>OX031057.1:3550000-8350000 GCA_943736015.1 Tridacna crocea | reverse complement strand
TACAATATTGCTATCACGTGATCTAAAACAAAAGGATTTGTCATAACCCAAATACAGTTTTACATGATCACAGCTACTCATGTATCAAAAACAGAAAATAATAATGTGTGGTGCATTTAATTTCTGATCTGCAGACTTTCTCAATTTGGTTTAGTCCAAAATTTTGTTGTTTGGGAAAGGGTTAAACAGTGCTTTACCTTGTCAAACAATTTTTTCTACTGCAAGTTAATGGAGCCACATAATATCTCTTTACCATACTATGATACTTTTAATGCCCCTGAAAGAGAATGCTAATTACCAGTAGTGTCTCCTTTTTCCACAATGTTTTGTACCCAATGAAAGAAAAATATTCTTTTATGAGCCAAACTGAAACTGTCATCTGCAAATGCTTTCAATTCAGACAAGTCTGAAATTTTGTAGAGTGGTAAAAGATTAGCTGTTAATGCTTTCGATTTTGACCAGTCTAACATTTAGTTATTTTGTAAAAGGTTAGTGCAGAGTTGGTTTTTTTTTTTTCATTAGTAAATGAATTGTAAAGCAGCAGCTGTTTGAAGTGAAGTACTATAAGATATCATACTGAACTATACAAAATAATTCTTTTTAAATAATGAAAATATAAATCCGAGGACATATTATTGAGGATTTTATCACGAAGCACGACTTTGTTCTGCTAAATGATAAGTCCTCAACCTACCTTCATCCTGCTACTGGTTGTTACTCATCATTGGATCTAACAATATGCAGCCCTGGAATTGTTTCAGATTTTAACTGGAAGGTTTGTGATGACCTTCATGGAAGTGATCACTTCCCTAAAAAAAGTATCAGAAGTAGGACCTTCAGTACAACAATGTCCTCAACGCTGGCAGCTTCACAAAGCGAATTGGGAACAATTCAGAATTTATTGCGAACAAACAATTCATCCCAGTGCTTTTGAAGATTGTGAAAATCCTGCTGAGCTCTTCACTTCCTTGATTTATACGGCTGCTGAAAAGTCAATTCCTCGAACTTCGACAAATCCTAAGCACCCAAACAAGCCATGGTTTAATGATGATTGCAAAAAGGCTATAACACAAAGAAAATCTGTTCTCAGACAATTTAACCTGAGACCAACCCAGGAAAATCTTTCAAAAATTTAAAATTGCTCGTGCAAAAGCACGTCGGACTATCAAGCAAAGTAAACGTGCGTCTTGGCGACAGTACGTGTTTAGATTAAATTCTAGATCGTCTGTCAAAAAGACATGGGACATGATCCGAAAAATTAACGGCAAAAACTCCTCATTAAATGTTGGACACTTAAATGTTGGTGGTGATGTCGTCACCTCCAAAGCAGATATTGCAGATGTCTTAGCTGACACCTTTGCAGAGAAATCCTCTTCTTCAAATTATTCGACAGCATTTCAGAAATTTCAAAACATTAAAGAAAAAACAAAATTAAATTTTAAGTCGAATAACAATGAACATTACAATAAAGATTTCACTATGAAAGAATTGAGGAAAGCATTAAAGAAGTGTCATGACACTGCTGTTGGATGTGACGACATCCATTACCAGTTTTTGAAGCATTTACCATTTCGATCCCTCGACAGTTTACTTCGCATCTTTAATCAAGTATGGCATACTGGTATTCTCCCAGATTCCTGGAAGGAGGCCATTGTAATTCCCATACAAAACCGGGTAAAGACTCGACAAATCCTACCAATTATCGCCCTATAGCCTTAACAAGTTGTATTTGCAAAACCATGGAAAGGATGGTCAACGACCGACTTGTTTGGTTTTTAGAGAAAAACAAACTTATTGCTATCGTTCAAAGCGGTTTTCATAAACAAAGAGGCACTCTCGACCATTTAGTTCGCTTCGAAACTTTTATTCGTGAAGCTTTTATTAAAAAGGAACATGTTTCCGTGTTTTTTGATCTCGAAAGTGCTTACGATACCACATGGAAGTATGGAATCATGAATGACCTCCATGATTTCCGTGTAAGAGGTCGCCTTGCTTATTTCATTTCGGCATTTTTGAATGAACGGCAGTTTAGAGTTCGGGTTGGAGATACTCTCTCAAACCCTCATGAACAAGAAATGGGCGTTCCCCAGGGAAGCATTCTCTCTGTTACACTGTTCAGTGTCAAAATCAACAATATTGTGAAGTCTGTGTGCCCTGGCGTGGAATGCTTTTTGTATGTTGACGACTTCTGTATTTGCTATAGATCCAAACATATGCATACAATAGAGCAGCAGTTACAGCAAGTACTGAATAATTTAAGCAAGTGGTCAAGAGAAAATGGTTTCAAATTTTTTAAAACCAAGACCAAATGCACGCATTTCTGCCAATCAAGAAAATTACACTTGGATCCTGAACTTACATTAGATGGAATACAAATTGAAGTCGTTCCTGAATTCAAATTTTTAGGTCTTTTATTTGACTCTAAACTGTCGTTTATTCCCCACATCAATTACTTAAGTGATAAATGCCAAAAAGCTCTTAATCTTTTACGAATTGTCTCCAGCATGGACTAGGGAGCCGACAGAAAAGTCTTACTAAGACTATATAGATCACTTGTCCGTTCCAATTTAGATTACGGCTGTGTCGTATATGGCTCAGCGCGACAATCGTACCTTCGCAAGCTGGATTCTATCCACAACCAAGGTTTACGATTAGCGCTTGGCGCTTTCAGGACATCTCCTGTCAACAGCGCATATGCTGAAGCTAATGAACCATCTCTAAATTTACACAGGAAGAAACTCTCCTTGCAATATTACTTAAAGTTAAAATCAAATCCTGACAACCCAACTCATGAAATAGTATTTGAACCATTGTACAAGGATGAATTTTTAAAAAGAGAGAAAGTTATACCTCCTTTTAGTTTACGCTGTGAAGCGGATATGAGATGCCTTGATTGTGATCTCGAAGATGTAGCAAGCCATAGGATTTCTGAGGTTCCTTTATGGACTTCCAAAAGTCCAACTTATCTTTACAATCTTGCTTCAGATAAGAAAGCTACTACAGATCCGATGATTTTCAAAAATAAATTCCTTGAAGTCAAAGAACAACATTATACTCATGAAGAAATCTATACAGATGGTTCAAAAGATGGGGAAAAAGTTGCTTCAGCTGCCATCCTTGACGGTGAATTGTATCAATTCTGATTACCTAATAATTCGTCTATTTTCTCTGCGGAGCTAAAAGCGATTGACCTTGCCCTCAACCATATTGAACAAGATGGCTATTGGCGATACATTATATATATTGATTCTTTATCAGTTATGCAAGCACTTGAGAGCGAGAAAACGAATAATCTGCTAGTAGTTAATCTCCTTGAGAAACTGTCCAGATTATGCGAAGGAGCTGATACAGTTTTCTGCTGGCTCACCAGCCATATTGATATTAGTGGTAATGAAGAGGCAGATAAAGCTGCCAAGGACGCATTATCACTAGAAATTTTGCCTTTTAAAGTTCCTTTTAGTGATTTTAAACCTCTTATTAATAGTTTTATTCATGGTGTTTGGCAAAGATCTTGGAGTGATCCTTCAAATCAAGAGAATAAATTATTCGCTATCAAGCCAAATACAAGTGAATGGCTCCCTGGCTTACGGTCAAACCATCGAGAGGAAGTTATTTTGGCCCGTTTGAGAATAGGTCATACCCATATGACGCACTCATATCTTCTCAAATTAGAAGAGCCTCCTGTATGTATCCCGTGCAATACATTTTTTTCTGTCAAGCATTTACTGATAGAGTGCACAGATCTTGCACCGTACAGGGATAAATACTTTCATGTTGACAGTTTAAAAAACTTTGTTTGATACTGTGAAATTAGAATCACTATTCGATTTTCTGAAAGAAGTTAACCTTTTTAAGAAGACATAGTTTTACTTTTTTGACAATTCAATTTTTACTGACGGTCTTAAACAAACAGTGTTTATCCTCCCTTATAGGGGTTCTATTAAAATGTTTTGAGTAAATAGGGAAGCCCTGTTTCTCAATTTTTATTTTGTTGTTTAATTTATAAGTATTACATTTTAAGGCCTATTGACCTATTTAAAGTTAACTTTTTATCTTGTAAACAAGGTTGCTTCTTTATTATTTCTCATTTGTGTCAATGTTTCACAGTATAACTTAAAGTAGATGCATGATTTTATATGTAAGTGCACCCAATATGACCCAAGTTGTCGACGGGCCATAAAACACCATTCATTCATTCATTCATTCATTCATTCATTCAGTTTCTTTTAATTTTGTAAGGATCACTTTTTCAGGCGATGGCATCCAACTTGAAGCCAGGGATTTACACTCTGACTGTACTGCAGTGTCTTAAAAAGAAACATATTGCTGGGTTTAAGTTTGCATATTTGTTATTTTTTATTTCATTTTGTGAACACATGTATGCTAATATTTTCATGAGTGGCAGACCCAAAAATAAAAATTTAACCTAATGATGTTCCTAGGATGAAATAAATTACTATCTTTTATAGAAAAGAACAAATCTGTTCTTTTTTCTGTTGTAGTCTAAATTCTTTTATATAGTAGAAAGCAAGGCAAATTTTTGTGACCATTCTTGTTTTAATTCTATAAACAGATACATGGTATCAGGTGGAGGGAGTATTGATGGCAAGGTCTGCATGTGGAGCCTGTCAGCAAGTGCTGTAGATTCCGGTAGCTTTCCTGGAGCTACTGGCTAACTTGATCTTTTTCTCAAGGAGGAGCAGACTTTACCACTAAATTGCAAGTTTTAACAACAGTGAAGATGTAGACAGACTTGTGAACAGGTTATTTGAAAAGCAGAAAATGTTGTTAATCCTTTACCACACAATTACCACTTTTAAAGACCTTAAGAATGAGGCCTTTTGAAAACATTGTGGGAAAAGGAGAAAATGCTGGTAACCCAAAATGTTTTCTGTACTTCTCAAACCAAATTTTAACTTTTTTCAGTCACATTTATTTTGTCATCTGCAAATGCTTTCAATTTGGACCAGTCTATAATTTTGTCGATTGGTAATGACTTAACCAGCATTTTCTCCTTTTGCCTTAATGTTTGCTTCCTTTTTAAAGAGAATTTACACCATTTGAGCAATGTTTAAATTGATGTCTGCAAAATATTTTGTAATTGCACAAAACCAGAATTTATTAGTTTACTGAATGGTTTACTCTGTTAGTTTCATCTTTTAAATATACCTAGCAGTGAAATCCTGGAATTTCCCAGTGTAATAAATTTTGATATCATCACTAGTGACAATATCAACTTTCACTTTCACTTCCTGCCGTAATTTAGGAACTACTTTTTTTTTTCATTATGCACTTATAGATAGTTTTTGTTGTTTTTCAAACAAAAAATTAAAAATAATAATCTTAATAAGGTATATAATAAATAGAATAATCAACTGGTTATTTTTGATATGAAAAATATCTCACTCAGATGTGTTGTAAGGCGTTAAAAAAAACTTTTTTCAACGCATCCTCGTGAGATATTTTTCATATAAAAAAAAAAACAGTTAATTATTCTCTATTTATCATCCTGAAAACAAGTTTGGAGAGGACGACATTTAAATTTTTTGAAATATCGATAATCAATTTACTTTGTACCAAACAACCCTTGTGTTCTAGCAGCCTGTAAGTACCCCGGTCACACCAAACTCGCTCTCACTCTGTTCCAAAAATTTTGTCAAATGGACTTAAAATGTGTTTAGACAGTGACTGGACGCATAAACACATTTTTATAAGCCCACTGAAGTTGATTCCTGCTCCTGGGTATCAAACTCGGGGCCTTTAGGTTATGACGCAGACCTCAACCTCACGATCCGGACACCACCTGACTTTTAAAGACCCTGAGAAAGAAGCATATTGAAAACATTGTGGGAAAAGGAGACAATGCTGGTAACCAGATTTACCCATCCTTCCCAATACAAATTTGAGATTTTCAGTCACTTTTATTATGGCATCTGTAAATACTTTCATTTTGGAACAGTCCAAAAATTTGTCATTTGGTAAAGGGTTAAAAACTGTATGAATAGGAAAAGGGTGCTTGTGACTAGCATTTTTAATTGTTTTCTACAAATTTTCTATCTTTTCAAATATGAAAAAGAATATTTTACCTACATTTTAGTAGTGGTATACAAATATCTTAAGTTTTTTACAAGTCCAAAATGTTGTTTTGCCATAAGTTTTATATCTTTACCCAGAGCTCCAGATAGAGGGAGTGATTTTGATTTCAAAATTGAAAATATTAATAATTCTTCAGTAAACCCTATGTTATGGGTACTCATTAGAATTGTCTCATTGAGACAATTCTAATGAGTACCCACAACATATGGTTTGGAAGAGAAATAATGGATGTAAAATACCATCACTCCCTCTTATCTCGAGCTCGGTTTACCAATTGACAAAATTTCAGACATTTCAAAACTCCTAGCCCTTGTAGGCTACAAAGTAAATGTGCCAAAAATGTAAAGAAAACATAGTTGGAAAATACGAAAATGCTTGTTACCAGCATTTTCGTCTTTTCCCATCATGTTTTCAAAATAGTCCGGTCTGTTAGCTCGAAAATGTTTACAAGCCGGACGAAAGTGTGAAAATTTTATATGGTGTAAACAATACTTTTCTAAGACGAAAAAAAAGGGGTGTGCCCGATTTTAAGGCCCTAGATCAATTTTTATTGTGATTTGAAATTCGGATAACTATACCGTCCGAACACTCTTCCTTTGTAAAATAGTAATTTTAATGTTTCACGTAAAGTCATAATGTATGATAGACAAAAATGGTGTTTCAGAAATATTTTGCCATTTTAAAGGCACTGATGGATTTAGGGATTGATTTTATGAATATTCTATGTGTCTTTCGCATCTGTCTTTTTGTCTGTCCGTCCATTTGGGTGTCATTTGCTTGCACTTTACATTCTTAAAAAGAACTGACTGAATTTTGCGTATAGGATTGCTTTGCATTAGGTCGCTCGGCAGGAAAAATGAAACTGCCTTCAGATTTTCCACATACAATGCAGTTGACGGTTTGCAAATTACATTTGATATAAGGGGTAGATCTATTTCCTTTTTATCCAAAGCATTTTTCAATGACAAATGCTGTATGTCCCGTTCGCAAATCCTTTAAATTTGGAATACGAACACCAAGATAAAACCTTCAACCATTTTTTAAACTTCATTAGACAAATATCTTTAAAATACTCAAAATTAAGCTTGAATGAAGAAGGTATGGAAGGTTTAAAGTTTGATCTGAAGCCACGTTTCTTTTGTTCATGATTTATAACAAAGTTATTCGTCAAAAGGAAAGTGTAACAAAGACGGTTTGATAATAGTGCTGTAGTATCAGTAAATGGACTGTCCCTGTCTCTCTGAATACACTGGACAGCTATTAAACTTTTACCAAAGTATTTCGAGTTTTGGCGACTCTGAAAAAAATTGGGGCCGACGCGCTGATTTGTCCCATTTTCTGTTTTTGTCTCACTTCCTCAACCTTAACACCGCACCCCCCCCCCCCACAAAAAAAAAAAAGAAAACAAAAACTAATCAATATATAGTTCAAGAACATCTGTGAAAAATGAATTTTCAAAGTGCGCGGGAAAATATTGGGAACAAAAGGAATGGGCTTGCAACAAGCATTTTCTCCTGTTTAAACAACATGCTTTATACTTTTTCAAGGCCAATTACAAACATCTGACTCACCTTTATTCTATCGCTTCCATATCCTGGGTGTAGGACAAAAGCCCACAAGGACAAAAGCCCACTGGGACAAAGGCCCACTGGGACAAAAGCCCGCTTTTAGTTCTAATCATGTATTCAATTAAAAAGTTTTGTATATATGATGTTTTTAGAAGAGTAGAAAACATTATGTGAAAAGCAGAAAATGGTGGTAATCCGCATTTTCGTATTCTCTCATATTGCTGTCAAAAGTCTAGAATTTTCTCACATCCTTTTCAAGTCTTCTTTCACATGGTTGTTATAAGTATGGAAATGTTGCCAACACTTGAACATTGAGAAGAAAGGAAAGCAATTTGATCATTCTGATCATTTAATCTGTAATGTGTTTTCTTCAAAAATGATTAGAAAAATGATTTTCTAACGCTTTTTATAAGCAGTGGGCTTTTGTCCTCCTTGCCAAAATTAGGAGTGGGCTTTTGTCGTAGTGGGCTTTTGTCCGTTTCCCCCATATGCTAAGTATATGAACGAATCCAAGGTTTTCGTCGAGTGAAAACATTCATGGTACCTATTTAAAACACTATACAAAATAAACCAAGCTTTTTACGACCCTGAGAAATAGAGTTTTTAAAAATGTTGTCGAAAAGGGATAAAGTTCTGGTCATTTTCTCCTTTTCCATTCGCTATCCTTCCTACAGAAAAATTCCGTTTTTTCTAAGTCACATTCAAATTGTTGTCTTCAAAGGCTTGTAATTTGGGTAAGTCTCAAATTTTTGTTTGGTAAAGCCTTAATGAAGATTCGGTGTTGTAAAAAATGGGCAAAAAGGGGAAAAAATGACATTAATATAAGTGCAATAGACCTTTTTGTATTTTTACGTCTGATTTGTGAACTGATGTTTGCCGAATTCCATAGCTCTAAGTTAATGTACAGGCTCGAAATCTAGGAATCGGTAGTTTGATTTATTTAAACTATTAAAGTGATAATTTTTGTATAGAAAAGATTGTTCCGGTATCTGCAAATAGACAGAGACAGTCTCTTTACCGATAAACTGGGACATTATACATTTTTAATTTACAGAGAAAATCTTGACTTTGAAATAACATTTAAAATCTCTATACATGTAGTTGCATTTTTGTCGTGCTCCTGTTTTAACTACCTTATCGTAATAAGTTCAATTCAAATTTCAAACCTCCCATTCTTTCTAGAAAAACAGAAGTTCGAGATTCATTTTCAGTGAGCAAATACGTGCTATACTTGTTTTCATTGAAAAGCTACTTAAGTTCTTTTGATCTCGGTATTTCACCGTCAAAGTAGGCGATTCATATGAAAAGCTGTAATGTACTTCTTAGGCGCCGACTAACACACACATGTCATAATTGTTTGTCAGGTTCAGCCTTACGTTGATCACTTGTAAAGGTTTGGAATTGTTAAAATCTGTTACAGAGGACAAGTCTGTTCTAATTACTGGCCCAAAAAGATGCATTTGTCTGCGCGAACATCTTTTGGTTTTTTTTTTTAATTTTCAAATGCATTATTACATGTATGTAACCTGGTTTTACCGGTCCCAGTTTATTTGTATATTTGCACTTATTTCTTTCGTCGGAAGTGGGGGGATTTATTTTTCAAGTTATTAAACCCTATCCTACTAAATACATTAAATCAAATGGCACTTTTAAAGCCGATAGTAAAATCCCAAATGTTTTTTCAAAGGAATATCTCAAGGAAAAATATCTCCGTATCGGACAGTGTAGATCTAGGATCAGACTGCATGTTCTTCGTAGTCTGATCTTGATCTATATTGTCTGCAAGAGGTCAATGAGTTGCACTTGCAGCCTAAGGGTTAATGCAGTCTGCATACAAAAAGTTCCATCAACACGCCCGACAGGAGACAGCGCTTATGATACTGATTTACTCTCTTAGGGTCTACCGAAAGACTGACAAAACGACAGTTCTTTTTTTTTTTGTATGTGTCTTCTAAACAGATAATTAATAAAACTACCAGCACAGCCGTTTTAAGTTTTTGGGGCATTTCAAGAATTTCGAACATAATATAAAAGTGAAAAAAACAAAAACTAAAAGGGCCATTTCTTGGTATTATTTCGGATTTATTTCTATATTATTTCATTACTATAATACTGAAAATAAATCAAAATCCACCTACAAAGTAAATCAAAATCAAAATTTCGATAAAAAAAAAAATGAAGTTCTATTAAATATGAAAACGTTTCGATCGACCCTCAGTAATCAAATCATTGTGAGATACGAATACGTACGTGTGTTCTGATAAAAGAAAAGTACAACGGAAGAATATTCGGACACAACATCTATCCGAATATAAAATAGGCAGTAATTAATGAACTAGGCCACTGAAATCGGGCACACCAGGCGCAAATGACTCGAAATGATGTCTATTAATTGTATGCAAAATTTGTTGCTTTCGTCCGGAGTGTAAACATTTTGCTAAAAAATGGAGTTAACAGACCGGACTAAAAGGTGTCTTCCTTTTGGTAATTAAATGTTTGGATTATGTAGTAAGGTTAATGCGGGTGGTTACTTGGAGATATATGACCATCATTGGTTTCAGTCTAGCAAAAATAGCTGTGATTATTTAACACTGAATTCCATTTATCATATAATAATAATAATAATAATAATAATTTATTTTTTATATTTTCAAACATAACTCTGTCGTGTTAAGCAACGTATTATGTACAATGTTTGTTGTTTTTTTGTTCTTTTTTTTACATTTATATTATTTTAATTAAACAGAATTTGCAAAATTTTGAATTCTGTTTTAATAAAATTTGAATTCTGTTTTATTTACCTCTTTCTCCACCCCCCCCCCCTTCCGTGCCCCCCCCTCCCCAAGAAAAAAAAAATAAATGCTTTGTAAATTGAAATCAGAATGGACTTCTATTCAACCCCTATACCAAACAATCCCTGGTTTTTACCACCCTGAGATAGAAGCCTTTTGAAAATATTGTGGGAAAAGGAGAAAATGCTGCTAATCAGCATTTTCTCCTTTTCCCACAATGTTTTCTACCCTGCTGGAAACATATTTCAATTTTTGAGTTATGTTTATTTTGTAGTCTGCAAGTTCTTTGGACCAATCTGAAATTTTGTGATTAGGTAAAGGGTTAAACAATGGATTTAACACTGTTTTCAAAAGTATTTCACTTCTATTGCAGATGCCAGTGAACACTTTATCTTGCCATACTTTCTTAGAGCTATTTAACCCTTTCCCAAACAGCAAATTTTGGACCAGACCAAATTGAAAGCATTTTGCAGATGACAAATTAACAGTTGCTAAAAAGATGGTTTTTCTATATGATAGGGTAGAAAATATTGTGGGAAAAGGAGAAAATGCTGGTTACCAGCATTTTCTCCTTTTCCCACAATGTTTTCAAAAGGCTTCTATTCCTGACCCGTAAAAACCAGGGATTGTTTGGGAAAGGGTTAATAAAGTCCAGGACTTTGCAGAAAGCTTTTCCCAAGCCTTGTGTTGCTTTATCACATAACTAGTAGCTGATCACAGTAGAGGGAGGAATGAATGTTTTCACAAAGTCTATCATCAGTCCTTGTAAAAACATATGGCAGAGATGGGGACTTGAACCAGTGACTCCCTGGTCTCATTGTGCTACCAGGCTTTGGCTGTTTGGTACAAGGACAATCAATTTTACCAAACACTTCCAACTTTTAGCTATATTGAGAAAAACGTCTTTGTAAAACATTGTATGGAAAAGGAGAAAATGCTGGTAGCCAGCATTTTATCCTTTTTCTGCAATGTTTCCCACCCGATCAAAGAAAAATACCTGTGATGTGTTGTTTGATTTGGGCATGCTTCTTCAACCTTGTATAGACCAGTAAACTTATCTTACTATGGTCACTTATTCCAAATTGGGTAGTCTGATAGTACTATTAGTGCTTTAACTTTTTTCCCACTCTTGAATGTTACTTTCTCAAGAATGACTTACTAGTATTTAACCCTTTACCAGACGACAAAATTTTAGCCCTGACCAAACTGAAACTATTTGCAGACCACAATTTCAAATCGGCTCAAGTGTTTACCAGCATTTTCTCCATTTCCCTCAATGTTTTCTAAAGGCCTATTTGTCAGGGTCGTCGAAATTTGTCAATATGGTGTAAAGGGTTAAGAACAGCTTCGAGACTTGGAGAAGAGATTGCACTTCAAAGGAGGAATTTTAAAGAGGACCACCGAAGGAACATCTGCGAAATTTGGTAAAAATCCAATCAGTGGTTTCTGAGGAGAAGTTTTTTGAAGAAAAAGTTTATGGACGCATGCACGGATGAATGAACAGACGGATGCACGATGGACACAACGCCATGACAATAGCTCACTGGCCTTCTGCCAGTGGAGCTAACAAAAACACTTAAACTATGTATATATAATCTTAACCAATGGTTGTGATTAGCAAATTTCAAGAAAGCACTTTTAATAAGTTTTTTTCCCTCTTTACTAACTGGTCTTATGCAAACACAGAAATTAGGTGCCATTCCACATTACAGCTTGTCTTCATCTCTGTCAATACCTGGACATATGCACTAACTTGGCATTGTGCCTGGTCTGGAACCTCAGCTGTTTTCTGCAATTACAACATATTTTATTTGATAACAATGTGGTTTAGATTGCTTGTATTGGGGTTCAACGCCACTTTAACAGCTAAGATCATATCATGGCGATCGGTGACACACATGTGTTTCCAGTACTAACACAACTTTCTTTCCAAAGCTACCTACTACTTTTATCACATGCTTCAGCAGAGGTGAGAGGCGAAAATATGCCAGAAAGAAAGTTCCCCTCAACTGGGTATCAAACTCACAACCAGCAGGTCATGAGCCCTACATGCTCACCAGTGAGCCACCTCAGCGGGCAAACATGGTTTAGATGCAGAGAATTGATCGTATGGCTTATTAAGTTTTGATCCAGATCAGCCTGGGCTATCCGCACAGGCTGACCTGGGTCGATTCTTTTCCCTATCAGTCAATTTTCTGTCTGTCAAAGACTCAGTCTACCTCATGATTAAATTGGTTGTAAAAAAGTGGGTATGTGATGGTTTGCTTGGTTCTATGGATCACCAAGATGCATTAAGCTCCATTTTGTCAGATCATGGCTCACATACAAATGTAAGGATGGTGGACAATGCAGTTTCAATATCAGACTACAAGTTCTATGCAATCTGATCTTGACCTAAACTACGTGCAAAAGCAAATTGCATTGATCCTATCTCTCCAAATTGATAAAATTTTGGACTAGTACAGATTGAAAGCATAAATTTTGCAAGCACCAAGTAAATGTGAATCAAGAATTGAATTTTGAATTGGAAAAGGTAGAAAAAATTGTGGGAAAAGGAGAAAATGCTGGTTACCAGCATTTTCTCCTTTTCCCACAATGTTTTCAAAAGGCTTCTTTTCCAGGGGCGTCAAAAGTAGGGATTGTGTGGTAATGGGTTAATTCATCCGAAACTTTTCGCTATCATTCAATTATATATATGCCTAAGGACCACTTTTCCTCTAGATTCAATCATTCATCAGACTAAGTGAATTTTATGGATTCCGGAATTATGTGATGACTTGCTTCCCAGTTTTTGCAACCCTGAGACAGAAGCCTTTTGAAAACATTTGTGGGAAAAGGAGAAAATGCTGGTTACCAGCATTTTCTCCTTTTCACACAATGTTTTCTACCCAGTTGGAAACAAACTGCAATTTTTCAGTCATATACTACTTAACTTTTGCTAGGGATCAAAACCAAAAATGAATATTTTTTTTTCCAAATTTATTCAAACAAAAATAAGATAATTTCATTTATGGTCATAATAAAGGAAATCAATATCAAATGAACAGAATAAAGTTCTTTCAAACATCATGGACGGTGAAAAAAAAAAAACGGATTTGCCCATTAAAAAGAAATAAGCAATATTTTGGTTTTGATCCCAAACAAAAGTTGAGTAGTATATGTTTCTTGTCGTCTGCAAATGCTTTCAGCTTGGACCACCCTAAAATTTTGTCAATTGGTTAAGGGTTTGTTTCCTTTCGCAAGAGCATGCCTCATTTACATGAAATAGTGGACATTAAGGACCCATGTTCTATGTTGTCTAATCTTGACCTACAGTTATATATTTAAGTTGATCTTACTTCTCCAAGTTGATGTATAGTCATATCTAGGTTTACAGTTGAAAATATACAGGTTGTGTTGCATTTGATATGCTCTGGGCTCTTAAGGATTCTTCCGTTCCAATACCAAACCAATAGTCTATCATCATCTGTAAAACAGTGTGTAAGGTGGCAAAAATAAATAGGATAATAAAGAAAAGTATGAAATCTTGATTATTCTATAAACAAGTTATAAACAATCTCTTCAAAACTGCTGCTTTACCCCTAACAAAATAACCTGTGTTTTAACCCTTTACCCCATAAGGCATCTCTATTGTTTCTCTAATTTACCCTAAATAACAGCAAGGATGAAGCCGTTTTTTATGGGTATATGACACCTTTTGATAGCATAGAAAACTTTGTGACAAAAGGTGACATTGCTCATCATGAGCACTTTCACCTATTACCACAATGTTTTCCAAAGGCTCCTACAAGAAATGCGTAGAAATGAATATCTATGGAATAAAGGGTTAATGATCCTGAGAAAGAAGACATATGAAAATATTGTAGGAAAAGGAAAAAAATGCTGGTAACCAGCTTTTACTCCTTTTCCTACAATGCTTTCTACCTTCTCAGAGACAAATCCCATCATTGAAGCCAGATACAGTGTTTATTCTACAATTGCTTTCAAAGGCCAAAGCAAACACTTTGTCATCTGGCATGGAATTAAATACAAGTCTATTATTTTCAGAAAATTTTACCTCTTGCAATAAACTCTTTACCATACAATCCCGACTTTTAACGAACCTGAGAAAGAAAGCCTTTGAAAACATTGTGAGAAAAGGAGAAAATGCTGGAAACTAGCATTTTCTCCTTTTCCCACAATGTTTTCTACCCTGTCCAAATCAAATTTCGTTTTTTGATTCACATTTATTTTGTCGTCTGCAAAATACTTTCAATTTTGGACTGGTCCAAAATTTTGTCGTTTGGAGTTAACTGTTTTTCTTGCATCTGCAGCTCAGCATAAAAATCCAAAAACATTTTTAAAAAATTCCAGCACAATTTTTTGTAGTCTTTAAGAAAACAGCCCCCCTTTCTGAAATAATCTGTTGAGCTGCATTGGATTTGTCATCTGCAAATGATTTGGGTTTGGATGAGTCTAAAATTTTGTTGTGATTTCTTTGAGGTAGAGTATTGGCCTCATAAGCCAAGGGTCTCATGTTTGGTATGTGGGAGCAGGTGTCAACTTTGGGATTTTTCAATGGCCCACACATTCTGCATGAGTACTGGTGTAGTTCTCAGGAAGCAGAATCTAGAACGATAAGTATAAGTTGTAAGAAATTGTTTCTCAATTGACATGAAATGAATTTGCTTAACTATTTACCACACCACAAAATTTAAGTTTAATCCAAATTCAAAGCATTTGCAGACCACAAAATTAACGTGGCTCAAAAATGGTATTTGATTTGGGAAGGGTAAGAAAAAATTGTGGGAAAAGGAGAAAATGCTGGTTACCAGTATTTTCTCCTATTTCCATAATGTTTTGGAAAGGCTTCTTCTAGCTGTTAGGGTCGTTAAAGTCAGGATTGTGTGGTAATGGGTTAAACTAAACCTAAAGTAAAATTTTGTTGTGTGGGAAAGGGTTAAAACTGCTGTTTACTTTGATGTTTTAGTGAAATAAGTCCAATTCAGCTCAACGGATTATTTCTATCTTTGAAATGATAGAAAACATTGTGAAAAAAAGGAGAAAATGCTTGTAGCCAGCATTTTCTGCCTTTTCCACAATGTTTTCAAATGCTACTCAGTCAAAGTCGTAAAAACCTCTGATTGTTTGGAACAGTTTTAATGTAGTTATAGAGTAAAAGGTAATACATAACATGAAGGGCAGATAGAGTGACAGTGTACATTAAGTAGGCTTTTAAAGTTTCAGCCTTTACCAGATGTCAAAATTTTATCCCAATCCTATTGAAAGCATTTGTAGATGACCAATTCAATGTGGCTCAAACGGTGCAATTGCATAGTGACACGGTAGAAAACATCGTGGGAAAAGGAGAAAATGCTGGTTACTAGTACTTTCTCCTTTGCCCACAGTGCTTTCAAACTGCTTCTTTCCAAAGATCATCAAAAGTCATTGTTCTGTGGTTAAGTGTTAAATGTTTGAATGTTCTATTGGAGTGAAGAGCACTCTGTGTGTGTTACCTATTTGGAGGGTTCTGTTTGTTGCATCAGCACATGGATTCTGTGAATCATGGGATAGCAAGTCATGTTTAGCTATAAACTGAGGGGACAGCAAGCATCTTTGGACAAACAAAGGGATATACTGAATAGTGTGTGGCAGCGCTGGAAAGAGTTCTGGGGGTAAGCTTTATCTTAGAGATTTTTAATTTTAGAGCATAATTTTTTAGGGTAGACTTTGAAACCATTGATTGTTGAAAGGTTATCCTGTATTTAGTACTTTGACAGTGCTGAAGAAGGTGCAGTGCTACTTTTCTTGCAGTGCAATCATGGGTAGTAGAAACATTTTGAAATTCATAAATATTGTTTTGAGTTATAATTGTGTTTTGGTACTATGGCTTGGTATATAGTATTAATTAGTAAATCAAAAGAAACACTGTGACAAAAAGCGAAAAGAAATTTGCAAATAAAAGAGTTTAACAGTTTCGAAAAAAATATGAGAGTTGTACTGATTTAGATCTATTACTCAGAGTTTCTTCTCACCTGCTGTGCTAAAGAAGAAACATTGTGGAGGATAGCATTACTGTCAGTAAAATCAGTGCTGTTGTATTTCATGTTTATATTTAAGCCATTTTTACATTTGACGCCCCTGAGAAAGAAGCCTTTAGAAAACATTGTGTGAAAAGGAGAAAATGCTGGTAACCAGCATTTGCTCCTTTTCCCACAATGTTTTCTACCCTTCACAAAACAAATTTCAAATTTTCAGTCGCTTTTATTTTGTCATCTGCAAAAAATGTTGTCGTTTGGTAATGAGTTAAGTCGTCAAATTAAATGTAGCTCAAATGCTGGAACTTGTCTGTAAAAAGGTAGAAAACTTTGTGGAAAAAGAAGAAAAAGCCATTATTTTTTTCTGTTTCCCACAAGTTTTCAAATACTTTGTGTTTCAGGGTTGTTGAAAGTCGGGATTGTATAGAAAAGGATTGAATGGTAAAGATGTACATTCATCATAGCTGTGTTTTTAGTCGGCGAAGCTCTCAGCTTCGCGGACTTACGTTAACATACAAAATTCTGTCCTAAAACAAGTTCAAACTGCCCTTGGAGGCTTAACCACTGAACTCTACGCCATTCAAATAGTCCTAATGGAATTTTGTAACTTTTAACAAGTATCTATCTGTTTGCATTTAAAATGAATAGATTTATGTGAGAAATTCAGACACAAAAGCTGGACATGTGTTCATTTATAGATCTAAATACAAAGGTTTGGCCATAAAGTTTAGCGCAATAATATTTCCGTCATAGCTGAAAGGGTGATAGATGTTCGGTAACAGACGAGTTCGGTAACATAGACTTAAAGAGTAAATCGATTGGATGTTTCGGTAACAAAGCAATTATTATTGTGTTTGTGTTCTGTGGCATTCTTTACACCTAATGTATGGCTTTAACATTTGCACTTTTCATCCATTGATAAATCATAGGTTCAAACCTTTTATTTTTTCACTTTCTACCGCTTTTTGCTTGATAGATGGGCAATCCACATGGTCGATACTCGTATACAGCATGAAATGTAGTACATTACAAAAATATTATATATGAAACATAGTGGAATTTACAAAATAATGTTTTAAAGGTGGCCCTTCCTATTTTGGGACGAAAATTTTACAAAAATGCAAAAAAAATCATCCTTATGATCCCAAAGCCTTGCAATTTGCGTTCAAACCCAAGTAGTCGAAAACCATCCGACAACACGAGAAATTAGAGATTTACTACGGCCCAGGTTGACACCAACGGGAGACACGTTCTATTTTTAGATGATCGATTCTCTCATTTACATACAGGAATACACAAAGGAAATTTCAAACATAGCGTCTGAAGAAGACATTACGGAAAATAATTATTACATGTTTTTTATGTAATGGAATTTAAGCGTTATTAGTCACGTGCTAGCCACGTGACATTCCCAAAATGCTTTATTGACTTTTGGTGCGAAATCGAAAAATACCTTAAGAGGCTACGTAGCCTTTTAAGGGAACACCACAATTTTTTTTTCTGTAATTTTATGAGTCTTAATTATTGATGATTTGTACCATTTTTTCATATAAATTTCAGTGATATATATGAGTATTTAGAATTTTCAAATCACACCAAATTAAAAAATATTTATATCATTGAAATTTATATGAAAAAAACAATACAAATCATCAATAAGTAAGAATCATAAAATTGAAAAAAAAAATTTTTTTTGATGGTATTCCCTTAAAAGGCTACGTAGCCTCTTAAGCTATTTTTAGCTATTTTTAGATTTCGCGCTAAAAATCAATAAAGCATTGTGGGAATGTAAAATGACTGGCACGTGACTGATAACGCTTAAATTCCATTACATAACAAACATGTAATAATTGTTTTCCATAATGTCTTCTTCGGACGGATGTTTGAAAATTTGTCTGTGTTTTCCTGTATTTAAATGAAAGAATTGATAATCTAAAAATAGAACGTGTCTCCCGTTGGTGTCATACTGGTCCGTAATAAATCTCTAATTTCTCGTGTTATCGGATGGTTTTCGACTACTGGGGTTTTATGAAGGCAAATTAAAAGGCTATGGGAGTATAAGGATGATTGTTTTTGCTTTTTTGTAAAATTTTCGTCCCAAAATCTGAAGGGCCACCTTTAAAGAAGGTTTGAAAAGAAATAAATCCATGCGTTGGGTGTGAAGAATGTCACGATACATAAAAACTATATAATTGCTTTGTTACCTAAACATCCAATCAATTTAGTCTATAAGCCTATATTACCGAACTCGTCTGTTACCGAAACAGCTGAAGTAGGCCTAAATTGAACGCGCATCTTTCACGAAAGAAGGTCACGTTGATGAAGCGGACAGATTTCAACCTAAACCGTTAAGGTGAGTCATAAGTTTCGTTTTGGTACAAAATGGGCTAACTGTCTTTGTTTCTCCCTTATTTAATATGCATTGTATTGGCCCGAAATGTGAAAATAATACTAATTCTCACAGTGCAGATGCAGGCCGACTTCTCACTCGTAATGGGGCCTTGTCACATGTCGGGACATTTCCTGTTATCACAGTCTTATGGTTTATGCTTTTTGCTCGCATTTTTATGCTCTCTGTGATTGTTAAACTGTTCGAAGCGATTGTTCAGGACTTGTGAAATAAAAGTGTCTAATGAAATGCATATATTTGTTCTGCTGACGATTAGTAGGCCTAACTTGTAACAGTAGGCCTAGATTTTTCTAAGCAGAAGAAGATTCGGATCCGAGAAGATTCGGCCTAACCTGAAAACTGCAGAAGGTTCGGCCCACATACGAGAAGATTCGGCCCAAGTATGAAGAAGATGACGGGCTATTTCAATGTTTCGTAAGCAGAGGAAGAATTTGCCAGCATTTTAGACTTTGATACCCTCGTAATATTAGATCGAAGATGATTATAGGAGCAAGTTTTTCATAGATCTACATTGTAGTTTGAAGACAATTAAAGCTGTTTGAAAGCTATGAATATCAAGGACACATTCTACAGTTTTAAAACTTTCATACTGTATGTAATTGAAGGTTTTGGACCGGTCTATTCAAAGTTTGAATCCCATTATCTATACCTGCTCATTAATTGGAAAATCGATATATTATGGGTACCTGTATTATGATTAGTTAATTTTCTATTGTTTGTACCATATTTATTTACTTTGTCATTTAAGTCTGTACCAAACAATCCAAGGTTTTTATGACCCTGAGATGGAAGCCTTTTCTCCTTTTCCCACAACATTTTCCACCCTGCTGGAAACAATTTCAATTTTTGAGTTACTTTTATATTGACATCTGCAAGTGCTTTCAATTTGTACCAGTCTACAATTTTGTCGTTTGGTGAAGAGTTAACATACAAGTCATGAAAAATATTAAGAAAGATTTTTACAGAAACCTTTTAGAAAATGCCAAGAAATTAGCTAAGAAAACATTATGGCAAAAGGGAAAGGAGCTTTCATCAGTTATTTCTCATTTCTAACAAGAATCTTCAGCTCTACCCAATACCACCCCATTTCAACCCAATTTCAATTTTAACAAATGTCAAGGTCATACAATGCCAGAAACAAAGGCATCTGTGTTTTCCACAAATGTATATTGTTCTGCTTTAATTAACCCTTTACCCCATATGCCAACTTTAGGCTCAAGTTTTCAATCATTTTTATTTTGTCGTCTGCAAGTGCTTTCAATTTGGACAAGCCTAAAATATTGTTGTTTGGTAATGAGTTAAGAAAGTTTAATCTGATGTAAAATATGGCTTCTGTGGATGGGAGATCATTTCTTTTTTATTGTATGCACTAATTTTTTTCCCCAAAAACTATTGAGTGAATTTCAATTTAATTTCACATGGATGGTCCTGGTGTGAACCTTTATTAGATTCGATGAAAAAATTACAGTCCCTTGAAAAATACGGCTATTGTGGGCAAGGCCTCTTTCCTCAATGGGATAATTTGAAAACCTTTGGAAAAAGCAGAAAATTTTGAACATTCTTTATTCTACTCAATAACTTGTAAAATAATCGAAATTAATTATTTCACACTTTCTGTACTTTGTTTATATCTTACAGAAAGGAGATGCCCCATCTTTTACTGCTAGTGCTTCCATTGTGGCAGTATCCACTGGTGACACAGACTACGAACTGCTGTTAGAGGATGATCGTGTCGTGAAAGTTAGCAAAGACCTAGTTCAGTCTGCGACGGATGAAGACAATGAACAGCTGGTTTTAGATGGTCCTTTGAGGGCCAACATCACATTCAAAGGAGCAGATGTCGTTGCTTTAACATTTGCATAATGAGTTCAGAAAGAAAGACTTTTCTTTTTTGGCATCATGTTATTTCAAACTTCAATCTAGTCATCCATTCACATTTGTGTTCTTGTTTGTAAAATGCTTTAACCCTTTACCAAACAATCCCTGGTTTTCACGACACTGACAAAAAAAGGCTTTAGAAAACATTGTGGGAAAAGAAGAAAATGCTGGTTATGACAAATAGTGAAAAATGCAAAGACGACCTGATACATGATCTAATGATAGCTTTTGGACTCGTCCATAAGGTGTTACTATGGATGCAGCTTCTTCTTTTAATAACTTTCGGTGTAAACAAACTATGATATCACTGACTGCAAAAAGTACTGGGGCTGTAGAAAATAAAATGATTGACATACTTTTTCATTTTTATTTTCTTTTTGTAGACATCAGAAATGTATTAAATTTTGACGTTTTTCAGAAGAAACATAATACTATTGTTGTTTGTATTTCAAATGACTACGCCCTTCTTAACGATTATCCTCTTGATTTAATGTATGAAAATACATTTTCCTTGACTGATTGGTGCTCCAAGAAATGTGCATCTCGGCTCTTGGAAAGATGCTTATTATTCCCCATCCATTATATTATATAAGGTGCTTGCATTACTTACCGGGTAGCCAGATTTCACAAATACGGATTGTCCGTCCTGCGTAAGAATAATAGGTGCCAACTTTGTTCCATTACAACTCTGCAGTTCTTGTCAATAGATTGTTATAACCCCCCCCGACACACACACGTACATACATACATACATACATACATACACCTACAAAGGAGAGGAGGTATAATGCTTTCACCATGTCAATCCGCTCGTATGTGTCGTGCTCTAACTGAAAAGCCATTCTATGTAGGACCAAGAAATTTAATTCAAGTGTTGCCCATCAGCCAACGGGGTGCCCTACTGTATTTTCGTCTGATAGGTCAAAGGTTCCTGTGCTCTAACTTTTTAGCTATTTAATATATAACCACGGAACATAACACACTTGTTGCCCTTGATTCAACATGTGACTAAGTTCAAATTTCCTGAAGCAGTCATGCTTCGCTGGCTTACAGTACTTTCAGTACTTTGATTTTTACATTTTATCAAATAAAAAGATCTACTTCTTGAATTGTTTACCAAACTAACAAAATTTGGAATGTGACAAACTAAAAGCAGATGATAGATGTAATGGAGCTCAAATGGAAATTTCTCTATAAAGTAGAAAACATTGCAAGGAAAGGGGAAAAAGCATTTTCGACTTACATGTACCTTGCAATTTTCTCTGAGGCTTTATCTTTCAGGATCCTTTAAGCTTGGGCTTTTCTGGTACCTAGCAGGTTAAAGTTTCATACTCTGTTTATACATATAATGTCAAATGATAAAAAAAAAAAAAAAAAAATGCATTTGATTCATTGCTTTTATAGAAAGCAAACTATAATAATAATTCAGTTGAACCATTTCTATTTTAATGGTAATTCATTACTTACTTTTAAAAATAACTGAATCCAAGTCTGGTCAAATTTTATGCAGTTGACTGTATAAGGAAATTACTGTAGTTGACCGTTTTGAACACACCACGGTTAAGTAAGGTAAATTACAGTTAACTACTTTCAAACTACTGTCACAACAACGTAGTTAACCGTTACAAATTTTTGGACATGTTCAACTTGTTGCATGTAGTATGGGCAAACTGTAAGTTCAAATTACGTTTATTACTGTGCTGAAGTATTCTTACAAACAAAGTCTGTGACCAAGAAACAAATAAAATGCATCGCTCAAATACAAACCGCATCCGGGTGGGATTCAAACCCTTGAAGGGACCAATACCATAACCACTGAGCCAAAGAGATATCTTTTTGATGCAGCTGTCAGGTATTGTAATTAAATCAGGACAAAGCTATGCATGGAGGATTGGTCTCCCGTAACACTATGTGGAACTATGTTCAACTACTTTTGATACATTTAACTACAGCCATCTATGGTCATTCCCCACTATGGTCAGCTACAAAAGGTGTGACCATAGCTTTACACATATTCCTTTTGTGATGGGATTTGGGGAACATCCATACAAGCAAACCCCAACCTCTATAGTACTATTTAGTAATAGTATCATTACAAATTCTGTTAATTAAGGCAAAGTTGGCAAAAAATTGGTCAGGCCGATCATTATAACTGGTCCATACCAGTCACAAGTGGTCCATTAAAGTGGTTGATTGGGTTGTTAAAACACTGGTGCTATTACATGCCCCTGTCCTGTACATGAAGTTATGTCATACATTATAACCAGTATCATAGTGTCTATAAATGACCCCCCCCCCCCATTTTTTTAATCATATTCCAGAAGACATTATAGCTAGTCAACGGAAGAGGTTGACAGGACTGATGGTCTTATTTGACCTTATTTGGCCTGCAACATGTGAGAAAGGGCATTTGAATATTTGCAGTCTGTGCAGGCTAATCTGAGACAACTCTTTCTATTCTTACACATTTTCTGTTTTGTGCAAGTCTGCTGTAACATAAAATTGAATATAGTCATCTGTATGGATTGTAAGGCTGGTGAATGACGACACTACACACATGACTGAAAGCCCATTTCTGTCTGTTGCAGGCTATATACAGGTATGTTCTTTCCAACCAAACAATGTTTATTTGTAAGTATTCGTTATAGTCTTAGACTATTGTTTAAGAAATAAACTTCTTTCTGTGATGCTTTATCATTCAGTAAATGACAGTTGTGATTTACAAGGCACAATCAGAATCACTTCAGATTGCCTTTTCAGCTACTTAAATTATTTTAAGCAGTAATTTACATAAATTTCTTGATATAACAGGCACTTGTGCTGCAAATGATCAATATGTATTGATTTACCTACAATTGAGATTTGTGTACCTTTATTGTTGTCATTCCCTCTAATATGAAACCTTACTCCAAGTTCTTTAGTCCAGGGGGTAAGCGTACCCTTGAAATAAAAAGGAAGTGGGAAAACTGAATTAGGTGTTTAGCAGACGACAGAATTTTAGAATCAACCTGATTGAAAGAAATTACAGATAAGTTGACAAATACCTCACAAGGTGTTTTAATTTTGTCTTTAGAAAAGGTAGAAAATATCATGGGAAAAGGCTCAAATGCTGCTTACCATAATTTTCACCTTTTCCTTGTATTTGCAATTTAAGCCTCCCTTCTAAAGGTCGCTCAAACTGGGCATTGTATGATCAAAGCTTTTAACCCTTTACTCCATAGATACTAATTTCTACACATTGCTTGTTGGAGCCTTTGGAAAACATTGTGGCAAAAGGTGAAATTGCTCGTTACGAGCAATTTCACCTTTTGTCACAATGTTTTCTATGCTTTCAAAAGGTTTCATATACACATACGAAACGGCTTCATCCTTGCTGTTATTTTATGGTCAATTAGAGATACCATAGAAATGCCTTATGGGGTAAAGGGTTAAAGCCTGATAAAAATATACATAGTAATGAATTTATGGAGCTTAAAATCATTCACCAGCCTACCAACACAAGAATTTGTAGCTGACTTTTGACGTTTTGATACTTGGCTCTCATTTGTATGTATATATGTAATCGGACCGTCAGAAATAGAAAATTAAATAAAAAAAAAGTCTAAGACAGTTTACAAATTAGATCAATACCAGTGTCATACACCTATAGATCTAGCTATGTACTGATCATATATGACTCAATGCCATGAAAAACTGAGGATTGAACCCGGATTTTGTTCGACAAATAATATGGCTGTATCGACAAAAAATATGGCTGTAAGAATGACAATCACAGCCGTTGTATGATGGTATCTGTTAAAAGGGCGTTTAACTATAAACAATGCAACCAACTAAACTAATTTCTGAAATTAGATGAACCTGTTTCGTGGGAAGTTCTGTGATTCTGTCTCCACTTTCTGTTCATTTGGAGCCAACAAATCCGGATGAGTGTCACTCAGAGACAGCTTTTTTCGGACTAGCGTGGATTCGAATTTGGCCAGGGTCAAAATTAGAAATATTAGAGAAAGATGAGTTTTGAATCCAATACTGATTAGAAGAGAACTTACTATACACATGAATTGTGCAAGATGGGGGATTCTACGATTCCTTCTTCCCTCAAGCTTGAGCCAAAATACGAAACGGAGGTAAGGGATTTGGCAGTAGGTGTCACACTGAACTGGCCACGGTTGTATACCTATACATGTAGTAGTATCAGGGGCGGTAACCAGTCTAGTGTCACGCCACAATAAAACAAAATCGACTATCTTTGAAGCGTGCTAAATTGCTTAATCCTTTACCAAACGACAAAAATTTAGACTAGTCCAAATTGAAAGCACTCGTAGTCGAATAAATAAACATAAATCAAAAATTGAAATTTGTTTCCAACAGAGAAGAAAACATTGTGGGTAAAGGAGAAAAAGCTGGTTAGCAGCATTTTCTCCTTTTCCCACAATGTTTTCAAAAGGCTTCTATCTCAGGGTTGTAAAACCAGGGATTGTTTCTTTCAGTAGCAACTGCTTTCTCTTGCATAAGTGGAACAAAGAGAACTAAATTTTTAACATTTTTTTTCTCCAATCTCTTTATACCGTGACAACAAACCGAGTTACGTTGACTGCCGTCTCATAGGTGCCAGTTTCGTATCCGCGAAAACGTGAAAAACCGACTTGCGGAACATTCTGTAGCAGACGACACCTGTTTGTTAAGTCAAATATAGGGAACTAAATTTCTAATATATATATATTTTTTCCTCCAATCTCTTTATCCCATGACAACAAACCCATTTACGTTGACTACCGTGTCATAGGTGCCAGTTACGTATCCGCAAAAACGTGAAAAATCGACTTTTGGAACATTCCATAGCAGACGACACCTGTTGCTTCGGTCAATTATAGGGATTTTTCTTTTTCATTTTCTCTCACTAGGGCCATTGACTCGGTTACGAAGACTATCTCACCCATACGTGCTGGTTACGTGCTGCGCATAAATTCGTAAAATCAACTTAGACACTTTCAGAGGCAACGGAAACCTGTTGTGCAAATCGAAGAAAGGTAAATTGAATGTTTCCCTGTTTTCTTAGCAGGGTCAATTTTGGTGACCCTGCGAGTCAAAAGTCAATGTTATGTTTAACCGCTGCGCAAAAATATAAATTTCAGAAGCAACCAGTTGCTGTTGCAGAAATTTTTCCAATTAAAAAAAAATCTTGTTCTTGTTTGAAGGATTTAAAGATAGACCATAACGACACAATAAGATGTAAGAATAAGTAATAATCAGTTTTTTCTTTGATAATGTAGAAAACATTGTGGGAAAAGGAGAAAATGCTGGTAACCTGCATTGTCTTCTTTTCTCAGATTGTTTTTAAAAGCTTTCTCTTTCAGGGGTGTTAAAAGGCGTCATTGTGTGGTACTGGGTTAATAAGGATAAACAAATAACCCCCCCTTCCCAATCAGCCAATCAAATCTCATCCCTCTGTGAAATTATCCAATCACAGAAGCTTTAAGGAAATCAGATTGGTACCAACCAGCCAATCAGAGAGGCCTTTAGAAATTCAAATTGGGTCCAATCAGCAGCCAATCAGAGAGCTTCAAAATCAATTCAAAATGGCGCCCTAATATAGCGATAGAAAACAGTGAACAAAAAACGGCATAAAAGTGGATTTAAAGTCTTCTTTCAAGGCTGCTGTGCAGTCCTTGGCAAACTGCCAGGCATGCACCATCCACACATGCCAGATTTCACTGACAAAGGGCCAAAATTTAAGAAAACGGGGTGGCAGAAGACCTTGTTTTGGTCTTTTCAAGCCCCTTGCAACAGTTACTTCCCTTTAAGTAAACCCTTGATGCCCCCTTTACCCTTTTATTGGATTATCTGACTCAGGCCACATTAATTTCTGCACATTGAATACGCCAAAATGACCCATGTACAGTGGGGAAAAAAAAACAGAAAATATTGTGACCAGTGGCTAAAAAAGAGACTAAAAACTCTTTCAGTCTCAATTGCTTCCTTTTGCATGAATCAAACAAAGACAATTGAAGTGTAATTTTTCTAATCTCTTCAAACCGCAACTAGAATCCCAGTTATGTTGACTACCGTTTCATACGTGCCAGTTACGCACATGCGAAAACACCAGAAAATAATGTGACAAGTGGCTCTTTCAGTAACAATGCTTTCTCTTGCATAAGTCGAACAAAGAGAACTAAATTTCTAACATTTTTTTTCTCCAATCTCTTTATACCGTGACAACAAACCGAGTTACGTTGACTGCCGTCTCATAGGTGCCAGTTTCGTATCCGCGAAAATGTAAAAAACCGACTTGCGGAACATTCTGTAGCAGACGACACCTGTTTGTTAAGTCAAGTATAGGGAACTAAATTTCTAATATATATATTTTGTTTCCTCCAATCTCTTTATCCCATGACAACAAACCCATTTCGTTGACTACCGTGTCGTATTTGCCAGTTACGTTTCCGCGAAAACGTGAAAAATCGACTTTTGGAACATTGCATAGCAGACGACACCTGTTACTTCGGTCAATTATAGGGATTTTTCTTTTTCGTTTTCTCTCACTAGGGCCATTGACTCGGTTACGAAGACTATCTCACCCACACGTGCTGGTTACGTGCTGCGCATAAAATCGTAAAATCAACTTAGACACTTTCAGAGGCAACAGAAACCTGTTGCGCAAATCGAAGAAAGGTAAATTGAATGTTTCCCTGTTTTCTTAGCAGGGTCAATTTTGGTGACCGTGTGAGTCAAAAGTCAATGTTATGTTTAACCGCTGCGCAAAAATATAAATTTCAGAAGCAACCAGTTGGTGTTGCAGAAACTTTTTTCAATTAAAAAAAAATCTTGTTCTTGTTTGAAGGATTTAAAGATAGACCATAACGACACAATAAGATGTAAGAATAAATAATAATCAGTTTTTTCTTTGATAGGGTAGAAAACATTGTGGGAAAAGGAGAAAATGCTGGTAACCTGCATTGTCTTCTTTTCTCAGATTGTTTTTAAAAGCTTTCTCTTTCAGGGGTGCTAAAAGGCGTCATTGTATGGTACTGGGTTAATAAGGATAAACAAATAACCCCCCCTTCCCAATCAGCCAATCAAATCTCATCCCTCTGTGAAATTATCCAGTCACAGAAGCTTTAAGGAAATCAGATTGGTACCAACCAGCCAATCAGAGAGGCCTTTAGAAATTCAAATTGGGTCCAATCAGCAGCCAATCAGAGAGCTTCAAAATCAATTCAAAATGGCGCCCTAATATAGCGATAGAAAACAGTGAACAAAAAACGGCATAAAAGTGGATTTAAAGTCTTCTTTCAAGGCTGCTGTGCAGTCCTTGGCAAACTGCCAGGCATGCACCATCCACACATGCCAGATTTCACTGACAAAGGGCCAAAATTTAAGAAAACGGGGTGGCAGAAGACCTTGTTTTGGTCTTTTCAAGCCCCTTGCAACAGTTACTTCCCTTTAAGTAAACCCTTGATGCCCCCTTTACCCTTTTATTGGATTATCTGACTCAGGCCACATTAATTTCTGCACATTGAATAAGCCAAAATGACCCATGTACAGTGGGGAAAAAAACCCAGAAAATATTGTGACCAGTGGCTAAAAAAGAGACTAAAAACTCTTTCAGTCTCAATTGCTTCCTTTTGCATGAATCAAACAAAGACAATTGAAGTGTAATTTTTCTAATCTCTTCAAACCGCAACTAGAATCCCAGTTACGTTGACTACCGTTTCATACGTGCCAGTTACGCACATGCGAAAACACCAGAAAATAATGTGACAAGTGGCTCTTTCAGTAGCAATGCTTTCTCTTGCATAAGTCGAACAAAGAGAACTAAATTTCTAACATTTTTTTTCTCCAATCTCTTTATACCGTGACAACAAACCGAGTTACGTTGACTGCCGTCTCATAGGTGCCAGTTTCGTATCTGCAAAAAATGTGAAAAACCGACTTGCGGAACATTCTGTAGCAGACGACACCTGTTTGTTAAGTCAAGTATAGGGAACTAAATTTCTAATATATATATATTTTTTCCTCCAATCTCTTTATCCCATGACAACAAACCCATTTCGTTGACTACCGTGTCGTATTTGCCAGTTACGTTTCCGCGAAAACGTGAAAAATCGACTTTTGGAACATTGCATAGCAGACGACACCTGTTACTTCGGTCAATTATAGGGATTTTTCTTTTTCGTTTTCTCTCACTAGGGCCATTGACTCGGTTACGAAGACTATCTCACCCACACGTGCTGGTTACGTGCTGCGCATAAAATCGTAAAATCAACTTAGACACTTTCAGAGGCAACAGAAACCTGTTGCGCAAATCGAAGAAAGGTAAATTGAATGTTTCCCTGTTTTTTTAGAAGGGTCAATTTTGGTGACCGTGCAAGTCAAAAGTCAATGTTATGTTTAACCGCTGCGCAAAAATATAAATTTCAGAAGCAACCAGTTGGTGTTGCAGAAACTTTTTCCAATTAAAAAAAAATCTTGTTCTTGTTTGAAGGATTTAAAGATAGACCATAACGACACAATAAGATGTAAGAATAAATAATAATCAGTTTTTTCTTTGATAGGGTAGAAAACATTGTGGGAAAAGGAGAAAATGCTGGTAACCTGCATTGTCTTCTTTTCTCAGATTGTTTTTAAAAGCTTTCTCTTTCAGGGGTGCTAAAAGGCGTCATTGTATGGTACTGGGTTAATAAGGATAAACAAATAACCCCCCCTTCCCAATCAGCCAATCAAATCTCATCCCTCTGTGAAATTATCCAATCACAGAAGCTTTAAGGAAATCAGATTGGTACCAACCAGCCAATCAGAGAGGCCCTTAGAAATTCAAATTGGGTCCAATCAGCAGCCAATCAGAGAGCTTCAAAATCAATTCAAAATGGCGCCCTAATATAGCGATAGAAAACAGTGAACAAAAAACGGCATAAAAGTGGATTTAAAGTCTTATTTCAAGGCTGCTGTGCAGTCCTTGGCAAACTGCCAGGCATGCACCATCCACACATGCCAGATTTCACTGACAAAGGGCCAAAATTTAAGAAAACGGGGTGGCAGAAGACCTTGTTTTGGTCTTTTCAAGCCCCTTGCAACAGTTACTTCCCTTTAAGTAAACCCTTGATGCCCCCTTTACCCTTTTATTGGATTATCTGACTCAGGCCACATTAATTTCTGCACATTGAATAAGCCAAAATGACCCATGTACAGTAGGGGAAAAAACCCAGAAAATATTGTGACCAGTGGCTAAAAAAGAGACTAAAAACTCTTTCAGTCTCAATTGCTTCCTTTTGCATGAATCAAACAAAGACAATTGAAGTGTAATTTTTCTAATCTCTTCAAACCGCAACTAGAATCCCAGTTACGTTGACTACCGTTTCATACGTACCAGTTACGCACATGCGAAAACACCAGAAAATAATGTGACAAGTGGCTCTTTCAGTAGCAATGCTTTCTCTTGCATAAGTCGAACAAAGAGAACTAAATTTCTAACATTTTTTTTCTCCAATCTCTTTATACCGTGACAACAAACCGAGTTACGTTGACTGCCGTCTCATAGGTGCCAGTTTCGTATCCGCGAAAACGTGAAAAACCGACTTGCGGAACATTCTGTAGCAGACGACACCTGTTTGTTAAGTCAAGTATAGGGAACTAAATTTCTAATATATATATTTTTTTTCCTCCAATCTCTTTATCCCATGACAACAAACCCATTTCGTTGACTACCGTGTCGTATTTGCCAGTTACGTATCCGCGAAAACGTGAAAAATTGACTTTTGGAACATTCCATAGCAGACGACACCTGTTCCTTCAGTCAATTATAGGGATTTTTCTTTTTCGTTTTCTCTCACTAGGGCCATTGACTCGGTTACGAAGACTATCTCACCCACACGTGCTGGTTACGTGCTGCGCATAAAATCGTAAAATCAACTTAGACACTTTCAGAGGCAACAGAAACCTGTTGCACAAATCGAAGAAAGGTAAATTGAATGTTTCACTGTTTTCTTAGAAGGGTCAATTTTGGTGACCGTGCGAGTCAAAAGTCAATGTTATGTTTAACCGCTGCGCAAAAATATAAATTTCAGAAGCAACCAGTTGGTGTTGCAGAAACTTTTTCCAATTAAAAAAAAATCTTGTTCTTGTTTGAAGGATTTAAAGATAGACCATAACGACACAATAAGATGTAAGAATAAATAATAATCAGTTTTTTCTTTGATAGGGTAGAAAACATTGTGGGAAAAGGAGAAAATGCTGGTAACCTGCATTGTCTTCTTTTCTCAGATTGTTTTTAAAAGCTTTCTCTTTCAGGGGTGCTAAAAGGCGTCATTGTATGGTACTGGGTTAATAAGGATAAACAAATAACCCCCCCTTCCCAATCAGCCAATCAAATCTCATCCCTCTGTGAAATTATCCAATCACAGAAGCTTTAAGGAAATCAGATTGGTACCAACCAGCCAATCAGAGAGGCCTTTAGAAATTCAAATTGGGTCCAATCAGCAGCCAATCTGAGAGCTTCAAAATCAATTCAAAATGGCGCCCTAATATAGCGATAGAAAACAGTGAACAAAAAACGGCATAAAAGTGGATTTAAAGTCTTCTTTCAAGGCTGCTGTGCAGTCCTTGGCAAACTGCCAGGCATGCACCATCCACACATGCCAGATTTCACTGACAAAGGGCCAAAATTTAAGAAAACGGGGTGGCAGAAGACCTTGTTTTGGTCTTTTCAAGCCCCTTGCAACAGTTACTTCCCTTTAAGTAAACCCTTGATGCCCCCTTTACCCTTTTATTGGATTATCTGACTCAGGCCACATTAATTTCTGCACATTGAATAAGCCAAAATTACCCATGTACAGTGGGGGAAAAAACCCAGAAAATATTGTGACCAGTGGCTAAAAAAGAGACTAAAAACTCTTTCAGTCTCAATTGCTTCCTTTTGCATGAATCAAACAAAGACAATTGAAGTGTAATTTTTCTAATCTCTTCAAACCGCAACTAGAATCCCAGTTACGTTGACTACCGTTTCATACGTACCAGTTACGCACATGCGAAAACACCAGAAAATAATGTGACAAGTGGCTCTTTCAGTAGCAATGCTTTCTCTTGCATAAGTCGAACAAAGAGAACTAAATTTCTAACATTTTTTTTCTCCAATCTCTTTATACCGTGACAACAAACCGAGTTACGTTGACTGCCGTCTCATAGGTGCCAGTTTCGTATCCGCGAAAACGTGAAAAACCGACTTGCGGAACATTCTGTAGCAGACGACACCTGTTTGTTAAGTCAAGTATAGGGAACTAAATTTCTAATATATATATTTTTTTTCCTCCAATCTCTTTATCCCATGACAACAAACCCATTTCGTTGACTACCGTGTCGTATTTGCCAGTTACGTATCCGCGAAAACGTGAAAAATTAACTTTTGGAACATTCCATAGCAGACGACACCTGTTCCTTCAGTCAATTATAGGGATTTTTCTTTTTCGTTTTCTCTCACTAGGGCCATTGACTCGGTTACGAAGACTATCTCACCCACACGTGCTGGTTACGTGCTGCGCATAAAATCGTAAAATCAACTTAGACACTTTCAGAGGCAACAGAAACCTGTTGCGCAAATCGAAGAAAGGTAAATTGAATGTTTCCCTGTTTTCTTAGAAGGGTCAATTTTGGTGACCGTGCGAGTCAAAAGTCAATGTTATGTTTAACCGCTGCGCAAAAATATAAATTTCAGAAGCAACCAGTTGGTGTTGCAGAAACTTTTTCCAATAAAAAAAAATCTTGTTCTTGTTTGAAGGATTTAAAGATAGACCATAACGACACAATAAGATGTAAGAATAAATAATAATCAGTTTTTTCTTTGATAGGGTAGAAAACATTGTGGGAAAAGGAGAAAATGCTGGTAACCTGCATTGTCTTCTTTTCTCAGATTGTTTTTAAAAGCTTTCTCTTTCAGGGGTGCTAAAAGGCGTCATTGTATGGTACTGGGTTAATAAGGATAAACAAATAACCCCCCCTTCCCAATCAGCCAATCAAATCTCATCCCTCTGTGAAATTATCCAATCACAGAAGCTTTAAGGAAATCAGATTGGTACCAACCAGCCAATCAGAGAGGCCTTTAGAAATTCAAATTGGGTCCAATCAGCAGCCAATCAGAGAGCTTCAAAATCAATTCAAAATGGCGCCCTAATATAGCGATAGAAAACAGTGAACAAAAAACGGCATAAAAGTGGATTTAAAGTCTTCTTTCAAGGCTGCTGTGCAGTCCTTGGCAAACTGCCAGGCATGCACCATCCACACATGCCAGATTTCACTGACAAAGGGCCAAAATTTAAGAAAACGGGGTGGCAGAAGACCTTGTTTTGGTCTTTTCAAGCCCCTTGCAACAGTTACTTCCCTTTAAGTAAACCCTTGATGCCCCCTTTACCCTTTTATTGGATTATCTGACTCAGGCCACATTAATTTCTGCACATTGAATAAGCCAAAATGACCCATGTACAGTAGGGGAAAAAACCCAGAAAATATTGTGACCAGTGGCTAAAAAAGAGACTAAAAACTCTTTCGGTCTCAATTGCTTCCTTTTGCATGAATCAAACAAAGACAATTGAAGTGTAATTTTTCTAATCTCTTCAAACCGCAACTAGAATCCCAGTTACGTTGACTACCGTTTCATACGTGCCAGTTACGCACATGCGAAAACACCAGAAAATAATGTGACAAGTGGCTCTTTCAGTAGCAATGCTTTCTCTTGCATAAGTCGAACAAAGAGAACTAAATTTCTAACATTTTTTTTCTCCAATCTCTTTATACCGTGACAACAAACCGAGTTACGTTGACTGCCGTCTCATAGGTGCCAGTTTCGTATCCGCGAAAACGTGAAAAACCGACTTGCGGAACATTCTGTAGCAGACGACACCTGTTTGTTAAGTCAAGTATAGGGAACTAAATTTCTAATATATATATTTTTTTTCCTCCAATCTCTTTATCCCATGACAACAAACCCATTTCGTTGACTACCGTGTCGTATTTGCCAGTTACATATCCGCGAAAACGTGAAAAATCGACTTTTGGAACATTCCATAGCAGACGACACCTGTTACTTCGGTCAATTATAGGGATTTTTCTTTTTCGTTTTCTCTCACTAGGGCCATTGACTCGGTTACGAAGACTATCTCACCCACACGTGCTGGTTACGTGCTGCGCATAAAATCGTAAAATCAACTTAGACACTTTCAGAGGCAACAGAAACCTGTTGCGCATATCGAAGAAAAGGTAAATTGAATGTTTCCCTGTTTTCTTAGAAGGGTCAATTTTGGTGACCGTGCGAGTCAAAAGTCAATGTTATGTTTAACCGCTGCGCAAAAATATAAATTTCAGAAGCAACCAGTTGGTGTTGCAGAAACTTTTTCCAATTAAAAAAAAATCTTGTTCTTGTTTGAAGGATTTAAAGATAGACCATAACGACACAATAAGATGTAAGAATAAATAATAATCAGTTTTTTCTTTGATAGGGTAGAAAACATTGTGGGAAAAGGAGAAAATGCTGGTAACCTGCATTGTCTTCTTTTCTCAGATTGTTTTTAAAAGCTTTCTCTTTCAGGGGTGTTAAAAGGCGTCATTGTGTGGTACTGGGTTAATAAGGATAAACAAATAACCCCCCCTTCCCAATCAGCCAATCAAATCTCATCCCTCTGTGAAATTATCCAATCACAGAAGCTTTAAGGAAATCAGATTGGTACCAACCAGCCAATCAGAGAGGCCTTTAGAAATTCAAATTGGGTCCAATCAGCAGCCAATCAGAGAGCTTCAAAATCAATTCAAAATGGCGCCCTAATATAGCGATAGAAAACAGTGAACAAAAAACGGCATAAAAGTGGATTTAAAGTCTTCTTTCAAGGCTGCTGTGCAGTCCTTGGCAAACTGCCAGGCATGCACCATCCACACATGCCAGATTTCACTGACAAAGGGCCAAAATTTAAGAAAACGGGGTGGCAGAAGACCTTGTTTTGGTCTTTTCAAGCCCCTTGCAACAGTTACTTCCCTTTAAGTAAACCCTTGATGCCCCCTTTACCCTTTTATTGGATTATCTGACTCAGGCCACATTAATTTCTGCACATTGAATAAGCCAAAATGACCCATGTACAGTAGGGGAAAAAACCCAGAAAATATTGTGACCAGTGGCTAAAAAAGAGACTAAAAACTCTTTCAGTCTCAATTGCTTCCTTTTGCATGAATCAAACAAAGACAATTGAAGTGTAATTTTTCTAATCTCTTCAAACCGCAACTAGAATCCCAGTTACGTTGACTACCGTTTCATACGTGCCAGTTACGCACATGCGAAAACACCAGAAAATAATGTGACAAGTGGCTCTTTCAGTAGCAATGCTTTCTCTTGCATAAGTCGAACAAAGAGAACTAAATTTCTAACATTTTTTTTCTCCAATCTCTTTATACCGTGACAACAAACCGAGTTACGTTGACTGCCGTCTCATAGGTGCCAGTTTCGTATCCGCGAAAACGTGAAAAACCGACTTGCGGAACATTCTGTAGCAGACGACACCTGTTTGTTAAGTCAAGTATAGGGAACTAAATTTCTAATATATATATTTTTTTTCCTCCAATCTCTTTATCCCATGACAACAAACCCATTTCGTTGACTACCGTGTCGTATTTGCCAGTTACGTATCCGCGAAAACGTGAAAAATCGACTTTTGGAACATTCCATAGCAGACGACACCTGTTACTTCGGTCAATTATAGGGATTTTTCTTTTTCGTTTTCTCTCACTAGGGCCATTGACTCGGTTACGAAGACTATCTCACCCACACGTGCTGGTTACGTGCTGCGCATAAAATCGTAAAATCAACTTAGACACTTTCAGAGGCAACAGAAACCTGTTGCGCAAATCGAAGAAAGGTAAATTGAATGTTTCCCTGTTTTCTTAGAAGGGTCAATTTTGGTGACCGTGTGAGTCAAAAGTCAATGTTATGTTTAACCGCTGCGCAAAAATATAAATTTCAGAAGCAACCAGTTGGTGTTGCAGAAACTTTTTCCAATTAAAAAAAAATCTTGTTCTTGTTTGAAGGATTTAAAGATAGACCATAACGACACAATAAGATGTAAGAATAAATAATAATCAGTTTTTTCTTTGATAGGGTAGAAAACATTGTGGGAAAAGGAGAAAATGCTGGTAACCTGCATTGTCTTCTTTTCTCAGATTGTTTTTAAAAGCTTTCTCTTTCAGGGGTGTTAAAAGGCGTCATTGTGTGGTACTGGGTTAATAAGGATAAACAAATAACCCCCCCTTCCCAATCAGCCAATCAAATCTCATCCCTCTGTGAAATTATCCAATCACAGAAGCTTTAAGGAAATTAGATTGGTACCAACCAGCCAATCAGAGAGGCCTTTAGAAATTCAAATTGGGTCCAATCAGCAGCCAATCAGAGAGCTTCAAAATCAATTCAAAATGGCGCCCTAATATAGCGATAGAAAACAGTGAACAAAAAACGGTATAAAAGTGGATTTAAAGTCTTCTTTCAAGGCTGCTGTGCAGTTCTTGGCAAACTGCCAGGCATGCACCATCCACACATGCCAGATTTCACTGACAAAGGGCCAAAATTTAAGAAAACGGGGTGGCAGAAGACCTTGTTTTGGTCTTTTCAAGCCCCGTGCAACAGTTACTTCCCTTTAAGTAAACCCTTGATGCCCCCTTTACCCTTTTATTGGATTATCTGACTCAGGCCACATTAATTTCTGCACATTGAATAAGCCAAAATGACCCATGTACAGTGGGGAAAAAAACCCAGAAAATATTGTGACCAGTGGCTAAAAAAGAGACTAAAAACTCTTTCAGTCTCAATTGCTTCCTTTTGCATGAATCAAACAAAGACAATTGAAGTGTAATTTTTCTAATCTCTTCAAACTGCAACTAGAATCCCAGTTACGTTGACTACCATTTCATACGTGCCAGTTACGCACATGCGAAAACACCAGAAAATAATGTGACAAGTGGCTCTTTCAGTAGCAATGCTTTCTCTTGCATAAGTCGAACAAAGAGAACTAAATTTCTAACATTTTTTTTCTCCAATCTCTTTATACCGTGACAACAAACTGAGTTACGTTGACTGCCGTCTCATAGGTGCCAGTTTCGTATCCGCGAAAATGTGAAAAACCGACTTGCGGAACATTCTGTAGCAGACGACACCTGTTTGTTAAGTCAAGTATAGGGAACTAAATTTCTAATATATATTTTTTTTTCCTCCAATCTCTTTATCCCATGACAACAAACCCATTTCGTTGACTACCGTGTCGTATTTGCCAGTTACGTATCTGCGAAAACGTGAAAAATCGACTTTTGGAACATTCCATAGCAGACGACACCTGTTACTTCAGTCAATTATAGGGATTTTTCTTTTTCGTTTTCTCTCACTAGGGCCATTGACTCGGTTACGAAGACTATCTCACCCACACGTGCTGGTTACGTGCTGCGCATAAAATCGTAAAATCAACTTAGACACTTTCAGAGGCAACAGAAACCTGTTGCGCAAATCGAAGAAGGTAAATTGAATGTTTCCCTGTTTTCTTAGCAGGGTCAATTTTGGTGACCGTGTGAGTCAAAAGTCAATGTTATGTTTAACCGCTGCGCAAAAATATAAATTTCAGAAGCAACCAGTTGGTGTTGCAGAAACTTTTTCCAATTAAAAAAAAATCTTGTTCTTGTTTGAAGGATTTAAAGATAGACCATAACGACACAATAAGATGTAAGAATAAATAATAATCAGTTTTTTCTTTGATAGGGTAGAAAACATTGTGGGAAAAGGAGAAAATGCTGGTAACCTGCATTGTCTTCTTTTCTCAGATTGTTTTTAAAAGCTTTCTCTTTCAGGGGTGCTAAAAGGCGTCATTGTATGGTACTGGGTTAATAAGGATAAACAAATAACCCCCCCCTTCCCAATCAGCCAATCAAATCTCATCCCTCTGTGAAATTATCCAATCACAGAAGCTTTAAGGAAATCAGATTGGTACCAACCAGCCAATCAGAGAGGCCTTTAGAAATTCAAATTGGGTCCAATCAGCAGCCAATCAGAGAGCTTCAAAATCAATTCAAAATGGCGCCCTAATATAGCGATAGAAAACAGTGAACAAAAAACGGCATAAAAGTGGATTTAAAGTCTTCTTTCAAGGCTGCTGTGCAGTTCTTGGCAAACTGCCAGGCATGCACCATCCACACATGCCAGATTTCACTGACAAAGGGCCAAAATTTAAGAAAACGGGGTGGCAGAAGACCTTGTTTTGGTCTTTTCAAGCCCCTTGCAACAGTTACTTCCCTTTAAGTAAACCCTTGATGCCCCCTTTACCCTTTTATTGGATTATCTGACTCAGGCCACATTAATTTCTGCACATTGAATAAACCAAAATGACCCATGTACAGTGGGGAAAAAAAACCAGAAAATATTGTGACCAGTGGCTAAAAAAGAGACTAAAAACTCTTTCAGTCTCAATTGCTTCCTTTTGCATGAATCAAACAAAGACAATTGAAGTGTAATTTTTCTAATCTCTTCAAACCGCAACTAGAATCCCAGTTACGTTGACTACCGTTTCATACGTACCAGTTACGAACATGCGAAAACACCAGAAAATAATGTGACAAGTGGCTCTTTCAGTAGCAATGCTTTCTCTTGCATAAGTCGAACAAAGAGAACTAAATTTCAAACATTTTTTTTCTCCAATCTCTTTATACCGTGACAACAAACCGAGTTACGTTGACTGCCGTCTCATAGGTGCCAGTTTCGTATCTGCGAAAATGTAAAAACCGACTTGCGGAACATTCTGTAGCAGACGACACCTGTTTGTTAAGTCAAGTATAGGGAACTAAATTTCTAATATATATATTTTTTTTCCTCCAATCTCTTTATCCCATGACAACAAACCCATTTCATTGACTACCGTGTCGTATTTGCCAGTTACGTATCCGCGAAAACGTGAAAAATCGACTTTTGGAACATTCCATAGCAGACGACACCTGTTCCTTCAGTCAATTATAGGGATTTTTCTTTTTCGTTTTCTCTCACTAGGGCCATTGACTCGGTTACGAAGACTATCTCACCCACACGTGCTGGTTACGTGCTGCGCATAAAATCGTAAAATCAACTTAGACACTTTCAGAGGCAACAGAAACCTGTTGCGCAAATCGAAGAAAGGTAAATTGAATGTTTCCCTGTTTTCTTAGCAGGGTCAATTTTGGTGACCGTGCGAGTCAAAAGTCAATGTTATGTTTAACCTCTGCGCAAAAATATAAATTTCAGAAGCAACCAGTTGGTGTTGCAGAAACTTTTTCCAATTAAAAAAAAATCTTGTTCTTGTTTGAAGGATTTAAAGATAGACCATAACGACACAATAAGATGTAAGAATAAATAATAATCAGTTTTTTCTTTGATAGGGTAGAAAACATTGTGGGAAAAGGAGAAAATGCTGGTAACCTGCATTGTCTTCTTTTCTCAGATTGTTTTTAAAAGCTTTCTCTTTCAGGGGTGCTAAAAGGCGTCATTGTATGGTACTGGGTTAATAAGGATAAACAAATAACCCCCCTCTTCCCAATCAGCCAATCAAATCTCATCCCTCTGTGAAATTATCCAATCACAGAAGCTTTAAGGAAATCAGATTGGTACCAACCAGCCAATCAGAGAGGCCTTTAGAAATTCAAATTGGGTCCAATCAGCAGCCAATCAGAGAGCTTCAAAATCAATTCAAAATGGCGCCCTAATATAGCGATAGAAAACAGTGAACAAAAAACGGCATAAAAGTGGATTTAAAGTCTTCTTTCAAGGCTGCTGTGCAGTCCTTGGCAAACTGCCAGGCATGCACCATCCACACATGCCAGATTTCACTGACAAAGGGCCAAAATTTAAGAAAACGGGGTGGCAGAAGACCTTGTTTTGGTCTTTTCAAGCCCCTTGCAACAGTTACTTCCCTTTCAGTAAACCCTTGATGCCCCCTTTACCCTTTTATTGGATTATCTGACTCAGGCCACATTAATTTCTGCACATTGAATAAGCCAAAATGACCCATGTACAGTGGGGGAAAAAAACCCAGAAAATATTGTGACCAGTGGCTAAAAAAGAGACTAAAAACTCTTTCAGTCTCAATTGCTTCCTTTTGCATGAATCAAACAAAGACAATTGAAGTGTAATTTTTCTAATCTCTTCAAACCGCAACTAGAATCCCAGTTACGTTGACTACCGTTTCATACGTGCCAGTTACGCACATGCGAAAACACCAGAAAATAATGTGACAAGTGGCTCTTTCAGTAGCAATGCTTTCTCTTGCATAAGTCGAACAAAGAGAACTAAATTTCTAACATTTTTTTTCTCCAATCTCTTTATACCGTGACAACAAACCGAGTTACGTTGACTGCCGTCTCATAGGTGCCAGTTTCGTATCCGCGAAAACGTGAAAAACCGACTTGCGGAACATTCTGTAGCAGACGACACCTGTTTGTTAAGTCAAGTATAGGGAACTAAATTTCTAATATATATATTTTTTTTCCTCCAATCTCTTTATCCCATGACAACAAACCCATTTCGTTGACTACCGTGTCGTATTTGCCAGTTACGTATCCGCGAAAACGTGAAAAATCGACTTTTGGAACATTCCATAGCAGACGACACCTGTTACTTCGGTCAATTATAGGGATTTTTCTTTTTCGTTTTCTCTCACTAGGGCCATTGACTCGGTTATGAAGACTATCTCACCCACACGTGCTGGTTACGTGCTGCGCATAAAATCGTAAAATCAACTTAGACACTTTCAGAGGCAACAGAAACCTGTTGCGCAAATCGAAGAAAGGTAAATTGAATGTTTCCCTGTTTTCTTAGAAGGGTCAATTTTGGTGACCGTGCGAGTCAAAAGTCAATGTTATGTTTAACCGCTGCGCAAAAATATAAATTTCAGAAGCAACCAGTTGGTGTTGCAGAAACTTTTTCCAATTAAAAAAAAATCTTGTTCTTGTTTGAAGGATTTAAAGATAGACCATAACGACACAATAAGATGTAAGAATAAATAATAATCAGTTTTTTCTTTGATAGGGTAGAAAACATTGTGGGAAAAGGAGAAAATGCTGGTAACCTGCATTGTCTTCTTTTCTCAGATTGTTTTTAAAAGCTTTCTCTTTCAGGGGTGTTAAAAGGCGTCATTGTGTGGTACTGGGTTAATAAGGATAAACAAATAACCCCCCCTTCCCAATCAGCCAATCAAATCTCATCCCTCTGTGAAATTATCCAATCACAGAAGCTTTAAGGAAATCAGATTGGTACCAACCAGCCAATCAGAGAGGCCTTTAGAAATTCAAATTGGGTCCAATCAGCAGCCAATCAGAGAGCTTCAAAATCAATTCAAAATGGCGCCCTAATATAGCGATAGAAAACAGTGAACAAAAAACGGCATAAAAGTGGATTTAAAGTCTTCTTTCAAGGCTGCTGTGCAGTCCTTGGCAAACTGCCAGGCATGCACCATCCACACATGCCAGATTTCACTGACAAAGGGCCAAAATTTAAGAAAACGGGGTGGCAGAAGACCTTGTTTTGGTCTTTTCAAGCCCCTTGCAACAGTTACTTCCCTTTAAGTAAACCCTTGATGCCCCCTTTACCCTTTTATTGGATTATCTGACTCAGGCCACATTAATTTCTGCACATTGAATAAGCCAAAATGACCCATGTAGAGTGGGGAAAAAAAACCAGAAAATATTGTGACCAGTGGCTAAAAAAAGAGACTAAAAACTCTTTCAGTCTCAATTGCTTCCTTTTGCATGAATCAAACATAGACAATTGAAGTGTAATTTTTCTAATCTCTTCAAACCGCAACTAGAATCCCAGTTACGTTGACTACCATTTCATACGTGCCAGTTACGCACATGCGAAAACACCAGAAAATAATGTGACAAGTGGCTCTTTCAGTAGCAATGCTTTCTCTTGCATAAGTTGAACAAAGAGAACTAAATTTCTAACATTTTTTTTCTCCAATCTCTTTATACCGTGACAACAAACCGAGTTACGTTGACTGCCGTCTCATAGGTGCCAGTTTCGTATCCGCGAAAACGTGAAAAACCGACTTGCGGAACATTCTGTAGCAGACGACACCTGTTTGTTAAGTCAAGTATAGGGAACTAAATTTCTAATATATATATTTTTTTTCCTCCAATCTCTTTATCCCATGACAACAAACCCATTTCGTTGACTACCGTGTCGTATTTGCCAGTTACGTATCCGCGAAAACGTGAAAAATCGACTTTTGGAACATTCCATAGCAGACGACACCTGTTACTTCAGTCAATTATAGGGATTTTCCTTTCTCGTTTTCTCTCACTAGGGCCATTGACTCGGTTACGAAGACTATCTCACCCACACATGCTGGTTACGTGCTGCGCATAAAATCGTAAAATCAACTTAGACACTTTCAGAGGCAACAGAAACCTGTTGCGCAAATCGAAGAAGGTAAATTGAATGTTTCCCTGTTTTCTTAGCAGGGTCAATTTTGGTGACCGTGTGAGTCAAAAGTCAATGTTATGTTTAACCGCTGCGCAAAAATATAAATTTCAGAAGCAACCAGTTGGTGTTGCAGAAACTTTTTCCAATTAAAAAAAAAGTCTTGTTCTTGTTTCAAGGATTTAAAGATAGACCATAACGACACAATAAGATGTAAGAATAAATAATAATCAGTTTTTTCTTTGATAGGGTAGAAAACATTGTGGGAAAAGGAGAAAATGCTGGTAACCTGCATTGTCTTCTTTTCTCAGATTGTTTTTAAAAGCTTTCTCTTTCAGGGGTGCTAAAAGGCGTCATTGTATGGTACTGGGTTAATAGGGATAAACAAATAACCCCCCCTTCCCAATCAGCCAATCAAATCTCATCCCTCTGTGAAATTATCCAATCACAGAAGCTTTAAGGAAATCAGATTGGTACCAACCAGCCAATCAGAGAGGCCTTTAGAAATTCAAATTGGGTCCAATCAGCAGCCAATCAGAGAGCTTCAAAATCAATTCAAAATGGCGCCCTAATATAGCGATAGAAAACAGTGAACAAAAAACGGCATAAAAGTGGATTTAAAGTCTTCTTTCAAGGCTGCTGTGCAGTTCTTGGCAAACTGCCAGGCATGCACCATCCACACATGCCAGATTTCACTGACAAAGGGCCAAAATTTAAGAAAACGGGGTGGCAGAAGACCTTGTTTTGGTCTTTTCAAGCCCCTTGCAACAGTTACTTCCCTTTAAGTAAACCCTTGATGCCCCCTTTACCCTTTTATTGGATTATCTGACTCAGGCCACATTAATTTCTGCACATTGAATAAGCCAAAATGACCCATGTACAGTGGGGAAAAAAACCCAGAAAATATTGTGACCAGTGGCTAAAAAAGAGACTAAAAACTCTTTCAGTATCAATTGCTTCCTTTTGCATGAATCAAACAAAGACAATTGAAGTGTAATTTTTCTAATCTCTTCAAACCGCAACTAGAATCCCAGTTACGTTGACTATCATTTCATACGTGCCAGTTACGCACATGCGAAAACACCAGAAAATAATGTGACAAGTGGCTCTTTCAGTAGCAATGCTTTCTCTTGCATAAGTCGAACAAAGAGAACTAAATTTCTAACATTTTTTTTCTCCAATCTCTTTATACCGTGACAACAAACCGAGTTACGTTGACTGCCGTCTCATAGGTGCCAGTTTCGTATCCGCGAAAACGTGAAAAACCGACTTGCGGAACATTCTGTAGCAGACGACACCTGTTTGTTAAGTCAAGTATAGGGAACTAAATTTCTAATATATATATTTTTTTTCCTCCAATCTCTTTATCCCATGACAACAAACCCATTTCGTTGACTACCGTGTCGTATTTGCCAGTTACGTATCCGCGAAAACGTGAAAAATCGACTTTTGGAACATTCCATAGCAGACAACACCTGTTACTTCGGTCAATTATAGGGATTTTTCTTTTTTGTTTTCTCTCACTAGGGCCATTGACTCGGTTACGAAGACTATCTCACCCACACGTGCTGGTTACGTGCTGCGCATAAAATCGTAAAATCAACTTAGACACTTTCAGAGGCAACAGAAACCTGTTGCGCAAATCGAAGAAAGGTAAATTGAATGTTTCCCTGTTTTCTTAGAAGGGTCAATTTTGGTGACCGTGCGAGTCAAAAGTCAATGTTATGTTTAACCGCTGCGCAAAAATATAAATTTCAGAAGCAACCAGTTGGTGTTGCAGAAACTTTTTCCAATTAAAAAAAAATCTTGTTCTTGTTTGAAGGATTTAAAGATAGACCATAACGACACAATAAGATGTAAGAATAAATAATAATCAGTTTTTTCTTTGATAGGGTAGAAAACATTGTGGGAAAAGGAGAAAATGCTGGTAACCTGCATTGTCTTCTTTTCTCAGATTGTTTTTAAAAGCTTTCTCTTTCAGGGGTGTTAAAAGGCGTCATTGTGTGGTACTGGGTTAATAAGGATAAACAAATAACCCCCCCTTCCCAATCAGCCAATCAAATCTCATCCCTCTGTGAAATTATCCAATCACAGAAGCTTTAAGGAAATCAGATTGGTACCAACCAGCCAATCAGAGAGGCCTTTAGAAATTCAAATTGGGTCCAATCAGCAGCCAATCAGAGAGCTTCAAAATCAATTCAAAATGGCGCCCTAATATAGCGATAGAAAACAGTGAACAAAAAACGGCATAAAAGTGGATTTAAAGTCTTCTTTCAAGGCTGCTGTGCAGTCCTTGGCAAACTGCCAGGCATGCACCATCCACACATGCCAGATTTCACTGACAAAGGGCCAAAATTTAAGAAAACGGGGTGGCAGAAGACCTTGTTTTGGTCTTTTCAAGCCCCTTGCAACAGTTACTTCCCTTTAAGTAAACCCTTGATGCCCCCTTTACCCTTTTATTGGATTATCTGACTTAGGCCACATTAATTTCTGCACATTGAATAAGCCAAAATGACCCATGTACAGTGGGGAAAAAAAACCAGAAAATATTGTGACCAGTGGCTAAAAAAGAGACTAAAAACTCTTTCAGTCTCAATTGCTTCCTTTTGCATGAATCAAACAAAGACAATTGAAGTGTAATTTTTCTAATCTCTTCAAACCGCAACTAGAATCCCAGTTACGTTGACTACCATTTCATACGTGCCAGTTACGCACATGCGAAAACACCAGAAAATAATGTGACAAGTGGCTCTTTCAGTAGCAATGCTTTCTCTTGCATAAGTCGAAGAAAGAGAACTAAATTTCTAACATTTTTTTTCTCCAATCTCTTTATACCGTGACAACAAACCGAGTTACGTTGACTGCCGTCTCATAGGTGCCAGTTTCGTATCCGCGAAAATGTGAAAAACCGACTTGCGGAACATTCTGTAGCAGACGACACCTGTTTGTTAAGTCAAGTATAGGGAACTAAATTTCTAATATATATATTTTTTTTCCTCCAATCTCTTTATCCCATGACAACAAACCCATTTCATTGACTACCGTGTCGTATTTGCCAGTTACGTATCCGCGAAAACGTGAAAAATCGACTTTTGGAACATTCCATAGCAGACGACACCTGTTACTTCGGTCAATTATAGGGATTTTTCTTTTTCGTTTTCTCTCACTAGGGCCATTGACTCGGTTACGAAGACTATCTCACCCACACGTGCTGGTTACGTGCTGCGCATAAAATCGTAAAATCAACTTAGACACTTTCAGAGGCAACAGAAACCTGTTGCGCAAATCGAAGAAAGGTAAATTGAATGTTTCCCTGTTTTCTTAGAAGGGTCAATTTTGGTGACCGTGCGAGTCAAAAGTCAATGTTATGTTTAACCGCTGCGCAAAAATATAAATTTCAGAAGCAACCAGTTGGTGTTGCAGAAACTTTTTCCAATTAAAAAAAAATCTTGTTCTTGTTTGAAGGATTTAAAGATAGAACATAACAACACAATAAGATGTAAGAATAAATAATAATCAGTTTTTTCTTTGATAGGGTAGAAAACATTGTGGGAAAAGGAGAAAATGCTGGTAACCTGCATTGTCTTCTTTTCTCAGATTGTTTTTAAAAGCTTTCTCTTTCAGGGGTGTTAAAAGGCGTCATTGTGTGGTACTGGGTTAATAAGGATAAACAAATAACCCCCCCTTCCCAATCAGCCAATCAAATCTCATCCCTCTGTGAAATTATCCAATCACAGAAGCTTTAAGGAAATCAGATTGGTACCAACCAGCCAATCAGAGAGGCCTTTAGATATTCAAATTGGGTCCAATCAGCAGCCAATCAGAGAGCTTCAAAATCAATTCAAAATGGCGCCCTAATATAGCGATAGAAAACAGTGAACAAAAAACGGCATAAAAGTTGATTTAAAGTCTTCTTTCAAGGCTGCTGTGCAGTCCTTGGCAAACTGCCAGGCATGCACCATCCACACATGCCAGATTTCACTGACAAAGGGCCAAAATTTAAGAAAACGGGGTGGCAGAAGACCTTGTTTTGGTCTTTTCAAGCCCCTTGCAACAGTTACTTCCCTTTAAGTAAACCCTTGATGCCCCCTTTACCCTTTTATTGGATTATCTGACTCAGGCCACATTAATTTCTGCACATTGAATAAGCCAAAATGACCCATGTACAGTGGGGAAAAAAACCCAGAAAATATTGTGACCAGTGGCTAAAAAAGAGACTAAAAACTCTTTCAGTCTCAATTGCTTCCTTTTGCATGAATCAAACAAAGACAATTGAAGTGTAATTTTTCTAATCTCTTCAAACCGCAACTAGAATCCCAGTTACGTTGACTACCGTTTCATACGTACCAGTTACGCACATGCGAAAACACCAGAAAATAATGTGACAAGTGGCTCTTTCAGTAGCAATGCTTTCTCATGCATAAGTCGAACAAAGAGAACTAAATTTCTAACATTTTTTTTCTCCAATCTCTTTATACCGTGACAACAAACCGAGTTACGTTGACTGCCGTCTCATAGGTGCCAGTTTCGTATCCGCGAAAATGTGAAAAACCGACTTGCAGAACATTCTGTAGCAGACGACACCTGTTTGTTAAGTCAAGTATAGGGAACTAAATTTCTAATATATATATTTTTTTTCCTCCAATCTCTTTATCCCATGACAACAAACCCATTTCATTGACTACCGTGTCATATTTGCCAGTTACGTATCCGCGAAAACGTGAAAAATCGACTTTTGGAACATTCCATAGCAGACGACACCTGTTCCTTCAGTCAATTATAGGGATTTTTCTTTTTCGTTTTCTCTCACTAGGGCCATTGACTCGGTTACGAAGACTATCTCACCCACACGTGCTGGTTACGTGCTGCGCATAAAATCGTAAAATCAACTTAGACACTTTCAGAGGCAACAGAAACCTGTTGCGCAAATCGAAGAAAGGTAAATTGAATGTTTCCCTGTTTTCTTAGCAGGGTCAATTTTGGTGACCGTGCGAGTTTAAAGTCAATGTTATGTTTAACCGCTGCGCAAAAATATAAATTTCAGAAGCAACCAGTTGGTGTTGCAGAAACTTTTTCCAATTAAAAAAAAATCTTGTTCTTGTTTGAAGGATTTAAAGATAGACCATAACGATACAATAAGATGTAAGAATAAATAATAATCAGTTTTTTCTTTGATAGGGTAGAAAACATTGTGGGAAAAGGAGAAAATGCTGGTAACCTGCATTGTCTTCTTTTCTCAGATTGTTTTTAAAAGCTTTCTCTTTCAGGGGTGTTAAAAGGCGTCATTGTGTGGTACTGGGTTAATAAGGATAAACAAATAACCCCCCCTTCCCAATCAGCCAATCAAATCTCATCCCTCTGTGAAATTATCCAATCACAGAAGCTTTAAGGAAATCAGATTGGTACCAACCAGCCAATCAGATAGGCCTTTAGAAATTCAAATTGGGTCCAATCAGCAGCCAATCAGAGAGCTTCAAAATCAATTCAAAATGGCGCCCTAATATAGCGATAGAAAACAGTGAACAAAAAACGGCATAAAAGTGGATTTAAAGTCTTCTTTCAAGGCTGCTGTGCAGTCCTTGGCAAACTGCCAGGCATGCACCATCCACACATGCCAGATTTCACTGACAAAGGGCCAAAATTTAAGAAAACGGGGTGGCAGAAGACCTTGTTTTGGTCTTTTCAAGCCCCTTGCAACAGTTACTTCCCTTTAAGTAAACCCTTGATGCCCCCTTTACCCTTTTATTGGATTATCTGACTCAGGCCACATTAATTTCTGCACATTGAATAAGCCAAAATGACCCATGTACAGTGGGGAAAAAAACCCAGAAAATATTGTGACCAGTGGCTAAAAAAGAGACTAAAAACTCTTTCAGTCTCAATTGCTTCCTTTTGCATGAATCAAACAAAGACAATTGAAGTGTAATTTTTCTAATCTCTTCAAACCGCAACTAGAATCCCAGTTACGTTGACTACCATTTCATACGTGCCAGTTACGCACATGCGAAAACACCAGAAAATAATGTGACAAGTGGCTCTTTCAGTAGCAATGCTTTCTCTTGCATAAGTCGAACAAAGAGAACTAAATTTCTAACATTTTTTTTCTCCAATCTCTTTATACCGTGACAACAAACCGAGTTACGTTGACTGCCGTCTCATAGGTGCCAGTTTCGTATCCGCGAAAACGTGAAAAACCAACTTGCGGAACATTCTGTAGCAGACGACACCTGTTTGTTAAGTCAAGTATAGGGAACTAAATTTCTAATATATATATTTTTTTTCCTCCAATCTCTTTATCCCATGACAACAAACCCATTTCGTTGACTACCGTGTCGTATTTGCCAGTTACGTATCCGCGAAAACGTGAAAAATCGACTTTTGGAACATTCCATAGCAGACGACACCTGTTCCTTCAGTCAATTATAGGGATTTTTCTTTTTCGTTTTCTCTCACTAGGGCCATTGACTCGGTTACGAAGACTATCTCACCCACACGTGCTGGTTACGTGCTGCGCATAAAATCGTAAAATCAACTTAGACACTTTCAGAGGCAACAGAAACCTGTTGCGCAAATCGAAGAAAGGTAAATTGAATGTTTCCCTGTTTTCTTAGCAGGGTCAATTTTGGTGACCGTGCGAGTTTAAAGTCAATGTTATGTTTAACCGCTGCGCAAAAATATAAATTTCAGAAGCAACCAGTTGGTGTTGCAGAAACTTTTTCCAATTAAAAAAAAATCTTGTTCTTGTTTGAAGGATTTAAAGATAGACCATAACGACACAATAAGATGTAAGAATAAATAATAATCAGTTTTTTCTTTGATAGGGTAGAAAACATTGTGGGAAAAGGAGAAAATGCTGGTAACCTGCATTGTCTTCTTTTCTCAGATTGTTTTTAAAAGCTTTCTCTTTCAGGGGTGTTAAAAGGCGTCATTGTGTGGTACTGGGTTAATAAGGATAAACAAATAACCCCCCCTTCCCAATCAGCCAATCAAATCTCATCCCTCTGTGAAATTATCCAATCACAGAAGCTTTAAGGAAATCAGATTGGTACCAACCAGCCAATCAGAGAGGCCTTTAGAAATTCAAATTGGGTCCAATCAGCAGCCAATCAGAGAGCTTCAAAATCAATTCAAAATGGCGCCCTAATATAGCGATAGAAAACAGTGAACAAAAAACGGCATAAAAGTGGATTTAAAGTCTTCTTTCAAGGCTGCTGTGCAGTCCTTGGCAAACTGCCAGGCATGCACCATCCACACATGCCAGATTTCACTGACAAAGGGCCAAAATTTAAGAAAACGGGGTGGCAGAAGACCTTGTTTTGGTCTTTTCAAGCCCCGTGCAACAGTTACTTCCCTTTAAGTAAACCCTTGATGCCCCCTTTACCCTTTTATTGGATTATCTGACTCAGGCCACATTAATTTCTGCACATTGAATAAGCCAAAATGACCCATGTAGAGTGGGGAAAAAAAAACCAGAAAATATTGTGACCAGTGGCTAAAAAAGAGACTAAAAACTCTTTCAGTCTCAATTGCTTCCTTTTGCATGAATCAAACATAGACAATTGAAGTGTAATTTTTCTAATCTCTTCAAACCGCAACTAGAATCCCAGTTACGTTGACTACCATTTCATACGTGCCAGTTACGCACATGCGAAAACACCAGAAAATAATGTGACAAGTGGCTCTTTCAGTAGCAATGCTTTCTCTTGCATAAGTTGAACAAAGAGAACTAAATTTCTAACATTTTTTTTCTCCAATCTCTTTATACCGTGACAACAAACCGAGTTACGTTGACTGCCGTCTCATAGGTGCCAGTTTCGTATCCGCGAAAACGTGAAAAACCGACTTGCGGAACATTCTGTAGCAGACGACACCTGTTTGTTAAGTCAAGTATAGGGAACTAAATTTCTAATATATATATTTTTTTTCCTCCAATCTCTTTATCCCATGACAACAAACCCATTTCGTTGACTACCGTGTCGTATTTGCCAGTTACGTATCCGCGAAAACGTGAAAAATCGACTTTTGGAACATTCCATAGCAGACGACACCTGTTACTTCAGTCAATTATAGGGATTTTTCTTTTTCGTTTTCTCTCACTAGGGCCATTGACTCGGTTACGAAGACTATCTCACCCACACGTGCTGGTTACGTGCTGCGCATAAAATCGTAAAATCAACTTAGACACTTTCAGAGGCAACAGAAACCTGTTGCGCAAATCGAAGAAGGTAAATTGAATGTTTCCCTGTTTTCTTAGCAGGGTCAATTTTGGTGACCGTGTGAGTCAAAAGTCAATGTTATGTTTAACCGCTGCGCAAAAATATAAATTTCAGAAGCAACCAGTTGGTGTTGCAGAAACTTTTTCCAATTAAAAAAAAATCTTGTTCTTGTTTGAAGGATTTAAAGATAGACCATAACGACACAATAAGATGTAAGAATAAATAATAATCAGTTTTTTCTTTGATAGGGTAGAAAACATTGTGGGAAAAGGAGAAAATGCTGGTAACCTGCATTGTCTTCTTTTCTCAGATTGTTTTTAAAAGCTTTCTCTTTCAGGGGTGTTAAAAGGCGTCATTGTGTGGTACTGGGTTAATAAGGATAAACAAATAACCCCCCCTTCCCAATCAGCCAATCAAATCTCATCCCTCTGTGAAATTATCCAATCACAGAAGCTTTAAGGAAATCAGATTGGTACCAACCAGCCAATCAGAGAGGCCTTTAGAAATTCAAATTGGGTCCAATCAGCAGCCAATCAGAGAGCTTCAAAATCAATTCAAAATGGCGCCCTAATATAGCGATAGAAAACAGTGAACAAAAAACGGCATAAAAGTGGATTTAAAGTCTTCTTTCAAGGCTGCTGTGCAGTCCTTGGCAAACTGCCAGGCATGCACCATCCACACATGCCAGATTTCACTGACAAAGGGCCAAAATTTAAGAAAACGGGGTGGCAGAAGACCTTGTTTTGGTCTTTTCAAGCCCCGTGCAACAGTTACTTCCCTTTAAGTAAACCCTTGATGCCCCCTTTACCCTTTTATTGGATTATCTGACTCAGGCCACATTAATTTCTGCACATTGAATAAGCCAAAATGACCCATGTAGAGTGGGGAAAAAAAACCAGAAAATATTGTGACCAGTGGCTAAAAAAAGAGACTAAAAACTCTTTCAGTCTCAATTGCTTCCTTTTGCATGAATCAAACATAGACAATTGAAGTGTAATTTTTCTAATCTCTTCAAACCGCAACTAGAATCCCAGTTACGTTGACTACCATTTCATACGTGCCAGTTACGCACATGCGAAAACACCAGAAAATAATGTGACAAGTGGCTCTTTCAGTAGCAATGCTTTCTCTTGCATAAGTTGAACAAAGAGAACTAAATTTCTAACATTTTTTTTCTCCAATCTCTTTATACCGTGACAACAAACCGAGTTACGTTGACTGCCGTCTCATAGGTGCCAGTTTCGTATCCGCGAAAACGTGAAAAACCGACTTGCGGAACATTCTGTAGCAGACGACACCTGTTTGTTAAGTCAAGTATAGGGAACTAAATTTCTAATATATATATTTTTTTTCCTCCAATCTCTTTATCCCATGACAACAAACCCATTTCGTTGACTACCGTGTCGTATTTGCCAGTTATGTATCCGCGAAAACGTGAAAAATCGACTTTTGGAACATTCCATAGCAGACGACACCTGTTACTTCAGTCAATTATAGGGATTTTCCTTTTTCGTTTTCTCTCACTAGGGCCATTGACTCGGTTACGAAGACTATCTCACCCACACGTGCTGGTTACGTGCTGCGCATAAAATCGTAAAATCAACTTAGACACTTTCAGAGGCAACAGAAACCTGTTGCGCAAATCGAAGAAGGTAAATTGAATGTTTCCCTGTTTTCTTAGCAGGGTCAATTTTGGTGACCGTGTGAGTCAAAAGTCAATGTTATGTTTAACCGCTGCGCAAAAATATAAATTTCAGAAGCAACCAGTTGGTGTTGCAGAAACTTTTTCCAATTAAAAAAAAGTCTTGTTCTTGTTTGAAGGATTTAAAGATAGACCATAACGACACAATAAGATGTAAGAATAAATAATAATCAGTTTTTTCTTTGATAGGGTAGAAAACATTGTGGGAAAAGGAGAAAATGCTGGTAACCTGCATTGTCTTCTTTTCTCAGATTGTTTTTAAAAGCTTTCTCTTTCAGGGGTGCTAAAAGGCGTCATTGTATGGTACTGGGTTAATAGGGATAAACAAATAACCCCCCCTTCCCAATCAGCCAATCAAATCTCATCCCTCTGTGAAATTATCCAATCACAGAAGCTTTAAGGAAATCAGATTGGTACCAACCAGCCAATCAGAGAGGCCTTTAGAAATTCAAATTGGGTCCAATCAGCAGCCAATCAGAGAGCTTCAAAATCAATTCAAAATGGCGCCCTAATATAGCGATAGAAAACAGTGAACAAAAAACGGCATAAAAGTGGATTTAAAGTCTTCTTTCAAGGCTGCTGTGCAGTTCTTGGCAAACTGCCAGGCATGCACCATCCACACATGCCAGATTTCACTGACAAAGGGCCAAAATTTAAGAAAACGGGGTGGCAGAAGACCTTGTTTTGGTCTTTTCAAGCCCCTTGCAACAGTTACTTCCCTTTAAGTAAACCCTTGATGCCCCCTTTACCCTTTTATTGGATTATCTGACTCAGGCCACATTAATTTCTGCACATTGAATAAGCCAAAATGACCCATGTACAGTGGGGAAAAAAACCCAGAAAATATTGTGACCAGTGGCTAAAAAAGAGACTAAAAACTCTTTCAGTATCAATTGCTTCCTTTTGCATGAATCAAACAAAGACAATTGAAGTGTAATTTTTCTAATCTCTTCAAACCGCAACTAGAATCCCAGTTACGTTGACTATCATTTCATACGTGCCAGTTACGCACATGCGAAAACACCAGAAAATAATGTGACAAGTGGCTCTTTCAGTAGCAATGCTTTCTCTTGCATAAGTCGAACAAAGAGAACTAAATTTCTAACATTTTTTTTCTCCAATCTCTTTATACCGTGACAACAAACCGAGTTACGTTGACTGCCGTCTCATAGGTGCCAGTTTCGTATCCGCGAAAACGTGAAAAACCGACTTGCGGAACATTCTGTAGCAGACGACACCTGTTTGTTAAGTCAAGTATAGGGAACTAAATTTCTAATATATATATTTTTTTTCCTCCAATCTCTTTATCCCATGACAACAAACCCATTTCGTTGACTACCGTGTCGTATTTGCCAGTTACGTATCCGCGAAAACGTGAAAAATCGACTTTTGGAACATTCCATAGCAGACAACACCTGTTACTTCGGTCAATTATAGGGATTTTTCTTTTTTGTTTTCTCTCACTAGGGCCATTGACTCGGTTACGAAGACTATCTCACCCACACGTGCTGGTTACGTGCTGCGCATAAAATCGTAAAATCAACTTAGACACTTTCAGAGGCAACAGAAACCTGTTGCGCAAATCGAAGAAAGGTAAATTGAATGTTTCCCTGTTTTCTTAGAAGGGTCAATTTTGGTGACCGTGCGAGTCAAAAGTCAATGTTATGTTTAACCGCTGCGCAAAAATATAAATTTCAGAAGCAACCAGTTGGTGTTGCAGAAACTTTTTCCAATTAAAAAAAAATCTTGTTCTTGTTTGAAGGATTTAAAGATAGACCATAACGACACAATAAGATGTAAGAATAAATAATAATCAGTTTTTTCTTTGATAGGGTAGAAAACATTGTGGGAAAAGGAGAAAATGCTGGTAACCTGCATTGTCTTCTTTTCTCAGATTGTTTTTAAAAGCTTTCTCTTTCAGGGGTGTTAAAAGGCGTCATTGTGTGGTACTGGGTTAATAAGGATAAACAAATAACCCCCCCTTCCCAATCAGCCAATCAAATCTCATCCCTCTGTGAAATTATCCAATCACAGAAGCTTTAAGGAAATCAGATTGGTACCAACCAGCCAATCAGAGAGGCCTTTAGAAATTCAAATTGGGTCCAATCAGCAGCCAATCAGAGAGCTTCAAAATCAATTCAAAATGGCGCCCTAATATAGCGATAGAAAACAGTGAACAAAAAACGGCATAAAAGTGGATTTAAAGTCTTCTTTCAAGGCTGCTGTGCAGTCCTTGGCAAACTGCCAGGCATGCACCATCCACACATGCCAGATTTCACTGACAAAGGGCCAAAATTTAAGAAAACGGGGTGGCAGAAGACCTTGTTTTGGTCTTTTCAAGCCCCTTGCAACAGTTACTTCCCTTTAAGTAAACCCTTGATGCCTCCTTTACCCTTTTATTGGATTATCTGACTTAGGCCACATTAATTTCTGCACATTGAATAAGCCAAAATGACCCATGTACAGTGGGGAAAAAAAACCAGAAAATATTGTGACCAGTGGCTAAAAAAGAGACTAAAAACTCTTTCAGTCTCAATTGCTTCCTTTTGCATGAATCAAACAAAGACAATTGAAGTGTAATTTTTCTAATCTCTTCAAACCGCAACTAGAATCCCAGTTACGTTGACTACCGTTTCATACGTACCAGTTACGCACATGCGAAAACACCAGAAAATAATGTGACAAGTGGCTCTTTCAGTAGCAATGCTTTCTCATGCATAAGTCGAACAAAGAGAACTAAATTTCTAACATTTTTTTTCTCCAATCTCTTTATACCGTGACAACAAACCGAGTTACGTTGACTGCCGTCTCATAGGTGCCAGTTTCGTATCCGCGAAAATGTGAAAAACCGACTTGCAGAACATTCTGTAGCAGACGACACCTGTTTGTTAAGTCAAGTATAGGGAACTAAATTTCTAATATATATATTTTTTTTCCTCCAATCTCTTTATCCCATGACAACAAACCCATTTCATTGACTACCGTGTCATATTTGCCAGTTACGTATCCGCGAAAACGTGAAAAATCGACTTTTGGAACATTCCATAGCAGACGACACCTGTTCCTTCAGTCAATTATAGGGATTTTTCTTTTTCGTTTTCTCTCACTAGGGCCATTGACTCGGTTACGAAGACTATCTCACCCACACGTGCTGGTTACGTGCTGCGCATAAAATCGTAAAATCAACTTAGACACTTTCAGAGGCAACAGAAACCTGTTGCGCAAATCGAAGAAAGGTAAATTGAATGTTTCCCTGTTTTCTTAGCAGGGTCAATTTTGGTGACCGTGCGAGTTTAAAGTCAATGTTATGTTTAACCGCTGCGCAAAAATATAAATTTCAGAAGCAACCAGTTGGTGTTGCAGAAACTTTTTCCAATTAAAAAAAAATCTTGTTCTTGTTTGAAGGATTTAAAGATAGACCATAACGATACAATAAGATGTAAGAATAAATAATAATCAGTTTTTTCTTTGATAGGGTAGAAAACATTGTGGGAAAAGGAGAAAATGCTGGTAACCTGCATTGTCTTCTTTTCTCAGATTGTTTTTAAAAGCTTTCTTTTTCAGGGGTGTTAAAAGGCGTCATTGTGTGGTACTGGGTTAATAAGGATAAACAAATAACCCCCCCTTCCCAATCAGCCAATCAAATCTCATCCCTCTGTGAAATTATCCAATCACAGAAGCTTTAAGGAAATCAGATTGGTACCAACCAGCCAATCAGAGAGGCCTTTAGAAATTCAAATTGGGTCCAATCAGCAGCCAATCAGAGAGCTTCAAAATCAATTCAAAATGGCGCCCTAATATAGCGATAGAAAACAGTGAACAAAAAACGGCATAAAAGTGGATTTAAAGTCTTCTTTCAAGGCTGCTGTGCAGTCCTTGGCAAACTGCCAGGCATGCACCATCCACACATGCCAGATTTCACTGACAAAGGGCCAAAATTTAAGAAAACGGGGTGGCAGAAGACCTTGTTTTGGTCTTTTCAAGCCCCTTGCAACAGTTACTTCCCTTTAAGTAAACCCTTGATGCCCCCTTTACCCTTTTATTGGATTATCTGACTCAGGCCACATTAATTTCTGCACATTGAATAAGCCAAAATGACCCATGTACAGTGGGGAAAAAAACCCAGAAAATATTGTGACCAGTGGCTAAAAAAGAGACTAAAAACTCTTTCAGTCTCAATTGCTTCCTTTTGCATGAATCAAACAAAGACAATTGAAGTGTAATTTTTCTAATCTCTTCAAACCGCAACTAGAATCCCAGTTACGTTGACTATCATTTCATACGTGCCAGTTACGCACATGCGAAAACACCAGAAAATAATGTGACAAGTGGCTCTTTCAGTAGCAATGCTTTCTCTTGCATAAGTCGAACAAAGAGAACTAAATTTCTAACATTTTTTTTCTCCAATCTCTTTATACCGTGACAACAAACCGAGTTACGTTGACTGCCGTCTCATAGGTGCCAGTTTCGTATCCGCGAAAACGTGAAAAACCAACTTGCGGAACATTCTGTAGCAGACGACACCTGTTTGTTAAGTCAAGTATAGGGAACTAAATTTCTAATATATATATTTTTTTTCCTCCAATCTCTTTATCCCATGACAACAAACCCATTTCGTTGACTACCGTGTCGTATTTGCCAGTTACGTATCCGCGAAAACGTGAAAAATCGACTTTTGGAACATTCCATAGCAGACGACACCTGTTACTTCGGTCAATTATAGGGATTTTTCTTTTTCGTTTTCTCTCACTAGGGCCATTGACTCGGTTACGAAGACTATCTCACCCACACGTGCTGGTTACGTGCTGCGCATAAAATCGTAAAATCAACTTAGACACTTTCAGAGGCAACAGAAACCTGTTGCGCAAATCGAAGAAAGGTAAATTGAATGTTTCCCTGTTTTCTTAGAAGGGTCAATTTTGGTGACCGTGCGAGTCAAAAGTCAATGTTATGTTTAACCGCTGCGCAAAAATATAAATTTCAGAAGCAACCAGTTGGTGTTGCAGAAACTTTTTCCAATTAAAAAAAAATCTTGTTCTTGTTTGAAGGATTTAAAGATAGACCATAACGATACAATAAGATGTAAGAATAAATAATAATCAGTTTTTTCTTTGATAGGGTAGAAAACATTGTGGGAAAAGGAGAAAATGCTGGTAACCTGCATTGTCTTCTTTTCTCAGATTGTTTTTAAAAGCTTTCTCTTTCAGGGGTGTTAAAAGGCGTCATTGTGTGGTACTGGGTTAATAAGGATAAACAAATAACCCCCCCTTCCCAATCAGCCAATCAAATCTCATCCCTCTGTGAAATTATCCAATCACAGAAGCTTTAAGGAAATCAGATTGGTACCAACCAGCCAATCAGAGAGGCCTTTAGAAATTCAAATTGGGTCCAATCAGCAGCCAATCAGAGAGCTTCAAAATCAATTCAAAATGGCGCCCTAATATAGCGATAGAAAACAGTGAACAAAAAACGGCATAAAAGTGGATTTAAAGTCTTCTTTCAAGGCTGCTGTGCAGTCCTTGGCAAACTGCCAGGCATGCACCATCCACACATGCCAGATTTCACTGACAAAGGGCCAAAATTTAAGAAAACGGGGTGGCAGAAGACCTTGTTTTGGTCTTTTCAAGCCCCGTGCAACAGTTACTTCCCTTTAAGTAAACCCTTGATGCCCCCTTTACCCTTTTATTGGATTATCTGACTCAGGCCACATTAATTTCTGCACATTGAATAAGCCAAAATGACCCATGTAGAGTGGGGAAAAAAAACCAGAAAATATTGTGACCAGTGGCTAAAAAAAGAGACTAAAAACTCTTTCAGTCTCAATTGCTTCCTTTTGCATGAATCAAACATAGACAATTGAAGTGTAATTTTTCTAATCTCTTCAAACCGCAACTAGAATCCCAGTTACGTTGACTACCATTTCATACGTGCCAGTTACGCACATGCGAAAACACCAGAAAATAATGTGACAAGTGGCTCTTTCAGTAGCAATGCTTTCTCTTGCATAAGTTGAACAAAGAGAACTAAATTTCTAACATTTTTTTTCTCCAATCTCTTTATACCGTGACAACAAACCGAGTTACGTTGACTGCCGTCTCATAGGTGCCAGTTTCGTATCCGCGAAAACGTGAAAAACCGACTTGCGGAACATTCTGTAGCAGACGACACCTGTTTGTTAAGTCAAGTATAGGGAACTAAATTTCTAATATATATATTTTTTTTCCTCCAATCTCTTTATCCCATGACAACAAACCCATTTCGTTGACTACCGTGTCGTATTTGCCAGTTACGTATCCGCGAAAACGTGAAAAATCGACTTTTGGAACATTCCATAGCAGACGACACCTGTTACTTCAGTCAATTATAGGGATTTTCCTTTTTCGTTTTCTCTCACTAGGGCCATTGACTCGGTTACGAAGACTATCTCACCCACACGTGCTGGTTACGTGCTGCGCATAAAATCGTAAAATCAACTTAGACACTTTCAGAGGCAACAGAAACCTGTTGCGCAAATCGAAGAAGGTAAATTGAATGTTTCCCTGTTTTCTTAGCAGGGTCAATTTTGGTGACCGTGTGAGTCAAAAGTCAATGTTATGTTTAACCGCTGCGCAAAAATATAAATTTCAGAAGCAACCAGTTGGTGTTGCAGAAACTTTTTCCAATTAAAAAAAAGTCTTGTTCTTGTTTGAAGGATTTAAAGATAGACCATAACGACACAATAAGATGTAAGAATAAATAATAATCAGTTTTTTCTTTGATAGGGTAGAAAACATTGTGGGAAAAGGAGAAAATGCTGGTAACCTGCATTGTCTTCTTTTCTCAGATTGTTTTTAAAAGCTTTCTCTTTCAGGGGTGCTAAAAGGCGTCATTGTATGGTACTGGGTTAATAGGGATAAACAAATAACCCCCCCTTCCCAATCAGCCAATCAAATCTCATCCCTCTGTGAAATTATCCAATCACAGAAGCTTTAAGGAAATCAGATTGGTACCAACCAGCCAATCAGAGAGGCCTTTAGAAATTCAAATTGGGTCCAATCAGCAGCCAATCAGAGAGCTTCAAAATCAATTCAAAATGGCGCCCTAATATAGCGATAGAAAACAGTGAACAAAAAACGGCATAAAAGTGGATTTAAAGTCTTCTTTCAAGGCTGCTGTGCAGTTCTTGGCAAACTGCCAGGCATGCACCATCCACACATGCCAGATTTCACTGACAAAGGGCCAAAATTTAAGAAAACGGGGTGGCAGAAGACCTTGTTTTGGTCTTTTCAAGCCCCTTGCAACAGTTACTTCCCTTTAAGTAAACCCTTGATGCCCCCTTTACCCTTTTATTGGATTATCTGACTCAGGCCACATTAATTTCTGCACATTGAATAAGCCAAAATGACCCATGTACAGTTGGGAAAAAAACCCAGAAAATATTGTGACCAGTGGCTAAAAAAGAGACTAAAAACTCTTTCAGTATCAATTGCTTCCTTTTGCATGAATCAAACAAAGACAATTGAAGTGTAATTTTTCTAATCTCTTCAAACCGCAACTAGAATCCCAGTTACGTTGACTATCATTTCATACGTGCCAGTTACGCACATGCGAAAACACCAGAAAATAATGTGACAAGTGGCTCTTTCAGTAGCAATGCTTTCTCTTGCATAAGTCGAACAAAGAGAACTAAATTTCTAACATTTTTTTTCTCCAATCTCTTTATACCGTGACAACAAACCGAGTTACGTTGACTGCCGTCTCATAGGTGCCAGTTTCGTATCCGCGAAAACGTGAAAAACCGACTTGCGGAACATTCTGTAGCAGACGACACCTGTTTGTTAAGTCAAGTATAGGGAACTAAATTTCTAATATATATATTTTTTTTCCTCCAATCTCTTTATCCCATGACAACAAACCCATTTCGTTGACTACCGTGTCGTATTTGCCAGTTACGTATCCGCGAAAACGTGAAAAATCGACTTTTGGAACATTCCATAGCAGACAACACCTGTTACTTCGGTCAATTATAGGGATTTTTCTTTTTTGTTTTCTCTCACTAGGGCCATTGACTCGGTTACGAAGACTATCTCACCCACACGTGCTGGTTACGTGCTGCGCATAAAATCGTAAAATCAACTTAGACACTTTCAGAGGCAACAGAAACCTGTTGCGCAAATCGAAGAAAGGTAAATTGAATGTTTCCCTGTTTTCTTAGAAGGGTCAATTTTGGTGACCGTGCGAGTCAAAAGTCAATGTTATGTTTAACCGCTGCGCAAAAATATAAATTTCAGAAGCAACCAGTTGGTGTTGCAGAAACTTTTTCCATTTAAAAAAAAATCTTGTTCTTGTTTGAAGGATTTAAAGATAGACCATAACGACACAATAAGATGTAAGAATAAATAATAATCAGTTTTTTCTTTGATAGGGTAGAAAACATTGTGGGAAAAGGAGAAAATGCTGGTAACCTGCATTGTCTTCTTTTCTCAGATTGTTTTTAAAAGCTTTCTCTTTCAGGGGTGTTAAAAGGCGTCATTGTGTGGTACTGGGTTAATAAGGATAAACAAATAACCCCCCCTTCCCAATCAGCCAATCAAATCTCATCCCTCTGTGAAATTATCCAATCACAGAAGCTTTAAGGAAATCAGATTGGTACCAACCAGCCAATCAGAGAGGCCTTTAGAAATTCAAATTGGGTCCAATCAGCAGCCAATCAGAGAGCTTCAAAATCAATTCAAAATGGCGCCCTAATATAGCGATAGAAAACAGTGAACAAAAAACGGCATAAAAGTGGATTTAAAGTCTTCTTTCAAGGCTGCTGTGCAGTCCTTGGCAAACTGCCAGGCATGCACCATCCACACATGCCAGATTTCACTGACAAAGGGCCAAAATTTAAGAAAACGGGGTGGCAGAAGACCTTGTTTTGGTCTTTTCAAGCCCCTTGCAACAGTTACTTCCCTTTAAGTAAACCCTTGATGCCCCCTTTACCCTTTTATTGGATTATCTGACTTAGGCCACATTAATTTCTGCACATTGAATAAGCCAAAATGACCCATGTACAGTGGGGAAAAAAAACCAGAAAATATTGTGACCAGTGGCTAAAAAAGAGACTAAAAACTCTTTCAGTCTCAATTGCTTCCTTTTGCATGAATCAAACAAAGACAATTGAAGTGTAATTTTTCTAATCTCTTCAAACCGCAACTAGAATCCCAGTTACGTTGACTACCGTTTCATACGTACCAGTTACGCACATGCGAAAACACCAGAAAATAATGTGACAAGTGGCTCTTTCAGTAGCAATGCTTTCTCATGCATAAGTCGAACAAAGAGAACTAAATTTCTAACATTTTTTTTCTCCAATCTCTTTATACCGTGACAACAAACCGAGTTACGTTGACTGCCGTCTCATAGGTGCCAGTTTCGTATCCGCGAAAATGTGAAAAACCGACTTGCAGAACATTCTGTAGCAGACGACACCTGTTTGTTAAGTCAAGTATAGGGAACTAAATTTCTAATATATATATTTTTTTTCCTCCAATCTCTTTATCCCATGACAACAAACCCATTTCATTGACTACCGTGTCATATTTGCCAGTTACGTATCCGCGAAAACGTGAAAAATCGACTTTTGGAACATTCCATAGCAGACGACACCTGTTCCTTCAGTCAATTATAGGGATTTTTCTTTTTCGTTTTCTCTCACTAGGGCCATTGACTCGGTTACGAAGACTATCTCACCCACACGTGCTGGTTACGTGCTGCGCATAAAATCGTAAAATCAACTTAGACACTTTCAGAGGCAACAGAAACCTGTTGCGCAAATCGAAGAAAGGTAAATTGAATGTTTCCCTGTTTTCTTAGCAGGGTCAATTTTGGTGACCGTGCGAGTTTAAAGTCAATGTTATGTTTAACCGCTGCGCAAAAATATAAATTTCAGAAGCAACCAGTTGGTGTTGCAGAAACTTTTTCCAATTAAAAAAAAATCTTGTTCTTGTTTGAAGGATTTAAAGATAGACCATAACGATACAATAAGATGTAAGAATAAATAATAATCAGTTTTTTCTTTGATAGGGTAGAAAACATTGTGGGAAAAGGAGAAAATGCTGGTAACCTGCATTGTCTTCTTTTCTCAGATTGTTTTTAAAAGCTTTCTTTTTCAGGGGTGTTAAAAGGCGTCATTGTGTGGTACTGGGTTAATAAGGATAAACAAATAACCCCCCCTTCCCAATCAGCCAATCAAATCTCATCCCTCTGTGAAATTATCCAATCACAGAAGCTTTAAGGAAATCAGATTGGTACCAACCAGCCAATCAGAGAGGCCTTTAGAAATTCAAATTGGGTCCAATCAGCAGCCAATCAGAGAGCTTCAAAATCAATTCAAAATGGCGCCCTAATATAGCGATAGAAAACAGTGAACAAAAAACGGCATAAAAGTGGATTTAAAGTCTTCTTTCAAGGCTGCTGTGCAGTCCTTGGCAAACTGCCAGGCATGCACCATCCACACATGCCAGATTTCACTGACAAAGGGCCAAAATTTAAGAAAACGGGGTGGCAGAAGACCTTGTTTTGGTCTTTTCAAGCCCCTTGCAACAGTTACTTCCCTTTAAGTAAACCCTTGATGCCCCCTTTACCCTTTTATTGGATTATCTGACTCAGGCCACATTAATTTCTGCACATTGAATAAGCCAAAATGACCCATGTACAGTGGGGAAAAAAACCCAGAAAATATTGTGACCAGTGGCTAAAAAAGAGACTAAAAACTCTTTCAGTCTCAATTGCTTCCTTTTGCATGAATCAAACAAAGACAATTGAAGTGTAATTTTTCTAATCTCTTCAAACCGCAACTAGAATCCCAGTTACGTTGACTACCATTTCATACGTGCCAGTTACGCACATGCGAAAACACCAGAAAATAATGTGACAAGTGGCTCTTTCAGTAGCAATGCTTTCTCTTGCATAAGTCGAACAAAGAGAACTAAATTTCTAACATTTTTTTTCTCCAATCTCTTTATACCGTGACAACAAACCGAGTTACGTTGACTGCCGTCTCATAGGTGCCAGTTTCGTATCCGCGAAAACGTGAAAAACCAACTTGCGGAACATTCTGTAGCAGACGACACCTGTTTGTTAAGTCAAGTATAGGGAACTAAATTTCTAATATATATATTTTTTTTCCTCCAATCTCTTAATCCCATGACAACAAACCCATTTCGTTGACTACCGTGTCGTATTTGCCAGTTACGTATCCGCGAAAACGTGAAAAATCGACTTTTGGAACATTCCATAGCAGACGACACCTGTTACTTCGGTCAATTATAGGGATTTTTCTTTTTCGTTTTCTCTCACTAGGGCCATTGACTCTGTTACGAAGACTATCTCACCCACACGTGCTGGTTACGTGCTGCGCATAAAATCGTAAAATCAACTTAGACACTTTCAGAGGCAACAGAAACCTGTTGCGCAAATCGAAGAAAGGTAAATTGAATGTTTCCCTGTTTTCTTAGAAGGGTCAATTTTGGTGACCGTGCGAGTCAAAAGTCAATGTTATGTTTAACCGCTGCGCAAAAATATAAATTTCAGAAGCAACCAGTTGGTGTTGCAGAAACTTTTTCCAATTAAAAAAAAATCTTGTTCTTGTTTGAAGGACTTAAAGATAGACCATAACGATACAATAAGATGTAAGAATAAATAATAATCAGTTTTTTCTTTGATAGGGTAGAAAACATTGTGGGAAAAGGAGAAAATGCTGGTAACCTGCATTGTCTTCTTTTCTCAGATTGTTTTTAAAAGCTTTCTCTTTCAGGGGTGTTAAAAGGCGTCATTGTGTGGTACTGGGTTAATAAGGATAAACAAATAACCCCCCCTTCCCAATCAGCCAATCAAATCTCATCCCTCTGTGAAATTATCCAATCACAGAAGCTTTAAGGAAATCAGATTGGTACCAACCAGCCAATCAGAGAGGCCTTTAGAAATTCAAATTGGGTCCAATCAGCAGCCAATCAGAGAGCTTCAAAATCAATTCAAAATGGCGCCCTAATATAGCGATAGAAAACAGTGAACAAAAAACGGCATAAAAGTGGATTTAAAGTCTTCTTTCAAGGCTGCTGTGCAGTCCTTGGCAAACTGCCAGGCATGCACCATCCACACATGCCAGATTTCACTGACAAAGGGCCAAAATTTAAGAAAACGGGGTGGCAGAAGACCTTGTTTTGGTCTTTTCAAGCCCCTTGCAACAGTTACTTCCCTTTAAGTAAACCCTTGATGCCCCCTTTACCCTTTTATTGGATTATCTGACTTAGGCCACATTAATTTCTGCACATTGAATAAGCCAAAATGACCCATGTACAGTGGGGAAAAAAACCCAGAAAATATTGTGACCAGTGGCTAAAAAAGAGACTAAAAACTCTTTCAGTCTCAATTGCTTCCTTTTGCATGAATCAAACAAAGACAATTGAAGTGTAATTTTTCTAATCTCTTCAAACCGCAACTAGAATCGCAGTTACGTTGACTACCATTTCATACGTGCCAGTTATGCACATGCGAAAACACCAGAAAATAATGTGACAAGTGGCTCTTTCAGTAGCAATGCTTTCTCTTGCATAAGTCGAACAAAGAGAACTAAATTTCTAACATTTTTTTTCTCCAATCTCTTTATACCGTGACAACAAACCAAGTTACGCTGACTGCCGTCTCATAGGTGCCAGTTTCTTATCCGCGAAAACGTGAAAAACCGACTTGCGGAACATTCTGTAGCAGACGACACCTGTTTGTTAAGTCAAGTATAGGGAACTAAATTTCTAATATATATATTTTTTTTCCTCCAATCTCTTTATCCCATGACAACAAACCCATTTCATTGACTACCGTGTCGTATTTGCCAGTTACGTATCCGCGAAAACGTGAAAAATCGACTTTTGGAACATTCCATAGCAGACGACACCTGTTACTTCGGTCAATTATAGGGATTTTTCTTTTTCGTTTTCTCTCACTAGGGCCATTGACTCGGTTACGAAGACTATCTCACCCACACGTGCTGGTTACGTGCTGCGCATAAAATCATAAAATCAACTTAGACACTTTCAGAGGCAACAGAAACCTGTTGCGCAAATCGAAGAAAGGTAAATTGAATGTTTCCCTGTTTTCTTAGAAGGGTCAATTTTGGTGACCGTGCGAGTCAAAAGTCAATGTTATGTTTAACTGCTGCGCAAAAATATAAATTTCAGAAGCAACCAGTTGGTGTTGCAGAAACTTTTTCCAATTAAAAAAAAATCTTGTTCTTGTTTGAAGGATTTAAAGATAGACCATAACGACACAATAAGATGTAAGAATAAATAATAATCAGTTTTTTCTTTGATAGGGTAGAAAACATTGTGGGAAAAGGAGAAAATGCTGGTAACCTGCATTGTCTTCTTTTCTCAGATTGTTTTTAAAAGCTTTCTCTTTCAGGGGTGTTAAAAGGCGTCATTGTGTGGTACTGGGTTAATAAGGATAAACAAATAACCCCCCCTTCCCAATCAGCCAATCAAATCTCATCCCTCTGTGAAATTATCCAATCACAGAAGCTTTAAGGAAATCAGATTGGTACCAACCAGCCAATCAGAGAGGCCTTTAGAAATTCAAATTGGGTCCAATCAGCAGCCAATCAGAGAGCTTCAAAATCAATTCAAAATGGCGCCCTAATATAGCGATAGAAAACAGTGAACAAAAAACGGCATAAAAGTGGATTTAAAGTCTTCTTTCAAGGCTGCTGTGCAGTCCTTGGCAAACTGCCAGGCATGCACCATCCACACATGCCAGATTTCACTGACAAAGGGCCAAAATTTAAGAAAACGGGGTGGCAGAAGACCTTGTTTTGGTCTTTTCAAGCCCCGTGCAACAGTTACTTCCCTTTAAGTAAACCCTTGATGCCCCCTTTACCCTTTTATTGGATTATCTGACTCAGGCCACATTAATTTCTGCACATTGAATAAGCCAAAATGACCCATGTAGAGTGGGGAAAAAAAACCAGAAAATATTGTGACCAGTGGCTAAAAAAAGAGACTAAAAACTCTTTCAGTCTCAATTGCTTCCTTTTGCATGAATCAAACATAGACAATTGAAGTGTAATTTTTCTAATCTCTTCAAACCGCAACTAGAATCCCAGTTACGTTGACTACCATTTCATACGTGCCAGTTACGCACATGCGAAAACACCAGAAAATAATGTGACAAGTGGCTCTTTCAGTAGCAATGCTTTCTCTTGCATAAGTTGAACAAAGAGAACTAAATTTCTAACATTTTTTTTCTCCAATCTCTTTATACCGTGACAACAAACCGAGTTACGTTGACTGCCGTCTCATAGGTGCCAGTTTCGTATCCGCGAAAACGTGAAAAACCGACTTGCGGAACATTCTGTAGCAGACGACACCTGTTTGTTAAGTCAAGTATAGGGAACTAAATTTCTAATATATATATTTTTTTTCCTCCAATCTCTTTATCCCATGACAACAAACCCATTTCGTTGACTACCGTGTCGTATTTGCCAGTTACGTATCCGCGAAAACGTGAAAAATCGACTTTTGGAACATTCCATAGCAGACGACACCTGTTACTTCAGTCAATTATAGGGATTTTTCTTTTTCGTTTTCTCTCACTAGGGCCATTGACTCGGTTACGAAGACTATCTCACCCACACGTGCTGGTTACGTGCTGCGCATAAAATCGTAAAATCAACTTAGACACTTTCAGAGGCAACAGAAACCTGTTGCGCAAATCGAAGAAGGTAAATTGAATGTTTCCCTGTTTTCTTAGCAGGGTCAATTTTGGTGACCGTGTGAGTCAAAAGTCAATGTTATGTTTAACCGCTGCGCAAAAATATAAATTTCAGAAGCAACCAGTTGGTGTTGCAGAAACTTTTTCCAATTAAAAAAAAATCTTGTTCTTGTTTGAAGGATTTAAAGATAGACCATAACGACACAATAAGATGTAAGAATAAATAATAATCAGTTTTTTCTTTGATAGGGTAGAAAACATTGTGGGAAAAGGAGAAAATGCTGGTAACCTGCATTGTCTTCTTTTCTCAGATTGTTTTTAAAAGCTTTCTCTTTCAGGGGTGTTAAAAGGCGTCATTGTGTGGTACTGGGTTAATAAGGATAAACAAATAACCCCCCCTTCCCAATCAGCCAATCAAATCTCATCCCTCTGTGAAATTATCCAATCACAGAAGCTTTAAGGAAATCAGATTGGTACCAACCAGCCAATCAGAGAGGCCTTTAGAAATTCAAATTGGGTCCAATCAGCAGCCAATCAGAGAGCTTCAAAATCAATTCAAAATGGCGCCCTAATATAGCGATAGAAAACAGTGAACAAAAAACGGCATAAAAGTGGATTTAAAGTCTTCTTTCAAGGCTGCTGTGCAGTCCTTGGCAAACTGCCAGGCATGCACCATCCACACATGCCAGATTTCACTGACAAAGGGCCAAAATTTAAGAAAACGGGGTGGCAGAAGACCTTGTTTTGGTCTTTTCAAGCCCCGTGCAACAGTTACTTCCCTTTAAGTAAACCCTTGATGCCCCCTTTACCCTTTTATTGGATTATCTGACTCAGGCCACATTAATTTCTGCACATTGAATAAGCCAAAATGACCCATGTAGAGTGGGGAAAAAAAACCAGAAAATATTGTGACCAGTGGCTAAAAAAAGAGACTAAAAACTCTTTCAGTCTCAATTGCTTCCTTTTGCATGAATCAAACATAGACAATTGAAGTGTAATTTTTCTAATCTCTTCAAACCGCAACTAGAATCCCAGTTACGTTGACTACCATTTCATACGTGCCAGTTACGCACATGCGAAAACACCAGAAAATAATGTGACAAGTGGCTCTTTCAGTAGCAATGCTTTCTCTTGCATAAGTTGAACAAAGAGAACTAAATTTCTAACATTTTTTTTCTCCAATCTCTTTATACCGTGACAACAAACCGAGTTACGTTGACTGCCGTCTCATAGGTGCCAGTTTCGTATCCGCGAAAACGTGAAAAACCGACTTGCGGAACATTCTGTAGCAGACGACACCTGTTTGTTAAGTCAAGTATAGGGAACTAAATTTCTAATATATATATTTTTTTTCCTCCAATCTCTTTATCCCATGACAACAAACCCATTTCGTTGACTACCGTGTCGTATTTGCCAGTTACGTATCCGCGAAAACGTGAAAAATCGACTTTTGGAACATTCCATAGCAGACGACACCTGTTACTTCAGTCAATTATAGGGATTTTCCTTTTTCGTTTTCTCTCACTAGGGCCATTGACTCGGTTACGAAGACTATCTCACCCACACGTGCTGGTTACGTGCTGCGCATAAAATCGTAAAATCAACTTAGACACTTTCAGAGGCAACAGAAACCTGTTGCGCAAATCGAAGAAGGTAAATTGAATGTTTCCCTGTTTTCTTAGCAGGGTCAATTTTGGTGACCGTGTGAGTCAAAAGTCAATGTTATGTTTAACCGCTGCGCAAAAATATAAATTTCAGAAGCAACCAGTTGGTGTTGCAGAAACTTTTTCCAATTAAAAAAAAGTCTTGTTCTTGTTTGAAGGATTTAAAGATAGACCATAACGACACAATAAGATGTAAGAATAAATAATAATCAGTTTTTTCTTTGATAGGGTAGAAAACATTGTGGGAAAAGGAGAAAATGCTGGTAACCTGCATTGTCTTCTTTTCTCAGATTGTTTTTAAAAGCTTTCTCTTTCAGGGGTGCTAAAAGGCGTCATTGTATGGTACTGGGTTAATAGGGATAAACAAATAACCCCCCCTTCCCAATCAGCCAATCAAATCTCATCCCTCTGTGAAATTATCCAATCACAGAAGCTTTAAGGAAATCAGATTGGTACCAACCAGCCAATCAGAGAGGCCTTTAGAAATTCAAATTGGGTCCAATCAGCAGCCAATCAGAGAGCTTCAAAATCAATTCAAAATGGCGCCCTAATATAGCGATAGAAAACAGTGAACAAAAAACGGCATAAAAGTGGATTTAAAGTCTTCTTTCAAGGCTGCTGTGCAGTCCTTGGCAAACTGCCAGGCATGCACCATCCACACATGCCAGATTTCACTGACAAAGGGCCAAAATTTAAGAAAACGGGGTGGCAGAAGACCTTGTTTTGGTCTTTTCAAGCCCCGTGCAACAGTTACTTCCCTTTAAGTAAACCCTTGATGCCCCCTTTACCCTTTTATTGGATTATCTGACTCAGGCCACATTAATTTCTGCACATTGAATAAGCCAAAATGACCCATGTAGAGTGGGGAAAAAAAACCAGAAAATATTGTGACCAGTGGCTAAAAAAAGAGACTAAAAACTCTTTCAGTCTCAATTGCTTCCTTTTGCATGAATCAAACATAGACAATTGAAGTGTAATTTTTCTAATCTCTTCAAACCGCAACTAGAATCCCAGTTACGTTGACTACCATTTCATACGTGCCAGTTACGCACATGCGAAAACACCAGAAAATAATGTGACAAGTGGCTCTTTCAGTAGCAATGCTTTCTCTTGCATAAGTTGAACAAAGAGAACTAAATTTCTAACATTTTTTTTCTCCAATCTCTTTATACCGTGACAACAAACCGAGTTACGTTGACTGCCGTCTCATAGGTGCCAGTTTCGTATCCGCGAAAACGTGAAAAACCGACTTGCGGAACATTCTGTAGCAGACGACACCTGTTTGTTAAGTCAAGTATAGGGAACTAAATTTCTAATATATATATTTTTTTTCCTCCAATCTCTTTATCCCATGACAACAAACCCATTTCGTTGACTACCGTGTCGTATTTGCCAGTTACGTATCCGCGAAAACGTGAAAAATCGACTTTTGGAACATTCCATAGCAGACGACACCTGTTACTTCAGTCAATTATAGGGATTTTCCTTTTTCGTTTTCTCTCACTAGGGCCATTGACTCGGTTACGAAGACTATCTCACCCACACGTGCTGGTTACGTGCTGCGCATAAAATCGTAAAATCAACTTAGACACTTTCAGAGGCAACAGAAACCTGTTGCGCAAATCGAAGAAGGTAAATTGAATGTTTCCCTGTTTTCTTAGCAGGGTCAATTTTGGTGACCGTGTGAGTCAAAAGTCAATGTTATGTTTAACCGCTGCGCAAAAATATAAATTTCAGAAGCAACCAGTTGGTGTTGCAGAAACTTTTTCCAATTAAAAAAAAGTCTTGTTCTTGTTTGAAGGATTTAAAGATAGACCATAACGACACAATAAGATGTAAGAATAAATAATAATCAGTTTTTTCTTTGATAGGGTAGAAAACATTGTGGGAAAAGGAGAAAATGCTGGTAACCTGCATTGTCTTCTTTTCTCAGATTGTTTTTAAAAGCTTTCTCTTTCAGGGGTGCTAAAAGGCGTCATTGTATGGTACTGGGTTAATAGGGATAAACAAATAACCCCCCCTTCCCAATCAGCCAATCAAATCTCATCCCTCTGTGAAATTATCCAATCACAGAAGCTTTAAGGAAATCAGATTGGTACCAACCAGCCAATCAGAGAGGCCTTTAGAAATTCAAATTGGGTCCAATCAGCAGCCAATCAGAGAGCTTCAAAATCAATTCAAAATGGCGCCCTAATATAGCGATAGAAAACAGTGAACAAAAAACGGCATAAAAGTGGATTTAAAGTCTTCTTTCAAGGCTGCTGTGCAGTTCTTTGCAAACTGCCAGGCATGCACCATCCACACATGCCAGATTTCACTGACAAAGGGCCAAAATTTAAGAAAACGGGGTGGCAGAAGACCTTGTTTTGGTCTTTTCAAGCCCCTTGCAACAGTTACTTCCCTTTAAGTAAACCCTTGATGCCCCCTTTACCCTTTTATTGGATTATCTGACTCAGGCCACATTAATTTCTGCACATTGAATAAGCCAAAATGACCCATGTACAGTGGGGAAAAAAACCCAGAAAATATTGTGACCAGTGGCTAAAAAAGAGACTAAAAACTCTTTCAGTATCAATTGCTTCCTTTTGCATGAATCAAACAAAGACAATTGAAGTGTAATTTTTCTAATCTCTTCAAACCGCAACTAGAATCCCAGTTACGTTGACTATCATTTCATACGTGCCAGTTACGCACATGCGAAAACACCAGAAAATAATGTGACAAGTGGCTCTTTCAGTAGCAATGCTTTCTCTTGCATAAGTCGAACAAAGAGAACTAAATTTCTAACATTTTTTTTCTCCAATCTCTTTATACCGTGACAACAAACCGAGTTACGTTGACTGCCGTCTCATAGGTGCCAGTTTCGTATCCGCGAAAACGTGAAAAACCGACTTGCGGAACATTCTGTAGCAGACGACACCTGTTTGTTAAGTCAAGTATAGGGAACTAAATTTCTAATATATATATTTTTTTTCCTCCAATCTCTTTATCCCATGACAACAAACCCATTTCGTTGACTACCGTGTCGTATTTGCCAGTTACGTATCCGCGAAAACGTGAAAAATCGACTTTTGGAACATTCCATAGCAGACAACACCTGTTACTTCGGTCAATTATAGGGATTTTTCTTTTTTGTTTTCTCTCACTAGGGCCATTGACTCGGTTACGAAGACTATCTCACCCACACGTGCTGGTTACGTGCTGCGCATAAAATCGTAAAATCAACTTAGACACTTTCAGAGGCAACAGAAACCTGTTGCGCAAATCGAAGAAAGGTAAATTGAATGTTTCCCTGTTTTCTTAGAAGGGTCAATTTTGGTGACCGTGCGAGTCAAAAGTCAATGTTATGTTTAACCGCTGCGCAAAAATATAAATTTCAGAAGCAACCAGTTGGTGTTGCAGAAACTTTTTCCAATTAAAAAAAAAATCTTGTTCTTGTTTGAAGGATTTAAAGATAGAACATAACAACACAATAAGATGTAAGAATAAATAATAATCAGTTTTTTCTTTGATAGGGTAGAAAACATTGTGGGAAAAGGAGAAAATGCTGGTAACCTGCATTGTCTTCTTTTCTCAGATTGTTTTTAAAAGCTTTCTCTTTCAGGGGTGTTAAAAGGCGTCATTGTGTGGTACTGGGTTAATAAGGATAAACAAATAACCCCCCCTTCCCAATCAGCCAATCAAATCTCATCCCTCTGTGAAATTATCCAATCACAGAAGCTTTAAGGAAATCAGATTGGTACCAACCAGCCAATCAGAGAGGCCTTTAGAAATTCAAATTGGGTCCAATCAGCAGCCAATCAGAGAGCTTCAAAATCAATTCAAAATGGCGCCCTAATATAGCGATAGAAAACAGTGAACAAAAAACGGCATAAAAGTGGATTTAAAGTCTTCTTTCAAGGCTGCTGTGCAGTCCTTGGCAAACTGCCAGGCATGCACCATCCACACATGCCAGATTTCACTGACAAAGGGCCAAAATTTAAGAAAACGGGGTGGCAGAAGACCTTGTTTTGGTCTTTTCAAGCCCCTTGCAACAGTTACTTCCCTTTAAGTAAACCCTTGATGCCCCCTTTACCCTTTTATTGGATTATCTGACTCAGGCCACATTAATTTCTGCACATTGAATAAGCCAAAATGACCCATGTACAGTGGGGAAAAAAACCCAGAAAATATTGTGACCAGTGGCTAAAAAAGAGACTAAAAACTCTTTCAGTCTCAATTGCTTCCTTTTGCATGAATCAAACAAAGACAATTGAAGTGTAATTTTTCTAATCTCTTCAAACCGCAACTAGAATCCCAGTTACGTTGACTACCGTTTCATACGTACCAGTTACGCACATGCGAAAACACCAGAAAATAATGTGACAAGTGGCTCTTTCAGTAGCAATGCTTTCTCATGCATAAGTCGAACAAAGAGAACTAAATTTCTAACATTTTTTTTCTCCAATCTCTTTATACCGTGACAACAAACCGAGTTACGTTGACTGCCGTCTCATAGGTGCCAGTTTCGTATCCGCGAAAATGTGAAAAACCGACTTGCAGAACATTCTGTAGCAGACGACACCTGTTTGTTAAGTCAAGTATAGGGAACTAAATTTCTAATATATATATTTTTTTTCCTCCAATCTCTTTATCCCATGACAACAAACCCATTTCATTGACTACCGTGTCATATTTGCCAGTTACGTATCCGCGAAAACGTGAAAAATCGACTTTTGGAACATTCCATAGCAGACGACACCTGTTCCTTCAGTCAATTATAGGGATTTTTCTTTTTCGTTTTCTCTCACTAGGGCCATTGACTCGGTTACGAAGACTATCTCACCCACACGTGCTGGTTACGTGCTGTGCATAAAATCGTAAAATCAACTTAGACACTTTCAGAGGCAACAGAAACCTGTTGCGCAAATCGAAGAAAGGTAAATTGAATTTTTCGCTGTTTTCTTAGCAGGGTCAATTTTGGTGACCGTGCGAGTTTAAAGTCAATGTTATGTTTAACCGCTGCGCAAAAATATAAATTTCAGAAGCAACCAGTTGGTGTTGCAGAAACTTTTTCCAATTAAAAAAAAATCTTGTTCTTGTTTGAAGGATTTAAAGATAGACCATAACGATACAATAAGATGTAAGAATAAATAATAATCAGTTTTTTCTTTGATAGGGTAGAAAACATTGTGGGAAAAGGAGAAAATGCTGGTAACCTGCATTGTCTTCTTTTCTCATATTGTTTTTAAAAGCTTTCTCTTTCAGGGGTGTTAAAAGGCGTCATTGTGTGGTACTGGGTTAATAAGGATAAACAAATAACCCCCCTTCCCAATCAGCCAATCAAATCTCATCCCTCTGTGAAATTATCCAATCACAGAAGCTTTAAGGAAATCAGATTGGTACCAACCAGCCAATCAGAGAGGCCTTTAGAAATTCAAATTGGGTCCAATCAGCAGCCAATCAGAGAGCTTCAAAATCAATTCAAAATGGCGCCCTAATATAGCGATAGAAAACAGTGAACAAAAAACGGCATAAAAGTGGATTTAAAGTCTTCTTTCAAGGCTGCTGTGCAGTCCTTGGCAAACTGCCAGGCATGCACCATCCACACATGCCAGATTTCACTGACAAAGGGCCAAAATTTAAGAAAACGGGGTGGCAGAAGACCTTGTTTTGGTCTTTTCAAGCCCCTTGCAACAGTTACTTCCCTTTAAGTAAACCCTTGATGCCCCCTTTACCCTTTTATTGGATTATCTGACTCAGGCCACATTAATTTCTGCACATTGAATAAGCCAAAATGACCCATGTACAGTGGGGAAAAAAACCCAGAAAATATTGTGACCAGTGGCTAAAAAAGAGACTAAAAACTCTTTCAGTCTCAATTGCTTCCTTTTGCATGAATCAAACAAAGACAATTGAAGTGTAATTTTTCTAATCTCTTCAAACCGCAACTAGAATCGCAGTTACGTTGAGTACCATTTCATACGTGCCAGTTACGCACATGCGAAAACACCAGAAAATAATGTGACAAGTGGCTCTTTCAGTAGCAATGCTTTCTCTTGCATAAGTCGAACAAAGAGAACTAAATTTCTAACATTTTTTTTCTCCAATCTCTTTATACCGTGACAACAAACCGAGTTACGTTGACTGCCGTCTCATAGGTGCCAGTTTCGTATCCGCGAAAACGTGAAAAACCAACTTGCGGAACATTCTGTAGCAGACGACACCTGTTTGTTAAGTCAAGTATAGGGAACTAAATTTCTAATATATATATTTTTTTTCCTCCAATCTCTTTATCCCATGACAACAAACCCATTTCGTTGACTACCGTGTCGTATTTGCCAGTTACGTATCCGCGAAAACGTGAAAAATCGACTTTTGGAACATTCCATAGCAGACGACACCTGTTACTTCGGTCAATTATAGGGATTTTTCTATTTCGTTTTCTCTCACTAGGGCCATTGACTCGGTTACGAAGACTATCTCACCCACACGTGCTGGTTACGTGCTGCGCATAAAATCGTAAAATCAACTTAGACACTTTCAGAGGCAACAGAAACCTGTTGCGCAAATCGAAGAAAGGTAAATTGAATGTTTCCCTGTTTTCTTAGAAGGGTCAATTTTGGTGACCGTGCGAGTCAAAAGTCAATGTTATGTTTAACCGCTGCGCAAAAATATAAATTTCAGAAGCAACCAGTTGGTGTTGCAGAAACTTTTTCCAATTAAAAAAAAATCTTGTTCTTGTTTGAAGGATTTAAAGATAGACCATAACGATACAATAAGATGTAAGAATAAATAATAATCAGTTTTTTCTTTGATAGGGTAGAAAACATTGTGGGAAAAGGAGAAAATGCTGGTAACCTGCATTGTCTTCTTTTCTCAGATTGTTTTTAAAAGCTTTCTCTTTCAGGGGTGTTAAAAGGCGTCATTGTGTGGTACTGGGTTAATAAGGATAAACAAATAACCCCCCCTTCCCAATCAGCCAATCAAATCTCATCCCTCTGTGAAATTATCCAATCACAGAAGCTTTAAGGAAATCAGATTGGTACCAACCAGCCAATCAGAGAGGCCTTTAGAAATTCAAATTGGGTCCAATCAGCAGCCAATCAGAGAGCTTCAAAATCAATTCAAAATGGCGCCCTAATATAGCGATAGAAAACAGTGAACAAAAAACGGCATAAAAGTGGATTTAAAGTCTTCTTTCAAGGCTGCTGTGCAGTCCTTGGCAAACTGCCAGGCATGCACCATCCACACATGCCAGATTTCACTGACAAAGGGCCAAAATTTAAGAAAACGGGGTGGCAGAAGACCTTGTTTTGGTCTTTTCAAGCCCCTTGCAACAGTTACTTCCCTTTAAGTAAACCCTTGATGCCCCCTTTACCCTTTTATTGGATTATCTGACTTAGGCCACATTAATTTCTGCACATTGAATAAGCCAAAATGACCCATGTACAGTGGGGAAAAAAACCCAGAAAATATTGTGACCAGTGGCTAAAAAAGAGACTAAAAACTCTTTCAGTCTCAATTGCTTCCTTTTGCATGAATCAAACAAAGACAATTGAAGTGTAATTTTTCTAATCTCTTCAAACCGCAACTAGAATCGCAGTTACGTTGACTACCATTTCATACGTGCCAGTTATGCACATGCGAAAACACCAGAAAATAATGTGACAAGTGGCTCTTTCAGTAGCAATGCTTTCTCTTGCATAAGTCGAACAAAGAGAACTAAATTTCTAACATTTTTTTTCTCCAATCTCTTTATACCGTGACAACAAACCAAGTTACGCTGACTGCCGTCTCATAGGTGCCAGTTTCTTATCCGCGAAAACGTGAAAAACCGACTTGCGGAACATTCTGTAGCAGACGACACCTGTTTGTTAAGTCAAGTATAGGGAACTAAATTTCTAATATATATATTTTTTTTCCTCCAATCTCTTTATCCCATGACAACAAACCCATTTCATTGACTACCGTGTCGTATTTGCCAGTTACGTATCCGCGAAAACGTGAAAAATCGACTTTTGGAACATTCCATAGCAGACGACACCTGTTACTTCGGTCAATTATAGGGATTTTTCTTTTTCGTTTTCTCTCACTAGGGCCATTGACTCGGTTACGAAGACTATCTCACCCACACGTGCTGGTTACGTGCTGCGCATAAAATCGTAAAATCAACTTAGACACTTTCAGAGGCAACAGAAACCTGTTGCGCAAATCGAAGAAAGGTAAATTGAATGTTTCCCTGTTTTCTTAGAAGGGTCAATTTTGGTGACCGTGCGAGTCAAAAGTCAATGTTATGTTTAACCGCTGCGCAAAAATATAAATTTCAGAAGCAACCAGTTGGTGTTGCAGAAACTTTTTCCAATTAAAAAAAAATCTTGTTCTTGTTTGAAGGATTTAAAGATAGACCATAACGACACAATAAGATGTAAGAATAAATAATAATCAGTTTTTTCTTTGATAGGGTAGAAAACATTGTGGGAAAAGGAGAAAATGCTGGTAACCTGCATTGTCTTCTTTTCTCAGATTGTTTTTAAAAGCTTTCTCTTTCAGGGGTGTTAAAAGGCGTCATTGTGTGGTACTGGGTTAATAAGGATAAACAAATAACCCCCCCTTCCCAATCAGCCAATCAAATCTCATCCCTCTGTGAAATTATCCAATCACAGAAGCTTTAAGGAAATCAGATTGGTACCAACCAGCCAATCAGAGAGGCCTTTAGAAATTCAAATTGGGTCCAATCAGCAGCCAATCAGAGAGCTTCAAAATCAATTCAAAATGGCGCCCTAATATAGCGATAGAAAACAGTGAACAAAAAACGGCATAAAAGTGGATTTAAAGTCTTCTTTCAAGGCTGCTGTGCAGTCCTTGGCAAACTGCCAGGCATGCACCATCCACACATGCCAGATTTCACTGACAAAGGGCCAAAATTTAAGAAAACGGGGTGGCAGAAGACCTTGTTTTGGTCTTTTCAAGCCCCGTGCAACAGTTACTTCCCTTTAAGTAAACCCTTGATGCCCCCTTTACCCTTTTATTGGATTATCTGACTCAGGCCACATTAATTTCTGCACATTGAATAAGCCAAAATGACCCATGTAGAGTGGGGAAAAAAAAACCAGAAAATATTGTGACCAGTGGCTAAAAAAGAGACTAAAAACTCTTTCAGTCTCAATTGCTTCCTTTTGCATGAATCAAACATAGACAATTGAAGTGTAATTTTTCTAATCTCTTCAAACCGCAACTAGAATCCCAGTTACGTTGACTACCATTTCATACGTGCCAGTTACGCACATGCGAAAACACCAGAAAATAATGTGACAAGTGGCTCTTTCAGTAGCAATGCTTTCTCTTGCATAAGTTGAACAAAGAGAACTAAATTTCTAACATTTTTTTTCTCCAATCTCTTTATACCGTGACAACAAACCGAGTTACGTTGACTGCCGTCTCATAGGTGCCAGTTTCGTATCCGCGAAAACGTGAAAAACCGACTTGCGGAACATTCTGTAGCAGACGACACCTGTTTGTTAAGTCAAGTATAGGGAACTAAATTTCTAATATATATATTTTTTTTCCTCCAATCTCTTTATCCCATGACAACAAACCCATTTCGTTGACTACCGTGTCGTATTTGCCAGTTACGTATCCGCGAAAACGTGAAAAATCGACTTTTGGAACATTCCATAGCAGATGACACCTGTTACTTCAGTCAATTATAGGGATTTTTCTTTTTCGTTTTCTCTCACTAGGGCCATTGACTCGGTTACGAAGACTATCTCACCCACACGTGCTGGTTACGTGCTGCGCATAAAATCGTAAAATCAACTTAGACACTTTCAGAGGCAACAGAAACCTGTTGCGCAAATCGAAGAAGGTAAATTGAATGTTTCCCTGTTTTCTTAGCAGGGTCAATTTTGGTGACCGTGTGAGTCAAAAGTCAATGTTATGTTTAACCGCTGCGCAAAAATATAAATTTCAGAAGCAACCAGTTGGTGTTGCAGAAACTTTTTCCAATTAAAAAAAAATCTTGTTCTTGTTTGAAGGATTTAAAGATAGACCATAACGACACAATAAGATGTAAGAATAAATAATAATCAGTTTTTTCTTTGATAGGGTAGAAAACATTGTGGGAAAAGGAGAAAATGCTGGTAACCTGCATTGTCTTCTTTTCTCAGATTGTTTTTAAAAGCTTTCTCTTTGAGGGGTGCTAAAAGGCGTCATTGTATGGTACTGGGTTAATAGGGATAAACAAATAACCCCCCCTTCCCAATCAGCCAATCAAATCTCATCCCTCTGTGAAATTATCCAATCACAGAAGCTTTAAGGAAATCAGATTGGTACCAACCAGCCAATCAGAGAGGCCTTTAGAAATTCAAATTGGGTCCAATCAGCAGCCAATCAGAGAGCTTCAAAATCAATTCAAAATGGCTCCCTAATATAGCGATAGAAAACAGTGAACAAAAAACGGCATAAAAGTGGATTTAAAGTCTTCTTTCAAGGCTGCTGTGCAGTTCTTGGCAAACTGCCAGGCATGCACCATCCACACATGCCAGATTTCACTGACAAAGGGCCAAAATTTAAGAAAACGGGGTGGCAGAAGACCTTGTTTTGGTCTTTTCAAGCCCCTTGCAACAGTTACTTCCCTTTAAGTAAACCCTTGATGCCCCCTTTACCCTTTTATTGGATTATCTGACTCAGGCCACATTAATTTCTGCACATTGAATAAGCCAAAATGACCCATGTACAGTGGGGAAAAAAACCCAGAAAATATTGTGACCAGTGGCTATAAAAGAGACTAAAAACTCTTTCAGTCTCAATTGCTTCCTTTTGCATGAATCAAACAAAGACAATTGAAGTGTAATTTTTCTAATCTCTTCAAACCGCAACTAGAATCCCAGTTACGTTGACTATCATTTCATACGTGCCAGTTACGCACATGCGAAAACACCAGAAAATAATGTGACAAGTGGCTCTTTCAGTAGCAATGCTTTCTCTTGCATAAGTCGAACAAAGAGAACTAAATTTCTAACATTTTTTTTCTCCAATCTCTTTATACCGTGACAACAAACCGAGTTACGTTGACTGCCGTCTCATAGGTGCCAGTTTCGTATCCGCGAAAACGTGAAAAATCGACTTGCGGAACATTCTGTAGCAGACGACACCTGTTTGTTAAGTCAAGTATAGGGAACTAAATTTCTAATATATATATTTTTTTTCCTCCAATCTCTTTATCCCATGACAACAAACCCATTTCGTTGACTACCATGTCGTATTTGCCAGTTACGTATCCGCGAAAACGTGAAAAATCGACTTTTGGAACATTCCATAGCAGACGACACCTGTTACTTCGGTCAATTATAGGGATTTTTCTTTTTCGTTTTCTCTCACTAGGGCCATTGACTCGGTTACGAAGACTATCTCACCCACACGTGCTGGTTACGTGGTGCGCATAAAATCGTAAAATCAACTTAGACACTTTCAGAGGCAACAGAAACCTGTTGCGCAAATCGAAGAAAGGTAAATTGAATGTTTCCCTGTTTTCTTAGAAGGGTCAATTTTGGTGACCGTGCGAGTCAAAAGTCAATGTTATGTTTAACCGCTGCGCAAAAATATAAATTTCAGAAGCAACCAGTTGGTGTTGCAGAAACTTTTTCCAATTAAAAAAAAATCTTGTTCTTGTTTGAAGGATTTAAAGATAGACCATAACGACACAATAAGATGTAAGAATAAATAATAATCAGTTTTTTCTTTGATAGGGTAGAAAACATTGTGGGAAAAGGAGAAAATGCTGGTAACCTGCATTGTCTTCTTTTCTCAGATTGTTTTTAAAAGCTTTCTCTTTCAGGGGTGTTAAAAGGCGTCATTGTGTGGTACTGGGTTAATAAGGATAAACAAATAACCCCCCCTTCCCAATCAGCCAATCAAATCTCATCCCTCTGTGAAATTATCCAATCACAGAAGCTTTAAGGAAATCAGATTGGTACCAACCAGCCAATCAGAGAGGCCTTTAGAAATTCAAATTGGGTCCAATCAGCAGCCAATCAGAGAGCTTCAAAATCAATTCAAAATGGCGCCCTAATATAGCGATAGAAAACAGTGAACAAAAAACGGCATAAAAGTGGATTTAAAGTCTTCTTTCAAGGCTGCTGTGCAGTCCTTGGCAAACTGCCAGGCATGCACCATCCACACATGCCAGATTTCACTGACAAAGGGCCAAAATTTAAGAAAACGGGGTGGCAGAAGACCTTGTTTTGGTCTTTTCAAGCCCCGTGCAACAGTTACTTCCCTTTAAGTAAACCCTTGATGCCCCCTTTACCCTTTTATTGGATTATCTGACTCAGGCCACATTAATTTCTGCACATTGAATAAGCCAAAATGACCCATGTAGAGTGGGGAAAAAAAACCAGAAAATATTGTGACCAGTGGCTAAAAAAGAGACTAAAAACTCTTTCAGTCTCAATTGCTTCCTTTTGCATGAATCAAACATAGACAATTGAAGTGTAATTTTTCTAATCTCTTCAAAACGCAACTAGAATCCCAGTTACGTTGACTACCATTTCATACGTGCCAGTTACGCACATGCGAAAACACCAGAAAATAATGTGACAAGTGGCTCTTTCAGTAGCAATGCTTTCTCTTGCATAAGTTGAACAAAGAGAACTAAATTTCTAACATTTTTTTTCTCCAATCTCTTTATACCGTGACAACAAACCGAGTTACGTTGACTGCCGTCTCATAGGTGCCAGTTTCGTATCCGCGAAAACGTGAAAAACCGACTTGCGGAACATTCTGTAGCAGACGACACCTGTTTGTTAAGTCAAGTATAGGGAACTAAATTTCTAATATATATATTTTTTTTCCTCCAATCTCTTTATCCCATGACAACAAACCCATTTCGTTGACTACCGTGTCGTATTTGCCAGTTACGTATCCGCGAAAACGTGAAAAATCGACTTTTGGAACATTCCATAGCAGACGACACCTGTTACTTCAGTCAATTATAGGGATTTTTCTTTTTCGTTTTCTCTCACTAGGGCCATTGACTCGGTTACGAAGACTATCTCACCCACACGTGCTGGTTACGTGCTGCGCATAAAATCGTAAAATCAACTTAGACACTTTCAGAGGCAACAGAAACCTGTTGCGCAAATCGACGAAGGTAAATTGAATGTTTCCCTGTTTTCTTAGCAGGGTCAATTTTGGTGACCGTGTGAGTCAAAAGTCAATGTTATGTTTAACCGCTGCGCAAAAATATAAATTTCAGAAGCAACCAGTTGGTGTTGCAGAAACTTTTTCCAATTAAAAAAAAATCTTGTTCTTGTTTGAAGGATTTAAAGATAGACCATAACGACATAATAAGATGTAAGAATAAATAATAATCAGTTTTTTCTTTGATAGGGTAGAAAACATTGTGGGAAAAGGAGAAAATGCTGGTAACCTGCATTGTCTTCTTTTCTCAGATTGTTTTTAAAAGCTTTCTCTTTCAGGGGTGCTAAAAGGCGTCATTGTATGGTACTGGGTTAATAGGGATAAACAAATAACCCCCCCTTCCCAATCAGCCAATCAAATCTCATCCCTCTGTGAAATTATCCAATCACAGAAGCTTTAAGGAAATCAGATTGGTACCAACCAGCCAATCAGAGAGGCCTTTAGAAATTCAAATTGGGTCCAATCAGCAGCCAATCAGAGAGCTTCAAAATCAATTCAAAATGGCGCCCTAATATAGCGATAGAAAACAGTGAACAAAAAACGGCATAAAAGTGGATTTAAAGTCTTCTTTCAAGGCTGCTGTGCAGTTCTTGGCAAACTGCCAGGCATGCACCATCCACACATGCCAGATTTCACTGACAAAGGGCCAAAATTTAAGAAAACGGGGTGGCAGAAGACCTTGTTTTGGTCTTTTCAAGCCCCTTGCAACAGTTACTTCCCTTTAAGTAAACCCTTGATGCCCCCTTTACCCTTTTATTGGATTATCTGACTCAGGCCACATTAATTTCTGCACATTGAATAAGCCAAAATGACCCATGTACAGTGGGGAAAAAAACCCAGAAAATATTGTGACCAGTGGCTAAAAAAGAGACTAAAAACTCTTTCAGTCTCAATTGCTTCCTTTTGCATGAATCAAACAAAGACAATTGAAGCGTAATTTTTCTAATCTCTTCAAACCGCAACTAGAATCCCAGTTACGTTGACTATCATTTCATACGTGCCAGTTACGCACATGCGAAAACACCAGAAAATAATGTGACAAGTGGCTCTTTCAGTAGCAATGCTTTCTCTTGCATAAGTCGAACAAAGAGAACTAAATTTCTAACATTTTTTTTCTCCAATCTCTTTATACCGTGACAACAAACCGAGTTACGTTGACTGCCGTCTCATAGGTGCCAGTTTCGTATCCGCGAAAACGTGAAAAACCGACTTGCGGAACATTCTGTAGCAGACGACACCTGTTTGTTAAGTCAAGTATAGGGAACTAAATTTCTAATATATATATTTTTTTTCCTCCAATCTCTTTATCCCATGACAACAAACCCATTTCGTTGACTACCGTGTCGTATTTGCCAGTTACGTATCCGCGAAAACGTGAAAAATCGACTTTTGGAACATTCCATAGCAGACAACACCTGTTACTTCGGTCAATTATAGGGATTTTTCTTTTTTGTTTTCTCTCACTAGGGCCATTGACTCGGTTACGAAGACTATCTCACCCACACGTGCTGGTTACGTGCTGCGCATAAAATCGTAAAATCAACTTAGACACTTTCAGAGGCAACAGAAACCTGTTGCGCAAATCGAAGAAAGGTAAATTGAATGTTTCCCTGTTTTCTTAGAAGGGTCAATTTTGGTGACCGTGCGAGTCAAAAGTCAATGTTATGTTTAACCGCTGCGCAAAAATATAAATTTCAGAAGCAACCAGTTGGTGTTGCAGAAACTTTTTCCAATTAAAAAAAAATCTTGTTCTTGTTTGAAGGATTTAAAGATAGACCATAACGACACAATAAGATGTAAGAATAAATAATAATCAGTTTTTTCTTTGATAGGGTAGAAAACATTGTGGGAAAAGGAGAAAATGCTGGTAACCTGCATTGTCTTCTTTTCTCAGATTGTTTTTAAAAGCTTTCTCTTTCAGGGGTGTTAAAAGGCGTCATTGTGTGGTACTGGGTTAATAAGGATAAACAAATAACCCCCCCTTCCCAATCAGCCAATCAAATCTCATCCCTCTGTGAAATTATCCAATCACAGAAGCTTTAAGGAAATCAGATTGGTACCAACCAGCCAATCAGAGAGGCCTTTAGAAATTCAAATTGGGTCCAATCAGCAGCCAATCAGAGAGCTTCAAAATCAATTCAAAATGGCGCCCTAATATAGCGATAGAAAACAGTGAACAAAAAACGGCATAAAAGTGGATTTAAAGTCTTCTTTCAAGGCTGCTGTGCAGTCCTTGGCAAACTGCCAGGCATGCACCATCCACACATGCCAGATTTCACTGACAAAGGGCCAAAATTTAAGAAAACGGGGTGGCAGAAGACCTTGTTTTGGTCTTTTCAAGCCCCTTGCAACAGTTACTTCCATTAAGTAAACCCTTGATGCCCCCTTTACCCTTTTATTGGATTATCTGACTTAGGCCACATTAATTTCTGCACATTGAATAAGCCAAAATGACCCATGTAGAGTGGGGAAAAAAAAACAGAAAATATTGTGACCAGTGGCTAAAAAAGAGACTAAAAACTCTTTCAGTCTCAATTGCTTCCTTTTGCATGAATCAAACAAAGACAATTGAAGTGTAATTTTTCTAATCTCTTCAAACCGCAACTAGAATCCCAGTTACGTTGACTACCATTTCATACGTGCCAGTTACGCACATGCGAAAACACCAGAAAATAATGTAACAAGTGGCTTTTTCAGTAGCAATGCTTTCTCTTGCATAAGTCGAAGAAAGAGAACTAAATTTCTAACATTTTTTTTCTCCAATCTCTTTATACCGTGACAACAAACCGAGTTACGTTGACTGCCGTCTCATAGGGCCAGTTTCGTATCCGCGAAAACGTGAAAAACCGACTTGCGGAACATTCTGTAGCAGACGACACCTGTTTGTTAAGTCAAGTATAGGGAACTAAATTTCTAATATATATATTTTTTTTCCTCCAATCTCTTTATCCCATGACAACAAACCCATTTCATTGACTACCGTGTCGTATTTGCCAGTTACGTATCCGCGAAAACGTGAAAAATAGACTTTTGGAACATTCCATAGCAGACGACACCTGTTACTTCGGTCAATTATAGGGATTTTTCTTTTTCGTTTTCTCTCACTAGGGCCATTGACTCGGTTACGAAGACTATCTCACCCACACGTGCTGGTTACGTGCTGCGCATAAAATCGTAAAATCAACTTAGACACTTTCAGAGGCAACAGAAACCTGTTGCGCAAATCGAAGAAAGGTAAATTGAATGTTTCCCTGTTTTCTTAGAAGGGTCAATTTTGGTGACCGTGTGAGTCAAAAGTCAATGTTATGTTTAACCGCTGCGCAAAAATATAAATTTCAGAAGCAACCAGTTGGTGTTGCAGAAACTTTTTCCAATTAAAAAAAAATCTTGTTCTTGTTTGAAGGATTTAAAGATAGAACATAACAACAAAATAAGATGTAAGAATAAATAATAATCAGTTTTTTCTTTGATAGGGTAGAAAACATTGTGGGAAAAGGAGAAAATGCTGGTAACCTGCATTGTCTTCTTTTCTCAGATTGTTTTTAAAAGCTTTCTCTTTCAGGGGTGTTAAAAGGCGTCATGGTGTGGTACTGGGTTAATAAGGATAAACAAATAACCCCCCCTTCCCAATCAGCCAATCAAATCTCATCCCTCTGTGAAATTATCCAATCACAGAAGCTTTAAGGAAATCAGATTGGTACCAACCAGCCAATCAGAGAGGCCTTTAGAAATTCAAATTGGGTCCAATCAGCAGCCAATCAGAGAGCTTCAAAATCAATTCAAAATGGCGCCCTAATATAGCGATAGAAAACAGTGAACAAAAAACGGCATAAAAGTGGATTTAAAGTCTTCTTTCAAGGCTGCTGTGCAGTCCTTGGCAAACTGCCAGGCATGCACCATCCACACATGCCAGATTTCACTGACAAAGGGCCAAAATTTAAGAAAACGGGGTGGCAGAAGACCTTGTTTTGGTCTTTTCAAGCCCCTTGCAACAGTTACTTCCCTTTAAGTAAACCCTTGATGCCCCCTTTACCCTTTTATTGGATTATCTGACTCAGGCCACATTAATTTCTGCACATTGAATAAGCCAAAATGACCCATGTAGAGTGGGGAAAAAAAACCAGAAAATATTGTGACCAGTGGCTAAAAAAGAGACTAAAAACTCTTTCAGTCTCAATTGCTTCCTTTTGCATGAATCAAACAAAGACAATTGAAGTGTAATTTTTCTAATCTCTTCAAACCGCAACTAGAATCCCAGTTACGTTGACTACCGTTTCATACGTGCCAGTCATGCACATGCGAAAACACCAGAAAATAATGTGACAAGTGGCTCTTTCAGTAGGAATGCTTTCTCTTGCATAAGTCGAACAAAGAGAACTAAATTTCTAACATTTTTTTTCCAATCTCTTTATACCGTGACAACAAACCGAGTTAGGTTGACTGCCGTCTCATAGGTGCCAGTTTCGTATCCGCGAAAACGTGAAAAACCGACTTGCGGAACATTCTGTAGCAGACGACACCTGTTTGTTAAGTCAAGTATAGGGAACTAAATTTCTAATATATATATTTTTTTTCCTCCATTCTCTTTATTCCATGACAACAAACCCATTTCGTTGACTTATGTGTCGTATTTGCCATTTACGTATCCGCGAAAACGTGCAAAAATCGACTTTTGGAACATTCCATAGCAGACGACACCTGTTACTTCGGTCAATTATAGGGATTTTTCTTTTTCGTTTTCTCTCACTAGGGCCATTGACTCGGTTACGAAGACTATCTCACCCACACGTGCTGGTTACGTGCTGCGCATAAAATCGTAAAATCAACTTAGACACTTTCAGAGGCAACAGAAACCTGTTGCGCAAATCGAAGAAAGGTAAATTGAATGTTTCCCTGTTTTCTTAGAAGGGTCAATTTTGGTGACCGTGCGAGTCAAAAGTCAATGTTATGTTTAACCGCTGCGCAAAAATATAAATTTCAGAAGCAACCAGTTGGTGTTGCAGAAACTTTTTCCAATTAAAAAAAAATCTTGTTCTTGTTTGAAGGATTTAAAGATAGACCATAACGACACAATAAGATGTAAGAATAAATAATAATCAGTTTTTTCTTTGATAGGGTAGAAAACATTGTGGGAAAAGGAGAAAATGCTGGTAACCTGCATTGTCTTCTTTTCTCAGATTGTTTTTAAAAGCTTTCTCTTTCAGGGGTGTTAAAAGGCGTCATTGTGTGGTACTGGGTTAATAAGGATAAACAAATAACCCCCCCTTCCCAATCAGCCAATCAAATCTCATCCATCTGTGAAATTATCCAATCACAGAAGCTTTAAGGAAATCAGATTGGTACCAACCAGCCAATCAGAGAGGCCTTTAGAAATTCAAATTGGGTCCAATCAGCAGCCAATCAGAGAGCTTCAAAATCAATTCAAAATGGCGCCCTAATATAGCGATAGAAAACAGTGAACAAAAAACGGCATAAAAGTGGATTTAAAGTCTTCTTTCAAGGCTGCTGTGCAGTCCTTGGCAAACTGCCAGGCATGCACCATCCACACATGCCAGATTTCACTGACAAAGGGCCAAAATTTAAGAAAACGGGGTGGCAGAAGACCTTGTTTTGGTCTTTTCAAGCCCCTTGCAACAGTTACTTCCCTTTAAGTAAACCCTTGATGCCCCCTCTACCCTTTTATTGGATTATCTGACTCAGGCCACATTAATTTCTGCACATTGAATAAGCCAAAATGACCCATGTACAGTGGGGAAAAAAAAACAGAAAATATTGTGACCAGTGGCTAAAAAAGAGACTAAAAACTCTTTCAGTCTCAATTGCTTCCTTTTGCATGAATCAAACAAAAACAATTGAAGTGTAATTTTTCTAATCTCTTCAAACCGCAACTAGAATCCCAGTTACGTTGACTACCGTTTCATACGTGCCAGTTATGCACATGCGAAAACACCAGAAAATAATGTGACAAGTGGCTCTTTCAGTAGCAATGCTTTCTCTTGCATAAGTCGAACAAAGAGAACTAAATTTCTAACATTTTTTTTCTCCAATCTCTTTATACCGTGACAACAAACCGAGTTATGTTGACTGCCGTCTCATAGGTGCCAGTTTCGTATCCGCGAAAACGTGAAAAACCGACTTGTGGAACATTCTGTAGCAGACGACACCTGTTTGTTAAGTCAAGTATAGGGAACTAAATTTCTAATATATATATTTTTTTTCCTCCAATCTCTTTATCCCATGACAACAAACCCATTTTGTTGACTACCGTGTCGTATTTGGCAGTTACGTATCCGCGAAAACGTGCAAAAATCGACTTTTGGAACATTCCATAGTAGACGACCTGTTACTTCGGTTAATTATAGGTATTTTTCTTTTTTCGTTTTCTCTCACTAGGGCCATTGACTCGGTTACGAAGACTATCTTACCCACACGTGCTGGTTGCGTGCTGCGCATAAAATCGTAAAATCAACTTAGACACTTTCAGAGGCAACAGAAACCTGTTGCGCAAATCGAAGAAGGTAAATTGAATGTTTCCCTGTTTTCTTAGCAGGGTCAATTTTGGTGACCGTGCGAGTCAAAAGTCAATGTTATGTTTAACCGCTGCGCAAAAATATAAATTTCAGAAGCAACCAGTTGGTGTTGCAGAAACTTTTTCCAATTAAAAAAAAATCTTGTTCTTGTTTGAAGGATTTAAAGATAGACCATAACGACACAATAAGATGTAAGAATAAATAATAATCAGTTTTTTCTTTGATAGGGTAGAAAACATTGTGGGAAAAGGAGAAAATGCTGGTAACCTGCATTGTCTTCTTTTCTCAGATTGTTTTTAAAAGCTTTCTCTTTCAGGGGTGTTAAAAGGCGTCATTGTGTGGTACTGGGTTAATAAGGATAAACAAATAACCCCCCCTTCCCAATCAGCCAATCAAATCTCATCCCTCTGTGAAATTATCCAATCACAGAAGCTTTAAGGAAATCAGATTGGTACCAACCAGCCAATCAGAGAGGCCTTTAGAAATTCAAATTGGGTCCAATCAGCAGCCAATCAGAGAGCTTCAAAATCAATTCAAAATGGCGCCCTAATATAGCGATAGAAAACAGTGAACAAAAAACGGCATAAAAGTGGATTTAAAGTCTTCTTTCAAGGCTGCTGTGCAGTCCTTGGCAAACTGCCAGGCATGCACCATCCACACATGCCAGATTTCACTGACAAAGGGCCAAAATTTAAGAAAACGGGGTGGCAGAAGACCTTGTTTTGGTCTTTTCAAGCCCCTTGCAACAGTTACTTCCCTTTAAGTAAACCCTTGATGCCCCCTTTACCCTTTTATTGGATTATCTGACTTAGGCCACATTAATTTCTGCACATTGAATAAGCCAAAATGACCCATGTACAGTGGGGAAAAAAAACCAGAAAATATTGTGACCAGTGGCTAAAAAAGAGACTAAAAACTCTTTCAGTCTCAATTGCTTCCTTTTGCATGAATCAAACAAAGACAATTGAAGTGTAATTTTTCTAATCTCTTCAAACCGCAACTAGAATCCCAGTTACGTTGACTACCATTTCATACGTGCCAGTTACGCACATGCGAAAACACCAGAAAATAATGTGACAAGTGGCTCTTTCAGTAGCAATGCTTTCTCTTGCATAAGTCGAAGAAAGAGAACTAAATTTCTAACATTTTTTTTCTCCAATCTCTTTATACCGTGACAACAAACCGAGTTACGTTGATTGCCGTCTCATAGGTGCCAGTTTCGTATCCGCGAAAACGTGAAAAACCGACTTGCGGAACATTCTGTAGCAGACGACACCTGTTTGTTAAGTCAAGTATAGGGAACTAAATTTCTAATATATATATTTTTTTTCCTCCAATCTCTTTATCCCATGACAACAAACCCATTTCATTGACTACCGTGTCGTATTTGCCAGTTACGTATCCGCGAAAACGTGAAAAATAGACTTTTGGAACATTCCATAGCAGACGACACCTGTTACTTCGGTCAATTATAGGGATTTTTCTTTTTCGTTTTCTCTCACTAGGGCCATTGACTCGGTTACGAAGACTATCTCACCCACACGTGCTGGTTACGTGCTGCGCATAAAATCGTAAAATCAACTTAGACACTTTCAGAGGCAACAGAAACCTGTTGCGCAAATCGAAGAAAGGTAAATTGAATGTTTCCCTGTTTTCTTAGAAGGGTCAATTTTGGTGACCGTGTGAGTCAAAAGTCAATGTTATGTTTAACCGCTGCGCAAAAATATAAATTTCAGAAGCAACCAGTTGGTGTTGCAGAAACTTTTTCCAATTAAAAAAAAATCTTGTTCTTGTTTGAAGGATTTAAAGATAGAACATAACAACACAATAAGATGTAAGAATAAATAATAATCAGTTTTTTCTTTGATAGGGTAGAAAACATTGTGGGAAAAGGAGAAAATGCTGGTAACCTGCATTGTCTTCTTTTCTCAGATTGTTTTTAAAAGCTTTCTCTTTCAGGGGTGTTAAAAGGCGTCATTGTGTGGTACTGGGTTAATAAGGATAAACAAATAACCCCCCCTTCCCAATCAGCCAATCAAATCTCATCCCTCTGTGAAATTATCCAATCACAGAAGCTTTAAGGAAATCAGATTGGTACCAACCAGCCAATCAGAGAGGCCTTTAGAAATTCAAATTGGGTCCAATCAGCAGCCAATCAGAGAGCTTCAAAATCAATTCAAAATGGCGCCCTAATATAGCGATAGAAAACAGTGAACAAAAAACGGCATAAAAGTGGATTTAAAGTCTTCTTTCAAGGCTGCTGTGCAGTCCTTGGCAAACTGCCAGGCATGCACCATCCACACATGCCAGATTTCACTGACAAAGGGCCAAAATTTAAGAAAACGGGGTGGCAGAAGACCTTGTTTTGGTCTTTTCAAGCCCCTTGCAACAGTTACTTCCCTTTAAGTAAACCCTTGATGCCCCCTCTACCCTTTTATTGGATTATCTGACTCAGGCCACATTAATTTCTGCACATTGAATAAGCCAAAATGACCCATGTAGAGTGGGGAAAAAAAACCAGAAAATATTGTGACCAGTGGCTAAAAAAGAGACTAAAAACTCTTTCAGTCTCAATTGCTTCCTTTTGCATGAATCAAACAAAGACAATTGAAGTGTAATTTTTCTAATCTCTTCAAACCGCAACTAGAATCCCAGTTACGTTGACTACCGTTTCATACGTGCCAGTTACGCACATGCGAAAACACCAGAAAATAATGTGACAAGTGGCTCTTTCAGTAGCAATGCTTTCTCTTGCATAAGTCGAACAAAGAGAACTAAATTTCTAACATTTTTTTTTCCAATCTCTTTATACCGTGACAACAAACCGAGTTAGGTTGACTGCCGTCTCATAGGTGCCAGTTTCGTATCCGCGAAAACGTTAAAAACCGACTTGCGGAACATTCTGTAGCAGACGACACCTGTTTGTTAAGTCAAGTATAGGGAACTAAATTTCTAATATATATATTTTTTTTCCTCCATTCTCTTTATTCCATGACAACAAACCCATTTCGTTGACTTATGTGTCGTATTTGCCATTTACGTATCCGCGAAAACGTGCAAAAATCGACTTTTGGAACATTCCATAGCAGACGACACCTGTTACTTCGGTCAATTATAGGGATTTTTCTTTTTCGTTTTCTCTCACTAGGGCCATTGACTCGGTTACGAAGACTATCTCACCCACACGTGCTGGTTACGTGCTGCGCATAAAATCGTAAAATCAACTTAGACACTTTCAGAGGCAACAGAAACCTGTTGCGCAAATCGAAGAAAGGTAAATTGAATGTTTCCCTGTTTTCTTAGAAGGGTCAATTTTGGTGACCGTGCGAGTCAAAAGTCAATGTTATGTTTAACCGCTGCGCAAAAATATAAATTTCAGAAGCAACCAGTTGGTGTTGCAGAAACTTTTTCCAATTAAAAAAAAATCTTGTTCTTGTTTGAAGGATTTAAAGATAGACCATAACGATACAATAAGATGTAAGAATAAATAATAATCAGTTTTTTCTTTGATAGGGTAGAAAACATTGTGGGAAAAGGAGAAAATGCTGGTAACCTGCATTGTCTTCTTTTCTCAGATTGTTTTTAAAAGCTTTCTCTTTCAGGGGTGTTAAAAGGCGTCATTGTGTGGTACTGGGTTAATAAGGATAAACAAATAACCCCCCCTTCCCAATCAGCCAATCAAATCTCATCCCTCTGTGAAATTATCCAATCACAGAAGCTTTAAGGAAATCAGATTGGTACCAACCAGCCAATCAGAGAGGCCTTTAGAAATTCAAATTGGGTCCAATCAGCAGCCAATCAGAGAGCTTCAAAATCAATTCAAAATGGCGCCCTAATATAGCGATAGAAAACAGTGAACAAAAAACGGCATAAAAGTGGATTTAAAGTCTTCTTTCAAGGCTGCTGTGCAGTCCTTGGCAAACTGCCAGGCATGCACCATCCACACATGCCAGATTTCACTGACAAAGGGCCAAAATTTAAGAAAACGGGGTGGCAGAAGACCTTGTTTTGGTCTTTTCAAGCCCCTTGCAACAGTTACTTCCCTTTAAGTAAACCCTTGATGCCCCCTTTACCCTTTTATTGGATTATCTGACTTAGGCCACATTAATTTCTGCACATTGAATAAGCCAAAATGACCCATGTACAGTGGGGAAAAAAACCCAGAAAATATTGTGACCAGTGGCTAAAAAAGAGACTAAAAACTCTTTCAGTCTCAATTGCTTCCTTTTGCATGAATCAAACAAAGACAATTGAAGTGTAATTTTTCTAATCTCTTCAAACCGCAACTAGAATCGCAGTTACGTTGACTACCATTTCATACGTGCCAGTTATGCACATGCGAAAACACCAGAAAATAATGTGACAAGTGGCTCTTTCAGTAGCAATGCTTTCTCTTGCATAAGTCGAACAAAGAGAACTAAATTTCTAACATTTTTTTTCTCCAATCTCTTTATACCGTGACAACAAACCAAGTTACGCTGACTGCCGTCTCATAGGTGCCAGTTTCTTATCCGCGAAAACGTGAAAAACCGACTTGCGGAACATTCTGTAGCAGACGACACCTGTTTGTTAAGTCAAGTATAGGGAACTAAATTTCTAATATATATATTTTTTTTCCTCCAATCTCTTTATCCCATGACAACAAACCCATTTCGTTGACTACCGTGTCGTATTTGCCAGTTACGTATCCGCGAAAACGTGAAAAATCGACTTTTGGAACATTCCATAGCAGACAACACCTGTTACTTCGGTCAATTATAGGGATTTTTCTTTTTTGTTTTCTCTCACTAGGGCCATTGACTCGGTTACGAAGACTATCTCACCCACACGTGCTGGTTACGTGCTGCGCATAAAATCGTAAAATCAACTTAGACACTTTCAGAGGCAACAGAAACCTGTTGCGCAAATCGAAGAAAGGTAAATTGAATGTTTCCCTGTTTTCTTAGAAGGGTCAATTTTGGTGACCGTGCGAGTCAAAAGTCAATGTTATGTTTAACCGCTGCGCAAAAATATAAATTTCAGAAGCAACCAGTTGGTGTTGCAGAAACTTTTTCCAATTAAAAAAAAATCTTGTTCTTGTTTGAAGGATTTAAAGATAGACCATAACGACACAATAAGATGTAAGAATAAATAATAATCAGTTTTTTCTTTGATAGGGTAGAAAACATTGTGGGAAAAGGAGAAAATGCTGGTAACCTGCATTGTCTTCTTTTCTCAGATTGTTTTTAAAAGCTTTCTCTTTCAGGGGTGTTAAAAGGCGTCATTGTGTGGTACTGGGTTAATAAGGATAAACAAATAACCCCCCTTCCCAATCAGCCAATCAAATCTCATCCCTCTGTGAAATTATCCAATCACAGAAGCTTTAAGGAAATCAGATTGGTACCAACCAGCCAATCAGAGAGGCCTTTAGAAATTCAAATTGGGTCCAATCAGCAGCCAATCAGAGAGCTTCAAAATCAATTCAAAATGGCGCCCTAATATAGCGATAGAAAACAGTGAACAAAAAACGGCATAAAAGTGGATTTAAAGTCTTCTTTCAAGGCTGCTGTGCAGTCCTTGGCAAACTGCCAGGCATGCACCATCCACACATGCCAGATTTTACTGACAAAGGGCCAAAATTTAAGAAAACGGGGTGGCAGAAGACCTTGTTTTGGTCTTTTCAAGCCCCTTGCAACAGTTACTTCCCTTTAAGTAAACCCTTGATGCCCCCTTTACCCTTTTATTGGATTATCTGACTTAGGCCACATTAATTTCTGCACATTGAATAAGCCAAAATGACCCATGTAGAGTGGGGAAAAAAAACCAGAAAATATTGTGACCAGTGGCTAAAAAAGAGACTAAAAACTCTTTCAGTCTCAATTGCTTCCTTTTGCATGAATCAAACAAAGACAATTGAAGTGTAATTTTTCTAATCTCTTCAAACCGCAACTAGAATCCCAGTTACGTTGACTACCATTTCATACGTGCCAGTTACGCACATGCGAAAACACCAGAAAATAATGTAACAAGTGGCTCTTTCAGTAGCAATGCTTTCTCTTGCATAAGTCGAAGAAAGAGAACTAAATTTCTAACATTTTTTTTCTCCAATCTCTTTATACCATGACAACAAACCGAGTTACGTTGACTGCCGTCTCATAGGTGCCAGTTTCGTATCCGCGAAAACGTGAAAAACCGACTTGCGGAACATTCTGTAGCAGACGACACCTGTTTGTTAAGTCAAGTATAGGGAACTAAATTTCTAATATATATATTTTTTTTCCTCCAATCTCTTTATCCCATGACAACAAACCCATTTCATTGACTACCGTGTCGTATTTGCCAGTTACGTATCCGCGAAAACGTGAAAAATAGACTTTTGGAACATTCCATAGCAGACGACACCTGTTACTTTGGTCAATTATAGGGATTTTTCTTTTTCGTTTTCTCTCACTAGGGCCATTGACTCGGTTACGAAGACTATCTCACCCACACGTGCTGGTTACGTGCTGCGCATAAAATCGTAAAATCAACTTAGACACTTTCAGAGGCAACAGAAACCTGTTGCGCAAATCGAAGAAAGGTAAATTGAATGTTTCCCTGTTTTCTTAGAAGGGTCAATTTTGGTGACCGTGTGAGTCAAAAGTCAATGTTATGTTTAACCGCTGCGCAAAAATATAAATTTCAGAAGCAACCAGTTGGTGTTGCAGAAACTTTTTCCAATTAAAAAAAAATCTTGTTCTTGTTTGAAGGATTTAAAGATAGAACATAACAACACAATAAGATGTAAGAATAAATAATAATCAGTTTTTTCTTTGATAGGGTAGAAAACATTGTGGGAAAAGGAGAAAATGCTGGTAACCTGCATTGTCTTCTTTTCTCAGATTGTTTTTAAAAGCTTTCTCTTTCAGGGGTGTTAAAAGGCGTCATTGTGTGGTACTGGGTTAATAAGGATAAACAAATAACCCCCCCTTCCCAATCAGCCAATCAAATCTCATCCCTCTGTGAAATTATCCAATCACAGAAGCTTTAAGGAAATCAGATTGGTACCAACCAGCCAATCAGAGAGGCCTTTAGAAATTCAAATTGGGTCCAATCAGCAGCCAATCAGAGAGCTTCAAAATCAATTCAAAATGGCGCCCTAATATAGCGATAGAAAACAGTGAACAAAAAACGGCATAAAAGTGGATTTAAAGTCTTCTTTCAAGGCTGCTGTGCAGTCCTTGGCAAACTGCCAGGCATGCACCATCCACACATGCCAGATTTCACTGACAAAGGGCCAAAATTTAAGAAAACGGGGTGGCAGAAGACCTTGTTTTGGTCTTTTCAAGCCCCTTGCAACAGTTACTTCCCTTTAAGTAAACCCTTGATGCCCCCTTTACCCTTTTATTGGATTATCTGACTCAGGCCACATTAATTTCTGCACATTGAATAAGCCAAAATGACCCATGTAGAGTGGGGAAAAAAAACCAGAAAATATTGTGACCAGTGGCTAAAAAAGAGACTAAAAACTCTTTCAGTCTCAATTGCTTCCTTTTGCATGAATCAAACAAAGACAATTGAAGTGTAATTTTTCTAATCTCTTCAAACCGCAACTAGAATCCCAGTTACGTTGACTACCGTTTCATACGTGCCAGTTACGCACATGCGAAAACACCAGAAAATAATGTGACAAGTGGCTCTTTCAGTAGCAATGCTTTCTCTTGCATAAGTCGAACAAAGAGAACTAAATTTCTAACATTTTTTTTCCAATCTCTTTATACCGTGACAACAAACCGAGTTAGGTTGACTGCCGTCTCATAGGTGCCAGTTTCCTATCCGCGAAAACGTGAAAAACCGACTTGCGGAACATTCTATAGCAGACGACACCTGTTTGTTAAGTCAAGTATAGGGAACTAAATTTCTAATATATATATTTTTTTTCCTCCATTCTCTTTATTCCATGACAACAAACCCATTTCGTTGACTTATGTGTCGTATTTGCCATTTACGTATCCGCGAAAACGTGCAAAAATCGACTTTTGGAACATTCCATAGCAGACGACACCTGTTACTTCGGTCAATTATAGGGATTTTTCTTTTTCGTTTTCTCTCACTAGGGCCATTGACTCGGTTACGAAGACTATCTCACCCACACGTGCTGGTTACGTGCTGCGCATAAAATCGTAAAATCAACTTAGACACTTTCAGAGGCAACAGAAACCTGTTGCGCAAATCGAAGAAAGGTAAATTGAATGTTTCCCTGTTTTCTTAGAAGGGTCAATTTTGGTGACCGTGCGAGTCAAAAGTCAATGTTATGTTTAACCGCTGTGCAAAAATATAAATTTCAGAAGCAACCAGTTGGTGTTGCAGAAACTTTTTCCAATTAAAAAAAAATCTTGTTCTTGTTTGAAGGATTTAAAGATAGACCATAACAACACAATAAGATGTAAGAATAAATAATAATCAGTTTTTTCTTTGATAGGGTAGAAAACATTGTGGGAAAAGGAGAAAATGCTGGTAACCTGCATTGTCTTCTTTTCTCAGATTGTTTTTAAAAGCTTTCTCTTTCAGGGGTGTTAAAAGGCGTCATTGTGTGGTACTGGGTTAATAAGGATAAACAAATAACCCCCCCTTCCCAATCAGCCAATCAAATCTCATCCCTCTGTGAAATTATCCAATCACAGAAGCTTTAAGGAAATCAGATTGGTACCAACCAGCCAATCAGAGAGGCCTTTAGAAATTCAAATTGGGTCCAATCAGCAGCCAATCAGAGAGCTTCAAAATCAATTCAAAATGGCGCCCTAATATAGCGATAGAAAACAGTGAACAAAAAACGGCATAAAAGTGGATTTAAAGTCTTCTTTCAAGGCTGCTGTGCAGTCCTTGGCAAACTGCCAGGCATGCACCATCCACACATGCCAGATTTCACTGACAAAGGGCCAAAATTTAAGAAAACGGGGTGGCAGAAGACCTTGTTTTGGTCTTTTCAAGCCCCTTGCAACAGTTACTTCCCTTTAAGTAAACCCTTGATGCCCCCTTTACCCTTTTATTGGATTATCTGACTCAGGCCACATTAATTTCTGCACATTGAATAAGCCAAAATGACCCATGTACAGTGGGGAAAAAAACCCAGAAAATATTGTGACCAGTGGCTAAAAAAGAGACTAAAAACTCTTTCAGTCTCAATTGCTTCCTTTTGCATGAATCAAACAAAGACAATTGAAGTGTAATTTTTCTAATCTCTTCAAACCGCAACTAGAATCCCAGTTACGTTGACTACCGTTTCATACGTACCAGTTACGCACATGCGAAAACACCAGAAAATAATGTGACAAGTGGCTCTTTCAGTAGCAATGCTTTCTCATGCATAAGTCGAACAAAGAGAACTAAATTTCTAACATTTTTTTTCTCCAATCTCTTTATACCGTGACAACAAACCGAGTTACGTTGACTGCCGTCTCATAGGTGCCAGTTTCGTATCCGCGAAAATGTGAAAAACCGACTTGCAGAACATTCTGTAGCAGACGACACCTGTTTGTTAAGTCAAGTATAGGGAACTAAATTTCTAATATATATATATTTTTTTCCTCCAATCTCTTTATCCCATGACAACAAACCCATTTCATTGACTACCGTGTCATATTTGCCAGTTACGTATCCGCGAAAACGTGAAAAATCGACTTTTGGAACATTCCATAGCAGACGACACCTGTTCCTTCAGTCAATTATAGGGATTTTTCTTTTTCGTTTTCTCTCACTAGGGCCATTGACTCGGTTACGAAGACTATCTCACCCACACGTGCTGGTTACGTGCTGCGCATAAAATCGTAAAATCAACTTAGACACTTTCAGAGGCAACAGAAACCTGTTGCGCAAATCGAAGAAAGGTAAATTGAATGTTTCCCTGTTTTCTTAGCAGGGTCAATTTTGGTGACCGTGCGAGTTTAAAGTCAATGTTATGTTTAACCGCTGCGCAAAAATATAAATTTCAGAAGCAACCAGTTGGTGTTGCAGAAACTTTTTCCAATTAAAAAAAAATCTTGTTCTTGTTTGAAGGATTTAAAGATAGACCATAACGATACAATAAGATGTAAGAATAAATAATAATCAGTTTTTTCTTTGATAGGGTAGAAAACATTGTGGGAAAAGGAGAAAATGCTGGTAACCTGCATTGTCTTCTTTTCTCAGATTGTTTTTAAAAGCTTTCTCTTTCAGGGGTGTTAAAAGGCGTCATTGTGTGGTACTGGGTTAATAAGGATAAACAAATAACCCCCCCTTCCCAATCAGCCAATCAAATCTCATCCCTCTGTGAAATTATCCAATCACAGAAGCTTTAAGGAAATCAGATTGGTACCAACCAGCCAATCAGAGAGGCCTTTAGAAATTCAAATTGGGTCCAATCAGCAGCCAATCAGAGAGCTTCAAAATCAATTCAAAATGGCGCCCTAATATAGCGATAGAAAACAGTGAACAAAAAACGGCATAAAAGTGGATTTAAAGTCTTCTTTCAAGGCTGCTGTGCAGTCCTTGGCAAACTGCCAGGCATGCACCATCCACACATGCCAGATTTCACTGACAAAGGGCCAAAATTTAAGAAAACGGGGTGGCAGAAGACCTTGTTTTGGTCTTTTCAAGCCCCTTGCAACAGTTACTTCCCTTTAAGTAAACCCTTGATGCCCCCTTTACCCTTTTATTGGATTATCTGACTCAGGCCACATTAATTTCTGCACATTGAATAAGCCAAAATGACCCATGTACAGTGGGGAAAAAAACCCAGAAAATATTGTGACCAGTGGCTAAAAAAGAGACTAAAAACTCTTTCAGTCTCAATTGCTTCCTTTTGCATGAATCAAACAAAGACAATTGAAGTGTAATTTTTCTAATCTCTTCAAACCGCAACTAGAATCCCAGTTACGTTGACTACCATTTCATACGTGCCAGTTACGCACATGCGAAAACACCAGAAAATAATGTGACAAGTGGCTCTTTCAGTAGCAATGCTTTCTCTTGCATAAGTTGAACAAAGAGAACTAAATTTCTAACATTTTTTTTCTCCAATCTCTTTATACCGTGACAACAAACCGAGTTACGTTGACTGCCGTCTCATAGGTGCCAGTTTCGTATCCGCGAAAACGTGAAAAACCGACTTGCGGAACATTCTGTAGCAGACGACACCTGTTTGTTAAGTCAAGTATAGGGAACTAAATTTCTAATATATATATTTTTTTTCCTCCAATCTCTTTATCCCATGACAACAAACCCATTTCGTTGACTACCGTGTCGTATTTGCCAGTTACGTATCCGCGAAAACGTGAAAAATCGACTTTTGGAACATTCCATAGCAGACGACACCTGTTACTTCGGTCAATTATAGGGATTTTTCTTTTTCGTTTTCTCTCACTAGGGCCATTGACTCGGTTACGAAGACTATCTCACCCACACGTGCTGGTTACGTGCTGCGCATAAAATCGTAAAATCAACTTAGACACTTTCAGAGGCAACAGAAACCTGTTGCGCAAATCGAAGAAAGGTAAATTGAATGTTTCCCTGTTTTCTTAGAAGGGTCAATTTTGGTGACCGTGCGAGTCAAAAGTCAATGTTATGTTTAACCGCTGCGCAAAAATATAAATTTCAGAAGCAACCAGTTGGTGTTGCAGAAACTTTTTCCAATTAAAAAAAAATCTTGTTCTTGTTTGAAGGATTTAAAGATAGACCATAACGACACAATAAGATGTAAGAATAAATAATAATCAGTTTTTTCTTTGATAGGGTAGAAAACATTGTGGGAAAAGGAGAAAATGCTGGTAACCTGCATTGTCTTCTTTTCTCAGATTGTTTTTAAAAGCTTTCTCTTTCAGGGGTGTTAAAAGGCGTCATTGTGTGGTACTGGGTTAATAAGGATAAACAAATAACCCCCCCTTCCCAATCAGCCAATCAAATCTCATCCATCTGTGAAATTATCCAATCACAGAAGCTTTAAGGAAATCAGATTGGTACCAACCAGCCAATCAGAGAGGCCTTTAGAAATTCAAATTGGGTCCAATCAGCAGCCAATCAGAGAGCTTCAAAATCAATTCAAAATGGCGCCCTAATATAGCGATAGAAAACAGTGAACAAAAAACGGCATAAAAGTGGATTTAAAGTCTTCTTTCAAGGCTGCTGTGCAGTCCTTGGCAAACTGCCAGGCATGCACCATCCACACATGCCAGATTTCACTGACAAAGGGCCAAAATTTAAGAAAACGGGGTGGCAGAAGACCTTGTTTTGGTCTTTTCAAGCCCCTTGCAACAGTTACTTCCCTTTAAGTAAACCCTTGATGCCCCCTCTACCCTTTTATTGGATTATCTGACTCAGGCCACATTAATTTCTGCACATTGAATAAGCCAAAATGACCCATGTACAGTGGGGAAAAAAAAACAGAAAATATTGTGACCAGTGGCTAAAAAAGAGACTAAAAACTCTTTCAGTCTCAATTGCTTCCTTTTGCATGAATCAAACAAAAACAATTGAAGTGTAATTTTTCTAATCTCTTCAAACCGCAACTAGAATCCCAGTTACGTTGACTACCGTTTCATACGTGCCAGTTATGCACATGCGAAAACACCAGAAAATAATGTGACAAGTGGCTCTTTCAGTAGCAATGCTTTCTCTTGCATAAGTCGAACAAAGAGAACTAAATTTCTAACATTTTTTTTCTCCAATCTCTTTATACCGTGACAACAAACCGAGTTATGTTGACTGCCGTCTGATAGGTGCCAGTTTCGTATCCGCGAAAACGTGAAAAACCGACTTGTGGAACATTCTGTAGCAGACGACACCTGTTTGTTAAGTCAAGTATAGGGAACTAAATTTCTAATATATATATTTTTTTTCCTCCAATCTCTTTATCCCATGACAACAAACCCATTTTGTTGACTACCGTGTCGTATTTGGCAGTTACGTATCCGCGAAAACGTGCAAAAATCGACTTTTGGAACATTCCATAGTAGACGACCTGTTACTTCGGTTAATTATAGGTATTTTTCTTTTTTCGTTTTCTCTCACTAGGGCCATTGACTCGGTTATGAAGACTATCTTACCCACACGTGCTGGTTGCGTGCTGCGCATAAAATCGTAAAATCAACTTAGACACTTTCAGAGGCAACAGAAACCTGTTGCGCAAATCGAAGAAGGTAAATTGAATGTTTCCCTGTTTTCTTAGCAGGGTCAATTTTGGTGACCGTGCGAGTCAAAAGTCAATGTTATGTTTAACCGCTGCGCAAAAATATAAATTTCAGAAGCAACCAGTTGGTGTTGCAGAAACTTTTTCCAATTAAAAAAAAATCTTGTTCTTGTTTGAAGGATTTAAAGATAGACCATAACGACACAATAAGATGTAAGAATAAATAATAATCAGTTTTTTCTTTGATAGGGTAGAAAACATTGTGGGAAAAGGAGAAAATGCTGGTAACCTGCATTGTCTTCTTTTCTCAGATTGTTTTTAAAAGCTTTCTCTTTCAGGGGTGTTAAAAGGCGTCATTGTGTGGTACTGGGTTAATAAGGATAAACAAATAACCCCCCCTTCCCAATCAGCCAATCAAATCTCATCCCTCTGTGAAATTATCCAATCACAGAAGCTTTAAGGAAATCAGATTGGTACCAACCAGCCAATCAGAGAGGCCTTTAGAAATTCAAATTGGGTCCAATCAGCAGCCAATCAGAGAGCTTCAAAATCAATTCAAAATGGCGCCCTAATATAGCGATAGAAAACAGTGAACAAAAAACGGCATAAAAGTGGATTTAAAGTCTTCTTTCAAGGCTGCTGTGCAGTCCTTGGCAAACTGCCATGCATGCACCATCCACACATGCCAGATTTCACTGACAAAGGGCCAAAATTTAAGAAAACGGGGTGGCAGAAGACCTTGTTTTGGTCTTTTCAAGCCCCTTGCAACAGTTACTTCCCTTTAAGTAAACCCTTGATGCCCCCTTTACCCTTTTATTGGATTATCTGACTTAGGCCACATTAATTTCTGCACATTGAATAAGCCAAAATGACCCATGTACAGCGGGGAAAAAAAACCAGAAAATATTGTGACCAGTGGCTAAAAAAGAGACTAAAAACTCTTTCAGTCTCAATTGCTTCCTTTTGCATGAATCAAACAAAGACAATTGAAGTGTAATTTTTCTAATCTCTTCAAACCGCAACTAGAATCCCAGTTACGTTGACTACCATTTCATACGTGCCAGTTACACACATGCGAAAACACCAGAAAATAATGTGACAAGTGGCTCTTTCAGTAGCAATGCTTTCTCTTGCATAAGTCGAAGAAAGAGAACTAAATTTCTAACATTTTTTTTCTCCAATCTCTTTATACCGTGACAACAAACCGAGTTACGTTGATTGCCGTCTCATAGGTGCCAGTTTCGTATCCGCGAAAACGTGAAAAACCGACTTGCGGAACATTCTGTAGCAGACGACACCTGTTTGTTAAGTCAAGTATAGGGAACTAAATTTCTAATATATATATTTTTTTTCCTCCAATCTCTTTATCCCATGACAACAAACCCATTTCATTGACTACCGTGTCGTATTTGCCAGTTACGTATCCGCGAAAACGTGAAAAATAGACTTTTGGAACATTCCATAGCAGACGACACCTGTTACTTCGGTCAATTATAGGGATTTTTCTTTTTCGTTTTCTCTCACTAGGGCCATTGACTCGGTTACGAAGACTATCTCACCCACACGTGCTGGTTACGTGCTGCGCATAAAATCGTAAAATCAACTTAGACACTTTCAGAGGCAACAGAAACCTGTTGCGCAAATCGAAGAAAGGTAAATTGAATGTTTCCCTGTTTTCTTAGAAGGGTCAATTTTGGTGACCGTGTGAGTCAAAAGTCAATGTTATGTTTAACCGCTGCGCAAAAATATAAATTTCAGAAGCAAGCAGTTGGTGTTGCAGAAACTTTTTCCAATTAAAAAAAAATCTTGTTCTTGTTTGAAGGATTTAAAGATAGAACATAACAACACAATAAGATGTAAGAATAAATAATAATCAGTTTTTTCTTTGATAGGGTAGAAAACATTGTGGGAAAAGGAGAAAATGCTGGTAACCTGCATTGTCTTCTTTTCTCAGATTGTTTTTAAAAGCTTTCTCTTTCAGGGGTGTTAAAAGGCGTCATTGTGTGGTACTGGGTTAATAAGGATAAACAAATAACCCCCCCTTCCCAATCAGCCAATCAAATCTCATCCCTCTGTGAAATTATCCAATCACAGAAGCTTTAAGGAAATCAGATTGGTACCAACCAGCCAATCAGAGAGGCCTTTAGAAATTCAAATTGGGTCCAATCAGCAGCCAATCAGAGAGCTTCAAAATCAATTCAAAATGGCGCCCTAATATAGCGATAGAAAACAGTGAACAAAAAACGGCATAAAAGTGGATTTAAAGTCTTCTTTCAAGGCTGCTGTGCAGTCCTTGGCAAACTGCCAGGCATGCACCATCCACACATGCCAGATTTCACTGACAAAGGGCCAAAATTTAAGAAAACGGGGTGGCAGAAGACCTTGTTTTGGTCTTTTCAAGCCCCTTGCAACAGTTACTTCCCTTTAAGTAAACCCTTGATGCCCCCTTTACCCTTTTATTGGATTATCTGACTCAGGCCACATTAATTTCTGCACATTGAATAAGCCAAAATGACCCATGTAGAGTGGGGAAAAAAAACCAGAAAATATTGTGACCAGTGGCTAAAAAAGAGACTAAAAACTCTTTCAGTCTCAATTGCTTCCTTTTGCATGAATCAAACAAAGACAATTGAAGTGTAATTTTTCTAATCTCTTCAAACCGCAACTAGAATCCCAGTTACGTTGACTACCGTTTCATACGTGCCAGTTACGCACATGCGAAAACACCAGAAAATAATGTGACAAGTGGCTCTTTCAGTAGCAATGCTTTCTCTTGCATAAGTCGAACAAAGAGAACTAAATTTCTAACATTTTTTTTTCCAATCTCTTTATACCGTGACAACAAACCGAGTTAGGTTGACTGCCGTCTCATAGGTGCCAGTTTCGTATCCGCGAAAACGTGAAAAACCGACTTGCGGAATATTCTGTAGCAGACGACACCTGTTTGTTAAGTCAAGTATAGGGAACTAAATTTCTAATATATATATTTTTTTTCCTCCATTCTCTTTATTCCATGACAACAAACCCATTTCGTTGACTTATGTGTCGTATTTGCCATTTACGTATCCGCGAAAACGTGCAAAAATCGACTTTTGGAACATTCCATAGCAGACGACACCTGTTACTTCGGTCAATTATAGGGATTTTTCTTTTTCGTTTTCTCTCACTAGGGCCATTGACTCGGTTACGAAGACTATCTCACCCACACGTGCTGGTTACGTGCTGCGCATAAAATCGTAAAATCAACTTAGACACTTTCAGAGGCAACAGAAACCTGTTGCGCAAATCGAAGAAAGGTAAATTGAATGTTTCCCTGTTTTCTTAGAAGGGTCAATTTTGGTGACCGTGCGAGTCAAAAGTCAATGTTATGTTTAACCGCTGCGCAAAAATATAAATTTCAGAAGCAACCAGTTGGTGTTGCAGAAACTTTTTCCAATTAAAAAAAAATCTTGTTCTTGTTTGAAGGATTTAAAGATAGACCATAACGATACAATAAGATGTAAGAATAAATAATAATCAGTTTTTTCTTTGATAGGGTAGAAAACATTGTGGGAAAAGGAGAAAATGCTGGTAACCTGCATTGTCTTCTTTTCTCAGATTGTTTTTAAAAGCTTTCTCTTTCAGGGGTGTTAAAAGGCGTCATTGTGTGGTACTGGGTTAATAAGGATAAACAAATAACCCCCCCTTCCCAATCAGCCAATCAAATCTCATCCCTCTGTGAAATTATCCAATCACAGAAGCTTTAAGGAAATCAGATTGGTACCAACCAGCCAATCAGAGAGGCCTTTAGAAATTCAAATTGGGTCCAATCAGCAGCCAATCAGAGAGCTTCAAAATCAATTCAAAATGGCGCCCTAATATAGCGATAGAAAACAGTGAACAAAAAACGGCATAAAAGTGGATTTAAAGTCTTCTTTCAAGGCTGCTGTGCAGTCCTTGGCAAACTGCCAGGCATGCACCATCCACACATGCCAGATTTCACTGACAAAGGGCCAAAATTTAAGAAAACGGGGTGGCAGAAGACCTTGTTTTGGTCTTTTCAAGCCCCTTGCAACAGTTACTTCCCTTTAAGTAAACCCTTGATGCCCCCTTTACCCTTTTATTGGATTATCTGACTTAGGCCACATTAATTTCTGCACATTGAATAAGCCAAAATGACCCATGTACAGTGGGGAAAAAAACCCAGAAAATATTGTGACCAGTGGCTAAAAAAGAGACTAAAAACTCTTTCAGTCTCAATTGCTTCCTTTTGCATGAATCAAACAAAGACAATTGAAGTGTAATTTTTCTAATCTCTTCAAACCGCAACTAGAATCGCAGTTACGTTGACTACCATTTCATACGTGCCAGTTATGCACATGCGAAAACACCAGAAAATAATGTGACAAGTGGCTCTTTCAGTAGCAATGCTTTCTCTTGCATAAGTCGAACAAAGAGAACTAAATTTCTAACATTTTTTTTCTCCAATCTCTTTATACCGTGACAACAAACCAAGTTACGCTGACTGCCGTCTCATAGGTGCCAGTTTCTTATCCGCGAAAACGTGAAAAACCGACTTGCGGAACATTCTGTAGCAGACGACACCTGTTTGTTAAGTCAAGTATAGGGAACTAAATTTCTAATATATATATTTTTTTTCCTCCAATCTCTTTATCCCATGACAACAAACCCATTTCATTGACTACCGTGTCGTATTTGCCAATTACGTATCCGCGAAAACGTGAAAAATAGACTTTTGGAACATTCCATAGCAGACGACACCTGTTACTTCGGTCAATTATAGGGATTTTTCTTTTTCGTTTTCTCTCACTAGGGCCATTGACTCGGTTACGAAGACTATCTCACCCACACGTGCTGGTTACGTGCTGCGCATAAAATCGTAAAATCAACTTAGACACTTTCAGAGGCAACAGAAACCTGTTGCGCAAATCGAAGAAAGGTAAATTGAATGTTTCCCTGTTTTCTTAGAAGGGTCAATTTTGGTGACCGTGCGAGTCAAAAGTCAATGTTATGTTTAACCGCTGTGCAAAAATATAAATTTCAGAAGCAACCAGTTGGTGTTGCAGAAACTTTTTCCAATTAAAAAAAAATCTTGTTCTTGTTTGAAGGATTTAAAGATAGACCATAACGACACAATAAGATGTAAGAATAAATAATAATCAGTTTTTTCTTTGATAGGGTAGAAAACATTGTGGAAAAAGGAGAAAATGCTGGTAACCTGCATTGTCTTCTTTTCTCAGATTGTTTTTAAAAGCTTTCTCTTTCAGGGGTGTTAAAAGGCGTCATTGTGTGGTACTGGGTTAATAAGGATAAACAAATAACCCCCCCTTCCCAATCAGCCAATCAAATCTCATCCCTCTGTGAAATTATCCAATCACAGAAGCCTTAAGGAAATCAGATTGGTACCAACCAGCCAATCAGAGAGGCCTTTAGAAATTCAAATTGGGTCCAATCAGCAGCCAATCAGAGAGCTTCAAAATCAATTCAAAATGGCACCCTAATATAGCGATAGAAAACAGTGAACAAAAAACGGCATAAAAGTGGATTTAAAGTCTTCTTTCAAGGCTGCTGTGCAGTCCTTGGCAAACTGCCAGGCATGCACCATCCACACATGCCAGATTTCACTGACAAAGGGCCAAAATTTAAGAAAACGGGGTGGCAGAAGACCTTGTTTTGGTCTTTTCAAGCCCCGTGCAACAGTTACTTCCCTTTAAGTAAACCCTTGATGCCCCCTTTACCCTTTTATTGGATTATCTGACTCAGGCCACATTAATTTCTGCACATTGAATAAGCCAAAATGACCCATGTACAGTGGGGAAAAAAAACCAGAAAATATTGTGACCAGTGGCTAAAAAAGAGACTAAAAACTCTTTCAGTCTCAATTGCTTCCTTTTGCATGAATCAAACATAGACAATTGAAGTGTAATTTTTCTAATCTCTTCAAACCGCAACTAGAATCCCAGTTACGTTGACTACCATTTCATACGTGCCAGTTACGCACATGCGAAAACACCAGAAAATAATGTGACAAGTGGCTCTTTCAGTAGCAATGCTTTCTCTTGCATAAGTTGAACAAAGAGAACTAAATTTCTAACATTTTTTTTCTCCAATCTCTTTATACCGTGACAACAAACCGAGTTACGTTGACTGCCGTCTCATAGGTGCCAGTTTCGTATCCGCGTAAACGTGAAAAACCGACTTGCGGAACATTCTGTAGCAGACGACACCTGTTTGTTAAGTCAAGTATAGGGAACTAAATTTCTAATATATATATTTTTTTTCCTCCAATCTCTTTATCCCATGACAACAAACCCATTTCGTTGACTACCGTGTCGTATTTGCCAGTTACGTATCCGCGAAAACGTGAAAAATCGACTTTTGGAACATTCCATAGCAGACGACACCTGTTACTTCAGTCAATTATAGGGATTTTTCTTTTTCGTTTTCTCTCACTAGGGCCATTGACTCGGTTACGAAGACTATCTCACCCACACGTGCTGGTTACGTGCTGCGCATAAAATCGTAAAATCAACTTAGACACTTTCAGAGGCAACAGAAACCTGTTGCGCAAATCGAAGAAGGTAAATTGAATGTTTCCCTGTTTTCTTAGCAGGGTCAATTTTGGTGACCGTGTGAGTCAAAAGTCAATGTTATGTTTAACCGCTGCGCAAAAATATAAATTTCAGAAGCAACCAGTTGGTGTTGCAGAAACTTTTTCCAATTAAAAAAAAATCTTGTTCTTGTTTGAAGGATTTAAAGATAGACCATAACGACACAATAAGATGTAAGAATAAATAATAATCAGTTTTTTCTTTGATAGGGTAGAAAACATTGTGGGAAAAGGAGAAAATGCTGGTAACCTGCATTGTCTTCTTTTCTCAGATTGTTTTTAAAAGCTTTCTCTTTCAGGGGTGCTAAAAGGGGTCATTGTATGGTACTGGGTTAATAGGGATAAACAAATAACCCCCCCTTCCCAATCAGCCAATCAAATCTCATCCCTCTGTGAAATTATCCAATCACAGAAGCTTTAAGGAAATCAGATTGGTACCAACCAGCCAATCAGAGAGGCCTTTAGAAATTCAAATTGGGTCCAATCAGCAGCCAATCAGAGAGCTTCAAAATCAATTCAAAATGGCGCCCTAATATAGCGATAGAAAACAGTGAACAAAAAACGGCATAAAAGTGGATTTAAAGTCTTCTTTCAAGGCTGCTGTGCAGTTCTTGGCAAACTGCCAGGCATGCACCATCCACACATGCCAGATTTCACTGACAAAGGGCCAAAATTTAAGAAAACGGGGTGGCAGAAGACCTTGTTTTGGTCTTTTCAAGCCCCTTGCAACAGTTACTTCCCTTTAAGTAAACCCTTGATGCCCCCTTTACCCTTTTATTGGATTATCTGACTCAGGCCACATTAATTTCTGCACATTGAATAAGCCAAAATGACCCATGTACAGTGGGGAAAAAAAACCAGAAAATATTGTGACCAGTGGCTAAAAAAGAGACTAAAAACTCTTTCAGTCTCAATTGCTTCCTTTTGCATGAATCAAACATAGACAATTGAAGTGTAATTTTTCTAATCTCTTCAAACCGCAACTAGAATCCCAGTTACGTTGACTACCATTTCATACGTGCCAGTTATGCACATGCGAAAACACCAGAAAATAATGTGACAAGTGGCTCTTTCAGTAGCAATGCTTTCTCTTGCATAAGTTGAACAAAGAGAACTAAATTTCTAACATTTTTTTTCTCCAATTCTTTATACCGTGACAACAAACCGAGTTACGTTGACTGCCGTCTCATAGGTGCCAGTTTCGTATCCGCGAAAACGTGAAAAACCGACTTGCGGAACATTCTGTAGCAGACGACACCTGTTTGTTAAGTCAAGTATAGGGAACTAAATTTCTAATATATATATTTTTTTTCCTCCAATCTCTTTATCCCATGACAACAAACCCATTTCGTTGACTACCGTGTCGTATTTGCCAGTTACGTATCCGCGAAAACGTGAAAAATCGACTTTTGGAACATTCCATAGCAGACAACACCTGTTACTTCGGTCAATTATAGGGATTTTTCTTTTTTGTTTTCTCTCACTAGGGCCATTGACTCGGTTACGAAGACTATCTCACCCACACGTGCTGGTTACGTGCTGTGCATAAAATCGTAAAATCAACTTAGACACTTTCAGAGGCAACAGAAACCTGTTGCGCAAATCGAAGAAGGTAAATTGAATGTTTCCCTGTTTTCTTAGCAGGGTCAATTTTGGTGACCGTGCGAGTCAAAATTCAATGTTATGTTTAACCGCTGCGCAAAAATATAAATTTCAGAAGCAACCAGTTGGTGTTGCAGAAACTTTTTCCAATTAAAAAAAAATCTTGTTCTTGTTTGAAGGATTTAAAGATAGACCATAACGACACAATAAGATGTAAGAATAAATAATAATCAGTTTTTTCTTTGATAGGGTAGAAAACATTGTGGGAAAAGGAGAAAATGCTGGTAACCTGCATTGTCTTCTTTTCTCAGATTGTTTTTAAAAGCTTTCTCTTTCAGGGGTGTTAAAAGGCGTCATTGTGTGGTACTGGGTTAATAAGGATAAACAAATAACCCCCCCTTCCCAATCAGCCAATCAAATCTCATCCCTCTGTGAAATTATCCAATCACAGAAGCTTTAAGGAAATCAGATTGGTACCAACCAGCCAATCAGAGAGGCCTTTAGAAATTCAAATTGGGTCCAATCAGCAGCCAATCAGAGAGCTTCAAAATCAATTCAAAATGGCACCCTAATATAGCGATAGAAAACAGTGAACAAAAAACGGCATAAAAGTGGATTTAAAGTCTTCTTTCAAGGCTGCTGTGCAGTCCTTGGCAAACTGCCAGGCATGCACCATCCACACATGCCAGATTTCACTGACAAAGGGCCAAAATTTAAGAAAACGGGGTGGCAGAAGACCTTGATTTGGTCTTTTCAAGCCCCGTGCAACAGTTACTTCCCTTTAAGTAAACCCTTGATGCCCCCTTTACCCTTTTATTGGATTATCTGACTCAGGCCACATTAATTTCTGCACATTGAATAAGCCAAAATGACCCATGTACAGTGGGGAAAAAAAACCAGAAAATATTGTGACCAGTGGCTAAAAAAGAGACTAAAAACTCTTTCAGTCTCAATTGCTTCCTTTTGCATGAATCAAACATAGACAATTGAAGTGTAATTTTTCTAATCTCTTCAAACCGCAACTAGAATCCCAGTTACGTTGACTACCATTTCATACGTGCCAGTTACGCACATGCGAAAACACCAGAAAATAATGTGACAAGTGGCTCTTTCAGTAGCAATGCTTTCTCTTGCATAAGTCGAACAAAGAGAACTAAATTTCTAACATTTTTTTTCTCCAATCTCTTTATACCGTGACAACAAACCGAGTTACGTTGACTGCCGTCTCATAGGTGCCAGTTTCGTATCCGCGAAAACGTGAAAAACCGACTTGCGGAACATTCTGTAGCAGACGACACCTGTTTGTTAAGTCAAGTATAGGGAACTAAATTTCTAATATATATATTTTTTTTCCTCCAATCTCTTTATCCCATGACAACAAACCCATTTCGTTGACTACCGTGTCGTATTTGCCAGTTACGTATCCGCGAAAACGTGAAAAATCGACTTTTGGAACATTCCATAGCAGACGACACCTGTTACTTCGGTCAATTATAGGGATTTTTCTTTTTCGTTTTCTCTCACTAGGGCCATTGACTCGGTTACGAAGACTATCTCACCCACACGTGCTGGTTACGTGCTGCGCATAAAATCGTAAAATCAACTTAGACACTTTCAGAGGCAACAGAAACCTGTTGCGCAAATCGAAGAAAGGTAAATTGAATGTTTCCCTGTTTTCTTAGAAGGGTCAATTTTGGTGACCGTGCGAGTCAAAAGTCAATGTTATGTTTAACCGCTGCGCAAAAATATAAATTTCAGAAGCAACCAGTTGGTGTTGCAGAAACTTTTTCCAATTAAAAAAAAATCTTGTTCTTGTTTGAAGGATTTAAAGATAGACCATAACGACACAATAAGATGTAAGAATAAATAATAATCAGTTTTTTCTTTGATAGGGTAGAAAACATTGTGGGAAAAGGAGAAAATGCTGGTAACCTGCATTGTCTTCTTTTCTCAGATTGTTTTTAAAAGCTTTCTCTTTCAGGGGTGTTAAAAGGCGTCATTGTGTGGTACTGGGTTAATAAGGATAAACAAATAACCCCCCCTTCCCAATCAGCCAATCAAATCTCATCCCTCTGTGAAATTATCCAATCACAGAAGCTTTAAGGAAATCAGATTGGTACCAACCAGCCAATCAGAGAGGCCTTTAGAAATTCAAATTGGGTCCAATCAGCAGCCAATCAGAGAGCTTCAAAATCAATTCAAAATGGCGCCCTAATATAGCGATAGAAAACAGTGAACAAAAAACGGCATAAAAGTGGATTTAAAGTCTTCTTTCAAGGCTGCTGTGCAGTCCTTGGCAAACTGCCAGGCATGCACCATCCACACATGCCAGATTTCACTGACAAAGGGCCAAAATTTAAGAAAACGGGGTGGCAGAAGACCTTGTTTTGGTCTTTTCAAGCCCCGTGCAACAGTTACTTCCCTTTAAGTAAACCCTTGATGCCCCCTTTACCCTTTTATTGGATTATCTGACTCAGGCCACATTAATTTCTGCACATTGAATAAGCCAAAATGACCCATGTACAGTGGGGAAAAAAACCCAGAAAATATTGTGACCAGTGGCTAAAAAAGAGACTAAAAACTCTTTCAGTCTCAATTGCTTCCTTTTGCATGAATCAAACATAGACAATTGAAGTGTAATTTTTCTAATCTCTTCAAACCGCAACTAGAATCCCAGTTACGTTGACTACCATTTCATACGTGCCAGTTACGCACATGCGAAAACACCAGAAAATAATGTGACAAGTGGCTCTTTCAGTAGCAATGCTTTCTCTTGCATAAGTCGAACAAAGAGAACTAAATTTCTAACATTCTTTTTCTCCAATCTCTTTATACTGTGACAACAAACCGAGTTACGTTGACTGCCGTCTCATAGGTGCCAGTTTCGTATCCGCGAAAACGTGAAAAACCGACTTGCGGAACATTCTGTAGCAGACGACACCTGTTTGTTAAGTCAAGTATAGGGAACTAAATTTCTAATATATATATTTTTTTTCCTCCAATCTCTTTATCCCATGACAACAAACCCATTTCGTTGACTACCGTGTCGTATTTGCCAGTTACGTATCCGCGAAAACGTGAAAAATCGACTTTTGGAACATTCCATAGCAGACGACACCTGTTACTTCAGTCAATTATAGGGATTTTTCTTTTTCGTTTTCTCTCACTAGGGCCATTGACTCGGTTACGAAGACTATCTCACCCACACATGCTGGTTACGTGCTGCGCATAAAATCGTAAAATCAACTTAGACACTTTCAGAGGCAACAGAAACCTGTTGCGCAAATCGAAGAAGGTAAATTGAATGTTTCCCTGTTTTCTTAGCAGGGTCAATTTTGGTGACCGTGTGAGTCAAAAGTCAATGTTATGTTTAACCGCTGCGCAAAAATATAAATTTCAGAAGCAACCAGTTGGTGTTGCAGAAACTTTTTCCAATTAAAAAAAAATCTTGTTCTTGTTTGAAGGATTTAAAGATAGACCATAACGACACAATAAGATGTAAGAATAAATAATAATCAGTTTTTTCTTTGATAGGGTAGAAAACATTGTGGGAAAAGGAGAAAATGCTGGTAACCTGCATTGTCTTCTTTTCTCAGATTGTTTTTAAAAGCTTTCTCTTTCAGGGGTGCTAAAAGGCGTCATTGTATGGTACTGGGTTAATAGGGATAAACAAATAACCCCCCCCTTCCCAATCAGCCAATCAAATCTCATCCCTCTGTGAAATTATCCAATCACAGAAGCTTTAAGGAAATCAGATTGGTACCAACCAGCCAATCAGAGAGGCCTTTAGAAATTCAAATTGGGTCCAATCAGCAGCCAATCAGAGAGCTTCAAAATCAATTCAAAATGGCGCCCTAATATAGCGATAGAAAACAGTGAACAAAAAACGGCATAAAAGTGGATTTAAAGTCTTCTTTCAAGGCTGCTGTGCAGTTCTTGGCAAACTGCCAGGCATGCACCATCCACACATGCCAGATTTCACTGACAAAGGGCCAAAATTTAAGAAAACGGAGTGGCAGAAGACCTTGTTTTGGTCTTTTCAAGCCCCTTGCAACAGTTACTTCCCTTTAAGTAAACCCTTGATGCCCCCTTTACCCTTTTATTGGATTATCTGACTCAGGCCACATTAATTTCTGCACATTGAATAAGCCAAAATGACCCATGTACAGTGGGGAAAAAAACCCGGAAAATATTGTGACCAGTGGCTAAAAAAGAGACTAAAAACTCTTTCAGTCTCAATTGCTTCCTTTTGCATGAATCAAACAAAGACAATTGAAGTGTAATTTTTCTAATCTCTTCAAACCGCAACTAGAATCCCAGTTACGTTGACTATCATTTCATACGTGCCAGTTACGCACATGCGAAAACACCAGAAAATAATGTGACAAGTGGCTCTTTCAGTAGCAATGCTTTCTCTTGCATAAGTCGAACAAAGAGAACTAAATTTCTAACATTTTTTTTCTCCAATCTCTTTATACCGTGACAACAAACCGAGTTACGTTGACTGCCGTCTCATAGGTGCCAGTTTCGTATCCGCGAAAACGTGAAAAACCGACTTGCGGAACATTCTGTAGCAGACGACACCTGTTTGTTAAGTCAAGTATAGGGAACTAAATTTCTAATATATATATTTTTTTTCCTCCAATCTCTTTATCCCATGACAACAAACCCATTTCGTTGACTACCGTGTCGTATTTGCCAGTTACATATCCGCGAAAACGTGAAAAATCGACTTTTGGAACATTCCATAGCAGACGACACCTGTTACTTCGGTCAATTATAGGGATTTTTCTTTTTCGTTTTCTCTCACTAGGGCCATTGACTCGGTTACGAAGACTATCTCACCCACACGTGCTGGTTACGTGCTGCGCATAAAATCGTAAAATCAACTTAGACACTTTCAGAGGCAACAGAAACCTGTTGCGCAAATCGAAGAAAGGTAAATTGAATGTTTCCCTGTTTTCTTAGAAGGGTCAATTTTGGTGACCGTGCGAGTCAAAAGTCAATGTTATGTTTAACCGCTGCGCAAAAATATAAATTTCAGAAGCAACCAGTTGGTGTTGCAGAAACTTTTTCCAATTAAAAAAAAATCTTGTTCTTGTTTGAAGGATTTAAAGATAGACCATAACGACACAATAAGATGTAAGAATAAATAATAATCAGTTTTTTCTTTGATAGGGTAGAAAACATTGTGGGAAAAGGAGAAAATGCTGGTAACCTGCATTGTCTTCTTTTCTCAGATTGTTTTTAAAAGCTTTCTCTTTCAGGGGTGTTAAAAGGCGTCATTGTGTGGTACTGGGTTAATAAGGATAAACAAATAACCCCCCCTTCCCAATCAGCCAATCAAATCTCATCCCTCTGTGAAATTATCCAATCACAGAAGCTTTAAGGAAAGCAGATTGGTACCAACCAGCCAATCAGAGAGGTCTTTAGAAATTCAAATTGGGTCCAATCAGCAGCCAATCAGAGAGCTTCAAAATCAATTCAAAATGGCGCCCTAATATAGCGATAGAAAACAGTGAACAAAAAACGGCATAAAAGTGGATTTAAAGTCTTCTTTCAAGGCTGCTGTGCAGTCCTTGGCAAACTGCCAGGCATGCACCATCCACACATGCCAGATTTCACTGACAAAGGGCCAAAATTTAAGAAAACGGGGTGGCAGAAGACCTTGTTTTGGTCTTTTCAAGCCCCTTGCAACAGTTACTTCCCTTTAAGTAAACCCTTGATGCCCCCTTTACCCTTTTATTGGATTATCTGACTCAGGCCACATTAATTTCTGCACATTGAATAAGCCAAAATGACCCATGTACAGTGGGGAAAAAAAACCAGAAAATATTGTGACCAGTGGCTAAAAAAGAGACTAAAAACTCTTTCAGTCTCAATTGCTTCCTTTTGCATGAATCAAACAAAGACAATTGAAGTGTAATTTTTCTAATCTCTTCAAACCGCAACTAGAATCCCAGTTACGTTGACTACCGTTTCATACGTGCCAGTTACGCACATGCGAAAACACCAGAAAATAATGTGACAAGTGGCTCTTTCAGTAGCAATGCTTTCTCTTGCATAAGTCGAACAAAGAGAACTAAATTTCTAACATTTTTTTTCTCCAATCTCTTTATACCGTGACAACAAACCGAGTTACGTTGACTGCCGTCTCATAGGTGCCAGTTTCGTATCCGCGAAAACGTGAAAAACCGACTTGCGGAACATTCTGTAGCAGACGACACCTGTTTGTTAAGTCAAGTATAGGGAACTAAATTTCTAATATATATATTTTTTTTCCTCCAATCTCTTTATCCCATGACAACAAACCCATTTTGTTGACTACCGTGTCGTATTTGCCAGTTACGTATCCGCGAAAACGTGCAAAAATAGACTTTTGGAACATTCCATAGCAGACGACACCTGTTACTTCGGTCAATTATAGGGATTTTTCTTTTCTCGTTTTCTCCCACTAGGGCCATTGACTCGGTTACGAAGACTCTCTCACTCACACATGCTGGTTACGTGCTGCGCATAAAATCGTAAAATCAACTTAGACACTTTCAGAGGCAACAGAAACCTGTTGCGCAAATCGAAGAAAGGTAAATTGAATGTTTCCCTGTTTTCTTAGAAGGGTCAATTTTGGTGACCGTGCGAGTCAAAAGTCAATGTTATGTTTAACCGCTGCGCAAAAATATAAATTTCAGAAGCAACCAGTTGGTGTTGCAGAAACTTTTTCCAATTAAAAAAAAATCTTGTTCTTGTTTGAAGGATTTAAAGATAGACCATAACGACACAATAAGATGTAAGAATAAGTAATAATCAGTTTTTTCTTTGATAGGGTAGAAAACATTGTGGGAAAAGGAGAAAATGCTGGTAACCTGCATTGTCTTCTTTTCTCAGATTGTTTTTAAAAGCTTTCTCTTTCAGGGGTGTTAAAAGGCGTCATTGTGTGGTACTGGGTTAATAAGGATAAACAAATAACCCCCCCTTCCCAATCAGCCAATCAAATCTCATCCCTCTGTGAAATTATCCAATCACAGAAGCTTTAAGGAAATCAGATTGGTACCAACCAGCCAATCAGAGAGGCCTTTAGAAATTCAAATTGGGTCCAATCAGCAGCCAATCAGAGAGCTTCAAAATCAATTCAAAATGGCGCCCTAATATAGCGATAGAAAACAGTGAACAAAAAACGGCATAAAAGTGGATTTAAAGTCTTCTTTCAAGGCTGCTGTGCAGTCCTTGGCAAACTGCCAGGCATGCACCATCCACACATGCCAGATTTCACTGACAAAGGGCCAAAATTTAAGAAAACGGGGTGGCAGAAGACCTTGTTTTGGTCTTTTCAAGCCCCTTGCAACAGTTACTTCCCTTTAAGTAAACCCTTGATGCCCCCTTTACCCTTTTATTGGATTATCTGACTCAGGCCACATTAATTTCTGCACATTGAATAAGCCAAAATGACCCATGTACAGTGGGGAAAAAAAACCAGAAAATATTGTGACCAGTGGCTAAAAAAGAGACTAAAAACTCTTTCAGTCTCAATTGCTTCCTTTTGCATGAATCAAACAAAGACAATTGAAGTGTAATTTTTCTAATCTCTATAAACCGCAACTAGAATCCCAGTTACGTTGACTACCGTTTCATACGTGCCAGTTACGCACATGCGAAAACACCAGAAAATAATGTGACAAGTGGCTCTTTCAGTAGCAATGCTTTCTCTTGCATAAGTCGAACAAAGAGAACTAAATTTCTAACATTTTTTTTCTCCAATCTCTTTATACCGTGACAACAAACCGAGTTACGTTGACTGCCGTCTCATAGGTGCCAGTTTGGTACCCGCGAAAACGTGAAAAACCGACTTGTGGAACATTCTGTAGCAGACGACACCTGTTTGTTAAGTCAAGTATAGGGAACTGAATTTCTAATATATATATTTTTTTTCCTCCATTTTCTTTATTCCATGACAACAAACCCATTTCGTTGACTACCGTGTCGTATTTGCCAGTTACGTATCCGCGAAAACGTGCAAAAATCGACTTTTGGAACATTCCATAGCAGACGACACCTGTTACTTCGGTCAATTATAGGGATTTTTCTTTTTCGTTTTCTCTCACTAGGGCCATTGACTCGGTTACGAAGACTATCTCACCCACACGTGCTGGTTACGTGCTGCGCATAAAATCGTAAAATCAACTTAGACACTTTCAGAGGCAACAGAAACCTGTTGCGCAAATCGAAGAAAGGTAAATTGAATGTTTCCCTGTTTTCTTAGAAGGGTCAATTTTGGTGACCGTGCGAGTCAAAAGTCAATGTTATGTTTAACCACTGCGCAAAAATATAAATTTCAGAAGCAACCAGTTGGTGTTGCAGAAACTTTTTCCAATTAAAAAAAAAATCTTGTTCTTGTTTGAAGGATTTAAAGATAGACCATAACGACACAATAAGATGTAAGAATAAATAATAATCAGTTTTTTCTTTGATAGGGTAGAAAACATTGTGGGAAAAGGAGAAAATGCTGGTAACCTGCATTGTCTTCTTTTCTCAGATTGTTTTTAAAAGCTTTCTCTTTCAGGGGTGTTAAAAGGCGTCATTGTGTGGTACTGGGTTAATAAGGATAAACAAATAACCCCCCCTTCCCAATCAGCCAATCAAATCTCATCCCTCTGTGAAATTATCCAATCACAGAAGCTTTAAGGAAATCAGATTGGTACCAACCAGCCAATCAGAGAGGCCTTTAGAAATTCAAATTGGGTCCAATCAGCAGCCAATCAGAGAGCTTCAAAATCAATTCAAAATGGCGCCCTAATATAGCGATAGAAAACAGTGAACAAAAAACGGCATAAAAGTGGATTTAAAGTCTTCTTTCAAGGCTGCTGTGCAGTCCTTGGCAAACTGCCAGGCATGCACCATCCACACATGCCAGATTTCACTGACAAAGGGCCAAAATTTAAGAAAACGGGGTGGCAGAAGACCTTGTTTTGGTCTTTTCAAGCCCCTTGCAACAGTTACTTCCCTTTAAGTAAACCCTTGATGCCCCCTTTACCCTTTTATTGGATTATCTGACTCGGGTCACATTAATTTCTGCACATTGAATAAGCCAAAATGACCCATGTACAGTGGGGAAAAAAAACCAGAAAATATTGAGACCAGTGGCTAAAAAAGAGACTAAAAACTCTTTCAGTCTCAATTGCTTCCTTTTGCATGAATCAAACAAAGACAATTGAAGTGTAATTTTTCTAATCTCTTCAAACCGCAACTAGAATCCCAGTTACGTTGACTACCATTTCATACGTGCCAGTTACGCACATGCGAAAACACCAGAAAATAATGTGACAAGTGGCTCTTTCAGTAGCAATGCTTTCTCTTGCATAAGTCGAACAAAGAGAACTAAATTTCTAACATTTTTTTTCTCCAATCTCTTTATACCGTGACAACAAACCGAGTTAGGTTGACTGCCGTCTCATAGGTGCCAGTTTCGTATCCGCGAAAACGTGAAAAACCGACTTGCGGAACATTCTGTAGCAGACGACACCTGTTTGTTAAGTCAAGTATAGGGAACTAAATTTCTAATATATATATTTTTTTTCCTCCAATCTCTTTATCCCATGACAACAAACCCATTTCGTTGACTACTGTGTCGTATTTGCCAGTTACGTATCCCCGAAAACGTGCAAAAATCGACTTTTGGAACATTCTATAGCAGACGACACCTGTTACTTCGGTCAATTATAGAGATTTTTCTTTTTCGTTTTCTCTCACTAGGGCCATTGACTCGGTTACGAAGACTATCTCACCCACACGTGCTGGTTACGTGCTGCGCATAAAATCGTAAAATCAACTTAGACACTTTCAGAGGCAACAGAAACCTGTTGCGCAAATCGAAGAAAGGTAAATTGAATGTTTCCCTGTTTTCTTAGAAGGGTCAATTTTGGTGACCGTGCGAGTCAAAAGTCAATGTTATGTTTAACCGCTGTGCAAAAATATAAATTTCAGAAGCAACCAGTTGGTGTTGCAGAAACTTTTTCCAATTAAAAAAAAATCTTGTTCTTGTTTGAAGGATTTAAATATAGACCATAACGACACAATAAGATGTAAGAATAAATAATAATCAGTTTTTTCTTTGATAGGGTAGAAAACATTGTGGGAAAAGGAGAAAATGCTGGTAACCTGCATTGTCTTCTTTTCTCAGATTGTTTTTAAAAGCTTTCTCTTTCAGGGGTGTTAAAAGGCGTCATTGTGTGGTACTGGGTTAATAAGGATAAACAAATAACCCCCCCTTCCCAATCAGCCAATCAAATCTCATCCCTCTGTGAAATTATCCAATCACAGAAGCTTTAAGGAAATCAGATTGGTACCAACCAGCCAATCAGAGAGGCCTTTAGAAATTCAAATTGGGTCCAATCAGCAGCCAATCAGAGAGCTTCAAAATCAATTCAAAATGGCGCTCTAATATAGCGATAGAAAACAGTGAACAAAAAACGGCATAAAAGTGGATTTAAAGTCTTCTTTCAAGGCTGCTGTGCAGTCCTTGGCAAACTGCCAGGCATGCACCATCCACACATGCCAGATTTCACTGACAAAGGGCCAAAATGTAAGAAAACGGGGTGGCAGAAGACCTTGTTTTGGTCTTTTCAAGCCCCTTGCAACAGTTACTTCACTTTAAGTAAACCCTTGATGCCCCCTTTACCCTTTTATTGGATTATCTGACTCAGGCCACATTAATTTCTGCACATTGAATAAGCCAAAATGACCCATGTACAGTGGGGAAAAAAAAACAGAAAATATTGTGACCAGTGGCTAAAAAAGAGACTAAAAACTCTTTCAGTCTCAATTGCTTCCTTTTGCATGAATCAAACAAAGACAATTGAAGTGTAATTTTTTGTAATCTCTTCAAACCGCAACTAGAATCCCAGTTACGTTGACTACCGTTTCATACGTGCCAGTTACGCACATGCGAAAACACCAGAAAATAATGTGACAAGTGGCTCTTTCAGTAGCAATGCTTTCTCTTGCATAAGTCGAACAAAGAGAACTAAATTTCTAACATTTTTTTTCTCCAATCTCTTTATACCGTGACAACAAACCGAGTTACGTTGACTGCCGTCTCATAGGTGCCAGTTTGGTATCCGCGAAAACGTGAAAAACCGACTTGCGGAACATTCTGTAGCAGACGACACCTGTTTGTTAAGTCAAGTATAGGGAACTAAATTTCTAATATATATATTTTTTTTCCTCCAATCTCTTTATTCCATGACAACAAACCCATTTCGTTGACTACTGTGTCGTATTTGCCAGTTACGTATCCGCGAAAACGTGCAAAAATCGACTTTTGGAACATTCCATAGCAGACGACACCTGTTACTTCGGTCAATTATAGGGATTTTTCTTTTTCGTATTCTCTCACTAGGGCCATTGACTCGGTTACGAAGACTATCTCACCCACACGTGCTGGTTACGTGCTGCGCATAAAATCGTAAAATCAACTTAGACACTTTCAGAGGCAACAGAAACCTGTTGCGCAAATCGAAGAAAGGTAAATTGAATGTTTCCCTGTTTTCTTAGAAGGGTCAATTTTGGTGACCGTGCGAGTCAAAAGTCAATGTTATGTTTAACCGCTGCGCAAAAATATAAATTTCAGAAGCAACCAGTTGGTGTTGCAGAAACTTTTTCCAATTAAAAAAAAAATCTTGTTCTTGTTTGAAGGATTTAAAGATAGACCATAACGACACAATAAGATGTAAGAATAAATAATAATCAGTTTTTTCTTTGATAGGGTAGAAAACATTGTGGGAAAAGGAGAAAATGCTGGTAACCTGCATTGTCTTCTTTTCTCAGATTGTTTTTAAAAGCTTTCTCTTTCAGGGGTGTTAAAAGGCGTCATTGTGTGGTACTGGGTTAATAAGGATAAACAAATAACCCCCCCTTCCCAATCAGCCAATCAAATCTCATCCCTCTGTGAAATTATCCAATCACAGAAGCTTTAAGGAAATCAGATTGGTACCAACCAGCCAATCAGAGAGGCCTTTAGAAATTCAAATTGGGTCCAATCAGCATCCAATCAGAGAGCTTCAAAATCAATTCAAAATGGCGCCCTAATATAGCGATAGAAAACAGTGAACAAAAAACGGCATAAAAGTGGATTTAAAGTCTTCTTTCAAGGCTGCTGTGCAGTCCTTGGCAAACTGCCAGGCATGCACCATCCACACATGCCAGATTTCACTGACAAAGGGCCAAAATTTAAGAAAACGGGGTGGCAGAAGACCTTGTTTTGGTCTTTTCAAGCCCCTTGCAACAGTTACTTCCCTTTAAGTAAACCCTTGATGCCCCCTTTACCCTTTTATTGGATTATCTGACTCAGGCCACATTAATTTCTGCACACTGAATAAGCCAAAATGACCCATGTACAGTGGGGAAAAAAAACCAGAAAATATTGTGACCAGTGGCTAAAAAAGAGACTAAAAACTCTTTCAGTCTCAATTGCTTCCTTTTGCATGAATCAAACAAAGACAATTGAAGTGTAATTTTTCTAATCTCTTCAAACCGCAACTAGAATCCCAGTTACGTTGACTACCGTTTCATACGTGCCAGTTACGCACATGCGAAAACACCAGAAAATAATGTGACAAGTGGCTCTTTCAGTAGCAATGCTTTCTCTTGCATAAGTCGAACAAAGAGAACTAAATTTCTAACATTATTTTTCTCCAATCTCTTTATACCGTGACAACAAACCGAGTTAGGTTGACTGCCGTCTCATAGGTGCCAGTTTCGTATCCGCGAAAACGTGAAAAACCGACTTGCGGAACATTCTGTAGCAGACGACACCTGTTTGTTAAGTCAAGTATAGGGAACTAAATTTCTAATATATATATTTTTTTTCCTCCAATCTCTTTATCCCATGACAACAAACCCATTTTGTTGACTACCGTGTCGTATTTGGTAGTTACGTATCCGCGAAAACGTGCAAAAATCGACTTTTGGAACATTCCATAGCAGACGACACCTGTTACTTCGGTCAATTATAGGGATTTTTCTTTTTTCGTTTTCTCTCACTAGGGCCATTGACTCGGTTACGAAGACTATCTCACTCACACATGCTGGTTACGTGCTGCGCATAAAATCGTAAAATCAACTTAGACACTTTCAGAGGCAACAGAAACCTGTTGCGCAAATCGAAGAAAGGTAAATTGAATGTTTCCCTGTTTTCTTAGAAGGGTCAATTTTGGTGACCGTGCGAGTCAAAAGTCAATGTTATGTTTAACCGCTGCGCAAAAATATAAATTTCAGAAACAACCAGTTGGTGTTGCAGAAACTTTTTCCAATTAAAAAAAAATCTTGTTCTTGTTTGAAGGATTTAAAGATAGACCATAACGACACAATAAGATGTAAGAATAAATAATAATCAGTTTTTTCTTTGATAGGGTAGAAAACATTGTGGGAAAAGGAGAAAATGCTGGTAACCTGCATTGTCTTCTTTTCTCAGATTGTTTTTAAAAGCTTTCTCTTTCAGGGGTGTTAAAAGGCGTCATTGTGTGGTACTGGGTTAATAAGGATAAACAAATAACCCCCCATTCCCAATCAGCCAATCAAATCTCATCCCTCTGTGAAATTATCCAATCACAGAAGCTTTAAGGAAATCAGATTGGTACCAACCAGCCAATCAGAGAGGCCTTTAGAAATTCAAATTGGGTCCAATCAGCAGCCAATCAGAGAGCTTCAAAATCAATTCAAAATGGCGCCCTAATATAGCGATAGAAAACAGTGAACAAAAAACGGCATAAAAGTGGATTTAAAGTCTTCTTTCAAGGCTGCTGTGCAGTCCTTGGCAAACTGCCAGGCATGCACCATCCACACATGCCAGATTTCACTGACAAAGGGCCAAAATTTAAGAAAACGGGGTGGCAGAAGACCTTGTTTTGGTCTTTTCAAGCCCCTTGCAACAGTTACTTCCCTTTAAGTAAACCCTTGATGCCCCCTTTACCCTTTTATTGGATTATCTGACTCAGGCCACATTAATTTCTGCACATTGAATAAGCCAAAATGACCCATGTACAGTGGGGAAAAAAACCCAGAAAATATTGTGACCAGTGGCTAAAAAAGAGACTAAAAACTCTTTCAGTCTCAATTGCTTCCTTTTGCATGAATCAAACAAAGACAATTGAAGTGTAATTTTTCTAATCTCTATAAACCGCAACTAGAATCCTAGTTACGTTGACTACCGTTTCATACGTGCCAGTTACGCACATGCGAAAACACCAGAAAATAATGTGACAAGTGGCTCTTTCAGTAGCAATGCTTTCTCTTGCATAAGTCGAACAAAGAGAACTAAATTTCTAACATTTTTTTTCTCCAATCTCTTTATACCGTGACAACAAACCGAGTTACGTTGACTGCCGTCTCATAGGTGCCAGTTTGGTACCCGCGAAAACGTGAAAAACCGACTTGTGGAACATTCTGTAGCAGACGACACCTGTTTGTTAAGTCAAGTATAGGGAACTGAATTTCTAATATATATATTTTTTTTCCTCCATTTTCTTTATTCCATGACAACAAACCCATTTCGTTGACTACCGTGTCGTATTTGCCAGTTACGTATCCGCGAAAACGTGCAAAAATCGACTTTTGGAACATTCCATAGCAGACGACACCTGTTACTTCGGTCAATTATAGGGATTTTTCTTTTTTCGTTTTCTCTCACTAGGGCCATTGACTCGGTTACGAAGACTATCTCACCCACACGTGCTGGTTACGTGCTGCGCATAAAATCATAAAATCAACTTAGACACTTTCAGAGGCAACAGAAACCTGTTGCGCAAATCGAAGAAAGGTAAATTGAAATTTTCCCTGTTTTCTTAGAAGTTTCAATTTTGGTGACCGTGCGAGTCAAAAGTCAATGTTATGTTTAACCGCTGCGCAAAAATATAAATTTCAGAAGCAACCAGTTGGTGTTGCAGAAACTTTTTCCAATTAAAAAAAAATCTTGTTCTTGTTTGAAGGATTTAAAGATAGACCATAACGACACAATAAGATGTAAGAATAAATAATAATCAGTTTTTTCTTTGATAGGGTAGAAAACATTGTGGGAAAAGGAGAAAATGCTGGTAACCTGCATTGTCTTCTTTTCTCAGATTGTTTTTAAAAGCTTTCTCTTTCAGGGGTGTTAAAAGGCGTCATTGTGTGGTACTGGGTTAATAAGGATAAACAAATAACCCCCCCTTCCCAATCAGCCAATCAAATCTCATCCCTCTGTGAAATTATCCAATCACAGAAGCTTTAAGGAAATCAGATTGGTACCAACCAGCCAATCAGAGAGGCCTTTAGAAATTCAAATTGGGTCCAATCAGCAGCCAATCAGAGAGCTTCAAAATCAATTGAAAATGGCGCTCTAATATAGCGATAGAAAACAGTGAACAAAAAACGGCATAAAAGTGGATTTAAAGTCTTCTTTCAAGGCTGCTGTGCAGTCCTTGGCAAACTGCCAGGCATGCACCATCCACACATGCCAGATTTCACTGACAAAGGGCCAAAATTTAAGAAAACGGCGTGGCAGAAGACCTTGTTTTGGTCTTTTCAAGCCCCTTGCAACAGTTACTTCACTTTAAGTAAACCCTTGATGCCCCCTTTACCCTTTTATTGGATTATCTGACTCAGGCCACATTAATTTCTGCACATTGAATAAGCCAAAATGACCCATGTACAGTGGGGAAAAAAACCCAGAAAATATTGTGACCAGTGGCTAAAAAAGAGACTAAAAACTCTTTCAGTCTCAATTGCTTCCTTTTGCATGAATCAAAGAAAGACAATTGAAGTGTAATTCTTTGTAATCTCTTCAAACCGCAACTAGAATCCCAGTTACGTTGACTACCGTTTCATACGTGCCAGTTACGCACATGCGAAAACACCAGAAAATAATGTGACAAGTGGCTCTTTCAGTAGCAATGCTTTCTCTTGCATAAGTCGAACAAAGAGAACTAAATTTCTAACATTTTTTTTCTCCAATCTCTTTATACCGTGACAACAAACCGAGTTAGGTTGACTGCCGTCTCATAGGTGCCAGTTTTGTATCCGCGAAAACGTGAAAAACCGACTTGCGGAACATTCTGTAGCAGACGACACCTGTTTGTTAAGTCAAGTATAGGGAACTAAATTTCTAATATATATATTTTTTTTCCTCCAATCTCTTTATCCCATGACAACAAACCCATTTCATTGACTACCGTGTCGTATTTGCAAGTTACGTATCCGCGAAAACGTGCAAAAATCGACTTTTGGAACATTCCATAGCAGACGACACCTGTTACTTCGGTCAATTATAGGGATTTTTCTTTTTCGTTTTCTCTCACTAGGGCCATTGACTCGGTTACGAAGACTATCTCACCCACACGTGCTGGTTACGTGCTGCGCATAAAATCGTAAAATCAACTTAGACACTTTCAGAGGCAACAGAAACCTGTTGCGCAAATCGAAGAAAGGTAAATTGAATGTTTCCCTGTTTTCTTAGAAGGGTCAATTTTGGTGACCGTGCAAGTCAAAAGTCAATGTTATGTTTAACCGCTGCGCAAAAATATAAATTTCAGAAGCAACCAGTTGGTGTTGCAGAAACTTTTGCCAATTAAAAAAAAATCTTGTTCTTGTTTGAAGGATTTAAAGATAGACCATAACGACACAATAAGATGTAAGAATAAATAATAATCAGTTTTTTCTTTGATAGGGTAGAAAACATTGTGGGAAAAGGAGAAAATGCTGGTAACCTGCATTGTCTTCTTTTCTCAGATTGTTTTTAAAAGCTTTCTCTTTCAGGGGTGTTAAAAGGCGTCATTGTGTGGTACTGGGTTAATAAGGATAAACAAATAACCCCCCCTTCCCAATCAGCCAATCAAATCTCATCCCTCTGTGAAATTATCCAATCACAGAAGCTTTAAGGAAATCAGATTGGTACCAACCAGCCAATCAGAGAGGCCTTTAGAAATTCAAATTGGGTCCAATCAGCAGCCAATCAGAGAGCTTCAAAATCAATTCAAAATGGCGCCCTAATATAGCGATAGAAAACAGTGAACAAAAAACGGCATAAAAGTGGATTTAAAGTCTTCTTTCAAGGCTGCTGTGCAGTCCTTGGCAAACTGCCAGGCATGCACCATCCACACATGCCAGATTTCACTGACAAAGGGCCAAAATTTAAGAAAACGGGGTGGCAGAAGACCTTGTTTTGGTCTTTTCAAGCCCCTTGCAACAGTTACTTCCCTTTAAGTAAACCCTTGATGCCCCCTTTACCCTTTTATTGGATTATCTGACTCAGGCCACATTAATTTCTGCACATTGAATAAGCCAAAATGACCCATGTACAGTGGGGAAAAAAAACCAGAAAATATTGTGACCAGTGGCTAAAAAAGAGACTAAAAACTCTTTCAGTCTCAATTGCTTCCTTTTGCATGAATCAAACAAAGACAATTGAAGTGTAATTTTTCTAATCTCTTCAAACCGCAACTAGAATCCCAGTTACGTTGACTACCGTTTCATACGTGCCAGTTACGCACATGCGAAACACCAGAAAATAATGTGACAAGTGGCTCTTTCAGTAGCAATGCTTTCTCTTGCATAAGTCGAACAAAGAGAACTAAATTTCTAACATTTTTTTTCTCCAATCTCTTTATACCGTGACAACAAACCGAGTTACGTTGACTGCCGTCTCATAGGTGCCAGTTTCGTTTCCGCGAAAACGTGAAAAACCGACTTGCGGAACATTCTGTAGCAGACGACACCTGTTTGTTAAGTCAAGGATAGGGAACTAAATTTCTAATATATATATTTTTTTTCCTCCAATCTCTTTATTCCATGACAACAAACCCATTTCGTTGACTACCGTGTCGTATTTGCCAGTTACGTATCCGCGAAAACGTGCAAAAATCGACTTTTGGAACATTCCATAGCAGACGACACCTGTTACTTCGGTCAATTATAGGGATTTTTCTTTTTCGTTTTCTCTCACTAGGGCCATTGACTCGGTTACAAAGACTATCTCACCCACACGTGCTGGTTACGCGCTGCGCATAAAATCGTAAAATCAACTTAGACACTTTCAGAGGCAACAGAAACCTGTTGCGCAAATCGAAGAAAGGTAAATTGAATGTTTCCCTGTTTTCTTAGAAGGGTCAATTTTGGTGACCGTGCGAGTCAAAAGTCAATGTTATGTTTAACCGCTGCGCAAAAATATAAATTTCAGAAGCAACCAGTTGGTGTTGCAGAAACTTTTTCCAATTAAAAAAAAATCTTGTTCTTGTTTGAAGGATTTAAAGATAGACCATAACGACACAATAAGATGTAAGAATAAATAATAATCAGTTTTTTCTTTGATAGGGTAGAAAACATTGTGGGAAAAGGAGAAAATGCTGGTAACCTGCATTGTCTTCTTTTCTCAGATTGTTTTTAAAAGCTTTCTCTTTCAGGGGTGTTAAAAGGCGTCATTGTGTGGTACTGGGTTAATAAGGATAAACAAATAACCCCCCCTTCCCAATCAGCCAATCAAATCTCATCCCTCTGTGAAATTATCCAATCACAGAAGCTTTAAGGAAATCAGATTGGTACCAACCAGCCAATCAGAGAGGCCTTTAGAAATTCAAATTGGGTCCAATCAGCAGCCAATCAGAGAGCTTCAAAATCAATTCAAAATGGCGCCCTAATATAGCGATAGAAAACAGTGAACAAAAAACGGCATAAAAGTGGATTTAAAGTCTTCTTTCAAGGCTGCTGTGCAGTCCTTGGCAAACTGCCAGGCATGCACCATCCACACATGCCAGATTTCACTGACAAAGGGCCAAAATTTAAAAAAAAGGGGTGGCAGAAGACCTTGTTTGGTCTTTTCAAGCCCCTTGCAACAGTTACTTCCCTTTAAGTAAACCCTTGATGCCCCCTTTACCCTTTTATTGGATTATCTGACTCAGGCCACATTAATTTCTGCACATTGAATAAGCCAAAATGACCCATGTACAGTGGGGAAAAAAAACCAGAAAATATTGTGACCAGTGGCTAAAAAAGAGACTAAAAACTCTTTCAGTCTCAATTGCTTCCTTTTGCATGAATCAAACAAAGACAATTGAAGTGTAATTTTTCTAATCTCTTCAAACTGCAACTAGAATCCCAGTTACGTTGACTACCGTTTCATACGTACCAGTTACGCACATGCGAAAACACCAGAAAATAATGTGACAAGTGGCTCTTTCAGTAGCAATGCTTTCTCTTGCATAAGTCGAACAAAGAGAACTAAATTTCTAAAAATTTTTTTCTCCAATCTCTTTATACCGTGACAACAAACTGAGTTACATTGACTGACGTCTCATAGGTGCCAGTTTCGTATCCGCGAAAACGTGAAAAACCGACTTGCGGAACATTCTGTAGCAGACGACACCTGTTTGTTAAGTCAAGTATAGGGAACTAAATTTCTAATATATATATTTTTTTTCCTCCAATCTCTTTATCCCATGACAACAAACCCATTTCGTTGACTACCGTGTCGTATTTGCCAGTTACGTATCCGCGAAAACGTGCAAAAATCGACTTTTGGAACATTCCATAGCAGACGACACCTGTTACTTCGGTGAATTATAGGGATTTTTCTTTTTTCGTTTTCTCTCACTAGGGCCATTGACTCGGTTAGGAAGACTATCTCACCCACACATGCTGGTTACGTGCTGCGCATAAAATCGTAAAATCAACTTAGACACTTTCAGAGGCAACAGAAACCTGTTGCGCAAATCGAAGAAAGGTAAATTGAATGTTTCCCTGTTTTCTTAGAAGGGTCAATTTTGGTGACCGTGCGAGTCAAAAGTCAATGTTATGTTTAACCGCTGCGCAAAAATATAAATTTCAGAAGCAACCAGTTGGTGTTGCAGAAACTTTTTCCAATTAAAAAAAAATCTTGTTCTTGTTTGAAGGATTTAAAGATAGACCATAACGACACAATAAGATGTAAGAATAAATAATAATCAGTTTTTTCTTTGATAGGGTAGAAAACATTGTGGGAAAAGGAGAAAATGCTGGTAACCTGCATTGTCTTCTTTTCTCAGATTGTTTTTAAAAGCTTTCTCTTTCAGGGGTGTTAAAAGGCGTCATTGTGTGGTACTGGGTTAATAAGGATAAACAAATAACCCCCCTTCCCAATCAGCCAATCAAATCTCATCCCTCTGTGAAATTATCCAATCACAGAAGCTTTAAGGAAATCAGATTGGTACCAACCAGCCAATCAGAGAGGCCTTTAGAAATTCAAATTGGGTCCAATCAGCAGCCAATCAGAGAGCTTCAAAATCAATTCAAAATGGCGCCCTAATATAGCGATATAAAAACAGTGAACAAAAAACGGCATAAAAGTGGATTTAAAGTCTTCTTTCAAGGCTGCTGTGCAGTCCTTGGCAAACTGCCAGGCATGCACCATCCACACATGCCAGATTTCACTGACAAAGGGCCAAAATTTAAGAAAACGGGGTGGCAGAAGACCTTGTTTTGGTCTTTTCAAGCCCCTTGCAACAGTTACTTCCCTTTAAGTAAACCCTTGATGCCCCCTTTACCCTTTTATTGGATTATCTGACTCAGGCCACATTAATTTCTGCACATTGAATAAGCCAAAATGACCCATGTACAGTGGGGAAAAAAAAACAGAAAATATTGTGACAAGTGGCTAAAAAAGAGACTAAAAACTCTTTCAGTCTCAATTGCTTCCTTTTGCATGAATCAAACAAAGACAATTGAAGTGTAATTTTTCTAATCTCTTCAAACCGCAACTAGAATCCCAGTTACGTTGACTACCGTTTCATACGTGCCAGTTACGCACATGCGAAAACACCAGAAAATAATGTGACAAGTGGCTCTTTCAGTAGCAATGCTTTCTCTTGCATAAGTCGAGCAAAGAGAACTAAATTTCTAACATTTTTTTTCTCCAATCTCTTTATACCGTGACAACAAACCGAGTTACGTTGACTGCCGTCTCATAGGTGCCAGTTTCGTATCCGCGAAAACGTGAAAAACCGACTTGCGGAACATTCTGTAGCAGACGACACCTGTTTGTTAAGTCAAGTATAGGGAACTAAATTTCTAATATATATATTTTTTTTCCTCCAATCTCTTTATCCCATGACAACAAACCCATTTCGTTGACTACCGTGTCGTATTTGCCAGTTACGTATCCGCGAAAACGTGCAAAAATCGATTTTTGGAACATTCCATAGCAGACGACACCTGTTACTTCGGTGAATTATAGGGATTTTTCTTTTTTCGTTTTCTCTCACTAGGGCCATTGACTCGGTTACGAAGACTATCTCACCCACACGTGCTGCTTACGTGCTGCGCATAAAATCATAAAATCAACTTAGGCACTTTCAGAGGCAACAGAAACCTGTTGCGCAAATCGAAGAAAGGTAAATTGAATGTTTCCCTGTTTTCTTAGAAGGGTCAATTTTGGTGACCGTGCGAGTCAAAAGTCAATGTTATGTTTAACCGCTGCGCAAAAATATAAATTTCAGAAGCAACCAGTTGGTGTTGCAGAAACTTTTTCCAATTAAAAAAAAATCTTGTTCTTGTTTGAAGGATTTAAAGATAGACCATAACGACACAATAAGATGTAAGAATAAATAATAATCAGTTTTTTCTTTGATAGGGTAGAAAACATTGTGGGAAAAGGAGAAAATGCTGGTAACCTGCATTGTCTTCTTTTCTCAGATTGTTTTTAAAAGCTTTCTCTTTCAGGCGTGTTAAAAGGCGTCATTGCGTGGTACTGGGTTAATAAGGATAAACAAATAATCCCCCCCTTCCCAATCAGCCAATCAAATCTCATCCCTCTGTGAAATTATCCAATCACAGAAGCTTTAAGGAAATCAGATTGGTACCAACCAGCCAATCAGAGAGGCCTTTAGAAATTCAAATTGGGTCCAATCAGCAGCCAATCAGAGAGCTTCAAAATCAATTCAAAATGGCGCCCTAATATAGCGATAGAAAACAGTGAACAAAAAACGGCATAAAAGTGGATTTAAAGTCTTCTTTCAAGGCTGCTGTGCAGTCCTTGGCAAACTGCCAGGCATGCACCATCCACACATGCCAGATTTCACTGACAAAGGGCCAAAATTTAAGAAAACGGGGTGGCAGAAGACCTTGTTTTGGTCTTTTCAAGCCCCTTGCAACAGTTACTTCCCTTTAAGTAAACCCTTGATGCCCCCTTTACCCTTTTATTGGATTATCTGACTCAGGCCACATTAATTTCTGCACATTGAATAAGCCAAAATGACCCATGTACAGTGGGGGAAAAAACCCAGAAAATATTGTGACCAGTGGCTAAAAAAGAGACTAAAAACTCTTTCAGTCTCAATTGCTTCCTTTTTCATGAATCAAACAAAGACAATTGAAGTGTAATTTTTCTAATCTCTTCAAACCGCAACTAGAATCCCAGTTACGTTGACTACCGTTTCATACGTGCCAGTTACGCACATGCGAAAACACCAGAAAATAATGTGACAAGTGGCTCTTTCAGTAGCAATGCTTTCTCTTGCATAGGTCGAACAAAGAGAACTAAATTTCTAACATTTTTTTTCTCCAATCTCTTTATACCGTGACAACAAACCGAGTTACGTTGACTGCCGTCTCATAGGTGCCAGTTTCGTATCCGTGAAAACGTGAAAAACCGACTTGCGGAACATTCTGTAGCAGACGACACCTGTTTGTTAAGTCAAGTATAGGGAACTAAACTTCTAATATATATATTTTTTTTCCTCCAATCTCTTTATCCCATGACAACAAACCCATTTACGTTGACTACCGTGTCATAGGTGCCAGTTACGTATCCGCGAAAACGTGAAAAATCGACTTTTGGAACATTCCATAGCAGACGACACCTGTTGCTTCGGTCAATTATAGGGATTTTTCTTTTTCGTTTTCTCTCACTAGGGCCATTGACTCGGTTACGAAGACTATCTCACCCACACATGCTGGTTACGTGCTGCGCATAAAATCGTAAAATCAACTTAGACACTTTCAGAGGCAACAGAAACCTGTTGCGCAAATCGAAGAAAGGTAAATTGAATGTTTCCCTGTTTTCTAAGAAGGGTCAATTTTGGTGACCGTGCGAGTCAAAAGTCAATGTTATGTTTAACCGCTGCGCAAAAATATAAATTTCAGAAGCAACCAGTTGGTGTTGCAGAAACTTTTTCCAATTAAAAAAAAATCTTGTTCTTGTTTGAAGGATTTAAAGATAGACCATAACGACACAATAAGATGTAAGAATAAATAATAATCAGTTTTTTCTTTGATAGGGTAGAAAACATTGTGGGAAAAGGAGAAAATGCTGGTAATCTGCATTGTCTTCTTTTCTCAGATTGTTTTTAAAAGCTTTCTCTTTCAGGGGTGTTAAAAGGCGTCATTGTGTGGTACTGGGTTAATAAGGATAAACAAATAACCCCCCTTCCCAAACAGCCAATCAAATCTCATCCCTCTGTGAAATTATCCAATCACAGAAGCTTTAAGGAAATCAGATTGGTACCAACCAGCCAATCAGAGAGGCCTTTAGAAATTCAAATTGGGTCCAATCAGCAGCCAATCAGAGAGCTTCAAAATCAATTCAAAATGGCGCCCTAATATAGCGATAGAAAACAGTGAACAAAAAACGGCATAAAAGTGGATTTAAAGTCTTCTTTCAAGGCTGCTGTGCAGTCCTTGGCAAACTGCCAGGCATGCACCATCCACACATGCCAGATTTCACTGACAAAGGGCCAAAATTTAAGAAAACGGGGTAGCAGAAGACCTTGTTTTGGTCTTTTCAAGCCCCTTGCAACAGTTACTTCCCTTTAAGTAAACCCTTGATGCCCCCTTTACCCTTTTATTGGATTATCTGACTCAGGCCACATTAATTTCTGCACATTGAATAAGCCAAAATGACCCATGTACAGTGGGGAAAAAAACCCAGAAAATATTGTGACCAGTGGCTAAAAAAGAGACTAAAAACTCTTTCAGTCTCAATTGCTTCATTTTGCATGAATCAAACAAAGACAATTGAAGTGTAATTTTTCTAATCTCTTCAAACCGCAACTAGAATCCCAGTTACGTTGACTACCGTTTCATACGTGCCAGTTACGCACATGCGAAAACACCAGAAAATAATGTGACAAGTGGCTCTTTCAGTAGCAATGCTTTCTCTTGCATAAGTTGAACAAAGAGAACTAAATTTCTAACATTTTTTTTCTCCAATCTCTTTATACCGTGACAACAAACCGAGTTACGTTGACTGCCGTATCATAGGTGCCAGTTTCGTATCCGCGAAAACGTGAAAAACCGACTTGCGGAACATTCTGTAGCAGACGACACCTGTTTGTTAAGTCAAGTATAGGGAACTAAACTTCTAATATATATATTTTTTTTCCTCCAATCTCTTTATCCCATGACAACAAACCCATTTACGTTGACTACCGTGTCATAGGTGCCAGTTACGTATCCGCGAAAACGTGAAAAATCGACTTTTGGAACATTCCATAGCAGACGACACCTGTTGCTTCGGTCAATTATAGGGATTTTTCTTTTTCGTTTTCTCTCACTAGGGCCATTGACTCGGTTACGAAGACTATCTCACCCACACATGCTGGTTACGTGCTGCGCATAAAATCGTAAAATCAACTTAGACACTTTCAGAGGCAACAGAAACCTGTTGCGCAAATCGAAGAAAGGTAAATTGAATGTTTCCCTGTTTTCTAAGAAGGGTCAATTTTGGTGACCGTGCGAGTCAAAAGTCAATGTTATGTTTAACCGCTGCGCAAAAATATAAATTTCAGAAGCAACCAGTTGGTGTTGCAGAAACTTTTTCCAATTAAAAAAAAATCTTGTTCTTGTTTGAAGGATTTAAAGATAGACCATAACGACACAATAAGATGTAAGAATAAATAATAATCAGTTTTTTCTTTGATAGGGTAGAAAACATTGTGGGAAAAGGAGAAAATGCTGGTAATCTGCATTGTCTTCTTTTCTCAGATTGTTTTTAAAAGCTTTCTCTTTCAGGGGTGTTAAAAGGCGTCATTGTGTGGTACTGGGTTAATAAGGATAAACAAATAACCCCCCTTCCCAAACAGCCAATCAAATCTCATCCCTCTGTGAAATTATCCAATCACAGAAGCTTTAAGGAAATCAGATTGGTACCAACCAGCCAATCAGAGAGGCCTTTAGAAATTCAAATTGGGTCCAATCAGCAGCCAATCAGAGAGCTTCAAAATCAATTCAAAATGGCGCCCTAATATAGCGATAGAAAACAGTGAACAAAAAACGGCATAAAAGTGGATTTAAAGTCTTCTTTCAAGGCTGCTGTGCAGTCCTTGGCAAACTGCCAGGCATGCACCATCCACACATGCCAGATTTCACTGACAAAGGGCCAAAATTTAAGAAAACGGGGTAGCAGAAGACCTTGTTTTGGTCTTTTCAAGCCCCTTGCAACAGTTACTTCCCTTTAAGTAAACCCTTGATGCCCCCTTTACCCTTTTATTGGATTATCTGACTCAGGCCACATTAATTTCTGCACATTGAATAAGCCAAAATGACCCATGTACAGTGGGGAAAAAAACCCAGAAAATATTGTGACCAGTGGCTAAAAAAGAGACTAAAAACTCTTTCAGTCTCAATTGCTTCCTTTTGCATGAATCAAACAAAGACAATTGAAGTGTAATTTTTCTAATCTCTTCAAACCGCAACTAGAATCCCAGTTACGTTGACTACCGTTTCATACGTGCCAGTTACGCACATGCGAAAACACCAGAAAATAATGTGACAAGTGGCTCTTTCAGTAGCAATGCTTTCTCTTGCATAAGTTGAACAAAGAGAACTAAATTTCTAACATTTTTTTTCTCCAATCTCTTTATACCGTGACAACAAACCGAGTTACGTTGACTGCCGTATCATAGGTGCCAGTTTCGTATCCGCGAAAACGTGAAAAACCGACTTGCGGAACATTCTGTAGCAGACGACACCTGTTTGTTAAGTCAAGTATAGGGAACTAAACTTCTAATATATATATTTTTTTTCCTCCAATCTCTTTATCCCATGACAACAAACCCATTTACGTTGACTACCGTGTCATAGGTGCCAGTTACGTATCCGCGAAAACGTGAAAAATCGACTTTTGGAACATTCCATAGCAGACGACACCTGTTGCTTCGGTCAATTATAGGGATTTTTCTTTTTCGTTTTCTCTCACTAGGGCCATTGACTCGGTTACGAAGACTATCTCACCCACACATGCTGGTTACGTGCTGCGCATAAAATCGTAAAATCAACTTAGACACTTTCAGAGGCAACAGAAACCTGTTGCGCAAATCGAAGAAAGGTAAATTGAATGTTTCCCTGTTTTCTAAGAAGGGTCAATTTTGGTGACCGTGCGAGTCAAAAGTCAATGTTATGTTTAACCGCTGCGCAAAAATATAAATTTCAGAAGCAACCAGTTGGTGTTGCAGAAACTTTTTCCAATTAAAAAAAAATCTTGTTCTTGTTTGAAGGATTTAAAGATAGACCATAACGACACAATAAGATGTAAGAATAAATAATAATCAGTTTTTTCTTTGATAGGGTAGAAAACATTGTGGGAAAAGGAGAAAATGCTGGTAATCTGCATTGTCTTCTTTTCTCAGATTGTTTTTAAAAGCTTTCTCTTTCAGGCGTGTTAAAAGGCGTCATTGCGTGGTACTGGGTTAATAAGGATAAACAAATAACCCCCCCTTCCCAATCAGCCAATCAAATCTCATCCCTCTGTGAAATTATCCAATCACAGAAGCTTTAAGGAAATCAGATTGGTACCAACCAGCCAATCAGAGAGGCCTTTAGAAATTCAAATTGGGTCCAATCAGCAGCCAATCAGAGAGCTTCAAAATCAATTCAAAATGGCGCCCTAATATAGCGATAGAAAACAGTGAACAAAAAACGGCATAAAAGTGGATTTAAAGTCTTCTTTCAAGGCTGCTGTGCAGTCCTTGGCAAACTGCCAGGCATGCACCATCCACACATGCCAGATTTCACTGACAAAGGGCCAAAATTTAAGAAAACGGGGTGGCAGAAGACCTTGTTTTGGTCTTTTCAAGCCCCTTGCAACAGTTACTTCCCTTTAAGTAAACCCTTGATGCCCCCTTTACCCTTTTATTGGATTATCTGACTCAGGCCACATTAATTTCTGCACATTGAATAAGCCAAAATGACCCATGTACAGTGGGGAAAAAAACCCAGAAAATATTGTGACCAGTGGCTAAAAAAGAGACTAAAAACTCTCTCAGTCTCAATTGCCTCCTTTTGCATGAATCAAACAAAGACAATTGAAGTGTAATTTTTCTAATCTCTTCAAACCGCAACTAGAATCCCAGTTACGTTGACTACCGTTTCATACGTGCCAGTTACGCACATGCGAAAACACCAGAAAATAATGTGACAAGTGGCTCTTTCAGTAGCAATGCTTTCTCTTGCATAAGTCGAACAAAGAGAACTAAATTTCTAACATTTTTTTTCTCCAATCTCTTTATACCGTGACAACAAACCGAGTTACGTTGACTGCCGTCTCATAGGTGCCAGTTTCGTTTCCGCGAAAACGTGAAAAACCGACTTGCGGAACATTCTGTAGCAGACGACACCTGTTTGTTAAGTCAAGTATAGGGAACTAAATTTCTAATATATATATTTTTTTTCCTCCAATCTCTTTATCCCATGACAACAAACCCATTTACATTGACTACCGTGTCATAGGTGCCAGTTACGTATCCGCGAAAACGTGAAAAATCGACTTTTGGAACATTCCATAGCAGACGACACCTGTTGCTTCGGTCAATTATAGGGATTTTTCTTTTTCGTTTTCTCTCACTAGGGCCATTGATTCGGTTACGAAGACTATCTCACCCATACGTGCTGGTTACGTGCTGCGCATAAATTCGTAAAATCAACTTAGACACTTTCAGAGGCAACAGAAACCTGTTGCGCAAATCGAAGAAAGGTAAATTGAATGTTTCCCTGTTTTCTTAGAAGGGTCAATTTTGGTGACCGTGCGAGTCAAAAGTCAATGTTATGTTTAACCGCTGCGCAAAAATATAAATTTCAGAAGCAACCAGTTGGTGTTGCAGAAACTTTTTCCAATTAAAAAAAAATCTTGTTCTTGTTTGAAGGATTTAAAAATAGACCATAACAATACAATAAGATGTAAGAATAAATAATAATCAGTTTTTTCTTTGATAGGGTAGAAAACATTGTGGGAAAAGGAGAAAATGCTGGTAACCTGCATTGTCTTCTTTTCTCAGATTGTTTTTAAAAGCTTTCTCTTTCAGGGGTGTTAAAAGGCGTCATTGTGTGGTACTGGGTTAATAAGGATAAACAAATAACCCCCCCCCTTCCCAATCAGCCAATCAAATCTCATCCCTCTGTGAAATTATCCAATCACAGAAGCTTTAAGGAAATCAGATTGGTACCAACCAGCCAATCAGAGAGGCCTTTAGAAATTCAAATTGGGTCCAATCAGTAGCCAATCAGAGAGGTTCAAAATCAATACAAAATGGCGCCCTAATATAGCGATAGAAAACAGTGAACAAAAAACGGCATAAAAGTGGATTTAAAGTCTTCTTTCAAGGCTGCTGTGCAGTCCTTGGCAAACTGCCAGGCATGCACCATCCACATATGCCAGATTTCACTGACAAAGGGCCAAAATTTAAGAAAACGGGGTGGCAGAAAACCTTGTTTTGGTCTTTTCAAGCCCCTTGCAACAGTTACTTCCCTTTAAGTAAACCCTTGATGCCCCCTTTACCCTTTTATTGGATTATCTGACTCAGGCCACATTAATTTCTGCACATTGAATAAGCCAAAATGACCCATGTACAGTGGGGAAAAAAACCCAGAAAATATTGTGACCAGTGGCTAAAAAAGAGACTAAAAACTCTTTCAGTCTCAATTGCTTCCTTTTGCATGAATCAAACAAAGACAATTGAAGTGTAATTTTTCTAATCTCTTCAAACCGCAACTAGAATCCCAGTTACGTTGACTACCGTTTCATACGTGCCAGTTACGCACATTCGAAAACACAGAAAATAATGTGACAAGTGGCTCTTTCAGTAGCAATGCTTTCTCTTGCATAAGTCGAACAAAGAGAACTAAATTTCTAACATTTTTTTTCTCCAATCTCTTTATACCGTGACAACAAACCGAGTTACGTTGACTGCCGTCTCATAGGTGCCAGTTTCGTATCCGCGAAAACGTGAAAAACCAACTTACGGAACATTCTGTAGCAGACGACACCTGTTTGTTAAGTCAAGTATAGGGAACTAAATTTCTAATATATATATTTTTTTTCCTCCAATCTCTTTATCCCATGACAACAAACCCATTTACGTTGACTACCGTGTCATAGGTGCCAGTTACGTATCCGCGAAAACGTGAAAAATCGACTTTTGGAACATTCCATAGCAGACGACACCTGTTGCTTCGGTCAATTATAGGGATTTTTCTTTTTCGTTTTCTCTCACTAGGGCCATTGACTCGGTTACGAAGACTATCTCACCCATACGTGCTGGTTACGTGCCGCGCATAAATTCGTAAAATCAACTTAGACACTTTCAGAGGCAACAGAAACCTGTTGCGCAAATCGAAGAAAGGTAAATTGAATGTTTCCCTGTTTTCTTAGCAGGGTCAATTTTGGTGACCGTGCGAGTCAAAAGTCAATGTTATGTTTAACCGCTGCGCAAAAATATAAATTTCAGAAGCAACCAGTTGGTGTTGCAGAAACTTTTTCCAATTAAAAAAAAATCTTGTTCTTGTTTGAAGGATTTAAAGATAGACCATAACGACACAATAAGATGTAAGAATAAATAATAATCAGTTTTTTCTTTGATAGGGTAGAAAACATTGTGGGAAAAGGAGAAAATGCTGGTAACCTGCATTGTCTTCTTTTCTCAGATTGCTTTTAAAAGCTTTCTCTTTCAGGGGTGTTAAAAGGCGTCATTGTGTGGTACTGGGTTAATAAGGATAAACAAATAACCCCTCCCTTCCCAATCAGCCAATCAAATCTCATCCCTCTGTGAAATTATCCAATCACAGAAGCTTTAAGGAAATCAGATTGGTACCAACCAGCCAATCAGAGAGGCCTTTAGAAATTCAACTTGGGTCCAATCAGCAGCCAATCAGAGAGCTTCAAAATCAATTCAAAATGGCGCCCTAATATAGCGATAGAAAACAGTGAACAAAAAACGGCATAAAAGTGGATTTAAAGTCTTCTTTCAAGGCTGCTGTGCAGTCCTTGGCAAACTGCCAGGCATGCACCATCCACACATGCCAGATTTCACTGACAAAGGGCCAAAATTTAAGAAAACGGGGTGGCAGAAGACCTTGTTTTGGTCTTTTCAAGCCCCTTGCAACAGTTACTTCCCTTTAAGTAAACCCTTGATGCCCCCTTTACCCTTTTATTGGATTATCTGACTCAGGCCACATTAATTTCTGCACATTGAATAAGCCAAAATGACCCATGTACAGTGGGGAAAAAAAAACCAGAAAATATTGTGACCAGTGGCTAAAAAAGAGACTAAAAACTCTTTCAGTCTCAATTGCTTCCTTTTGCATGAATCAAACAAAGACAATTGAAGTGTAATTTTTCTAATCTCTTCAAACCGCAACTAGAATCCCAGTTACGTTGACTACCGTTTCATACGTGCCAGTTACGCACATGCGAAAACACCAGAAAATAATGTGACAAGTGGCTTTTTCAGTAGCAATGCTTTCTCTTGCATAAGTCGAACAAAGAGAACTAAATTTCTAACATTTTTTTTCTCCAATCTCTTTATACCGTGACAGCAAACCAAGTTACCTTGACTGCCGTCTCATAGGTGTCAGTTTCGTATCCGCGAAAATGTGAAAAACTGACTTGCGGAACATTCTGTAGCAGACGACACCTGTTTGTGAAGTCAAGTATAGGGAACTAAATTTCTAATATATATATTTTTTTTCCTCCAATCTCTTTATCCCATGACAACAAACCCATTTCGTTGACTACCGTGTCGTATTTGCCAGTTACGTATCCACGAAAACGTGCAAAAATCGACTTTTGGAACATTCCATAGCAGACGACACCTGTTACTTCGGTCAATTATAGGGATTTTTCTTTTTCGTTTTCTCTCACTAGGGCCATTGACTCGGTTACGAAGACTATCTCACCCACACGTGCTGGTTACGTGCTGCGCATAAAATCGTAAAATCAACTTAGACACTTTCAGAGGCAACAGAAACCTGTTGCGCAAATCGAAGAAAGGTAAATTGAATGTTTCCCTGTTTTCTAAGAAGGGTCAATTTTGGTGACCGTGCGAGTCAAAAGTCAATGTTATGTTTAACCGCTGCGCAAAAATATAAATTTCAGAAGCAACCAGTTGGTGTTGCAGAAACTTTTTCCAATTAAAAAAAATCTTGTTCTTGTTTGAAGGATTTAAAGATAGACCATAACGACACAATAAGATGTAAGAATAAATAATAATCAGTTTTTTCTTTGATAGGGTAGAAAACATTGTGGGAAAAGGAGAAAATGCTGGTAACCTGCATTGTCTTCTTTTCTCAGATTGTTTTTAAAAGCTTTCTCTTTCAGGGGTGTTAAAAGGCGTCATTGTGTGGTACTGGGTTAATAAGGATAAACAAATGACCCCCCTTCCCAATCAGCCAGTCAAATCTCATCCCTCTGTGAAATTATCCAATCACAGAAGCTTTAAGGAAATCAGATTGGTACCAACCAGCCAATCAGAGAGGCCTTTAGAAATTCAAATTGGGTCCAATCAGCAGCCAATCAGAGAGCTTCAAAATCAATTCAAAATGGCGCCCTAATATAGCGATAGAAAACAGTGAACAAAAAACGGCATAAAAGTGGATTTAAAGTCTTCTTTCAAGGCTGCTGTGCAGTCCTTGGCAAACTGCCAGGCATGCACCATCCACACATGCCAGATTTCACTGACAAAGGGCCAAAATTTAAGAAAACGGGGTGGCAGAAGACCTTGTTTTGGTCTTTTCAAGCCCCTTGCAACAGTTACTTCCCTTTAAGTAAACCCTTGATGCCCCCTTTACCCTTTTATTGGATTATCTGACTCAGGCCACATTAATTTCTGCACATTGAATAAGCCAAAATGACCCATGTACAGTGGGGAAAAAAACCCAGAAAATATTGTGACCAGTGGCTAAAAAAGAGACTAAAAACTCTTTCAGTCTCAATTGCTTCCTTTTGCATGAATCAAACAAAGACAATTGAAGTGTAATTTTTCTAATCTCTTCAAACCGCAACTAGAATCCCAGTTACGTTGACTACCGTTTCATACGTGCCAGTTACGCACATGCGAAAACACCAGAAAATAATGTGACAAGTGGCTCTTTCAGTAGCAATGCTTTCTCTTGCATAAGTCGAACAAAGAGAACTAAATTTCTAACATTTTTTTTCTCCAATCTCTTTATACCGTGACAACAAATCGAGTTACGTTGACTGCCGTCTCATAGGTGCCAGTTTCGTATCCGCGAAAATGTGAAAAACCGACTTGCGGAACATTCTGTAGCAGACGACACCTGTTTGTTAAGTCAAGTATAGGGAACTAAATTTCTAATATATATATTTTTTTCCTCCAATCTCTTTATCCCATGACAACAAACCTATTTTGTTGACTACCGTGTCATATTTGCCAGTTACGTATCCGCGAAAACGTGAAAAATTGACTTTTGGAACATTCCATAGCAGACGACACCTGTTACTTCAGTCAATTATAGGGATTTTTCTTTTTCGTTTTCTCTCACTAGGGCCATTGACTCGGTTACGAAGACTATCTCACCCACACGTGCTTGTTACGTGCTGCGCATAAAATCGTAAAATCAACTTAGACACTTTCAGAGGCAACAGAAACCTGTTGCGCAAATCGAAGAAAGGTAAATTGAATGTTTCCCTGTTTTCTTAGCAGGGTCAATTTTGGTGACCGTGCGAGTCAAAAGTCAATGTTATGTTTACCCGCTGCGCAAAAATATAAATTTCAGAAGCAACCAGTTGGTGTTGCAGAAACTTTTTCCAATTAAAAAGAAATCTTGTTCTTGTTTGAAGGATTTAAAGATAGACCATAACGACACAATAAGATGTAAGAATAAATAATAATCAGTTTTTTCTTTGATAGGGTAGAAAACATTGTGGGAAAAGGAGAAAATGCTGGTAACCTGCATTGTCTTCTTTTCTCAGATTGTTTTTAAAAGCTTTCTCTTTCAGGGGTGCTAAAAGGCGTCATTGTGTGGTACTGGGTTAATAAGGATAAACAAATAACCCCCCCTTCCCAATCAGCCAATAAAATCTCATCCTCTGTGAAATTAGCCAATCACAGAAGCTTTAAGGAAATCAGATTGGTACCAACCAGCCAATCAGAGAGGCCTTTAGAAATTCAAATTGGGTCCAATCAGCAGCCAATCAGAGAGCTTCAAAATCAATTCAAAATGGCGCCCTAATATAGCGATAGAAAACAGTGAACAAAAAACGGCATAAAAAAGGATTTAAAGTCTTCTTTCAAGGCTGCTGTGCAGTCCTTGGCAAACTGCCAGGCATGCACCATCCATACATGCTAGATTTCACTGACAAAGGGCCAAAATTTAAGAAAACGGGGTGGCAGAAGACCTTGTTTTGGTCTTTTCAAGCGCCTTGCAACAGTTACTTCCCTTTAAGTAAACCCTTGATGCCCCCTTTACCCTTTTATTGGATTATCTGACTCAGGCCACATTAATTTCTGTACATTGAATAAGCCAAAATGACCCATGTACAGTGGGGAAAAAAAACCAGAAAATATTGTGACCAGTGGCTAAAAAAGAGACTAAAAACTCTTTCAGTCTCAATTGCTTCCTTTTGCATGAATCAAAAAAAGACAATTGAAGTGTAATTTTTCTAATCTCTTCAAACCGCAACTAGAATCCCAGTTACGTTGACTACCGTTTCATACGTGCCAGTCATGCACATGCGAAAACACCAGAAAATAATGTGACAAGTGGCTCTTTCAGTAGCAATGCTTTCTCTTGCATAAGTCGAGCAAAGAGAACTAAATTTCTAACATTTTTTTTCTCCAATCTCTTTATACCGTGACAACAAACCGAGTTACGTTGACTGCCGTCTCATAGGTGCCAGTTTCGTATCCGCAAAAACGTGAAAAACCGACTTGCGGAACATTCTGTAGCAGACGACACCTGTTTGTTAAGTCAAGTATAGGGAACTAAATTTCTAATATATATATTTTTTTTTCTCCAATCTCTTCATCCCATGACAACAAACCCATTTCGTTGACTACCGTATCGTATTTGCCAGTTACGTATCCGCGAAAAGGTGAAAAATCGACTTTTGGAACATTCCATAGCAGATGACACCTGTTACTTCGGTCAATTATAGGGATTTTTCTTTTTCGTTTTCTCTCACTAGGGCCATTGACTCGGTTACGAAGACTATCTCACCCACACGTGCTGGTTACGTGCTGCGCATAAAATCGTAAAATCAACTTAGACACTTTCAGAGGCAACAGAAACCTGTTGTGCAAATCGAAGAAAGGTAAATTGAATGTTTCCCTGTTTTCTTAGCAGGGTCAATTTTGGTGACCGTGCGAGTCAAAAGTCAATGTTATGTTTAACCGCTGCGCAAAAATATAAATTTCAGAAGCAACCAGTTGGTGTTGCAGAAACTTTTTCCAATTAAAAAAAAATCTTGTTCTTGTTTGAAGGATTTAAAGATAGACCATAACGACACAATAAGATGTAAGAATAAATAATAATCAGTTTTTTCTTTGATAGGGTAGAAAACATTGTGGGAAAAGGAGAAAATGCTGGTAACCTGCATTGTCTTCTTTTCTCAGATTGTTTTTAAAAGCTTTCCCTTTCAGGGGTGCTAAAAGGCGTCATTGTGTGGTACTGGGTTAATAATGATAAACAAATAACCCCCCCTTTCCAATCAGCCAATAAAATCTCATCCTCTGTGAAATTATCCAATCACAGAAGCTTTAAGAAAATCAGATTGGTACCAACCAGCCAATCAGAGAGGCCTTTAGAAATTCAAATTGGGTCCAATCAGCAGCCAATCAGAGAGCTTCAAAATCAATTCAAAATGGCGCCCTAATATAGCGATAGAAAACAGTGAACAAAAAACGGCATAAAAGTGGATTTAAAGTCTTCTTTCAAGGCTGCTGTGCAGTCCTTGGCAAACTGCCAGGCATGCACCATCCACACATGCCAGATTTCACTGACAAAGGGCCAAAATTTAAGAAAATAGGTGGCAGGAGACCTTGCTTTGGTCTTTTCAAGCCCCTTGCAACAGTTACTTCCCTTTAAGTAAACCCTTGATGCCCCCTTTACCCTTTTATTGGATTATCTGACTCAGGCCACATTAATTTCTGCACATTGAATAAGCCAAAATGACCCATGTACAGTGGGGAAAAAAACCCAGAAAATATTGTGACCAGTGCCTAAAAAAGAGACTAAAAACTCTTTCAGTCTCAATTGCTTCCTTTTGCATGAATCAAACAAAGACAATTGAAGTGTAATTTTTCTAATCTCTTCAAACCGCAACTAGAATCCCAGTTACGTTGACTACCGTTTCATACGTGCCAGTTATGCACATGCGAAAACACAAGAAAATAATGTGACAAGTGGCTCTTTCAGTAGCAATGCTTTCTCTTGCATAAGTCGAACAAAGAGAACTAAATTTCTAACATTTTTTTTCTCCAATCTCTTTATACCGTGACAACAAACCGAGTTACGTTGACTGCCGTCTCATAGGTGCCAGTTTCGTATCCGCGAAAACGTGAAAAACCGACTTGCAGAACATTCTGTAGCAGACGACACCTGTTTGTTAAGTCAAGTATAGGGAACTAAATTTCTAATATATATATTTTTTTTCCTCCAATCTCTTTATCCCATGACAACAAACCCATTTCGTTGACTACCGTGTCGTATTTGCCAGTTACGTATCCGCGAAAACGTGAAAAATCAACTTTTGGAACATTCCATAGCAGACGACACCTGTTACTTCGGTCAATTATAGGGATTTTTCTTTTTCGTTTTCTCTCACTAGGGCCATTGACTCGGTTACGAAGACTATCTCACCCACACGTGCTGGTTACGTGCTGCGCATAAAATCGTAAAATCAACTTAGACACTTTCAGAGGCAACAGAAACCTGTTGTGCAAATCGAAGAAAGGTAAATTTAATGTTTCCCTGTTTTCTTAGCAGGGTCAATTTTGGTGACCGTGCGAGTCAAAAGTCAATGTTATGTGTAACCGCTGCGCAAAAATATAAATTTCAGAAGCAACCAGTTGGTGTTGCAGAAACTTTTTCCAATTAAAAAAAAATCTTGTTCTTGTTTGAAGGATTTAAAGATAGACCATAACGACACAATAAGATGTAAGAATAAATAATAATCAGTTTTTTCTTTGATAGGGTAGAAAACATTGTGGGAAAAGGAGAAAATGCTGGTAACCTGTATTGTCTTCTTTTCTCAGATTGTTTTTAAAAGCTTTCTCTTTCAGGGTTGCTAAAAGGCGTCATTGTGTGGTACTGGGTTAATAAGGATAAAAAAATAACCCCCCTTCCCAATCAGCCAATCAAATCTCATCCCTCTGTGAAATTATCCAATCACAGAAGCTTTAAGGAAATCAGATTGGTACCAACCAGCCAATCAGAGAGGCCTTTAGTAATTCAAATTGGGTCCAATCAGCAGCCAATCAGAGAGCTTCAAAATCAATTCAAAATGGCGCCCTAATATAGCGATAGAAAACAGTGAACAAAAAACGGCATAAAAGTGGATTTAAAGTCTTCTTTCAAGGCTGCTGTGCAGTGCTTGGCAAACTGCCAAGCATGCACCATCCATACATGCTAGATTTCACTGACAAAGGGCCAAAATTTAAGAAAACGGGGTGGCAGAAGACCTTGTTTTGGTCTTTTCAAGCCCCTTGCAACAGTTACTTCCCTTTAAGTAAACCCTTGATGCCCCCTTTACCCTTTTATTGGATTATCTGCTTCAGGGCACATTAATTTCTGCACATTGAATAAGCCAAAATGACCCATGTACAGTGGGGAAAAAAACCCAGAAAATATTGTGACCAGTGCCTAAAAAAGAGACTAAAAACTCTTTCAGTCTCAATTGCTTCATTTTGCATGAATCAAACAAAGACAATTGAAGTGTAATTTTTCTAATCTCTTCAAACCGCAACTAGAATCCCAGTTACGTTGACTACCGTTTCATACGTGCCAGTTACGCACATGCGAAAACACCAGAAAATAATGTGACAAGTGGCTCATTCAGTAGCAATGCTTTCTCTTGCATAAGTCGAACAAAGAGAACTAAATTTCTAACATTTTTTTTCTCCAATCTCTTTATACCGTGACAACAAACCGAGTTACATTGACTGCCATCTCATAGGTGCCAGTTTCGTATCCGTGAAAACGTGAAAAACCGACTTGCGGAACATTCTGTAGCAGACGACACCTGTTTGTTAAGTCAAGTATAGGGAACTTAATTTCTAATATATATATTTTTTTTCCTCCAATCTCTTTATCCCATGACAACAAACCCATTTCGTTGACTACCGTGTCCTATTTGCCAGTTACGTATCCGCGAAAAAGTGAAAAATCGACTTTTGGAACATTCCATAGCAGACGACACCTGTTACTTCGGTCAATTATAGGGATTTTTCTTTTTCGTTTTCTCTCACTAGGGCCATTGACTCGGTTACGAAGACTATCTCACCCACACGTGCTGGTTACATGCTGCGCATAAAATCGTAAAATCAACTTAGACACTTTCAGAGGCAACAGAAACCTGTTGCGCAACTCGAAGAAAGGTAAATTGAATGTTTCCCTGTTTTCTTACCAGGGTCAATTTTGGTGACCGTGCGAGTCAAAATTCAATGTTATGTATAACCGCTGCGCAAAAATATAAATTTCAGAAGCAACCAGTTGGTGTTGCAGAAACTTTTTCCAATTAAAAAAAAATCTTGTTCTTGTTTGAAGGATTTAAAGATAGACCATAACGACACAATAAGATGTAAGAATAAATAATAATCAGTTTTTTCTTTGATAGGGTAGAAAACATTGTGGGAAAAGGAGAAAATGCTGGTAACCTGCATTGTCTTCTTTTCTCAGATTGTTTTTAAAAGCTTTCTCTTTCAGGGGTGCTAAAAGGCGTCATTGTGTGGTACTGGGTTAATAAGGATAAACAAATAACCCCCCCTTCCCAATCAGCCAATCAAATCTCATCCCTCTGTGAAATTATCCAAACACAGAAGCTCTAAGGAAATCAGATTGGTACCAACCAGCCAATCAGAGAGGCCTTTAGAAATTCAAATTGGGTCCAATCAGCAGCCAATCAGAGAGCTTCAAAATCAATTCAAAATGGCGCCCTAATATAGCGATAGAAAACAGTGAACATAAAACGGCATAAAAGTGGATTTAAAGTCTTCTTTCAAGGCTGCTGTGCAGTCTTTGGCAAACTGCCAGGCATGCACCATCCACACATGCCAGATTTCACTGACAAAGGGCCAAAATTTAAGAAAACGGGGTGGCAGAAGACCTTGTTTTGGTCTTTTCAAGCCCCTTCCAACATTTACTTCCCTTTAAGTAAACCCTTGATGCCCCCTGTACCCTTTTATTGGATTATCTGACTCAGGCCACATTAATTTCTGCACATTGAATAAGCCAAAATGACCCATGTACAGTGGGGAAAAAAAACCAGAAAATATTGTGACCAGTGGCTAAAAAAGACACTAAAAACTCTTTCAGTCTCAATTGCTTCCTTTTGCATGAATCAAACAAAGACAATTGAAGTGTAATTTTTCTAATCTCTTCAAACCGCAACTAGAATCCCAGTTACGTTGACTACGGTTTCATACGTGCCAGTTATGCACATGCGAAAACACCATAAAATAATGTGACAAGTGGCTTTTTCAGTAGCAATGCTTTCTCTTGCATAAGACGAACAAAGGGAACTAAATTTCTAACATTTTTTTTCTCCAATCTCTTTATACCGTGACAACAAACCGAGTTACGTTGACTGCCGTCTCATAGGTGCCAGTTTCGTATCCGCGAAAACGTGAAAAACCGACTTGCGGAACATTCTGTAGCAGACGACACCTGTTTAAGTCAAGTATAGGGAACTAAATTTCTAATATATATATTTTTCTTCCTCCAATCTCTTTATCCCATGACAACAAACCCATTTCGTTGACTACCGTGTCATATTTGCCAGTTACGTATCCGCGAAAACGTGAAAAATCAACTTTTGGAACATTCCATAGCAGACGACACCTGTTACTTCAGTCAATTATGGGGATTTTTCTTTTTCGTTTTCTCTCACTAGGGCCATTGACTCGGTTACGAAGACTATCTCACCCACAGGTGCTGGTTACGTGCTGCGCATAAAATCGTAAAATCAACTTAGACACTTTCAGAGGCAACAGAAACCTGTTGCACAAATCGAAGAAAGGTAAATTGAATGTTTCCCTGTTTTCTTAGCAGGGTCAATTTTGGTGACCGTGCGAGTCAAAAGTCAATGTTATGTTTACCCGCTGCGCAAAAATATAAATTTCAGAAGCAACCAGTTGGTGTTGCAGAAACTTTTTCCAATTAAAAAAAAATCTTGTTCTTGTTTGAACGATTTAAAGATAGACCATAACGACACAATAAGATGTAAGAATAAATAATAATCAGTTTTTTCTTTGATAGGGTAGAAAACATTGTGGGAAAAGGGGAAAATGCTGGTAACCTGCATTGTCTTCTTTTCTCAGATTGTTTTTAAAAGCTTTCTCTTTCAGGGGTGCTAAAAGGCGTCATTGTGTGGTACTGGGTTAATAAGGATAAACAAATTACCCCCCCTTCCCAATCAGCCAATCAAATATCATCCCTCTGTGAAATTATCCAATCACAGAAGCTTTAAGGAAATCAGATTGGTACCAACCAGCCAATCAGAGAGGCCTTTAGAATTTCAAATTGGGTCCAATCAGCAGCCAATCAGAGAGCTTCAAAATCAATTTAAAATGGCGCCCTAATATAGCGATAGAAAACAGTGAACAAAAAACGGCATAAAAGTGGATTTAAAGTCTTCTTTCAAGGCTGCTGTGCAGTCCTTGGCAAACTGCCAGGCATGCACCATCCACACATGCCAGATTTCACTGACAAAGGGCCAAAATTTAAGAAAACGGGGTGGCAGAAGACCTTGTTTTGATCTTTTCAAGCCCCTTGCAACAGTTACTTCCCTTTAAGTAAACCCTTGATGCCCCCTTTACCCTTTTATTGGATTATCTGACTCAGGCCACATTAATTTCTGCACATTGAATAAGCCAAAATGACCCATGTACAGTGGGGAAAAAAAAAAACAGAAAATATTGTGACCAGTGCCTAAATAAAAGACTAAAAACTCTTTCAGTCTCAATTGCTTCCTTTTGCATGAATCAAACAAAGACAATTGAAGTGTAATTTTTCTAATCTCTTCAAACCGCAACTAGAATCCCAGTTACGTTGACTACCGTTTCATACGTACCAGTTATGCACATGCGAAAACACCAGAAAATAATGTGACAAGTGGCTCTTTCAGTAGCAATGCTTTCTCTTGCATAAGTCAAACAAAGAGAACTAAATTTCTAACATTTTTTTTCTCCAATCTCTTTATACCGTGACAACAAACCGAGTTACGTTGACTGCCATCTCATAGGTGCCAGTTTCGTATCCGCGAAAACGTGAAAAACCGACTTGCGGAACATTCTGTAGCAGACGACACCTGTTTGTTAAGTCAAGTATAGGGTACTAAATTTCTAATATATATATTTTTCTTCCTCCAATCTCTTTATCCCATGACAACAAACCCATTTCGTTGACTACCGTGTCATATTTGCCAGTTATGTATCCGCGAAAACGTGAAAAATCAACTTTTGGAATATTCCATAGCAGACGACACCTGTTACTTCAGTCAATTATAGGGATTTTTCTTTTTCGTTTTCTCTCACTAGGGCCATTGACTCGGTTACGAAGACTATCTCACCCACACGTGCTGGTTACGTGCTGCGCATAAAATCGTAAAATCAACTTAGACACTTTCAGAGGCAACAGAAACCTGTTGCGCAAATCGAAGAAAGGTAAATTGAATGTTTCCCTGTTTTCTTAGCAGGGTCAATTTTGGTGACCGTGCGAGTCAAAAGTCAATGTTATGTTTACCCGCTGCGCAAAAATATAAATTTCAGAAGCAACCAGTTGATGTTGCAGAAACTTTTTCCAATTAAAAAAAAATCTTGTTCTTGTTTGAACGATTTAAAGATAGACCATAACGACACAATAAGATGTAAGAATAAATAATAATCAGTTTTTTCTTTGATAGGGAAGAAAACATTGTGGGAAAAGGAGAAAATGCTGGTAACCTGCATTGTCTTCTTTTCTCAGATTGTTTTTAAAAGCTTTCTCTTTCAGGGGTGCTAAAAGGCGTCATTGTGTGGTACTGGGTTAATAAGGATAAACAAATAACCCCCCCTTCCCAATCAGCCAATCAAATCTCATCCCTCTGTGAAATTATCCAATCACAGAAGCTTTAAGGAAATCAGATTGGTACCAACCAGCCAATCAGAGAGGCCTTTAGAAATTCAAATTGGGTCCAATCAGCAGCCAATCAGAGAGCTTCAAAATCAATTCAAAATGGCGCCCTAATATAGCGATAGAAAACAGTGAACATAAAACGGCATAAAAGTGGATTTAAAGTCTTCTTTCAAGGCTGCTGTGCAGTCCTTGGCAAACTGCCAGGCATGCACCATCCACACATGCCAGATTTCACTGACAAAGGGCCAAAATTTAAGAAAACGGGGTGGCAGAAGACCTTGTTTTGGTCTTTTCAAGCCCCTTGCAACAGTTACTTCCCTTTAAGTAAACCCTTGATGCCCCCTTTACCCTTTTATTGGATTATCTGACTCAGGCCACATTAATTTCTGCACATTGAATAAGCCAAAATGACCCATGTACAGTGGGGAAAAAAAAACAGAAAATATTGTGACCAGTGCCTAAAAAAAAGACTAAAAACTCTTTCAGTCTCAATTGCTTCCTTTTGCATGAATCAAACAAAGACAATTGAAGTGTAATTTTTCTAATCTCTTCAAACCGCAACTAGAATCCCAGTTACGTTGACTACCGTTTCATACGTACCAGTTATGCACATGCGAAAACACCAGAAAATAATGTGACAAGTGGCTCTTTCAGTAGCAATGCTTTCTCTTGCATAAGTCAAACAAAGAGAACTAAATTTCTAACATTTTTTTTCTCCAATCTCTTTATACCGTGACAACAAACCGAGTTACGTTGACTGCCATCTCATAGGTGCCAGTTTCGTATCCGCGAAAATGTGAAAAACCGACTTGCGGAACATTCTGTAGCAGACGACACCTGTTTGTTAAGTCAAGTATAGGGAACTAAATTTCTAATATATATATTTTTTTCCTCCAATCTCTTTATCCCATGACAACAAACCTATTTTGTTGACTACCGTGTCATATTTGCCAGTTACGTATCCGCGAAAACGTGAAAAATTGACTTTTGGAACATTCCATAGCAGACGACACCTGTTACTTCAGTCAATTATAGGGATTTTTCTTTTTCGTTTTCTCTCACTAGGGCCATTGACTCGGTTACGAAGACTATCTCACCCACACGTGCTTGTTACGTGCTGCGCATAAAATCGTAAAATCAACTTAGACACTTTCAGAGGCAACAGAAACCTGTTGCGCAAATCGAAGAAAGGTAAATTGAATGTTTCCCTGTTTTCTTAGCAGGGTCAATTTTGGTGACCGTGCGAGTCAAAAGTCAATGTTATGTTTACCCGCTGCGCAAAAATATAAATTTCAGAAGCAACCAGTTGGTGTTGCAGAAACTTTTTCCAATCAAAAAGAAATCTTGTTCTTGTTTGAAGGATTTAAAGATAGACCATAACGACACAATAAGATGTAAGAATAAATAATAATCAGTTTTTTCTTTGATAGGGTAGAAAACATTGTGGGAAAAGGAGAAAATGCTGGTAACCTGCATTGTCTTCTTTTCTCAGATTGTTTTTAAAAGCTTTCTCTTTCAGGGGTGCTAAAAGGCGTCATTGTGTGGTACTGGGTTAATAAGGATAAACAAATAACCCCCCCTTCCCAATCAGCCAATAAAATCTCATCCTCTGTGAAATTAGCCAATCACAGAAGCTTTAAGGAAATCAGATTGGTACCAACCAGCCAATCAGAGAGGCCTTTAGAAATTCAAATTGGGTCCAATCAGCAGCCAATCAGAGAGCTTCAAAATCAATTCAAAATGGCGCCCTAATATAGCGATAGAAAACAGTGAACAAAAAACGGCATAAAAAAGGATTTAAAGTCTTCTTTCAAGGCTGCTGTGCAGTCCTTGGCAAACTGCCAGGCATGCACCATCCATACATGCTAGATTTCACTGACAAAGGGCCAAAATTTAAGAAAACGGGGTGGCAGAAGACCTTGTTTTGGTCTTTTCAAGCCCCTTGCAACAGTTACTTCCCTTTAAGTAAACCCTTGATGCCCCCTTTACCCTTTTATTGGATTATCTGACTCAGGCCACATTAATTTCTGCACATTGAATAAGCCAAAATGACCCATGTACAGTGGGGAAAAAAACCCAGAAAATATTGTGACCAGTGGCTAAAAAAGAGACTAAAAACTCTTTCAGTCTCAATTGCTTCCTTTTGCATGAATCAAAAAAAGACAATTGAAGTGTAATTTTTCTAATCTCTTCAAACCGCAACTAGAATCCCAGTTACGTTGACTACCGTTTCATACGTGCCAGTTATGCACATGCGAAAACACCAGAAAATAATGTGACAAGTGGCTCTTTCAGTAGCAATGCTTTCTCTTGCATAAGTCGAGCAAAGAGAACTAAATTTCTAACATTTTTTTTCTCCAATCTCTTTATACCGTGACAACAAACCGAGTTACGTTGACTGCCGTCTCATAGGTGCCAGTTTCGTATCCGCAAAAACGTGAAAAACCGACTTGCGGAACATTCTGTAGCAGACGACACCTGTTTGTTAAGTCAAGTATAGGGAACTAAATTTCTAATACATATATTTTTTTTCTCCAATCTCTTCATCCCATGACAACAAACCCATTTCGTCGACTACCGTGTCGTATTTGCCAGTTACGTATCCGCGAAAAGGTGAAAAATCGACTTTTGGAACATTCCATAGCAGATGACACCTGTTACTTCGGTCAATTATAGGGATTTTTCTTTTTCGTTTTCTCTCACTAGGGCCATTGACTCGGTTACGAAGACTATCTCACCCACACGTGCTGGTTACGTGCTGCGCATAAAATCGTAAAATCAACTTAGACACTTTCAGAGGCAACAGAAACCTGTTGTGCAAATCGAAGAAAGGTAAATTGAATGTTTCCCTGTTTTCTTAGCAGGGTGAATTTTGGTGACCGTGCGAGTCAAAAGTCAATGTTATGTTTAACCGCTGCGCAAAAATATAAATTTCAGAAGCAACCAGTTGGTGTTGCAGAAACTTTTTCCAATTAAAAAAAAATCTTGTTCTTGTTTGAAGGATTTAAAGATAGACCATAACGACACAATAAGATGTAAGAATAAATAATAATCAGTTTTTTCTTTGATAGGGTAGAAAACATTGTGGGAAAAGGAGAAAATGCTGGTAACCTGCATTGTCTTCTTTTCTCAGATTGTTTTTAAAAGCTTTCCCTTTCAGGGGTGCTAAAAGGCGTCATTGTGTGGTACTGGGTTAATAAGGATAAACAAATAACCCCCCCTTCCCAATCAGCCAATAAAATGTCATCCTCTGTGAAATTATCCAATCACAGAAGCTTTAAGAAAATCAGATTGGTACCAACCAGCCAATCAGAGAGGCCTTTAGAAATTCAAATTGGGTCCAATCAGCAGCCAATCAGAGAGCTTCAAAATCAATTCAAAATGGCGCCCTAATATAGCGATAGAAAACAGTGAACAAAAAACGGCATAAAAGTGGATTTAAAGTCTTCTTTCAAGGCAACTGTGCAGTCCTTGGCAAACTGCCAGGCATGCACCATCCACACATGCCAGATTTCACTGACAAAGGGCCAAAATTTAAGAAAATAGGTGGCAGGAGACCTTGCTTTGGTCTTTTCAAGCCCCTTGCAACAGTTACTTCCCTTTAAGTAAACCCTTGATGCCCCCTTTACCCTTTTATTGGATTATTTAACTCAGGCCACATTAATTTCTGCACATTGAATAAGCCAAAATGACCCATGTACAGTGGGGAAAAAAACCCAGAAAATATTGTGACCAGTGCCTAAAAAAGAGACTAAAAACTCTTTCAGTCTCAATTGCTTCCTTTTGCATGAATCAAACAAAGACAATTGAAGTGTAATTTTTCTAATCTCTTCAAACCGCAACTAGAATCCCAGTTACGTTGACTACCGTTTCATACGTGCCAGTTATGCACATGCGAAAACACCAGAAAATAATGTGACAAGTGGCTCTTTCAGTAGCAATGCTTTCTCTTGCATAAGTCGAACAAAGAGAACTAAATTTCTAACATTTTTTTTCTCCAATCTCTTTATACCGTGACAACAAACCGAGTTACGTTGACTGCTGTCTCATAGGTGCCAGTTTCGTATCCGCGAAAACGTGAAAAACCGACTTGCAGAACATTCTGTAGCAGACGACACCTGTTTGTTAAGTCAAGTATAGGGAACTAAATTTCTAATATATATATTTTTCTTCCTCCAATCTCTTTATCCCATGACAACAAACCCATTTCGTTGACTACCGTGTCGTATTTGCCAGTTACGTATCCGCGAAAACGTGAAAAATCAACTTTTGGAACATTCCATAGCAGACGACACCTGTTACTTCGGTCAATTATAGGGATTTTTCTTTTTCGTTTTCTCTCACTAGGGCCATTGACTCGGTTACGAAGACTATCTCACCCACACGTGCTGGTTACGTGCTGCGCATAAAATCGTAAAATCAACTTAGACACTTTCAGAGGCAACAGAAACCTGTTGTGCAAATCGAAGAAAGGTAAATTTAATGTTTCCCTGTTTTCTTAGCAGGGTCAATTTTGGTGACCGTGCGAGTCAAAAGTCAATGTTATGTGTAACCGCTGCGCAAAAATATAAATTTCAGAAGCAACCAGTTGGTGTTGCAGAAACTTTTTCCAATTAAAAAAAAATCTTGTTCTTGTTTGAAGGATTTAAAGATAGACCATAACGACACAATAAGATGTAAGAATAAATAATAATCAGTTTTTTCTTTGATAGGGTAGAAAACATTGTGGGAAAAGGAGAAAATGCTGGTAACCTGTATTGTCTTCTTTTCTCAGATTGTTTTTAAAAGCTTTCTCTTTCAGGGTTCCTAAAAGGCGTCATTGTGTGGTACTGGGTTAATAAGGATAAAAAAATAACCCCCCTTCCCAATCAGCCAATCAAATCTCATCCCTCTGTGAAATTATCCAATCACAGAAGCTTTAAGGAAATCAGATTGGTACCAACCAGCCAATCAGAGAGGCCTTTAGTAATTCAAATTGGGTCAAATCAGCAGCCAATCAGAGAGCTTCAAAATCAATTCAAAATGGCGCCCTAATATAGCGATAGAAAACAGTGAACAAAAAACGGCATAAAAGTGGATTTAAAGTCTTCTTTCAAGGCTGCTGTGCAGTCCTTGGCAAACTGCCAGGCATGCACCATCCATACATGCTAGATTTCACTGACAAAGGGCCAAAATTTAAGAAAACGGGGTGGCAGAAGACCTTGTTTTGGTCTTTTCAAGCCCCTTGCAACAGTTACTTCCCTTTAAGTAAACCCTTGATGCCCCCTTTACCCTTTTATTGGATTATCTGCTTCAGGGCACATTAATTTCTGCACATTGAATAAGCCAAAATGACCCATGTACAGTGGGGAAAAAAACCCAGAAAATATTGTGACCAGTGCCTAAAAAAGAGACTAAAAACTCTTTCAGTCTCAATTGCTTCATTTTGCATGAATCAAACAAAGACAATTGAAGTGTAATTTTTCTAATCTCTTCAAACCGCAACTAGAATCCCAGTTACGTTGACTACCGTTTCATACGTGCCAGTTACGCACATGCGAAAACACCAGAAAATAATGTGACAAGTGGCTCTTTCAGTAGCAATGCTTTCTCTTGCATAAGTCGAACAAAGAGAACTAAATTTCTAACATTTTTTTTCTCCAATCTCTTTATACCGTGACAACAAACCGAGTTACATTGACTGCCATCTCATAGGTGCCAGTTTCGTATCCGTGAAAACGTGAAAAACCGACTTGCGGAACATTCTGTAGCAGACGACACCTGTTTGTTAAGTCAAGTATAGGGAACTTAATTTCTAATATATATATTTTTTTTCCTCCAATCTCTTTATCCCATGACAACAAACCCATTTCGTTGACTACCGTGTCCTATTTGCCAGTTACGTATCCGCGAAAAAGTGAAAAATCGACTTTTGGAACATTCCATAGCAGACGACACCTGTTACTTCGGTCAATTATAGGGATTTTTCTTTTTCGTTTTCTCTCACTAGGGCCATTGACTCGGTTACGAAGACTATCTCACCCACACGTGCTGGTTACGTGCTGCGCATAAAATCGTAAAATCAACTTAGACACTTTCAGAGGCAACAGAAACCTGTTGCGCAACTCGAAGAAAGGTAAATTGAATGTTTCCCTGTTTTCTTACCAGGGTCAATTTTGGTGACCGTGCGAGTCAAAATTCAATGTTATGTATAACCGCTGCGCAAAAATATAAATTTCAGAAGCAACCAGTTGGTGTTGCAGAAACTTTTTCCAATTAAAAAAAAATCTTGTTCTTGTTTTAAGGATTTAAAGATAGACCATAACGACACAATAAGATGTAAGAATAAATAATAATCAGTTTTTTCTTTGATAGGGTAGAAAACATTGTGGGAAAAGGAGAAAATGCTGGTAACCTGCATTGTCTTCTTTTCTCAGATTGTTTTTAAAAGCTTTCTCTTTCAGGGGTGCTAAAAGGCGTCATTGTGTGGTACTGGGTTAATAAGGATAAACAAATAACCCCCCCTTCCCAATCAGCCAATCAAATCTCATCCCTCTGTGAAATTATCCAAACACAAAGCTCTAAGGAAATCAGATTGGTACCAACCAGCCAATCAGAGAGGCCTTTAGAAATTCAAATTGGGTCCAATCAGCAGCCAATCAGAGAGCTTCAAAATCAATTCAAAATGGCGCCCTAATATAGCGATAGAAAACAGTGAACATAAAACGGCATAAAAGTGGATTTAAAGTCTTCTTTCAAGGCTGCTGTGCAGTCCTTGGCAAACTGCCAGGCATGCACCATCCACACATGCCAGATTTCACTGACAAAGGGCCAAAATTTAAGAAAACGGGGTGGCAGAAGACCTTGTTTTGGTCTTTTCAAGCCCCTTCCAACATTTACTTCCCTTTAAGTAAACCCTTGATGCCCCCTGTACCCTTTTATTGGATTATCTGACTCAGGCCACATTAATTTCTGCACATTGAATAAGCCAAAATGACCCATGTACAGTGGGGAAAAAAAACCAGAAAATATTGTGACCAGTGCCTAAAAAAGAGACTAAAAACTCTTTCAGTCTCAATTGCTTCCTTTTGCATGAATCAAACAAAGACAATTGAAGTGTAATTTTTCTAATCTCTTCAAACCGCAACTAGAATCCCAGTTACGTTGACTACCGTTTCATACGTGCCAGTTATGCACATGCGAAAACACCAGAAAATAATGTGACAAGTGGCTCTTTCAGTAGCAATGCTTTCTCTTGCATAAGTCGAACAAAGAGAACTAAATTTCTAACATTTTTTTTCTCCAATCTCTTTATACCGTGACAACAAACCGAGTTACGTTGACTGCCGTCTCATAGGTGCCAGTTTCGTATCTGCGAAAACGTTAAAAACCGACTTGCGGAACATTCTGTAGCAGACGACACCTGTTTGTTAAGTCAAGTATAGGGAACTAAATTTCTAATATATATATTTTTTTCCTCCAATCTCTTTATCCCATGACAACAAACCCATTTCGTTGACTACCGTGTCGTATTTGCCAGTTACGTATCCGCGAAAACGTGAAAAATTGACTTTTGGAACATTCCATAGGAGACGACACCTGTTACTTCGGTCAATTATAGGGATTTTTCTTTTTCGTTTTCTCTCACTAGGGCCATTGACTCGGTTATGAAGACTATCTCACCCACACGTGCTGGTTACGTGCTGCGCATAAAATCGTAAAATTAACTTAGACACTTTCAGAGGCAACAGAAACCTGTTGCGAAAATCGAAGAAAGGTAAATTGAATGTTTCCCTGTTTTCTTAGCAGGGTCAATTTTGGTGACCGTGCGAGTCAAAAGTCAATGTTATGTTTACCCGCTGCGCAAAAATATAAATTTCAGAAGCAACCAGTTGATGTTGCAGAAACTTTTTCCAATTAAAAAAAAATCTTGTTCTTGTTTGAAGGATTTAAAGATAGACCATAACGACACAATAAGATGTAAGAATAAATAATAATCAGTTTTTTCTTTGATAGGGTAGAAAACATTGTGGGAAAAGGAGAAAATGCTGGTAACCTGCATTGTCTTCTTTTCTCAGATTGTTTTTAAAAGCTTTCTATTTCAGGGGTGCTAAAAGGCGTCATTGTGTGGTACTGGGTTAATAAGGATAAACAAATAACCCCCCCTTCCCAATCAGCCAATCAAATCTCATCCCTCTGTGAAATTATCCAAACACAGAAGCTTTAAGGAAATCAGATTTGTACCAACCAGCCAATCAGAGAGGCCTTTAGAAATTCAAATTGGGTCCAATCAGCAGCCAATCAGAGAGCTTCAAAATCAATTTAAAATGGCGCCCTAATATAGCGATAGAAAACAGTGAACAAAAAACGGCATAAAAGTGGATTTAAAGTCTTCTTTCAAGGCTGCTGTGCAGTCCTTGGCAAACTGCCAGGCAAGCACCATCCACACATGCCAGATTTCACTGACAAAGGGCCAAAATTTAAGAAAACGGGGTGGCAGAAGACCTTGTTTTGGTCTTTTCAAGCCCCTTGCAACAGTTACTTCCCTTTAAGTAAACCCTTGATGCCCCCTTTACCCTTTTATTGGATTATCTGACTCAGGCCACATTAATTTCTGCACATTGAATAAGCCAAAATGACCCATGTACAGTGGGGAAAAAAAACAGAAAATATTGTGACCAGTGGCTAAAAAAGACACTAAAAACTCTTTCAGTCTCAATTGCTTCCTTTTGCATGAATCAAACAAAGACAATTGAAGTGTAATTTTTCTAATCTCTTCAAACCGCAACTAGAATCCCAGTTACGTTGACTACGGTTTCATACGTGCCAGTTACGCACATGCGAAAACACCATAAAATAATGTGACAAGTGCCTTTTTCAGTAGCAATGCTTTCTCTTGCATAAGACGAACAAAGGGAACTAAATTTCTAACATTTTTTTTCTCCAATCTCTTTATACCGTGACAACAAACCGAGTTACGTTGACTGCCGTCTCATAGGTGCCAGTTTCGTATCCGCGAAAACGTGAAAAACCGACTTGCGGAACATTCTGTAGCAGACGACACCTGTTTAAGTCAAGTATAGGGAACTAAATTTCTAATATATATATTTTTCTTCCTCCAATCTCTTTATCCCATGACAACAAACCCATTTCGTTGACTACCGTGTCATATTTGCCAGTTATGTATCCGCGAAAACGTGAAAAATCAACTTTTGGAACATTCCATAGCAGACGACACCTGTTACTTCAGTCAATTATAGGGATTTTTCTTTTTCGTTTTCTCTCACTAGGGCCATTGACTCGGTTACGAAGACTATCTCACCCACAGGTGCTGGTTACGTGCTGCGCATAAAATCGTAAAATCAACTTAGACACTTTCAGAGGCAACAGAAACCTGTTGCGCAAATCGAAGAAAGGTAAATTGAATGTTTCCCTGTTTTCTTAGCAGGGTCAATTTTGGTGACCGTGCGAGTCAAAAGTCAATGTTATGTTTACCCGCTGCGCAAAAATATAAATTTCAGAAGCAACCAGTTGGTGTTGCAGAAACTTTTTCCAATTAAAAAAAAATCTTGTTCTTGTTTGAACGATTTAAATATAGACCATAACGACACAATAAGATGTAAGAATAAATAATAATCAGTTTTTTCTTTGATAGGGTAGAAAACATTGTGGGAAAAGGAGAAAATGCTGGTAACCTGCATTGTCTTCTTTTCTCAGATTGTTTTTAAAAGCTTTCTCTTTCAGGGGTGCTAAAAGGCGTCATTGTGTGGTACTGGGTTAATAAGGATAAACAAATAACCCCCCCTTCCCAATCAGCCAATCAAATATCATCCCTCTGTGAAATTATCCAATCACAGAAGCTTTAAGGAAATCAGATTGGTACCAACCAGCCAATCAGAGAGGCCTTTAGAATTTCAAATTGGGTCCAATCAGCAGCCAATCAGAGAGCTTCAAAATCAATTTAAAATGGCGCCCTAATATAGCGATAGAAAACAGTGAACAAAAAACGGCATGAAAGTGGATTTAAAGTCTTCTTTCAAGGCTGCTGTGCAGTCCTTGGCAAACTGCCAGGCATGCACCATCCACACATGCCAGATTTCACTGACAAAGGGCCAAAATTTAAGAAAACGGGGTGGCAGAAGACCTTGTTTTGATCTTTTCAAGCCCCTTGCAACAGTTACTTCCCTTTAAGTAAACCCTTGATGCCCCCTTTACCCTTTTATTGGATTATCTGACTCAGGCCACATTAATTTCTGCACATTGAATAAGCCAAAATGACCCATGTACAGTGGGGAAAAAAAACAACAGAAAATATTGTGACCAGTGCCTAAAAAAAAGACTAAAAACTCTTTCAGTCTCAATTGCTTCCTTTTGCATGAATCAAACAAAGACAATTGAAGTGTAATTTTTCTAATCTCTTCAAACCGCAACTAGAATCCCAGTTACGTTGACTACCGTTTCATACGTACCAGTTATGCACATGCGAAAACACCAGAAAATAATGTGACAAGTGGCTCTTTCAGTAGCAATGCTTTCTCTTGCATAAGTCAAACAAAGAGAACTAAATTTCTAACATTTTTTTTCTCCAATCTCTTTATACCGTGACAACAAACCGAGTTACGTTGACTGCCATCTCATAGGTGCCAGTTTCGTATCCGCGAAAACGTGAAAAACCGACTTGCGGAACATTCTGTAGCAGACGACACCTGTTTGTTAAGTCAAGTATAGGGTACTAAATTTCTAATATATATATTTTTCTTCCTCCAATCTCTTTATCCCATGACAACAAACCCATTTCGTTGACTACCGTGTCATATTTGCCAGTTATGTATCCGCGAAAACGTGAAAAATCAACTTTTGGAATATTCCATAGCAGACGACACCTGTTACTTCAGTCAATTATAGGGATTTTTCTTTTTCGTTTTCTCTCACTAGGGCCATTGACTCGGTTACGAAGACTATCTAACCCACACGTGCTGGTTACGTGCTGCGCATAAAATCGTAAAATCAACTTAGACACTTTCAGAGGCAACAGAAACCTGTTGCGCAAATCGAAGAAAGGTAAATTGAATGTTTCCCTGTTTTCTTAGCAGGGTCAATTTTGGTGACCGTGCGAGTCAAAAGTCAATGTTATGTTTACCCGCTGCGCAAAAATATAAATTTCAGAAGCAACCAGTTGATGTTGCAGAAACTTTTTCCAATTAAAAAAAAATCTTGTTCTTGTTTGAAAGATTTAAAGATAGACCATAACGACACAATAAGATGTAAGAATAAATAATAATCAGTTTTTTCTTTGATAGGGAAGAAAACATTGTGGGAAAAGGAGAAAATGCTGGTAACCTGCATTGTCTTCTTTTCTCAGATTGTTTTTAAAAGCTTTCTATTTCAGGGGTGCTAAAAGGCGTCATTGTGTGGTACTGGGTTAATAAGGATAAACAAATAACCCCCCCCTTCCCAATCAGCCAATCAAATCTCATCCCTCTGTGAAATTATCCAATCACAGAAGCTTTAAGGAAATCAGATTGGTACCAACCAGCCAATCAGAGAGGCCTTTAGAAATTCAAATTGGGTCCAATCAGCAGCCAATCAGAGAGCTTCAAAATCAATTCAAAATGGCGCCCTAATATAGCGATAGAAAACAGTGAACAAAAAACGGCATAAAAGTGGATTTAAAGTCTTCTTTCAAGGCTGCTGTGCAGTCCTTGGCAAACTGCCAGGCATGCACCATCCACACATGCCAGATTTCACTGACAAAGGGCCAAAATTTAAGAAAACGGGGTGGCAGAAGACCTTGTTTTGGTCTTTTCAAGCCCCTTGCAACAGTTACTTCCCTTTAAGTAAACCCTTGATGCCCCCTTTACCCTTTTATTGGATTATCTGACTCAGGCCACATTAATTTCTGCACATTGAATAAGCCAAAATGACCCATGTACAGTGGGGAAAAAAACCCAGAAAATATTGTGACCAGTGCCTAAAAAAGAGACTAAAAACTCTTTCAGTCTCAATTGCTTCCTTTTGCATGAATCAAACAAAGACAATTGAAGTGTAATTTTTCTAATCTCTTCAAACCGCAACTAGAATCCCAGTTACGTTGACTACCGTTTCATACGTGCCAGTTATGCACATGCGAAAACACCAGAAAATAATGTGACAAGTGGCTCTTTCAGTAGCAATGCTTTCTCTTGCATAAGTCGAACAAAGAGAACTAAATTTCTAACATTTTTTTTCTCCAATCTCTTTATACCGTGACAACAAACCGAGTTACGTTGACTGCCGTCTCATAGGTGCCAGTTTCGTATCCGCGAAAACGTTAAAAACCGACTTGCGGAACATTCTGTAGCAGACGACACCTGTTTGTTAAGTCAAGTATAGGGAACTAAATTTCTAATATATATATTTTTTTCCTCCAATCTCTTTATCCCATGACAACAAACCCATTTCGTTGACTACCGTGTCGTATTTGCCAGTTACGTATCCGCGAAAACGTGAAAAATTGACTTTTGGAACATTCCATAGGAGACGACACCTGTTACTTCGGTCAATTATAGGGATTTTTCTTTTTCGTTTTCTCTCACTAGGGCCATTGACTCGGTTATGAAGACTATCTCACCCACACGTGCTGGTTACGTGCTGCGCATAAAATCGTAAAATTAACTTAGACACTTTCAGAGGCAACAGAAACCTGTTGCGCAAATCGAAGAAAGGTAAATTGAATGTTTCCCTGTTTTCTTAGCAGGGTCAATTTTGGTGACCGTGCGAGTCAAAAGTCAATGTTATGTTTACCCGCTGCGCAAAAATATAAATTTCAGAAGCAACCAGTTGATGTTGCAGAAACTTTTTCCAATTAAAAAAAAATCTTGTTCTTGTTTGAAGGATTTAAAGATAGACCATAACGACACAATAAGATGTAAGAATAAATAATAATCAGTTTTTTCTTTGATAGGGTAGAAAACATTGTGGGAAAAGGAGAAAATGCTGGTAACCTGCATTGTCTTCTTTTCTCAGATTGTTTTTAAAAGCTTTCTATTTCAGGGGTGCTAAAAGGCGTCATTGTGTGGTACTGGGTTAATAAGGATAAACAAATAACCCCCCCTTCCCAATCAGCCAATCAAATCTCATCCCTCTGTGAAATTATCCAAACACAGAAGCTTTAAGGAAATCAGATTTGTACCAACCAGCCAATCAGAGAGGCCTTTAGAAATTCAAATTGGGTCCAATCAGCAGCCAATCAGAGAGCTTCAAAATCAATTTAAAATGGCGCCCTAATATAGCGATAGAAAACAGTGAACAAAAAACGGCATAAAAGTGGATTTAAAGTCTTCTTTCAAGGCTGCTGTGCAGTCCTTGGCAAACTGCCAGGCAAGCACCATCCACACATGCCAGATTTCACTGACAAAGGGCCAAAATTTAAGAAAACGGGGTGGCAGAAGACCTTGTTTTGGTCTTTTCAAGCCCCTTGCAACAGTTACTTCCCTTTAAGTAAACCCTTGATGCCCCCTTTACCCTTTTATTGGATTATCTGACTCAGGCCACATTAATTTCTGCACATTGAATAAGCCAAAATGACCCATGTACAGTGGAGAAAAAAAACAGAAAATATTGTGACCAGTGGCTAAAAAAGACACTAAAAACTCTTTCAGTCTCAATTGCTTCCTTTTGCATGAATCAAACAAAGACAATTGAAGTGTAATTTTTCTAATCTCTTCAAACCGCAACTAGAATCCCAGTTACGTTGACTACGGTTTCATACGTGCCAGTTATGCACATGCGAAAACACCATAAAATAATGTGACAAGTGGCTTTTTCAGTAGCAATGCTTTCTCTTGCATAAGACGAACAAAGGGAACTAAATTTCTAACATTTTTTTTCTCCAATCTCTTTATACCGTGACAACAAACCGAGTTACGTTGACTGCCGTCTCATAGGTGCCAGTTTCGTATCCGCGAAAACGTGAAAAACCGACTTGCGGAACATTCTGTAGCAGACGACACCTGTTTGTTAAGTCAAGTATAGGGAACTAAATTTCTAATATATATATATTTTTTCCTCCAATCTCTTTATCCCATGACAACAAACCCATTTACGTTGACTACCGTGTCATAGGTGCCAGTTACGTATCCGCAAAAACGTGAAAAATCGACTTTTGGAACATTCCATAGCAGACGACACCTGTTGCTTCGGTCAATTATAGGGATTTTTCTTTTTCGTTTTCTCTCACTAGGGCCATTGACTCGGTTACGAAGACTATCTCACCCACACGTGCTGGTTACGTGCTGCGCATAAAATCGTAAAATCAACTTAGACACTTTCAGAGGCAACAGAAACCTGTTGCGCAAATCGAAGAAAGGTAAATTGAATGTTTCCCTGTTTTCTTAGAAGGGTCAATTTTGGTGACTGTGCGCGTCAAAAGTCAATGTTATGTTTAACCGCTGCGCAAAAATATAAATTTCAGAAGCAACCAGTTGGTGTTGCAGAAACTTTTTCCAATTAAAAAAAAATCTTGTTCTTGTTTGAAGGATTTAAAGATAGACCATAACGACACAATAAGATGTAAGAATAAATAATAATCAGTTTTTTCTTTGATAGGGTAGAAAACATTGTGGGAAAAGGAGAAAATGCTGGTAACCTGCATTGTCTTCTTTTCTCAGATTGTTTTTAAAAGCTTTCTCTTTCAGGCGTGTTAAAAGGCGTCATTGTGTGGTACTGGGTTAATAAGGATAAACAAATAACCCCCCCCCTTCCCAATCAGCCAATCAAATCTCATCCCTCTGTGAAATTATCCAATCACAGAAGCTTTAAGGAAATCAGATTGGTACCAACCAGCCAATCAGAGAGGCCTTTAGAAATTCAAATTGGGTCCAATCAGTAGCCAATCAGAGAGGTTCAAAATCAATACAAAATGGCGCCCTAATATAGCGATAGAAAACAGTGAACAAAAAACGGCATAAAAGTGGATTTAAAGTCTTCTTTCAAGGCTGCTGTGCAGTCCTTGGCAAACTGCCAGGCATGCACCATCCACATATGCCAGATTTCACTGACAAAGGGCCAAAATTTAAGAAAACGGGGTGGCAGAAAACCTTGTTTTGGTCTTTTCAAGCCCCTTGCAACAGTTACTTCCCTTTAAGTAAACCCTTGATGCCCCCTTTACCCTTTTATTGGATTATCTGACTCAGGCCACATTAATTTCTGCACATTGAATAAGCCAAAATGACCCATGTACAGTGGGGAAAAAAACCCAGAAAATATTGTGACCAGTGGCTAAAAAAGAGACTAAAAACTCTTTCAGTCTCAATTGCTTCCTTTTGCATGAATCAAACAAAGACAATTGAAGTGTAATTTTTCTAATCTCTTCAAACCGCAACTAGAATCCCAGTTACGTTGACTACCGTTTCATACGTGCCAGTTACGCACATTCGAAAACACAGAAAATAATGTGACAAGTGGCTCTTTCAGTAGCAATGCTTTCTCTTGCATAAGTCGAACAAAGAGAACTAAATTTCTAACATTTTTTTTCTCCAATCTCTTTATACCGTGACAACAAACCGAGTTACGTTGACTGCCGTCTCATAGGTGCCAGTTTCGTATCCGCGAAAACGTGAAAAACCAACTTACGGAACATTCTGTAGCAGACGACACCTGTTTGTTAAGTCAAGTATAGGGAACTAAATTTCTAATATATATATTTTTTTTCCTCCAATCTCTTTATCCCATGACAACAAACCCATTTACGTTGACTACCGTGTCATAGGTGCCAGTTACGTATCCGCGAAAACGTGAAAAATCGACTTTTGGAACATTCCATAGCAGACGACACCTGTTGCTTCGGTCAATTATAGGGATTTTTCTTTTTCGTTTTCTCTCACTAGGGCCATTGACTCGGTTACGAAGACTATCTCACCCATACGTGCTGGTTACGTGCCGCGCATAAATTCGTAAAATCAACTTAGACACTTTCAGAGGCAACAAAAACCTGTTGCGCAAATCGAAGAAAGGTAAATTGAATGTTTCCCTGTTTTCTTAGCAGGGTCAATTTTGGTGACCGTGCGAGTCAAAAGTCAATGTTATGTTTAACCGCTGCGCAAAAATATAAATTTCAGAAGCAACCAGTTGGTGTTGCAGAAACTTTTTCCAATTAAAAAAAAATCTTGTTCTTGTTTGAAGGATTTAAAGATAGACCATAACGACACAATAAGATGTAAGAATAAATAATAATCAGTTTTTTCTTTGATAGGGTAGAAAACATTGTGGGAAAAGGAGAAAATGCTGGTAACCTGCATTGTCTTCTTTTCTCAGATTGCTTTTAAAAGCTTTCTCTTTCAGGGGTGTTAAAAGGCGTCATTGTGTGGTACTGGGTTAATAAGGATAAACAAATAACCCCTCCCTTCCCAATCAGCCAATCAAATCTCATCCCTCTGTGAAATTATCCAATCACAGAAGCTTTAAGGAAATCAGATTGGTACCAACCAGCCAATCAGAGAGGCCTTTAGAAATTCAACTTGGGTCCAATCAGCAGCCAATCAGAGAGCTTCAAAATCAATTCAAAATGGCGCCCTAATATAGCGATAGAAAACAGTGAACAAAAAACGGCATAAAAGTGGATTTAAAGTCTTCTTTCAAGGCTGCTGTGCAGTCCTTGGCAAACTGCCAGGCATGCACCATCCACACATGCCAGATTTCACTGACAAAGGGCCAAAATTTAAGAAAACGGGGTGGCAGAAGACCTTGTTTTGGTCTTTTCAAGCCCCTTGCAACAGTTACTTCCCTTTAAGTAAACCCTTGATGCCCCCTTTACCCTTTTATTGGATTATCTGACTCAGGCCACATTAATTTCTGCACATTGAATAAGCCAAAATGACCCATGTACAGTGGGGAAAAAAAAACCAGAAAATATTGTGACCAGTGGCTAAAAAAGAGACTAAAAACTCTTTCAGTCTCAATTGCTTCCTTTTGCATGAATCAAACAAAGACAATTGAAGTGTAATTTTTCTAATCTCTTCAAACCGCAACTAGAATCCCAGTTACGTTGACTACCGTTTCATACGTGCCAGTTACGCACATGCGAAAACACCAGAAAATAATGTGACAAGTGGCTTTTTCAGTAGCAATGCTTTCTCTTGCATAAGTCGAACAAAGAGAACTAAATTTCTAACATTTTTTTTCTCCAATCTCTTTATACCGTGACAGCAAACCAAGTTACCTTGATTGCCGTCTCATAGGTGTCAGTTTCGTATCCGCGAAAATGTGAAAAACTGACTTGCGGAACATTCTGTAGCAGACGACACCTGTTTGTGAAGTCAAGTATAGGGAACTAAATTTCTAATATATATATTTTTTTTCCTCCAATCTCTTTATCCCATGACAACAAACCCATTTCGTTGACTACCGTGTCGTATTTGCCAGTTACGTATCCACGAAAACGTGCAAAAATCGACTTTTGGAACATTCCATAGCAGACGACACCTGTTACTTCGGTCAATTATAGGGATTTTTCTTTTTCGTTTTCTCTCACTAGGGCCATTGACTCGGTTACGAAGACTATCTCACCCACACGTGCTGGTTACGTGCTGCGCATAAAATCGTAAAATCAACTTAGACACTTTCAGAGGCAACAGAAACCTGTTGCGCAAATCGAAGAAAGGTAAATTGAATGTTTCCCTGTTTTCTAAGAAGGGTCAATTTTGGTGACCGTGCGAGTCAAAAGTCAATGTTATGTTTAACCGCTGCGCAAAAATATAAATTTCAGAAGCAACCAGTTGGTGTTGCAGAAACTTTTTCCAATTAAAAAAAATCTTGTTCTTGTTTGAAGGATTTAAAGATAGACCATAACGACACAATAAGATGTAAGAATAAATAATAATCAGTTTTTTCTTTGATAGGGTAGAAAACATTGTGGGAAAAGGAGAAAATGCTGGTAACCTGCATTGTCTTCTTTTCTCAGATTGTTTTTAAAAGCTTTCTCTTTCAGGGGTGTTAAAAGGCGTCATTGTGTGGTACTGGGTTAATAAGGATAAACAAATGACCCCCCTTCCCAATCAGCCAGTCAAATCTCATCCCTCTGTGAAATTATCCAATCACAGAAGCTTTAAGGAAATCAGATTGGTACCAACCAGCCCATCAGAGAGGCCTTTAGAAATTCAAATTGGGTCCAATCAGCAGCCAATCAGAGAGCTTCAAAATCAATTCAAAATGGCGCCCTAATATAGCGATAGAAAACAGTGAACAAAAAACGGCATAAAAGTGGATTTAAAGTCTTCTTTCAAGGCTGCTGTGCAGTCCTTGGCAAACTGCCAGGCATGCACCATCCACACATGCCAGATTTCACTGACAAAGGGCCAAAATTTAAGAAAACGGGGTGGCAGAAGACCTTGTTTTGGTCTTTTCAAGCCCCTTGCAACAGTTACTTCCCTTTAAGTAAACTCTTGATGCCCCCTTTACCCTTTTATTGGATTATCTGACTCAGGCCACATTAATTTCTGCACATTGAATAAGCCAAAATGACCCATGTACAGTGGGGAAAAAAACCCAGAAAATATTGTGACCAGTGGCTAAAAAAGAGACTAAAAACTCTTTCAGTCTCAATTGCTTCCTTTTGCATGAATCAAACAAAGACAATTGAAGTGTAATTTTTCTAATCTCTTCAAACCGCAACTAGAATCCCAGTTACGTTGACTACCGTTTCATACGTGCCAGTTACGCACATGCGAAAACACCAGAAAATAATGTGACAAGTGGCTCTTTCAGTAGCAATGCTTTCTCTTGCATAAGTCGAACAAAGAGAACTAAATTTCTAACATTTTTTTTCTCCAATCTCTTTATACCGTGACAACAAATCGAGTTACGTTGACTGCCGTCTCATAGGTGCCAGTTTCGTATCCGCGAAAATGTGAAAAACCGACTTGCGGAACATTCTGTAGCAGACGACACCTGTTTGTTAAGTCAAGTATAGGGAACTAAATTTCTAATATATATATTTTTTTCCTCCAATCTCTTTATCCCATGACAACAAACCTATTTTGTTGACTACCGTGTCATATTTGCCAGTTACGTATCCGCGAAAACGTGAAAAATTGACTTTTGGAACATTCCATAGCAGACGACACCTGTTACTTCAGTCAATTATAGGGATTTTTCTTTTTCGTTTTCTCTCACTAGGGCCATTGACTCGGTTACGAAGACTATCTCACCCACACGTGCTTGTTACGTGCTGCGCATAAAATCGTAAAATCAACTTAGACACTTTCAGAGGCAACAGAAACCTGTTGCGCAAATCGAAGAAAGGTAAATTGAATGTTTCCCTGTTTTCTTAGCAGGGTCAATTTTGGTGACCGTGCGAGTCAAAAGTCAATGTTATGTTTACCCGCTGCGCAAAAATATAAATTTCAGAAGCAACCAGTTGGTGTTGCAGAAACTTTTTCCAATTAAAAAGAAATCTTGTTCTTGTTTGAAGGATTTAAAGATAGACCATAACGACACAATAAGATGTAAGAATAAATAATAATCAGTTTTTTCTTTGATAGGGTAGAAAACATTGTGGGAAAAGGAGAAAATGCTGGTAACCTGCATTGTCTTCTTTTCTCAGATTGTTTTTAAAAGCTTTCTCTTTCAGGGGTGCTAGAAGGCGTCATTGTGTGGTACTGGGTTAATAAGGATAAACAAATAACCCCCCCTTCCCAATCAGCCAATAAAATCTCATCCTCTGTGAAATTAGCCAATCACAGAAGCTTTAAGGAAATCAGATTGGTACCAACCAGCCAATCAGAGAGGCCTTTAGAAATTCAAATTGGGTCCAATCAGCAGCCAATGAGAGAGCTTCAAAATCAATTCAAAATGGCGCCCTAATATAGCGATAGAAAACAGTGAACAAAAAACGGCATAAAAAAGGATTTAAAGTCTTCTTTCAAGGCTGCTGTGCAGTCCTTGGCAAACTGCCAGGCATGCACCATCCATACATGCTAGATTTCACTGACAAAGGGCCAAAATTTAAGAAAACGGGGTGGCAGAAGACCTTGTTTTGGTCTTTTCAAGCGCCTTGCAACAGTTACTTCCCTTTAAGTAAACCCTTGATGCCCCCTTTACCCTTTTATTGGATTATCTGACTCAGGCCACATTAATTTCTGTACATTGAATAAGCCAAAATGACCCATGTACAGTGGGGAAAAAAAACCAGAAAATATTGTGACCAGTGGCTAAAAAAGAGACTAAAAACTCTTTCAGTCTCAATTGCTTCCTTTTGCATGAATCAAAAAAAGACAATTGAAGTGTAATTTTTCTAATCTCTTCAAACCGCAACTAGAATCCCAGTTACGTTGACTACCGTTTCATACGTGCCAGTCATGCACATGCGAAAACACCAGAAAATAATGTGACAAGTGGCTCTTTCAGTAGCAATGCTTTCTCTTGCATAAGTCGAGCAAAGAGAACTAAATTTCTAACATTTTTTTTCTCCAATCTCTTTATACCGTGACAACAAACCGAGTTACGTTGACTGCCGTCTCATAGGTGCCAGTTTCGTATCCGCAAAAACGTGAAAAACCGACTTGCGGAACATTCTGTAGCAGACGACACCTGTTTGTTAAGTCAAGTATAGGGAACTAAATTTCTAATATATATATTTTTTTTTCTCCAATCTCTTCATCCCATGACAACAAACCCATTTCGTTGACTACCGTATCGTATTTGCCAGTTACGTATCCGCGAAAAGGTGAAAAATCGACTTTTGGAACATTCCATAGCAGATGACACCTGTTACTTCGGTCAATTATAGGGATTTTTCTTTTTCGTTTTCTCTCACTAGGGCCATTGACTCGGTTACGAAGACTATCTCACCCACACGTGCTGGTTACGTGCTGCGCATAAAATCGTAAAATCAACTTAGACACTTTCAGAGGCAACAGAAACCTGTTGTGCAAATCGAAGAAAGGTAAATTGAATGTTTCCCTGTTTTCTTAGCAGGGTCAATTTTGGTGACCGTGCGAGTCAAAAGTCAATGTTATGTTTAACCGCTGCGCAAAAATATAAATTTCAGAAGCAACCAGTTGGTGTTGCAGAAACTTTTTCCAATTAAAAAAAAATCTTGTTCTTGTTTGAAGGATTTAAAGATAGACCATAACGACACAATAAGATGTAAGAATAAATAATAATCAGTTTTTTCTTTGATAGGGTAGAAAACATTGTGGGAAAAGGAGAAAATGCTGGTAACCTGCATTGTCTTCTTTTCTCAGATTGTTTTTAAAAGCTTTCCCTTTCAGGGGTGCTAAAAGGCGTCATTGTGTGGTACTGGGTTAATAATGATAAACAAATAACCCCCCCTTTCCAATCAGCCAATAAAATCTCATCCTCTGTGAAATTATCCAATCACAGAAGCTTTAAGAAAATCAGATTGGTACCAACCAGCCAATCAGAGAGGCCTTTAGAAATTCAAATTGGGTCCAATCAGCAGCCAATCAGAGAGCTTCAAAATCAATTCAAAATGGCGCCCTAATATAGCGATAGAAAACAGTGAACAAAAAACGGCATAAAAGTGGATTTAAAGTCTTCTTTCAAGGCTGCTGTGCAGTCCTTGGCAAACTGCCAGGCATGCACCATCCACACATGCCAGATTTCACTGACAAAGGGCCAAAATTTAAGAAAATAGGTGGCAGGAGACCTTGCTTTGGTCTTTTCAAGCCCCTTGCAACAGTTACTTCCCTTTAAGTAAACCCTTGATGCCCCCTTTACCCTTTTATTGGATTATCTGACTCAGGCCACATTAATTTCTGCACATTGAATAAGCCAAAATGACCCATGTACAGTGGGGAAAAAAACCCAGAAAATATTGTGACCAGTGCCTAAAAAAGAGACTAAAAACTCTTTCAGTCTCAATTGCTTCCTTTTGCATGAATCAAACAAAGACAATTGAAGTGTAATTTTTCTAATCTCTTCAAACCGCAACTAGAATCCCAGTTACGTTGACTACCGTTTCATACGTGCCAGTTATGCACATGCGAAAACACAAGAAAATAATGTGACAAGTGGCTCTTTCAGTAGCAATGCTTTCTCTTGCATAAGTCGAACAAAGAGAACTAAATTTCTAACATTTTTTTTCTCCAATCTCTTTATACCGTGACAACAAACCGAGTTACGTTGACTGCCGTCTCATAGGTGCCAGTTTCGTATCCGCGAAAACGTGAAAAACCGACTTGCAGAACATTCTGTAGCAGACGACACCTGTTTGTTAAGTCAAGTATAGGGAACTAAATTTCTAATATATATATTTTTTTTCCTCCAATCTCTTTATCCCATGACAACAAACCCATTTCGTTGACTACCGTGTCGTATTTGCCAGTTACGTATCCGCGAAAACGTGAAAAATCAACTTTTGGAACATTCCATAGCAGACGACACCTGTTACTTCGGTCAATTATAGGGATTTTTCTTTTTCGTTTTCTCTCACTAGGGCCATTGACTCGGTTACGAAGACTATCTCACCCACACGTGCTGGTTACGTGCTGCGCATAAAATCGTAAAATCAACTTAGACACTTTCAGAGGCAACAGAAACCTGTTGTGCAAATCGAAGAAAGGTAAATTTAATGTTTCCCTGTTTTCTTAGCAGGGTCAATTTTGGTGACCGTGCGAGTCAAAAGTCAATGTTATGTGTAACCGCTGCGCAAAAATATAAATTTCAGAAGCAACCAGTTGGTGTTGCAGAAACTTTTTCCAATTAAAAAAAAATCTTGTTCTTGTTTGAAGGATTTAAAGATAGACCATAACGACACAATAAGATGTAAGAATAAATAATAATCAGTTTTTTCTTTGATAGGGTAGAAAACATTGTGGGAAAAGGAGAAAATGCTGGTAACCTGTATTGTCTTCTTTTCTCAGATTGTTTTTAAAAGCTTTCTCTTTCAGGGTTGCTAAAAGGCGTCATTGTGTGGTACTGGGTTAATAAGGATAAAAAAATAACCCCCCTTCCCAATCAGCCAATCAAATCTCATCCCTCTGTGAAATTATCCAATCACAGAAGCTTTAAGGAAATCAGATTGGTACCAACCAGCCAATCAGAGAGGCCTTTAGTAATTCAAATTGGGTCCAATCAGCAGCCAATCAGAGAGCTTCAAAATCAATTCAAAATGGCGCCCTAATATAGCGATAGAAAACAGTGAACAAAAAACGGCATAAAAGTGGATTTAAAGTCTTCTTTCAAGGCTGCTGTGCAGTGCTTGGCAAACTGCCAAGCATGCACCATCCATACATGCTAGATTTCACTGACAAAGGGCCAAAATTTAAGAAAACGGGGTGGCAGAAGACCTTGTTTTGGTCTTTTCAAGCCCCTTGCAACAGTTACTTCCCTTTAAGTAAACCCTTGATGCCCCCTTTACCCTTTTATTGGATTATCTGCTTCAGGGCACATTAATTTCTGCACATTGAATAAGCCAAAATGACCCATGTACAGTGGGGAAAAAAACCCAGAAAATATTGTGACCAGTGCCTAAAAAAGAGACTAAAAACTCTTTCAGTCTCAATTGCTTCATTTTGCATGAATCAAACAAAGACAATTGAAGTGTAATTTTTCTAATCTCTTCAAACCGCAACTAGAATCCCAGTTACGTTGACTACCGTTTCATACGTGCCAGTTACGCACATGCGAAAACACCAGAAAATAATGTGACAAGTGGCTCATTCAGTAGCAATGCTTTCTCTTGCATAAGTCGAACAAAGAGAACTAAATTTCTAACATTTTTTTTCTCCAATCTCTTTATACCGTGACAACAAACCGAGTTACATTGACTGCCATCTCATAGGTGCCAGTTTCGTATCCGCGAAAACGTGAAAAACCGACTTGCGGAACATTCTGTAGCAGACGACACCTGTTTAAGTCAAGTATAGGGAACTAAATTTCTAATATATATATTTTTCTTCCTCCAATCTCTTTATCCCATGACAACAAACCCATTTCGTTGACTACCGTGTCATATTTGCCAGTTATGTATCCGCGAAAACGTGAAAAATCAACTTTTGGAACATTCCATAGCAGACGACACCTGTTACTTCAGTCAATTATAGGGATTTTTCTTTTTCGTTTTCTCTCACTAGGGCCATTGACTCGGTTACGAAGACTATCTCACCCACAGGTGCTGGTTACGTGCTGCGCATAAAATCGTAAAATCAACTTAGACACTTTCAGAGGCAACAGAAACCTGTTGCGCAAATCGAAGAAAGGTAAATTGAATGTTTCCCTGTTTTCTTAGCAGGGTCAATTTTGGTGACCGTGCGAGTCAAAAGTCAATGTTATGTTTACCCGCTGCGCAAAAATATAAATTTCAGAAGCAACCAGTTGGTGTTGCAGAAACTTTTTCCAATTAAAAAAAAATCTTGTTCTTGTTTGAACGATTTAAATATAGACCATAACGACACAATAAGATGTAAGAATAAATAATAATCAGTTTTTTCTTTGATAGGGTAGAAAACATTGTGGGAAAAGGAGAAAATGCTGGTAACCTGCATTGTCTTCTTTTCTCAGATTGTTTTTAAAAGCTTTCTCTTTCAGGGGTGCTAAAAGGCGTCATTGTGTGGTACTGGGTTAATAAGGATAAACAAATAACCCCCCCTTCCCAATCAGCCAATCAAATATCATCCCTCTGTGAAATTATCCAATCACAGAAGCTTTAAGGAAATCAGATTGGTACCAACCAGCCAATCAGAGAGGCCTTTAGAATTTCAAATTGGGTCCAATCAGCAGCCAATCAGAGAGCTTCAAAATCAATTTAAAATGGCGCCCTAATATAGCGATAGAAAACAGTGAACAAAAAACGGCATGAAAGTGGATTTAAAGTCTTCTTTCAAGGCTGCTGTGCAGTCCTTGGCAAACTGCCAGGCATGCACCATCCACACATGCCAGATTTCACTGACAAAGGGCCAAAATTTAAGAAAACGGGGTGGCAGAAGACCTTGTTTTGATCTTTTCAAGCCCCTTGCAACAGTTACTTCCCTTTAAGTAAACCCTTGATGCCCCCTTTACCCTTTTATTGGATTATCTGACTCAGGCCACATTAATTTCTGCACATTGAATAAGCCAAAATGACCCATGTACAGTGGGGAAAAAAAACAACAGAAAATATTGTGACCAGTGCCTAAAAAAAAGACTAAAAACTCTTTCAGTCTCAATTGCTTCCTTTTGCATGAATCAAACAAAGACAATTGAAGTGTAATTTTTCTAATCTCTTCAAACCGCAACTAGAATCCCAGTTACGTTGACTACCGTTTCATACGTACCAGTTATGCACATGCGAAAACACCAGAAAATAATGTGACAAGTGGCTCTTTCAGTAGCAATGCTTTCTCTTGCATAAGTCAAACAAAGAGAACTAAATTTCTAACATTTTTTTTCTCCAATCTCTTTATACCGTGACAACAAACCGAGTTACGTTGACTGCCATCTCATAGGTGCCAGTTTCGTATCCGCGAAAACGTGAAAAACCGACTTGCGGAACATTCTGTAGCAGACGACACCTGTTTGTTAAGTCAAGTATAGGGTACTAAATTTCTAATATATATATTTTTCTTCCTCCAATCTCTTTATCCCATGACAACAAACCCATTTCGTTGACTACCGTGTCATATTTGCCAGTTATGTATCCGCGAAAACGTGAAAAATCAACTTTTGGAATATTCCATAGCAGACGACACCTGTTACTTCAGTCAATTATAGGGATTTTTCTTTTTCGTTTTCTCTCACTAGGGCCATTGACTCGGTTACGAAGACTATCTAACCCACACGTGCTGGTTACGTGCTGCGCATAAAATCGTAAAATCAACTTAGACACTTTCAGAGGCAACAGAAACCTGTTGCGCAAATCGAAGAAAGGTAAATTGAATGTTTCCCTGTTTTCTTAGCAGGGTCAATTTTGGTGACCGTGCGAGTCAAAAGTCAATGTTATGTTTACCCGCTGCGCAAAAATATAAATTTCAGAAGCAACCAGTTGATGTTGCAGAAACTTTTTCCAATTAAAAAAAAATCTTGTTCTTGTTTGAAAGATTTAAAGATAGACCATAACGACACAATAAGATGTAAGAATAAATAATAATCAGTTTTTTCTTTGATAGGGAAGAAAACATTGTGGGAAAAGGAGAAAATGCTGGTAACCTGCATTGTCTTCTTTTCTCAGATTGTTTTTAAAAGCTTTCTATTTCAGGGGTGCTAAAAGGCGTCATTGTGTGGTACTGGGTTAATAAGGATAAACAAATAACCCCCCCTTCCCAATCAGCCAATCAAATCTCATCCCTCTGTGAAATTATCCAATCACAGAAGCTTTAAGGAAATCAGATTGGTACCAACCAGCCAATCAGAGAGGCCTTTAGAAATTCAAATTGGGTCCAATCAGCAGCCAATCAGAGAGCTTCAAAATCAATTCAAAATGGCGCCCTAATATAGCGATAGAAAACAGTGAACAAAAAACGGCATAAAAGTGGATTTAAAGTCTTCTTTCAAGGCTGCTGTGCAGTCCTTGGCAAACTGCCAGGCATGCACCATCCACACATGCCAGATTTCACTGACAAAGGGCCAAAATTTAAGAAAACGGGGTGGCAGAAGACCTTGTTTTGGTCTTTTCAAGCCCCTTGCAACAGTTACTTCCCTTTAAGTAAACCCTTGATGCCCCCTTTACCCTTTTATTGGATTATCTGACTCAGGCCACATTAATTTCTGCACATTGAATAAGCCAAAATGACCCATGTACAGTGGGGAAAAAAACCCAGAAAATATTGTGACCAGTGCCTAAAAAAGAGACTAAAAACTCTTTCAGTCTCAATTGCTTCCTTTTGCATGAATCAAACAAAGACAATTGAAGTGTAATTTTTCTAATCTCTTCAAACCGCAACTAGAATCCCAGTTACGTTGACTACCGTTTCATACGTGCCAGTTATGCACATGCGAAAACACCAGAAAATAATGTGACAAGTGGCTCTTTCAGTAGCAATGCTTTCTCTTGCATAAGTCGAACAAAGAGAACTAAATTTCTAACATTTTTTTTCTCCAATCTCTTTATACCGTGACAACAAACCGAGTTACGTTGACTGCCGTCTCATAGGTGCCAGTTTCGTATCCGCGAAAACGTTAAAAACCGACTTGCGGAACATTCTGTAGCAGACGACACCTGTTTGTTAAGTCAAGTATAGGGAACTAAATTTCTAATATATATATTTTTTTCCTCCAATCTCTTTATCCCATGACAACAAACCCATTTCGTTGACTACCGTGTCGTATTTGCCAGTTACGTATCCGCGAAAACGTGAAAAATTGACTTTTGGAACATTCCATAGGAGACGACACCTGTTACTTCGGTCAATTATAGGGATTTTTCTTTTTCGTTTTCTCTCACTAGGGCCATTGACTCGGTTATGAAGACTATCTCACCCACACGTGCTGGTTACGTGCTGCGCATAAAATCGTAAAATTAACTTAGACACTTTCAGAGGCAACAGAAACCTGTTGCGCAAATCGAAGAAAGGTAAATTGAATGTTTCCCTGTTTTCTTAGCAGGGTCAATTTTGGTGACCGTGCGAGTCAAAAGTCAATGTTATGTTTACCCGCTGCGCAAAAATATAAATTTCAGAAGCAACCAGTTGATGTTGCAGAAACTTTTTCCAATTAAAAAAAAATCTTGTTCTTGTTTGAAGGATTTAAAGATAGACCATAACGACACAATAAGATGTAAGAATAAATAATAATCAGTTTTTTCTTTGATAGGGTAGAAAACATTGTGGGAAAAGGAGAAAATGCTGGTAACCTGCATTGTCTTCTTTTCTCAGATTGTTTTTAAAAGCTTTCTATTTCAGGGGTGCTAAAAGGCGTCATTGTGTGGTACTGGGTTAATAAGGATAAACAAATAACCCCCCCTTCCCAATCAGCCAATCAAATCTCATCCCTCTGTGAAATTATCCAAACACAGAAGCTTTAAGGAAATCAGATTTGTACCAACCAGCCAATCAGAGAGGCCTTTAGAAATTCAAATTGGGTCCAATCAGCAGCCAATCAGAGAGCTTCAAAATCAATTTAAAATGGCGCCCTAATATAGCGATAGAAAACAGTGAACAAAAAACGGCATAAAAGTGGATTTAAAGTCTTCTTTCAAGGCTGCTGTGCAGTCCTTGGCAAACTGCCAGGCAAGCACCATCCACACATGCCAGATTTCACTGACAAAGGGCCAAAATTTAAGAAAACGGGGTGGCAGAAGACCTTGTTTTGGTCTTTTCAAGCCCCTTGCAACAGTTACTTCCCTTTAAGTAAACCCTTGATGCCCCCTTTACCCTTTTATTGGATTATCTGACTCAGGCCACATTAATTTCTGCACATTGAATAAGCCAAAATGACCCATGTACAGTGGAGAAAAAAAACAGAAAATATTGTGACCAGTGGCTAAAAAAGACACTAAAAACTCTTTCAGTCTCAATTGCTTCCTTTTGCATGAATCAAACAAAGACAATTGAAGTGTAATTTTTCTAATCTCTTCAAACCGCAACTAGAATCCCAGTTAAGTTGACTACCATTTCATACGTGCCAGTTACCCACATGCGAAAACACCAGAAAATAATGTGACAAGTGGCTCTTTCAGTAGCAATGCTTTCTCTTGCATAAGTCGAACAAAGAGAACTAAATTTCTAACATTTTTTTCTCCAATCTCTTTATACAGTGACAACAAACCGAGTTACGTTGACTGCCGTCTCATAGGTGCCAGTTTCGTATCCGCGAAAACGTGAAAAACCGACTTGCAGAACATTCTGTAGCAGACGACACCTGTTTGTTAAGTCAAGTATAGGGAACTAAATTTCTAATATATATATTTTTTTTTCCTCCAATCTCTTTATCCCATGACAACAAACCCATTTACGTTGACTACCATGTCGTAGGTGCCAGTTACGTATCTGCGAAAACGTGAAAAATCGACTTTTGGAACATTCCATAGCAGATGACACCTGTTGCTTCGGTCAGTTATAGGCATTTTTCTTTTTTGTTTTCTCTCACTAGGGCCATTGACTCGGTTACGAAGACTATCTCACCAATACGTGATGGCTACGTGCTGCGCAGAAAATCCTAAAATCAACTTAGACACTTTCAGAGGCAACAGAAACCTGTTGCGTAAATTGAAGAAAAGTAAATTGAATGTTTCCCTGTTTTCTTAACAGGGTCAATTTTGGTGACCGTGTGAGTCAAAAGTCAATGTTATGTTTAACCGCTGTGCAAAAATATAAATTTCAGAAGCAACCAGTTGCTGTTGCAGAAACTTTTTCCAATTAAAAGAAAATCTTGTTATTGTTTGAAGGATTTAAAGATAGACCATAACGACACAATAAGATGTAAGAATAAGTAATAATCAGTTTTTTCTTTGATAGGGTAGAAAACATTGTGGGAAAAGGAGAAAATGCTGGTAACCTGCATTGTCTTCTTTTCTCAGATTGTTTTTAAAAACTTTCTCTTTCAGGGGTGCTAAAAGGCGTCATTGTGTGGTACTGGGTTCATAAGGATAAACAAATACGCCCCCCTTCCCAATCAGCCAATCAAATCTCATCCCTCTGTGAAATTATCCAATCACAGAAGCTTTTAGGAAATCAGATTGGTACCAACCAGCCAATCAGAGAGGCCTTTAGAAATTCAAATTGGGTCCAATCAGCAGCCAATCAGAGAGCTTCAAAATCAATTCAAAATGGCGCCCTAATATAGCGATAGAAAACAGTGAACGAAAAACGGCATAAAAGTGGATTTAAAGTCTTCTTTCAAGGCTGCTGTGCAGTCCTTGGCAAACTGCCAGGCATGCACCATCCACACATGCCAGATTTCACTGACAAAGGGCCAAAATTTAAGAAAACGGGGTGGCAGAAGACCTTGTTTTGGTCTTTTCAAGCCCCTTGCAACAGTTACTTCCCTTTAAGTAAACCCTTGATGCCCCCTTTACCCTTTTATTGGATTATCTGACTCAGGCCACATTAATTTCTGCACAGTGAATAAGCCAAAATGAAACATGTACAGTTTGGAAAAAAAACCCAGAAAATATTGTGACCAGTGGCTAAAAAAGAGACTGAAAACTCTTTCAGTCCCAATTGCTTCCTTTTGCATGAATCAAACAAAGACAATTGAAGTGTAATTTTTCTAATCTCTTCAAACCGCAACTAGAATCCCAGTAACGTTGACTACCGTTTCATACGTGCCAGTTACGCACATGCGAAAACACCAGAAAATAATGTGACAAGTGGCTCTTTCAGTAACAGTGCTTGCTCTTCCATAAGTCGAACAAAGAGAACTAAATTTCTAACATTTTTTTTCTCCAATCTCTTTATACCGTGACAACAAACCGAGTTACGTTGACTGCCGTCTCATAGGTGCCAGTTTCGTATCCGCGAAAACATGAAAAACTGACTTGCGGAACAGTCTGTAGCAGACGACACCTGTTTGTTAAGTCAAGTATAGGGAACTAAATTTCTTATATATATTTTTTTTTCCTCCAATCTCTTTATCCCATGACAACAAACCCATTTACGTTGACTACCGTGTCGTAGGTGCCAGTTACGTATCCGCGAAAACGTGAAAAATCGACTTTTGGAACATTCCATAGCAGACGACACCTATTGCTTCGGTCAATTGTAGGGATTTTTCTTTTTCGTTTTCTCTCACTAGGGCCATTGACTCGGTTACGAAGACTATCTCACCCATACGTGCTGGTTAAGTGCTGCACATACAATCGTGAAAAATCAACTTAGACACTTTCAGAGATAACAGAAACCTGTAGCGCAAATCGAAGAAAGGTAAATTGAATATTTCTCTGGTTTCTTACCGGGGTCAATTTTGGTGACCATGCGAGTCAAAAGTCAATGTTATGTTTACCTGCTACGCAAAAATATAAATTTTAGAAGCAACCAGTTGCTGTTGCAGATACTTTTTCCAATTAAAAAAAATCTTGTTCTTGTTTGAAGATTTAAAGATAGACCATAACGACACAATAAGATGTAAGAATAAGTAATAATCAGTTTTTTCTTTGATAGGGTAGAAAACGTGAGAAAAGGAGAAAATGCTGGTAACCTGCATTGTCTTCTTTTCTCAGATTGTTTTTAAAAGCTTTCTCTTTCAGGGGTGCTAAAAGGCGTCATTGTGTGGTACTGGGTTAATAAGGATAAACAAATAACCCCCCCTTCCCAATCAGCCAATCAAATCTCATCCCTCTGTGAAATTATCCAATCACAGAAGCTTTAAGGAAATCAGATTGGTACCAACCAGCCAATCAGAGAGGCCTTTAGAAATTCAAATTGGGTCCAATCAGCAGCCAATCAGAAATCTTCAAAATCAATTCAAAATGGCGCTCTAATATAGCGATAGAAAACAGTGAACAAAAAACGGCATAAAAGTGGAATTAAAGTCTTCTTTCAAGGCTGCTGTGCAGTCCTTGGCAAACTGCCAGGCATGCACCATCCACACATGCCAGATTTCACTGACAAAGGGCCAACATTTAAGAAAACGGGGTGGCAGAAGACCCTGTTTTGGTCTTTTCAAGCTCCTTGCAACAGTTACTTCCCTTTAAGTAAACCCTTGATGCCCCCTTTACCCTTTTATTGGATTATCTGACTCAGGCCACATTAATTTCTGCACATTGAATAAGCCAAAATGACCCATGTACAGTGGGGAAAAAAAACAGAAAATATTGTGACCAGTGGCTAAAAAAGAGACTGAAAACTCTTTCAGTCTCAATTGCTTCCTTTTGCATCAATCAAAGACAATTGAAGTGTAATTTTTCTAATCTCTTCAAACCTCAACTAGAATCCCAGTTACGTTGACTACCGTTTCATACGTGCCAGTTACGCACATGCGAAAACACCAGAAAATAATGTGACAAGTGGCTCTTTCAGTAGCAATGCTTTCTCTTGCATAAGTCGAACAAAGAGAACTAAATTTCTAACATTTTTTTTTCTCCAATCTCTTTATACCGTGACAACAAACCGAGTTACGTTGACTTCCGTCTCATAGGTGCCAGTTTCATATCCGCGAAAACGTGAAAAACCGACTTGCGGAACATTCTGTAGCAGACGACACCTGTTTGTTAAGTCAAGTATAGGGAACTAAATTTCTAATACATATATATTTTTTCCTCCAATCTCTTTATCCCATGACAACAAACCCATTTACGTTGACTACCGTGTCGTAGGTGCCAGTTACGTATCCGCGAAAACGTGAAAAATCGACTTTTGGAACATTCCATAGCAGACGACACCTGTTGCTTTGGTCAATTATAGGGATTTTTCTTTTTCATTTTCTCTCACCAGGGCCATTGACTCGGTTACGAAGACTCTCTCACCCATACATGATGGTTACGTGCTGCGCATAAAATCGTAAAATCAACTTAGACACTTTCAGAGGCAACAGAAACCTGTTGCGCAAATCGAAGAAAGGTAAATTGAATGTTTCCCTATTTCTTAACCAGGGTCAATTTTGGTGACCGTGTGAGTCAAAAGTCAATGTTATGTTTAACCACTGCACGAAAATATAAATTTCAGAAGCAACCAGTTGCTGTTGCAGAAACTTTTTCCAATTAAAAAAAAATCTTGTTCTTGTTTGAAGGATTTAAAGATAGACCATAACGATACAATAAGATGTAAGAATAAGTAATAAACAGTTTTTTCTTTGATAGGGTAGAAAACATTGTGGGAAAAGAAGAAAATGCTGGTAACCTGCATTGTCTTCTTTTCTCAGATTGTTTTTAAAAGCTTTCTATTTCAGGGGTGCTAAAAGGCGTCATTGTGTGGTACTGGGTTAATAAAGATAAACAAATAACCCCCCCTTCCCAATCAGCCAATCAAATCTCATCCCTCTGTGAAATTATCCAATCACAGAAGCTTTAAGGAAATCAGATTGGTACCAACCAGCCAATCAGAGAGGCCTTTAGAAATTCAAATTGGGTCCAATCAGCAGCCAATCAGAGAGCTTCAAAATCAATTCAAAATGGCGCCCTAATATTGCGATAGAAAACAGTGAACAAAAAAAGGGCATAAAAGTGGATTTAAAGTCCTTTTTCAAGGCTGCTGTGCAGTCCTTGGCAAACTGCCAGGCATGCACCATCCACACATGCCAGATTTCACTGACAAAGGGCCAAAATTTAAGAAAACGGGGTTGCAGAAGACCTTGTTTTGGTCTTTTCAAGCCCCTTGCAACAGTTACTTCCCTTTAAGTAAACTCTTGATGCCCCCTTTACCCTTTTATTGGATTATCTGACTCAGGCCACATTAATTTCTGCACATTGAATAAGCCCAAATGACCCATGTACAGTGGGGAAAAAAACAGAAAATATTGTGACCAGTGGCTAAAAAAAAGACTGAAAACTCCTTCAGTCTCAATTGCTTCCCTTTGCATGAATCAAACAAAGACAATTGAAGTGTAATTTTTCTAATCTCTTCAAACCGCTACTAGAATCCCAGTTACGTTGACTTCCGTTTCATACGTGCCAGTTACGCACATGCCAAAACACCAGAAAATAATGTGACAAGTGGCTCTTTCAGTAGCAACTGCTTTCTCTTGCATAAGTCGAACAAAGAGAACTAAATTTCTAACATCTTTTTTCTCCAATCTCTTTATACCATGATAACAAACCGAGTTACGTTGACTGCCGTCTCATAGGTACCAGTTTCGTATCCGCAAAAACGTGAAAAACCGACTTGCGGAACATTCTGTAGCAGCCGACACCTGTTTGTTAAGTCAAGTATAGGGAACTAAATTTCTAATATATATATATTTTTTCCTCCAATCTCTTTATCCCATGACAACAAACCCATTTACGTTGACTACCATGTCGTAGGTTCCAGTTACGTATCCGCGAAAACGTGAAAAATCGACTTTTGGAACATTCCATAGCAGACGACACCTGTTGCTTCGGTCAATTATAGGGATTTTTCTTTTTTGTTTTCTCTCACTAGGGCCATTGACTCGGTTACGAAGACTATCTCACCCATACATGATGGTTACGTGCTGCGCATAAAATTGTAAAATCAACTTAGACACTTTCAGAGGCAACAGAAACCTGTTGCGCAAATCGAAGAAAGGTAAAATGAATGTTTCCCTATTTCTTAACCAGGGTCAATTTTGGTGACTGTGTGAGTCAAAAGTCAATGTTATGTTTAATCGCTGCGCAAAAATATAAATTTCAGAAGCAACCAGTTGCTGTTGCAGAAACTTTTTCCAATTAAAAAAAAATCTTGTTCTTGTTTGAAGGATTTAAAGATAGACCATAACGATAGAATAAGATGTAAGAATAAGTAATAAACAGTTTTTTCTTTGATAGGGTAGAAAACATTGTGGGAAAAGAAGAAAATGCTGGTAACCTGCATTGTCTTCTTTTCTCAGATTGTTTTTAAAAGCTTTCTCTTTCAGGGGTGCTAAAAGGCGTCATTGTGTGGTACTGGGTTAATAAAGATAAACAAATAACCCCCCCCTTCCCAATCAGCCAATCAAATCTCATCCCTCTGTGAAATTATCCAATCACAGAAGCTTTAAGGAAATCAGATTGGTACCAACCAGCCAATCAGAGAGGCCTTTAGAAATTCAAATTGGGTCCAATCAGCAGCCAATCAGAGAGCTTCAAAATCAATTCAAAATGGCGCCCTAATATAGCGATAGAAAACAGTGAACAAAAAACGGCATAAAAGTGGATTTAAAGTCTTCTTTCAAGGCTGCTGTGCAGTCCTTGGCAAACTGCCAGGCATGCACCATCCACACATGCCAGATTTCACTGACAAAGGGCCAAAATTTAAGAAAACGGGGTGGCAGAAGACCTTGTTTTGGTCTTTTCAAGCCCCTTGCAACAGTTACTTCCCTTTAAGTAAACTCTTGACGCCCCCTTTACCCTTTTATTGGATTATGTGACTCAGGCCACATTAATTTCTGCACATTGAATAAGCCAAAATGACCCATGTACAGTGGGGAAAAAAACAGAAAATATTGTGACCAGTGGCTAAAAGAAAGACTGAAAACTCTTTCAGTCCCAATTGCTTCCTTTTGCATGAATCAAACAAAGACAATTGAAGTGTAATTTTTCTAATCTCTTCAAACCGCAACTAGAATCCCAGTTACGTTGACTTCCGTTTCATACGTGCCAGTTACGCACATGCCAAAACACCAGAAAATAATGTGACAAGTGGCTCTTTCAGTAGCAACTGCTTTCTCTTGCATAAGTCGAACAAAGAGAACTAAATTTCTAACATCTTTTTTCTCCAATCTCTTTATACCATGATAAAAAACCGAGTTACGTTGACTGCCGTCTCATAGGTGTCAGTTTTGTGTCTGCAAAAACGTGAAAAACCGACTTGCGGAACATTCTGTAGCAGACGACACCTGTTTGTTGAGTCAAGTATAGGGAACTAAATTTCTATTATACATGTTTTCCTCCAATCTCTTTATCCCATGACAACAAACCCATTTACGTTGACTATCGTGTCGTAGTTGCCAGTTATGTATCCGCGAAAACGTGAAAAATCGACTTTTGGAACATTCCATAGCAGACGACACCTGTTACTTCGGTCAATTATAGGGATTTTTCTTTTTCGTTTTCTCTCACTAGGGCAATTGACTCGGTTACGAAGACTATCTCACCCATACGTGCTGGTTACGTGCTGCGCATAAATCGTAAAATCAACTTAGACACTTTCAGAGGCAACAGAAACCTGTTGCGCAAATCGAAGAAAGGTAAATTGAATGTTTCCCTGTTTTCCTACCAGGGTCAATTTTGGTGACCGTGCGAGTCAAAAGTCAATGTTATGTTTAACCACTGCGCAAAAATATAAATTTCAGAAGCAACCAGTTGGTGTTGCAGAAACTTTTTCCAATTAAAAGAAAATCTTGTTCTTGTTTGAAAGATTTTAAGATAGACCATAACGATACAATAAGATGTAAGAATAAGTAATAATCAGTTTTTTCTTTGATAGGTGTTACGAACCAGGCGTAACTAGAAAGTAGAAGCCACCAACAAACGATAACAATTAACAGAATTTATTAACAAAAATATCAAATAATCAGCGACAATATTACAATAATACAAAACAATACCTTAGACGTTAAATACAGAAGACAAATTATTCCAGTCTTAATTCCAATCTGATCCTGATCCAAACTGAATGTAATCCAAGCACACGAAATAATCCTCACTTTAGTCTAGTCTGATCCTAATCCAAACTGAATGTAATCCAAGTACAAATTATATAACACAAACACAAGATAATCCCCAATGTAGTCTGGCAATCATGTATTAACTAGTGAACACTGAGATGTAAAGAGCTTTTCCTTTTATGATAACAGAGAAACTTCCAGAAAATTCATGTTAAAATCAGTTGCATAATTTCTAGTAATCAGATTGTAAAACAGGCCAGGAAACTTCTAGAATAATATTCCACAAGAGAGAATTCAGTTCTAAAAATAGCAACAGGGGAAAACCATTAAAAAATAGATACACACATGAACAAAGCTAGGAATAACTGGGTATGTACATAACACTTCCCCCCTTGAAAAGAAAAAGAAAGGTTTATGAAATAAATCTTTCTTTTTTGCAATATTATTTATATACATGTATATGATACTTTATCTGAAGTATACATAGGAAATGACAAACTCAAATATTAATTATTTCATACTAATGAAAATAGTCAAGGTAATGAAATTACAATTTAAAAGAAAAAAACAGTTTAAACTTGAGTTAGGGAAAAATGACCATTGGAATTTCAAACTCTTGAAAGAGCATCTGGTTTAATGTTATCTTTCCCTTTTATGTGTCTTATGTCAAGATTAAACTCTTGAAGCAATAAACTCCACCTCAGTAATCTTTGATTCTTATTCTTAAGTTTGTGTAGAAAACTTAAAAGGTTATGATCACTGAAAACAACAATGGGTGAAGTTGAAGAGGTTAAATAAACTTCAAACTGCTGGATTGCCAGAATTAAAGCAAGACACTCTTTTTCTATGGTAGAGTAATTTTTCTGATGGTTGTTAAACTTCTTAGAAAAGTAACAAACTGGGTGATCAATACCATTATTATCTTCTTGTAAAAGAACAGCACCAATACCAACATCACTTGCATCAACAGCTAATTTGAAACATTTGTCAAAATCAGGTGCCAAGAGAACCGGTGCGCTCCTTAGTATGGCTTTTAGACGATCAAATGCATCTTGACATTTGTCATTCCATTTGAACTTCTTAAGTAAATTTGTTAAAGGTTCAGCAATACCTGAGAAATTTTTACAGAATTTCCTATAGTAGCCAGCCATACCAAGAAATCGCATAAGCTGTCTTTTACATTTAGGCACAGGAAACTCAGAGATAGCATTGACTTTAGCTTCTAAAGGTTTAACTTGACCCTGTCCCACAAGATGTCCTAGAAATGTTACAGTAGCATGACAAAATTCAGTTTTTGCAAGATTCACAGTCAGTTTCGCTTTACCAAGTCGGTCGAAGAACTTCCTGATTCTTTGAAGGTGGTCACTCCAACTGTCAGAGTAGATGATGACGTCGTCAATATATGCATCACAGCCATCTAATCCACATATAACGTTGTTTACAAGTCACTGAAACGTTGCAGGAGAATTTTTCATCCCAAACGGCATAACTTTGTACTGGTACAGACCGTTTGGAGTAGCAAAGGCTGATACTTCTTTTGCTTTATCAGTCAGTGGAACTTGCCAGAATCCTTTTAGCAGGTCAAATTTGGTGACATATTTAGAATTTCCAACTTTGTCAATACAGTCATCAATTCTTGGTATTGGAAAAGAGTCTGTTTTTGTCACAGAGTTCACTTTACGATAATCAGTACACATTCTATAAGTTCTATTTGATTTAGGTACCAATATACATGGTGAACTGTAATTACTCTGGCTAGGTTCAATAAAGTCATTTTCCAGTAAGTATTTTACTTCATCTTGGAGGTATTTCTATTTCAAAGGATTCATTCTATATGGATGTTGCTTTATTGGTTTAGAATCTTCCACAATGACATCATGATAGATTTTATCAGTTCTTGTGGGGATATCAGGAAATAAATGTTCATATTCATGTATCAACTGTTTCAGCTCTTCCTGCTGCGATGGTTCCAAGTGAGAAAGTTTGTTGTCAAGGTTTCTCAAAATATCAGAATTCTCAAGTTTAGATAGACCAGGATCAGATTTATCAATAAAGTCAGAATTTACTTCAAGTTCAAATACACTTGATTCTTGTGGGACAGTGTTTACAACTGTAATTGGTTTTGAAATAGAGCTATCTCTCTCAAAGTATTCCTTTAACATATTTACATGACACATTTGTTTACATTTACGCCTTCCTGGAGTATTAATTATATAGTTTAAATCACTTGTTTTCTTGTCAATAGAGTAGGGTCCAAAATATCTTGCCTGTAAAGGTCTGCCAGGTATTGGCAAAAGAGCAAGGACTTTGTCACCTGGTTTAAATTTTCTATCAATAACATGGTTGTCATATCTTGCTTTCATTTTGCCCTGAGACGTTTTAAGATTAGACCTAGCAACCTCACATGCCCTAGACAGTCTATTTCTGAAGTCAGAAACATACTGCAGTAAATTCAAAGGTGTTTCATCATTTGAAAGAAATTTCCCTTTCAAAAGTTTTAAAGGTCCACGAACAGAATGGCCAAAAACTAATTCAAAAGGGCTGAAACCAAGAGATTCTTGTACAGATTCTCTGACTGCAAATAGTAACAAATGGATGCCCTCATCCCAATCTTTTTCAGTGTCAAAGCAATATGACCTTATCATATTTTTTAATGACTGGTGAAATCTTTCTAAAGCACCTTGACTTTCAGGGTGATAAGCGGATGACCTGTATTGCTTGATCCCTAATTCATGCATAACCTGTTGGAATATACCAGACATAAAATTTGACCCTTGATCAGACTGAACTGATTTCGGAAGACCAACAAATGTGAAAAATTTTATAAGAGCTTTGACTATTGACTTTGTTTTGATTTCCTTAAAGGCATAGCTTCAGGAAAATGTGTAGAAGTACACATAATTGTTAAGAGATACTCATTTCCTGACTTGGTTCGAGGTAAAGGACCAACACAATCTATAAGTATCCTACTGAAAGGTTCATCAAAAGCAGGAATAGGTTGTAATTGAGCTTTGGGAATGGTTTGGTTGGGTTTAGCTACCATTTGACATGTATGGCAAGTTTTACAATATTTAGAGACATCTGATTTGAGACCAGGCCAATAAAAATGATTAATAATTTTGTGATAGGTCTTGTTTATACCTAGATGACCTGACATAGGACTTTCATGGCCTATACTTAGTATTTCATGACGATATGACTTTGGAACCACAATTTGGTGGTAAACAGCCCATTCATCATCAGCTGGGACATCATATGGTCGCCATTTTCTCATAAGAATCCCATTCTTTATATAGTAACACATTGGGCCCTGTGAAATTTCATCTTCAGGTAAAGCCCTAAAAATTAATTTTGAAATCTCAGGATCAGTTTGCTGTTCCTGGATAAGCTGTGACTTTGACAGCGTGTCGTGACCTTGGTCAATAGACCGTGGCGGTGAATGACAAGACATTGACAAATCTGTCTGAGTATCAGACAAACTGGGATCAAAAGACTTTTTAATCTCATTATTAAAATATTGACCGATAAAAGTATCTGTCAAGTCAATGTCAGAGTTTGAGTTTTTCAAAATGGCCTTTTTGGCCATAGCTCGGGTAACTGCACAAGAAGGATACAAGTCAGGAATTTCCTGCTCGATAGGGTCATCTGTTTGACCTATATTTTGTGTGTCAGTTACAAGTGGATTAACCACAACCTTATCTCCAGCTAAGTCATTGCCTAGCAGCAAATGGACACCTTTAAATGGTAAGGAAGGTTTAATACCAATAACCACAAGCCCAGTAACCAAATCTGATGACAAATTAACGTAATGGAGAGGGATATTAACAGTTCCACACTCTACACCCTGAATAAGGACACTAGTACCGGAAGAAGTCTTCTCAGAAAAAGGCAGTATATCTGCTAAAATAAGAGATTGAGAAGCTCCTGTGTCTCTTAAAATTTTAATAGGGGTAGGTGGGCAATTATCACCTGAAAGTGATACAAAACCATTCAACATAAATGGTTCAAAAATCTCCATAGTAGAATCAGACTTGGGTTTTGTGACTAAGTCAATTGTATTGGTTTTAATAGAAGACTGTGGCCTTGGTCTAAGAGTGGTGAGCCCTGTTGGTTTGGCTTCATCACTTTCTAACTTCCTTTTTAATTTCAAACATTCAGAAACAAGGTGACCAGGTTTCTTACAATAGTTACAAGTGGGTCGAGATAAGGGATATTGACTTTTGGTTTCACTAGTAGAATTGGATTTGGGTGTATTGGATTGACTGGGCATGCAAGATGAATTACCAGACATAAATTTATTTTGGGGATGTGAGGAAGTAGGTTTTGGTTTAGCAAATAAAAGAAACTTTATGTGTAAGGTAGTAATTATCAGCCAGACGAGCTGCTTCTTCTAAAGTTTCAACTTGTTTTTCGTCTAAGAATGTCTTAACATCAGATTGAATACAACGTTTGAATTCTTCAACTAACATAAGTTGTCTTAGTTTATCATAATTTTGGTCTATTTTCTTAGAACAGCACCATCTATCAAATAACTGTTCTTTGTTTCTAGCAAATTCAACGTGAGTCTGGTTAGAATCTTTTTTACAATTTCTAAATTTTTGTCTATATGCTTCTGGGACCAGCTCATAACCTTTGAGAATAAGTTCTTTAACAGTCTCATAATGATGACATTGTTCAACACCTAGTTGTGTATAAATTTCACGAGCTTTGCCTATCAAAACATTTTGCAGAAGCAAAGTCCAGTGCGCTTTTGGCCAATTTAAGTTTTCTGCAACTTTTTTAAAGTGTAGGAAGTATTTATCAACTTCTTTCTCTTGAAATGGAGGAACAAGCCTAATATGTTTTGTAACATCGAAATTGTATTCAATCTTTTGCTTGGGCTGATTTGCTCTTTCTTGCATTTCTATTTCCCTCATTCTTAATTGAAATTCTCTCTCCTTCTCTCTCTCTTCCCTTTCCTTTTCTTCTCTCTCCCTTTCTCTTTCTTCTCTCTACCTTTCTCTTTCCCTTTCTCTTTCTTCTCTCTCCCTTTCTCTTTCCCTTTCTCTTTCCTTCTCTTTTTCTAGTCTTTCTTCTCTCTGCCTTTCCCTTTCTCTTTCCTTCTCTCTTTCCTGAATTTCTAATTGTCTGATCTGCAATTTTAATTCAAGTTCTTTCGAACTTGAAACTGACTGAACGTCGACTATCAGGGAAAGAGCATTTTCATTAAAAATCTCCTCATCAACAAAATAGTGTACCAAAATGTTCTTAATTTCATGTTTACGCATTGAAGATTTTACTTCAGACAATTTATAGTGTTTAGCAAGATTAAGCAAATCAGTCTTTTTACCTAAATTCAATAACTCAATAGACGGTTCAGCCGTAAATTTATCTGAGTCAAAAGACATGTTTATTTGTTGCTGGATTCAAGTACAGAATTGTTTTATAATTACTGATTAGTAATTTTGACTAATAGGATGTATTAGATTTTGTTCAAATTGTGAAAAGCAAACGTCTATGTCTTATTTTCCACTCGATGGTTAATCCCAAAAGGAAAACGAATGCGTTAGTCTTATTTTCCAATTCCGGACGAGCCCCCAATTTCTGTTACGAACCAGGCGTAACTAGAAAGTAGAAGCCACCAACAAATGACAACAATTAACAGAATTTATTAACAAAAATATCAAATAATCAGCGACAATATTACAATAATACAAAACAATACCTTACACGTTAAATACAGAAGACAAATTATTCCAGTCTTAATTCCAATCTGATCCTGATCCAAACTGAATGTAATCCAAGCACACGGATCCAAACTGAATGTAATCCAAGCACACGAAATAATCCTCACTTTAGTCTAGTCTGATCCTAATCCAAACTGAATGTAATCCAAGCACTAATTATATAACACAAACACAAGATAATCCCCAATGTAGTCAGCCAATCATGTATTAACTAGTGAACACTGAGATGTAAAGAGCTTTTCCTTTTATAATAACAGAGAAACTTCCAGAAAATTCATGTTAAAATCAGTTGCATAATTTCTAGTAATCAGATTGTAAAACAGGCCAGGAAACTTCTAGAACAATATTCCACAAGAGAGAATTCAGTTCTAAAAATAGCAACAGGGGAAAACCATTAAAAAATAGATACACACATGAACAAAGCTAGGAATAACTGGGTATGTACATAACATAGGGTAGAAAACATTGTGGGAAAAGGAGAAATGCTGGTAACCTGCACTGTCTTCTTGTCTCAGATTGTTTTTAAAAGCTTTCTTTTTCAGGGGTGCTAAAAGGCGTCATTGTGTGGTACTGGGTTAATAAGGATAAACAAATAACCCCCCCTTTCCCAATCAGCCAATCAAATCTCATCCTTCTGTTAAATTATCCAATCACAGAAGCTTTAAGGAAATCAGATTGGTACCAACCATCCAATCAGAGAGGCCTTTAGAAATTCAAATTGGGTCCAATCAGCTGCCAATCAGAGAGCTTCAAAATCAATTCAAAATGGCGCCCTAATATAGCGATAGAAAACAGTGAACAAAAAACGGCATAAAAGTGGATTTAAAGTCTTCTTTCAAGGCTGCTGTGCAGTCCTTGGCAAACTGCCAGGCATGCACCATCCACACATGCCAGATTTCACTGACAAAGGGCCAACATTTAAGAAAACGGGGTGGCAGAAGACCGTGTTTTGGTCTTTTCAAGCCCCTTGCAACAGTTACTTCCCTTTAAGTAAACCCTTGATGCCCCCATTCCCCTTTTATTGGATTATCTGACTCAGGCCACATTAATTTCTGCACATTGAATAAGCCAAAATGACCCATGTAAAGTGGGGATAAAAAACAGAAAATATGGTGACCAGTGGCTAAAAAAAAGACTGAAAACTCTTTCAGTCGCAATTGCTTCCTTTTGCATAAATCAAACAAAGACAAACAAAGAAGTGTAATTTTTCTAATCTCTTCAAACCGCAACTAGAATCCCAGTTACGTTGACTACCGTTTCATACGTGCCAGTTACGCACATGCGAAAACACCAGAAAATAATGTGACAAGTGGCTCTTTCAGTAGCAACTGCTTTCTCTTGCATAAGTCGAACAAAGAGAACTAAATTTCTAACATTTTTTTTCTCCAATCTCTTTATACCGTGACAACAAACCGAGTTACGTTGACTGCCGTCTCATAGGTGCTAGTTTCGTATCCGCGAAAACGTGAGAAACCGACTTGCGGAACATTCTGTAGCAGACGACACCTGTTTGTTAAGTCAAGTATAGGGAACTAAAATTCTAATATATACATATTTTTTCCTCCAATCCCTTTATCCCATGACAACAAACCCATTTACATTGACTACCGTATCGTAGGTGCCAGTTACGTATCTGCGAAAACGTGAAAAATCGACTTTTGGAACATTCCATAGCAGACGACACCTGTTGCTTCGGTCAATTATAGGGATTTTTCTTTTTCGTTTTCTCTCACTAGGGCCATTGACTCGGTTACGAAGACTATCTCACCCATACGTGATGGTTACGTGCTGCGCATAAAATCGTAAAATCAACTTAGACACTTTCAGAGGCAACAGAAACCTGTTGCGCAAATCGAAGAAAGGTAAATTGAATGTTTCCCTGTTTTCCTACCAGGGTCAATTTTGGTGACCGTGCGAGTCAAAAGTCAATGTTATGTTTTACCGCTGCGCAAAAATATAAATTTCAGAAGCAACCAGTTGCTGTTGCAGAAACTTTTTTCATTTAAAAAAAAAATCTTGTTCTTGTTTGAAGATTTAAAGATAGACCATAACGATACAATAAGATGTAAGAATAAGTAATAATCAGTTTTTTCTTTGATAGGGTAGAAAACATTGTGGGAAAAGGAGAAAATGCTGGTAACCTGCATTGTCTTCTTTTCTCAGATTGTTTTTAAAAACTATCACTTTCAGGGGTGCTAAAAGGCGTCATTGTGTGGTACTGGGTTAATAAGGATAAACAAATAACCCCCCTTTCCCAATCAGCCAATCAAATCTCATCCCTCTGTGAAATTATCCAATCACAGAAACTTTAAGGAAATCAGATTGGTACCAACCATCCAATCAGAGAGGCCTTTAGAAATTCAAATTGGGTCCAATCAGCAGCCAATCAGAGAGCTTCAAAATCAATTCAAAATGGCGCCCTAATATAGCGATAGAAAACAGTGAACAAAAAAACGGCATAAAAGTGGATTTAAAGTCTTCTTTCAAGGCTGCTGTGCAGTCCTTGGCAAACTGCCAGGCATGCACTATCCACACATGCCAGATTTCACTGACAAAGGGCCAGAATTTAAGAAAACGGGGTGGCAGAAGACCGTGTTTTGGTCTTTTCAAGCCCCTTGCAACAGTTACTTCCCTTTAAGTAAACCCTTGATGCCCCCTTTACCCTTTTATTGGATTATCTGACTCGGGCCACATTAATTTCTGCACATTGAATAAGCCAAAATGACCCATGTACAGTGGGGGAAAAAACCCAGAAAATATTGTGACAAGTGGCTAAAAAAATGACTGAAAACTCTTTCAGTCTCAATTGCTTCCTTTTTCATGAATCAAACAAAGACAATTGAAGTGTAATTTTTCTAATCTCTTCAAACTGCAACTAGAATCCCAGTTACGTTGACTACCATTTCATACGTGCCAGTTACGCACATGCGAAAACACCAGAAAATAATGTGACAAGTGGCTCTTTCAGTAGCAATAGCAACTGCTTTCTCTTGCACAAGTCGAACAAAGAGAACTAAATTTCTAACATTTTTTTTCCCCAATCTCTTTATACCGTGACAACAAACCGAGTTACGTTGACTGCCGTCTCATAGATGCCAGTTTCGTATCCGCGAAAACGTGAAAAACCGACTTGCGGAACATTCTGTAGCAGACGACACCTGTTTGTTAAGTCAAGTATAGGGAACTAAATTTCTAATATAGATATATTTTTTTTCCTCCAATCTCTTTATCCCATAACAACAAACCGATTTACGTTGACTACCGTGTCGTAGGTGCCAGTTACGTATCCGCGAAAACGTGAAAAATCGACTTTTGGAACATTCCATAGCAGACCACACCTGTTGCTTCGGTCAATTATAGGGATTTTTCTTTTTCGTTTTCTCTCACTAGGGCCATTGACTCTGTCACGAAGACTATCTCACCCATACGTGCTTGTTACGTGCTGCGCATAAAATCGTAAAATCAACTTAGACACTTTCAGAGGCAACAGAAACCTGTTGCGCAAATCGAAGAAAGGTAAATTGAATGTTTCCCTGTTTTCCTACCAGGGTCAATTTTGGTGACCGTGCGAGTCAAAAGTCAATGTTATGTTTTACCGCTGCGCAAAAATATAAATTTCAGAAGCAACCAGTTGCTGTTGCAGAAACTTTTTTCATTTAAAAAAAAAATCTTGTTCTTGTTTGAAGATTTAAAGATAGACCATAACGATACAATAAGATGTAAGAATAAGTAATAATCAGTTTTTTCTTTGATAGGGTAGAAAACATTGTGGGAAAAGGAGAAAATGCTGGTAACCTGCATTGTCTTCTTTTCTCAGATTGTTTTTAAAAACTATCACTTTCAGGGGTGCTAAAAGGCGTCATTGTGTGGTACTGGGTTAATAAGGATAAACAAATAACCCCCCTTTCCCAATCAGCCAATCAAATCTCATCCCTCTGTGAAATTATCCAATCACAGAAACTTTAAGGAAATCAGATTGGTACCAACCATCCAATCAGAGAGGCCTTTAGAAATTCAAATTGGGTCCAATCAGCAGCCAATCAGAGAGCTTCAAAATCAATTCAAAATGGCGCCCTAATATAGCGATAGAAAACAGTGAACAAAAAAACGGCATAAAAGTGGATTTAAAGTCTTCTTTCAAGGCTGCTGTGCAGTCCTTGGCAAACTGCCAGGCATGCACTATCCACACATGCCAGATTTCACTGACAAAGGGCCAGAATTTAAGAAAACGGGGTGGCAGAAGACCGTGTTTTGGTCTTTTCAAGCCCCTTGCAACAGTTACTTCCCTTTAAGTAAACCCTTGATGCCCCCTTTACCCTTTTATTGGATTATCTGACTCGGGCCACATTAATTTCTGCACATTGAATAAGCCAAAATGACCCATGTACAGTGGGGGAAAAAACCCAGAAAATATTGTGACAAGTGGCTAAAAAAATGACTGAAAACTCTTTCAGTCTCAATTGCTTCCTTTTTCATGAATCAAACAAAGACAATTGAAGTGTAATTTTTCTAATCTCTTCAAACTGCAACTAGAATCCCAGTTACGTTGACTACCATTTCATACGTGCCAGTTACGCACATGCGAAAACACCAGAAAATAATGTGACAAGTGGCTCTTTCAGTAGCAATAGCAACTGCTTTCTCTTGCACAAGTCGAACAAAGAGAACTAAATTTCTAACATTTTTTTTCCCCAATCTCTTTATACCGTGACAACAAACCGAGTTACGTTGACTGCCGTCTCATAGATGCCAGTTTCGTATCCGCGAAAACGTGAAAAACCGACTTGCGGAACATTCTGTAGCAGACGACACCTGTTTGTTAAGTCAAGTATAGGGAACTAAATTTCTAATATAGATATATTTTTTTTCCTCCAATCTCTTTATCCCATAACAACAAACCGATTTACGTTGACTACCGTGTCGTAGGTGCCAGTTACGTATCCGCGAAAACGTGAAAAATCGACTTTTGGAACATTCCATAGCAGACCACACCTGTTGCTTCGGTCAATTATAGGGATTTTTCTTTTTCGTTTTCTCTCACTAGGGCCATTGACTCTGTCACGAAGACTATCTCACCCATACGTGCTTGTTACGTGCTGCGCATAAAATCGTAAAATCAACTTAGACACTTTCAGAGGCAACAGAAACCTGTTGCGCAAATCGAAGAAAGGTAAATTGAATGTTTCCCTGTTTTCCTACCAGGGTCAATTTTGGTGACCGTGCGAGTCAAAAGTCAATGTTATGTTTTACCGCTGCGCAAAAATATAAATTTCAGAAGCAACCAGTTGCTGTTGCAGAAACTTTTTTCATTTAAAAAAAAAATCTTGTTCTTGTTTGAAGATTTAAAGATAGACCATAACGATACAATAAGATGTAAGAATAAGTAATAATCAGTTTTTTCTTTGATAGGGTAGAAAACATTGTGGGAAAAGGAGAAAATGCTGGTAACCTGCATTGTCTTCTTTTCTCAGATTGTTTTTAAAAACTATCACTTTCAGGGGTGCTAAAAGGCGTCATTGTGTGGTACTGGGTTAATAAGGATAAACAAATAACCCCCCTTTCCCAATCAGCCAATCAAATCTCATCCCTCTGTGAAATTATCCAATCACAGAAACTTTAAGGAAATCAGATTGGTACCAACCATCCAATCAGAGAGGCCTTTAGAAATTCAAATTGGGTCCAATCAGCAGCCAATCAGAGAGCTTCAAAATCAATTCAAAATGGCGCCCTAATATAGCGATAGAAAACAGTGAACAAAAAAACGGCATAAAAGTGGATTTAAAGTCTTCTTTCAAGGCTGCTGTGCAGTCCTTGGCAAACTGCCAGGCATGCACTATCCACACATGCCAGATTTCACTGACAAAGGGCCAGAATTTAAGAAAACGGGGTGGCAGAAGACCGTGTTTTGGTCTTTTCAAGCCCCTTGCAACAGTTACTTCCCTTTAAGTAAACCCTTGATGCCCCCTTTACCCTTTTATTGGATTATCTGACTCGGGCCACATTAATTTCTGCACATTGAATAAGCCAAAATGACCCATGTACAGTGGGGGAAAAAACCCAGAAAATATTGTGACAAGTGGCTAAAAAAATGACTGAAAACTCTTTCAGTCTCAATTGCTTCCTTTTTCATGAATCAAACAAAGACAATTGAAGTGTAATTTTTCTAATCTCTTCAAACTGCAACTAGAATCCCAGTTACGTTGACTACCATTTCATACGTGCCAGTTACGCACATGCGAAAACACCAGAAAATAATGTGACAAGTGGCTCTTTCAGTAGCAATAGCAACTGCTTTCTCTTGCACAAGTCGAACAAAGAGAACTAAATTTCTAACATTTTTTTTCCCCAATCTCTTTATACCGTGACAACAAACCGAGTTACGTTGACTGCCGTCTCATAGATGCCAGTTTCGTATCCGCGAAAACGTGAAAAACCGACTTGCGGAACATTCTGTAGCAGACGACACCTGTTTGTTAAGTCAAGTATAGGGAACTAAATTTCTAATATAGATATATTTTTTTTCCTCCAATCTCTTTATCCCATAACAACAAACCGATTTACGTTGACTACCGTGTCGTAGGTGCCAGTTACGTATCCGCGAAAACGTGAAAAATCGACTTTTGGAACATTCCATAGCAGACCACACCTGTTGCTTCGGTCAATTATAGGGATTTTTCTTTTTCGTTTTCTCTCACTAGGGCCATTGACTCTGTCACGAAGACTATCTCACCCATACGTGCTTGTTACGTGCTGCGCATAAAATCGTAAAATCAACTTAGACACTTTCAGAGGCAACAGAAACCTGTTGCGCAAATCGAAGAAAGGTAAATTGAATGTTTCCCTGTTTTCTTAGCAGGGTCAATTTTGGTGACCGTGCGAGTCAAAAGTCAATGTTATCTTTAACTACTGCGCAAAAAAAAATAAATTTCAGAAGCAACCAGTTGCTGTTGCAGAAACTTTTTCCAATTAAAAAAAAACTTGTTCTTGTTTGAAGGATTTAAAGATAGACCATAACGATACAATAAGATGTAAGAATAAGTAATAATCAGTTTTTTCTTTGATAGGGTAGAAAACATTGTGGGAAAAGGAGAAAATGCTGGTAACCTGCATTGTCTTCTTTTCTCAGATCGTTTTTAAAAGCTTTCTCTTTCAGGGGTGCTAAAAGGCGTCATTGTGTGGTACTGGGTTAATAAGGATAAACAAATAACCCCCCCCTTCCCAATCAGCCAATCAAATCTCATCCCTCTGTGAAATTATCCAATCACAGAAACTTTAAGGAAATCAGAATGGGTACCAACCATCCAATCAGAGAGCCTTTTAGAAATTTAAATTGGGCCTTCTCAGCAAATCAAAGAGCTTCAAAATCAATTCGAAATGGCGCCCTAATATATCGATAGAAAAAAGGGAACAAAAAGCGGCATAAAAGTGGATTTAAAGTCTTCTTTCAAGGCTGCTGTACAGTCCTTGGCAAACTGCCAGGCATGCACCATCCACACATGCCAGATTTCACTGACAAAGGGCCAAAATTTAAGAAAACGGGGTGGCAAAAGACCTTGTTTTGGTCTTTTCAAGCTTCTTGCAAGTGTTACTTCCCTTAACGTAAGCCCTTGATGCCCCCTTTACCCTTTTATTGCATTTTCTGACTCGGGCCACATTAATTTCTGCACGTTGAATAAGTCAAAATGACCAATGAACAGTGGGAAAAAAAAACAACAACAGAAAATAATGTGACAAGTGGCTAAAAAAAGACTGAAAACTCTTTCAGTAGAAATTGCTTCCTATTGCATGAATCAAAAAAAGAGAATTGAAGTGTAATTTTTCTAAACTCTTCAAACCACAACTAGAATCCCAGTTACGTTGACTACTGTTTCATATGTGCCTGTTACACACATGCGGAAATACCAGAAAATAATGTGACAAGTAGCTCTTTCAGTAGCAACTGCTTTCTTTTTCATAAGTCGAACAAAGAGAACTAAATTTCTTACATTTTTCTTTCTCCAATCTCTTTATACCATGACAACAAACGCATTTACGTTGACTGCCGTCTCATAGGTGCTAGTTTCGTATCCGCGAAAACATGAAAAACCGACTGACGGAATATTCCGTAGCAGACGACACCTGCTTTCGGCTGGGGATAATATGGCCTACAACACGCGAAAAGGGACATTCGGAAATTTGGGTAAAGTATCGTCTCGGATCAGCCTGACCATGTCGAAGCAGGTTAATCCAAAACAAAACTTTCTTCTTTATGCAATTTTCTGTTTTACGCATATCTATCCTGGCACAAAATCTAATGTAGTCGTAAAGTGCCGTCTCGGATTAGCCTGTGCGGACTACGCAGGCTGATCCGAGACGACGCTTTACTCAATTGTCTGAATGTCCCTTTTCGCGTGTTGCAATTCATATTGGGTTGCCTGTGCTCTGAACTCTGTGCTGTCTGATCTGTTCATCATTTTCAATGATTCCTATTCATTTCGTATGAACTGGTTCAACAAAAAGGCTCAAATTAATGTCCAAATATATTCTTTATCCTTTGGCTGATAGACGCGGTTCTGTAAGCATTCTATGGACACTGCAGATGTAGATCATCGGTGGGAAAAGGAGCAAGGTACATTTCGGAGCCTTAGCCTTGTAGAGGTGAAACCCAGGGCACACACACACACACACACACACACACACACACACACACACACACAAAATTCTATAACTGAAAAGACTTTGAAAGGAACGTACAACACCATTCACTTAATTCTTACTAATCGACAATTTTTCAGACTTTTCCAAATCGAAAGCATGTGCAGTCGACTAAATAAAAGTGACAGAAAATTTGAAATGTGTTTTGTGAAGGGTAGAAAACATTGTGGGAAAAGGAGAAAATGTTCTTTTCCCACAATGTTTGCTAAAGGCTTCTTTCTCAGGGTCGTCAAAAGTAGGGATTGTGTGGTAATGAATTAATCGTTCCCTTCTGTCCGTTCTTACTGTAGAGGCATGAACGGCCGCGTTGCTGTGTCGATTGTTTGAATCTTATTAGATAGCAAAATTTTAGAGTTTGCCCTTTAGAAAGCTTCACAGACAAAAAAAGTAAAGGTCGCCCAACTGATAAGCTTAGCCAATAAAGTTACAGAAAACATTTTAGAAAAGTAGAAAACACAGCTTATAATTTTCTTCTTCAGCGTCAATGTTTTTGGACGTGTTCTTGCCACAGGGTAGTTAAATCCATCGGATTGATAACAGTTTAAGTAGTCCGATACTTTTGTCCTCGTTTTCATTTCACGTTTAAACGAGATACGCTTATTTTTATTGACGGCTTTGCCTACACTTCGGATACACCTAGGACAAGCACTTCATATTAGTACAAATCATTTACAAGGGAATTTGATTCTAAATAGTAACGGGAAGACTCGAGTAACTTAATTATTTACTCTTGTTTCATTTATTGGCCAGTTTTTAAGGTCTTTATTTTATAGTAAAGTTTTTTTCTGTGAAGGAAGTTATAGGTAGTTTACAAAGTAGTATTAATAATATTGTGTGTGTGTTTTTTTTTAGTAAAAATAAAAGCCAAATATTCTGTTTTTACCGTAATTTTTCGTAAATGTTTTTTTTTTTCACCTAGGCTAAACAGTGAACTGTTATCATTTTTCATGTTGTTGCTATTGTTGATACCTGAACACGGTTTTTAATAAATGTGAACTATTGTGTACACTCTTTTAACCTCTTGAAATCTACTAATAAAGATTTTTGCTTTATTTTTGTACACCCTTTTCCGTGATTGTGAATTATAAAAAGTGTCCCTTTTTCACCTTATTTTATCCTACAAGTGTCTATTCACGCTGCTGATTTTTTTTAACGAGGATTGTTTTTTTGTCTTGTCCGAATTTCTTTTAGCTTTCCTGAGTAAATGATAAACCATTGCTAAGTAGTCAAAGGAGAATATAAATTTTTGAAAGGACTTTTATCGATGTGCTTAAAAGGAATATCGCCTTTTTAAAGACACACAATCAAGAGAGAACAGTGATCAGAAAACTGTTTATATAGAGAACAAAAACAGGATTACTCGGATACAAAGTGTACCGCAAAATTGTTTTAAGCGGACATTCATATCTTATAGTTAGTATAGGTTTGTTTTTAAGTGATTGAACAAAAAAAAAAAAAAAAAAAATAGATTGAAGATGGAATTTCAAGAAAATGTATTAAAAGCCACATTGTTGATGATTTGTGTGAGCGTTTGTTCCAGTTTTGTGCTTGTCAAATCGGATGAATCTGGTACGTATAACAATATAACAATTTCCTCGTTTTATTTTTAGAAACCACTGTAAGCCTTCGATAACTGGGTCTGTATTCACAAGCCATTCTTAGGAACATTCGTTGTCTTATTCTTCTAAGATTTCCTGACTGTGAAAGTAACTGAACATCTGATTGCCTAAACCATTTGGTTTAGCCAATCAGAAGTTCTGTTACTTTCACATTGACAATTTTTTGAAGAGTAAGACTAAGAATGTTCTTAAAGATGGTTGGTGAATACGGACCCTGGTCGAGCAAGTTTGTAAACTCGGCTTTAATAACCTCTATCATCGGAAGTAAATAGGTAAATATCAATGGTCCTATTGTTGGTAAAATTCTAGTATTGAAAAATGATATGGAGTTCAAGGGTCATTCGGACATTTGCGTAAAGTGTCGTCTCTGATCAGCGTGTGCAGTCCGCACAGGCTAATCCGAAACGACACTTTCCGATTTTATGTGATTTTCTGTTTTACGCAAGTCTACTGTAGCACAAAATCTAATGTAGTCGTAAAGTGCCGTCTCGGGTTAGCCTGCGCGGACTGCGCAGGCTAATCCGGGACGACACTTTACGCAAATGTCCGAATGCACCTTTTCGCGTGTTGTACTCAATTACTATTATTATTGGAACTATCGCTGGTACATTTGTAATATCCTTGAACCTACCATTGGAACATTCGTAATATCCTAGGACCTGTGGCAGATACATTTGCAGGACCCTTGGATAGATCTACCCTATTACGCTACGTCCTAGCAAGGCCGTCGGAAGCGGTCCGGCAATGGCCGGTGTAACGTTGTAAAGTGACCCCCATAGAATAATGACCCCCCGGTCATTATTTTATATAGAATATGGACCCCCCGGTCATTATTTTAGATAGAATATGGACCCCCCGGTCATTATTTGATATAGAATATGGACCCCCGGTCCATATTCTATATCAAATAATGACGGGGGGGGGTCATTATTCTATGGGGGTCACTTTACAACGTTACACTGGACCAAATTTTCGGCCTAAAATGAAAAATGGCCAGACCGATTTTCGAAAAAAAAAAATGCGCAATAATAACCTCAAAAAATGCGCCAGAAGGCACCAGAGAGCGTCTTATTTTCAATTTTTTTCCGGGGGAGCATGCCCCTCGGACCCCACCCCCCAGCATGGCTTAAATGCATAATATAAACCTCAAAAAGTGGGCCAGAATGCAGCAGAGAGCGTCTTGTTTTCAAAATTTTTCCTGGGGAGCGTGCCCCCGGACCCCCCTAACATGGATTCGCGACTTCGTCGCTCGCCATACTGGCCGGACCAAATGAAATTTCCTTCCGACGGGCCTGCCTAGGATGCCCTAATGTATCAGCGCCGTTCGCGGAGTTTGATCTATAGAGTTAACCTCTTTTCCAGGGTGAAATGAAAGTCATCACAACAAGGTATCATTCAATGATACGTGTAATGTATAGATATGTCAGCAGAAAACGCACTCACGATCCGTGTATTACAAGTCATTATGAGCCATGAAACTATCTGCTAAGAAAATCTACCAAACACACCATCAGTAGGAAAGCATTTTCAAAGAAGGAGTCAGATGATGCCCGTTTGAAGATAACTGTTATGAAATGGCGAAAAATATTGTGGGAAAAGGAGATGCTGGTACCCAGCATTTTCTTTTCTTTCCCTACTAAGCTATACATGTGCCTGTCTTTGTATTCCTAGGGATTATTCAACCAGTTCCTCTTGTAACGCCCGCCCTGATGGCTCAGTGGTGAGCGTGTCGAACTCATGACCTGGTGGTTGTGAGTTCGATACCCGGTTGAGGCGAACCTTCTCTCCGGCGTATTTTCACCTCTCACCTCTGCTGAACCATGTGAGAAAAGTAGTCGGTGGCTTTGGAAAGAAAATAGTGCTAGTACTGGTATGAGAAAGCAAGGAAACACACGTGAGTCATCGACCGCCATGAGATGACCTTTGCTGTTAAAGTGGCGTTAAACCCCATTACAACCAACCAACCAAACCCTCTTGTAACTCCCGAGTAGGTCAGTGGTTAGAGTATCGAACCTTTGACCTGGTTGTTGCGAGTTCGATACCCGGTTAAGGTAAACTATTTTTTCCGTTCATTTTCGCCTGTCACCTCTGGTTCAAGTGAGAAAGTGACTCGGAAGCCATGTATTCGATCTTTACGGGGTGTGCTGGCGTTTTCGTGTGGGTGTTCTTTGGCAAGACAACATCGAGCCTTGACGTGTCCTAGGTTAAAACCAAGATTCTCAGGAATAACACAATTGGCCCAGTCCTATATAAATAAATTCATGTTTAGCTCGTTACCACACAATCCCGAGTTTTGACACGTTTGAAGAAAAAGGCTGTTGAAAACATTGTGGGAAAAAGAGAAAATGCTGGTAACTAGCATTTTCTCATTTTCCCGAAATGTTTTTCACCCTTTTCAAAACAAATCTCATTTCTTGAGCAATGTTTATTTTGTCGTCTGCTTTGAATTTGGACCAGCCTGAAATTTTGTTGTTTGGTAAAGAGTTAAAGGAAATGGTTACATAACATTTGCATATCTCACCACTTTACTCTGTAATGTTTGTTTGTGACAGTAAACCCATGTTACAGCTTTTATCCAATACACTACTTCTCTTCGACATTTCACTCTTAAAAATGATTTGACAACTTACATGCATTTTGAACAAATTTTTGCCATGGGTTCGAATCCCGCCAGATGCGGTTTGTACTGCCATGCATTTATTCATTTGGTTCTTCGTTACAGATTTTGTTCGCAGACTGATCCGAAACGACACTTAACGGAAATGTCCGAATGTCCCTTTCCGCGTGTTGCCGCCCACATTAACCCATTACCACACAATCCCTACTTTTGGCGACCCTGAGAAAGAAGGCTTTAGAAAACATTGTGGGAAAAGGAGAAAATGCTGGTACCAGCATTTTCTCCTTTTTCCACAATTTTTTCTACCCTTCACAAAACAAATTTCAAATTTTCTGTCACTTTAATTTTGTCGTCTGCAAATGCTTTCGATTTGGACAAACCTAAAATGTTGTCTTTTGGTAATGAGTTACAGGTATTATTATCATCATTTTTTGCCATATACTATAAGTTCTTGTAAGTTACCCATTATTATTTCATGCTTTCCGGTAGGATATCGAGAAACAGCAGTGAAAATATTTTTGGATCTTACACCGGTACAACCAGTGAAAATACCGATTTTCACGTTCTTGTTGCCTAGGTAAATTGCGCGTGCCTAACAACCAGATGGGAAATATGACGTCATATACCTTACATTTCTCGCGCTTAACGTAACGTTGCTATGCGGGAGGGGTACGCCACGGGGAATAAAGGAAAAGAACTGTACTGAATTTTGATAAAGCTCCTCCCAGAAAAGGTAAAAAGCATGAAATAAATAGAATATTTGTTTTTTTCAGTGAAAGATCGAAATTTATTTCATCTCGTGAACACCATCGGTAATATTTTCACTCGTGGCTGCGCCACGTGTGAAAATATTACCGATGGTGCCCACTCGATGAAATAAATTTCGATCTTTCACCGAAAAAAACAAATATCCTCTATATACAACTACATGTAAATGTATTTGAACCATGCTTTATACAGTGAAGTTCAATGCATTTGCGACAAGCATCTATCCATTTCATCCTGGGCAATCACAGGCTCTCATGGGCCGAAATTTCTCGCCACTTTTTCTGTTCGTCAAAGAATCGCTCTACCTCATGATTCAGTCGGTTTTTTTTTTTTTTTTTTGTTTTTGTTTTTCAAAAATAGATATTGTTGATCCATAATCATGTGTTATCTTGGATGATGCGTTACGAAGATTCACAAAGAAACTGAAAAGTCAAATTCAGTAAACGGTGCAATTGTTGGTGTTGGGATAACGGGGCGGTCTGTTTGCAATTGTTTATACATAGTCCATTCTTACTATATCAGATTTGACATAATGGTACTGTTGTCATTAGGTGTTTTCGTAATACATGTATATGCTTTTTTTTTTTAAATCATGTTACATTCCAAAACAGTTAAACGAACACCCCAAGATACCGCAAAGGCAACGCAGTCCGCAGTATACCAATGAAAAATATTTTTCTCTTACTTGTATCTGTCTCTTTAACTCTTTACTCCATAGATACTCATTTTGACGCATTTTCAACAACAGACAGCTTTTGAAAACATTGTGGGAAAAGGAGAAATTGCTCGTAACGAGCAATTTCTCCTTTTCCCACAATGTTTTTCACACAATCAGATAATTGTTTCCCCAATTGCTAATGTTTTTGACATCATATGTTTAATTGCTGCTGAATCGGAAGAGCCTAAAAGTGGCATATGAGGTTAAGGGTTAACTAATACTCGTAGTTTATCAGCCTACTCTATTCAGTGATAAATGATTTTTTAAGTTTGGCTTGTAAATAAAATCTTAATAACGACCTTTAACTTCGTACATTGTCTCTTCAAGACTGTTTTAGTTAGAAATATCTCATGAAATTTCGGACAGAGTGGATCCAAGATCAGATTGAACAGAACGTTCAGTCTGATTTTGATCTCTTCTGTCAGCAAACGTCACTTAAAATAGAGTTTTTGTATCAATACATTTGAATGTGATAGAACTGTTTATTTACACAGTTTGATAAATTGTTGGTCCACTAATCTTCGCAAATAACTTGATTCCCTCAACTGTAAAGTAAATGATGAATATGTTTTTCAGTGTTGCGGACAAAAAGAAATGCACCTTCCAACATCGATATGTCTCCCATGCGCGGATCCAGATATCTTTCTCGGGGGGAAGGGGGGGGGGCACCGAAAACGCACTCGTCTTATTATATGATATATGTACTTTGGTTTTGGTTTCGGATTTCAGGGGATGTAAATACTTTGGTTTCGGATTTCAGGGGATGTAAGCCGTTTACAGGCAAAGTCAACGTTTCCAGTTCTAACCATGAGGAGGTCTCCACATTTAGAACCTTTTTTTTTTTTACATTTATGACTGTGTTCTACATAAATGCTGTGCAATATCAAACCATGACCACTTCACGAATCTGAACCACATTGTTGCCAAAATTCCAGGGGTGGTCCGGATCCCCGGTCCACCCTCTGGATCCGCCCATGTCTCCTGAAATTTGTTATGTATTCACACAGCTCCAGTTGAGATAGAGTGGTTGTATTCTAAAATAATGACCCCCTTTCTCCCCCCTATTACATTGTTGTTGCTGCTGATGCTGATACTACTACTACTGCCATTACTACAACTACTACTACAGGCGTCCTTTCTTTTTATGGGGGGGGGGGGGTCATTCTACTACACCTAGATGGGGGTCCTTTCTCTATTGTCTGGGGTCATTTCTCTACGTAGAATAATGACCCGGGTCATTCCTCTACGTAGTGAAATGATCCATGGGTTATTTTGTAAGGGAGGGTCATTTCTCTGCATTACTCCGGCTTAAAAATTTTATGTCGGTTACTTAAAAGGATAAGGGTTGTGGGTGGGGATCGACGCTTGCAAGCGTAGACTTCTACGTCATATTTCATTTTTCTCAATGATATTGAAATCGGCTTACTTATCTGTCCACCCCTTCGTCATTAATCTCTTCCCCTTACGTCTTAACTCTTTATCAAACGATAAATCATGGTTTGCAACACGCAAAAAGGGGCATTCGGACATTTGCGTAAAGTGTCGTCTCCAATCAGCCTGTGCACTCCGCGCAGGGTAATCCGAAAAGATACTTTCAGTTTTTATGTAATTTTCTGTTTGTAGGAAGTCTACTGTAGCACAAAATCTAATGTAGTCGTAAAGTGCCGTCTCGGATTAGCCTGCGCGGACTGCGCAGGCTAATCCGAGACGACACTTTAAGCAAATGTCTGGAAGCCCCTTTACCCGTGTTGCTATCTAATTACAAGCTTGGCAAAATTGAAAGCATATGCATACGACAAATTAAATGCGATTGCAGGATATAATTTTCCTTTAAAACAAAGGAAAGGTTGTGGGGCAAAAGGAGAATTGCTGGTTTTTCGGCTTTTTCTTCTTTTTCCTTTAATATTTTTAAGAAACCTTCAAACTAAGAGTCGAAAAAATACGAGATTGTACAGTTAAGATTTAAACTTCGCCATGACGTCATAGCTCGAGCCCGTGTAAATAAACTTTCGTATTCACTTTATTTGTTGGAAGATTTGTTTGACAATTGGGTAGTTATTTTGGTTCAGATAGTAAAATCTGGCTAACTTTAACTGCTCAATTGTTCAAACACTGGACTGTTACCCTTAGCTGAGACTTTGACATGATCTTAACTCGTTGTCTGCGCATGTCATATTCTTCGAAGATTCGACCTGTCTTATATAACGCATCACTCTCCCCGCTATCGATGGGACTGTAATATTACGCGCTATAAAGCAGCAATGGGGAAAATGGCTTTTATCAATACGTTTTAGAAAATATTAGACCTGTTTAGTTCCAGATTTCTTTAAACCGCTGATCATAGCTGCGTAAATCGCACTAGGTAGCGTTTTATTGAGTATACGTTTTTTTTAGTTTGAAACTCAAAGTAACGGTTGTCGAGTAGAAATGTGGTCCGGTCCTGTGTACCCAGGATGCCCAAATTAGATAGATGAGTATTTGTAGAATGCCATCTAGCGGGAGATAATGGATCTTAACTCTCTCTAAAAAATAAGATAAAATATCATCGTTTCATTCTGTTGTTCCTTAAGTCAATGAAACTAGCTTTTCTCCAGGTAAAGGGGCGTATCTACTTCATTTCCCATTCGGCATACCTCGGGTGATGGGAGCCATCACATCCCTCGGCTGTAACTGGTGGATTGATATGCACCATATCGGTACATACCCGGAAATACGCCGGTTTACCGTTATGAAAATGTAAGGCTGCCCTTTAAAATCTTAAAAAGAAAACTTGAGTTTCAATTTCCTGTCGAAATCTTTCTAGCTATATTTCACATGAGTTGGCAAACAGTTCGTACATCCATTATCTGACGTGGTTCATCAGTTCCGAATAAAGTTTTCACTGAAAGACGAACGGATGGGAATAACTTCATAACTTCATCGAGGTTGTTTATGTCGGCTGATAGTGGTGCGCCTTGTAGAAAATCACATGATTCGCATTTCAAATTGAAACGGCCGTTATACGGACGACTCGAGGTTAGATGTAGGTACGGAATCTACTGGTTTTAAATGAGGTCAGATCCTTTGTATTTTCTATCCTGAACAGCCGATATTGGTTTACTTAAAAAAAACAAACCTAGTAACTACAGCTTGTTACAAGCTGTAGTTACTAGGTTTCCCAAATAAACTGTTATATACTATGTGCATCATTTTAATTGACCTGCATCGAAATCATTTACATAAATTAATATTCTATTTTTACCCTCGGCATCACTCGGCATATATCCCGAATGTTCTCGGAATATTTTCGTGCGGTTTACGCAAATCAACCTTTAACTTACTGGATAAGTTAATTGAAACTTTCCGGTCAATAGCAATAAACGCAAATATTGCAATTTCAATATCTCTGCAATTGAGAGTGTGCATACTAGATCACAGTGCACTTTTTGTGTAGTCTGGTCTTGGATATACATTGTCTGCAAAATCGCCTTGAGTCGCGATTTGTAGGCGAAGGGTTGAATCCGCAAAAAGGTCAGCTAGTCGTGCTAAGCAGCCAAAGGGTCAATGTTAATCTTGAGCTACAGTGTCCGCAAAAGGTCAGCTAGTCGCGCTTAGCAGCTGTTTGGTCCTGTGAATTGTAGGTCAAGTGAGGATGGGGCAGTGTCTTTTCACGATCCGCTTGCGATTTAGTTCTAACAAAAACTTTTTTCGGATGGGGTGGGGTTGGGGGGGGGCAAGCCACTGCATGCTTAATGAAGTAGCAGTGGCCTGTTATGGCGGTTATTGTGTACTCACTTTTGTGTTGGCAACATAAAGATGTTTTTGCCTTAACTTGAATTTTATTGTAGAATTTGGCATTTATGTTACTGATAAATCATTTTGAATTTACTTTTGCCACCTAAGATATATAAGATCTGACATGAGTGGGCTTTTGAGATAAGAATTTATTAAACGAGTTTAACAAAATCTTTTTTTTTCCTTCCGGTAGGATATCAAGAAATAGCAGTGAAAATATATTTCGATCTTACACTGGTATCACCAGTAAAAATACCGATTTTCATGTTATTGTTTCCTGAGTCAATTGCGCGTGCCTCACAACCAGATGGAAACATGACGTAATTTACCTTAAACATTTCTCGCGCTTGAGTCTTCTATTGTAATGCTTTGCTATACGGGAGGGTTACGCCACGGGGAATAGAACTCTACTGGATTTTGATAACGTTCCTCCCAAAAGGGGTTGAAAAGCATGAATTCAATTGAATATTTGTTTTTTTTTATTCGGTGAAAGATCAAAATTTAATTCATTTCGTGAAGACCATCGCCACGGGGAATAACGGAAAAGAACTGTGCTGGATTTTGATAAAGTTCCTACCAAAAATGGTTGAAAAGCATGAAATAAATAGAATATTTGTTGCTTTTTCGGTGAAAGATCCAAATTTATTTCATCTCGTGAACACCATCGGTAATATTTTGACTCGTGGCTGCGCCACTCGTGGAAATATTACCGGTGCTGTCCACTCGATGAAATAAATTTAGATCTTTCACCGAGAAAAAAAATCCTCTACATCTCAGAAGCTCACTCATGTCAGATTCTTTTTACCACATCGTATTTCACAAAATATAGAGCATATGCTGCAAAAACATTCATAAATGCATCCACGATATTATCCATAAGACCCATTCACTTCTACCGAAATGACGTAAAAATGACGTCACAAATGTCATATCAAACGTGTATAAGATAAGAAAATTCGTAATGGGTATATTACACTGAAAACAAGGGAGGTTGTGTGATAAAAGACTTTTACGTCATTTTCATTAAATGACAACTTCAATAAATAGCTGTCTTGTTTATGTTTGCAACACAAATGAACTCACATCGAAAATCTAGGCAAGTAAAAAGTGTCTGATTGTGAGCCTGAGTTGTGACATTAACTCTCGCTAGATGGCATTCTACAAATACTCATCTATCTAATTTGGGCATCCTGAGAACAGAACCGGACTGCTTTTCTGCGCAACAACCGTTACTTTAAATTTCAAACTAAACTAAACGTCTACTCAATAAAACGCTACCTGGTGCGATTAATTCAGCTATGAGTTCAGTTAGAGAAATCTGGAGCTAAAGCAGGCCTGATTTCTCCTCAAACGTATTGATGAAAGCCATTTCCCCATTGCTACTTTATAGCGCGTATTACTACAATCCCTCCAATATCGGGGAGAGTGGTGCGTTGTATATGACAGGTCGAATCTTAGAAGAATATGACATACGCAGACAACGAGAGTTGTGATTGTAACTAAATAACGCGGGCGTCTCAAAAGTTATTTGTAACGGGATGGTCAGATTCATTACAGGAGTTGGTGAAGTTTGGTAATTGAAATAAACGTTTGAAAAAGACGGATATAATTCTAAGTCCATATTGAAAGCACGTTTTTCTAGCCAACAAAACAGGATTTGCCTCAAATGAAAGGACTGGTCAAAGGCTGGTGTAAAAAGTAAAATTAAAACATGGTTGGAAAGGGAGCAAAATGTTGAAAACCTGCGTGTTATCCTCTTCACACGGTGTTGTCTTAGGCCCCGTTGCTTATGGTCCAGAAAATACGGGTTCGTTTCGTAACAGATTAATAATTTACCAAACGACAAAATTTTAGACTGGTTCACATTAAAGGCACTAGCAGATGACAAAATGAACGTAAATGAAGGATTGTTTAGTATAGGGTTAAATGTTCAGGAAGGTTAAGACAGGACATTTCTATATCAGCACGACCAATCTAAACCCATGAATTTTCAATTGCGGTAAAACAACGATCCTTCAATTTTCCTGTTATAAAGGAAGGATTAGGTGGGGATAGAGATCGAGACTGGGAACTGTATAGTCTAACAGTATTTGTACCCCTGGTGATATCGATATGGTTCTAAAGAAAATGAGATTGAGCATTGCTCATTAGTATTTTTTCAATCTAAATGGGGCTCGACCCTTTACCAAACGACAAAATTTTAGCCTTGTCCAAATTGAAAGCACTTGTAGACCACAATTTGAATGTGGCTCAAATGGTGCAATTGTTCTATTCATAGTGTAGAACACATTGTGGGAAAAGGAGAAAATGCTTGTTACTAGCATTTTCTCCTTTTTTCACAGTTTTTTCAAGAGACTTCTTGCCAAAGGTCGTCAAAAGTCGTCATTGTGTGAGAAAGGATTAATGCATATCCATGATGCATTATACCTGGCAAATCCTCATATCCTCGGTTTACTTAAAAAAACCTGGTTTACTTAAAAAACATCGTAACTACAGCTTATTTGAAGTTGTAGTTACGAGGTTTTTTAGGTAAACCGACGATATGCATCTTCATAGTGTCGGTTTACTTCAAAAACCTCGTAACTACTGCTTGAAACAAGCACTAGTTACGAGGTTTATGAGGTAAACCGACGATATGCTTTTAAATTCATCAGTACATTTTGCCTGACAACCTGTTCTGTCATCAGTTAGATTGGTCCTTTGACGTGCGGAATTATGACTATTAGCAATAAGTCGCGTACTATTTGAAGTTGCATCAAGCCGCCTTTTTTTAGAAAGCTTGGCACCTGTAAGTTCGAGCGATGAGAATATTTTAGGATTAACTTGTAACTGTCGGTGTAATGCAGAGAAATTACCTTCCCCCACAGAATGACCCATGGGTCATTTCACTACGTAGAGAAATGACCCGGGTCAATATTCTACGTTGAGAAATAACCATCTGGGGTCATTCTGCACAGTCCCCGAAGGCTGATATGAATCTATGTATTTTGCTATTGGTCAGTTATCTGCATGTCTATAGACAAGAATACCTCAGGACCCCTAGTCGGATGTTGGACAAAATTGATCTTATTGATCGATCCATTGTTATGTCATAATTTTGATGTGCCCGAAAAGTCGTATTTTGTTATCGCCCCGATCGTCCGTCTGTATGTCCGTCCTTAGTTATTTCGTATGCGCACAAGTCTTCCTACAGTTTTAATTGGCAGAAGTTCAAACAACCCACAATAAATCTCTATGATGTGTACTTGTGCATGTGACTTTTAAATTTAAGAATTTGGATATCTGCAGCCATTCTGGGTTTTAAGCCATTTCACTGACAAGCCCCTTCGGGCGTATATGCGCTGCTCTGTGAAGCCCTTGTTTTGGTATACTGCAACGCGGAAATGCAATAAACCCCTTTTACCAGAGCATGGGTACATAGAAGATATTTGTCTTTTTCGGTTAAAGATCGAAATTTATTTCATCGAGTGAACATCATCGGTAATATTTTCACGAGTGACGCAGTCACGAGTGAAAATATTACCGACGGTGTTCACGAGATGAAATAAATTTTCCATCCTTAAAAAAAAAATCCCATATATTCTATTTATTTCATGCTTTTAACCCTTTCTGAGAGGAAGAGGAACTTTATCAAAATCCAGTACAGTTCTTTTCAGCATAACAACGCATGACAATATTACGTCAAGCGCGAGAAATGTAATGTTAATGACGTCATATTTCCATCTGGTTGTGAGTCACGTGCATTTTTACCCTGGTAACTAGAATATGATATGAAAATATCTTTTTTCACTGGTCGTAAACATGAAATATCGAAAAATATTTCACCGATATTTCTCGATAACCTACCGGAAAGCATGAAATAAAATGTATTATCCCTAATGATGGCTTCCCATGATATAAACAGGTTAAACAATTGCACAGAAAAATACAGTCGGTATGTGTTTTTTTTTTCCTCATCTCATTCTCATTCTCCTTATACAGGAATTCGGTATATATGTAAGAATTTAGTCATATCTTATTGGCAGATAAAAAAAATTGTAATTCATTTTTTGTGTGAAGACTTTCCCTAAAATCTGCGACAAAATGGTTGTTTGCTAAACATACACTTTCTTCACTAGATTTATTGTATTGTATCATATAATATTGTATTGTACGGTACTATTTGGTGTTTTATGTTCCTTAAGATGACGATATCAACATTCTTAAACAAAATAGGAAACAAAACAAAAGCTGCAGTTCACAAAAAAGTTTTTAAGTAAGTGTAGATAAAGATAGGACTGTGTTTTGCTGACAGTCAGAACAGATATTTATGATTAGTCTGATCCCGCTGATATTTATTGCGGGGAAATATCTGACAAAAGAATTCTTGAAAATTGCAACAGTTTTGTTATGACTTTTTTTTTTTTTAAATTCGAAATAGCCATCAGTTTTACCTAAACACTTTCATGGTATTCCCTGTAACCTTTTCGCGGGTTGGGCGATAACAGAAACTTTTCCAGGCGATGACGATCAAGATGAGACTGCGCAGAACCTGTAGTCTGATCATTTGATCTCTTCCATCTGCTTGTGTAATGAATCCATACTCTATAAGCTTCTATTTTTTTCTAGTTTTCAATGGATTGCATATTGAGTGGCGGAAAGAGGTCGAGTGTAAGATTTTGCGTTGAGAGAATCAACCCATAGGCTGCTGAGCGTAACTCACCGACCTTTAGCGGACAGTGTAGATCAAGATCAGACTGCACAGAACGTGCAGTCTGATCTTGCTCTACACTGTCCGCTTAGGAGATATTTTTCCTCGAAAAACAACTTTCCAACAGCGATATCTGGATTTTTACTATCGGTTTAAAAGTTTCATTTCTTGTATCTACCAGAACCTGGATTAACTCTTTACCAGACGACAAAATTTTAGCCCCGTCCAAATTGAAAGTATTTGCAGACGACAATTTCAATATGGCTCAAACGGTGCAGTTTTTTGGTGATAGGGTAGAAAACATTGTTGGAAAAGGAAAAAAATGCTGGTTACCAGCATTTTTTTCCTTTTCCCACAATGTTTTCAAAAGGCTTCTTTCCAAAGGTCGTCAAAATCGTCATTGTGTGGTAAAGGGTTAAGTGTTTCACGTAAAGATGGAGAACTGATGCGAAAGCATGCAAGACATTATGATGAGGTTACTTTCAAAAATGGTTTCTCCTTAATCATGCCCTTGTTCTTCATTCTGTAGATTCCAACCACATTGAGGTTTCTGTTATTGGCAATGAAGAAAACTAAAACCTACAGTCATAAAACCTCTGCTAAATAACTGAAATGAAATATTTTGTTAAACATATTTTATTGCCAAGTTAGTTTACAAGAATAAAATTTACAATACATAACATTATTTCATGCTTTCCGGTAATAGCAGTGAAATATTTTTCGATCTTACACAGGTACCGCCGGTGAAAATATCAGTTTTCATGTTCTTGTTGCCTAGGTTAACTGTGCGTGCTTCACAACCAGATGGAAATATGACGTCATTTACCTTACATTTCTCGCGCTTAACGTAATATTGTAATGCGTTGCTATGCTGGAGGGGTACACCACGGGGGATAACGGAAAAGAACAGTACATCAAGTTGATACATCAAGTTCCATTTGTGGAAAAAAATATATACATATTCAAAATATGATATTGTCAAAGCGTTTGTAAAAAATTTAAATGTATTTTTTTGGAAAGGGGGGGGGGGGGGGAAGACAGGTCCTAATCGGACAGTGCAGTGTTATCGTTATCTTGATCTATACTGTCCGCAAAAAGTAATTGAGTTGCGCTTATCCGCCTTAGAGTTAATGTCTTGCAGACATAGTTTCTGTTACAATTTTCAGGGTGAAATACTTGTATTGGGTATGCACATGTTAGACATCTAGGCTGCTTTTGACAAATGCCTAGAATTACGCGTTTTAGATTGTATATACACGTATAGGATCTCCACCTTTTTAAAGGGTATGAGATAGTGTAAAGTTATTCAAATGTACATGTTTGTTTCATTCTTCTGGTAGGTTATCGAGAAATATCGGAAATTTTTTTTTCGATATTTAATGGTTACGACCAATGAAAAAAAAAATCAAGTTGTTCTCGCGCACTAGTATCCTAGGTATAATGCGCATGCCTCACAACCAGATGGAAACGTGACGTAATTTACCTTACATTTCACGCGCTTGACGTAGTATTGTAATGCGTTGCTATGCGGAGGGGGTACGCCACGGGGAATAACCGAAAAAAAACTGTACTGTTTCTTTATGAAGTTCTCCCAAAGGGGGTAAAAAGCATATAATAAATAGAATATTTGTTTTTTATGGTGAAAGATCGAATTTTGTTTAATGTCGTGAACATCATCCGCGCAAGTCGTGAAAATATTACCGATAATGTTCACTCGATGAAATAAGTTTCCATCTTTCTACATAAATATTCTCTTTATAGTTATATAATTATATACTTATATTGAATCAAACCTATCCATTTTAGGGCTTCTTTTTTTTTTCTAGAGACTCGCTTATTTATTTTTAGTTGTTTGGTAAAGTGGTAATTCTTTCCCAAACAATACTGAGTTCTTTTTTACAAACCTGCTGCAGAAAATTTTGAAAATATTAAGGTAAAGGGTGAATTGCTAGTGACCATTTCTTTTGTCCTTTTCCAAACAAATTTTCTACATTTTCAAAGACAAATCAGATCAGTTGAGTCACATTAAATCTATCGTATGCAAGAGTAAGAGTACAAAGTTTTGTCTATTTCTGAAAGGTTAACCTTTTACCTCACTACGAAATATTAGACTTTTCATACGTGAAAGATTTTGCGTACGACAAACTATAAAGGACTTAAATTGTGGAATTTGTCACTGAAAGGTCAAAAAACATTGTGGAAAAAGGAGAAAATGCTGGTTTCCAGCATTTTCTCTTTTTTCCACATTGTTTTTCAAACGGCTTTCTTTGCTCCGGGTCGTTAAAACTCGGGATTGCGTGGTGCAGATTTAAGGGTGTATAATCGATCGTTCTAATCATTCCATCCCCACTTAATAAGGATTAAAGAGTATTCACAAACTGATCCCCGAGGGACGGGACTCGCTTCATCACTACCTACACCGTTTGACTAGCTGTATTTATTCATACTTTTCTAAACATTCCTGTATGATGTTTGTGGTTGTGAGGTACAGCATTGACCTCGTAACCCAAAGGTCCTAAGTTCAATACCCGGGAGCGGGTGTCAACATTGGAATTTTTCATTGGTCCTCTTATTTGGACCGAGTACTGGTGTAGTTCCCAGGAGGCAGGGTCGAAAGAGATTAGTGTAGGTTGTAAGAACTTCTTTCTCAATCGATATAAAATAAAAAAAAAACTTTTAAAGTTAAACATTCCAGTATTTAGGAGATCCTGGGAAATGCCGCTGAAAACATTGTGGGCAAAGAAGAAAATACCGGTAAACAGTAGAAATCTTTTTTAACCAACCTTTTCTCCATTTTCCCCAAATGTGTTTCCTCCTTTGCTTTGTTTAAGCAACTGATTCTCTTGATACAGGATATGATTTTCTCCAAAGTATCTTATAGAAATTCGGACACTGTATAAGAAAGACAAGACATACGAATGCGCAATATTTGTGGCCTTGATTTCTGTTTGCACTCTCCGTTCGTTATTTAACCCTTTCCTAAATGACCAAAAATATGGACTAGACCAAATTGAAAGCGTTTGCAGACGACAAATCAAATGTAATGTAAATGATGATTTTTATCTCTGATACAGTAAAAAACATTGTGGGGAAAAGGAGAAAATGCTGGTTACCAGCATTTTCTCCTTTTCCCACAATGTTTTCAAAGGGCTTCTTCTACAGAATCGTGAAAACCTCGGATTGTTTGGTAAAGAGTTAACCCATTACCACACTATCCCTACTTTTGACGCCCCTGAGAAAGAAGACTTTAGAAAACATTGTGGAAAAAGGAGAAAATGCTGGTAACCAGCATTTTCTCCTTTTCCCACAATGTTTTCTACCCTTCACAAAACAAATTTCAATTTTTCAGTCACTTTTATTGTGTCGTCTGCAAATGCTTTCTTTTTGGACAAGCCTAAAATATTGTCGTTTGGTAAAGAGTTAACAGGCAGCAAAGTATCAGACCTATATGTATTGAAATAATTGCTGAATTTGGACTCAGATGAAGTGATTTGTCTTTTAATCTCCCTCTAGATGGCATTCTAAACATACATATCTATCTAATTTAGGCATTCTGGGTACAGAAGCGGACTTATTTTTCAAAACAATAACCGTTACTTTGACTTTCAAAATGAAGTAAACGTTTACCCAATAAAACACTATTTGGTGCGATTCATTTAGCTATACATGTAATCGGCTAGCATGTAACCCTATACATCAACCACTTAACCTTTACCCCATACGTCATTTCTATGGTATCTCTGATTGACCCTAAATAACAGCAAGGATGAAACAGTTTCTTATGTCTATATGACACCATTAGAAAGCATAGAAAACATTGTGGCAAAAGGTGAAATTGCTCGTCACGAGCAATTTCACCTTTTGCCACAATGTTTTCCAAAGGCTTCTACAAGCAATGCGTAGAAATGAGTATCTATGGAGTAAAGGGTTAATAGAGCAGCTGCTACATGCTTTGGGTATAAGCCCTACTTTTTCCACGTATTATGGAGATGTGTGATGCGTCAAAGCAGACAGGTCGAGTCTTTGAATAATATGTGTTACGGGTGACCACTCCTTCCTGCATGGCATACTCCCGATTTAAATACAATACCTGGCTACTGCGTCAGGGAGATATCTCTTTGGCTCAGTGGTTAGGGTATTGGCTTTGCGTCCGGGAGTTCGGAGTTCGAATCCCGCTCCGATCCTTATTTCTGCCATGCATTTATTCATTTGTTTCTTTGTTACGGACTTCGTTCGTAAGATATGACATGCGCAGACAACGGTCTTTGAAAGTTTCCTCTAGGTACATCGTAGGAAAATGAAATAACATTGATTCCATGCATTTTCTCTCTTTCCAACGATATTAAAACCCATTACCACACAATCCCTATTTTTGACGCCCCTGAGAAAGATGCCTTTAGAAAACATTGTGGGAAAAGGAGAAAATGCCGGTAACCAGCATTTTCTCCTTTTCCCACAATGTTTTCTACCCTTCACAAAACAAATTTCAAATTTTCAGTCATTTTTATTTTGTCGTCTGCAAATGCTTTCGATTTGGACAAGCCTAAAATATTGTCGTCTGGTAATGGGTTAAGTAAAGGGATAACCGTTCACCAGACAATTCTGACATTTACTGGCTCTGATAGAGAAGGCTTTCGAAAACACTACAGGAAAAGCAGAAGATGCTGGAAACCACCCTGTTATCCTTTTCCTACAATGTTTTGTACCCCCTCTCAGCAACCTGCATGAGATTTCAGCCATATTTTATATATCATGTTTAAGTGTTTTCAGGCATGCAGAAAAGTCTTAAAATTTTGTCGTTGTGTAAATTGGATAAACGAAGTTCCTCTTGACACCCCACATAACATGGTTCTGGAAACATGCTGCGGGAGACAAAGTCATTCAGTGTATTTCATAAATAGGACAAAATAAAGGCCAATAGCCAATGGCGGATTATGATTTTTTTTTCAAACCTTTATCACACAGTGACGACTTTTTACGACCCTGAGAAATATTTTTTTTGAAAACATTGTGGAAAAAGGGAGCAAATGCTGGTAACCCGCATTTTGTCCTTTTTCCAGTTTTCTACTCTATATCATAGATAAATTGCGTCATTTGAGCCACTATGAAATTGACGTCTGCAAATGCTCACAACCTGGATAGGTCTAAAACTTTGTCGTGTGGTAAAGGGCTAACAGGCTTACTGTTCCAGATGGAGTATACCCTTTTATGTCTGTATGGCAGGGTTCACAGAGGATTTTTTTCCGGTGAAAGATCGAAATTTATTTCATCGAATGAACATCATCGGTAAAATTTGCACTTGAGGCGCAGCCAGGAGTGAAAATATTACCGACAATGTTTACGAGATGAAATACATATCAATGTTTCACCGAAAAATAACAACAAAAAATATTCTATTTTTTTTCTTGCTTCTTACCCTCTTTTCTTTTGGAAGAGGGGTAGGGGGGGGAGCTAACTGTGAATTGTTGTCTCTATAATTTCCCATTGCGTACCCCAAATGCATAATAACGCATTACCATATTACGTAAAGGCACGAGAAATGTAGAGTAAATTACGCCATATTTCCATCGGTTGAATAACACGCTCTGCTTTTTGCCTAGGTACATGTAAGTAGTGCGTGGGAGCTACTGTTTCCGCATTCAATTTAAGAGTTAGATTACAAAATTGGTATTTTTCACTGGTGATAAATACAAAATAATGAAAAATATTTCACCATTATGTTTCGATTACATGTACTTATCTACCGAAAAAAAAGTAAAAATAAATAGACATTTACCCGTAACAAAACTATTCAGCGGTTTTCGGTCCCTAAACGCGCCTTCTTTTGATCTATTTTTTTGAATTGATGTACTGGAATTAATTAAGAGTAATCTGTCATTGGTCAAAATGTGGATAAGTTTATTCTTCAAATTTCTGCAAGCCTATTGGGCACATTTATGCCACCCACGTGCAAGCATTGTCACTGATAGTCGATACCCCACGGCGCTTTTTTACACTTTGTGAAATAAATATAATATGGAATAATCTCTTCCTGAATTTATTGGATATTTTGATATTTTTAAGCGTTACTCTATAAACTGTTACTGCTTCTTGTAACGGATAGTGTATAATCCTTTAAAACCAGCCTTATTCTTGATCAAACTTCAGTTGCGGCTTGCAACACGCGAAAAGGGGCATTCGGACATTTGCGTAAACTGTCGTCTCGGATCAGCCTGTGCAGTCCGCGCAGGCTAATCCGAGACGGCACTTTCCGTTTTTATGAAATTTTCTGTTTTGCGCAAGTGTACTGTAGCACAAAATCTAATGTAGTTGTAGAGTGCCGTCTCGGATTAGCCTACGCGGACTTCGCAGGCTGATCCGAGACGAGATTTACGCAGATGTCCGAATGCCCATTTTTACGATTTGTGGGCCATATTGTTTGGTGCATCCCTCCCCGTGATAGAACCTGCATTCTTATCTTGGATCTTCATTATCTGACAATATACGCGATTACAGTTCACTGGGAAAAAATGTTGTGCGAAGTACTTGTAAAAGATACTCCATGAAAGCATGGAATAGGTACACCAACAGTAGCGGTATAACTGAAATGTTAAAAAAAGTCAATTAGTCGGTCGTTCGGTCCGCCCACCCGCCAGCCAGCCAGCCAGCAAGCCCGCCCGCCCGCTATCCAGCCAGCCCGATTGCCAGCCAGCCAGTCGATGTTTGGCCCATTATTTAATTATTTGAAAGGCATCACAGAAGCAATCGCATGTGTTCCTACCTTAACCCTTTACTCCATAGATACTCATTTCTACGCACTGCTTGTATGAGCCTTTGGAAAACATTGTGGCAAAAGGTGAAATTGCTCGAGACGAGCAATTTCACCTTTTGCCACAATGTTTTCTATGCTATCAACAGGTGTTATATACACATAAGAAACAGCTTCATCCCTGCTGTTATTTAGGGTCAATTAGAGATACCATAGAAATGCCCTATTGGGTAAAGGGTTAAGTTGCGGCAATAAGCGAAGAAATCGTTGGTTTCCGCTGTGCTGCTCATTCGTTGCTGTTTGATAAAGATGCTATCATTATATTTAATTTCCTACGGGATCAAATTAGTGTTCTCATTAAAAATATTATATCTATATGAAAAATTAGATAAAAAGGTGTACGTCACAACCGTTGTTTTTGATACGGTTTAATTTCAGCTCCTAATACGAGGGCGTGATGGTATTCTTAATCCATTATTTCTCTTCCAAACCCTAGGTTATGGGTACTCATTAGAATCGTCTCGATGAGACGATTCTAATGAGTACCCATAACATAGGGTTTAGATGAGAATAATTTATATTTTTACTTTGAAATCAAAATCACTCCCTCTGGAGCTGTAGTATATGGATCAATCCTTCATTGTTCAGCCACAGCTTTCAATGTCAATGCTTATTAAATCTTTCGAACCAATTTTCAGAAAATGTAGTGCTGTAGAAATTCTTTTTTTTTTTTATTTTTGTTCTCAATAAAACAGAGAGGAGAAGGGAGGGATAAAGAAGAGAAAGAGAGAGAAAAAGAGGTTGAGAGAGAGAGAGAGAGAGAGAGAGGGGGGAGAGAGAAGGAGAGCGAGAGAGAGAGAGGGAGAGAGATTTAGGCTGCGACTCAATGACCTATTGTGGACAGTGTAGATTAAGATCAGACCACACAGAACTTGCAGCACGATCTTGTATTTACACTTTGAAATACCTTTGAAATAGCAAAGATTGGGGTTTTTAATATCGATTTGATAGTTACATGTAAGTCACTTAGCAGGACACGGGTGAAAACTTTGACGTCTTGTAAAGCTTTAATCCTTTAGGCGCCATAGGCGAAAACAATGACTTTTGCGGGTGGCATAGACCGTGATCAGACTGCACAAAATGTGCAATCTGATCTTGGATATATATCATCCGCTTGTGCAATTAAGCCTCGTCAATCAAAATATCTATAAGTTTTAATGGATTGTATTTCGAGTCGTCTAGAGAGGTCGAGTTTATCTGGTGCTGAAAGAATTAAGGAATTAATCAAATCTTTACCAAACGACAAAATTGAAAGCACTTGCAGACGACAAATTATATGTAACTCAAAAATTGAAATTTCTTTCCAGCACATCCCCAACTTTCAGCTGCAGGTCGAGCAAGAGTTACTCTCCTTGGAACTTATCGATTATCTGGTCCGAAAGGATTTCCGATAACGGCCTGTCATATAGGATTCAGAAGGGAAAATTTTTTGATCGACTAAAACACATTTTTCTTCTAAAATGATTAAAATCTATAACGTCGTGAAGTATTCTGTAATATCTCTACTTTACTTCAATATAATTTTAATTCCTGGAGCAAAATGGGAAGTTGCGTCCATTTTGATTTAAAGTTACTGACCCATTCTCCTTCTTATTTCTATATAATAAAGGTTTAAGAAATTTGCTCTTGCGCCGTTTTTGACGCTAATTAACATAAAAATGAATTGCAAACAAAAAATCTATAACGTCTTGAAGTATTCTATGTTTTGTTGTGATTATGATCAAAGTATTCGTTTACATTTGTGAAATTGAGATCTTGCGTCCATTTTAGTTTAAAAACGACACTTTCGTTAATTTTTGTATAAAAAATGCAGTATCGAGCAAAGTGAGATTTTAAGACTGGGTGAAAAGATTTAGCAACGGATAAAGGGAAGATAAGAACTGATGACATGATAACCTTGTTTTGTTAAACCTGGATCCTGTTTTTACACATTGTCCAAATATATAATGATTGTATTTAAAATTTTTATACATGTACGTGTATATTATTTGCATCAGTGAAAACTTTTAAGAGATTTGTAAAAACCATTATTTTCCAAGTATCGTCTTTTTTAATTCTTTTTGGAAAATAATTTCAATTTAGTTAGCATAAATTTCTTTAAATTGCATTTTTATTTCTTTTTTTTCTTTTTTTTTTTAATTTCTAAAGAAGATTGAATTTGTTGTACTATTGGATCATTATAATAATTATGCAGTCAATAGACCAGTAACAATCTGTACAAAACAAGCAGTCTGATCCTGGGCCGAATCGGTTTTATTTTATGTGTCGAAATTCTTTTGGCTTAAAAAAAATGACGTATCAATATGTGACTGAAATCAGCAGAAAACAATTTGCGTTTTGAGAGTATTGATGTGACCCGTACAGCTTACTCCCGAATTTCAACGGTCCTGCATAAAACCTTTTGAAAACATTGTGAGAAAAGGAGAAATACCAATATCCAGTATTGACTCCTTTTCCTACAATGTTTTCTACTCTTTTAAAGTGAAGAATATCAATTTAGCTACATTTGATTTATTTTCTGAAATTGCATTTTTTCTAAGTTGGTGAAGTCAAAAAGTTCTCCATATGGGAAAAAGTTTTAAATTATTGACTTTTGAAAACACATGAGAGGGAGAAAATACATGTGATCAGATTGAAAATAGCGAGGAAATTTGAATATGTGAGCTGTCGCCATAAAATACTTTTGAAAATGCATTAATCATCACACATTTGCAAGTAAAGAGCTAAAGAGAGAAGGCAGCAAATTGGACTTCCTTATACAAGATCTTGTTAAACTTGACTTTAAATTCTTATAAATAATCTCGTAAAAAAATTATGATCTTAGTTTAAACATTTAGTTTTAATTTATTCAATATACTAACATCATTCATTTACAACAACATGTATTGCGAAAAGGATTGAAACGAAAGCATCAAAGCTTATATAGTTCCTCTCCCTAAAGAAGTCTGATTTTTTTCCTGATTACCCCGTATAAATGTTTCAATGTATACCATTACGTAACACCAATCAAGATACCCGATAGGCGTCTTATCTAACAGTGAGACTCGGTCATCATCGGAGAACTCCGGCACAATGCAAACGATCAGGGAAAAAGAAAGAAAATACGATAGTTGCTTTAAAAAAGTGTAAAAAGGGCTAAAAATGTATTTTCTAAATGACTGAAAACTACGCCATATTAAAGAACAATAAATAAGCTTTCTGACTTCCCTGAAGATAGTTTTGATTTTCCAACAATATTGTGCAGCATATGGCTGATTTATGTTTACCGTGTGCTCACAAAACCACTGACTTCTTCTAAAAAATGACGAAATTATTTTAAACAGAACTGACTTATTGAACATAAAGGTTAAAAAATATAATTCGTGTACGGTTGGTTTGTTTATGACAGATCAGACGATACCAGTGTGGTCTGATCTACCAACACACTTTCCCCAGCCTAATATACATGTACGTAAATGTATTTGTGACGACGCCATGCAAAACAATTACAATAAAATGCCGTCTGCTGACTATGTAATATCTCTATGCTACAGGTTGGAAATTAATGTTTTCAAAAACATTGTAACAAGAGAAGCCTCTTCATAATATCCTTAACTTTGTGGGTAGCTATTCAGAAATATATCCTGCCGAAGTATTTTTACTATTGTACCATTTTTGTTGATAAAACAATAAAAATATCAGAGATTGAATTCAAAATTATGCTGAAAAAATCAGAGATAAAATTCCAAAGATGCAGTAAACATATGTGCTGTTACATTTCGAGTGTTCGTGTCGCGCTCCTCCCCCGGCTTTAGTTCATCATAAGAAAATTGTACTGCGGATATTTTTCCTTTTTTTTAACTCTTCAGGAACTAATGTATGACTGCCCCAATATTTAAAGCAGTTGTAGACAACACAATAAATACGGCTCAAATTATTCAATTTGTATCAATTAAGGCATGACAACATTGCTTGAAAAAGAGCAAATGCTGGTCAAAAGCATTTCTGTATAGCTGACCATAATTTTTCAAATGCGTGCTTTCGGTAAAATTTGAGATAGATCAAATTGTAAGACCTGAAAGGAAAACAAATCCTACAAGTTTTGGTACCCCAGTAATTTACAACCCCAGATATCCCGCAGAGTTGTTTTCCAATTAATTGAAACCCTCTACACTCGAAGCGCGAAATTCGGGTTATAAGTGCAAAGGGTTTGCAGAGATCGCCAGTCAATATATAATTCCATATGTGATCGATTTCACGGTCAAAAGGGATCAAACTCTCATAATTTAATTGGCTTACATAGCGGTCAATTAACAGTTACCGGGTTTGATTTGCATGATAAAGTTGGCCATGAGGGTAGAAAACATTGTGGGAATAGGAGAAAATGCTGGTTACCAGCATTTTCTCCTTTTCCCACAATGTTTTCAAAAGGATTCTATCTCGGGGTCGAAAAAAACAGGGATTGTTTGGTAAAGGGTTAAATCAATGTGTTTGTCTAACATTGGATGAATTAGTCTGAAAGCAGATATAAAAACTCCGAAAATGAAATCATGATGTTTTATTTGTCTGCTGCTATCTATGAAACATGTTCTGGGAAAAGGCGGTTAAATGCTTCACTGTAATACGTTATACCGAGTCATCATAGGCATGCAGCATGAGAAAAAAGGCATCCGGACATCTGCGTAAAGTGTCGTCTCGGATCAGCCTGCGCAGTCCGCGCAGGCTAATCCGAGACGGCACTTTACAACTACACTACATTTTCTGCTACAGTAGACTTGCGCAAAATAGAAAATTTCATGAAAATGGAATGTGCAGTTTCGGATCAGCTTGCGCCGAGTGCGCTGGCTTATCGGAGACGACACTTTACGCTAATGTCCAAACGCCCCTTTCGCGTGTTGCTGGTCATATAATTATGGCCCATAGGATCCACTTTGTTAAAAAAGACTAAATTATGGTGTAGAATGGTAGAAAGGTCCTTGGACAGGCTGAGTAATTTTGTTTGTATGTGTATGTCTTGTTGTTTTGGAATAAATGCACACCCTTATGATAGGGGCGAAAACATGGTGAATATGACGGACGTGCCCAATTATAATTTTGTTTCCGTTTAGTGCGACAGTCTGTGAGCTAATATATCCCAAAAAAATGTACGTGTATAGTAAGATTGTTGTCCTACCGGGAAGCTGAGAGAGAAACGGACGGACGGACGAACGGACGGACAGACAGATAAATGCAGACATATAGTCAGGCAGAGAAAGAAGGGATAGGGTGAATCAGGATGATGTCTGTGAAAGGTTCAGTCATTTTTTTTATTTAACCGAAACGCATGAGCGAACACAAAAGCCCAAAAACTGATAGTTGTTGATTCAGGTCTTTTCCCTTGGCGAGGAACGCACTGACGCGACCTATTGGAGATAAATTCTTTATTTTGCATGTGTGGGTGCAGGTTAGCAAGCTGTTTTACGCCGGTTACTGAAGTATTTGAGTTCTAGCGCCAAAAACGAGAGCCAATTTCACAAATCGTTATAAATAGCAGACTAATTCTAAGTGTATAAGTTCTTTCATGAATTTCGACATAGCTAAGTGGTTTAGTATATCGGGTAACCTCGAAACTTAAGTGTTGTTTAAGTAATCAGTACTACCAACAATGACTTTTTTACTAACAGAATACTCGTCCACTTTATACAGCTGTGTGAAAAGTATATATCAAACTCACAACCATTTGGTTAACAGCGTCATCCACTAAGTTAGCAGAACCGAGGGTCCAAAGCGTATTCTAAAGCAAGAGACATATTCCTGTCTGCTTGACTAATAATACCATATTCTTTTGCTATTGTATTAAATCTGTATCTAATGCAACTCTCTCACTATTGCATATCAGCGGCGTATACATGCAACAATTTTTCTTTTGGTGGGTCAAATGCAAAGAAATGAGACGTGTTTTGTTAAAAAATAAAGACATTACGTATCTACGACGTTTCTGTGGCGTAACTGTGTTCGTATGGAGTAAAAGGGAAGTAAAGTTTGGCGTGCTGATGCGTAAGCGTAGAGTGTGATAACCGATTCGATTGCACGACGTTCCTTTCTTGTGTGCAGCCATGCGTAAACACGGCGGTCACGTAATAGTCAAACGCTAAGAAGTGGTTAATTTTGAACTTCTTAGCGTTTAACTGACTTAGTCTTTTTCCCCCCACATTACATCATTGCTAAAATAATGTTCCATATATATACGGAATCCACTATTCACAAAGAAACGCCCTTTCACCCATATATGGAGTTGGCTGATTCGCTAAAGAAACGTCATCATTGCATCATCGCTAAAAAATGACGTAATTTCCACGTGAATATCGGGGCTAAACCTCGTACACGACCACGTGGTATTTAACCCTTTACCAAACAATCAGTTGGGAAGGAAGGTTATTTTTGGAAAAGGAGAAAATTCTGGTTATTGGCATTTTCTCCTTTTCCTACAATATTTTCTACCCTGTCAAAAAACTCAACTTCATTTGTTCCCCCTTCAAAATTTGATATCTGCCAATGCTTTGGAATGGTCTAAAATTTGTCATATGGGAAAGGGTTAAAGAACCTTCATTATCAGCTTCATTTCAAGTTCACGCTTGACTAGATCGCCAGTGTTAAAAATTGTCAAATATGGCAGAATTTGACCAAGATTTTGAGGAAGGAATGACTAGATTCAGCCTATGAAAATTTCTACAGATTTACTACAGCATAATTTTTCTTAAAATTTCAACATATCGTCGATTTACTTCTTAAACCCTGTAACAACAGCTTGCTTCAAGCTTCAGGTGGTATGTTTCAGAGGACGACCGACCATATAGATCTAGATTGATCGGCTTTTATTACATATATTGTATCTGTGTTTTACTTTTTTTTTTTCAACGGCGTAACTTGTAGATCTACTTGGCATGTGCTAGACCTTATTTAACCCTTTCCCAAACGACAGACTCTTCCAAACTGAAAGAGTTTGCAGACGACAATTTTAACTTTCATAACAATGACAGAAAATTATCCGAACGGACAGAAAACACTGTGGGAAAAGGAGAAATTGCTCGTTACAAGCAATTTCTCCTTTTCCCGCAATGTTTTCAAAAGACTTGTACTGCAGACACGTAAAAACAAGGGCTTGTTTGGGAGAGGGTTAAGTAATTGTTGAATATTAATGAGGGGGGGGGGTAGGGTTTAGGTACGCATGCGCAGTAAATCCAGATAAACTCCAGATTAACTGCGACGTTTAAATGGATAAATTATCAAAATAAACCTGCGTTTGGTAGTTTATGGAAGATAGACGGTCAAAAATTTTCAAATATGAGCGTTCTGATTGGATAGAAAAGTAGGACAAAGACTAATAATGGAAAACAGCTATGCTCACTTCGTTGCTGTCATTCGCACAAAAGAAGTCAGACGTATCATGTTCACCAATACGTTCGCGTTTCGTAATCGTGACGTAATAAGTGTTCGAACTACGTTCCCGCAGCGTCACTGTGCTTTTATGCCGTATTTGTGACGTAAGCATGAAGTTTCGGAGCTGCTACGAAAGTGCCACGTATTTTTCAGTGCAGACTAAAAAAAAAAAACTCCGCGTAAGGAGATTGTGCTATGTACCAGAGAGAATTAGCTACGTAAGTTGACGTTACTGCGGCGATTCTCTCTTATCGCGATAAGCTTTACATACGCAAGCCGATACGCAATACTGAGAGAACGTCTTGAGTATTGTATCCTTGGTTGCCAACTACATATATTCCAATTATTTTTGTTTATTTGAAAAAATAACGCAGCATCAGAGTTCCTCCTTGCTTTCTAGCAATCAGAATAAAAGGACTATTTCCGGTAATTCTTCTTTTCAGAGCCATATCTATCCAAGCCACAACTTGAAATACGAAGCAAAGAACATATCAATAATATTTTGCGATTATAGTTATCTAGTGGTTACATTGTCGCCCAGTGTGTAAGATGGGTTGACGGAGTTTATTGGGCAAGTCGCTAAAGATGCTCAATGTACTAGAAATGTTGAAACCCAGGAAACACACATATCAGGACAATTGACCCCCGAACATTTGCCCCCTGAGGACAACACCCCCCCCCCGAGGAAACCCCCCCGGACCATTGCCCCTCGATGACAATCCCCTCCCCCCCCCTCGGGCCACTGCCTCCCAAGGACAAAAAATTGTCCTCGGGAGGCAATGGTCCGGGGAGGTATTGTCCTCGGCGGGCAATTGTCCGGGGGGCAATTGTCCTAGAGTCGGAAACACACGAGTATGTTAGCTGTCACCCTGACAGCATGTAAGACTGAAATGTTGACGAAACTGCAATCAACACCAGACAAAAAATACAACCTAAACAAGCTCTCTAACTTCCGACCGCACTGAAAGTGATCCTTTAAAAACGGAAGGAAAGATAAATTTACTTGGTAAATATCGTTTATCATGCTTAACGGACATAGACAGTCGGAAACTAATCCACCTTAATCTTTTCTCTTTAGAGTTATCCAGTATGGACCCACCTTGTTCAATTACTGCTCAACTCTTTCAACAAACGATAAAAATTAAGACTAGTCTAAACAGAAGGCACTTGCAGGTACTTTAATAAATGATACTTTAAATGCAAGTTTGTTTTTGGAAGGGTAAAAAACCTTACTGGAAAAAGAAGATGCCGCTTACCAGCATTTTCCCCTTTTCCCACAACGTTTTCAAAAGCGTTATTTTTCAGGGTCTTTGCAAGTCGAGATAGCGCGGTAAAGAGTAAATCTTTTGACAAAACAGTCTCGGGTTAAGTGAACATTTTCACATTTTCTCGCAATATTTTGTATCCTTTCACTGTCCTGTAATAAGAGAAATAGTTGCTTTTGTGGGGGCCGTGTAATCCTGGACAAACTGCCGGAGATAGAGTCTAATCTTCATCTTACTTTTCCCCGTGGGGTCCCGGGTTTTTTTTACTTTATAGAATAGGACCTCGGCCTTTCTCTATGGCATGTTGTAGAAGGCGACTAAAATTAGAGACAAACGGCTGCTTTCCTCGTAATTCGTAGGATTGCAGCAGGCTGGGTAGTTCTTATTCCAAATCCTATATTTTTTTTTTTGATGTAAACAGGGTTTGGAATGGGAATCAGTTGGCCTGTGGGACCCCGTGTGGTTTAATCGGGGGTATAAGAATAAACCACTGCAGTCCCGCGATCGTCACATCTGCCATTTCATCTGGCGGAACAAAAGTGACAGCATGCATGTCGTAAAAGGCGACAAAAGGGGCATCATTTTGTGTTTCATCCATTCCTCATTTATCATGTTTGTCTTATGTTGTTGCACATGTGTGTTATTTTCACATCGCATTATTGTTTACTAAGTAAGTGCGCCCAATATGACCTAAGTTCACGGCGGGGAATCACAACAACAATGACCGTTATTTGAAAAAATTCCCCAACTTCAAGTAAGAAAATCTTCAATAATTCCGTTAATACGTGACCGATTGGAATTTGGTTTGAAGCAGAGAAGGCGGAAGGACTCCGGGGATTTGCTTGATGTGTTAGATTTTTTAAACAACACCTGATAAAAAAGTTATTGACGAGCAAACAAATTATCCAGGGTAAAAAATTTGTTTGCTCGTCAATAACTTTTTTATCAGGTGTTGTTTAAAAAATCTAACACATCAAGCAAATCCCCGGAGTCCTTCCGCCTTTTCTGCTTCAAACCAATTTCCAATCGGTCATGTATTAACGGAATTATTGAAGATTTTCTTACCTGAAGTCGGGGAATTTTTTTCAAATAACGGTCATTGTTGTTGTTGTTGTGTCACGTGATTCCCCGCCGTGTAAGTTGTCGACGGGCCATAAAACACTATTCATTTATTTATTCATTCATCTTATTTTTTCCCGAGATGAAAAAAAAATCCAGTTTATTTACTGAGTTAACTTAACCCATTACCACACAATCCCTACTCTTGACGCCCCTGAGAGAGAAGCCTTTCGAAAACATTGTGGGAAAAGGAGAAAATGCTGGTAACCAGCATTTTCTCCTTTTCCCACAATATTTTCTACCCTTCACAAAACAAATTCCAATTTTTCAGTCACTTTTATTTTGTCGTCTGCAAATGCTTATGATTTGGACAAGTCTAAAATTTTGTCGTTTGGTAATGAGTTAAGCGGCTAGTATTGTATGTTAAACGTTCTGTTGAAATTGAAAACCTAGTGTAGGGCGTTTTGAAATTAAAAGAAAAAACTCCGTTATAGACCTTATAACAGCCGAGCTTCAATATAACCGGTATAAATACATGTATTTGTGCTTGTTTTATGTACATGTTAGCCGCAGGACTTATCATCGAATAAAGTATACTGTTGCTGTTGATATAAGTGGTGACAAATGATGTAAATCTGACGACACGGGACATGCGCTCTGATTCTTTGCGCTCAAAGGATTATATCTTTTCTGTAAAGCAGAGTATGTAGATTCTTTCAACCCTATCAATATAACAATGGCATCCATATTCACTGCATAGTATCCATGTTTGTGAGGTACAGCATCGGCCTCCTAACCATAAGGTCCCGAGTTTGATACCCGGAAGCGGGTATCAACTTTGGGACTGAATATTTTTAATGACCCACGCATTCGGCGCGAGTACTTGTGTGGTTCCCAGAAAGCAGGATCGACAGATATTAGTATCGAAAGAAACTTAGTATAAGTTCTAAGAACTTGTTTCTCAATCGATTTCATGTATGAACTAAATCAAACTAATTTTTGACGTTATGCTCGGAGCAGCGAAAACGAGCAAGGGAGACGAATCGTTTGTAATTTGATAGAAAGGTTTACTCGAAATACGTCTTACTTGAAACAGACTTTCGTCTACAGCCCACTCATTTCGTCTTCAATCACAAAAACAAGAAACATAATGTAACTTTCTATCAACCTTTTACCTGCTAATTAAAATTATATGAAACTTTTTCAGACGATAGTAATAATTCAAATCTTGTTATTTCAAAGTTACATGTTGGGAAAAAATATATCCTGATCGGACAGTTTAGCTCCAAGATAAGACTGCACGTACTGTGCAGTCTGATCTTGATTCACACTATCCGCCAATGATTCTTTAGTCTTGCTTAGCAGCCTAAGGACTAAAATCTAAACGATCAACCTGCCAAATCTTGCCGTATCATAAAAGGAAAGAAAATAAGTAAATCATAAACACAGAATTAAAATACATAAAAAGCAAATATAGACGTGTATTTAAGGCGACAAGAAATCATAATTTGTCTCGTGGAATTTGGAATATACTTCAAGCTTTTGACATGTTTGTTGTCCTTTTACTCCCTTTATAGCAAAGTAATTACACTTTTCTCTTAATTCTATCCAAAACAACAATTCTTTAGACTGGACTAAATCTAAAGCATTTGTAGACGATAACTGTTTGACATAATTCATTTTCAAATGGGTGGATCACATGACAGAATTGAGAAAAACCTGTTAACCCATTACCACACGATAAAAATTTAGATTGGTCCAAATTGAAAGCATTTGCAGACGACAAAATAAATGTGACTGAAAAATTGAAATTTGTTATGGGAAGGGTAGAAAACTCTGTGGGAAAAGGAGAAAATGCTGGTTACCAGCATTTTCTCCTTTTCCCACAGGGTTTTCAAAAGGCTTCTTTCTCAGGGGCGTCAGAAGTATTGATTGTGTGGTAATGGGTTAACCGGCATTTTCACTTATTCTCACAATGTCTGTAAAAGCGTTGTTCCTGAATGTTGTTAAAATATTGGATGTTATGGTAAGAACTTAATCTGTTCAGCGTGTCTCAAGCCACTCTTGATTAAAGTGTAGAAGCGTCCCACTTTTGCGAAAGGTATACCTCAGATCAGATTGCATAGGAGGCTGTTGAAAACGCATCGGGAACAGGAGAAATGATTTTATTGCAAAGAAATTTCTCGCAATCCGACTGGATAATATACCCCGAACATATATTCACTATCACATATAACAAAGTATGTCCTCAAAAGCACATTACCTTTCGGGAGCCCGGTATGCATTATTAGTTGTACGGTCATGTGGCAGGGGACTTGGAAACTTATTCACGACTGTGGTAAATCATGTCGCCCCGAGCTGAAGGCAAGGTGGCGACATGATTCGACAAAGCCGTGAACAAGTTTCGAAATCCCCTGCCACCTGAACGTATAACGAATTTATTATACTAGAAAGTTTTACCTTTTCAAAGAGCGTTAAGCGAAATTTTCCTTTTTTATAATCTCACGAATCTCGAGAGTTTGCTGATGAAATAGAAATTCCTTTCTGAGTGCCCCAATTCTATGAAAACTGACGTCACTGGAAACTGACGTCACTAAAAGGGGCAGATTGGTGCATAAACGTGCAGTCTGGTGATCGATCGACAGCGCCATTTTGGATATTAGGTTGCAAATGTAGTGATGTTTACGGGCCCTTAAAAGAGAAACTGGCTTTACGTCTTTTTTGCCAGGGTACATGATATATGTGTTTCCGGCATGTTAAGCAATCAGATCACGAAAAATGTCTGCAGTATAATAAATCTGCTCTTTTAACACGGCATCCAGCAAACACCGCAATGGCGGCGTTGATCGATACAAGCTACCCAAAAGACAAACATCTAAAGTAGCCTGCACCATAAAATTACTAGTTTCCCTCGATGGTTGTCATTAAACGGGGAAAACATTGATTTTCTTTTAATTTTTTATAACAAATAGAGGAGGTTAAAACGAGCCATTTATTCGTCAGGTAAGCGAACTGTTAAGTGTCGAAACTCATACTTTGCAACATTAAACGCATAACCTAATGCTTGTTGGAGGCAACTAATATTCGTTCACTTTTGCCAACAAATCATTTAAGTGAATAGTTACTCACCTTAAAGTCGTTTAAATCCATGTTAAAATAAAATAATATCGAATGTCGCAGTAACATCATTAAGATTATGCGCAAACCTGCACGTTTTACCAAGGTTTCGGTGACGTCAGTTTTCTCTGAATTGGGGCACTCACTGAAGGGAAATTCTGTAAAGACCAAGTCTGGTTAGGATAATCCACAATCTGCTTAGACTAAATTGGAATATTTTCTCAATAATGCTACAACATATAAAGCATCTTATTTACCTTAAACCCCAAAATAAAAGAAGTTTTAATTAAAAATTCAAAGTAGAAATAAAATCTGAATGTTGCTCAAGAAGAAACTGAGGTGGAAAACGGAGCAGATGTGGGAAAAAACCCAAATAAATTGCTTTAATGAAAAACACCTCTCAATTATAAGCATATGTGGAGTGATATGATTATATTTTTTTAGAAAACAATCTATTTTGGTCCAGACAAAATCTTAACTCTAATTTTGTCTAGGTAGATTCCGGATCTGCCTGGGCAGATTCTAGATCTGCCTAGATTCCTGTCTGGCCTACGACCCTGGCGGTGTTAGGATGTTGCGACCATACATCATATCTGTACTTTTATATATATATATATATATATATATATATATATATATATATATATATATATATATATATATATATATATATATATGCGACTACAGAAAGAGATCAGGGCTATCTGTCACTAAGCTGCATGCGCACCAAAACTTCGTCCGTGGTAAGCAACCGTTGAATCTGAAAAAGTTCCACTAACCTGGATAACTTCACAATTTCAGTAAATACTTGCATAAATTTTACCCCGGTTCATACCCTTGGGTAAAGCAGGAGTCGTATGTTTGTACAGTCCGAAAAGAGATTGAAAACTCTTTATTGAAGGGAAGCCCATATCTATACTTTCCGATGTGAAAGTTGTTTAGGAAAAAGGTTATCAGATCGTCTATGTCTATACTTTCAGATGGCCAGGACGTCGAGAACAAAGTTTTATATTTACTAGATCTTCTACAGAAGATGAAGCAGTTCACAGAATCTGACTATCACAGTGAAGACGTCCCTGCCTTCAACGATTTTATAACTGACAGTATACCCAAACGAGGTACGTAAGGACTGCAGACGTTCTCTTGTTAGAGTATTTCCATTTTGATTATTGCGACGATTACTGTTAAAATGTATTTTAGTGTTTATGACCCTTTTCAGACATTATCTAAATTGACCTACAGCGACCACTACGCCAACCGATACGTTAAAGGAGTTTCATTAAAATATGACGCACTACTCTCTTTTTCACAGCCTCTGGCTTGTTTTTCAGGTGAGCAAGGTGGAAATTTTGTAAAGCAATGAGACAGGAATGATGGTCATATCAGTGCTTGGAAATCTTCTGCATAGTTGCTATTTGTTGGAAACTGATTTTCTCGGATGTAAAAAGTTAGATATGGAAGAGGGAAGCAGTTTTTAGGGCGGACCTGCCCCCACTGTTCTACTCCGCTTATATACGTATGCTTACTCATTCTGTTGTTTCAATCTTCCTTACTTAAATCAGTTTCAGATGAAGGTTCAAGGCGTGCACTCCATACAGTAGATGACACCTACGCTCGATTTATAAATATACATAAAAAGGACTTCGCTATACTTCCGCCAGCCAATGAATGGTGTCGAATGATGGGCTTCAGACGCTGTCGACAAAGTCATAGCTAGTTGTTCTGTGAAATAAAACTCGTTTTTACTCGAAAATATTTTCTTTGGCTTCCCGTGTCACTATTTAGGTCAAAGCTTGTGGACGTGTCGACATATACCCTTGTTTTCACTTATATTGATTTTGCTAGAGCCAAAATATGCTCTGTTAAAAGGACGAATAAAGAGTTTGCAAAGGTGTCCCCCCAGGTCAGCCTGTGCAGTTCTCACAGGCTGACCTGGTTTAAAACCTGGTGTAAAACCTTTTTGCTATTGATCAATTTTTTGTATGTTCAATTACCCTCGATCTCATGATTCAGTCGGTTTCATTTAGAATGTTTTTTTTTCAATCCATAGTAACGGAATACTTTGCTTAGTATCATGCATCGTAGAGATGCGTTAACCCTACCCTTAGGCTTACTCAAATTGGCTTTCGTTTGCGCACAAACAAATCTTTTCGTCACGTATCTCTCTGAGTGTAAAGCATACCTTTCGGATTTGTAAAGCATACCTTTCGGATTTACAGTGGGCAGTGTGCTGGTCAAGGTCCGGCTGCATGAATCTAATTTTAAATCAACACTGTCCGATACAGTTAGTGTGTATGGTGAAAACGGGTTTAATAAATCTAAACATTTCGGTCCTTCTATTTGCTGGAAGCTGTGTTTTTCTTTTTCTTTTTGCAGTGTAAGGGTTCAAATATATGTCCTTTGAATACCTAAACAGATACTAAATAACAAGGTATTGTTCCCACTTTAAACAATTATTGCTTCTACAAAGTTCCCAGAAAGAACGGCTTGCCATGACGAGACCACATGGAGTCTTTTTATTACAGATATTTCCATGCAGTATAGCTATGGCAAACCGTTTTCGTGGCAACTCTTTTCTTCTGTTTGGTTACTTGTAAAAAGTATCCTTGCAGCCAGGGCAATGGCCAGTTGTTGCTTGCTGAATTGTATGGTGATTTAAGCCATTGTCATCTTTTTCCATTTATATCAATACGATATCTCACTTATTCTTGTCAGTCTTATGTGTCACAAGTACTATGCTCGAACACAAGATGAGGTAGGAGAATTTGCTCCGTAAGAATAATGTCTTCTTGTGCAACACTGGTGTATTACCGGATCATTAAAACAAAGCTCCATTCCTTTTCTTAGATAAATTAACAATGCTTTTTTCTTTGCGTGTAAAGATGCCTTTACAGTTTAAACATAGAAAAAATACATGTAGAAAACAATTCCTGTGTGTTTTGTATTTTCACTGTCAAATTTAGAAACCGTGCGTTATTGCACAACATGAGGTAGATAAGCTTTTAAAACGGAGAAAAATAGGCTGGCTCGATAGCTCATTTGAAGGACTAAAAACAACAGTTTTGAATGGCATGGCTGCAATACCATCAGAGACATTTGTCAGTATTTATTTTTATTTTGTTGGTTTCTTTTCCCCAACAATGGCTGAACAGTCATTTCCTGATTATTTTTCCTTACAGAAAGAGTAAAACAAAACTAGTTCAATGCCTCTTCAATTCTTAGAGTGATCTATCTACATTGTTTTAAAACTCAGCTGCTGTAAATTTGTTTTAGGGGATAATGAGTAAACTGTTCTCTTCCAGTTTAATCTTTGATCTTTGGAAAAAGGAGAAAATGCTGGCCATCAGTATTTTCTCCGCTTTCTACCCCGTCAAAAACAAAAACAAAAAAAAGAGTCTTTTTAGCCACATTAAATTTGTCACCCACAAATGCTTATAATTGGGCTCAGTTCAAAGATCTGTTGATAATTTAGCCGTTCAAATGGTTCTGTTACCTAACAGGCCTCTATTTCACCAAAAACAAGTCGCAGGTGATATGGCTAAAATAAAAATAATAATAACAGTAAAAAGTAAATTAGTTTCTTTATTTTTGTCACGTTCATCGAGACTTGAACGTAAATGTAAGCAAATAAATAAGTCACGATACGTCAAAATTTGTTATCCGTGGGAGTTAAAGGGAAAAACAAGAAAGATTACTGTCCACGTAACATATATCAGTAAATATCTATTAGACACATGCATATAGACATGTTTTTTGCTCAATTATTCCAAAACTCAGATTCGTCGTTCAGTTGCGGGTGCAATGTAGGGAAATGATCCATGGGTCATTTTGTACGGGAGGGTCATTTCTCTGCATTACACAACCCATAAAACTCTGAAATCCATTTAACCCTTTTAACCATTTCGACGCTCTTGGAAAAGAGGCCTTTTGAAAATATTGTGGGAAAAGAAGAAAATGCTGGTAACCAGCATTTTCTCCTTCTCCCACAATGTTTTCTTCTCTATAAAAGAAAAATTACACTATTTGAGCAACACTGAAATTGTCGTTTGCAAATGTTTACAATTTGGACAGGGATAAAATTTTGTCCTTTGGTAAACAGTTATGTTGTTTTTGCGGTCAGGGTAGATGAAAGATCAGACAGCACATTTGACATTATTATACTGCAAAGATTTTTTCTCGTGATCTGATTGGTTAACATGCCGGGAACATATATATCATGTACCCTGGCAAAAACCACGTAAAGCTAGTTTCCCTTTTGTGTGCCTCGTAAACATCACTACACTTGCATTGCAACATCCAAAATGGCGGTGTCGACCGATCACCAGACTACACGTTTATGCTTCAAACTGCACAATTTAGTGACGTCATTTCGAGTGACGTCAGTTTTCACTGAATTCGGGCACTCGGAAGGGAATTTCTATTTTCTCAGCATTCACGATTCGTGAGATTGTAAAACAAGAAAATTTCGCTTAACGCTCTTTGAAAGGGTAAAACTTTGCAGTATAATGAATTTGTTATACGGTCAAGTGGTAGGGGACGTGGAAGTTTTTTCACGGCTGTGTCGAATCATGTCGCCACCTCGCCTTCGGCTCGGGGCGACATGGTTCACCACAGCCGTGAAAAAGTTTCCAAGTCCCCGGCCATCTGACCGTACAACTAATCGTGTAGATTGAAAATCAGATTGCAAGAAATGTGCAGTCTGATATCCAGCCTACACTGTCCGGCTCTTCGTCACATTTTCTGGCCAAAACAACATTTAGATGACAATATGTAAGACGTTTTTCCCCAATGAAAAGGTTTAAACCAGTAACTCAGCGCTCAACAGGTGACAGTCTTGTCGACATGGGCTAACTACTGAATGAAAATGCGATCCATCATGCAGAAAGGGACCTACTGGGAAGTGCGAAAAGTGACAACCCTGGTCAATCTGCGCGAATTGCGCTGGCTGACCAATGTTGACACTTTTCGCTTTAATAACATTTTCTGTATGAAAAGTGGTCATTGTACCTTATTATACAATAACTTTTTAATTATCACCTTAACCCTTTCCCAAACGACAAATTTTTGGACTAGACCAAATTAGAAGCATTTGCAGACGACAATTCAACTCTTGCTGAAAAGATGATTTCTGTCTATGATAAGGTAGAAAACATTGTGGGAAAAGGAGAAAATGCTGGTTACCAGCATTTTCTTCTTTTCCCACAATGTTTTCAAAAGGCTACTATTTTAGAACCGTAAAAACCAGGGATTGTTTGGGAAAGGGTTAAACTGGCCTGCACTATCGTTGATCTGTTTTCAATGATGCACAGAATTTCTAGATGGTCCCATTTTGCGCGATGAGTCAAAAATGTTTATCTTATTTATGTACCAGTTTTGGGGTTTAGATGATGAATGCAGCCAAAAATTGTTTAGACTTAACCTATAACCACAGTATCCCTAGTTTTTACAACCTTGAGGAAGAAGACTTCTGAAAACATTGCGGGAAAAGGAGAAAATGCTGATAAGCAGCATTTTCTCCTTTTCCCACAGTGTTTTCTACTTTTCTAACCCCAAGATTCAATTTTTGAGTCACATTTATTTTGTTGTCTGCAAATGCTTTCAATTTGAACCAGTCTAAAAATTGTTGTCCTTTGGTACAGAGTTAGATAACGGGTACCACGCTGTGAGAGGTCGCCTCATATATGTCACTTACGTCGTCTATTACAATTACAATATTCAGTAGATTACAACAGAGTAGAAGGGAGGACCTTGACGGCGACCAGAAACATTCGTCTTTGTTTACACATGTCGAAAACTGTGCTAGATTAAAGTATAGTAGATTAATCATTAGTCTGCTAAGCTTGAAACACCGACCTTTTTGCGGAAAGAGTAGATCAAGATCAGACTGCACAGGAGGTGCAGTCTGATCTTGGATCTACACTCACCTATTAGAAGATATGTCCTCGAAAATTATCTACTAAAACCAGTAAAGATTTGTTGTTGTTGTTGTTTTTTTTCAATCGGCTTAAAAGTTTAAATCCCTTTTTTTAAAAACAAGATATGGGTTCACTTTCATTCATTCTGATTTGACTCAAGAAGATAACTGGTTAACTTTTTTGTAAGACAACCAAATTTTAGCCGCGTCTGTATTCATAGTTTGTTTGTATTGTGGTTTAATGCCACTTTAACATCTCCGTTACTATCACGGCATTCAGTGTTCCTACTAATGTTTTCCGGCTTTTAGCTGTTAGTAAAGTTTCTGCATGCGAAAGGATAATTCTACATCCATATCCACAATTATATAACAGATTCAATAATCTTTACTAATAATTCATTTTTTTCGAATCTCAATAATGTTTTCAATCCTTATCATGCTAAATAACTAAGTTGAAATTTTTCAATTGGAATGTAGAAACCCAGAGATTGCTACCTCAGTCATGGTTTTTTTAATAATTTATCGGACAGTGTAGATCCAAGATCAGACTGCACGCACGTACTGTGCAGTCTGATCTTGATCTACACTGTACGCAAAAGGTCAGTGAGTCGTGCTTAGCAAGCTAGCAGCATAAGGAATAACATCTAGTCAGTTGATATGAATGTACAGCAGTACATGTGTTCATTGAAACTACATTTAAATAAACACTTAAATGACTGATCTTATCGAAAATTGCAGTTTAATGATGACGTTGGATTTTTTTTGTAACAAATTCGGGAAAACATTACGCAATTGGAGAAATCACTTGTTGCGGAACTATTTATTTTGTCTCATGTTTGAACATGTTTCCATACCAGCCACAGTAAAGAAAAATGAACAAGTCTTCGCAATATTCAAGGGAGGTTACTCTGGCAGAGTATGTTTGCGCCGATATTAAGATTACATCTCTTCGAAGATCTGTAATCGCCAAAACCTTTCATCCGCTCTCTGTCTGTCTCTGTCTCAGATGCTAGTCTCTTACCCCCTAGTTCGAATCCGCCTCCCCAGCTCTCTCTCTCTCTCTCTCTCTCTCTCTCTCTCTCTGGAGCGGTGCTAGGAAGATCAGTCGATAATTTACAAGACTGGAGACCCTGGGTCGCGGTTTCTATTTCAAGCACAGCCGAAGTTTTTTTTCAAGGTATGTTACAGTCTTTACAAAAGGATTCGATCTTATCTTACTGATGACTAATTTTTGATGCTGTTTGTGGAAGAGTCCGGCTTTGATCACGAGAATGATATATTTGTACAACCTGGTGAATAAACCTAATTATTATACTGCAAAGAAATTTCTCGTGATCTGATTGATTAACATGCCGGGAACATACATCATGTTCCCTGATAAAAAAAAAAAAAACACACGTAAAAACAGTTTCCCTTTTGAGTGCCCCGTAAAAAAATGACTACACGTACAACACAACATCCAAAATGGGGGCGTCGATCGATCACCAGACTGCACATTTATGCACTAAATTGCACGTTTTAGTGACGTCAGTTTTCATTGAATTGGGGCACACAGAAGGGAATTTCTATTTCGTCAGCATACCCGATTCGTGAAATTATAAAACAGGAAAATTTTGCTTAACGCGTTTTGAAAAGTTAAAACTTTGCAGTATAATAAATTCTTTGTACGGCTGTGAACAAGTTTCCAAGTCCCCTGCCACCTGACCGTACAATTAATAAAGCCTGGCTCTGGCAGAAGACGGATCTATGCATCTACGTGATACTTTATACCAAGCCAGGCATCACATAAATATGTTTTCATTGTGTCTAGACTAAGAATCGGCTGAATGCCGTGGGAAAATGATCCCTTGAAAAGTAGAAAATTTAACCTTAGCAAAAAATTTCGACCCAGGTCAGCCATAAGTCAGCCTGTGCGGACTAAACAGACTGACCTTGGTTGATACTTTTTGTAGATTTAGTTAGCACCATTTTCACAGAGTAGGCCTATGACTCGTACATAGTCGTGAGCATTGAGTATTGGATATATAGGCTTACAAAAAAAAAATACTCGCTGATTGTTCAGATCTCTATATGCGAAGCCTACATGTTACGGTATTTTGCTGGTCACGTGAGAGATGACGCCTCAGTTTGAATAAAATGCAAATGAAAGCAACCTCAATTCTTTACAACACAATCCCGACTTTTAACGATCCTGAGATAGAAGCCCTTTGAAATCATTGTAGGAAAAGGAGAAAATGCTGGTAACCAGCATTTTCTTCTTTTCCCACAATGTTTTCTACCCTTCTCAAACCAAATTTTAATTTTTCAGTCACTTTTAATTTGTCGTCTGCAAATGTTTTCAATTTGGACCAGTGTATAATTTTGTCGTTTGGTAAAGAGTTAAACAGTATTCGGTTACAGGAAAGCCGTAGCAATCCCAATCCCGCCCAGTGAGAGCCTTGATAATGATAAGATTATAATTGGCTTGCAACAAGCGAAAAGGGGCATTCAGACATTTGCGTAAAGTGTCGTCTCGGATCAGCCTGCGCAGTCTGCGCAGGCTAATCCGAGACGGCACTTTACGACTACATTAGATTTTGTGCAACAGCAGACTTGTGCAAAACTGAAAATTACATAAAAACGGACAGTGCCGTCAAAGATTGGTCTGCGCAGGCTGATACGAGACGGCACTACACAAATGTCCGAATGTCCCTTTTCACGTGTTGCTGCCTATATAGTGAAATGGTTGATAAACATCCAGAAGAACAACTTGTCAATATGTAACTATTTATTCAAAAAGGATAAATAAAGAAATAAATGCCGCTACCACGAACATTAAACAATAAAGGCGACACAGACAGTTTGTACAAACATCGACCTAGTTTGACAAACATTCATATTTTATCCATTCAAAATAGTTACAAAAGTACATCAAGTGTTTAAACAAAAAGTTAGATAAAAAAGACAACCTAAAAGCTGTCATTCAGTTGGCGCCATTTTGATAGCTCTTTGCCAGAATCATGACGTCATTTTGTTTTTTCTGTGTCGTGTCATGACGTCATTTTGATTATTCTGTGTCTTGTCATGACGCAATTTAGAATGTTCGCGAAATAAAATGCCATTTAATATATGGTCTGGGGCGGAATTTACCAACTATTCTGAAGTTGTTTCTTCTTGCACATTCAATGACAGACAACTTGACCTTGACAAAACTGTGTCAGCCAACCAAATGACTAGATCTAGTCCTGAACTTTGGAACTGGAACTGATTTCAGAACAGTTGATGATTCTGGTCCCTGACCTTGGTATTTGCGGAATGAGCAAAATAACCGTAAAGACATTATGATACCTGCTTTCTAAAATGCTTTCAACGCAGAATCAGTTTGTCAACATAAAATAACTGAAGGTTTTATTGTTGCAGTTCTGGATCAAAACGTGAAAGACAGACCGGACAAGTTACAAGCACTTTAACCCGTAGAAATACCTTAAAGATAGTTTGGCTACAAACATAGAATTTCTGTACAAATGTAAAATTATAAAGTTTTCTCAGAATTTCATTTATCTGAGATTTCTTCAGTATTGTTAAAACGAATTTGTAACAAATTTACAAAACAAAAGATTCCTCAGACTGTTTTAACAACTGTAGTTTTGGCAACATAGCATGCTCCCCGTTTATCATTTTTTTTTTATTTCTTTTGTTTTATTTCAAAACTGAATTAAAACTAATATCAGAAAAAAAACAAGATTTTTGCCATCAAGTTATACTATTAAATTTTTTAGAATTCTACTATATTTTTGTAAAAGAAAAATCGTTGATATTTTGTTCCATTTTGGGCGTTTTACAGTTTTGAAAACCCAACGGGTTTTTAATTCTTTTTATTTATAACATGATTTTATGTTTCAAATTTGAAAAGATGAAAGAATAAAATAACAGAACACCCAGGTTTCCATGACAAAATTTTATATTTTCGAAACAATAACACGCGAAAAAAGCATTTGTCTTTATTTTTTTCTTAGAGTCAACACAGAAACCAAAATCGTTAACCACATATTATAAGTGATGATATGTTGATCTTAAATAAGACATGTTTGTTTATTTACACCAAATATCTTTATTTTTCATTAATGTGACATTGCCTGGGTTGACTTTAGTACTTATTTTAGAAAGGCATGATCTAAGACAAGACAGGTGCAGTTTCATCCTAAACCGACACTTTCATTTACTTTTACGCTTAACTATGACCGAAATGTCCTTTTTGGAAAAAAAGAATTTGCACTCAATATCCTCGAAACAGGTTAACATTTATTTTAAAAAATCAGCGGTGAGAGTTTAAAGCCATGATTGTAACAACGAAACCGTCTGTCATATAAAAGATTTCCCAGAAATATGTCAATCGATTTACAATAATATTGATTCCCAAGAATTTCAGGAGACATTTTTCTTTTAAAAAGTCCTTTTTTTCATCTCTAGTTGAACCTTGAAATAATTCTTTTTTTTTTCGTACTCTCACAAACAAGTCACACATTCACCCTTGTTGCTCCTCTATTGCTATGGAAACCGCTTTTTTGTCACGTGACTGCCGAAATTTACCATTCTGAAAAAAAAAGGTAGAAAGTTTAAGTGCATTACTCTGAAAACTTACATAAACAGTCCTTGTTTTCACTGGTCTTGAAGCTAGCCCTTTTTTAAAACAAGATTATAACAAAACGAGAGGTAAATTACTGCGTTGCAATGCAAATCTCACTGTTTAATTTTTTAAAACCTTCCCGAGTTTCAGTGAATATAATTTCAGCTGCCACTGAAGGACTTAGAAAACAACAGAGGACTACGTAAGCTTAGCTTTTGCTCTAACCCATTTCTTCAGTACCATATTTGTTACTAGAATGGATTGCCTGATCTATATGGTTTGCATCACATGAAAAAGGACAATCGGACATTTACGTAAAGTGTCGTCTCGGATCAGTCTGTGCAGTCCGCGCAGGCTAATTTGAAAGGACACTGTCCGTTTTAATGTAATTTTCTGTTCTGCGTAAGTCTACTGTAGCACAAAATCTATTGTACTCGTAAAGTGCCGTCTTGGATTAGCCTGCGCGGACTGCGCAGGCTGATCCGAGACGACACTTAACGCAAATGTCTGACTGTCCATTTTCGTGTTGCAGGCCTTATGGTATATCACTGATGGATTAACACGATTATGTTTAAATCAAAGTTGCAACAAATGTTGTTGTTTTTTTTGCAACAAAATGTACCCGTTACTCTCGTAGTACTATTACTTCATTTCTCGCACAATTGGATTTTGGGAAGAAAATTTGCTCTGTACTGTTCGACAGCACACAATGCCAAAAATCATATGGCGACGCTATGTCTAGAATCAACCAATAAAATATCATATCGTGGTTTACTTAGAAAACCTGGTAACTACAGCTTGAAACAAGCTGTAGTTACAAGGCTTTTGAAGTAAATCGTACTTTCGCTGAATGTTCGTCAGAAATATAAACCTGTCCGTGTTGTTCCTATATATAAATGGTGTGAATTTACAAATGAAAGCTAAAATGGAATAATTTTTGAAAGTATAAACAATCTTACGAACGATGTCCGTAACGAAGAAACAAATAAATGCATAAATCAAATTCAAACCGCATCTGGCGGGATTCGAACCCTTGAAGCGACGAATAACCTTGTTTTTCGAGGATTAAAAGACCAGTACCATAACCACTGAGGATTAAAAGTCCAATACCATAACCACTGAGTCAAAGAGATATCTCTCTGATGCAATTGTCAGGTATTGTAGTTAAATTGGGACAAAGCCATGCATGAAGGAGTGGTCTCCCGTAACAACAAAAAGAAATAGAATAATAAAAAAGATAATACGAACAGTACAGCCAATAATAATAATAATAATAATAATAATAGAAATAATAATAATAATGATAAACCCTGATAATGGTGTACTTACAAAATTTTCCGTATCCTTTACCTACAAAGAAAGCACAAAGAAAGCGTGATTATATAAAAAGCCCTTAAAGCTATAAACAATGCAGATCAAGATCAGAATTGCATTCTGCGGACAGTGTAGATCAAGATCAGACTGCACAGAATGTCAGTCTGATCTTGATATACACTTTCCGCTAATTGTGGAGCATGTGCACCTTTCATATTGCAATACTTTTGTTAGCTTCTATGAGGTATGTACGTGTCATAAACTCTTTTCCATACTATCAGAAGCTCTTGTACACAATGTAGATCAAGATCAGACTGCACAGGACGTGCAGTCTGATCTCTGATCTACACTGTCCACTGCCTTATTCAAGATTATGACCGGCATGTCCCTTGATCTTGTATCTTGGGACTGTATCCTTAGCCTTTGAGAAAATGGAAAGAGTTGATTTAGTGCTTTCAGGTTTTAAAGCGTGCAAGTGTGGAAAACTGCGTCCGACACTTTACATCCCAACCCTGCAAAAACACGCAATTGTTCGACTCGCGGCGTTGTCGCTTTCCCCGAAAATATCATATGAACTCTCGGAAAAGGAGTTTTAATGAATCTCTGTATTGCATTATATCAAGCAAGTCGTCACATAATTATGGGTCTGTGGGATCATTTTATGTAACAACCAACTGAACTTGGAGGTAGAGTGGTCATTTGACATGGAGAAAACAGACCAGTTGTAAAAGAATCCACACAGGTCATCCTACGCGGACTGCACAGGCTTTTTGCAGCTTCATTATTAAAACTCTTATTTCACACAGCAAAACTCACATACAAACTACATTAAACGATTATCGTTGAATATTACATATCGTCGGTTTACCTTCGAAAACCTCGTAACTACAACTTGTTACAAGCTGTAGTTACGAGGTTTTTAGAAGTAAACCGGTGATATGTCATTGTTGCTTGTTTGATTTCCATGCAGTATTTCTCTTATTCACGACGGTACGTTAAAAGTAGATCGTTCTGTAGGAAATGGGAAATGCTTGTTACAGGCGCTATTTACTTTTCCCAAAAGTGTTTTCAAAAAATCATTTTCATCCAGGTCGTGAAGTAACGACACGGTTCGGCAAAGAATGAATCTTCTAAATATTGTGTTTTGCTTTCGAGATGTTTAAAGCGTCGAGAAGTTTATTCTATAAATAAACATACAGACAGCTATATAAAAAGCTACAGAGAAAAAACCTCATTAATTAGAATACCACTCATTCGAACTTCATTTATTCGAAACTCATTATTTCGAATAGTAAATATTTGGACAAGACAAAAAGTATTTTTTAAACCGTTTAATTGCAGTTAAATAAAAAGTACTCAAAACTTCGAGGTACATTGACTCTTTACTAAACAAAAGTCGAACTTTTAGACGTGTCCATAACAAACGAATTTACATAAAAAAAATCGAATGTGACTCACTGTCGAGAGAAAACTTTTCCAGAAGGTTTGGAAGTATTTTTTGAAAAAATAAAATACAAATATACATGTGCTGTGTATATGCATCTATTTTGCTTTTCCAACAATTTCAACCCGTTGATGAAGACGATCTCTGATCAATTGTTTGTAAAAGTGCATTTGCTTCCACAATACGTTCCAGAATTGCTGCTACATTAGTTTCAAAGGGACAACTCAGTTCGAATAAGTCTAAACATATAATCGAATCACGGTGTGTTGAAATAAGAAATGAGCAACCCATTTTCCAGTGTTCGGGTGTGTATATACAGCCTTATACCGTGAGACAACAATTTGTTGTTGTCTTTTAAATGTTCTTTTTCAAAAATAAGAAAAAAAAAAACATCGTGCGAAAAATGAGAAACTGCTTGTGAAGAGCGATTTTTCATTTTCGTACCATTTTTATCACTGTTCTAATGTATCTAACTTGTTATCGATGTTGACTGTCCACAAAGAGCATTGCTACAAAATCATTTCTTGAAGAAGTGACATAAGCATTGACCAGTTAATCTCGATTTTTATGGACCCTGATGTAGGGGCATTTTGAAAACAGAGTGGGAAAATGGGGAAATGGTTGCAATTAGCATTTTCTCCTTACCGCATACTCGTTTGCTACACAAAATTCTCTTTTTGAGTCAAGTTTATTTTGTCGTCTGCAAATGCTTCCAATTTTGACTGGCCCCTAAAATTGTCGTTTTTAAAGAGTAAAAGATACACCAACAGGAAAACTAACATGAAAGCAAATTTTCAAAACCGTGTAAAAAGATAATACAAGCAATGCCAGAAGTGTAGATCTAAGATCAGAATTCACATTCTGTAAGTCTGATCTGGATTCTCACTGTAAAGAAAAAAGCGACCATAATTCCCATTGCACGCAATAGGGCTGAAGGAACAAGCCTGTGCAAGCTAAAATAGAAATAAGCAAAAGCGGAAAGTAAAAAGCGTTTTAAGCTTGACGTATTTATGAACTATTTGTCTTACTCTTGATGTATTTTCTCGGCCTGTATTTTTTGGGTGCTGTAGAAAAGTAAACACAGAATATATTTGTAAATCAGGTCTGTGTTTATTTGGTGCTTAAACGCTGTTTGAAACGTTACCTCAGCCATAAAACGGCTACACCTACAATAATCCTAGTGTTTCATACAATCCTAGTGTTTCACAATCCTAGTGTTTCACTGTCACTATAACAGCCTACAACATACTTCTAAGCCATAGACTGTTTTTTTTTTTTCAAACTAATCATAGCATAACGATGTTAACTCTTTACTAAACGACAAAATATTAGACCAGTCCAAATTGAAAGCATTTGCAGACAACAAAATAAATATAGCTCAAGAAATGAAAAATGTTTTGAGAAGGGTACTGAAAATGGAATTTGTTTTAAGAAGGTTATAAAACATTATAGGAAAAGGAGAAATTGCTGGCTACCAGCATTTTCTCCTTTTCCTCGTTGATTTCAAAAGGCTTCTTTCTCAGGGTCGTTAAAGTCGGGATTGTGTGGTAAAGAGGCGTTTGAGATTTATTTTTTCACCCAGGCAATAAATTTTAATAATTGCATCAAGGACCAGGGCCGTTTAGTCAATTCTAATCTCGAATTCTAATATTGGCCGGGAGAATCTGTCTCGTCCAAATGAATGGCAAGCATTCAAATTCAGAATTTCAAAAGCAAAAGAAATCGTTACTCAGCCATGCTCTTGGAAAATGGGGCTTAAATGCATTCCCAAAAGTATCGTTTCAGATCAGACGGTGCAATCCTATCTGTGTAGAAACTCTTCTGTTTGTGGTAAATTTCTGTATGTCTAGCACTGGTTCGTTCTCCGCATGATTATTTTAGTCGTTCATTACACAAAACGGATCTTATTTATCTTTTGGTTGAATAATAACTCGGTTGGCTAAACCCTTTACCAAACTACAAAATTGAAAGCATTTGCAGACGACAAAATGAACGTGACTCAAATATTGAAAATTGAGAACGGAAGAGTATAAAACATTGTGGGAAAAGGAGAAAATGCTGGTAACTAGCATTTTCTCCTTTTCCCACAATTTTTCCATACGGCTTCTTCTTCAAGGTCGTTAAAACCAGGGATTGTTTGGTAAAGGGTTAATGTACGACGAAGATACATTAAATCTTCTTTTGATAGAGCATGCTTGTTTCGAATTGGAACTGAATGCTGTCCATTCACGTTATTTTATAGAGCAACTGGATACGTTCATGGCACATAAAATGGAGTGCAACACGCGAAAAGGTGCATTCGGACATTTGCGTAAAGTGTCGTCCCGGATTAGCCTGCGCAATCCGCGCAGGCTAATCCGAGACGGCACTTTACGACTACATTAGATTTTGTGCTATAGTAGACTTGGGTAAAACAGAAAATCACATAAAATCGGAAAGTGTCGTTTCGGATTAGCCTGTGCGGACTGCACACGCTGATCAGAGACGACACTTTACGCAAATGTCCGAATGACCCTTTTCGCGTGTTGCACTCCATATCTGATAGAAAGCTAGCAACTTCTACAACATAAATCTTACTCAAGTTCCAAAATCTAGATCTCCGTTTTTGTGGGGCTAAAACATATCAAAAAGATAAACATGTACTTCTATCAACTTTGAAAATGAGTCCTAAACGCCAAGGGATACTACAGAATGCTACTGTTGTCAGCCTAGTTCCAGAACCTAGCAAACAATTTGCTTTAGATTGTCAGTCTGGTAATGAAGTCTTTGGTCACCTTGTTATCTGTTGTCAGTCAGGCATATATAGTAAAATAGACTTTACCATCTGTTGTTAGTCAGATACAAACAGTAGATATAGACTTTGCTATTAGTTGTCTTTCTGGCAGATACAGTTAGTATAGATTTTGCTATCTGTTGTCATTTAGGCCAATTCGGTATAAGTATACGCTCTGCTATCTGTTGTCAGTTAGGCAGATTCGGTATAAGTATACGCTCTGCTATCTGTTGTCAGTTAGGCAGATTCGGTATAAGTATACGCTCTGCTATCTGTTGTCAGTTAGGCAGATTCGGAAATAGTATACGCTCCCCTATCTGTTGTCAGTAAGGCAGATTCGGAAATAGTATACGCTCTGCTATCTGTTGTCAGTTAGGCAGATTCGGTATAAGTATACGCTCTGCTATCTGTTGTCAGTTAGGCAGATTCGGTATAAGTATACGCTCTGCTATCTGTTGTCAGTTAGGCAGATTCGGAAATAGTATACGCTCTGCTATCTGTTGTCAGTTAGGTAGATACAGTAAGTTACACTCTCCGTTCTTATGTTATTTTCTGTTTTCGTAAGTATACTGTAGCACAAAATCTTATTTTATCGTAAAGTGCCTTCTCGGATTAACCGGCATGTACTGCGCAGTCTGATCCGAGACGACACTGTCCGCAAACGTCCCCTTTTCGCGTTTTACAAGCCATATCAGCGGCTTAGCAACAATAGGTTTTAGCCATAATTCAATATCAAATTCACGATATCATTTTTAAACAATAAGCAGATAAACTGAAAATAAAGATCTTCCTCACGAATTGGATATAATTATTCATCTATGGCGATGCTCCTTCATTCCAATACAAAATTTTAAACTGGTCCAAACTGAAAGAAAATGTAACAGCATTATCTCCGTTTCCCACAATGTTATCCCCTGGTAATAGACAGAAATCGTGATTCTAATAACATTTGATTTGTCATCTGAGAGTGGTTTGAAATGCGAGGAGTTTAAGCTTTGTCGTTTGGTAACATTTTAAAGTGTTTGTGGAGCTCTTCTTACCTTTGACTGGCACTGGTACCGGGTAAGGAACCTTTACACGTACAGGGACCTTATGAACGACTGGTACAGGAACGGGGTGCTTAACTGGTACCTGTTGAAAATAAAAATGGTCCGTCAGGTCCAGAATAATCAAATCATTTACAGACTAACAAAAACCAGATCCTCAGAAAATTGGAATTAGCAAATCGTTCGCAAAAACTGTTGTTTAAGTTTACCCCCGGCTTAAATCTTAAACTACACTTATTCAAATCGCCGTACAAACAAACACAACTGTACTAATCACAAGCAAGTCACGATCTGGCAAAAGGGGGTTTATGAATCAATTTGATGCATTACAGCAAGTCGCCACATAATTGGGGATCCTTAAGTTTCACCGTTCAACGTTTGGTAAGCGATTTTTGGGGGTTTAAAACCATTGATTACGCTGACGAAGTAGAATTTCCCTGCCGAATGCCCCAACTTAATGAAAACTGAAGTCACTTGGAACTGACGTCAATGAATCCTTGGTTATACGTACCAAATCGTGCAGCTTGGCGCATAATTTTGATGTTTAAATTGATCGACGCTGCCATTTTGGATATTGTGTTGATAGTGTAGTGATGTATACGGGGCTCCCGAAAGGGAAACTGCATTTACGTTGGTTTTTGCCAGTGTACATGATATATATGTTTGGGGCATACTATCCAATCAGATCGTGAGAAATTTCTTTGCAGTACTAATAGTATTATTATTATTATTGTTATTATATTATTAATAATATCATTAGTCTGTGGGCTCTGACTAATAATGTGTGAAATTCACTTGATCGATAATTAAACATACTTCACTCGTTGTTTTTATCCAGTGCTATAACCGTTTTTTTTTTTTTTTTTTCTTCTTTATTCTATGAAAGTATATTCACTTTTGTATCTTCATGCCAAATATTGCCTCTAATGGTTGAAAGGTTGCACAAACTACGGCAGATAGAAAGTGCATTTCATTCTATTGCAACCATCCATAGGCATAACAACCACAGTTTCCAGTTTAAATCGAAGACAAGTCCCTAGAGTTTATTTACCCGATACACATTATATTGGTGTTTTGTCTACCTTTACACATCTGACTAGATAATAATACTCTCAAGTTTCAACAGTGTTTCTTTACCCTTAGGCTGTAGAGCTCCCTTTTAAACTAGAAACAGGAAACAAAACCTCACAAACAATGAAGTTACAGTACAGAAATTATATAGAGTTTATTTCATCAGCTTGCGGTTAATATGGGTAAATATTTGCCGAAAAAGGGAAAGGTATGCGAAAATAACGAGTGCCGAAAGGCACGAGATATTTTCGCAGACCTTTCCCTTTTGAGGCAAATATTTCCCCATATTAACCACAAGCTGATGAAATAGATTATACATTATATTTCTTCTGATTATATTGTCAACGAATGTTACTTTTATAACTAGTGATCTCAAGCCAATTAACCGATAAAGTCAAATTTTAGCAAAGTAGAACAAGAAATATTTGTTCCAGATTTTCGGCAGGAGGAAAATATTCACTGTCACGGGGAAATATTTCCCCCCTGTTTAAACTACGTCATTTCTTTACCCATAACATTTCTAAGAATAGACAAATGAAATATAATATACAGTGATATTATTCTACAATTCATAAAATAACATATAACAACCACGACAAGAATAATATACTGCTACTATTACTGTTGTTTGTATGTACATACTTTTACTTCCACAGGGACTGGTACTGGGTGTTTAACCTCGACTGGTACTGGTACTGAAAAAAGCAATCACACACAAAAAAGATAAGTACTTTTCGCGACCTTTGCAGAAGATGTGAATCAAAATCAGACTGCCAAAAAACATATAGTGTGATCTCGGATCTACACTGTCCAATATAGTCTGTCTCACATGGTAAAACAGTTTGAAAAACGAAATATTTGGGGTTTAATCACTGACTTAATATTATCGTGTCATTCATGGGCGAGCAATTTAGGGACCTCTTTTTCGGTTCATCTTTAATCTTTGTGTTGCTTATAAGCTTATATTGTATAAATAAGATTAGAAGATTAATCTCTGTCGCTGCCTAACAAGAACAGTTGGGTTATCTGTTCCCAAAATAGATTTTAAAAACGGATAGCGCGGTCAGTCATGGTGGAGCCATGTGGCTCATTTGGAAGAACACTCGCACCGTTGGGTTCGAGAATCATTTTCTCGGCAAAGTTGTTAAAAATCAAGTCGCATATATTTGGCTTCATCGTGTTTCGTTATGAACATTGGTAGGATAGTAACACAGCTGTCTTATGTTCGATCCTCGCTGTAGCCTACGACGCGATGTTCGAGGTGTTCTGACCAAGACCTTTCACCTTTTATCATTACAGTTCTTTTGACGACTCCGACGAAATACTTTGGATACGTTTTAAGAACATGAAGGATTACCACCAGCATTTTTCTCCTTTTCCCACAGTAATATCTGCCCCGTCAAAGACAAGTCCATCATTTGAGCCCATCATAAATTCGTCCAGGACAAACCATCCCCAAATTAAGAAACTTAATTGTTTCGTTTCTAAAGAGTTAAACTCTGTTGAAATTGCCATTAAGTATCATCAAATCAAAGTTTTCTGAAGTCAATAGAATACCTTTTCTCTCGACATGGACTGGATAGGGAACAGGGCGATCAACATGCACTGGGTGGGGTACTGGTACAGGGACTTTCTTCTCCACAGGTACAGGCTTCATAACTGGAACTGAAATATTTCCAGTATTAAAAAAAGTATAAATATTGTTTAGCAATAACAACAACAACAACCACGACAACAACAACAGACAATGTTATTGGACAATATATGTCAGTATTTTGTGCTTGCAGTATTGACGGTACGTGTTTTGAAAGGATAATCGACTGGTTATGTGATATTTAAAATCTTTCACGAGAATGGGTGTGATTCGGTTGAAAAAAACAAGTCCTATGGACGAGTTTATTAACCCTTTCCCAAACGACAATTTTTTGGACTAGACCAAATTGAAAGCATTTGCAGACGACAATTCAACTCTTGCTGAAAAGATGATTTCTGTCTATGATGGGGTAGAAAACATTGTGAGAAAAGGAGAAAATGCTGGTTACTAGCATTTTCTCCTTTTCCCTCAATGTTTTGAAAAGGCTACTATTCTCAACCCGTAAAAACCAGTGATTGTTTGGGAAAGGGTTAACCGCATTGAATCCCATTCGAGTGACAGATGTTTAGTATCACATACAATCAGTTGATTATTCTTTTTATTATATTTCTAGTTCATCCCTTTTTATTTTAATAATCTTCAGGAATGGTAAAATATAAGCAATATCGGGAAGATTGTAGTTCCGGTGTAATGCAGAGAAATGACCCCCCATTACAAAATGACCCACGGTCATTTCTCGACGTAGAGGAATGACCCATGGGTCATTTCTCTACGTCGAGAAATGACCCATGGGTCATTTCTCGACGTAGAATAATGACCCGGGTCATTTTTCTACGTCGAAAAATGACCCATGGGTCATTCCTCTACGTCGAGAAATGACCCGGGGGTCATTTTGTAATGGGGGTCATTTTTCTGCATTACACCGACAAACATTCTGAAATTATCATCACAAGTAATGATACCATATAAATCGTCACTAGTGGAATTATTCAGTGTGAAATCGAAGTAACTCATTGATAAGAATATAGTTAAAAAAAATAACATTAATGTTGTGTATAATGAATAGTCGATGTATATAATTAAATGAGGGCTGATTGAAAAATTGGGAGCTTGTATTGAAGGCGTTAAGGTAAGACCTGTGTAACGCACTTTCCGGTGAAAATTCTAATTGGTTGATAAATAAGGATAAATAAGGATTTATGCAGAAATAATATTTTTGTACATTTCTAACGGATCAGAAATTCCATTTATGTCTATCTTGAATTTTTCTTTGATACTTTTGTTAGTTTTCTGAAAAGGGAGGTAATTATTCTCTCTTTTTGAATTGAGAATGTAGTGGTTTTAGATTTATAAATGATAATTCAAAGAAGGAAAAAATGGAAAAAAATGAAAAGGTGAAAGTAGTTCAATAATACTCATTTTTAATTATAGCTGATTTTGCAGGATGATATTTTAGTGGAAATAGCTGTTTTCCATTACACAGGTCTTACCTTAAGTAAGGATGTCCAGTTTCAGCCCAATTATTCTCTGATAGTTTAAATCTATATATCCAAAACCCGGTGACATTTGCTTATTTTTAGGAACGTCGCACTTATCAATCCAAGGATTTTATTAAGAGTTTTCTACGTAAGTAATTCCAATGCCGTGATGCGATTAATATAAATGTTTTACCTGGCACGTGGACCGGTACATGGACGGGTACTTTGACTGGTTTAGGTACGGGAACTGGCACAGGTCTGTCCACAGGTACATGTACGGGCACTGGTACTTTGACTGGGACCTTTTTCTCCACAACAACTGGGTCTGTAATAGGTGGAAGAATGGTTCCTTTAACCCATTACCACACAATCCCTACTTTTGACGCCCCTAAGAAGGAAGACTTTTGAAAACATTGTGGGAAAAGGAGAAAATGCTGGTAACCAGCATTTTCTCCTTTTCCCACAATGTTTTCTACCCTTCACAAAACGAATATCAAATTCTCAGTCACTTTTATTTTGTCGTCTGCAAATGGTTTCTATTTGGACTGACCTAAACTTTTGTCGTTTGGTAATGAGTTAACTCTTTACCAAACGACAAAATTTTAGACTGGTCCAAACTGAAAGCACTTGCAGACGACAAATTAAATGTAACTCAAACTTTAAAATTTATTTCCAGCAGGGTAGAAAACATTGTGGGAAAAGAAGAAAATGCTGGTTACCAGCATTTTCTCCTTTTCCCATAATGTTTTCAAAAGGCCTCTATCTCAGGGTCGTAAAAATCAGGGATTGTTTTGTAAAGGGTTTTAAAAACTTACTTGCTTTGCATCGATTGCTACCCAAGGTTATTAACAATACTAATCACTCTCAGTAAGTGCTTCTCTGGAACTCGTGTTGTAATGCGAGAAGTTTGCCTCCGCTCACTCCGTGATTCGAACCCGGAACCAGTTTTGTGTGAGGCAGACGTTCTAACGCTTTAGCAATGACTAACACTGTGATACACTCGGCAAAATCTATCAACTCCTAACCAAACAGCAAAATTTTTGACAAGTACAAATTGAAAGCATTTGCAGACGATGAAATAAATATGAGTAATAAATGAAATTAAACATGGGAAGGGTAGAAAACATTGTGGGAAAAGGAGAAAATGCTGGTTACCAGCATTTTCTCCTTTTCCCACAATGTTTTCAAAAGGTTTTTTTTCAAGGGTCGATAAAAGTCGGGATTGTGTGGTACAGAACTAACCACCACTTTTAAGCATTAATTTCATCTGCGTCCAGATGATATATGTTTCATTTGGATTGATTTTTTTCAGATTAATTGATCAGAGTAAAAACATACCTTAGCCTAAGACTGAAAGGATCTTATAGACTTGTTCTCCGCAAAAGACCTTATCTATAACCCTTTCACTCGATAATGAAAGTTTAAAAATCAAATTTTGTTTGAATCGTCACTTTCAGGAAACGAACTCTGGTCTATTTGAATGCGCGAATTGAAAAATATAAAAACATTTTGGGAAAAGATAATAATGCTGACAACGAGCATTTCGTCATTTTTAAAATGGTATGGAAAACATTCATCTTCAGAGTCAATTAACACTTTACTCCATAGATACTCATTTTGACATGTCAACAACAGACAGCTTTTGAAAACATTGTGGGAAAAGGAGAAATTGCTCGTAACGAGCATTTGCTCCTTTTCCCACAATGTTTTCCACTCAATCAGATATTTGTATCCTCATTTGTCCATATTTTTGACATCATGTCTTTATTTGCTGCTGAAATGGAAGAGCCTCAAATTAGCATATCAGGTAAAGGGCTAAACTCGAGGCAAGAGATACTCCTAGTTTTATAAAATGTAAAGGAAATAGTTAATCAGAGTAAATACTTTGAGAGACACTTACAAGGTCTGTCAACTGGCACTGGTACTTTAACTGGGTGGGGAACTGGGTGGGGTACTTTCACCCGGACTGGTACTGAAATAAATATGTAAAAGAAAAGATAATTTAGGTCGGGAAACGATATCAGTTAAAATCGTGCCTTTCACTTTGATATTTGTAAGTGAGACATACTGGATCTAAAAAAAGCCTTTTTTAGAATTATGCAGTGAATTTAAATTTTCATAATGCAAGCGAGAAGAAACTGGGTGGATACAACCGGGAAAAAAAGGTACATTTTTGCGTTTAAATAATGTGATGGCATTTTTCTTTTTTTAAATTTGTACCTCAGTCTATTTTATCCAGGTATAACATTATCAAAACTACTTAAATTATTACTCAAATAGGTGTTAAAAAACCCTCACGTGGCTAATTATCACTATAAGGATACTATTTTTTTTAAAAGGGGGGTAGTTTGCAAACTTGGGGATTCTGAACTCAGTTATAAAGATTAATGAATTTGTGGAAAATAAAGATCAGATACAGTAATTGGCACGCAATACACAAATAGAGTCATTCGGGTATTTGCGTAAATTGTCATCTCGGATCAGCCTGCGCAGTCCGCGCAGGCTGATCCGAGACGACACTTTACGACTACATTAGATTTTGTCCTACAGTAGACTTGCGCGAAACAGAAAATTACAAAAGAAAAGAAAGTGTCGTTTCTGAATAGTCCGTGCGGACTGCGCAGGCTGATCCGAGACGGCACTTTACGCAAATGTCCGAATGACCCTTTTCGTGTTTTGCAGGCGATATATAAAAATGTAGTCTCGCAGATGGGAAGAAAACGCCGTTGAGCTCTTTCGGCGGTAATAGTCTCATCATATCGAATAGTACAGATCTAACATAAGACTGCAAAAATTTGTGATCTGAGCCGCGTTTAGCTGCATAATAGTTAAAAAAGCGCCGAAGCGTACCTGGGTGGGGTACTGGAACCGGTCTATCAATATGCACTGGCACTGGTACCTTTTTCTCGACAGGGTAAGGTCTAGGTACTGGGACAGGGACGGGAACCTTTCTCTCTCTAATCACAGGGTAAGGTCTATCAACCGGAACTGGAACTGATATTGTGAAACAAAAAAACCCATACTTAAAACCGAACATAAATAGATGCAATATCTTCGTAAAATAAACATAAACTTAGATAAATTTTAGCCAGAATAATCATAAACTTATTGACGGACTAATTAATAATGCCAAGAAAAAAGTAATATATCGTCGGTTTACCCCCAAACCTCATAACTATAGTTGTTTCAAGCTGTAGTTAAGAGGTATTTTTACGTAAACCGAAGATATATTGTCATATATACAAGCAAATGTAAATTAAAAAATAATGTGATTTAAAAAAGGGGAAATATAAAATCATAAGTATCATGTCGCAAATTCAAACATATTGATAGATAACATGTCACATACAAAAAATTCAAGGATATTTTGAGGTAAAGCAAATATAAGTCATTGGATTGGTTACATGTTGCATAATGTAAACCATAAGATAATTTGTCGCAGCTGTATGTATAATCACAAGAAACTGTGAACAGATATCTATATTAGTTGGATCATTGCATTTGTTTTTCTTCGCCTTTTACCCCATAAGGCATTTCTATGGTATCTCTAATTGACCCTAAATAACAGCAAGGATGAAGCCGTTTTTTATGTGAATATGACACCTTTTGATAGTGTAGAAAACATTGTGGCAAAAGGTGAAATTGCTCGTTACGAGCAATTTCACCTTTTGCCACAATTTTTTTCCAAAGGCTCCTACAAGCAATACGTAGAAATGAGTATGGAGTAAAGGGTTAAAAGACTGTTGATCTTTACAATAGTGAATAGCTGAAATTGAGAATTTCAGTGAGTAGAAGGTGATTTGCTATCGCAGTTCAGTGCTATTTTTATATCTGACAATAAAGCTTGACTACATCTTATGAGTTTTTCAATAAACATAGATGATAATACGTGCATTTAATTAATCCTTTTCCTAAGTGGAAAAAAGTGTAAGCTATTTACAAACTATTTTATCAAGAATGTAAAGATAAGTTGAGAAAGTTGTTACTTGAGATCAGAAGAAAAAAGAAGAGAGACTGCGTGATGAAAAGGTGAGAAAAAAGACGTGGCTGTGAAATGTGTTAATGGCGGCATGCAGTTAAATAATCAAGCCATGTATACCCTTAACTGGCACTCTGACTGGGTGGGGTACGGGCACCTTTACCGGAACTGGTTTGGGCACTGGAATGTGAACTGTAAGAATAAATATGATTAAGATTCCATTAATATACAACAAAAATGGTCTGGTTCTATTTATTTTACCTCAAACATGGACGTGTACCCGTACTGAATGGGGAACCTTGTATAGCAAGTGGTACATTAATAGCGGCACTAAAATGATTGAAATAGCATTATACATGTACTATACTAAGTAATATGTAACAATCAATTTCTCTGTTACCCCCCCACGCCCCCCCCCCCCCCACAAGGACTTTTATCGATTTAAAACGAGTTTTATGATGTGAATGGTTTTTAAGCCGTTTTAACAGTCATTTAATGGAAACAGCTCGCCTGTTCATGTCTTTCCTGAATTCAAGCAGCAGAGACCGGGGCCCGTATTCACCAACCATTCTTAAGAACATTCTTAGTCTATCATTCAGAATGTTGTCAATACGAAAGTAACAGAACTTCTTATTGGCTAAATCATGTTGTTTAGCCAATCAGAAGCTCTGTTACTGTCACAGTCAGAAAATCTTGAAGATTAGGACAAAGAACATTCTCAAGAACGGTTGGTGAAAACGGTCCCTGGTGTTATGTACCCCGCTAATCCTGTGAATAATGCCTGTTCTTCAAATTTCCTCAATATGTATGAAACATTAATGAAGTTTAAAATTGAGAACGAACTTGGCTGAGATTGTTCGTTAAAGAGTTAAAGTTAGTGCCATTTCAATTGATGTTTTAGCCACAACTCGGCGATCCAAGGCCATACACACTTGTCTTCTGTTCTAAACCATTATTATGCAATGGTATTCTTTTCACGCTAATAGACATTTTACTTTAAGCATACTTTTATGAAAGGAGTCTCTCCCGCCACAAATGATTCCATAAATCCCCGGAGAAATTTTCGCTTTTTTAAATTTATATCCTTGAATGACTAGCCCGTCGATTTGATCAAACCAAGCTTTAACTACGTAACATGATATTCCATCCAAACAAAAAAGGGGAACTTATCTTCTATTTTTTTCTATTAACGAACTACTGCATTGATATCCTGACCGATACGAAATAATCAACGGAGATAACTGTTGAATAGGTTTTGGTTTAAATCAAGTGAAACAACGGTTTAGCAAATTAGAAGTTGCATCAACTTTCAAATTTGAATAAAAAAATATGAAATCTGCAGAATAAGCCTAGAAAATATTCGGCAGAATGGTTGGTGAATATGGACCCAGATTGATCTTGTTGTACGCTTTTTCGCAGACACAACACAGGTAAACAGCACGCAAACATTTTGGTTAAAATTGGTAACAAAGAATTTGAGTAAATACCTGGTACTTTGACTTCCACGGGTACAGGTTTGGGCACAGCTACCGGTACCTTACGGATGACCTCGACCGGCACAGGAACCTTCCTTTCGACCGTCCTTATAACTGGGTAGGGTTTCGGAACTGGAACGGGGTCTATGAAACAAAGTATTAGGATATATAAAATACTGAGCATCTTTTATTTTCAATGTAGCAAAAATATTATTGACACCAACAGACGTCAATATTTGTGGACTTCTTTTTTATGCACACAAAGTCTGCCCTAAGTACAGATATTTATGTCTGATTGACATGCTCACATTGGCTAAGGTTTATAGAAATACTAGACTTTATCCTCACGACATAGGCACTTTTAGACGTCAGTAAAGGTATTTGGGTACCGTTTACATGGACACAGTTACGTTAGTAACAGTACTTAGGTACCTACATAAGTAAAATACTAAGGTTCCTTTCACAAGCACCTGCGTAGTTAAAGATAATTAGGTATCATTTACGTGTACACATTTACTTATGTAACCAAAGATTCCTATGCCCAATTTACTCACGTATAAAAAGGTACTCGGGTCTTATTCATATGCACATATTTACTAGTTTATGTAAAGATACTTATGCTCCATTCACATGCATATCCTTTCTTATGTAAGTGTAACAAAAATGCATTTTACCTACGCAAGTATGAATATTCCTGGGCTACATTAGGGTAATTATAAGTATTATTAAATTCCCCCACCCTGTATGATACTCAAAACAATAATTAAGACTCTAACTTATAAAAATTAACTTCATAATCAAAATATCGTCGGTTTACTTCGAAAACCTCGTAACTACAGCATGTAACAAGCTGTAGTTACCAGGTGTTCGAAGTAAACCGACGATATACCAGTTTCTTGATAATTTTGGTGCTGTATGAATCCATCAGAAATAACTGTAATCACCTACAAGATCTTTTATGAAAGGAATACTAATCTCCGAGATTGTATTGCTTAGCCCTGACTCAAACAATATTGAAAAGTGTGGATCAAAGATCCAAACACAATTTTTGGTGATAATTTGATCTTTGATATACAGTGTTCGCCAACGTACTGAGGACTGGCCAGCAAGATATTATAAATAAAATGTTTTCTGAAACTTACAAGGCTTATGAACTGGCACGTGTCTCACAACATGGACTGGTACATGTTTTATCACTTCCACTGGAACATGGACTGGGTCTGCAATAAACGCGCAATTTAAAACATTATCTCCTAAAACAAACTCAATGCAGCCGACTTTGAAGTATCGTCTGCTTCAATGGGAATAATCAACATATTTAACGCATCTGCGAAAGTATCGACCCAGGTCAGCTTGCATAGTCCGCGCAAGTCAATTCGAGACGGCATTTTACGACTGCACTAGATTTTGTCCAACAGAAAAATAACATTAATACGGTAGATGTCGCTTCGGATTAGTCTGCGCGGAGTGCACAAGCCATATAAAACATATTAACAGTGTTGCTTCTATCTCAGCTCCTACATTCATCCAACAACCAAAACTCTTTCATTTGCTCACCTCACTTACATTCGTAAAATGATGGCAAATACGCTTATCCTATAATCCTGCAACATGCGAAAAGGGGTATTCGGACATTTAAGTAAACTGTCGTCTTGAACTTTCTAAAAGAAAATTCCAAATATATTTTACTTCATTGAAATGATAATAAATATGGTAGATCTCATGTTGTTTGGGACTCATATTGAACCTGGAATGTTTCTATTTCTATTATTTCTATTTTTCTGGAATGTTTCTATTTGTTTCTATATTCTGGAATGTTTCTATTTTACTTTGAAGAAGAACAAACATATTACTTACATGGTTGAGGCACTGGAACATCTGTAAGGAGAAAATACATAATTACATATTAATGCAGTAAGGGGAAAATACATAATTACATATTTATGCATACATATGTGTGTGTCTGTGCGTGCATTTTGATGGATATTAGCGCACTTTATTTCATTTGACTGATTGATTGATTGATTAATATATCATGGTCATTTTCTGAACATATCTGTGTTTTATTACAAGAAGACAATGACATATTTCGAAAGTTATCGAGGTTTGTATTATAAGGCAATAGTAGTTGTTCCACAACTAAATCACTAAAGTTAGAACACATTCGTTTGATTGCATTGGCTCTAGGTTCGAGTCCCTCAACAGTCCTAACTTATCTTTGGAATCACTAGAAAGTTCTTGAGCAATCACTGAGAATTATAAAACGTCGTAGAACTTGTTCCACAATTAATGTCGACATAATCATTTTCAAAGTTAATGTCCCAACCTAAGTTAAGAGTCTCTTTTTTATATACTTACGGACTGGTACTTTAACGGGAACTGAAAGAAAAAAAGAATGGCAATGAATACAATTTTACAAAAAAAGGAAAAAATCTTTTTATGTTAGAGATTGTCAAAAATGTAGGTATACACTTAGGGGTCTTTATCTTAACTCTTTTTACCGCCAAATAAATCAAAGAACTTTTTTTTTCATAGCTTAGATTCAAATAGAGGACAATGTGTATCCAGTCTGCACGCTATGTGCAGTCTGATCTTGATCTTACAGCTACTCATGGCGCCCATTGCAGTAAGAGGGAGAGTGCCTGGTTTTAATTTGAGGATAAATAAATATTATTAAAAAAATATCTATTCTAAAGCTGTCAGAGAAATATCTTGTAGGTAAGACAGATTGAAACTGACTTTGGTACTCTTCAGGGTATGATAATTCTTATCATGTTTTAAAGCCTCGGAAAACATTTTTCAAAAATAATTACTATCGTGTAACTGCTATAAATTGCCATATTTCGCTTTAAAAATCCACAGTTTATGAAGTCTTCTTTTCCTCCGGCTCTGATGAATAATGACAGTGAGAAAGACAAAAACGAGGGCGACAGCCCGCGTGGGTTATTTTTTTATTGCGTCTCATAACTCACCATGTAGTTCATTGAATGATAAACCAGGACGGAAATAAGATTATTTCGATTCTAGTATGACCAGCTCTTATGTCTCTTAATCAAAGGAGTAGAGTAAAAATGCGGATGCAGATTATATTCCATTGAATACCTTATTTACTTACTTTATATAGAATGACGTCACTCTATATAGAACTATGTCACTTTTCAAACGTAGAGTTTACCAAGCTTTTCTAAGTGTTTACAGAGCCGAATTCACGTGCCATGATACAATCTTTTTTTTTTTCTACAATGTTTCAAAAGAAATTTAGTTGAAATTTCAGGATTGCGTGATAAAGCGTTAAATAGTTGCGTTCGAAAGCTCAGATTTTAGTGTTAACTTACCCTTCTTCTCTATCACTTTAGTGCTGTGGGTGTGCGAATGAGTGTGCACCTTTTTGGGAAGGGGCCCTGCTGGAATAATTCCATATATAGTATAAGCAACGTGAAAGCATATATATATACATATATATGTGCAGAGCTCCAGATAAGAGAGAGTGATGGCATTCTAAATCCGTTATTTCTCTTCCAAACTCTAGTTGTGGGTACTCATTAGAATCGCCTCGAAGAGACAATTCTAATGAGTACTCACAACATAAGTTTTGGTGGAGAATAATTAATATTTTCAATTTTGAAATTAAAATCACTCCCTCTATCTAGAGCTCTGAATATGTGTGCACATAGCAGTGTTCAAACAAGGTGCATGTAATCTCGCATATATACATAGGGCATGCTCTCTGAAAAGGGCATCTACTGCATCCGCGAAAAGGTATCGTACCATGTTAGTCAGTGTGGTGCGTGATGGCTAACAAAGGATGAAACCTTTTGCTTCTTGTAAATTTCCTACAAGTCAAATGACCATTTTACCTCATGAGGGAGTCGGTTGCTCGATAAAGTGGATCTCGTAGATCTAGATCCATAAGTATATGAAGACTTGCATGGTATTATGCAACGCAGAGATGCTTTAAGTCCCCTTTTGCAAGAATGCCTGTTATATATGGTATGCAACACGCGAAAAGAGCATTCGGACATTTGTGTAAAGTGTCGTCTCGGATCAGGCTATGCTGTCGGCGCAGGCTAATCCGAAACGACACTTTCCGTTTTTATGTAACTTTCTGTTTTTCACAAGTCTACTGAAGCACAAAATCTAATGTAGACGTAAAGTGCCTTCTCGGATCAGCCTGCGCGGACTGCGCAGGCAGATCCGAGACGACACTTTACGCAAATTTCCGAATGTCCCTTTTTGTGTGTTGCAAGCCGTATGGCATGAAACACGCAAAAAGAGCATTCGGACAATTTGCGGAAGGTGTCGTACGGGATCAGGCTATGCTGTCCGTACAGGCTAATCCGAAACGACGCTTTCTGTTTTAATGTAATTTTCTGTTTTGTGCTAGTCTACTACAGGACAAAAGCTAATAAAGTCGTAAAGTGTCGTCTCGGATCTGGGCCCATACTCACCAACCATTCTTGAGAATATTCTAAGTCTTATTCTCCAAGATTTTCTACGTTTGTAAGTAACACAACTTCTGATTGGCTAAACCCAATGGTTTAGCCAATCAGAAGTTGTGTTGCTTACAAATGACGAAAATTCTGGAGAATAAGATAAAGAACGTTCTTAAGAATGGTTGGTGAATATGGGCCCTGGACGACACTTTCCGCAAATGTCCGAATGCCCTTTACGCGTGTAGCATGACATATATATTGTAATACCTAATGGCACTTGTTTTATATAAACTTGTTCTTAAACCCAGGTCATTCTGCCGTGCTTTTAAATCCAGTGCTTTATCTCGTTTTTTTTTTACCATTTTTCCGAAATGCGTCAGGTTTATTAAGGTAACTAGTACACCTATTCAATTAAAATTTAGTATTTCTTTCACTAGTAGAACACTAAAAGACACCATTTCAAAGCTACAGGCTGGTTCCAGCATAAAACAAAGCGGAAACAATGCTCAGCGTTTTCAAAAGAATCAATTGTTGTCACAATGTTATAACCTTTTGATTAAGATAATGACCAAATCAGAATTCGAAACCCACCATTGCATTCCTAGCTCGACTGCCTCTCAGTCTGTAATCTGATACCAGAAGGAGTTTACAGAAGTTGTGCCTGACAACGCCTTGTGTTGCTGCACTTAGATTTTTGTGAGTATTTCTTTCCCCAATACGTTCGATTTTAATGAACATAGAGGGGTCAGTCGATTATTTACATGTTTTAAAGAGTCGAATATCAGGAATTTATGATACGATAATGAAATAAATCATAGACCGAATATTACTGAAATGATCTCCCTCCAATCGCATTGGAATAGCTTAGCAGTTGTTGGGATAAAAATGGTCTAGTTATATAAAAAGTGCCATAGAGTATTTGAAAAGACAAAAATCTGAAAATTGAAGATAACCAATTACACAGAAAGCAAAGGTTTGAACTTCTCTGTCTTGAGTGCTGTATATACATATAATGCTTGTATGTGGAATGAAATATAAACCCTTTACCAAACAATCCTGGGTCTATCCTACAGGACAAAACTTAAAAACAAAATTTCAAAAAAAAAAAAAATGCTGATGACTGGCATTGTCTCCTTTTTCCGAATATTTTAACTCATTACCAAACAACAAAATTTTAGGTTTGTCTAAATTGAAAGCATTTGCAGATTTGCAGACGACAAAATTAAAGTGGCAGAAAATTTGAAATATGTTTTGTGAAGGGTAGAAAACATTGTGGGAAAAGGAGAAAATGCTGGTTACCAGCATTTTCTCCTTTTTCCACAATGTTTTCTAAAAGCTTTTTTCTCAGGGGCGTCAAAAGTAGGGATTGTGTGGTAATGAGTTAATACCGTTCCAAAAACAAGTTTCAAAGACGTTATAAGCAAGCGCTTTTAATCAGGATAAGTCCAGAATTTTCTGTCAGTTTAGTATATAGGTAACGTTTTCGAAAAAGAAGTTTCTCAGCGTGAATTACTACTCCATTTGCCTTAATGGTTACAAATACCTGAATTTTACAGGGGAGTCCAAACCTTCTTGCACTTGGCAATAGTGCTACTGTTTATTCTGGATATGTTGTATACAGAAAGCAACTTATGATTATAGTATGTAAACAAAACTAAATATCGGAAAAGCTGATGGTTACAGTTCCAGTGCAAAACACTATTTATGTGTACAGTTACATATGAGCAACCGGTAAATGTATAAATTACAATATGCAAGAGTATATCAAATCACATAAGTATAGAGACCCATTTAAGTCTCCTTGAATATGAAGATTTAAATACGACCAAAAAGCGCACAGAAACACACTCACGCTATAAGCAATCATTCTTTTAATGACAAGAAAGACGGTGTGACAGTCACTCGAATAGAAATGTTAAAAGTGTGTGGTTTCAATATGACAAATAATAAGGCCACCGATTGTCTCTTTTTAACCATTTTTGATATATGTTTGAAAAATGGAATTTTTAATTATGTATATTGTTATAAACACTGATTTCCAGATGTTTATGTTTAGATGTTCAGCCAAACCATGGTTGAAAAAGGAGTTGCTGGTAAAAATTATGTGTTGTGAAAAAAGTGCCCTCACAAGGCAAGGAGGGGCCCTGTAGCTTCTTCTAATTAATGTTGTGTTTAACTCTTTACCAAACAATCCCTGATTTTTACGACCTTGAGAAAGAAGCCTTTTGAAAACATTGTGGGAAAAGGAGAAAATGCTGGTAACCAGCATTTTCTCCTTTTCCCACTATGTTTCCTACCCTGCTGGAAACAAATTTCAAATTTTAAGTTACGTTTGATTTATTGTCTGCAAGTGCTTTCAATTTGGACCAGTCTCAAATTTTGTCGTTTGGTAAAGGGTTGAACCAAGATCAGTATGCAGCGGGTACAGCCTTGTATTTTCTATTTTATTTTTCACTTTTCTCTTACAGCTTTAACAAACGACAAAATTGTAGACCAAAATTGAAAGCATTTGCAGACGACAAAATAAATGTGGCTGAAAAATGGAAAAATGTTTTGAGAAGGGGTAAAAAACATTGTGGGAAAGGAGAAAATGATGGTTACCAGCATTATCTCCTTTTCCTGCAATGTTTTCATAAGGCTTCTTTCTCAGGGTCGTCAAAAGTAGGGATTGTGTGGTTAACAGTTAAAGCTTTCAACCACATAGTCCCTAGAAAAAAAATACTCGCAAATACTATTTTTGTGATGGTCAGCTCAAGGTTCAAGTATTTTTACAAGATTTTTACACATTTCTTATGAATGATTCACTTTTAAATTTTTGTCAGACGACCGTTTCTTCTTACCAACCGAGGAAGAAGGCTTTTGAACACTTCTTCATGAGGCAAGGAAAAACTGCCAGTAACCAGTATTTCCTGTTTTTCCCAGAACGTTTTTTGTACTCTTGAAAGATAATGCCTATCCTGACCAACATTTCATTTGTTGTCTGCAAAAGCTTAAAATATGGACAAGTCTAAATCATTTGTCGATTGGCAAAGATTTTTAGCATAACTTGTGTGCAGGCATAACGCAATCGTCTGTATTAACGTAGACAGAAGTATGCCATTACATCCCGGCTGTCACGTGACGTTTCCCTCCCTCACGTCCGCCATTTCCTGTCTATTACAACGTCACAGCCGTTTTTCCATGTTAAAGTTAAGGACAGTTTTAATCAGGCTACTAAATGACTTCCTGTCAGGTATGTTTGATTTATCGTTTTAACAGATCATTTAACTAATTATTTTCGTTTGATGTTATTAAAATAGAGTTGAAAAGGTTGTTTCGTAATCGATTACTCTGTGGCGGAAGTCATTGAGCAATGACCATTGTTTGTAACTATCGATCAAAAACGACAGCAAAACTAGATTAAAATTTTGAAAACGTGGGGAAAAACGGAAAAATTCTGTTTTGGATGCAATTCTTGTGTCCAAGACAATACTACTATGATTTCAATATTTAATTTTGAAGACTATGTTTCGTATTCAGTTGTGCAAACGCGAAGGAAATAAACCCAATTAAGTTCATTTTTTTTCAGGCAAATATTTTTTTCGGTAGAACTCAGATATGTAATTTGAAATGGCATATTAAAATACACTGGGTGAGGCCACCGATCGTGGAAATACTATTTTTTGATAGAAAATAGCTTCAATTGCTCATAACATTCTATTGGCGCAATGATACAAAATTTGTCAACCGATCGTTTGGTCATAGGCTTTTTCGTTCTAAAGCCAGTTCGCCCCATGACTTGTTCATTTCATGATTACGCGCTTCTATATTTTATTGGGCATGAATATTCATAGATCGAAATAACCGATTGTAATGTTGGAAACTGAATGTTAACGACCAAAGATATTTCAAAATCATAGTTTTCAGGTACAAACTTTTTTTTTTTTTCAATATATTCACATGGTTTTTCTCTCTATACATCATGCATTCTACGGTCAAAGGACGTTACTCCTGACTCCTCCTAATGATCAAAGGGAGTCCACCAATACAGTAATAATTTCAACTCTGCCATGTGTACTCTCCCTTCAACCATAAAGGTATTCATCTGCTTAGTAGGTTGAGTTTCAAGAGAATAGCTGAAGAATTCTTTAAAATTATTGATTCCGCACAATGGCTTCATTGACAAATACCACTTCAGCGTTCTCAATGCTTTGATTCATCGATGTTTTCTGTATTACCTCAAAAGAACAATCGGTTACTTCAATTTATTGAATTGTACGGCACGCTCAAAAAAAGTCAAGTTAGAGTGGCATCAGTGAAGAAAGAATTATGAAATCATAATTAATCATTTACTAAACAATCTCAAGGTTTTACGACCCTGAAAAGCAAAAATCCCTGAATTAGACTCGTTCATTGCAGACCCAATAACGACCATTGTGAGGATGACTGTCTGTTATTTTGTATAGTCCGCCCAAGTATCAGTCGGAGACAGAAAAAAGGGAAATTCAAAATTATGCAAAATGTAAACAAACGATAACTTGACCTTGAAACTTTTAATCTAGTTTTGAAATTAATTTCTCTGTGGATGACTAACCATTGGATCAGCCGTATAATACATTGTAATCGTCACAATAATTTCCATACTAGTATAAGTTAAATCTAACTGCATTTTGATAACAGCTTTGTTTACTATTAGCAGCTAGTGTCACTTTAATCATGTCCAATGTGTTTTAAGTGTGACGTCTCTCTCCCTTTCTTTCTGAAGCTTTCTATCTAGCAAAAAAAAAATATAAAAGCGTATACATACAGATACACATTTCTATACTAGCAAATAATAAAGCATGGCTATGAGAATTTACATTTTCAACTCTTCGTTTGGTTTTATAGTTTTAAATACAGGTATGTTGACAAGATGTCTGATAGAATAACGACAGAGGTACAGAGCAGTCCCTGCATAACTAATCGGCAAAACTTGCTGTCAAAAGTGGCTGTCGAGATTTGTCATATTTTGTGATGGGTTTTGACCATTTACACTTGTAATACGGAACTCATCTGCCAATTAATGAATTCAGTCAACAAACGGTTTCTTTTCCAGAGAACTATTTTATAAATTCATCATTGAATTAATTTCAAATCAGTCCACTGATTCCTGCCTAGTTGAAATTTTTATAGACCATATGTTATGTTAATTAAGCTGCATTTTGAAACGGTCCAAACATAGGAACATAAAGCGCATAACTTATACTGGTATAGAATGCCACCGTGTCTTGATATGGTCTAGATTAAAATATCAAAGGATAGACATCAAAATAACAAAACATGTGTCTTAGATTCGATGACAATTTCTATGCATATATTTATGAAACACACCACTTTCACCTGCTAAAGATCTATAACTAGGGAACTCAATTGTAGCCTTATGTAAATCAGATCTATACAGTTTGTTCGTGGAGGTTGAAAACCGAAGGCTATATTCATAGAAGAGCTTAAGTTTCTTGCGTAAAACTCCTTATAACCGATTATTTCTGTATACGTGATTTCATCAAAATGGGGACAATACCATCTGACGTCACTATTACAGTAAGTCCATATCTAACAACGTTACATAGATCTATTTTGCTCGAAAAACCCACCGTTTTTCACGATGAGCAAATTAAGACGTGAAAAGAAAAGTTGAACTACTGAAGAGCATTGTTTGTTTTGATGTATATTCGAAATTTCTTTCACCTCGTGAAAAGCAAAGGGCATCATGTATTTTCACTTACGGTTTCGCTTGAAAATATATGTAGAACTTTTGCTTTTCACTCTTTGACAGAAATTTTGATAATACATCGAAAAGACGAATAAAGTCTTAACTCCTTACCAAACGACAAAACTTTAGACTTGTCCAAATTAAAAGCAGTTGCAGACGACAAAACAAACGTGGCTCAAAAATTGAGATTTGTTTTGGGACGGGTAGAAAACAATGTGGGAAAAGGAGAAAATGCTGGTTACCAGCATTTTCTCCTTTTCCTACAATGTTTTCAAAAGGCTTCTTTCTCAGGGTCGTTAAAGTCAGGATTGTGTGGTAAAGAGTTAAGAGTCAACAGTAGCGGTGAAAAGGTCAAAATTCAAAGCAATGCATTCAATAAGCAGTATACAAGATTGAAAAGCAGATAGCACTACTAGAGCTAGTATAGAGATCTTACGGTATTGATATTTTCTCCATTTTCGTGGTCCTAAATATGAATATTAGGATCAATACAAAGATATGAACAAAATGGATAAGATAAAATAAATTCATAATACTGAAACACTAAGAACAATAAAAACAACAACGCAATCAGTTAAATTCATGCATATATACTAATTGTTAAATTCCTGTTTCGTTATTTCGTTTGGAATATAAGAAAAGTATAGAAGAAGAAAAGGTGTCTGGAAATCCTTGTTGTAAAAAAATTGGTTTGTAGGCATTGTTGAATATGCATGTAGAACAAGATTTGCAAGAAAATATTTTTGTTTATCATGTCAAAATACATCCTCGGATACCCCGGGTCTCCCTATTTGCTACGCTACATCGACCCTGGGACAATTGACTAATAAAACTTTGAATCAGCCGCCGAAAATCGATACGAAACATCATAGCGTACAGTACACTCGCCCATCACAAAATGATGATGGAACCAATGAAAAGCCAGCATTCGGCCAGCGGTAAAGCGAGGGAAATTCAATTAATTGTCCCAGGGGTCGATGTAGCGTAGCAAATAGGGAGACCTCGGGGTATCCGAGGATGGTCAAAATAGAATGTAGTCTGAGAGTCCGTTTAACTTAGTTTTAAAACTCGAAATGTAACACAGCAGAGTCCCCCACCCTTGAAATATCATAATTATAGCCTGTAATACGCTAAAAGGGACATTAGGACATTTGCGTAAAGTGTCGTCTCGGATCAGCCTGCGCAGTCTGCGCAGGCTGATCCGAGACGACACTTTACGATCGAGTGTATTTTTGTTTTGTTTTACACTAGTCTATTGTAGGACAAAGTCTAATGATGACGTAAAGTGCCGTCTCGGATAAGCCTAGGCGGACTGCGCAGGCTGATCCGAGACGGCACTTTACGATCGAGTGTATTTTTGTTTTGTTTTACACAAGTCTATTGTAAGACAAAATCTAATGTTGACGTAAAGTGCCGTCTCGGATAAGCCTAGGCGGACTGCGCAGGCTGATCCGAGACGGCACTTTATGCAAAATGTCCTAAAGCCCCTTTTGACATGTTAAAGCCCGTTGTTCATTTATTGAATAGAGTTCAACAACAACAGCGGTTCACCAATATTTAATGGTGGCATCATACATCCTGTAACTTACATTCTACAAGTACTTGAATGAAGCTATACCCTGTATTATCGATGGATCCCCCTTCCCTTTCAACTAGCACCACCAGTCGGCGGGGATCGATCTCACAACCTCGGTATTACATATCCACATATCCACCACATTGTCGATAAAACCACGAACCCCCCCCCCCCCCCATACACATTTATCAGATTTGAAGATAAATGACGTCGTGACATCACGACTTTGTCGACAGAGCCAGAAGCGCCCCCCCCCCTTTCCCTACATGTTTATCAGATTTGAAGATAAATGATCTCGTGACATGACAAACAATGACAGATGGTTTGTTAAATAGTTATTGATATGATTATTATAATTATAGTTTTTCAAAACTCATTTCTGATTCATAAATACTCCCACATCGGGATATTTCAAAATTATTCCATTTTTTTGTACATGCTCGTTGTCGACAAATCAAAACCTAATAAATGACAAGACAAGAAAAAAAGAAATGCTGCTGAAGGCAAGTAAAGATAATTTATGGACCAGTTGAAAACATTGAAGGAAAAAAAAAGATTAATTGATTGTTAATTACGAGCGATTGTCATTTTTTTTTCTTTCCCAATGCTTTTGAAAGCTTTATGTCTCAGCAAAACAAACAGCTGTATATTTTGAGCATATGAATATGAACCATTCTCCAGGAAAAGGGAGTTAAATGTATCTCTGATATGCACTACACCAACCAAGTCATCACGAATGCAACACGCTAAGATGGGATATTCAGACATTTGCGTAAAGTGTCATCTCGGATCAGCCTGCGCAGTCCGCGCAGGCTAATCCGAGACGGCACTTTACGACAACATTAGATTTTGTGCTACAGCAGACTTGAGCAAAACGGAAAATTACATAACAACGGAAAGTGTCGTTTCGGATTAGCCTGCGCCGACTGCGCAAGCTAATCCTAGACAACACTTTACGCAAATGTCCGAATTCCCCTTTTCCCATGTTGCAAGATAGGTACATTCGGACATTTGCGTAAAGTGTCATCTCGGATCAGTCTGCGCAGTCTGCGCTGCCTGATCCGAGAGGGCACTTTACGTCAAAATAGCTTTTGTACCACAGTATCCTTGCGTGAAACAAAAAATCACACACGATCGGAAAGTGTCGTCTCGGATTAGCCTACGCGGACTGCGCAGGCGGACCTGAGTCGATACTTTTTCCCCAGATATATTCAGCCCCTTTTCACAGAGTATGGCTCAGGAATATTTTGGACCCTCAGGGCACCAGACACAATGAATTTGCCTTTGCAGATATCGTTAAAAAAGCCTCGGATTGAATGGAATGTACAGTATTAGCTTAGACTGCACTAAACGCAATGTTTTTGCGAGGTCCAAAAAACCTTGAAAATGATTTATTTTGATTTTTTTTCCCCTCCCCATATTTAAAATCTATACAGCACAGAATTAATGAGGCGACTGTACACACCTGTCACGTTTCTGACGTAATTTTGATAGACAGGTTCGCCCATGTGATGTCATAACTAAGGTTGAGCTCTTATTTATGGACGTAGCCGTGACAAATCACATTTTGTTTACGACAATCATCGTGAATATGAAAAGTAGAATTAACCTTTGTAGACCAGCCATAAAGAAAGGCTGTAACCGAGTTTAACCCTTTACCAAGCAATCCCTGGTTTTTACGACCCAAAGGAATAAGCCCTCTGAAAACATTGTAAGAAAAGGAGAAAATGCTGGTAACCAGCATTTTCTCCTTTTCCCACAATGTTTTCTACCCTTCACAAAACAAATTTCAAAATTTCAGTCATTTTTATTTTGTCGTCTGTGGATGCTTTCAATTTGGACAAGTCTAAAATTTTGTCGTTTGGTAAAGAGTAAACTAGCTGTCATAATCTCAAAACAAGCGGGTGAAAAACCCGAGTCTATTTTTTTTTTTCATATTTTCTGACGCTTCGTTATCACAAAATAGCCACGGAACAGGCAAGGAGATTATTGCCAGGAGTCTCAAAAGACGATCAGGACATCGTGATAAAAAGACTAAGATTTGGCGCACCTATCAAATGCCGGAACAGCTTTTTCATTAACCAATGAAATTTCTTCATTCTTCGGGTCATCCACCGAGTAAAGCCACAATCTTTGATATTTTTTAAGACTCCGCCCACTAAAGGAGTGGATAACCCATAAAGCATTTAGAACCTTTCTACATTTGATGAGCCTCTGTCAACAAAAGAAGATTAAGTTTGCAGAAGTTAGGGGTTTCTTTGGAGGCAGAAACTCCTATTTATTATGAAACTACTCTTATTTTCAGTGTAGGTCAGGCATTATTAAGTATTCTTATCTTATATATTTTAGCCAATATCTCCATATTTGGTCAAAGCTCTGTAATCATACCCCTCATTTCTAAAACACATATAATCTAGATTTCTCTGTGAAATTTACCATCAAAATGGAATATTATCATCACAGGTTTCATGAAACATTTAGTTAAAAAAAAAACGATATGAATAGTACTTACGGTAAATAGTCGCAGCAACGCATCCTGAAAAAAGAAGAAGAAATCAATCAAAGCATATGTAATAGTCGTCAATCACTTGTATACGAGAATAATCGTCCATAATACTAGAAATATCCCGAGAACACAACTTTCATCAGTTTTTTTTTTTATTTACTTTTGTTCCTTTCGACTTTGATTGACTTGTTTCTTTACCAAATTTTCATTTGTATGCATGGGGTTTCCGTTCATGACCGGAAAGAGACTGTCTTCTCTACATACTGGCCCGAAAATTATTTATTGTATTTTTTTCTCAATATTTCTGGTATTATTGAAGACTTTATTCTGTGTAAGTTAAACAAAAGGGAATGACCGAAGCTAAGTTGTGCGAACTTGTGGCCAGACCCTTTTACTTATTTGGATGATTACTGTCTTTGTTATATAGAAAACTATGTATACAATTGGCAATATGTTTAACTCATTACCAGACGACAAGATTTTAGGTTTGTCCAAATCGAAAGCATTTGCAGACGACAAAATAAAAGTGACTGGAAATTTGAAATTTGTTTTGTGAAGGGTAGAAAACATTGTGGGAAAAGGAGAAAATGCTGGTTACCAGCATTTTCTTCTTTTCCCACAATGTTTTCTAAAGGCTTCTTTCTCAGGGTCGTCAAAAGTAGGGATTGTGTGGTAATGGGTTCAACTAAACTAATACTAGAAATATATAATATGCAAATGGCAACTTTGATATACGTTAAACAAAACTTCTAAACGGCCACTTTTATGCTGGAATTCCCCGTAGACCTCTTTTGGCATCCGATATCCAGAATAGCCCAGTTCATTTAGTTTGATATCTAACGTCCAGACATATAGCGTTAGTTATTTTTATTTGCCTGTCTGTTACTTGGTCAAATTTACAGGGGAAACAAAAGTGGCCAGTTACAAGTTTATGTGGAGTGTTTGAACCATGCTCTGCTACAGGGGGTTTGATAGAATGATTCAGTGCGAGACATTAAGGAGACTTTAGAAGCGAAAAACAAAAACAAACTGACAGCAGTTTTACGTGTAACGGCCGCTTTGTTATCGAAATTTACTCCTATTACAGTCAACGTTATCATCATCTTCGCAAGCCAAGGCTGACGATTCACTACGCTACTCTACCCTTGGCGAATCGAGCTTGATTTTCACATTCCCCCGTACGCTTTTTCATTGGATGCAGCCAGCTCTAACTGCAACGAATGAAATCGCTCGTACCATTTCATCATTGATAAAAATAGAACAAGGTTGCTACCTTTCGAATAGAAGGTAAACATGGAAACCCACTTGGATGTCTGCTTATCGCTTCATGTGTATTCGTAAGCGGTTTGTAAAGCGATATTTCATTGGCTTTTAGAAATATGATGTAAAGGGGGGCAATAACCTGCATCCAATACAGAGAGCATCGCAGGAATCTAGAAATCGGGCTCAATCAGCCAAGGTAAGATTCGCGTAGTGATCGTAACCTTTGCTCGCGAAGATGCGTTATCATTAGCTGTGATAGTACAGGTTCACAAGATCTGAGACACTGCATACTCCGACAACCTACTTCGGGTAGGTTCATCTTCCGATATGGCTGGTTTACCTTAATATTGATACATTGTCTCATCCGACCATTATAATATAATATAGAGCCAGTCTTCATGGAGAAAGCGCGAAGAGTGATCCAAAGTACAACTGGTCTCAGTTCACTTAAGTCAGACTATAAATAATTCATTAAGTGTCTCAGCGGCAAATATATAAACTTGACCCATTTTGATGGCTGTATTAAAGGATCTGACACAAGTTTCTGTTGGAGTTTGTTACACAAGTCTAGGGAAAGAGTTCAGTCAATTTTTTTAACCCTTTACTCTATAGATACTCGTTTCTACGCATTGCTTGTAGGAGGCTTTGGAAAACATGGTGACAAAAGGTGAAATTGCTCGTGACGAGCAATTTCACCTTTTGTCACAATGTTTTCTATGCTATCAAAAGGTGTCATATACATATAAAAAATAGCTTCATCCTTGCTGTTATTCAGGGTCAATTAGAGATAATTATCATAGAAATGCCTTATGGGGTAAAGGGTTAAGGGAGTCTTTTTCCTGGGTTTTTTTTTAAATCCAGAGGATAATATTTTTTACGGCGAAAGATCAAAATTCATTTAATCGAGTGAACTTCATCGGTAATCTTTTCACGAGTGGCGTATCGAAAAAAACTAATTTTCATGTTTTTAAGCATTTCTGGGAAAATTTAATCAAAATTCAGTACAGGTCTTTTCGGTTATTCCCCCTGGTGTACCCATAGCAACGCATTACAATGTTACGTCAAGCGCGTGAAATTAAAGAGAAATCGCGTCATATTTCCTTCTGGTTGTGAGGTAGGCACATTTTACTCAGGTAACTAGTGTTTCCGCCTTTGATTGAAGAGTAAGAATTGAAAAATCAGTATTTTCACTGGTTTTAACCATGAAATGTCGATATAATTACCGATATTTCTCAATAACCTACCGGAAAGCATGAAACGAAATTTATCTCACACGCTAACGAATGTTAGATCCTTTTTATCAACTACGATATTTACAAATCATATAGATCAAAAGATTCAAAAACATCTATACGAGCGTGGAAGCATTGCGGTTATATCCCTAAAAGCAGTTCACTGCTGTGAAATACGTACAAAATGACGTCACACAATTGTGATATCAAACGTAACAAGAAAATTCGTAATGGGTATATTACACTGAAAACAAGGGAGATTATGTGATAAAGTACAATCCTATTACATGTAGTTTGTATCTGATACAGAGTTTATCTTACAAGTTTGACCTCAAAGGCGGATGGCATAGATCAAGATCAGACTGCACGTTCTGTGCAGTCTGATCTTGATCTATGCCATCCGCAGAAGACACTTGATTTAGATATGGCGCCGAATGGGTTAAACAACAACTACAACAATTATTATATTGACCGACAGAAGCGACCAGAGAAAAGACATGGTCCGACGCCGTCATGTAACAAAACAGCCGAATTAGCATATTTCGCTTGTCACTGAATCAATCATTCTTTCAAGTTACATCTACTATGACTTTTATTTGACAAGCACTTGATAGTTTCACGGCGAGCAATCGGTCAGTAACCTGTGAAAATCGATGTACACGTTGATTTTATTGCATTGGTCAAGTCCAATTGTGACAGGTTAAACCGTATACAGTATTTTATGTGGTCACGCGCAGTAATAATATTGTAAAGAAGAAAATTGGGTTATATACACGAAAGACCAATAATTCGCTTCTGATTCTCGAGTCCAAAAACATGCAATCTGATTGGCTGAGGCGTTCTGTTGGAGCCACATATGGCTTGCAGGACTATATTGGCCAATTCTTCAAGATTAAAAATATATAAAATAGTATCGTCAGCAGATTGGCCGCATTATCTCCCGCTAGATGGCATTCTAAAAATACTCATCTATCTAATTTGGGCATTCTGGGAACAGAACCGGACTACGTTTCTTCGCTACAACCGTTGCTTTGAATATTTCAAGGTAAAATATGCTTAGATAATGTCCATGTACTCAGTGTACCGTCACGTTTTGATCTATTTTTAGATACTGTAGATCTATACATTTTAGATTTGCTGTAATCGATCGTATTTTTTTCAAATCTAGAGCTAAAACAGGCCTGATCTCTCCTCAAACGAATTAATAATAATTTCCCCATTTCTACTTTATTAGCGCGTATTACTACAATTCCCCCAGTAATGGGGGGAGTGATGTGTCCTATAAGAAAGGTCGAATCTTCGAAAAATACGACAATGTTTCGGGTCACTACAGGCTGTGGCTTCGAATCCCCGGCTGGCCAACTAAAATTACTTATAGTCTTTCGGATGATACATTAAACCGAGGTCCCGTGTGACGGTGCTATACTCCGAGCACGTGAAAGAATCAGGCAAAGCTCTCGCTAATTTCGACCTGTATCCTTGCACTATCCCCCGTAACAACTAACCGTTTTCTGGGGGCGTCGCTCAGATGGGCAACCAGTAGCGACGATAGATAAACAGAAATAACGAACCATAAATACGACATGCGCAGACAACGGATTGGCCGAAACAGAGTGTCCCGACCAATCAGACAGTATTGAATTTGTATGTTCTTGATTTAGAATGTAGATTGTTAAGGTAAGACCTGTGTAATGCACTTCTGGTGAAAATTCTAATTGGTTGATAAATAAGGATAAATAAGGATTCATGCAGAAATAATATTTTTGCACATTTCTAACCGATCAGAAATTCCGTTTCTGTCTATCTTGAAATTATTTTTTGATACTTTTGTTAGTTTTCTGAAAAGGGGGGCAATTATTATCTCTTTTTGAATTGAGCATATAGTAGTTTTAGAATTATAAATGATAATTCAAAGAAGGAAAAAATGGAAAAAAAATGAATCGGTGAAAGTAGTTCAATAATACTCATTTTTAATTATAGCTAATTTCGCGAGTTGATATTTTAGTAGAAATAGCTGTTTTCCATTACACAGGTCTTACCTTATATAGTCGCAAAAAACATAAATGTTCTCTGGTATGAAATATACGTTGCTACTATCTCAAAATAAATAAACAACGTTCTGGTAAAAAAGGGTTTTAATGCATAAGTTATGCATTTTAATTAGCAAATCATATTATTATTATCGATCCTAAAAGAACATTTTGTCTACGAATCGACTGAATCATGAGATGGAGCAGTCCTTTCCCATGCAGAAGATTTACAAAAGCAAAACGTTCGACCCATATAGGCCTGAGTGGACTGCATAGGCTGGAATGGGTCGATACTTTTGGACGGTGCATTAAGCGCTCTTTTCACAGAGCGGGACTATTATCATTTAGCTTGTTACACGCAAAAACTGGCATTCGGACATATGTGTAAAGTATCATCGAGGCTCAGCCTACCAGTCCGTGCAGGCTAATCCGAGACGGCGCTTTACGTCTTCATTAGATTTTGTGCTACACCAAACTTGCAAAAAACAGAAAATTACACAAAAAACGGAAAGTGTCGTTTCGGATCAGCCTGCGCGGACTGCGCAGGCTGATCCGAGACGACACTTTACGCAAATGTCCGAAAGCCCCTTTTAGCGTGATGCAGGCCGTATCCTCTAGTCAGGAACAGCATCTATTTGCATGTATCCTAGCAATTACACCATTCATCACTTGAACTACAATTCTGTTTTTTTCCCCAAAAATCTAGATTTTTCGCTATCTTTAATTCATTCAAAAGCTACGCCTTAAAAGTTTATCATTTTTGCTACATTGACTTGCTTCAGTTGCCATAGATTTATCATTATTAATCTCCTTTTTTTGTTTCATTGAACGAGTGTTTCATGTCGCTCTCAACACTGTCTGTTTGTTTATTACGGGACTATTATTATAATACGGCCTGAATATTATTTCATGCTTTATGGAAGGATATCGAGAAATAGCAGTGAAAATATTTTTCGATATCCCACGGGTAGGACCAGTGAAAATACCGATTTTTATATTCTAGTTGCCTAGGTAAAATGCGCGTGACTTCACAACCAGATGGAAAGATGACGTCATTTACCTTGCATTTTTCGTGTTTGACGTAATATTGTAATGCGTTGCAATGCAGAGGGGGTACGCCACAGGGAATAACAGAAAAGAACTATATTGGATTTTGATAAAGCTATTCCCAGAAAGGGTTAACAGCATGAAAAAAATAGAATATTTGTTTGTTATTTTCGGTGAAAGATCGAAGTTGATTTCAACTGGTGAACACCCTCGGTAATATTAAAAAACCTCGTAACTACAGTTTGATATGATATTCTGTTGTGTTTACTAACATCTGTGCAGTTTACTTTGTTGTGTTTAGAGACATAACTGCATTTTATTCCGTAGTGTTGACATTTATGCGATATCTTTGGTTTAATTAATTTTACTGACGTTATTGCACTGTCAGATTGTTAAGAACATCAGTTCATCATCCGTATATCAAGGTTAATGTCGTCTATCTGATTGACTCTTTATCATTTGACTAAATCATTGATTCCTTCATACAGGCAACATTAGCACATATGGGGCAACGACTTAAAGTGAATGTTGTTTGAGTAGTTTACAGTACATCGTGTGCATTAGCAGAAATGCTGGTTAACAGCATTGTATCCTGTTTCGAATTTTGAAAAACTTCGTGTGAAGTTGTGAAAACAAGCCATAAATCAGTACAGGGCTTTGAAATCTTTATATGATTTTGAATATACAATTGAATTTGCATGATAATTTATCATTTGTTTCCCCAGGAAGAAATATGTGATGCATACAAATACACTTAGTTGACGTCAGAGTCATGCTTATTTGCAACCGCAATTATTTATTATGTAAATTTAAAAGATTAAAATGAATTGAACTTGTTTGGAACAATGTGGCCGTGTATTTTAAGTCATTCACACGTGCACTTTGTGTGGCGTCAAAGTCACGTTTATTATGAGAGATATGTCATGAGTTACAACTTTTGGATGATGACATGGAGGATATTTGTTTTTTTCGGTTAAAGATTGGAATTTATATCTTCAAGTGAACATCATCGGTAATATTTTCACGAGTGGCGTAGCTACGAGTGAAAATATTACCGATGGTATTCACGAGATGAAACAAATTTCGATCTTAACCCCCCCCCCTCCGAAAAAAAAAATATTGTATATATTTCATGATTTAAACCGTTTCTGGGTGGCACTTTATCAAAATCCAGTACATTTCTTTTCAGTAATTCCCCCGTGACGTACCCCCTCTGCAAAGCAACGCCTTACAATATTACGTTAAGCGCGGGAAAGATATGGTAAATGACGTCATATTTCCCATTTGGTTGTGAGTCTCGCGCATTTTACCTAGGTAACTAGAATATAAAAATCGGTCGCAACCATGAAATATCGGAAAATATTTCAGATATTTCTCGATAACCTACCGGTAAGCATGAAATAAGTGATCGATATTTCTTTGGACGATATATGGCGTGCAACACGTGAAAAGGGACATTCGGACATCTGCGTAAAATGTCTTCTCGGATCAGCCTGCGCATTCCGCGCAGGCTAATCCGAGACGGCACTTTCCGTTTTAATGCAATTTTCTATTTTGCGCATGTCTACTGTAGCACAAAATCTAATGTAGTCGTAAAGTGCCGTCTCGGATTAGCCTGCGCGGACTGCGCAGGCTGATCCGAGACGACACTTTACGCAAATGTCCGAATGACCCTTTTCGCGTGTTGCACCCCATTATAGGCCATGCTGTCAGAAAAGGGGCCTTATGCGTTTGCACTAAGTATCGAGCCGTGTCAGACTGCGCAGGCTGATTTGGTTATAAATACATGTACGTTGCTATTGGTACACTCTCTGCATGTCAAAAGATCAGCGTTTTTCATGATTTGGTCGGTTGCTTGACGATACAGATTATATGGATGAAGAATTTTGTGATGACTTGTATCAAAGAGCAGCATTAAAAAGCTTTGCCAAAGCTTTTTAATGCTGCTCTTTGATACAAGTCATCACGGTTCTTTTTGCAAATATGACCCATCATGCAAACAAGGGAACCTCTGGGAACTGCGAAAAGTGTCAACCCTGGTCAGACGGCGCGAATTGCGCAGGCGGACCAGGGTTGACACTTTTCGCTTTAATGACATTTTCTGCATGAAAAGTGGTCATTGTACCTTAGTATACAATATATTCTGAATTGTCAACTTAAACTGACCTGCACTATCGTTGATCTGTTTCACCTAATTGATGTACAGAATTCCCAGATGGATTTTGACCCTTCGCGCAGAAAAAGGGTTGAATTTTGACGAAAGACTAAAATGGCTACTTCTGTCCTCTGTTCTTATTTTTAAAGATAAATCTCTATTATTTCTATTATTTTAAAGATAAATCTCTTATTTCTATGATTTTAAAGATAAATTCCTATTATTTCTATTATTTTAAAGGTAAATCTCTGTTATTTCTATTATTTTAAAGATAAGTCTCTATTATTTTAACGAAAAAAATCTCTATTGTTTCTACTACTTTAAAGATTAATCTCTATTGTTTCTATTATTTCAAAGAAAAAAATCTCTATTATTTCTATTATTTCCTACTTTTCGGTCGGTTTTGAATATTCTAACATGACACATGGACTCGGCACTATGAACACAGTGCAACGAATGTGAGGTTAAATTAAGAAATAATCTTCTTTCTATCGTGATCTATCGTTCAAATTATACTTATTTACCAGGATAAGGGTTCAATGAACAAATAAAAAACCAAATCAGTATTTTGATTCTAGCGTTACGATTTGAAGAAAAGATCCGTGAAACACCGTGCTTTGATTTCAAATAATTATTGTACCTTGTGACTATGCATTGCCACGGAAAAAAATAGACATGTCGTTATCATAAAGCCACACAATTAATTTAGCATTGAAATGCATTAATTACACAAAATTGTGGTTAATTTCATTTAAATATGTAAATTGTCGATGTTATTATGGCCGACCTGCAACGATTTACCTGATATATTTGATCCTAACCTTTACAGTGTTCTTTTCCCTTTTGTGGGTTAAATGTATATCGGTGATGCTTGCTTGCTTGATTGTTCGGTTTTTATCGCCATTTTTCACATTAATTCTGTTATACTGCAGCAGCCAGTGCATCTATCTTTGCTTGTCTGGAATTTCTCGTACCAGTACTATGCATAATAATCTTCCCAAACTACTGGCTACTTTCCCCCAATAGTCATCGTCGAAACAATGACCAGGTTAGACAATGAAGCCTGTTACAATGGCTATCATAAATCCTCGGAAAGAAAGTGGCCGACTTAGATATTTGAACAAGCGACCTTCAGGTCTCAAGTCCTGTAAGTTACCATCTGCGCTGTTTGGGCTTGGCCTCCGGATGATAACAAGTAAGACATCACAAACTTATAATCCCATTAACTCCATTTTGTCCAACAGTCAAGAGAATTCCAAAAGTGCAAAATTTATTTTTTCCCGGAAAGTATGATTTCATTTTTCCAATTAAATATGTTTCTTTCGAGACGCTCTGGCGACAAAACAAATATATGTGACCCGTCACGCAAAAAGGGACCATCTGGGAATTCTGTACATCAGTTAGATGAAACAGATCAAAGATAGTGCAGGTCAGTTTAAATTGATGATTCAAAAATGATTGTATTACAAGGTACAATGACCATATTTCATACAGAAAATTGTCATTAAAGCGAAAAGTGTCAACCCTGGTCAGACTGCGCAATTCGCGCAGTCTGACCAGGCTGACACTTTTCGCAGTTCCCAGAAGGTCCCTTTTTGGATTGCCATACATGTATGACGCATTGTTGATAAGGTCACATTTTTAATTTACATCGCAATTTCATTAATACTGTTTTCAATAGTTTCAGTCATTTTGAAACGACAGCACGTTTAACAAACTCGTCACAACTCGGCCGATTCCCTGCCTACACCTAACCTCGTCTTTATAACGGTCGTTTCCATTTGAACTGCCTATCACGCGATCTTACACATGGCGGCGCCACTGTCATTCGTTTAGCAACGACATAAACAACTTCGATGAAGTTATTCACATCTGTCCATCTGTCGGTAAAAACTTCAATCGCAATTGATAAACCACGTTAAAAACTGAATATACGAACTGCTTTCAAACTGAAATTGTTTTTCAACTTAAATATAGTACGAAAGATTTCGATGGAAAATTAAGACTCAAGTTTTCTTTTTTACGAGTAGCCTAACCATTTTCAGAGCAGTAACCCGGCGTACTTCCGGCGATGAAATGCACCGTTAGTGCAATATCAAACCACCAGATACTGCTGAAAGACTTGCTGGCTCCCATTGCCCGAGGTATGCCTAATGACGTTTAACCGTGACACCCGGGTCACGTGTTTGTACTTTAACATTAGCAAAATGCCACCTGAAAGCTTCAACCTAAATGGTGAATTGGGGTCCTGACAGCCAGGGCCCGCATTTACCAACTATTCTTTAGAATATTCTGAGTCTTATTCTCCAAGGATCTCTATATTTGTAAGTAACATAACTTCTGATTGGCTAAACCGAATGGTTTAGCCAATCAGAAGTTGTGTTCTTACAAAAGTAGAAAATTCTGGAGAATAAGACAGAGAATGTTCTTAAGAATGGTTGGTGAATACGAGCCCAGGTTCGATATCCTATTTTCCTACCATTGGATCACACAAAAACCACAATGGGCATAAACTATTCGCAGTTCAGCTCTAGAAATAGAAGAAAAAGCCATCCGATTGACTGAGACAAGAGTGGTGTAGCCAATAATATGGCAGGTTCTGGTCTTCAGAGAATTACAATAACACATAGATATTATTGTAAACTCTTAGGTTTCTAAGTGCGATTCAAGGACCTTTGGCTAATAGACAAGATCAAGATCAGATAAAGAATCTGTATACTAAACTTTGATCTACACTTTCTCATAAGGAGATTCCTACTTTGTCATCGTGATATTTAATAGGCTAACGAAACATTTAACTTCACTTGAACTTTTAATTACGTTGATAAACGTTTCAAAGCAAAAAAAAATTATTCACAGAGGACAAATTTTGGGGTAAAAACATTCAAATCACAGGTAATTAGTTGTCAAAGCAACGATTACATTTGATTAGTGGTTATATCGTGTATAAAATGTGTCTAATCACGCAAAAAGGGACCATCTGGGAACTGCTAAAAGTGTCGATATTGGTCAGACTGCGTGGAATGTGCGGGCTGACCAGAATCGACATTTTTCGCTTATATGATATTTTCTGTATGTAAAGTGGTCATTCTACCTTAATGTACAACCATTTTTGAACTATCAGCTTAAACTGACCTGCACTCTCTTTGACCTGTTTTCATCTTGACTGATGTACGGAATTCCGAGATTGTCTCTATTTTGCGTGACGGGTGACAAATTCAATTACATGTATTATATGGTTGCATCTCTTGGAATCTGCCTGGAAATTTGACGGGCTTTTTCGAACAGTGTAGATTAAGATCAGACCGGATCTTTACTATTTGCAGTAGCTCTTGTCTTTTCTTATAACGCTGAGAGCGTTAATAAACTGCGCTATGTTCAATGAAAAGGTGACTTAACCCTTTCCCAAACGGCAAATTTTGGACCAGACCAAATTGAAAGCATTTTGCAGGTGACAAATTAACACTTGCTAAAAAGATGATTTTTCTATACGATAGGGAAGAAAACATTGTGGGAAAAGGAGAAAATGCTGGTTACCAGCATTTTCTCCTTTTCCCACAATGTTTTCAAAAGGCTTCTAGTCCTGACCCGTAAAAAACAGGGATTGTTTGGGAAAGGGTTAATGCATCTGCGAAAAGTTTCGACCCAGGTCAGCCTGTGCAGTCCGCACAGGCTGACCTGGGCCGAAACTTTTCGCTATTGGTAAATTTTCAGTAAGTCTAAAACCAAGTCTTCAACAAGATTCAGTCGGCTGTTTAACCCTTATCCTGCTAAATAACTAAAATAAAATTCTCAATTCAATATCAATAACCAAAATATTGCTGTTTCAAAAGTTATGTTTTGGGAAATCATATCCCCTTATCGGACAGTGTAGATCAAAGATCAGACTGCACGTTCTGTGCAGTCTGATCTTGATCTGCACTGTCCGCAAAAGGTCAGCGATTTGCGCTGAGCAGCTAAAAGGTTTAAAAAACGTATAGTTAGGAACTATAAGCATGTCATGGTTAGCTTTGTGTCATGGATAACGGAGGTGCATCAAGCCCCATTTTGTTCGAGCATTTCTTATTAATTATGTTAGCTAAAAAGTTTTTTTGTTTTTCGTTTTGATGCATTGGTAATTGCAACAATAAATGTTCTGAGCAGAATAATTGCAATGTTTTCTCTATGATTTAAAGGCATCACTCGGTCGTATAAATACGTCGCTGTTGTAACATTATCTCTCGCTAGATGGCATTCTACAAATACACATCTGGGCATTCTGGGTACAGAAACAGACTAGTTTTTCAAAACAACAACCATTAATTTGAATTTTGAAATGAAATAAAGGTTTACTCAATCAAACTGTACTTTCTTCTTGTTGAAATAAAATATGTTTAAACTAACTGTACTTAGTGCGGTTCATTTAACTGTGAACGGCTAGCGTGTAACCTATGCTTCGGCCATTTATTAAAACAGCCCCTACATGCTTGGGCAATAGGCTGATAACTTCGGTGTAAGCCCTACTTTTCCCAGGTACTGGGGGACGAATAATGCGTCACAGCAGACAGGTCGAATCTTCGAAGAATATGACATGCGCAGACAACGCTTTTGTCAACGTCATTTTGGATCGGGGTCCGTATTCACCACCGTTCTTAAGAACATTTTAGTCTTATTCTTCAGAATTTCGTCAGTGTGAAAGTAACAGAACTTCTGATTGGCTAAACCATTTGGTTTAGCCAATCAGAAGTTCTGTTACTTTCAAAGTTATAAAATCTTGAAGAACAAGACAAAGAATGCCCTTCAGAATGGTTGGTGAATACAGACCCAGGAAGCTTTCGATTGTATACCCAAGATCTAACTGTACCAGTTGTGCAAAAAAGGTTTTGATCAACACTGGCAGCAGTTAGCATGTGACATACACTATTTGCAGCTAAAAATATTTGTTCATGTAAATTGCTCGTTAAGAGTCATCATAATAAATAAGTTTTACTCCATCGGGATGAAAATTAATAAACGCCATTAAAATATTTTGAATTCTAATTTCAAAATGAATCGAGTGTTGACGGGCTTTTTTTCTAATACGCAATTAACGTTACACTATTTCATCGGTTTACCTAAAAAACCTCGTAACTATAGCTTATTACAAGGTATAGTTACGAGGTTTTCGTACTTAATCGACGATTTCTCACTTTTTTACTGCCACATTTTGTGCATTTGAGCCATTAACATGTTTTGTCTTTTTCACCCTCTATCGATGTAAGAGTCATTACGTATTTGAGTCACGCTCTGGGAAAAGGCGGCTTAATGCATCTCCGTGAGATTATACCAAACAAGCTGTCACATTGTTATGGATCTATAATAGCAACTTTCTTTCACAACCGACTCAATCATAAGGCAGACTGGTCCTGGAACATACAGAAAATTTACCAATATCGAAAAGTTTCGGCCCCGCGCGGACTGCGCAGACTGACCTAAGTCGGTACTTTTCGCAGTTCATAGAGTCCCCCCTTTTTACACTGTTCTTGAACTCCATAGGATGTATAAAGGAAGATAAAGTACCCTTTCGCTCCTAACCGCGACTCACTGACCTTTCGCGGAAAGTGCAGATCAAGATCAGACTGCACAGAACGTGCAGTCTGATCTTTGATCTACACTGTCCGATAAGGATATATTATATTCAAGACATAACTTTGAAACAGCAGAATTTGGATTTTTAATGTCGAACTGAAAATTTGATTTTAGTTATTTAGAAGGTTAAGGATTAAAACAACGGAATTAGGTTTAGTGAGAAAAAGAATTGATATATGTGACCCAACACGCAAAAAGAGACCATCTAGGAATTCTCTACATCAATTGGATGCAAACAGATCAACGATAGTGCAGGTCAGTTTAAGCTGATAATCCAAAAATGATTGTTTAACAAGGTACAATGACCACTTTTCATACAGAAAATGTCACTTAAGCGAAAAGCATAAACCCTGGTCAGCCTGCGTAATTCGAGCAGTCTGACCAAGGTTGACACTTTTCGCATGTTTCCAGAAGGTCCCTTTTTGCGTGACGGGTCACATATGTATGGTTGTTCGTTTTTACTAGTGATAAAGCAAAACTGCAAAGCTCAATCATGCTAGCTTAACCCTTGTCCTGTTAAATAAGCATAATGAAAATTTTAATTCGATGGTGACGCAATTTCCAACTAGAACATGACTATTGTATCAGATTCTTTCTTTAACACACATAATCTTTTGACATGAGATGGGCCCAATGAGGGCCATTCCCCTTGATTCTTCTCCAGTACTACATTGGTCTTGATAAGGGAATTACTTGGATTTTATCCTTGATTTTCTTGCACTCAACAACTATTTTCTTAGGGCAATATCTCAAGGAAATCTAGTTAGATTGTTTCACAAATCGATATATAAGGAGTTTCTGCTGATTAAGACCAGAATTTGATTTGAATTATATGTGGACCTTAGCCATACATCATAAATCATTTTTATATTAATCGCAACTTCCCAAAGGGAACCAAGGATAAAAACAAAGAAATACAGGTGATAGGACCACTCAATCTCCGAGCAGAGTTGTCGTTCGTTACCCTCATATACATCTCTGCGATGGGCTAAATGACAAGAATCTTGTCAAACAGAGGAAAAGATGTTTTGTTTCGTGTTTAAAATTATAAGGTAGACATTATAAGGTAGGAAATATGATTCTGTATACATTATAGGTGCGTTCAAACTGATGAATTTACCTGTATAAAATGGAACTATTTTTTCGAGCCTCTTTACTGATCAGAATTTTACGCCAAGTGGAACAAAAATGACTGCGCCCATGAATGGTGACAACAGTTTTGACACACCGATAAATCTTAGGTTATAAGATTAAAAAACAAGTTATGGTCCTTTAAAAGACATTTAAGCTTTTCAGAAAATCCGTCTTTTTCACATTGCCTACCACTTAGTCTGATTGGCCGTATGCTGTTTCAACAGCACACAAAGTAATCGATATTGATCTTTCTTTCACCGGCGTTTGTGTCGCCATTTTGAGTTCTGGTCATGTGACGAAAGTATCACCCAATGACGGACTACTTTCTGAGCCCACTGCAGAGGTGAATGTAATGATCCGGAGTGCAAGAGAGTGAGGACCACTCTGGTATTTGGCTACCTTCAGTCTTTATCTGGCAAGGGAGATAACTCAAATCACAGGAATGGCTCCTATTGGACATGTAAGAGTTTTTACTCAAAATAACCAGTATAACGTCATCATTGATCTCATCTAAAAACAAATACGACGCTTCTTCTAGTACTGTGAAAACTGTCAAAGATTAAGTACCTCAATGAATAGTTACAATGCAGGCTGTGTTACTTGGAAATGCAGTAATTAGGTAGGACATTAAAAAAGTGCATTTTTTTTTTTAAACCAGATCTATAACCTGGGCCCGTAGTCACCTACCATTCTTGAGAATATTCTTAGTCTATTCTCCAATGTTTTCCAAATTTGCAAGTAACACAACTTCTGATTGGCTAAACCGAATGGTTTAGCCAATCAGAAGTTGTGTTACTTACTAATGTAGAAAGTTCTGGAGTATAAGACCAAGAACGTTCTTTAGAATGGTTAGTGAATACGGGCCCTGGATCTGTGTTGTTCTCATTGAAATTGTCTAGAGCCAGATATATTTAGATAGTGAGTCTCATTCAATCTTAACGCACGACACGTACCCATATCGGGACTTTTTGAAAATACAAATATAGAAGAAGTTAACATATAAAATGGTACTAATACTCAACCGGACAAACATATACCTTGAGTTACTGGCAACTTTAACGGATTTGTTACTATTCTTAACTCTAATACATCATATATGATACATTGCATCTTAACTAGAAGTCATTAGTGTTTGACGCGGTTACAAAGACCAAACGTGATAAATTTTCAAGTAACTACTAGTTATTATGACTTATCGCTTTTTTTTACGATCCTTAAGGAAAGGACAATAAATTTATCTGTATTTTTTAATCCATCAACACGCTTAAAACCCATTAACAAAAATCTACGGACTTGTGTGTCGACTGCCTTAACCATTAACTACTCTATCCTGTGTTTTCACCACCTTGAGGAAGAAGTCTTTTGAAAACAATATGGGAAAAGTAGCATATGCTTTCTATTCTATCTAAGAAAAAATATATAGCTTGGAACACTCGAAAAGGAGCATTCGGACATTTGCGTAAAGTGTCGTCTCGGATCAGCCTGAGCAGTGAGCACAGGCTGATTCGAGACAGCACTTTACGACTACTTTAGATTTTGTGCTACAGTAGACTTGTGCAAAAGAGAAAATTACATAAAAACGCAAAGTGTCGTATTGGATTATCCTGCGCGGACTTTGCAGGTTGATCTGAGTCGACACCTTATACAAATGTCCGAATGTCCCCTTTCGCACGTTGCAGACCATTCCATTAGAGCCATGTTTAATTTGTGGAACACATTTTCTCTATTTGCACCAACCCATTTGATTCTTTTCGTTTAGCAAAGATTCAAGTAAATTTAACAAAATCATGTTGACCTTTTAAGGCTGCCGTGTTAGAATCGTTTTGAAGTAAAACATTGCCGTGAAAGGAGCAAATTTTGCTTATTTACACACTCTTAAAAGCAACTGCTCCTTTTTCTACAATGCTATCAGTCCTTTCGAAAGAAAAACGCTTTTTTACGTCAAGTGAATATTTGTCTTTGGTCTCCATTGTGTTGTTTTTGGTAAAGCTAAAAATAGCTTCTAATATAATGGATGAATTCCTATATGTCAAATCTTTTGTTTTTGTATTGTCATGCGTTTCTTTTACCTTAATTATTATCGTCCAATAGAAGATAAATTTGTTTTAAGTATTAGTTAAGGACCGAAAAAAAAAACCAACAGACATTAAAAACGAAATGTTTACCTTGTTTTAGAGGACGCTCCGTTGCCGTAAAAAGGCTTTTATGCTATTTTTTGGTAAAGTTACTTCAGTGTCATACCGACTTGATGTTCGAAATGGTTTGCAAGGACATTTAGACATTTGCGTAAAGTCCCGTCTCGGATCAGCCTGCGCTGTCCGCGCAAGCTGATCCGCGACGGAACTTTGCGATGACATTAGATTTTGTGCCACAGTAGACTTGCACAAAACAGAAAATTACTTAGAAACGGAAAGTGCCGTCTTGGATTAGCCTGTACGGACTGCCCAGGCTGATCCGAGACGACACTTTATGCAAATTTTCCAACCTCCTTTTTCGAGTGCTGCAGGCCAACACACTCTGTAGTTTATACTACACCTTGTATTCGCCAAAGTCTTTGGTCAACTGAGATCATAGGAAACAGAGTCTGAAATTTTGTAAAGCAACAATAAAATGTCCCATGACTTTGCCGGATATGAGCGTATTTAAACAAATTGGAGGAGCTTTAGACGAATTCCATCGCTCAAAATGGGACAAAACTGTGCAATGAAATTAGTCTCAACGGAGGGTTGGGTGCACCAAAAACAGCCTTTTCCACAACCAAAATAATCAAACTGGGATCACATAGCACGTATTTTTTTCGATATTTGACGGCGTTGTCAGCGCATGTCATATTCTTCGAAGATTCGACCTGTCTGCTACGACACATCACGCATTCCCCGATACTAGGGAAAAGTAGGGCTTACACCGAAGCTAAACCCAAGCCTGTAGAGACTTTTTTAATAAATGGCCGGTACATAGGTTACCAGCTAGCTGATCATACCTAAGTAAAACGCACCAGGTAGCATTTAAAGTAATGGTTGTCGTTTTGAAAAAATATACTCTCTCAAAAAAGAAACGCAACATACAGAAAATAGGAAATTTACTTTATATATTATTTTCATAATTTATGATATAAATAATTTACACAGGAATGCAAAAATTGGCACATTTCTTGTTCATGAGTTCTTTTACCTTGGAATATCACAGTTTGTCACATATTGTCAATAAATCACTCATAAATTGTCAATATCTGGTATAATATTTCAAAAAGATAATCTGATGTTGCGTTTCTTTTTTGAGAGAGTATAGTACGGTTCTTTACCCAGAATGCCCATATTAGATAAATGTCATCTAGCAAGAGATAATGCATCCTCGGATACCCCGGGGTCTCCCTATTTGCTACATCGACCCCTGGGACAATTAATTGAATTTCCCTCGCTTTACCGCTGGCCGAATGCTGGCTTTTCATTGGTTCCATCATCATTTTGTGATGGGCGAGTCGATGTACGCTATGACGTTTCGTATCGATTTTCGGCGGCTGATTCAAAGTTTTATTAGTCAATTGTCCCAGGGGTCGACGTAGCGTAGCAAATAGGGAGACCCCGGGGTATCCGAGGATGAGAAAAGTAGGGCTTATACCGAAGCTAAACCCAAGCCTGTAGAAACTGTCTTAATAAATAGCCGGTGCGTAGGCTAGCTGCTATATAGCTGATCATAACTGAATAAACCGCACCAGGTAGCATTTTACTGAGTAAAAGTTTACTTTATTTTGAAATTTAACCCTTTCCCAAACGACGAACTTTTGGACGAGACCAAATTGAAAGCACTTGCAGACAACAATTCAACTCTTGCTGAAAAGATGATTTCTGTCTATGATAGGAAAACATTGTGGGAAAAGGAGAAAATGCCGGTTACCAGCATTTTCTCCTTTTCCCAGAATGTTTTCAAAAGGCTACTATTCCAGACCCGTAAAAACCAGGGATTGTTTGGGAAGGGTTAAAGTAATGGTTGTCGTTTTGAAAAAATAGTACAGTTCTTTACCCAGAATGCCCATATTAGATAAATGTCATCTAGCGGGAGATATTGTATTTGACGGTCAACATCATTCCGTCTAGACTTTCAAATTTGATAAATTATCCTGGTTCCCCGTCTGACCTTGGTAATATTACCACTACATATATCATAATTGATAAAATACAGGTGGAAATCTAGCTATAAAAAAGTGATATTTAGTAACAAATTGCTGTCTAAATTTTAATGGCCCATTCTGATAACTGATGGTATTTTACCACTCAATCCCTACTTTTGACGACCCGTAAGAAGAAGCCTTTGGAAAACATTGTGGGAAAAGGAGAAAATGCTGGTAACCAGCATTTTCTCCTTTTTCCACAATGTTTTTCTACTCTTCACAAAACAAATTTCAAATTTTCAGTCACTTTTATTTTGTCATCTGCAATTGCCTCCAATTTGGACAAGCCTGAAATATTGTCGTTTGGTAATGAGTTAACGTATAAAAAGTGGTTGGTTGACTATGTTTTCTACAAAGCTAAATGATTAAATAGACCTACAGTAGCCTGCATATCACAGTTTTTATCGAGCGGATTGATGGAACGACAAAAATTTGGAACTGAACAACTTAAGGACTCCAGAGAAATGGGGATAAGTCCCCCCCTCCCCAACTCTTATATTAAATGTCGGAAGAAGCCGAGATTGGCCGAATAGCTTTAACGGAAGCATCGACGTTACACGATATTTACCGATGATTTATTGGGTTCACGGTTCCTAACTTTCATTATAAAAGACGTAAGCTTCCGAGATTAGCCGAAAAGCCGTCACAGAAACGCCGAGATTTACCGATGAGTCAAGGTGGTTGACCTTAAATACGTTTTCATAAAGCATTTGAGCCATGCCCTGTGAAAAGGGCCTTTATGAATCTTCGGAAAAGTATCGACCAAGGTTAGGCTGCACAGTTCGCGCAGGCTAATCTTGATCGATACTTTTTCGCTATTGGTCAATTTTCTCTATGTCCAAGGACCATTTTACCTGATAACCCAGTCGGTTTGCTAGAAGAAATGGGTTTTATGGATCCGTGATTACGTGATGTCTTGCTTAGTTACACGCGTCGAGTAGATACATTTTGTCGAATTTCATGCAAGTCTTCGATTAATATTGACGCATTTTTTTCTGAAAAATCAATTGAATTATGTGGTCAAATGATGCTTTGGCGGGGAAATCATTTATCTATGTCTGCAGGTCGGCCTACGTAGACTGCACAGGCTTACATAAGTCGATCCTTTTGTAGACACACCAAACCCGTTTTTCTGAAAGCATGGTCTAGTGGTAAAAAATTGCAAAATTCGATGTTCATGATTAGAACTATAAACTGATCTTAGAAGGAATAATAATTTGCTTTTTGGTCACATGCTAAAAAACTGACATAATACAAAATGCTTTCTACACTTTTAAAGACAAAATTCCATAGTCTGCTGCAAATTTAATCAGTCGTTGCAAGTCTTTAAAAGGGTAAAAACATTTATGGCAAAGGGGAAAATGCTAAGTACCAGCATTTTCTCCTTTTCCAGCAATGTTTTCAAAAGTTCTCTCTCTATGGGTCGATATTTAAAACACGGGCTGGTCTGGTAATATTGTTCAACAATATAGACCTCAGTTTTTGTTGTACTGGCGATAAAAAATGTTTGGGCAATAAACGTCGATTTTGACAGAGAAATCTGTTTAAACATAATAAAGACGCTTAGCTAATTAATTTAAATTCGTAATTTATGCTTTATTTTGTGCACTTATTATGTTGAATTACTTATTCATTTTTCCTTTCGTTTTAAGTTCAGAACAAAAGTTGTTGGAACTGAAGACAAATTTCATAGAAAAAAAAAAAAACTTGACTGTTGAAAGAACACTGTATTTTTCTTTAATTTTTTCTTTCATACGTCAACTGTCTAATAATTTGAAAATGTCGATTTATTCTTTAGGCTTCAAGACGACTTATATAATAGATTTTTTTTGTGTTAAAGCAATTATAGAAGACATAAACAACTAATTATTACTTTTGCGTGCACTCCGATTTATCTTTGAACCATCTATAATTCAGAGCTAATGATAAGAGGGAGTGAAAGTATTCTAAATCCATTAGTTTTAGACCAAACCTTATGTTGTGGGTACTCATTAGAATCGTCTCGATGAGACGATTCTAATGAGTACCCATAACATAAGGTTTAGTGGGAAATAAATAATATTTTCAATTTTGAAATCAAAATCACTCCCTCTATCTGTATCTCTGTATAGTAAGTTTGTTGGGAATACTTTTAGTTTAAACATATTTATTTTAATCGATGGAGAAACAAGTTCTTACAACTTATACTAATCTCTCTCGATTCTGCTTCCTGGGAACTACACCAGTACTCACGCCGGATGTGTGGGCCAATGAAAAATCCTAAAATTGGCACCTGCTTCCGGTAATCGAACTCAGGACCTTATGGTTACGAGGCCGACGCCGACGCTCTACCTCACAGCCACGGACACCACAATACTTTTACTATTCACAAGTGTAAAATTCAGTCATCTGGTAAAGACTTAAGCCACATCGTGCTAAATTACTAAGACGAAATTTTCGATTCGACTGTGAAAACCAAGGTCAAAGTTACGTTTTGTGCAAAATTATGTCCTAACCGGACAGTGCAGCTCGAAAAGTCTGATCTTGATCCACATTGTGCACAAAAAGATCAGTGAGGCGGGCTTAGCAGCCTTAGAGTTTAATTCGAAGACTAGGATATGGTAACGTAACTTAGCTTTCGTTCTGGTCCATTTCGTCAGTTATTGTTTGTTAATTTGTTGATTTGTCTTTAGATATTTGTAATTACATGTAATTGATGAATAAAATATGTTTAAACTAGGATGTGGTACACTGGTACATTTTTAATTAAATTCTACTGCAGATAAAAAGCTTTCTGATCATAGTGTTCCAAACGCTATTTCGTACAACGTATTATATTATATAAGCTGATCTTAATCCAAAGACCAACTTTCTACTAAACCGTGTTTTTTTTACGTGTATTTCTGATCCGTTAACAAAAAATTTAAAGTAATACGTAAATGTGATAAACGTTAGAATGCATACAACAATACGCAGATTTATCTGTATAAGATTTTCTAATTGAGATCTACTCGGGGACAAAACATGCAGTTTGATTTTGGATCTACACTGTCCGATCTGGAGATATTTCTACTCGAAACATACCTTTAAAATAACAATTTTTTGGGTTTTACTATCGAATTCAAATTTTTTTTAGTTACTTAGCAAGATAAAGTTAATTCTTTACCACACAATCTCTACTTTTATCGACCCTGAGAAAGAAGCCTTTTGAAAACATTGTGGGAAAAGGAGAAAATGCTGGTAACCAGCATTTTCTCCTTTTACCTCAATGTTTTCTACCCTTTTCAAAACAAACTTCAATTTTTGAGCCATGTTTATTTTGTCGTCTGCAAATGCTTTCAATATGAACAAGTCTACAATATAGTCGTTTGGTAAGGAGTTAAGCAAAAATGGATTATATGATGATATGCTTCTTATAAACCATTACAGTCCATTACAGAGCGCCGCTGACTTGTATATTGGGCCAATGGCCTATTCTACGAAATAAATATGTCTACATGTAAAATAAGAAAATCATGTAAGGAAATATGATCCATTGTTTTACGGAGTATTTTTTTTTTTTTTTGAAGGAGCTTCCATTAAAGTTTAAAGTTTGGACTTACCTATTAGCACAAGCAAGAGAAGGAACCTCATTTTCAGCCGCGTTGTCCAATATGCATTAAACTAAACTCGCTGGAGAAAATTCCGCCCGGCCGGCAAAGTGCGAACAACGTTAATGAAGATACGACAATTGTAACGTAGGATTACGTACGTCCCGGAATGGGCGTTACGTCCTGGTCAATACGCAGCGAGCGGAACGCTCGATTCTGATTGGTCGACACGCTGAATACACCAAGGACGATTGGATGATCATAATGACAGGCGCTACGTAATGTATAAGTTTAATGTTTTGTCATAATTGACGTGTTTCTGTCAACATTACGACGAGCTTTTGACATTTTCGGGCGATCGAATGTCCATGAAACCAAACCTTTATAACATGACAATTATTTTCCAATCTTTTTCCGAAATGATTAAATGGCTTAATATGAAGGTAATTTTGTTAACTAATTGTGGTTTTGGATGTTTTATGTCTAACTAAAGACCACGAGAAATACTTTGTGATGTATGTTAACAAATGACCTTATAATGTTAGCTTTGACCTACTTCGGCCTGGCGATTTCCAAAGAAAAGACTGCAATTCTTATTAATCCATATTTCTCTAGATTAGTTTAAACATATTTTATTCATAAAATTAAGTAGAATTACATAGAAAAATAGATCACTCAGTATATTAACAAGAATCATTCTATAAAATGGATTGAAAAGGAAGCTAAGCTCAACATAGTTCCTCTCCTTATTCCTCTAAGTTACTAAAATGAAATGTTCAGGTCGATAGTAAAAACCTTAATATTTCTGTTTCAAAATTATATTTCGGGGAATACTATCTTATTTTCGGACAGTGTAGATCCAAGATCAGACTGCACGTTCTATGCAGTCTGATCTTGATCTACACTGTCCGCCGAAGGTCAGTGACTAGCAATTATCAGCTTTATGGTTTAACATAAATCTGCCACCTGCTTTTTAGACATGATAAATCAAAGTACTCAAGGTCTTGCCATGTGGATTAGTGTGGCTGTTTATAAAAATAGTAATGTAGCAAAAATAAGATTTTCATTTTTCATTACATGTAATAAATATTTGAGTCACGCTCTGTAATAATAAAGGGAGCTAAATGAATCTACGATTTTCAATTTTCTGTGTGTTCAAGGACCAGTCTATCTAATGATTAAGTTTGTTGTTTAAAATAAGTAGATGTTTTGGATTCATAAGTATTGCATAGCTTGCTTGGTGCGATGGATCACGGAAATGCATTAAGCTCCTTTCTCCGAGGCATGGCTCAAAAATACACTATGTCTACCAATCGACTGAAGCATAAGGTAGTCTGGTCCTACGACAAACAGAAAAATGTCGAACAGCAAAAGGTTTCGCCCAAGGGTCAGCCTGCGCAGATTTTGGCATCTAAAATGTTCATGAAACCAAACCTTTATAATATGACTGCGCAGACCTGAGTCATTCCTTTTTTGCAGATTTGTTCAGCCCCTTTTTCTCAGAGCACGGCTCATTTATGAAGACACTTGATACCTAACAAGCGGAGAGAAGGAAAATGATGGCCCGTAATCACCATCCATTCTTAAAAGTATTTTAGTCTTATTTTGAAGATTTTTTTTGTGTGTCAAAAGAAGCGCCATTTCTGATTGGCTGAACCAGATGGTTTAGCCAATCAAAAGCTGCGTTACTTTTGATAATTGGAAAATTGCTGAGAATTGGATGAAGAGTATTATATAATTATAGTTAGTGCATACGAACCAAAAGTTGTTCATCTCGGCAGCATAATTTTGATTGTTTTTTATCTTTGTTTATTTGCTTATAAATATTTATTCAGTCTAGTGAACGCGTTTTTTTTTTTAAATTTGTTTAAATCTTTACCACATAATACCAACTATCAACAACCCTGAGAAAGGCAGCCTCCTGAAAACATTGTGGGAAAAGGAGAAAATGCTGGTAACCAGCATTTTCTCCTTTTCCCACAATGTTTTCTACCCTTTCCAAATCAAATTTCAATTTTTGATTCACATTTATTGTGTTGTCTGCAAATGCCTTAGCCAAAACTTTTTGTTTGGTAGTGAGTTAAGCAGTAGATATGTATACATGTTTGTGACATGAGCCGAACCTTAGTCTATAGCGTGTAAGGTTTAAAACCCGGGGGAACCTTGGTTCGATTCCCATCTCAGGCAATTATATGGGTCATTGTGTGGCAATGTTAGGTTTGCTGCGTTTTAAGAAAGTATCGACTCTTGTCAGCTTGCGCAATCCCAGAACGCTGGTGTGGCAATGGCAGGTTTATTGCACTTTACAAAAATCGACTCATGTCACCCTGCCCAATCCGAGTATGCCTTGCATTGGTCGATATTTTTCCCATTTGTAATTTTTTTCTGCTTGTCCAAGGGCCATTTTACCCCATGATTAGATGAAAAGGATCACGGATTCAACTCGTACAATGTGATGACTTGCTTGGTAGAGATGAATTAAACCCCTTTTTGTCAGAGCAGAGCCACGTGATATAATGATGGTTTTGCCACAGATGTTGTGCGTATTTCATTGCTTTGCATTGTTTATATGGGAAAGCAGCCGCAGGCCTGGAAAGTAAGAACTATATCACGGGAGACAACCTTCATGCATGGCTGTGTTCCCATTTAAATACAACACCCAACAACTGCGTTAGGGAGATATCTCTTTGGCTCAGTGGTTATGGTATGTCTTTTAAACCTCGAAAATTGAGGATATCTGTTCGCATGGGTTCGAATACCGCCAGATGCGCTTTGTATTTCAGCTTTGTCTTTGATGCGAACTTTCATGTTCGTAAGATGGGGACTTGACCGGGATTTGCCATTGAGCCATTGATCTTATTTGTTGTCCAAACGGACTTTCTGCCTTGTAAGGCTTTGGGTCATCAATAAATTATGACTTTAAGAGGGCGTGTGTTACATTCCTTCAGGCCTGGCCTCGTTCCGATTTAAATACGATACCTGACAACCGCGTTAGGGAGATATCTCTCTAGCTCTGTTGCTATGGTATGGGTCTTTAAACGAGGGTATTTTGTCCGCATAGGTTCGAAGTTTGTATTTCATCTATGCATTTGTTGCGAGCTTCTCATGTTCGTAAGAACTGATAAAGTAATCTCCGCGGAAACATGGATTTTTGCCTCAGATGTGGCGATATCGATGAAAAAATGTTGAAAACCTACATCAAATGAACATCAAACAAAAAACAACAACAACGAAAAAAAAAATTTTTTTTTCACAAGATTTTTAATGATTCATTCAACCATTAGGGTGTTAAGCGTTGCTAACTTACTTTTTGTGAACAGTTTAAAAAATCGTAGATTTGTTTGAGAGAAAAGAAACGCTGTACTATCTGAGAGATCAACCTTTAATAATACCAAAATGCCAATATCAAAAAAAGTCACGAAAATAACTTTCTGAAATAGTTTAGCAAATGTCTAACCTTAAGATTAGTTCTTCGGCTGATAAGCGCGACTCACTGACCTTTGGCAGACAGTGTAGATACAAGATCTGACTGCACAGAACGTGCAGTCTGATCTTGAATCTACAATGTCCGAATAGATAATATCTTTGAAAAAAGCAAAATAGTGGTTTTTACATTCGGTTTGAGAGTTTCATTTACATGTAGATGTAATTTGCTTATCAGGATAAGGATTAACTTTAAATGGCATTTTTTAAAATAATTTTTCAGTTACGCCTGACATATGGTTTAAAACACGCGAAAAGGGGCATTGCACATTTGCGTAAAGTGTCGTCTCGGATTAGCCTGCGCTGTCCGCGCAGGCTAATCCGAGACGGCACTTTACGACCCCATTAGACTTTGTGCTACAGTAGATTTGTGCATAACAGAAAATTACATAAAAACCGGAATGTGTCCTTTCAGATTAGCATGCGCGGACTGCGCGGGCTGATCCGAGACGACACTTTTGCGCAAATGTTCAACTGCCTCTTTTCGCGTGATACAGGAAATATAAAAATGGAATTCAGAATTAGGCTAGGAATTAAAGGTCAAACTGCGAGTATTTACGAGCAATTAAAAATCTATGTGTTTGTAGCGTGTATAAAATGCCATTTTCATTAATGTAATAGTTACATCACGACGGCCAGGGCACCTGTCCATATTTTCGAGAGATTTGTTTGAACAGTGTCTCAGACGATATTTCAAAGCCCCCTGTCACACCAAACTAGATCTTAGAACGTCTTACCCCGTCCTGACATGATCCGAAAATGGGTTGCGGTCGGAGCAAAACGTGTAATTTTTGTCAGACAATGTCTTAAGCCATTGTCTCAAACCTGTTCTTAGAAAGTCTTACCTTGTTTAACTAAATCGTAATAAGGGCTGGGGTCAGGGTAGGACGTGAAATTTCGGTCTGAAATATGCAAACGCAGTGTCAATTGATGCTCGACTGCACCGCGTCTTAATTAGGATCGAAGTACGGCAGTTCCGTTCGTAGACTACGTCCATCTCGCTTTTAGTTCGTTGTCACTCCGTCTAATTACAAGACCGAATGGACGGCTTGAAATTTCGATCAGGCTCAAAGTTCTGGAGCACCTTCCCGTCCTAACCCGCCCATTAAGTTCGTAAACAGACTGTAGAAAGTTGCCAATACGTCCACTCCGTCCGAACACAGTTTAAGTCGGCAAAACTTTCCAGAACGGAGTGAGAACGATTTTGGTGTGACGGGGGTACCAAGGCACTGGCTGCGATGTAACATATAAACCACCATCAAATAAATTATAAGCAGTGACTGGGGAATGCAACCTGTTGCAATAACTTTAATCTAAACCCTGAAAGAAACTGGCAGGACTGGGAAATGAATCAGCGAACTCATACTGTCAAACCCTTTACGTAACCAATAGACTCACTGTTGCTTAGCAATATAAACCCTTATTCCAGCTAAATAAGGTAAATGAATCTTTCAAGCTAAAGACAAAAAATGTATTTTCTTATTTCCTTCTTCTCATCGGACAGCGTAGATCCAAGATCTACCATGTCCGCAAATGGTAAACGAGTCGCGTTTAGCAGCTTAACCCTTTCCAAAACAATCCCTGGTTTTTACGACCCTGAGATAGAAGCCTTTTAAAATCCTTCCGGGAAAAGGAGAAAATGCTGGTAACTAGCATTTTCTCCTTTTCCCACAATGTTTTCTATTCTGCTGGAAACAAATTTCAATTTTTGAGTTTCGATTATTTTGTTGTCTGCACATGCTTTCAATTTGGACCCGTCTAAAATTTTGTCGTTTGGTAAAGGGTTAAGGAATATAGCTCAGTAACAAAGGCAATAGAATACTTGCAAGTGCCAGGTGTTCAAGTACATTGTTAGTTGTACGGTCAGGTGGCAGGGAACTTGGAAACTTGTTCACGGCTGTGGTAAAACATTACGCCCCGAGCCGAAGGCAAGGTTTCCAAGTTTGCAAGTCCCCTGCCACCTGACCGTACAACGAATTTGTAATACTGCAAAGTTTTACCATTCCAACGTTTGCCAAAGGGAATTTTACCTGTTTTGTTTTAAAAATTTGAGTACGCTGACGAAGCATTATTTCCCTAATAAGTGCCCTAATTCAATTAAAACTGACGTCACTGGGAACGACACTGACACCTTGGTTATACGTGCTAGAACGTGCATAATCTTGATATTAATCTTGATCGACGCAGCCATTTTGGGTGTTGTGTTGATAGTATATACGTGGCTCCCGAAAGGGAAACTGGTTTAACCTTGGTTTTGCCAGTGTACATGATATACATGTTCAGGGCATATTATCCAATCATATCGCTAGAAATTTCTTTGCAGTATAATAAAACAGGAGTAATCATGTCGTGAAGTAATTCCAGACGTTAAAAGGTTTACTAGGGGGTGAATCATGCTTGTTAATCCCTTATCCAGCGAAATAACTAGAATTAGATTACAATTTGATATCAATAACCAAAGTATTGCTGTTTCAAAGTTATGTTTGCGGCAAAAATATCTCCCTATCGGACAGTGTAGATCAAAGATCAGACTGCACGTTCTGTGCAGTCTGATCTTGATCTACACTGTCCGCAAAAGGTATGCAAGTCGCGTTTAGCAGCCTAAAGAGTCAAGAAACCTTTTAGCCTCTGTAACATTAGCCTGTAGTGACGAAATGACAACATAAAACAATAAAACTCTCACGGAAATAACCTTTGAAATATTCAAAAAAAAATATGTCGCATCTGTAGAATAACAAACAAAATCTATGTGTGGTTGAGTGCCTATTTTCCCAGTTTAAGTACAACGACATGCTTTTGGTGTTTGGCCATTTACGCCGCGCCTTTCAGGCAGTAGACCAGTAATACTTCTAACTCAGCATAGCATAAAATTTCTTGATAGTTGATAAATACGTGTTTATACAGATATGATACTTTTGCACATTTTATTACCAACTAGAAATTCCTTTTGTGTCTATTTTGAAAATATTTTTTGATACTTTTGTTAGTTTCAAGAAAAGGAAAGTAATCATTATCTCCCTTTGTAGTGGGAATACAGTGGTTTTATATTTATAAGTGTAATTCTAAGAAGTATAAAACAGAAAATCTGTGAATGTAATAAAACAATATTCATTTTTATTACAGTGGAAATAGCTGGTTTTTTTTTTTTTCATGACGGGTCCACCTTAATTTCATTTTATTCAAACAGCTATGTCGACTATAATATTATCCTACAAAATTTAAATAACAACATTAATTAATTTAATTACATGTTATACGATGTAGATGTACTAAACATGTCTATAATACTCGTACTTCTATTTTCCTATAGGTAGATCTCTTGAAGTTAAAGGCGCGATTAAAGATCTATTACCGGGACCACACATAAACAACAACCAGTGGCAACATTCAAGGAGTACAATCAAATGGCAAGCATCGTTACTTCCGGAGGCACAGTATATTTAGCCTTATATATATATATATTTTTTTTTTATATAACAAGTACATTTCGGTTTTCAGTTCGCATCAGTTGATTTCGTTATGGGTTGGTCAATGCTTTGTCTATGGACATTAACAAAAACCAGTGGCAACATTCAATAAATACAATCAAATGGCAAGCATCGTTACTTCCGGAGGCACAGTGTATTTAGCCTTATATATTTATATATTTTTTTTTATATAACAAGTACATTTCGGTTTTCAGTTCGCATCTGTTGATTTCGTTATGGGTTGGTCAATGTTTTGTCTATGGACATAAACAACAACCAGTGGCAACATTCAAGAAATACAATCAAATGGCAAGCATCGTTACTTCCGGAGGCACAGTATATTTAGCCATATATATAATTTTTTTTTATATAACAAGTACATTCAGGTTTTTAGTTCGCATCTGTTGATTTCGTTATGGGTTGGTCAATGCTTTGTCTATGTTTCGCACACCGTATCTGACCTACTAATATCGCCCTGTCTCGCGAGACTTGTCCATATTGATACCAGATATGCAGAAGTTATGTAAAGAGAGGTTTCTCACTTTGACTGTGATAAACAGAATAGTGTCAAACAGTCTATAAGAGAGCTTCAAGCAGAGGGAGTTATTTTGATTTCAAAACTGATCATGTCAATTATTCTCATTTAAAACCCATGTTGTGGGTACTCATTAGAATCGTCTCATGGAGACGATTCTAATGAGTACCCACAACATGGGGTTTGGAAGAGAAATAATGGATTTTGGGTTACCATCACTCCCTCTGTCTTAAGCTCTGTACTGCACTGTACTCAACCTGTCAATGAGCAACCGGCGATATCAAAGGTTTCCTGTAGGTAAATCATGCTTGTTTGACAAGCTCACAGCATCTGTAACATCAACCTGTAGTGACGAAATGACAACATTCTAACAACTAACGTCAAGGAAATAAATTTTTGAAAGAGTGCAGCAACTTGTAGACTTGTTAACATATAGGATGTTAAACCTTATCCTGGTAATATGTGAAACAAAAACTATAAGTCGAAAGTAAAAAATCAAACTTTACTACTTCAAAGGTATTTTCAGGGCATTTTTATCAGACAATGTAGATCCGAGATCAGATTGCATGTTCTGTACAGTCTGATCTTGATCTACGCCGTCTGCAAAAGGTGATTGAATCGCAGTTAGCAGCCTAAGGGTGCACTCTTTATCAGACGACAAAGTTTTAGACTTGACCAAACTGTAAGCATTTGCAGACAATGACTGTGGTTCAAATGATCGGATTTGAAATCAACGGGCCAGAAAATAGTTTGGAGAAAGGAGAAACTGTTGGTTACCAGCATTTTTCCTTACCGCCATAGTTTTTTTTTTACAAACACACCTTTTCAAGGTCGTTACAACTCGAGATTGTGTGATAAAAAGTTAATTCTTCTCACAGGTTTAAAACCGGAGTTACGCCCTGCATTAGACACATTTTGAAAACATTATGTGAAAAGAAGGAAATGATGGTAATCAGCCTTAACCCTTTCCTAAACAATCCCTGGTTTTTACGGGTCAGGAATAGAAGCCTTTTGAAAACATTGAGGAAAAAGGAGAAAATGCTGGTAACCAGCATTTTCTCCTTTTCCCACAATGTTTTCTACCCTATCATAGAAAGAAATCATCTTTTCAGCAAGAGTTGAATTGTCGTCTGCAAATGCTTTCAATTTGGTCTAGTCCAGAAGTTTGTCATTTGGGAAAGGGTTAATGCATTGTGATTATCCATTTTCCACAACGATGTTTCAAGAAATTGTCTACCGCAAATTTGCTTCAAGAAGTTATGTATGAACAAACCAAACTACAATACGTGTGCTCTTTTCAAACCAGTGCGATGAAGTATTTTTAAATTTATTCTTTTTGATATTAATTGTAGTTGTGTTATAACATGATATTGTATTTCCTTTTTGACAAGATGGACAAGGAAATTGGGATTCGAAACAAAAAAAAAACCTACAGCACTGTATTACCGTACATAGCGACCTTTTGCAACCCTGTGATATGCATTTTTTCATTTGTTCACGGTAATACTGTTAGAAATGGAGTAAATGCTTGTGACAGGGATATTTTTGTTTTTCCATGATGTCCATTAAATAATCAGTTAAAAAAAGAACAACTATTACTCTCAGATGATAATTTAAACCTTTGTTGACAAACACAACACAACAAAACAAGCACATAAAAGGTAAGACAGGTAAAATACATCGCTTCATTACAAAGACAGTACAGCGGGTATTTTACCCTTTACCCCATTAGGCATTTCTATGGTATCTCTAATTGACCTTAAATAAGAGCAAGAATTAAGCCGTATATGACACCTTTTAATTGTGTAGAAAACATTGTGGCAAAAGGTGAAATTGCTCGTCACGAGCAATTTCACCTTTTGCCACAATGCTTTCCAAAGGCTCCTACAAGCAATGCGTAGAAATGAGTTTCTATGTAGTAAAGGGTTAAGCTGAAAGGAATACCTGTTTCCCCTATAATTGTGAAGTCAGTCGACCCTAAAAAGACACTGCTATCGTCTGAGAGTAATACCGACTCTTTTTGTTTTTGTTTTCAATTTTATATATGTAATATTGTTTTGCGGTAGGGTTAACGGTCAAGGGTTACATGCATAATTCATGACCATATTTTTTGCATACTACAGGGAAATACGTGCTTTTATTTTTTGACCTCAAACATTTTTTGTTCAAATTCGTGAGTCGGTAACTTCTATCGCGTAGGAGAGGGTTCCGTGACCTTGTATTTACGGCGTTTGCGTATTTTCCCTATAATGTTTTCGGAACTGTTCAGAGGGTTTCCGTTTGGAAAGGCAGTCATATTCTACAAATCAAACAGCTACATGAAAATGTGAATTGTTCCCATATCACTTTATTGTTGTTAAAAAGCAGGAAAAAACAAAATTCAATCAAAACCAAGAGTGCAGTCGGGCTTTTTTTTTTTAATCTTATTAACCCATTACCACACAATTCCTACTTTTGACGCCCCGGAGAAAGAAGCCTTTTGAAAACACTATGGGAAAAGGAGAAAATGCTGGTAACCAGCATTTTCTCCTTTTCCCACAGTGTTTTCTACCCTTCCAAGAAAAAAAAAATTCTATATTTTAATCACCTTTATTTTGTCGTCTGCAAATGCTTTCAATTTGGACCAGTCTAGAATTTTCTCATGTGGTAAAGAGTTAAGGAAATCTGATTGGCAGTTTTAGCCATGATATTTACCAGTATTAATGCTACAGGGGACATACATTACAAAAACGTATAAGCCATACTCTGTGAAATGGGGTTTAATGAATTCGCAAAAAGAGTTTGCCCCGGTTACCTTCCGCATTTTTTGCTTTTGGTAAATTCGCTGCGTGTAAAGTACCGTTCTACCTCGTGATCCGATTTGTTGTTAGACATTTTTTTTGGTATCCGTAATTATATAAAGACCTGGTTAGTTCGATACATCACAGAGATGTATAAAGCCTCTCTCTGCCTTATTACGGCTCAAATTCATTGACAAGCATTTGAGATTTAGTTTGCTTATTTGGTATTTATGGATACTACATCTGTATTATTTCATGCTTTCTGGTAGGATATCGAGAAATAGCTGTGAAAATATTTTTCGATCTTACACTGGCACCACCAGTGAAAATACCGATTTTCACGTTCTTGTTGCCTAGGTAAATTGCGCGTGCCTCACAACCAGATCGGAAATATGACGTCATATAACTTCCATTTCTCGCGCTTGACGTAATATTGTAATGCGTTGCTATGCGGGAGGGGTGCACCACGGGGAATAACGGAAAAGAACTGTACTGGATTTTGATAAAGCTCCTCCCAGAAAGGTTTAAAAGCATGAAATAAATAGAATACTTGGTTCTTTCGGTGAAAGATCGAAATTTATTTCATCCGATGAAATAAATTTTGATCTTTCACAAACCCCCCCCCCCCCCCCCCCCCCCAAATATCCTCTATGTATACTATGCCATATATGTACTCAATATATTTACATTCTGAGCACAATGCTAGAGATGGTGGACGGCTACCGAACTGTACCAGTATTTCTGTAAGAATGAAAGGCAGTGTTCGATACTAGGGTCGTCTTGAGGTTTTCATGTGTTTTCGCAAAAAAATGATTAAATGAAAATAACTAAATGAATAAAAAATATATACAAATAAGATAAAAAAAAAAAGAATAAATATAAGTCAAATAATAATCTTTTTCATACAAAATGATGAAGCGGCGATCAATATATTTTTGCCAGAAAAACCGTCTCAAAACAATGCTATGTTAAAGAATCTACAAGTCAAATTCAATAACGTCCCCTAAATAACTAATTAAAAACACCTAGACTTTGTAATTCAAGGTTCTTATGGAAAGGCGTCAGTGTAAACTTGCTCTATTTTTATCGGATATTCCGACAAAATAAAGCTTTGAACGACAATATCTGGGCCTTTGGAAAACATTGTGGCAAAAGGTGAAATTGCTCGTGACGAGCAATTTCACCTTTTGTCACAATGTTTTCTATGCTATAATCAAAAGGTGTCATATACACATAAGAAACAGCTTCATCCTTGCTGTTATTTAGGGTCAACCAAAGATACCAAAGAAATGCCTTATGGGGTAAATGGTTTAAAAAATCGGAGAGAGAGGTATGGATCTCTGCGGTGTTTTATATACCAAGGATGTCATCATATAATTCTGGACTTAAAATCTATTTTGTTTCAGAATTGACGGAATCTTTGGATGGAATGGTCTTTTGACGGACAGAAAATTGACCATTGGCAAAAAGTACCGACCCAGGTCAGCTTGCGCAACCCGCGCAAGCTGACCTGAATCGATATTTTTTGCAGATGTATTGAACATAACTTTATGCTGATATATTAAACCCGTTAGCAAAATATGATAGATAGATTTTATTGACTTATACAAATATATGTATCTCGTCACATACAATATATGTATGATAAATATAAACAACCGACAGTAAACCAAGAACTGTTGCGTGTATATTCATACAGACGTGGAAAAATCTACTCTGTCTTTCAAATAATTCATTTCATATGATCCTGTTGAGATTGGTATAATTTCTGTATCAATGTTTTCAAATCGACAAATCGACTTCTATAGAGATGTTTTACTTTTTTTTTTCGTACATTTTTTTCTTTTTTTCTTTTAAATCCAACTTTGGAGAGTGAATATAACTATCATTATTAACGCCTAAACTACTAATAGGAAAACAGTAAAAAACAATAAGTTTTCAATCATTTCAACCAAAAGTAAAAACCAAAAAAAAAAACCAAATGCTGCAGTTTTATTTTTCTTATCACATCGAAAATAAGATTTCATCTCACAGTGTTGACCGTAGATCCGACCGCACTTTATGTGTAGTATGATCTCGATCCACACTGTTCGAAAAATCGATATGACCGGGCAGTACAACACAAAAGTTTAATGTTAGTTATTTAGATGTACAAAATAATCTTGCTTAAAACTCTTTACCACACGAGAAAACTTTAGAGTAGTCAAAATTGAAAGCATTTGAAGACGATAAATTAAACATGACTGAACAATTGAAATTTGTTTTGGGAGGGGTAGAAAACATTGTAGGAAAAAGAGAAAATGCTGGTTACCAGCATTTTCTCCTTTTTCCACAATGTTGTCCAAAGGCTTCTTTCTCATGGTCGTTTAAAGTCAGGATTGAGTGGTAAAGAAGTAAAGGTTTCTGTAGCTGAAGCAGAATGACACTCCGGTGCTTCAGAAAGATCAACTCTTTTGTTGGGACAAACATATACACTGTATGTTTGAAATCCATTCTATTTGAAATAATGTTCCAGTGATTTTGTCAACAATAATTTATGTCTTTTTTCGAACACTGTTTCCCCTTCACTAGACATGGACTTACATCAAACAGAGGTATTAAATTGGTTAGGACAGCAAACAATACACAAATCAATCATTTGTCATAAAGTCAATTAAACTGTCAAACGTCCCCAAAGGTTGGTTAACCAATCACCGGCTGTCTAGGTCCCTGCAGTTAACCCTTTACCACACAGTCCTTTTGAACACATCGTGGCAAAAGGAGAAAATGCTGGTAACCAAATGCTTTCAGTCCGGACTTGTCTAAACTTTTGTCGTGTGGTAAAGAGTCAAATGCTGTAAGTCTTATCCTGCTTAACTGTTTACCACACGACAAAATTTTAGACTGCTCCAAATTTAAGGCACTTGCAGACGACAAAATTAATGTAACTCAAAAATCGAAATTTGTTTCCAGCAGGACAGAGAACATTGTTGGAAAAGGAGAAAATGCTGGTTACCCACAATGTTTTCAAAGGGTTTCTGTCTCAAGGTCGTAAAAACCAGGGGTTGTTTGGTAAAGTGAAAGCCGATCGATAGTGAAATCCCGACCCAAGATATTTCAAACTTTTTTTTTGCAGACAAATAGCTCTTTTTCGGACAGTGTAATCCAAGATCAGGCTGCACATTCTTTGCAGTCCGATCTTGATCTAAAATGTCCACGAAAGATCAGTAAGTCGCACTTAGCAGCCTTCAGAGTTTAAAATACTGCTGGTAAAAAAAGTAACTGTATACAACAAGGGGAAACGCCGCCTTCCATGCGTGTTTTCAGAACATGGCGGGAACCAATTTTATCGATTTTTGTCCATTCAATTTTTCATTGTGTAACTTTTACCAGTTGTCTGTAGGACTACATATAAGGTAGTTAAGCAAAGAATTAGATTTATAACTATGCCAATCAGAATGGGCCTGAGGCAAGCTGTTGGCTATTCAGTCGTCCAGAATAATTTCTTTGCTAAATTACTACTGTATATAGAATATTCTCATGTCATAATAATTAAGTAAGATGAAGGTTACGAGGGGAGCAATTTTTGACATCATCTAGGCGATTGCCATCCAACACAATATAACCTTGTCCATGTACTTTATGAACACCAGGATGCAGACAACGGTCAGTCTCAACATCCTTCCTATCTGACTTTGATCTACATTGTTCGAAGCCATGGATCTCAGAGCTACAGAAAAGGAGTGATTTCATTCTAAATTCATTACTTCTCTTCGAAACCCTACCTTGTGGGGACTCATTAGAATCGTATCGATGAGACGACTCTAATGAGTACCCACAAGATAGGGTTTAGTGGAGAATGGTAAATATTCAATTTTGAAATCAAAATCACTCCCTCTATCTTGAGCTCTGCATGATTTGTTCTAGTCCTTTGATTCATTCACTACCACCTTAACAGTTTTGAATTGTTATTTCGAGATCTTATAGCAGATGACCTCTGCGATTAAAGACTTTTTTAGTTCACTCTTTTTAGTGGCAGAAAGAATGCAAATTGTCTACAAAAGATAGGTAGAAAATATTAAGGATAGTATTTTCAAAAGGTTCTTGTTTCTTAGCGTCGTTAAAGCTTGGGATTCTTTGATAAAGGAGTAGTGTCAGGTTGCGGACGACTTAGATCCTGTGTTAGACCGCACGTTTCATTATACTGCATAGAGATTTCTCGTGATCTGATTGGATATGCCCAAAACATATAGTCTATATCATTTACACTGGCAAAACCAACGTTAAAGCAAATTCCCTTTCTGGAGCCCCGTATACATGACCACATATCAACGCAAAATCCAAATTGGCGGCGTTGATCAAGATTAACATCAAGATTATGCGCCAAGCTGCATATTTTACCAAGGTTTCAATGACGTCAGTTCCCAGTTACGTTAGTTTTCATTGAATTAGGGCACTCAGAAAGGATATTATACTTCATCATCGAACTCAAAGAACAAAAAAAAAAGGTAAAATTCGCTTAACAAACGTTGGAATGGTAAAACTTTGAAGTATAATAAATTCGTTGAACATTCAGTCAGGTGGCACAGGACCTGGAAACTCGTTCACGGCTGTGGTGAATCATGTCGATCCGAGCCGATGTTGACCTTTACCCTCCAGAAATGCTGCTGAAATCTCCATCGGCGATGTAAGGCTAAAACTGCTAAAATGCATGAAATGGACTTAATCAAACTGTTCAGAGGACTTGTGTCTATTTAGCAAATTTCATTTCTGCTAAATTGCAGTCGACACAGGTGTTTTAGACTTGAACCCTGTGATATGTATTAGAGGTCAACGTTTGAAAGTATTCAAACCTTTGAAGAACAGGACACAGAGCAGAACACAAATTTTAATGATGAATACATAGTCATTTTTAACATGAAGTGAAAAAATATATCACATGATATCTCAATAGATATACATAAGTATGACAATAGATAAGAAGATATATGGAGAATGGGCACACACAGGATACATATAGAAAATTAAAAAAAAAAATAGTTTGTATCAATATGTATAGAAAATTCCAATAAGTTGAAGAACTTAGAAAGTTATTTCTTTGTTTCGTTGCATGGAAATAAATTTGCCTAAATTAATCAAAACTGATTTTGATTTATTCCTTGTATTTAAAACATTGACGAACTTAAGGTAAGACCTGTGTAATGGAAAACAGCTAATTCCACGAAAATATTATCCTGCAAAGTTAGCTATAATTAAAAATGAGTAGACTATTATTGAACTACTTTCACCTTTTCATTTTTTCCATTTTTTCCTTCTTTGAATTATTATTTATAAATCTAAAACCAATATATTCTCAATTCAAAAAGAGATAATAATTACCTCCCTTTTCAGAAAACTAACAAAAGTCTCAAAAAATAATTTCAAGGTAGACATAAACGGAATTTCTGATCCGTTAGAAATGTGCAAAAATATTATTTCTGCATAAATCCTTATTTATTCTTATCTATCAACCAATTAGAATTTTCACCGGAAGTGCATTACACAGGTCTTACCTTAACACACATTAAAGATAGGGAAACAAATTAAATGGCCCGAATAAAACACGAAGAGGGATCTTGGTCAGTCTGATCTTGCTCTACGCTTAACGATGTGAACTAAACACCAAATAGCGTTTGCGTTTTTCTACAATGTCTCGGCATATCTTACTTGAAAAAGTAGTCACTTTCTTGGGAAGAATGAGGTCTACAGTAACTACAGGGGTGCTTTTCACCAGCTTTTTAACCTTTTACCAAACGACAAAATTTTAGATTTTTCCAAATAGAAAGCTGGTTACCAGCATTTTCTCCTTTTCCCACAATGTTTTCAAAAAGCTCCTTTACCTTGGTCATAAAAACCAGGGACTCTTTTGTAAAAGAATAATTATCGATATTATTCCAAACCTAACCATCTACTATGCAGGACAAACTTGTACGAGAAAACACTGCCCCTATCTGCCGTTTATGAAGGGATTTCAATTCCATAAGATCCTACTTTCAGAAATCTACAGTCGATCTCCAGTTTTAGGATTTATTTGAGCAATGATAAGCCAATCGCGTATGAATTATTTTTTGTCGATAGAAGACGTTTTCAAATCATTCATGCTAGGTTATGAAATAGTTTATTTCATCAGCTTGTGGTATTGGGAAATATCTGCCGAAAAAGGGAAAGGTATGCGAAAATAATCGATCGAGTGCCATACGGCACGAGTTATTTTCGCGGACCTTTCCCTTTTTCGGCAAATATTTCCCAATATTAACCACAAGCTGATGAAATGAATAATATATTATATTTCCTCTGATTATTTTGTCAACGGAAGCCACTTTTAAAACAAGTGATCTCAAGTCAATTTACCAGATTTTCGGCAGGAGGAAAATATCTCACCTCTGCTGAAGCATGTGAGAAAAGTAGTCGGAGGCTTTGGAAAGAAAGTTGTGTTAGAAACTTTTTACTTCGGTCTCTGTCACGTTTTTCTTGTGTAATGTAATTGTTCAAATGTAATCTAGATTTGATACTTTAACTTTTTAAACGAGGAATTATTTCTTCAAGTTTATTTTTCCATACTTTATACCCCCCCCCCCCTCTTTCTCCTACTGTACGGTATATTGTAAGACTGTCGGAGTGTACATTCGTACGTGCGTGTTCGCGTATGTGTGTGTATGTGTGTGTGTCAGTTAATATGGCTCTTTTGTATTGTGAGATTTGTTGTATTGACAACTCATGCTTTAAAGAGGGATTTTTTTTTTTAGCTTTCTTTCGTTCCAATCAATCATATTTATGAAAAAAAATATGTTTTAACTAACAATCTGATCTGAATGCAACGGAACTTCTCAGTTAATGTTTTGTAATTAAAAATTGAAATAACATTCATCTTTATGACTAAGTACATAATTTATCAGTTTAATTCATAACATGTAGCATAGCTAACATACCAAGTATATTTATTGCGGTTTTATTGAGATTTAAAAGCAATTTTCAAAATTTTTATCAACCGCAACTAGTTTTCTAAGTGGTGCAGGGAACATTCGTGCCAATATGGTCTATTCTAGAATTTTTTTTCATTATAAAATGGAGTGCAACACGCGAAAAGGTGCATTCGGACATTTGCGTAAAGTGTCGTCCCGGATTAGCCTGCGCAGTCCGCGCAGGCTAATCCGAGACGGCACTTTACGACTATATTGGATTTTGTGCTACAGTAGACTTGCGTAAAACAGAAAATCACATAAAATCGGAAAGTGTCGTTTCGGATTAGCCTCTGCGGACTGCGCAGGCGGATCCGAGACGACACTTTACGCAAATGTCCGAATGCACCTTTTCGCGTGTTGCACTCCAAATGGCCTGCAACACTCGGAAATGGTTAGTCGAATATTTGCATAAAGTGTCGGCTCAGTCCGCGCAGGCTATTCCGAGACGACACTGTACGACGACGTCAGACTTTTTTGCTACAGTAGACTTGCGCAAAAAATACATTGAAACAGAAAGTGCCATCGCGGTTCAGCCTGCGCCAACTGCCAATTATATCAAAACCTTTTTTTGAAACCCTGTTGTACCGTAACCGACAGATATTCGAGCTCGAATGTCGTGATGAGCGGGGATCAAGAACTGAAAAAAAAAACAAAGGTTATAGCAAATGTTTGTTGGGTACTTCTTCTGATTTTCCTGTCAGTACAGAAAAATCAGCTTTTTGTCACTTGTTGTAGTAAATGGCTTGGCATTTGTATTGGAGTTTAAGGACATACATGACAAACTTTTCTAGCGGACAGACTTTTTTCTAAAACAAAAAGTTCATAATGTCCGTAGGAGATAACAGTAAAAAAAAAGATGTGGGTTTCTGAAAAAGGTATCATTTCCAAAATTCAGCATATATTCGATTTACAGGATTTTGTTTAACAGTCATATAAACAGGGAAATTACAGAAAATATATACAAATATATATCATTTTATATACATGTATATATAAAAAAAGCATTCGCGTTAACTCTTTACCACATAAGAAAATTTTAGACTGATCCAAATTGAAAGCATTTGCAGACGACAGGATAAAGGTGACTGAAAAATTGAAATTTGTTCTGGGAACAGTAGAAAACACTGTGGGAAAAGGAGAAAATGCTGGTTACCAGCATTTTCTCCTTTTCCCACAGTGTTTTCAAAAGGCTTCTTTCTCAGGGGCGTAAAAAGTAGGGATTCTGTGGTAATGGGTTAAGGTAAGACCTGTGTAATGCACTTCCGACGAAAATTCTAATTACTTGATAAATAAGGATAAATAAGGATTTAAGCAGAAATTATATTTTTTGCACATTTCTAAAGGTTCAGAAACTCTGTTTATGTCTATCTTGAAAAAAGATTTTGATACGTTTGTTAGTTTTCTGAAAAGGGAGGTAGTTATTATCTCTTTTTGAATTGAGAATATAGCGGTTTTAGATTTATAATTGATAATTCAGAGGGAAAAAAAAAAAGAATCGGTGAAAAAGTTCAATAATACTCATTTTTAATAAAAGTTAATTTTGCAGGATGATATTTTAGTGGAAATAATTGTTTTCCATTACACAGGTCTTACATTAAGCGAAATTTTCCTGTTTTGTAATTTCACGAATCGAGTATGCTGACGAAATAGAAATTCCCTTCTGTGTGCCCCATTTCAATGAAAACTGACGTCACTTGAAACTGACATCACTAAAACGTGTAGTTTGGTGCATAAATGTGCCACTCTTTTGCACTCCGGATCGTTCACACTCACCTCTGTAGTGGGCTCAGAAAGTAGTCGATGTATGGTGAGAGTAACGAACGACAACTCTGCTCGGAGATTGTGAATAAGCAGTCTGGTGATCTATCGACGCCGCCATTTTGGGTGTTGTGTTGCACGTGTAGTGATGTTTACGGGGCACGCAAAAGGGAAACCGGTTTTACGTGTTTTTTTTTATTTCCAGGGAACATGATATATGTTCCCGGCATGTTAACCAATCAGATCACGAGAAATTTCTTTGCAGTATAATAACAATACTCATTTTTAATCAAATCAAATTTTGTAGGATATTATATAATGGAAATAAATGTTTTCTATTACAGACCACTTCAAGGGATTGTATTTTCAGGAAACGATATCTCCGGATCGGACAGTGTAGATCACAGATCAGACTGCACGTTCTGTGCAGTCTGATCTTGATCTACACTGTCCGCAAAAGGTCAGCAAGTCTCACTTAGCGGCCTAGAGTTTAAGAGAGAAGACAATGTATCAACAACAAGTGAACAACATTGCACACAAGTACATAACAATATAATTTACACGTTTTTCGGTGCAGTATGGAAATATCTCGGTGAATAACACCAATGAACTTATAATTTCAAGGTGCACTTACAAGTTTCAAGGTGCAATGAAAAATTTGTAATTCAACAGTGGTGCAATTTTGAATACCAACGTATTTTTGAGTCATGCCCTGTGAAAAGGGGGGCGCAGTGCATCTGCGAAAAGTATCGACTCGGGTCGAAACCTTTCGCTGTTGGTGAGTTTTTTGTATGTTCAAGGACAAGATTAACCTGGTGGTTGTGAGTTCGATACCCTGTTGAGGCGAACCTTTTTTCTGGCGTATTTTCGCCTCTCACCTCTGCTGAAGCATGTGAGAAAAGTAGTCGGTGGCTTTGGAAAGAAAGTTGTGTTAGTACTGGTGTGAGAAAGCCAGGAAACACATGTGCGTCACCGACCGCCATGATATGACCTTAGCTGTTAAAGTGCCGTTAAACCCAAATATAATCAAGGACCAGATTAACACATGATTCAGTCGTTTGTTGGACAAAATGGCCTTTATGGATCCATAACCACGTGATGTGTTGCTTGGTAACATGCACCGCGGAAATGCACTAAGCTCCATTTTCACAGAGCACAGCTCATTTGCATTTTTAAGCCCCGACTCATAAAGCGAGCAAATCATACCGGTGACAATAACATTTCCTATCGTGGCATTACTCCATAAATGTTCAATGGAGTGAAGGCAAACGCCTGTGATATGCTCTGTAAAAACGAGGCTTAATGCATCTGCAGAAAAGTATTGAGCCCTGTCGGCCTACACATTCCGCGCAGGCTGACACTAAGTCGAAACTTTCTGTGAATAGTATAATTTCTGCAAGTCCATCGACCATTTTTACCCCATTCTTTAGTCGGTTGTCAAAAAAGTATGGATTTTTATAGATTCATAACTATGTGAAGACTTGATTGTTCTAATCCATCACGTGGTTCATTAAACCCATTTTCGGCAGAGGAACTCATTTTTTAGCTATATCAGAATGCAAAACTTGAGTGAAAACGTGTTTGTGATGATTGAAGATCGAAGATTAGTCGTGAATACTAATTAGAATAGAACATATTCATTCATGAGTAAGCCACTCGTGTCGAGTAGTTTAAAGGTGGCTATTTAGAATTTTCACATCCCACCAAATAAAAAAAATATATATCACTTAAATTTATATGAAAAAAAAAACCAATACAAATCTTCAATAGTTAAGAATCATAAAATTACAAAAAAAAGTTTTTGAAGGTTTTCCCTTAAAAGGCTACGTAACCTCTTAAGCTAAATAAAAGTAAGCATTGTGGGAATGTTAAGTGACTGGCATGTGACTAATGACGCTTAAATTCCATTACATAACATGCAATTATTTTTCATAATATCTTCCTCAGACGCTATGTTTGAAGCCTCACAGGTCTGTGTATTTCCGTTATCTATATGAACGAGTTGCTCAAGTAAAAATAGAACGTGTTTCTTGTCGATGTTGACCTGGGCTGTAGTAAATCTTTAATTTCTGTTGTTGTTGGATGATTTTCGACTACTGGGGTTTATGAATGACAATTTAAGGCTTTGGGAGTATAAGGGTGATATTTTTGTATTTTTGTAAAATTTTCGTCGCAAATTCTGAAGGGCCACTTTTAATGTCCTTACAATTATATCATACTTCGGCATTAAATAATTATTAAACTGCAAAAAAGATTCTCGTGATGTGATTGGACAATATGCCCCCAACGTAAATACCATGTACAAGGGCAAAACTAACGTAAAAGCAGTTTCCCTTTCGGGAGTCTCGTGTACATTATTAGTTGTACGGTCAGGTGGCAGGGGACTTGAAAACTTCATAGGGGTCCGTAGTTTGATTCCTGGCACCCATAGACTATATATTATAAACAAGGGATTTAACTATATGCAGCCCGTTAGTCGCCCCCGGTTACAAAAAACAACGTATCTTTTCTACCCAACCAGTTATTCTCCTATATTTTTTTTTCGAAAACTTAGAGCTAAAACATTTTTTATCAGAAAAATACAACTGTTTGTCAGTTGATAATGCAGTCTGGCTGCTACATTCGCCCGAACTTATACACTCGCTCAAAAATCTGCGCCATTGGCAAAGGTTCGTATATCCGTTTTCAAGATATAAAATGCGCTTTAGATCCAATAAAACACAGCAATAGCAGCCCACACCCTTTAAACATATTTCAAAATACTTCTGACCTATAGACTTTGTTTTTAATAACGACGAAACGCCTCAGAATTCGTTGAATTTGTAATCCAAGAGCAATTTCCGAACATCTGCAGCCATCCTATGTAATGTGACACTGTTTGAAAACGAGGAATTTCATTGGTTGTTATGTACTAACAGTCATGCATTCAACCAGTGTTATTTTGCACAGCTGCTCACGCCTTTTTGTCACGTGACACTGTTTGGAACAAGAAATTTCATTGGTTTATATGCGCTACCGCCAGTATCGAATGTAAGAACTCAATGTCAATGGCGAAGATTTTTTAGCTAGTTTACAGGTTCGAAGGACTAGCAGCCAGGCTGCATTAGCCACTGACAAACAGTCGTTTTTCTCTGTTAGTCAAATGATCAAGCTATCAGTTGTAAACAGAATAAGGAGAATACCTGTTAGCGTAGAAAACATACTTTTTTTTTTTCTGTAACAGGGGGCACGCGCTGCATAGTTAAATCCCTTGATTATGATATAATTATAGTCTATTATAGTGTGATAGGAGTAAAACTACACACCCCTATGGGAAACTTGTTCACAGCTGTGGTTAATCATGCCGCCTCGAATTGAAGGCGTGGTGGCGACATGATTCGCCACAGCCGTGAACAAGTTTTCAAGTCCCCTAATTTGAGCAATACTTGTTGTTTACAAATCGTTTGAATAGTTTCGATAGGAAATTTAGACAAGTTTTCTCTTTTAAGAGATATACAAAATTCAGAAAGGTAATTCGGCATATTCCGGCGAAAACCAATGTACGATGACATTAGATATCAAGCTACGTAATGCAGCCGAGGGATTCCATGAACCAAGGTATGCCGAATGTAGACAGACATACTGAATAGCCGGTGTAATGCAGAGAAATGACACTCCCCTACAAAATGACCAAGGTCATTATTCTATTTAGAGGAATGACCGTAGAAGAAATTTCACTGCGTAGAGAAACGACCTGGGTCATTATTCTTAGCAGAGATATGACCCTCTTGGTCATTTCTCTACATAGAATAATGACCAAGGTCATTCCTCGACGTAGAGAAATGACCCATTGGTCATTATGTAGTGGAGGGTCATGTAGAGGAATGACCGTAGAAGAAATTTCACCGCGTAGAGGAACGACCTGGGTCATTATTCTTAGCAGAGATATGACCCTCTTGGTCATTTCTCTACATAGAATAATGACCAAGGTCATTCCTCGACGTAGAGAAATGACCCATTGGTCATTTTGTAGTGGAGGGTCATTTCTTTGCATTACGCCTGCACCATATTTTTTCTATTTTCCCTTGATAGAATTGGTTGTAATTTAAACGGAAGAATGAATATTTTTTGAAAATAAATGACTATAGTTACAGGTACATGTATTTTTGTTAATTGTCATTCTAAAACAAGTACGCAAGGATAAAACGAGCCATACTTTCGCCGGGTAAGCGAACTGTCAAGTGTCGAAACCCATATCTTGTAACGATAAAAGGGTAAGCTAATTAATGGTGGTCTGACGCAACTTATGATAGATCTAGTTTACTTTTGTCAAAAAATCATTAAAATGCATGGAATTCACTTACCTTGAATTTACGAGTATTCAAGTCCATGTTTAAATAAAGATAATTATGTCGAATGTCTACCGCATTGGTAGCAAGTTGATGCACATTTACGTAATAATTAAACGCTAAGAAGTCAAAATTAAACGATTTAAACAGCCAAAAGGAGGGAGCGTAGCGACCGACTGTGGCTGTTTAAATCGTTTAATTTTGAACTTCTTAGCGTTTAACTGACTTAGTCTTTTTCCGTCCACATTACATCATTGCTAAGTAATAGTTAAACGCTAAGAAGTCAAAATTAAACGATTTAAACAGCCAAAGGGAGGGAGTGTAGCGACCGACTGTGGCGGTTTAAATCGTTAATTTTGAACTTCTTAGCGTTTAACTGACTTAGTCTTTTTCCGCCCACATTACATCATTGCTAAAATAATGTTCCATATACGGAATCCACTATTCACAAAGAAACGCCCTTTCACCCACATATGGAGTTGGGTGATTCGCTAAAGAAACGTCATCATTGCATCATCGCTAAAAATGACGTAATTTCCACGTGAATATCGGGGCTAAACCTCGTGTACACGACCACGTGGTATTTAATCCTTTACCAAACAATCAATTGGCAAGGAAGGTTATTTTTGGAAAAGGAGAAAATTCTGGTTATTGGCATTTTCTCCTTTTCCTACAATATTTTCTACCCTGTCAAGAAACTCAATTTCATTTGTTCCACTTTCAAAATTTGACATCTGCCAATGCTTTCAATTTGGAATCGTCTAAAATTTGTCATACGGGAAAGAGTTAAAGAACCTTCATTATCAGCTTCATTTCCAGTTCACGCTTGGCTATCGCCAGTGTTAAACAATGTCAAATATGGCTGAATTTGACCAAGATTTTGAGGAAGTAACGACTAGACTCAGGATATGAAAATTTCTACAGATACTACAGCATTATTTTTTCTTAAAATTTCAACATATCGTCGATTTACTTCTTTAACCCTGTAACAACGGCTTGTTTCGAGCTTCAGGTGGTATGTTTCAGAGGACAACCGACCATATAGATCTAGATTGATCGGCTTTTATTACATAAATTGTATCTGTGTTTTACCTTTTTTTTTCAACGACGTAACTTGTAGATCTACTTGGCATGTACTAGACCTAATTTAACCCTTTCCCAAACGAAAGACTCTTCCAAACTGAAAGAGTTTGCAGAGGACAATTTTAACTTTCATAACAATGGCAGAAAATTATCCGAACGGAAAGAAAACATCAAGCAATTTCTCCTTTTCCCACAATGTTTTCAAAAGACTTGTACTGCAGACACGTAAACACAAGGGCTTGTTTGGGAGAGGGTTAAGTAATTGTTGAATATTAATGAGGGGAGTAGGGTTTAGGTACGCATGCGCAGTAAATCCAGATAAACTCCAGATAAACTGCGACGTTTAAATGGATAAATGATCAAAATAAACCTGCGTTGGGTAGTTTATGGAAGATAGACGGTCAAAAATTTTCAAATATGAGCGTTCTGATTGGATACAAAAGTAGGACAAAGACTAAAATAATGTTCCATATATGTAATCCACTATTCACAAAGAAACGTCCTTTCACCCATATCCCCCAGCCGGACGGGGGGTAGAATTCGCCGGCTGCCGTCCTGCAGAGTGGTAAGACCCCACCAATGGACCCGCCTGTTTGCCGTGGGTGGAGACTCTTAAGCCGGAAAAGAGGGTCCTGGCAGTTGAGGGGAGCCCAGGGATCTCCAGCTCTTCAACACACTGCTTCGGCCGCGGCTTCGGTGTAAACGAGAGCCTAGATGGGCCCGGTCTAGTGCAATCGGCTGGTCGTTTTAAGATTGGGCACATTTTATGTATATATTTAATGTGTTGCTGGAGCTTTACGGGAGGAGAGCATCTGTATCCAGAATGCACATGCCTCTTTCCTGCATACGTCCTGCTTTACTGCCTGAAACTCAAAATTTCTGAATCTAAAGCAAACTTGGAATATTTGATATTTCTTCTCGTATTACTTACATATTTCATCTGGTCTTCATTTTGGATGGAATAATCCTCTGTGTTGAACCCAAAATCAATGTTTGCTTGAAAAGTGCCTTTTTACCTTTTACTTATATAAAGTCCTGGTCTTATATAGGCTTATGGGCTAATTGGGTGATGCGGATTATTCGTTGGGACTTTGACTGCCATGGTGAATTCCTAATCTGGGGGACTAACCACGTTCTTTTTCTTGTCGCTCCGACTTATTCATATCATCCGAGTATACCATCTGTGCAACCCTGGTATGGGGAACTGGATACCCGCTTCATTAGCCATATCCCCTTATTGGACTCCGCGGTGGGTGGAGTCATAGATGATGAAGACTAAACTTATAATCATGGATCCCAAAACAAAAAAACGAACTCGCGACCAACTCGATGCAGACTCGGAAAATATCAGAAGAGAAGTAAACTTTCCCCTTTCGTAATTGAAAAGGTGTTGGTGTCAATGGCCTGCCCGCCAAAGTCCGTGAAGAAACTTTCATCTGGTTCACTGTTGGTTGAAGTAGACAAACCAAAACACGCGGAAAACCTTCTTAAAATTAAGCATTTTTTCAAATTCCTGCAAAATGTTCTCCGCACGGTAGTCTTAATACTTCACGTGGAATCATCCGTTGCCCAGATCTTGCTGGTGTGTCAGAAGAAGAAATCGTTCAGGAGCTGACTAAACAACAAGTCACTGGCGCTAGACGAATAACAGTCTTCAGAGATGGAATAAAGCGAGAAACCAACACAATCGTTTTGACCTTTAACTCGGCAATCTTACCGAAAACGTTGAAAATCGGTTATTTGAATGTGGGTGTGGACATATACATTCCTAACCCTCTTTAATGTTATACCTGTTACAAGTACGGACACCATGAACGGAGATGCAATAAGAATAGTTCTGACGCACTGTGTAGACATTGTGGTGAAGTGGCGAGCACACACGATTCTTCTAATTGTCAAAATACAGTCAAATGTGCCAACTGTGGAGGTGAACATGTAGCCACTTCCCGAACATGTCCAGTCTGGAAACGAGAGAAAGAAATTGTTACTATCAAGTATAAAGAAAGTCTCTCGTTTCCTGAGGCAAGAAAAGTAGTAAATAGCCGCCTCAACCTAAACAACTTGTACTCTACCGTTATAAAATCAAATGCTACGAAACCCAAAGAGATGAAAGATGTCCAAACACAAACAACTGATGTTGCCGTTCAAACTAAAAACAAGACGACAATAGACGTTGCTGGTAAGAAAGCACAAAAGCCTACTGAAAGTATTAAAGCAAATATAAATCCGAGCCCTGAATCAAGTCGAAACAAATCTCCAAAAAAAAACCTCAACCAGATCGATTCCCAAAAGGATCTGATGATGAAATAAAAAAATTCTACCGCTTCCACTGTCTTGATGAAGACATGGAGGCTGACGATGAAATTGCAAATGGAAAGCAATGTAGAATCACCAGATTACCACTTCAAACATGAATCACTCGATAGTTCCTTTCTTACATGTTGTTTTATCTCTAATATATATATAAGCATGTCCAACGATATTTTGCAATGGAATTGTCGAGGTTTTTCAGCTAATGTTGAAGAATTATCTATAATAATTGATGAATATAAACCAGTGGCAATGTGTTTACAGGAAACCTTTCTCACAGAAAATAGCAAAGTATCACTCAAGCACCACTCTATTTATCAGTCCAACTACAATATTGGTGAAAGAGCTCGAGGAGGAGTAGCATTAGTAGTGAATAATTCTGTTCCTCAACGCGTTATAAACCTTAACACTTCTTTGCAAGCAACAGCAGTTAGTATTTCTTTGAACAAAACTATAACAGTATGTTCAATTTACTTGCCTCCAAGTCTGCCCATTGATTGTTCAAAACTTGATGAGCTGATTGACCAGCTTCCAAAACCTTTCATTTTAATGGGTGATTTTAATGCTCATAATACCTTATGGGGCTGCAGAGTTACAAACGTTAAAGGTCGACTAGTGGGAGATTTCATAACGAAGCATGAGCTGTGTCTCATGAATGGTAAAATGCACACATATCTACATCCTGCCTCTGGTTCATATTCATCTATAGACTTGACTATATGCAGTCCAGAAATTGCTTCAGACTTTAACGGGAATGTTATTGAAGATCTCCATGGAAGCGATCACTTCCCGATCCTATTATCGGATGTGGGACCCTCTACACAGCAACGTCCACAACGTTGGAAACTTCATAAAGCAAATTGGGAGCAATTCAAAATATACTGGGAACAGTCAATAAATCAAAGTGCCTTCAATGACTGTGAAAACCCAGCGGAACATTTTACTACTTTAGCTTACTCTGCCGCAGAAAAGTCAATACCCCGAACTTCGACAAGTCCAAACCACCCACGCAAGCCATGGTTTAACGACGACTGCAAGAAGGCTATATCAGAGCGTAAACGTGTTCTTAGAAATTTCAATTTGAGACCGACGCAGGAAAATCTTACCAAGTTTAAAATTGCACGCGCAAAAGCACGAAGGACAATTAAACAAAGTAAACGTACGTCTTGGAGACAGTTCGTATCTAGATTGAATTCTAGATCGACTGTCAAAAAGACATGGGATATGATTCGTAAAATTAGCGGTAAAGAATCATATCAAAATATAAGTCACTTAAATACAGATGGTGGGGATTTCACTACCAAAAACGAAATTGCAAATACCCTGGCTGAAACGTTTGCAGAGAAATCGTCTTCTTCGAATTATTCGCCGAAGTTCCGAAAATTTCGGAACATAAAAGAAAAAACAAAACTGAACTTCAAATCGAATAATGATGAGCAGTACAATCAGGACTTTTCATTAAAAGAATTGATAAAAGCGTTAAAGAAATGCCACGATACCGCTGTTGGATGCGACGACATTCATTATCAATTCTTAAAACATTTGCCATATCGATCCTTAGATTGTTAACTCACTATATTCAATCAGGTTTGGCATACTGGCATTCTTCCAGATTCATGGAAGGAAGCCATAGTGGTACCAATACTTAAACCGGGAAAAGATTCTTCAAACCCAGCAAACTATCGCCCTATAGCCTTAACAAGTTGTATTTGTAAAACCATGGAACGAATGGTAAATGATCGTCTTGTGTGGTTTTTAGAGAAAAACAAACTTACAGCAACCGCTCAGAGCGGATTTCGTAAACAAAGAGGCACTATTGATCATTTGGTTCGTTTTGAGACATTCATACGTGAAGGTTTTATCAAAAAGGAACATACTGTCTCTGTATTTTTTTATCTTGAAAGTGCCTATAATACAACATGGAAGTATGGAATTATGAATGACCTCTATGATTTCGGTATTCGAGGTCACCTTGCTTTTTTCATTTCGGCTTTTTTGAATGAACGTCAGTTTAGAGTCAGAGTTGGTAATGCTTTTTCTAACCCCCATGAGCAGGAGATGGGCGTTCCCCAGGGCTGTATTCTTTCAGTTACACTTTTTAGCGTTAAAATTAACAATATCGTCAAATCTGTATGCCCTGGTGTGGAATGCTTTCTTTATGTCGACGACTTCTGCTACAGATCAAAACATATGCATACCATTGAAAGACAGCTTCAGCAGGTGTTAAACAATTTAAGCAAATGGTCTGCTGAAAACGGTTTTAAGTTTTCTAAAACCAAAACTAAATGCATGCATTTTTGCAATTTAAGAAAATTTCATCTTGATCCAGAATTGACCCTAGATGGTGTCCGTATAGAAGTCGTCCAGGAGTTTAAATTTTTAGGTCTTGTTTTTGATTCTAAACTGTCGTTCATTCCACACATCAATTATTTGAGCAATACACGCCAAAAAGCTCTTAATCTCTTACGAGTTGTCTCCAGTATGGACTGGGGAGCCGACATAAAAGTCTTGTTAAGACTATATAGAAGTCTTATCCGTTCCAAGTTAGATTACGGCTATATTGTTTATGGCTCAGCGCGGCAGTCATACCTTCGTAAGTTGGATTCTATCCACAACTAAGGTTTACGACTAGCACTTGGAGCCTTTAGGACATCTCCTGTAAGTAGTTTATATGCTGAAGCTAATGAGCCATCATTAAATTTACGCAGGAAAAAGCTTTCCTTGCAATATTATTTAAAGTTAAAATCAAATCCTGATAACCCCACTCACAGGGTAGTATTCGAACCGTTGTATAAAGATGAGTTTATAGACAAAAAGTTATTCCTCCTTTCAGTCTGCGCTGTGAAGCGGGTATGAATTGTATAAATGTTGATTTGGAGGATGTAGCAAACCATAAGATTTCTGAAGTTCCTTTATGGACTTGTAAGAGTCCAACTTATAACTATTATCTTGCTTCAGACAAGAAAGCTACAACCGATCCTATGATCTTTAAGAATAAACTGTTAGAAATTCGAGAACAATATTATACCCACGAAGAGATTTATACAGATGGTTCGAAAGATGGAGAAAAGGTAGCTTCAGCTGCGATCCTTGATGGCGAATTATATCAGTTCCGACTACCTAATAACTCTTCGATTTTTTCTGCGGAGATAAAGGCGATTGATCTTGCCCTCAACCATATTGAACAGGACGCCTATTGGCGATACATCATATTTACTGATTCGTTGTCAGTCATGCAAGCTCTTGAGGGTGAGAAAACCGATAACCCGCTAATTGTCAATCTCCTTGAAAAATTGTCTAGACTCTGCGAGAGAGCTGATATAGTTTTTTGCTGGCTTCCCAGCCATATTGGGATAAGTGGTAATGAAGAGGCAGATAAAGCTGCCAAGGAAGCATTATCACTAGAAATTTTACCTTTTATAGTTCCTTTTAACGATTTTAAACCATTAATCAACATCTTTATTCAAAATGTGTAGCAGCAATCCTGGAGCGATCCAGCCAATCAAAACAACAAACTTTTCAACATTTAACCAGGACTTGGCGAATGGCTTCCAGGGTTGCGGACAAATTGCCGCGAAGAAATTATCTTGGCCCGTCTTCGCATTGGGCACTCTTATCTTCTGAAAGGAGAAGAGCCTCTATGTATACCCTGCAATGCACCTTTTACTATTAAACATATACTTGTCGACTGTGTAGATCTTGCACCTATAAGACAAAGGTTTTTTGATGTCGACAGCATGAAGACCTTGTTCGATACTGTAAAGATCGAGTCCGTTTTTGATTTTTTGAAAGAGATACATCTCTATAAAACGATATAATTTTAGGTTCTTTTGACCGTTCTTGTTTTAGATGCTTACTTTCTACCTGTAATTTTAGTGTTTTCACAACTTAGATTTTATGATTTCATAATACTTTTGTTTTATTACTTTGCATTGCATTTCTTGTAAGTGCGCTCAACATGACCACTGTTGTCGACGGGCCTTAAAACTCCATTCATTCATTCATTCACCCATATATGGAGTTGGCTGATTCGCTAAAGAAACGTCATCATTGCATCATCGCTAAAAAATTACGTAATTTCCGCGTGAATATCGTGGCTAAACCTCGTACACGACCACGTGGTATTTAACCTTTTACCAAATAATCCATTGAGAAGGAAGGTTATTTTTGGAAAAGGAGAAAATTCTGGTTATCAGCATTTTCTCCTTTTCCTACAATATTTTCTACCCTGTCAAAAAACTCAACTTCATTTGTTCCACTTTCAAAATTTGACATCTGCCAATGTTTTCAATTTGGAATGGTCTAAAACTTGTCATATGGGAAAGGCTTAAAGAACCTTCATTATCAGCTTCATTTCCAGTTCACACTTTACTACCGCCAGTGTTAAACAATGCCAAATATGGCAGAATTTGACCAAGATTTTGAGGAAGTAACGACTAGACTCAGCCTATGAAAATTTCTACAGATTTACAGCATTATTTTTTCTTGAAATTTCAACATATAGTCGATTTACTTCTTAAACCTCGTAACAACAGCTTGTTTCAAGCTTCAGGTGGTATGTTTAAGGGGACAACCGAAAATATAGGTTGATCGGCTTTTATTACATAAATTGTATCTGTGTTTTACCATTTTTTTTCAACGGCGTAACTTGTAGATCTACTTGGCTTGCGCTAGACCTAATTTAAGTAATTGCTGAATATTAATGAGGGGGTAGGGTTTAGGTACGCATGCGCAGTAAATCCAGATAAACTCCAGATAAACTGCGACGTTTAAATGGATAAATGATCAAAATAAACCTGTGTTGGGTAGTTTATAGAAGATAAACGGTCAAAAATTTTCAAATATGAGCGTTCTGATTGAATAGAAAAGTAGGGCAAAGACTAATGCACGTTATACCAAGGTTTTCAGTGACGTCAGTTCTGAGTGGCGTCAATTTTGATCGAGTTTTTGGCACTGAGTTGAGAAATTCTATTTCGTCAACGAACTCAATTCGTGGGACAGTAAGAAAGGGAAATTTCTTTTAATACACGTTTGAATTGTAAATCTTTGCAGTATAATAATTTCGTCGTACAATGGTAGGGGACTTGAAATCTTGGTCAAGGCTGTGGCCAATCTTGTCACCACCTCGCCCTCTGCTGGGGGCGACACAGTCGTGAACAAGATATTTCACCTGACCTTACAACTTCTAAAGTAAAATGGTCAGTTCAGAAGACGAGTGATACCCTAGTAGCGTGCGCAAAATTCGCAGAGGTCTTCAATTAAATCTCGTCAACCAACACAGTAGGTCAAATATATGTATCAGCGGCGCGCATTTGAAATGGGTTTAGAGCATGTTATTTTACTAAGCAAGTCATCATATAAGCTTGTGTGGGTTCATTTAGTGTAATAACTGATAAAACCATGACTTGGAATGTAACAAGCAAAAAGGCGCATTCGGACATTTGCGTAAAGTGTCGTCGCGGATCAGCCTGCGGACTAATCCAAGACGGCACTCTACGACTACATTAGGTTTTGTGATACAATAGACTTGTGCAAAACAGAAAATTACCTAGAAACAGAAAGTGTCGTCTCGGATTAGCCTGCGCGGAGTGCAGGCTGATCCGAGATGACACTTTATGCAGATGTCCGAATGCCCCTTTCTGCGTCTTGCAAGCCATATAGAATGGTTCTTTGATACGCAGAAAATCGACCAATGACAAAAAGTTTCGACCCAGGTCAGCCTGCGTGGATGCATTAAAGATCTGTGGTCCTTCAGATCTTGGGACAAAAATTATACAAAAATACACAAAAATAATCTTTATACTCCCAAAGCCTTATAATTTTCACTCATAAAACCTCAGTAGTCAAAAACCATCCAACAACAAGAGAAATTAGAGATTTCCTACAGCCCAGGCCGACATGAGCAACTTGCTCATTTACATACTGGAAATACAAAGACAAATCTTCAAGCATAGCCTCCGAAGAAGAAATTATGGAAAATAATTACATATTTGTAATTTTATGGAAGTTAAGCACCATTAGTCACGTGCTAGTCACTTAACATTCCCACAATGCCTGTTTTGATTTTTGCCGCGAAATCTAAAAATAGCTTAAGGGGCTGCGTAGCCTTTTAAGGGAATACCACCACCATCCCCCAAATTTTTGTTGTAATATCATGATTTTTAATTATTGATGATTTGTATTTTTTTTTTTTTTCACATAAATTTCAATGATATATATACTTTTTAATTTGGTGTGATGTGAAAACCTAAATACCCACCTTTAAGCCCCTTTTTCACGAAGCTTGTCAAATACCTGGGTGGTACATGATCATCATAACAAACAATTATCACCAAGTTATTCGTTGACAATAGCATTTCTTTTTTTTTAACAGCGAATGACTTGTGTTCACTCAACGAAGTTTAATTTCCATCTTACATAAAAACATTTAACAATTTGTCATCTCCCCCATTACAATTGTATGTTTTTGTGTCGTGGTTCTAAAATATTATGATAAATGACCATGAACTTTCAAAATATCACCGTCAACACTGTAGGCGTCATACAGAAGGCTATTCACAATACTCCACTATAATTCATACTACAGCTTCTAAGCGTGACACACTGACCTTTAGCGGTCAGTGTAGATCAAGATCAGACTGCACAGAACGTGCAGTCTGATCTTGGATCTACACTGACCGATAGGGATATATTTTTTCCCCAAAATGTAAGTCTGAAAAATATTAATTGGGTTTTTACTATCGGCTTTAAAGTTTTATTCTAGGATAGGGTACTGTGTAGGGGGATTCGTGTAACGTCGCCTTTCATCGACAAAAACAGACGGATTTGGCTTAAACTTCGGTAATCCGTAATCAAGGCGGGGAAGCAGTCTATTGGCGAATTGATTACGGATAACTCGAGTCTAAGCCGAATCCTTGCTTCTTTTCGGCGATGAAAAGGGCGTTGTCAGCACATGTCGTATTCTTGAAAGATTCAACCTGTCTAATATGACTCATTACTCTCCCCAAAGTTTGGGGGATCGTGGTAATACGCGCTATAAAGTAGCAATGGAAAAAGTGGCTTTTATCAATATGTTTAGGGAAAAATCAGGCCCGCTTTAGCTCCAGATTTCTCTGAACTGCTGATCATAACTGAATGAATCGCAACAGGTAGCGTTTTGTTGGGTAAAGGTTTATTTTAGTTTGAAATTAAAAGTGAGGGTTGTCGCGCAGAAAAGTAGTTCGGTACAGTACCCAGGATACCCATATTAGATAGATTTGTATTTGTAGAATGCCATCTAGCCGGAGATATTGTGAAAAGCGATATTACCAGAATCCTGTTAGAGTGCGCTATCCTTAATGTATTCATCAGGAAAAGGTTTAACTCATTACCAAACGACAACATTTTAGGCTTGTCCAAATCGAAAGCATTTGCAAACGACAAAATAAAAGTGACTGAAAATTTGAAATTTGTTTTGTGAAGGGTTGAAAACATGGTGGGAAAAGGAGAAAATGCTGATTACCAGCATTTTCTCCTTTTCCCACAATGTTTTCCACCCTATCATAGACAGAAATAATCTTTTCAGCAAGAGTTGAATTGTCGTCTGCAAATGCTTTCAATTTGGTTTAGTCCAAAAGTTTATCGTTTGGGAAAGGGCTAAACAATCTTTCTTAATTAGTATTCGACTAAAAATGTAGCCTGTAGGTTGTACACACGGATATATCCCAGCATCCTGCCTTTTTTTTTATCAAATATAATTAATTTTCCAATTCTGGCAAATTGATTTTTTTAAGCAAACATTCTGCCTATCTATCACGAATATTAGAATAAAAACATCGCCTCTAGAAAGTACACAATATCCTTTTTTCCCTTTTTTACATGATTTTCTACCTTTTGAACCAATAAAACACGTTTTTTAAACCCATTCTGGCCATCTTTCATGAATACTAAATTGATCACGTAACCTTTGGAAAGTAAAAAAAAGAAAGCTTTTCTAAGATCTGTCAAAGTTACTTATTTTAAAACCCAATTTGACAAATTTTCTAATTTTCTGAGATATCAGCCAATCAAATAGTCTTGAGAATTTTTTCAAAACGTACCCAAGTAAAAATGTAGCCCCTGAATAATACTAATGTCACGGAGAGAGATTATATATATATGTAAGCACTGTCCTGCTGGTGAGCTAGCTTTAACAGCGATGCGATTCGGTGTATTTCTCCGCGTGGAAGTCAAGCAACATGCAATAGGTTAGTGCCTGGATGGGTGACCAGGTCGTTGCACGTTACTTTAAGAATGGTAGATGCACAGCGTGCGTGCAGGCTGGCTTTGGTCGAATTTTTTTGTTTGGGGTATTTTTCCTGCATATCCTGGGACAATTCTAAGTATGGATTCCCCCGGTCGTCAGAGATGATGTATTCTATAGATCTATATACATGTAATCATGTGTTGATTTACTTCGAATACGAGATGCAGCAAAACGACAAAAGTTTAGACCTTTCCAAATTAAAAGCATTTGCAGACAACAAAATAAACGTGATTTGAAAATTTAAATTTGTTGCAGGAAGAGTTGAAAACATTGCTGGTTAACAGCATTTTCTCCTTTTCCCACAATGTTTTCTAAAGGCTTCTTTCTCCGGGTCGTCACAAGTAGGAATTGTGTGGTAATGGGTTAAATCCTTTTTGTCAGAGGGCCGCTCAAAAGTATTCATCGACATTGACTCATTGCCTTGCTTCAGATAACATTTAGGCCGTGTTCTGGGAAGGGGGCTTAATTCACCTCCGAAACGCACGATAACATGGATACCATTTATGGATCTATCATAGCTACATTTTTTAACAATCGACTTAAAAATGAGGTAGATTGGTCCTTGGACATACAGAAAATTGATGGACAGCGAAAAGTTTCGGCCCAGGTCACCCTGCGCAGACTGCGCAGGGTGACCTGGACCGAAACTTTTCGCAAATGCATTGATCCCCCTTTTGACAGAGAATAGCTCATTTATTTTACGGCCTGACAAATAGCAATTTTTACAAAATTATTCATTTATTTACAACTTCTTTAAAGGTTTTGACATCATTGAAGTCAGTATGAGTTATGGCCTCATTAGTATTCTTAACGCGTTTTATTTGACCCAATTTATCCTTCCCAGAAGTTTTAGAGTCCCAAACAATATCGGAAATGTTGCCTGTGAGTCATGTTCCTTGAAAAACAGATTTAATGTAATTGTGAAAAGCCTCGACCTATGTCAGCCTGCGTAGGCTGATCTTGGTCGAAACTTTTTTGCCATTTTATCTTTTTTTATTAAAGATTGTTGTATCTAACGATTTTTGTCGGATTTAGACAAATTTGATCCATACAGGAAACATTGCTTGTAAACAGAATGGTGCAATTGTAGTGAAAAACGTGACCCTCTGTTCCATAGTGTATTATATCGGAGCGTTCACTGTAACACTCGATCATCAAACATCCGGTACATATTAAGTGACGTCACTGGTGTGAAAATCGTGACTTCCGGTTCCCTGAAACGTTCCAACCTGTCAAACAATTGAAGAATGCGCACTGAAGTCTAATAATAATTTACGTATAGAGAATTTATGAGAATTAAAATTAGACATAAAGTAAGAATGTTTGGGAATAAGAACCTAGATCTATGAACATAGTTTTATGCGCATTGTACTGCATTCGTGATATTAAGATATGACCTTAATTTTTTGACAACTTGAACACGGGCGGAGTGAAAATTGTAATAAATCACTGAAATGTCCATTGTTATCGTAGAAAAAAACAAAGAAAACTGTATAATCCTACATAAGTGAAATGTTACTCTTAAGCCTGTAGTAAAAACCGAAATTTTGCTATTTCAAAGATAATATTTTGGGAAAAATATTTCCCAAGCGGACAGTGTAGATGCAAGATCAGACTGCATGTTCTGTGCAGTTTGATCTTGGATCTACACTGTCCGTAAAAGGTCAGTCGTGCTTAGCATCCCAAAGGGTAAATACTCCAAGTTCATGTTTGTCCTCAAAATCGTTTTGTTTGATATCGTGATTCATAAACACGTTATAGAATAATTGTTGAAGCCTGAGAAACCCCACAGGAATAGCGAGTGATTTCCCCCTTTGAAACATTAGACAAGAATCATGCATTGTAAAACGGCGTTTTCGTTTTATTTTCATTTACAAAAGTATCGACTCACGTAAGCTTGCTCACACACTCATCAATGGACAGTTTTTGCCATTTATAGGTTTGCTACAAGTCAAAGGACCTTTCTGCCAATAGGTGGGTATTTAGAATTTTTACATCTCACCAAATTAAAAATATATATACTGTATCACTGAAATTTATATGAAAAATTGATACAAATCATCAATAATTAAGACTTATAAAATAACAAATAATTTTTTTGACGGTGTTCCCCTAAAAGGCTACATAGACTCTTAAGGTATTTTTAGATTTCGTGCCAAAAATCAATAAAGCATTGTTGGAATGTCAAGTGACTGTCACATGACTGATAACGCTTGAATTCCATTACATAACAAACATGTCTGCGCATATCATATTCTTCGAAGTTTTGACCTGTCTGACATGATGCATCACTCTCCCCAAAGTCGAATTAATCTTGGATCGTACATCAAGGATTCTATCCTCAACTGAGTGTGCCATTCACGTGGGAATATTCTGGCACGAAACAGTGCAGAATCTTTGTCTGGTAAAGGTGTCACCAAGGTAATGCATGATCATGTGACAGGCGTCGTTGCATAAACGAGAAAAAAAAAAATTCTTTAAAAACCATTCTAAAATCTTTAATCTACAAGATCTACAGATCTCGTACATAAATTTTTTCTAACATCGATAAGATTAGTTTGGCGTTCAACCCTTTAACTGTTTTAGAAATTATATGAAACACCAAGCCGACAGTAAAACACTAAAGTTTCCGATTTCAAAGCTACTTTTTCGGGGAAAAGATATCTCCTTATCGGATAGTGTAGATCCAAGATCAGACTGCACGTTCTGTGCAGTCTGATCTTGATCTACACTGTCCGCAAAAGGTCAGTGAATCGCACTTAGCAGCCTAAGGTTTATCTCATTACCAAACGACAAAAGTTTAGTTTTGTCCAAATCGATAGCATTTACAGACGACAAAATAAAAGTGACTGAAAATTTGAAATTTGTTTTGTGAAGGGTAGAAAACATTTTGGGAAAAGGAGAAAATGCTGGTTACCAGCATTTTCTCCTTTGCCCACAATGTTTACTAAAGGCTTCTTTCTCAGGGTCGTCAAAAGCAGGGTTTGTGTGGTATACGTGTGCGCTCTAAGGTGGAAAGAAAGATAGAGCTATGTCGTGTCTAATGATGATAAAAGATATAGGGACGGTAAACATTGTTTAATATTCATCATTCGTGTTAAAGTGCAATCTAACCTCTCTATATCACATTTTACATGATGACATTTTTATCAATAATGTTTTGCAAAAAAGTTGAATCGCCGGGGTTGCTGTTGTTTGAATGGTGTACATGAAACCTGACGTAACACAATATAAACATTGAATGTTGATTGATAGATAGACCGCTTGTGCAACTCTTCATCACGAGACAAAAATTCACTTTTGTCCAAAATTGAATTTATTTGCAAACGAAAGAATGGAAATGTGGTTTAACGACGTATATGGCAAATGTTCGCGCGCAACCTACTGCGCATATATTGTTGTAAGGAATATCGAATCAATGGCGCACCTATGTACTTTTTTACTATAATACTACCCTGAAACAAGTAGCACTTTCTTCGGGTGTAATTGGCTAAGAGGGAAAAAATGGATCTGACCTTTACCGTGAAACAATTAAAATGATGCTGACACGGCGTTACGAACCAAACAAGGAGACAAGCTGTTGAAGTATAGCTTTTTCCACTTTGAAAATTATTGTTGTCATATTGAGCAATTTCTCACCATGTCACATTTTTTCCTTGAAAAATAGCTTCCATAGTGATTTTTAAGCTTGCTTTCTGACGAAATAAGCAAGGATAGGTGAAATTTTTACTTTTGTTTTTACTTTTTCCTATTGTTTAGAATTATAAATACTCCAAGTGTTGAAAGTAAAAGACAAAAATGGGAGGAAAAAAAACAAGTCTCTGGGACGAGCGACGTCGCTTAGTTTCATACTTTCTTTTGGTTTGTAAGCTCGAGAGCGACCCAGATTCATATGTAAACAAAAACGAAACCACACAGCCACCAAATACCGCTTTCGTTCCGATTCATTTCTGCAGGATAATATTTGTTTATTGGCTGTATGGTATTGCTCAAGTATATTTTGTTTTTGTAGAATAAAATATGATGTTTAAATTAAATACTCTCCGGTGAATAAATCGTACTATTGCTATTTCAAAGTGTTTTTTTCTATCGGAAAGCTATCTCCTTATCGGACAGGATAGATAAAAGATCAGACTATAAAATTGGAGTGCAACACGCGAAAAGGTGCATTCGGACATTTGCGTAAAGTGTCGTCCCGGATTAGCCTGCGCAGTCCGCGCAGGCTAATCCGAGACGACACTTTACGACTACATTAGATTTTGTGCTACAGTAGACTTGCGTAAAACAGAAAATCACATAAAATCGGAAAGTGTCGTTTAGGATTAGCCTGCGCGGACTGCACACGCTGATCACAGACGACACTTTACGCAAATGTCCGAATGACCCTTTTCGCGTGTTGCACTCCAATTAAATCAAACATCGCTACTTTTCCTATGGACCTTGATCCGCCAAAAGGACCCCCTCCCACCCCGATCCCCGTGGGGAAATTTCGCTATTATTATTTTCTGGAACTCCAATGTCTCCTGAACATTTTGTCAAAATTTGCCACCTGGCGAGCGGGGATTATTTTCAGTTACAGAGGTCAAAGGTCATCAGATGCACGATTGCATACGAGACATCAATGAATAGCAGTTCAACTACATTTTCTACATAATTTTAGTATGTCCGAAACATGTTCAGATGGGATTAAACACTAATATCTATAGTCAAAACTTCTGCTTTATCGAAATAGAAGCAGTGTTGTCTGCATAAAAGTAATAAGTGAACTGTTCTTAATCATTTTTGTAAGCAAAAACGTATCCATAGTATAAAAAAATATTATCTTAACGACCAATACAAAGTAGATTCCACGCGAAACATTGTGCCTTATCATTATAATTCAACCTATCTATAAGTTGTATCAGCAAAGGAATTCGGATTATTAATAGAGACGAATGTTGAGCTTTCTTAAAAAAAATCTATTGACGTTTCCTGAAATTAAAAATATTTCTGACCCATAAGAACTCACTGACACCAGGGAAGTAATTTTCAGTTCTATAATCAACCGTAATTTGCTACAATGATTAGTATTGTATTCAATCCAGTGAATAAAGTTGTTTAGATATTCGTCTTAACCCATTACCACAAAATCTCTACTTTTGACGCCCCTGAGAAAGAAGCCTTTAGAACACATTGTGGGAAAAGGAGAAAATGCTGGTAACCAGCATTTTCTCCTTTTCTCGCAATATTTTCTACCCTTCATAAAACAAATTTCAAATTTTCAGTCACTTTTAGTTTGTCGTCTGCAAATGCTTTCGATTCGGACAAGCCTGAAATATTGTCGTTTGGTATTCAGTTAATAGTGGCCCTTTTATAGAGTTCGAGACTAAAATGAAGTTACATTTCATTGAAATGATAACGATGATGTTTACAAAAGATCATTCCATGCTAAATCTGAAGTCTGTATACTATTAACTGTGGACCACATTCATGCAGTCGACATTAAAACTATCTTCTGCATCCCTTGGTTACAATAAATTTCAATATATTAATAACTAAACCATTGCTATGATTTATACTCTATATTATTTTATATTTCAATTTTTGATATGTGCTTATATTGTCGTCAGCAAGTGCTTTCAATTTGGACCTATGTAGAATTTTGCCGTTTGGTAAAGAGTTAACAAAAACTTTCCACACAATATAGTTATATAGTAATATGGCTGTCCGATTGATTGGCTTTTGTAATTGACTATATGATCAATGCAGATGCAAATCTATCGTTTGCAATCTATAAGGAAAATGTACACTATGTTAAATACCATAATCGTCCATTATCATTCTCCACTTTTCTGGCTATTTTTTTCTGTTTTTTTTTTTTTTTTTTTCCTCTCATGTATTATGGCATTTTTTGAGTGACCTATTAGATGTCAAATATGTATTTGTATGTAAGAAATGCTGGCATTTTTTTAAGTGACCTATTAGATGTCAAATATGTATTTGTATGTACGAAATGCATGTGTATGCATAAGTATTCATTAAATCCTTCTTCTTCTCTATTATGTTATAAACCTATTGCATGTCTATGACATGGGAAGTACCCAGTGAATATCGTGAAAATTTAATTAAGTTTCTCATATGTTCACAGTTTGACATTTCTACGACAACTTGAAAGCATCAAACTGTACATACAGAGGGCTTGCACTATTTTTTAAACATTCTGGGTTCGTTATTCTCTAAATTATTCCAAGGTAGCATCTAGCAAACAGGATTTACTTTTGTCGAACTGATGAAAGTTCGTAAATTAAAAAACAAAACAAAAAAAAAGAAAAAAAACAGGTCAGAAAAGAAAAAACTGTCTCCCCAGTAGATCACTGATAATTTCTTCCTGCAGATGACAATTATTGGTGAATCACTGATATTGAATAGCACAGTAAAATGAAATCTGTCACTTTTTTTATGTGGGAAACAGTATCCTGAAAATAACAATAAGCTCATGATCGTGAAAATAAATGCTAAAAATGTTCATCTATTCATGCACAATGGTACAACTATGCTGATATTGGATGAGGTTGACCTAAGCATAGTCTTGGTATATTGCAGCAGACATTTTTCTTTTAAATACGTCAGGTATATTTAAATACATGCTTTATATAAAGAGGTAAAAACAAAACTCATGCGCCTTTTGCCCATAGCAGATGTAAAGAAAGTCACTAACCACCTATCAAACAAAGTAAACAATAACTAGCCAGCTAAAATATAAAAAAAGCTTCTGTCTCTGTTAAATGTGTACAGAAAAGAAAAAAATGAATGAATAAATAAATTTAAAAAAAAAACGGAGTTTTTAATTCACACAGATGGTAAACCACCAGAACACAATGTAGTTGACCTAAAGAAGACATACATGTAGCTATGAAGGTATGCAAGCAGAAAGTAAAAAAATTATATATACACAAGAACACGATAATCTGAGCGATAAAAGGATTGTCAAGTGAATGATGATAATTTGCATGAACTTTATGCCAAAAACATGTTAATGACAAGATAATTAACAGAATGTAGTAACAACAAAATAGATCGACGAATAAAAAAAAATGGCTCTTCGTTGCATACTTAAAGACTAAGCATATCAAACCCAATGCATCTCAATTCCAACATTTATACTTGGCCTTCTCTCACAGTTATGATACGAAGCTTCATATTATATCCTTGTTCTTAACCCCAAGCAGTTAATCTGAAATAGTTCTGAATAAGTAGGAACGGAAAAACTACAACCGCAGTTTTCAAAACAAAAACAGAAAGCCACAAATATGGCTAGTAAGCATAGGAATGGTGGTGGTGAAGGTTTACTGAGCAAATACAATCATGAATGAGCTCTCATTCAATATAACAATATGGTCTTCTTTAAATCATTACCAAACGACAAAATTTTAGACTTGTTCATATCGAAAGTATTTGCAGACGACAAAATAAAAGTGACTGAAGGTTTGAAATTTGTATTGTGAAGGTGCTATCAGCATTTTCTCCTTTTCCCGCAATGTTTTCTAAAAGCTTCTTTTCCAGGGTTGTCAAAAGTAGGGATTGTGTTATAATGGGTTAACTGAATACTGATCAACAATGTGAGACAAGAGGTGCACCTGCCTTATTGAATTATCAAACTCAAAGAGGAATTTAATTCATCTTGGTAACTTATGTTGTTGGTAAACACCTGATTACTTGATTGATATGTGTAAAAAGGGGCTAAAAGATTACCTAGAGTTTATCTCATTAGCTTGTGGTTAATTTGGGGAAATATTTGCCGAAAAGGAAAAGGTATGCGAAAATAACGAGTGCCGTAAAAAGAGAAATGAAGAAATTTAATATATAATTTATTTCATCAGCTTGTGGTTAATATGGGGAAATATTTGTCGAAAAGGGAAAGATATGCGAAAATAATGAGTGCCGTAATTCATTTTCGCGGACCTTTCCCTTTTGAGGCTGATGAAATAAATTATGTATTAAATTTCCTCGGATTATTTTGTCAAAGAATGTCACTTTTAAAACGAGTGATCTCAAGTCAATTAACCAGGTTTTCGGCAGGAGGAAAGTATTCACTGTGACGAGAAAATAATTCCCCCAGCTTAAATGATGTCATTTTTTTTTACCCATAACATATCTAAAAGTAGACATGAAATATAGTATCTAGGAATAATAAATTGTACATCTATTTTTGGGCTGTAAACTCTGTCGGCGTAAAATGTTTAATGTCCATCTCTTTCGATGCCTAGAAATAGACTTCGCTGACACTTAGAGTTTTATCATATATTATTATGCTTGACTAAACAAGTGACCGACAGAGATCCAAGTTCAGACTGTATGTTCTCTGCAGTCTGATCTTGATCTATGTCATCTGCAAAGGCCTCTGTTTTCGCCTATCGCGCTGAAAGGGTTAAATTCATGCAAATGTATCCTGTATTGGACTAAAAATGTGAATATGGGAGTAGGTTATATCTTTACTACTCCATCATGGCAAATTCGAAATGTAGTACTTTAACATCATTGTCTAAGCGAGCTAAATTGCTAAAGTAACAAGGGAAGGGACTTTAACTAGCATATCGTAGGCTTATTCGAAAATCTCGTAACTACAGCTTGTAAATAAGATCAAGATATTTTTTACTTTTAAAATGTTTGTCGTTTTTGTATATGCAAGAATTAAATGGTATACAATGTATAAGTAAACTCAATACTTTGATTTTCACTAAAAGCGTTTGTTTATAGTAATGAATATAATCATTTAGACCATGAAAACAGCATACCAATAAACTTAAGATTTTCTCGTATCTAAAACAAAGAGATTAACCAGATAGTTGTTGAATTCTGAGCAACTGATATAAAAAATCGAAAAGTGTATTTATAAACCTTGTTTATAAGTACATGTACTTACAATTTACACATAAATATACATATTGATACACAATAAATCTAAAAATGCCATTTTGGTAGCTTCTAGGATGCATTCAAGGCATTTATAATAGACAAAAAATTGGCTTTACCCGAAAAATATCCTTGCAGTTTCTCAGATTATGATTGTTTGGAAGCTTGAATCATACAAAAAGGTGCTGTCAGTGCTTTGATTTCCATTAAATTTCCTTTCATTTCGTTATAAATGCATAGATCTATCCACGCGTCTCGATCGTCTTTCTCTTCAAACTATTTACTTTTCATTTATCAGGCCTATTCTTGAATATGGTGATGTTGTATGGGACAACTTTTCTCAGTGTCTGAAAGATCAAATGGATAAAGTTCAAAATGAAGCGGCTCGCATAGTAACAGGCTGCACCAAACTAACTGCTATCCGTGATTTATACCAAGAAACTGGATGGGAAACTTTAAGCCAAAGGAGGCGAAAACACAAACTGATTCTCTTTTATAAAATGTTCAACGGGCTGTCTCCTAACTATCTTAATGCTCTTGTTCCTCAGACAGTTGGAGAGTCATCATCTTACAATCTTCGAAGGCCAAATAACTTATGAACCATTGCTTGCAGAACCACTTTGTACAAAAATTAATTCTTGCCATCAGTGATAAATGATTGGAATTGTTTATCAGATGAAACAAAAAATGCCGGAACGTTGTTTTCTTTTACATATCGCTTAAATATTGACAAACCGAGACCAAATAAGCTTTATTTCTTTGGAGATAGAAAAACTCAGATCATACATGCTAGGTTACGTAACAAGTGTAGTTGTCTTAATGAGCATTTGTATTTGAAAAATATAGTCCAGTCACCCCTTTGCAGATGCGGCTCTGTTGAATCAACACATCATTACTTCTTTGAATGCCCATTCTACAGAGTAATAAGAATCAGTCTAAATGATGACATAAGTACAATTACGAGAGTTACTCTTCAAGTCATCTTATATGGTGATGAAGATCTTGATCAACCTGATAACGAAAAAATGTTCGCAGCAGTTCATTCTTACATCAGTCGAAGTAGAAGATTTACTTAGAATAATTATGGCTTTTTCTTTCTTTGGATGTGTAAATCCTGCTTCCAAAACTTATTTTAAATGCTTATATTTAGATAAGTAACTGCGTCTTCTGTTATTAATAGCATCCAATATCTATTGATATGTGATGGTCATGGAGGAGTTCAATTGTTTGCGAAAAATTCCTCCCCGTTCCCACAGTGAAACACTCCACACCAATTCACCTTTTCATTCAGCTGAAAGATCACACAAATTCACCTTTTAATTCAGCTTATCTTTCAGTTTATTTTCCTGTTCTGTTTTTCTTTCACACGGTTTTTCTTTCAATAGCAATCAAAATACCATTATGGTTTTTTATTACGTTATCAACCTGTAACTGTGTACCTGAAATTTTGGAGAAGAACAGTATAAGCTTAGCTTTCGTTCTGATCCATTTCGTCAGTTATTATTTGTTAATTTGTTGATTTGTCTTTAGATCTTTGTAATTATATGTAGTTGATGAATAAAATATGTTTGAACTAACTATCCAAGTATCAGCTTTTTAGATTAACTGACATCACTTTGGACTTTCACAAGGAATAAACTTTCCAAAGAAGGGTCATTTGAAGATCAAATAATAACATTAGCGTTAGAGGTCACTAGATGATTTTTGACTTCTATAAATTAAAAAAAAAAACACACTCGACAGGGGGCAGACTTTGGGAATGTGTTCAGGAAACATTGGGGCTCAAGAAAAGCATTGTCCCGAAAATTCCTCCGTGGGGAGAGCAAACACCCTACTGGCTCATAGTTTACTAACGCAATCTTTTTCATTCTCATATTTTTCGCGGGTGTTGCAGGTCAATCTTGTGCGAACCAACCAAGTTTTCTCTTTACCAAGGCCCCTTATTCAGCATTCGCTTGTTTATCAATACTTTCAGTACTTTGATTATTTTTTCGATTTGCTTAGACGCAACCTATGCAATGAACAAAACATACAACACACCCATACATATAGCGAAAACACGTTTCTTTCAGCATCATTTGACCGTGGTTGAAAAAACAAAACTATTTCTTCACGACACAATCCTGAGTTTTAACGGCCCGCCCGGGTGGCTCAGTGGTGAGCGTGTCGGACTCATGACCTGGTGGTTGTGAGTTCGATACCCAGTTGAGGCGAACTTTCTTTCCGGCGTATTTTCGCCTCTCACCTCTGCTGAAGCATGTGAGAAAAGTAGTCGGTGGCTTTGGAAAAGAAAGTAGTGTTAGTACCGGTATGAGAAAGCCAGGAAACACATGTGCGTCACCGACCGCCATGATATGACCTTAGCTGTTAAAGTGGCGTTAAACTCCAATACAACCAACCGAGTTTTAACGACTCTTAGAAAGAAGTCTTTGGAAATCTTTGAGGGAAGAGGAGAAATTTATGGTTATACCCATTTACCCCTTTTTTCCTTACAATGTTTTCTATCCTCATTAAAAACGAATTCAGTCGGCTGAGCCACGTTCACTTTGTCATCTGCAAATTCCTTGAATATTGACATGTCTACAAGTTTGTCATTTGACATAGACTTAATCATAACATAAAGGGAATTGCTTTTTGCCTGCGGAATATTTTTAATTTTGACAGTTTGAAAAAGACGTTTTTGGTTTTAGAGAGTTTAGCGCCCTTTAACTAATTAAAATTCAATCCATTACATTCAAATCCCCGAAAAATGTTGTTCACGATTGTTTTTTGCCCAAATGCGGTGACAAGCAGGGGTCCGTACTGTAACAATGATTCAACACTTTTTAATCTTTATTATATCGTGCAATAACATTTAAGGTGCTGAGCGCGACTTGCTTATCTCTAGCGGACAGTGTAGATCAAGAACAGACACCACAGAACGTAGTCTGATCTTGAATCTACACTGTCCGTTATGGAGATATCTTTCTTACCAAAATACCTTGGAAACATGGAAATTAGGGTATTTACTATCGGATGGATAGTTTTATGCAAGTTAAGCCTTTACCACACAATGACGCCTTTTAACGACCCTAACGAAGAGGCCTTTTGAAAACATTGTGGGAAAAGGAGAAAATGCTGGTAACCAGCATTTTCTCCTTTTCCCACAAAGTTTTCTACCCTATCGGAAGGAAATTTGCGATACTTTAGCCACTATGAATTTGGCGTCTGCAAATGCTTTCAATTTGGATAGGTCTAAAAGTTTGCCATGTGGTAAAGTGTTAATTAGTAGGACATGGATTGAAATTTGAGAAAAGATTGGCTCTCTTTATGTTGCGGACCGTTATGATATATAAACCACAAAATATGTATCATAAAAAACGGGAGACGAGATGTTACATCAGGGATGGGTCAGCCACTTTCTTTGAAAGGGAGTTTTATCCTTAACCGCACAATCCCGACTTTTAACGCCCCTGAGAAAGAAAGCTTTGGAAAACATTGTGGGAAAAGGAGAAAATGCTGGTAACCAGCATTTTCTCCTTTTCCCACAATGTTTTCTATCTTACTCAAATCAAATTTCACAAGTTTTGATTCAAGTTTAATTTGTCGCCTGCAAATGCCTTCAATTTGAACCTATCTAGAAATTTCGTCTTTTGGTTATGGGTTTATCTTTCTGCAAAAAGTATCACGCATACCGCGCAGGTTGACCTTTGTCGAAACTTTGTGTTTTTGAAAAAAATTCTTTGTGTCCATGGACAATTCTTTCTCATGTTATAGCATGCTTTTACACTTATCTTGCTAAGTTAGTCGAATGGCCTCGTAACTATAAGGTCCTGAGTTCGATACCCGGGAGCGGGTGTCAACTTTGGGATTTTTCACTGGCCCAAACATTCGGCGCGAGTACTGGCGAGTACTGGTGCAGTTCCCAGGAAGCAGAATCGAGAGAGATTAGTATAAGTTGTTAGAACTTGTTTCTCAATCGATGTAAAATAAATATGTTTAAATCAAGTTGATAGTGAAGACGGGTATAATGTTATTTTTAATTCAATTTTTCTAAAAAAAAAAAAGTATCTTCCTTCTCGGACTGTGTAGATCTAAGATCAGACTGCACGTTCTGTGCAGTCTGATCTTAATCTACACTGTCCACAAAAGGTCAATGAGTCACTTCACCTTTCTAAAGGAGCGTGAGGGTAAAGAGTCAAGATAGATTTTATTGACTCATTATTAATGTGATGATTTCTAGGTATAATGCAACAAAGATATTAAAACCCTTTTTCTGAGAGCATAGCATTTTTTCTTTAAATTAATTTGTGCGTTTTTAATGTTACAAGGAGACGGTTTTATACCGATGAGACGTTTACCGTCGTCTGTATACTACACAGAAAGTTGTCGAGAGACTGCTTAAGTTTGTGGACCCGTAATAGAAAACAGCTATTTCTACAATAATATTATCCTGCAAAATTTGCTATGATTAAAGATGAGTATTATTGTACTACTTTAACCGAGCCACTTTTTCCTGATAAGAATTATTATTTATAAATCTAAAACCGCCATATTCTCATTGCAAGGAAATAACAAATACCTCCCTTTTCTGGAAACTAATAAAAGTATCAACAAATAAATTCAAGATAGACATCAAAGGAATTTCTAGACTGTTAAAAATGTGCGAAAGTATTATATCTATATAAATCCGTATTTATCAACTGTCAAGAAACTTAAGTCCATGTTGCGCTGGAAGTGTTACGGGTCTACCTTAACCCTTTACTCCATAAGGCATTTCTATGGTATCTCTAATTGACCCTAAATAACAGCTAGGATGAAGCTGTTTCTTATGTGTATATGACACCTTTTGATAGTGTAGAAACCATTGTGGCAAAAGGTGAAATTGCTCGTCACGAGCAATTTCACCTTTTGCCACAATGATTTCCAAAGGCTCCTATAAGCAATGCGTAGAAATGAGTATCTGTGGAGTAAAGAGTTAACTAAAAGATGGATGACTCATTTTGCTGTGACAAAACAGGACGATTACGCGTCAACGTAAGCCGTTTTTCCTAATATAATTAAAACTAGTCTTTCAACTCTGTAGGCCTACGTGTTCATATTATATAGCATTTGACATGAGCTGGCGTTGGAGATAAAATACTATTAAACGAAACTAGGAGAATGTTATTATGCGAGCTTGGCTCTTAATAACACGTTTCCTTGATGAGTTTAATAGAATTACATGTACAAGTATATCCCAAATGCCAACGAATGTCAGATTTTTTTCAAAATCGCGTAACAATATTTCTCGTAATACAGGTCACAAGATGCAAAACTATCTATAAATGCACCCGCGGTAACATCCTACCTTTACAATGAAAAAAAAATACGCCGCTGATACGCAATAGTGAGAGAATTGCATAAATAGTTAACAGTTATGCTACTCTCTCAATATTGCGTGTTAATAGCGGCGTATGCAACAAATAGAGAATAATCAAATAGTGGTGCGAGATATTAAAATCTATCACTAGAATGAGGTGTGATGCGGTTGAAAAACGAGTCCGAAGGACGAGTTTCTTTACCGTTTACCCCATAAGGCATTTCTATGGTATCTCCAATTGACCCAAAATAACAGCAAGGATGAAGCCGTTTTTTATATGTATATGTCACCTTTTGACAGCATAGAAAACATTGTGACAAAAGGTGAAATTGCTCATCATGAGCAATTTCACCTTTTGCCACAATGTTTTCAAAAGGCTCCTACAACCAATGCGTAGAAATGAATATCTATGGAGTAAAGGGTTCACTGTGTTAAATCCCATTCGATTATTCTATTTATTCTATTTCTAACTCTCCCTTTGTTTGCAAGTAATTATTAAGAACAGTTATCAAGAACACTAGGTATACATGTATCGGACTTTTCTGTACAAACCGCATGATCTATTTTTGGCTGAAGCGACTCACGCAACAGATGACGTAACTCTCAAGGATATGAACATTACGTCATCCATCCCTTTATATGAAGTCAAGGATTGTTTTACTCTTTTACAATTTTAAACCAGCCATATGAAATTAAAAGATGAAACAGTTGATCCTTCCCCACATGACAGACTAAAGACTTTTCCAAATTTAAAAGGAAAATCTCCAAATGACAAATACTAAATTTGCACACAAGAACTCGGGTTTTCAGCTAGGATAGAAAACATGGAAAAAGTAGAAAATGTTGTTTGTTAGTAGACTAGATCTTTTTTCTCGTTTTTACAGAATGGTTTCAAAATGCTATTTTCTTTTTCGAAATGTTTTAAAGATTTCTCCTAGTCTACAAGGTTGTTAACTCGGGATTGTTTTGGAACACTGTGGTGAAAATATTTTCACTGTGCTATTGTTTACCAAAGATGTTTAAATTTCAACAGAAAATGAAGACTGTGAGCAATATGAGAAAAAAGTAGATCTAGTTCCGGAAAACGTTCTAAAATTATATGATATGGTATGATATCATCACTAGTGATGTAATTCACTGTGAAAAATTGAAAAAATAATACACCGAAAATTCCTGGTAATTCACTGATAGGAATATAATGAATTTCTGTACGCCTGGCATACTCCAAGAACTTTTTTGTTCAAAATTACGACACGACGTACCTACGACGTTTCTGTGGCGTTCCTGTGGCGTATCTGAAGATCTGCGTTCGTATGGAGTTCGAGGGACGTAAAGTATAGCGTATTGGGGCGTAAGTATGGCGTATGACGCTTTGCCGTTACGTAACCACTTTGCTAGAACGACATTTCTTTCTTATGTGCAGTCTTGCAGTTGCGTAAATACGGCGGTCACTGACGGAAAATAGTTCTACTCAATTTGTTGCCGTCATTCATGAAAAACAAGTCAAGCATATCAAGTTAACCGTTTGCGTGACGTAACAAGAGTTCGAGCTACGTTCCCGTGTTCACTACGGCGTTGGTTTTGCTCATACGGCGTATGTGTGACGTAAGCATGACGTAACGGAGCTGCTACGTATGTCAATGTATTTAAGCGCGAAATTACAAATACGTCGCACCTCTGCGTACAAGACGATCGTGTTACGTACCCAAGAGTATTAACTACTTAAGTTGACGCTACTACGGCGTTGTCGTGGAGTTTCTTATCGCGATACGCCGTACATACGCAAGCCGATACGAGATAGTGAGATCTCGAGCGTCTTTAGTGCTTGATAGTATATATCCATTTCCTGAAGATTGACAATCTTTACCATGTTCAAAAACCCTGAAAAAGATGTCAACATTATGAAAAAATGAGAAAATGCTGGAGACCTGCATTTACTCCATTTCCCATAATCCTTTCTACAGCACCAGGGTCCGTTTTCACCAACCATTCTTATGAACATTCTTGGTCTTATTCTTCAAGATTTTTTGACTGTGAAAGTAACAGAACTTCTTAGTTTAGCCAATCAGAAGCTTTCACATTGGCAAAATTATGAAGAATAAGCCTAAGAATGTTCTTAAGAATGGTTGGTGAATACGGACCCAGATCACGTAACAGCTGTTTTAATGGTGTACATTTGTCGTCCACAACTGATTTCAATTTAGAATGAGTTTAAATTTGTCATTTAGGAACAGGTTATTGGACGCCTGTCGTGAAAAGGATTAGAGATATTCAGCTGATGCCTTTTAAGTGTTTTTGTGAGGAAATTACATTGAAATATTATTTTTGCACTCTTGTTATCTGCAATGTTATGTAATATGCAGTGTACCTCGAATTTTAATAATTCAAAATTTAGATTTCAGTTTTAATGAAACGCGAAATATCCTTTGATGTGGGTTTACGATTGCTGTTTCGTCATTCTGTTGGGTACTGGTTTTGTTACGCCTGTCAGCCTAGAAGACGTCCAGATTTATGTTGTAAACCCCGACATTTTTTACAACAATACTTTAACCCTTTACCAAACAATCCCTGTTTTTTAAGACCTTGAGATAAAAGGCTTTTGAAAACATAGTGGGAAAATGAGAAAATTATAGTAACCAGCATTTTCTCCTTTTACCTTAATATTTTCTACCCAGCTGGAAACAAATTCCATTTTTTCAGTCACATTTATTTTGTCACCTGCAAAAGCTTTCAATTGGACCTGTCTTTAAATCTGTTGTTTGGTAAAGAGTTAAACAGTTAAAAACATTTTTCTTAGGAATTTTCTAACTCTTTACCACGCAATTCCGACCCTGTGAAAGAAGCCTTGAGAAAACATTGTGGGTGAAAGAGATAATACTGGGAAGCAGCAAAATCTCCTTTTTCAAAAATATTTTCTACACTATCAAAGTCAGAAATAAGCATATTGCCAAGATTTATTTTATTGTCTAGAGATGCTTTGAATTTGGTCCATTCCAAAACTGTCGTTTGGTAGACTTAAAACATTCTTCTTCAGCATTTTCTAACACTTTGGCTGCTGATCGCGACTCACTGACCTTTTGCGGACAGTGTAGATCAAGATCAGACTGCACAAAACGTGCAGTCTGATCTTTGATCTACACTGTCCGAGAAGGAGATATTTCTCCCAAAAAAGTTAACTTTGAATAGCAACCCTTGAGTTTCGACTATCCATTGTAAGGTATCGGTTAACTTCCACAGCAGGATAAGGGTTAAATCCTATACCTATAATATCCACCAACCATTCTTTAGAATATTATTAGCCTTATTCTCAAGAATATCCTCCATTCGAAAATATCGAAGCTTCTGATTGGATAAACTAGATGGTTAGTTGCGTTTCGTTTTAAAAATAGAATAAGGTTAATAACATTCTTCAGAGCAATGAGGGCCATTTTTCTGTTATTTCCATTTTTTTTTTTTTTCGCTAGTACTACATTGGTCCTAATCAGAGGATTACTCGGATTTTATTCTTGATTTTCTTGGACTGAGCAGCTATGTTCTTGAGATAATATTGCAAGTAAATCTAGTTAGATTAGTTTCAAAAATGGATGTATGCGTAGTTCCTGATGATTAAGAACAAGAATTTGAATTGAATTATATGTCGGCCTTACAAAAACTTAATAAATCATTGTTATACTTATCGCAGCATCCCTAAGGGAACCAAGGATAGAAACAAAGGAAAACATGTAAAAGGATCAATCTGTTACCTTGGATACCTGTAGTGTTTATCTGACAAGGGAGATAAATCGATTTCCAAGAATGGTCCCCGTTAGTGAATACAGAGCTGGATTCGTTCAGATCTGGACTAAAGGCTTGTGTGCAAAGATTTATGTCTAATACACAGTATAAGTCGTTTTCAATGAAGACTGTTCTTCAGTATTTTTCTTTATTCCTCTCCATTACCAGATTTGTCCTGATCAGGGGTTTACTTGGTTATTACCCTTGATTTTCTTGCACCAAACAGCGTTGTTCTCGAGATAATATCTCAACTACATCGTGCTAGACTGATTTACAAATTGATATATATATATGTAAGTCTTCATGATTTAAAACAAAATTTGTCTTGAATTATATGGGGATTTTACACTTATGTCACAAATCAGTTTATAAGTAAGTAGGTAAGTAAATATTTTATTATTGTGACATGTGCATGAATTAACAAAGTACAGCTGATAACAAATAAATATATACACCCGGCCCCATGGGCCTATATGTCACTTTCAAACATAAGTAACAAAGTAAGTACACGTGACTGAAAGGGGAAGAGTGGCTGTCAATGAATAGGGAATCAAGCACACATTTTTTTTTTTGATAGCATGTCGTCAGTCAAGCCACGCCTCCTAAATCTGGAGGAGACGTTGATTGGCTGAGGACAAACCTAATAACAACATAATTCTTATGTGATTGAAAAACGAATAAAACGAAATATAAGGAATGTCTCGAACCTTTTTTTAAACATATATACAAGCAGGTGGCCATTAATTCATGCTGGACGATTGTTCTCCCTAATCTATCAATAACCAAGTGCAGTATAAACCGAGATCAGGTTGCATGAGCAACCCATAAAGGTTTAACCTACCCTTGGCTTTTTTTGTCTTATCAATGATTTGGTAGTCGAAAAATGATAGACAGTAGGATTTATTGAATTCTGGTATTAAAAGACTACACATCCAAGACATCTTGTAAATGCAAGATGCATAAATTATCACAAGTTTCTATATACATTTCTATATACAAACAATCCCTTGTTTATATTTATCGCAACATCCCCAATAAAATCAAGGCTAAAAATACTGGTGAAAGGACCAATTGGTCCTTTCACCTGTATTTTTAGCCTTGATTTTATTGGGGATAAAGGGTTAGTTGGTTAGCTTTAGTCCTTATCTGGCATAGAAGGCAATTTAAATTACAAGAATGGCCACTATTCAATCTTACAACATGACAAAACTTCTGTGTTAATTTCTGTTTAATTTGGTAGCATTTGCAAACGGCACTGTAAATAACATAACAAGCATGGTGCGGTTCCCAAAAGGCAGACAAATCACGCCTCCATGTCATTAAGTTTTTTTGTTAATCCTACAAAATGCTAAACAAAGTACAATACATTTTTGAAGACAGTGCAGTTTGATATTAAATGAACCCTGTCAAAGTCTTAAGAGATATGTTTAATGCTGACTTTTAACGACCCTTGGAAAGAAGCCTTTTGAAAACATTGTGGGAAAAGGAGAAAATGCTGGTAACCAGCATTTTCTCCTTTTCCCACAATGTTTTCTACCTTATTAGAGAAAAATTGCATCACTTGGGCCATATTGAAATTGTCGTTTGCAACTGTATTTCAATTATGGGCGATGTTAAATTTTTGTCATGTGGTACAGGTTTAAAAGTACATTAATCACATCTTTCTTACTGATTGTACTTTTCGTGAAAGACCGCAGACGTCTGTTCAAAAACGCTTTTGTTTCTGAGGTTGGTTTAAGATGGTTTCCTATATAACATATACCGGAATGCTTTTTACTTCGCTGAATTGGAAAATTCGGGAAAAAAAAGGCATTCATACACATTTCCAAGCAAAACTTTAAATAAAGTGATGATGACTACCCTGCTGGAAACAAATTTCAGTTTTTGAGTTACGTTTATTTTGTCGTCTGCAAGTGGTTTGAATTCAGACCAGTCTAAAATTTTGTCGTTTGGTAAAGAGTTAATGTGCTGGCTTTTGACCTACTTCCTGGTATACTTAAATCCAGACAATATACGACAATTTGCGATTAGTAAAAAATGCGCACAAATCTATCCGGCGATACCCTGTTGGCCTATTTTCTCGCACATTTATTGACACAAATATACATGTATAAACATTGGAACTGCTAACCGATACTCCAATTCCTTTATTCATACCATTGCTAAGATATTATTTTATAAATTGAGTCCGTTTTCTCACGATGTTTGGAATCAACATCTTATCTTGCAATAATTTATGTACCTGAATAAAATCTCCATTCTTAAATAAAGTAAAAAAAAAAATAGGACACAGGCGAGATTGCAATTTTTTCTTCACACTGAGGCACAGAAGAGTTTAACTAGCATTCTCCCTAAGAATCATGCTGGCCCTGTAGAAATGGTGATAAGTGACTTTTTCAGAATACCAAAAAAAGTAAGTGCAATTGATTCCTTTAGTCACAAAAGTTCAAAAGCCAAAGGGAAACTTTTATTGTCATGCTGTTACTATGGCAACTGCCTCAGAAAGTTGTTGCCCCCAGAACAATATTTTTTGCTTTTTAAAACTTGAAAAGTTAAGCACTTTGAAGTTAATACAACATATTTGTCACCAAAAGTCCAATTAGTTGTGTTACTATAACATAATCACCCATGTATTGGCTTACAATATCAAGAATACAATAGCAAAAATAAGCTTGCAGAATGTGTTTCTATGGCAACGAATAAAGGCTGTATTTTGCATTTCTGCTGGTGGCTTAAATTGACAAATTTCTATCTCAATTATCTCCTAACAGCAAAGCTAGGATTTAGGGTTTCAATCTTGGGCATAAAGACTAATGTATTGGGTCACAAATAAAAAAATAAAAAAGGTCAAAATGTTTTTAGGTCAGGTTACCATGGCAACCAAAGTGACAACAGATTTGTAAAATTTGGAAAATGCTGTATTTTATGCAAAAAAATAACCACTAAACTCAAATATGTGAACATCAGTTAATATGACATATGATGTATTAATACAAATTTGAAAAGCTGTAAACAAGATATTTTGGTTTTGTGTCTAAATTTGGTTTCCATGGCAACCTGAATCTCGACACTGGCATAGAATTGCAATTTTTGCTTATTTTCATGGCATAATTGTAGAGACTAGAGTAAGTAAATTGAATAACTTTGGTTTTAGAAATAGCTATTGATCTAACATGTTGTCGATGAAAAAATAACAATGAGCACATCATATCATACTCTAGGTTACCATGGCAGCCAAAGTGGCAGTGTATCGGTAAAATTGAGAAAATACCATTATCTGTTGAATATAATGAACAACAATTTAGAATCTTCATACCCCTCTATATATGGTTCATGGCATGTCAGTTTCATTAGCTCCACTGGCAGAAGGCCTGTGGGCTTATGTCATGGCCAGGTATCCGTCTTGCGTCTGTGTGTCTGTCCGTGTGTGCATGCGTGCGTACGCGCGTGCATACATTAAATATTATTTCAAACATTTTCTTCTCTGAAACTACCCATCCAAATTTGATGAAACTTCACAGAAATGATCTTGCCATGGTCCTCTTCAGAATTTTTTAGAAAGAATTCTATTCCTTTAAAAACTCTGGTTTCCATGGCAACCTTAATCTTGACACTGGCATAAAACTGCAATTTTTGCTTCTCTTCAAGGCATAATTGTAGAGACAAGAGTAAGTAAACTGAATAACTTTGTTTTTAGAAATCGCTATTAATCTAATGTGTTGTCCATGAAAAAATAACAATGAACATAATTATCATATCAAACTCCAGGTAACCATGGCAGCCAAAGTGGCAACATATCGGTAAAATTGAGAAAAAACAATTATTTATCAAATAGAATGACCAACAATTAAGAATGTTCATACCCCTCTATATAAAATTCATGGCATGTTAGTTTTCATTCATAAAGTAGCATACATGCTAATTATACCCCGCCAAAAAGGAGGCTAGGTATATGATAATAGTAGCCATCCGTCCGTCTGTCTGTCCATTCTTCCTTCATTCTGTCTATCCCTCTTCGCATCCCAATTTGTTGTAAGGAGCACGACACAAAAACTATTTGAGATATAAACATGAAACTACACAGATGGATAGTTCTCATAAAAGAGAAGTGCAGTGCATAAGAACCATAACCCTTGATTGCATATTTTAAGGGTTATTGCCCTTTATTTTCTCACTTAAATATTGTCTAGAGCATAACACAAAAACTATATGAGAAACTTCACAGATGGATAGATCTCATCAAAGAGAAGTGTGGTGCATAAGAACCATAACTCTTGGTTGCATAATTTAAGAATTATTGCCGTTTGATTTTTTATTTTCCATACTTAAATTTTGTCTGGAGCTGAACTAACTTCACAGCTTGATAGTTGTCTCTGAGGAGAAGTGCAGAACACAAAACAAAAGTGGTAACACTTCCTTTCATAATATTTTATTTATTTCTCTCTGTCATTTTGTATTTAGTATTTCCCGAAAATAATTCTTCAATCTAACTGTCAAATCGCTCTACTGCTAGCGATTTTACTTTTTTGCTAGCATCCACTATAAATTCATGGTGCAAAATGAAACAAGGCAAAACACAACCACAAAATGGGATGTTCTTACAATTGGGCTTCAACCCACTAAGACAGATGGTAAATTGAACAAAGAGTGAAAAAAATGAAGTGCAATTTCTGAAAAAGAAATGTTTGGAATCCAGCCAAATTTGATAGGGTTTCAGTACACCTTGTATTTAACAATCCTAGCAAATTTCAAAGAAGTATAACAAATCAGGTTGACTTTGTGAAGTAAGCAATTCTAAGTTATCAAATGGCTGCTTTTCTTGAACAGATCAGTAGATTTTCTTCCCTCTCAATAGAGCTCAATCCCTTGGTGAACCAAACAATCTTTGAAAATTTAAAAAAGAACTGGATCGAAACTGTGGACTTCATTTCCTAAACAAGAAATGAAAATTTTCAACTTTAAATGGCTACTTTTCCCATACCCACGCATTGTTTTTTGGATTCTTCTCAAAATCAATATGGTTCAAGCTATTGATGAGATAAACAAAACTGTGCAAGTTTTAAAAAAAAGTCTGATACCAAATGGACACTTAATTCCGTACACAAACAATGGAAATTTTTCCTATACCGTTTATGGACTTTTTTTTCGAAAATCAATAGGGTTGAAGCTATTGATGAGATAAACAACCCCTGCAAGTTTTAAGAAAATCTGGCCACAAATGCAGACTTATCGCGTAAACAAGCAATGGAAATTTTCAACTTTAAATGGCTACTTTTCCCATAATATTTGTTGGATTTTTTTTTTCAAAATCAATAGGATTGAAGCTATTGATGAGATAAACAAACTGTGCAAGTTTCACAAAAATCTGGCCATAAATGCAGACTTAATTTTTTAAACAAGAAATGGAAATTTTCAACTTCAAATGGCTACTTTTCCTAAATTGTTTTTTTTGGATTTTTTTCAAAACCTATAAGGTTGAAGATATTGATGACATAAACAAACTATGCAAGTTTCATCAAAATCTGAAAACAAATGCAGACTATCGCGTGAACAAGATAAAGACTAACAGACGAACAGACGACGGAAACCATACCATGACATAAGCTCTGCTGGCCTTCAGAGTACAGCTAAGAATCACTGTTGATTTGGTAACCATGGTTACTTGTTTTAGAAGCATTTAAAGCATTTTCTTTTAGGTATTTGGTTTATTAAAATGGAACTAATAAAATACTTTTTAGTCAGTGGAAGATACTTTGCACTGACTTTGCTATATTTCATGGGAATGAGTTTACTGTTCTGTTGCCATGGTAACATTTTCTTTTTCTGAGGTGTTGAATACTTTTTTTTATATTTTGTATGTGCATAACACATATTGATCATTTAAAGTATGTTTAATTTATTCAGATGCTCCTTAGCTGGAAGGGGTTAATTTGCTTTGAACAAGCTGTTATTTGTGATGGTTCATTGATTTGGTTGCCATGGTAACATGATTGGGCCATTATTTTTTTCTTTTACATTTTGACATTGACAAACAGATGTGGGTAATTTAAGTAAGTATTACTTATCAATGTAATCCTTTGTTAATGGGCGGTAGTTTCCTCTGAATGTGCTGATTTAAAATCGCGAACTGTTGGTTTGTTTCGTTGCCATGGTAACTAATATTTGGACTGTTGCAGAACTTAAATTTTTCTCTATTGGTTGAACGGATGTAGATCCATTTAATACGTAAGTACACTGTAAATATTTCTCTTAGCAGAAGGGAGATAATTTGCTTTGAAATTGCCACTTTTTTGCAAAATCACTGACGGGTCAATAGTTTTGTTGCCATGGTTACAAAAATTATAAACATTTTGAGTTTTTTTATTGTTGGCTGTGAAAAATCAGATATTGCTCATTTAGGCACTATATGTATTTTTCCTATGCACCTTTGCTGTTACAAGATAATTTGGCTTGAAAATCTTCAAAATTGGAAGTTTGAAAAACTGGTTTCTGTGGCTTAACTCTTGTTGCTATGCAACACAATGCAAGTGACGTTTTTTATTTCTCTATATTTTTCTATGTAATTTCGAGTACTACTCATGTCCTCCTTTTGACATAAGTAGTAGTATAGATAATCTAAATAGGCAGTAATTTACTTTGAATGTGATGATTTTTGTTAAAATCGCAAACTGTTGGATAGTTTGGTTGCCATGGTAACAAATATTTGGGTTGTTGCAGAACTGAATTTTTTCTTAATTGGTTGAACAGATGTTGATCATTTAATACATAAATACACTGTAAATATTTCTCTTTGCAGAAAGGAGATAATTTGCTTTGAAATTGCCACTTTTTTGCAAAATGACTGACGGGTCAATAGTTTTGTTGCCATGGATACAAAAATTATAAACATTTTGAGTTTTTTTATTGTTGGCTGTAAAAAATCAGATGTTGCTCATTCAGGCACTATATGTATTTTCCTATGCACCTTTGCTGTTAGAAGATAATTTGATTTGAAAATGTTCAAAATTGGAAGTTTGAAAAACTGGTTTCTATGGCTAAACTTCTGTTGCTATGCATCACAATGCAAGTGACATTTTTCATTTTTCTATGTAATTTCGAGTACTACTCATGTCCTCCTTTTGACATAAGTAGTAGTATAGATAATCTACATAATAAGGATTTGTCAAAAACCAGCCTGAAAAGTGTCATTTTTCATTTTTTTTGCAGACAACTTTTGACAAATCTCCATGAAATTTTGATTTCTCGTTTCTATGGCAACCACAGTCAGAAAAACGGAATGCTTTGTTTTGGGAAAGTTTTTCAACAAGTCTGGTTAAATGGAGGTAAAACGAATGAATACTGTGACTAGTCACTTATCACCATCTGCATGATTCTTAGGGAGAATGCTAGTTAATTATTCATTTTTGCATTCCCCCCCCCACCCCTCGAAGATAATACTTGTTTCGCTTTATCTTGATGATTATTACGCTCTTTAACATACTACCAAACGACAAAATTTAAGACTTGCTTAATTTGAAAGCATTTGCAGGCGACAGTTTAAATTTGTCTTCGGTTACAGGAAATGCCTTAAATAATTACCAAACGACAATATTTCAGGCTTGTCCAAATCGAAAGCAAAATAAAAGTGACTGAAAATTTGAAATTTGTTTTGTGAAGGGTAGAAAACATTGTGGGAAAAGGAGAAAATGCTGGTAACCAGCATTTTCTCCTTTTCCCACAATGTTTTCAAAAGGCTTCTTTCTCAGGGTCGTCAAAAGTAGATATTGTGTGGAAATGGGTTAAAGAGGATCGAAAACGAGGTTTCCTACCCTTTCACGTATAGTTAAAAGCGATTCAGTTATATTTTAGTTATTGTCCACTACAATTTGGACAAGTCTAAAATGTTACTGTTTTGGTAGAGAGTTCCCGACGTTTGAAGTCGAAGATGTATGGTACAGAATTAATAAGCTTACTGTTACCCGTAGACTACTTTTTTGTCCCACTTAAAAAAGAATATCTAAAAATGATGGATTAACAGAAACTTTTATCCGGCATTTGCCTACGTTCCTCGAACAACGTTTCCTGCCCCCCCCCCCCCAAAAAAAAAATTTTTTTTTTTTGATTGTATAGGCTTGAATGCGAACAGTATACGTGGATTAAGGATCAGACTGCTTGTTCTGTGCAGTATGATCCTGATCTATGCCGACCAGCTCATAACCAGCATTATTGATTTTATCAACTTTTCCCACAATGTATGAAAGTCCCCGTTTGAGCCACCCATTATTCTGCAGTCTGCAATTGCTTGCAATTTGGAAAGAGTTAACATTTTGTTTTCTGGATAAACACGTCATATGTTGACAGAAAATGAAATCCAACGACACCATCATAAACAGATCGATGACCAAGATCTGCAAAGAAAATGGAGGACCTTCAAACATGGCATTCACTAATTCGTCAATCGGTTTGTTTGATAGGTCGGTCATTGTTCTACAATAGGACACAATCAAATGATTTCAAAGAGTATAAATACCTTTTAACAATCCTACAAAAACGTAAAATTAGATCGACAGGTGATTCGTGTCAAATCAACGTCATAATATGCAGGATGTGAACTGAATATTCAGCCAATAAAAGTGCCAATGAAATTAGTAATCCAAATTTTTTCTTTTCTTTGTTATCATTGGTTTTTTTGTTTTTTTATTCATGCCAGATGACAAAGTTACAACACTTTGTTTTCTCTAGAAGACACTGGCTTATGGTACATCTAGAAACTGTTGTCACAAAACTTTACGAAGGCAGTAAGAAATTATTTAAAGTTAACTTGAAAGACATGCAATTATCTAGGCTACCCCGAGACTATTACACGCGTTTCTATCGCCCTAGCCTGGATTCTGGAGGTAATTATTTTGTAACACCTAGGCAGCTAAGCGCGACTCACTGGCCTTTTGTGGACAGCGTAGATCAAGATCAGACTGCACAGAACGTGCAGTCTGATCTTGATCTACGCTGTCCGATCAGGAGATATTTTTCCTCTAAAAGATACCTTTATAACGGCAGTATTTGGACTTTAACTGTCGGCTTGAAGAATTCATTTCTTTTATTTAGCAGATTAAGGGTTAATCACTGCTTATCCGCGGGAACCTTTTGCGATCTTAAACAGATCTTTGGCAATAAAGGGTTCATTGATTCTGCCCTTATGTCATGTTTGACAATGGTACCTCCTAATATAATATTATGGACGAAAAAATTATCAGACGAGAAACGAAACTGAACACAGATTCAAGTACATGTTATAAAAAAAAAACTATCTCTGAGCCACGCCAAACGCCCTTCACAGGCTGTTGTACCCTGTCTGAAATGTAACTTAACCTCATCAAGTATTGGACAAACTACTTCTTTTGATCTCATACTAACAAAAGATATTCATCAAACAATATTTACGGTTATGGTACCCTATAACATTTATATAACGGATTGGCTCTCATCTTATAATAGTAAACCCTATTGCCAAAGGCAATACAATTAACTTTACGGTCGGTGTAGATCACACAACTTATAGTCTGGTCATAAGTAGATCAACACCGTCTGATTTCCCACCCACCCACATAGTGTAAAAGCAGATTCCAACTGTGAGGAGAGAAATGTACATGAGCCATGCTGTCAAAATGGTTTAAATGCATCAAAAACAGCGGTATCCTGGCATTTCTTTAATGCTTTCTTCAGTTCCTTTAACCCATTAGCACACAATCCCTACTTTTGACGCCTCTGAGACAAAAGCCTTTAGAAAACATTGTGGGAAAAGGAGAAAATGCTGGTAACCAGCATTTTCTCCTTTTCCCACAATGTTTTTTATCCTTTACAAAACGCATTTCAAATTTTCAGTCACTTTTATTTTGTCGTCTGCAAATGCTTTCAATTTGAACCAGTCTAAAATATTGTCGTTTGGTAATGAGTTAAAGAAAATGGCTCTTTGAAAAGCAGAAAATTACAAGCAGTAGTAAGTTTCGACCCATGTCAGACTGTGCAGATTTCGGCACAGATATGTCACGGCAACAGCTTACTTGCAAATGTTCTTTCTGGATTTACTAATTCTTATTAATGTAGTATACTGTACAAGAACACTATCACATGAATAAGGTCTCTAACAGTGATCGAACCAAGATTTCCTAATTACGAAATTGACTGTAAGAAAGTTGGCTGTGTATCCTGGTATATTTTCAGTGTATTTTCCCATGTACCTTTATTGTGTCCTTAATAATTATATTCATATAAAACTCCGAAATAAAGAAAACAATCGGCTATGATAATACTTTATCGCTGCACTAGCTAATGAGTGCAAACCACAAATACAAAACATTGTAATTTAAGGCCCAATACCTTCTAACACGACAACATAAAGCTTCCTCTGTAAAAGCCTTTGTGAGAGTTACAATAAGATTTTAAATGTTTTTTCAATATAAAGCTTTTGTAAAACCCGAGGCGAGGGTAATTTCGATCCAAGGTCTACACGTTGAACAAATTCATACGTGATCCAAATTTGGAAGCCACAGGAGTATGGTTAAGAGCAAAAGATTTATAAATAGGATTTTCACTGTATATGCTCATGTTAAAAATCATGCCACATTTGACACCAGGACCCGTATTCACCAACCATTCTTAGAACGTTCTTGCTCTTATTATCCAGAATTTTCTACATTTATAAGTAACACAACTTCTGATTGGCTAAACCACTGGGTTTAGCTAATCAGAAGTTATGTTACTTACAAATTTAAAAAAAATCTTGGAGAATAAGACTAATAATATTGTTGCGCGTGGGCTGCACAACTCTGATAGGTCGTTGGATGGGCCGGTAAACAAAGGAAAGCAAGAACAAAGGCTGGTCTCCTGAAGGCGGTACTGGATAAATAACCAAAACGAAATGTCGCGACTAAAGCAAAAATAAGCGTTTTATTTAAAGATGCCTGTCTACAACCGGTTAGCAGAAACGCTGTTAAATTTCAAAAAGAAAAATAGAATGGTACAGAAATCTGTCCTTTGTGTACACAAGGATAAATTACTGACATATATCGTGTAAATGAAAAAAGAAACACGGAGGTTTGTGTGAAAAACCTAAAATTGGCCAGAAGAAACTGGCTGACGATCGAAGCTGTAAACACTGGCGGTGACTCACAGAAATTTATCGTTGGTTTCTGCCTAGAGTTGGATACGGTGTAACTTACATATAGGCCTCGATCTCCGTCTAAAAATAGAGGCTGCAACAGAGAAGCATCCATTTTCCTTTATTTACCGCATCAAGGCCAAGGTCAAATATAGTCACGTTACAGTATGCATGATCATCATACGAATCTACCCGAGTGTATAACGGATATCGAAAATCTTCGATTCAAAATCCGGAAACGACCAGTCTGTTTACCTTGAAGGCCGCAAGTCCGCGAAATGCATTTTCTTTCAGGCGTAATCTAAGCAACCTTGCAACCGTCAGGCGCAATATTTGGCATAGATATATATAAGAATGATTATATTTTGATAAAATAAAAACAAAATGAGTTAAAACTGGCTTAAAATGAGTATTATTGCTTCTTTAACGGTTTGCTGACTTCTGGCTCTGATCTTCACCAAAAGCCTTTGTGTTGAAATGATAAAAAAAAAAAACACGAATCTGTCAGCTCCGGTCAAGGATGGGCGGGTTGGATTAACCGTTAAACAAACGTGTGTGACGTAAAATCATTGTTGTTTTCCTAACCTTTTATAATAGAAAGACTTAAAGGTAGCCCTCGTAAATTTGATGGAAGTTGGAGACCAAGACTGACGAAATGCACGGCTATTTGTACTATTTGCATGCCCACAACAAATATTTGTGTGCCCACAGAAAACTGTTGTGGGGTGAAACAGCACGCAAAATTAGTTTGCTTGCAAGATGCAAAATGATTGGCTGACGGATGTTCACCCTCAAATATTGTGTACTGGCAACCAAAATCTTGAGGTCAGAATCTATAACAACGGGACAGAAAAACCAAAAGTCTATGAAACATTATAGTAAAAGGAAAATTAAATGCTGAATCGGCATTTTCCGTACCGAATAAGACCTTTCCATCGTGGAATTGGGTGTTTTGACCAGAAGGCAGTTGAAATTCAGCGTCCGAAGGGTTGCTAGGGAGAAATTTACTGTTAAACCGGGTAAATCAAAATGGCCAAACGGACAAACGGACGTGACCGAGTACAAAGACGCTAAATTTGACATAAAGTAAGTGAAATCTAAACGGGCGAATTCTTAATTTGACCGGCTGACACGAATAACTGCATATACGAGTGAAAATAAGGTGTGTAAAACTTATGCACCACAAGATACGCGAGTGTTCACACACAGAGTCAACTTTTGTTTCAACACGAACAAATAATCAATAAATAAATACGAACTATAGAGAAAGTAAGATCGGGACTCTACATCACTCCCCCTTTTACTTTGTCAAAGTTCCAACTGACAAATAACAAACAGATGAGATAATGACAGACTGAACAAATTCAGATGATATATCTATAGGGTTTGCAGCTGACAATGTTGATACCAATAAGATGACAACCAGACTGGTAAGGTAGAAAACCGTCAATTGACCAAGAAATTGCTTGCCACTAGTATTTTCTTCTTTTCAAAAATTCTCTAGCTAAATGCTAAGACCTGGGATTGTGCTGTACACATCGGTTAATAACTGATAAATATGCTTTTGTATGAAATAATTAAACACATTTTAAAACTTTAACAATAACAGAGTTTATAAATAACACTCCTAGCAGTTTAAAGTCCACTTTAAGAGTTCATTAATCTAGCTTAGGTTGAAATCTCTGTTGGCTTAAATTACAGTCCCTGAGCATCGCATATTTTATCACATTGTTCATCGCATTTCATCTTAAAACTAAGTTCACATGATGGATCTAAAAACTCTGTCCAGATTTTCTTCAAACCCTAGTAGCACTTGAAACAGTTCCACTTTTAAACAATATTCTTCACAGTCCTATTTCTTATTAATGACAGATTTCAGCGGCTCGTTTTCTTTGGACTTCTTATCGGTTTTCATCTCAGTGCTCTTATGCTTCTCGCTGCGTCTCTCTGGTTTCTCATGGGTTACTATTGTTCTTTCACGGCTATGTTCTCTCCTGTGTGTCTCTGATGTGCTCTCTCTACTTCTATCTCGACTCTGGTCCCTCAGTTCTTCTCTCCTCTCGTGCTCTCTCCTTTGCTCCTCACCCATTCTCTCTAGTGTCCTGCTCATCTTTGTCACGACGTCGGTCAGCGTCCCTAATGTCTTATCTATGCCCCTAATGGCCCGACTGTTCTGTTCAAAGGCGTCAACTAATTGTCCAATAGCCGTGCGAATCACGTTCACGAGCGGCTCCCCTACCTGGGAATTTTGAGTAGGCTCCTCCTTCTTTATAGATTGTTTTGTCTCAGCCTCAGTGGCCTTGTCTGTATTTGTTGCCTTTTCCTGAGCCTAGACGGATGACGGTAAACTTTTAACAGTCAGGTCATCATCAAAATCATAGTCCAACTCAGTCGAGGCATTGTCAACGTAATAGTCTAGAAAATTGGTGGTGGAGCGTAACACTGGTGTGTTCAATGATGTTGACGGAATTTGCACCATGTAACTTGAAGTTAGTAGTGGGCTCAGCATTGGATTGACTAAGCCTGGTGTTTGCTCTGGCTTTGTTTGATTAACTTCAGTTGTTGTGATCAAGGGAACAGGACTCCCCAGGGTTAACTTTGGTTTCTTCAGTGGTGGCTGAGGAAAAGATAGGGGTTACTTTGCGACTGGAATTACTGCATGTACGAGTGAAAATAAGGTGTGTAAAACTCATGCACTACAAGATACGCGAGTGTTCACACACAGAGTCAACTTTTGTTTCAACACGAACAAATAATCAATAAATAAATACGAAAGCCTTTAGAAAACATTGTGGGAAAAGGAGAAAATGCTGGTAACCAGCATTTTCTCCTTTTCCCACAATGTTTTTTATCCTTTACAAAACGCATTTCAAATTTTCAGTCACTTTTATTTTGTCGTCTGCAAATGCTTTCAATTTGAACCAGTCTAAAATATTGTCGTTTGGTAATGAGTTAAAGAAAATGGCTCTTTGAAAAGCAGAAAATTACAAGCAGTAGTAAGTTTCGACCCATGTCAGACTGTGCAGATTTCGGCACAGATATGTCACGGCAACAGCTTACTTGCAAATGTTCTTTCTGGATTTACTAATTCTTATTAATGTAGTATACTGTACAAGAACACTATCACATGAATAAGGTCTCTAACAGTGATCGAACCAAGATTTCCTAATTACGAAATTGACTGTAAGAAAGTTGGCTGTGTATCCTGGTATATTTTCAGTGTATTTTCCCATGTACCTTTATTGTGTCCTTAATAATTATATTCATATAAAACTCCGAAATAAAGAAAACAATCGGCTATGATAATACTTTATCGCTGCACTAGCTAATGAGTGCAAACCACAAATACAAAACATTGTAATTTAAGGCCCAATACCTTCTAACACGACAACATAAAGCTTCCTCTGTAAAAGCCTTTGTGAGAGTTACAATAAGATTTTAAATGTTTTTTCAATATAAAGCTTTTGTAAAACCCGAGGCGAGGGTAATTTCGATCCAAGGTCTACACGTTGAACAAATTCATACGTGATCCAAATTTGGAAGCCACAGGAGTATGGTTAAGAGCAAAAGATTTATAAATAGGATTTTCACTGTATATGCTCATGTTAAAAATCATGCCACATTTGACACCAGGACCCGTATTCACCAACCATTCTTAGAACGTTCTTGCTCTTATTATCCAGAATTTTCTACATTTATAAGTAACACAACTTCTGATTGGCTAAACCACTGGGTTTAGCTAATCAGAAGTTATGTTACTTACAAATTTAAAAAAAATCTTGGAGAATAAGACTAATAATATTGTTGCGCGTGGGCTGCACAACTCTGATAGGTCGTTGGATGGGCCGGTAAACAAAGGAAAGCAAGAACAAAGGCTGGTCTCCTGAAGGCGGTACTGGATAAATAACCAAAACGAAATGTCGCGACTAAAGCAAAAATAAGCGTTTCTTCAGTGGTGGCTGAGGAAAAGATAGGGGTTACTTTGCGACTGGAATTACTGCATGTACGAGTGAAAATAAGGTGTGTAAAACTCATGCACTACAAGATACGCGAGTGTTCACACACAGAGTCAACTTTTGTTTCAACACGAACAAATAATCAATAAATAAATACGAACTATAGAGAAAGTAAGATCGGGACTCTACATCACTCCCCCTTTTACTTTGTCAAAGTTCCAACTGACAAATAACAAACAGATGAGATAATGACAGACTGAACAAATTTAGATGATATATCTATAGGGTTTGCAGCTGACAATGTTGATACCAATAAGATGACAACCAGACTGGTAAGGTAGAAAACCGTCAATTGACCAAGAAATTGCTTGCCACTAGTATTTTCTTCTTTTCAAAAATTCTCTAGCTAAATGCTAAGACCTGGGATTGTGCTGTACACATCGGTTAATAACTGATAAATATGCTTTTGTATGAAATAATTAAACACATTTTAAAACTTTAACAATAACAGAGTTTATAAATAACACTCCTAGCAGTTTAAAGTCCACTTTAAGAGTTCATTAATCTAGCTTAGGTTGAAATCTCTGTTGGCTTAAATTACAGTCCCTGAGCATCGCATATTTTATCACATTGTTCATCGCATTTCATCTTAAAACTAAGTTCACATGATGGATCTAAAAACTCTGTCCAGATTTTCTTCAAACCCTAGTAGCACTTGAAACAGTTCCACTTTTAAACAATATTCTTCACAGTCCTATTTCTTATTAATGACAGATTTCAGCGGCTCGTTTTCTTTTGACTTCTTATCGGTTTTCATCTCAGTGCTCTTATGCTTCTCGCTGCGTCTCTCTGGTTTCTCATGGGTTACTATTGTTCTTTCACGGCTATGTTCTCTCCTGTGTGTCTCTGATGTGCTCTCTCTACTTCTATCTCGACTCTGGTCCCTCAGTTCTTCTCTCCTCTCGTGCTCTCTCCTTTGCTCCTCACCCATTCTCTCTAGTGTCCTGCTCATCTTTGTCACGACGTCGGTCAGCGTCCCTAATGTCTTATCTATGCCCCTAATGGCCCGACTGTTCTGTTCAAAGGCGTCAACTAATTGTCCAATAGCCGTGCGAATCACGTTCACGAGCGGCTCCCCTACCTGGGAATTTTGAGTAGGCTCCTCCTTCTTTATAGATTGTTTTGTCTCAGCCTCAGTGGCCTTGTCTGTATTTGTTGCCTTTTCCTGAGCCTAGACGGATGACGGTAAACTTTTAACAGTCAGGTCATCATCAAAATCATAGTCCAACTCAGTCGAGGCATTGTCAACGTAATAGTCTAGAAAATTGGTGGTGGAGCGTAACACTGGTGTGTTCAATGATGTTGACGGAATTTGCACCATGTAACTTGAAGTTAGTAGTGGGCTCAGCATTGGATTGACTAAGCCTGGTGTTTGCTCTGGCTTTGTTTGATTAACTTCAGTTGTTGTGATCAAGGGAACAGGACTCCCCAGGGTTAACTTTGGTTTCTTCAGTGGTGGCTGAGGAAAAGATAGGGGTTACTTTGCGACTGGAATTACTGCATGTACGAGTGAAAATAAGGTGTGTAAAACTCATGCACTACAAGATACGCGAGTGTTCACACACAGAGTCAACTTTTGTTTCAACACGAACAAATAATCAATAAATAAATACGAACTATAGAGAAAGTAAGATCGAGACTCTACATCACTCCCCCTTTTACTTTGTCAAAGTTCCAACTGACAAATAACAAACAGATGAGATAATGACAGACTGAACAAATTTAGATGATATATCTATAGGGTTTGCAGCTGACAATGTTGATACCAATAAGATGACAACCAGACTGGTAAGGTAGAAAACCGTCAATTGACCAAGAAATTGCTTGCCACTAGTATTTTCTTCTTTTCAAAAATTCTCTAGCTAAATGCTAAGACCTGGGATTGTGCTGTACACATCGGTTAATAACTGATAAATATGCTTTTGTATGAAATAATTAAACACATTTTAAAACTTTAACAATAACAGAGTTTATAAATAACACTCCTAGCAGTTTAAAGTCCACTTTAAGAGTTCATTAATCTAGCTTAGGTTGAAATCTCTGTTGGCTTAAATTACAGTCCCTGAGCATCGCATATTTTATCACATTGTTCATCGCATTTCATCTTAAAACTAAGTTCACATGATGGATCTAAAAACTCTGTCCAGATTTTCTTCAAACCCTAGTAGCACTTGAAACAGTTCCACTTTTAAACAATATTCTTCACAGTCCTATTTCTTATTAATGACAGATTTCAGCGGCTCGTTTTCTTTTGACTTCTTATCGGTTTTCATCTCAGTGCTCTTATGCTTCTCGCTGCGTCTCTCTGGTTTCTCATGGGTTACTATTGTTCTTTCACGGCTATGTTCTCTCCTGTGTGTCTCTGATGTGCTCTCTCTACTTCTATCTCGACTCTGGTCCCTCAGTTCTTCTCTCCTCTCGTGCTCTCTCCTTTGCTCCTCACCCATTCTCTCTAGTGTCCTGCTCATCTTTGTCACGACGTCGGTCAGCGTCCCTAATGTCTTATCTATGCCCCTAATGGCCCGACTGTTCTGTTCAAAGGCGTCAACTAATTGTCCAATAGCCGTGCGAATCACGTTCACGAGCGGCTCCCCTACCTGGGAATTTTGAGTAGGCTCCTCCTTCTTTATAGATTGTTTTGTCTCAGCCTCAGTGGCCTTGTCTGTATTTGTTGCCTTTTCCTGAGCCTAGACGGATGACGGTAAACTTTTAACAGTCAGGTCATCATCAAAATCATAGTCCAACTCAGTCGAGGCATTGTCAACGTAATAGTCTAGAAAATTGGTGGTGGAGCGTAACACTGGTGTGTTCAATGATGTTGACGGAATTTGCACCATGTAACTTGAAGTTAGTAGTGGGCTCAGCATTGGATTGACTAAGCCTGGTGTTTGCTCTGGCTTTGTTTGATTAACTTCAGTTGTTGTGATCAAGGGAACAGGACTCCCCAGGGTTAACTTTGGTTTCTTCAGTGGTGGCTGAGGAAAAGATAGGGGTTACTTTGCGACTGGAATTACTGCATGTACGAGTGAAAATAAGGTGTGTAAAACTCATGCACTACAAGATACGCGAGTGTTCACACACAGAGTCAACTTTTGTTTCAACACGAACAAATAATCAATAAATAAATACGAACTATAGAGAAAGTAAGATCGGGACTCTACATCACTCCCCCTTTTACTTTGTCAAAGTTCCAACTGACAAATAACAAACAGATGAGATAATGACAGACTGAACAAATTTAGATGATATATCTATAGGGTTTGCAGCTGACAATGTTGATACCAATAAGATGACAACCAGACTGGTAAGGTAGAAAACCGTCAATTGACCAAGAAATTGCTTGCCACTAGTATTTTCTTCTTTTCAAAAATTCTCTAGCTAAATGCTAAGACCTGGGATTGTGCTGTACACATCGGTTAATAACTGATAAATATGCTTTTGTATGAAATAATTAAACACATTTTAAAACTTTAACAATAACAGAGTTTATAAATAACACTCCTAGCAGTTTAAAGTCCACTTTAAGAGTTCATTAATCTAGCTTAGGTTGAAATCTCTGTTGGCTTAAATTACAGTCCCTGAGCATCGCATATTTTATCACATTGTTCATCGCATTTCATCTTAAAACTAAGTTCACATGATGGATCTAAAAACTCTGTCCAGATTTTCTTCAAACCCTAGTAGCACTTGAAACAGTTCCACTTTTAAACAATATTCTTCACAGTCCTATTTCTTATTAATGACAGATTTCAGCGGCTCGTTTTCTTTTGACTTCTTATCGGTTTTCATCTCAGTGCTCTTATGCTTCTCGCTGCGTCTCTCTGGTTTCTCATGGGTTACTATTGTTCTTTCACGGCTATGTTCTCTCCTGTGTGTCTCTGATGTGCTCTCTCTACTTCTATCTCGACTCTGGTCCCTCAGTTCTTCTCTCCTCTCGTGCTCTCTCCTTTGCTCCTCACCCATTCTCTCTAGTGTCCTGCTCATCTTTGTCACGACGTCGGTCAGCGTCCCTAATGTCTTATCTATGCCCCTAATGGCCCGACTGTTCTGTTCAAAGGCGTCAACTAATTGTCCAATAGCCGTGCGAATCACGTTCACGAGCGGCTCCCCTACCTGGGAATTTTGAGTAGGCTCCTCCTTCTTTATAGATTGTTTTGTCTCAGCCTCAGTGGCCTTGTCTGTATTTGTTGCCTTTTCCTGAGCCTAGACGGATGACGGTAAACTTTTAACAGTCAGGTCATCATCAAAATCATAGTCCAACTCAGTCGAGGCATTGTCAACGTAATAGTCTAGAAAATTGGTGGTGGAGCGTAACACTGGTGTGTTCAATGATGTTGACGGAATTTGCACCATGTAACTTGAAGTTAGTAGTGGGCTCAGCATTGGATTGACTAAGCCTGGTGTTTGCTCTGGCTTTGTTTGATTAACTTCAGTTGTTGTGATCAAGGGAACAGGACTCCCCAGGGTTAACTTTGGTTTCTTCAGTGGTGGCTGAGGAAAAGATAGGGGTTACTTTGCGACTGGAATTACTGCATGTACGAGTGAAAATAAGGTGTGTAAAACTCATGCACTACAAGATACGCGAGTGTTCACACACAGAGTCAACTTTTGTTTCAACACGAACAAATAATCAATAAATAAATACGAACTATAGAGAAAGTAAGATCGGGACTACAATTTTCTCAAGAATGGTTGGCGAATATGGGCCCTGGTGTCAAGTGTGTATAAGCTCATTCTAAAAATCATGACACATTTGACAACAGGGCCCTTATTCACCATTCATTCTTCAGAACGTTCTTGGTCTTATTCTCCAGAATTTTCTACATTTGTAAGTAGCACAACTTCTGATTGGCTAAACCATTAGGTTTAGCCAGTCAGAAGTTATGTTATTTACAAATTTAAAAAGACAATGGAGAAAAAGACTAAGAATATTCTCAAGAATGGTTCGTGAATACGAGCCCAGGACTAATTTGAACGATTTTGAAAAGGGCCTGTGGGATAATATGTCTCACAATTTATTACAGCCACATCTAAAGGTCAGGAGCAAGAAGATATTTGAAAATTGGATTATATGACACAATGTAAAAGTTGTATTTCTGGGACGGGGCTAGTTTTGACCCTAATGCCCTACTTTGATCACTCTTGTTCGAGAAGGTCTGTTTGATAAATATACATGTAAAATTTGTTATTCCTGGGTCTTATATTAGGAAAGAGGCGCTTTTTAACATATTGGCCAGTTAAAACTAGTAAACGCCGGGTAGGGCCAATTTTGATACCAGAGCTATAATTTCTGGATCCCTTGGTACAGGTCTATTAGATGAGGTACGTGCCAAATTTTTGTAGCCCTATCTCTTCTTGTATAGAACAAGAAAATTTTCGAAGTTTTTACTGTACAAGCCCATGTCAAACTTACAAACCATTTGGTTTAGCCAATCAGAAGTTGTGTTACTTACAAATGTAAAAATTGCTGGACAACAAGACATAGAACGTTCTTAAGAATGGTTGGTAAATACGGGTCCCGGCGGTTCTCCAGTGTACTTATCCAACAGAATTCAGTATTGTACCCAAGCATGTTAAATAACCTCATAATATCGTCAACTTTTTTGTATGAAAAGAAGAGATCTTTAAGCCAATGTTTATGTTTTGCCAAATTACAAAAATCTCTAAGTTTCAAATGCCTTCGTTATTCGCCCTATCTGCTCAATATCTGATAAGAGAAACCACTTATTTTATGTTTTTCGAGTTTTAGGTGAATGTTTGCAACGCTAGTAAGCTTTTTTTCCCCCCTTAATTAACCATGTCTTTATGAACTTTTTTTTTCCGTTTTTTGATTTTCTTTGAAGCTTTTTAACTAGAAAAATCAATTATGATTACGACAAAGATTTAACATGTTTTATTATAAATTTCCCCATTTACCCCGATCAATCATCTATTACTTCAAACATATCCTCAGAAAACGCTGCTCTTATGTAATATTACAGGTTTTTTTAATAATTAACTGACTCAACAATTGCTGTAATGACAAAGTAATAGCTAATAAAATATACTTAGCCCACGACACGTCTTTCATTTTTTTAACGGACTGAGTAGATGCGAATACATGCTGCATAATTTACTTGTTTGTTGGTGCTCAATGTAAGTAGGTCTACCTCTGTCAACATCATTTCAGATACATAACGGCAGCCAGTACATCTTTGTAGGCTTTCCTGGTGTTGTTGTAACAGTACCTCGCACAACATACTTTCCAAGCCACTCGCTGTTTTCTAACCGTTATCTCACATAACCAAATGTTGTCGACACCATTTACAAGGATAAGAGAAAATGAATCCTATTGCAACGACAAGATTAGCAGCTACCGAAATAAATTTGGTAGAGCTGGAGAACTGAACGGATGACTTATCACAGAACGTTACCAACTCAGACTGTTCAGAAGGTTTCGTTTGCCCTTGGTTCTACACTGCCCCATAATTGGCTTGCATCACACAAAAAGGGGCATTTGGACGTTTGCGTATTTAGTTCCGTTTCGGATCAGCCTGCGCAGTCCGAACAGGTTCATCCGAGACGGCAGTTTACGACTGCATTAGACTTTGTTCTTCAGTAGACATGCGCAAAATAGAAAATTACATAAACACGAACAATGTAGAACTTTTCGGATTAGCCTGCGCAGATTGCGGAGGCTGATCCCTTTTCGCGTGTTGCAGGCTATTAAGTCGACGAAATTGCAAAAGCTTGATCTTTTCGTACCAGATGATAAGAAGTATATGTTTTAATTTTAGGGCATTTTTATGAACCGTTTTCCTAGCATTTTCGTATCATTAGATCCCCGAAGAAGATAGCTTTTGGTTAAAACGTCGTGGGCTAAAAAATACGCTAGTGACTACGATGATATCTATCATTTCAACATACAAAAAGCCCATCATCTGGCAAAAGTTTTCGTCTACAAATCGTGGGTTTAGTTCCAAAACCTCGTAGTTACAGCTTGATAAAGCTGTAGTTACGAGGTTTTGGAAGTAAACCAACGAAATAATCAATGCCCTAACAAAAGGGGCTTATATCAAGCAATTCATCACAAAGTCTAACATGACACGCGAATTCCGGGTCTATAAACACAGTGCAACGAAAGCGTAGTAAAATCTGCGACATACCATGTAGAGTGACGTCATTCTATATCGAGTGACGTCATTCTGTGTAAAGTAAGTTAGTGAGTTATTCAATGGAATATAATCTTCATCCCCGTTTTTCACTGTATGGAAACTCTGTACGTTGGCGGACATGTGTTATTGACAAAGTAAGTGTCGTTTAATTTTGTTCCAAACTTGTTTCAAATTGCATCCCTTACAGCGAGTTAGGTACCAATATAAAGAGCTTTGATTGAAAAATCAAGCGATAGTAGCTTATGAGAAAATGGGAGTGCCTCTTGTCCGTAATCCCGCGCTGAACATGATGTTTTGATGAAGTTGAAAAACTAAGCGGGGGCCCGGAAGAAAACTGGCTTTATTTCATCGAATAGAAAGCTAATGATAAAAGAATGTGCCTCGATCGGTGGGGAAATGTCATATTCTTACAACTGTTCCAAAATACGTTGCTTATATTTACTGATTAAGCTTTTATAAAGTTTTGAAATTTTGCAAGGTGTACTCTTCGGTGCAAACCGAAACTAAACTACTGTACGGTTGGGAGATCGGAATTTCTGTACGCTTCGGTAACAAATATGAAGTCAAAAGTCTGTACGCTACGGTGGAAATGATTAAAGGAGAAAAATGCTAGAACAGTCTACTTGTATTTCCCGCACAGCGAGAATTCCTTATACAATAAAATGTGTCATTTACTCTATATCTTGTTTGTTATGTTAAAACCGTATAATGCCTCAAAAATGAGTCACGCCAGGGTTTCCTGGCTTTGTAAGGATTTGATAGAGAATTCTTTGTTATTTCTATTTTCTAAAGGAAAAGTACGAGTCATTTTGAAATAGTGTTTAAAATTAGTGTGAATTAAAAAAAACTTATCCTCAGATAAAACTACAATGTATCAACGTATTCAGATGACCTCGATCAAGACCTTTTATTCGGATATACTGAATACCGGAGTGTAACATAATAAAAATATGTTATTAACAGAATCTAACAAAAATTTAAAGTTCCATGCGTATAATTCTATTGTAGAACACTGACAGCAGAAAGAAAAAAAAATCACTAAAGTAGTTCCTCATCCGTGTAACTCAGGCCCGTAGGAACAGGCGGGGGGGTTGGGGGGGCTGGGAGGGGCTCAAGCCCCCCCCCCAAAAAAAAAAAAAAAAAAAAAATTGAAAATCATAGTAACTAAAATATGAGTTTTTAGTGCAATGCAATTACCATGCAAAAAATCTCAGTATTTCGAAGTTAGCCCCCCCAATCTTGAAATGCTTCCTACGTGGCTGTAACTGAAACATAAAAATGGGAGTTTAAAAAAGCTTTAAAATGAAAGCCACGGAATAAGGACAATATCCCTTGGAAATGCTTACAAAAGGATGATATAAAGGGGTCGTAACTCAGAAAACGATGTAATGAAGACAGAGTTGCCCGAGTGTGTTGTATAATCATCCAGAGTTTCTAGTCAAAGGATTTGATACTTTGAAAATTAAGGTCGAAATTAGTGTTTTTTCCCTAAATGAAAAGAGAGCTATGGCTCTTCTAGGCTGAATTTCTCAGTTCTATCAATGTGCGAAAATTGACGGTTTCAATTAATGAAAAAACGCATAATTTAACAACAGGCATGCGATTATCTTTTTTAAAAGGATTCTTAAGGTATGAAAAATAATAAATGATCGCTTAGGCGATATCATTGTAAATTAAAAATGAGCTATAGCTACAAGGCAGTGCACAAAAGAGTTATGCATTGCATTTTTCACTGCCGGTTCTTAGTGTTTGAAAAGTCAAGCCAAAGCTCAGAGATGTGTATTTGTTTGATTCGGGCTTTATATGGCTTTCCAACTGGTTCTGGTCCGATCAACACAAAGTTTGCTCTGAAAGTGCTTCATGTGTTCTAAAAATGTGGGCTCTAAAAATGCGTCGCCAACAGACATACAAACATAACCAGTGTCCTTTGTGGAATTCTTACCAACACCATCCACAAAAAGTTACTAAAAATCTTCATTACCTACTGCGCCACGGAGCACCCCTGATCAATAAATGATGATAGAGGAGGTACGGATCTATATTTCGCTTTTCACATAATGCGTCTTTGAAGTTTATACTATGGATGGCTTCTATATTTTTGTGTCAAACCAAGACAAAAACCTTAAGTTTATTATTTTATGTTAAAGGCCCATATATATATACATGTCTACAAGATGCTTCTGTTCATGTTGCTCAGCACTTCTCAAAAACTAGCCATTTTAGTGTACGAAGTTGCGGATTTATACATCACGTTTCTTTGAGTTCAACATAAAAAAAATCAAGTAAATGACCCATGAAGGTTGTTTGTACATTCCTTTATTTTCTTCCCTTCATCGTTTTCACCGAAGCGTACAGACTTTTGACTTCATATTTGTTACCGAAGCGTACAGAAATTCCGATCACCCAACCGAACAGTAGTTTAGTTTCGGTTTGCACCGAAGAGTACACATTGCAAAATTTCAAAACTTTATAAAAGCTAAAATCGTAAATATAAGCAACGTATTTTGGTACAGTTGTAAGAATATGACATTTCCCCACCGATCGAGGCACATTCTTTTACCATTAGCTTTCTATTCGATGAAATAAAGCCAGTTTTCCTCCGGTCTCCCCCTTAGTTTTTCAACTTCATCAAAACATCATGTTCAGCGCGGGATTACGTACAAGAGGCACTCCCGTTTTCTAATAAGCTACTATCGCTTGATTTTTCAATCAAAGCTCTTTAGACTGGTACCTCACTCGTTGTAGGGGATGCAATTTGAAACAGGTTTGGAACAAAATTAAACGACACTTACTTTGTCAATAACACGTGTCCGCCATCTTGAATTCACCGAAGAAATTTCCCGTACAGAGTTTCCATACAGTGTTTTTACTCTAAGGATGAGCTTGTTTCCCTTTGATTAGGAGTCGGTCATGTTAGAATCGAAATAAATCTTCTTTCTATAGGGGCTTATCGTTGTGAGTTATGATGCGCAATGAATAAACCATCCAGGCTATCGCCCTCGTGGATTATTTATAGCGCCTCATTAGTCACAACTATGGTTTATTGAACGATAAACCACGATAGGAAGAAGATTATTTCTTAAGTAACGGATCTATATAACCGATTTTCTCCAAGCACCGACTGAAACATGAAGTATACGAAGAAGCCTTATGAATGAAGAAAATGGACCAAAATCGACAGGTTTGGACATTGGTCAGTCTGCCCGTGCTGCACCGTCTGACCCATCTTCGCAAGCCAAGGCCGACGATTCACTACGACTACGTTACTCTACCGGTTGCGGATCGAGCTTGATTTTTACGTTCACCCGATACGCTTTTTCATTGGATGTAGCCAGCTCTTGATAAAAATAGAACAAGGTCTCTACCTTTCGAATAGAGGGTAAAACATGGAAACCCACGTGGATGTTTGCTTATCGCTTCATGTGTATTTGTAAGCGGTTTAAAAACGATATTTCATTTGCAGTTAAAAATATGATGTAAAGGCTGATAATAACCAGCATCCAATAGAGGGCGCATCGCAGGAATCTCGAAATCGGGCTCAATCAGCCAAGGTAAGATCCACGTAGTGATCGTAAACTTAGCTCGCGAAGATGTGTCTGACCTTGGTGAATACTTTTTGCAGATTAATTAATCCTCTTCAAAGAGTTTGACTGAACCGCTATCAACATGGATGAATTTAATCGGGTAAGTAAATAAGAGTAAGAATTCAACATGCAGTGCTGTGTCCTTTCAAGGAATCGTTGTGACATTAAATTTTGTTTCTTTCACTTAAAGTAGTCCGGTGTAATGCGGAGAAATTACACCCTTTACAAAATGACCCACGGGTAATTTCTCGACGTCGCGAAATGACCCGTTGGTCATTTTATAATGGGGGTCGTTTCTCTGCATTACACCGGCAAAAACAGCTTTCAGAGGATTGACGGTGAATGTATTTAATTCATCGCTTTCCGAGGGCGGATCTTTGTTTCTACTTGTTTACGTGGAAACTAGGCCTCTAACTAGAAAACCGCGTTGTGGATCAGGATACGTTTGTCTGAATGAATGGTGGACAGCAATGCACAGGCACAGGGTAACGGGGACTGCAGCAATGGGAAAGCCTAAAAAAAGATAAATTTATTTTGCGGAGGCGAGGGGGAGGGGGAAATGCATAACTTATTAATATTTTGGTTCGAAATACTAATTTTCCAATTCCTTTTCTTAATTTGATTTTTTTTTAAAGCATTGGTAATAGATCTACCTTCCTGCGCAAATATTATGTATCAAAAAGTTATTGCTTAATCCCGATAAAAATCGTGATGTAACAGAAATGAAACTACAAAAGACAAGCGCATCCCATGTACATGTTAATACTCGGCAGTAGTTGGCTTTTGAGTTGAAAAATCTTTCAGAAAAATATAATTGCCCCCTTTTTCCTGATACTAAAGCAACAGCAATACATTGATGTAAACATCGTATATGATGGCTAGAGATCAGAGAAGATCAATATTTTCGAAACACGAAGAGCTAGACAGGCTTTAGATAAGACAAAAGCATGGCAATCTTTCCGAAAACAGCCGAGCTAAAATGTTTGTTTTTCTGAAATATGAAGAATTTACACCCCTCTCATGTCTTATCTTCCTACGCAATCCTTCGTACGCCTATGTGTTGGTCACGTAGCTTGCATCAAAACAGTTCTCCAGCTGTACCACAAAACAATCCTGATTTGAATAAGAAACAGACCAGAAATAAATAAGTAAATAAATAAATAAATAGAAAATCTGGATCATTCTTGAAAGGGCATAAAGGTAGAAAGCAAGGAATACCAAAAATGAAATGAAAATGAAGAATTGAGAAACATTTTCACTCTTTCGCAGCTGACAGAATACTGGACACAATAAACTGGATGGTATTTACATTTGTGACGCCACCTAGTTGTAGCACTTAATTCAGACGATATTTCAGTAGAAATACTTCAGCTATTAGCTGATATTCTTACACTAGCGTCCAAACACTTTGCTCAGAAACCCTATCTCTCTTGCGTTCACTAAAGGGAGGTAATTATACTAAATGCGTGCACTTTTGCACACATCCCGGACAAAAGTGATGCAACAAAAAGCTAGACGGTACAAAAAAGAACAATCTGTTTTTGATGTATATCGGTAATATTTTTTAAATCTATAATAAAAAGGCGTTAGAATGATGAATAAGATGAATGATGGAGAGCCAGGCTCTCTCCTTAAGCATTCATTTAAACCCTTTATCAAACGATCATGTATTTTCAAGATCCTCAACAAAAAGACTTTTGGAATAATGACTCGTTTTTACCAAATATAGTCCTTCTATAGATTTAGAAAGAAACACAATTTCTGATTGGCTAAACCTTTTGGATTAGCCAATCAGAAAGTGTGCCTCTTTCAAATTTAGAAAATTCTGGAGAATACGACTTGAATACGATCCCAGAACTGTGGGAAATATAACCATTTGACTGCTTATTTGGCTTCAGTAATATATGGCCAGGCCTCTGAAATATTTTGCTCAAAATCACACTTATGAAAACCTCAGGGACTTGGCTGAGGTAGTTTGTCCAGACCTAGATTTTTATTATTTTAATTCAAAACTATTGGGTTTCAAGAATATTTATTCCTGTTGTAATACACGAAAATTATAGCTATTTCATTACAGTAGTTTGTTGTTTAAATTCCATTTTTGATATGAAACATGCTTTGTGAAAAGGGGATTTCGTTTATTTGCAAAATGCATCGATTCAGGTCAGCCTGCACACTTAGACCTGTGCCGAAACTTTTTGTTTCGGTAAATATTTTGCATGTCCAACTTAAGATTCACCAGCTTGCTGGACAAATGGATTTTATGAACCCATGGTTTGTTATTTGAACAAATGCTTAGTGTGATGCATCAAGGAGTTACACAAGCTCAATTTCACCAGAGCATTGTTTATATTATTTTGGTCATATCAAGACGTACATGTCATTTTTCGATGCATTACCTAGATTTCGTTTAACAAAAACTATACATATATCGCTCTCTTAAAGCCAACAAAACCAACCCTGAACGATCTTCATCGGTGAAAGAACAATGAATCTCGTCGCAATAATTATCATCAATCAATCTCCCAAAAAAATGGCCGGAAGTCATGTTCATTGTGTAGCAGAAGATGAACTGAAGCAAAATGTTTTGGCCATGCAAAATTCAATCTCATTACATAAGAATGACTTGCTCTGTAAGTTACTGAGCTAGGCATTTTAGTGAACAAAAGTGGATGTAATGCATCTTCGTTATGGATGATACCAAGCCGGTCACTATTTTACTATGGACCTATAAGACCCGTGTTCTATAGAAATTCTGACATCGGCTTATCCTTGAAAAATTTACCAAAAATAAAACGTTTCCTGCACGTCAGCAGGCGGACCAGGATCGATATTTTTTTCAAAATGCATCAAGCCCCCTTTTCACAGAGCATAGCTCATTAAGAGTCACTTTAATTATCTCTTTCCCAAACGACAAATTATAGACTCTTCCAAACTGAAAGAGTTTGCAGACGACAATTTTAGATTTTGAGAAAATGGCAGCAAGTTCCCAAAAAGGGTAGAAAACACTGTGGGAAAAGGAGAAATTGCTCGTTACAGTGTTTTCAAAAGACTTTTACTGCAGATACGTAAAAACCAGGGCTTGTTTGGGAAAGGGTTAAATCGAGATAGCAAGTGCACCTATCCAGGTATGCATATGTTGCATTTGTATTTGTTATAACTATCTGAATCAAAGGGTTTTACAAAAAAACCTGTCGCCGACATAATTACTATGTTCGGGGTTATCAGTGTTGCAATAAAAAGCGAGTTAACAACTCGCAATAAATCATTGCTTTTCATTCACTATCGTGCACTTGTCATAGATATTGAGTAAGACCGAGTGCGAGGCTGTCAGTATACATAAATCAATTACTACTGTATTCAACTGCTTCAATCTGAACGCAGGTGTACTGGGACGCTTAACGGGAAGTGGGGCGCTAAATAGTAGTATCCCCTTATTTCTTCAATAAAATCAATGTTTTCGGTAATTATTCGAGTCATCTCCATGATAAGAACCTAAAGTTACAACAATCTCTTTGACTTTGAATAGATGACATGACAATTTCTCTGTTTAACAGTTCTGAGTTAAGTATTACGATTTGAAAGTTTATGTCGAAAAAGGTATAACGGTGTTTGGTATTTTATATCAAAGTACTGGACAGAGTTCTTTTGGTCTGTATTTTTCAAAGAAAACGCAGTGCTTAGCATCTTAAACACAGGGATAGTTTTCCAGATTTGAATACCCAGTTTTCACGACCACTGTGCAGAATTACAGAACCTTGAAGTCAAGCTGATAATTTTTGAGTAGCAGTTTTCATTATAGTGATGATTGATTTCTGGATTTCTACATTTTTTTCTCTTACCTTTAACTTTGTGAAGTTTCTACTTTTGTATTATTACTGAGATCCTTGACAGGCAGGTCACGTTGTTCACTATATTAGCCATGTTCTAAACTTATCGCCAAATTAGAAACATGCAACATTTTTCTGTTTAGTTTGAACCATAGGCACAGGTAATTCATCATTTCTCTTTCTCCTTCCCATCCAACTTTTTCAAATCTTTATTCTTTGTATCGCCACAATTACAAGCCAGACCTAGGGAACTCATAAATGGTTTAAAGCTTTTAACTCACAACCTAATTTTTAATGACCCCGAGCTATATGTATAGTTTTTGAAAGCTCTGTAGAAAAATGAGAAAGTAATGGTATATCATTTCTCTTTATCCCATTATGTTTCCTACCATTTCTCAGACTACTCCCATTTCCTTGGCCACATTTCATCTCTTGTCTGAAAACACTTTCAATTCAATCCAATCTAGAATGTCATCGTTTAGAAAAGATCTAACAACGGAAAGGAAAGGACGCTCCACTTAGAAACTTGATACCATGCACTTCTGGAGCAAAATTAAAGAACAAATTTAAAATTGTATGTGTCTGTGACCTGGGTCTCTTTACTTGTTTCTAAAGGCTAATACTTGTCATAGAGAGAAAGGCTGGAGAGGTGGGGTTTAAGGTCAAGAATACAATGAACAAATGGTCCCGACTAATCTTTACATGAACAGCAAAGGAGATGAACCAGTGGTTGTTATAGTGATATTGAATTAAGAATGGGGATATACCATGGTCCGGTTCTTATATCAAAACAAACCAATGATAAGTAAGTATTTCAAAAATACCTAAAACACAGGATGAATACAATCATATACCAATTTGTGGAATAAAATGCTTTTAATTCTCGTCATTACAACTCAACAATTACATACAGCTATTCTGTTCTTGTTCGTCTGCAATAAGAGGTTATTCAATTGAGTTCATGCTAGAAATGGTTAAATACGATAAGTTTGTGGTCCGAACCACAATCATAACCTTCGAGCGCGAAAACCAATGGCAAACTGTATCAAAGTCTCGAAACGGGGACAATGAAAGACAGTGAGACAAAAGTTATCAGCTGCCTTAAAATGACGAATGAAACAAACATGGCTACAAACCAAGCCAAACACAAAGTTAAACGCCACGAATTAATTTTCATGGTGTTATCTTCCTCTTGCGAATCAAACAAAGAAAATCAGACAGTCATGTGTCCTTAATGGCGGCAAATTTAAACTTAATTAACAGAGCACCGGGACCAATCATCCAGTTGATTTGATATTTAAGTTAAGAACTCAGTGTAATTTTGCTTCCGTTTGAAGGACTGTTTTATGCAAGTGACCACCTAAATAAACATGTTTTACGGACAAGAAGGACCTCCATTACCCGTCATTACCTACAAAAAAGCCATACAACTTCGAGGTGGGAAAGAAAAAAGTTTCATCCCAAACGTTGTCATTTTCTCTACTAAAATTCAGAGGCAAAATTGTATGGGGAAAAGCAGCAGAGTGTCATAGCTGGTGATTTTCACTAACTTTCTGTTAAAAAAGGTTTCTGGGCTCTTATTCAACAACCATTCTTAAGAACGTACTCTGCCTTATTCTCCAGAATTTTCTATATTTGGAAGTAACACAACTTCTGATTGGCTAAACCATTCGGTTTAGCCAATCAGAAATTATGTTACTAGCAAATTTAGAAAACCTTTGAGATTAGGACTAAGAATATTATGGTGAATACAGGCGCTGGTGTGACCCCAGATAGCCTCCAAACATACCGGGCCATAGTTGTAATACTGGAAGGGTTCGCTCCCTGCTTCTGGGTCGTTTTCGTCGTGCTTGTCGACGTACCGCTACACAGAGTTTGTTTTTGATCAGCAAAAAGTTTACAAAATACTCCCAATACCACTTTCTAGACCGTTTTATAAAAACCATTGAACTAACTCTTCGTAGAAATGCAAAGCAAAGCTCAGGCTTTGTCTGAAAAAAAAAAAATCAAAGGTCAGAGGCAGTGATTCCAGTATGTTAAATGCGCCAGAGTTACCGATGGGACACCTACCTAATGGTGTCCATGTTGTCAAGTTATATCTAAATATAGACGCTTGACCTACGAACGAGAAAGGTTATCCCAAGGTTTAATATAGTGAAATTTCAGCATACAGAGCGTTGTATTGAAGAGCAGGATGGAGGGTGATGGGTATGGAACGCCGTAGCTGTCTTTTCTTTAAAAAAATTACGTTGCTCAGTCCACTCCTATCTTGTTGGGTTGAATTGAAATGATGAACAGTCAGCTGGGATTAAAGTCATCTCCAAACATCATTTTGTTCGGTTAGCAAGCCATTCAGAAGTAGTGGGTAAACATTTTGTTCTGTTTATTTCTCATTATGTCCAGTTAGATTAACATTATGATGGGTTAACATGTTACTTTATTCCGTCAATTAATAATGAAGTTCGGTTGACATATCATTATGTTTGCTTTATTAAATATTTTGTTTGCTACCTGGGTATTTTATTCAGTTTATTGATTATTATAATTTGTTTACTTATTAATATCTTGCATTAGATAGAATTAAGTTAGGTTAATTGGTTATTAAGTTTGCGAATTACACATCGTATATTATTGTCATATCATTGTATCTGAGTAGGTACAAATTATAGTTTGAAAGCATGCTACCATGTTTAGTTAGTAAATTTTATGTCCAGGTAGACTAGTATTATGTTCTGTTGCCCCGATATTTTGTTTGGTTAAACTACGATGATGTTCGGTTAACATAACATTATGACTTGATCAATAAACATTTAGTGATGTTACTGTGTAATTTTATATACTTGATCCATTATTATAAGCTTTTTACTTGTCAAAATGTTCTAGTAAAAAATATGAAGGTGGGTTAAAAGGTATATTCGTTTTGTTAAGAACACACCACAAAGTCTTTAAAATCATTGTGTCTAGGTGAATTGCAATTAAGGCTCGAAAATAGTTATTCAATCAGGCTTATTAAAACTAAATTGTAATTTACTGTAATTATGATTAGTTGAATGAAGACTATGGTAGGTTAACATATCCTTATGCCAGGTACACTTAATATGATATTAAGTGAACCTAAATACATCTTTCGTGACTGGTCAAATTGCATTGTATTGAGTTGAAGTAACCTTGTGTTACACAACGTTATGTTCATTTGGATATATTCGGTTTTCTTGAGCAACGAGTTAAATGGCGGCAAACGACGCGAATTTGAAGGTGGCTTTGGACGAGCTAGGCTTGTCAGTCCTAACTAATGCGTTTGCAAGGGAGCGAGTTGACGACGAAACTGCCATGTATTTGACAGATGGAGATCTGGTAAGGCTTGGAATAGAGACAATAGGGGATCGCCATAGATTCCGGGCAAAGATGAAGAACTGCAGGACGGTAAGTTGACCCAGACTCACGAGGCCCGACAGCCTCATTTGACAAATTAATGCTTGATCTTTAGGGAAAATACTATAAGAATGAGTCTACAAATAACGCTAAATGAAAGAAACCGTCATCGGGTAATGAAGTACTAAATCAGATTTCAAATTAAAAAAAAAAAGTTTCGTTTCGTACCACAACAATTTCGTACCAGTATCCTGGCATAACCAGTTTTCGGCTGTTTAACGTTTCGTCATAACGCATTCAATATAAAAAAAAATATTTAAATCATTTTTACATCAAAATCAACAAAGTAACTCTTTAACTGACGATAAAATTCAAACAGAGTTCACTGACCTCATTTTCTCTTTATTTATTCTCTGCGGAAGACCAGGTGATCACTTCCTCCAAGGGAAATCACTGTTATTTCTGGTAAATTCGCACCCTTGGTAAATTCAGAAGTTCAGGATGAGAAGAAAATTGAAATGTCTCGTAATTATGACACTTTTGAGAAGCATTAGTTCAATTTTTGTGTATGTATATGCAATATTACATAGTACTTTCCCTGGGTCATGAATTTGATTCAAACTAAGTTTAAACATATTTATTTTACATGGATTGAGAAACAAGTTGTTACAACTTGCCTCTCTTGAATTGATTCTGCTTCCTGGGAACTACACCAGTACTCACACCTAATGTGTGGGCCAATGAACAGTCCCAATGTTGACACCCGCTCCCAGGAATAGAACTCGACCTTATGATTGCAAGGCCGACGTTCTACCTCGTCACCACTGACACCATGGAGTCCGCCGCATGTAGCATATTCCATCTTGACGACTACGGTCAACCTTCTTGAATTTGATTCTTGGTCAACCTTCTTGAATTTGATTCAAGCTTGGTGGGAAAATTCTCTGTCTCACAAAACCACAGAAATGAACTGCAGAAGTTAGCCTAATTTTTTGTTGGTGTGAACTTTTAACCCATTACTACAGAATCTGAGTTTTAAGGAACATGAGAAAAAAGGCTGGTAACCAGCTTTTTCTCCCTTTCTCAAGTGCTTTTTACACTTTCTAAATAAAATTTCAAATTACGTATTTTGTGACATGATTAATTTGTCATCTGCAACAGCTTTCACTTTGGACCAGTCTAAAATTTTGTTGTCTGCTAATAGGTTGAATAGATCATCAAATAGAATGTGCAAACAACAAGAAGCCCTCTGTGATCTCTGACAATGACCTGGTATAAAAAGGTAACATGATTGCTGTTAGACATATTTTACGTCGTTTGACCATTTGATTTTGCATGTAAAGTATAGTTAAAGTGATGGAAAGTACAAGTCACAAGGTTAAGGAATGTGAACGTGCATACCATTCCATTTCATTGCATCTTTTGGGGGGGGGGTCATATGATCTAGGTCAAGGTAATATCTTTCATAGCTCTTGATAAGATAGGTTGATAGCATTCTAAATTCATTATTTCTCATCTTAACCCTCTGTTACCCTATGGGTACCCATGAAAATAATTGACATTTTGCATTTTAAAACCCCATCACTCCTATTATTTAGAGCTCAGTCGTTAAACCCTTATTCAAAACTTATACTTATATTTGGCATGTAGGTACCTTTTGTCTATATGCATATTCTGAGGGTCTTATATCCAAGGTCAAGGTCAAAATTATTACCCCTATCACAAAAATTAATCTTTTAAACTAACCATTCCCAATTTCCAAATAATTTTAAAATTACTAATGTAACATTTTCAGCTACACTTGCAAAAGGCCAGGAAGCTATTGTCATGGTGTAGTGTATGTCATGCTTCTGTTGGTCTGTCTGTGTATGTGTAAACTTTTCATTCAAATATCTTCTCAGAAACTACTGACTGGATTTCAACAAAATTTCACAGGGATGTTCCTTGGATGAAGCTTTATCAGATTCCATTATGAAATTTTGATCCGATGAAAAACAAGGCTTTTGTGGGCAGGGCTTATTTTCTGTCTATGACATATATGAAAACTTTAAAAAACTTCTTCCCCGAAACTACCCAATGGATTTTAACCAAATTTCACAGGGATGTTTTTGGTGAAGCTTGATCAATTTCCTTAAGAAATTTTGATCCGTTGAAAAACATGGCTTTTGTGAGCAGGGCTTATTTTAACTTAAAAAAAAAAGTCTGAAACCGCTCACTGGATTTCAACCAAAATTCACAGGGACGTTCCTTTGGTAAACCTTAATTAGACTTGTTCAAGTATCATTCAAATACAAATTCACACTATTAGTCTGTAATTAGTTGGTAGGTTAGCCGTAGATTAGTTAACCCACCATCATGATGATGTTAAAACTGGTGACCAACCTTGCTTTTCACACCTGTTAATTAACGATATTGATTGGTATCAATCAGCGGTTTAGTGCAATTGTAATTAAAGGTGTCATTTGGTTGTAATGTCATTCAATCCTGCGATTAACCCCTCCATGCGGAAGGCACATTCAAATTGTCATCTGCAATTTCTTTCAATTTGGACAGGTCTATATTTTTGTTACGTGGTAAAAAAAGAAGACTTGAATACATTGTAGGAAAAAGAAATTTGTGCTACCTGTTTATGTATTTCACCCTTTGGAAGGCAAACTATAGCCACATTTAAAGTGTTGTCTTCAAATTTTTACAGTTTGGACAAGTCTACATTTTTGTCATTTGATAAAGAGTTAAATGAATTAATTATTAAGGTCTGGAAATACTTTGAGTGATTTGATCTCCTGAAGGGGGAGTCACTCTGACGGATTTCAACATACCAAACCATCGGATACGTTTTTTTCATATGTTTGTATTACGATACATAAACATGTATTTATATATGGATGAAAAGTAAGGATGAGCAACTTTCCATTTATTTATTTCTTGAAACCAAGCCCCAAGTAGAGGGTTCTGTAAGATATGTTACCTAAATCCAACTTGTATTTCCATATATGGTTACGAAAATGTCCGATCACAGTCAAACTTTTTGTTCCGTACAACCGGTAGTTTGTATAAAAAATCCCGGTCCCTTGCGCTTCGAACTAGTGAGGTTCGACTGTATATTGGAATCTTCTCTGAAACTGCTCACTGGATGTATATCATCCATATTTGGCAGAATGTTCCTTCCCGGACGATGTCTCAAATCTTTGAATCGGCGAAGTTGGAAGAAATCATCCGGTGCTTGTTTTATTTGTGAGCTGGGCATTAGTGATAGCTCTAGTTTGAAAATAGTTTGAAAAGCTTATATGAAAATAAACAAAGATCTTATTGTAAATTTTTTTGACTTTTTTTTATTGATGTTGGACATAACATTCTCTGTGGTGTCCATGGTTGTGAGGTAGAGCGTCGGCCTTGCAGTCATAAGGTCCCAAGTTCGATTCCCGGGAGTGGGTGTCAACTTTGGGATTTTAATTGGCACAGACATTCAGTGCGTGTTGTTCCCAGGAGGCAGAATGGAGAGAGATTAGTATAAGTTGTAAGAACTTGTTTCTCAATTGATGTTAAATAAATATTTTTAAAGTAACATTCTTTGCATGCTGTCATATTCTTCTTCTGCCATATTATGTTTACATTGCTTTTCATCATCCCCTCCCCCCTGTTTAGTCGAGTTTTTTTCCACCAAAAAAGCTTCTAATATCAGGCACCGAGCCCCATAGCACAGTCGGTAGCATATAGGACTTGAGAACCTGAGGTCGCTGGTTCGATCTCCGGCTCGGCCAATATTCTTTCTGAGGATTGATGATAGTCATTGTAACAGGATTCATTCCTCTTTCACAGCTATCCATTGTTTCAACTATGGTTATGTGGGAAAGCAGTCAGTGGCTTGGAAAGAATATTGTGCAGAGTAATGGTTAAAAAAACTCCAGGAAAGCATGGATAGGTGCACTGGTTGCGGCAATATGGCTGAAATAATATTGAAAACAGTGTTAAACACCACATAATCAGTCAATCAATCCAATATCAGCCATGTTAGACAAATTTTTCACAGACACTCACTGAGTCTTCAATTTATTTACATAGCAACAAATGGGTATGACTAAAACAGAGACGTAGCGAGAAAATAAAATATTTATACGCACAGTGAGGCATGAACAGCCAATGCAGGGAGCGGGAGGGGGTGTCCCTTTATTTTGCTTTAAAGTATAGAAAAATTGCATAGTCATCAATGCACCAATTTAGCACATCTGTTTGAGCCGTGCTCTGTGAAAAGAGCCTGCGCAGTTCGCAGTTGACATTGGCCAAAACTTTTCGCTACTTTGAAATTTCTGCATTCTACACCATACAATCAATTGATCGATCAATTGACAAATTTGATCCTGTAGAGCCATAATTACATGATGTTGTGCTTGCTATAATGCAGCATGAAGATGCATTAAGCCCCCTTTGCCAGAGCATGGCTCATTTAGCTCAAAAAGGCGGGCAGACATAGAGAAAAGTCGATGCATGCAATGTGATGATGTGATTTGCAAATTTGGCACGCAAATTTTTTATATGCGTGTGCAGGGCTTGAAAAATTTTTCAAAATACACTTGTCCTGCAGGGCAAGTGGATTGAAAATTTTACTTGTCCTTCATAATTTTTACTTGTTCATCATGAAAATTAAAAAAGAGATCATTCAAACTTACAAAATTTAATGTATATTTACAAATTACATGATGTTACTGCACTTTTTTGATATGTTTTAATCAAATTATTCAGTCTCTGTATCTGAACTATCCTATTTTGTTGTCTAGGTCTTGGCCCAGAATAAACGAGACCTCTCAAATGTCTATTTTCTGTCCCCATCCACGACAGAATACTCTCTTTAGGGTCAAATGCTTCTAATAATTTTTCCCAATTTCTACACCATTTGTTTCCTTAAGATAACACCTTTCTGAAAATTTTGTCATAGGTTCACCTTCTGTAGCTAGGTAATATTATTATTATGCAGTATTAACTGATTACCAAACAACATAATTTTAGACATGTCCAAATTGAAAGCATTTGCACACAAAATAAATGTGACTCTAACAATTAAATTTGTTTTGGGAAGAGCAGAAAACATTGTGGGAAAAGGAGAAAATGCTGGTTACCATAATTTTCTCCTTTTCCCACAATGTTTTCAAAATGCTTTCTTCTTCAGGGTCATTAAAACTCGGGATTGTGTGGTATAGGGTTAAATAACTTTTCATATTTTTAGCTCACCTGAGCACAACGTGCTCAAGGGGAGCTTTTAGGGTCACTGGGTGTCCGTCGTCCATCGTCCGTCATGCGTCGTCCGTCGTGCGTCGTCAACAATTCTTTAAACATCAACTCCTCCTAAACCGCTGGGCCAATTTGGACGAAACTTGGCAGGAATGTTCTTGGGAGGTCCTCTTTAAAAATTGTTCACAGAATTTGATTCCGTCAAAAACTCTGGTTGCCATGGCAACGAAATGGAATTTTTTAGCAAATTCTTTAAAAATCTTCTCCTCTGAAACCGCTGGCCGGATTTTGAAATTATTTCACAGATATGTTCCTTGGGTGACCTTTTTCAAAAATTGTTCGTGAAATTTTGATCCGTCAAAAATTGTGGCTCTGGTGAATGGGGGCTTCTTGCACTATACAGAAATCAAGGAATTCTTTAAAAATCTTCTCCTCTGAAACGGCTGGTCAGATTTTGAAATAATTTCACAGATGTGACCCTTTTCAAAAGTTGTTCGTGAAATTTTGATCCGTCAAAAAATGTGGCTCTGGTGATTGGGGGCTACTTGCACTATACCGAAATGAAGGAATTCTTAAAAAATCTTCTTCTCTGAAACGGCTGGTCAGATTTTGAAATAATTTCACAGAGTTGTTCCTTGGGTGAGCCTTTTCAAAAATTGTTCGCGAAATTTTGATTGGTCAAGAAACATGGCTCTAGGGAATGGGGGCTACTTGCACTATAGGGAAATGAGGAAATTCTTAAATTATTTTTTTCTCTGAAACCACTGGTCAGATTTTGAAATAATTTCACAGAAATGTTCCTTGGTAGACCCTTTTCAAAAATTGTATGCGAAATTTTGATTGGTCAAGAAACATGGCTCTGGTGAATGGGGGCTACTTGCACTATAGGGAAATGAGGAAATTCTTAAAAATTTTTCTTCTCTGAAACCGCTGGTCAGATTTTGAAATAATTTCTCAGGGATGTTCCTTGGATGACCCTCTTCAATAAGTGTGTGCGAAATTTTGATTGGTCAAGAAACATGGCTCTGGTGAATGGGGGCTACTTGCACTATATGGAAATGAAGAAATTCTTGAAAATTCTTCTTCTCTGAAACCCCTAGTCAGATTTTAAAATAATTTGACAGAGATAATCCTTGGGTGATCCTTGCTTTTGTGAATGGGGGCTACTTGCACTATATGGACATGATGAAATTCTTGAAAATTCTTTCTCTGAAACCCCTGGTCAGATTTTAAAAGAAATTTTCCGAAATGTTCCTTGGGTGACCCTTTTCAAAACTTGTTCATAAATTTTGATCCATCAAACATGGCTCTCGTGGATGGGGGATACTTGCTCTTATACAGAAATGAAGAATTCTTAAAAATTCTTTTTAAAACTGATGTTCAGATTTCGAAATTAATTTTACAGGTGACCTTTTGAAAACTGCTTAGCAAAATTATGAATTTGGTTCCAATGTTTCAATACCTCAAAAAAAAAATAGGCTATAGTCATCTCAAAAATTCAGGTGAGCGATCCAGGATCATCTTGGCCCTCTTGTTTACTGTTTTTAGCTCACCTGAGCACGAAGTGCTCATGGTGAGCTATTGTGATCGTGCTGTGTCCGTCATCCGTCTTCCGTCGTCAACTTTTTACCTTGTGTATGCCCTAGAGGCCACATTTTCAGTCCGATCTTCATGAAACTTGGTCAGAATGTTTGTCTTGATAAAATCTCGGACGAGTTTGAAATTGGGTTATGTGGGGTCAAAAACTGGGTCACTAGGTCAAATCTTAGAAAAACCATGTGTACGCTCTAGAGGCCACATTTTCCGTCCAATCTTCATGAAACTTGGTCAGAATGTTTGTCTTGATAAAATCTTGGACAAGTTTGAAATTGGGTCACGTGGGGTCAAAAACTAGGTCACTAGGTCAAATCTTTGAAAAAACCTTGTGTACGCTCTAGAGGCCACATTTTCAGCCAGATACTTGTGAAATTTGGTCAGAATGTTTGTCTTGATAAAATCTCGGACGAGTTTGTAATTGGGTCAAAACAAAATGGGGATCTTACTTCAGTAAAGTAACATATTTATATTATTATGTTATTTTCAGAGAAGGGAGCAGGAGACTTTTGGTTCAGCAGGAAGAATCGTGCGACAGGTAAATGAATCCCTCCATGGACAGCAGAGGACTAATTTATTCAATCATTCCAGAGGTTTTGGCCACACAAGATCGAATTCACGAAAGAAACTTAAGGCCAACAGATTTACAGGCTGGACAGCGAATTTCTATTGTTTGAGTAGTAATTCAACCAACCATATTCCTTCTGCTTCTGAAAAAGAAATACTAAGAAAGGCTGGATTTGGTTTGAAAAAAATTCGACTTGAAAATTGCGATGATGAAGAGACTGTGATTGAAAAAATAATGTGCAGTGATGTAAATGACGAAAACGAAGTTGTGGGGTTTCCACAATTAAGGGAAGCGGGCGGCATTGAACTGATGAGAACTGCACAGAACTGTCGAGATTTAAGAGTCATTGGTTTTAAATGGACCTCAAAAGAGCTGAAATGTAACATAGGTTCACAAGCCAGAATCTACATTAGACCAGTGCAAAAATCTCTTCCATTGCAACCTATAACGTCAGATGAATCACTGGAAGAGGGCCAATGCTTTAGCACATGTAAAAACTGCAATGAAAAAATACCTATGCGTCAGTTGAGACAACATATTGAAAGTTGCACAAATACAGAAATGATGGTGAGTGAACAGTACCCAACAACGGAAGAATTTACAGAAGCACAGTACATTCCGTTAGGCCAGCTACAAACACTAATTGATACAAGTGAACAATTATCTGCTCTTGCTACAGGGTCAGATATTCCACACACTATCACAACAGACCAGCTACAAACACTAAGTGATACAAGTGAACAGTTTTCTGCTCTTGCTACAGGGTCAAATATTCCACACACTATCATAACAGACCAGCTACAAACACCAAATGTTACCACTGAATTTTCTTCTTATCCAACAGGGTCAGATATTCCGCACACTATCGCAACAGACCAGTTGTTGCCATCACAAAGTGAAACAACAGACCAGTCAGGATTACCAGCACTTCCTCTCACTACATATAACACAGAGCAGTTATTATTACCCATAAACGATGATAGTGAACTACCTGTTGAACCTAAACACTCAGTGAAAGAAATTGTACAGAAAGTAGTTAATTTTTGTCGAGAGAAAGATATTCTTAACCCTGTGGAAATTCTGAAAAAAATGCAAAATGATGTTGTCACAGGACGTGACCTAGACATTATTGATGTTAACTCTGTTATAGTAGGGGACACGAATTACATCATTGTTGATAGAGAAGATATCTTGCAGACAGGTTTTGAAGAGTTAGAAAACAAGACTGAGATGGAGTTAAGAAATACTCTTGAAGTTCAATTCTATGCAGAGGTAAGTTTGCTGGATGATCTTAAAGACTGATTTTTTTATGCCCCTGCATTGATAGATGAGGGCATAGTTTTACCATTGTCATTCTGTCCGTCTATCTGTCTGTCTTGTCTGCCCAAAAACTTAACATTTCCCTGTAAAATCTAAGTTACTCAAGTCATAAGGCTCATATATTGTATGAAGGTACATCTCATAGATACGCATTTTCTGGTACCAAGGTCAAGGATATCTTTCAAAGTCAAGATCAATATCAAGGTCACATTTTTTCAAAACTTAGCCAAAAAATTATCACTTTCCTGTAACTTGAAACTATCTAAGTCACATATATGAAGGTACATCTCACTGATATTCATCTGCTTGTACCAAAGGTCAAGGTCGAGTATCAAGGTCATCTTTGAAATTGGCCATTACAGGGACATAAGTGTTTCACAAGCACATCTTGTTTCTTTTATTTTTGAGCAAGCTTATTGAGTATTCAAGTAAAAACAAGGTGTAATGCTTTGCTTTAAGTTTTATGTGCAATAATACCATGTTTCTGTAATTACTTAAAGCTATTGCTTCAAAACTTGGCACATGCATTTCATGACTGTTATACCTAGTTCTTGGCCAAATTTAGTTAAGGACTTGTGTTAAACCCTGTTGATGCTGACCCAGACTAAGGTGGCTTTTGCAGACAGTGCACACAAATTTACAGTCTGATTGTGGTCTACACTTTCTGCATTTTTGCAGAAATTTGATCCCTTTTCATTTTTGTTTAATATCTGTCAACTCTTGACAACTCTTGTTAATTTCAAGCTAGACTGTTTTTGAAGAAAAGGTTGTTCCATAATAGCTCAATGTTTTTGTGGTCTATTTGCAAAAACTTTGGCATTTCATGATATTGTCTTTGCTTCAAATTAAAATGTGAAGTTGAAACTGTGAACAGTAATTGTTGTTTGCTATCAAAAGAGCAACCATACAACAAGGGCATGTAGCTCTAAAAATACTTGAGTTAGAAATGAGAACAATACTTAAGACTTTAACTCAAGCACTTGCAGTCAATTGTTGGCAGCCAAGCCACAATAGCTCAGTCAGCAATGTCCTGGGCTGTTGATCCAGGGATCACTGTTTTTGCCTTGGTTCAAATCACGGCTTGGGCTACATTCTTTCTGACGTTTGACAATAGTCATTGCGACAAAGGCGTTATTCTGTCTCATCATAGCGATTGATAAGTAGTTTGTCTGTGGGATCAGCAGCTGGTGGCACAAATTTAATGTTGTGTTTAATCTGATTTAAGAAATGACAGGGACACATAATTACATGCACCAGCTGCTGCAATGTAGATAAAAAATTGTTGAACTTGGCATTAAACCCCATACAAACAAGTGAAACAACCAATGGTGGTTCTTTTGTTAGCTTGACTGTTTTTCGAAGAAAAAGTCAAGTTATTGTCAAAGCCAGGTCGTCGTCATTGTAGTCGTTGTCATCGTCGTGCAAAAACTTGAACATTTTGTAATATATCTGCACCCTCTCAAGATACAAACTTGAAACTCTGAACATAATTATGTTCACTATGAAAAGGGTAGCCCATGTGACAAAGGAAGGTAACTCTAAAATATTTTGGACTGAATTATGCTCCTTTTTTGACTTAGAATTTTTACCCACTATCAGACACTTGACAGTTGAGCGCTGCGCTTGTTTTAAATGATGGTAAGTGTTTACACTTTAGAAAAAGTCCCTTTTACATATTGAAGGAGTCAAAGGTCACCAAGGGTATTTTTGCTTTTACCACATGATCTAAATTTGTGCTCAAAAGTCCATAATTAAGAAAATGTTTACAATGCTACTGAAAAAGCAAACGGGTCAAGGCAATGGAAAAAATATGGTAGACGACTCCAAAACACTAAACAAGATGTGTTTGTGGAATAGAAAATTCTTCCGTGATGGCAAATTATCACTTTGAATTTTGCAAAAATGTGACCTTGATATTTGATTGTGACTTTTACAAATGACCTTGATTATGGTATCACTGGTAATGTCTTACCACAAGGAGTGCATATTTGAAATATGTACTATTCAAAAATTAAGGCCAGATCTTGCTTTAAAAACAAAAAAGTTAAGCTTCTTGCAGACAGACAGACATACAGACAGAACAAGACTGTTTATCAGATTGGCAAACACAAATGTCTTAAGTCAGTATGATTGATAGTCTTTGAATGAGTTTTAAGTTCACATCAGCTTAACATGCTGAAGATGAGCTTTTGTGATGTCCAATGTCTGTCTTCCGTCCCGTGTCCCATCATGTTTCTTTCACATTTTCTTTAAACATCTTCTCAACTAGTCATCATATTTCAGCCAGATTTCACAGAATTCGTCTTTGGGAATGGGTGATACACTTCCAAAATACTTCGAAAAATTAAAATCAATGAGGAACTGGTTGCCATGGCAACTGAAAGATTAAAAAATAAAAATAAACATCTCTTCCCCCAAAATTATTAGGCCCCCAGATCTTTAATATAAGGCATGTAGCACTATAAGCAACAACCAAATTATGGCACAGGAGTCAAACTTAGCCCTTTGTTGTAGGGTCCCAGATTTTACATAGAGATATGGAAGGAAATACTTTAAAATCTTCTTGTTTGGAACTGTAAGGCCTAGAGCTTTCATATTTGGTATGTAACATTGTCAAATGGAATTCTATCAAAATACTTCAAATTATATCCTTTAAGCCAAATTTGGCGCTGTGTTGAGGGGTCCAATATTTTACATCCAGATAGAGAACAAAATCTTAAATATTCCTCTAGGGTTAGATGAGAAACGCTACTGATTGCGAGGTCAAGGGGTTAAAGGTCAAGGTCATGAACCCAAATTCTAACTTTTGCTTGTGGGTGCTCTACATGCAGCAGTTTTCATCCAATCTCTGTTAAACACATGTGAGTTGCCCTGGATGAGACTATGAACCCAATTCATTTAGAGGTCTCAGAGTCAAAGGTCAACGTCATAAGCTCAAATTTTAAGTTTTGCGTGTGGGCAATCTACATGCTGCAGTTTCCATCCAATCTCTTTCAAACTATACATGTGAGTTGCTCTTGGTGTGACAAGAAACCCTATTCATTTAGAGGTCATGGGGGCCAAAGTCACTTGCTCAAATTTTAAGTTTTGTTTGTGGGTGTCCTTGCCCAAGGACACTCCTACAAAAAACCCTAGAGGATCAGTTTGTCTCAAACCTGGGGCTATGCAGGACCCCTCACATTTCAGAAATTTTCTACTGTGGGCGCATTTGTGAATCACAAACATTTGATCTAGTTTCTAAACATGAATTCAAATATTTGTTACTCTACTAGTACATGTTTATCATTTTTTGAATTAACATACTGATGATTAAAACTTTATAGATTTGCTTAACTTCAGGTTGCAGAAGATTATGGTGGCCCCTGAAAAGAATTTTTCAAACTGATATTGACGGCCATAAAGGAGAAATACTTTGATAATGGCCTAAGAGAACTCCTTGCAGATGACTACAGAAAAGTGGGAGTTGTTTTTGGTAAGATTATTTAAATATCTTTAAAAGTCCTTCAAAGTATTTTGTTTTCCATACTGAACTTTAGTTGTCATGGTAACCAATAAAAAAAAAAAAAACTTAAAAATTTTATTCTCAAAAATCATCACTACTTGGTTGTTCCTATTGTTTCTTGTATAAAGTCTCCCAGAATGCATAACAGATTTTGGAATAATGTCACAGAATTTGTACTTTGCTGACCCTTTTCAAAAATTGGTCATGAAATTATTAATGTCTTAAAAATCATGCTCATGGATAAGGGCTTATTTGCAGTATATGGAAATGATGATAGTTTTTCAAGATTTTCTCTGAAACCTCTGGCAAGCTAGGTTTTGGAATCATTCCACAGAAATGGAACCAGGCAGTCCTTGCTCTCTTTTTTATCGTTTGACCTTCAGTGAGACCTTGAACTTATCAAAAGTCTCACTCTTTAATAAATGCATATTCATCATTTTTATCAGTGCCTGTCGAAGATACTTTAGTTATACCCCCACCTATGAAATGGGGGGGGGGGGGGGGCGGCTATACTGGTTTCACCATGTCTGTCTGTCTGTCTGTCCATAAGCATTTTGTTTCCATACTCTAACTCCGAAACCGTTTGAACATGAAACTTTACAAAAGTGATGTCCATGAACAAGGAAGTGCCAAATTGTTTTTGTGTCATTGATCAGAGGTCAAGGTCACATGTGAACATTGTTTTAAAAGTTGTGACTGTGCTCTTACTCAGAAACTGTTTCACCTGGGAACATGAAACTTTACTCATGTTTTGTCTATGACCAAAGGAGTTAAAAGCTATTGTGTCATAGATCAAGGTCATTGATTATGCTGCTCAATTGACAAGGTGTGGTGTGTGTGTGTGTGTTTGTGGGGGAGGGGGAGAGGGGGGGGAAGGAGGGGCAGGTATTAGTCCACTTTGGGAGGGTTCTAGTTTTTTAATGCAACACTTTTTCTCTATCTCCATGGCAAAGCCCTTTTGAGGGACCCTTAATTGTTTCAGTGACAATTCTAGTCAATTACATATTGTGCTCCCTATACCTCAGTCAAATTTAATTTTTCATTTCAGCTCTCAGCATACTACAAAATGGAAAAATGCCCTGTTTTATGAATGAAGAAGTGTTGATGGAGTTGTGGGATACAAGTAAATCACCCTCACCATGTATAAAAAACCTGCGAATTGGAATGGATACTTTAGGAATATTTGAGGTATAATGTAATTTTTAGTTTACCTAAGCATAAGCTCAAGCAGATCTGTTTTGATCATGCATTGTCAGCAGTTTTTACCTCAACTAGCCAAAAGGCCAGGAGAGCTTATGTGATGGCATGTTTCATGCCTGTCCATGAGCGATCCATCACCATCTTGTCCCTCTTGTTTGCAAATCTTACTTTGGTGTGATCTTTAGCTTACCTTAGCGTGTAGAACGAGTTATTGTGATCGATGACGGTCAATCCCAGTTCCTTTGTTAAAAAGTCTTTAAAAATCTTATTAACCATACACCTAGTGTCAACCAAACTTCTCAGATATGATTCAGCTATTTACACTCACAAGCTTCACATATTACTCAAATGTTATGCAACAGATTTTTTGTATGCTTTCAGTATAAAAACATTTTGTTAAAACACAATCAAAAAGTTTTCGTGCAATCCCTTTGTATTTGGCCGAGACATAATGTATGTTGCTTCAAATGGCTTAGGACTGCAAAAATATGAATGCTCATGTATCGAATCACAGCCTTATTAATGGTCTGTTTGAAGTGAATAGTTAAGACTTTTCTCTGACTTTAAACTTTGCCTTTCATGTGAACATGTTGTTTTAGCCAGGAAGCAAAAGTATTCATTGGTTATAACTTGATCAGAGCATGTCTGTTGCATTAACAAATTTAAATAAATGCTTTTGACTTGAACCATGTCAGTGCTTTTTGACATAATGGAAACTTTCTGAAACTTTACACTTTTTATGCCCCTGCATCTATACATCAGGGGCATATAGTTTTTGCCCTGTATGTTTGTCTGTCTGTCTGTCTGTCTGTTTGTCCGCAAAAACTTTAATATTGGCCATAGCTTTTGAATGGTAAGTGATAGAGCTTTCATATTTCACATTTGTATTCCTTGTGGTAAGACCTTTTCTTTTGTACCAAAGTCAAGGTCATCTGTCAAGGTAAAGGTCAAATATTAAGGTCATATTTTTCAAAAAATGGCCAATATGGGGGTATTGGTGTTTCAGAAACACATCTTGTTCTGTATGGTTATTATCTGTTTATTGTAAAATTTAAACATATTATGTAAGATGGATTTAACTGGTATTTGATTGTTGTCACTTGTACATTTGTCACTATTGCATTTTTTACTAATAAGAATTAAGAATTAGCATCAGAATTGCACTTTGCTCTTCTTCTCATGGTATTTTCCTTTAAATCAGTATTGACCAACGGCTTTAATATTATAATATTAATGCCTTTGGACCATACTGTATTACAGTTGACAATATCAAAATGAATAAGACAATAGCTATAATTAATGTTTTCTCTCAGCGATTTACAGATACAATAAACAACATTCTGGTAGAAGATTGGGTTGATACTTAACCCTTTACCAAACAATCTCCGGTTTTCATACCCCGGGACAGAGGCTTTTAAAAACATAGTGGGAAAAGGAAACCAGTGCTGTTAATCAGCATTTTCTCCTTTTCCCACAATGATTTCTGCCTTACCAGAGAGCTTATTTGCACCAATGTTTAAATTTTAATCTGCAGATGTTTTGAATTGAGAGGGCCTTTTGTCATTTGGGATAGGGTTAATATCTGGCCCTTAACCTGGTTCAGTTACACCAGATGAGTGATCAAGTGCAATCCTAGCCATCTTGTTTTTATATGTTAAAGTAAATACACTATATGTTTTGCATAAAATGAAAACTATTCAGTTTGAATGATGCTATACTTGTCATTTTTTACAGCTTGTGACAGAGCTACCATCCCTCCAATTTCTCTTTCACAAGAAGACTACCAACCTTACAGTAAAGAAACTGTTGTCTGTTTTACAGCCAACATTCAGTGAAGCTGGGTCCAATAGACACACTTTCGAAAAGACTGTTTATTCAAAGTTTGTGAAATATATAAGGGAAGTTGCAAGTAAGTACTGATGACCCCATTATGGACATGCCTGGGTCATAGGCAATGAATGTAACATTGACTACCAGGAAACATTTTTGTTGAATCTAAGGCACATTTTCAAATACATAGAGCTTACTGTTTCGTTAAAATTGGAAAAATCTGTACAAATTCATCAAAACTTTCAAGAACTGAAACGTTTGGAGCTCTAAAAGACTAAACAGAACAACAAAAAAATTTTAAAAAGTAGGTTTACGATACCCTCCTTTGCCAGGAAATGGCCAAGGCCCAGTGTTTTAATATGTTCTTAGCTCACTTGAGCACAAGGTGCTTAAGGTGAGCTTTTGTGATTATCAGAGCACAAAGTGCTCAAGGTAAGCTGAAGGTGAGATTTTGTGATTGTCTGAATGTCTGTCGTCTGTTGGAAACTTTTTCTTTTAACAACTCTGGAACAAGCGGGCCAATCTTGATGAAACTTGGTAGGGATGTTCTTTGGGTTACCCTCTACTAAAGTTGTTCAAAAAACTAAATTCCACCCTGGATCCCAAACTGGCCATTTGTTGTTGGATCAAGGTTTTTACATAGAGATAAGGAAATCTTAAAAATCTTCTCTCAAACCGTACGGCCATTAGCTTTCACATTTGGAAAGTAGCATTTGTCTATTGGTCCACTACCATAATACTTTAAACTATGACCCTGAAGCCAAAATTGGCCCGTTGCTGTTTGGTCCCAAATTTTACATTAAGATAAAGACGGAAATCTTAAAAACTCTTCTTATCCCAAACTGTAAGTCCTAAGGCATTACTACTTGGCATGTAGTATTGTCTAATGGTCCTCTACTGAGAATCGTCAATTTGTGACCCTGGCGCCAAAATTAGCCATATGTTGTGGGGTCCTGGATTTTACATATAGATAAAGAGGGAAATCTTTTAAAAAAATTTCTGATCTCAAACCATAAGGCCTGGAGCATTTATATTTAGCATCTAGTGTTGCCTAATTGACCTGTAGCAAATCTTCATTTTATGACCCTGGAGTCAACATTGGCCCTCTGTTGTTTAGTCCTGGATTTTACATAGTGATAAGAAGGAAATCCTTTTAAATCTTCTCCTCTCCAATCATAAGACCAAGAACTTTAATATTTGGTTGGTGGATTTTACATAGAGATAAAGCAGGAAATCTTAAAAAGATCTCTCCTCTCAAACTGTAAGGACTTGAACTTTCATATTAATTTTGGCATGTAGCATTTACTAATGGTCCTCTAGGAAATACTTTAAAATTATGACCTATGTTGTTGAGATCCTTGATATAGAAGGAGATCTTAAAATCTTCTTGTACAAGACTGTAAGGCATAGAGCTCTTCCCAAATGCTTCAAATTATGACTGTAGAGTCGAAATTGGCCCCATGTTATGTGGTCCAAGATTTTATGCAGAGATATTGAAGATCTTGTTCTGAAATACTTGGTCTGCTCAGCTCTGTTATTTAGCATTCCATTGTTTAAACAACCTTTAACTAAAGCAAGACTTTCAACTCAGGTGAGCGACCCTGGCCCATCTTGGTCCGCTTGTTTTAAAAATCTTCTTGTCCCAAACTAGAGCGTTTGGGTATTTATGCAGCATCACCTTGTAATGACCCTGGAGTCAAAAAAGGCCCTACCTCAAATTTTTTTGTCTTAAACTAGAGAGCTTAGATTATTGATATTTGGTATGTAGCATTATAGCATCACCTCATGGACCTCTACAAAGTTTGTAATAATAGTTAAATACTGACTCTGGGGTCAAAAATGGCCCTACCCAGTGGGGTTGCAACATTGCACATAGACTTATACAATAAAAACTTTGAAAATCTTATTGTTTAAATCATCACCTCATGCATCTTTATCAAGTTTGTTGGGGTCAAAAGTTGCGCCCAGGGGGTCCTAGGTTTTCACATCAGCTTGTATAGAACTGGTATAATCTTTGAGAGCTTCTTCTCTAAAACATATCAATCAAAGTACTGAAAGTACTGACAGACTAGCGAATTTGATTGATTGATTGTTTGTATGGTGTTTAACCCTGTTTTCAGCTTTATTTCAGGCATGTAGCAGTGGACAGTGCACATATCCATGCTTTCCTGAAGTTTCTATTACCTGGGTCCGTATTCACGAACAATTCTTAAGAACGTTCTTTGTCTTGTTCTCCAGAATTTTCTACATTTGATAGTAACGCAACTCCTGATTGGCTAAACCATTTGGTTTAGCCAATCAGGAGTTGTGTTACTGTCAGACCTACGACTTCATCAGTACTTCGCACAATATTCTTTCCATGCCACTGGCTGCTTTCCCACATTTATATTATAACCATCGTCGAAACGTGAGAGAGAAATGAATCCTGTCACAATGACTGTCATCAGTCCTCGGAAAGAAATTTGCCTTGTCTGGGATCGAGCCAGTGACCTCCTGTCCCCAAGTCCTGTACACTACCGACTGAGCTGCTGGGGCTATGCGTTCTATTGGTTAACTGCAATCCAGTTAAGTTTAACCCTTAACCAGCTAAAAATGTTAAACGAAACTTTCAAGCCAATGGTAAACACCTGAATATTGCTATTTCAAAGTTACATTTTGGAGAAAATAATATGTCCTCTTATCGGACAGTGTAGATCCAAGATCAGACAGCATGCTCTGCACAGTCTGATCTTAATCCACACTGTCCGCAAAACGTCATTGAGTCACGGTAGTGCTGGTAAAAGAAACTCGAGGACAGCATGGATAGGTGCTCCGGCCACTGCAATATCACTGAAATAATGTTGAAAACGGCGTTAAACACCATGCAACCAGTTAGTCAATATCTAATAGCACAAGGTATAGTTAGCTATTTAACTCTCTAAGACTCTTTACTAAACGAAAAATTTAACGCCAGTCCAAAATTCAAAGCTGTTGCAGACCATTAATTAAAAGAGGCTGAACTGATGAAACGTGATTCCAAAAGGGTAGAAAACAATGTGGGAAAAGGAAAAAATGATGGTTACCAGCATTTTCTCCTTTTCAAACAATGTTTTCAAAGGGATTTTTCCCCAGTATCGTTAGAACTTGGGATTGTTTGGTAAATGGGTTAATATTCAAGATGTAGAATAATAGTTTAGCATAACAGTTTAACTATACACAATAATCTATATAATTAATGACAAAAGGAATGATAAGGGTACCCTGTCCAGAGAGGGTTAATACAGCTGGAATTTGCAACAAGTCACCTAGGTGTATCTATTAATAGATTCATTCATAATGTTACATTTGTGTAGGAAAAAGTGATTCTCTGCTTTGCATAGGTCACTTAATTTACATATAAGCAAAGATCTTTTACCTTGAAAATGACATTTTGTTCAGTTTATTACTTTGTAAGACGACATGTTCATATTGGAGTGGTAGAGATTTACTGTGTTTTATCAAAATTGTCATTTATACCAGAATTAAGATTTATAACAGAAAGAAGTATTTTTCTGTGAGGCAGTATTTGGCACCTGTGGGTTTTTTTGTTTGGTTTGACTCTAGGTCAAGAGAACTTAAAGATTCAGAGCACTTTTATCATTCTGGGTACGTCATGTAATACTAAACCCTCACATGATTGATCCTTTAAAATGTCAACATCAGTTGCAGAGAAATTGTGGGAGGAGACTAGGTTTTAATATTATTATTATTATTATCCTCCTTCAAAGATGGATGGATATAGATAGTTTTTTCATTGTCTGTTGGTGTGTCTGCCAGTCAGTCCATCTGTCCGGATGAAGCTTTAAACATGGTGTTCCTTATGAAAAAATATAGATACACTTATTGTTATTTTTTTTTTGATCTAGTGCAGATTTATAGGAAATGAGGGCTTAAATGTAAAATTGCCCTATTACAAATAGGGGGCTTTCATTTCAACGATATAGCTTATTTTGTCTGTTTGTAGGTGGTCGCCGTGAAGGAATAACATTGCCAAGTATTTTACAGTTTGTTACTGGTACAGATGAAGAACCAGTGTTAGGGTTTACACTGCAGCCGACGCTAGAATTCTGCGAAGTTCGAGACTCCTTCATTCCTACCTCCAATACATGCATTAATAGAATGATTTTGCCTAGGCCTACGACTTCTTCTACGTTACCAACAGAGGAAAAATTGTTTGAACTCTATGACTACGCATTTTCCAATTGGTTCTATGGATTAAAATAGACATTTACAGGAACATGTATCGTTTAATACTTTTACGATGTATACTGAGAAAACTCTGTCTGTCCAAAAGCCTGTCTGTCTGTACTAAGAGTTTGGCTTTCAGGAGCATTATAAGCTGCCTTTTTGACTTGATTTGAAACTTTCTGTGCTTATAGATCATATTTAGGAAAAGTGTTGTGCTCTAAACTACCACCAATTATTGCCTTTTGAAGAGTTTTGTTTGTAGTTCAGAGACATAGTTGACACAATGTCATTGTGTTCGTGCATGCATTTAAGTGTGCCCGTCCATCCTGATTTGTTCAGACGTTAACATTACATTTATGAATGTAGTCTAAATTGATCTGCACCATGTACTGTTCAAATAATTATACCCGCAGAGAGGTATACTGGAGTAACATTGTCTCTCGATGTGTCACTCCATCCATCTGTCTGTCCATCCATCCCTCCGGATTTTGGCTGGGCCATGTCTTCCAGATTATAAAAGCTATCAACTTGAAACTTCATATGCTGATGGAACACATTGCGATGAAGTGTAATGCTAAAGAATCATAACTCTGCTACCCTTACTTTTTAAGTTATTGCCCTTTATTAATTTTCACTTTGAATTTTTGTACGGGTCTTGACTTTCAAATTATAAAAACTATCAACTTGAAACTCCATACACTGATAGAATACTTGGTTCTGCTAACCCTTTTTTCTGAATTATTGCCTTTTGTTAATTTAATCCGTAAATTTTCTCGAGCAATAGTTTCCAATATACCGGTATATAAAAGCAATCAAGTGGAAACTTTTTACACTGATAGAACACATTGTGAATTGCAGTGCACAAGAACCATATAGAACATAGTGCGAAGAAGTGCATTTCACAACAACCAGAACATAGTATGAAGACGTGCATTTCACAAGAACCATAACTCTGCTACCCCAAACAATGATGGACCACATTGTAGAGAAATTTATTTAATTTGGACCTATCTAAAATTTTGTTGTTTGGTAAAGTGTTATACTTTAAACACTTATATAAGCACTATATCTTAGACTTTTGTTGCCTGGTAAACATTTAATTTCGTACACTGATACAAGTGCCGTGTTGAAGAATTATAACTCGTCCACCATTATTTTCTGAGTTATTTCCACTTGGTATTATTTACGCTTTAGGCTCTTTTGTATGTGGAACATTTCCCGTCTTAAATTATATTTGAAAGTGTGAAGAAACCTTACTTTCTTAATAGTAAAATTCCAGTGACAAAGCCCTGATGGGGTATACGTCCACTTGCGACAGCTCTAGTTTGTTATGCTGGGTCAAGGTCACACATTAACCTTTTCCCAAACAATCCCTGGTTTCAACAACCCCAAAGAGCTTTTGAAAACATTGAGGGAAAATAAGAAAATGTCTGTAACCATCATTTTTTCTCCTTTTCTCTCAAAATTTTCTACCATATGACAAAAGTTTCATGTTTTAAGTAGCGTTTATTTTGTGCTCTGCAACTCCTTTCAATTTGGACCTGTCTAAAATTTTCTGGTAAAGGGTTAAAGGTAAATTTTTTGTCTTCATTATTCTTCCATATTTATTAATGGATTTCGAGGCACAATTGTTCTCGATAACTAGTGGAAGTTCAGTCAAAACAATTTTAGCTCACCTGAGCACAACATTCTCAAGGGGAGCTGTTTTGATCAAGCTTTGTTTGTTGTGCGTCGTGGGTCATGCGCTGCCAAAAATCTTAAAACATCTCATAAACCACTGGGCTGATCTGGAATATACTTGGCAGAAATGTTTCTTGGTCGATCCTCTGTAAAATATTATCACAGAATTGGATTCCATTAAAGTTCTTGTTGCCATGGCCACCTTAAGGAATTTTCTACAGAATATTGTAGAAGTTTTCTTCTCTGAAAGCAATGGATAGATTAAAAATAATTTTGAAAAATGTGGAGAAGTGCAGTGCATAAGAACCATAACTCTGCTACCCCTACTTTCTCAGTTATTGCCCTTCATTAATTTAGACCTTTAATTTTTTGTCTGGGCCATAACTTCCAAAGTAATAAAGCTATCTACCTGAAACTTCATACACTGATACAATACATTGTAGAGAAATGCAGTGCTTAAGAGCTATAACTCTGCTACCCTATTTTCTCAGTTACTGCCCTTTGTTATTGGCCCTGAGGGCCAAAAGGCCTATAGCTTTGATATTTTTGTTGTAGTATGTCCAAGGTGACCTGTACCAAGTTTGGTAAAAAAATGGCCCCATCCCGAGGTTTAAAAGTTTGAGCATAGGCTAAAAAATGCATACTTTAATCTTCTTGTCCCAAACCAAAGGGCTTAAAGATTTGATATTTTGTATGTAGCAGCTCCTAGTGGACCTCTATCATTTTTTTTTCAAATGCTGTTCCTGTGGTCAAAAAAGGCCCTGCCCCATGGATCACAAATTTGCAGATACACAAATATCATGCAAACTTTAAAAATTTTGTTGTCAATTACAGTTATGTCTAGAGCTTTGATATTTTGATATCTCCTAGTGGACCTCTTCCGAGGCCGTTCAAATAATGAACCTGGGTTCAAAAATGGCCCCGCCCCAAGAAATAGCACAAAGGCTTATTTTGTGTAAACCCAGGGTCCTAGAGTCTTGATATTCTGTATGCAGCATAACCTTATGGACCTTTATGAAAAATGTTCAAATAATGACCATTGGGTCAAAAATAGACCTACCTCAGGGCTCAAAAGTTAACCCATAGGCTTGTATAGTGTACACTTAAAAACTTTCTCGTTCAAAACCGGACAAGAGCTGTGATATTTTGTATCAAGCATCTCCTAATACAAGGTTTGAAGTCTGGTGACCCATTTGAAATACTGTTTGCTAAATTTTAACCTATCTAAAAATAAGCCTTTGGCATTATGGTCCACTCTCATCTAATGGACTTCTATGAAAATATCTTCAAATTATAGCCCTGGGATCAGAATTGGCCCCGCCCCGGTGGTCCCAAGTTTTACATCGGTTTATATAGTGAAAACTTTAAATATGTTTTTGTCCTAAACCATATGGCCCAGGGCTACCAAATTTGGCATGTAGCTTCATCTAATAGACTTTTACAAAAAACACATTACATTACAGCTCAAGGTTCAAATTTAGCGCCGCCAAGGGGTCACAAGTTTTACATAGGCCATTAATGCAAAATATTGTAAAATTGTGTCAAAGATTTTTTAAGTGCATGAAACATCTATTTAACAGGGAATGGAGCGATACAGGGCCATCATGGCCCTCTTTGGGGGTATATAGGAGTCAGCTTGTCCATCCGTCCGTCTGTCCATCCGTCGGTCTGTAGCTTTTTTTTGTCAAAGTTCACAGATCGACTCAATATATAGTGAAGATTGCATATTGTATTTTGGTCACGGTTCATTTAGTTTCCACAGAGTTATTGCCCTTTGATGAAATTTGTCCAGGTCACTATGTAACTAGGAGAAATAGCTTGGCAAGAAGTCGTTGGGGGTGGGGGTGTTAGTCATCATTTGGCTTGGACTTGAAATATTTCATTGCATGTGGGGCACTTGGTATTACTTGCATGTGGGGCACTTGGTATTACCTAAATAACTCTTCAAATAACTGTTGTATTATTAACCATTAGATTTACATTAATTGATGGATTATAAAGTTGTGTTAAAAGAGAAATGTTGCTTGTTTTACTCCTTTTCTTATCTTTCCAGAAACGTTTTCATGAGATCCCTTGATGACATACTAGTATGTAATCAAACAACTTGACAATGAACACGAAGCTCCCTTTTCTTAGAAAAGATACGTACACATATATATTAATAAATCAAAGGTTGTATAATTTAGGTATATGACACTTTCTATCAATATGGAGTTCTACCAAAAATGGATTATCAGTAAATGAGGTACAGGAAAATGTACAACAAGCTTCCTTTTTCAATGATGCAATAAAAGGAAAAAATGATGGAATAAATCTGAAAAGATATTGATCAAAAAAAAAAACCCGGAACGTTTCAAATTTGGAGTATTGACTAAAAATCAATGACATTTACCATGATTTTTCTTTCCTTTTCCAACAATGTTCAGATGTTTGTAAAGTTGTTAAAACTCCCTATTGGTAAGTGTCAAGAACATATTGAGAAAATCTTAAAATGAGGTTCTTCTGCTGCTAGATTGAGGTCATGTGGTGTAAAATTACATTGTGGGAACTACTTTATATAATGCAAGTGACAATGTTCATGTATAAGTACGTATTTTTTCTTGGTATTTTCACCGATTTAGACCGCTTTAAATCTTTTTAGCTCACCTGAGCACATCGTGCTCAAGGGGAGCTGTTTTGATCACGCTGTGTCCGTCGTCTCACTGTCAAAAATCTACAAACATCTTCTCTTCCTAAACCACTGGGCTGATCTGAACCAAACTTGGCAGAAATGTTTCTGACGAGGTTTTCTTTAAAATTTCCACACAGAATTGGATTTCATGAAAAACTGGTTGGCATGGCAACCGACAGGAATTTAAAGAAAATATCTCCTCTGAAACCAACAGATGTTTTTTTTTTCTTTAAATAATTTTGCAGAAATGGTCTTTGGGTGACCTTTTTCAGAATTTCTTTGCAAAATGAACATTTATTAAATGTTGTTGTCTGTGTTTTGTAGTGACTGTATAAATGCCCATTCTTTTGCCGTATGTCGGGATTTTTTCGCGTCCCGAAATTTCACGAGTTGGTCTGAAATTGATTTTTAAGCATTTTTATTTTTCACGAACTTGGACCACAACTGACAGTAGCCAAAACAGAATCGCAGATGACCAAGATTTGCCAGCATGAAGACAGTAACTAATAATGAGTAAAGGATTATCTGTGAAAAAAGAACAGAAAATTTCAGTCTATGATTTTTTTTTTATCTGTGTTCGCAGATAATCCTATAAGAAACAATCACTCACTTTTATTCAGCATTCAAATTCAGCTTTACATTTAGTGTATATAATTTTCTCGATTGTGATCCTCGCGCGAAAAAGGTCCTGCGTGGCTTAGTGGTAAAGTGTGTGACTCGTAACCTGGAGGCCCCAGGTTCGAGCCGCACTGGATTCTCTGGGTTTTTTCGTGAGAGTGTCCTTGGGCAAGACACTTCAGAGCCACAGCCTAGGACTGGTGAAACCCAGGGAATACATGAATTTGTGAGCTATCGCCGTGATATGGGTGAAATAACATTGAAGGCCGCGTAAAACACAATTCAGTCAATCAATCATTCAATCAGTGTTCTCACGGAAAAAAAAAAGAAAATTTCCTATATTTACTTTGTAAATGCCACCGGACAACTTTGATTTCATCGGAATAGTTATGGCAATGATTACTGGTATATGAGAATTTTTATAAGCGGCATCAGGTTTTACAATTGTCAAGACACTCAGTCGTAGTCTTTGCTCAATTCAACGCTCATGCATGTGATCCAGGACCACATTTTTTTTCTGAACAAACATGCAACTTAAAATGGGGGAAAAAATACATGAATCAATGCAAAGTTTGTTTTAGTTTTGTTTATTATATTCACTGTTCGAATGCCAATGAGCACAGGTCCCGTATTCACCAACCATTCTTGAGAATATTCTTAGTCTTATTCTTCAAGGTTTTCCAGATTTGTAAGTAACGCAACTTCTGATTGGCTAAACCGAATGGTTTAGCCAATCAGAAGTTGCGTTACTTACAAATGTAGAAAATTCTGGAGAATTAGACCAAGAATGTTCTTAAGAATGGTTGGTGAATACGGGCCCAGGATATGCTAAAGTATCCATTATGAACTTCATGCATTTTCCTGCCTACAACAGACCTTTTACCTTGTGCCTCCTTAAATAATTTTGAAAGACCACAGTGCTGCCGCTTTATCCATTCGAAATTTCGCCTGTCCATAGCTCAACAAAAGCTATCCCTACCTAATTTCAGGCGTCTGGCTATCGTCTTGTTTATCTTGTACCTAGCAGAAATGCACATTTACCAGTTTGTTCAATTAACGTCTCAAAGAGCGCAGAGAATTTATATTAAGTAGATAGCAATGCCCTTAGAGAGCTCTATTGACTTAGATAATGCCCCATTGGTTAAATACGTTGCTTCTCCAGGGTCACAAGTTGGTAGAAAGACTTGGGTAGTGAAAACATTAAACATCTCATCTGAAATTGGTTTGATACTTTTGACCCGAAATTTGCAGTATTCTCAGAATCTCACGAAACTTAAGGGGACACTACTTCAATATAAGCGCTTTTACGTAGCAGTCTTAAAATGCTAATCAAGCACATGATATATTGACAGATTTTGATTGTGACCCATAAAAAAGGGGTACGTTCCTAAATGACGTCCTGACGTCTGCAGCAAGTTCCAGGTAAGCATTTGAAAAAGCACCTATGTTAGGTAGCATCTGCTCAATTTTCTGAAAAACACTGCAAATTTCGCTTAATGGTATCGAACCCCACTACCTTAAACCAGAGGGACAAGTTTTGATAATTTTTATATATATGTAGCATCACCTGTTTGACCTCTACGACGTTTGTTCAAATCATATGAGCCCGGCATCTGCGAAAAGCATCGACCGATGAAAGCCTGCGCAGTCCGCTGACATGGGCCGAAACTTTTCGCGATCTTCGAATTTTCTGCGTGTCAAGGGATAATTCTACCTCATGATTCAGTCGGTCGTTTGACAAAATGGGTTTCTATGGACCATAATAACGAAGGTAATTGCTTGCTTGGTGTCATGGATTACAGCGATGCCCCCTTTTGCCAGAGCATGGCTCATATCAAGTGCTTTGACCAAGCTTTAGGAAGCATTAAAAACCTCGAACAGGGTTTGGTACCGAAAAAATGTACGACAGGCGCTTCAAGCCCTCTAGCGTAAACGAAGATGCAAGGGAAATGCCACCATTTAAAGCCGATTCGCATTAATAAACTCGTCCTATTTATAGGCTCAGGCTTGAAAACAATACATTCGGGACAGAAAAGTCATTTCTCGTTAAAGTCATTTCTCGTTTCTATCCCGATTTACTTTTCAGAGTTTCATCCGAATGTAATATTTACACCATTTAAACGAATCCAATCTTTTAAATATTGTTCTCCTCAAGGATTGACACGGCTCTTGTATAAACATCGATCCCATAGTTAGAGCTGGTCCAGTCATTTGGACATTCTTTTGCGAGTATCTGTTGGCAATAGTCACTGATTTGAACCTCTGACCTCCCAAATACCGGGCGAGTAATATCAGACACAGTATCCGTATTGTTACCTTCCGAGTCGTTTTCTAAGTTATCAGGTTTCTGAACTGGATTATTGACCATACCTGCGGTCCAAAGTTTTACAGGCGACGTCCCGACGGTTCGCAGCCTGTGAGTATTCCATGCAGCGCTCCATGTTTGAAGTTTTTCATTGATCTTTGGCATGTAGACATAATGGAGAGCATATATGTGAAGTAGATTCATAATATCTAGTTTACCTTCGTCTTCAAGAAATGAAAATAATTCAGAGTAAAATGCTAATACCCCGTCATAAACATCCCTCCACATACGTTCTACGCGTTGATTGTGGACACTCTTTCCGGTAATCATACTACCAATACCTCTTTCTCTCTGCATGAAGCCTGCTATCTTACAGTTTTCCATTCCCATGTCTGTCCTCAGCCTCAATGGTATTCCAAATTCAGCCACTGCTTCTGAGAATACATTACATAATGTGTCTGCTCTATTGTTATCTAATGCGCGGATAAACATTATCATTCTACTAAATCCATCCACCCCTGCAGATATCACAAAAAACCAGCGTATTAACTTGTGATTGGTGTCCACATGCCAAAGATGATTTGGCCCTTCCACGTGGTACACACGCCTATGGAGACGGCGTAGTGTTCTATTCATGATGCCATTTTCATCGTGTGTCTGTAATATGTCCCGTAGTCGACATCTTGGTATCTGAAATCGTGAAAGAAGCAGGTTATTTTGCTAAATTTTTTATACTAAGCTTAGATTATTTTCGTAAAGCTCATTCTCACGTGATACCTGCAAACTCACTTGTTCATCTAAAGTGATCACCATACAGCTTAACGGCGATAATATGTCATATGAAAATGGTCAATTTCATTTAGTATAGGTGAAGCATGTGTTACGATTACAATTGACCCAGCACGCGAAAAGGGACCTTATGGGAACTGCGAATAAGATTGACCCTAGTCAGCCTGCGCAGTCCGCGCAATCTGACCTGGGTCGAAACGTTTCGCTTTTAGCAGATTTTCTGTGTATCAAATGATAATTTTACCGTACTAAACTTTCATTTTAGAATATCGACCGTATCGGCCTGTACTTGCTTCGTTCACCTTTTCATTTATTTTATTTAGGTGTTCAGATAAGGTGCCTTTTCCTGTGACGGGTCATTGATTTATTTATTATTTATTCGAAGAATAAATATTGATTTGCCACATCTACGCATATCCATGACGCGGTTACACTTAACTTTTGTACTAACAAAATCCAATGAAAAAAAAAATGGCAAAATTGACATGAGACAAATTAATTTCTGTGAGCCATCTCCGTTACTTGAGCGTGTTTAAAATGCTGAAGTAGGGTTGTTGCATAATCATGTAGATGTCTCAGGTTAATCTTGCCAGGCTTATACGTTTAGCAAACCTCGTCATGGATGCGTGCAGATTTTGCAAACCAAATTTTGTTCCTTGAATATAAAGTATGATATATTGTATAGCTAACTTCATCTTAACTTAAAGTTGATCGACCAATATCATATTGCACAATGTCGCCGTTAAGCTGTATCGCTGTTGAAGTTTGAAATCTATCGATACAAATCGTTGTTGATTTTTCCTAGTAAAACTGCGTCAGACTACAAGACAAGAGGGCCAAGATGGCCATGGATCGCTCACCTGAAGGACATGCCAAGCAGACATGTTATAAATATGTAAAATAATGGTATGCCAAATATGAAAGCAATAGTCCAAGCATTTTGGCACAAGAAATGTTTTAAGATTTCCTTCTTTATCTTTATGAATTATCCTGGGACCCCACAACATAGGAATAATGCATTGGTAGTACTTTGATGTTTTTCTTTTTCTTTTTTTTAAGAGATCTATTAGACAATGCTTAGAATGCTACATTCCATCTATGAAAGCTCCAGTCCTAATGGTTTGAGACAATACTTTTTTAAGATTTCCTTCTCCATTGCTTAGTACAACCAGGGAAGCCAGAACACAGGGCTAATTTTGACTACGGGGTAAAAATTTAATGAATTTTGATGAAGTTTCATTACACAATCCCACATGCAAAATATGACAGCTTTAGGTCTTACAGTTTGTGACAAGAAGACTTTTGAAATTTCCTTCTATACCTTTATGTAAAATCTGAGCCCCCGCTACACAGGGCATTTATAATCCCTGCATCATAATTTGTAGTATTTTTGGTAGAGGTCCATTAGACAACGCAACAGGCTAAATGTGAAAGCTCCAGGCCTTACCGTTTGGGAGAAAAGATGTTTAAAAATTTCCTTCTGTATCTCTTTGTAAAATCTTACAGCACACAGCACTTTGACCCCAGCACCACAATTTGAAGAATTTCGGTAGAGGTTTATTAGAAAATACTACATGCCAAATATGAAAGCTCTAGGCCTTACGGTTTGGGAGAAGAAGATTTTTAAAGATTTTTTATTTTGTTGCCTTGGCAACCAGAGGATTTCTTTGAGGTGTTTTGCAAGAGCACTACTCAATGATCATTTCTATGAAGTTTGGTTGAAATCTGATAATTAGATAGGAGGAGAAGATTTTCAAAAATTGTTCACGGACAGACCAACGGACGACGGACGGTCATGTTTCACAATAGCTCCCTACAGCACTTCGTGCTCTAGTGAGCTAAAAAGATTTACGTTACCTCACAATCCGTAAAACATTTGGACATTTGGAAATTACAAAGACCTTCTAAGTTGAAAAAGAACGTGATAAATATAGGCCAAAACTGAAGATTTCGTGTCGCGCCCCCCCCCCCCCCCCCCCGTATCGATAGATCGGGGACATACTGGTTTTTTTTTCTGTTTGACTGTATATTTGTCCGTTTGTCAGCAAATAAACATTAACATTAGCCATAACTTTTGAATGAGTGGTAGGGCTTTCAAAATTCACATGTCTAGTCCTTCTCGTAAGGTCTTTCCTGTGGTACCAAGTTCAAGATCATCTATCAAGGTCATAGTCAAATATCAAGGTCAGATTTTGGGAAAAAAAAAACTTTACATTGGTCTTAACTTTTGAATGGTACATTATAGCGCTTTTATTTTTAACATGTGTATTTGTTGTGATCAGACATTCCCTTATATATCAAGGTCATCTGACAGGTCAATGTCAAATTTCTAGGTCATGTTTCTTCCAGAAACGTTAACATTTGCCACACATTTTGATTGGTGAGACATAGAGCTTTAACGAAAAAAAGTTCACTTACGTGAATATGTTTTTGTACAAGTATTTCTTTAAGCATCTTTTCACCACATCTTGGAAATTCTGAGAGAACTTCGTTAACAATATCAGTGAGTCTGTTGTCGTCTATTTCCGTAAAATTTCGTTTTTTCAATCCATACATTCTCATTCGCCTGTAAATAGTACTCTCAGAGACTGACAGTAAATCAGATATTTCTTTCACCATGAAACCAGTATCCATTAGGCCCTCAAGTGTGTCCTTTGAAATTGTAAACTCGGATGGTCCAGCTGATGTTCCCACTGTGCGCTTGATAGAATGATTTCCGAAGTGAATGCAGGCTGTCCTGATTTTCATCACTTCCGCTCTGCTGTGCACACCAAGACAAGCCATGTCATACATGGACAAATCACAAATTATGTCTGGCGTAATCTTTTCCTTTATAAACATCTCCGTATATCTTGATAAGTTCAGCTTTTCCAGAATTTTGTTCATTTTACGACAAAAAAGTTACACAAATCCAAAAAAGATGCAATGTATATGCACTAGGTTATGAATTCCCTTTACCACCATGCTAATCGCGTAGGAAACTGAGGCTTTCTAAATGGACATAACGTTTATTTGACACAATGTTACCTCAATTTGATATGTAATAAAAATTAACCAGTCGTTAAAATATGTAATCGGGTTCACTTAACATCGTATTAAGTGTTCCCAGCATAAGGAAGGGCTGACCTATCATATTCTTCATTTAGCTAAACATAATTATGATTTATTACAATTTAGTTTTAATAAGCCTGATTGAATAACTATTTCCGAACCTTAATTGCAATTCACCTAGACACAATGATTTTAAAGACTTTGTGGTGTGTTCTTAACAAAACGAATATACCATTTAACCCACCTTCATATTTTTTAATAGAACATTTCGACAAGTAAAAAGCTTATAATAATGGATCAAGTATATAAAATTACACAGTAACATCACAAAATGTTTATTGATCAAGTCATAATGTTATGTTAACCGAACATCATCGTAGTTTAACCAAACAAAATATCGGGGCAACGGAACATAATGCTAGTCTACCTGGACATAAAATTTACTCACTAAACATAGTAGCATGCTTTCAAACTATAATTTTTACCTACCCACATACAATGATATGACAATAATATACGATGTGTAATTTGCAAACTTAATAACCAGTTAACCTAACTTAATTCTATCTAATGCAAGATATTAATAAGTAAACAAATTATAATAATCAATAAACTGAATAAAATACCCAGGTAGCAAACAAAATATTGAATAAAGCAAACATAATGATATGTCAACCGAACTTCATTATTAATTGACGGAATAAAGTAACACGTTAACCCTACATAATGTTAATCTAACTGGACATAATGAGAAATAAACAGAACAAAATGTTTACCCAATACTTCTGAATGGCTTGCTAACCGAACAAAATGATGTTTGGAGAAGACTTTAATCCCAGCTGACTGTTCATCATTTCAATTCAACCCAACAAGATAGGAGTGGACTGAGCAACGTGATTTTTTTAAAGAAAAGACAGCTACGGCGTTCCATAGATGGGCTTCTACTGAAGCTAATGGTAAGAGGGTGGCACTATATACCATACCATAAATTTGAATAGAATTCAATTAACACTGATTTTCTAACGTACATGTAGTTGATACTTCTACTATTCTATTGCTGTTTGAAAATAAAAAGGGTACATCCGAATAACCCAAGTTCCCATAGAAATCGGCGTCAGCAAATCTCGTCTGGATATCGACATTTAGCTCATCAACCTATAGAAAGGGCGACGCGACTTATTGCCGTTTTTGGATGGTGATGATTAACCCTTTCCCAAACAACAAACTTTGAACCCTTCCAAACCGAAAGAGTTTGCAGGCAACAATCTTATATTTGGAGAAAATTGCAGAAAGTTCTCAAAAAGGGTAGAAAACACTGTGGGAAAAAGAGAAATTGCTCGTTAGGAGCAATTTCTTCTTTTCCCACAGTGTTTTCAAAGACTTTTACTGCATACACGTAAAAACCAGGGCTTGTTTGGGACAGGGTTAAGACCAGGCTGCACAAAACGTGCAGGACAATCGGGGATCTACACACCCTGCCTCTTTATACTCTAGGCTACTGTGCACGACTCATTGACCTTTTGCAAACAGTGTAGATTAAATTAGACTGCACAGAAAGTGCTGTTTGATCTTTGATCAACACTGTCAAATTAGGACATGTTAAAAAAATAATAAAAAGAAAAAACATTCAAAATAGCAAAATTTGGTTTGTTACTGTGTTAAAAGTTTCATTTCCCCATCTATAGTGGAAAGATAGTCAAAAAGGTGTTCTGCTGAAAACGACCGTTAAATGGCAATATTTCGACTTTTTTCCCCATTTGGAGATGTCCATGCATCCTCGCTGATCCCTACTCGACAGAAAGAAAATTTAAACTATTACAAAAGTTAACTTTTTACTTTGCACATACTTTTTTCTGTTGTCCTAAAAGAAATGTAATAACCCTTTACAATACTATTCATTGTTTCGAGGAAATAAGCCCTCGAAAACATTTGGAAAAGTAGAGGAATTTTAACAAAGTTGCCTCTTTTTTCAGCGATGTTCTCACTACGAGAGAAAAAAAATCCTTCATTTGATACACGTTGCCGTTTATAAACCTAAGTGCTTTTATTTTGGACAAGACTTGGTGTAGTTTTGTTGTTGGTATTTACTTAAAACTTGGCCCATGTTGCTGAAATTTGTTCAAGGACTTTAGTTACAACGTCGTCTGGTTCAAAAACTGTTACAGTAGGTGATCAGTTAAAGGCACACTGGGGGCCAAAAATAAACATTAAATGTGGGAATCAAATGCAGTTGAAATAAATCTTACTATTCAAGAGTGGATAATAATGTAAAAGCAGTGTTTCCGCCAGCGCGCATTTTTGACACAAAGATTTCTTCGCAGACGTACTAAAATTTGCCGTTTGCGGTTTTTTTTTTTCTGTTTTTTTCCCATACGAAACCAGAAGTTAAGAATTCAATCAACACATTACTTTATGATCCATACCAAAAGTGTTGGTGAAAAGAAACTTGGGGCAAAGGTCTGTTTACGGAGATTCAAAATTTCGTCGGCCATGATTATTTGAATCGGGAGTTATGGCGCCCAGTGTCTGAAACCAATCTTACTGCAATGCACAAAAAGGATTAAAAAACACATAATTACTTTCAACAACATAATTATTACAAACTCCTATCCCTGTCCAAGGTTGAAAAAAAGGAGAATTACAAAAAAATATTCGGGTCTTTTCACATAAAGAACAATTCCAAAGTTTTGAGTCAGCGAGTCACAGGGAAAGGTCCCGGAACGTGAATTTTTAGTATCCTTAAATATTCTTTTTTAAACAGTGACCCTAAAGATTTCTGTATGATCCCCGAAAATTAGAAGTAGGGGTCCATAATAACCCCCCAAAATTGGAAGCCGGCAGAAACACTGCCTAAAGTGACAATGTGTTACAGTTTGGTATTATAAAAACCTGGCAGAAAAGAATGGTGGAGCAAAAACTTGCTTACAGCACGCGAAAAAGGGACATTTGCGTATTTAATTGTCGTTTCGGGCCAGCTGATCCGGGACATTTTACGACTACATTTGATTTTGTGCTACAGTAGACTTGCCCAAAACAGAAAATTGTGTAAAGACGGAAAGTGTTGTTCCGGAACAGCCTGCTCGGGCTATTCCGAGAAGACATTTTACACAGATGTCCGAATGCCCCTTTTCCCGTGTTGCAGGCCAAATAACATTCCTGACTCGAATTCTAGTTTCGAGATTCCTTTTCCTGTAAGCGTCAGGAACGTCTACAGACCCTACAGCAACACGCTCGCACATTTTAAGACTTTGTACTGTCCATACTCTTTAATGATATGTAAACAAAGTAATCGCGCAAAAATGGACCTACTGGGAACTGCGGAAAGTGTCAACCCTGGTTAGACGGCGCGAATTGCGCAGGCTGTCCAGGGTTGACACTTTTCGCATTAGTGGCATTTTCTTAATGAAAAGTGATCATTGTACCTTGTTATATGATCATATTTGAATTATCAACTTAAACTGACCTGCACTATCGTTGATCTGTTATAATCTAATTGATGTACATGTACAGAATTCTCAGCTGGTCCTGGTGTGCGTGATGGGCCACATGAATTATATTTATTCCGAATTATCTGAGCTCTGCCCTGTGAAAAGAGGGTTAAAGGCAACCGCAAAGGGTATCAAAGCAGTCCTTGCAGGCTGACCTTGGTTATTTTGTTGTTGGTGGTGTTTTTCCATTACGTGAATTTGCTGTTTGCCTAATAAACCATAACGTCGGTTTACTTCGAAAACCTCATAACTACAGCTTGTCACCAGCTGTAGTTACGAGGTTTTCGGGGTAAACCGACGACAAGCCGGTTGTTAGACAAACTGATTTAATTGATCCATCCGTATGAGACGAGTTTTTGGTATAATACTTCAGGGACATGCTTTAAACTGTCATTTGTCAGAGAATGGCTCATTTAGTCTTGGATGCTGGTGGGCCTTTAAGTCCGCCTGTCGTTCATCATAGTACAAAGTACGTGTTGCTGACAGGAACACATGTCTCGTGTCCTGAAAACATCTACACTTTCCCGTTATTATCATTGCCCTTGCTTGTAGCTGAAGCAATTTTACGACATCTTGAACATAGTGTTATGTATAACTTTGACCCCAGAGGTCGCCCCATTGATGTCGTGAACAACTGGTACAAAGGAGTCGTTTTGAAACAGATGTCGTAAAACTGAGTCGAGCATCCATTTTTTATTGGGGTTTTATTATTACGACAACATGAAGGATTCTGACCGTTATTCCTCAACACGTGATACTGGAAGCAAGAATTGCTGAGTCGGATAATTTGTGTGTTTTTTTGTGCATTTATCGCCGTTTTCAAAAGACTTCAGTAATTGGACTGTCACGTTTAGACTAGCCGCAATATTTGTTTCCCCTCTAGCTTCACTCTCTTGCACTCCGGATCATTCACATTCACCTCTGTAGTGGGCTCACAAAGTAGTCCGTCATTACGTGATACTTTCGTCACATGACCAGAACTCAAAATGGCGACACAAACGCCGATGAAAGAAAGACCAATATCGATTACTTTGTATGCTGTTCAAACAGCATACGGCCAATCAGACTTAGTGGTAGGAAATGTGAAAAAGACGAATTTTCTGAAAAGCTTAAATGTCTTTTTAAGGATCATAACTTGTTTTTTAATCTTAAACCTAAGATTTATCGCTGTGTCAAAACTGTTGTCATCATTCATGAGTGCAGCCATTTTTGTTAAACTTGGCGTAAGATTCTGATCAGTAAAGAGGCTCGAAAAAAATAGTTCCATTGTATACATGTAAATTTATCAGTTTGAACGCTCCTGAAATGTATCAAGAATCATATTTCCTTTGCATACCTTATAATTCTACACATGAAACAGTTAAACAGGAACAAAACATGTTTTCCTCAGTTTGACAAGATTCTTGTCATTTAGCCCATTGCAGAGATGTATGGTGAGAGTAACGAACGACAACTCTGCTCGGAGATTGCCCTGGCTTCTCTCTACTCCGAAATGAGGGATAACTGTCAGAATCATTGATGTTGTAATAATAAAACCATGCTCTAAAAAATGAGAATTTAAAGCATGTCTGTGATGTATTATACCAAAAACGTCGTCTCATACGGATGAATCAATTAACCCTTTCCCAAACAATACCTGGTTTTCACGACCCTGAAAAAGAAGTCTTTTGAAAACATCGTGGGAAAAGGAGAAAATGCTGGTAACCAGCATTTTCTCCTTTTCCCACAATGTTTTCTACCCTTTCCAAAACAAATTTCCAATTTTTGAGCTACTTTTGTCGTTTGCAAATCCTCTCAAATTGAATCAGTCTAAAATTTTGTCGTTTAGTAAAGAGTTAAATCAATTTATCTTACAACCGGCTTACCGTCGATTTACCTCGAAAAGCTCGTAACTACAGCATGCAACAAGCTGTAGTTATGAGGTTTTCAAAGTAAACCAACGTCACCTAGTTTAATAGGCAAACAGCAAATTCACATAATGAAAACAACAACAACAAATTTACCAAGGTCAGCCTGCGTGTACTGCCCAAACTGACCTAAATCGATACCCTTTGCAGATGCATTTATCCCCCTTTGCACAGAGTAGAGCTCAGAGAATTCGGAGGTAAACATAATTCATATGTGACCTGACCCATCACACAGATAGGGGCCAACTGGAAATTCTGTACATCAATTAGATTAAAAAAGATCAACGATAATGCAGGTCAATTTAAGTTGATAATGCAAATATGATTGTATAACAAGGTACAATGGCCAATTTTCATACACAAAAATTAAAGCGAAAAGTGTCAACCCTGACCTGTCAACCCTGGTCAGGGTTGACACTTTTCGCAGTTCCCAGAAGGTCCCTTTTTGGGTAATGGGTCACATATCATTCAAGAGTATGAAAAATATTAAATCTTAAAATGTGTGACAATGTGTTAGTGTACGGTCTGTAGATGTTCCAGGCGCTTAAAGGAAAAGGAATCTCGAAACTAGAATTCGAATCGGGAATTTAATTTGGCCTGCAACACGCGAAAAGGCACATTCGGACATCTGTGTAAAATGTCTTCTCGGAAAAGCCTGAGCAGGCTGTTCCGGAACAACACTTTCCATCGTTTATGTGATTGTCTGTGTTTCGCAAGTCTACTGTAGCACATAGTTTAATATAGACGTAAAGTATCGTCTCGGATTAGCAGGCTGACCCGAGACGACAATTAAATACGCAAATGTCCCTTTTCGCGTGTTGTAAGCCATTTTTGTTTTATCATTCTTTTCTGCCAGGTTTTTGAAATACAAAACTGTAACACATTGTTACTTTAGGCAGTGTTTCTGTCGGCTTCCAATTTTTTTTTTTGTGATTAGTGACCCCTATTGTTAATTTTGGGGGAATCATACAGAAATCTTGAGGGTCACTGTTTAAAAAAGAATATTTAAAGTTTCTTAAAATTCATGTTCTGGGGACTCGCCGACTCAAAACTGGAATTTTTCTTAGTCTGAATATTTCTCCCGTTTTCAACCAAAATGGTCGGGGAAAAGGGGGGGGGTTTCTTGTGAAAGGGATAGCAAAGAAATCTGCAAGTCTATCCTGCTTTTCTATTTTCGATTCATTCTGATTTTCGTTGTACTAACGTCCTTGAACAAAAGCAACATGAGTCAAGTTTTAAGTAAATACCAGCAACAAGTAAATATTAAATATTATAAGTAAATACAAGCAACAAAACTTTACACCGAGTCTTGTCCGAAATAAAACCACTTACAGATGGCAACGTTTGTCTCATATGAAGGAATTTTTCTTTGGTAGTGAGGAGAGCATCGCTGGAAAAGTTGGTTGGTTGTATTGGGGTTTAACGCCACTTTAACAGCTAAGGTCATATCATGGCGGTCGGTGACGCACATGTGTTTCCTGGCTTTCTTACACCGGTACTTACATAACTTTCTTTCCAAAGCCACCGACTACTTTTCTCACATGCTTCAGCAGAGGTGAGAAGCGAAAATGCGCCGGAAAGAAAGTTCGCCTCAACCGGGTATCGAACTCACAACCACCAGGTCATGAGTCCAACACACTCACCACTGAGCCATCCGGGCGGGCAAAAGTAAGGTTCCACCGAGCGCTGGAAAAGAGACATTGTTAAAATTCCTCTATTTTTCCAAATGTTTCCGAAGTCTAATTTCATCAAAACAATGGATATATGGAGTGCAACACGCGAAAAGGGTCATTCGGACATTTGCGTAAAGTGTCGTCTCGGATCAGCATGTGCAGTCCGCAGAGGCTAATCCGAAACGACACTTTCCGATTTTATGTGATTTTCTGTTTTACACAAGTCTACTGTAGCACAAAATCTAATGTAGTCGTAAAGTGCCGTCACGGATTAGCCTGCGCGGACTGCGCAGGCTAATCCGGGACGACACTTTACGCAAATGTCCGAATGCCCCTTTTCGCGTGTTGCAAGCCATATTGTAAAGGATTATTGCATTACTTAAAGGACAACAGAAAAAGTGAGTGCAAAGTAAAACTTTTTTCTGTCGAGTACAGAATCGAGGATGCATGGACATCTCCAAATTGGGAAAAAAAAGTCGAAATATTGCAATCTAAAGGTCTTTTTCACCAGAACACCTTTTTGACTATCTTTCCACTATAGATAGGGAAATGGAACTTTTAAGCCTGCAGTAACAAACCAAACTTTGCTAGTTCGATTTTTTTTTTAATCTTTTTCACCATGTCCTAATTTGACAGTGTAGATCAAAGATAAGACTGCACGTTCTTAAAGTCTGATCTTGATCTACACTGTCTGCAAAAGGTTAATGAGTCGCACGCTGTAGCCTAAGGGCTACAGAAGCACAGTGTGTTGATCCCCGATTATCTGGAACGTTCTGTGTAGCCTGGTCTAAATCATCACCATCCAAAAACGCCAATAAGTCGCGTGTCCTTCTCTATGGGTTGATATCCAGACGAGATTTGCTGATGCCGATTTCTAAGGGAACTTGGGTTATACCGATGTACTCTTTTGTTTTCAAAACAGCAAAAGAGTAGAAATACCAAGTAGAATATCAAATATTAATTGAGTTTTGTTCTAATCTATTATATATTGCTACCTACATGTAGTGCCACTCTCTTATCATTTAGCTTCAGTAGAAGCCCATCACCCTCCACCCTGCTCTTCAATACAACGCTCTGTATGCTAAACTTTCACTATATTAAACCTTGGGATAACCTTTCTCGTTAGTAGGTCAAGCGTCTATATCTAGATATAAGTTGACAAAATGGACACCATTAGGTAGGTGTCCCACCGGTGAATCTCTGGCACTTTTAAGGTAAGACCTGTGTAATGGAAAACGGCTAAAATATCATCCTGCAAAATTAGCTTTAATCAAAAATGAGTATAATTGAACTATTTTCACCTATTCGTTTTTTTTTTTTTTCCATTTTTTTTTTCACCTATTCGTTTTTTTTTTTTCAAGTTTTCCTTCTTTGAATTATAATTTATAAATCTAAAAATACTGTATTCCTAATGCAAAAAGAGATAATAATAACCTCCCTTTTCAGAAAACTAACAAAAATATCAAAGAATAATTTCAAGATAGACATACATGGAATTTCAGATCCGTTAGAAATGTGCAAAATGATTATTTTTATCCTTATTTATCAACCAATTAGAATTTTCACCGGAAGTGCATTACACAGGTCTTACCTTAACATACTGAAATCACTACCTTTGACCTTCTGTTTTTGTTTTCATACAAAGCGCGAGCTTTGTTGTGTCTTTCTACGAAGAGTGTGTTCCGTGGTTTTATACAAAACAGTCTAGAAAGTGGTACCTGGAGTATTTTTATAAAGCCTTTTGCAGACCATTAAAAAAAAAAAGGGAACTACTCTGTGTAGTGGTACGTTGACGACCACGACATGGAAGCCGTTAGTCTTCCTACCACGACCCAGAAGCCGGGAACAAACCCTTTTAGTAACGTTATTATATTACAACAACGACCCGGAAGTTTTGGAGACAATCTTGTGTCACACCAGTAACTGTTCGTTACATTGAAAAGTTAGTGGAAATCACCATCTATGACGCTTTACTGCCTTTCCTCTAATAATTTTGCCTATACATGATTGTAGAGAAAAAGGCATATCCCAGGGGCCGTTATCATCAACTTGTTATACTATACAAACTCTTCATACTTGTACAAAGTACACAATAAAACGTTGGTTTCAGTAATATGCTTCGTTATTGACAGTTTATTGTAAAACTATAAAATCACAGTGCATCATAAACACGGTTCATCCTTAGGATGTTAAGCGCGACTCACTGACCTGTTGTGAACATTGTAGATCAAGATCAGACGGCACAGAACGTGCAGTCTGATCTTGAATCTGCACTGTCCGTCAAGGAGAAAAAATTTTTCAAAAATACCTTTGTAATAGGTGAATTCAGGTTTGTACTATCGAATTCCAGGTTTCATTTCATTTATTCAGTCGGATGAGGGTAAATAACTCTATAATATTATGTCTCCTTTATTCCTAATTGTCCAAGTTTATTGCTATGCTAATTCATCAACATGTCGGCAAGTAACCGATTTGACCTTCGCTAGTAATAATCACTTTGCGACTAAAAATAGATACTGTTCGTTGGGCCACAAGCCCTTGGTTGACCGCAAACTGGCAGTTTTAGTGCCAGTAGATTTATATTTCATCCGATGCAGAAGTATGCTGGGGTCACGTGTTGTTCGCATCTGCTCACATGCTGTACAATTAAGGTTATGCTTTCGTTCTGGCGGGCTGATAACTGTCAGGGACGTTTTTTCGTGTAACGGTAAATTTGTGTTTAGAAATAGCCAATGGCCTGACGAGAGCGACGAGTGTAAAAGTAGAGTCTACTCAAAATTGAATTTTGGGAACGCACGGATTTGTGCAATAACTACCACTATACAAATGTCGTTCGTCGTCAACTTTTACCTTATGTAAAATCTTGAGGCCACATTGCAATCATGAGAATTGGTCAGGTCATTTGTCCTGATGATATCTCGGATAATTTCGAAACTGGGTCATGTCGGATCGAAAACTAGGTCACTAGGTCAAATCATAGAAAACCGTTGTGTTCACGCTAGAGGCAACATTTTCAGTCCGATACTCATGAAACTTGATCAGGATGTTTCTCTTGATAATATTTCGGACTAGTACGAATATGAGTCATGTCGGACCAACAGCTAGGTCACAAGGTCACTAAGTCAAATCTTAGAAATTTTTTGTGTACACTCCAGGTCAAATTTAATAAACCTTGTGTGCACTATAGCGGTCTAATTTTCGATCCAATACCTTTGATAGGTTGTTCATGTTTTGTCTTGATAATTTAGTTTTTACAAGTTTGAAAATCGGGCACGTGGGGGTAAAAAAAAATAAGGTCACTAGGTCAAATCTAAGAAACACCTTGTGTACACTCTATAGGCCACAAAAAAGGCTCCGGTGAGTGACTTCAGGGCCATCATGGCCCTCTTGTTTACATTTAGTTCAAACATATTTATTTTTACATTGATTGAGAAACAAGTTCTTACTTTTACTAATCTCTCTCGACTCTGCTTCCTGGGAACTACATCAGTACTCGCCCCGAATGTATGGGCCAATGAGAAATCCCAAAGTTGACACCCGCTCCCGGGTATCGAACTCAGGACCTTATGGTTACGAGGCCGACGCTCTACCTCAGAGCCACGGACACCACTTGTTTATAGTTCAATACGTAGAATACATTTCAAACCAAAGCTGGGATCTTTGGTTACCTTTAAGAACTAATGTAGGTCATTGAGTAATATTACCACAGATCAATGTTGTTATTTTGTTTTCGAGGTTTGAAGGGTAATTTTAAGCGTGTAATAAGTCCGAGATAATAATGAACGCGGGAAAACATGGTGGTATCCACAATTGGAAGGTCTGCATCACGTAATAAATTTTACCCCACAAGGATTTATCCGTATATATTATACATGTATATATTTACGGTGATACCTACAGATATCTGCATCTGTATTTACGAACCTTTCTGTAGAAGATACTTGGACTTATTCTGCTGTAAAAGTACCCAACTTTTGATTGGTGACACCATATGGTTTTGCAAATCAGGGATTGTCTTACTTTCTAAATCTAGAATCAGCCTAAGAATGCTCTTAAAATGGTTAACTAGGTAAGAAGGTAAGAAGGTAAGAATTCCGGGACAATGTTCTGTTAATCTGAAAAAAAAAAAAAATAAAATCCATGGCAATGTTCGCGGGTAAAATTTCATTCTTTTAAAACTCATTTGAAAACTGGCCACGCCCCACTTTTGTCTTTTACGAGATCCCCATGTCTGCAACATCACGAGACATTTGTCTGATTTCTGAATAACTCATGGAAGAACACTGAATATCAAACAAAGAAAGAAAAAAAAAAACGTTTATTCCAAGAAACTAAAGTTTATAGTTATTAAATTCCTCAAGCGGTGGAAAAGAGATTTATCTTTCAGCTCGGAACAATATCATGCTGGTAGTGAGTGGTGCGTTCTCTATTTCCGGTCCATCGCTTCATAATGTATCAGAATTACGCCCGGTTGGAAATGCTTTGCGATATGGCCTGTAACACGTGTAAAGGGGCATTCGGACATTTGCGTAAAATATCGCCGCGGATCAGGCTAATCCGAAACGACACTTCCCTCTTTATTATGTAAATTTCTTTTTTGCGCAAGTCTGCTGTACCATAAAATCTACTGTAGTCGAAAAATGCCGTCTAGAATCAGCCTGCGCGGACAGCGGTCCGCGACGACACTTTACGCAAATGTCCGAATGCCCCTTTTCGCCTGTTCCATCCCATATAACAATGGGACAGAGGGTAGTAGAAAAATACCTTAGTCATGTCGTAACATGCCAGGCAACATAAATGTCTTCGTAAATCAAATATGCCCTAGATTTGCAGTCTATCAAAGTTGAAACATATGAGCGTTAACTCCATAAAATCGCAAACGTTTTTTGTAATAAAAAGCAGGTGTGATCAATCCTAGCCTATGCTTTTATTACAATTTTTATTTAAATCTCAGTGGGTGTTAAACCCTGACCTTGAAGAGTGCACTGCACAAGACAACAATTGCAGACATGTTAGTTAATACCATTGATTGTCCTTGATGCTATTTTCAGACACACGACTAACTATATATGTCCCAGAATAATTTTGAACGTGAGATGAAACGGTCGAGTCTACAACTGTGGAGATCAGTTAAAACATATTTTATCCAACGAGGACCATTTTTCAGTTATTTTCCTTGATTCTCTTCCAGTACTGCATTGGTCCTGACAACAGGATTACTTGGCTTTTATTGTTGATTTTCTTACACTGAACACCTTTGTTCTTGAGATAATATTTTAAGTAAATCTACTTAGATTGTTTTACAAAACAGTGTATGCGTAGTTCCTTATGACTAAGAACAGAATTTGAATTGAATTAATTCCGACCTTACACAAACATAATAAATCATTGTTATATTTATCGCAAGGTCCCCAAGGGAACCGATGATAAAAACAAAGAAATACATGAAAAAGGACCAATCTGTTATTTGGATACATTTAGTGTTTATCTTGCAAGGGAGATGATTTAATTTCCAAGAATGACCCCCCCATTGGAGAATGGAGTCGGGCCACAAGCTCTTTCAACTTAGATTTGGCCCGTCCTCTACAGTCAAATAAATAATACTGGTTAACAGATAATTGCAACAAAGCATATATACAAGATGATGATAACTAGATGAAGACAAAAGAAAACTGTACAACAAACCAAACACAGAATGTGGAAGAATTTGATAAAAAGAGGAGAAAAATGAACAAATGAAAAAATATTTAACGAAATGAAAATGAACGAAGCAGGGCAAAAATGAACAAAGTAGAGTGGAAATAAAACTTAAAAGAATAGAAATATGGGAAATGAGGAATTGAATACCGATGTTCTGTAATGGATGCATACTATTATAGTTAAAGGCTGTATTCTTTAACTCATTACCACACGAGAAAATTTTGGACTGGTCCAAATTGAAAGCATTTGCAGATGACAAAAAAAAAGGTGACTGAAAAATAGAAATTTGTTCTGGAAAGGGTTGACAACACTGTGGGAAAAGGAGAAAATGCTGGTTACCAGCATTTTCTCCTTTTCCCACAGTGTTTTCAAAAGGCTTCTTTCTCAGGGGCGTCAAAAGTAGGGATTGAGTGGTAATGGGTTAACTGAATCTAATATTATTGTCATCCAAAACGGGTCGACTGTTTTATGTATAAATGGACTGCTTCAAGTAATGAGCAGTTTTCATCATTACTCTGGTTTTCGTTGCCAAATAACAATTTTCCAATGCTTAGGGGATGCAGAGCCCTTGTTGGTTGGAAAAAGCAAGATTTTGATATCATAATACCTTCTACACATGCAGAATCACGCAAAAAAGGGATCTTCTGGGAACTGCGAAATGTGTCAGCTCTGGTCAGCCTGTGCGAACTGCGCAGGCTGACCAGGGTTGACACCTTTGGCTTGAATGACATTTTCTGTATGAAAAATGGTCATTACACCTTGCTATACAATCATGTTTGAATTACCAACTTAAACTGACCTTAACTATCATTGATCTGTTTTCATCTAATTGTTGTGCAGAATTCCGATATTGTCCCTTTTTGGGTGATGGGTCACCTATATTTAAGTAAATAGATTAAACAGTTCCCAAAAATAGTTAAAAATAAACTATTTTTCTTCTGTAATAAAATCTTGTCAATGAGTTACTGATGAAGATAAATATAGCTTGTGAAATATGCTAATTTGGAGGTCTACGGGATCACAATAAACGAAAAAAAAAAAAATGCAAACGAGATTTCAAACGAAATTATGGCCGTGATTCGAACTGTTCTATTAATGTCGTAAGTATAACCACGAAAGTATACCATTTTGAGGTATTACCATCCTTGCGCTTCTAATGCAACATGGAATAAAATTTTTTATTAGTTGATAAATTTATACCCGTATAAATTTTTTGCACATTTCTAACCGACCAGAAATTCATTTGTTGTCTAACTTGAAATTATATGATGATATGTTTATCAGTTTTCTGAAAAGGGAGGTAATTATTATCTCCCTTTGTAATGAGAATATAGTGTTTTTAGATTTATAAATGATAATTCTAAGGAGGAAAAAATGGAAAAGTGGCTTGGTCAAAGCATTACAATAATACCCATTTTCAATCACAGCATTTTTTAGGATATTGATATTGTGGAAATATCTGTTTTCAATAGAATGGTACTACCTTAATAGTAATGATGCCATGGCTAAGTTAGTGTTCAGGCTTTTTGTCTTCAAAGAAAGAAAAAAAAGTTAATTCAAAAATAATTGAGGGAAGCAACAAATGGAGATAAAAAAAAAAGACACACACACACACACTGACATAAAAAAACAGGAGAAAAATGGGTCGGGTGTTGAGTACTTATGTGAAAGATTTAGAATGAAAGCATTTTTACACATTCTTAACCCTTTACCATACCATACCGAGACCCTGAAAGAGAAGCCGTTTGAAAAACATTATGGGAAAAAGAGAAAATTGTGCTAACCAGCATTTTCTCTTTTTCGCACAACGTTTCTACTCTATCAAAGACAAATTACATCATTTGAGAGACACTGAAATCGTCATCTGTGAATGCTTTCAGTTTGACAAATCGAAAATTGTGTCGTTAGGTTAAAGGGGTAAAGGATTAATTTACTTCATCCCAGGCCAGCACAGATTCGTAAATATTATATGCCAATTATATAATGATGCATTGTAAGGAATGTTGTACTATAAATTCAATTAGACCTAGTTGGGAACGCCAATGTTCTGTATCATCATAACCAGAAAGTACATACTAAACTACTCTTCTGCTGTTACCATACGTGTATGGATTGCACAAATAATTATTTCCTTATTCATTAGGCTGAGAAGATCATCACCAAATAAAATGACTGATAAATGTTCAATGAATTATGTTATCTTTTTAGTCTCGATGAAATGGGCATTCAAATAAGTAACGTTGCGTTGATTCAGTTGAATCACTTTCACAAAATGCGAATGGACCACATTTCTTCAAGTACAAATGCTCATTCACAAGGCATCATGTATTGCTCAACATGCCATACAAAAAGTCATGATCTTAGTTTTTCTATATTCAAAGGCATAAAATTTCTCTGGGCTAGGTTTTACTTCGTTTCATCTGCTGAAGAGGTCTAATCATTAATACCAACCAGGGCAAGATGAATTATTGTTCAAGCTGATTCTACACGCTGTGATTAACAGGCAATTCTGTCTACGAAGACTATTTGATGATAAATTCCGTCGGTTTACTTCAAAAGCCTCGTAACTACAGCTTGTAACAAGCTGTAGTTACGAGGTTTTCGAAGTAAATCGACGATTTAAAACCGCCTGACGTACAAAAGTATTAAGGATTACGAGCCCCCAACTCATCGGTATATATCGTATAAAGGCTATTCGGTCAACCTGGCCATCTTCCGTTTTTCACTATGCGAGTTAGGGATCCTATACTTATAAACTCATCGATAAATATGGTTGAACATCGACGTTATTTTAAAGGTTTTTAGGCAGCTTCCGTCTTTTAACATGGGAGTTTGGGGCAGTTGACCTCAAGATAGTGTGTAGAATTTCCGTTGAAAGAGAATAAGTTGGAGATTTTGCCTCCCTTGGTCACCCATTATCCTGATATATCAAGGATGGCAACATGTTTGGGAGCCGCTTCATTTTAAGTTTTATCCAGTTGATCTTACAGGTCTCAAAGGAGATTGTTGCTTCACAATACTCAAGCATGGACCTGATAAATGAAAACTAGGTAATATGAAGTGAAAGGCTATCAAGACGCTTCTGTGGATACCGGATGATTCCAATCGTTATATGATAGATATACTTATAAGCCTTGTCTCTAATTTAGTCGATGTCTAATTGCAAAGAGTTATAAAGATGGTCAACAACCATCAATAAGCTGATAACATTCTCGAAAAGGATAAAATATGTTATAATTTGTATCATCGATATAAACCAAAAAGAAAAAATACTTCTAAGTATAGACCATTGGAGGAAACCGGCCTTTACGTGACAGAAAGTCGAAGTTTCACAAGGCAAACTAACTCTTTTGCTCTCTTTATGTTGAAAAGTAAGCCACGGTCCACAATAAAAGTAAAACTCTAGGTTACAAACCATCGTCCAATATCTTATACCTGTTATTGAAGACATGTTACTGGGTTAACCATTGAAAAACGCGAAACCGGCATACTCAAGTGTGGTGAGACCAGCTGCTTCAGTAAGAATCCCAATAGCTACGCAGTCTGATCCTGAGACTTTACCAAGTATTTCAAGAACATCCAGTACTAAACAAATAAATGCTGATCAAATGTTTGGGATGACTTTTGCTAAGAATTTAAACTAGAGACGTATGCTTGTTTTCAGCATTTTCTCCGTTTTTAAAACATTTTCGCATTATTTTTCTTTTGTTTTCTTCGTAGTCGTAAAAACACATAACCGGTTTTTGCAGATTTGAAAAAGCCTCCCCCCCCCCAATCTTCCAACATCATTAGATATTTTTAGATCGAGTGAGTAGGGGGAATTGCCATATGTTTACATCGAGATCATTTCCTGGTTGGCCAAATGCTAAAGTTTGATAGATCATAGCGATAGATCAACTGTTACGTGGCGATTTTTTCATGTGATCCACTCGAATGGCGGTCAGTTGTCAAAATCGGTCATACGGTCTCTCAATCTTGGATAAAAGATAATATTTCATATATATGAATGTAAACCAGTGCATGGTTGTCCTCATTTTTTCTCGCTGAAAACACCAACGATATATGGCAAACATCTGGAGAACTAAGAGTAAATGTCAAGTGAAATCGTTGCTTCACAAGTATTGGTAACTTCATGTTTTAATTGTCTCGAAAAAAGCAAGTTTTGAACTGGACACATTTCTTCCAGGAGATACATTTGTAATACAGAAAAGTGACTGCTACATATACTAGGACGACAAAGAAACGCAGGGTAACCTTTCAAGGTAGTTTAGAGGTGCATAACTTGATTGAGAATTTTAAATTATGATTTTATGTTTACTACTGATCAGCTTTGAATATTTTGACGAAATTTCATTTCGGTGTGGCCAAAAGGAAATGAGGAAATGGCTTTTTATTGGCAGTACCCCCTTCTCAGTGAAAAAAAGTAGTGACTGACTGCATATGGAGACTCAAAGCTTGTTCAGTATCTCGTATGCTTAGTTTAGGTATCCTGCGTTTCTTTTTCGTCCTAGTATATATAGCGACCATATCATAGTGGAATCTATCCCTAGTGCGTCTGTATAATGGCAGATAATAAATGAAGAACATAAGTTCTTCTGAAATTTGAATCAGAATGACGTAAGAATAGTGAACAATGCCGTCTCTCGATACTTTGCAATAAGTTTATATGCAGAGCCGCTGCTTCTTTATTTACAATTGTACACCAATTTTGTACTAATGTTCCACTTGGCGCTTTGTAGAATATCAATATTATAAAATATATGTATAGTCTTAAAGAAAACATGGAACCTAAGGTAGAACCATGTGGGACACGAGCATTGATGAGATATCAACGATGGCTATTCGTGTCAATTGAACTATCTCCCTTGCCAGATAAAGACTGACGGTAACCAATTAATATAGTGGTCCTTTCATCAGTATTCTTTTGTTTTTATCCATGGTTCCTTTGGGATGTTGAGATAATTATGACAATGATTTATGATGTATGTTTAAGGTCCTCATGTAATTCAAATCACATTCTGTTCTCAATCACCAGGAACTCCGTATATATCGATTTGTGAAACAGTCTAACTAGATTTACTTGAAATATTGTGTCGGGAAAATAGCTGTTCAGTGCAAGAAAATCAAAGATAAAATCCAAGAAAACTGTTTCTAACTAGATTTATTTGAAATATTGTCTCGGAAAAATAGCTGTTCAGTGCAAGAAAATCAAGGATAAAATCCAAGTAATTCCCCTGTCAGGACCAATGAAGTAATGGAGAAGAATCAAAGGAAATAACTGAAGAATGGTCTTGATTGAATGAAACGCTACATTTCCGAGATGAAAGCACAAGTGTCCAAATTATACCCAGTAAAGACACCTTTGTAAAAGGGTCGTTAGTACATCTACGTGATGTATACGAATGGAAGCCATCGTATCAAGTCATTATGGATCTACGAAATCCATTTTGCCCAGCAAACTGAGGTAGAGCCATTCTTTGACATGCAGAAGAGTTACCAAAGTAAAAAGTATTTATTATACTGCAAAGAAATTTCTCGTGATCTGATTGGTAAACATGCCGGGAACATATATATTATGTTCCCTGGCAAAAACCACGTAAAACCAGGTTCCCTTTTGAGTGCCCCGTAAACATCACTACACTTGCAACACAACATCCAAAATGGAGGCGTCGATCGATCACCAGACTGCACATTTATGCAACAAACTGCACGTTTTAGTGACGTCAGTTTCCAATGACGTCAGTTTTCATTGAATTGGGGCACTCAGAATGGAATTTCTATTTCGTCAGCGTGCTCGATTCGTGAGATTATTATACAGGAAAAATTCGCTTAACGCGCTTTGAAATGGTAAAACTTTGCAGTATAATAGATAAGTTGTACGGTCAGGTGTCAGGGGACTTGGAAACATGTTTACGGCCGTGTCAAATCATGTCGCCTAGTGGATATTGTATATATGAGTGATATTTAGTAACTGATAGCTAAAATCTCATGTAGTTATTTCGGACTACTTAAAGTCAATTAGAACAATTAGAAATCACCAGATTTAAGATTACATAATAAGTGCATGCAACACGTGAAAATGCCATTCGAACATTTGCATAAAATGTCGTCTCGGATCAGTTTGCGCGGTCCGCAATGAGACGGCACTTGACGACTACACAAGATTTTGTGCTACAGTATAATCGCGCAAAACAGAAAATTATATAAAAACGGAAAGTGCCGTTTCAGTTTATTCTGCGCGGATTGCGCAGACTGATCCGAGACGACACTTTACGCAAATGTCCGAATGGCTTTTTTCGCGTCTTGCAGGCCATATTGTCTTTCATTTAATTTGGGATAAGATTGTGAGCTTACTAATGAGGAAAGAAAATAAGATTAATTTCAAAGAAATATGAAATATTCAACTTTATCGCAAACTCCGCAGCTGCAAAATGTGTTTTATGTGCAAAACATTAATTATAAATCCTTATTCTGCTAAATAAATTAAATAAAATTTTCAAACCGATGGTAAAAACGAATAATCACGGTTGTTTCAAACTTACTATTATCATTATTTTTTTGTTAGAAAAGTATCTCGCTTTTGGACAGTATAGTTCAAGAATAGTTCAAGATCAGACTGCTTGTTCTGTGTAGTCTGGTCTTGTTCTACACTGTTCGCAAAAGGTCAATGGGCCACGCTTAGTGGCGAAAGGGTTAACGTGATGCATAAAACAGTAGCGGTTTAAAAATGATACCTTGAATAACACCGAAATAATCATCATTAATATAATTATATACGCTAGCTTTATCTTACTTCGTCAGGAGATAGATGGCAAAATGCAGTTTGACATCATAGGGGAAAACATGAGATTCTGTGAACAGTATACGTCAAGGTCTGACTGCAATGAACTCTCAGTCTGATCTGGGTTCTACACTGTCCGCTTGTTTAGTAAGGACATTTCAATAAAAACTTTGTTTCGGTAGACTCTATTTTCGTCGGTAGAAAGTGGTCGATCATTTAGTGCAGAGAGGTCTAACTCTTAAAGTGCTATGGAGAACTTACGTTTTTTTTTTACAGGTAATGTTAACCAACACCAAATTGCCTTTTATTTGACAAGTCCGATCTTAAAGTCCATGTAAAGTCAAAAACGGGTAATTTTCCCCGTTTATAACTGGAAAATATAATGGATAACCCATCACAACACACATATGTAAGATCGAAGAAAACCCGAACGTTAACTGCATTCATTGCCATGGCATACGTGTGCGGAAATGTATGGAGAAGCACGTTGATTTCAGGGACTCCAATGATTGAGACGCCCTTCGGTCTTCGAGAACGTCACGTGATAAAATTGCATCTCATTATTGCTATGACGTAGTAGACAGGATTATTGTCTACAAATCTGATATTATGCCATCGGAGAGTAAGATTGCTCACTCTGAACCTGTTTTCTTATTGCGATTTAGTAAACTCTTCCTGAATTGATGATAAATGAATAAGCGGTGATCAGTCTGTGTCGTCGTTTCTGTTCACAACATCGATAAATTTCAAATTGGTCCAAAGCAAATTGAAGGCAACTGCAGACGACAAAATAAAAGTGACTGTCGAATTGATATTTGTTTTGGAAAGGGTAGAAAAGATTGTGGAAAAAGGGAGAAAATGCTGGTTAGCAGCATTTTCTCCTTTTCTCACAATATTTCAATAGGCTTCTTTCACTGGGTCGTTAAGAGTCGGGATTGTGTGGTAAACGGTTATTTTTTTAAAACACTTTGAAAGCATTCTCCTTTTCCCTCATTGTTCTCTCCCTATATATGAACTGTAATCACAGTTACTATTGTCGTCTGAACATGCAAGTCGAGCTAATATTTTGTGGTGCACTTGCATTATCTCCCCCCAGATGGCATTCTATAAATACTCATCTATCTAAATTCGGCATCCTGGGTACAAAACCGAACCACTTTCTTACGCGACAATCGTTACTTTGAATTTCAAACTAAAATAAACTTTTACTCAATAAAACGCTACCTAGTACAATTTACTCAGCTATGATCAGCAGTTTAGAGAAATCTGGAGCTAAAACAGGCCTCATTTCTCCTCAAACGTATATTGATAAAATCTATTTTCTCCATTGCTACTTCATAGCACGTAATACTACAGTCTGCCCGATGGCGGGGATAGTGATGCGTCATATAAGACAGGTCGAATCTTCCAAGAATGTGACATGCGCAGACAACGGGTGCGCTTGTAAAGAGTCCATTACATTATCTAGAGCCATAATCTGACAAAAAAGGGGGCTTAATGCATTTCCTTGATCCGCGGTACCTAACAAGCCATTACATACTTGTGGATCCATATTTTATCTTTCAACTACGCAAATATCCATGATATATTTTTTTTGATATACCACGGTTATTTTTAGAATAATGATATACCACGGATATTTATAGCACATGCCGGAACTACTTTCGACCTAAAACATGACCTCTTGTTGACATTTTGTCAATACACAAATCAAAGCAAGACAACAGTCGCTAGAAAAAAAATAAAGAACAAAAACAGAACTTTTGCTGTCTTTATTTAAATTAAACAAATACAGAATATGTCACACTGCAGGTCTGGTGTAGTTCTGTAGGCAGGTAAAATGCTGTCTTCAAAATCTTTATTAAACTTCTTCCATAACTCCAAGCCTTATTTCAGTTATAATTTTGAGTTGTCTTGCACTGAAATTAGAAAAAAGAAATTATAAATTGAATGCCTAAATATGAGAAAGAAAATGAGCAGATTAGAACCCTTTACATCATGATTGTCTTTTTCAGAGTAAGCAGACTTACAATTGAAAACATTGCAGTAATGGAAAATTGTCTTGTTATGAGCACATTTTCTTGATTTTCTAAATGAAGATTTACAGAATAGCACAGTGACTATGAGAGTGGCAAATCTACTCGAGGGAAGAGTTTCCTTGATATATGTTGGCATATTTGATTTTCCTTCTCATACATACTTCAAAACAATTTATCCCTTTAGCACACAATTCCAAATTATCCACCATAGGGAAGAAAGGTTTTTAAATAGTACTAGGAGGAGGATGAAAAAGAATTGTTATGCACATTTTATCCATTTCCCACATTGTTTTCAATATATCGGAGAAAAAATACGTAATGTAAATCTTTAGAAAAATTATACAACAGTCCAAATTGAAATCATTTGCAGATGACGAATTCAACTTGCATCTTGAAATAAGTTTTGAAACGGGTAGAAAATATTTTGGAAACGGGATAAAATATGGTCAGATATTTTGGCAAACACTGGCAGCGGTAGTCCTATTTATAAGACCCTACGTACGTTATTTCACATTTTGACATTCATAGTGTACGTAGGGTCTTATCGGGCCCTTCATAGGTTCCTTTAGCAAACTCCGACATCAAATCTTGTCGCTGTTTGAGCAACAAATTTGGATACTTAGAATGCAAAATGTCCAATGAAACTGGTATCGGTAACAAAATAAATCAATATTGAACCGATATTAAAGACTTGGTTGTAAAACACTTACGTTTTATGAGTTAAATCCGCTTCTATTTCACACTACCCTATTTTATGTAAATGTGTAGTTATCGCGGGTTGACGGCAACTAAACGAAATTTTTTGAACGAAATTCCTTTACCTCCATTAAAGTGTTACAGAAAGGGACAACCCTCATTCACAAATATAATTTTGCATAGAAAGAAGTACTGAATCGTTTAATGGCCCATTACAGACGGTTATCGAGTTTTAAGACTATTCATAAATAAAAGAAACGTCGGGAGAATGTCTAGTAACTCGTCCCAAATCAGGTTCGTTCCCATGTTTTCTGAATCGATTTCGCCGGATTCCCGTCCAACCCGAGTTCCTGATACTTTTTGGAAGTTGTGTGTTAAATAGAGTGATAAATTATTTGAATTATTGGTTGTGTGTTACATATCGGATTTTATTATGTTTTATGTGCATGGCCTTATTTTACGTAGATAAAGACATGGACATTTATAAATGAACGTACGACAGTAAGGCTCCAACTATTTAGGTGAACTTTAACGATGGAAAGTATTCAAAAGCTTCATTTCATTATAGAGAAATTAGATCTATCGTCGATCGATGTGTTTTCGCGGGGTGCATGTTTTTGAACCCTAAATGCATCCCAGTTTTCTTAGGCACGATGAAGTGAAAGACGTCACCTTTCTTTTTACGAACGCCTTATTTAAATGCAAACAATGGTTTCACTGCTGTTAATTTAGGAACTGCAACCAAAACAGGACCGTATGCATATTTTTAAAAGAAAGATCGGTTTTAGTGGTATTTTATGACGTTTTTCCAGAACACTCGCTCTTATTACTGAGAGTGAATATTTCCAACCATTCCTACTAAAATACGACATGGAGAGAACTTATGTATACGTCATGGATACGCCATGGGAGTTTTTGCACGCCACAGCTGTTCCATAGCAATGAAACCCTTTGAATACTACACTGAATATTTTCAGGTGATTTATGATAAAGTAGTTTTGAAGAAAATTCCTAGTCCTTCTTCACAGCTGCTAATAAATTGATAGAAGGAACCGAAACCGGTATTTCCACTCAGGGCACACTTAACCCCTGAGCTGTAAATCTGTGGTTAAGTTCATATTACAGGGTTGGACAATAACGATTCTAAACTGCATATTTATGATTTGCAACAAAAAAAGTCTGTTAGATCAAGATAATTATGAAAGTTTTCTGTTTAAAGCAATTAAAAAGCTGAAAAGGTGGTCTGAAGTCTCTGACCGGGCTGAGTGTAACGGAACATTCTGTTGTGTCATGGGTTTCTGCGTTTTTTGCACCAATCAATTTTCCATGTCTGTAAATTTATGGATACGTATTTCCGCATGATTTGAGAAAGATAATGTCAATAAGAGTGTCAAGTTACTGCATAACTGTCATTTTACACGAGACAACGGAAAAAGTGACACTTTATTGTTATTTTTTTTTTGCGTGAGTTTTCGCGTGTAGCCAAAATTTATTACACGAATTTCAACTCCACAACTTGATTTTCGTACAAATTTGCTTGAGCAGAAATACTGCAAAAAGTGTATTTTTTTTATTTTCTGGTGTTCTAGTGCTTCTGTCAAGAGAAGACCAATAGATGTTAAATTTTACACACGCCCGACCCGTTCATCGCGCTTCACAAACTGAGCTAATTGACTAAAGAACAGTTCATTTATATTATGCAAACAGTTACTTCTGGTGATAGGATGCATTTTACTTGAGTTCTGGTATACGGTATGTTTTTCATGAACTGTCCAATGGATATATAAAGCCACGCAATGAGGCAGGGGTTTCCCATGTCTAAATTCAGCTTCTGGCACAATACCGAAGGCTGAGTATGTTGATATCGTATGTACATGATACAAGTATGGACTATGATTATACAGGCATTTCACATTAATTTATGTTAGGGTTTTAGAAATAATTTTGGTAAACAGAACTTCAGAAAATGGTTGCCAAATCTAAGGTTACAATCCGTGCATGGGGAGGGGGGGGGGGGGGTAATCGGATTTCGTTCAAAAATGGTTTGGAAATTCGTTTTTTTATTTAACCCGAAATATGCTTGTAAACATGGCGGCTTTTGTGTTGAAAAAGGTTACACGATTGAACTCAAGATGAATATATCATGAATGTGGCCCTTTTTCAGAGTCAGAAATGTAAATTTGTATCCAGTTAAGTTATCTATCATGTTTACTTGAGTGCTTTTTCACCGTTATCCCGGAACTTAGGAAATCAAATTTGCTACATAAAACTAAGTAGGGCCCGTTTAGACGTAACATGCAAAAGAAAAGTAAAATGTTAAATGTCCGAAAAATAAATGTTGAACGGCAAAGAAGCATGTGTACGTCTAAATATTTGGACTATGGCAGCGGTGACACGTACCTTTCACTGGCTTTCAGGTCTTGAAAATTACTTCCCCCACGCAGTAATAGCGTGTCTCAAATCTCCAAAGCCCAGTCTCAGCTTTCCAATCAATTCGCATTTGCAAATGAAGCCAGAGCCCATGAAAATCCAGTGTGTGAAGCCCAAGTAACTCCACCCGCCATACCCGAACAGCTGCATATTCCAAACTTGAATAACTCCACAAGGAATAATATTGTGACAACTCCAATGTTCTACGGAACCGTATTAAACGTCGGCAGATTAAATGTTTATCCATATCAGAATCTATCTGATCAATAGAATTGTCAAAAACTCCATGTACTTTTCTCCTGCGTTTAAATTTCAATGATTTGCACTACACGACCGTTTGAGAGTACACAAACAGTTTACCGGTTACCCGTGACATATTTTTTTCAAGCGACGGCTTATCCAACGTATTTCTGGTCAAATGCACAATTGATTTCTGTTACAATATTGACAAAAAATCAATTTCTGTCGATTTGTTTTTTTGAAAACGTTTGATTGAGTACAAAAACGAATAAACATCTTGAACTTCTTTCTTTGTTCAGGCTTTATACGTCTATGAGTAATTTGTTTGTGTATTAGATTAAAAGCGCGTGCTGTGTCATTAGCTAATTTGCATATAGTGATAAATTCGTGTTTTTTCTTGTTGAATAATAAAGAGGAATAACAAAAACCGACCAATCAGACGTTGAAAGATAAATAGAATACGTACCTAGTGTTGTAGAATATCAAAAATATCTAACTCGGTTGTGAGAATTGATAATTGTCTCGCCAAGGCTCGACGATTATCAATTCTCCCAACCTCGTTAGATATTTTTGATATTCTACAACACTAGGTACGTATTCTCTATATCCACTTTTTTTAAAAAGTATTAGACCTTTATTATTCCATGCTTTCCGGTAGGATATCGAGAAATAGCAGTGAAAGTATTTTTCGATCTTAAACTGGTACCACCAGTGAAAATACCGATTTTCATGTTCCTGTTGCCTAGGTAAATTGCGCGTGCCTGACAAGCAGATGTGACGTCATTTGCCTTACATTTCTCGCGCTTGACGTAATATCGTTGCTATGCGGGAGGGGTACGCCACGGGGAACAACGGAAAAGAACTGTGCTGGATTTTGATAAAGCTCCTCTCAGAAAGGGTTAAAAGCATGAAATAAATAGAATACTTATTTTTTTCGGTGAAAGATCGAAATTTATTTCATCGAGTGAACACTATCGGTAATATTTTCATGAGTGGCTGCAGCGCCACTTGTGAAAATATTACCGATGGTGTTCACCCGATGAAATAAATTTCGATCTTTCTCCGAAAAAAACAAATATCCTCTATATACTTCGAGTGCAGCATGGCATAAAATTTCTTTATAGTTGATAAATACGGATGTATACAAATATAATACTTCTGCACAATTCTAACCCACCAGAAATTCCTTTGATGTCTATCTTGAAATTAATTGTTGATACTTTTGTTAGTTTTCAGAAAAGAGAGGTAATTACCATCTCCCTTTGTAATGAGAATATAGTGGTTTTAGATTTATAACTGATAATTCTAAGAAGGACAAAAAGGAAAAAGTAACTCGGTGAAAGTAGTACAATAATACTCATTTTTTATCATAGCAAATTTTGTCGGATAGTTTCATAGTGGAAATAGCTGCTATTACGGGTCCACTACCTTAAAAACCAACTTAACCATGAGGTAGACTGTGCCCTGGACATACAGAAAACTGACTAATAGCAAAAAGTTTCAGCCCAGGTCATCCTGCGCGGATTGCGCAGGCTGACCTGGGTCGACACGTTTCGTAGATGCATTAAGCACCCTTTTCACAGAGCAAGGCTCATTTTATTTAACGCTTTTAAAGTTATGGCTTCTTTTTCTAAGGTCACGGCTAATCTATTTTCTTCTCACATGGTTGATTTAGGACCACTGTGTTCACCGTGTTCATCGTTTTGTTCTATCTGCATAGCGGACCAATCACTGTAAAAAAGTAAATAATTTAGATGTTAATGTGCAATTAGAATTAAATCATACCGTTTAACCCTTTACCAAACAATCCCTGGGTTTTTATGACCCAGATGAAGAGGCCGTCTGAAAGCATTGTGGGAAAAGTAGAAAATGCTGGTAACCAGCATTTTCTCCTTTTCCCGCAATGTTTTCTACTCCTATAGGGCCATCTTCCAGTTTTTGAGTCACATCTATTTTGTCGTCTGCGAATGCTTTTATTTTTGACAAGTCTAAAATTTTGTCGTTTGGTAAAGATTTAAATGTGTGGAAGATATTGTGAATGTGGCATTCTAGTATTATGTAGTATGCGAAAGAGACAGTCTTCTAATCAGTCAAACAGTAAAGAAAAGACATATTGTTTGTTTTCTTCACAAACCTCGTAACTACAGCCTGAAACAAGCTGTAGTTTCATCTTTTTTTAGAGTAAACCGACGATATAAAGCGACCGGCCAACTTTTAACCCTGTCCCAAACAATCCCTGGTTTTTACAGGTCTGGAATATTAACCTTTTGAAAACATTGTGGGAAAAGGAGAAAATGCTGGTAACAACCAGCATTTTCTCCTTTTCCCACAATGTTTTCTACCATGCTAGAAACAAATTTCAATTTTTGGGTTAAGTTGTCCAAAATTTTGTCGTTTGGGAAAGGGTTAATCTAGTTTTAAGGCAGTAGACCCGTAAACACTTCCAGTGCCACATGGAACAAAATTTCTTGATAGTTGATAAGTATGGATATATACAGATACAATACTTTTGCACATTTTTAATCGATCAGAAAGGTCATCTGATATCTATCTTGTAATCATTTTTTTATACGTTGTTAGTTTACAGAAAAGGGAGGTAATTATCATCTTCTTTTGTAATGAGGATATAGTGGTTTTAGATTTATAAATGATAATTCTTAGAAGGGAAAAAAAAGAAAAAGTGGCCCGGTGAAAGTAGTACAATACTCATTTTAATCATAGCATTTTTTTAGGATAATATCAAAGTGGAAATAGCTATTTTCTATTACGGGTCCACTACCTTAAAATGTACTCTTCTGTCAGGGTCTTACATTTAGACCGACTGCAGTCACAGAGTGTCATTTCGTTCTCATAACAGTTTCAGTGATTTAAAGGGTATGATTTAAAGTCAACATCCTGCTGTTTACTTATGGTAGGTATCGTGCTTTAATATCTCTTTCTCCCCCGCCCCCTCTCTCTCTCTTTCCCCTCTCTCGTGTTGACTTTCCCTACTACTACTACTCTCTCTCTCTCTCTCTGTCTATCTATCTATCTATCTATCTATCTCTCACACACTCATTCTCTCTCTGTCTCTGTCATTCTCTCTCCCTCTGTCTGCCTGTCTATTTCCCTCTCTCTCTCTCCCTCCCTCCCTCAAATTCTCTCTCTCCTCTCTCTCTCTCTCTCTCTCTCTCTCTCTCTCTATCTATCTATCTCTCACACACTCATTCTCTCTCTGTATCTGTCTGTCTTTCTCTCTCCCTCTGTCTGCCTGTCTATTTCTCTCTCTCTCTCACCCTCTCTCCCTCACTCTAATTCTCTCTCTCCTCTCTCTCTCTCTATCTATCTATCTATCTATCTGTCTATCTCTCAAACACTCATTCTCTCTTTGTCTCTGTCTGTCTGTCTCTCTCTCTCCCTCTATCTGCCTGTAGATTTCTCTCTCTCTCTCTCTCTCTCTATCCTTATCTAAAGTATAGGAGTGAAATAAGCACGAATATATATGAATATAATATTAATCTTCATATGTCTTCAATTTATCTTTTGACATTTTTTCTTTACCACCTATTTCGTAACTTTGGGATAAATTCATAAACTGAAAGGCGTTTCGTAACGGCACGTTATCTGTCATTTTTTGTGACCAAGTGACGACACTTATCCCGCTAACTAACTAAACTGAAATTTTCAATTCGAAATTAACCCATCACCAAACGACAATATTTTAGGCTTGTCCAAATCGAAAGCATTTGCAGACGACAAAATAAAAGTGACTGTGACTGAAAATTTGAAATTGGTTTTGTGAAGGGTAGAAAAAATTGTGGGGAAAAGGGAGAAAATGTTGGTGGTTACCAGCATTTTCTCTTTTTCCCACAATGTTTTCTAAAGGCTTCTTTCTCAAGGTCCTCAGTAGTAGGGATTGTGTGGTAATGGGTTAATAACCCAACTATTACTGTTTCGAAATTATGATTTTGGGAATAACATCTGTCCCGTTATCGGACAGTGTAGATCAAAGATCAGACTGCACGTTCTGTGCAGTCTGATCTTGATCTACACAGTCCGCAAAAGGTCAGCAAGTCACGCTTAGCAGCCAAAGGGTTAATATCAATAACACTTAACAACACAATCTCAGCATTTTCTCCTCTTCCCACAATGTTTTCCAGAGCCTTCTATTCCTGACCCTTAAAACCAGGGATTGTTTGGGAAAGGCTTAAGTTTGCCTAGTGGTTTGGCGTTAACTTCAAAGCCTATGGTGTCAGCCTTCAAGTTTTGACCTCACCTTATGGTATGTAATTATCTTCAGGCATATGGTATCAGCCTTCAAGTTTTGACCTCACCTTCTGGTATGTAACTATCTTCAGGCATCTATGGTATCAGCCTTAACTCATTACCAAACGACAATATTTTAGGCTTGTCCAAAATGAAAGCATTTGCAGACGACAAAATATAAGTGACTGAAAATTTGAAATTTGTTTTATGAAAGGTAGAAAACATTGTGGAAAAAGGAGAAAATGCTGGTTACCAGCATTTTCTCCTTTTCCCACAATGTTTTCAAAAAGCTTCTATCCCTGGGTCGTAAAAACTAGGGATTGTTTGGGAAAGGCTTAAGTTTGCCTAGTGGTTTGGCGTTAACTTCAAAGCCTATGGTGTCAGCCTTCAAGTTTTGACCTCACCTTATGGTATGTAATTATCTTCAGGCATATGGTATCAGCCTTCAAGTTTTGACCTCACCTTCTGGTATGTAACTATCTTCAAGCATCTATGGTATCAGCCTTAACTCATTACCAAACGACAATATTTTAGGCTTGTCCAAAATGAAAGCATTTGCAGACGACAAAATATAAGTGACTGAAAATTTGAAATTTGTTTTATGAAAGGTAGAAAACATTGTGGAAAAAGGAGAAAATGCTGGTTACCAGCATTTTCTCCTTTTCCCACAATGTTTTCAAAAAGCTTCTCTGGGTCGTAAAAACTAGGGATTGTTTGGGAAAGGGTTAAGTTTGCCTAGTGGTTTGGCGTTAACTTCAAAGCCTATGGTGTCAGCCTTCAAGTTTTGACCTCACCTTATGGTATGTAATTATCTTCAGGCATATGGTATCAGCCTTCAAGTTTTGACCTCACCTTATGGTATGTAACTATCTTTAGGCATCTATGGTATCAGCCTTCAAGTTTTGACTTCACTTTCTGGTATGTAACTATCTTCAGGCACCTATGGTATCAGCCTTAACTCATTACCAAACGACAATATTTTAGGCTTGTCCAAAATGAAAGCATTTGCAGACGACAAAATATAAGTGACTGAAAATTTGAAATTTGTTTTATGAAAGGTAGAAAACATTGTGGAAAAAGGAGAAAATGCTGGTTACCAGCATTTTCTCCTTTTCCCACAATGTTTTCAAAAAGCTTCTATCCCTGGGTCGTAAAAACTAGGGATTGTTTGGGAAAGGCTTAAGTTTGCCTAGTGGTTTGGCGTTAACTTCAAAGCCTATGGTGTCAGCCTTCAAGTTTTGACCTCACCTTATGGTATGTAATTATCTTCAGGCATATGGTATCAGCCTTCAAGTTTTGACCTCACCTTCTGGTATGTAACTATCTTCAAGCATCTATGGTATCAGCCTTAACTCATTACCAAACGACAATATTTTAGGCTTGTCCAAAATGAAAGCATTTGCAGACGACAAAATATAAGTGACTGAAAATTTGAAATTTGTTTTATGAAAGGTAGAAAACATTGTGGAAAAAGGAGAAAATGCTGGTTACCAGCATTTTCTCCTTTTCCCACAATGTTTTCAAAAAGCTTCTCTGGGTCGTAAAAACTAGGGATTGTTTGGGAAAGGGTTAAGTTTGCCTAGTGGTTTGGCGTTAACTTCAAAGCCTATGGTGTCAGCCTTCAAGTTTTGACCTCACCTTATGGTATGTAATTATCTTCAGGCATATGGTATCAGCCTTCAAGTTTTGACCTCACCTTATGGTATGTAACTATCTTTAGGCATCTATGGTATCAGCCTTCAAGTTTTTACTTCACTTTCTGGTATGTGATTATCTTCAGGCATCTATGGTATCAGCCTTCAAGTTTTGACTTCACTTTCTGGTATGTGATTATCTTCAGGCATCTATGGTATCAGCCTTCAAGTTTTGACTTCACCTTATGGTATGTAACTATCTTCAGGCATCTATGGTATCAGCCTTCAAGTTTTTACCTCACTTTCTGGTATGTAACTATCTTTAGGCATCTATGGTATCAGCCTTCAAGTTTTTACCTCACTTTCTGGTATGTAACTATCTTCAGGCATCTATGGTATCAGCCTTCAAGTTTTTACCTCACTTTCTGGTATGTAACTATCTTCAGGCATCTATGGTATCAGCCTTCAAGTTTTTACCTCACAATCTGGTATGTAATTATCTTCAGGCATGTGGTATCAGCCTAAAACTCTGAAGTTTGCATTGTGGTAAAGAGTTACCTTCAAGGTTTATGGCATCAGTCTGCAAGTCTTAGGTTCTTGACTGTGCATGCCATATTATTCGAAGGCTCGACATGTTTGCTATGACGCATCACCCATCTCCAGTATACTTGGGAAAAGTAGGACTTATATCGAAGCTATTAGCCTATTACCCAAGCATGGTCGGTGCATAGGTTACCCGTTAGCCGATCATAGCTGAATGATTGGCACCAGGTAGCGTTTTATTGCGTAGACGTTTATTTCATAGCAGACTTTCATTTCATTTAAAGTTGTTGTGTTGAAAAATTCGTCCGCCTCTGTACCTAGAATGCCCAAATTATATAGATGTGTATTTGTAGAATGCTATCTTTTGGGAGATTAATACTCTTAAGTTTGCCTTGTGGTACGGAGTTGACTTCAAGGCTTATGGTATCAGCCTACGAGTATTAAGTTTGCCTTGTGGTATGGGATTAACTTCAAGGCTTATGGTATCAGCCTGCAAGTATTAAGTTTGCCTTGTGGTACGTAGTTGACTTCAAGGCTTATGGTATCAACCTACAAGTATTAAGTTTGCCTTGTGGTATGGGATTAACTTCAAGAGCTATGGTATCAGCGTGCAAGTATTAAGTTTGCCTTGTGGTATGGGATTACCCTCAAGACCTATGGTATCAGCGTGAAAGTATGAACTTTGCCTTGTGGTATGGCGTTAACTTCCGTCAAACAACTTGCAAATCTCGGTAACTAACCCCAGAGATAAAAAAAAAACCCAAGCGAGGGCAAAACCTCGGTAATGTATTCACCACCATGATGTACTTGTCAGCTATTTAATGTTTTGATTGTGGGCAGGCGAGAAATTTCTAGCCCTGTATTGTCCGAACATGTCAGCAAGATCAAGAAGAAACGTCAAGTTGGAATGATAAGTTTATTTTGGTCAACCATCAAATCTAGAGGTAATTTATCAAACCGTTTGACATCTCCTCCTATATTACCTGTCTTAGTTTTATGTCGCCGTATCTCTACTGTCTCTCCCTGTCTTTCTATGTGAACGAGTTTCCGTATTGACCATCGTAAAAACTATGATCCGTGCTCTGGGAAAAGGGGGGATCAATATGTTTGCAAAAAATATCGACTCAGGTCAGCCTGCGCAGTCCGCGCAGGCTGACCTGAGTCGAAACTTTTTGTTAACAGTCAGTCAATTTTCTGCTTGTCGAAGGACCAGTCGAGCTCATTCTGCTGTTGACTGTTAGACAGAATTGATTTATGGATCTATGATTATGTGATGAGTTGTATGGCATAAGGGATCAAGAAAATGTATTATAACTCCTTTCTCCAGAGTGCCGCTCATTGTTACCTTTAGAGGCAAACAGTGTCTCTGAGTGACCTTTTAGATAATGTACGATCTTATCACCTGAATCTGCATTTTCCTGTCCTATGTGTAAAGTTGCCCCTAAATATCTCATCTTATTCATATTCATTCCACAAAGAATAAGCAACAATTTCTTGCAATTTATACTAATCTCTATCAGCTCTGATGCATAGTGAACAACACCAGGATACCCGCCGGATGTGTGGGCCAATGGATAGTCGAAAAGTTGACATCACCTCCCGGGAATCGAACCATGGCTCATATAATGTACATGTATGACCTGCAACATACTAAAAGGGGCAATCGGACATTTGCGTAAATTGTCGTCTCGGATCAGCCTACGCAGTCCACTATATGACTACATTAGACTTTGTCCTGCAGGAGACTTGTGTGAAATAGAAAGTAACACTAAAAAGGAAAGTGTCGGATATAGAGACGTTTCGCAACATACACAGACACTTTTAGATTAAAAAAAAGCTTCTGCTAGACGTGTCAGCATATATGCAGACACTATATCGTCGGTTTGCTTTCAAAACCTCGTAACTACAGCTTGTTACAAGCTGTAGTTACGAGGTTTTGGAAGCAAACCGACGATATATCGTCGATTTACTTCGAAAACCTCGTTCCAATTCAGAGCCCTTTAGACTGAAGGCGCTGCTACAAGAGGCCATCAAAAAATGTAAATACCGTCAGGTAACAAAGGGATACTACAAGAAGTCATCATTACAGAAACAAGCACCTTAACCTGGAAGCGGCGGCCACTTTAGCCCTTTACCAAGCTACAAATTTTGAACCGGACCAACCTGAAAGCGTTTTGTTACGGGAGACCATTCTTTGATGCATGGCTTCGTCCCAATTTAAATACAATACCTAACAGCTGCATTGGGGAGGTATCTCTTTGGGTCAGTTGTTAAGGTATTGGTCTTTCGTCCGGGAATTCTAGAGTTCGATTCCTGCCCGGTCCCTTATTTCTGCCATGCATTTGTTCACTTGTTTTTTGTTACGGACTTTGTTCGTAAGAATTTGAAGTCAACAATTTAAAAATAGCTCAGATGATTTCAGTCTTTGATAAGGCAGAAAGCATTGTGATAAAGATAAGAAAATGAAACACTACTTAAAGAGGTAAGGCCATCGAAACAAATAAACATGTCTTCATATTTTGCAATAGTTGCTACGACAAAAGGCGATCAGTAAAAAGAAAACCAAACACTTCAGATTTTAATGCTGCTATGACATTATCTCCCGCTAGATGGCATTCTACAAATACACATATATCTAATTTGGGCATCCTGGGTACAGAACCGGACTACTTTGCTACGTGATAACTGTTACTTTGAATTTGAAACCAAAATAAAAGTTTATTCAATAAAACGCCACCTGGTGCAATTCTTTCAGCTATGATCAGAAGTTCAGAGAAGTCTGGAGCTAAAGCAGGTCTGATGTCTTGATTTATCCTCAAACGTATTGACGAAAAACATTTTCTCCATTTCTACTTCATATCGCGTATTTCTACAATCCCCCAAATATTAGGGGAGTGATGCGTCATAACAGACAGGTCGAGTCTTCGAAGAATATGGCATGCACAGACAGCGGCTGCTATGATAAATCAGCAGTACAAACAGATACATGTATTAGGCGGGAGACGATCAGTGCAAAGACAGGATATTGTACTGTTGAACAATATATACAGTATATATAAAAGGAATTCTTTCACCCTTAAGCAGTCGAAAAGTGCTAGATCTTCTGTCTGACACGGTAGGATTTTCCCGCTGAAACAACTTCGAAGTTGCAATATTTGGGTGTTTACTTTTTCAGGTTTAAGTTTTCATATTATCTATTTGACCCTCTGTGGGTTAAACTTGGTGTATTTACGGCCATGTACTCGTAGAACCGGCGGATTTCAAAACAATTTGTTTTCTCTCAGACTAAAATAGGTCAAAATATTTTAATGGACCTGGCGGAACACTGGTCACAATTACTGCTTTGATATTAATGTTTTTTTTTTTCTTGACCATAAACCGTGGACGTTTATACAGGAATGTTATACATAAGGCATTAAACATATTATTACTCAAAAACAAAGTAGAACTGTCACTGAAATTGACTTAATACTCCCACAAAGTGTTTTGGTAGACAAAACAGATGTTCAAACCATTAGGCAAATAGAAATAACTCGAACCGAAAGGAGATATTTCTGTAACACTCAAAGCAGACAAAATATCTACATTTCTCTACCTGATATAATGCAAAGATTGATATAATTAAAGCTTCAATGACACAGTTATAACTATGTGATTGTAACAAATAGATGGACAGGCTGGTTTCAAAGTTTTATAGAGAATGAACGCAAAAACAAATAAGCAATACATTGTCAGTTTTCAAACCTAGGTCAATATTTTTCCTCTTGACTTGACAAAAATCAAACGAATGTATTTGCCCATTATCAAACAATTCCTTTCTTATTTCTAGACAACGTGTTTTAACCTACTCAAGACAAAGAGTCTGGTTCACTAACCCCCATAATATGCCCAACCTCAGAATCTCACTATTTTCTGAAAATCACAGAAATGATATACTCGTATGTATAGTATAACCTGAGAATGACATTATTTTGGTGAAAAAGCTGAACTGAACATTGAAATTTAATAAAAGACAATGCCCTCTGTAACGAGACATATATCATTTTGTTTGTATCTTAATTGTTAATACATACATATATACTTGTTATTTTGTGGTACTCGCTTGCGCTAATACTTTATTATTGATGTAATTGGACGAAATGGACAAAAATGGTATGATTTTCCTGTTTTCCGGAAAATAGGAGGTTCTATAACGTGTAACTACTCACCCATAAAATTATTAGAAATTAACAAAATAGCATTTTTATACAGTTTAATAGATGTTTTGATATCAGTTTATCAAAATTAAGATTATAAGTTTAGATTAATAAAATTGCATTTAGTAAAAGGCATTCAATTTTGAGATTTTAAAAAGAAAAAAGTTTTTCCAACCATTTAAATGCAAATATCATTATTGACACAACATTTTTTGTCGCCTGTTAATGTGACCCATCACGCAAAAAGGGACCTTCTGGGAACTGTGAAAAGTGTCAGACTGCGCGAATTACACAGGCTGACCAGGGTTGACACTTTTCGCTTTAATGACATTTTCTGTATGACAAGTGGTCATTGTACCTTGTTATACAATCATTTTTGAATTATCACCTTAAATTGACCTACGCTATCGTTGGTCTGTTTTCATCTAACTGATGTACAGAATTCCCAGATGGTCCAGTTTTTTGTGTGATGGGTCATAAATATTTTCAAATTGGTCAAAGTCTACTGCTTTGGTCCGATAAAAGGTTCCTTAGAACACTTATCTGCTTGACCCAACCAAGAGCATGTAACACCGTGAGTGAGATCGGGATCTTGCAGGATGTTTACTCTGATCTTGGTCTATACTTCCTGCCTAAAGGTGGGTATTTAGATTGTTCACATTTCACCAAATTAGAAAAATATATATGTCACTGAAGTTTATTTGAAAAAAAAAAACAATACAAATCATCAATAATTAAGAATTATAAAATTGCAAAAAAAATATTGATGGTATTCCCTTAAAAGGCTACGTTGCCTCTCAAGCTATTTTTAGATTTCGCGCCAGAAATAAAAAAAAAAGCAATCTGGGAATGTCAAGTGACTGGCACGTGACCAATGACACTTAAATTCCATAACATAACGAGCATGTATTTATTTTCCATAATGTCCTCTTCGAACGCTATGTTTGAAGCTTCATCTGTTTATTCCGGTATGTAAATGAGCGAGTTGCTCATATCAAAATAGACTGTGTTTCGCGTCGATGTCGTCCTGGGCCGTAGTAAATCTCTAATTGCTTCTGTCAGATGGCTTTCGACTACTTGGGTTTTATGATTGAAAATTAAAAGGTTTTGGGAATATAAGGACGATGTTTTTGTGTTTTTGTAAAATTTTCGCCGCAAAATCTGAAGGCCACCTTAAGTAGAACATATTACGGGATGGACCTTAATTTTAATCCCTCCATACGTCATGATAAAAAATGATCGCAGGCTGACCTGGATCTAAACCTTTTTGATTTTGGTCGATTTTCTTCATGTCAGAGGGCCAGTCTATCCCATGATTCAGTCCATTGATAGGTAAAAAAGACTTTGTCGGTCTATATTTTGTGATGGACTGCTTTATATCATGAATCATTGAGGTGTAATTAACTCATTACCAAACAACAAAACTTTAGGCTTGTGCAAATTCAAAGCATTTTCAGACGATAAGATGAAAGTGACTGAAAATTTTAAATTTGTTTTGTGAGGGGTAAAATCATTGTGGGAAAAGGAGAAAATGCTGGGTACCAGCATGTTCTCCTTTTCCCACAATGTTTTCTTCCCTTTCAAAGAAAAATCATTTCATATGAGCCACATTGAAACTGTCATCAGGAAATGCTTTCAATTTGGATGGGCCGAAAATTTTGTCGTGTGGTATAATTAGTATCATCACTGCGGCCATTGCATCTGTCCATGCTTTTCTTGGGTTTCTTTAACCAGTACTTTGCACAATATTCTTTGTAAGCCTCTGGCTGCTTTCCCACATTATAAATTTCGAAATACAGATGAACGCTGAAAGAGTATTGGTTCCAGTCGCAATGACTGAGGCCATTCGGAATAATTAGCCATGCATGGATTCGGACAAGTAACTCCTGGTCAAGGCCAGTACGTTACCGACTACAGATCAAGAAATGATATTTGATTTATTGATTGCATTCTGTTTGACGCCGTTCACAACATTATTTCAGTTATATCGCGGCGGCCAGTGCACCTATCTATGCTTTCCTGGTGTCTCTTTTACAAGCCAAATTTTCATTCCAAGTTACTGGCTGCTTTCCCACTTAACCACCCTTGAAACAACGATTAGCGGTGGAAGAGGAATGAATCCTGTCACAATGACTATCATTAACCCTCGGAAAGGAATTGGCCCAGCCGGGCATCGAACCCACGGCGCCCTGTTCTCAAGTCCTGTATGCTACCGACTGAGCTACCGGTGCACGGATGTAGGTGAACGAATGAATTTGCGTTTATTTATCGTCGCCACTGGTTTCCCATATGGGCGACGCCCCCTGAAGACTGTTAGTATTGATACGGGAGATGGTGCAGATAAGCACCGTCACACGGGACCTCGGTTTAACGTCTCATCCGAAAGAACTAATTTTAGATTGCCAACCGTGGGGATCGAACCCACAACCTCATGATCACGAGTCCTACACTCTACAAACTGAGCTATACAGGCTGGTCAACGGCAACAGGTACTAGTATTTACAGAAGCGCGATTTGTATAAAGGGACTTAATCGGTACGAGATTCTGGTTCGAGAACAGTTTAAATTATCGCCCGTATCTCGAATAAAACGATTATCCCACAGAATATGTTCACTGCCTGTATGGTGTTAGCCCCTTTTTTTAAAAAACACTATTTCAGCTATATCATATCGGCCAGTACATATACATGTACCAAAGTTTTTCTGGAGTTTCTGTCTGATCAATGCTTCACACACTATCCTAACCAAATCACTAGCTGCTTTCCCGCGTAACCATCGCCGAAACAATGATCAGCAGTAAGAGTGGCTTGTCGCAGTGATCATCTTGAATCCTCGAGAAGAATTTGCCGACCTGGAAATCGGACCCAACTCCCTGTTTTCAAGTCCTGTAGGCTGTCGACTGCACTGCCGGCACTCGGCCATCTAATACCTAAACAGGTCTTTAACCCTTTACCAAACGACATAATTTTAGACCAGTTCGAATATAAAGCATTTGCAGACGACGATGTCAAAGTGGCTCAAATAGTGCAATTTTGCTTTGATTGGGTAGAAAACGTTGTGTGAAAAGGAGAAAATGCTGGTTACCAGCATTTTCTCCTTTTCTCACAATGTTTTCGAAAGGTTTCTTCCTTAGGGTTGTTAAATGTTGCCATTGTGTGGTAAATGGTCAAATAGCGCTCTGGAAAAAGGGGGCTTAAAGCGCCTCTATAATATACCAAACAAGACATCACATAATAATGGATCTATAATTATTACCAAGGTACACTGGTCCTCTGACACGTAGAAAATTAACCAATAATATTGTGACCCATCGTGCAAAAAAAGATCTTCTGGGAACAGCGAAAAGTGTCAACGCTGTTCAGACTGCACGAAATGCGCAGGCGGACCAGGATTGACACTTTTCGCTTTAATTACATTTTCTGTATGAAAAGTGGTCATTGTACCTTGGTATACAATCATTTTGAATTATCACCTTAAACTGACCTGCACTATTGTTGATCTGTTTTCATCTAATTGGTGTATAGAATTCCCAGATATCTCTTTTTGCGTATTTATGATAATAGTAGCAAAAAGTTGTTCAAGGTCAGCCTGCGCGGACTCTGTTCAAAGTTATGTTATTAAAGGATATACTTGAAAGAAACATAGCTATCACTTCTTTAGCACAACGCCACCCCCCCCCCAAAAAAAAAAATATCTTTACAAAGAAGGAGACGATCCTACAACAAAAAGACTTGTCATATTGTGAAAGGACAAATATCAAATTACACGTGGTTATTATTTTCCACTGAAGGGATAAAACTAGGTAATACGATATCAAGTGAACATACCGTGTAAACCTGAATATGCATTACAAGTACTTGAAACGAGACCTGCCTTAATCTATCCATCTTCGCAAGCCAAGGCTGACGAACAACTACGCTACTCAACCCTTGGCGGATCAAGCTTGATTTCGACATTCCCCCGATACGCATTTCATTGGTTGCAGCTAACTCTAGCTGCACGAATTAAATCGCTCATGGCATTTCATCTTTGATAAAAATAGAACAAGGTCGCGACCTTTCGGATAAAAAAGAAAGTAAGCATGCATACCTCGTGGATGTGTGCAGGATCTGTAATGATTTATTACCAAAAAAAAAAACATAGACGAACAATAGTTACATTAGAGTTTCAATTTGACAAATCAATTATCAGTGGATTTAGGCTATATTCCAGCACCTGACCATGGAATGTTGAAGTACGTTTGTGGTTATGCTTCATATGTTGAATTATTGTATTTGTAAGCGGTTTGTAAAACGATATTTTATTGGCTATAAGAAATATGTAAAGGGGGATAATAACTAGTACCCAATAGAGGCCGTATCAAGGGAATCTCGAAATCGGGCTCAATCCGCCAAGGTAAGATCCACGTAGTGATCGTAACCTTGGCTCGCGAAGATGTAAACTATCCCGAAAAAATATTCCGTGCAAACTGGCCGAAAAGGTAGGCTGCTCTTGAACCTCTGTCCAGGTCCACATCATGCGTCCTAAACGAGAAGACAACGGCCAATGTAGGTTTGGTTGAATGACTGAATTGCGTTCTACGCCGCCTTCGACTTTATTTGAAGCTTATCACGGCAACAGTTCACTTATTTATGTTTCCTTAGTTTCACCCAGTATTAGACTGAGGATGTGCAATGCCTTGCCGACGGGAATTCTACAGAAATTCTAGATTACAAACCCTAGATCTCAACCACCGCGCTAGATTAGCTTAATTCTCTTCCGGACGGCAAAATTGTAAACTTGTCTAAATTGAAAGCATTTATCAGCGATAAATGAAGCGTGGCTTAATTCTTTACCACAGAAGCCCTCGTTTTCATGACTCTGGGAAGGAAAGCTTTTGAAAACCTTGTTGAAAAAGGAGAAAATACTGGTAACCAGCATTTTCTTCCTTTTCCCAAAATATTTTTTCTACCCTTTCAAAGTTAAATTTCATAAAATCGAGACACGTTCAATTTGTCGTCCGCAAATGCTTTCAATATGGACCAGTCTAACATTTTGTCGTGTGTTAAAGGGTTTAATGATGGGATTTGTATTCGTAAGGATTGAAGGCATTGTGGGAAAAGCAGGAACTGCCGATAACCTTTTCCCCTGTTATCATCATTCAAACCACAGGACTGCTTAGGAGAGATTGTTACAGGAGAAGACAAGGTATTACCAAGGTTTATTACGAGATCAATAAAATTACAATACAAAATAAACATTGTAAACCAACCCGATGGAAAAACAGCACTTGCTTCAAATAACCAATTGCCAATTGCCATATTTCCCACAAAGTTTTAAAAACACATTAATTTTTGTTCGTCGTATTTTATGCAATTTGTCAACGATATGGGTTAGTCTAAGATTAGCGTGTGCAACAATAGTTAATACATTAAGATCAGTAGGTCCGATGCTTTATAAAGATTAGGGGGTTCAGTGCATCTGCTAAAATATTGACATAGGTCAAAGTTTACTGCTAGTGTTCGAATTCCTGCATGTCAAAGGATCCTGTTTACCTCGTGATTCAGTCAGTTTCTAGACAAAATGTATTTTATGTATCCACAACTATGTGATGATTTTCATGGAGATGCATTAAGCCTCTTTTTGCAAGGGCATGGCTCGCATATTATATGGTCTAAACACTAGCTATACTGTTCACTTCTAGCCGGAATATGTCTTTTAGTAGAGCAAGAGATGTGAAAGCAACAAATCTCAGACTGCTTGTGGGTGTAGGTTCGGTTTCCTTCGCTGGCCAGCTACAGTTACTAAACAGGCTTTCTGATGAGACCTTAAAAGTAAGTCCCCAGAAATGATGCTATACACAGATCACAATACATTACCAGGCGTAACACAGGATGGATTTCATCCTCTATCTTGGATTATCACCTGTAAACGGCTAAAGGTCTTCAGGGGCGGGGGGGGGGGGGGGCGTCGCCCTGTATGGACAATGTATACAGACGATAACTAACGAACAAATCAATTTCATACTACACGAATTGATTATATTGTTTGATTGTACGATACGCAGTTTTCAACATCATTCAAGTTATATCGCGGCAGCCAGTGTGCCTATCCATTCTCTCCTGAGGTCTTCTTTGATCAGTACTCCGCACTTTAAACTTTCCAAGCTACTAGCTTCTTACCTACATAACCACCAAAACAAGCAATTTCGTTGAAATGATATCCCCCGCCGAAAAAGACCTTTTTTGATACAAACGTATAAGAGGTATTGTGTTTTGCATGTACATGTGGCCTTTTTGTTATTGGTCCATGATGAAATAAATTCATCAAAGGGTAATCAGTCTAAAAAAGCCTGTGAATCTAAATGAAAATGTGCGAACAAAAATCCAAAGTAAAAATTTACAAAGGGCAATAACTCCAAAAATACTGAAGATAGAGTTATGGTTCTTGTGCAGTGCACTTCTTCTCAATTAATTCTATATGTGTGTGAAGTTTTAAGTTCCTAGCTTTTATACTTTTGGAGATATATGCCAGACAGAAATCCAAAATAAAAATTAACAAAGGGCAATAACTCAAAAATTACTGAAGACAGAGTTTTGGTTTTTGTAAAGTGCACTTCTTAATGATTCTATAAGTGTATAAAGTTTGAAGTTCCTAGCCTTTGCACTTTTGGAGATATGCTCCGGACAAAATTCCAAAGTGAAAATTTACAAAGAGCAATAACTCAACAATTACTGAAGATAGAGTTATGATTCTTTAGCACTGCACTTCTCCTTAATTAGTTCTATATGCGTGTCATGTTTCAAGTTCCTAGCTTTTATACTTTTGGAGATATGCTCCGGACAAAAATCCATAGTTAAAATTAACAAAGGGCAATAACTCCAAAAATACTGAAGACAGAGTTATGGTTGTTGTGCACTGCACTTCTTCTCAATGAGTTTTGTATATGTGTGAAGTTTCAAGTTCCTAGCTTTTATACTTTTGGAGATATTATCCGGACAAAAATTCAAAGTAAAAATGTGCAAAAATACTGAAGACAGAGAAATGGATCTTTCGCGCTGCACGCCTCCTCAATGAGTTCTATATGTGTGTGAAGTTTCAAGTTCCTAGCTTTTATACTTTTGGAGATATGCTCCTGGCAAAAATTCCAGAAGAAAATGTACAAAGGGCAAAAACTCCAAAAATACTGGAGATAGAGTAATGGTTCTTGTACACTGCATGCCTCCTTAATGAGATCTATCCACTTGTGAAGTTTGAAGTTGATATCTCAAATACGTTTGGAGATATGCTCCAGACAAAAATCCAAAGTTAAAATTTACAAAAGGCAATAACTCCAAAATTACTGAAGACAGAGTAATGGATCTTTCGCACTGCACGCCTCCTCAATGAGTTCTATATGTGTGTGAAGTTTCAAGTTTCTAGCTTTTATACTTTTGGAGATATGCTCCGGACAAAAATTCAAAGTGAAAATGTACAAAGGGCAATAACTCCAAAAATACTGAAGACAGAGTTATGGATCTTTCGCACTGCACGCCTCCTCAATGAGTTCTATATGTGTGTGAAGTTTCAAGTTCCTAGCTTTCATACTTTTGGAGATATGCTCCGGACAAAAATTCAAAGTAAAAATTTACAAAGGGCAATAACTCCAAAAATACTGAAGACAGAGTAATGGTTCTTGTACACTGCACGCCTCCTTAATGAGATCTATCCACTTGTGAAGTTTGAAGTTGATATCTCTAATATTTTGGAGATATACTCCGGACAAAAAGCGCCCGCCCGGGTGGCTCAGTGGTGAGCGTGTCGGACTCATGACCTGGTGGTTGTAAGTTCGATACCCGGTTGAGGCGAACTTTCTTTCCGGCGTATTTTCGCCTCTCACCTCTGCTGAAGCATGTGAGAAAAGTAGTCGGTGGCTTTGGAAAGAAAGTAGTGCAAGTACCGGTGTGAGAAAGCCAGGAAACACATGTGCGTCACCGACCGCCATGAATTGACCTTAGCTGTTAAAGTGGCGTTAAACCCCAATACAACCAACCGGACAAAAAGCGGAATGACAGAATGACAGAATGACGGAAGGACGGAAGGTTGGACGGAGACTATTGCCATATCCCCCGCCGCCTTTCGGCGGCGGCGGATAACAATGGTCATATGTTAGAGAGGAATGAATCCTGTCCTAATGACTATTATCAGTCCTCGGATCGAACAGGAATCCTTTGTTTTCAAGTCCGGCTACTGACTAAGCTATCGGGGCAAAGATACCGATCAGATACGTGTTAGACCAAAGCGTATTTACCAACAGTTCTAAATATAGTTCCTTTTTTTTAAAACTAGCCGTCTGATTCAGTGAGACGTTTTAAACTGAAACATCTGATTCAACGAGTCGTAAAATCTTAACCAAATGATTCAACGAGACGTTAAATGCAAGCTATCTGTTTCAACGAGACGTTAAATGTTAGCTATCTGTTCCAACGAGACGTTAAATGTTAGCTATCTGTTCCAACGAGACGTTAAATGTAAGCACGTTAAATGTTAGCTATCTGTTCCAACGAGACGTTAAATGTTAGCTATCTGTTCCAACGAGACGTTAAATGTTAGCTATCTGTTTCAACGAGACCTTAAATGTAAGCTATCTGTTTCAACGAGACATTAAATGTTAGCTTTCTGGGCCCGTATTCACCAACCATTCTTAAAAACATTCTTTGTCATATTCTCCAGAATTTTCTATGTTTGAAAGTACCACAGTTTCTGATTGGCTAAACCAAATGGTTTAGCCAATCAGAAGCTGTTTTATTTTCAAAGTTGGAAAATCTTGTAGAATAAGACAAAGAACGTTCTTAAGAATGGTTGGTGAATACGGGCCAAGATTAAACGAAACATTTAGAATTTTAGACATCTGATTCAACTTAGACGTTAACTCTTCGCCACCTAATTCAACGAGACGTCAAATTTTAGCCATCTAATTCAAAGGGAAGTTGAATCTTAGCCGTCTGATTGAACCAGACATTTTACATCTTAGCCAGTCATCTTGTTCACTGAGACGTCAAATCGTATAAATCTTGTTCACAAAGATTTATCGATTGCGAACTCAGATAACGAGAACTCAAGTGTTAATTTTAGGGTCATACCACATTAAAATGCTCGCAGAGCTTCATTGTCAAAATGTTCCTGTAGAATATTTAGTATAGAGCACTTTTGCAGCACGTTCCTACCAGAAAATATGAAAAGAGGGTCATGATGGCCATGAAGTCGCTGAATTGAGCTTTTTGATCAAACATGACCTATTTCTAATCTCTCCAGAGATATTTAAACAAACATTCTGACAAACACTCATTAATATTTGATTTACAAATATAGCCTCTAGAATGCACACAAGCCTTTTCTAGAAATTATTTAGACATACATTCAGACATACATTCAAACAAACTTTCATGTGTATTTCAGAGAAAATGTGGCCCATAGGGTATACAAAAGGTTTTTATGAGAATTGACCTTGTGACCTAGCTTTTTATCCAACATAACCCATACTCATACAAGTCTGAGATATTATCAAGACAAACACTCTAAGCAAAGATGAGGTGTCCGTAAGGCCATATTAAATCACTTGGTAAAGGATGTGTGCTGGCTCAAAGCGGGTGGGGGTAATTCTGGCCCAAAGAGGGTTCTGGTATCGATGATATCTATATTGTAACTCAGGGCCGAAAGTTAAAAACTTCATGCTTTCTTAAGAAATATTAGATAAAACAGCTGATGCTGAAACTTCTGTAAAGTTTCTTTAATAAATGTGTTGTTACACAATTGACTGACATGCCTAAATTTCAGCGAAACACCACATCTTTTTATACAATCTTTTTATCTTTTGAAAAAAGATGAAATTTATGCGTGTCAGTCAATTCGTTGGCATCTGTTATCATATGTATCATATTTTGATATTATTATTTTCTTCTTTTCGGCATTATGCATAGCTTTAATTCAAGACAGGTGTTTCTCCTCGAAAAGACATACACGCAAAATTCATGTTGTGACAAAGGCTGTGACCTTCCATGCCAACAGTGCCGTCCTATCATATGAGCTGCACTACAGAGACAAAGTTACCCAAGGGCGAACCAAGAAAATGACTAATGTATAATTTATTTTGGTATATACATAAATCCCGAGGAAAGTCTATGTATACAGATGATTGACTGACCAGTTTTTTGTGATGTTTAAGATCAGCTGTAAGGTGAAATAGAGAAACATCTCGACCTGCACAAATGTACACGTTCGAATCTTCGTCAATTGTAATTCCATATGGCCATGAGTTTTCTATTAAATGTTCTGCAATTACATTGCCTATAAAATCAAAGCATTGTACTGTATGATTTGACCAGTTCGTTATATAGATTTTTTCTGACGAAATAGATAAATACGGTGGTGGGAACATGACAACACGGTAGATATTTGTATCAATGATTGAGATTACTTCCCCGTCTATAGACATTATGTGGATAAAGAACGTAGAAATATCAGGATTAGGGTTTTCCTCGCACACTGTAAAAATCTTATCCCTAAAAAATTCGATGCTATGACATTTTCTTCCAGTCTGTATCTTGTGAAAAACGGTGGCTGGAACTTTGTTTGCATCTATGAATAATATCTGACGTTGTCCGGGAAATGTGACACCAAATAGGTATCCACTCTCCTTATCATGTGTGATATTGATTGACTTTGAGATGGCATGGTCTTGCTTTATGTTTATTGCTGTAACATCATACGGCTTGGCGCCAAGTCTTATATAACGCTGAATACTGTTGTTACCAACAGTTAAAAGTTTAATGCTAAAGTTAAAGCAATCACAAACTACCCATGTTTTATCATCGATTCCACACAAACCAGTAATCCAGCAATCAGTTTGATCAAGGGGATGTTTAAGATATATACGGTTGCATACTGTATTGTTTTCTCTTTCGAATCTCTCTAACATATCGTTCTCGTTCCTTACACTTTCAATTAATCTTTCTATCCCTGCATCCACTGTTTTTTCGTCATTTCCAGCTTTCATTACATCGTGCTGCTCGTGTTGCCCGAAACAGTCGAAACAGAGATAAACTTCACATTCAAAACAAATGAAAAGGGCTACATTTTTCGATAGAGTTTTGTTTAAACAAACATCACACGGTACACTGTTTACATCCAGTCGTCGACGTTTTGGGTCTGTTATATCAGACGTTATCTGAATTTCCCGAATTTCATCGACCGCTATCTTCTTGTCATCAACATGTGTATCTCTACTTGCCATAACTATCTTTGTCTGAAATATATAGATACCATCTTCATCGTCTTCAAATTCATTGATAGTGCTCTTTAAAGTCGCTGATCAACGTGGGCCTCCAATCAGATTATAGGGAAAGTCAAAGCCCTCCACGCCAGGTTTTCGAGGATTGGATGACCAGTTTCGCTAAGTGTCAATGTAAGGAAACTTTGGATTAGATAGAAACCAAGCTTGAATCGGAGATACCTTAATATAAAAGATTTTAGAGATAGATCTTGAAGACAACTGATAATCAATGACAGGAAATAAGATAACAAGGGTGTTAATCACACCAAACATATAATCTTTACACCAGACAAATACCTTTGAAAGTTTTAATATATTACTACCTGCGGTCGACTTTTTTGTCATAAATCGCTTTGGAAATTTTTGAATAAAATGGCAACATGTGCTGTTTAAAAATAAGACCTGAACACATTAGACCTGAATTCGCGTCGGTAACTCCATGTTTGTATAGACATATTTTCATAATCGGAAACTACTATTTCTTTTTGGAAGGAATCAGTTTTAAATAACGCCTTTTCATTTCTTACTCTTCATTTTTCCGACCTAGCTCTTCAGCGGTCACACACTGGGTTCCGGTGCTCCTCCTAAATTGATGTCATTATACTTGGGTGGTCATGTATTATCATTTTTATTGAACGAGTTGACTAAAATTGTATAATGGGAGCCTTGGCGCGCGTCATATACAATTTGATCAAGGAGTTTGAAAAAAAAATGATAATACATAAACATGAATGTGAAATTCTATTTATTAGATAAAACGACTGACAAATAAAGATATCTTGCCTCATCACATTTTGCCTGTATACCGTTCAGGGATCCATGTTTACGATTGTAGTTCGGTTTCAAATGTGTGTATGTATACAAGTAAATATAGCTCCATGACATGTACACCGAAAGTAGAATAAAGCAGTCTCTAGAGATGGGTAAGTGCAACTAATTCAGCAATTTTATTGTTTTAAAAAGCTTTCGCTGCATTTCTTGCTTTTTTTTAAACATGAAAATCAAAAACTGTCCACGTGCATACGCCTTAGCAACAATGACATCATTGTTCCGCAAAACGGTGTAATAGTATTCATGAATTCCGACATTTCCTGTGGTTGGTTTCTCAAGCTCCACGCGTACATGACTGAAAATTGATCAGAACTGGGACCCAAAAACGATAACACACTAGTGTATTACCAAAATAAGTCATGGGCTTAATACGCTGCCAGTGGAGGTTTTATGTTATGAGTCTTTATAAATGTTCCTGCTTAAATACATGCAACGCACGCGGACAAAATCAGACATGACACACTGCCAAATATGGTAATATGACATGATAATCCAGTGCGGATTACGTTCGGAATGATTTGCACTTTGATGAAAACGAATTTTCTACACGTTCAACCAGTTTTTTTTAGTAAAAGTGTCATTAACTGCCACTCTTTGTTTTCGAAATTTGTTGGCGCATTGTAGTATAATTATTTCCGGGCGCATGCATTTTCTGCTTGTTGCGCAAGAAAATTTTGACATCTCCCTCGCTTTTAGGTCTAGCATAATTTTCTCAGTGACGTTACTCGAAACCAATACAAGCATCAAGAAAGTACTGCAATATAACATTCAATATTTAGTACATGTAACCACTTGAGGCCCAACATGAACTCTGTTTATGTGCCAAGTAGCTCTGAAAGGGTATTGTGTGCAATATACTAGAATAAGCGCAGTTAAAATGTATTATTCAGCTAATGAAACGTTGTAACTTATACTAAGTTCCGTTGAAACCTTGCTTTAAAGGCGGGTTTAAGATTTTCATGAACATTTAAAGTCTCAAAACTGATTCATCAGTGCAATTTGTATTTCAATAGGGTTTGGTGATTGAACTGTTTTGAAGTCTCAAGACGTCTCTTGGTATGTAGAAATATTGAACTGCGTGCTCTAAGAACGTACGTGTTTGTATCTATGTATAATTCCATAAATCTGAGGTTACCTAAGTTTTATTCCTATGCTTGACACGTTTTCTGCAATTATAGTCGATGAATCTGGCGATTGGGTTGTTTTGATTTTTCGAGAAGACCATGTCTCCTTATACAAGTCATGTACATGTATGTATAAGCAAAATTGAAACTTGTAAAACATACTCGTAATGTTTTTCTAGCAAAACTCATTTTTGCATCATTATGTTGAATTCAATTTTAAGTGTCTGTTTCTTTCTTTTTCCACTCCTGTTATACACTAAACAAGTAGACTCGTGGCTACCTACATGTATCGATTAATTTCTTTTTGCGATATCAACAACCTGATATGTCAAATCTAGAAATCCATAGCCTCAACGTAAGTATTCACCCGCTTTGTGGAGTACAGGACGGAAACGGTTAGTGAATATGATGCGATGACCTCACTGCCCGTGATCAAAAAACATTTCAGTATTATCTTTTTCGAAGCGTTTGGCTGGAATTACGGGATCTCTCATCAACTCGATTCGTATAGAGACAAATTGCTGCTTTGAGTAGAGTATTCAGCAAAAAATTGAATAATATTCGAACACTGGATGACTTCAGAAGAAATTATGAAAAATCATGAGCCAGTTCAAGTAAAATAATTCACTTGTTTACTCTACTTATGGTGCTTGAACTAGACCGATGTCGAAGCCTGCCTATGCTACAAAGCACTCAACAGCAACCATCGATATATAATTTGTAGGCTTTGAAACATTGAAACAAAATTGCTAAACCTTTCATACCTTATTTATCTCTCACGCGCTGTCCAAAATATTACATTTTCTTTGATATACAAAGTTAAAGCAAGTTGTTCTCCGAATAGATAGATATGTGATGGGTATGATTAGCAAAAGAGAGAGGATTACTCGATTCAATTGGAAGCTTTGAATACGAAGGTTTGGACGAAGCTGCTAGAAACTTCATGAATAGAATAACTTCTGCAGGATCCACACTGTACCTAATGAAACAGTACAACCATTCGTCTTACCGTGGATGAATAGAAATAAAACCGTTCTGAAAACTTTTAAAAAATGTAAATCACTGAACAGAGGATATTCATGGGCTAACCATAGGAAAGTCAGAATCACGGTAACTCAATATCCAAAGTAAAATCTGAATTCCATTGAAAAAATATAAATCATCTGAACATGTGCAAATGAAAGCAACGCTAAAATATGTTTTAAGGTAGCAAAACAATGAAACATCCATACACTATTACAATGATCAAAGAAACTTGGTCTGATCGTAAGATTCAAATGTCCCAAAAATTTGTGGCTACACAGAAAAAATAATCCCTTTTTCCCAATGACCTTACAAAGACCTTGCAGCCATAACGACTACCCCAGAAAAAGTTTTCAGGGAACATGAGGTCTGTAAATGAAGCGTGTTGTGTACACCGAGTAAGCTACAAACTTGTAGATTTTGATGAATCTTATCGATGGTTTCCAAAAACCGTTCCGAAACGCAAGCATCAACAAAGAAACAACTGACAAAAAGGGAGCTTAGGACACGTGTTAAACAACTACAAGGGTATAATTTGAACCATGTAAGGAAACTACTATGAGCACGAATTAAAAATTCACAATCTGTCTATCTTGACCTAGGCTTTCCATTGTATAATGTTAATGACTATGCTTTCCTTTAAATACATTGAAAAAACGGTTATTTGTTGATATTTTTAATAAAGCTAGATTGGTAAGGGGCAAGGATATTACATGCGAAAAAAAAAGGTTTTACAGGTAATTTGTAACACAATCAATTTGCAGAGTTTGAGGTCTCTAAATTCATAGGATTACAGTTGCTCATTTCCATAAGACTAAAGAAAACCGTCAATTGTCATGACGGCAGTACAAGCCATATGAAATTCAGAGCGACAGTGCGTTGAAATTTGTGGGTAATTTTGGTACAAAAAAATCTTTATTTTGTAACTCCTCTTGGAGAAACGGATTATCTTTGAGTTGATATGAAAACTGTATTGGACTTTATTAATGAATTTGAGTAGCTGAAAGTTTAAACGTCTATAAGCAGAATTTTTAGGGTGAACGATTAACAAACCAGTTAAACAAGGTGTAAACTATAAATATATAGCCGTTATTTCGTGCCTCGTGAGCTTGCTTTTTTCGTGCATTCTAGTGTATTAATCAGGAATCCAACTTTGTTTACATTTGCATCAAAATGGTGTCAAATCCTGACTCAAACCAGATTACTATTCCCGATACTAATTTACTCGAAAGTTCAATTTGTGACACTGCTGATACTGGTGATATCGTACTTAATATTTGAGCAAAGGTCGCAGTAATGTCTTTACTGTCAGAATAAGGCGTCCCCACTTTACAGAACGGGAACTAAGCGCACTTCGACAGTCCACTAGTCTAAATGCAACCAATCGTTTAATTATTCTTTAGTTATTGCCTTTAAAGATCTTTTGTTTATAAAAACAATCGTCCCACTTCTGTAGACAATAGTTAACCTAGCTATTTAGACTTCAATTCAAGTAGCCGCAATTGTAGAATCAAAAACCTGCAAACTAGTGTATTTAGTCAATTATTACGTCAAAGCTGCATGATAAATTGAGAAGCGGGTGTTATTTCTGAACTATGCTCCAAATTAGAACAGCTCTCTCATGCATGTGACGAAAAAGCGAAACTTATTGATCTTCAGAATAAAGTTGTAAAGCTATCAGATGAACTTGATTCTATGATGAAAGCATCGCTGAATGACAATGAACAATATGGCTGCTGTAGTTCACTGCGGTTGATTGAACATCAAACTTGATCCAAAAAAACAAGAAGCAGAGTTAACTAAGCAGTTGACAATGTTCATTAATACTACAATGCTGAAAAATTGTACAACCATTGAGTGATATTGATCGATGTCGTCCGATTGGCCTCAAAGTATCTAACACAAGTAGACAAGTTCCAGTACAATTCCACAGCTACCATAAAAAGGAGATTTTCTATTGCTATTCCAATCTTCGTAATATCCCTGATCATATCTTTGTCAATGAAGATCGCACCACAAAGAATAGCTACTGTTGAAAGAGATAAAGCAGGCAGACGAAATGTATTGCATAGACCAGTAACGGCAACTTTTATGCGTAGAGACTTGAATTAGCAAACCCCTCAAAATACACAGACTCAGTGACATTCGAGATCATTATATTTCTGCCATACTTTCGCAAATACTCACTCTTCTTTTCTTGATATGTATTAATGATCTGGTTGTAAATAATGAGCCCCTAAATACCTTTTACTTTAAACCGTTGACAATCCTACTTGTAACCATAGCCAACTTTCGCGGACATGGAAAAATCGATATCGGCCAATTTTACCTGCATTTTTTTTATATAGAATTATGAAGGGCCTAGGTAAATAAACGCTTATAACTTCATCAATTTTCAGAATTGAAAATTATCTCAAGTGAGGTAAGAAAATTCAATTTATTCTCTTTCAAATGAACTTAGTTTGAAAAATTTCGAAAAAGAAACTTTTGGTCCTTTTTTAACTTAAAAATTGTAGGTATGGTTTATATAGAATAAAGAGGAAAAACGCATTTTCCGAGGTCAAAAACTGTAATATTTGTTTAATTTTCTTTCTTTGTGTTGAAAAGTCAAACTTATCTCAAGTGGAGTGAGTTACTTTATTCATTTCTCTTTCAAATGGTATAATTTCGAGTCGTTTGAAAAAATAAACTTTTGGTCCTTTTTACAGTTTTTTAATGCCACTTATCCTATTTTTTTCTTTTTCCGCGAACATTCGGATTATGCCGGACTTTGCCGATATTGGCCGAGTCTTACTGTTAGATAAGCCAGCCGGGTATCTTTATTGTGTTACATAATGTTTCATTGACAAACGGACCCCCTACTATGTTTATGATATACATGTATCCACATGATTATAAACTGGAATTTATATCCGGGTTGTTTTCAGATCGAATACCGTTTGATCCTGACAGTATCTCTAAGATGTTTTATTATGTATCCTATTTATCTAAAAGACCCAGAATGTAATACTTATGACATTATTTCCTTTTACAATGATTAAGATTGACATATGAAATAAGAAAATGTACGTTTGATGATTTTTTTTCAACTTTTCAGCTTTTTAGAAATTAATGCCTTATATTTTTTTTTTTCTGGCGACAGCTCACAAACTCATGTTTCCTTGCTTTTTTCACATCGGTCTTTGATCTGTCGTATCACATAGAAGGCCTTTGAAAACATTGAAGAAAAAGATTTTAAAGCTGGTTGCCAACATTTTCTCATTTTCTTACACTATTTTTAACTCAATAAAAGATAAGTTCCATTTTTTCCATGCTTTATTTGTCTTAAGAAAATTACTTCATTGTGAACAAGTCTGAAATTTTGTCTTTTGGTAAAGATTCAAATAACAAGCTTAACCTGTTACTGTATAAATACGGCATCTAACGACGCTGCTGTTGATTGTTTAGGATAAAATATGGAAACAGGCGCATTATCTTTTTACAAGTTATCTTCTACTTTTCAAACAATATTGTCTACATCACTCAATCGGTTTCTTCTGCAAAGAATATTTACCACTGAAAGAATGACAACACTAGATCAAAATTGACAACTTTTGTTTTTTACACCAATCAAACAGTTTCTCCCTCCTTTCTAATGTCTCCCTCCTTTAACATCTTTAATATTTTAATTGTTCATTGGAAGAATTAGCCTAAACATTGAGGTTCTTCCATCTTTAAAACGATGCAACCTGCTAAAAGCATAACCGCTATGAGTGAATAAAAGATGGAAAAAAAAAATGACATAGACCATGCATGTACACGGAAATGGGAATAATACAAGCTACTTCTCCTATACCAGTATCTTAAAAAGTACCTGCTGCATAATCATTATTTATTATTTCAAGAGATAGTACTCGATCAACCTTGTATTAAGAATCATTTACATGTATCTTGGTTTGAAACCGGTTTTTAACACAGCTTGCTGGTGAATTCTACTGATGATTAGTTGAAATGACACCACACATAACTTTTTTAGAGGAAGAAATATCTTTTTATCTTTATCATGCCTGTAAGCGGCGCTAGAGTGTAGCATCGGATCAGTTCACAAGTGCTGATCTGTTACTTTCAACAGGAACCTTTTAGTAACTTTCTGTTGAGTCTCGAGCACATTTTCCCCCCATTTCGGATGCAATAAAAGGAATCTTAAGTACATGTATATATAATACATCTGCAGCGTTTTTAAACTTGTGTGATAATAATAGCTTGGACCTACTTTAACGTATAAAAATATAGTTTAGTGCATAGATAGACCTAAGTTGTTCCGAATTACGTTTACTTAAACAGCTTTTAGACTCACTCAAAATGGAAACATCTTAATGCATTTATTGATAGTAGTAGACATTGTAAGCAAATGCAACATCCCTCATTAAGCCAAAATACAAATCGGCGCCACACAGTACATGCATCCATATGATTATAAACTGGAATTTATACCCGGGTTGTTTTCAGAAAATTAAATTGAAGAAAATTACTTCATTTTGAACAAGTCTGAAATTTGATTTTTGGTTAAGATTCAAATAACAAGCTTAACCTGTTACTGTATAAATACGACATCTAACGACCCTGCTGTTGATTGTTTAGGATAAAATATGGAAACAGGCGCATTATCTTTTTACAAGTTATCTTCTACTTTTCAAACAATATTGTCTACATCACTCAATCAGTTTCTCCTGCAAAGAGTATTTACCATCCAAAGAATGACAACACTAGATCAAAATTGACAACTTTTGTTTTTTACATCAATCAAACAGTTTCTCCCTCCTTTCAAATGTCCCCCTCCCTTTAACATCGTTAATATTTTAATTGTTAGCCTAAACAGTTACGTTTTTCCATCTTTAAAACGACGCAACCTGCAAAAAGCATAACCGCTATGAATGAATAAAAAGAGAAAAAAAATTACATAGACCATGCATGTATATGGAAATGGGAATAATACAAGCTACCTCTCCTTTACCAGTAACTTAAAGTTACCTACTGCATATTCATTATTTATTATTTCAAGAGATAGTATGTAATCAACCTTGTATTAAAAAATGATTTACATGTATCTTGGTTTGAAATCGGTTTTTAACATAGCTTGCTGGTGAATTCTACTGATGCTAAGTTGAATCTGACACCATACATAACTTTTTTAGAGGAAGAAATATCTTTTTATCTTTATTTTGCCTGTAAGCGGCACTAGAGTGTAGCATCGGATCAGTTCACAAGGGCTGATCTATTATGATACTTTCAACACAAACCTTTCAGTAACTTTCTGTTGCGTCTCGAGCACATTTCCCACCATCTCTTTCGGATGCATTAAAAAGATATATAATACATCGGCAGCGTTTTTAAACTTATGTGATAATAAAAGTTTGGACCTACTTTTATGTATAAAGATATAGTTAGTATTAAGATGTTTCCATTTTGAGCAAGTCTAAAAGCGAGTTTTTTTGGAACAGCTTAGGTCTATCTATGCACTAATGTATAAAGATATAGTTTAGTGCATAGATAGACCTAAGCTGTTCCAAAAAAACTCGCTTTTAGACTTGCTCAAAATGGAAACATCTTAATATGTTTATTGTAGACATTGTAAGCAAATGCAACATCCCTCATTAAGCCAAAATACAAGTCGGCGCCACACAGTACATGGAGTGTTAGGAACGAACCATTTTCTTTTATTTGTTCGATGAAAACCAACTTTGAATGAATGCTTTTTTATATGCCGAATCTGTAACTTTTCGTGTGCATAAAACCATGTAAACTCACTCTAATGGTTCTGAGCAGCCGTTGAAATTATTTTATGTGCTATAACAGTTTTATTTCTCCGCCTTCCCAATCTTTTTTCTTTTAAAAATCGTAGAAAGCAGAAATTATAAAAATCAAAACCATTAAACCACACATGCACACAAAGGACAAAGTTTACCCAGTCAAGATATAACTATTAGCTATTTACTAAACGACAAAATATATTATGATTTTTTTTTAAAGTTGAAAGAACTTGCAGACGAAAAATACGGCAAATAATGAAACTTGCATTTGAAAGGGTAGAAAACACTGTGGGAGAACAGGAATCGTAGAAAACACGTTATATACGATCCGAAGGAAAACAAATTAAATGCAACTCAAATGATAATGTCTGTCTTTGAAAAGGTAGAAAACATTTTTGGAACAGGCGAAAATGTTCTCCCTTTCCAGCAAAGTTTACAAAAGCCTTTTCTCTCAGGTCAGTTAGATTGCTGTAGTGTTAAATTGGTATTCTCAAAACGCCGAATTTTCTGCTGAATTCAACGTTGATTTTGCCATTAATATCAAAGATATTTTTTAACCAAAATAATTGTCGACTTACAGAATCGATCAGGTTCAAGATCAGACAGCGTGTTTTGTGCAGCCTGTTATAAATCTACAATGTCAGCAAAAGTGCATTTGGACGGATTAGATTTCAGAATCAGACTACAAAAACTGCATTTGTCGAGAGCAGTTTTAGGATCGATCAGGTTATGTCTCAGAGAATCAAAACTGAACCCTTAATCCGAGGATAAATGAATTACAAACCGACAAATGAAGCTGAAATATAACAATTTTAATGTTCTTTTATCAAGAAAACTCTCCCTTTATCTGGGAGTGTAATTCCAATATGTTGTTGAGTCTAATAAGGATGCGCATTATGTGCAGTCTGATACTGATATTCAAGAGCCACACTGTACTGTACCAGACAAAGGGTTTAGGTTAAAATCAGGAAAAAAATGCCAGGACAGATATACCGTCTAGGCAAGGATTGTGAATTTGAAGCAGGCCACTGTTACGTAATGTTACGTTTCTCTTATCTTTTATCGCTGCAGGCTATTGAATATCGATTACTTGTATACACGGTCTAAGTTCGCCAAACTCCGGAAACTCCCGGACCTCTACGTATGATATCGATTTTTTTCATCGATTTGTTGATATGCGAGACTGCTGATAAGGCATGTCCGTGAAAGTTGGCTATGTTCAATCACCAAAATAAACAGATTTTTAAACAACCAAGTGTTTTCAAGCTTATAGGATTTAACCCATGATCAAAAGATTGATTTCAGAAAACAATAAGAGCCGACCAATCCGAAACTTTTCTCTCAGTAATGTCCATAAACAAGCAGTCAGCTCTCATATGCACCCCAGCCTAGCGGTGAATAAACAATCACTTGAAAAGTATTGTCCTAAAAGCATGACTGTGAACAGGAATCTTGCAAACTAAATTTTTCATTGTCTCGTCCACCACTTGGAAAAAAATGTAGTGTTTTGTATATAAGGCCACTCATTGATTGCAAAGAATGTATCCAAGATACCTGTGTAAATGACATGGAGACAGTCTCATGCACAACACGGAAGTTTGTGAGTTATTAGAGGTGGGACAAAGTTGTGTAACACTGACAAATTTCTAAAGGTATATTAAAGCAGGAATCTCGTACAGATAGAATGAAAAAGTCGCACACTATGTTTTTGCTTTATTTTAAAGAAAGACTTCAGAGCAAAGCAAAACATCCGTTTAAGTAAAAAAAGTAAATTTGAAAATATCACTTTTTCGGAGCAGACAGGTTATGACTAAACCACGCCTATCGCTAGGCTTAAAGCTTATTAAAACTACGATTTACACAAAAATATTATCAAAACAACACAGTCTGTCCACTTACAAAGACTAACCTGTAAACGACCACAGCACCAAGGAGGGCAAAATCTTATTCATCAAAGTCTGAAACGTTCCACATACCCACAAGGCAATCAGGTCCTAGTTATCAATATCTATATGCCCGGCCTCTCTCTTTTCGCGGATAAGCTATTACAATGCGAATGATAGTAATATACGAGCGGAAAAAGTAACTGTGCATGGTAAATTTTCTCATATCTTTTTGAAAAAATGAAATATTTACACAACTATTTTTTAATATATCCCCTGACATACACTTGCCCGAAAATGACCGAGTTTCACTAATTATACGTGCACTGACGTGCGCTCTGAACATGTAGATCTTTTCTGTTGTTTTGTGGCAATGTGAGTGAGCCTGTGTTATTCTTACATGAGTTTTTTATTTCTTTTTACCACGAAACTGCTCATAATTCTCTCTGTGAAGAATAAAACACTTTTGTAAATTTCACTGGACTTAAAACAACATGGAACGTCTATCTGAAGATTAGGGTCAATGTCCCAAAAAGAGGTTGCTCGGCGTTTTGGCGTCCACAGAATCATAGCCATTCTTCAGCGAAATTTAACATTTTTCAATTAGAGCTATGTTCAAAAGCAGTTGTAATTCGAGAAACAACTAAAGAAACTAGTATGAAAACTAGGTTCTAAGTTACCAAATTGATATCAAGAACTGGATATTCAGTTACCAAAGTGGGTACGAAATGACTGAGATGAGTAGAAAGTGACCAAGTATAAAGAATAAGTAAAGTGATTTTGTACCTCGATTTGAGCATAGTAATGTGTTGATATACATAATTATATTAACTCAATACTCCACTGTACGGAAACTCTATACGGCAAATTTCTTCGGTGAATTCAAGATGGCGGACACGTGTTATTGACAAAGTAATTGTCGTTTAATTTTGGTCCAAACTTGTTTCAAATTGCATCCCCCATAACGAGTAAGGTACCAATCTAAAGAGTTTTGACTGAAAAGTCAAACGATAGTAGCTTATGAGAAAACGGGTATGCCTCTTGTCCGTAATCCCGCGCTGAACATGATGTTCTGATGAAGTTGAAAAAACTAAGCGTGAGATCGGAAGAAAACTGGCCTTATTTCATCGAATGGAAAGCTAATGATAAAAGAATGTGTACACCTCGATCGGTGAGGAAATGTCATATTCTTGCAACTGTACTAAAATATGTTGCTTATATTTACTGATTTAGCTGTTAGAAAGTTTTGAAATTTTGCATGGTGTACTCTTCGGTGCAAACCGAAACTCAACTACTGTACGCTTCGGTAACAAATATGAAGTCAAACATCTGTACGCTTCGGTGAAAATGATTAAAGGAGAAAAATGTTAGAACAGTCTACTTGTATTTCCCGCCCAGCGACAATTCCTTATTAGTCGCCGCGCAGAAACTTTTATTTTTTTTTAATTCATTCTTAAACTCCGAAGTATATACAATACGATACTATTTTTGTTCTGTTAATACTTACAACATCAAAAAATCAGCCCAATTATTACTTTTATTTTCGCTATTCGTGAGAAATGGACTCATCCAAATAAATGCGATGTTTCCATTGGTCAAGGCTGTACAGGTTTCCAGTCATTTCGTACCTAGATAATTTCGTATGATTTTGGTCATTTCGTACCCATCTATACTTTCTATTTTGGTCATTTCGTACCCAGTTGGTCATTTCGTTCCCACTTTGGTTATTTCGTGCACAGGTTTAATTATCATTTTGATTATTTAGTACAAAGTTTTTCCTACTATTTGTGTGTTTTTTGTTGAATGACCGCTGCTAAAATTGTACATTGCTGAAATTGTGTTAAATTCCGCCGAAGAACGAGTATGATGGTTATGATTGTATCTGACCTTTATTGGTTACTTCTTTCTAAGTTTAGTTTTTAAAACAAAGATTGTTTAAAACTCCTTTCTTTATTTTTCATCGAGCTCTGCATTAATTTAATTTGTGGAAAAAAATCTGGAGAGAGGCCACTTTTTTGCTGTGTTGTTCATAAAGCGTGATGCAAAACTATGATTCTTTATTAACACTGTTCACCAAACAATATAGTTCTAGACTTGTTTAAATTGAAAGCATGCCTTGCAAACTTACGTCCTCTTGAATCATACTTTCCTAGGACAGCAACATTTTAGTAACGTAGCCCTGTCTTCAACACTTTCCCAAACAAACACGGGTTATCACATGTGTGCTGTCCAATTCTTTTGGAAAAACATGTTGGATAAGGAGAAATTACTCGTTATAAGCAGTTTCTCCTTTATCAAATACTTTTTCCCCACTACTAGCAGATTTTCCACCATTTTTGCAGCTTTTTAAATTGTCGTCTGCCAACTCTTTGAATTTGGAAGAGTCTGATATTTGTCGTTTAGAAAAGAGCTAAGAGAGCGCTGTACGAGTTTTAATATAGATTCACAGTCACATCAATTTCATAATGTGTTAAAAAATCTGCTGATGAAAACTGACATTTACTTACTTGCCCTAGCTTTCTTGAAGTATTAAACAATTTTTTTGCGGCGACTTTGACGCTTTGCATCATTTTTTTCTTGTACAAGTACATGAAACCCTTTTGTAACTTTGTTTGTTATGTTAAAACAGTACAATGCCTCAAAAAATGAGTCACGCCAGGGTTTCCTGGCTTTGTAAGGATTTGATAGAGAATTCCTTTTTATTCCCATTTTCTAAAGGAAAAGTACGAGTCATTTTAAAATAATGTTTGAATTTAGTGTAAATTAAAAAAATAACTTATCCCCAGATAAAACTACAATGTATTATTGTTTTCAGATGACCTCGATCAAGACCTTTTATTCGGGTATACTAAATACCGGAGTGTAACAAAATAAAGATATGTTATTAACAGAATGTAACAAAATGTTACGAAATGTAGGTGACTTGATCAGTTTGTAAATCAATTCGTAACATTCCGTTTACTGATTTAGCTGTTAGAAAGTTTTGAAATTTTGCATGGCTTACTCTTCGGTGCAAACCGAAACTAAACTACTGTACGCTTCGGTGAAAAGGATTAAAGGGGAAAAATGTTAGAACAGTCAGTTGTTTCCGCTTCTAAATTCCGTAAAATGCCGTTGGATTTTGTATCATTTCGTGACATTCCCTATTTTAGGTATCTACATTTCATTATATTCCAGTAATCATGCAGGTCCTTTATGACTGCATATGAAAACATTTGAAGGAATGTCGGAAATTAATGACAGTATGCATTTATATTTTATCTAGACATTGTCGTCTTCCAGACATTTTGTTACATTCTGTTAATAACGTATCTTTATTTTGTTACACTCCGGTATTTAGTATATTTTTTAAATATACACTAATTTTAAAGACTATTTTAAAATGACTCGTAATTTTCCTTTAGAAAATAGGATTAACAAGGAATTCTCTATCAAATTCTTACAAAGCCAGGAAACCCTGACGTGACTCATTTTTGAGGCATTGACACAAAAAGGTTTCATGTACCTGTATAAGGAATTCTCGCTGTGCGGGAAATACAAATAGACTGTTCTAGCATTTTTCTCCTTTAATCATTTTCACCGAAGCGTACAGATGTTTGGCTTCATATTTGTTACCGTAGAAATTCCGATCACCCAACCATACAGTAGTTGAGTTTCGGTTTGCACCGAAGAGTATACCATGCAAAATTTCAAAACTTTATAACGGCTAAATCAGAAAAAATTAAGCAACATATCATATTTTTGGTACAGTTGTAAGAATATGACATCTCCCACCGATCGAGGCACATTCTTTTATCATTAGCTTTCCATTCGATGAAATAAAGCCAGTTGTCTTCCTGTCTCACGCTTACTTTTTCAACTTCATCAAAACATCATGTTCAGCGCGGGATTACGGACAAGAGGCACTCCCGTTTTCTCATAAGCGACTATCGCTTGATTTTTCAATCAAAGCTCTTTAGATTAGTACCTTACTCGTTGTAGGGGATGCAATTTGAAACAAGTTTGTACCAAAATTAAACGACACTTACTTTGTCAATAACACGTGTCCTCCATATTGAATTCACCGAAGAAATTTCCCGTACGGAGTTTCCAAACAGTGTACTCGCTGTCATAAATGATTGTTCCGACGCAGTAATGAACTTTATGTCGACAGTTGCGTACTGCAATGCGAGAGTTTTGGGCACGAGTCAGTTATGTTTTGGAGCGGTACTGCTTACGGTTATCGCACCCCACTCTCCGTTACTGAGAGAATCATGAATCCCAAAAAATGAAGGTGAAAAGTCTAAAATTACATAATTCGGTAAACGGTTGAGGGTTAGGAAGTTTCTATTTTTTTTTAAGTAATGCAGGAGAAATGGTGAGCCGATGCTTTTGACAAAAAGATTTACAACAGGACAATTTAGCCGGCCAAAAAATTATAAGGTAGGACAATGTTCTTGATAAACACGACGGCTTGCTAAAAATGCGAAAAAGAAAATGCCCTCTAGAAGTCAAATGTAAACAATTTGATAGTTATAATGAAGGTATATTTTATACGACTTACTACTACCATTTTAAGGTATAATTATCATCAACAATTTCTGACAATATGTTAAAGTACACTTGCAAAAGTGACAGAAAAGATTATTTGTATTTTGTTAAGCTTTTTATAAAGTTTAGAAGAAACTATTATTCATGATGAGTGATATCTAAAGCTTGATAATGGGTGTTACTGATCAGAATTTTCATATCTATTTTACTATTGCTGTCCATTGGCAAACATCTATTTTATGCATTCAACTACTAACTTGTAAAGGACGTTACAAAAAGAGGATTCCTACATAACTCTGTTACCATGGAGCTGTTTGGTGTTTATATCTGCTCTATTTTACGTGTAGAGTTGGATAAAATACATAAAACGCATTTCAGTTCTATACGATATAAAAATTCATTCCGATTAATCTGTGCATTTAAAAGTATACTTTAAGACATGACTTCAAAAATACAGAGCGAGCTGTCTGAAAATGAATAATCCGATATTTTAATTACCTTAAGGGAACCTCCATGACATATCACAAGATTCTATCAATACTCGACAAATGCACATACTTGTCCGTCTCGTACTCGGATAGTGTATTTTATTTGTGCATGTGTAATTTTAGAGTGATCTTATTAAAAGTTTGTGTACAGGCTTCACACCAGTTCCTGTTTTGCGACTTTTAAAATCAATATACATGGAGGATCTTACATGAGTGTTCATGTATTATCATTTTTATCAAACGAGTTGACTAAAATTATATGACGCAGCCTTGGCGAGCGTCAAATACATTTTAGTCAACGAGTTTGATAAAAACGATAATACATAAACACGAATGTGAGATTCTATTTATCACATAAAACGAATGAAAGACAGTAAAATATCCCGAATCTTCACCTTCAATCTCTATACCGTTCACGGGTCCATGTTTACAGTTGTAGTTTGGTTTCAAATGTGTATATACACAAGCAGATAGTTCTTTGACATTTGCACCGAATAAGAGTGAAATAGTTTATAGATAGGTTAAGTTCAGTTATTTCTGCAACAAGATTGATTTTAAGAGTCTTTCGCTGCATTTCTTGGTTTTTGTAATACACGAAAATCAAAAACTTTCCACGCGTATACGTCTTAGCAACAGTGACGTCATTTTTCCCCGAAAGGTCGTAACAGTACAAATTCCCGCACAAACTGTGGTTGGTTTCTCTGGCTTCACGCGCTCGTGACTGAAAACTGATCAGAACCGGGACACAAAAAAACGATAATACACTAGTGTATTATAAAAAATAAGTCATGGGTTTATTACACTGCCGGAGGAGGTTTTATGTGATAAATGTATTTAATCTTCTTTTGTACTTAAGTTGAACAAAAAAAAAAAAAAAAACAGATCTAACGTGTACATTTCTATTGAATACAAGTCCAAAAACTACAAACAACGACTCAAAGATTCAAAATGACCATTTTTTTTTAATTCATCTCGAACATAACTACTCTTCAAAATGAACACATACACTAATTGGTTGCAGACCATATTCCTATGTGGACACAGAAACCAAATTGTTTCCGTATAAAAAACGAACTTGCGCTCGGTTTGTGCATTAATCACTATATGAATACCAGAAACACATTTACAAATTTTAGACCTATTTTTCCATTTCTCTTCTCAAACAGTGCGGTAGAATTATTTCCTGAGAAACTTTCTAACGAAATCGTTTTTGACTTTCACAACCGAAAAGAGCTCGGAGTGGTGCAACACCTACAGAGTAAATGCAGGTTTTTGTATGTATTTTAACAAAATACTTCGGAAAGGACATTAGAATGTTATTACATTCATGTAGCAAATCGTTCTTGTAGTTTAGAACTACAACTTGACGATTTTTTACAATATAAGCTGTTATGCACATACCCAGTTATTCCTAGCTTTGTACATGTGTGTATTTATTTTGAATGGTTTTCCCCTGTGGCTATTTTTAGAACCGGATTCTCTTTTGTGGAATATTGTTCTGGAAGTTTCCGGGCCTTTTTACAAGCTGATTACTAGAAATTATGCAACTAATTTCAACATGAATTTTCCGGAAGTTTCTCTGCTATTATAAAAGGAATCGCTCTTTACATCTCGGCGTTCACTAGTTAATACATGATTGCCAGACTAAAGTGGGGATTATTTTGTGTTTGTGTCATATTATTTTGTGCTTGGATTACATTCAGTTTGGATCAGGACCAGACTGGAATTAAAACTGGAATAATTTGTCTTTTGAATTTAACGTCTAAGGAATTGTTTTTTACTATTGTAATATTGTCACTGATTATTTGATATTATTGTTAATAAATTCTGTTAATTGTTATCGTTTGTTGCTGGCTTCTACTTTCTAGTTACGCCTGGCTCGTAACAAAGCTCTTGTAAAATATGTGGCCGTCGGATCTTGGCCGGTTTTTGGCTTACTGTTATGTTTTTTAACAATTGTGGCAGATATTCGCTGTACATACAAAACGTTATCGCTCTTAATCTAATGATTTAAGAAAATTCACTTGGTATGCCTAAGTAAATTATTTGACACCGCAGCAGAACTATTTTAAAACCATAGACTAAAACTGAACAAATCCTTGTAGATGTTTACTAGATTATGATTTCAAACTTGGCCTTATGCCTTTCATTTAGGAATAAGGAAATTCATTACGTTATCAATCAATAATTTGAATTACAATGAGCACGTGTAGAACATTTGCCCGCCGGGACAGGCTTAACTTACAATACGTTTACGCTATAATTTTTACAAACTTGGCAAAGGCCTATTTGATAAAGCTATATGCCAAAAATTAAAGGCCTGATTGCAGAAGAAAGGATGTTGAAAGATTTTATGAATTCCATATTCGTTGTTGCCGTGACAACCTGAGGTCTGCTTCGAATTAAATTCTTTGGTCGGATTCAAAAGAGCTTGGCGAGGGAACGTTCTGTGTTCTGTGGTTTGAATGAAGATATTTTAACAAATACAACACGTACTAGTTACATACAAGCTCATTGATACAAAAGGGGATATTGCTCGTCAGGAGTATTTCCAACTTTTGCCTTCATGTTTACAAAATCCTATTTTTTCATGATGTGAATGGGCATCATCAGAAGGTAATCCACCCAATAATTACCTCATCCATTAGTTTGAATCATTAACCGCCTACCACACAAACACGAATTTAAGGACCTTAAGAAAGAAAACTTTTGAACACATTGTGCAAAAAGGAGAAAATGCTAGTAAACATCATTTTTTTCCTGTTCCCATGTTTTCTATCCTTCCCAAACCAAATTTTAGTTTTTTAATTATTTTCTCTTCTTTGTTTTCGTCTGCAAATGTGAGCAAGTCTGAAGTTTTGTTATATGGTAAATACTCCGACGCTTTCGAGTATAATTAAGATAGAGATTAAAAAAATAGATAGTAAAAATTGACCTGGCAGGACGTGGTTAACCTTTAGCATAAGTCGACCAGATAAATGTTCATTTTCATTTCATTCGGAACAGTTCGTGGTAAACCTACGTTAAAACGGCTATTTAATCTCGAAGCGTACTTCAGATAACGTAGTTATCTGTCTTTTTCTCGTTCTCGTTCGGATATGCCAAATCGATTTGATTTTATTTAACAGTATATCTGTAATTTATGCAGTCATTTATTTGTTGTTTCGCTGAAACACTTCAAACTTTTTTGGTTTGAGATTCAAACACGTGGTGTTTCCAATATGGCGGATGCCGAAGTTCAGGCCAAGAAAGTTGTCTCGTCGACAGCAAGTAATAATATGAATATAGGCAAAGCCTATAGGCTAGCAGCGCTGCAAGTTTTTGCTACTTTGATAAAGTATGCATAAATTTTCTTGTCAAATGCCTTAAAAAAAAAGCAAAGCAACTGCAGGTGAACCAACAGAAAAAAGAAAGACAAATGAATAGAATATTAATAATCCCCTCTACTTTACCCCCTCCCTTGCTAACTTTCTTTCAAGCAATTGATTACTTTTCTCAAATGCATCAGAAGTGAGAGGCTAAAAGTGCTGGAATTATAGTTAGGACAGATAACTGTTCCTGAAGGCGATGTTACTTTTTGACGGGTCGCCTCTGGGTACAGAGACAATCCAGACAAAATCAGTTGAAAGTTCCACACAGATTTTGTGCGCAAGTTTGAATTCCCATAATTTCGCAAATAGAGCACAACAGTAGGATTTAAACATACCTATTGCTTGCGTATTCAATATTCCTTCGTTTGACATACAAATATTTTCAATTTAAACGCTGATCGTGAGAAAACACCGGGCATTTCATCGGTAACTCGAGTTGTTTACGTTCCCGAAAACATACGAAATATGGCTGCCACGCACGATAAATTTCGTCAGTGTTTTTTCCGAGATAAACATGTTATAAACGACTTCTATAAGCTCTTTAAGTCATGAATAGTTTGACAATTTGTTCTTGGTCATGTTTATTACTAAAATTTATTTGCATTTCGCTGCAATACAGATAAAACCGACGAAACCGAAAGTCAGTATAGCCCTCTATATTTGCTACCAGAAATTTTACGATGGACTTGAGACGGTACGGTGTACAGTAAATGTCCAAATATGAAAAAGATCACCGGAGCGTCTCATTATTGAGACTAGAATTATAGTATGCCTAAACTAGGTATTGAACCCACAACCACCAGGTCATGAGCCAGGCACATTACAAACCACTGAGCTACCTGGTCAGGATTGTTTCATTTCTGAATTAGGCAAAAGTGACGAAAACTTTGAATTGATCAATAATGTGCATGGTGATTGTATTCAAATTAGTTTGATGATGTCGTATTTGCTGGCAAAGCAGTAAACAGAGTAACATAATGGCAAATCACATCTATTATTTGAACACAAAATTTGCACCTTTTCCTTCATGTGATTTGATAAGAGGTCTGCAGGCTTGTTCATCTCAATGTAAAAATAGCTGATACATGTAATTCTCACTGTGAACTTAAGTCTTAATACAATTCATTGATCCGTGGAAATCGATATTTGACCAATCAGGACATCGCATTTATTCTACCCGATGTCCTGCCTTGGTTTCTGCTATTTCGGCTCACAAATAAACGACTATTAATGTTGGAAGAATGCAATTCTCTTTATTTATGTTGTGTTTTTAACGTTTGAATTTTGAAAAATGTGCTTCGCGAACGTGTACCGATGACGTGAGATCACGCAGAGGCTATAGACAAGTTTAAATTGTGATGATTACTGAAAATTTGAACTTATGCAAAGAGCTGATCAGCGCTAGATGATGGATTAATTTAAGGTATTCTATAATTTTTCCCTCTGAAAGAGAAAACTGGAAAACAAACGTAAAAATAGACCTATATGATGTATTAATAAAAAGAAAATATGTTTACTTGAATATCAAACCTTGTTCAATAACCTGTGTACATCGATAGAAATATATGATTAAATCACTTTTTTCCGGAATTTTATTGAGGGAAACAGTCATGACAGCACGATTTAAGTAGCCATCTGCTTATACTGTATATGTATTGACTGCGTTTGTTTGTGAGACCTTGGAAACAGTAACTAAGGTAGTCGGTTTATCTTATAACCTCAGATCCATGTATTTTTTATATTCATCAGGGACATATGCCATTCATGGTATTTACAATTAGATACAGTTTTAGAAATCTTGGTTTCCAGTGTTATGAATTCTCCTTTTCCCTGAATAGTTTTAAAGGTGTTCTTAAGTGGCATTTCAAGTCGTCTTTGTAATTAACAGGCCAGTTCATTTCATGACTCAAATTTTAACTATTAAGCTACAACTGTAAATTACTCAAATTATAACTGCCATTATACTGCCACCTTGTGAAGTCAAAAACTACCAAGTTCATTCGAATGGTGACTTAAGTTTTTATAGATGTCGATAAATAGGTAGAACTATCACGATAATTTCATTTTGAATATCACAAATTATTAGCACAAATTAGAAATTTTGTGTAAAAATTAATATAATTATGATCTGATCAATGTGAAATTTTCTTGATACCAAAGTTTATCATAATTTGTTTTTTCAGAAAACTTTTCACCATCCAGATACCGTAAATATTCTAGGAAATGTAGGATCAGAATCCAAAGAGTTTTGAGTTGTCTTGGATAGCTTAGTGCTGAAGGTGTTGAGTCAATAATTTTAAGTTCCTGTGTTAGATCCTAAGCCAAGATACATTACAATGTTTTACTTGTATGGTAGTTTCTATGGGTAAGGAAAGCCACATCCTTTACATGGACTGCTTTTAATACAAAGGAAAATAATTTATGAAAAGAGCTGTCAGCTTGATATAACTGAAATGATTTTGAAATGGGAGTACAGCAGCAATTGATCAGTCCAAAAAAGTCCCCGTTTCAAAAAGGATTATGCCAAAAGAGGCTGGTTGAATATCATGGACCTGATCATTATCTGACATTGAATTCATATCCATGTAGTTATTTGTATTTCTCAATTAAAGTTATGAAAAACAATGGTTCACATTCATGGATAAAGGAAGATAGATCTAGGAAAAATTAAAAATTTTCAGAGATGTATATTTGTAGATCTGAAACTTAGTATTTATTTGTTTTATGTTACTTTCCATTGCAATTCAGCATACATAATGTCATTAACATCTTTACTTAGTAAAATTTCAACCAGTGCTGGCCTCTGGCTGTGGCATGCCTTGCTCAAGGATACTCCTACATAATTGGCAGGGCAATCAGGGTTTTAACTCTTTACCATACAATCCCAACTTTTAACGCCCCTGGAAAAGAAGTCTATTGAAAACATTGTGGTAACCAGCATTTTCTATTTTTCCCACAATGTTTTCTACCCTTCCCAAACCAAATTTGAATTTTTCAGTGACATTTACTAGGTCGTCTGACAATGCTTTCTATTTGGACTAGTCCAAAATTTTGTCGTTTGGTAAAGAGTTAAACAGGATTTCAAGAGAACAAACTCTTTGCCCTGACCTAGAAATAAATTTCATTCACCTACAAAAAATAAACCTGTATATATTTTCGTGGCTTCCAAGTCTTTGCATTACTTTACCATAAATTTACTCCTTACTCTTAACATCAGACAGCTGATGCATTGCTGGTTTTGCCTTAATGAAATAAGATGAAATTTGTTAGAAACAGATGAATACAGGGCTGAGAAAAGAAAGCATCATATCAGATTTTGTTTTGGTAAGTCAAAATAACTTAAGAAATTGATTTTCTAAATACTTGTACATTTTAACATGCCCGACAATAGTCTACCATATTATTATTCTTTTATTAAATTGGATGATTAGGAATGATTCAGTCAATGAAGGCATACTGTAGAAGTAATCATTTGATTAGTAATTAGTTTGAGCCCAGCCCTGGTGCAGACAATCTTAGTGGTGTCTTTTTTCTTACCCTGGCCACTGCTGTTTCAAGGTGACTCAACAATGTAGGTTCACTTTTAAAGGATGTTATGTCTGTGGGTAGATCTGCAACAACTGATTGCAAACACACAAAATTCATATTCTATGCAAATTGAAGTCTAGATGTATACCGTCAAAACATCAGAGTGAATGCTGACAGAGTTTGATCAGATTTAGATTTCATAGCAATGATTATCATGGCACCTAGATGCAATTCAGAACAAAACAAGTGGGTTAAAAGAAACCACTTTGAAATTCTTTTGTTAAAAGAAAATGAAGAAAAATCACTGCTGTGTGTAGATCGAGACTTTTTTTTTAACTGAAAAAAGATAACCTTTATATGCAGCTGTAATCTAGATTCCGATGAGAAAAGATTTTTTGTTACATTATGTTCAGAAAGACACGCTCGTAAATCCGTCTATGTAGCCTTCCTATACATAGATTAGCACACTTTGCTGGGGCAGTGTTGACTTGGGGACGAGTTAATTACTGGCCGATTTGTTTTGCTCCCTTTACCGTAAAAGACTTTAAAAAGTTAGGGAGAACTTCCGAATCAAACATGAACAACGTTTTCAAAAGCAAGAGCGCGAAAAAACTTGAAAGCACAGATCTATTGACTCACCCGAAATGGTTCAGCTGTTTTATTAATTCCGTAATGTTTATTTCTGTATAAGGAAATTTCCGTAACTCGGACAGATAACGGAAAAGACCGTGTTCCATCGTATTTGACCAGATCTCGCGAGGATCTCGTTTGTAGACTGGGACACTGTTTCAAATCACGTGACTGTTAAGGGTGTGAGGAATTATGGGTTTGAAACGCTCTTAGTGACAGTCATTTTACATCACTTCCGTCCGCCATATTTAAATTTGTTTACTTCCGGTCCACCACTGTGTCGAAGGCATAAGGTATGTACAAATTTGACACCATTTGTACCAATGAGCTCTCGTTTCGCGACGCCTCTTGTGCGCTGCTCGCTATGTTTACGTTCAATTCGAAAGGTAGCGACCTTATTCTACTTTTATCAGAGATGAAATTCTACGAGCGATTTCATTCGGTGCAGTTTGAGCTGGCTGTATCCAATGAAAAAAGGTATCGGGGAAATATAAAAATCAAGCTCGATCCGCCTAGGGTAGAGTAGCGTAGTGAATCGTCAGCCTTGGATTGGGAAGATGTACAGAGTCACGTAAGCAAATTTAAGCACCGGGGGCCTCTTCGACGAAGGTCGCTGTACCCCGGTTTCACTCGGATATATATTAACAACGAAGTTTTGCTTAGTTTAAAAGAATTTTAATAATAAGTTCAATTAAGCTTGAAACACAAGCCAAGAGTGTTGATGTACTCTATGAGTGCGAAACCTATGAGAAACAAGAAAATGAGCCACCTTATACAGCCTGATGAATATAGCTATACCAACACGGAGTACGAGGATGATTCTGTATCGTCAGAGCCTCCACAGAAGTCTTGTCTTGAGAATGATAAATTTAAAGACTTACGTGATAAATATCAGATTGCAGAGAAATTTGACAATAAGATCAATGATAATCTCGCTGCATTTATTAATGGTTCTTTTAGGAATGGTATTCCAGAGGAAAGACATACACTGACCACAAAATTGTGAAGCGCTGGTAAAAACAAAAGTTAGCCCTTGTATTTCGTGACTCTTAAAGCCTCAAACACAAACAGAAGATGTTAAGTTCCAGGCTTTGCAAAATGTTTTTGTGAAGGCTTCTGTTAATTTGGCCAAGCTTCTTGACAAGGAGAGTGAAGCATTAGATTCCCAGTCTATGGAACGGTGTACAAATGCCTTAGCCTAACTTGGTCAGTCATACAAACTAATTAACAACAAACGCAAAGAATATCATAGATCTGATTTGGATCCACGTTTCTATACACTGACTTCATCATCTTTGCCCTATACTGATAAATTATTTGGAGATGACATCAATAAGAATGTCCGAGATATCCAGGATCTGAGTAAACTTGGCAAAGACATAGGTCGTAATCAGCAAACCCAGGGCCGAGGTTTTTATCGACGAAGAGGTGAAAGACGTAGTTTATCAAGAGGTCGGGGTCGTGGTATTTATTCCTGAGCATCTGAGGCTCCCGCTACCATGGCAAAAAAAACCGAAAGCGGGGTACAAGAAGTAGATTTTTCGGTGACTAATGCATTCACTGCTGGTAGAATATAGAACTCCATTGAAAATTGGAGAAATATTACATCTGATCACAATATTTTGGATTGTGTACAACATTTACATATTGAGGTCATTTCAGGGGTTAACTCTGTTAATCACAGATGTTTTCAGAATAATTTCAATGAAAAAGAAAGAACAATTGTTGATCAAGAAATTCAAAAAAATGATTGAAATGAAAATTATTATTAAAGTTGGTCACCACCCTGATGAATTTATTTCTCCAATTTTCTTGTTGAGGAAAAAGAGTGGTGAATAGCGAATGATCTTGAATTTAAAAGAATTGAACAAAAGTATTGTTTATCACCATTTTAAAATGGACACATTTAAAGCTGCTTTAAAACTTGTCAAACCAAATGCATTTTTTGCATCTGTAGATCTTAGACATGCTTATTATCAGTACCTATAGCCGAAGAACTTCAAATTAAACTTAGATTTGAGCATTTGGGTACTATCTACCAGTATGTTTGTTTGCCCGATGGGATCTATTGTGCTCCGAGGATATTTGTGAAATTGATGAAACCAGTTTATGCGTCTCTGCGTAATATGGGTTATGTTAACTCTGGCTACATAGATGACTTGATTTTCATGGGTAATACTAATTGTGATTGCAAACCAAATGTAGAAAGCACGGTTCAAATGATGGAAAAAGTTGGGTTCATGATTCACCCAGATAAGTCTGTTCTCATTCCTTGCACCAAAATCACATTTCTAGGGAATGATATTGACTCAGTGAAAATGATGAAAATGATGAACAATCTTGTCTCTGAATGTAAAATGTTGCTTTGAATGGATAAAGCAAAAATTCAGTATGTAGCAAGAGTTGTAGGTTTAGTGGTTTCATCATTTTCAGCTGTTGAACTTGGTCGTTTATACTACAGATCGCTAGAAAAAGGGCAAATTGAGGCACGTAGGATTAACAGAGGACAGTTTGATAAGTTAATGCCAGTTTCTAGAGAAATGAAAACTTTTAGAATGGTGGATTGATAATTTGCACATTCAGAAAAGAGATATTACACATGGCAATCCTGGTCTCATTAAAAGCACGGACTCTAGTCTGGAAGGCTGGGGTGCTGTTTGTAATGGGGCTACAATAGGAGGCCGTTGGAATAATACAGAGATTGAGTTCCACATTTGTTTTAGAAAGCTTGGCTATTTGCCATGCAGTCAAGTCATTTTGTTTAGGGTTTGAGAACTTACATGTTCAAGTTCAGTGTGATAATACCTGTGCAGTATCATATGTAAATAATATTGAAGGTATTAATTCAGACACTTGTAATACCATTGTTAGAGAGATATGGATTTGGTGTGCAGAGAGACATACCGGTATTTGGTTCTCTGCTGTACTCATTCCTGGTACTGGAAATACTGCAGACTATGAGTCCAGAAATTTAAATGAAAATATAGAATGGTGTCTTAATAAATCAGTGTTTGAGGAATTGGATCTATTGTTTTGTCTGAGATAGACATGTTTGCTTCCAGACTTAACAAACAAGTTACTCGGTTTGTCATGGAAGTCAGATCCAGAGGCTGAATGTGTAAATGCTTTTTCTGTGAACTGGTCTTCATATACACTTATCTATGCCTTTCCTCCTTTCAGTTTGATAGGACAAACTGTACAGAAATTGAGGAAAGACAAGGAGAGTTGATTTTAGTGACACCTTTGTGGGTAACACAGAATTGGTATCCGGCTGTTCTGGATCTACTGATAGACATTCCAATTGTGATAAAAGTTAAACCAGGTACCTTATCTATCATTCAGAGAGACAAAGTTCATCCACTCACCAACAAACTGCAGTTGATGGCATGTCGTTTGTCAGGAGATTCTTCAAAAGCAGGGGAATTTCGAAAAAGTCTACCGATATCATTATGGCATCATGGAGAAAGTCTACCAGAAAGCAATATTCCTCCTACATCAACAAATGGGTGGCATTCTGTCATCAAAGGGAAGTTAGTCCATTTCAAGTATCTGTAGACTATGTGACTGAGTTCCTTACTACACTGTATGAATCTGATTGTAGATATGACACTTTGAATACAGCACGTATGCCCTGTCTTCCATGTGTGTCACTTTTGACAACTTCTCTGTTGGATCTCATCCGTTAGTTATTAGAGACATGACAGGCATTCATAATTTGTGTCCTCCAAAATGCAAATACATGTATAGTGAAACTTGGGATGTTTCTATGGTGTTGACTTAACTACAACAGTTGTCACCAACAGGAACTTTGTCTTTGAAACAGTTAATAGCTTTGACTCAGGCAAGTCGCTCACATTCACTAAGTTTAATAACTTTATCTGATCTCAGGAAAGATTCAGATTCCTATCTTCTTAAGTAGTGTGATTTGCTAAAGCAGTCAAGGGTCCGTATTCACCAACCATTCTTCAGAACATTCTTAGTCTTAATCTTCAGAATTTTGTCAATGTGAAAGTAAAAGAACTTCTGATTGGCTAAACCATTTGGTTTAGCCAATCAGAAGTTCTGTTACTTTCACAGTTGGGAACTTTTGAAGAATATGACCAAGAACGTTCTTAAGAATAGTCGGTGAAGACGGGCCCAGAAGGGGTAGAGTTAATCCGGTGTTAAAACTTAAAAAGTATACTCAAGATAGGAGACTTTGTGTTTATACTACATTAGAACTTTATATAAAGAAGACTGAACAATTACGTAAAACTGAGAATAGACTTTTCATCGGTTATATCAAACCTTACAGATTTGTCACATCTAGTACTATAAGCAGATGGTTGAAACAAGTCATGTTCAATTCAGGAATAGATGTGCATAAGTTCAATTCCCATAGTATTAGAGGTGCTTCATCATCTAGAGCTAAATCAGCTGGGGTTGCAATTCAAGAAATTATGAGAGTAGCTGGTTTGAGCTCAGAACAAGCATTTGCAATATTCTATAATAAACAAATAATGGATGACACTTATGATTCAAATGTTCTAAATGGGAGCACTCCTCTACAGTTTATTTGGGGGGATTTTACCTCAATCTACAATGCAGTGAACTGAGACATAGCCCCGCCCTGCCAGGTCTTTCATATAGCCTTATACCCGACTAAATACAAGTGTGTCTTTTGTATAATTACTTTTACTTTTCATTTGTGAATAACAAAAAGTGTGTTTAAGCTTGTCGAAAACGATACTAATGGTGAACGTTTAATTTTCAACCACTTAACAAAAAATGTAGACCTTTCCACGGTGAACGCATTTGCATACTTCAAATTCTCTATAGCTAGGATGAATGCTGTGTCTTTGCAAAGGTTAAAAGAAACTGCAGAAAAAGGGGAAAATGTTAACTGAAAGCATTTTTACATTTCCTCATTTTTTAAACAGTATTCTGAGTGTCGTTTAATCAACAGCTTGTGCGGTAATGGCTTAAAAACTTGAAAACTTTAACTGACCAATTTCAACCAGAATTTTCTCCTTTTGTTGTAAACCTCTCTATCCTTCCCATACAAATATCATTTTTGAGTCCATTTCTATACGCCCGAATGGTCGTATTATGATATGGCCCCGGTCGACCGTCCGTCCGTTAGCAATTTATTATGCGCGCAACTCCTCCTACAGTTTTCATCGGAATGAAGATAAACTTGCCAAAATGATGTGTATTTCTACACAGGACCGTAGGAACAGGGGAGGGGACAGGGAGCCGCCCCCCCCCCCCCAATAATTTGATCATCAACAAAATGACTGTGTGTTTGGCCAAATATTGCGAGACAATCGTCGTTTATAAAGAAATGAAATATTTCAGAGTAGCTTACTGACGATACTCTGATAGAAAATTTCAATCGAATTAAAATAGTTCTAAACTAACGGCGGCAAACCACGGATTTTTTTCATCTACTTTTGGTATCTGACAGACACCAAACAATTTCTGACGGTATACTTCATTCAGTGTCATTTTATGCTTTAGTTTTTCTCCAAATCTCATAATTCACCACATTGTTGAACAAATTTCCTTCTGTTTTGGTCTCTAGTATAAGGAGATGGGTTATTTCTCACTACATAACCAAACGCAATTATATGTCAAATCTGGAGAAGCCGATTCTGAAAATTTTGCCCCCCCCCCCCCATCCAAAATTGCTTCCTATGGGCCTGGTACATTTGACTTTTAAAATTTAGATATCTGCACGCGTTCTGAATTTTAAGCCATTTCACTGACAAGCCCCTTTGGTCATATCTGCGCCGCTTTGCGGCTCTTGTTTGCTTTCGTCTACAAACGCTTTCCGTTTGAGTAGTCTAAGTTTTGTCATATGGTGGAGAATTACGCGAGTCCCATTCGAGTATAATACAAATACCCGATATATACTCATGTGTAGGATACAATTGGCCTACAACTCGCGAAAAAAAGGCATTCGGACATTTGCGTAACGTGTTGCGTAGGCTGATCCGAGACTACACTTTCCGATGGTTTGTAGTTTTCTGTTGCATGCAAGTATACTGTGGGACAAAATCTAATGTTGACGTAAAAGTCTGCGGGTCAACAATTCACGCAAACGTCCGAATGTCCCTTTTCGAAGGCCATATTATTTGATTATAATTTTTGTTTGTCGTTTGTGCATAACAATCATTGCGTTTAGGTCTGCCGATAACGATATATAATAGTTAAACCTTTCTTACTCTCAACCAGTTGAAAAAAAATTAGACTTAACCGTAATGAAAGTATTGCAGACTTCAAGTTTTCTTTGGCTAAAATGAAAATATCATCTTTGAAAAGATAAAGAGATACGGCGGGAAAAGGAGAAAAATGTTTGTTTCAGTGTTTTTACTTTTACCACATTTTTTTTCTACAAATTGTTCGGTAAAGATTTAAAGAGGCTGAAAACAGTTATTGACCACTTTCAATCAGCATAGAATGTGGTGTTCTTGGTTGTGAGGCAGAGAGTCTTCCTTGTTACCATAAGCTTCCACGTTCGTTTCCATGGGAATCACATATAGGATTGCTCATCGGCCCACACATTCGGCGCGAGCACTGATGTAGTTTCTAGGAAAATAAACGAGGGAGATTAGTATAACTTGCCATCATTTGTTTTTCAACAAGCCACGCTCTGTGAATGACATCTTCGCGAGCCAAGTTTACGATCTCCACGTGGATCTTACCTTGGCTGATTGAGCCCGTTTTCGAGATTCCTGCGATGCGCCCTCTATTGGATGCTGGTTATTACTCCCCTTTACATCATGTTTCTAAAAGCAAATGAAATATCGTTGTACAAACCGCTTACGAATACACATGAAGCGATAAGCAGACATCTACGTGGGTTTCAATGTTTTACCTTTTATTCGAAAGGTAGAGACCTTGTTCTTTTTTTATCAAAGGTGAAATGCTACGAGCGATTTCATTCGTTGCAGCTAGAGCTGGCTGCATCCAATAAAAAAGCGTATCGGGTGAACGTAAAAATCAAGCTCGATCCGCCAAGAGTAGAGTAACGTAGTGAATCGTCGACATTGGCTTGCGAAGATGTGTCAATGAGGGCATAATGCATATGGGAAAGTATTGACCCAAGTCAGCTCGCACTGTTCGTACAAGCTGACCTAGGCCGACACTTTTTGCGATTGGTCAATTTTCTGTAGATACATGATTAAGTCGGAAGTGAAAAAAATAAGAATATTATGGATCCATAAACTTGTACGTCATGGCTTTCTTTGTACCATGGATCATGGAGATTCATCAAGCCACCGTTTGCCGGAGCATGATTCGTATGTTTAAACTAATTTTCCAGTATATCCTTTATAGTATCCGACAGTGTACATACGATATCGGACTGCACGTTCTATAGAATACGATCCTGATCTTGATGGTCTTAAAAGGTAAATGGGGTTCCTGCGTGTTGGACTTGTATCCTGGAGGTGTTGGGATCGACGCAACGAGTTCTCTTCAGAGCCCCTAGCTACATACATGTACTTGAAAACTTGAGCTGACATTTTGATGTAAATGATATACTGTTGAAAACGGCGTAAAACACCAGTGAATCAATTTGTCGAAAGTACGGGAGTACTAAGTGGTAGAAACTATTTGCCTTATGTTTTTTCATCTCCAGTGTCCGTATTCACCAACCATTCTCAAGAACATTCTAAGTCCTTTTTTTCAGAATGCCATCAATGTGAAAGGAACAGAACTTCTGATTGGCTAAACCGGCTGGTTTAGCTAATCGGAAGTTCTGTTACTTTCTCGGAAAATCTTGAAGAATAAGATAAAGAATTTTCTTAAGGATGGTTGGTGAATACAGACCCATAAGATCTGCAATTTCGGTTCAGGATGAGACCTCACTTCCTAGGTAGGCCAATCTTTGATCGATTACGTCGATACATTTTTTGAATGTAAACTAACACCCTTGCTATTTTATTCATTGCAATGACATAGTTATTTCTATAACAAACCCAGAGGAACATATTCTTCCACTGCTTCCAAGATCCCTGCCGATCTGAATCCGTTAGTTATTGACTAATTTTGATTCGAAACTTTTTGGAGCATTTTGAACAGCCATTTTAAGACAAGCTCTTTTGAAACAGTTATGGATAAGTGACCTGGCCCATTTGGTACCTCATCGGACCCATTTCTAGGCCAGGGAATCCCTCTTAAGGGATTCCCTTGCCTATAGGGATCGTAAGCTGCCTTTTCCGGACTACTTTCAGACAAAATGTTGAACGGTGTGTCCACTCGATATCGCTGAGTCCGCCAAAACAACTAGTTTCCCTCAAAGCTTTCATCTGCAAAATGCCATGGAATTGCAAGGGTATTACAACCCTTAAATAACTGACGAGTGTGTGTTTTTTATCCCATTTTCGTCATTAACATTGACCTAATAAAGGGGTAACCTAATAAACTTAGCTTTATCCGGCAGATGTGTATTCCTACGCGCTATACGGTTAATATCTTATAACTTTGTGTTGACATTTGAACATATGTGTCACAAAACGCGACTCTGCTGAAATGCGATTGTAAATAAAGCAAACTACATATAGAATACTGGCCCGTGTTACGTTTATCACTTTTTCTTATGTATATCGATTACATCTAGGGTACTTTGACTGTGCCGCTTTCTACACCAATAAAAATCAACTATTTCCCACTAGCGTGTCCACTTCTCTGCATACCACCCGCTGTTGAAATAGCAATTTCCGACTGCTGGAGAAATCGGCCCCTGGAAAAATCGTCCCCAAACTGCTTGGAGACGATTTCTCCGGAGAAATCTGGTGAAATCGTCCCCAAATAAAATTTTAGAGAAATCGACCCCAACATCAAATTTCATCCATATCGTTATTCAAGTTATCTATAAAAATTATATTTGAAACTTCGTTGTCTGTAGTATGTACATTATGTGAATTAGTTACCTTTATCCAAGAGTTATTTGGTAGTTTTGCCATTGTTTATAACTGCCTATTTCACACTGATAGGATGTATTTCACACCTTTTACACCTGTCAATAGATTACACATGTGTGATTCTTAAAATATCTATTTGATTGACTTTGATTTGAAACCAAATAAATGCTTATATTTTTTTCTGTAGTGGTTCGCTTGTCATTTAATGTTTTTTTTAATTTCATTTTATATTCATATATGCCCATTATTTTTATTTGTTGTATGAAGATCTTTTTCACCCCCCCCCCTCTCTCTCTCTCGTATATTTTCCTGCTCTTTCCTACTTGTACATTTTCCATCACCCAATACGAGATTCATGTCCAGCCGTCGATCGTGGAGTCACCAGTTCGATCCCATAAAGTGTGTTTTATTGAATTACATCTCTGGTTACTGTATATTGAAACCCTTTTCCACAAAAGCATTTCCTCCTTTTCCCATAATATTTTCTAGCATTTGAAAGACGAATGTTACTTTTTTTATCAACATTTGATTTGTCTTCTGCAACTGCTTTCAACTTTTTTTCCAGAAAAAAAAATGTCTTTTGGTTAAGGGAGATTTTTGAGGAAAAAAAAAACACTTATTTACAGAGATTCAAAGGACTTAGATTTCAGAGACCTGTATGTTTAGTCTGTGATGAGAGAGAATTGTACCCTATCACAATACCTATCATCAATCCTCAATAGGAAATTGACCAAGCTTGTGGACTCTTAAAGTGTACTTCGCTACCAACTGAACTATATTCCACTGATAAAACCATCATTTTAGCAACACTTCAGTTGTCTGCAAGATACTTTCAATGTTGATGATTCTGAAAATCTGGGGATTGGAGGCATACTGACTAGTGCAAGCTACAAATATCTTTCAAACAGCATATTTTCTCTCTCTCTCTCTCTCTCTCTCTCTCTCAAAATTATGTTACACCAGCCAGACTGATTTAAAAAGCGTGTTGTCCACAGAGCATCTTGATTTTGAGACAAAACCACAATGTTTTTCAAGGCTCTTTCAGCTAACACCATGTTAAATTTTGCTTCTGATGAAGCACCTTAATTTATCATCTGTAAAAGTTGCTTATAAATCTCAGTTTTTAATTGTAATTATATGTTGGTCCTATATTCTCTCATGAAGTGATTACTAATTTCATGTGGGTCATCAATGGAAATTAAATACAGGTAGTTGATTTGGCAATTAAAATAGTGATAAAACATTTTTAATACATGTATACAATCTACTGTGTGACGTAATTGACAATAAAGAAACTTGTCATTTGATTAGGATAAATTTTGGGGAAAAATATGCTACTGTTAATAGACGACTCATAAATGTGAAAAATAACGTCATTCAGGACTTCACATGTTTTCAGAAAATTTAGATAACCAAAGTTGGTATTGCACCGATTGAATAGTTCAATTTTGACTTGAGATTTTTTACAAGCACCACAAACTTCTAAGTATTCTAAGCCATTATCAAGCACCCCATAACTGTGAGCACATGCCTAGCTCTGGCTTAATTAGTTTCTGGCTGGTGCTTTCTTGTATCAGTTCAAAATTTCCGGTTAAAACCAAGAATTCCAGGGGCTTAGTGGAATCCGCTTGTATTCCTATCTGTCTACCTGTTTGTATTAATTAAAATTGACTTCTTGTATTGTTTCGTATCCTCAATTTCCTGGCCTTCAGTACTATCAGTACTTTGATTTCTTAATCTGGACCACAATCTATTCCGAATATTTTTCCGAAGATTTTGGCTTGGCTTTATCTGTCTCGAAATATAATTGGGGGAAAGGTTTAAATGGCTCGACGTGTTTTCTACCCTTAAGCGATTGTCATAACGGCATGCAAATAACCAATCCCCGAGCACAGTTGTCGTTCGTTACTCTCTCCATAACATCTCTGCAATGGGCTAAATGACAGAATATTGTCAAATCGAGGAAAACATGTTTTGTTATTAACTGTTTCATGTGTAACATTATAAAGTAGACAGAGGAAATATGATTCTGGATACATTATAGATGCATTCAAACTGATTAATTCACCTGATACAATGGAACTATTGTTTTCGAGCTTCTTTACGAATCAGAATCTTACGCCAATAATTGTAACCATAGCCAACTTTCACGGACATGCCTTATCAGCAGTCTCGCATATCAACAAATCGATGAAAAAAATCGATATCATACGTAAACGTCCGGGAGTTTCCGGAGTTTGGCGAACTTACATCGTGTATACAAGTAATCGATATTCAATAGCCTGCAGCGATAAAAGATAAGAGAAACGTAACATTACGTAACAGTGGCCTGCTTCAATCCTTGCCTAGACGATATATCTGTCCTGGCAGGATTTTTTTTTTTTCGACTTTAATCTAAACCCTTTGTCTGGTACAGCACAGTGTGGCTCTTGAATATCAGTATCAGACTGCACAAAATGCGCACCCTTATTAGACTCAACAGCATATTGGAATTACACCCCAAGATAAAGCGAGAGTTTTCTTGAGAACAGAACATTGAAATTGTTATATTTCAGCTTTATTTGTCGGTTTGTAATTCATTTATCCTCGGATTAAGGGTTAAGTTTTGATTCTCTGAGACATAAACTGATCGGTCCTAAAACTGCTCTCGACAAATACACTTTTTGTAGTCTGATCCTGAAATCTATTCCGTCCAAATGCACTTTTGTTGACATTGTAGATTTATAACAGGCTGCACAAAACAAGCTGCCTGATCTTGGACCTAATTGATTCTATAGGTCGAAAATTATTTTGGTTAAAAAAAATCTTTGATATTCATGGCAAAATCAACAAGTTGAATTCAGCAGAAAATTCGGCGTTTTGAGAATACCAGTTTCACACTACAGCAATCGAACGGACCTGAGAGAAAAGGCTTCTGTAAACTTTGCTGGAAATGGAGAAAATTTTCTCCAGCTCCTAAAATGTTCTACCTTTTCAAAGACAGACATTATCATTTGAGTTGCATTTAATTTGTTGTCTGCAAATATTTTTAACTTGGTGGTGTCCAAAATTTTGTCATTCGGTATTTTTTTATGAGAAAATTTGCTTTATGTGGCAGTTACATTACCAACCCGACCCTGAGAAAGAAAGACCAATCCGACCCTGAAAAAGCAAGCACGGAAAGGAGAAAATACTTGTGGTGGGCAATTTCTCATTTTCCCTAGGGATCGTATATAACGGTTTCTATATACATGTAGCATGTTTTCTACGATTCCCGTTCTCCCACAGTGTTTTCTACCCTTTCGAAAGCAAGTCTCATTATGTGCCGTATTTTTCGTCTGTAAGTTCTTTCAACTTGAAAAAAAAAAATCATAATATATTTTGTCGTTTAGTAAATAGCTAATCGTTATATCTTGATTGGGTAAACTTTGTCTTTTGTGTGCATGTGTGGTTTGATGGTTTTGATTTTTATAATTTCTGCTTTCCATGATTTTTAAAAGAAAAAAGGTTGGGAAGGCGGAGAAATAAAACTTTTATAGCACATAAAATAATTTCAACGGCTGCTCAGAACCATTAGAGTAAATTTACATGGTTTTACGCAGACGAAAAGTTACAGATTCGGCATATATATATTATAATATATATTATATATTCATTCAAAGTTGGTTTTTATCGAACAAATAAAGGAAAACTGTTCGTTCCGAACACTCCATGTACTGTGTGGCGCCGATTTGTATTTTGGCTTAATGAGGGATGTTGCATTTGCTTACAATGTCTACTATATACTATCAATAAATGTATTAAGATGTTTCCATTTTGAGCGAGTCTAAAAGCTGTTTAAGTATAAGTAATTCGGAACAACTTAGGTCTATCTATGCACTAAACTATATTTTTATACATAAAAGTAGGTCCAAGCTATTATTATCACACAAGTTTAAAAACGCTGCAGATGTATTATATATACTTAAGATTCTTTTTATTGCATCCGAAATGGGGGAAAATGTGCTCGAGACTCAACAGAAAGTTACTAAAAGGTTCGTGTTGAAAGTATCATAACAGATCAGCACTTATAAACTGATCCGATGCTACACTCTAGCGCCGCTTACAGGCATGATAAAGATAAAAAGGTATTTCTTCCTCTAAAAAAGTTATGTATGGTGTCATTTCAATTAATCATCAGTATAATTCACCAGCAAGCTGTGTTAAAAACCGGCTTCAAACCAAGATACATGTAGATCATTCTTAATACAAGGTTGATTACCGTATCTCTTGAAATAATAAATAATGACTATGCAGTAGGTAACTTTTTAAGTTACTGGTAAAGGAGAAGTAGCTTGTATGTTTCCCATTTCCATGTACATGCATGGTCTATGTAATTTTTTTTTTCTTTTTTTATTCACTCATATCGGTTATGCTTTTTGCAGGTTGCGTCGTTTTAAAGATGGAAGAACCTTACTGTTTAGGCTAATTCTTCCAATGAACAATTAAAATATTAAAGATGTTACGGGGGGGGGGACATTTGAAAGAAGGCAGAAACTGTTTGATTTATGTAAAAGAAAAGTTGTCAATTTTGATCTAGTGTTGTCATTCTTTGAATGGTAAATACCTTTTGAAGGAGAAACCGATTGAGTGATGAAGACAATATTATTTGAAAAGTAGAAGATCACTTATAAAAAGATAATGCGCCTGTTTCCATATTTTATCCTAAACAATCAACAGCAGGGTCGTTAGATGCCGTATTTATACCGTAACAGGTTAAGCTTGTTATTTTAATCTTTACCAAAAGACAAAATTTCAGACTTGTTCAAAATGAAGTAATTTTCTTAAGACAAATAAAGCATGTAAAAATGGAACTTATCTTTTATTGAGTTAAAAATAATATATGAAAAGAAGAAAATGTTGGCAACCAGCGTAAAAATCTTTTTCTTCAATGTTTTCAAAGGCCTTCTATGTGATACGACAGATCAAAGACCGATGTGAAAAAAGCAAGGAAACATGAGTTTGTGAGCTGTCGCCAGAAAAAAAATTATAAGGCATTAATTTCTAAAAAGCTGAAAAGTTGAAAAAAATCATGAAACGTACATTTTCTTATTTCAGATCTCAATCTTAATCATTATAAAAGGAAATGATCTCATAAGTATTAAATTCCGGTCTTTTAGATAAATAGGATACATAATCAAACATCTTAGAGATACTGTCAGGATCAGATGGTATTCGATCTGAAAACAACCCGGGTATAAATTCCAGTTTATAATCATGTGGATACATGTATATCATAAACATAGCAGGGGGTCCGTTTGTCAATGAAACATTACGTAACATAATAAAGATACCCGGCTGGCTTATCTAACAGTAAGCCTCGGCCAATATCGGCAAAGTCCGGCATAATCCGAACGTTCACGGAAAAAGAAAAAAATAGGATAGTGGCATTAAAAAACTGTAAAAAGGACCAAAAGTTCATTTTTTTAGATGTCTCAAAATTATACCATTTGAAAGAGAAATGAATAAAGTAACCTACTCCACTTGAGATAATGTTGAATTTTCAACACAAAGAAAAAAGATTAAACAAATATTACAGTTTTTGACCTCGGAAAATGCGTTTTTCCTCTTTATTCTATATAAACCATACCTACAATTTTTAAGTTAAAAAAGGACCAAAAGTTTCTTTTTCGAAATTTTTGAAACTAAGTTCATTTGAAAGAGAATAAATTGAATTTTCTTACCTCACTGGAGATAATTTTCAATTCTGAAAATTGATGAAGTTATAAGCGTTTATTTACCTAGGCCCTTCATAATTCTATATAAAAAAATGCAGGTAAAATTGACCGATATCGATTTTTCCATGTCCGCGAAAGTTGGCTATGGAAAATGGCTGTGCCCATGAATGATGACAACAGTTTTGACACACCAATGGATCGGCGTAATACCGTAAAACGCCCCTCTGCTATACAGTCAGTGCTTACATGTGGCATTGTTTTTCGAGCTAAAAGAAGAAATTTAATGCAATTTTCAGCTTCATTCCGTTGAAAAATATTGTATTTGATATGTACGAAATGAATCCATAAACCAGTTGCATTTTTTTATACATGATTTTGATTTTCATAGGTTTTCGCGATTTATGGCGTGGCGTTTTACGGTATTATGCTCATGGATCTAAGTTTGTAAGATTTAAAAAAACACGTTATCTTCCTATGAAAGACACTTAAGCTTTTCAGAAAATCCCTCTTTTCACATTTCCTACCACTAAGTCTTGATTGGTTCTATGCTATTTGAACAGGACACAAAACAATCGATATTGGTCTTTCTTTCACCGGCGTTTATGTCGCCATTTTCAGTTATGGTCATGTGACGAAAATATTTTTTGTAGACGGACTACTTTCTGAGCCCACTACAGAGGTGAATGGGAATGATCCGTAGTGCAAGAAAGTGGCAAATACCGTGAAGCGCTAATAATAGGTCGCACCTACCAAAATGTAAATTAACTGTTCAGTTAACATTAAAACCTGTTTTAAAATGTATGCAGGAGAGCTCTAGTATTTTGAAAACGTTGTGGGAAGGGAGAAAATTTATTCAGCAGTATTTATTTTGAAAACATTTAAGAATATGGTTAACGAGAAGGAGTAAACCTACCAAAGTACCGAGTTCTGCAGTAAATTGAGGCTTATCTCCTAGGCCAGAAATCTCGACGTTTTGTCTGAGATGAAGGCCCAGTGGGGCATCCTGGGCCCGTATTCACCAACCATTCTTAAGAACATTCTTTGTCTAATTCTCCAGAATTTCCTATGTTTAAAAGTGAAACAGATTCTGATTGGCAAATCCAATTGGTTTAGCCAATCAGATGCTGTTTTACTTTCAGTCAGAAAATCTTGGAGAATAAGACAAAGAACGTTCTTAAGAATGGTTGGTGAATACGGGCCCTGGTTCAGGAGAATCTATAACTCTATTAAATTCTATGCTAGCCTCTTTCAAGACACTCGGCCCGAGCAACTCTTTCAACCCTTCATCTATTTCAGACGGCACTTTATCTATTTTATGAAAATAATTCAATATGCTTATGGTTAAAACTATAAATCCGTTCTGACTGGACTGTTTACCGAATCGTTTTTATAAAGGAGACGAAAAATAGTAAACGATAATCATATTGTGTTAGTACAGTACAGGTAGTGAAAGATATCGGGTTTAGAGAGTAGGTAACGGAAAAAAGACGAGAATAATATGCCGAGTTTGATTATACACATGTAATTTACACATTATCCGCCAAAACAACAACAAGTAAAAGAACAACAACGATAACAGAAAATTTGTTCTTAATTTGACTTAATTTTCGCGTCTTTTAAATCTGCGCTCCTGCATGTCCCCGCAGATACAGCAGAAATAAGTCGCCGCAGAAAAATAGTGCTGATACGGTATATAATTGTTATTTCGAATACTCTTCAAAACACTTTGAAAAATTGTAGGCCAAAAATTCGTAACCGTTTTATCAAATTTTAGATTTGTCGTTAATATTGGAAGTAGACGACTAACTTAAAATCTCTTTAATAATTGGATTTCATTATCTCCCGCTGCATAATACAAAGCCTGCCTACAATAACATACAATACAATACAATATGCTTTGACGAATGTCTTTATTCAAGTATTTGGGTCCCAGATCCATATACAATTACATGTACACTTTATTTGAATTGTTTGAAGTTATATAAAGAAGTTAACCGCAACTATTGTTAAGTTTAACAAATGTTTTTAAACACAATTATATGTTAGTGCTTATTCATTTGCTTTAATCTCGAACTTTGAAAACGTTTGGTAGAAACTATTGTAACAGCGAAAGATTAACCTTTATCTTGCTAAAAACCTTTCATAATGTTAAGAAATCCCAATTTCCCAATTAATGTTATATCGAACTTACTTTTTGGAGAACAAAATCTCCTTATCAGACAATTTGGATCCAAGATCAGACTACACATTTTTTGCAGTCTGATATTGATCTACGCTGTCCACAACAAGTCGCGCTTAGAAGCTCAAGTGTTATATAGACACAACTACCATGTAAACCGTTGTTTATGAGCCTATTACCACGAAAATGCTAATTTAAATGTCCTGCATTTTAAAACATTGTTGCAAAAGTTGGCTTACATCAAAAAATTATCATAAGAACATCACATCTTAACAAGTTTATATCTAAAACTATTTGTTTGTAAAATGTTGAGAACGTTGTGAAAAACGATATAAATTCATCTAAAGATTACAATGAAAATACATTTACATATAACATTATAATACTGCAAAGAAATTTCTCGTGATCTGATTGGTTAACATGCCAGGAACATATATATCATGTTCACTGGCAGAAACCATGCAAAGTCAGTTTCCCTTTTGAGTGCCCCGTAAACATCACTACACGTGCAACACAACATCTAACATGGCGGTGTCGATCGATCACCAGACCACTCGTCACAGTTCGGACGTACCTATATCTAACCTCGTCCGTATCAAGGAGATTTCCATTTTAAATGAGAATCACATCAGTCTATATATAGTTATTCATACTTGTCTATTTGTCGGTGAAAAGTTCAATCGGAACTGACAAACCACGTTGAAAAAATGAACTTATTATGTACATTGATATTTTTCCATACTACACACTTTTATATCAAAGGTGGCCCTTCAGATTTCGGGACGAAAATTTTACAAAAATTTTACAAAAATACAAAAATTTCAACCTTATACTCCCAAAGCCTTATAATTTTCATTCATTAAACCCCAGTAGTCGAAAACCATCCGACAACTGGATAGATTAGAGATTTACTACAGCCCAGGTAGACACTGAAGGGAAACACAGTCTATTTTTACATGATCAACTCGCTCATATAAATACTGGAAATATACAGACGAAGCTTCAAACCTAGCATCCGAAGTTCTAGACATCATGGAAAATAATAACATGTTTGTTATGTTATGGAATTTTATAGTCATAAGTCACATACAAGTCACTTAACATTCCCACAATGCCCTTTTGATTTTGGCGGGAAATCTAAAAATAGCTTAAGAGGCTTCGTAGCCTTTTGAGGGAATACCACCCCAAAATTTTTTTTTGTAATTCTATGATTCTTAATTGCTGATGATTTGTATTGTTTTTTTCAAATAAATTTCAGTGACATATATATTTTTTAATTTGGTGTGATGTAAAAAATTCTAAATACCCACCTTTAAGAAGTTTAGAGCTTTTTTCACGTGCGTGGCTAAGTACGGAACTATTTTAAACTCCGCCATTTTACAGAAAAGAACTGTACTGGATTTTGATAAAGCTCCTCCCAGAAAGGGTTAAAAGCGTGAAATAAATAGATTTTTTTTTTAAATCGAAATTTATTTCATCTCGTGAACACCATCGGTAATATTTTCACTCGTGGCTTCGCCACTCGTGAAAATATTACAGATGATGTCCACTCGATGAAATAAATTTAGATCTTTCACCGAAAAACAACAAATATCCTCTATATACATGTATTTTATCATCTTGGTTGCGTCATGTTGTCTTGAATATCATGTTAATGCATACTTGAAATTATGAAATTGTCTTGATTTTAGCCATATTTAAAAGTGTTACGTGTTGTGTCTAGTTGTTTAAAACATGTACAAAATGTATTCTTAATTAGTACTGATTACGCGCTGGGATCCTATTAAAATACGCCATGGAGAATTTATACGCCATGGATACGCCATAGGAGTTTTTGCACGCCACAGCTGTTCCATAGCAGTGAAATAATATATTAACTAGTAGAATATATTGATATATGCATTTTACATTACATACTAGTGTTTCATCGATATATATTTTGCAAGATATTTGCCTTGGAAATTTTGATAAATAACAAAGGGAGACAACTCTTATGAGATATGAAACTTTGCTGTCCCGAGCAATAATATATCGATTGAAAAGGACAAAAATTTATTATCATTGTGTAAATATGCTACGTTTCTACTGTGGCTCAATCTCAATGGGTAAAATACCATAATTACTATGAAATTTGTCTTTCTTTACACACGAAGATCTGGAGACTACGTAGTTTTTGCTCGCCATGGGAGAATTTCCTCGCCAGAGCGTTCCAGCTAAAATGCAACGAGTAAATTACTATAAGTACTTGTTTTATTGGTTATTTCTTACAACATGTTTAAATTTCAATAAGATTCACTTTGTATGTTACAGGAAATTCGGAATTACAAATCAATCTGCTCGACGAGTGAAACAAGGGAATTAATACCGTATTTATTAACAGAACACACAAGATATTCTTTATGTGTATTCAACCACAGGAATTTGACATTTCATAACCAAAATAAATGATAAGATATGATAAAAAAAAAACTCCCCTATATAATTAAAACAAAAGGAATGCAACGTCTCGATTGCTGGCGCTAGCACCCGACAGCCTTTCCCAACCAAAATCACCCACGATCCAAACATTGATCATAATTTCCTTTAGCCTAGCGATATACATCTTCGCAAGCCAAGGCTGACGATTCACTACGTTACTCTACCCTTGACGGATCGAGCTTGATTTTTACATTCCCCCGATACGTTTTTTCATTGGATGCAGCCAGCTCTAACTGCAACGAATGAAATCGCTCGTAGCATTTCATCTTTGATAAAAATAGAACAAGGTCGCTACCTTTTGAATAGAAGGTAAACATGGGAACCCACGTGGATGTCTGCTTATCGCTTCACGTGTATTCGTAAGCGGTTTGTAAAACGATATTTCATTCGCTTTTAGAAATATGATGTAAAGGGGGGTAATAACCAGCACCCAATAGAGGGCGCATCGCAGGAATCTCGAAATCGGGCTCAATCAGCCAAGGTAAGATCCACGAAGTTATCGTAAACTTGTCTCGCGAAGATGAGCGATATTTAACACACAAATGTACCTGCGACATTCGGCGATACCTCTGTAGACAGCTTTCAACCGGAGATATCCGTCATGTTTTACAATTTTTTTTTGACAATTTTGATTCATCGAGGAGGCCATTCGCTGACGTCACGGGAAAGCCAGAAAGCGTATTTTTGGATTACGTATTACCTTTTTTTTCGTATTTAATATACATGTATATGTATGGACATCACATGATACTTAAGATTTTTCAAGAATTAACTAACAAAAGTATTTGACCGTATTCTCTTTTAAAGAAAAGATATTGACTCTGATACGTAATTCGAAAATTCACTTCCTGGCTTTTCCTGGGAATCCTGTGACGTCGCCGAATGTCGCAGGTACATTTCTGTGTTGTCTATCGATAGGCTAAAGGAAATTATGATCAATGTTTGTTTCGTACGGAGCCCGGTAGCTGTCATGCTCTACACATTTTTTATTTCGAAACAACGAAATCCTAAATCGTTAAAACGAAATACTGTTTCGAGAAAACGAAATGCTAAATCGTTTTAACAAAATACTGTTTCGAGAAAACCAAAATGCTAAATCATTATAATGAAATACTATTTCAAGAAAACGAAATATTATTTCGAGAAAACGAAATACTAAATCATTAAAACGAAATGCTATTTCGAGAAAACGAAATAGGTTTGTTCGGAACACTTGGTTGTCATCGTATACAGATTGTGTAAATTTTTTCTAATTCTACAATTTCCCCATTCCAGATGTTCAAGTTAACTAATTATGCCCCCCTTCGAAGAAGCGGGGGTTAATGCTTTGCACTTGTCGGTCGGTCCGTCGGTCGGACGGTCGGTCCGTAGACTTCTACCACACTTTTGTCCAGAGTATAATTCAAAAAGTATGTCAGGTATCATCTTGAAACTATATAGGTTGATAGATCTCATTCAAGAGAAGTGCAGTGCACAAGTACCATAACTCTGCCCATCATATTTATGGAGTTATTGCCCTTTGTTGATTTTCATACTTAATTATTGTCCGGAGCATAACTCTAAAAGTATTTCAGGTATCATCTTGAAACCTCATAGGTAGATAGATCTCATTAAGGAGAAGTGCAGTGCACAAGTATCATAACTCTGTTCATCATATTTTTGTAGTTATTGCCCTTTATTGATTTTCATACTTAATTTTTGTCCGGAGCATAACTCAAAAAGTATTTCAGGTATCAGCTTGAAACCTTACAGGTGGATTAATCTTATTAAGGAAAAGTGCAGTGCACAAGAACCATAACTCTGCCCATCATATTTTGGAGTTATTGCCCTTTGTTAATTTTCATACTTAATTTTTGTCCGAAGCATCACTCGAAAGGTTTTTCAGGTATCATCTTGAAACTTTATATGTGGATAGATCTTAATCAGGAGAAGTGCATTGCACAAGAACCATAACTCTGCCCATTATATTTTTGCAGTTATTGCCCTTTGTTGATTTTCATACTTAATTTTGTCCGGGGCATAACTCAAAAAGTATTTCAGGTATCAGCTTGAAACCTAATAGGTTGATTAATCTTATTAAGGAGAATTGCAGTGCACAAGAACCATAACTCTGCCCATCATATTTTTGGAGTTATTGCCCTTCGTTGATTTTCCTACTTATTTTTTTTCCTGAGCATAGCTCAAAAAGTATGTGAGGTAAAATCATGAAACTTTAAAAGTTGATAGTTCACATAAAGGGAAAGTGCAGTGCCCAAGAATTGTTAATTTATCATTAATGATTTTTTAGTAATTACCCTTTGTTCGTTTTTACACTTTGAACTTAACAGTTTATAATCACTTGTTATATTTAGAATTGGATGCCATTAGGGGGCATACATGTTTTAAAAACATCTCTTTTTTGTAACTGATGTGTCAAAATAATGATGAAGTTGTGACAACAAAGCTTAATTTCTTTATATGTGATGGAAAAAGTGTGCAGGTACTTGCGTATATGTGTGGGTGGATACGCTTGTTTACTCGCTAAAATGGACCAAAGTAAAAGGAAAAGTGTTATGTTTTTAAATCATACTTTTAAATCATTGATTTTTTTTTGCGTTTTCTATGGTTTTGTCTTCGGTTACTTACTATCTTAATCGGCTCATGGGAGGTTTTGTATGATATGTTCTACAAAAGTCATCATATTTTTTCCTTTTTCAAACATTGTAGTATTTCTATAGATTTCTAAATTTGTGATGAGATGGTTCCTTAATCCATTTATTGAAGGTTTATTAAGTTTATTTCTGCAAAAATAGATTTCCAAACGAAGTACATCTAAATAGAGCTGTTAATTTGCACAGTTTGATCATCATTGTTTATGATTCCTGTGATTCCACTTATCAAAGTTTTCGTGTATCTACATTTGTAGAATAAATGTGTAATTGTTTCAACATTTGTGCCACAAAATGTACATAAATTCGTATCTATCAGCTTCATTTTAAAAAGTAAGGGGTTTGTTGCCATAATCCGATGCACTATTCTTGTTTGTAACCATTAGATGTAAGTATCTCGTGTGTATTTGAATACGTTTCCGTGAATTTGTTTCCAGTCTACGTTTAAACCAATATAATATGTAGACCATTTGTTCCTACTTGTTGGTGTTTGATCGTTTTTAAAGGAGTATTATAAACGTGTTTATTTTTGTCTTTTTTTAGTTATTATATGGAAAAAATAACAGTTAATTGAAGGATTATGACATTCATTCAAAGTTGTATGTGTAACAGGAAATGGAATATCCTGCTGTGAAAAGAAGCCTTAATTGAATTTACAATACTATAATAGTTTAAATAATCTATTCCATTCTCGGTTACGGTTTTGATTTCATTTAAATCTTTAAAACATCCACGGCGATCTTGTTTTCTTGGGAGAGACAAATATTGCTTGGTCGTTCAAATAAAGGTCTACCAGCCTGATCGTGTAAGATTTCCCGCAAAAGATTGCCTTCTAAATCATAAATTGTCAATCTAGAGTCAAACTGGTGAGCAACATAGAGACACTTTTCTATAATACATATGCTGTGACACTTGCATTCAACTTGGAATGACTTTCTGACTGCCATTTTTCCATGAACATTAACAAAGTACACCTCTTTCTGCTCTGGTACAGTGACAGCTACCTCTTGGTCATTGAGAGTGCAAATACCCCAAGGTGAATGGGGAAATGTAACAAAATTGGGCTCTTTGGCATACTTGCTAGGGTTCCATAATTGTATTTTCTTCTTTGCTACGTCTGTGATGATAATTCTGCCACTTGGAAGCACGCAAAGATCTCGACACGCAAATCGTTTGTTAGCATCGCCGAAACTAAAGGCACTCCCTGGTTGTAAAGATCGGGTTGATATTTTGCATGCTTCCACAGTGCCGAATAATGGACACTGGGATAAAAATTTCAGAGAGAGCATTGCCTTCTTCGAAGTGAATCTCAAGCAGATTGTTTTCGTCCTCAACGCATTTCTTCGTTTCCTTTTCAACATCTCTCATCAATTTTTCAGCCTATTTAAGAACCACAAATGTCTGGGATGTATTGATACTCTCCGACCTTTTCAACTTTAGGCCCATTGTGTCTATAGTACGGAGCCCGGTAGGTGTCATGTTCTACACATTTTTTATTTCGAAAAAACGAAATGCTAAATCGTTAAAACGAAATACTATTTCGAGAAAACGAAATGCTAAATCGTTATAACGAAATACTATTTCGAGAAAACGAAATTATTTCGAGAAAACGAAATGCTAAATCGTTAAATACTATTTCGAGAAAACGAAATACTAAATCGTTAAAACGAAATACTATTTCGAGAAAACGAAATATTATTTCGAGAAAACGAAATACTAAATCGTTAAAACGAAATGCTTTTTCGAGAAACCGAAATAGGTTTGTTCGGTTTACTTGGTTGTCATAGTATACAGATTGTGAAGTTACGGGCTTTTCGTCCCTGGGCTTGTTCGTCCCAAGTTATGTACGTGCCAAGCAAAGTTTTAATACTGCATACTTTTGACGGATTTATATAATAGTTTTCCCCATCATTACGCTTAGTACTGAAAAATGTCAATGGATATGGACATGAACTTTCAATCTACAGGGTATTGTAGGACGATTAGCAGAAGAAAGAGGATGTTTAGTACAGACTACCACGATATAACTGCAAAATTGTTGAAAACGGCTTTGAGCAACACGATCTAACGAACAAACTCTGTATTCCTTATCATAATAAATAATAATAAATATTCCTTATCATAATATTTCTTACGAACAACATGTTACAACGCACCAATGTTAAACACTATTTTGCAAACAAAAGGCAATAAACGTGTCAGTGTGTTTTGAAGAAGAGGGAGTAGTTCCAGTCCCGTAGGAAGCATTTCCAAGGGGGGGGCTAATTTTTTTTCGGGGGGGGGGGGCGGGGAGAGGGAACTATTTTTTAAGAAGGGGTATATTTGCTTCATCGGTTCGTAAAAGTGGAACTGTGCACATTTATCTAGAGAAATCAAAGAGCCCTTTCCGCCCCGCCCCCGCCCCTCCCACCACCCCCATAGCCATGTTTTTCATCGGATCAAAACTTCACAAACGTTTTTGAAAAGGGTTACCAAAAGAGCATATCTGTGAAATTACATCAAAATCTGACCAGCGGTTTCAGAAGAAATTTAAAAAATTCCATTTGGTTGCCATGACAACCAGAGATTTTTGTAGAATCAAATTCTGTCGACAATTTTTAAGAGGACCTCCCAAGAAACATTCCAGCCAAGTTTGGTCCAAATCGGCGCAGCAGTTTAGGAGCAGAAGATGTTTAAAGAATTTTTTGATGATGGATGACGAACAATGGAAGAGGCACAACGGACACAGGACGATTCTAAAAGCTCCCCTTGAGCATGTTGTGCTCAGGTGAGCTAAATAAAAGATAAAATGAACAGAGGTCTATTTAATGCAAACAAAGTAGACCTAGGTTGCGATCATTAACAAAAACAAGAGGCTAAAGGTGGTCCGTTCACCTGAATATTTGAGTAGAGCCTAGCCAGTTTTTTTTCCCCAAAACTGTTTCTTCAATAACTTCAATAAAAAGAACAAGAGCACTGCATGCGGGTGCCAACGAATGGCTGTTGGGTACTGGATAGTAAATTAAAATCATAATTTTAACAACGGGTATAACACATCATAATTCAAACAACGATCAGCGGTGAGAGAGGAATGAATCCTGTCGCAATGACCATCATCAATCCTCGGAAAGAAATTGGCCGAGCCGGAGATCGAACTCACGACCCCCTGTTCTCATGTCCTGTACGCTATCGACTGAGCTACCGGGGCTTGGTGGAACATCTCTGTAAAATTATTTCAAAATCTGATGACCGGTTTCAGAGGATCTTTAAAACGTTCTTAGAAAAATTCCATTTGGTTGCCAGAGGTTTTGATAGATCAAATTCTGTGAACAAACTTAAAAGAGGATCTCCCATGGAACATTACAGCCATTTTGGTCCAAGTTGACCCTGCAGTTAAGAAGTACAAGTTAAATATTTGTTGACATAGCAAGATGCAAAGAGCACCCACCATCACCACTACCACCACCACCAACACGGGGTCCACCAGGTGACTCAGTGTTGAGCGTATCAGACTCATGACCTGGTGGCTGTGAGTTCGATACCCGGTTGAGTCGAATTTTCTTTCCGGCGTATTTTCGCCTCTCACCTCTGCTGAAGCATGTCAGAAAAGTAGTCGATGGCTTTGGAAATAAAGTTGTGTTCGTACTGGTGTGAGAAAGCCATGATATGTCCTTAGCTGTTAAAGTGACGTTAAACCTCAAAACAACCAACCAACAAACCAACCAACCAAACAACCACCACCACGGCCATGTTTTCAGACGGATCAAAATTTCATAAATATTTTTTTCCAAAGGGGCATCCAAGGAACATTAATGTGAATTTATTTCAAATTCTGAGAAGATTTTTAAAGAAAGTGAACAGCCCTCCTCACCGCGGCAATGTTTTATGTCGATCAAAATTTCGCGAACAATGTTTGAAAAGAGTCATCTAAGGATCATTTCTGTGAAATTATTTCAAAATCTGGTCAGCGTTTTCAGAGGAGAAAATCTTTATAGAATTTCTTAGAAAAATTCTATTTGGTTGCCATGACAACCAGTTTTTGATAGAATCAAATTCTGTGAACCATTTTAAAAGAGAACCTCCCAAAGAACATTCCAGCCAAGTTTGGTCTAAATTGACCCAGCGGTTTAGGAGGAGAAGATCATTAAAAAATTGTTGACGACGGACGAAGCACAACGGACATAAGGTGATCCTAAAAGCTCCCCTTAAGCACGCTGTGCTCAGGGGAGCTTAAAAAGCAGATCGGTTGGAACAGGACGTTTAATCAACAAGAATTAAAGTTTAATTTAATTGTACACTATGTAAATGCAAGGTTTCGACAATATTTAAATTTGCTTTTTAAAGCACCCCCGCACCCCTCACCTTCCCGTTCCTACGGGCCTGGGGAAGTACTATAAACGACCAAGAGAACGTTTTATTTAAAGTATCTGTACATGTAAATAACAACTCATTTTAGAAGGCAAATAGCACTATACATTCAAACACGATCTATAAGGAGTGAGGGACGAACAAGCTCGGGCGAACAAGCCCAGCGGACGAACAAACCCAGGGACGGACTGGTTTTGGGACGAAAAAGCCCGGAGCCACTCATTTCATATGACAATGACAACCAAGCGTTCCAACATAAAACGAAATAGATACAGGGTGTCCGGAAAGTAATGTGACACTTTCGTACTTTTATATTTTGGCTTAAAATATAGGATAACGAGATGAAAAATATATATACATGTAAATAAAACGTGTAAGTTTTTTTGTGTGATAATTTAATTGAATTTTCATAACACTTTGTGCTTTTATACAGATTTCACTTCAAAAGTCCTTTTTCGGTCATTGACGTCATTTTAGTAATTAATGACGTTTTGAATGTAACTGTCTTTTACACTCTTTCCTTTCCGAACACGCACAATGAATTTTTCACTCACTTTGAAATGCATTCAAACATCAATTATACTGATTTCACTAGAAGGATATTTTTAACGACAGGTCTGGGTTGTTTAGGTTGGGATCGTAGACCTTTGACTTCAACACACTGCAAAGGAGGAAGTCATGCAGGTTAAGGTTGAGTTTTGGACTGTGTGCAGGCCATGTCTTACCTCCGGATATCGTTTAGACATTACTCTATATCACTGAACATATTATGTAAAAAGTCTGCCACAGATTTAGATGTGTGTGGCGTAGCACTTTCCTGCATGAACCAATTGCTTTGCAATGAGGAATGAGGGCGACCTTATTCTGATTTCAACATGTGCGACCTCTTTCTGTTAGTTTAAAAGGTCAAAGGTTGACAGCCTCATCCAAGACAGCACAGCCATATTGTTAAAGACCACTTACACTGAAATAGATTGATATTGAAATGTGCACTCAAGTGATTCACAATATCATCCGGCATGATCGGCATGGTAAGAGCATAATCTGCCGTCTCGCTGCAAACGTCATTAATTGTAAAATGACGCCAATGACAGAAAAAGGACTTTTGAATTGAAATCTGTATAAAAACATAAAGTGTTAAGAAAATTGAATTAAATCATCACACAAAAAAAAACTAACACGTTTTATTTACATGTATATATATTTCATCTCGTTATCTTGTATTTTAAGCCAAAATATAAATGTACGAAAGAGTTACCTTACTTTCCGGACACCCTATCTATTTCGTTTTATCGAAAAAGCATTTCGTTTTAACGATTTAGTATTTCGTTTTCTCGAAATAGTATTTCGTTTTCTCGAAATACTATTTCGTTTTAACGATTTAGTATTTCGTTTTAACGATTTAGCATTTCGTTTTCTCGAAATAGTATTTCGTTTTAACGATTTAGCATTTCGTTTTCTCGAAATAAAAAATGTGTAGAGCATGACACCTACCGAGCTCCGTACTATAGACCTGATAGAGTTATCGCATGGTCTCACATCCTCATTTATTTTCTGTTCAAATTCTTTAACTTTTACAACAAGCTTTCTTTTCATTGCATTTTCCTGTTCTTGTAAATATTGGTTTATAGTTTTCCTTCTCATGTGAACTTTATCGAGTTCAGACTCTAACTTATTATGTAGCACTGATACGTGATTTAATCTATCTTGCTTCTGCTCTGTTATTTCATCCTTCTGGGTTAATGACAGGTGATGTATTGCTTGTACATTTTGTCGGTTAACACGACAATCGGCGATGTCAGGAAGGTAGAAGACACTTTTACAAGACCTGAATATGAATAATACTGATAGTGATACACAACATAAATACAATATGCTCCTATTCCCTTTTTATACATTTACTCGGCAATAAAGTTTCAGACTTGTCCAGATTTAAAGCGTTTACTGCCGATAGACTGAGCAGGGACGTACGCAAGAACGCAGATGCGTAAGCTTTTAAAAAAAAATACAATCACTAGAGGCCTTCACATAGCTTCATAATTCCAAACTTTTCTCGAGGAAGTCCCTCAGACCTTCCTGGGATATCCTCTCCTCTATAGGCGTTTTGAGCCTCGGATAATATCTGTATCATGTAGAGCTTATTTTTGCGTATATTTTATTTTGGGATAGCTACGCCCATGTTAAAAAAACAGTATGGAAGGGAAGGTTATCAGCATTTTTCCCTTTTCCCATGATGTTTTCAAAAGCCTTCTTAAGGTTGGTTCAAACTCGAGATTATGTGGACAAGGGTTAAACAACACTAGATTAAATGTAAGAGAAAATGATTTGCCATTAGAAAATGCTAAAAACAAAAATAATATCAAGGCTCTATGCTGTATTGTTACACACACACACACGCATGCGCACACACCTATTTTCACTTTCTGCTATAATAGATCTACATAGATCTATATGTTTTTTAATATATGTGACCCCGAGATTCGTGGCTTTCAACAAAGTGATTCATTTGGTATGATCTATTAAAGACCGCTATTCACAGAGACGAGATGATTTATACAATTTTCTATGACTTACTTACCTGTGTTCGAAACTTATGCAAATAGTACAGCCCACAGTATCGTGATCCTCACAATACATATCCACAAGTTTCCCGCCGTGTCTACCATATACTTTTCCGTGGGTAGATTCGACTTCCTTGTCGTGTTATGTTTCGTCGCCATTTTCCCAAACTCTTCCTTGTCAAAAATTTCATACCCACTCAAATCTGCAGCCCGCGTATGTAAATTAAAGCATGATTTACAAAAATATTCGTTACAATCCTGACAAAACTTGTCAGCTTCAAAAAAGTTATTAACACCCTCATCACCACAAGAATTGCAAACAAAGTCATACAAGAAGTCAGAAGTCTGAGAGACAGCCATCATAAGTTTTGTTTTTGCTATTTAATAGCCTTGTTGAGATAACGGGTGTAGTTGCGGAATCGGCCGAAATAAGTCGGCTAAAGATCGTATCGTATGTGACATTGATAAGACTTCGACACGTCACAACTCGGCCGATTCTGTACCAACATCTAACCTCGTCTCATTATCTCCCGCTAGATGGCATTAGATATAAATCGAATCTTCGAAGAATATGACATGCGCTGACAACGAACCTCGTCTGTATAACGGCGTTGTCTGCGCATGTCATATTCTTCGAAGATTCCACGACTATTTACATTTCCATCTACCAGGAGATAATGGTATAACGGTTTTTTTTTCCATTTGAATTGCGAATCACGTGATCTTTTACATTGCGGCGCCACAATCAGTCGTTTAGCAACGACATAAATAACCTTAACTCATTACCAAACGACAAAATTTCAGGTTTGTCGCAATCGAAAGCATTTGCAGACGACAAAATATAAGTGACTGAAAATTTGAAATTTGTCTTGTGAAGGGTATAAAACGTTGTGGGAAAAGGAAAAAATGCTGGTTACCAGCGTTTTCTCCTTTTCCCACAATGTTTTCCTAAGGCTTCTTTATCTGGTTTGTCAAAAGTAGGGATTGTGTGATAACGGCTTAATGAAGTTATTTACATCTGTCTACATGTATCTGTCTGTGAATAATTCAATCGCAGTTGATAAAACCACGTTAGAAATGAATGTACGAACTGTTTCTCAACTGAAATTTTATATTTCTTTTTTTTTTTTACGAGGGCCCTTACAATTTTCAGAACGGTATTAAACCGGCGTATTTCCGGCGATGAACTGTACAGTGTATGTGCATATCAAGCTAGCAGATACAGCCTAAGGTTTTGATGGTTCACATCACCCAATGGATGCCGAATGACGACGTCGAGTTGAGTCCATTGATTTCTTATCGATCAGTGGTATTATACATAACTATGGCAGCATAATTTTTTAAGGGGTCATACGGGACATAAAAAATGGATGATAAATGGGACAGAACAACAAAATGTCCCATAAGTCATTGAAAGTATAAGACTATAAATTAACCCTTTCCCAAACAGCAAATTTTGGACCAGACCAAATTGAAAGCATTTTGCAGGTGACAAATTAACAGTTGCTAAAAAGATGATTTTTCTATATGACAGGGTAGAAAACATTCTGGGAAAAGGAGAAAATGCTGGTTACCAGCATTTTCTCCTTTTCCCACAATATTTTCAAAAGGCTTCTGTTCCTGACCTGTAAAAACAAAGGATTGTTTGGGAAAGGGTTAAGAGCTCCTGATTTCGGTTTTTCCAGATAACTCTTTACCAAACGACATTTTTTTTTTAACATATCCAAATCCAATATATACTACTCAACTTTTGCTAGGGATAAAAAAAAAAAATGTTTATTTTTTCAAAGATAAAATTTATTTAAACAAAAACAAGTTAAGCTCATTTTTTGGTCATAGTAAAGGATAGCAATATTGCCGGTATTTTTTTTTCAAACATCGTGGAAAGCATGTGAATATCGTTACCCTTGAAATGAGCATGAACAGTGCTGTTTGGCAATTTTGAATTTTTAAAAAACAGAAGACACAATCATCATTTTCTGTTTAACTGAAGGTGAGATGGCTGGGGGGGGGGGGGGGGGGGGAATGCTGGAAATGGGGGCTACCCAGCGGGCTGCAGCCCTAAACACGAGCCAGAGTGTGGTTTCAAGGATGTGGACCCGGAACCAAGCAACAAGTACTGTTACTAGAGGGCATGCAGGAGGCAGGACTAGGGTAACAACACCCCAGAATGACAGGTATCTCACGTTTCAGGCCAGACGAAATCCATTTTGCAATGCAGCACACCTGCAAATGGACCTCCACAATGGCATGGTGATCAGAGTGAGCACTCAAACAGTCCGAAGACGGCTTCATGAAGTCGGCCTTACATCCAGAGCAGCTGCAATCCGCACTCCCTTTACCAGAACTCACCGGCAAGACAGGCTTGCATGGGCAACAGATCATATCAACTGGACCCTAGCCCAGTGGACTGCAGTGATGTTTTCAGATGAATCCAGGTTCTGCTTGGACATGACTGATCGTAGAGTGAGAGTGTGGAGGTCAAGAAATCAAGGTTTCAATGACCAGAATGTTGTCAGCATGACCCTTATGGAGGCGGAGCTGTAATGGTCTGGGGTGGCATCAGCATGCACGAAAAAACTGAGTTGCACGCCTTCGAGAACGGGACAGTGAATGCAGAAAGGTATCGGGATGAAATCCTGCACCCCCTTGGTCAGACCCTACGCTGGTGCTGTGGGTCCTGATTTCATTTTTTTTATAGACGGTAATGCCCGCCCCCACCGTGCCAGGATCATTGACCAGTGCCTTCAGGAAGAAACAATCGTGCGCATGGATTGGCCATCAAGGTCGCCGGACTTGAATCCGATAGAGCACATTTGGGACATCATGGGCCGTGCCTTGAAAGTCAGAGCGGTCCAGCCCCGCACCCTCTAGGACCTTAGGCAGGCGCTACAAGAGGAGTGGGCGAGAATTCCACAGCAGCAGACAAGAGACCTCATTTGCAGCATGCAAAAGCGATGCAGAGCTGTCATCGAGGCACGCGGAGGCTATACACGCTATTGACTTTTCATTTGCTTGAATTTGAAGTTGTTTCTGACACTGAAAAGACATCAGTTTAATTCTTTTTAAATGTGGACTTTCCTGAAAGAATGGGTAAAATCGCGCTGCTGCCCGTCTGCCGCTTGATTGCCACCGCGCGACCACGAAATGCGCCCGGCCGCAATTGGAAAAAATCGGCCGGTGGCAGTCAGAATTTTAACTTTTTCTTAAAACTTCAGCGGCGTCCTAGCGGCGTCTAAAATGCCGCCTGCCGCCTGCCGATTGTGCCTGCCACCGAGCTGCCACCAGGCTGCCACCGGCCGAATTTGAGTGAAAACTGGCAGTTACCACGCCGGCAGGCGGCATTTACTGATTTGTGATCGTACTATAAGTTAAAAACATGCGATTTCAAGTTATTGTGCCATGAAAATATTTACATAATGGACGGTGTGGATGAAAGACAAAATAGAACGGCCGACCATTGCAGACGTATCTTGATCTACACTCTGCTTTCTGTGATGTTAACCAATGTCGTGTTGCAAATTCTGCTGATTATCATTTTGCCGTTATCTTATCAAATTTATACGTATCTAAAACCTTATTAATACATGTTGCTAGCATATTGATCAATAGATCGTTCACCTTGTCGATTGATGGATTAGGTTACTTTGAAGGCTATCCTGCCACCAACTCTCATTAATTAATTAATTAATTCATTCATTCATTTTTCACTCATTTGACCGCTCACTTACTCACTCATTCAACCAACCATCCACCTACTCCCACTCACTCACTCACTCACTCACTCACTCACTTCCGCCTTGTATTTCGTTTTCGTTACAAGGATCTTTCTCTTGTTTTGCTCTGTCCTGTTACATGGTTATATTCAGGCTCTGCATGATTCTGTTTATATTTAAATTGTTCACCCATGCAACCATACACCTGACTATTCTTTCACATAGGCCCTCAGCCAGTCATTCAGTCCCTCATTCACTCACTCACTCATTCACCCAGGCACTCACTCACTCATTCATTCACCCAGCCACTCACTCACTCACTCTCTTACTTATTTATTTATTTATTCATTCATGGTCATTGTTTCGTCATTCGTCAAAATTTCCTTGTTTTGTTTTTCGTTTTCGTGCAAGGATTATGTAATTCATTTGCTGGGTTTTCCATTTCAAATTTGTTACATTTCATCACATTTTTTTCTCTCCCCCCCCCCCTTTTTTTTTTGGTTTATACATGTATGTATTTTCATGATGTTTTGTTTGCACAATGTGCATCCGTGTTCGGACCAAGGAAGTGGGGACGGGCTTTGCATTTTCATCTTTTTAATTGCAAAGGCCTTTTTCGGGTTGGAATTTTGCTGTACATTAGCGCTTTTTCTAATAAGTTTGGTTGTATTCATGAGTCTTATTAGTCGCCGCGCAGAAGCGCGCGACTATAAATTTAATAGTTTTTCGAGTTAGGACATGGATAGTGGGAATTTCGTTTTTATAGGGGTGTTAGGTTAACAAGGAATCTTTCTAACGTTACTTCGCCTTAAACTGGCTTTTTAATTCATTCTTAAACTACGAAATTGCAATACGATACTATTTTTGTTCTATTAATACTTTCAACATCAAAAAACCGCCTAATTATTTCTTTTATTGTCGCTATTCGTGAGAAATGGACTCGTCCACATAAATGCCTTGTTTCCATTGGTCAAGGCTGTACAGGTTTCCAGTCATTTCGTACCTTTTTAATTTCGTATCTAGGTCATTTCGTACGATTTTGGTCATTTCGTACGTACTTATACTTTCAACTTTGGTCATTTCGTACCCAGTTGGTCATTTCGTACAACCTTCGTACACAGGTTTAATAATCATTTTGATTATTTTGTAGATAGTTTTTCCTACTATTTGTGTGTTTTTTGTTGAATGACCACTGCTAAAATTGTGCATTGCTGAAATTGTGCTAAATTCCGCCGAAGAACGGGTATGATGGTTATGATTGTATCTGACCATTATTGGTTACTTATTTCTAAGTTTAGTTTTTACAACAAAGATAGTTTAGAACTCCTTTGTTTATTTCTCAACGAGCTCTGCATAAATTTAATTTGTGGAAAAAATCTGGAGAGAGGCCACTTTTTCGCTGTGTTGTTCATAATGATAAAGCGCGATGCAAAACCATGATTCTTTATTAACACTGTTCACCAAACACTATAGTCTTAGACTTGTTTAAATTGAAAGCATGCCTTGCAAACTTACGTCGTCTTGAATCATACTTTCCTAGGACAGCAACATTTTAGTAACTTAGCCCTGCTTTCACCACTTTCCCAAACAAACATGGGTTATCACATGTGTGCTATCAAATTCTTTTGTCAAAACATGTTGGATAAGGAGAAATTGCTCGTTATAAGCAATTTCTTCTTTATTAAATACTTTTTCCCCACTACTAGCGAATTTTCCACCATTTTTGCAGCTTTTTAAATTGTCATCTGCCAACTCTTTGAATTTGGAAGAGTCTGATATTTGTCGTCTGGAAAAGAGCTAAGAGAGCGCTGTGCTAGGGTATTAGATACTGTAACAGAAGACAAATTTTGATATAGGTTACTATTCACATAATTTCATAATGTGTTAAAAAATCTGCTGATGAAAACTGACATTTACTTACTTGCCCTGGCTTTCTTAAAGCATTAAACAATTTTTTTTGCGGCGACTTTGATGCTTTGCATCAACTTTTTCTTGTTCTTTCTTTTCTTGTTTTCCCCCTTTTTTTATATTTTGTATTTTCATTTTTGTTCTAATGCTGGACAATTTGGCAGATAAACAAAATGACACGAAAATATTGTGACGGACAGTGTAGGTGAAAGACAAGACAGAACAGTCGATCTATGCAATCAGATTATCTTGTTCTACACTCTGCGTTTAACCCTTTACCAAACAATCCCTGATTTTACGACCCTGAGAGAGAAGCCTTTAGAAAGCATTCACGGTGGGAAAAGGAGAAAATGCTGGTAACCAGCATTTTCTCCTTTTCCCACAATGTTTTCTACCCTACTGGAAACAAATTTCAGTTTTTGAGTTACCTTTTTTCTGTTGTCTGCAAGTGCTTTCAATTTCGACCAGTCACTAAAATTTTGCCGTTTGGGAAAGGGTTAAGTGCACTGATTATCGCTTAGCAGGCTACTGGCTACTTGTTGAACAATAAGTTTTGTAAAAAAAAAAAAGCATACGTCCAAGTCAGCAATAATATGTCCAGGGACAGATCCAGGTTTTTTTTTTTTTTGTCAGGTGGAGGGAAGGATCCTGACAATCGAATAGATCATAAAATGTATATGTTTTCTGTCGGTATGTATACCAATATAAAGATCATACCTGCAAAAAAATATTACAAAAAAGCCTTTACAAAGAAATCATCAAGAATCTATGGCTACATATTCAAAGTTCGGGCAGACTGCGGTTAATTTGATTTTTTTTTTTGGGGGGGGGAGCATCCCGCTGGATCCGCCGAGGTACCATTCGCCGATTTATTTTAGGTTATATTTTACCTGACCGTAAACCGGAAGTATCAATTGGCAGACTGACGACGTGTTTTTATTTATTTTTCAAGTTGCTGAATTTTCATAGAATCACGATGATTTCAAAATTCACTGCTAGAATCTGAAAGGGTTTCGTTCTTAAATAGACGTAAGCATACCTCTCGTAATCATTATTGGATCTGAAAGAGCATTAATTCGTGCTATTGATTATTTTAACAACCGTAAAACCAGTGGGTGGGGTTGGGTTGCTGTCCTGCATAACTTGATTAGCATTTTTTTCTCGAATAATCAGTTATGTCTGTATTCAAAGGTAGGTAGTCCTTTGTAATTTTGACTACTACAACACATTCAGAGTACTAAGAATAGAAAGTATAAAGGTTTTGCCCCATAGCAGGGGTGTGGAAATTACTTGTTAATGGTCAGGGTCAGACAACCATAAATATTAAAAAAGTCCACTTTTCCGCTAGTGTGGCTTATTTATCCAAAACAAAATAATTATATATTCCATTCAAAGATGCCAGTGTAAAAAGACATTATCTCCGATTTTGCACATCAATTGATCGCTGCATTGCAAATTGTCTCGGTTTGAGACGGTTAACCGTTTGCAGTAGAGATCATGCCTAAACCATGGCACGTTTGCACCAAAGCTGCCCTATGTTTTCAATAGACAATGGTGATTTTAAAGAACAGTGAAACCATTTATATTCGTTGAGTACTAATTTTCATTGATTTCAGGGGCAGGCAAGTCCACAAATTCAAGTTCCCAATGAAAGATAGGTCCATGACCAGGGTTTTCCATGACGCACAAATCCTGCATCATTGACGCAATTTTAATTCAAATGACCCCCAAAATAAATGACTGTGTCATCGGTGACGCAACTTTCCAAAATCTAAATAATGTACGAAGTTGAATTAAGCGTCATAATTCCAAGTCTGTTCTTGCTTCAGAGTCAGACGAACACCGTTCTTTTTTTATTACAGGGCTTATTTTAGATAAAAGTGGTTTTCCAGTAATTTATTTATAGAATAAGACTGGTTTACACATTATTGCCGAAATGTATAAAGGACATGTGTCGTAAATATGGGCCCAGTCAAAGTCGTGGTTGGGTTCTCTGTATTTCATAGCATATTTTACACGACTTCCAGTATATAAAAGTACACATTACCGGTCTATGCTGTTAGCGGAAAAATAGTGTCATGACAAAGAAAACTGTAGCATTCTTCTATCATCTGCTTCCTACAACTGCCGATCAAGCCACGTCAAGCAGTGATTCAGACGAAAATGTTTGGTCTGTCAAAAAATAACATTGGCCTTTCCGTCAGAAATGATCGACGGACTTTTCAATCTTGGAAGTTGGCGTTTAAAAGAGGTAAAATGCAGTATAAATCGTGTTTGAAGTTGATGATGAGGAAATCCATATTTTTGACCCCCAAAATTAATGAAATGACCCGCAACTAATGAGGAAGGGGGTCACAATGACCCCCAATTTTCAAAGCCGAGGGAAAACCCTGATGACCCTCGTCAACGGTAACAGGACGTTTCGCCCCCAAGACGTTTCCACCCTGGTCGTTTCCCCCCTGGTCGTTTTGCCTCTATTTTTCACCCCTAGTCGTTTCGCCCCCGGACTCTAGTCGTTTCGCCCCCAAACCATTTCCTCCCCTAGTCGTTTCGCCCCCAAAATAAGTTAGAGAGAGAAAGAGAGAAGCAGAGAGACAATGAGCACCTTAAGAGAATAATGGTTCAAAGATTCTTGAATGATAGTGTATATTAAGAATTATTACATTAGATCTAATTAAAATCATAAAGTAATCGAGGCCACATGTACATAGTACATAAGTAATTAGCTTCTACGGAATCATAATTTTCTGAAAAGAAGAAGAAAGAAAATATATATACATACATGTTTACCGATGTAAGTGTCCTTGATAGTCTTTTGATACAATAAACTGAAGTACATGTATTAAGGTTTTTCATCGATACCGTTGATCACCTTGTTTATTTGGTTGAATTATTAATCACGCAATGTTTTTCGCGCAATGAATGTGACTAATGCTGAGGTGTGAAAACGCATGTTTTATGCAAAATTAAACTTCTTTAATTATATCTGCTAGATTTTTTTTTTTACCCAAAAAGTAAAATGAAAAATCATGACAAGAAAAAACTAGACTGAATATATATATACTGATATAACTACCGTTGTATAGTTATGTAATAGAATCGTCATTTAAAAAAAAGCCAATCCTAGATTAAGGTTAAAATTCAGAACAAAAAAAATAGGGAAAAGAATCATTTAGAACTGTATAGATCTCCTTTTGTCACGATGCCGATCTGACACCTACGTAGAGTAGACAAAGATGATGCACCACATGACGCCGACCTGATCTCGGTCTTTACCTCTCTTTCACCTTCTAGGTTATCTTTTTAAAGATTAATGACACCCAAAATTGTTTTCTGCTTGAAAGAGTCCACCGTGTTGTTGGTCAAAAGGCTACCACGTGCCGTCATAATCCTATTAGGCCACTGATTATCAACTCGTTAATTACGTATTACGCAATCTTTGTCAATTTGACTTTGCTACTGTGAAGTCGCTTAATTGATTACGTAATCTTTTGTCACATTGTGCATTACTTTCAATATTGTCTGCAGCAATTTTTATCAAAAGGTATAGATGCGTTTATATATCTTTATGTAGAAATACAAATGTGTAAAGAGATTTCATTGTCTTGATTTATCATTTATATTTCTGAGGTTCAACGTAAAAAGGGTTGATATTATACAGAAAAGCTGTGAACTTCAATCCAGATTGCGTCCTTCTGTCTTGTCTCCCCGTTCGTCCGAAGCCATTTCTCCACAACCCCTGGACTAAATTGGATGAAGCTTCATATATGAAGGATCTTGCGCTGATGTATTTTTCTCGGTTTTCCAATTTGACGCTGTGTCATGGAAAAAGGGGGTTTCTTGTAAAAAAAAATTCCAATTTCTACTAATAACTCTGTCAGTTTTCGTCAAAATTCCATGAATCTTCGCATTCATATTGTTTATGAAAAGTTTCAACATGTGCCCCCCTTTTTTTTAATCTATGTCAAACCATGTTACGGGAAAAGGGCGCTTAATGTCTGATAAGTTGTTGCCGTTATTGCCCTTAGTCAATATTGAAAAATGGCAAATGCTGTTTGGCAGACGGGGACCAAACACAAGTAACCTGTTTCACCTCCACCCTCCTCTCCTGTGACCAACTATTTACTGACAGCTTTACTTTCCTTAACAGAGACCTGTTCGGGGATAACCGTTGATAGCTTGGTACTTGAAAGAAAGCAATTTAAAACACTGTGGGAAAAAAGGTAAATGCTGGTTACCAGTATTTACTCCTCTTTTCATTGAATTAGACTATTCAGACACTAACATCACAATTTGAGCACCTCTTGATACTTCCTTTTTTTTCTCTGTCAGTAACCGAAAAATTGGCCGTTGTAAAGCTAGGGTGATGATTCTTTCATTAATAGAAGCTTTTTGCTTTCTTTTTCATGTAACAATTTTTACCCTTTTACCACTCCAAACGAATAAGAATTAAATTTTTGATAAGGGTCTCAGTGTCAAAATTATGCAAATGCCAAACAAAAAAATGAAATTGTGTTTCTTAATACTGTCCTGTTATTAAAATTCATAAAAGTTCCAAGGTGCAATTCAGCTTTTCTTGAACAGGGGACGAAACGACTAGGGGGGAAACAACCAGGGGGGCGAAACGACCAGTGGGGGCGAAACGACCAGGGGGGAAACGACCTGGGGGGAAACGTCTTGGGGGCGAAACGACTAGGGGAGGAAATGGTTTTGGGGCGAAACGTCCCGGAACCTCGTCAACAAGTTGGGTTTGGCTATCATTAATAATGAACATGCCGACGCCAGCATTAAAATGTACACACTCCCTATTGTACAAAAAGCTATTTACACCGTAAATTATTTGTTTCCATACAGATTTTGTTGAGAATTAACGATTACTGAGTAATGTATTTATTTTTCATTGCTTTAACTTCATTCCTTTTTCTGTCATCTCTACGACAACGGCATAAGCACTGTTGAAAGATTACCTAAACTCATCAAATGAAGTAATCCACATTTATTTTTTACCATTGCATTTGGGCTGCGATTTTTTTTTTTTCAAGCAAACAACCAAACTAGTTTTCTGCTGACTACACAAAATACGTGACACGACTGCCCAGCTGTTCTTGAAACAGCCATTACTAAATGCAATATGACCACAGATTTTGTGGGGTAACACATTTGTAAATTTGTACAATAAACATTTGTATTACAACCCTCTTGCTTCGAATGACTTACAAGTTACGTCATAGATCTACCCCATAATCAAAATTTTACTGCAAACATAATCATGTGTACTTGCGACAGGCATAAAATCATGTTGACGGATGGCTTTTTTTATTTTTGGGTCGTTCTAATTTTTAATTTGGCGATGACAAGATTGCGTAACCGTGGAGCCCCATCATAATGCTGTCGGTGGGAGCCATGATCTACAACATCATTATATCCGGGGTGAAATTTATAACGCTGATCAACTCGACTCTTGAAGGTTTCATGTACATGACGCATTTCTAAAAGGCATGATGTACAAATTGTGCGTTCACCATGCAGCCGATCATCCAATCTGGAGAGTAGAGTATTTTCCAAAATTTCAATGTCAGGTGTTTTGGAAAACATATTTTTCAGCCTGTCCAAGTATTTTTTAATATTCGGACTATCTTAAGTTAGAACTTGTAATAGAATATTTTTTGACAAAAAAAATTAATGTGTCCGAACATTTAGGATGTCCCAATACATTTGTGAGTTACGGAACATTCGATATTGCTGTTACTGATCTACATACAAACATACTGACGTAAAGTTTGTATAATGCAAGATTGTGTGCAAAGACACTTATAGGGCAAAGCACCAGGAAAGTCACTATAGCATAAATTTATATTTATTGACTCCAGGATTAATCTGGCTATTATTCATGAAGAAATATACACATAGCTCCAGATAAGATGGAGTGATGGTATTCTAAATCCGTTATTTCTTTTTCAAACTCTATGTTGTGGGTGCTCATTAGAATTGTCTCAATGAGACGATTCTCATGATTACCCACAACATAGAGTTTAGTGGAGAATAATCAATATCTTCAATTTTGAAATCAAAATCACTCCTTCTATCTGGAGCTCAGATGCAGGTATTATCTTGTGGTAGTTTAACCCTTTACCTGATATGCCAATTTGAAGCTCTATATTTCAGCAGCAAATAAAGATATGATGTTAAAAATATGGACAAATGAGGATACAAATATCTGATTGAGTGGAAAACATTGTGGGAAAAGAAAAAATTGCTTGTTACGAGCAATTTCTCCTTTTCCCACAATGTTTTCAAAAGCTGTCTGTTGTTGATACATCAAAATGAGTATCTATGGAGTAAAGGGTTAAATCATTCTGATTTGCTACATATAATTATTATTCTTAATGGAGGCCAGGCTAATCTCGTAGATAAAGGTGGCCCTTCAGATTTTGGGACAAAAATTTTACAGAAATACAGAAAAATAATCTTTATACTCCCAAAGCCTTATAATTTTCATCCATAAAACCCCAGTAGTTGAAAACCATCCAACAACAAGAGAAATTAGAGATTTACTACAGTCCAGGTGGACACTGACGTGAAACACGGTCTATTTTTACATGAGCATCTTGCTCAGTTACATACTGGAAATATACATACGAAGCCCCAAGCATAGTGTCCAAAGAAGACATTATGGAAAATAGTTACATGTTTGTTATGTTATGGAATTTGAGTGTCATTAGTCATGTGCCAGTCACACATTCCCACAATGCTTCTTTTGATTTTTGGCGCGAACTCTGAAAATAGCTTAAGGGGCTACGTAGCCTTTTAAGGGAATACCACCCTGATGATTCTTAACCCATTATCACACAATCCCTACTTTTGACGCCCCTGAGAAAGAAGCGTTTTGAAAACACTGCAGGAAAAGGAGAAAATGCTAGTAACCAGCATTTTCTCCATTTCCCAATGTGTTTTCTACCCTTCCCAGAACAAATTTCAATTTTTCAGTCACCTTTATTTTGTTGTCTGCAAATGTTTTCAGTTTGAACCAGTCTGAAATTTTGTTGTGTGGTAAAGAGTTAATTATTGATGATTTAAATTGTTATTTCATAAAAATTTCATTTTTATACGCCCGTCGAAGACGGAACGTATTATGGGATCACCCGTGGCAGGCGGGCGGGCGGGCGGCGTCCAGTTCTTTGTCCGGAGCATATCTCCAAAACTATTCTAGCTAGGGTTATGAAATTTCATGGGTGGATAGATCTCATCAAGGGGGAGTGCAGTGCACAAGAACCATAACTCTTGCTTGCTTAATTTTTGAGTTATTGCCCTTTGTCGTTTTTCATACTTGAATTTTGTCCGGAGCATATCTCCAAAACTATACTAGCTAGGGTTATGAAATTTCATGGGTGGATAGATCTCATCAAGGGGGAGTGCAGTGCACAAGAACCATAACTCTTGCTCGCTTAATTTTTGAGTTATTGCCCTTTGTCGTTTTTCATACTCAAATTTTGTCCGGTGAATATCTCCAAAACTATACTAGCTAGGGTTATGAAATTTCATGGATGGATAGATCTCATCAAGGGGGAGTGCAGTGCACAAGAACCATAACTCTTGCTTGCTTAATTTTTGAGTTATTGCCCTTTGTTGTTTTTCATACTCGAATTTTGTCCGGAGCATATCTCCAAAACTATACTAACTAGGGTTATGAAATTTCATGGGTGGATAGATCTCACCAAGGGGGAGTGCAGTGCACAGGAACCATAACTCTTGCTTGCTGAATTTTTGAGTTATTGCCCTTTGTTGTTTTTCATACTTGAATTTTGTCCGGAGCATATCTTCCAAACTATACTAACTAGGGTTATGAAATTTCATGGGTGGATAGATCTCACCAAGGGGGAGTGCAGTGCACAGGAACCATAACTCTTGTTTGCTTAATTTTTGAGTTATTGCCCTTTGTCGTTTTTATACGCCCGTCGAAGACGGGACGTATTATGGGATCACCCGTGGCGGGCGGGCGGCGTCCAGTTCTTTGTCCGGAGCATATCTCCAAAACTATACTAGCTAGGGTTATGAAATTTCATGGGTGGATACATCTCATCGAGGGGGAGTGCAGTGCACAAGAATCATAACTCTTGCTCGCTTAATTTTTGAGTTATTGCCCTTTGTTGTTTTTCATACTTGAATTTTGTCCGGACCATATCTCCAAAACTATAGTAGCTAGGGTTATGAAATTTCATGGGTGGATACATCTCATCAAGGGGGAGTGCAGTGCACAAGAATCATAACTCTTGCTCGCTTAATTTTTGAGTTATTGCCCTTTGTTGTTTTTCATACTTGAATTTTGTCCGGACCATATCTCCAAAACTATACTAGCTAGGGTTATGAATTTTCATGGGTGGAAAGATCTCATTGACGGGGAGTGCAGTGCACAAGAATCATAACTCTTGCTCGCTTAATTTTTGAGTTATTGCCCTTTGTTGTTTTTCATACTTGAATTTTGTCCGGAGCATATCTCCAAAACTATACTAGCTAGGGTTATGAAATTTCATGGGTGAATAGATCTCATTGACGGGGAGTGCAGTGCACCAGAATCATAACTCTTGCTTGCTTAATTTTTGAGTTATTGTCCTTTGTTGTTTTTCATACTTGAATTTTGTCTGGAGCATATCTTCAAAACTATAGTAGCTAGGGTTATGAAATTTCATGGGTGGATAGATCTCACCGAGGGGGAGTGCAGTGCACAGAAATAATAACTCTTGCTTGCTTAATTTTTGAGTTATTGCCCTTTGTCGTTTTTCATACTTGAATTTTGTCCGGAGCATATCTCCAAAACTATACTAGCTAGGGTTATGATATTTTATGGGTGGATAGATCTCATTGACGGGGAGTGCAGTGCACAAGAATCATAACTCTTGCTTGCTTAATTTTTGAGTTATTGTCCTTTGTTTTTTTTCATACTTGAATTTTGTCCGGAGCATATCTTAAAAACTATAGTAGCTAGGGTTATGAAATTTCATGGGTGGATAGATCTCACCGAGGGGGAGTGCAGTGCACAGGAATCATAACTCTTGCTTGCTTATTTTTGAGTTATTGCCCATTGTTGTTTTTCATACTTGAATTATGTCCGTAGCATATCTCCAAAACTATACTAGCTAGGGTTATGAAATTTCATGGCTGGATAGATCTTACCGAGGGTGTGTGCAGTGCACAGGAATCATAACTCCTGCTTGCTTAATTTTTGAGTTATTGCCCTTTGTCGTTTTTCACACTTGATTTTTGTACGGAGCATATCTCCAAAACTATAGTAGCTAGGGTTATGAAATTTCATGGGTGGATAGATCTCATCCATGGGGAGTGCAGTGCACAGGAATCATAACTCTTGCTTGATTTATTTTTGAGTTATTGCCCTTTGTTGTTTTTCATACTTGAATTTTGTCCGGTGCATGCCCCACCTTTACAACTTGGGGTAAGACGGGCGTATCTTGCGACAATTTGCCGCTCTTGTTCATACTTGAATTTTGTCTGGAGCATATTTCCCAAACTATAGTAGCTAGAGTTATGAAATTTCATGGGTGGATAGATCTCATCAAGGGGGAGTGCAGTGCACAAAAATCATAACTCTTGCTTGCTTAATTTTTGGGTTATTGCCCTTTGTCATTTTTTGTACTTCATTTTTGTCCGGTGAAAATCTCCAAAATTATACTAGCTAGGGTTATGAAATTTCATGGGTGGATAGATCTCATCAAGGGGGAGTGCTGTGCACAGGAATCATAACTCTTGCTAGCTTAATTTTTGAGTTACTGCCCTTTGTCATTTTTATACGCCCGAAGGGTCGTATTATGTTATACCCCCGGTCGTCCGTCCGTCCGTCCGTCCGTCCGTCCGTCCGTCCGTCCGTCCGTCCGTCTGTCTGTCCGTCCGTCCGTCCGTCCGTCCGTCCGTCCGTTAGCAATTTCTTGTGTGCGCAACTCCTCCTACAGTTTTCATCGGAATTATTTGAAACTTGCCACAATGAATCTCCATGATGTCTAGTTGTGCACCTGGGTCTTAGAATTTTGATCGCTGTTTCCGTTCCAAAATTATCTGCCCTTGATTTCTGAAATAACCAACTTTTCACTTAAAATTTTTGTTTAGGCCATAACTTCCATACCATAAAAGGTATTAAATTGAAACTACATACACTGATAGAACACATTATGGAGAAGTGCAGTGCACAAGAACCATAACTCTGCCACTTTTATTTTTTGAGTTACAGCCCTTTGTTAATTTTCTGTTCGAATTTTTGTCCAGGCCATAACTTCTAAACTATAAAAGCTATTGACTTTGAACTTCATACACTGATAGATAACATTGTGGAGAAGTGCATCGCACATGAACCATAACTCTGCCACTTTTATTTTTTTAGTTATTGCCCTTTGTTAATTTTCAGTTTGAATTTTTGTCCAAGCCATAACTTCCAAACTATAAAAGCTAATAACTTGCAACCTCATATAGTGATAGAACACTTTATGGAGAAGTGCATTGCACATGAACCATAACTCTGCGACCTTTATTTTTTGAGTTATTGCCCTTTGTTAATTTTCAGTTTGAATTTTTGACCAGGCCATAACTTCCAAACTATAAAAGCTAATAACTTGCAACTTCATACACCAATAGAACACATTATGGAGAAGTGCAGTGTACATGAACCATAACTCTGTGACTTTTATTTTTTTAGTTATTGCCCTTTGTTAATTTTTTAGTTTGAATTTTTGTCCAGGCAATAACTCCCAAACTTTAAAACGTATCATCTTGAAACTTCAAAGACTTATAGAACACATTATAAAGAAGTGCACTGCATAAGAACCATAACTCTGCCATCCTTCTTTTTTTAGTTATTGCCCTTTCTTAGTTTTCTCTTTGAATTTTCGTCTGGGCCATAATTTCTAAAATATAAAAGCTATGATCTTGAACCTTTCAAAACTGATAGAACATCTTGTGGAGAACAGTAATTTACAAAATTTGTAACTGTGCCACCCTTTCTTTTTTTAGTTATTGCCCTTTGATATTTTTCACATATGGAGATTAACTACTCTTCATTCATGGCCCTTCCGTCATTTCAACTCATTTCACTGACAAGCCCCTTCGGGCGTATATGCGCCGCTTTGCGAAGCTCTTGTTCATACTCGAATTTAGTCTGGTGCATGCCCCAGCTTTACAACTTGGGGTAAGACGGGCGTATCTTGCGACAATTTGCCGCTCTTGTTTTTTTTTTTGGTGTGATTTGAAAAACCTAAATACCCACCGTTAAAAAGAAGAAAAATAAAGGGTGAAATGTAATACAGGTAAACGTTGACAGAGTAATAGGTGTGTATACATCTAAATATTTGGACCAGTAAAAACTATGTGCCAACTTCAGTTTGACAATTGACATTTCAGCCGATTTTAATTGGATAGGTATTACAAGTCTTAATGGCCAATGACAACGCAGCATTGGGCGTCATGTAAACAAAAAAGCCTGACACAAATTGTTATAGACATGCGATAATTTGATCGTGTCTATTTAATCATCAAAATAGCCAACGCTATTCTAATTGATAAGAAAGTTTGGGAAAAAATTGTTGTAATTAACCTAAAACAAAATATCAGCTAGAATAAAACTGGAATAAATGCTCTTCCTCTTTGTATTCGATGCCATTTTCTGGTTGCCTTGTCAGGCTTGACAACCGATATACCCCGTTACTAAAGTCTGAGGGGGTGTGCCAAACTTGTGTTTACAGAAAGGTCAATTATAACAAATGTCTTTTCTCTACTCTTAGCAGACCATTCAAAAGGATGGGAGCAAACAGCAGCAGTTTCAGTGACTTAGCAACCAATGACTACTTACTGAGGTTTTCTAGTACAACACCAGTTTCTCCGCAAGACCCATTCTGGAATCAACTGCTGTCTTATACATTTCTAATACCCATAAACAGGTAAAGTCTCTCATGGTAGTGCAGTTCTTTCTTCACACTCACCAATAATCTTAACTCTTTCCTAAACGACAAAATTTTAGACTTGTCTAAAATGAAAGCAGTTGCAGATGACAAAATAAACATAATTTGAAATTTGTTTCCGTCAGGGTAGAAAACATTGTGGGAAAAGTTCTCCTTTTCCCACAATGTTTTCAAAAGCCTTTTAACTCGGGGTAAAAAAAACCAGGGGTTGTTTGGTAAAGGGTTAAATTCAGTTCTCATTCTGATATTCAAGGGTAGCCATCTGATTGGCTCTGACATGCTCTGTGACTATCTTAGCCAATCAGAACAGTTTTTTTCTAGAACATAGAATCAGGGGGATTTTTAGAATTGGGGTGATTAGCAAAGGTCCAATTTCTTTGGGGCAGTAAAAAAAATATTGGGGCCTTTGGCAAGGCCTAAACTACATACACTTAACCCTTAACTCTTTACCAAACAACAAATTTTTGGACTGGATCAAGTTCAAAGCATCTACAGACAAACTAAATCATGTCAATATGATGATTTCTGAATTTGATGGGGTAGAAAATATTGTTGGAATTGGAGAAAATGCTGGTTACCAGCATTTTCTCCTTTTCCCACAATGTTTTCTATAGGCTATTTTCTCAGGGTCATTTATGTGGGAAAGCAGCCAGTGGCAATTGTACAGAGTACTGGTAAAAGAGACTCCAGGAAAGCATGGATAGATAGGTGCACCAGCATTTTAGTCTGATCTTGATCTGCATTATCAATATCTGCAATAGTGCCATTATTTGTGCCGAGTACATTTTAGGATTATTATGATTAATTCATTGAATTTGATTGGTTATTTTTTCAGCTCTGATGGGAAGCTGCTAGAAGAATCCACTGCACTGATATGTAAAAATCTAGCTATCAACAACTGTAAAACTGGAAACTTTGGGGCTCTGATCCGTACCTTCCTGGTGAGATGTAGAGAGTTAAAGGCCTCAGCTCAATGTGAAGAGTAAGTTTTAACATTGTGTTTTTACCCTTTACCACACAATGACGACTTTTGATGACCCTGAGGAAGAAGCCTTTTGAAAACTTTGTGGGAAAAGGAGAAAATGCTGGTAACTGGCATCAAATGCAAAAATCTACATTGAACCCTTTACCGAACAATCCCTGGTTTTTACGGCCCAAAGGAAGCCGCCTTCTGAAAACATTGTGGGAAAAGGAGAAAATGCTGGTAACCAGCATTTTCTCCTTTTACCACAATGTTTTCTTTCTTTTAGACTAGTTTCAATGAGTCACATTTTCTTTGGCATCTGGAAATGCTTTCCTTGTGGGCAAATCTAAAGTTTTGTTCTGTTTAAAGGCTAAGTTTAGTTTTGCTTTTGCTGTTTTGGCCAGAATATGTAGAATATGTTTTTTATCTTCATCTATATTGTACACGAAGCAACTAGTAAAGCCTGTTAGTACACTTCATTATTAACTCATTACTAAATGACAGTATTTTAGGCTTGTCCAAATCGAAAGCATTTGCAGACGACAAAATAAAAGTGACTGAAAATTGAAAATTCGTTTTGTGAAGAGTAGAAAACATCATGGGAAAAGGAGAAAATGCTAGTTACCAGCATTTTCTCCTTTTCTCACAATGTTTTTTTAAGGCTTCTTTCTCAGGGTCGTCAAAAGGAGGGATTGAGTGGTAACGGGTTAATTAATTATTAGATATATAGAAGTTAGACATGGAAACCGGTCCCACGATACTAGTCCCATTTCTTACTTTGTATAGTATACAGGTCGTGACCCGGCTAAATACGACTTGACCTCCGATCAATACAGTTGACCTTGTGTCAATATTTATGACCCGCAACCAATACAGATAGCCTTGAACTTGATTGGTCAAAAGTTCAGTTGCGTGAGTTAAACATGTATACTTTGCATCTATTGAGAAACAAGTTCTAACAACTTATACTAATCTCTCTCGATTCTGCATCTTCAGTAACATTTTCACATGGCAGACGTACAATGCCCTGTTTATCATACGAAGTGTGTGTAAATACCTGGTAGAACATCTCAGTGAGGACCTACTTATACAGCAGTTTGATGCCAAACCTATCTCAACAGAAGGTAAGTCAATAGTTAAAGCATAGGTTACCAAGCACAACTCAGTGAACCTTTGTGGACAGTGTAGATCAAGATCAGATTGCATAGAATGTGCAGTCTTTTTCCAAAATACTTAGTTTAAACATATTTATTTTACATCGATTGAGAAACAAGTTCTTACAACTTATACTAATCTCTCTCGATTCTGCTTCCTGGGAACTACACCAGTACTCTCGCCGAATGTGTAGGCCAATGAAAAATCCTAAAGTTGACACCTGCTCCCAGGTATCGAACTCGGGACCCTTAGGTTATGAGACCGACGCTCTACCTCACGACCACGGACACCACACATTCAAAACACTTCATTGGTAGGGTTGTTGAAACTCAAGACATTGTGGTAAAGAGCTAAGTTTTCCTGTACGTTTAATAATCTGTATACATTCTTCAGCAGAATTTGAGACTTAAAGTACCAAATTTATGAAAGTATGCATAACCCTTAACCACACGGCAAAATTTTAGACTTCCAAATTGAAAGCATTTGCAGACAGCAAAATAAATGTGACTCAAAATTGAAATCTGTTTTTGAGAAGGGTAGAAAAAACACTGTGAGAGAAGGAGAAAATGCTGGTTTAAAAACCAGCATTTTCTCCTTTTCTCACAATGTTTTCAAAAGGTATCTTTCACAGGGTCGTTAAAAGTCAGGATTGTGTGGTGAAAGGTTAAAGGAATTTATTAATTGCTGTTGATGTGGGAGACATAAAAGACCCTGTAGTCGTCAGAGATAAACGATACAGCAAATTTAAATGAAATTAAATCTGGTAACTGAAAAGTATTGAAACTAAAGTGATGATGGAAATCTGTAGTGCCGGTGTTAGTGGATGGCAGAAAAAGAAAGTTTAAAAGTAGGAAAAAGTTGGCAGTTTAGTCTACATTTTCTCTTTTTGGTTTTCACCTTATTTTAAAATTCATTTATGTACCCCCCCACAACGAAGTGGAAGGGGGTTTTCTGGAATCGCTATGGCTGTCTGTCTGTCCATCTGTCTGTCCTTAGACACAGATTTGTTTGGAGCAATACTCCTACAGTTTTTCACATACTGAAATCAAATTTACACACAGGGTTCCTATATATATGAAGTTGTGCATGTGCAATTTTCATGACCCTGCTTTGATTTGTTATATGGAATTATCTCCCCTTGAACTTTTTTCATCTCTTACTTATGTACTAAACCATACTGCATTCTTTGACAAAGACCTGTTTTTGTGACTAGGAGCTGGTGGGGGTGTACAGTTTAGTGGTAGCTCTAGTTCAGCCAGCTAATAACTCTTAGACCTTATTACCACTTAGCAATATTTTCTCCTGTTTCCATAGTGTTTTCAAATAGATTGGTGTAGTAGAAGTTAACTACATGTACATGTATCTTCCATGTAGCAGCCATCATTCATAATCCCTATTAACTCTTCACATAAAGATAAAAGTTGAGACTGATGGTTTGAAACCAAAAGGAATTGCAGACAATGAGCTAAATGTCTTAACCCTTTACCAAACGAAAAAATTTAGACCTTTCCAAATTGAAAGCATTTGCAGACAAAAAACAAAACCTATCTCAAATATTGTTTGTTTCCAGCAGAGTAGAAAACATTGTGGGAAAAGGAGAAAATGCTGCTTATCAGCATTTTCTCCTTTTTCCAAAATGTTTTCTAAAGGCTTATGTCTCAGGGTCGTAAAAACCAGGAATTGTTTGGTAAAGAGTTAAAATGCTATTTTGTGTTATTGAAAGAGTAGAAAACGGTGTGGTAAACAGAGAAATTGGTAGTTTACCAGAACTTTCTTCTTTTCCTGTGAAATTTTTCAAAGGCCTCTTTACTCAGGGTTTTCAAAACACAAAATTGTTGTGTAAATGTTGAATACAAAGTGAACCTGTAATTAGTCCCTTTTATTCCCCTCTGCCGAAGGTGAGAGGATATAGTTTTTGCATTGTCCATCCATCTAGACATACAAATTACCTCTAAAATCCTTCATGAAAATTGATGAAAACTTCATATATATATATTTCATGTGATAGCCTGCTCGTACAATGTTTTTGTTTTTCTGATTTAATGCTGTCACAGAAAAGGCAGCAAAAGGCAGAAAAGATGTATATTTTCTTTACTATTGGAAAAAGTTGTGTGAAACTTCATATTTTATCATGCAACAGATCATTTGTTATTTAAACTATACCAAATGACAAAATTTTAGACTGGTCCAAATACAAAGCATTTACACAAATCAAAATAAAAGTGGCTGAAAATTTGAAATTTGCATCGAAGAGGAGAGAAATAGAATTACCGGCATTTTCTCCTTTTCCGTTGTTTCAAAAAGCTTCTTTCATAGGGTCGTTAGATGTCAGCATTGTGTGGTAAAGGGTTAATGAAATTCTATTACATGAAAAGGTAGGGAGACTTAACTCTTTACCACACAATGACGACTTTAAACATCCATGAAAGAGAAAGCATTTGAAAACATTCTGGGAAAAGGAGAAAATGCTGGTTACCAGCATTTTCTCCTTTTCCCACAATGTTTTCTACCTTATCAAAGAAAAACCATTTGATATGAGGTACATTGAAAAGGGTCATCTGCAAATACTTTCAATTCGGACACTGACAGGTCTAGAAATTTGTTATGTGGTAAAGGGTTAATTTATAATGTCCTTATGAACTGATCACTAAAAGGTCATGTGTACATGCAACACACAATACCTTTTATATGTTACAGGGTCAAAAAAAAAAATCAGAATTTTTACTTGTCCTCCTGCCATTTTGCACTCGTTTTACAGTTAGACAAAGAAGGATAATCCACTTACCCTCACCAAATTTCTACTCGCAAGGATAAGCGGATGAGTGTATTTTATGGTTCCTGGTTTAGTATGAAAAATGACTTCATTGGTGGGGGATATCATTTCAATGAAATAACTTCGTTGAAAAATTAACACATGTGATTAGATATATGGATATACAGATGAGATATGTGTTACAATTTTTTTTACTTTTACAGGATATTCTGACCCTGAAGGTTTGGGTGAAATTGGAGAGGAGCTGATGAATGCCCTTGTTGAACTGATTGTGGATGTACCTGTCTTGTAAGTTCAGTTAGATTTTATTGTGTTTAACTCTGTAGCATACAATCCCGGCTTTTAACGACCCTGAGAAAGAATCCTATAGAAAACATTGTGGGAAAAGGAGAAAATGCTGGTGACAAAAAAAGCTATTACAGTATTTAGATGTTGAAATAAAAAGCTTAGCAAGTCTATTCCTCTGAAACTGATCTTTTTACTTAGACGTGATTAAATCTGTCATGGGAGATTACTCCTTCATGCATAGTTTCAGGCCGATTTAAATACAATACCTGACCATTGCATTAAAAGAGGTATCACTTTGGCTCAGTGGTAACGTCTTAGTCTATTAACCCATTACCACACAATCCCTACTTTTGACGCCCCTGAAACAGAAGCCTTTTGAAAACACTGGGAAAAGGAGAAAATGCTGGTAACCAGCATTTTCTCCTTTTCCCACAGTGTTTTCTACCCTTCCCAGGACAAATTTCACTTTTTCAGTCACCTTTATTTTGTTGTCTGCAAATGCTTTCAATTTGGACCAGTCTAAAATTTTCTTGTATGATAATGAGTTAACCCTTTCCTAAACAATCCCTGCTTTTTATGTGTCTGCAGTAAAAGTCTTTTGAAAACACTGTAGGAAAAGAAGAAATTGCTCTTAACGAGCAGTTTCTCCTTTTCCCACAGTGTTTTCTACCCTTTTTGAGAACTTTATGCCATTTTCTCAAATCTAAAATTGTCGTCTACAAACTCTTTTGGTTTGGAAGAGTCCAAAATTTGTCGTTTGGGAAAGGGTTAACCCATTACCACACAATCCCTACTTTTAACGCTTCTGAGAAAGAAGCCTTTTGAAAACACTGTGGGAAAAGGAGAAAATGCTGGTAACCAGCATTTGCTCCTTTTCCCACAGTGTTTTCTACCTGTCCCAGAACAAATTTCAATTTTTCAGTCACCTTTATTTTGTCGTCTGCAAATGCTTTCAATTTGGACTCGTCCAAAATTTGTCATTTGGGAAAGGGTTAAATGTTGAAAAATGAGGATCTTGTCCGCCATGGGTTTTAATTGTGCCAGATCCGGATTGTATCTCAGCTATGCATTTGTTCATTTGTTTCTTTGTTTACAGACTTTCTTCTTAAGATGGGAGCCAGTCCAGGATTGGCCATTGAACCATTAACTCTTTACCAAACGACAAAATTTTTCACTGGTCCAAATTGAAAGCATTTGCAGACGACAAAATAATCGCGCATGAAAATTTGAAATTTGTTTCGGGAAGGAAAGAGAACATTGTGGGAAAAGGAGAAAACGCTGGTTACCAGCATTTTCTTCTTTTCCCACAATGTTTTCAAAAGGCTTCAAAAGGGTCGTTAAAAGAAGGGATTGTGTGGTAAAGAGTTAAACCCATTTGTTGTCCAAAAACAAGACTTTCTGCCTAATAAGGCTTTGAGTCATCAATAATTGATGACTTTGAGAGGGGGTGTGTTAAGGGGGACCACTCCTTCATGCGTGGCATTGTCCCAATTTTAATACCTGACAACTGCATAGGAGAGATATCTCTTTGGCTCAGTGGTAATGCTATTGCTCTTTTAAAACTCGAAAAACAAGGATCTTCCCCACTGTGGGTTTGAATCCAGTTTGTATTTCACCTATGCATTTGTTCATTTGTTTCTTTGTAATTCTTATGGACTTTGTTCATAAGAAATCAAAATCTGTTTGCTTGTTTTGTTCTCTTTTTACCATGATTTAGGATACTAAAATGTATTTTGTCTCCACCTTTCAGAACATTTACCTATGCATTACATCTAGAGGCCCTTAACACACTGTTAGTTTTGTTGTCTGTACAGATGTATCAGCCACAACCTGCCAGTAAATTTGTCCTCTTTAAATACATGATGCAGGGGAAATGGTGAGTGTTCTTGTTTGTGTTATTTTTTCTTAATGAACAGTATTACCTTGTATAGCCTTCCATGATTATATTCCCATAGCATAACTAAATTGGTTTTAACATGAAGATTCTGATCTTTGATTTATACTGCCCTATTGTTTCATCAAGTCCAGATAATAAAAAAGTCTATGTATAAATATATCAGCTGCTCTCTGGCAAAAGGGGTTTAAATACATCTGCATGATGCATTGTGCCATCGGAGTCCTCATTATACCCCTCCCCCAAAACAATGTTTTTGGGGGTGTACTAGAAACAGCCTGTCTGTCCATCTGTGTGTCCGTCTGTGTACAAAATACTAGTAATTGTGTGTCACAAACTCCTCCGACAGTTTTGCTGCTATTGTATGGAAAGTTTGACAGTTTATTGATCATATACTGAAGTTGTGCAAGACACAGTTTTCAATCATCTACTCCCCATGATTACAGGTAATGTCCCCTTGAACTTAAAAAATTTTTTCCAGCATTTTCTTCTTTTCCCACAAGGTTTTCAAAGGCCTTCTCTTTCAGGCCTTCTCTTTAACCCATTACCACACAATACCTACTTTTGACGCCCCTGAGAAAGAAGCCTTTAGAAAACATTGTGGGAAAAGGAGAAAATGCTGGTAACCAGCATTTTCTCCTTTTCCCACAATGTTTTCAACCCTTCACAAAACAAATTTCAAATTTCGTCTGCAAATGCTTTCAATTTGGACCAGTCTAAAATATTGTCGTTTGGTAATGGGTTAAGGCTTCTTTCTCAGGGTTGTTAAATGTTGGGATTGTGTAGTAAAGGGTTAATAAATAGTCTTTCTGTATGTTGTAGTGCAATACATGCATGCCTGTTGGTGAAATCCCTGTTACGTAACTATATGAACCAGGAAAAATGCCCTGCAGAACTGTACAAGACTACTACAGACAGTGTGGGAGCAATAGCCAGTGTCACATCAACTTTAGCATGTAAGTAGGATTCTATTTATGCTGCATGATAGAATGGCTAATAGTAGCCGTTCTAACCATCTGTCTTTTTGTTTGTCTCACTTTTCTCTGTATTAACCTGTAATATTGATTTCCTAAAATTTAATATACAAATGTCCCCCCCCCCCCCCCCCCCCCCCCCCCAACGTTATCTTGTAAGCATGATTCGTTTTATGATGCTCATTAGAATGGCTTATAGATAGTAGCCGTTCTATTCATGTGTCTTTTTGTTTGTCTCACTTTTCTCTGTATTAACCTCTAATATTGTTCCTCGAGGTGACCTTGGACAAGACACTTTCAGAGCTAAGCCCTAACATGCTACTGTAGAAAGCTAGGACAAACAGGAATATTTGAGCTGTCACTGTGATATCACAGTAATAAAGTCAGAAGTTAAAGAAGTTAAGTTGTCATCTGCAGTTGCTTCCAATTTGGACAAGTTCAAACTTGTGGCGAATGGTCAATGGTCAACCCAAATTTTACCATCCTTGAAGGAAGGCCTTGTGAACACATGTGGGAAAAGGAGAAAATGCTGGTAACCAGCATTTTCTCCTTTTTCCACAATGTTTTCTACCAGCCCTTGAAAGAATTTCAATTTTTTATTCACAAGTCTTTCATTGTCTGCAAATGAGTTGTCTAAGATTTGATCCAGTGGTACAGAGTTTATGAATTAAAACTGTCAAATTAAATCTTTTCCCCATGACAAATTCTTAGACTGGCCCAAATTGAAAGCATTTGCGGATGACAATTTAATCATGACTCAATAATTAAAACCTGACTTAAGGAGAGTAGAAAACATTGTGGGAAAAGCATTTTCTCCTTTTCCCACAGTGTTTTCAGAAAGCGTTTTCTTCAGGGTCATTAAAACTAGGGATTGTGTGGTAAAGAGTTATTGCCTTGTGTTTCAGCATCACTCTGGTCTGTTGTCACTCTGGGTATGGGGTCTTCACAGCCTGAGAAAAAACCAGAGGAGGAGTTTTCAGAAACTTTACTAGCCAATCAGAGCCTCTTATTCCTGATGGTTTTAGCCAATCATTGCACAAGTGAGAGGGGGCTTAACAATCCATACAGACAGGCATTATTTGCATTTACTAACTCTCAAGGTAACTGTGATTAATTTTTTATCTCCCTTGTTTTCTGTGAAATGTTCCCATAATGAGTTTCCTTTGCCTCACACATGTTAGACTGGAGATAAGATCGTGGTATCATTATGGTATATCATTGGTGAAAGTTGTGTATTATTATACCCCTGCAAAACAAATGTTTCCGGGGGTATCCTGGAATCAGCCTGTCCATCAGTGGATCCGTCTGTGGGTTCATCCTTTCATTTGTCCGTCTGTATACAAGATACTAGTATTTGCTTGTTTCTGTCAAAGCGCTGGTGGGGGTATTAAGTCACATTCAGTGACAGCTCTAGTTACAAACTTCTTCCAAGTAACAGAGGGTGTCCAAGTAACAAAGGGTGTAAATTTTTACAAATTTCCCAGTTAATAGCGGGTAAATTTCAACATGTTTGCATTCTCCAGGAAAGCAGTATATGCTAGCTTACCAAGCCCGGTTGCACAGTCAGTAAAGTATAGGGCCCGTATTCACCAACCTTTCTTATTCTCCAGAAATTTCTACATTTGTAAGTAATACACCTTCTGATTGGCTAAACCATTCGGTTTAGCCAAGCAGAAGTTGTGTTTCTTAAAAATTTAGAAAACTTTGGAGAATAAGACCAAGAATATTCTAGAGAATGGTTGGTGAATACGGGCCCAGGACTGAAACCCGAGTGTCACTGGTTGAATTTTCAGCTTGGCCAATTTTTTTAGAGGATTGATAATAGTTATTGCAACAGGATTCTCACTACTGATCAGTGTTTAGTTTAAACATATTATTTTAGATCGATTGAGAAAATAAGTTCTAACAAATTATACTAGTCTCTCTCAATTCTGCTTCCTGGGAACTACACCAATGCTTGCACCGAATATGTAGGCCAATAAAAAATCCCAAAGTTGACACCCAGTGTTTTAATGATGGTTTGGGGCTAAGGCACCTAGTTGCTTGGTAAGAATATTTAACAAAGTACTGGTAAGGTGATTTTTCAGAAAAACATGAATAGGGACACTGTTTGCTACAATGCAACTGAACTAATGGCCAGAAAAAGGTGTTAAATGCCAAAAACAAATAACAGTTTATGCTTGCTTTATATAGATAAACCCTTTCCCTCACAATCTCGACTTAATGACCCTGCGAAAGAAACCTTTTGAAAACATTGTAGGAAAAGGAGAAAATGCAGGTTACCAGCATTTTCTCCTTTTCCTACAATGTTTTCTACCCATCTCAAAACAGTTTTTAATTTTTTAGCCATAGTTATTATGTCGTCTGCAAATCCTTTCAATTTGGACTGGCCTACAATTTTTGTTGTTTGGTAAAGAGTTAAGTGTACACAAAATCAACGAAGTTTTACACTTGTCTTAAGTGGTAGACTTTTTCAAATGACGAAATAAATGTGACTCAATCATTGAAATCTGTGTGTTGGGGGGCAGGGGGTGGGTTAAAAAAGATTTTGGGAAAAGGGGAAAATATTGTTTTCAAAACTTCTTGTCTATAGCATCATTAACTCTTTACCACACAGTCCCGACTTTTAACGACCCTAAGAGAGAAGCCTATAAAAAAACATTGTGAGAAAAAGAAAAAATGCTGGTAACCAGCATTTTCTCCTTTTCCCTCAATATTTTCTACCCTATCAAAGTCAGAAATCATCATATAAACAAAATTGAATTTGTTGTCTGCAGATGCTTTGAATTTGGTCTATTCCAAAAATTTGTCGTTTTGTAAAGAGTTAAAACTGGGGATTGATTGGTATAGGATGAATAGAGATGATCACAAGGACAAGTTTTACTGTACAAATTTTTTTTCCAGATCAGTCAAGTGGAGCTACGACAGCACTGGCTACATTTAAACTGGACTTTACAGAACTGTATAAAACCTTGTGTACCACGCTGAAGGACGACCAGGCCACACTTTTGTTGTATTTACTGATACATCGAAATGTCCATATGCGAGCTTTTATCCTATCTAGAACAAATGTAGATCAGCTAGTAAGTGTTTGTCTTTACTTTGTAATGTTTCAGCTCTTTACCAAATAGTCCCAGGTTTTCATGACACTGAGAAAGAAGCCTTGTGAAAACATTGTTGGAAAAGGAGAAAATGCTGGTAACCAGCATTTTCTCCTTTTCCAACAATATTTTCCACCCTTCCCAGAACAAGTTTCAATTTTTTAGTCACATTAATTTTGTCGTCTGCAAATGCTTCCAGTTTGGGCTGGTCTAAAATTTTGTTGCTTGGTCACGAGTGTGAAGTTACCTTTAACTTGAATTTTCTACTTGGTTGACAAAAACCTTATACACAATCTATTTTTAGCTCCACTGGCCGAAGGCCAGCGGGCTTATGCCATGGCCCGTTGTCCGCCGTGCGTCCGTCCGTCCATCCGTTGGTGCGTTAACTTTTTCTTTAAACATCTTCTTCTCTGAAACTACCCATCCAATTTTGATGAAACTTCACAGAAATGATCCTGTCATGGTCCTCTTCAGAATTTGTTGAAAGAATTTAATTCCTTCAAAAACTCTGGTTGCCATGGCAACAAAACTGAAAAATTTTGAAAATATTTAAAAATCTTCTTGTCTGAAACCGTAAGGCCTAGGGCTACCAAATTTTGCATGTAGCTTTATCTAGTGAACCTCTACCAAGTTTCTTCAAATTATAGCCCTGGGGTCAAAATTGGCCATGCCCCGGGGGTCACAAGTTTTACATGGGCTTATTTAGGGAGAACTTTAAAATTCCTCTTCTACCTAGGCATACGGCCTAGGGCTACCAAATTTGGCATGTAGTTTTATCTAGTGGACCTCTACCAACAGTGTCCAAATTATAGCCCTGGGGTCAAAATTTGCCCCGCCCCGGGTGTAACAAGTTTTACATGGGCTTATATAGGGAAAACTCTAAAATTCTTCTTCCACCTAGCCATAGGGTCTAGGGCTACCAAATTTGGCATGTAGCTTTATCTAGTGGACCTCTACCAAGGGTGTCCAAATTTTTGTCCAGGGGTCAAATTTGGCCCCTCCCGGGGGGTAACAAATTTTACATGGGCTTATATAAGGAAAACTTTCAAAATCTTCTTGCACCTAGCTGTAAGGGCTAGGGTTATCAAATTTTGCATGTAGCTTAATCTAGGGGGTCTCTACCAAAAGGTGCCCCAATTATAGCCCTGGGGTCAAATTTAGCCTTGTCCCAGGGGGTCACAAGTTTTACATGGGCTTATATAGGGAAACTTTAATAATCTACTCGTACATAGCCATAAGGCCTAGGGCTACCAAATTTTGCGTGTAGCTTTATCTTATGGGCCTCTACCAAGAGGGCCCAAATTTTAACTTTGGGGGGTCAAGTTTGACCCCAAACCAGGGGTCACAGGTTTTACATTGGCTTTTATAGTGAAAACTTGATAAACCTGTCTCATGGGTCACATATTTTAGAGGGCCTTTTATTGAGCAAACTCGTTTTACAGGGCTTTTTATTGGGCAAGAAAAATCTTCTTGTTTATAACCACACATTCTAGTTCCATATTGTAGGTCTGGGGTCAAAATTGGCTCCATTCCAGGGATCACAAGTTTAACATGGGCTTCAAAATATAGTCACTTCAATTTAAAAAAAACATTAATCAAGGGAAATAACTCTTTTAATGAAAGATAAAGTTTGGTACTATTTACCTCCCTTGATTATCAAACTGCATTGATACATGATTGGTGCTAGACATTAAGTTTTTTGATAGAAAATATTCTGTTTTCAAGGAGTGTGATTCATTTTGATGCTAATAGTTATGCTCACATGAGGTGAATAATAAATTCAGAGTAAGGTTTCTATCATTCAGCTTATTTTTCCAAAGATTTTACCTTTCATGCTAATGAATTAATCTGCTTGTATTGCCAGACAGTGTTCATTCTTTTTTAAGGCCGTCTTTTTCATGGTCATGAACACTTCAATTTGTGTGGTAAAGGGTTAAAAGGCCAGTGGAGCGATACAGGGCCATCATGGCCCTCATGTTTACCTTCATATTGCCTTTCACAGCTAAAGTTATCTTTAAAACCTGCCTAGATCAGGATCAGGTTTTACAAAGCATGTACCAATTATGGCATTTGCATATTTTAACATAACTGTTTACCACATAATCACGATTTTTAACGACCCTCAGAAGAAAAAGAAAAGAAAGAAAGCTTTTGAAAACATTGTGGGAAAAGAAGAAAATGCTGGTAACCAACATTTTCTTCTTTTCCCACAATGTTTTCTACCCTTCTCATAACATGTTTTAATTTTCAAGTCATATCTATTTTGTCACCTGCTAATACTTTTAATTTGGACCCGGCGAAAAATATTGTTGTTTGCTAAAGAGTTAAACATCAGCCTTGCATCAAAACAAACAATTATCAGGGAAAAGCATTGTTAGAAATGGAGAAAATGCTGATTACCAGCATTTTCTCTATTTCCCACAATGTTTTCAAAAGCTGTCTATCCTCCAACTTGTACATTGGAAGTTTTGATAAAGAGACGCCTCACCGTTCTATTTTTTGTTGGCAGACCTGTATAAAGACAGTCTACATGACAACACTTAGATTTGTCTATTCTAGAAGCATTTTCACAAGACCTATAAAATTAGAAAGAAGGTTTTGTTGTCATTGAAAGGGAAAAGTATTGTTAGAAATGGAGAAAATGCTGGTTACCAGCATTTTCTCTATTTCCCACAATGTTTTCAAAAGCTGTCTGTCCTCCAAGTTGTAGATTGGAAGTTTTGATAAAGTGACGCCTCACCTTTCTATTTGTACAGGTAATGCCCTTATTGAAGATACTATATCATGCACAAGACAGAAATTCACATCATATATACATGGCCCTTATCATACTGCTTGTCCTGTCAGAGGATGATGTGTTCAATAAGGCTGTCCATGAGATAGTAAGTGAAACTTTTTGTACTTTAGTGTTTTTTTGTTTCATATGCCAAGTGTTTGATAACCAGAGGAGGCGTATTTTTTTCTAGTGACTTATTTGATATCGGATGAGCTAAATTTTAGTATGTAAAGTGTTTGATTTCAATATTAAATGGGGGGGGGGGAGATTTTTTTTTTTAAGTTCAGTGTTTGATATCTTAGAATGGGTATAATTTTTTGTTAGTCAAGTGTTTAATATCTAGTAGGGAAGTATCTTAGATAAGTCAAGTGTGACATTTAGTGGGGCCACACTTTTTGTAAGTTGAATGGCAAGCAGCTACTGAAGGCAGACTTAGGTAAATTGAGTGTTTTTATAACAAGTACGAGCATAATTTTTGTAAATCAAATTTTTTATATTTAGTGAGGCCACACTTTTAGTAAGTTGAGTGGTTAGTAGCAACTGAATGCTTATGTAGGTAAAATGAGTGTTGTATAAAAAGTAAGAGCATAATTTTTGTATGCTAAAATTTTGATATCCAGAGATATCAAACTGTGTTTAGCTCAGTAGTGGATGAATAGAGAGGACATACCAATGTATGTCAAGTGTATGATTTCTTATGAAAGCAATTTTTTGGCAGGTCAATCCTTCAAGTTTAAAATTGCAATATTTATGCCTTGGTTATCATCCAAAAATCCTGCCAATCAGATTGGGTTTCTCTAAAACTTTCTTGTACAGTATAAAGTTACATATAAATTAACCCTTTACCACACAACAAAAATTGAAAGCATTTGCAGTCTACATATTAAATGTTGTTTATATGATAGAGTTTGCCTTTGATAGGGTAACCAGCATTTTCTCCTTTTCCTAGAATGTTTTCAAAAGGTTTTTTCTTAGGGTTGTTAAAACTTGGGATTGTGTGGTAATGGTTAAAAACTAAATTAATCTTATTATATATTGTAGGTATTGAAGAATGTTAGTTGGTTCAAGGAGAGAGCAATCACAGAAATAACACTCGGAGGTTTACTGATACTTGTGGTCATCAGAACTATACAGTATAACATGGCTAGAATGAGGGTAAGTCCAGCTTTGTCACATTACATGCTTGTTTATTATACTGCTAAGAAATTTCTCGCGATCTGATTGGATAAGATGACCCAAATATTTATGTAGTATAAACTGGCAAAACCAATGTAAAAGCAGTTTCACTTTTGGGAGCCCCATATTCATGACTACACTATCAACACAACATCCCAAACGGCAGCCTCGATCAAGATTAACATCAAGATTATGCGCCAAGCTACACATTTTAGCACATATTATCAAGGTTTTAGTGACGTCGGTGCCCAGTGATTCAGTTTTCATTGAATTAGGGCAATCGGAAGGGAAATTCTACTTTGTCAGCATACTCAATTTTCAAGGCCAAAAAAGGGGCGAAATTTGCTTAACAGACGTTGAAATGGTAAAACTTTGCAGTATATTAAATTCATTGTAGGGTCAGGTGGTGGGGGACTAACAGCTGTTGTGAATCATGTAGCCACCTTGCCTTCTGCTCGGGAAAACATGGTTCTTCACAGCCGTGAACAAGGTTCTAAGTCCCCTGCCACCTGACCGTACAACTAATAATGTTTTGAATATGCAGGATTTGACAGTAAAGGAGGTTCTTGTCTGATTCCCAGCTTCGCAAAACTCTTTCTAGGGATTAAGTCTTCAGCTTTTGACAAAATCTGTGATTTGACAAAATTGAAAGCATTTGTAAGACCTAACTTGAATGTAGCCTAATTGATATTTTCTGTATTTGAAGAATAGAAAACATTGTAGGAAAAGGAGAACATGCATTTTCAGCATTTTCTTTTTTTTTTCTTCTCACAATGTTTTTAAAAGTCTTTTCTTTCAGGGTCATTTAAAGTTGGGATTGTGTGGTATATGGTTAGTGATCATTATTGCAACAGGATAAATTCTTAAATGTGACTAAAGAATAGAAATTTAATTTAGGAAGATTTGAAAAAATTGAAAATGCTGGTTACCAGCACTTCTCCTTCTCCTACAATATTTTCAAAATCCTTCTATCTCAGGGTTGTAAAAAGCTGGAATTGTTTGGTAAAGGGTTAGAGCATGCTCTGCGAAAGGGTGGATTTATTTCACCTGTAAAGAGTACCAAACCATGTCCGTCTGTGTGGTTTTCTTGGGTGACAATGGTTGAAGCTTTCTGATTTTGGTAAGATTTTTTCTTGTCAAATGAACCATTCTACCCAACAATTCAGCCATTGTTTAATACACAATTGATCCATATGTGATGACTGGTTTGATTGGCCCATTACAAAGATGCAGTAAACCCCCTTTTCCTGTACACCAGCCCATTTGTATTTTTCAGGACAAATATTTACACACCAACTGTTTAGCTGCTCTAGCCAACATGTCTGCCCAGTTCACTAACCTCCATCCTTATGTATCACAGAGACTTGTCAGGTAATACTGATTTCTTTATTATTATAACCCCCCTCCCCCCCACAACGAAGTAGAAGGGGGTTTACTGGAATCACCATGGCTGTCTGTCCACCTGTCTTTCCAGACACAAATTTGTGTGGCGGAATACTCTTGAAAGGTTTTCGGGTATGGAACTCAAATTTACACACAGTGTTCCTACTTATATGAAGTTGTGCCCGTTCAATTTTCATGGCCCTGATCTGGTTTGCTGTGGAATCATCTTGGTTTGAACCTTTTTCAACTCTTCTGCATTTTGTGAAACACTTGTTTGGTGACAAGAAGATGGTGGGGGGTATGACTGCTTTTGGGTCGGGGCATGATGATTCACCACAACCGTGAACAAGTTTCCAAGGCCCCTGCCACCTGACTGTACAACTTATATTGCCATGGCTCTATCGTCATTACATTTATGATACCTCTGTCAATACTGATGATGTTACTTCATACTCTGCCTAGTTGTTAACTCTTTACCAAATGACAAAATTTTTGACTTGTCCAAATTGAAAGCAGTAGCAGACAACAAAATAAATATGACTCAAAAATTGAAACTTGACTCTAGAAGAGCTTAAAACAATGTGGGAAAAGGAGAAAATGCTGGCTTCCAGCATTTCCTCCTGTTCCCACAATGTTTTCAGAGGGTTTCTTCCTTTTGGTCATAAAAACCAGGGATTGTTTGGTAAAGGGTTAAATATCTGAAAGGGAACTATCGAAATATTTTTGACACAGTCATGCTCCTTTTTTCAACTTAAAATTTTGACTATAAGCAACATAAGCCAGACATAACACTTGTTTGCCATGCTCTTGTTTTTTTCTGTGTTTGATTTTAAAGGTGGGTAATTAGAATTTTTTCATCTCACCAAATTAAAAAAACATATAGATCACTAAAATTTATATGAAAAAATAATACAAATCATCAATAAGTAAGACTCATAAAATTACAAAAAAAAATTTTTTTGATGGTGTTCCCTTAAAAGACTACGTAGCCTCTTTAGGTATTTTTAGATTTCCCGCCAAAAATCAATAAAGCATTTTGTGAATGTCAAGTCACTGGCACGTGACTTATAATGCTTAAATTCCATTACATAACAAACATGTAATAATTATTTTCCATAATGTCTTCTTCGGACCCTATATTTGAAACTTTGTCTGTGTATTCCGGTATATAAATGAGCGAATTGATCATCTAAAAATAGAATGTGTCTCCCGTTGGTGTCAACCTGGGCCGTAGTAAATCTTTTAATTTCTTGTGCTGTTGGATGGTTTTCGACTACTGGGGTTTTATGAAGGCAAATTAAAAGGCTTGGGGAGTATAAGGATGATTTTTTTGCATTTTTTTAAAATTTTTGTCCCAAGATCTGAAGGTCCACCTTTAAAATCTTGCAATGCCTGAATTTCACTCTTTACCACACAAACCTGAGTTTTATTGACCCTTAGAAAGGATGGGATTTGAAAACATTGTGGTAACGAGCATTTTCTCCTCCTCCTTTTCCCACAATGTTTTCTGCTTTTTTAGATAAAAGGGTTAAGTGGAAAGATATTAAAGGTGAATGATAAAAAGTGAGACTAAGAATTATGTTGGCACTATTTCATTAATTTCAGTTTGTATTCACAACTGTGTAAAAAGCACACAAAACTAGTGGATCAGATAAGACAGGCAGCCATGAAAGCTGGACAGAAATCCGACAAATCAGTGCAGGAATCGGACGAGGATACAGCTGAAGATTATGTAAGGATGATTATATAGTCTGTGTATTTAACCCATTACCATACCATCCCTACTTTTGACGAGGCTGAGAAAGAAACCTGTAGAAAACATTGTGGGAAAAGGAGAAAATGCTGGTAACCAGCATTTTCTCATTTTCCTACAACGTTTTTCACCCTTCACAAAACAAATTTCAAATTTTCAGTCACTTCTATTTTGTCGTCTGCAAATGCTTTGGATTTGAACAAACCTAAAATACTGTCGTTTGGTAATGAGTTAAACCATTACCACACCATCCCTACTTTTGACGACCCTGAGAAAGAAGCCTTTAGAAAACAATGTTGGAAAAGGAGAAAACATTGAAGTAAAAGTTTATTTGCTGTCTGTAACTGCTGTCAATGTGGCCATAACCCCTTTCCAGAGAACAAATAAATTTTAGCCGTGTCCAAATGGAGAGCATTTAGAGACATAAATTTCATTGTGGCTCTAGTGGTTGCATATTTCTTTGATAGGGTAGAAGATATGGTGGGTTATGGAGAAAAATGCTGGTGAAAATGCTTGTTACCAGTGTTTTCTCCTTTTCCTACAGTGTTTTCAAAATTCTTCATTCTCAGAGTCATTGAAAGTGAATAAAAGGCAGTTAAGAGTTAACTAAAATTTTGTCATTTTGTAAATAGGTTACTTTCTTTTAACCCTTTACCCCATAAGGCATTTCTGTGGTATCTCTAACTGACCCAAATTAACAGCAAGGATGAAGTCATTTCTTTACATGTGTATATGACACCTTTTGATAGCATAGAAAACATTGTGACAAAAGGTGAAATTGCTCGTGACGAGCAATTTCACCTTTTGCCACAATGTTTTCCAAAGGTTCCTAAAAGCAATGTGTAGAAATGAGTATCTATGGAGTAAAGGGTTAATGACCTTGAGGAAGAAGGCTAATAAAAATAATGTGGGAAAAGGAAGCAATGCTAGTAAACAGCATTTTTTTCCCTTTCTCACAATGCTTTTTTTTTCTCCATTTTAAAGACAAATTTAGTTGACTAGATGAGACAACATTCAAGCCATTTCAAAATTCAAAGTAACTGTAGACAGTAGAATAAGTGTTAACTAAAACATGAAATTTGTTCCTTGAAGGGTTGTAAAATTGTGGGAAAAGAAGAAAATGTAGGGCACCAGGTTTTTTTTTTCCCTTATCCATAATATTTTCAAAAGGTTTCTCCCTCAGGGTCCATAAATGTAGAGATGTGTGGCTAAAGCTATAATACTTTCGATTTGGACCTAAGGTTTTGTCATTTCCTAGAATTGAAATTGATCTTCCAAGCCCCTAATTTGTATCTTATGTTCAATTTCAGATGCAAGATTTGGCAGTATTAGAGGAAGTTATACGAATGGTGTTAGAAATTATCAATTCCTGTTTGTCATCCAGTTTACATCACAACCCTAACCTTGTCTACACGCTGCTCTATCAAAAAGAGATGTTTGCTATGTTTAGAACGCACCCCACGTTTCAGGACGTGATTGTGAATATAGACACTGTTCTCGCATACTTTTCTGGTCGTCTAGATCAAATAGGAGGAAATCTGTCCCCGTCAGAGGTTCTGGATGTTATCAAACAGGGCTCTCTACAGTTTAGAAGAGACAAATTGAAAGTATGTTTCTTGATTTTTGTTTTTTTAACCCTTTACCATGCAATGACGATTTTTGATAACCCTTAGAAACAAGCCTTTTGAAAACCTTGTGAGAAAAGGAGAAAATGCTGGTTACCAGCATTTTCTTCTTTTCCCACAAGGTTTTCTACACTTGGACTGACAACTAGCATCATTTCAGCTACATTTAATCTGTTGTCTGCAAATGCAAAAAAAAAACCACAATCAAGATAGTGAAGATTCCTTCACAATCTTGATTAAGTTTTTTTTTTTTCCCAAAAAAGAACCATTTACATTCTGGTGAGGGAACTTTTTGTTAACAGTGTAGAGAAAAAACTGATGATCATCCATTACTGTGTTTCCAGCATTCAGTTTTACACTTTTAACTCTATGCAACTCAACAAAATTTTAGTCTAGTCCGAATTGAAAGCATTTGCAGACTGCAAAATAAACATGACTGAAAACTTGAAATTTGTTTTAGAAACAGTAGAAAACATGCTGGAAAAAGGAGAAAATAACCAGCATTTTCTCCTTTTCCACTTGCGTCTCCAAAAAGTATTAAAATTCAGGATTGTGTTGAATTACAGACCAATTCTGTCATCATAGCCACCTTATATTTATGGCTGCAAATGAGTTGATTATGGAAAAGCCCCAAAATTTGGTTGTTATGTCAAAGGGTAGCACCAAACATGTTGATTTAGTCATCCTGGCAAGAATGGGGTTAAGTGCTTTGTAGCGATACACTACACCACTCAACGATCGTATCGTCATATAACTATGGATCTTTACATCCACTATGTCCAACAACCAGATGAATCATGAGGTAGACTGGTCCTTGTGCATGCAGAAAATTGACTGAAAGCAAAAAAAGTCTCACCACAGGTCAGCCTGCCATGGCTGTCCAGTGTTGATACTTTTTACAGATGTATTAACCCTTAGCACTCAATCCCGACTTTTAAAAACCCTGAGAATGAAGGCTTTTGAAAACGTTGTGGGAAAAGGAGAAAATGCTGGTTACCAGCATTTTCCTCCTTTTCCGACAATGTTTTCTACCCTTCCAATGTTAAGTTTCAATTTTTCAGCCACATTTATTTTGTTATCTGCAAATGCTTTGAATTTGAACTGATCTAGAACTTTGTTGTTTGGTAAAGAGTTAGCCCCTAACCACACAATGATGACTTTGATGACCCTTTGGAAAGAAGCATTCTGAAATTATTGTGGGAAAAGGAGAAAATGCTGGTAACCAGCATTTTTTCCTTTTCCCGTAATGTTTTCTACCCTATCACTAAACAATTGCACGGTTTGAGCCACATTGAAACTGTGGTCTGAAAATGCTTTCAATTTGGATGGGGTTAAAATTTTGTTTGGTAAAGGGTTAAACTCCCTTTTTCGGAGCATCGCTTAATTCATATGGAAGTTACATCTCTTTATTTACAGAAGTTTCCAGACCTGAAGTTCAAGTACGTGGAAGAAGAATCACCAGAAGAATTTTTCATTCCTTACGTCTGGTCTTTAGTCTATCATTCTTCCAACCTATATTTTAATGCATCGAAAATTATACTGTTTTCTCTCAGTAACTCATGACACATTGGGTACTAGTTCTTGTAAATGAGTGGGTATTATAATGAGGAACTGATGGTGCATGGCCACTAGAGATGACTCTACATGATGGTCGAGAGTATCTGGTACCATGTACAGGGTGGTCCAAAAACTCTGAGCACAAAGTGGGAGGAAAACTCTGATACATTGTACAGTGAGTGGTTTAGAGTATTTGATTCCATGAACAGGGTGGTTCAATATATCTTGGTATTCACCAACCATTCTTAAGAATATTCTTAGCCTTATTCTTCAGAAGTTTGTCAAATGTGAAAGTAACAGAACTTCTGATTGGCTAAACCATTTGGTTTAGCCAATCAGAAGTTATGTTACTTTCACAGGCAGAAAATCTTGAAGAGTAGGACAAAGAATGTTCTTCAGAATGGTTTGTGAATACAGACCCAGATACTATATACAGGTCTTTTCAGAATATCTGTTACCAAATACAGGGTGGTGCAAAATATAGATCTGGGCACTAGTTCTTATATATGAGTGTACAGTGTGGTTCAGAATACCTGACACCATTTCAATACAAGATTTCCTGAATTATGATGGAAATTTGTAACCTTTTCCCAAATGACAAATTTTTGATAAATTTTAATTGAAATCGGCAGATTACATGTTCAAAGTCAAAACAAACAAGTTCATAGGACAGGAAGCATTAAAGCAAATACAAGCCCTGAAAAGTTAGTGCAACATGATAATGTGTTTGTATCAAACATAGAGGTTTTTAATTATACCCCCACAAAACAAATGTTTTTCAGAGGATGCTGGAATCAGCCTGTCTGCCTGTGTGTCCTTCTTTGTACAAAATACTAGTAATTTTGTATTTCAAAAACCTCCTACAGTTTATTCTTCCATTGTATTTAAACTTTGCACATATATTGGTCATATGTTGAAGATTTGCAAGACACAATTTTCAAGTGTCAACTCTTCCTTGTTGAGGAATTATCTCCCCTTGAACTTGACACTTTTTTTTCTGTCAAAGCGCTTGCAGAGGTATTAAGTCACATTCAGTGACAGCTCTAGTTTTTATTGATTGTAGTATTATATCTTTTAATAGAGATATTTTCATAAAATACATAACACATTTAGTGCGACATCCATTTTTGGCCATAATAAAATTTCATTTGTTTTTTTGAAATTTTCAAGAACATTCTTGAACATTCTTGAACATTTCTGTTTCAGTTTCTCAACAAAAAGGTGTGTTTGCGGACAAAATGTTGGCATTTGCTAGTTGATGTAATATTTAAATAATGTTATGAAGCAGAGCTCCAGATAAGAGGGAGTGATGGGATTCTAAATCCATTATTTCTCTTCCAAACCCTATGTTGTGGGTACTCATTAGAATCGGCTCAATGAGACGATTCTAATGGGTGTCCATAACATAGGTTTTAGTGGAGAATATTGAACATTTTCAATTTTCAAATCAAAATCACTCCCTCTGTCTAGAGCTCTGATGAAGATTTAACCCTTTACTCCATAGATACTCAATGCATTACTTGTAGGAGCCTTTGGAAAACATTGTGGCAAAAGGTCAAATTGCTCGTGACAAGCAATTTCACCTTTTGTCACAATGTTTTCTATGCTATCAAAAGGTGTCGTATACACATAAGAAACGGCTTCATCCTTGCTGTTATGTAGGGTCAGTTAGAGATACTTTAGAAATGCCTTATGGGGTAAAGGGTTAAATAAATAAATCATTAGTCGTTCATACAAAAATTTTCATGACTGTAAAAGTGGTATTAGACATTCTGGAGCACCTTGAATAATATATGGCAAATGTCAAGTGATTCTCAAGTCTCTCAGCTGTGGATTGCAGGAAGTGAAAACAGGACATTCAGACATTTGCGTAAAGTGCCGTCTCGGATCAGCCTGTACAGTCCATGCAGGCTAATCCGAGACGACACTTTACAACTACATTCAATTTCTGTAGACTTGCGCAAAACAGAAAATTATGTAAAAACAGAAAGGGTTGTGGAAGTGCAGGCTGATCTGAGACGACACTACGCAGATGTCTGAATGCCCCTTTCCATATGAACCTTGTGGTGTGATAAATACATAGACCTTCCTTGTGTTTATTAAAAATATTTTGACTTCACTAAAAATACGTAGTCACAATTGCTCTTGCGAGCATTCTATTTTACTCCCTTGAAAAACAATTTTCAATGTTTTTTATCAAGTGGTTACGTATTTTATGCCAACTGATTGATAATTGTAAATAATATGAACACAGTTGTAACCGTCATTGATTCATTGAGCTTCTTGTGCATCACCATGTCTTACATTAATTGACTTAACTCATTACCAAACAACAAAATTTTAGGCTTGTCCAAATTGAAAGCATTTGCAGACAACATAATAAAAGTGATTGAAAATTTGAAACTTGTTTTGTAAAGGATAGAAAACATTGTAGGAAAATGAGAAAATGCTGGTTACCAGCATTTTCTCCTTTTCCCACAATGTTTTCTAAAGGCTTCTTTCTCGCGGGCGTCAAAAGTAGGGATTGTGTGGTAATGGGTTAAAGCCCCTCCAATTAAATCTTATTGATATTAATTGACTGAAAGCCCTTCCAATTAAATCTGATTGATTTGGCCGAGGTTGAATGTGGATATGGAATCACATTCAGTGACAGTTCTAGTTCATCTTGGAAGCATTTGAAGACTGACATCATTTCACTACAAGAATACCAGTGCTTTGACAGTAACAGGCAATTATTTGTATACAGATGGACACACGGACAGACAAATGGACTGTCACATAGGCTGATTCCAGTGTACCCCCAAAAGCATTTGAAGACTGATACCATTTCAATACAAGAATGCCAATGCTTTGAAAGAAACGGGCAATTATTTGTATATAGGCAGACTCATGAACAGACACACAGGCCGATTCCAGTGTACCCCCAAAAACATTCAGTTATGACGGGTATAAGTTTTGATGTTTGGAAAATAGTTCAGCCATAATTGAAGAGTTGTGGTCCAAGGAAAGAGGGTTGAATGCACATCTCTGATGAATGATTTAACTCTTTTACCACACAATCCTGACTTTTAACGACCCTGAGAAAGAAGCCTTTTGAAAACACTGCGGGAAAAGGAGAAAATGCTGGTAACCAGCATTTTCTCCTTTTCCCACAGTGTTTTCTACCCTTCCCTAACCAACTGTTAATTTTTCAGTCACCTTTTTGTCTTCTGCAAATGCTTTCAATTTGGACCAGTCTAAAATTTTCTTGTGTGGTAAAGAGTTAAGGCAGTTCATTATATAGTTATGGATCCATAATAATCCAGGTTGTTTAACTCTTTATTAACCCTTTACCAAATAACAAAATTTTAGATTGGTCCAAATTGAAAGCATTGGCAGACGACAAAATAAACGTGACTAAAGAATTGGAATTTGTTTTAGAAAGGAAAGAAAACAATGTGGGAAAAGGAGAAAATGCTGGTTACCAGCATTTTCTCCTTTTCCCACAATGTTTTCAGAAGGCTTCTTTCACAGAGGTGTTAAGAGTTGGGATTCTGTGGTAAAGGGTTAAATTACAAATTTTGAGACTGGTCCAAATTTAAAGCACTTGCAGACGACAAAATAAACCTAACTCAAATATTGAAATTTGTTCCCAGCAGGGTAGAAAACACCATGGAAAAAGGAGAAAATGCTGGGAACCAGCATTTTCTCCTTTTCCCACATTGTTTTCATAAGGCTTCTTTCTGAGCGTCATAAAAATCAGGGATTGTTTGGTAAAGGGTTGACAACAGACAGAATTATGAGGAAGAATGGTCCTTTGACATGCAGGAAATTTACAAGTGGCAAAGCCCACCCGGGTAGCTAAGTGGTGAGCTTGGCAGACTCATGACCTGGTGGTTGTGAGTTTGATACCCGGTTGAGGCAAACTTTCTTTCCGACATATTTTCGCCTCTCACCCCTGCTGGAGCATGTGAGAAAAGTAGTCGGTGGCTTTGGAAAGGAAGTTGTTTTAGTACTTGTATGAGAAAGCTAGGAAACATGTGTGCTTTACTAACTGCCATGATATGACCTTAGCTGTTAAAGTGGCGTTAAACACCAATACAACCAACCAACCTACAAGTGGCAAAACGTTTTGACCAAGGTCAGACCATGTAGGCCGACAGGGATCGCTTTTTTGCATCAGCATTTAACCCACTCTTCTCGAGCATGGCAAATTAGTCTGAATTTACAAGAATGCTTTCAGTTGTCTATTGCAATTTTGTGAAAGGAGATAATAATTGAGTTAAGTCTCGGCATGTAAAGATACATGCTGGAAAGAAACGAAAACCTAGATTGCGTTTATTATTCATTTTAGTTTTATGTTTTTATGTATAGTTGGAAGTTTAATGTTCAAGAAGTACAATATTATACCTGTGGCATATTTATAGATAAAGGATTTTATTGTTCACAGTCTTCTCTGTTTTTTTTTTTTTCCCTGTGTGACAAGCTCAGGGAAAGCTCCGAGAAATGGATCTTTAGTTTCTCTGAATCCATGCACTTCACAAGTTTGCTTTTTTGTAGCATGGGCCTTGGAAGCTCCATTGACATATCACAGAGCAGCAAAATTTTCAGTGGTCGGTCATCAAACTCTTGCTACTAGTAGTAGTCATTCAGATTGTCATCTGTAACTGTGTTAACCCTTTCCCAAACAGAAGAATTTACTCTTTATAGTTGAAATTATCTGTAGCTGACAAAATCAAAATTGGCATAAAGGACCAATCTAAAATTATGTCGTTCGGTAAAGAGTTAAACTTGTTCCCTATAATGATACACATTTCGAACCCTTGGTCCTAAGCAGAATGTAATACCCAACTATTTCTCTGATATATCAAAGGTATCATTTGTTGCTATTGGAAAACATCTGGATCAAAGTCAGGTTACACATTCTATGATCTTCAATCTATGCTGTTGGATATTTTGGAAGTTTTCTATGTTATCAAAGAATACCTTGAAATTGGAAGACTTGAAACTGTGTGTGGTCCTTGACAGATTTACCCATAAATTTAGAGGGAAAAAAAGATACTTTTACCAAATTTTTACTGGTATAATAGGTAGAAGTCATGAGGGTGTGACTCTTTACACTTAGATGGAGAATTCAACGACAAAGAGAAATATGCTGGCAAAAAAATGCAGGTCTCAAACGCAAGGCCTTTAAAACCAAGGTCAGCTACTATACCACTGCACTGAAGTGCCTGCCTGGCTCTATTACAGTTATAAAAATGTATTAATCCCCTAGATCTTTAACATTTTACCAAACGACAAAGCTTTAGACTGGTCCAAATTCAAAGCACTTGCAGATGACATATTAATGATTGATTGATTGATAGTGTGGTGTTTAAAGCCGTTTTCAAAATTATTTCAATTATATCGCTAGGGCCATGGCCAGTGCTTTCCTGGAGTTTCTGTTACCAGTACCCTGCAAAATATTCTTTCCAAGCCAATGGCCACTTTTCTACATAATCATTGTCAAAAAAAACAGTCAGCAGTGAGAGAGTAATGAATCTAGTTGCAATGACTATAATCAATCCTTGGAAAGAAATTGGCGAGCCAGGGATGGAGCCCATGACCCCATGTTCTCCAGTCCTGTATGCTACTGACTCGGCTATTGGGACTCGGCAGATGGCAAAATAAACGTAACTTTAAAAATTAAAATATGTTTCCAGCAGGGTTGAAAACATGGTGGGAAAAGGAGAAAATGCTGGTTACCAGCATTTTCTCCTTTTCCCACAATGTTTTCAAAAGGCTTCTATCTCCGGGTCGTAAAAATCACGTTTTGTTTGGCAAAGGGTTAACTGAATACCATATCACATCAGCCCAGATTTTCAAGTGCATATTCAAAAGTAAACTTTGAAACAACAATTTTTTTGGTTGACCATAATTTATTAAGTTCGATATCATTCATTTTCAGTTGATATTCAACCAAAAGTTATTCACTTTGTTTAGTTTCAAGTTGTTTGTCTTAACCCGTTACCACACAGCAAAATTTTAGACCTATCCAAATTGAAAGCATTTGCAGACAACAATTTCTAAGTGGCTCAAAAGGTGCAATTTTGCTTTGATAGGGTAGAAAACTTTGTGGGAAAAGGAGAAAATGCTGGTTACCAGCATTTTCTCCTTTTTCCACAATGTTTTCAAAAGGCTTCTTTCCCAAGGGGCATTAAAAGGTGTCATTGACTGGTATTGGGTTAAAGCCCTATGTAACATTTTATTTCATTAAAGTCAGCCAGGGCAACTATCAATGTGTTCCTGGAAGCCTTTTACCAACAATGTATGTAACCCTTTTCAGGCTGCTTTCCAAAATAATTGAGGATTACCCTTTACCACACAATACCAAGTTGTATCAACTAAAACTAGCTGTCACTGAATGTTACTTAATACCCCCGCCAGCACTTTGAGAGAAAAAGAAGTGTCAAGTTCAAGGGGAGATAATTCCTCAACCAGGAAGATTTGGCACTTGAAAATAGTGTCTTGCAAATCTTCAATATATGATCAGTATATATGCAAAGTTTCAAAACAATTGAAGGAAAACTCTGAAGAAGTTTGCGACACAAAATTACTAGTATTTTGTACACACACGGATGGACGGGCATACGGACAGACAGGCTGATTCCAGTATACCCCTGAAAACATCTGTTTTGCGGGGGTATAATAAAAGGCTTATGATAATATTGGAGGAAAAGGAGAAAATGCTGGTAGCTGGCATTGTCTCCTTTTCCCACAATGTTTCTACTCGACCAGACAGAAATCATTGTTTAAAGTATCTTTAATTTGTTGCCTGCACCTGCTTTCACCCTTCACCAAGCAATCCTTGGTTTTTACGACCCTGAGACAGAAGCCTTTTGTAAACATTGTGGGAAAAGGAAAAAATGCTGGTAATCAGCATTTTCTCCTTTTTCCGCAATGTTTTTCTACCCGCTGCAAACAAATTTCAATTTTTGAGATACATTTATTTTGTTGTCTGCAAGTGCTTTCAATTTGGACCCGACTTTTGACGACCCTGAGAAAGAAGCCTTTTGAAAACATTACGGGAAGAGGAGAAAATGCTGGTAACCAGTATTTTTTCCATTTTCCACAATGTTTTCTACCCTTTCCAATTTGCACCAGACTACCATTTTGTTTTTGTTGTATGGTAGAGTTAAACAGTCTTTTATCAAGATGATGTATCTGTGCTTGGTCCTGATTGGTCTATACTGTTTGTTTCCATAGCAACTGTGTTTGTCTCTGTGCCTGATTTCTGTAACTTGGGTCTTAATGCTGAGAGAGTGATCAAGATGGCCTCCTATAAAAAAAATAGAGAAAGCACAACATTTAACCAATTACAATACATATTTGCCTTCCTCCACAATAAAAAGCTTTTGAAAATAGTGTAGACTGAGGACCATTCGTTTCTAACAAGCAATAGTTTCTTTGTCATCAATGTTTCTGTTCTGTCAAATAATAAGTTTCTTTCCTTAACCCATTACCTCACAATCCCTACTTTTGAGGCCCTTGAGAAAGAAGCTTAGAGAACATTGTGGGAAAAGGAGAAAATGCTGGTAACCAGCATTTTCTCCATTTCCCACAATGTTTTCTACTCTTCACAAAACAAATTTCAATTTTTCAGCCACTTTTATTTTGTCGTCTGCAAATGCTTTCAATTTGGACAAACCTAAATTTTTGTTGTTTGGTAATGAGTTAACCCTTTACCAAACAATCCGAGGTTTTTACAATCGATTATCCTGAGATAGAAGCCTTTGGTAAAGGGTTAACACTGCTCTCAAAACTATTTCAGTGTCCAGTGCACCTATTGATACTTACTTGAAGATTCTGTTATCAATATTTCAGACAGTATTACTCCAAAGTTGCTGGCTGCTTTCCAACATTAAAATTGTCGAAACAATAGCAGTGAGAGATACATGAATCCTGTTGCAATTATCATCCATCCTCAGATGAAAACACGCATGAGAGACTCAAACTAGTTATAACTCCGCAAAACGAATGTTTTCAGGGGTAAACTGGAATCAGCATGTCTGTCCGTCTGTCTGTCCTTGTGTCTGTCCATGAACAAAATAATGTCAAGGCACTGGCAGTATAAAGTCACATTCAGTGACAGCTCTAGTTGCCCCCTGTTTGTATGTTATTTACTCTATCAGCTGTGCTACCAAAGCTTTGCAAAAACATTATTGGAAAAGGAATGATTTCGGGGTTATACTGGAATCAGCCTGTCTGTCCATGTGTCCCTGCGTCCGTGTGTGTGTCTGTGTACAAAATACTAGTAATTTTGTGTCATGAACTCCTCCTACAGTTTTCCTTCAATTGTACTGAAACTTTGCACATATACTTATGATAAACTGAAGATTTGCAAGAAGCAATTTTTAAGTGTCAACTCTTCCTGGTTGAGGAATAATCTCCTCTTGAAATTTTTTTCTGTCAGAGTGCTGGCGGGGGTATTAAGTTACATTCAGTGACAGCTCTAGTTACCTCTGTTCTAATGGTACCACTCCCCTGCCCTGGACAAGTGTTGAGATAATGTTGAAACAAAAGTGCAGGATCCTCTATATCTAGCTGGTCATCATCTTCTACACTGGCCTCTAAACCCTTCAGTCCTCCAAACACTACCAGTAAGTGTCTAAAATAAATAAGTTTATTTAAGGAATAATTTCCTTTCTATCCTGGTTGTTGAGTAATAATACAGAATGACATCAGTCTACATAGAATGATGTCACGCTATGTGGGATAACGTAGATTTTACCACACTTTCCTTGCACTTTGTTTACAGAGCCAAATTCTCATGTCATGTTAGAATTAATCTTTACAGCAAAATCCTGAGTACTGGTGACCTTAACCCTTTCCCAAACGGCAAATTTTGGATCAGACCAAAATCAAAGCATTTTGCAGATGACAAATTAACAGTTGTTAAAAAGATGATTTTTCTATATGACAGGGTAGAAAACATTGTGGGAAAAGGAGAAAATGCTGGTTACCAGCATTTTCTCCTTTTCCCACAATGTTTTCAAAAGGCTTTTATTCCTGACCCGTAAAAACCAGGGATTGTTTGGGAAAGGGTTAACTCATTACTAAATGACAAAATTTTGAAAAAAGCATTTGCAGACGACAAAATTTTTAATGTACATCAAAAGGTGAAATTTGATTAGGAAAGGGTAGAAAACATTATTGGAAAAGGAGAAAATGCTGGTTCCCAAGATTTTCTCCTTCTCCAACAATGTTTTCAAAGGCTTTCTTTCTCAGTTAAAGGGTAAAAGGTGTCTGAAAAAGTGCTGGATGATTATCCATTAATTCCACCAACAAACTCATCCAGATCTATACAGTAACTTTTACATTTTATCAAACAACAAAATTTTAGACTGGTCCAAGTTGAAAGCACTTGCAGACGACAGCAAAAAATGTTGGTAAAAAATTACATTTGATTTTGGCAGGGTAAAAAAATTTTATAAGCATTTTCTCCTTTACCCACAATGTTTTCAAAAGCTTTCCTTCTCAGGGTTGTTAAAAGTCGGGATTGTGTGGTACAGACTTAACTTAAGGGAGAAGAATTTTGAGATAGAATCCTTTTGAAAACATTGTTAGAAAAAGAGAAAATGCTGGTAACCAGCATTTTCTCCTTTTTTAACAATGTTTTCTATCCTGCTGGAATCAAGACTCCAGGTTTTGAGTTACTTTTATTTTATTGTCAGCAAGTGCTTTCAACTTGGTCTAGTCTAAAATCTTGTTGTCTGGTAAAGGGTTAAAAGATGACAAAATAAGTACGTACAGTTATGTTAGAAATATTTCCAGCAAAAACACGAAATCTTTTTCTTACTTAAACCCTGTTGGTGGCACAAATTCATCGACACTCGTCCCTTTCTCTGATGTACCAATGGTCAGATCATATGGCTCTTTGAAAGGGGACTCTGTCAACACCGCACTCAAACTATTGGCTAACCTCACAGTATAGCCCCAGTACAAGCCCCTATGTGTTCTAGGCTCTGATGGGGCAACAACTTTCCCTTTGTGTTTCTTCTTCCCTGAAATGTGAATCATTTGAAGATATAATACATACTCTGTACAAAAGGGGGTTAAATGCATCTGCAAAAAGGATCAACTGGGGTCTGCCTAGACTTTTTGCTTCTGGTACATTTTTATGCATATCAAAGGACCAGTCTATGTCATGATTCATTTGGTTAAAATTGAATTTGTGGACCAAGAATTACATGAATAGCAAGGAATAATGTATCAGAGATCCATTTAATACTCTTTTGCCAAATAATTTTAATCCATGAAGCTAAAGACAAATTTTACACCACACCTTTACCTCACAATCCTGCATTTTAACGACACTGGAAAATAGAACTTTTGAAAAACATTGTAGGAAAAGGAGAAAATGCTGGTAACCAGCATTTCCACATTTTCTCACAATGTTTTCCAATCTTTTGAAAAAAAAAAAAACATCAATCTACCAACATTTTATTTGTCGTCTGCAAGTGCTTTCAATTTGGACCAGTCTGAAATTTTGTCGTGCAGTAAAGAGTCATATAACTTTTTCCACAATGTTTTAAAAAGGCTTCTTTCTCAGGGTCATTAAAAGTTGGGATTGTGTGTTAACCCTTTCCCAAACAAGCCCTGGTTTTTACGTGTCTGCAGTAAAAGTCTTTTGAAAACATTGTGGGAAAAGGAGAAATTGCTCGTAACGAGCAATTTCTCCTTTTCCCACATTGTTTTCAACCCTTTTTGAGAACTTCCTGCCATTTTCTCAAAAGCTAAAATTGTCGTCTGCAAACTCTTTCAGTTTGGAAGAGTACAAAATTTGTCGTTTGCGATCGGGTTAAAGAGTTAAGTACTACAAGCTAAAGACTACCAGGCAATGACTTGTGTCTAGAAGAGCTATGGGCAGAGATATCATACCTTTATATGTATAGTCTACTTTGACTGTAACTCGAACACCTGGTTTTATCTGTCTATCTATCTGTAAAGGCTGTAAAGATACAGGTAAGTCACACTCTGCAACAAGGGGTTAACTCTTTAGTTTAAACATATTTATTTTACATCAATTGAGAAACAAGTTCTACAACTTATTAGTAATCTCTCTTGATTCTGCTTCCTGGGAACAAAACCTATAGTCGCACTGAGTGTGTGGGTCAATGAAAAATCCCAAAGTTGACACCTGTTCCCAGGTAGCAAACCCAAGACTTTTAGGTTATGAGCCCGACACTCTACCTCACAACCACAGACACCACAAAACTCTACCAAACCCCAAAATTTTAAACTGGTCCAAATTGAAAGCATTTGCAGACGACAAAATGAAAGTGACCAAAAATTTGAAATTTGTTTTGTGAAGAAGTGAAATAATTGTGGAAAAGGGAGAAAATGCTGGTTACAAGGGATTGTTTGGTAAAGGGTCAAATCCATTTTAACAGTATATGTCATATCAATGCGGTCAGTGATGCACCCATGTCTTACCTGGCCGTCTCACTACAGTACTGATACAACTTTCTTTCAAAAGCCACTGACTACTTTTTCTCACATACATCAGAGGTGAGAGGTGACAAATGGCAAGTACGAAAGTTTGACGCAACCAGGTATTGAACCCACAATCTCCAGGTCACTAGTCATATATGCTAACCACTGAGCCAGCCAGCCTGGTAGGATTAATGCAACCCAGATCAGTCTTGCAGACCAATGACATGAGCAGATACTGATCTGAGAAAATGTGTTGATCTGTATCCTACTAGAACTAGAGCTAACACTAAATGCGATCATACCTCACACCAGCTCTTTATCACAAAACAGGAATTTGCACATGCACTTAATATATTTAGGAACACCGAGTGTAAATTTGAGTTCAGTACCTGAAAAACTGACAGAGTATTTCGCAGGGCAAATTTGTGTCTATGGACAGACAGAAGGACAAACGGAGAGACGGATGGACAGACAGCCATGTTGATTCCAGTATCATTTTCTATGACATGCTTTTCTATGACATCCTTTTATACATGATGATGCCCACTTTATGTTGAGGAGAAAGAAGACAGTAAGCTCTATTCCTAGAAGTACTTTCACCAAACTTCTATAATGAAACATTAACCCTTTATCACACAATGCCGAGTTTTACAACCCTGAAAAGGAAAGCTTTAGAAAATACTGTGGGAAAAAGGAGAAAATGCTGGTTATCAGCATTTTTTCCTTTTCCCACAATGTTTTCTACCCTAGCAAAGACAAATTCCATAACTCAGGCCACATTTAAACTGTCATCTGCAAATGCTTTCGAGTAACACAACTCAAAAGTTGTCTCATATGGTAAGAGTCTTTAGGTTAACAAATAACTCTAACTTTTCTCTAACACAGTTCTATATAGGGTGATCTCCTTGCTTTAAGTAGGGAAGGCAAAAAGATAGCACTATTTTTTGATGCACTTTTACTTACATTCTACACCCTCAAATTTACATTAGAACACTCGATTTTATGAGAAAAGCACAAACACAGCCCAATTTCAATAAGTCACTTTTACCCACCTTATACAATCCGACATTAACATAAGAGCCGCCTTTTTCCGACACCCTTTTGTCTAGGACGACACCCTCTCTGTATTGTACAATATCGTGTATCTTCATGTGGTGGGGAGAGTCTAGTGGATTTAGTAGACCTGGATAGATAAGAATAATATCAACTCTTTACCATGTGACAAAATTTTGGACTAGTCCAAATTGAAAGCATTTGCTGACGACAAAATAAATGTGAATCAGGAATTGAAATTTGATTTGGGGAGGATAGAAAACATTGTGGGAAAAGAAGAAAATGCTGGTAACCAGCATTTTCCCCTTTTCCCATATAGTTTTCTACCCTTCACTGCAAATTTCAAATTTTCAGTCACTTATATTTTGTTGTCTGCAAATGCTTTCAATTTGAACAAGCCTAAAATATTTTTGCTCGGTAAAGAGTTAACTGGACCTCAAATAATGTCATTGAAAAAACCAGAAACATTGAGGGAAAAGGAGAAAATGTTGGTGAAAGACTTTTTGATTTTGAAATGACTAAAAAAAAGAACTGTGATATAACTGTATAGGTGATTCTAAGAAATACCAAAAAGTAAAAGAGGTTCCTTGAAAAACAAGAACTTGGAAAAGGAAAGTAATAATTTTTCAACAAAAAGGTAATCATTCCAAAAACATTGTGAGAACAGCAGTTACAGCTTGTTACAGGCTATTTCAAAGTTATTTCCAAAGATGCAAGTTCCAGGGTCATAAAAGGTCATATTTGTACAGTAAGTGGAGTAAAACAGTTAGATAGAATCACAGTCTATAAATTATTGGACAACAACCTGCATATTGTAGATCTCTGTGTGCCGGGAAAAAAGCCTTTCTCAAATATTGCGGACATTCTAAATACTGTAGTATACGCGCTAACTGTACTGTGGCATTGCCCCTTTTACCGACCCCTGAAAACTCCCCTTCTGTCGTTCTGAAATAAGATTGCACAAGTAGTGAACTGTTTTTATTTCATATAATGACTGGGCTAATCAACATATAAAGAACATGTAACATCAGATAGTTAAATCTTCACAAAACAACAAAATTTCTACTCAACCACACTGAAAGCATTTGCGGACAACAAAGTTAAAATTGCTCAAAAGATAAAAGAAAACATGGTGGGAAAAGGAGAAAATGCTGGTTTCCAGCATTTTCTCCTTTTCCCACAATATTTTCAAAAGCTGTCTTCCTCTGCATCAGAATTGTGTGATCAAGGTTTAACCCTTTCCCAAACAATCCCTGATGGTGGGAAAGAAGCCTTTAGATAATATTGTGGGAAAAGGAGAACATGCTGATAACCAGCATTTTCTCCTTTTCTCAAAATGTTTTCTACTCCTCACAAAACAAATTTAAAATTCTCAGTCAATTTTATTTTGTTGCCTGTAAACACTTTTGATTTGGACAAGCCTATAAATAATGTTGTTTGGTAATGAGTTAATGCTAACTTTTCTCATTCTAAACCTATAACCTGAACCACATCTATCTTCAAATATTTTGAATAAAAATGTTGTTGCCTGTTGAATAATTAGTGATAACCATGAAAAAAAAAAAGAAGGAAAAGGAACATTAACATGTTACTTGTAATTGTTCTCTTTTCAAAAACATTTTCAAAGGCGGTTCACTGGATCAAGAAGTTGCATTTTATACAGAAATGATAGTTTAACTTCCAATATTCACCACAAAACAAATTTCAGACATTTCCAAATGGAAAGCATCGGCTGGGAAGAATTCCGAAAGGAAAACAATTTAATTGAAGTTCCTTGACAGAGTAGGAAAGGAGAAAACTCTGGTAATCAGCATTTTCTCCTTTTATCACAATGTTTTCAAAAGGCCTCTTCCTCAATGTCATGAAAATCTGGGATTAAAGGGTTAACTCTTTACCGCACAATCCCGACTTTTAATGACTCTGAGAAAGACAGCTTATTAAAGCATTGAGGGAAAAGGAGAAAATGCTGGTAACCAGCATTTTCTTCTTTTCCCAAAATGTTTTCTACCCTTATAAAATGGAATTTCAATATTTGGGTCACATTTAATTTGTTGTCATCTGCAAATGCTTTCTAATTGGATTAGTCCAAAATTTTGTCCTTTGATAAAGAGTTACACAATTACAGCTACAAAAGATTTTACACTGGAATTAAACCTGAAGCTGCAAAATGCAACTCACTACCTTTTGTGGACAGTGTAGATCAAGATCAGACTGCACAGAATTTGTAGACTGATCTTTGATCTACACTGTCTGTAAAGGTGATAATGTTACCCATAAAATAAATTCAAAACAGCGACATGTTTACTATCAACTTGAAAGTTTATTTCAGTAATTTAGAAGGTAAAGGGTTATTGACTTACTTGTCTTTTGAACTGTCTTCATTAAAAATAATAATTTCATCTACATTAAATACAACAGCAGCTCTACCTATCTGAAAATTAAAACAAAGAAAGATTATCAAGTTAAATTTTTCGGAGTCTCACAATTAGTTAAAACATGGTCCGGTCCGTATTCACCAACCATTCTTAAGAACATTCTTAGTCTTATTCCTCAGAACTAAGAACAGGTTTAACCAATCAGAAGTTCTGTTATTTTCACAGTCAGAAAATTTTGAAGAATAAGTTGGTTGGTTGTATTGGGGTTTAACACCACTTTAACAGCTAAGGTCATATTATGGCGGTCGGTGACACACATGTGTTTCCTTGCTTTCTCATACAAGTACTAAAACAACTTTCTTTCAAAAGCCTCCGACAACTTTTCTCAGATGCTTCAGCAGAGGTGAGCGGCAAAAATATGTCGCAAAGAAAGTTCACCTCAACCGTGTATCGAACTCACAACCAACAGGGCATGAGTCTGACATGCTCACCACTGAGTCACCTGGGCGGACTTGAAGATTAAGACAAAGAATGTTCTTGAGAATGGTTAGTGAATATGGACCCAGATGGTCTTAGATCAATAGTTGTCTACTTGAGTTTAGTTTAGAACATGCAATGAGTCAGCCCTGCAATCAATTAATTGATTCATGCTCTGTGAAAAGCTTAATGCATCTGCAAAAAGTATCGAACCAGGACAGCCTGCGCAATTTGGGCCTGGGCCAAAACGTATTGCTATTGGTCAATTTTCTGTATGTCAAAGGACTAGTTTATCTTATGATTACGTTGATTATTTAACCGTTTAATCCCAACTTTTAAAGACCCTTAACCCATTACCACACAATCCCTACTTTTGATGCCCCCGAGAGAGAAACCTTTAGAAAACATTGTGGGAAAAGGAAAAAATGCTGGTAACCAGCATTTTCTCCTTTGCCCACAATGTTTTTCTACCCTTCACAAAACAAATTTCAAACTTTCAGTCACTTTTATTTTGTTATCTGCAAATGCTTTCGATTTGGACAAACCTAAAATATTGTCGTTTGGTAATGGGTTAAGGAAAAAATCTTTTAAAATCATAGTGGGAAAAGTAGAAAATGCAGGAGACAATCATTTTCTCTTTTTCCCACAATGTTTTCTATCCTGTCCAGTGTCCAAAACCATTTCTTATTTTTGATAAACATTTATTTTGGCATCTGGAAATGCATTCATTTTGGACAAGTCTGAAATTTTGTTGTATGGTGAAGAGGTAAAAAAGTCAGCAATATTGTTCCATAGTTATATGATAAAATGTCTGGCATCATGTACCACGGAGATGCATTAACTCTTTACCACACAATCCCAACTTTTGACGACCCTGAGGATAGTGGCTTTTGAAAAGATTGTGGAGGAAAAGGAGAAAATGCTGGTTACCAATACAAATACTCTATTTATTTCATGCTTTTTACCCTTTCTCCCTGGGAGGAGATTTATCAAAATCCTGTACAGTTCTTTTCAGTTATTCCCCCTGGCATACCTCTCTGCATAGCAATGCATTACAATATTACATCAAGTGCGAGAAATGTAAGGTAAATGACATCATATTTTCATCTGGTTGTGGGTCACACCCATTTTACCTACATAACTAAAACATAACGATATATATTTTTTCGCTGCTTGTAACCATGAAATATTGAAAAATCTTTCACCGATATTTCTTGATAACCTACATGAAAGCATATAATTATAAACGCCAACAGCTGACCTACCTGACCTGCAAGGTATGTCCTTAGTTCCGGTGACTGGGCATTGTCTAAAATGGAGCCTGGGACTGCTATTGACACGGTGTAATCTCGGCCTAAAATCAGTAAGTCACAAAATCAAACTTAGCCCTATATTATACAAACCCCATGCTTTAACCATGTACCACATGATACTCGTCCAAACTGAAAGCATTTGAAGACGACAATTTAACCCTTTACCACACGAGAAAAATTTAGACTGGTCCAAATTGAAAGCATTTGCAGACGACAAAATAAAGGTGACTGAAAAATCGAAATTAGATCTGGGAAGGATAGAAAACACTGTGGGAAAAGGAGAAAATGCTGGTTACCAGCATTTTCTCCTTTTCCCACAGTGTTTTCTAAAGGCTCCTTTCTCAGGGGCGTCAAAAGTAGGGCTTGAGTGGTAATGGGTTAAACATTCCTCGAAAGATGAAAGTTCTCTTTCAGATAGATGTCCTTTGAAAACATTTTGTTACATCAAGCTGTTATGCTAAAATGATATCCCCCCCCCCCCTTCCTCCTTTGACTTGGACATCAAACAATGTCAAAGAATTTGCATAATGATGAGTACTTCCTCAGTAAATAGCTGGACCAATCAAGAGGGCCATGATAGCCCTGAAGTAGCTAACCTGAGCCTTTCGATCAAAACATGACCCATTTCAAATCTCTTCAGAGATATTAAGACAAATTTAACATTCTGACAAACTCTCATTAGTATTAGGCTTACAAATATGGCCCCTAGAGTGTGCACAAGCTTTTTCTAGAATTTGTCTCTGTGGCCTACTCGACATGTAGGTTTTTCTTAGATTTGACCTAGTGACCAAGTTTTTATTTAACATGACCCATAAAGTAGTCCGAGATATTATAAAGACAAACATTCTAACTAAATTTCATGATTATTGGACTAAAAATGTGGCCTCTAGAGTACACAAAAGGTTTTTCCAAGGATTAAACCTGGTGACCTATGTGACCCAATTTCAAACCCAGGCAAGATACCATCAAGGCAAACATTCTGAGCAACTTTAAAAAGTAACAGACTGAAAATGTTGCCTCTAGAGCATACAGGTTTTTCTATGATTTAACCTAGTGACCTAGTTTTTGACCTGGCATGACCTTTTTCAAACTCATCTGAGATATCATCCAGGCAAACATTCTGACCAACTTTCAGGAGTAATGGACAGAAAAATGTGGCCTCAAGAGCGTACACAAGATTTTTCTACATTTTGACCCAGTGACCTAGTTTATGACCCTACATGACCCATTTTTAACTTCTCTGAGATATTATTGAGTCAAAGATTCTGGCCAAGTTTCATGAGTATCAGACTGAAAATGTGGCCTCTGGAGTGTCCACACAATCCCTACTTTTGATGCCCCTGAGAAAGAAGCCTTTGGAAAACATTGTGGGAAAAGGAGAAAATGCTGGTAACCAGCATTTTCTCCTTTTCCCACAATGTTTTCCAGCCTTCACAAAACAAATTTCAAATTTTCAGTCACTTTTATTTTGTCGTCTGCAAATGCTTTCAATTTGGACCAGTCTAAAATATTGTCGTTTGGTAATGGGTTAATATAGACACAGCACTATCACAATAGCTCCCCACTTCTTGCTCAGGTGAGCTACTAACCTGTCAGACCGAGGTAAAGTTAAACTCTTTACCAAACAACAAAATTTTAAACTAGTCCAAATTGAAAGCATTTGCAGAGAACAATTTCAGTATGGCCCAGATGGTGCAATTTTTCTTTGACAGAGAAGAAAATATTGTGGAACAAGAGCGGCAAATTGTTGCAAGATACGCCCGTCTTACCCCAAGTTGTAAAGCTGAGGCATGCACCAGACAAAATTCAAGTATGAAAAACAACAAAGGGCACTAACTCAAAAATTAAGCAAGCAAGAGTTATGATTCCTGGGCACTGCACTCCCCCTTGATGAGATCTATCCACCCATGAAATTTCATAACCCTAGCTAGTATAGTTTGGGAGATATGCTCCAGACAAAATTCAAGTATGAAAAACAACAAAGGGCACTAACTCAAAAATTAAGCAAGCAAGAGTTATGATTCCTGTGCACTGCACTCCCCATTGATGAGATCTATCCACCCATGAAATTTCATAACTCTAGGTAGCATAGTTTTGGAGCTATTCACCGGACAAAATTCAAGTATGAAAAACGACAAAGGGCACTAACTCAAAAATTAAGCAAGCAAGAGTTATGATTCCTGTGCACTGCACTCCTCCTCGGTGAGATTCATCCAGCCATGAAATTTAATAACCCTAGCTAGTATAGTTTTGGAGATATGCTCCGGACAAAATTCAAGTATGAAAAAAAACAAAGGGCAATAACTCAAAAATTAAGCAAGCAAGAGTTATGATTCCTGCACACTGCACTCCCCCTCGATGAGATCTATCCACCCATGAAATTTCATAACCCTAGCTAGTATAGTTTTGGAGATATTCACCGGACAAAATTCAAGTATGAAAAACGACAAAGGGCATTAACTCAAAAATTAAGCAAGCAAGAGTTATGGTTCCTGTGGACTGCACTCCCCCTTGGTGAGATTCATCCATCCATGAAATTTCATAACCCTAGCTAGTATAATTTTGGAAATATGCGCCGGACAAAATTCAAGTATGAAAAACAACAAAGGGCAATAACTCAAAAATTAAGTAAGCAAGAGTTATGGTTCCTAAGCACTGCACTCCCCCTTGATGAGATCTATCCACCCATGAAATTTCATAACCCTAGCTAGAATAGTTTTGGAGATATGCTCCGAACAAAGAACTGGACGCCGCCCGCCCGCCCGCCCGCCACGGGTGATCCCATAATACGTCCCGCCTTCGACGGGCGTATAAAAAGGAGGAATTGCTGGTTACTGGTATTTTCTCCTTTTCCCACAATGTTTAAACAAGAGCTTCGCAAAGCGGCGCATATACGTCCGAAGGAGCTTGTCAGTGAAATGAGTTGAAATGACGGAAGGGCCATGAATGAAGAGTAGTTAATCTCCATGATATCTGAAAAATATTAAAGGGCAATAGCTAAAAAAAGAAGGGTGGCACAGTTACAAATTTTGTGAATTGCTGTTCTCCACAAGGTGTTCTATCAGTTTTGAAAGGTTCAAGATCATAGCTTTTATATTTTAGAAATTATGGCCCAGACGAAAATTCAAAGAGAAAACTAACAAAGGGCAATAACTAAAAAAGAAGGATGGCAGAGTTATGGTTCTTGTGCAGTGCACTTCTTCAAAATGTGTTCTATTAGTCTTTGAAGTTTCAAGATGATGGATTTTGAAGTTTGGAAGTTATGGCCTGGACAAAAAATCAAACTGAAAATTAACAAAGGGCAATAACTAAAGAAATAAAGTCACAGAGTTATGGTTCATGTGCAATGCACTTCTCCATAATGTGTTCTATCAGTGTATGAAGTTGCAAGTTATTAATTTTTATTGTTTGCAAGTTATGGCCTGGACAAAATTCAAACTGAAAATTAACAAAGGGCAATAACTCAAAAAATAAAAGAGGCAGAGTTATGGTTCATGTGCAATGCACTTCTCCACAATGTGTTCTATCAGTGTATGAAGTTCCAAGTTAATAGCTTTTATAGTTTAGAAGTTATGGCCTTGACAATAATTCAAACTGAAAATTAACAAAGGGCTGTAACTCAAAAAATAACGGTGGCAGAGTTATGGTTCATGTGCACTGCACTTCTCCATAATGTGTTCTATCAGTGTATGAAGTTGCAAGTTATTAGCTTTTATAGTTTGCAAGTTATGGCCTGGACAAAAATTCAAACTGAAAATTAACAAAGGGCAATAACTCAAAAAATAAAAGTGGCAGAGTTATGTTTCATGTGCACTGCACTTCTCCATAATGTGTTCTATCAGTGTATGTAGTTTCAATTTGATACCTTTTATGATATGGAAGTTATGGCCTGATAAAAAAATTCAAAGTGAAAAGTTGCTTATTTCAGAAATCAAGGGCAGATAATTTTGGAACGCAAACAGCGATAAAAATGTTAAGACCCAGGTGCACAACTAGACATGATGGAGATTCATTGTGGCAAGTTTCAAATAATTCCGATGAAAACTGTAGGAGGAGCTGCACACACAAGAAATTGCTAACGGACGGACGGACAGACAGACGGACGGATGGACGACTGGGGGTATAACATAATACGACCCTTCGGGCGTATAAAAAGGCTTCTTTCCTATCTTTCTGTTAAAAGTTGAGATTGTGTGGTAAAGAGTTAACTCTTTACCAAAAGACAAAATAAATATGACTCAAAAATTGAAACTTGACCTTTAGAATAGGAAAAAACATTGTGGGAAAAGGAGAAAAAGCTGGTGTAACCAGCCTTTTCTCCTTTTCCAACAATGTTTTCTGAAGGCTTCTTCCTCTGGGTCATTAAAACTAGGGGTTGTTTGATTTAATATTTGGGCATATCTCAAAGTAGCTTGTGTAATAAAATTGTCAATTCTACAAACCTATTTTCTTTCTCTTCTGCTCCTCTTCCTCCAATTTTTTCTGAGCTTCCATCAAGTTCTGATCATGTTTCTTCTGTCGCATTAGCTGTCGAATAAGTTTTTCCTCTTTATGCTGTTTTTTTGCTGCAAGCCCTGCAATTAAAACACCTCGTAACCTATTGCAAAAAAATTTTCAGGTTTTACTGCTCTTAACTCTTTAGCACACAATCCCGACTTTTAATTTAACTCTTTACCAAACAAGGAAATTTTAGACTTGTCCAAATTGAAAGCAGTTGCAGAAGACATAAAATCAGTGTGAATCAAAGATTGAAAATTGAATAGGAGAGGATAGAAAACATTGTGGGAAAAGGAGAAAATGCTGGTAACCAGCATTTTCTCCTTTTCCCACAATGTTTTCAAAGGAATTCTTTCTCAGGGTCGTCAAAAGTCAGGATTGTGTGGTAAAGAGTTAATGACCCTGAGAAAGAATCCTTTTGAAAACATTGTGGGAAAAGGAGAAAATGCTGGTAACCAGCATTTTCTCCATTTCCCGCAATGTTTTCTACCCTTCCCAAAACAAATTTCAATTTTTAGTCATGTTTATTTTGTCATCTGCACATGCTTTCAGTTTTGAAATGTCTACAATTTTGTCATTTGGCACAGAGTCAACTCTTTACAACACAACCCTGAGTTTTAAAAAGTCTGATATAGAAGATTTTTGCAAAATATTGTGGTTAACTCTTTACCAAATGACAGAATTTTAGACTGGTCCAAAGTGAAAGCATTTGAAGATGACAAATTAAATGTTGTTAAAATGCCGATTTCTTTTTTCAACCATTAGAAAACCATGCAGGAAAAGGAGAAAATGCTGGTTACCAGCATTTTCTCTTTTTCCCACAATGCTTTCCCAGGGTCGTTAAAAGTCAGGATTCTGTGGTAAAGAGTTAAAGGTAAAAATATTGGCAAACAGCATTTTTTCCTTTTACCATCATGTTTTCTACCCAATGAAATACAAAAATCATCAATTTTTCACCTGCAAATTGTTTTCAATTTGATAGAGCCCAAAATTTTGTTAACAGCTTACCACCCCACAACGCTTTTTATCAACCCTTATAACTCTTTACCATACAAGGTAATTTTAGACCAGTCCAAATTCAAAGCATTTGCAGAAAACAAAATAAATGTAGCTCAAATAATAATTTTTGTCTTTGATACGGTAGAAAACATTGTGGAAAAAAAAAGAAGAAAAATATTCTGACCAAGTTTCATGGGATTTAGGCTGAAAGCATGGCCTCTTTTGAATGTGCACAGGGTTTTTCTAGAATTAAGCCCAGAGACCTATTTTTTTTTACCAAGATTAACCAAATCACACTATATCATTACGACAAACATACTGGGTCCGAATTCACCAATCATTCTTCAGAACATTCTTAGTCCTATTCTTCAGAATTTTGTCATTGTGAACGTAACAGAACTTCTGATCGGCTAAACCATTCGGTTTAGCCAATCAGAAGTTCTGTTATTTTCACAGTTACTTTCACAGTTAGAAAATCTTGAAGAGCAAGACAAAGAATGTTTCAAAGAATGGTTGGTGAATAAGGACCCTGACAAAATTTCATCAGTAACCAACTGAAAATGCGGCTTCTAGAGTGCACACAAGGTGAATGATGCCTGAATGAGGGATGATGGATGATGCACACCACACCACATACAACTAGCACAGTATGATCACAAAAACTGTTTCATGCTCAAATAAGCTAAAAATAGGTTAAAAGTTTCCAGGTCACTGTAAGTTTTGTTTCCTTACCTCAGTGTAATGCAGAGAAATGACCCTCCCCTATAAAATGACCCATGGGTCATTTCTCTTCCTAGAGAAATGACCCGCTGGGGTCATTTCTCTATATAGAATAATGACCCGGGTCATTCCTCTATGTAGTGAAATGAGTTCTGGGGTCATTTCTTTACGTAGAATTATGACCCGGGTCATTCCTCTATGTAGTGAAATGAGTTTTGGGGTAATTTCTCTACATAGAATAATGACCCGAGTCATTTTGTAGGGGAGGGTCATTTCTCTGCAATATACCTGATTATGAAATTCATTTTTTTTCTGCAAGTGACAAACACTTTGACTGCACTAATTGTCAACTTGATAATATTTTTCATACTTTGAAATGGCATGGTTAAAATATAAATGATTTTTAATACCTATAATGTGTTTTTGGCTGCTATTGGGCCTTTCACTGGCTATTACCTACAGTTAACTCTTTACCACACGAAAAAATTTTAGACTGGTCCAAATTGAAAGCATTTGCAGACGACAAAATAAAGGTGACTGAAAAATTGAAATTTGTTCTGGGAAGGGTAGAAAACACTGTGGGAAAAGGAGAAAATGATGGTTACCAGCATTTTCTCCTTTTCCTACAGTGTTTTCAAAAGGCTTCTTTCTCAGGGGTGTCAAAAGTAGGGATTGTGTGGTAATGGGTAAAATGTTAATTGTTTTTATAGAAAGGCCATGAATGAAGTCTTATAAATGTTTCAAACAGATTACTGAGGTATTTGACAAAACTTACTCTGTTGTTTCCATACTCTGTACTGTTTTGGCTGCAAATAAAATTGAAAATAGTTCTAAGATGGATGCCACTACCACTTAACACTTTACCACACAAAAAAATTTTAGACTTCTAAATTCAAGGGATTTGTATACAGCAAAATAAATATCATTTCAAAATTGAAATTATATTTAAATGATACAAAACATTATTGTTGTTTTCATTAGGCTTCTTCCCAAGACAAGTTAAAGCATTTTCTCCTTTTCCCACCACATTTTCTACCCTATTGAAGAAAATTTTAACCATTTGAGCCACAATGAAATTATTTTCTGCAAATGCTATCAATTTGGACAAATTTATTTTAGTCATCTGGTAAAGGGTTAAGTGTTGAAATAAATGTTGTAAAGTTGCCCTGGCTGGCACCGCGTCATCGATGAAACCATGGTAATCTGAAAAATATCTAATATGCATACATAGCATCACCCATCCAAGCTTCCTCATTCAAGGTGTTTCCACATCCCATAATTATCATGTTAAACTTACCAGATATGTCTTCATTGATGATAAGTTATTTTCAATATTCCAATGATGCAGTAACAACTTTTAGCACAACCGCCATGTTCTAAAAAAAATTACCCCTTTTGCTTCATAAAACATCATGTTTGACAAGTCAAGTTCATCTGCTGTTATCTTCTCCTCGGAAACAAAACTACCATACCTGAATCATTGTTTTTCATTGTACGGTTTTCCCAATTAAAGAAGATTACTGGGTACCACATTGGACTCCCTCTAGAGCAGTCCTGTTGTCAACAGGGTAGCTTTACCTCAATATTTCTGTCTTAAAAGCTTGACTTAACTCTTTACCATACAATCCAAACTTTTAACAACCCTGAGAGAGAGACGCCTTTTGAAAACAATGTGGGAAAACAGGGTTTTACGAACGCAGATTTCCGCATCCATATACGCATAAATATTGAGCTGTACCCATGTTTATCAGCAGTTTACATCCAAGGGATGCAAAATACAGCTGGTTTCGGTATGAGAAAGATTGCATGATCGGCGAAAGTTTCTTCGAACCCCTTTACTTTAAGGTTTTTTGAAGTCCCAATCATCATTGCATTAATATTGCCAAAAGCACAGGTCATGCCTTGTAATATGGGACCCCTAAAATTTGGGATGGGACCCCTGATTTTTTTGAGGTTGCATCCAGTGGATCCCTGTTTTTCAAAAGCTCTAAAATCCTGGTAAAAGGAGAAAATGCTGTTAACCAAAATTTTTCTTCTTTTCCTACAAAGTTTTCTACCCTTTTCAAAACAAATTTCTATTTTTCAGCCACATTTAATTTGTCATCTGCAAATACTTTCAATTTGGACTAGTCTAAAATTTCCTTGTGAGGTAAAGAGTTAAACTTTGACAGCAACATTATTGTAACTATACATGCATGTATTAGAAAATAAAACAAACAAGTTCTCTCTATTGGAGGTTTGGCTAAATTAAATACTCTGATACCAGCGAGGAGCATCTTTACATTGTCTTTGATATAAGATGGCAGAAACATTATGGGTGATGGAGAAAATGAGGAATGTTTTCAGTAGACCTGTATCCTTTTCAGGGTTGATAAAAATCGGAATTGTGTGGTAAAGGATTATAGATACATATAGAATACTTAACTCTTCATCACACATGTAAATGTTAGACGGGTCCAAATTGAAAATATTTGCAGACGACATAAATGTGACTGAAATATTGATTTTTTTTTTCTGGGAAGGGTAGAAAAGATTATGGGAAAAGGAGAAAATGATGGTTGCCATCATTTTCTCCTTTTCCAACAATGTTTTCACAAGGCTTCTATCTCAGGGTAATAAAAACAAGGAATTGTTTGGTAAAGGGTTAATGGTGTGACAAAACTCACGTTTTTTGGAACTTGTACTTTAGGAGTTTTCCTTTTGCGGACCACAATCTTGTTAGTATCGTCACTTTTCCCATCGTCACTCATGATTTTTCCCTACTTTAGATATCAGAAATTCGTATGTGTTTTTCAGTGTTTATAAGTATGGAAAAGAGTGATTATTTATGTCGTAAATAGACCACATGGGCTAATTTGATGAACCATTATTGTTACAGTTAAAATCGCAATATTTCGGAATCCAGAAACGGTGATAACTCCGATAAATTAGTCCTATGTGAAAAAAAAAAAAAATAGGCGAAAACATTGTGGTAAATTACACAAGTTCTTTTAACTTATTGAAATTATAGGCCAACTCATATTTCTCGAATCTGTTTCTTGGACACTACGTCAGCATGGTTACCAGCATTTTCTCATTTTCCCACAATATTTTCGAAGTCCTCTTCTCACGTGTACGGTATTGTGCAGCAAAGGATTAAAGAGTGTTTTATCGCTTAGCCACACAGTCCCGACTTTTGACGACCCTGAGAAAGAAAGCCTTTGAAAACATTGTGGGAAAAGGAGAAAATGCTGGCTCTACCCTTTCCAAACCAGTTTTCAATTCTTGATTCACATTTCTTTTGTCGTCTGCAAATGCTTCCAATTTGGACAAGTTCAAAACTTGGTCGTTTGTGTAAAGAGTTAACTCTTTACCACACAACCCCGACTTTTAACAGCCCTGAGAAAGAAGCCTTTTCAATACAATGTGGGAAAAGGAGAAAATACTTTTCACCAGCATTTTCTCCTTTACCAACAATGTTTTACTATCCTTTCCAAATCAATTTTCAATTTTTGATTCACATTTATTTTGTCGTCTGCAAATGCTTTCAATTTGGACTAGTCTTCAGTTTTATCATTTGGTAAAGAGTTAGATCTAGTACCGTTTTGCTTAGTTATATAAATACGCTAGAACGATAAAATTCTTAACTCATTATACCAAACGACAAAATTTTAGGTTTGTTCAAATCGCAAGCATTTGCAAAAAGTGACTGAAAATTTGACATAAATTTTGTTTTGTCATGGGTAGAAAACATATTGTAGGAAAAGGAGAAAATGCTGGTGACCGACATTTTTTCCTTTTCACACAATGATTTCTAAAGACTTCTTTCTCAGGGTGGTCAAAAGTAGGGATTGTGTGGTAATGTTTTAACTTGTCCACGGAAAGCAGAGCTTTACAGATAACAGGTTAAATAGTGAGGGTCTTAGGGGTAAGGAATGTTGAAGGAACATGAGTAAAATGTACCAATGCAGCAGTTTCTCCTTTTTCTACAATGTTTCTATATCATTTCAAGACATTTCAAATTACTTCAGTTGCATCTGATTTATTGTCCATAAATACTTTCATGTTTGAAAATTGAATCTGACGTTTTAATTGTCTAGCTAACCCTTTACCAAATAGCTGCTTTTCCTAGTATGTTTTCAATATTTTCAAGAGAAACTTCAATTATTCCAGGTACACTGAACTCTTAGTCTGCAAGAGGCTCTCAATATTAAAATCACACAATTTTATCTTCTGCCAAGTTCTGGTAAAGAATTTAGCTGTACATGATTTTATCGTCTGGTAAAATTCGGCTGTACATGACTTAACCGTTTCGGTACTTCAACTACTTTGATTTTAACTTAAAACTGTCTGAACTCATCGATTGATTTCTTTTTCAGGAAGAGCCTCATTGCTTATCAGTGAATACGTTTCGTCTCGTAATTTATCTTTTCTGTTAACTCTACAAGGTAAACGTAAATATGTTTTGGTTGTATCATAGGTTGCACACGATTAAGTGGCACGTGGCCAGAACTGACCAATGATTGGATCGTTCCGAGATGACGTGTTGTAGGCTCCGCCTACTTTATGTATTTCCGCTTATGGCTGCCAGTCGACGTAAAGGACTGCGTGATGGATAAATCAGCTTCACTTTCATGGATATTTGGCTAATACACTTTAAAACTAACAATGCAGACAGCCGATCATCAGGTCTGGTATTATCTAATAAAAGCTGATTGTGATTAATCTATATGCGAATAGATCTACTCACACTCAGCAGAATTCTATTTCTGACCCTAGAAACTTAAAAGTTAGATATGACAGGTCAGGGAAACTCCGCGATAATTCATTACGAAATGCGGTTTTACGGATTTTGTGTATGTTTGTGGTGAAGACAGAAAAGTTTTATTGCCTTGCAAGACGTCATTCTCTGAGAAAGCTTTTAGATCAGTGGTACTTGTAATTAATTAATAGATTCGCCCTCGAATTTTATCGCCCCAAAACCGGAGAATAGAACGCATAGCCATCCTCGGCGGGATTTGAACCCTGGACGTTGAAGTATCAAGACGAACACTTTACCACATTGCGCTACTAAAGCTAGCTCTATAGCAAGCTAGAGTAAGTGTCCCCTTACACAAACACAAGCCCTACATTTATATCTATCTGTGGGATAGACCAGTAGCCTGTGGACCCATACATTCGTTACTCTAACACCATATTTTTGCGCATGCGAGTTATCACTTGGTAGCTGATTTGATCAGACTTTATAAAAATATGACATTGGACATATTTACAGATCTCAAATGCGAAAAAGTCTTGCAAAAACAACTTAACAACAACTTAAACTTTGTTTTTACTTGCGTATGTTTTGAACTGAATCACTCGAGCGTAGGACTCATACATTCGTTCCCTCTGATTGATCAGACTACAACATCAAACTGACGTCATTTCCCGGGTAAATTTTCATGCTACAGTTAGGTTCATGAAATGTCTTCCACCTAATCCAACTGAGAAAGTAGATGGAAACTAGGCGTACGTTTATCTATACTGTTTTTCCAAAGTGGTAAGAAAAAAAAGCAAACTCGATCAGATCAAAGATACTTTATATAAAGATAGGGTTAAGCAAAACGTCAATCAGACATACAGTTGCCAGATTGTTTTGTTGCGTGGTGGATCAAAACTGGTGAACTTAACCATATTTTATTTCAGTATCTTTGGCCCGTGTGCAATTTAAGAATGTAGACGCGAGCACCTAAAATGGTTACGTCATGTTTTGGTATCGGCAAATGATCCATTTTATCATAAAATAGCGCGTTTCTCAATAAAAAGAAAAATATTGAAATAAGGTACGATTTTAAAACCACACTGTATCTGTTTTTTACGCATTTCAGCTTTTTTCTTCAATGTAAATACATATTTCATCATTTGGCAAAAACTGTATCGATACTCAGGTGGAAAGATAGTCGGGTGCGCGAAAAAATTCTATAAATATACGACGTAACGAATGTATGGGACGTAACGAATGTATGAGTCTTGGGCATATACTACAAGTATATCCAGGAAATCTCTAAAGGAATGGCAAGCAGAGTTTCCTTGATTCTGTATCAAACAGGTACTGAATTAAAAGTGAAAGGTAAAATATGAATAAAGAAAAGAATGCCAAGAAAACAGCCACAGGAAGGATCAAATAATTTTCAAAAAAGTTCTTGCAGCCAGCTATTTCTACTTTGCTTAGAGGCTTGAAAATTTGTGTCCTTGGACTATTATTTTGTCTTTGCTACGAGAATTATTCTTAGACATTCCTAATTTCAATATTTTGTACAACTAACAATAAAAAAAGAGATAAGAAACAGGGTAAAAAAAATCCATGTGTCTGCTTGCCCTTACCAGTCAAAATATAGTGAGGGCTAGTGCATTATCCTTCTTTGTCTAACTGTAGGACGAGTGCAAAATGGCAGGAGGACAAGTAAAAATTTCAAAATTTTTTGGACCCAGTAGAAAGAAAGTTTGGCTACGAAGATGTCTCGGCGACATCCTTGAACTTGAAAGCGGCATGATCATGATTCATTATAAATAGTGCTTTGCATCCAACATCAGTTTAATTGCATCCCAGACACATTTTTTGTGCTAACTTAAATGCTGGTCTTGCCTCGACATGCAAGCTTAATAGTTGGGCGAGCTTTCACTTGTAATTTTGTTTTTCATTGTGTAGTATGCTGGTCTATCCCACAGATAGATGTAAAGGTATAGCTTGTGTTGGTATAAGGGGGACACTTATACTGCCTTGCTATATAGCTAGCTTTTGTAGCAACATAGTAGAGCGTTCACCTTGATTCCCGGAGGTCCAGGGTTCAAACTGGCCCAGTGACAGCTGTTTGTGAGAACTCATACATTGGTGCCCCACGTTGGTATTTCGGTATTTTGGTGATTTGTATGACCTGTTTGGAAAAGAGTTAGCTCCAAATTGAAAGTACTTGCAGACGACAAAATAAATGTAACTCAGAAATTGAAATTTGTGTCCAGCAGGTTAGAAAATGTTGTGGAAAAAGGAGAAAGTGCTGGTTTCCAGCCTCTTCTCCCTTTCCCACAATATTTTCAAAAGACTTCTATCTCAATTTCGTAAAAACCAGGGATCGTTTATTGAAAGGTTAAACCACAGTGTGCAAAGCATGGCTTATATTTATGATATTAGCATTTTTAATTATTATCAAGTCTTTATCATAAAGTTTTAGATCTTTGATTTTGTTCTGTTTAGGACTCAAGCGGGAACATTTTGTCTCCAGAAGCCAAGGAGTTTGTGCCCCGTCAGACAACAAGTGGGACAGATGAGGCTGATAAGGGGCCATCCCTTGGGCAGGGTGGTGTACCCTATGCTCTATATGATGGTTTTCAGTTTCCAAATGATAGTAGCAAGATGATGGGGCAACAACATCCTGTTGGTAGTCTTCCTAGCTATATGACCACTTGTTATCCGTTTGTTCCATGTGGGGAAGCAAGGTTGGTAGTGTTTTGTATGGTTTCTTCCAGTTTCTACTTTCTAGTCTAGAAACTGCAAATGTGGGTGATTCTTTCCTTTACCATCTTAAAAATAGTTTTTTTTTTAACCCATAACCAAACAATCCCTGGTTAACAAATCAAAGGGAAAGGTGTTTAGAAACACTTGGAAAAGGAGAAAATGCTGGTAACCAGCATTTTCTCCTTTTCCCACAATGTTTTCTTCCCTGCTGGAAACAAATTTCAATTTTTGAGTTACGATGATTTTGACTGTATGTGCTTTCAATTTGGATCAATCTTAAATTTTGTTGTTTAGTGGGTGGTAAAGGGTTAAATCTTTTTTGAAAGATAAGGCTTGCCAAGCTATAAATCAATTTTGATAAAAATGATAAATAGTTGGCTAAGACAAGGTAAATTGGGCATTTTGGAGGTGGACCGTTTTGACCATCTGTTAACCCATTACCACAACCCCTACTTTTAATGACCCTGAGAAAGAAGCCTGTAGCAAACATTGTGGGAAAAGGAGAGAATGCTAGAAACCAGCATTTTTGCCTTTTCCCACTGTTTTCTACTCTTCTCGAACCAAATCTCAATTTTTCAGTCACCTTAATTTTCTCGTATGCAAATGCTTTCAATTCGGACCAGTTGAAAATTTTCTTGCTTGGTAACGAGTTGGGGAGGTTACTTTAATGGACTTGTGTTGCAAAACAGCTTCTGCATGGTGCCTTTTTATTCTAAACAGCTGTATTTTTGTTGAGACAGAGTAAATTTCCAGTTTTGTGACTTTCATTTGCCTGTTTTTACACTGGAGTGGACTGTGACACATTTGGTCTGATTTTATGCAGGATCTAAAAAAAAAAAGATAGCATGAATCCCAGTCGCACATCTTGGAACAAATACCGGTACTTGTTTCTTCAATTCTTTACCTTATGAAAAATTTATAGATTGGTCCAAATTGGAGAATTTTGTAAATAACAAGCTGAATCCTACGGAAATAGCAGAATTTGTCTTTGACAAAGTGGAAAACATTGTGGAAAAAGGAGAAAATGCTGTATACCAGATAATGGTAAAAATGGTGCTGAATACAAAACAAACATCAGGGTTCTCATTCATATACAAATGTATTACGTACAAGACATGACAGCAGAGCTCCAGATAAGGGGGAATGGTGGTATTCTAAATCCATTATTTCTCTTCCAAACCCTATGTTGTGGGTACTCATTAGAATCGTCTCAATGAGATGATTCTAATGACTACCCATAACATAGGGTTTAGTGGAGAGTAATTAACCCTTTACTCCATAGATACTCGTTTCTACGCATTGCTTGTACAAGCCTTTAGAAAACATTTTGGCAAAAGGTGAAATTGCTCGTGACGAGCAATTTCACCTTTTGTCACAATGTTTTCTATGCTATCAAAAGATGTCCTATACACATAAGAAACTGCTTCATCCTTGCTGTTATCTATGGTCAATTAGGGATATCATAGAAATGCCTTAAGGATTAATATTTTCAATTTTGAAATCAAAATCGCTCCCACTATCTGAAGCTTTGTGACAGTCACATCCTAAATCTTGAACCAATTTTGTCTTATAGCAAAAGTTAATAAGGTACCACATAAAATTAAACTCATTTGATCATATGTGAACATGTCGAATGGCACAATGGTTGCCGTAACTTTTTAACTCTTTACCAAATGACACAATTATAGACTTGTCCAAATTGAAAGGACTTTGCAGGTGACAAAATAAATGTGCCTCAAAAATTGAAATTTATTTTGGGAAGGGTAGAAAACATTGTGGGAAAAGGAAAAAAATGCTGGTTACCAGCATTTTCTCCTTTTCCCACGATGTTTTCTATAGACTTCTTTCTCAGGGTCGTCAAAAGTAGGGATTATGTGGTAAAGAGTTAAAAGTACTTCTTCAATGGGATCAAACAAACACAGGATATTGTGGTAAAGGGATAAATTCCAGGGAGACATAAGTAGGTGCACTGTTTGCTGCAATGTAACTCGAAAACTATTGATACCAGTGATTAACACTGTACAAAGTGTATATTCATTTTTTGCAGGTTTGGTGCTGTGAGACCTAGAGGGCGGGGCAAGTACAATAACACACAGATGTATGTTCAGCCCCAGTTTTCTCCTCCACAAACTGGTAGGTGTAGCTAGTCTGTTACAATACACCGTGATACCTCAAACAGAATGTTTATAATGATACTTTTTTATAAAAGTTTACATGGATTCATTTAGTTCCATAGTACTAAGTTTCTAGAGATGAAAGAACCAAAATACATGTATCAGCACCACTGGCCAAAAGCCAAAAGAATTCATGTCAGTGGGTGGTTTCCATTCTTTTTTCTACCCCATCCATCCCAGGACACCTAACCCCCATCCAGCAATTTCTCCTTTTTCCACAATCTTTTCTGCTCTTTAGAAGACCAATTTCCAACAATTAACTCTTTGCCAAACAATGAATTTTTAGACTGTACCATATTTAAAGTATCTGCAGCCCAACAGATTAACCCATTACCACACAATACCTACTTTTGACGCCCCTGAGAAAGAAAGCCTTTGAAAACATTGTGAGAAAAGGAGAAAATGCTGGTAGCCAGCATTTTCTCCTTTTCCCAACATGTTTTCTACCCTTCATAAAACAAATTTCAAATTTTCAGTCACTTTTATTTTGTTATCTGCAAATGTTTTCGGTCTGGACAAGCCTAAAATTTTGTCGTTTGGTAATGAGTTAAGTTATGAAATATTGTTCTATGGTAAAAAGTTCATTGAGCTGGATCATTGAATCAAAGGCTTCTCTGTCAGGGTTGTTAAAAGTCAGGACTGTGTTGTAAAGAGTTAGATGCTGTTCATGAAAGAAGTCGATCTTTTTGTCTATTGAAGGCATGCCTCGGAATCGATTTCCCCATCCAAATAAAGGTTACATGCAAGGGTGGAACCAACCACAACTTACAGATCTATATCAGCCATTTTCAAATCTACCGAACGGAATGCCATTTGACGGAGGAACATATCAGAATGGATTTATACGCCCCAGTGTACCTCAAGTAAGTAAAGGCTTGGACAGTTGTAATAATGATACTTATTCATGTAAGAGAATTACCAACATGGCATTGATAAAAAACCTACAATCAATATAAACAGCCTACTTACACTGAATATTCAGTGAGGTATCAATAATATATTGCACATATGGCTTGTAACACACGAAAAGGGGCATATGGACATAAAGAGTTATCCCGGATCAGCCTGCGCAGTCCACACAGGCTAATCCGAGATAGCACTTAACGACCACATTAGATTATGTGCTACAGTAGAATTGCACAAAAAGGAAAATTACATAAGACGGAAATTGTTGTTTCAGATTAGTCTGTGGGGAGTGCACAGGCTGATCCGAAATGACACTTTTCGCAAATGTCCAAATGCCCAGTTTTGCGTGTTTGTCTGTTTGAGGCCATATATAAAGAGAGAGAGAGAATGCAAAACCTTTATAATAACACTAAACCAATGTAGCCATGCTTTGCTGAGAACAGGGTCACTAGTTTAATCCTTGGCTTGGCCAATTTCTTTCCGAAGATTTATGACTGTCAAAGCCATAGGGTCTGATCCTCTTTCACTGTTGATCATTGTTTTGACGAAGGTTACATGGGAAGCAGCCAGTGGCTTGGAAAGAATTTTGTGCAGAACAGCTGTAACAACACACCCAAGGAAACTAGGGATAGGTGCACTGGCTGCAGTGATAAAACTGAAATGATTTTTAAACTGGAATTAAACACAATATTATCAATTGATACAAGGGATAACACAAACAGAAAAAGTAACTTGCCTTAAGGCAGTGTTTCTTCCAGCTTCAAATTTTGTAGGGTCATATGTGATCCCAATTCTACATTTTTATAGAAAATTTTGAGAGCTAAGCAGTATAAAGAAATATCAATAAAATAGGTTTTAGACACTGGGTGCTGTATCATAAATTCTCAGTACAAAATCTCTTTTTCTGCATATGAACCTTATTTTGCCCCCTAGTATATCGGCTCCGAGTCATGGTGTGCATTTTAATTGAACTGGTATTTTCTTGGTTGATTTGGAACAATGCATTTTAGTGTGTTGGCTAAGAAATCATTGCATCAAAAACACAAGAAATGCACTGTGGGAGAAACACTCCTTAACCACACCACAGAACTTTAGTCCTGTCAAAATTGAAACCATTGCAAATAGTTTCAATTTGAACAGGTCTAAAGTTTTGTCTAGGGAGCAAAATAAGATTCAATTTCAATGTGACTCAATTATGCCATTTTTGTTTGATAGGGTTGAAAACATTGTGGGAAAAGGAGAAAATGCTGGTTACCAACATTTTCTCCTTTTCCCACTATGTTTTCAAAAGGCTTCTTCTTCAAGGTTGTTAAAAGTCTGCGTTGGGACATAAAGGGTTAATGGACATTTTTCTCAGTCCTATTTATGTCTCCCTGGTATTTATCCTGTTACCGCAATATCCTGTGCCTGAGAATTGACATAATTATTTAGAATGCAGTCACTCCCTCTTATCTGGAGCTCTGTACATGTATAGGGAGAGTACCAATACCTTTTAATTATCACTTCCTAAATGATGTCTACTGCATAGGACAAAGATAATTTTTTGTAGATTTATGAAAGAGTCATCCAATCCTTTCCGATTGTATCCATCAGATAAATTCCTCCATGTTGCTTGTCTGTATCTAGGACAGTAACAGTCTGTCCTGTTCCTATCCAGGACACTTACTGCCTGTACGATGTATGTTTGCAGGTGCCCGTCCAAGATACAAAACCTGTGATGTCTCCAAGATCGACTTTCCCAAGTACTTACCCGACCAACTCTGGTGATGCCATGTTGATGAATGGATTTTCGGAGTCTACAAATCAATGGAATGTATGTATTCTTTTAATTTAATTTGACCCTATAGGGTTTCATTTAGGATTCCAAAAATGTTTGTGAATAGCCCCCACGTCTTTAAAAATGTGGAGGATTGTCAAAAAATGTGTTGGCCTTTATTATAAAGGCAATACATGTATAACCCTCCCTTACAGTGCTGAATTAATACAATGGACCCGTTGAACTCTTTACCAAAGGACAAAATTTTGAACTGGTCCAATTTGAAAGCATATGCAGACGACAAAATAAATGTGATTGAAAATTTGTAACTTGACTTTAGAAGAGTAGAAAACATTGTGGGAAAAGGAGAAAATGCTGGTTACTAGCATTTTCTCCTTTTCCCACGATGTTTTCAGAAGGCTTCATTCTCTGGGTCGTAAAAACCAGGGATTGTTTGGTAAAGGGTTTATTATGAAAAAAATCAGAATTACCAAATTTTCGTTGTTGTTATCCCCAGAATATATAACAAAGTGGCCGACAGTGTAGATCTTAGATCAGACTGCATGTTCTGTGCAGTCTTATCTTGATCTTCACTGTCAACAAAAACAACTTAACACTGTTTCAGGTCTTTATGAGATAATTATATAATGAAAACATTAGATTTGTGAAATTATTTAGTCACTCTTTTTGTAATGCAAAAGTTCATAAACATATCACATATTTGGTAGCGTTTTTATTTGACCCAGAACCACAGATTTTGACAGTAGGAAATCCTGAACGACTTGATTTTGACTCTCGAAAAGACATGCCTCATTTAATATGAGAGTCTGTCTGATACATGAAATTATCAGCCAAAGCAGCATCACATGCGTCCAGCAGAAATAAAGACAAAGTTTCCTGGGAATTTTATCTTTTCTTTTCATCTAGATAAAATTTCCTGGAATCTTTGATTTATCACAATAGCTTTCCAAAATGATCACGATAGGTATCACATCCCTCATAGCAGATTAATGCAACTATACTATAGTTACGTAAAACAGACGCAAATTCTGTTCGAAGCTACCTTAGCAAACAGGGGCCCAGGTAATTAATGCTTATCTGTGCAAATACCTGTTGTCACATGACCTGTTATCTGCAAAAAGGGGCCCTCAGACATTTGTGTTAAGTGTCATATTGGATCAACCTGCATAGTCTGTACACTAATCTGAGACAGCATTTTATGACATTAGATTTTGTGCTACGGTAGACTTGTGCAAAACAGAAAATTACATTAAAACAGAAAATGTTGTTTCAAATTAGACCGCGCAAACTGTGAAAGCTGATCTGAGGTGATATTTATCGTCAATATCCAAATGCCCCTTTTTGCGTGTTTGCAGGCAGTATGTTCGGTTTACTTCAAAGACCTTGTAACTACAGCTTGTTTGAAGCTGTAGTTACAAGGTTTTTGAAGTAAACTGATAATGTGTGAATTAGTTTTTGAAGTAACAAAGTGGTCCACATTCATTCGTATTACCCCACAGAAGTATTTTAGGCAGAGCTAGGTTGTTCAGTTGGTAGGGTATTGGACTTGAAACCAGTAGGTTACAGGTTGAAATTCACAGCATGGCTGTTTCATACTAGGGATTGATGAAAGTTATTTAGACAAGATTGACCCATTACCATGCAATCCCTACTATTGACGACCCTGAGAAATAAACCTTTAGAAAACATTGTGGGAAAAGGAGAAAATGCTGGTAACCAGCATTTTCTCCTTTTCCTGCAATGTTTTTTACGCTTTACAAAACACCCATTATGCAAAAAGGGACCTTCTGGGAACTGGGAAAAGTGTCAACCCTGGTCAGACTGTGTTAATCACTAACCAGGGTTGACACTTTTGGCTTTAATGACATTTTTCTGAATGAAAAGTGGTCATTGTACCTTGTTATTTAATCGTTTTTGAATTATGAACTTAAACTGACCTGACTATCGTTGATCTTTTTTCATCCAATTGATGTACAGAATTCCCAGATGGTCCTTTTTTGCGTGATGGGTCACATTATTTCAAATTACAGGTGTGTCAGGATGAAACCAAGTCAACTAAAACAAAACCGTCATCAAGTCATACAAGCCATATGAAACAACTAGACGGGATCTGTGTCAAAAGTAGAACCAGTGTTAAAACACAGACAGGTAATGATTGTGTTCTTGTTTCATACTCTGCTGTCTTCATGTTGAACTGTATGATAAGTTTGATATCTATCAAATGAGGAAATTTTAGACTTGCCCAAATTGAAAGTATCTGTCCACCATGAAGCAAATATCACTCAGAAGTTTAACCTTGTAATGGGAAGTATAGAAAACATTAAGGGAAAATGAGAAATTGCTGGTATTAGCATTATCTCCTTTTCCTACAAGCTTTTTAACCAATTATCAGACAAACCCTACTTTGAGAAAGAAGCCTTTTGAAAACTTTGTGGGAAAAGGAGAAAATGCTGGTAACCAGCATTTTCTCCTTTTCACACAATGTTTTCTACCCTTCTTAAAATATATATCAATTTTTATGTCACATTTATTTTCAATTTGGACCAGTACAAAATTTTGTTGTTTGGTAAAGAGTTAAAAGCTCTCTTCTTCAGTTCAATGTCTCTAAAACCATGGATTATATTGTGAAGGGTAAACTTATTTGCTTATTTTAGTAATGTCAAAGTCTCTCTTGTTCAGAACAATTCAGCATCGCAGACAGTGCAGATCAAAGATGAGACTACATTTTTCTAACCCATTATCACACAATCCCTACTTTTGACGCCCCTGAGAAAGAAGCCTTTTGAAAACACTGTGGGAAAAGGAGAAAATGCTGGTAACCAGCATTTTCTCCTTTTCCCACAATGTTTTCTACCCTTCCCAGAACAAATTTCTATTTTTGAATCACCTTTATTTTCTCGTCTGCAAATGCTTTCAATTTGGACCAGTCTAAAATTTTCTCGTGTGGTAAAGAGTTAAGTTCACCTGAGCACAAACTGCTCATGGTGAGCTTTTGTGATTGTGCTGTGTACAGCTTTGCATCATCAGTCGTGTATCGTAACCTTTTCACTTTGAGTACGCTCTAGAGACCACATTGTCAGTATGATACTCATGAAACTTGAGTCAGAATGTTCACCTCAATGAAATCTCCGACAAGTTGAAAATGGGTCATGTTGGCTCAAAAAGTAGGGGACTAGGTCAAATCTTAGAAAAATCTTGTGTGTGCTCTATAGGGCCAATTTTCTGACAAATACTCTTGAGCAATGGTCAGAAAATTTGTTAGCATTGGACTTACAAATTTATTATGCTGCAAAGAAATTTCTTGTGATCTGATTGGTTAATTAACATGGTGGGAACATATATATTGTGTACTGTGGCAAAAACCACGTAAAGCCAGTTTCCCTTTTGCATGCCCTGTAAACATTTCTACTCACATCCAAAATGGCAATGTTGATCGATCACCAGACTGCATGTTTATGTCCCAAACTGCACATTTTAGTGACTTCAGTTTCCAGTGACGTCAGTTTTCATTGAATTGGGGCATTCAGAAGAGAATTTCCTTCTGATTGGGTACTTGTCAGAATGTTTGTCTTAATATCTCTTATCCCTTTCCCAAACGACAAACTTTTGGACTAGACCAAATTGAAAGCATTTGCAGACGACAATTCAACTCTTGCTAAAAAGATGATTTCTGTCCATGGTAGGGTAGAAAACATTGTGGGAAAAGGAGAAAATACTGGTTACCAGCATTTTCTCCTTTTCCCACAATGTTTTCAAAAGGCTACCATTCTAGACCCGTAAAAACCAGGGATTGTTTGGGAAAGGGTTAAGAGATTGAAAATTGCTCATGTTTGATCAAAGGATCAGGTGAGCAACATCAGGGCTATCATGACCCTCTTGTTGAATCTAATTTTGATCTACATTTGCTACAAAGATAAACTGAGTTCTGAAAGCCATTTGTCAGAATGTTTGCCTTATAGGTGGCCCTTCAGATTTTGGAGTGAAAATTTTACAAAAATGCAAAGAAAATCATCCTTATACTCCAAAAGCCTTTGAATTTGCGTTCATAAAACCCCAGTATTTGAAAACCATCCATAACACGAGAAATTACAGATTTACTATGGGCCAGGTTGACACCAATGGGAGACACGTTCTATTTCTAGATGATCAGTTCTCTCATTTACATACAGGAATACACACACGAAGTTTTAAACATAAGGTCCGAAGAAGACATTATGGAAAATAATTATTACATGTTTGTTATTTAATGGAATTTAAGTGTTATAAATTCATTCCCACAATGCTTTATTGATCTTTGGCGCAAAATCTAAAAATACCTTAAGAGGCTATGTAGCCTTTTAAGGGAACACCATCAAAAAAAAATTTTTTTGTAATTTTATGAGTCTTAATCATTGATGATTTGTATTATTTTTTCATATAAATTTCAGTAATATTTATATTTTTTAATTTGATGAGATGTGAAAATTCTAAATACCCACCTTTAATATATCTTAAGAGATTAAAAATTGGTTATGTTTGATCAAAAGGCTGAGGTGAGCAACATCAGGGCTATCATGACCCTCTAGTTTATAATCTAATCTTGATCTACATTGGCTTCAAAGACAAACCGAGTTCTTAAAGCCATTTAATCCTTTACCAAACAATGCCTGGTTTCCATGACCCAGAGGAAGAAGCCTTCTGGAAACATTGTGGGAAAAGGAGAAAATGCTGGTAACCAGCATTTTCTCCTTTTCCCACAATGTTTTCTACTCTTTTAAAAGTTGATTTTCAATTTTTGAGTGTCACTCATTTTGTCGTCTGCAAATGTTTTCAAGTTGGACAAGTCTAACATCTTGTCGTTTTGGAAAGGGTTAAAAAATAAATATATTAACTCTTTACCAAACAGCAAAATTTTGAAACAGGTCCAAATTGAAAGGATTTGCAGATAACAAAATACATGTGACTCTAAAATTGAAATTGGACTTTGAAAGAGTGTAAAACATCGTAGGAAAAGGACAAAATGCTGGTTACCAGAATTTTCTCCTTTTCCAATAATGTTTTCAGAAGGATTTTTCCTCTGAGTCTTAAAAACCAGGGATTGTTTGGTAAATGGTTAACTCTTTACCAAACGACAGAATTTTAGACTGGTCCAAATTGAAAGGACTTTGCAGAAGACAAAATGAACATAACTTAAAAAATTATTTGTTTCCAGCAATGTAGAAAACATTGTGGAGAAAGGAGAAAATGCTGGTTGCCATTATTTTCTCCTTTTTCCACAATGCTTTCGAAAGGCTTCTTTGTCAGGGTCGTTCAGTCGGTATTGTGTGGTAAACAGTTTTAACCCATTACCACAGAATCCCTACCTTTGACGAACCTGAGAAAGAAGCCTGTAGAAAACATTGTGGGAAAAGGAGAAAATGCTGGTAACATTTTCTCCTTTTCCCACAATGTTTTCTACCCTTCACAAAACAAATTTCAAATTTTCAGTCACTTTTATTTTGTCATCTGCAAGTGCTTTCGATTTGGGCAAACCTAAAATTTTGTTGTTTGGTAATGAGTTAAAAAAGAAAAGTGTTGTCCCAGTAATGTTACAAATAGGTGTTTATGTGTCACAGCTTGTATGTACAAGTCTGAGGTTATTGATCCATAATTCAGTTGGCTTGAAGTCATCAAAACTTGCTTTTCTAGGCAATTTTTTTTTGTCTACAGTTTACACTTTACTCATCACCCCGCAAAACGAATGTTTTCGGGGCTATACTGGAATCAGCCTGTCTGTGTGTCTGTCAGTATGTCAGTCTGTGTATCAGTCTGTGCGTCTGTGTACCAAATACTAGCAATTGACAGGGGTATTAAGTCACATTTAGTGACATATCTTGTTAATTTTGTTTTAACGATGATTGTTTTTGAAATGAAGTAAATGAATTTTTTATTTAAAGGTGGGTATTTAGAATTTTTACATCTCACCAAATTAGAAAAAAAATATATGTATCACTGCAATTTATATGAAAAAATGATACAAATCATCAATAATTAAGACTCGTAAAATTTCAAATACTTTTTTTTTTTATGGTGTTCCCCCAAAAGTCTACGTAGCCTCTTAACCCATTACCACACAATCCCTACTTTTGACGACCGAGAAAGAAGCCTTTAGAAAACATTGTGGGAAAAGGAGAAAATGCTGGTAACCAGTATTTTCTCCTTTTCCCACAATGTTTTCTACCCTTCCCAAAACCAATTTACAATTCTCAGTCACTTTTATTTTGTCGTCTGCACATGCTTTAGATTTGGACAAACCTAAAGTTTTGTCGTTTGATAATGAGTTAAGGTATTTAAGATTTTGAGCCAAAAATCAATGAAGCATTGTGGGAATGTCAAGTGACTGGCACATGACTAACAACGCTTAAATTCCATTACATAACAATCATGTAATAATTATTTTCCAATTTCCATAATGTCCTCTTCAGACGCTATGTTTGAAACTTTGTCTGTGTATTCCTGTATGTAAAAGAGAGAATTGATAATCTAAAAATAGAACGTTTCTCCCATTGGTGTCAACCTGGGCCATTGTAAATCTCTAATTTCTGATGTTGTCAGATGGTTTTCGACTACTGGGGGTTTTATGAATGCAAGTTGACATTCCCACAATGCTTCATTGATTTTTGGCTCGAAATCTAGAAATACCTAAAGAGGCTATGTAGCCTTTTAGGGGAACACCAGGGCTTTGGGAGTATATGGATGATTTTTTTGCATTTTTGTAAAATTTTCGTCCCAAAATCTGAAGGGCCACCTTTAAAAAGGGTAAAATAAAAGTAAGGACAAAATTAACCAGGCATTGATTTCTCATCAAATTTTCTTGATAAGGGCAAAAGCCAAAATAATGAAAACAGAGAAAACATTTTTGAATCACATATCAAGTTTTTGTTTGTCTTTGCTGGCAAAATTACTGTAACCTTAAGCCTGTCAAGAAATACATCTTTACTAAATGACAAAATTTTGGACTGGACCAAATTCACATCAATGCAGACAACAAGTTAGATATCCCTAAATTAATAATATTTGTCTGATAATCAGTCTAGAAAACATTGTTGGCAAAGGAGAAAATGCTGATTACCAGCATTTTCTCCTTTTCTCACAATGTTTTCAAAAGCCACCCCCTTCAGAGTCTTTAAAACTTGGGATTGTGTGGTAAAGGGGTAACCCAAATTAAAAGCATTTGCAGACGACAATTCAACTCTTGCTGAAAAGATGATTTCTGTCTATGGTAGGGTAGAAAACATTGTGGGAAAAGGAGAAAATGCTGGTTACCAGCATTTTCTCCTTTTCCCATGATGTTTTCAAAAGGCTACTATTCCAGATCCGTCAAAACCAGGGATTGTTTGGGAAAGGGTTAACAAATGATTGATGATAGATTTGATGTAAACTGCAGAAAGTCCCGTGTAGTATCAGTGATCGCTCTTGTTTTTTAACCCTTTCCCAAACAATCCCTGGTTTTTACGGGTCAGGAATAGAAGCCTTTTGAAAGCATTGTGGGAAAAGGAGAAAATGCTGGTAACCAGCATTTTCTCCTTTTTCCACAATGTTTTCTATCCTATCATATAGAAAAGACATCTTTTAAGCAACTGTTAATTTGTCATCTGCGAAATGCTTTGAATTTGGTCTGGTTCAAAATTTGCCGTTTGGGAAAGGGTTAATCTTAGAACTCTGTATGCACAGCTGCTACTATAATACTCTTGGGTTATTTATGGATAGAGGGGGATAGTTAATCTGTTTAGTGGAAAATGTCATTAACACCTGACCTTGAAGATTTTTTATTATTCTTTTTTTCTTTTTAGTTTTTAGCTCACCTGAGCACAACATGCTCAAGGGGAGCTTTTAGGATCACCCGGTGTCCGTCGTCCGTCGTCCGTCGTGCGTCGTCCGTCGTCCGTCGTGCGTCGTCAACAATTCTTTAAACATCAACTCCTCCTAAACCGCTGGGCTGATTTGGACCAAACTTGGCAGGAATGTTCCTTGGGAGGTCCTCTTTAAAAAGTGTTCACAGAATTTGATTCCATCAAAAACTCTGGTTGCCATGGCAACCAAATGGAATTTTTTAGCAAATTCTTTAAAAATCTTCTCCTCTGAAACCGCTGGTTGGATTTTAAAATAATTTCACAGATATGTTCCTTGGGTGACCTTTTTCAAAAATTGTTCGTGAAATTTTGATTCGTCAAAAAATGTGGCTCTGGTGAATGGGGGCTTCTTGCACTATACAGAAATGAAGGAATTCTTTAAAAATCTTCTCCTCTGAAACCGCTGGTCGGATTTTGAAATAATTTCACAGATATGTTCCTTGGGTGACCCTTTTCAAAAATTGTTCGTGAAATTTTGATTGGTCAAAAAATGTGGCTCTGGTGAATGGGGGCTTCTTGCACTGTACAGCAATGAAGGAATTCTTAAAAAATCTTCTTCTCTGAAACCGCTGGTCAGATTTTAAAATAATTTCACAGAGATGTTCATTGGGTGACCCTTTTCAAAAATTGTTCGCGAAATTTTGATTGGTCGAGAAACATGGCTCTGGTGAATGGGGGCTACTTGCACTATACAGAAATGAAGAAATTCTTAAAAATTCTTCTTCTCTGAAACCGCTGGTCAGATTTTAAAATAATTTCACACAGATGTTCCTTGGGTGACCCTTTTCAAAAATTGTTTGCGAAATTTTGATCCGTCAAGAAACATGGCTCTGGTAAATGGGGGCTACTTGCACTAGATGGAAATGAAGAAATTCTTGAAAATTCTTCTTCTCAGAAACCCGTGGTCAGATTTTAAAATAATCTGACAGAGATGTTCCTTGGGTGACCCTTTCCAAAAGCTGTACATATAATTTTGATCCGTCAAGAAACATGGCTCTTGTGAATGGGGGCTACTTGCACTATACGGACATGATGAAATTCTTTAAAATTCTCTTTCTCTGAAACCCCTGGTCAGATTTTGAAATAATTTCAGAGAGATGTTCCTTGGGTGACCCTTTCCAAAAGCTGTACATATAATTTTGATCCGTCAAGAAACATGGCTCTTGTGAATGGGGGCTACTTGCACTATACGGACATGATGAAATTCTTTAAAATTCTCTTTCTCTGAAACCCCTGGTCAGATTTTGAAATAATTTCAGAGAGATGTTCCTTGGGTGACCTTTTTCAAAACTTGTTCGTAAATTTTGATCCATCAAGAAACATGGCTCTCGTGGATGGGGGTTACTTGCTCTTATACAGAAATGAAGAATTCTTAAAAATTCTTCTTTTTGAAACTGATGGTCAGATTTCGAAATGACTTTTACAGGTGACCTTTTGAAAATTGCTTGGCAAAATTATAAATTTGGTTCCAATGTTTCAACGCTAAAAAAGAAAAAAAAAAATAGACTATGGTCATCTCAAAAATTCAGGTGAGCGATCCAGGGCCATCTTGGCCCTCTTGTTTTCCTTTTTCCACACACTGGTACTAATACCCTGTCACAGCGCAACTTGATTTCAAGCTCCTTTTTTTAGCTCACCTGAGCACAACGTGCTCAAGGGGAGCTTTTAGGGTCACTGGCTGTCCATCGTCAGTAGTGCATCGTCAACAATTCTTTAAACATCAACTCCTCCTAAACCGCTGGGCCAATTTGGACCAAACTTGGCAGGAATGTTCCTTGGGAGGTCCTCTTTAAAAAGTGTTCACAGAATTTGATTCCGTCAAAAACTCTGGTTGCCATGGCAACCAAATGGAATTTTTTAGCAAATTCTTTAAAAATCTTCTCCTCTGAAACCGCTGGTCGGATTTTGAAATTATTTCACAGATATGTTCCTTGGGTGATCCTTTTCAAAAATTGTTCGTGAAATTTTTATCCGTCAAAAAATGTGGCTCTGGTGAATGGGGCTACTTGCACTATACAGAAATGAAGGAATTCTTAAAAAATCTTCTTCTCTGAAACCGCTGGTCAGATTTTGAAATAATTTCACAGAGTTGTTTCTTGGATGACTCTTTTCAAAAATTGTTCACAAAATTTTGATCCGTCAAGAAACATGGCTCTGGTGAATGGGGGCTACTTGCACTGTAGGGAAATGAGTAAATTCTTAAAAATTTTTCTTCTCTGAAACCGATGGTCAGATTTTGAAATAATTTCTCAGGGATGTTCCTTTGGTGACCCTTTTCAGACAGTTTTTGCGAAATTTTGATTGGTCAAGAAACATGGCTCTGGTGAATGGGGGCTACTTGCACTATAGGGAAATGAAGAAATTCTTAAAAATTCTTCTTCTCTGAAACGGCTGGGCAGATTTTGAAATGATTTCACAGAGATGATCCTTGGGTGACCCTTTTCAAAAATTGTTCACAAAATTTTGGTCCGTCAAGAAACATGGCTCTGGTGAATGGGGGCTACTTGCACTATAAGGAAATGAAGAAATTCTTGAAAATTCTTCTTCTCTGAAACCCCTAGTCAGATTTTAAAATAATTTGACAGGGATGTTCCTTGGGTGATTCTTATTCTTGTGAATGGGAGCTACTTGCACTATATGGACATGATGAAATTCTTGAAAATTCTCTTTTTCTGAAACCCCTGGTCAGATTTTAAAAAAAAAATTCCGAAATGTTCCCGGGTTAACCTTTTGAAAACTTGTTTGTAAATTTTGATCCGTCAAGAAACATGGCTCTAATGGATGGGGGATACTTGCTCTTATACAGAAATGAAGAATTCTTAAAAATTCTTCTTTTTGAAACTGATGGTCAGATTTCGAAATGAATTTTACAGGTGACCTTTTGGAAATTGCTTAGCAAAATTATATATATGGTTCCGATGAAATAGGCTATGGTCATCTCAAAAATTCAGGTGAGCGATCCAGGGCCATCTTGGCCCTCTTGTTTAAGTTTTGACAGAAAATTTCGGAATGAGGCTCTTTTTCTGTGCACAGTATTATGTAATGTGAGAACAGGGCTGTAATCACTAATTGTTCTGAAGAACGTTCTTAACTCTTTACCACACAATCTCGGCTTTTGACGCCCCGGAAGGAAAAGCCTTTTGAAAACATTGTGGGAAAAGGAGAAAATGCTGGTAACATTTTCTCCCTTTCCCCACATTATTTTCTACCCTATCAGTCAGAAATCATCATATTACCAAGATTTATTTGTTGTCTGCAGACACTTTGAATTTGGTCCAGTCCAAAAATTGTTGTTTTGTAAAGAGTTAATCCTTTACCATATTACAAAATTTTATACAGTTCTTAACTCTTTACCACACAAGAAAATTTTGGACTGGTCCAAATTCAAAGCATTTGCAGACAACAAGATAAAGGTGACTGAAAAATAGAAATTTGTTCTGAAAAGGGTAGAAAACACTGTGGAAAAGGAGAAAATGCTGGTTACCAGCATTTTCTCCTTTTCCCACAGTGTTTTCAAAAGGCTTCTTTCTTAGAGGCGTCAAAAGTAGGGATTGAGTGGTAATGGGTTAAACTCAAAGCGGTTAAAAGCAAAAAATTAAATGTTGCTCTACTAATGACTTCTAGAAAATCTAGTTACCAACAGTTTCTCCTTTTTATACGCCCGAAGGACTTATTACATTATGGCTTTAGCTGTCAGTCTGTCCATTTGTCTGTTCGTTTGTCAATCTGTCTGTCTGTCTATCTGTTAGCAATTTCTTGTGTGTGTAACTCCTTCTACAGTTTTTATATGAATATGTTTAACCCTTTCCCAAACTATAAACTTTTGGACTAGACCAAATTGAAAGCATTTGCAGACGACAGTTCAACTCTTGCTGAAAAGATGATTTCCGTCTATGATAGGGCAGAAAACATTGTGGGAAAAGGAGAAAATGCTGGTTACCAGCATTTTCTCCTTTTCCCACAATGTTTTCAAAAGGCTACTATTCCACTTCCAGACCAGTAAAAACCAGGGATTGTTTGGAAAAGGGTTAAACTTACAACATAGAATCTATATGATGTATAGTTGTGCATGTGACTATTAAAATTGGGATATCTGCAGGGATTCTAGATTTTCACCTATTTTACTGATAAGCCCCTTCAGTCGTTTATGTGTCTTTTTGCGAAGCTCTTGTTCCCTCATTGTATTTAGGAGACTATGATAGTTGGCCACTCCTGCTTTCTCTACATGGATCCTCCATTTTTAGCTCACCTGAGCATGAAGTGCTCATGGTGAGCTATTGTGATCGTGCTGTGTCCGTCGTCCGTCGTCAACTTTTTACTTTGTGTACGCTCTAGAGGCCACAGTTTTGGTCGGATACTCATGAAAGTTGGTCAGGATGTTTGTGTCGATGAAATCTCGGACGAGTTCGAAAATGGGTCATGTGGGGTCAAAAATTAGGTCACTAGGTCAAATCTTACAAAAACCTTGTGTACGTTTTAGAGGCCACATTTTGAGTCGGATACTCATGAAAGTTGGTCAGGATGTTTGTCTCGATGATATCTGGGACGAGTTCAAAAATGGGTCATGTGGGGTCAAAAACTAGGTCACCAGGTCAAATCTTAGAAAAACCTTTTGTACGCTCTAGAGGCCACATTTTCAGTTGGATACTCATGAAAGTTGGTCAGGATGTTTGCCTGGATGATATCTCGGACAAGATCGAAAATGGGTCATGTGGGGTCAAAAACTAGGTCACTAGGTCAAATGTTACAAAAACCTTTTGTAGGCTCTAGAGGCCACATTTTCAGTCTGAAACTCTTGTAAGTTGGTCAGAATGTTTGTCTTGATGATATCTCAGACAGGTTTGAAAATGGGTTATTGGGGGTTAAAAACTAGGTCACCAGGTCAAATCTTAGAAAAACCTTGTATATGCTCTGGAGGCCACATTTTCAGTCCAACACTCTTGAAAATTAGTCAGAATGTTTGCCTTTATAATATCTTGGATGAGTTTGAAAATGGGTCATGTTGGGTAAAAAACTGGGTCAATAGGTCAAATGTTATAAACACCTATTGTATGCTCTGGAGGACACATTTTCAGTCTGATACTCCTAAAACTTGTTCATAATATTTGTCCTGGTGATACCTTGAATGAGTTTGAAAATGGGTCATGTGGAGTCAAAAACTAGGTCAATGGGTCAAATATTAGAAAAACCTTGTGTACACTCTAGAGGCTACATTTTCTGACGGATACTCTTCAGACTTGGTCAGAATGTTTGTTTTGGTGATGTCTCAAAAGAGTTTGATAATGGGTAATTGTCGGGTCCAAAACTAGGTCACTTGATGAAATCTTAGAAAAACCTTTTGTACACTGTAGAGGCCACATTTTCAGTCCAGTACTCATGAAACTTGGCCGGAATGTTTGTCTTATTGATATCTCAAAAGTGTTTGATGATGGGTAATGTCTGATAAAAAACTAGGTCACTGGGAAACTAGATGGTGCATGTTTGGTCAATAAACTCAGGTGAGCGATTTCAGGGCCATCATGGCCCTACTGGTAACCAAAATTGTCTGCTTCTCTTCAATTTCGTCTACCCTTCAAAGATGATTTTAATATTTTATCATTCTTAGAGTTGTGATACAAAGGCTGAACAATAAACTGTTTCACTCATCAGTAAAACAATGTCAACATATTGCAGTAAATCAATAGTCTGTTTTAACATATTAGCAATTGGTGGAGTCTGTCCAGCATCTAGCTCATGGTCATTAAGTTTTGTACAAGGGATGGGCCAGAGAAAATTTAGACTTTTGAAAGCATGGTTTTGTATTTTATATTTGACTGTATTCTAGTACATGAACATATTTTTATTGTTTGTCTAAGTCAAATATATTTGAATACTTATCTTGGTAATTGGTCTTTCATAGATGAAATGTATCAGAATAAAGTCAATCTTTGGTGAAAGACCACAAAAGAGGCAATGAAAAATGGTAATTTAATGAAATGGTCCTTTAGTTATTGTATCATTTGTTCTATACATCATATTCAAGCAATCATGATGATACCAGAACTGTATCATTGTGAGAAATCTACAAGTACCTTAACCCATTACCACACAATCCCTACTTTTGACACTCATGAGAAAGCAGCCTTATGAAAACACTGTAGGAAAAGGAGAAAATGCTGGTAACCAGCATTTTCTCCTTTCCCACAGTTTTTTCTGCCCTTCTCAGAACAATTTTTTATTTTTCAGTCACCTTTATTTTGTCGTCTGCAAATGCTTTCAATTTGGACCAGTCTAAAATTTTGTTGTGTGGTAATGGGTTAACTCTTTACCAAATGACAACAATTTAGACTGGTCCAAACTGGAAGCATTTGCAGACAACAAAATTTATTCGACTTTTTTTTTTTTTTTGGGGGGGGGGGGGGGGGTGAGGGAGGGGGCGGGCGGTAAAACATTGTGGGAAAAGAAGAAAATGTTGGTTATCAGCATTTTCTCCTATTTCCCACAATGTTTACAAATCAGGCTTCTTTCTCACTTTCTCAAAAGTCGGGATTTTGTGGTAAAGAGTTAAAAAGCTGTATAGCCCATTACATCTTTCACTACGGTACCATTGTCACCTTGGTCAGCGTTTGTAGATGGCAAAGTTCAAGATCAGACTCTAAAAAATATGCAGTCTGATCTTTGATCTACACTATCTGCCACCTTAACTCTTTTCCAAACAACAGGGCAACGGACTTGTCCAAGTAGAAATAATTTGTATAAAAAAAAAAAATAATGTTGCTAAGCTGATAATTTCTGTCTCTGATAGGGTAGAAAACATTGTGGGAAATGGAGAAAATGCTGCTTATCAGCATTTTCTCCTTTTCCCACAATGTTTTCTAAAGCCTTCTTCTTCAGAGTCGTTAAAAGTTTCCAGTGGCTTTTTCCCAAGTTTTTAGAGCCTGGGGCCCGCCCTGTTGACTCAGTGGTGAGCGTGTCAGACTCATGACCTGGTGATTGTGAGTTCGATACCCAGTTGAGGCGAACTTTCTTTCCGGCATATTTTTGCCTCTCATCTCTGCTGAAGTATGTGAGAAAAATATTTGGTGGCTTTGGAAAGTTGTATTAGTACTGGTATGAGAAAGCCAGGAAACATGTGTGCATCACCAACCGCCATGATATGACCGTAGCTGTTAATTAAAATTGCTTTAAACCCCAATACAACCAACCAACAGACCCTGGGATTGTGTAGAAGAGGTTGAAAATAGAAAACAGAAATTCAGAGCTTGAGATAGAGGGAGTGATTTTGATTTCAAAATTGAAAATATTTATTATTATGCACTTAACCCTATGGTGTGGGTACTCATTAGAACGGTCTTGGTGAGACAATTCTAATGAGTACCCAAAACATAGGGTTTAGAAGTGAAATAATGGATTTAGAACACCGTCACTCCCTCTCACTTTGAACTCTGGAAATTTATGCAATCTTATTGGTTTATTGTAGATTTTCCAGAGAAATTAGCCAATGCAACCCTAGAAGATATACCAAACAGCTTGTTTAAGAAACCACGCAAGTTCTCCTCCACGAAATCTCGACATAAAACCCTGAGAAAGGAACGAGACCCCCAACCTTTGGTGCATTCAGACTCCGATGACAATGTGACGGACAAAGTTCACTCAAGCCTCATGCATAAGAAAAATCAAGTGTCAAACGGAACAAATCCTGATGCAATCGTGGTCACTGTTGATAACAGTGATACTGTGGTTCCCAGTGGAAACCAGCATGTGCTTAGTTATAAAGAGATTGTTACGGGTAACCGAACTGGAAATACAAAGAATGATTACAAAGAAGTATCTGTGCCTTATTGTTCTACTACAAGTACTGTGATGTTTTCATATGCTAGTGTAGCTCAAGGCCTCTCTAGTCATAATAAATCAGGCCCTGTTTCTATGGTAACCACAAGTGATAAAGAAACCTGTGATAATAGTGGAAAGAATGTCATGGGCAATGTGAAAAGTGGATTGAATAATGTCAATGTGGCTCAATTGATGGAGGATTTGGAGAAAGCAGATTCATTGCAACAAAAGAATAGTAATGATGTTTCTTCAAGCTTTCAGACAGTTCAAAGTGGTGAAAGTGCTGGAGTGAATAATAGCAAAGAGCAGCCCCATGTCTATACTTGGGGACAAGCCCCAAATTCCCCAATTAAGATTTCTGGTACAGCAAATGCTTCAAGTCCTTGTACTAATGCTGGGTTAATAAGTTACAGTAGTAAATTGAAACAAACCTTGCCAGTGGGTGAATCTGTAACAAGAATAGCAAATCAGGTCAGTAGGTTAAAAGTAACAGATGATACTAGAAGTGTTCATTGTTCAAGGTCAGGTGAGGTTAGGTTTCAAGGTCAGTCTGATTCAGGAGTGGATGAAGTAGAAAAAACAGTAAAGAAAGATAAGGAGTATGAAGAATGTGGACAGGATGATCAAGACAATGTAGATGAAACAGGAGGTAAGAAAAAGCGTCGAAGAAGAAGACGTCGGAAAAAGAAGTCTGGCGAAGCAGGTGCTATCAGTGATGATGCCAACTCAGGTGCTAATGACGATGTTACGTTACATTTTGAGGACGAAGAAGAATTCCCGGACCTCACAGGAAGTGTTAGTGGTAACCAGAAAGAAATTAGTCCACAGCCATTGCCATTCTCATACAGTGATAGCTTGAAATCTGCAGTAAGTATTGTATTTTACCCCTTTGTTCACTCATTACCAAATGATAGTATTTTAAGCTTGTCCAAAAAGGAAGCATTTGGAAATGACAAATAAAGAACGTCTTAAAATTTGAAATTTATTATGTGAAGAGTAGAAAACTTTGTGGGAAGAGGAGAAAACACTGATTTTTCTTTTTTTCTAATAATATTTCAGAGCGTTTATCTTCAAAGTAATTAAAAAAGCTTGGGACTGGTTGATGAAAGGTGTATGTAGTTTTTCAGGATATAGAATTAGTGCTAGCCTGACAACAAAAAACTCGTAGATTTTATCTGGGGGTTTTGTCCATCAATATTTGCTGTATTTTTTTTATGCAGGTAACAGTTCAAAGGTCCGCAAGTCAAGGTCATGAAAACTCTCCAGTCACTGAAGAACAGATATTGGAAACAATGGGTAAGTTATGCTAGTATCAGTCTGAAGGATTAATTTCTCCAAGTCTTTTTTGTCTATCAATTTTTACCAGAAGACAAAATTTTGGAAGAAGAAGGCTTTTGAAAACATGGTGGGAAAAGGAAAATATGCTGGTAACCAGCAGTGTTTTTTATCTTATCAATTAAAAATTGCATTACTGAGCCACATTGAAATTGTCGTCTGCGAGCGCTTTCAATTTGAAGAGGTAACAAATTTTGTCATGTGGTAAAGGCTTAATTTGCTTCCTACTAAGGTGTCTAAAATTTTGTTATATCTTTACCAGAACAGAAGATATTTGTTAAGTCCAAATTTAACTCTTTACCACACAAAGAAATGTTAGACCAGTTCAAATTGAGAGCATTTGCAGATGACAAAATAAATGTAGCTCAAATTATATTTTTTGTCTTTGATACGGTTGAAAACATCGTGGGAAAAGGAGAAAATGCTGGTTACCAGCATTTTCTCCTTTTCCCACAATGTTTTCAAAAGGCTTCTCTCTTAGGGTCGTTAAAAGTCGGGATTGTGTGGTAAAGGGTTAAAACATGTGCAGATGAAAGGTATATGGCCTACAACGCGAAAAGGGGCATTCAGACCTTTGTGTAAAGTGTCGTCTCAGATCAGCCTTCGCACAGGCTGGAGATGACACTTTTCATTCTAATGTGATTGTCTGTTACACGCAAGTTTACTGTAGCTCAAAATCTTATTTAGTCATTATGTGCCTTCTTGGATTAGTCTCAGCGTACTGCACAGGCTGATCCCAGACGACACTTTATGCAAATTCTGAACGCCCCTTTTTCACATGTTGTGTTCCATATGTGGAAAACATACTGAAATTTGTTTAGCTCATTGCCAAACAACAATGTATTAGGTTTTTCCAAATCGAAAGCATTTGAAGACGACAAAATAAAAGTGACAAAATTTGAAATTTGCTTTGTGAAGGGTAGGAAATATTGTGGGAAAAGGAGAAATGCTGGTTACCAGCATTTTCTTCTTTTTCCACAATGTTTTCTAGAGGCTTCTTTCTCAGGATTGTCAAAAGTAGGGATTGTGTGGTAATGGGTTAAGGAACGGTAGAAAACACTTTGGAAAAAGAAGAAAATGCTGATAACCAACTGAGAGTGTAAAAAAGGTTTCTTTGCCCCATAGGGATGTAACCCTTTACTGCACAATGATGACTTTTAACACCCCTGAAAGAGATGGCTTTTGAAAACAATGTGGAAAAAGGAGAAAATGCTGGTAACCAGCATTTTCTCCTTTTCCCACAATGTTTTCTACCCTATGAAAGAAAACTCATGCCATACGAGCCAAATTGAAAATGTCATCAGCAAATGCTCTCAGTTCGGACAGGTGTAAAATCTTGTCGTGTGATGAAGGATTAACTCATTACCACATGAGAACATTTTAGACTGGTCCAAATTGAAAGCATTTGCAGACAACAAAATAAAGGTGACTCAAAAATAAAAATTTGTTCTGGTAAGGGTAGAAAACACTGTGGGAAAAGGAGAAAATGCTGGTTACCAGCATTTTCTCCTTTTCCCACAGTGTTTTCAAAAGGCTTCTTTCTCAGGTGCGTCAAAAGTCGGGATTGTGTGGTAATAGGTTAAATAGCAGATAAGAAATATTTATTACATTTATAAACAGTTTTCATATAAATGATAGGAATTTACCCTTTTACCACAATTATGAAGAAATTTTGCCCTCACTCAATCAGTATGTACATGTAATCATATATGCAAAGCTAAATTTAGCCCATGTTACGGGATCTGTTTGCAAAAGAATTGGAAGCATTTCGAGAGAAGGAGAAAATGCTGTTTGTCAGCATTTTCTCCTGTTTTCACAAAGTTTTCAAAAGTCCTGCTTCACTAGATCATTACGAGTAGGATTTAGTTCATAACCCATTACCCAAAAACATTGTGAAAATAAGAGAAAATGCTGGTAATCAGCATTTTCTCCTTTTCCACAATGTTTTCAGCTCTTTCTCAGCCTTAACTCATTATTACAGCCACATGTGAATTACAGTTTGCAAATGCTTTAATTAATCCTTTCCCAAAAAATCCCTGGGTTTTACATTGCTGGAAAAGAATTGAAAACACTGTAGGAAAGGAAGAAAATGTTGGTAATCAGCATTTTCCCCTTTTCCAATAATGTTGTCAACCCTTTCATCTATAGACAAAAATCATCATTCGCATTATATTTGATGTATCATTTGCAAACGCTTTCAGTTTGGTCTAGTACCAAATCTTGTCATTTGGGAATGGGTTAAATTTGGATGACCTCAAATTTTGTTGTTTGGAAAAGAGGTAAGGTGTGAAGTGTTTTGTGCCAAAAAGGTAAACAAAATAAGTAGTATCATAAATCTTGTGTGCCAGCGCAACTCTTTCTTTGCCATGGGGAACTTGAATATTTTTAACTTTGCTTTTTTTTTTGGAAGAAAACATTAACCGACTTTACTGATCAATGTTTATTCATGACCCTGAGATAGAAGCCTTTTAAGAAAGATTGTTGGAGAAAATGCTAGTAACCAGTGTTTTCTACCCAAATTTCAGCTTTTGAGTTATGTTTATTTTGTCGTCTGCTAGTACTTTCAATTTGGACCAGTCTAAAATTTTGTTCTTTGGTAAAGAGGTAAGGCCCTGTAGGAAAATGGTATTTGATTACATATTGTGAAATGTAGAAAATGCTGGTTGAAGCATTTAAAGAAGTAGATTGAAAAAATAATTGTGAAAACAATTTTCTTTCTTTTTTTGAGGAGAGAGATACTCGCTGGTTTAACCCTTTACCCCATAAGGCATTTCTATCGTATTGCTAATTGACCCGAAATAATAGCAAGGATGAAGCCATTTCTTATGTATATAATTATGACACCTTTTGATAGCATAGAAAACATTGTGACAAAAAGTGAAATTTCACAAGCACAAGCAATTTCACCTTTTGCCACAATGTTTTCCTAAGGCTCGTACAGGCAATGCGTAGAAATGAGTATCTATGGAGTAAAGGGTTAAAAAAAAAAAAAACAGGATTTATATCTTAAAGCTTTTCGCGTGATATTTATCAAAACTTCATTGGAAAGGTTTCTAACTTGTTGTGACTGACATTAATATGTTTTTGTCGTATCAATAATTGAAGGATTTGCAGAAGACAGAACAAAATGTGGCTAGAGAGATTGGAATTGTCTTTGATAGGAAAGAAAACATTGTGGGAAATGGAGAAAATGCTGGTTACCAGCATTTTCTCCATTTTCCACAATGTTTTCAAGAGCTGTCTTGTTCTAGGTTGTAGAAACCTGGGATTGTTTATTAAGAGGATAGCCCTTTACCATACAACCCCTACTTGTGATAACCTTGAGAAAGAAGCCTTTTGTAAACATTGTAGGCAGTGGAGAAAATGCTGTTAACCAGCTGGGAAATGGAGAAAATGCTGGTTACCAGCATTTTCTCCATTTTCCACAATGTTTTCAAGAGCTGTCTTGTTCTAGGTTGTAGAAACCTGGGATTGTTTATTAAGAGGATAGCCCTTTACCAAACAACCCCTACTTGTGATAACCTTGAGAAAGAAGCCTTTTGTAAACATTGTAGGCAGTGGAGAAAATGCTGTTAACCAGCATTTTCTCTGTTCCCAACAATGATTTCTACTGTTCCAAAAACATATTTCAAACTTTCATTTACAGTTATTGTGTTGTCTGCAAGTGTCTTTATTTTCAACTGGTCTTTAACTCTGTCGTTTACCCTTTACTGGTTTTTACAATGCTGAGAAAGGTTTTTGAAAACACTGTAGGACAAGGAGAAAATGCTGGCACCCATTCCCAAAAAATCCCTGGTTTTTACAATGCTGGGAAAGAAGGTTTATGAAAATACTGTTGGAAAAGGAGAAAATGCTGGTACCCTGTCATACACGAAAATCATAATTTGCATTTGATTCGTTGCTTGTAAATGCTTTCAATTCGGTCTGGTCAAACACTTTCTTGTTTGGTAAAGGGTTAAGCCTGAGAAAGAAGCCTTTTTAAAACATTGTGGGTAAAGGAGAAAATGCTGGTAACCAGCATTTTCTCCTATTCCCACAATGTTTTCTCTCATCCTCGATACAAATTTCAAATTTTCAGTCACTTTTATTTTGACGTCTGTAGATGCTTTCAATTTGGTCTAGTCCAAAATTTTGTTGTTTGGTAAAGGGTTAAAAGGCATATGATTGGGTGGAAAAGGATTATAATGCATGACTGCAAAAGTATGCAAGAGAAAAATGCAAAAAAAAATGCAATATTGGCAGAAAGAGTAACAGTGGGTATTGATTGTTGTACTGCAATCCCTCACTGTACTGTTTAACCCATTATCACACAATCTCTACTTTTGACTACCTTGAGAAAGAAGACTTTTGAAAAAATTGTGAGAAAAGGAGAACATGCTGGTCACCAGCATTTTCTCCTTTTCCCGCAATGTTTTTCAACCCTGTTTTACAATAAAAAAGAATACATGCTATCTAAATTTGTTATACATTTTATTTAACCCTATTAGAGATGTAATTTAACTCTTTACAGCACGACTAAATTTTAGATAAGTTCAAATTGAAGACATTTGCAAACAGCATATTAACCCTTTTCCAAAATGACAACATTTTAAGAGGTTCAAAATGAAAGCACTTGCAGATGACAAAATAAACTCAGAAATTGAAATTTGTTTCTAGCAGGGTTGAAAACATTGTGGGTTAACGTTTTACCAGACAATCCCGACTTTTAACAACCCTTAGAAGGAAGCCTTTTGAAAACATTGTAGGAAAAGGGGAAAATGCTGGTAACCAGCATTTTCTCCTTTTCCTACAATGTTTTCTACCCTTTCCAAAACAAGTGTTATTTTTTGAGTCATGTTTAATTTTTTGTCTGAAAATGTTTTCAATTTGGACAAGTCTAAAATTTTGTTGTTTGGTAATGAGTTAAGGAGAAGATGCTGGTTACCAGTATTTTCTCCTTTTCCCACAAGGTTTTCAAAAGGATTCTATCTCGGGGGTTGTCGAAAGTTGGGAATGTGTGGTAAAAGGTTAATTTTGGTTCAAATAATGAGCTTTTCTGAAAATGGGTAGAAAACATATTTGGAGGAGAGAAAAGCTGCCTACCAGCATTTTCTCCTTTTCTCTAAGTAATTTCAAAGGCTTTCCTTCCCAGGGTCATGAAAACAGGGATCATGTTGTAAAGGGTTAACCCTAAAATATATAATAAGTAAAACCTGTTACACAGGTTATTTAACCCTTTACCCCATAAGGCATTTCTATGGTATCTCTAATTGACCCTAAATAACAGCCAGGATTATGGGTATATATGACACCTTTTGATAGCATAGAAAACATTGTGACAAAAGGTGAAATTGCTCATCACGAGCAATTTCACCTTTTGCCACAATGTTTTCCAAAGGCTCTTATAAGCAATGCGTTGAAATGAGTATCTATGGAGTAAAGGGTTAACCCTGCTATACATAGTAAATAACCATGTTATCTCTTTACCATATGACAAGAAATTAGACTGGTCCAAATTGAATCGATTTGCAGACGAAAAATTAAACATAACTCAAAAATTGAAATTTGTTTCCAGCAGGGTTGGTTACCAGCATTTGCTCCTTTTCCCACAATGCTTTCAATAGGCTTCTATTTCAGGGTCGTAAAAACCAGGGATTATTTGGGAAAGGGTTGAATATGTTTGAAATCTTTCAGGTGCTACAGGGAAGGAATCCAGAAGTTCCCGTAAGCGAAGAAAACGTCGAGAGGTGGCCAACAAAGCGGCCGATGCAGAAATGGCGGAAATCAACTTAGAACAACACATGTTAGAAATGAAAATGAAACAGAAACATCCGTTATCAACGAAGAAGTCAGCTTCCCCTGTCCGAAAGTCTGTGTCCCCGGTGAGAACTTCTCCAGTACAGAGTTTGTGGAAGGTGGATAATTTTGTTTAACCCTTTACCACAAGGCAATACTTAAGACCCATCCAAATTGAAAGCATTTGCAGACAACAATTTCAAAGTTGCTCAAATGTCGTAGCTTTTTGATAGGGTAGAAAACTTTGTAGGAAAAGGAGAAAATGCTTGTTACCAGCATTTTCTCCTTTTCCCATAATGTTTTCCAAAGGCCTGAACTCTTTACCACACAAAGACACACAGAGACTCATCAAGCCAAGCTAGATAACATATTCATAAACATTGTTTGGTAACCAACTTTATAAGCTCACTGGAACAATAAGTGATCAAGGTGAGCTTTTGTGATCGTGCTGTGCCCATCGCGTGCCATCCATTATGCTTCATCCACTTTTTCCTTATGCATGCTCTAGAGACAACATTTTCAAGTGTTAAACTTTTTAGTCAGAATGTTTGTCTGGATAATATCTTGGACGAGTTGATTAAATGGGTCATGTTGGGTCAAAAACTAGGTCACTAAGTCAAGTCTTAGAAAAACCTAGTGTAGGGTGTAAAGGCCACGTTTCCGGTCCAAGCTGAAGGCAAAATTTGTCTTCTGATCACTATGAAAGGTGTAGAATGTTTATAAAATAGGTCATGTTTGGCCAAGACTCAGGTGAGCAACTTTTCACGACCATCATGGCCCTCTTGTCTCCACTTTCCTCAACTCATACTATGTTTTCCAAGACAAATTTAATTATGTGAGCCCTGTATGAACTTTTTTACAAAGATTGTAACATTGTTGATTTTAACCTTTTGCCACAATGACGACTTTTGACGACCCTTAGAAACAAGCCTTTTGAAAACATTGTTGGAAAAGGAGAAAATGCTGATTATCAGCATTTTCTCCTTTTCCCACAATGTTTTCTACCCTATCAAAGAAAACTTGCATCATTTGAGCCACTTTGAAATTGTTGTTTGCAAATGCTTTCAATTCCGGTAGGCCTAAAATTTTACCCTATGGTAAAGGGTTAATACTTGATTTTTGGGTAAGCATATAAACAGTACAGTATAGCCAAGTCAGATACTTTTACTGTAAACCCAGCAGACAAAAAGCAGCCTCAATTTTTGTCTTAACTCATTACCACACGAGAAAATTTTGGACTGGTCCAAATTGAAAGCATTTGCAGACGACAAAATAAAGGTGACTGAAAAATAGAAATTTGTTCTGGGAAGGGTAGACAACACTGTGGGAAAAGGAGAAAATGCTGGTTACCAGCATTTTCTCCTTTTCCCACAGTGTTTTCAAAAGGCTTCTTTCTCAGGGGCGTCAAAAGTAGGGATTGAGTGGTAATGGGTTGAAATTTTTTCTCTGTATTTCAGCATCCATCATCAACCTCCACCAATCAGCCAGTGTCATCAGGGAAGAAAGTGTCATTACTCCTGCCAGGGACTGTAGCCCCAGACAATGTACAGACTGCCAGACAACCCAACCCCACTGCCAAACAGTATAGTGGTGGGTTCTGTCATGTCTTTAACTCATTACCAAACGACAAAATTCTAGACAGGTCCAAATTGTAAGCAGTTGCAGATGACAAAATAAATGTGACTAAAAAATTAAAACTTGTTTCCAGCAGGGTGGAAAACATTGTGGGAAAAGAAGAAAATGCTGGTTACCAGCATTTTCTCCTTATCCCACAATGTATTCTAAGACTTCTTTCCCAGGGTCGTCAAAAGTAGGGATTGTGTGGTAATGGGTTAACTTTGTACATAGTTCTCTGCTGCACTGTTAGCAACAGCTCAGTGAGACAAGCTTAGAAGCCTAAGGGTGAAGCAACTCTTTACCTTACAATCCCTTGTTTGTAAAACCTAGAGGAAGAAGACTTGTGAAAACATTGTGGGAAAGGGAGAAATGCTGGTAACCAGCATTTTCTCCTTTTCCCAGAATGTTTTCCACTTTTCTGCTGTTAAATTTTCAGTTTTTGAGTCAAATTTATTTTGTTGTCAGCTTTAAACTTGGACAAGTGTAGGATTTTGTCATTTGATGAAGAGTTGACTCTTTACCACACAATAACGACTTTAAATTACCCTGAGGAAGAATCCTTTTGAAAACATCGTGGGAAAAAGAGAAAATGCTGGTAACATGGATTTCTTGCTTTTCCAACAAAGTTTTCTATCCTATCAAAGCAAAATTGCACCATTTGAACCACTTTTAAATTGTCGCCTGCAAATGCTTTCAATTTGGATAGGTTTAAAATTTTGCCACATGGTAACGGGTTAATATTTGAAAGAAGAAGTGATTAAATTTCTACAAAAGACAAGTTTACGACAGTGAATGATGTAAATCTGGCAGAATCATATTCAACTTCTTACCAAACAACAAGGTTTTAGACTTGTCCAAGGGGAGACATGATTCATCACAGCTGTGAACTAGTTTCCAAGTCCCCTGCCACCTGACCGTACAACTAATAATGTTCACCAGGATTTTCTTCATTTCCCACAATGTTTTGAAATGTCCTCCTCCTCAGGGTCATTTAACTCTTTTCCACACAATCCCGACTTTCAACAACCCTGAGAAAGAAGCCTTAGAAAACATTGTAGGAAAAGGAGAAAATGCTGGTAACCAGCATTTTCTCCCTTTCCTATAATATTTTCTAGCCTATCAAAGTCATAAATAATCATGCTAACAAGATTTAATTTGTTGTTTGCAGCTGCTTTGAATTTGGTCCAGTCCAAAAATTTGTCATTTGGGAAAGAGTTAAACTTCCATTTCTTTGGTAAACATTTAAGTATCAGTTATTGTACTACCTGAATGTAATCATTTTTGGAATTGTTTTACTTTCAGGAATTTTGAAAACTACACAATCACCAAGCCCATCAACTACCATTGGAACTGGGTCAGGGAGCGGAGGCAAAAAATCCAAACAACCTATCACATACGATCTGGGTGCCCTCATTGATGCATTAGAGGTTAGTAACCAGCATAAAACGAAGCATGTTTGCTCATTCTATAATTATAGGACTTAAGTCTTTACCACACAATCCGAACTTTTAACGACCCTAGAGAGAAGCCTTTGAAAACATTATGGGAAAAGGAGAAAATGCTGGTAATCAGCATTGTCTCCTTTTCCCACAATGTTTTCTACCTCCCTAAACCAATTTTTAATTTTTCAGTCACCTTTACTTTGTCATCTGCAAATGCTTTCAATTAGGACCAGTCTAAAATATTCTTTTTATAAAATTGTGAAAAGACTTAAATCTAAGAGGTCCTTGGTTTGATTCCCAGCTTGACAATTTTTTAAATAACCCCCCCCCCCCCCCCCCCAAGAATGTAGGGGGGTATACTGGAATCGCCATGGCTATCTGTCTGTCTGTCTGTTGACACAAATTTGTCCAGGGCAATACTCTTACAGTTTTTCATGCACTGAACTCAAATTTACACACAGGGTTTCTATATATATATGAAGTTGTACATGTGCAATTTTCACAACCCTGCTGCGATTTGTGAGGGAATTATCTCCCCTTGAACTTTTTTAAACTCTTAGTATTGCTTAGTACCATTTTGCATTTTGTGACAGACCTGTTTTTGTGATAAGGAGCTGGTGGGGGTATAATCACATATAGTGATCACTCTAGTTTTTTTAAGGATAGATGGTCATTGCAATAGGTTTCATTCTTGTCTCACTGCTGAACATTCTTTCAACGATTTTTGTGTGGGAAAGCAGCCAGTGCATTTGTACTGGTAACAGGAAATTTCCAAAAATGTATGGGTAGGTGAACTGACATGCTCTATACATAGCCAAAAAGATGTTGATAATGACCTAAAAAATAGCAAACTAACAAACAACAGTCAGAGCTCTAGATACGAGGGAGTGATGGTATTCTAAATCTGTTACTGAATATGTCGATTTATATGTGTAAAAAAATTACCGAATATGTGATTACAGACATTTTGCATACAATTTTTTCTTTGAATTTTAGACGCTTATTATTTGAAGGTATAGTTGTAGTAAAATATGCGAACAGAATTGATAATTTTCGAACCAAGGTTTCACAATTATCACTTCTCCCAAGAGCCTCAGATATTTTTAATGAAGGACATGTACGCATTCCCTAATTCGAAAATTTTTTTCGTTTCAGGAGAAGAAGAATCAGCCCCCTCCACCTAAAAAGGAGATTAGACCTGTTATCAGGAAAGAAGAGAACAGATCGGTAAGTCAATCAGTATCATATTGTTAGTAAAATTATTTGTAGCCATTGATCATAAAGTAAACCAGTATCAAGTTACTAGACTAAGTACCCATTTATTAGTAGAATATTAATCCTTTACTGAACAATCCCTGATTTTTAGGACCCTGAAAAAGAAGCCTTTTGAAAACATAGTGGTTTCTCCTTTTCCCACAATGCTTTCCACCCTGCTGGAATCAAATCTTAATTTTTGACTTGCATTTATTTTGTTGTCTGCAAGTGCTTTCATTTTGGACCCGTCTCAAAATTTAGTCATTTAGGAAAGAGTTAAGTATCAAGTCAGTAGTAAAATGCATTATATTGAATAAGTTACCGTATGATAACTCTCTGAAAACCAACTGACTCATGAGGTAGATTGGTACTTGGTCAGGCGGTAATTTACAAGTAGCAGAAAGTTTTTACTACATCAACACCATGTCAGCCTGCATAAGCTGTAATGGTACAATCATTTTAGCAATGCATGTAACCCCCATTTTAAAGAGCATGACTTGTGTGTTAGACTCTAATGTTTCATTTTGTTTACAGGCTAACATGCTAGATTCGTCGGCTCCAATGAAAAGAGGAAAAGAAAGAGAAACTCCAAAGATAAAGAAACCTAGTCCATTGAAGAAGGTAAAGTTTGTTTTAATGAACCCTAAAAGTGCAAAATAGATTAAATGGATACATTCTTAGTCGGTAAAAGAATATGGACATGAGCTACACCCTTGTAAAAACAGTTAACTCTTTACCAAACGACTAGTTTATGGGCTGGTCCAAATTGAAAGCATTTGTAGACAATAAAATGAATATGCCAGAAAAAATGAAATTTGATTTTGGAAGGGTAGAAAACAGAATGTGGGAAAAGGAGAAAATGCATACCAGCATTTTCTCCTTTTCCCACAATGTTTTCAAAAGGGATTTTACTCAGGGTCATTAAAAGTCGGGATTGTGTGGCAAAGAGTTAGATAAATCCTCTATGATGCACAAGTCTTTACCAAATGATCAGATTTTAGACTCCTCCAAATTGACAGCATTTGTAAGTGCATGAAACTCAAGCCTCACAGAGAATGATTCCTGCATTGTAATTTCGAAACTGGTTTTTGGTCAAAATTACTGGCAAAGAGGCAGACGGTGAAGATCCCAGATCGGACTGCTCATTCTATTCGACAGTGGTCATGTAGGAAAGCAGCCAGTGGCTTGGAAAGATTGTTATGGAGGCACTGGCAGAAGAAACCTCAAGTAAAGCATGGCTATTTGAAGTGGACACTGTAACTGACCTTTCTGCCCATTTTGATTGACAGGTCTACTGCTTTATTAGCCAATGAAAACCCAGCATTGGACATCATGTAAACAAGAATTTCTGACACAGTTTCTGGTTAGCTTGTTAGGCTTGACAACCAGTATAGCTTGTTACTTAGGGTGATGTGCCAAACTCACGTTTACAGAAAGGTCAATTGAACTAGGAAAATAAAAATGTTGGTCCCATAATTATTCAAAAGCTATTTTCCTTGAGTTTTTTTCAAAATGTGATTGTGCTGTAAATGCTGAACTCTTTGACAAATGACAAAATTTTGGACTGGTCCAAATTAAGAGTATTGTCAGATGACAAAATAAATGTGACCAAAAAAAACTGAAATTTACTTCAGGAAGGTAAAAAAAACATTGATGGAAAAAAAGAAAATGCTAATTACCAGCATTTTCTCTTTTTCCCACGATGTTTTCAAAAGGTTTCTTTCTCTGGGTCGTTATAAGTCAGGATTTTATGGTAAAAGGTTTACAAATTTTAGACTGGTGCCAATTGAAAGCATTTGCTGGAGACAAAATTAATGTGACTCAGAAATTGAAATTTTGTTCTTGGAGGGTAGATTTGAAAAGGCTTCTTTTCCAAGATCATTAAAACAAGGGGTTGTTTGGGAAATGCTGAAATGATTATTTGGATGTTTTATAGCAGAATGATGTGTTGATCTTATTATCTTTTTCAGGTGATTTTAAAAGAAAGAGAGGAGAAGAAAAGACTAAGAATGCTGGACGAGGATGAAAACAACTCAGGGTAACTTTACCCCTCTCCCTCTTTGTCCTCTATTTGTCTAATTTCCTGGCCCTTTTTCTCAACTCCGTACTAGAGAATAATTTACTGAGAGTATTTGGAAAAGACAAATGGTGGTTATCCCTTTAACCCATTACCACACAATCCCTGCGTTTGACGACCCTGAAAAAGAAGCTTTTAGAAAACACTGTGGGAAAAGGAGAAAATGCTGGTAACCAGCATTTTCTCCTTTTCCCACAATGTTTTCTACCCTTCCCAAACCAAATTTCAATTTTTCAGTCACATTTATTTTGTCATCTGCAAATGCTTTCAATTTTGGCAAGCCTAAAATTTTCTCGTGTGGTAAAGAGTTAATACACAATCCCAACTTTTACCAACCCTGAAAAAGAAGCCTTTTAAAAATACTTTGAAAACAAGAAATTACTGGTAACTACAATTTTTTCCTTTACCCACAATGTTTTCTACCCTTCCCAAAACGTATACCAAATTTTCAGTCACTTTTATCTTGTTGTCTCCCAGTGCTTTGAATTAAGACCAGTCTTAAATCTTGTTTGATTAAGAGATAAGTGATGGGATTATGTCTCTTCAAAGGGTAAGAAACTCTGCGGGAAAGGGAGAAAATGTTAAAGCCTAGCATTTTATCCATTTTTCACAATGTTTTGAAAAGGCTAAAAAGTTAACCCTAAAACTCACAATCCTTAATTTTAAAGACCCTGGAGAGAAACTTTTTGAAATCATTGTAGGCGACAGAAAATGCTGGCAACCTACCCTTTTTCTACTCTTTCAGAGACAGGAATCATAAATTCAGTGGCTCGCCTGGGTGGCTCAGTGGTGAGTGTGTTGGACTCATGACCTGGTGGTTGTGACTTCGATACCCGGTTGAGGCGAACTTTCTTTCTGGCGTATTTTCGCCTCTCACTTCTGCTTATGCATGTGAGAAAAGTAGTTTGTGGCTTTGGAAAGAAAGTTGTGTTAGTACTGGTGTGAGAAAGCCATGATATGACCTCAGCTGTTAAAGTGGCGTTAAACCCCAATACAACCAACCAATCAACAACATAAATTGAGTGAATTTTACTGTCATCTGAAAAGTATTGCTCATTTGTTTCAATTTGAAAAATTGTCCACTGTTGTCACTATTATTTAGGAAGCATCACCGATTTGTTGATTGGTCAAGGGTTGAATGGTTAATAGCATATAACAAATATTTATATTGTATAGCTGCTTATATCTCCTTTTATTCCATTATATGAATGTATATAATAAGGTGATATAATTATACCCCCCAAAACTCTGTTTGGTGGGTATATAGGAGTCAGCTTGTCGGTCGGTCCGTCCGTCCGTCCGTCCGTCCGTCAGTCGGTCGGTCTGTAGCTTTTTGTCCGCTCTATTTCTCATAAACTACTGGACAAATTTTATTCAAACTTCACAGGTAAACTCAGTATCAAGCAGAGATGTGCATATGAAATGTTGGTTATGGTTCATTGATTTTTCACTGAGTTATGGCCCTTTCATGAAATTTTTGAGTTATTGCCCTTTGTTGTTTTTTTTTATACTTGAATTTTGTCTGGAGCGTATCTCCAAAAGTAGCTTTTTGTCCGCTCTATTTGTCATAAACTACTGGACAAATTTTATTCAAACTTCACAGGTAAACTCAGTATTAAGGAGAGATGTGCATATGAAATGTTGGTTATGGTTCATTGATTTTTGCACTGAGATATGGCCCTTTCATGAAATTTCTTGTCCGCTCTTTTTCTCATCAACTATTGGACAGATTTGGTTCAAATTACACAGATAGACTCAGTATAAAGCAGAGATGTGCATATCCTATTTTGGTTATGGTTTATTTAGGTTTCATGGAGTTATGGCCCTTTGATGATTCTGGACAAATTTCTTTTTCATACTTGAATTTTGTCCAGAGCATATCTCCAAAACTATATTAGCTAGGGTTATGAAATTTCATGGGTGGATGGATCTCATCGAGGGGGAGTGCAGTGCACAGGAATCATAACTCTTGCTAGCTTAATTTTTGAGTTATTGCCCATCGTTGTTTTTTTTATACTTGAATTTTGTCCGGAGCGTATCTCCAAAACTATACTAGCTAGGGTTATGAAATTTCATGGATCGATAGATCTCACCAAGGTGGAGTACAGTGCCTAGGAATTATAACTCTTGCTTGCTTAATTTTTGAGTAATTGCCCTTTGTCGTTTTTAATACTTGAATTTGGTCTGGAGCGTATCTCCAAAACTATACTAGCTAGGGTTATGAAATTTCATGGCTGGATAGATCTCACCAACGGGGAGTGCAGTGCACAGGAATCATAACTCCTGCTAGCTTAACTTTTTAGGTTTTTGCCCTTTGTCGTTTTTAATACTTGAATTTGGTCTGGTGAATATCTCCAAATTATACTAGCTAGGGTTATGAAATTTCATGGGTGGATAGATCTCATCAAGGGGGGTGCAGTGCATAGGAATCATAACTCCTGCTCCCTTAATTTTTGAGTTATTGCCCTTTGTCGTTTTTCATACTTGAATTTTGTCCGGAGCGTATCTCCAAAATTATACTAGCTAGGATTATGAAATTTCATGGATGGATAGATCTCATCAAGGGGGAGTGCAGTGCACAGGAATTATAACTGTTGCTTGCTTAATTTTTTAGTTATTGCCCTTTGTCGTTTTTCATACTTTAATTTGGTCCAGTGTATGCCCCAGCTTAACAACTTGGGGTAAGATGGGCATATCTTGCGACAATTTTCCACTCATGTTCAACTCTTACTTTTGTACTCAACCATTCTGCATTCTGTGACAAAGACCTGTTTGGTTGCAAGGAGCTGGTGGGGGGTATGATCACGTTGAGTGATAGCTCTAGTTACTATTATCATAGCTACTAACCTGTAAGACATTATCTTTGAAAAGTCCTCATATCCAAGCAGACACAATGTCTTGGACTCTACTGAGCAAACTAAACGATAAGGATGGTGTTTGACAGTGTTTGGAGTGCTTCTGTTTTTATTCCAGGCTTGATATAATACCAATAACAACATTTCCTAACTCCCCTATAAGGTATAGGTAACTAACAATATTATGTGGGTGTTGTCAGTGAACCAGGCCTTCTAGTCCTCTACCAGACAATAATATTTTTGACAATTCAAAATTGAAAAAAAAAAAACGCAGTCAGTAAAAAATGTCTGTCTTAAATGATGAGATTTTACTTTGATATGGTAGAAAACATTTTGGAAAAAAGGAGAAAATGCCCAATGCCACAAACTCCTTTTTCGGGTATTTTTTCTAAAGTGTTTGTTAAAGGACTAGCTTTCTTCCCCCATGTAGGAGCTTGTCTGATGCTTTTCTGAGTGGCTTGTTGGTTCATCTCAGCATGGGGTGCTTATGGTGAGCCATTGTGATCTCTGAATGTTTGTCCTCCCTCACTTCTCTCGTTCTGGTTGTTTGGTAAATGACATACATGTAGTTTATCAAGCTTTCACTGGGTGTAACATAAATGCTAATGAAAAAAATATTTTTCATAAGCTCAGGTGAGTGATAAAAGGTTATTGTTGGGCCCCTTGCTTTCATTCTTTACCAATAAACAGAATTTTGGACTGGACAAAATTCAGAGCATTTGCAGATGACTGTAAGATTTACTGAATATATGTGACCTGTCACATGAAAAGGAACTATATGTATCTTGGAATTCCGTACATCAATTCGATGTAAACAGATCAAACATACTACAGGTCAATTCAGATTAAAAGATGATTGTGCAGTAAGGGGGAATGACCACTTTTCATACAGAAAACATCATAAAAGCGAAAAGTACAGAAAACATCATAAAAGCAAAAAGTACAGAAAACATCATAAAAGCGAAAAGTACAGAAAACATCATAAAAGCGAAGTGTACAGAAAACATAAAAGCGAAGTGTACAGAAAACATCATAAAAGCGAAGTGTACAGAAAACATCATAAAAGCGAAAAGTACAGAAAACATCATAAAAGCGAAGTGTCAACCATGATCAGCATGATCATCCATGTAGTCTGACCAGGGTCGAGACTTTTTGCAGTTCCCAGAAGGTCCCTTTTTGTGTGACAGGTCACATATGATTCCTGTCTCTGATTGGGTTGAAGAAGGGTGGTTGCCAGTATGTTCTGTCTCCTACAATGATTTTAAAAGCTTCTCTTCTCTTCCTTAAAATTATGAATGAGAAGTAAAGAGATAACTCTTTACTATGCAATCCAGACTTTCAACAATTCTGAGAAACTGGTGGAAATAGTTGAAAATGGTGGAAATCCCCCCTCCAACAACAACAACAACAAAATTTGAGTCGCCTTTATTTCGTCATCTGCAAATGTTTTCATTCAGCCTTTTCTCTTATACCCACAAATTCTTTGTTCCCATTCAAAGTCTAGTTCTTTGATTTGTGATACATGTATGTTATTGTCTGCAAATGCCCTCATTTTGGTCAAGTCTAAATTTCAGTCTCGTAGTAACAATTCATTTGGAGGTGGGAGCAAACACACACACCCCCCCCCCCTTTCCCATCTTATTTTCAGCTTTTAGTAGATGTATACAATTTATTCTGTGGATTTTATTTGCAGTAGAGCTAAGTAAAATAGAAGAAAACGTTTTGTTATAAATTTGGTTAACCTTTTGCACATTTTAGAATTTCCACAGGACATAGTAAATGAGCCACAAGTAATGGAACTTTTCTGTAAAAGAAAAGAAAACATAGTGGGAAAAGAACAAAATGCTAGTAACCAGATTTTTAGCTCACCTGAGCACAACATGCTCAAGGGGAGCTTTTAGGATCACCCTGTGTCCGTTTTGCATCATCAGCAATTCTTTAAACATGTCCTGAACAGCTGGGCCAATTTGGACCAAACTTGGCTGGAGTGTTCCTTTGGAGGTGTTCTTTAAAAATCACAGAATTATATTCCATCAAAGACTCTGGTTGCCATGACAACCAAATGAAATTTTCTAAGAAATTCTTTAGAATTCTTCTCTTCTGAAACAGCTATTCAAATTTTGAATTAACTTCACAGAAATGTTCCTTTTAAAAAATTGTTTGTGAATTTTTTATCAGCCGAAAACATGGCTCTGGTGGAGGAGAGATTTCGAGATAATTTCAGAGAAATGTTTCTTTGGTGCCCCTTTTCAAAAACTGTTCACAAAATTTTGATTTGTCAAAAAACATGGCCATGGTGGGGTGGGGGGAGGCTTTTTGCATTGTATGGACTTATGGAAATTATCAGAATTCTTCTCCTCATAGACTGCTTGTCAGATTTTAAATTAATTCCCACACAGAAATGTTCCTTGGGTGACCCTTTTGAGAAACTGTTCGTGAAATTTTATCTGTGGAATAACATTGTTCTGGTTGGGGGGGGGGGGGGATTTGAAATTTGTTTTGTGAAGGGTAGAAAACATTGTGGGAAAAGGAGAAAATGCTGGTTACCAGCATTTTCTCCTTTTCCCACAATGTTTTCTAAAGCCTTCTTTCTCAGGGGCGTCAAAAGTAGGGATTGGTAATGGGTTAAACAAATTCTTCTCCTCTTGAACCACTTGTCAGATTTTGAAATAATTTCACAGAAATGTTCCTTGGGTATCCCTTTTAATCTTTTTTTCTTGAAATTTTTATCGGTCAAGAAACTTAGTTCTGGTGGTAGGGGGCTATATGCAGTGTACTTAATAAAATTGGCTATGATCCTCTCAGAAATTCAGGTGAGCGATCCAGGGCCAACTTGGCTCTCTTGTTTTTCTTCTTCCACATTGTTTTCTAAAGCTTAGGATTTTGTGAAAAAGGGTTAACTCTTTACCAAATGACAAAATTTTACACTTGCCCAAACGGCAGACAACAAAATAAAGGTGACTCAAAAATTGACTTTAGAAGAGTTGAAAACATTGGAAATGGAGAAAATGGTGGTTACCAGCATTTTCTCCTTTTCCTACAAATGTTTCAGAAGGCTTCTTCCTTTGGGTCATAAAAACCAGGGTTTGTTTGGTATAGGGTTAATGTATCCATTACAAATAGGTTCTATGGTGTCTCTTTTATAATTTCATTGTGGTGCTTCTGTCAAATCTGTTTTTCCTTCCTCATTATTACCATAGAAAGTAGAAATAGAAAGGGATGGGGCGGGGTTAGCTAGATACAGATGTGATCAGAACATGTAAAGGGTAACAGGAAAAGTTTACCCCTTTCCCAAATAACAAAATTTCAGACTAGACCGAAATGAAAGCATTTGCAGAATGACAAATGTAGTACAAATGATGATTTTTGTCTGTGAAAGGGAAGAAATATTGTGGGAAAAGGAGAAAATGGCAGTTAACAGTATTTTCTACTTTTCCTACAATGTATTCAAGAGCCTTTTTCCCCAGCATTGAAAAAACAATGGATTGCTTGGAAAAGGGTTACAAGAGAGATAATTATGAGACATGCCCTGTGACCCCACCCAGGTGGCTCAGTGGTGAGCGTGTTGGACTCGTGACCTGGTGGTTGTGAGCTCGATACCCGGTTGAGGCGAACTTTTCTTTCCGGAGTATTTTCGCCTCTCACCTCTGCTGAAGCATGTGAGAAAGTAGTTGGTGGCTTTGGAAAGAAAGTTGTGTTAGTACTGATGTGAGAAAAGCAGGACACACATGAGCGTCACCAACTGCTGTGACATGACCTTAGCTGTTAAAGTGGCGTTAAACCCCAAACAACCAACCAACCAATATGCCCTGTGAGAAGAGCAATAAATTTTTTGAGTGGACCACATTCAAAGCATCTGCAGACATCAAGTTAAATCTTGGTAATATGATGATTTCTGACTTTAATAGGGTATAAAATATTGTGGGAAAAGGAGAAAATACTGGTTACCAGCATTTTCGTCTTTTCCCACAATGTTTTGTACAGGCTTCTTTCTCAGGATGGTTACAAGTTGGAATTTTGTGGTAAAGAGTTAAACATCTGCAAAAAGTATTGATCAGCCTGTCTGCTTCTACATCCGCTGACCTGTGTGGAAAGTTTCTGCCTTTGGTAAATTTTCTGCTTGTTCCCTGGACCATTCTACCTCATGATGCCGCTAGTAGCTAGACAAAATGGATGATATGGATTGATAATTATATGATATATTGTTTAGTATGATGGTCTGATATACCACAGAGTTGTATTAACCCTTTCCCAAACAATCCCTGGTTTTCACGACCCGGAGAAAGAAGCCTTCTGAAAACATTGTGGGAAAAGGAGAAAATGCTGGTAACCAGCATTTTCTCCTTTTTCCACCATGTTTTCTTCACTTCCCATATAACAAGTCATAAATTGACCCACATCGGATCTAGAAACAGGTCACTGGGATAAATCTACGAAAAATGTTTCATGCACCATACCCCTGAGAGTTTGTCAGAATTTTTGTCTTGGAGGTATCTCAGAAGAGTTGCATAAGGTCTTGTCAAGTTGAAAAGTAAGTCAGCAGGACCAGTCTTTAAAAAGCCTTGTAACTATGCTCTCTAGAGGCCAAGTCTACACTTTAATCATATTTGATCAGAATATTTTTCTTAGTAATATTTTAACTGTTTACTACACAATTCTAACTTTTAACAACCCTCAGAAAGACGCCTTTAGAAAATACTGTGGGAAAAGGAGAAAATGCTGGTAACCAGCATTTTCTCCTTTTAAATATCCACAGTGTTTTCTTCTCTTCTCAAAACAAATTTCAATTTTTGAGTTATGTTTATTTTGTTGTGTGCAAATGCTTTCAACTCGGACAAGTCTAAAATTTTGTCATTTGGTAAAGAGTGAAACAAGTTTGAAACTGGGTTAGGTTCGGTAAGTCATGATTTGGAAATCATAAGTCAGTATTTTATCATCCTCGGATACCCCGGGATCTCCCTATTTGCTACGCTACATCGACCCCTGGGACAATTAGTTGAATTTCCTCTGCTTTACCGCTGGCCGAATGCTGGCTTTTCATTGGTTCCATCATCATTTTGTGATGGGTGAGTGTACTGTACGCTATGACGTTTCGTATCGATTTTCGGCGGCTCGCTTTACCGCTGGCCGAATGCTGGCTTTTCATTGGTTCTATCATCATTTTGTGATGGGCGAGTGGACTGTACGGTATGACGTTTCGTATCGATTTTCGGCGGCTGATTCAAAGTTTTATTAGTCAATTGTCCCAGGGTCGATGTAGCGTAGCAAATAGGGAGACCCTGGGGTATCCGAGGATGGTATTTTATAGTGGTCTTCATCTTCGCAAGCCAAGGCTGACGATTCACTATTGAAATTGTTTGTAGCATTTCATCTTTGATTAAAATAGAATAAAAGCCCTACCTTTCGAATAGAAGGTAAACATGGAAACCCACGTTGAGGTCTGCTTATCGCTTCATGTGTATTCGTAAGCGGTTTGTAAAACGATATTTCATTGGCTTTTAGAAATATAATGTAAAGGGGGGTAATAACCAGCATCCAATAGAGGGTGCATCGCAGAAATCTCAAAATCGGGCTCAATCAACCAAGGTAAGATCCACGTAGTGATGGTAACCTTTGGCTCGCGAAGATGATTGGTCTTTGGTATTATATCTTTTTAACCTAGCACATAGACAACCACATGGACAAAACTTTTCACTTTTGGTTTAAATTAGTCTAAAATTTTGTTGTCTGGTAAAGAGTCAGCATGTAATGCAATAGCCTAACCCTTTACCAAAAAATCTCAGGTTTTTTATGATCCTGGAAGAAATCCTTTGGAAAACATTGTGGCAAGAGGAGAAAATGATGGTAACCATGATCCTCATGTACTGTTTTTAACTTTTTACCGAAATATTTTAGGCTGTTTGGAGCTTAACCCATTACCACACAATACCTACTTTTGACACCCCTGAGAAAGAAGCCTTCAGAAAACATTGTGGGAAAAGGAGAAAATGCTGGTAACCAGCATTTTCTCCTTTTTCCACAATGTTTTCTGCCTTCGCAAAACAGATTTCAAATTTTCAGTCATTTCTATTTTGTCATCTGCAAATGCTTTCGATTTGGACAAAGTTAAAATTTTGTCGTTTGGTAATGAGTTAAGGAGGACAGCTTATAGAAAAATTGTAGGAAAAGGAGAGAATGCTAAGAGTAAAGATTTTCTCCTTTTCTTGTATATTTTCTACTGCTTCCAAGACATTTTTTTTTTTTTGAGTTCCATTAAACTGTGGTTTTTAAATGCTTTCTATATTGCCAAGTCTATCATTTTGTTACTTAAGGATATATCTATTTTCAGTGCCCCAGTTGGAATTGGTGTTGTGAGTGGGGAATCTGATCTTTCTCAAGATGGTATGTTAACCATTTATAAAACTACCCTTCCATGAGATAGCTTTTTATAAATCTTCTAGAAAGTGTGGAGTGAGAAGGAGTATTAATATACTGCAAAGAAATTTCTCGTGATCCGATTGGCTAACATGTCAAGAACATAATTATATATCATGTACCCTGGCAAAAACCACATAAAGCCAGTTTCCCTTTTGAGTGCCCTGTAAACATCACTACACTTGCGAGAAAACATCCAAAATGGCGGCGTCAATTGATCAGAAGACTGTATGTTTATGCACTAAACTGCACATGTTAGTGACATCAGTTTTCATTGAATTGGGGCACTCAGAAGGGAATTTCTATTCGTCAGCATATTTGACTTGTGAGATTATAAAATGGGAACATTTCGCTTAACCTGCTTTGCAGTGTAATAAATTTTTTGTTCGGTCTGGTGGCAGGCGACTTGAAAACTTGTTCATGGCTGTGTCGAATCATATCTCCAACTCGCCTTCGGGTTGGGGCGACATGATTCAACACAGGCGTGAACAAGTTTCCAAGTCCCCTGCCACTTGTCCGAACAACTAATGATGTGCTCATAATTTGGAATTGCTCCTTTGTCCTTACTACTGTTCATGTCATTCAAAACTATCATTCTTAAACACCTGCAGGGTCGTATTATGTTATGGCCTTGGTCATCAGTCTGTCTGTATGTCTATTAGCAATTTCTTGACCTTTCCTACAGTTTCCATTGGGATAAGTTCAAACTTACCACAATGAATCTTTATGATGTGAAGTTATGGATGTGACTCTTAAAATGTGGATCTCTGCAGGCATTCTTGATGTTCACTGACAAGCCCCTTTGGGCATATATGCACCACTCTGCAAAGCTCTTGTTTTCAGGGAGATTCCAGGACCCTTTATTTATCTAACATGTCAAATAAGTAATCTGTCCATTTGAACTGCAAAGTCATGTGAATAAAACTACTCCAAATACACAGGAAAGTTTATACTTTTTATTTTGTTTAGCCTCAAGTACAAAAGGTTCAGCTGACGTTGGACTTGGTACCCCAGCCAGTGCAGAGTTATCTCCCATTAGTCAACCCTCACCTAGCTGTATCAGTCCCATGTCACCTGGAGCCAGCCCACTTAGTTCAGGGGTCAACAGTCCATTGACGGGGTCCACGCAACAGATTGTAAAACTGAAGATACACAGTCGAAGGTTTAGAGAGTAAGTATCTAACCCTTTACCAAACAAGCCCTTGTTTTTATGAACCTGGGATAGAAACCGTTTGAAAACATTGTGGGAAAAGGAGAAAATGCTGGTTACCAGCATTTTCTCCTTTTCCCACAATGTTTTCTACCCATCTGGAAACAAATTAGATTTTTGAATTGTGTTTATTTTGTCATCTGCAATTGCTTTCAATTTGGGCCAGTCTAAAATTTTGTTGTTAAGTAAAAGAAAAATAATAAAAACCAAATAAATCCGTTTTCTGTTAAACCAAGTAAAAAAAATGTCACAGCTGCTTATACCTAGAATAGCTTAGATAAGCACACATTGTACGAAACTTCTTATTTTCTACAGAGCATTCAGTATTTTCTCCCTTTCTGAGAATATTTTTCAAAAGCCCTCTTTTTGGGGTTATTTTTGGTTAAAGGATTACCATGTGATGATTTAACTCTTTACCAAACAAAATTATTTTAGACTTGTCCAAATGGGAAGCATTTGCAGACGACAAAATTAATGTAACTCAAAAATTGAATTTTTTTTGAAGGGTTGAAAACAGTGAGTGGTTACCAGCATTTTCTCCTTTTCCTACAATGTTCTCAAAAGATTCTCTTTCATGAGCATTAAAAGTCCTCATTATGTGTTAAAGGGTTAAATTTGCGAATTTCCATTGTAAATGTGTATTACAGGTATTGTAATCAGGTGCTAGATAAAGAGATAGATAACTGTGTGACATCACTGCTCACTGATCTCGTCCGTTTTCAAGACAAACAGTATCATAAAGACCCAATAAAGGTAAGCTTCTTAGAATTTTCCCTGAAAATCAAGCAACAGCAGCAATCTATTGTTGGAAGCCACATGCAGTCCCCTTATTTCAAGTTTGCTAATATGCACATGTATCGTCAGCTTTCCTAATACATTCAGTTTGTATGTGTTTCAGATTTTGTTTTCTAGATAGCATTACAAATATAATTACATGACCTGTCAGACAAAAAGGAACAATCGGGGAATTCCATAAATCAATGAGATGAAAATAGATCAAAGAGAGTGCAGGCCAATTTGAGTTGATAGTTCAAAATGATTGTACAGTTAGGTAGAATTGACCACTTTCCATACAGGAAATATCCTGAAAGTGAAAAGTGTTGATTGATAGTTCACAAATGATTGTACAGTTAGGTAGAATTGACCACTTTCCATACAGAAAATATCCTGAAAGTGAAAAGTGTTGATTGATAGTTCACAAATGATTGTACAGTTAGGTAGAATTGACCACTTTCCATACAGTAAATATCCTGAAAGTGAAAAGTGTTGATTGATAGTTCACAAATGATTGAACAGTTGGGTAGAATGACCACTTTCCATACAGTAAATATCATAAACATGAAAAGTGTGGATTGATAGTTCATAAATGATTGTACAGTTAGGTAGAATGACCACTTTCCATACAGTAAATATCATAAACATGAAAGTGTGGATTGATAGTTCACAAATGATTGTACAGTTAGGTAGAATGACCACTTTTCATACAGAAAATATCATAAACATGAAAAGTGTTGATTGATAGTTCACAAATGATTGTACAATTAGGTAGAATGACCACTTTCCATACAGTAAATATCCTGAAAGTGAAAAGTGTTGATTGATAGTTTACAAATGATTGTACAGTTTGGTAGAATGACCACTTTTCATACAGTAAATATCATCAAAGTGAAAAGTGTCAGCCCTGATCAGCCTGCACAATCCGCACAGTCTGACCAGGGTTGACACTTGTCGCAGTTCCCATATGGTCCATTTTTGGGTGATGTGTGGCATATTTAACTCTTTGCTGAATGACAGACTGGTACAAATTTAAAGCATTTGCAGACAACATATAGATATGACTCAAACGATGGGGTACATTCAAGGTTCCTTTATATTGGAAGTTGTGCATGTGCAATTTTCATGACCCTGCAGCGATTTGTTATGGAATTATCTCCCCTTGAACTGTTTTCAATTCTTACTTTAGTACTAAAACATTCTGCATTTTGTAACAAAGACCTGTTTTTGTGACAAGGGGCTGGGGGGGGGGGGGCTATAATCATGGTTAGTGATAGCTCTAGTTCAAGTTGTTATTTTTACATTGTGTCAATTTTTGTGTGCCTTCAATATGGCTGTGAATGGAAATGTGAATACCAAGAGAAGTTGAATACTTTTGAAGCCTGAGAAAGCCTTATCATTTTCTCTTTTGTTTTGTCATTTACAGGCAAAGGCGAAAAGGCGATTTGTGTTGGGGCTAAGGGAAGTAACAAAGCATTTGAAATTGAGGAAGATCAAGTGTGTGATAATCTCCCCTAATTTAGAGAAAATCCAATCTAAAGGTAAGAAAGTATACAGAAATCTTTATAGCTTAACCCATTACCACACAATGCCTTTTGTTGACAACCCTAAGAAAGAAACCTATAGAAAACATTGTGGGAAAAGGAGAAAATGCTGGTTAAAAGCATTTTCTCCTTTTCCCAAAACATTTTCAAAAGCCTTCTTCATCCTTAACCCATTACCAAACAACAATATTTTAGACTGGTCCAAATTGAAAGCATTTGCAGACAACAAAATAAATGTGTCTGAAAATTTGAAATTTGTTTTTTTGAAGGGTAGAAAACATTGTGGGAAAAGGAGAAAATGCTGGTTACCAGCATTTTCTCCTTTTCCCACAATGTTTTCTGAAGGCTTCTCTCTCAGGGGTGTCAAAAGTAGGGATTGTGTGGAAATGGGTTTATAGGTGGCATTTTGTGGTCGAGGGTGAAGAAAGGGTTACATGCTTATTTTATTTTTGCATGCTTATTTTACCTTTTAACTCTTTACCAAACAACAAATTTTTGGACTGGATCAAAATCAAAGCATCTGCAAACAAATAAATTAAATCTTGGTAATAATTATGATGATTTGTGACTGATAGGGTAAAAAATATTGGGGGAAAGGAGAAAATGCTGGTCACCAGCATGTTCTCCCTTTCCCATGATGTTTTTTTTCGGGCTTCTTCCACAGGGTCGTTAAAAGTCGGGATTGTGTGGTAAAGGATTAAGTCGGTAACTGTTAAAGTTCAGAAATAGGTCAGTATTTAAGATAATTTATAGTTCAGGATTATGTAAGTTTTTAAAATAATTTATCATTTAGAATTCGGTAAGTATGTAAGATAATTTATCCTTCAGGATTAGGTAAGTACTTTAGATAATATATTGTTCAGAATTGGGTAAGTATTTAAGATAATTTATAGTACAGGATTAGGTAAGTATTAAGGTAATTTATCATTTAGAATTAGGTAAGTATTTAAGGTAATTTATCATTTAGAATTAGGTAAGTATTTAAGGTAATTTATCCGTCAGGATTAGGTAAGTATATATGATAATTTATTGTTCAGAATTGGGTAAGTATTAAAGATAATTTATAGTACAGAATTAGGTAAGTATTTAAGATAATTTATCCTTCAGGATTAGGTAAGTATATATGATAATTTATCGTTCAGAATTGGGTAAGTATTTAAGATAATTTATAGTACAGAATTAGGTAAGTATTAAGATAAATTACCATTTAGAATTAGATAAGTATTTTTAGGTAATTTATCATTTACAATTAGGTAAGTATTTAAGGTAATTTATCCTTCAGGATTAGGTAAGTATATATGATAATTTATTGTTCAGAATTGGGTAAGTATTAAAGATAATTTATAGTACTGGATTAGGTAAGTACTAGTATTTAAGATACCTTTTTGTTCAGGATTAGGTAAGTAAGATAATTTATTGTTCAGGATTAGGTAAGTATTTAAGATAATTTATTGTTCAGGATTAGGTAGTTATTTAAGATAATGCTTTCTGTTCTATTACAGGTGGTTTAGATGATGCCCTCAACAATATACTAGAACTGTGTAATGAGCAAGGGGTACCTTTTGTTTTTGCCCTTGGGAGACGAGCTTTAGGCAGAGCATGTGCCAAACTAGTGCCAGTCAGTGTGGTGGGAATTTTTAATTACGAGGGATCTGAGGTTTGTCATGAAAACTCTTTCTCAATTCTTTACCAATGGACCGAGTCCTGGTAGCTCAGTTGGTAGCATGCTGGACTTGACAATGAAAGGTTCTGGGTTTGATCCCTAGCGCGGTCAATTTCTTTCTAAGTATTGATGATAGTCATTGCGACAGGATTCATTCTTCTCCCGCCACAGACCATCGTTTTTATGATGATTATGTGGGAAAGCAGCCAGTGGTTTGGAAAGAAAATTGTGCAAAGTACTGGTAGAAGAGACTCGAGGAAAGCATGGATAGGTGCACTGGCTGCTGGGATATAACTGAAATATTGTAAACGCCATACAATATATCAAGCTTTACCAGTGGATAGTTTGAAAGTATATGAAAATGACAAATGTGGCCCAAAGGAAGGGATTTGTCAGTAAAAGAGAAAAACACTTGGAAAAGGAGAAGATGGTTGAACATTACCAGTATTTTCAAAAGCTTTTATCTTCAGCGTCATTTAAATAGCATACTGCTTAGTAAAAAGTTAATTTTCTGCTATAAGTTTGCCATCTGCAAACATCGCATCATTTTTCTGCTAGTGGGGAACACACACCCATGGGCAGCAGACCCTCGTTATCTCTGGCCAGAAATGATCTCCTTAGATTTTGCCTTAACTCATTACCGAACGACAAAACTTTAGGTTTGTACAAATTGAAAGCATTTGCAGATGACAAAACAAAAGTGACTGAAAATTTGAAATTTGTTTTGTGAATAGTAGAAAACATTGTAGGAAAAGGAGAAAATGCTGGTTACCAGCATTTTCTCCTTTTCCACAATGTTTTCTAAAGGCTTCTTTCTCAGGGGCGTCAAAATTAGGGATTGTGTGGTAATGGGTTAATGTATGAGTCTACAAATAGTCTCAAAACAAAAGAGGCTTTGGACCAAACATGATCATATAATATATAATTAACACATGTATATAATTAATGCTTATTTGACATTTTAAAAAAATGAATGGGGAAAAATCTTGGCATTGACATTTGAAAGAGTATTGGCTAACATTTTTAGCCAACCTGTTCATTTGCATATAAAGTAAATAATGTGCATAACAATTTAATTCTTTACTAAACAACAAAATTCTAGACTGGTCCTAATTGAAAGCAGTTGCAGACGACAAATTAGACATAACTCAGAAACTGAAATTTGTTTACAGCAGGGCAGAAATCATGGTTGGAAAAGGAGAAAATGCTGGTTACCGGCATTTCTCCTTTTTCCACAATGTTTTCAAAAGGCTTCTATCTCAGGGTTGTTAAAATCATTAATTGTTTGTTAAAGGGTTAATTTCATCAAATCAAAGTTAACTATATTTTGTATTCCAGGAGAACTTCAAAAGTTTAGTATCCCTAACAGAGAAAGCCAGAGACTCTTACAAAGAGATGATCAGTCAGATAGAGAAAGAGATAGCGGACCAGCCTCCTCGAACACACGTTCCTGGCGTGCCACACATCTTTGCACACATGGGTCATTCCAGAACACCGAGTGGCTGTAGTGTAATATCATTTACATCTAGTATTCTTTCTGAACCTATCTCGGAGAACTACCCTTACTCTGAACCTGAGACTGATAATCGTGGGTATGAGATAGAGAAAATAGCTGGGGCTGATGATGATGATGATGATGATATGACGGAAAGAGGCAATAAATGTGACAGAAGTGCTCAAGATAAGAATAAAGAAACTTTTGAAAAGGATCCGTATGAGGCAGACGATGAAAGTGGTGGTACTAAAAAATTGTCCAACAAAATATCAAACAGTGATGTACATATATCTCAACATATCAGTAGTGTTAAAAATAACTTGCCAGATTCTGGCAGTTCAAATATTACACAGTCAAAACTACAGTTAGATAAAAGTGAAGTACAATCAGTCAAGATATCAGGTGTTACAGTAAACAGTCATATAGACAGAGTCGATGACAATCTGGATGACGATGATAAAGATACCTTAGATCACGTAAGTGACATTGAGGATATGGACGGGCTGGAACAGAGAGATAACGATGAATTTACGGATGAGATCAGTGACAACGATCAATCTCATGAAGATTGTGACACAATTCAAGAACTGCCATTCATAGAATCTGTTCATCACTTCGATTTACATGAAATTCTCTCCACGCATTCATCCAAGACTTTAGAAAATGGCGAGGAAGTTCTGTCCACCCATTCATCTAAAACTACTCATTCATCTAAAACTCCGGGAGATGGAAGTGCATTACATGGAGAAAAGGGCTGTAAGATAAAGATTGATATCAAGCACGGAGAAACAAGTGGTACTTTATCACTGAAGGGCAAAAACTGTCTTGACAAAGAAAACAGAACTCTTACCTGGGTGAAAGAAGCTCAAACTTTACATTTCAATGACGAGATTGAAAAAGCTGGAGATTCTGAAGAGAGTTCACTAGATGTCAGTAATGTTTCCCTGGAATGTTTGGATGCGGTTGCGTGATGTCTGTATGTGTATGGGTGAATCCTTTATTAAACAATTCTGTGCTTTATGACCCTATGAAAGAAGCTTTTTAAAACAATATATAACTTACTTCATTTCATTCTTTACCACACAATGACAACTTTTGACGACCCAGATGTAGAAGCACTCTGTTTTTTACTCTTTCAAAGATAATCTCTAATCTCATTTAATCCTTAACCAAAATAGCCGAATGATACTTGGCGTTCTATTTATATGCCTACTTACATATTCAGCATTTTTTCGTTTGGTGAAGGGTTAAATCTTTACCTGACGACCTAATACATTGTAATAGACTGGTCCAAATTGAAATCATTTACAGACGACGACCTAATACATTGTGATAGACTGGTCCAAATTGAAATCATTTACAGATGACGAAATAAATTCAATGGAAAAAATATAACTTTGGTTTGGAAAGGATAGAAAACATTGTGGTTAAAGGAGAAAATGCTGGTTACCAGCATTTTTTCCTTTTCCCACAATGTTTTTCAAAAGGCTTCTTTCTCAGAGTCATCAAAAGTTGGGATTGTGTGGTAAAGAGTTAGACATTGCTTAAATGATGGAAATTGTCTTTGAATGAGTAGAAAACAGTATGGACAGAGGAGATAATACTAGTCATTAAGATTTCTTCCTTTCCTCATTATCTTTTCATAAGGCTTCTTTCAAAGGGTCATTTAACTCTTTACTACACGAGAAAATTTTAGACTGGTCCAAATTGAAAGCATTTGCAGTTTGCAAATACTTTCAATTTGGACAGTCTAAAATTTTGTCCTGCGGTAAAGGGTTAAAAAATGTGAGCCCTGCTAGGGGTAAATGTTGCACGCTGATGCACACAGATCAAGTTATCACATTTTCTAACATGATACGTGAATTCGGCTCTATAAACACAGTGCCATGAAAGCATGGTAAAACCCAAGTCATTCTATATAGATTGATGTCATTCTGTATAAAGTAAGTTATTCATTCAGTATAATCTGCATCAGCATTTTTGTTCTAATTATTGACTTGTTTTCCTTTCATTTAGAGTTGGTCATGTTAGAATCCAAATAATCTTTCAATCAGTTATCGTTCGATGAACCATGTTGTGACTTATGAGGCGCAGTGACTAGATCACAGGGGCTATCACCCTTGTGGATAGTTTATGGAGCCTTATTTATGGTACCACAATAGAAAGAAGATTATTTCTTAACCCATTACCACACAATCCCTACTTTTGACGCCTCTGAGAAAGAAGTCTTCAGAAAACATTGTGGGAAAAGGAGAAAATGCTGGTAACCAGCATTTTCTCCTTTTCCCACAATGTTTTCTACCCTTCACAAAACAAATTTCAAATTTTCAGTCACTTTTATTTTGTCGTCTGCAAATGCTTTCAATTTGAACCAGTCTAAAATATTGTCGTTTGGTAATGAGTTAAGGCATTTCTACCCTGAAGCGGAACATTTATTTACACTATAATTTTAATCAGGAAAATATCATTAAAATTCATTACTAATGTAGCATCTTAACAGAGCCACTTTTGGAGATTTCGCCTTCATTGAATTATCATTTCCAATTCTAAAGTCACTGTATCCTTAATTCAAAGGGAGATTATTGCATGAATGAATGAATGAATGAATGAATTTATTTGACTAAAACAAAGTTTTTCGTCATGACACATGAGACAAACACACATTATTACCTCCGTTTAGAAAAAAGTACTACAGATATGAACAGAGACTTTTTTAGGTTTACATTTAAAGAAATTTTGGGGGTTAAAAGTGCTTAGAATTATTGAATCACTATAAATTCTCCATAATCTTACAACAAAAAAAGATTATGCCCTGTTGGCCTTAACCCTTTACCACACAATCACGATTTTTAACACCCCTGTGAAAGAAGCCTTTTGAAAACATTGTTGGTAAAGGAGAAAATACTGATAACCCGCATTTTCTCCATTTCCAACAATGTTTTCTTTCCTTCCTAAAACAAATTCCAATACTTTAGTCACATTCATGTTGTTGTCTGCAAATGCTTTAAATTTGGACCCGTCTAAAATTTTGTCGTTTGGTAAAGGGTTAAGTCAATGGATCCATAATTTCTTTGAATTACAACCAGTTGAAACGTGAGGTACACTGGTCAGGTCAACCTGTGGAGGCTAAGTAGGCCGACCTGAGTCGATACCTTTTACTGATGCATTAACTTATTACCACACAACAATATCTTAGGCTTGCCCAAATAGAAAGCATTTGCAGACGGCAATATAAAAAGTGACAGAGAAATAGAAATTTGTTTTGTGAAGGGTAAAAAACATTGTGGGAAAAGGAGAAAATGCTGGTTACCAGCATTTTCCCCTTTTCTCACAATTTTTTCAGAACTCTTTACATAATGACAAAATTTAAGACTGGTCCAAATTGAAAGCACTTGCAGACGACAAAATGAATGTGGCTCAAAAATTGAACTTTGGTTTGGGAAGGGTAGAAAACATTGTGGGAAAAGGAGAAAATGCTGGTTACCAGCATTTTCTCCTTTTCCCACAATGTTTTCAAAAGGTTTCTTTCTCATGGTCGTTAAAAGTCGGGATTGCGTGGTAAAGAGTTAAGGCTTCTTTCTTAGGATCATCAAAAGTAGAGATTGATGTGATAATGGGTTAAGCCCCCTTTTCACAGAGTATTGTGTTTGTATAGCAACTGTTTAATGTTTTTATTGTTAGGGCATAAATCATTATCATTTTAATTTACATGTTGTAGTTCATATGTTGGTTTATCATTTATATTTTTTTTTTGTTCATACCCAAGGAAGCTGAAAGATATTTATTCGTTCATAAAATCTTGTAGCTTCTACTTACTAGTAACCCTTTATCAAATAATCCCTGGTGTTTACGACCCAGGGGAAGAAGCCCTCTGAAAACATCGTTGGAAAAGGAGAAAATGCTGGTAATTAGCTTTTTCTCCGTTTCCCACAATTTTTTCTACTCTGCTACAGTCAAGTTTCAATTTTTGAGTCACGTTTATTTTGTTCTCTACAAATGCTTTCAATTTGGACCAGTCTAAAATTTTGTCATGTGGTGAAGAGTTAAAGTTTTAGTGGTGGCTAAATGTCATCCAGATGGTAAAATACATTTAGATTGAGATTGTACCATTTACAAGTATGGAAATTACTGTCTAGATGTCTTCTTATATGGTCTGTCCTAAAGTTAGCTGCTGGTAGAAAAACAAATTCTTAACCCTTTACTCCATAGATACTCATTTCTACGCATTACTCGTAGGAGCCTTTGGAAAACATTGTGGCAAAAGGTGAAATTGCTCATAATGAGTAATTTCACCTTTTGTCACAATATTTTCTATGCTATCAAAGGGTGTCATATACACATATGAAACGGCTTCATCCTTGCTGTTATTTAGGGTCAGTTAGATTGCTCATGATGAGCAATTTCACCTTTTGTCACAATGCTTTCTATGCTATGAAAAGGTGTCATATACACATAAGAAACAGCTTCGTCCTTGCTGTTATTTAGGGTCAATTAGAGATATCATAGAAATGCCTTATGGGGTAAAGGTTTAACACAGAGAGAGTAGTGTAAGTTACAAGAACTTGTTTGTCAATGGATATAAGATAAATACAGTATGTTTAATCCTTTTCCAGAAGACAAAATGTTAACCTTGTCCAAATTGAAAGCATTTGCAGATAACAATTTCCATGTAGTGCAATCTTGCTTTTATAGGGTAGAAAACATTGTGGAAAAAGGAGAAAATGCTGGTTACCAGCATTTTCTCATTACCCACAATGTTTTCAAAAGGCCTCTTCTACAAGGTTGTGAAAACTCAAAATTGTTTGGTAAAGGGTTGAACTAATAGCCTTGGAATTTTCACTGAAAAAAGTAAGTGCGCGTGGGTGGGGTGCGCTTGTATCACATGGACTTTAAAATCAACACACATAAATGTCATACTATCACTTGTACATTTCGACAGTACATATCAATTTTGTATATGAGAATCATACATGACACAATAAATGTAGCTATGCAAGATAACAGTTGTTTTGCTAAATTTATTAAACTAGCATCTTTAGCCAGTTATGATGATAACAAAATTGCAAGTTAACTCATTACCAAACGACGAAATTTTAGACTGGTTCAAATTGAAAGCATTTACAGACGACCAAATGAAGATGACTGAAAAATTGAAATTTGTTCTGGGAAGGGTAGAAAACACTGTGGGAAAAGGAGAAATTGCTGGTAACCAGCATTTTCTCCTTTTCCTACAGTGTTTTCAAAAGGCTTCTTTCTCAGGGGCATCAAAAGTAGGGATTGTGTGGTAATGGGTTAATAAATTTCAAGGTAGTAGACCCCTAATAGCTCTAGTGCTGCATTGCATAAAGTTTTCTTGATAGTTGATAAATACGGATTTATACAGGAATGATACTTTGGCACATTTTTAATTGACCAGAAATTTTTTTATGCCAATCTTGAATTTATTTGTAGGTACTTTTGTTAGTTTCCAGAAAAGGGAGGTAATTACCATCTCTTTTTGTAATGAAAATACAGTGGTTTTAGATTTATGAATGATAATTCTAGAAAAGACAAAAAGGGAAAAGTGGCTTAGTTAAAGCAGTACAATAACACTTTTTTTTAATCAGCAAATTTTGTAGGATAATATTATTGTGGAAATGGCTGTTTTCTATCAGGGGTCTACTACGTTAAATTAACATTTTTAGTCAGTTATGATAATACTAATTTGCAGCTTCAAAGATGTAATTGTGGAAATATTGAACAAAGAAGCAGACTCTTTACATCAAAGATCAGACTGTACATTCTGAGTGGTCTGATCTTAAATCTTGTTCTTTAGCATCCAGATAAGCAATTCAATCTGGCCCAGCTCTCAACCAAACGATACAAATTTTGGACTCCACGTAATTTAAAGCATTTGCAGACAACAAAGTACATGTAGTTTAACCCTTTACCACACAATGACGATTTTTATCGACCCCTGAGATAGAAGCCTTTTGAAAACTTTGTGAGAAATGCAGAAAATGCTGGTAACCAGCATTTTCTCCTTTTCCCACAAAGTTTGCTATTCTATCAAAGAAAATTTCATACTTCGATCCACTATGAAATTATCGTCTGCAAATGCTTTCGATTTAGATAGGTCTGAATTTCTGCTGTGTGGTAAAGGGTTAAATCATGACTTCTTTTATTGATATGGTAGAAAACATTGTGGGAAAAGGAGAAAATGCTGGTAACCAGCATTTTCACCTTTTCCCACAATGTTTTTTAAAGGTTTCTTTTTCAGGGGTGTCAAAAATAGGGATTGTGTGGTAATGGGTTTAAGGTTAAGTATTCATTATTACTCATGCAATGTTTTATGTGGTCTTGAAATTTGTAAAGCAATTATTTTTGTAAATATTAATGTAAGTTAAAGTACCAATGTTTATTTTTGTTTGTTTGTTCGAATGTGCATGCATATTTTAGCATACTTAGGATATTTGATCAACAACAACAGCAGCTGATGTTTGCAGTCTATGCAAAACTGTTGTACCTTGATGATTGTCAAGCAGATTGTAAGTTGCTTTCACTGTGTGTTTTGGTCATGTGAAGACTCCCAAGTCTTGTCTCAGTTCTACACTGCATGATTTTGTGTAATATTATGAGCAAAACAACCTCAACACTTTACCAAACAACGAAATTTAAGACTTGTCCAAATTGAAAGCATTTGCAGACATACAAAGTAAATATAACTCAAAAGCTGAAATTTGTTTCCAATAGGGTAGAAAACTTTGGGGGAAAAAAGGAGAAAATGCTGGTTACCAGCATTTTCTCCTTTTCCCACAATTTTTCAAAAGGCTTGAATATCAGGGTCGTAAAAACCAGGGATTGTTTGGTAAAGGGTTAACCCTTTACCACATGACAAGATTTTAGACCTCTCCAAATTGAAAGCATTTGCTGATGACAGTTTGATTGTGTCTCATGTAAAATGAAGAAAACCAGAAGAAAAGGTAACCAGCATTTTCTCCTTTTCCCACAATGTTTTCAAAAGCTTTGTTTTTCGGGGGTTTAAAACTCGGGATTGTGTGGTAAAGGGTTAAAAAGGCATCCTGACAATCAGAGAGTAAACAAAAGCTGTTAAAACTTCACGTTTATATAATCTAGTTAGCTGTGAAAAATTATTCACATTTGAAAAACATTGTGGGAAAAGGAGAAAATGCTGGTAAACCAGCATTTTCTCCTTTTTCCCCACAATGTTTTCTACCTTTTCCCAAAACAAAATTTAAATTTTGGAGTCACAAAAATTTTGTCATCTGCACATGCTTTCAATTTGGACCAGTCTAGAATTTTGTTGTTTGGGAAAGGGTTTATTCTTCTCTAGATTACAACATTGGAGGTGTGTGGAAATTGAAAGTATTTTCTGATGACAATTTTTGATTTGGCATAACCCTTTCACAAACGGCAAATTTTGGACCAGAATTCAAAGCGTTTTGCATATGACGACAGTGGCTAAAAATATGATTTTTTTCAAAATGATAGGGTAGAAAACATGGTGGAAAAAGGAGAAAATGCTGGTTACCAGCACTTTCTCCTTTTCCCACAATGTTTTCTAAAGGCTTTTATTCCTGACACGTAAAAACCAGGGATTGTTTGGGAAAGGGTTAACCCATTACCAAACAACAATATTTTAGGCTTGTCCAAATTGAAAACATTTGCAGACGACAAAATAAAAGTGACTGAAAATTTGAAATTTGTATTGTGAAGGGTAAAACATTGTGGAAAAAGGAGAAAATGCTGGTTACCAGCATTTTCTCCTTTCCCCACTATGTTTTCTAAAGGCTTCTTTCTCAGGGCGTCAAAAGGAGGGATTGTGTGGTAATGGGTTAAATATTGGTACTTTTCTTTGAAATGGTAGAAAACATTGTGGGAAAAGGAGAAGCGTTAAGATAGTTTGTTCATAAAGATATATATTTACTTTCTCAACAGTAATTATACCCCCGCAAAACATATGTTTTTGCGGGGTATACTGGAATCCGCCTGTCTGTCCGTGTGTCCGTCTGTGTACAAAATACTAATAATTTTGTGTCGCGAACTCCTCCAGTTTTCTTTCAATTGTATTGAAACTTTGCATATATCGTCGGTGTACTTCCAATATATCGGGTCCTGTGTGGCTCAGTGGTAAAGTGTAGGACTCGTGACCTGGAGGTCCCAGGTTCGAGCCTTGCTGGCTCCACTGGGTTTTTTTCACAGGAGTGTCCTTGAGCAAGACACTTCAAAGCCTAGCCTAGTACTGGTGAAACTCAGGAAACATGAATATGTGATCTGTTGCCGTGATGTAACTGAAATACTGTTGAAAGCGGCGTAAAACACCATTCAAACATTCAAACTTCCAATATATTGTCGGTGTAACAAGCTATATTTACAAAGTTTTGGAAGTACACCGACGATATACTGATCATATGTTGAAGATTTGCAAGACACAATTTTCAAACTCTAAATGGTTGAGGAATTATCTTCCCTTGAACTTGGCACTCTTTTCTGTCAAAGCGCTGGCGGGGGTATTAAGTCACATTCAGTGACAGCTCTAGTTTTGTTTAACTCATTACCACACGACAAAATTTTAGACTGGTTCAAATTGAAAGCATTTGCAGACGACAAAATAAAGGTGACTGAAAAATTGAAATTTGTTCTGGGAAGGGTAGAAAACACTGTGGGAAAAGGAGAAAATGCTGGTTACCAGCATTTTCTCCTTTTCCTACAGTGTTTTCAAAAGGCTTCTTTCTTAGGGGTGTCAAAAGTAGGGATTGTGTGGTAATGGGTTAAATTGTTGATAAATATGAAAGTGTGTTATTTTTTGTATGGAATGCAATGGCTATTGAGTTTATATAGTTTTAATTGTAACATGCCGAGATTTTAAGGAAAGATTACATATACAGTAATATATACAGATCTTTTAATATAATTGTTGATCCTTTACCAAACAGTCCCTGGTTTTTATCATCCCCAGGAGGACCCCTATTGAAAACACTGTGGGAAAAGGAGAAAATGCTGGTAACCAGCATTTTCTCCTTTTCCCACAATGTTTTCTTTTTTTTTTTTTCAATTTTTGAGACATGTTTATTTTGTCGTCTGCAATTGCTTTCAGTTTGGACCAGGCTAAAGTTTTGTCGTTTGATAAAGAGTTAAAATATAAAGATCTATGACCCAGAATTTTAGACTGGTCCAGTTTCAAAGTGTTTTAGTCATGCTGTGGCAAAATGGGTTAAACCCTTTACCCCGTAAGGCATTTCTATGGTATCTCTAAATTGACCCTAAATAATGGCAAGGATGAAGCTGTTTCTGATGTGTATATGACACCTTTCGATAGCAGAGAAAACATTGTGGCAAAAGGTGAAATTGCTCGTCACGAGCAATTTCACCTTTTTGCCACAATGTTTTCCAAAGGCTCCTACAAGCAATGCGTAGAAATGCGTATCTATGGAGTAAAGAGTTAAATGATGTCAGTGATGCAGGAAACCAGGCAAGATATCACATGGTTACAGATCTATAAAATCAATTTTTTGTCAGAATTGGCTGAATTACTGTATATAAGATGCAATTGAATAAGAAACAGATTTGATCCATATCAGCCTGTGCATGCAATACACTGGCCCTTGAATTTGTAGAAAATTTATTAATTCTTTACCAAACAACAAAATACCATTGCTAGACTTGTCCAAATTGAAAGCATTTACAGAAGACATAATGAATGGGACTCAAAAATTGAAATTCCTTCTGGGAAGGGTTCCTTTTCCTGCAATGAAATCTTTCTCAGGGTTGTAAAAACCTGGGATTGTTTGGGAAACGGTTTAATTGCAGAAACATAAAGCCCCATTTTCTACAGACCTTGACAAACTATATTGAATTTGGCTTAATGATATGATTTGTCTAGAGGGGAAGAAAATTTATGCTTCATGTACTTGTAAGTTGCTGTCTGCAGATGCTTTAGATATACTATCCCTTTCCTAAACGGCAAATTCTGGACATGATAAAATTGAGAGCATTTTGCAGATGACAAATTGATAGTTGCTAAAAAGATGATTTTTCTATACGACAGGGTAGAAAACGTTGTGGGAAAAGGAGAAAATGCTGGTTACCAGCATTTTCTCCTTTTCCCACAGTGTTTTCAAAAGGCTTCTATTCCTGACCCGTAAAAACCAGGGATTGTTTGGGAAAGGGCTATAGATGTTTCCTATCTGAAATATGTATATTTATGGACATTTTTCTGTAATACCCATCAAATGATTATTCAAACCAAGTTATTAGACCTATTAGTATTGGAACTTTCCATAACCATTTACCAAACAATCCCAGGTTTCCACGACCCTGTAGAAGAGGCCTTTTGAAAACATTGTGGAAAAAGGAGAAAATGCTGGTAAGCAGCATTTTCTCCTTTTCCAACAATGTTTTCTACCATACCAGTTCAAGATTGCACTATTAGAGCCACACCGAAGTTTTTGTTTGCAAATGCTGTCATTTTGGACAATGCCAAATTTTAGTGTATGGTAAAGAGGTAAATTTTAGACTGGTCCCGTTTGGAAGTATTTGAAGATGACAAATGTTGCTAAAATTGCATGAGTTGTGTGTTAAAAGTTAGAAAACTTCAGCTTCTAGATATTTACTATCTGTGAATGCTCTAGAAATACACTAGGCAAAACTTATAAATGGACACCTGATCTTTTGCGATATTTTTAGTATTCAAAATTTCATTCAAATTTAAGGGGTACCATTTTCACCCAAATTTATACATTGTTTAAAACTTTAAATTTGAATTAGAAACCCTGTACTGCATATGAAAGAACATTGTGTCAAAGGAGAATTTGTTCATTATGAGCAATCTATCATTTTACCTCCATGTTTTGTAACTTTCGGAGCTCCAGATATAGGGAGTAATTTTGATTTCAAAATCAAAAGTACTAAATATTCTCCTCTAAACCCTATGTTGTAGATACTCACTAGAATCGTCTCATCGAGATGATCCTAATGAGTACCCACAACATAAGGTTTCGAAGAAAAACAATGACTTTAGAATACCATCACTCTCTCTTATCTGGAGCTATGAACCTCTTTACAGAGGGATGATAAAATATCTGTAATAGTTTATCGAATAACACTGATTTTATAAAGAGTACCTACAACATAGGATTTCAAAGAGAAACAGTGACTTTCGAATACCATCATTCCCTTATATAGGGAGCGCTGAACTTCTTTGCAGAGGGATGATAAAATGTCTGCAATAGTTTATCGAATAACAATGATTTTATAAAGAATTGCATGAATGGATTTCAGTTTTTTGTTGAAGTTGAGAATGAGAGTATTTAAATGTTTTTGTTTGACAGTTTTGGGGTTAACATTTGCTCATTTTTGTTTGTCCTGCAAAACATGTGTTTTAATTTCCTGAATGTTGGAAATAAATTATATATATTTAATCTCTGCCATTTCTTCTGTTTTCTATCATGTTTAAAAACGTTCTTACAAATGGATGTTGATGTTCACATCAGCACATTTCAGCTCCATTGGAGTTAACAATCCCAGTCTCAAAACACCGTTTGAAAGTAACAAAATAAACTGGCTAAACTGAATTTTAATTGGCTATACTTCTAATTGGCTAAACCTCTAATTGGCCAAACTACGTTTTGATGGGCTTAATCTCTAATTGACTAAAATGAATTTTGATTGGCTAAACCTCTAATTGGCTGAATATCTAATTGGCTATAATGAATTTTGATTGGCTACCACTGTAAAGGATACTGTTTACAGTGGTTGGTAAATACGGGCCCGTGCAGGTCTGAAATTGTAACCTATTATACGTACCCCTCAAGGCAAGATGTGTTGGTATCATTTGACCAAAATTTTGAGCTGTACCCGAGTATAAAGTGTGCATCCTTTTGAGATTTATCGTGCATTCTAACATGACACGTGACTTTGGCTCTATAAACACAGTGCAAGGAAAACATGGTAACACCTGCGACAATCCATGTAGAGTGACGTCATCCTATATCGAGTGACGTCATTCAATGAGTGAGTTATTCAATGGAACATTATCTTCATCCGCGTTTTTACTCTAAGTTTGAACTTGTTTTCCTTTCACTGAGTCGAAATAATCTTCTTTCTATCGAGGTTTATCGTTCAATAAACCACGTTGTGAGTTATGAGGCGCAATGAATAACCCACTCGAGCTATCGCCCTCGTGGATTATTTATTGTGCCTCATAACTCACAATTGTGGTTTATTGAACGATATACTACGATAGAAAGAAGATTATTTCTTAATTTTCTTTCCACAGACAGGAAGTTTTTACCAAACAGCGTAATTGTACCCCCGCAAAACGAACGTTTTTTTTTTTTTTTATTCTTTTTAACTCATTTGAGCACGAAGTGCTCATGGGGAGCTACTGTGATCGCGTTGTGCACATTGTGTGTAGTCCGTAGTCGTCTTTTTACCTTGTGTACACTCTAGAGGCCACGTTCTGAGTCAGATACTCATGAAACTTGTTCGGAATGTCTGTCTCAATAAAATCACATATGTGTTCGAAGTTTTTCATGTCGGGTCAAAAACTAGGTCACCAGATCAAATCTTAGAAAATCATTGTGTGCCCTCTAGAAACCACATTTTCTGCCAAAAGCTCTTGAAAGATGGTCAGAATATTTGTCTTGATAATATCTCTGACGAATTCGATAATGGGTCATGTCGGGTCAAAAACTAGGTCAATAGGTCAAATCTTAGAAAACCCTTGTGTTTCTTCTGGATGACACATTTTCAGTCTGGTACTCCTGAAACTTGCTCAGAATGTTGGTCTCAATTATACCCTGAATGAGTTTGAAAGTGGGTCATGTCAGGTAAAAAACTAGGTCATGGGTCAAAATTTAGAAAAACCTTGTGTATGCTCTACACGCCACATTTTCAGTATGATACTCTTTTAACTTGGTCAGAATGTTTGTTTTGGTGATCACAAAAGAGTTTGATATAGGGTTTTGTCGGGTAAAAAAAACTAGGTCACTCGGTCAAATCTTAGAAAAACCTTTTGTAAACTCTAGGGGCCACATTTTCAGTCAAATACTCATGAAAGTTGGTCAGCGTGTTTGTCTTAGTGCTATCTCAATTGGTACTGTCTAATGAAATATTAGGTCACCAGGTCAAATATTAGAATAAACCTAGGGTATACTCTAGAGGGCACAAAACTCATGAAAGTTGGTCAGAATGTTTGTCTTGATGATATCTTGATAGAGTCCGAAAATGGGTAACGTCGGATAAAAAAACTACATCAGTAGGTCATCTCTTCGAAAACCTTGTTTACTTTCTAGAGGCCTCATTTTTAATGCAATACTCATGAAACTTGGTCAGAATGTGGGTCTTACACCAGTTTGCAAGTGGGTCATTTCGGGTCAATAACTCATGAAAATCTTGGTAGAATGTTTGTCTTTATTACTCAAAACAGATTGAAAATTGGTCTTATTACGTCAAAAGACTTAGGTGAGCGATTCCAGGGCCATCATGGCCCTCTTTTTATTGCTTAGCACTTTACCAAAGTATTCCAGGTTTTGACAACTCTGAAGGAAGAACCCCTTTGAAAACATTGTGGGTAAAGGAGAAAATGCTGGTAACCAGCATTTTCTCCTTTTCCCACATTGTTTTCTACGCTGTTGTAGAAATGCTTTCAATTTGGTTCAATCCAGAAATTTGGTGTTTTCGTACAGGGTTAATGCTTGGAGTATATACGATGACTGTACAAATAAACAGTCGAAAAGGTTTTTATGAATAATTACTGGTCAGAATGGCTGTCATATATGTTAACCTAGCAATTTGTTGTCTTGATTGATTGAATTTGAGTTTTTTAAATCTTCGCCACCCGATGCCCATATGGGCTTTTAATATTGTTACGGGAGATAGTGCAGATAGAGGACGAAACCCATCGTTACACCTGGTTCTTGAACGTGCTCGATGTATAGTACCGTCACACAGGACCTCAGTTTAACATCTCATCCGCAATACTATTAGTATTTTAGATGGCCAGGCGTGGGGATCGAATCCACACCCTCAAGCGACTCGAAACATCACGTTCACGAGTCCAACGCTCTACCTATTGCGCTATGCAGACTGTCTAGTGTCTTATTAAATACGTAGGAAAGCCATGGATAAGGAAGTGGCCACTGTGGTGCACTGTATTGTTATTGAAAATGGCGTGACTAAACACTGTGACGCACTACATTGTCACAGTGAAAGCGGTGTGCAACGTGATTAAGGTAAACGTCTAAATTTTGTTTTTCTGTCGTTTTCTGTGTAAGGTATCTCTACTCAGACACAACAAAATAAAAGACACTGGAACAGATAAACATTTTATGAAGTACTTTCACATGCATAATAGATTATATACTATGGTGTAATATATCTTGGCCATACTGTGAGAAAAAGGAGCCTAATGCATCAGCCAGCGCAGGTCTGACCTGCTTCGAAACTTTTCGCTATCGGTCAATTTTCTCAACGCATTTGCAGATGATAAAGTATAGATTTTTGTCTTTAATAGAACAGAAAACATTGTGGAAAAAGGAGAAAATGCTGGTTACCAGCATTTTCTCCTTTTACCACGATGTTTTCAAAAGACCTCCTCCTAAATGGTCATTAAACCTCGTGATTTTTTGGTAAAGAGTTAAATTTTATACCTAACTGTCTAATCAAATGATATTGTACGAAATAACAGGCTTTCCACCTAATATATAGGATCTGACATGAGTGGGCTGTTGAGATAAGATTTTTATTAAATGAGTCGAGGGAAATGTTATGAAGCGAGCCTTTGGCGAGCTTAATAACATTTCCCTTGACGAGTTTAATAAAATCTTACAACAATAGTCCACGAATATCAGATTCTTTTTATCACATAACGATATTTCACAAATATAGATCAGATAACGCGGTACATTAATGCACCGCGGTATTTTCCATAAGACCATTTCACTTGTATGAAATACGTACAATATGACGTCAAAAATGACTTCACACAAACATGATATCAAACGTGTATGAGATAAGAAAATTCGTAATGAGTATATAACACTGAAAACAAGGGAGGTTATATGATAAAGCTTTGTATCATCAGGTAGGTATACTTCGCATGACTTATAGCGAGTGTTACTTATACCCACGTCACACTAAAATCGTTCTCACTCCATTCCGAAATTTGTTGCCAAACGGACTAAAACTGTGTTCGGACATAGTGGGCGTAGTAACAACCTTTTACGATCTGTTTACGAACTTAATTGACGGGTTAGGACGGGAAGGGTGCTCAAGAACTTTGAGCCTGTTCAAATTTTTTTGCCGTCTATTCTGTCCTGTAATTAGACGGAGTGACAACATACTGGAAACGAGATGAACATACTACAAACGGAACTACCATACTTCGATCTCAGTCCTAGAGACGCGTTGTGCACAGTCGGGCATCAATTTGGTATGTAGCGTTTGCATTGGACTGACTGAAATTATATGTCCTTTCCCGACCGCAGTCTGTTTCACGATTTTGTTGACCGGTGTAAGATTTTCTAAGAACAGGTTTGGTGAAAGAGGGGCTTCAGGCACTGTCAGGCCAAAATTACACGTTCTACCTCGACTGCAGCCCGTTTTCCATTAATGTCTGGACGGAATAAGAACGGTTATAAGAACTAGTTTGGTGTGACAGGGGCTTTATACCATTAATGTTTAAAATCTGAAAGCATTAAGCAGCCAGTCATAAGTAAATGTCTATGTATACATACTAAGTCTCAGACTGAAAGTCTTGGCGTCCATGAAAGTAGGTCGTAGGATCCAAATTTAGGCTCCCCTCCGTACTGTCCTTATACGGGACTTCTTTCATATCGGATGAATTTTCTATAAGATCATTTAAATTAGTTAAAGACCCAAAACTGGTACCAGGTGTGTCATACTTCACAATTTTTTCCTCAGATTTATCACCAACGGTTATCCTCGTTCTGTAGTTAAATGGTTTAACTCTTTCAATCGGTCTATCGACATAGTTAACCGCTACTGGATCTTCTACATACTTTACAATTGGTTGTATAATCGGTTCCACACTGGTTGGTGCGTATTTAATGACCGGAACAGATTCAACGCCACCGTCTGAGTATCGCCGACCTTCATTGAGCTCTACTAGTGCCGTTCTATCGAAAGTGTCCGAATAACTTCTATGAAGCCCAACTTCAACGAGCTCGACAGGTGTCTCGATGACTGTGGGAAGTGATGGGCTTTCAAATAGGCTGTAGTCTGTGATGAATGCGTCTGCTTTCTCTGGGTACACGTGATCTAGTGAAAATAATGAGACCGATGGAAAACTGAAGACAAAAAGGGTTAACCCTTTACTCCATAGATACTCATTTCTACGCATTGCTTGTTGGAGCCTTTGGAAAACATTGTGGCAAAAGGTGAAATTTCACCTTTTGTCACAATGTTTTCTGTGCTATCAAAAGGTGTCATATACACAGAAGAAAATGCTTCATCCTTGCTGTTATTTAGGGTCAATTAGAGATATCATAGAATGGGGTAAAGGGTTAAAGTAAACACACCGTAAAAAAAGAATAGCCAATGAACTTATTTTCTTACCGCACAACCACTGACTTATAACGATTCTGTGAAAAACAGCTTTGAAAACCGGCTTTGCAGGCTCATAATTTCTTTTTTACATTCATAAGGGAGAGAAACAATACGTGGTGTAAATGGATTCAAATTTTGTTAATAATTTTTCCATAAAAAGAAGCATGCCCGTAAATACCTACGTTGAACATAAAATTGCACATACATGTGCGTATACCGGGCTACATCATTGTCATTAACTGTTTAGGTTGACAAGACATGTAAACTAAACATGCTGAATCCTGATAAAGATAGTACTGCATGCTGGTCCCATAGCTCGGCTGCAGTTGTAAAAGAAAAGTCGAAAAAACGGCATTACTCTGTCAATTATATTCTGACAATTGTTTGCCCCTGTTGTATGGGTTCCCCATTTGATAGTAAACAACTGGTCCAAATTTGAAGTTGCGGACAAATACATCTCACCTGCACCTTGTTACTGAAGCAGCACATACGAGATAATGGTTTTTAGAGCATACTTCACCTCTGTGCTGGACCGTTCACCCATGTGACCCCACAAGAAATTCGGTCATAAGCAACACTTATTTAAAGTTTCAGGGTCCAAGTTCAATTAGCTATTGAGTTAGGACACGCAAACAGTGTTCACCTGTGACCTTGATCTTTCACCAGTATAACTCATATAACTCATATAAATAGTACTCCTCCTTTCTGTCACGAGCAACATTTTCACAAAGTTTCAGGATCCTATGTCTAACGGCTTTTGAATTAGAGCAGGAATGATTTTCAAACAATGTTCACTTGTGACCTTGACTTTTGACACGTTACTGTCAAAAAATAGGGTACCTCTTTGGGTTATGCACAGCATATGTATACAGTTTCAGAGTCCTAGGCCAAAGAGCTTTCAGTTTCAGCACGGAAAGGAAAACCTTGACGGATTGATGGATGAAGAAACGGACAGAGATGAATAGTGAAACCAGTATTCCCCCTCTACTTCGTAGGTCAAGGTATGAATATGTTAAAAATGACAACGATATAAAATATCAAGGTTTTTGCACTACGTACGCAGCGACGACGCAGGGTTATGAAGATACCTTGCGGGGCCAAAATCAATACCAAATAACGAGTAATCTCCCTTACATGATCTGCGATCGTGCTTGTCACGTGAGTACCTCGAAGATCGTCTATATAACCTATCAGATCTGTCGCCGTCATCTGACAGTATGGTCTCCCGCTTGCTTGTGTACGGGTCTCTTGGATACGAGCCTGCATGAAACAAAAATGTTGCAATAGTATCTATCGTTAACCCTTTACCACACAATCACAGGTTTTAACAACCCTTGTGCTCTTGAAAAAAAAAAAAGAATGAGAAAAGCAAAAAAAAAAAACAAAACTGCTGATCAGCATTTTTTCATTTTCATACGGTTTTCCATCCTTTCTAGTGGACTGGTGATAGTCATTGTGACACGATTCATTTCTCTCCCCACGCTGATCATTATTTTGACCATGGTTATGTGCGAAAGCAGCTATAGAGGCTTAGGAAGGGTAATGTGTGAAGTACCAGTTACAGAAACTCCAGGAAAGCATAAATAGGTGTAATAGCGGCCCTGATATGATTGAAATCCGTACTTAACATCACACAATGAAACGACCAATCTGCAACCAGCGCCGAGTATGAATGCATAGCCATAAAGGCTGCTGGTACCACATAAACAACTGAATCATCTGGGATATTATTGACCCTTCACCAAATAATCCCTGGTTTTTACGGTCCTGAGGAAGAAGCCTTTTGAAAACTTTGAGGGAAAAGGAGAAAATGCTGGTAACCAGCATTTCCTCTTTTTCCCACAATGTTTTCAACCCTTCCCAGAACGAATTTCAATTTCTGAGTCGCATTAATTTTTTTTTTGTCTACAAATGCTTCTAATGCTGACCAGTCTAAAATTTCATTGTAATTTTGTTTGGCAAAGAGCTAAATGAAAGTCAAACCTAGCTTCTAGCAGCAAAAAGGTAGCAGACCCGTAATAAAAACCAGCTTTTTCCGCTATAATATTATCCTACAAAAATTGCTATGATTAAAAATGAGTATTATTGTATTACTTTTTTGTCCTTCTTAAAATTATCATTTATAAATCTGAAACCACAATTATTCTCATTACAAAGGTATAATAATAACTCCTTTTTCTAGAAACTATTAAAAGTATGAAAAAAAATATCAAGATATACATCAAAGGCATTTCTGGTCGGTTAAAAATGTGCAAAAGTATTATTTCAGTATAAATTCGTATTGATCAACTATCAAGAAATTTTATGCCATACTGCACTAGAAGTGTTACGGGACCACTACACTCCTAAAATATTGTTCATCTTCGCAGGCCAAGGATACTAAGGTAGTATCCTTGGCCGCTCGCCTCTTTAAAAATCGAAGATCCCGATTCGTCATTTCATTGGATGCGATCAAAACCCATCGCGTCCAATCAAACCATTCGTTACAAGAAATCTCTCGCAAAACAGACAACCATAATGGCGGCGCCCGTAAAAAAACGAAACTTGTCGTGTTTGTGACGACAATTTGCCAAAAAAAAAGTAGACGATCGATATTTGATAAATTATTTTCATGGTTTACGATCAATTATGTGAAATATTAGGTCGGGTTCCACAGCCAAATGATTGGTAATCATCGTATGTCTGTTCGTCATATTTGATGCAAAGCCTAACAAATTTTATTACGAGCATTTTGATTGGTCAGAAATAACATCAGCAAAGGTTACGCTGAGAAAAGTGTCGACCCATCTATACTAAAGATCCTTTAGGCTTCTACAGGGGCGTAGCCGCCTGTTCGCAAAACGAAGTTGCGTACACCTGAAAAAAAAGAAGAAACGTCACCAGAGGCCACCCAAATAGCTTCTGTAATATTCAATAATTTTCTGGGCATAAGATCTTTCACACCCTCCTCGATACTCGATAGGTGGGGCAGCGGGAGTTTCGATTTTTAAAGAGGCGAGCGGCCAAGGGTACATAACGAACAAAGTGGAGTTAGTACCCTTGGCTTGCAAAGATGTGTTTAGGTGTGCTCATTTGAATAGTGGTGGTCTGCACAAAGCAGAGTAAAAAGGTATCCTCACATTTATTACACTATATATGGCCTGCTACACGCGAAAAGGGGCATTCAGACATTTGCGTAAAGTGTTGTTTCGGATCAGCCTGCGCAGGCTGATCCGAAACGACACTTTCCGTTTTTATACACTTTCCCGTTTTGCACAAGTCCACTGAAGAACAAAATCCAGTATAGTCGTAAAGTACCGTCTCGGATCAGCCTGCGCGTACAGCGCTGGCTGATCCGAGACGACACTTTACGCAAATGTCCGAATGAACCTTTTTTGCGTGTTGCAAGCCATATGGGCTCATGGTCTGAAAAAGATTAAATTAAATACATCGACATGATACGCTATATGCAGCAAGTTATCGTGTAATGGAGGATCCATTAAATCCACACTGTCTAAGAACCGACTAATTTATGAGGTAGACTGGTCCTTTGACACGCAAAAAAAATGAGCGACAGAAAAAAAGTTTCAAACTAAGTCAGAACGCACGTACTGCGTAGGCTGACCTGGGTCGATACTGTATAATGATGCATCTGACCCTCTATTTTTTCTATAAAGTATAGTTTATTACCATATATCCTATCTTCTGTCTCCACGACGGTCAAATTATCACCAGTGTATGCATTTTTACTGAAAAAGAAAAAAAGATAAATAAAGACATTTAATTTAAATGCTGTTCCATCACTATTGCGTATCGGCTTGCGAACGTCGTGATAAGAAAAGAATGCCGAGACAACGCCCCAGTAACGTCAACTTGCGTGGCTAATAGTCTTTGTTATGTAGCATGATCTCCTTGTACGCGAAGATAAAACGTTTTTTTTTATTTTAGCCAGCACTTAAAAATACGTAGCACAAGCGTAGCAGCTCTGATATGTCTGCTGTTCGTCGATGACTGCCTTGTTTACACAATGCCGAGGCTGCACATAAGAAAAGAACGTCGTGCTTACGAAGCGATTACGTCACGCTTACGCCTCAGTACGCTGTACTTTACATCCCTGAAATCCATACGAACACAGACACGCCATAGAAACGTCAAACATACGCCGTGTATTTTATTTTGAGCAAAATACGCTTCAGTTCTTGGCGATTGACCCCCGCATAAAGAAATTTCGTTGCATATGCCGCTGATCAGTACGCAATAATGAGAGATTAGCATTAACTAATAAACCGAAGGATAACCCATGGTAAATTATGGGAGTCGTTGAGGGGGCCTAATGCATTTACAAAAAGTATCGACCCAGGTCAACCTGCAAAGTCCATGCAGGCAGATCTAGTCCAAAACCTTCCTTCAGTAAATTTTCTGCATTTCCAAGAGCCAGTTTACCCAATAACCCATTACCACACAATCCCTACTTTTGACGCCCCTGAGAAAGAAGCCTTTTGAAAACACTGTGGGAAAAGGAGAAAATGCTGGTAAGCAGCATTTTCTCCTTTTCCCACCGTGTTTTCTACCCTTCCCAGAAGATATTTCAATTTTTCAGTCACCTTTAACTTGTCGTCTGCAAATGCTTTCAATTTGAACCAGTCTAAAAATTTGTCGTGTGGTAAAGAGTTAACTTAGTTGATTGTTAAATGAGATGGGTTTTACGGCTTCAAAATTATGTTATAGATCTAACTTGCTTGCTTTAATGCATTCTGATGCATTAACTCATTACCAAACGTCAAAATTTTAGGTTTGTCCAAATCAAAAGCATTTGCAGACGACAAAATAAAAGTGGTCCAAAATTTGAAATTTGTTTTGTGAAAGGTAGAAAACATTGTGGGAAAAGAAGAAAATGCTGGTAACCAGCATTTTCTTCTTTTTCCACAATGTTTTCTAAAGGCTTCTTTCTCAGGGGCGTCAAAAATAGGGATTGTGTGGTAATGGGTTAAACCTCCTTTTGCCTGACAATGACTCGGCAATTAATAAATTTCTTGTCACTGAAATTGTAGATAGGAAATGTAGAATATAACTCTAGATAAAAATGCAACTCGGTCTCTTAAAAAGTTTGACGCAAGTCACTTTTCCTAGTATTCCATTGACGACCTGCGCAATCGGACCCTTATTTACAATGTCCACAAAATGAAAGCCAAAACACTTCGATTTTTCACAACACAATTCCAAGTTGTAACGATCCTGAAGATGACAGCCTTTGAAAACATTGTGGGTAAAGGGGATTTAAATGCTAGAAACCAGCATTTTCTCATTTTTTCGCAATGTTTGTAATCTTGTAAAGACAAATAGAATCAGCTGAACCCAATTCAAGATAGGTGTCGCCTTAGTGAAATTTGTCGTATGGAAAAGAGCTGATATGCAAATATGTGAATCGATAATGTCACGCAATTGCGTCAATTACGTCATATTACGTCATCTTTGTTTACACATCTCATACAGGAGCCTGGCCTACTCTAACACATTGATGAAAAAAAAAAAGGATACCCAATTTCGTAAAGTTTCGGGTTTTCGGCGCACCAACCGGCACAACAAATAAAACAAATCACGACCAAGGCAAGAAATGCGCAACCAACACCCACTGCCAGTATTAGGACTTCTCTCTCGTCGAAACCTGTGAAGAAAAACATTATTGTAAATTCTATCAGACAGTGTCCATGAAGCTCAGACTGCACGTTCCATGTGTCCGCTTTCTTACAATGTTTTCAGAATGCTGCTTTTTTATGGTTTTAAAACCAGGGATTGTTTGGTAGAGGGTTAATAGGTTTGATAATATTACGGCGATCAGTTCACCTGCGCATGTGTTTCTTGGCTCTCTTACACCAGTACTGACATACATTTCTTTTCAAGTTACTACTTTTCTCATTTAAACCATTACCACACAATCTCTACTTTGACGACCTGGTGAACGAAGCCTTTAGAAAACATTGTAGGAAAAGGAGAAAATGCTGGTAACCAGCATTTTCTCCTTTTCCCACAATCTTTTCCTCCCTTCACACACACAAAAATCAAATTTTCAGTCACTTTTATTTAGTTGTCCGCAAATGTTTTCGATTTGAACAATCCTAAAATAATATTGTTTGGTAATGAGTTAACGTAGTGGACGCGTAATAGAAAACAGCTGTTTCCACTGTACATAACATTATCCTACAAAATTTGCTAATTTTATACACGACTATTAGATCTTTTGTACTACTTTCACCGATCCACTTATAATTTTTCGTCTTTCCTGGTATTATCATTTATGAATCTAAAACCACCATATTCCCATTACAAAAGGATATGTAAATTACCTCCCTTTTCTGAAAAATAACAAAAGTATGATGAAAAAATTTCAAGATAGACATCTAACGAAGTTGTGGTTGGTTAAAAATGTGCAAAAGTATTATATCTGTTTAAATTTGTCTTTATCAGCTGTCAAGAAATTTTATGCCTTATTGTACCAGAAGTATTATGGGTCCACTACCTTAAATGCATCAAAGTCGAGAAGCCAAAAGTCGCAAGATATCATTTCCAAAAACCACCAGTCAGATCTTTACGTTAACCATTGAGCTACTCGGCCGCTCGCCGCCTCTTTACCCCGTAAGCCATTTCTATATCTCTAATTGACCCTAAATAACAGCAAGGATGAAGCAGTTTCTTATGTGTATATGACACCTTTGGATAGCATAGAAAACATTGTGACAAAAGGTGAAATTGCTCGTCACGAGCAATTTCACCTTTTGTCACAACGTTTTCCAAAGACTCCTACAAGCAATGCGTAGAAATGAGTATCTATGTAGTAAATGGCTATATAAAGACAGCTATACCTGATTCACAATCAGGTGTTGGTGCGGGGTTCCACTCTCCGTTAGAACACAGTACGTTATAAGGAATCGTCTTCTGACGTCCAAATCCGGAACAGCCAATCACAACGAACGTGCCCTCTGCAGTTTGGTCCGTGCTCAAAACGAGTTTGCCGTTTTCAGTCGACAGTGAGGGGCATTCTAAAAATATAGGTACACGAGGAGATCATTAAAGGCCGCTATAAAGCTGCTTAAAAAATCTCCACACCATTAATCATTGAGAAAAATATTCATTGAGAGGCCTTGTTACAAATACGGGGGATCTTACATGAGTGTTTATAAATGTCGAGCGTCAAATACAATTTAGTCAACGAGTTTGATGAAAAATAATAAAACACAAACACTCATGTGAGATTCTATTTATTATAAGTGACGGACAGAAGAATTTCTGCATCACCACCTTTTGTCTACATCTCCATGTTTACATGGGTCCATGTTTACAGTTGTAGTTCAATTTCAAATGTGTGCATACACAAGTAACGTTAGATAGCTTCATTACATTTACACCAAAAGTATAATAGATCTAGTTTCTATAGCTGTAATTGCAACTAATTCAGCTTTTTTACTGCTTTTGAAAACGTTTTGTTTCTTTTTTTATTTTATGAAACATGGGAATAAAAAAAAAAAAACCTGTCCACGTGTATACGCCTTAGCCACAATGACGTCATTTTTTCCGCGAAACGGCATAGTAGTACAGATTCCGGCACGTACTGTTGTTGGTTTCTCAAGCAGCACGCACTCATGACTAAAATGGATCAGAACTGGGATCCAGAAGAACGATGATAAACTAGTGTAGCATCAAAGATAAGTCATGGGTTTTAGTACGCTGCCGCGGGAGGTTTTATGTGATAAAATATATAAGTTATACAGAATGGTCTTTTGTGTATAATTAACCCATTACCAAACGGCAATATTTTAGGCTTGTCCAAAACGAAAGCATTTGCAGACGACAAGATAAAAGTCACTGAATATTTTAAATTTGTTTTGTGAAGAGTAGAAAACATTGTGGGAAAAGGAGAAAATGCTGGTTACCAGCATTTTCTCCTTTTCCCACAATGTTTTCTAAAGGCTTCTTTCTCAGGGGCGTCAAAAGAAGGGATTGTGTGGTAATGGGTTACGAGATAAAATATTTGCTATGCAACAGAAATTAGAGATAAAATACACAATAAGAAAAACAAAAATGACACAAACATGCAGAAACCGTTTAAAACTCTTAAATCGAAATCAATCTTTCTATTTATTGCTGCGATAAAATCACGCTTAAATGAACAAACAGATGTCAACAACTTTATGTTATAATTAAACTGCAACCTATCCCTGCATTGAAAGCCACGTGAATAATTTTTTGAAAGCGTCGTGACAGAGGAGATTTTCTTTTTTTATATTTAGTTTCATGTTTTAGATTTAGATTTCGTCACCATGTATTTGTTCTAGAAGGATGAACAGACATTTTATCGTGTTCCTGATTTGTTTCTTTAAGAATACGCGAAAATGATTTTTTCGAAATTCCATTCTATATTGTTGATAAATGAATAAATAGAGATCAAAATCTTGGCGTCAATCTTTATAGGCTATGTTCAATATGACGTCCGCTTGTGGCAATTACATAGAGGATATTTGTTTTCTTCGGTGAAAGATCGAAATTTATTTCATCGAGTGGACACCATCGGTAATATTTTCACGAGTGGCGCAGCCACGAGTGAAAATATTACCGATGGTGTTCACGAGATGAAATAAATTTCGATCTTTCACCGAAAAAAACAAATATTCTATTTATTTCATGCTTTTAACCCTGTCTGGGAGGAGCTTTATCAAAATTCAGTGCAGTTCTTTTCCGTTATTCCCCGTGGCGTACCCCTCCCGCATAGCAACGTTACGTCAAGTGCGAGAAATGTAAGGTATATGACGTCATATTTCCCATCTGGTTGTTAGGCACGAGCAATTTACCTAGGCAACAAAAACGTGAAAATCGGTATTTTCACTGGTCGTACCAGTGTAAGATCGAAAAATATTTTCACTGCTATTTCTCGATATCCTACCGGAAAGCATGAAATAAGACGTCAAGTCTTTGTCTGAAATTATTGATCATGTTCCTTGACTTTTTCTTGTGGGGTTACTTGAATGACGCAGCGTATACAGACCCACACCAGCAAATACAGATGAACTTAAGAATGCCATCAGGAGAGAGATCCGCTCCAATGGCCAGGAAACATGTAGGAATGTGATCAATAATTTCAGACAAAGACTTGACGTCATAATTGCCCAAAACGGACGTCATATTGAACAAAGCCTATAAAGATTGACGCCAGGCAGGATTGACACTTTCAAAGGAACTAATACAAATTATATATCAATATAAAATTTGTTTTGTATGCTATGTAGCTACGTATTCGCTTTAGTTGTATGTTAAGTTTTGACGAAACTAGAATGGTTTACAATGGGGACAGATATTATGAAACACCCTGTATCTCTCTAATACATGATGCTAGGCAAACCATCACATAATTATAGATCCATTACAGCCACTTTTTTTAAACAATCGGCTTAATCATGAGGTAGACTGGTCCTTTGGCATACAGAAAATGATTTATCGCGAAAAGTGTCGACCCAGGCCAGCCTGCGCGGACAGCGCAGGCTGGCCTGGGTCGATACTTTTCGCAGATGCATTAAGCCCCCTTTTTCATGTAGCAAAGCTCAATTCTATTCATCTGGACGTGTTTAAGAATTTTTAGTAATAGAGTTGAGGTCCACACTGTTCTAAAGATCCTTTACGCTTCTACAGGGGCGTAGCCGCCTGTTCGCAAAAACGCAGTTGCGTACACCTTTAAAAAAAAAAGAAAGAAGAAACGTCACCAGAGGCCACCAAATAGCTTCTGAAATTCAATAATTTTCTGGGGATAAGATCCTTCACATCCTCCTCGAAAATTCTCCACCACCCCCATCCCCCACCCCTTTCGACCCGTCGTAACTCTGTTAACCACCCAACAGAAATTAAGAATAGTTGAAAGCGAAAATATTTGCTGACAACATACTAAATGTTAAAGAAATTAGAAAATTTTTCTTTGACATTAATAAAAAAAAAAGAAACTGTGGGAAAAGGAGAAAATGCTGTTAACCAGCATTTTCTCCTTTTTCCACAATATTTTCGAAAGTGACTTTCCTTGAAGGTCGTCAAAATCAGGAATGTGTGGTAAATTATTAATACTTTCGGTATTACTTCAGTGTATACGCACACCTTTTTTGTTTAGTTTAAACATATTTATTTTACATTGATGGAGAAACAAGATCTTACAACTTATACTAATCTCTCTCGACTCTGCTTCCTAGAAACTACACCAGTACTCGCGCCGAATGTGTGGGCCAATGAAAAATCCCAAAGTTGACACCCGCTCCCGGATATCGAACTCAGGACCTTTAGGTTATGAGGCCGACGCTCTACCTCACGACCACGGACTCCAAACCTTTTTGAGGGGCTAGCTACGCCCCTGTTCTAGTACCCTCCCCCCCTCCCCCCCCCCCACACACACATGATTAGAGTTCATAAGTCATTAGTCAAGGCCGTAGATCTACGATACATTATACCAAATTAGAGATGAAACACAGTAAACCCAGCTCAATTTATCCCGATAAAAAATCTGCGGTAGTTAACCTTTTTTCAAAAATATCTGCGTTGTATGTGAAAAGTTTGCTTGAATCAAGAACTAATGCATAATCAAAGGCCAAAACGTTGTGAGAAAAAGGAATGGTTAATTACGAGGAATTGATTCTTTTTCTAACAATGTTTCAACAGGTCTGCTGCAAAACGAAGAAAAAAAAAACACGCCGGGAACAGGTCTAATTGGATTAATTTCTTTACCAAACGACAAAATTGTAGACTAGTCCACATCGAAAGCATTTGCAGACGAGAAAATGAATGTGACTTAAAAATTTGAAATTTGGTTCGGGAATGGTAATAAACATTGTGGTGAAAGGAGAAAATGCTTGTTACCAGCATTTTCTCCTTTTACCACAATGTTTTCAAAAGGCTCCTTTCTCAGGGTCGTTAAAAGTCGGGATTATGTGGTAAAGAGTTGAGGATGGTATTTTCATGGTTCGACAGATCCAACGCTCTAGTGTAGAGACTTATTTAAGTGTTAACCACATGAGCAAATCTTTGATTAGTCCAAATCTTAAGTATTTGAAGATAACAAATACAAGGCGTCTCAAATAATTGGGTTTTGTTTTCGGAACGGCAGAAAATATTGACAGAAATAGAGAAAATTCTGCTTACTAGCTCTAGCATTATTTTCTAAAAAGCTTTCGACTATATAGGGTTGTCAGAAGTGTAGATTGTGTGGTAGACTAAGAGTTAAATCTGGTAGATCCAGTTTGAAACCTTCAAAATAGTCTTACGCATTTTTTTTTTCAAATATTTCTGAAAATATAGCATCCCTTTAGATGGATTAGTAAGTAGATCTAATAATATTTCTTTTCCGATCATATTACATGTTACATGAATCGCCCACTCCACAAGAATCGGCGGGTTCCGTAGATCTAAACTTCCAACCTCGTCCGTATCTGGAAGGTTTTACTGCTTGTAATCAACAACAACAACTACAAACTTGATGTTATTGTTGTTGCTTGTAAGATTTTTCACGGTATTAATTATGGCAGCGCCCATTTATATGACACATTACTCCCCCAATATTTGGGGGGTTGTTTAAAGTAGCAGTGGAGAAAATGGCTTTTATCAATACGTTTGAGGAAAAATCAGGCCTGTTTTATAGCTCCCGATTTCTCTAAACTGCTGATCATAGCTGAGTGAATCGTAACAGGCAAAGTTAGAGTTTTGTTGAGTAAACGTTCATTTCAGTTTGAAATTCAAAGAAACGGTTGTCGCTTAGAAATGTAGTCCGGTTCTGTACCCGGAATGCCCAAATTAGATATATGAGTAAATTTTGTAGAATGCCATCTAGCGGGAGCTAATGAACATAACACGCGAACTCGGCTCTATAAACACTGTGCAATGAAAGCGTAGTAAAATCTGCCAAATTCCATGTAGAGTGACGTCATTCTATATCGAGTGACATCATTCTGTATCAAGTGAGTTTTTCAATGGAACATAATCTTCATCCGCGTTTTTACAGTAAGTCTGAACTTATCATACTTGATTAAAAATATGTCATGCTAGAATCGAAATAATCTTCTTTCTATCGTTCATTCTAAAATGACCCTTGAGGTCTGCTTTATAAACACAGTGCAACGAAAGCTTGGTAAAATCTACGATATTCTATGTAGAGTGACGTCATTCTATATAGAGTGACGTCATTCTGTATAAAGTAGGTAAGTAAGTTGTTCAATGGAATATAATCTACTATCGCCCTCATAGATTATCTATTGCGCCTCGTAACTCACAACCGTGGATGCTTGAATGATAAACAACGATAGAAAAAAGATTATTTCTAAAATAAACCATGTAATGGGTTATGAGGCGCAATGAATAAACCACTAACAAACTCATGGTTTATTTATTGTACTGTGGTTTACGATAAACCACGATAGAAAGAAGATTATTTCTTAATTCTAACATGTCACGTGAATTCAGCTCTAGATACACAGTGCAACGAAAGCGTGCTAAAATCTACGTTTTTCTATGTAGACTGGCGTCATTTCATACAGAGTGACGTCATTTTGTATAAATTAACTAATACGTTATTCAACGAAGTATAATATACAACCGCGCTTTCATTCTAGGTGTGAACTTGTTTTCCTTTGATTAAGAGTTGGTTATCTTAGAATCGAAATAATCCTCTTTCTATCTTGGTTTATCGTTTAATAAACAACGTTGTGAGTTACGAGGTGCAATGAGTAAACCACTCGGGCTATTGCCTTCGTGGATTATTCATTGTGTCTCATAGCTCACAACTGTGGTTTATTGAACCATAAACCACGATAATAACTGTGGTTTATTGAACGATAAACCACGATATAAAGAAGATTATTTCTTAAATAAAATTTATCAAATCCGTATGATTGGCCCGCAACAACCAAAAAGGGACATTCGGACATCTGCGTAAAGTGTTGAATCAGCCTGCAGTTTCCTGGAAATTTCAATTACATAAATAGAATTAATTTCATCAGTTTGTGGTTAATATGGGGAAATATTTCCCGAAAAAGGGAAAGGTAAGCGAAAATAATGAGTGCCGTAAGGCACGAGTTTTTTTCGCGGACCTTTCCCTTTTGAGGCAAATATTTCCCCATATTAACCACAAGCTAATGAAATAAATTGTATATTATATTTCAGCTGATTAGTTTGTCAACGAATGCCACTTTTAAAACTAGTGATCTCAAGTCAATAAACCAGATTTTCGGTAGGAGGAAATTATTCACTGTGATGGGGAAATAATTCCCCCAGCTTAAATGACGTCATTTCCTTACCATAACGTTCATAAATAATCATGAAAGTTATCACATACCTCGTGGCATATAAATGCCACCATACTATAGTTAACCCATTACCATACATTTTCATTACCAGCATTTTCTCCTTTTCCCACAGTGTTTTCTACCCCTCCCAGAATAAATTTCTATTTTTTAGTCACCTTTATTTTGTCGTCTGCAAATGCTTTCAATTTGGACCAGTCTAAAATTTTCTCGTGTGGTAATGGGTTAAGTAAAACTTATGCAAAGTTTGTTCGTAACTTCTTAGTAAAACGGGACCAAATGCTTGCAAGGAGCCAAAAATATCCTTCCCTACCCCCTCCCCCATCCAATAAAAAGGAAACAACTCACCAGCCATATCTTTATCTGTTACTGTATTGTCATATCAGTCCGTGTTTTTTCTCAATTTTTTACAAATCCATGGAAACGAAACTCATTTCAAACTTGTTATCCTATAGATATCCTATATAGATTTCTTCTTCCGATTTATGTGACTTATTTCTTCATTCATAAAAAAGAAATGAAAATTACCGTTCACGCTCACTTTAACACGAGGAAGATTCCACTTATTCTCATTCGTAATAAAATCTGCAATACACAGATGGTTTATAGGTAACATAAATAACTTGATTGTTGGTGTCACGCCGCTCTCAACATTATTTCATTCATATCACGGCGACAGTTCACATATTCATGTCTTTCCTGGGCTAAATTCTTTACCAGTAACCAGCATTTTCTCCTTTTTCCACAATATTCTCTATCCTTCCCAAAAGGAATTTCAATACTCGCTTTCATTTTGTCGTCTGCAGATGTTTTCAATTTGCACCAGGCTATAATTTTATTGTTTGGTAAAGAGTCAACCAGGGCCCGTATTCACCAACCATTCTTGAGAATATTCTCAGTCTTATTCACCAAGGTTTTCTATATTTGTAAGTAACACAACTTCTGATTGGCTAAACCATTCGGTTTAGCCAATCAGAAGTTGTATTACTTACAAATGTAGAAAGTTCTGGAGAATAAGACAAAGAACGTTCTTAAGAACGCTTGGTGAATACGGGCCCTGTATTGTAACAGGGCTCTGAGATGTCTTGCCCACGTGACTTGGAAGTTGAGCTCTTTACCCAACGTCAGACATTTGGAGTGGTCCATATTGAAAACATTTGCAGACGACAATTTAAATGTTGCTGGATTGGTAAGATTTAGCTTTGAACGAGTAAAAAACATTGTGGGAAAAGAAGAGACTTAACCCTTTACCAACCTAGATTTTTGCTCCCTTTCAAAAGAATAAAGAGAAGACAAACATTGAAATTTTAGGAGACAACTTTTGAAAATTTTCAAGTCCAAATTGAAAGAAACAGGGGTCAAGAATCACCCATGTCGAGTTTTAAGGACCTCAAGAGAGAAAGCCCTTGAAAACATTGCGGAAAAAGTATCTCCCTTAACCCTTTCCCAAACAATAAAGTTTGGAACCTTTCAAACCGAAAGATTTTGCAGACGACAATTTTTGATTTGGAGAAGATAGCAGAAAGTTCTCAAAAAAGGTAGAAAATACTGTGGGAAAAGGAGAAGTTGCTCGTTACGAGCAATTTCTCCTTTTCCCACAGTGTTTTCAAAAGACGTTTACTGCAGAAACGTAAAAACCAGGGCTTGCTTGGGACAGGGTTAATATATGATGCCAGGCACACCGTCACATAATTACATAATTATGGATCCATTAGAGAAGAAAAAAAAGTAACAAGCATTTTCTCCTTTCCTGCAATGTTTTCTTGCCTTTTAAAGACAACTGTCAAAATATCTGAGCAACAGTTGAGTTGATGTCTTTAATTGCTTTGTTTAAAATCTAAAAATTATGTCTGCTAGTGAAGACTCAGTGATTGTGAAAATACTGTGGGAAAAGGAAAAACTGGTTGTTTCAAGCATTATCTCCTTCTGCCACAATACTTTCAAAGGATATTTCTTTGACAGCAAAATTGGAAAAAAAAAAAACAACGTCGTATGCCTGTCGATTGTCTTTTGCAAGTTGCACAGTAGTTTGCACGTAAAATAGACCGAATAAAATCCAACAATTATAACCAGAGAAAGGAAAGTACAGGCTATATATAACATACAACTTAACCCTTTCCCAAACGACAAACTCTTGGACTAGACCAAATTGAAAGCATTTGCAGACGACAATTCAACTCTTGCTGAAAAGATGATTTCTGTCTATGATAGGGTAGAAAACATTGTGGAAAAAGAGAAAATTCTGGTAACCAGCATTTTCTCCTTTCCCCACAATGTTTTCAAAAGGCTACTATTCCAGACCCGTAAAAACCAGGGATTGTTTTAGAAAGGGTTAATTTACCACCTTCGATATGAAATTAGGAGTATTTACAAAAAGAACGAAATGAGTTTTGCTGTCTGTTCTACCCCGAGACTGGTAAACGTGATTCATTGACCTTTTACGGCCAGTGTAGATCAAGATCAGACTGCACAGAACGTGCAGTCTGATCTTGGATCTACACTGTCCGATAAGGAGATAATATTCTGCATGAAATAATTTTAAGATAGCATATATTTGGGATCTTGAAAATTTCATTTAACGCAAGGGTTTAATATTGGATAGAAAGTCACACCCTCTTTATCTCGTTCTATTCGAATAACCACAGTCTCGAATCGTTGCATATAGTAACAAATATATACAAATGACACGCCCTGGCAAAAGGGGGACTAATGCAGGTATTTGCGAAAAGTATCGACCCAGGTCAGCCTGCGCTGTCCGCGCAGGCAGACCTGGGCCGAAACTTTTCGCTATTCGTCATTTTTTTTTCGGTATGTCAGGGGATCACTGTACTCCATGATTCAGTCATTCATTGGACTACGTGGACTTTTATTGATCCCTAACTATGTGATGATTTGCTGTGTATTGTGCATCACGGGGATAATCACGGGGATACATTAAAGGTCTTTTTTACCAGAGCGTGGCTCATAAATATGAACCATGCTCTGGCAAAAAAGGGGGCTTAATGCATCCCCCGTGACGTTTTATACCGAGCAAGTCATCATATAAATGTAGGTACACAAAAACCCTCTTTGTGTCTAACACCGCCCGACCAAATCACGAGATAAACTGATCCTCTGACATGCAAAAAAATAGCAAAAAATGTCGAACCATGTCAGCCTGCGCGGACTGCGTTGGCTGACCTGGGTCCATACTATTTGCAGATGAATTGGGTCCCTGTTTTCAAAGCGCACGGCTCATAAAGATGTACCGGTTCGATCTTTCTCCGGTTCGCTGTTTCTGGCTGTCTCTTTTTCGCACTCAAAAACGTTCCAACTTACCCTTTTAAATTTTTGATTGTTTAGGCTGCCCAAAACTCAAAGTGTTTGCAACGTCGAATTAAGGTAGAAGACCCCGTTACACTTCTAGTGCAACATGGTATAAAATTTCTTGATAGATGATAAATACGGGTTTATACAGATAAAAAAACTCGTGCACGTTTTCAAAAGACCAGAAATTCCTTTGATGTCTATCTTGGTATGGACGGAAACTTTTTAGATAGACAATTTAAAGAACATCTGGGCAGTTAACAGTTTTAGAAATACTGAATCAATATAAATTCTTAACCCTTTCCCAAACGGCAAATTTTGGACCGGACCAAATTGAAAGCATTTTGCAGATGACAAATTAACAGTTGCTACAAAGATGATTTTTCTATATGATAGGGTAGAAAACATTGTGGGAAAAGGAGAAAATGCTGGTTACCAGCATTTTCTCCTTTTCCCACAATGTTTTCAAAAGGCTTCTATTCCTGACCCGTAAAAACCAGGGATCATTTGGGAAAGGGTAAATTATTCTCCAACAACAACAACAACAAATTCCATGTTGACCAGAAGCTCTAGGGGAGGCAAGCCTTAAAAGAAAGATTTGCACACTTAATGCCAGTACATTCTAACATACTCGTCTCCATTGGGAAATGTGACTTAATTGAGTCATGTTCTTGCAACCTACAGTATCATGAGGTACACTGGTCCTTTGTGCTGCAAAAATTTGTGCCACCCGTGAAAATATTACCGCTGGTGAAATTTCGATCTTTTTCTTACCGAAAATAAAACCCAAATATCCTCTATTTCTCACTACAAAGTAAAAAAAAAAACATAGAGTATAACGGCAACAACTACGTTACGGTGCAGTATGACAACCCAGGGAGCTGGACAGGTACACTCATACTGTCATGTGGAAGACAAGAGTTGCTTCCCTTGAACATTAACGGTAAATTGAATTATAGTCTCTAGTAAAAAAGGAGTTACTTCCCTTAGACATTTACCATATTTTGTGATCAACAAGCCCAATAAAAAGCATCCATCTTCTTTGAAAAATCAAAGCGTTGAGAACGCTGAAGTGGTATTTGTCAAGGAAAACTATTGCGTGGAATCAATAGTTTGAAAGAAAAAGAGACATATTGTTCAAATATTGGCTTAAAAGCAAATGAATACCTTTTCGGTAGAAGGGAGAGTACTCATGTACCTTAAAACTATAATTTTGAAATATCGTTAGCCTTTTACATTTAATTTCCAACATTACAATCAATTACTTCGATTTATAAATATTCATGAACAAGCAAATGGAGTAGCGCGCAATCATAGGACGAACAAGCCATGGAATGAATTGGTTTTGGAACGAAAAAGCCCAGTAGGCAAATTTGTATCATTGCGCCCAGAAAAGGCTATGAGTGAGAAAAGCTATTTTCAATCAAAATTAAGTACCTCAACGATGGATGGCCTCGCCCAATGTATTTTAATATGCCATTTCAAATTACATATCTGTGTGCCACCGAAAAACTCACTTGTCTGAGAAAGAATGAGTTTAACTGGGTTTATTTCCTTTGGCTTTGCACAAAATTAGATACATGGTTATCAAAATTCAATCTTGAACTCATAGTGGTATTGTCTTCGACAAATACCACAATAATACAAGAAATCTGAAAGAAGTCTACAAAAAGATCGTTTTGTTTCCCCTTATCCTGCTAGATAACTAAAATGAAATTTTTAATTCGATGGTTAAAAACCCAATATTGTTATTTCAAAGTTATGTTTTAGGGAATAGTATCTCGTTAACGGACATTGTAGATCAAGATCAGACTGCACGTTCTGTGCAGTCTGATCTTGATCTACAATGTCCGCAAAAGGTCGGTGAGACGCGATAAGCAGCCAAAGGGTTAATATTTAGAGAACTCAATTAGCGATTTTGAAGATTTTCGAACGTTTTCAACATTTTTCAGTTTTGTTTCCATGGCAATCAAAGGTTTGGGTGGAATCAAAGTCTTTGAAAAAGAAAATGTAGAGCATCATGAAAGGATCACATCTGGGAAGTGTCGTCAAAGTTGTATGGTTTGTTTCACAGAATTTAACGCACGGACGGAGACACGACGGATACCAGGGCCATGACATAAGCTCGCTGACCTTCAGCCAGTGAAGCTACAAACAAAAAAAACCCCAAAGGCTTAAACTGTAAACAGTCAAATTAAATAATTTGTTAGATGTTATAAAACAGAAAACAAGAGAACCATGAGGGATATTAACCCCTCACCTGAGCCTGTGAAAATTTCAAGAATTCACCAAGTATTGTCATTTTCCTCTGGTATGACCTATTGACCTACTTTTACACATAGTAAACATTCTGGCTATGTTCGATGAGCATCAACTTTAACATAAAGCATCTACAAATCTGTTACAGTGACATACTTTTTGACCAATAGTATACCAACTAGGTATGTGTTACAGTGACAAACTTTTTAACCCACAGTATACCAAAAGGTATGCGTTATGTACAGTGACAAACTTTTTCGACCAATAGTATACAAATTAGGAATGTGTTACAGTGACAAACTTTTTGACCCATAGTATACCAAAAGGTATGCGTTACAGTGACAAACTTTTTGACTCATAGTATACCAGTTAGGTATACAGTGCCAAACTTTTTGACCCATAGTATACCAATTATAGGTATGTGTTACAGTGTCAAACTTTTTGACCCATAGTATACCAGTTAGGTATGTGTTACAGTGCCAAACTTTTTGACCCATAGTATACCAATTAGGTATGTGTTACAGTGCCAAACTTTTTGACCCATAGTATACCAGTTAGGTATTGTTACAGTAACAAACTTTTTGACCCATAGTATACCAATTAGGTATGTGTAACAGTGTCAAACTTTTTGACCCATAGTATACCTATTAAGAACTTGTCCGAGATAGTATCAAAACCGGCATTCTGACCAACTTTCATGGGCATTGCACTACAGGCTGATCCGAGACGACACTACGCAAATGTCCGAATGCCCCTTTTAGCGTGTTGCAAGCCAATTATGTGGCCTCTTCAGTTTATAAAAGGTGAAAGTTGACGGCGAACGACGCACAACGAAAGGCGGATACAACACGATCACATGGGCTCACAATGAATGCTTCGCGCCAAGGTGAGCTAAAGAATATAAAAGAACAAGATATAATGAACAGGACTGACTTTTGACTCTTGGTAGGTCAAATAAATTGGACGTATTGACCCATAGGCTGCTGTATAACTGAAGTGAAACTGTCAAGTCAATAATAAGAACCCAACTACTGCCACTTCTATGCTATTCTTTCAGGTAAAAAAATCACCTTATTGGACAGTGTAGATCCAAGATCAGACTGCACGTTCTGTGCAGTCTGATCTTGGATCTACACTGTCCTGTCAATACAATGTCCTTCAGTTGCGCTTAGCAGCATTGTGGTTAACAACGGTCTCTTTGGCGCGACACAGTCATCATTTTCTTGATCTAAACTGTTTGTAAAAGCTTCTCAGATCGTTCCCAAACACACAAAACTTTAACTCTAGATAGCGACGTCGTCAGTGCTTTCCATAAACTTGTTCAAGATCTGACAAAAGTTTTAATTTCTCTTCTTCTGGAGCGAAGCAAGATCTTGCTGCGTTGAAAATCTGAAAGAAGAACAAAAACTGCGACTATTTTTACGATAAGTGCAAGTCTATATTTTTCATGTACCTATTTTCAGAAATTTTATGGGTAAAGAATTGACCTAATTTCAGCTGGGGGTAATTATTTCCCCGTCACAGTAAATAATTTCTGGTTTATTGACTTGAGATCACTATAGTTTTAAGGCTGGCATTCGTTGACAAAATAATTAGATGAAATATGATATATAATTTATTTCATAAGCTTGTGGTTAATACGGGGTAATATTTGCCTCAAAAGGGAAAGGTCCGCGAAAATAACGAGTGCCGTAACCACAAGTTGACAAAATAAACTCTATTTATTCAACGATTGATTGATTTATGTTTCACGCCGCTTTCATCATTATTTCAGTCATATCACGGCAACAGCTCACTTATTTCGGGTTATTCCTATGTTTCACCAGTACTAGGCTAGGGCTAAGGTGTCTTGCCTAAGGCCACTGGCACGAATTAGAGCTGTCACTGAATGTGACTTAATACCCCCGCTAGCGCTTTGACAGAAACAGGCAATTATTTGTACACAGACGGACACATGGACGGACACACGGACTGACAAACGGACAGACAGGCTGATTCCAGTATACCTCGAAAACATTCGTTTTGCGGGGGTATAAAAACCCAATGGATCCAGTGTGGCTCGAACCCGGGGCATCCAGGTCACGAGTACACTTTACGACTGAGCCAAGCATGACAAATTGTTTGTCTTGATTCAAGCTCCACTCTGTGTCAAACTACAAATATAAGATGCGTTCGAATCGAAAGCATTTGTAGACGGCAAACTGAATATGGCTTGATTAGGAGATTAAGCTGTGAAAGAGTCGAAGAAACGGGTCGAAACTTTTTCTTATTTGTAAATTTACGCCCATCTTCGCAAGCCAAAGGTGTCGATCCAGTACTCTAGTTTGCCCTTGGCGGATCGAGCTTGATTTCCCGCGATACACATTTTGATTGGTTGCAGCTAGCTGTAACTGCACGAATCAAATCGCTCGTATCATTTCATCTTTGATAAAATAGAACAAGGTCGCGACCTTTCGAATAAAAATAGAAGGTAAACATGCATACCTCCGTAGATGTGTGCAGGATCTGTAATGATTTATTATCGAAAAACGTAGACGAACAATATTTACAGAAAGTTGCAGTGTGACCAATCAAATATCAGAGGTTTTAGGTTATATCCCAGCACCTGACCGTGAAATGTCGAAGCACGTTTGTGGTCATTGTTTCATGTTGAATTATTGTATTCGTAAGCGGTTTGTAAAACGATATCTTATCGGCTATAAGAGATATGATGTAAAGGGGGATAATAACCAGCATCCAATAGGGGGCGTATTGCGGGAATCTCGGAGTCGGGCTCTATCCGCCAAGGTAAGATCCGCGCAGTGATCGATACCTTGGCTCGCAAAGATGTTCGAGTTGATTGCTAAACTGAATGGATTTTGTGTTTCAATAACTATAGACAGACTTGCTTCGTATGGGGCATCACATAGATACATTACACCGACTTTTGCTTGAGTCTGGCTCAGATGTTAAAATGGCGAGCAACACGCGGAAAGGGACATTCGGACACTGACGTTCAGTGGCATCTCAGATCAACCTGCGCAGTCCTGGCCGGCTTATCCGAAATGAAACTTTCTGGTTTTTCTTATTTTATCTTATATTTTGCACAAGTCTACTGTAGCACAAAAGCTAATGGAGTCGTAAAGTGCCGCCTCGGATTAGCCTGCGCGGACTGCGCAGGCTGATCCGAGACTACACTTGACGCAAATGTCCAAATGTCCCTTTTCGCGTTTTGCAAGCCAAATATCAGACATATCTTACCCCACGTATAATGTCCTCGTCGGAAAGTCCGATATCTTCAGCAAATTTATAGTCATCTGTCAGGGTATTTCCCAGAACAACAGGATCGTCCGTGTTTATAGAATAGTTCACGCCGTCCTTTACAAATCTACAAGGAAATTTTAGCGTCATCTTATATTATCCTGGGCTCCGTTTTACCTAGGTAGTTACGAACAAAATTTTCGTTAAAGTTTACGTAACAATAGTGGCATTAATCTGCTACGAGATACATGAAAACTATCATGATTATTTTAGAAAACTACTGCGACAAATTAAAGTTTCCTGGAAATTTTATCTTTTCATTTTATCTAGATAAAATTTCTGGGAAACTTTGATTTACCGCAACAGTTTTTCCAAAATGATGATAGTGTACATATGCCTCGCGGCAGATTAACCCATTACCACACAATCCCTACTTTTGACGACCCTGAGAAAGAAGCCTTTAGAAAACATTGTGGGAAAAGGAGAAAATGCTGGTAACCAGCATTTTCTCCTTTTCCCACAATGTTTTCTACCCTTTCCAAATTAAATTTCATTTTTTGATTCACATTTATTTTGTCGTCTGCAAGTGCTTTCAATTTGGACTGGTCCAAAATTTTGTCGTTTGGTAAAGAGTTAATGCCATTATACTATAGATCTAGTTACGTAAAACTTACGAAAGTTCTGTTCGCAATTTTGTTCGTAACTACCTTGTTGAAACGGGGCCCAGTTCCTTAACCCTTTACCATATAATCCGAGTTCTAGCGACCCTAAAGTGTCTAAAGTTTCATTGTGTTGTAAAGAATTAAATAGATCTACGTGTTGCAAAAAACACACCTGTCATAGGTCCTAAAACACCGTAGGAACACGGAGGGGGGGGGGGCAGGGTCAATAATTTGATCACCAATAAAATGACACTGTCAGTATTTCGCTGAATATTGCTAGACAATCATTGTGCCTAAAGAAAATGAAATAATAGAAAATTTCGAACAATTTAAAATAGTTCTAAACAAACGGCGGCGAGCCATGGATTTCTTTTTCTACTTTTGTTATCTGACAAGACACCAAAGAATTTCTGACGTCACATTTCATTCCGTATGATTTTCTGTTTTATTTTTTCTCCAAATATCATAATTTACCACATTGTTGAACAAATTTCCTTGTTTTTCTGTCATTGGTATTAGTAGGTGGGTTATTTCTCACTGCATAACCAAACGCAATATATGTAAAATCAGGACAAGCCGATTCTAAAATGACGTTCACACCCCCCCCCACCCCCCTCCCCCCTCAATCCAAGATTGCTTCCTACGGGCCTGCAGTTTAGTTCCAGGACTGAAGCCTGATTAAAAGTAAAAAAGAAAAATCCATGCTTATCGTTTGATAAGCAACCATTAAATATCAGTATTTTCTGTCCGTCGTAATCATTGCAACCATGCCACCGTCAGGGGCAACATTTTGCACGACGATACAAGAGTGTTTTATAATTTCATAAAAAAAAAAGATAAAATTAGTCACAAAAGTGGGTGAAGACGAGTAAACGTGCATCTTTAACCCTTTACTCCATAGATAATCATTTTGACATATCAGCAACAGACAGCTTTTGAAAACATTGTGGGAAAAGGAGAAATTGCTCGTAACGAGCAATTTCTCCTTTTCCCACAATATTTTCCAATCAGTCAGTTATTTGCATCCTCATATGTCCATATTTTTGGCATCGTATCTTTTTTTGCTGCTGAAATGGAAGAGCCTTAAAGTGGCATATAAGGCAAAGGGTTAAGAGGCGAGTTAGGGAGTAAGGGGCCAAGGACCTTAAAATGACAGATCATACAAAAAGGTAGGTCGGGTAACTTACTCTTTCAATGGATGTTTTTGAGCGTCTTCCTCGCAGGCTTTTGTGAGGACACTGGATATTGGACAAGTTTCTAGATGGATTTTCTCTCGAATAACTCTGTGGTACACCGCTTTATCGTCGTAACTATGGTAACCATGACCTATACGCTCGGCGAACATGTTGTCTAATGCCTGGAAAGATTTTTTTTTCAATGATCACTTCAGCTTCTAAGTGATACTCATTGGCCTTTTGCGGACAGTGTAGATCCAAGATCAGACTGCAAAAACTTGTATCTACACTGTACGACAAGTAAATCCACACAATAGCAACATAAATAATGATATTGTAGGGTCTGACATGAGTTGACGTTGAGATAAAATTTTATCAAACGAGTCTATGGAGAATGTTACTAAGCAAGCCTTTGGCGAGCTTAATAACATTTTTTCTTGACAAGCTTAATAAAACTTTTATCTCATACGCCAATGAATGTCAGATTCCTTCTAATTTTACAATTTTTTTTGTAATTTTACAAATCATCATGGCGGTCGGTGACGCACATGTGTTTCCCGGCTTTCTCCCACCAGTACTAATAAAACTTTCTTTCCAAAGCCACCGACTACTTTTCTCACATGCTTCAGAAGAGGTGAGAGGCGAAAATACGCCGGAAAGAAAGTTCGCTTCAACCGGGTATCGAACTCACAACCACCAGGTCATGAGTCCAACACGCTCACCACTGAGCCACCCGGACGGGCGGAAAAAAACACTGACGAAATTTATCTTACGTGGCGGCCATTTTGAGTGTTTTCGGGAATTTAAATAACTCAAGTTACAGTTGAAATACACGGTTTTCTCTCATGTTTAGCGTTTAATTGAAAATATTTTTATTTCAAAAGAAGGATTATTAAATACACAAGCAACAAGTATATTTAAATCCTGGTTTTGCGCTCTATTTGCGAAATTATGAGGGTTCAAACTTGCACACAAAATATGTGCGGAGCTTTCACCTGGTTTTGTCTTGATCGGCTCTGTACCCAGAGGCGACCAGTCAAAAAGTAACATCGCCTTTGGGGACAGTTATCTGTGCTAACCTATCAGGCGACCAGTCAAAAAGTAACATCGCCTTTGGGGACAGTTATCTGCGCTAACCTATCAGCCGACCAGTCAAAAAGTAACATCGCCTTTGGGGACAGTTATCTGCGCTAACCTATCAGGCGACCAGTCAAAAAGTAACATCGCCTTTGGGGACAGTTATCTGCGCTAACCTATCAGGCGACCAGTCAAAAAGTAACATCGCCTTTGGGGACTGTTATCTGCGCTAACCTATCAGCCGACCAGTCAAAAAGTAACATCGCCTTTGGGGACAGTTATCTGCGCTAACCTATCAGCCGACCAGTCAAAAAGTAACATCGCCTTTGGGGACAGTTATCTGCGCTAACCTATCAGCCGACCAGTCAAAAAGTAACATCGCCTTTGGGGACAGTTATCAATACTAGTCTCGCATATAATTATCTACTACACGGATAGCTTTCGGTCCTGTATAGTCCTGCAAATATTATTTCCAACATCCAACAAACATCGTTACTATGGTAATAGTTATCCTTACGTTAACTCTTTACCACACACTACCGACTCTTAACGACCCTGAGAAAGAAGCCAGTAAGCAGCATTTACTCCTTTTCCCACAATGTTTTCTACTTTTCGATAGACAAATTGCGATTTTTGAGCCATACTTACGTTGTCGACTGCAAATGCTTTCAATTTGGACTAGTCTACAATTTCGTCGTTTGGTAAAGAGTTCAGCTAAAGCAATTTCTGTCAAGCGTCTGCAAACCGCGTTACTATGGTAACTGCTACGTGTATGCAGGACAAATAAACTGTCTACCTAATCACTGCAATGACATATAAACCACGCCCTGTGAACAGGTGACTTAACCCTTTACCAAACAATCACGCCTTTTGACGACCCTGAGGTAGAGTAGAAGCCTTTTGAAAATATTGTGGGAAAAGGAGAAAATGCTGGTAACCAGCATTTTCTCCTTTTCCCACAATCTTTTCTACCCTTCCTAAATCAAATTTTGAGTTTTCTATCACAATTCTTTTATCGTCTGCAAATGCTTTGAATTTGAACCAGTCTATAAATTTGTCGTTTGGTAGAGAGTTGATGCACTTTCAACGACCCTGAGGTAGAAACCTTTTGAAAACATTGTAGGAAAAGGAGAAAATGCTGGTAACCAGCATTTTCTCCTTTTCCCACAATGTTTTGTACCCTTCCCAAATCAAAATTTCAATTTTCCACTCGCATTTCTTTAATCGTCTCCAAATGCTTTGAATTTGGACCAGTTTATAAATTTGTCGTTTGGTAAAGAGTTGATGCATCCTCATTCCGCCAAATGAAGATGAAATTGATCAAAACACTCTGAATATCAAAGTACCTGGCTATCTCATTATTATCTCGCTTGTTGGACAAGCTGAATGTCATGTCAAAGGACGGGTCTATCTCATTATTATCTCGGTTGTTGGACAAGCTGAATGTCATGTCAAAGGACCTGTCCATCTCATTATTATCTCGGTTGTTGGACAAGCTGAATGTCATGTCAAAGGACGAGTCTATCTCATTATTATCTCGGTTGTTGGACAAGCTAAATGTCATGTCAAAGGACCGTCCATCTCATTATTATCTCGGTTGTTGGACAAGCTGAATGTCATGTCAAAGGACGAGTCTATCTCATTATTATCTCGGTTGTTGGACAAGCTAAATGTCATGTCAAAGGACCGTCTATCGCATTATTACTTCGGTTGTTGGACAACCTGAAAGTCATGTCAAAGGACGGGTCTATCGCATTATCTCGGTTGTTGGACAAGCTGAATGTCATGTCAAAGGACCTGTCTATATCATTATTACCTCGGTTGTTGGACAACCTGAAAGTCATGTCAAAGGACCGTCTATCTCATTATTATCTCGGTTGTTGGACAAGCTAAATGTCATGTCAAAGGACCTGTGTATCCCATTATTACCTCGGTTGTTGGACAAGACGAATGTCATGAATCTATAATTAAGAGATGACTTGCACGGTATTATGCATCATAGAAATGCATCTAACCCCGTTTTGTTAGAACATCGCTGATCTTGTTTGTAATATCATGGTGGTGGAAGAGTTCAGATCAATAACTTAGCTAGTAGAGACAGCGTTGGCAAAAAATGGCGCTACATGGTTAATCTACAGAATCAAAGCGCTGAGAACGCTGCAGTGGTATTTGTCTAGGAAGCCATTGTGTGGGATTAATAATTTGAAAGAAAAAGAGAAATATTATTCTAATGTTGGCTTGAAAGTTAACCTTCTAAGCAAATGAATACCTTTTTGGTTGATGGAAGAGTACTCGTGGCAAAGGTAGGAATATTTTTGTATTGATGATCTCCTATTAATCATAAGGAAGAATCAGGGCCCGTATTTACCAACCCTTCTAAAGAACTTTTTTTGTCTTAATCACCAAAATTTTCTATATTTGTGTTACATACAAGTTTTGAATATCATGGAGAGTAAGACTAAGACTATTTCCAAGAATGGTTGTTGAATACAGGTCTAGGTGGTCCCTGGTTCTCGTCCCGCCCTCCTCCTCCCTCGGGAAATTTCTTTGTGAGGATTCATGTTTATCCTTTCAAAGGTTATGGAGTATATTTGTGTTTTTCAGTGAAAGATCAAAATTCATTTTATCGAGTGAAATTCATTGGTATTATTATCATAGTTGAATGGCACGCACAGTTGGTCGAGATAACTAGTGCGCAAAAACTACTGTTTCCGCTTTTAAATGAAGAGTTTCGACAATATTTACTGTTAATTTCACTGATCGTAACCATGGTTTATCAAACCTTTTAATCCACTGTTTTCTTTCCCTGATAAACGACCGAAAAGTATGAAACAATCATTCCTCTCTCACTGTTAACCATTGTTCAAAGATTCTGATATGGGACAGCAGTCAGTGGCTTTGGAAGAAGATAACTATTACAATCAAATAAACCACAAAGAATAAAAACTGAGAATTTTATATATAAATATTTCAATAAACAAAACCAAACATATTTCAATGGATTGGCAATCAAGGGAGGTAAATGGTAACATACGGTCAACTGTCATGTTGAAAATTGGAGTTAAATCGCTGTACTACTGCACAGAGGCTTTGCTATATCTTGTCATCACCAATAAGAATTAGACCAAGAATCTTCTTCAAAATTACTGGTCAATACAGACCACTAGTGTAACGCGTTATTATTACCATGGAGGCTATAAGTATGACTTGTACTATAAACACAGAAGATCAAGGCATGGCTCAAGGTAAAAACTATGGAGATAGCAGCGTTAATTGTAATTTCACCATGGGAACCTGGGCCGTTGCCTATGATAACACCACAGGCTGTGGCCCATGATAACAACACAAGAGATAGCAGCGTTAATTGTAATTTCACCATGGGAACCTGGGCCGTTTCCCATGATAACACCATAGGCTGTGGCCCATGATAACAACGCAAGAGATAGCAGCGTTGACTCTAATTTCACCATGGGAACCTGGGCCGTTGCCCATGATAACACCACAGGCTGTGGCCCATGATAACAACACAAGAGATAGCAGCGTTGACTGTAATTTCACCATGGGAACCTGGGCCGTTGCCCATGATAACACCACAGGCTGTGGCCCATGATAACAACACAAGAGATAGCAGCGTTGACTGTAATTTCACCATGGGAACCAGGGCCGTTGCCCATGATAACACCACAGGCTGTGGCCCATGATAACAACACAAGAGATAGCAGCGTTGACTGTAATTTCACCATGGGAACCAGGGCCGTTGCCCATGATAACACCACAGGCTGTGGCCCATGATAACAACACAGGAGATAGCAGCTTTGACTGTAATTTCACCATGGGAACCTGGGCCGTTGCCCATGATAACACCACAGGCTGTGGCCCAAGCTAACAACACAGGAGATAGCAGCGTTGACTGTAATTACACCATGGGAACCTGGGCCGTTGCCCATGATAACACCACAGGCTGTGGCCCAAGCTAACAACACAGGAGATAGCAGCTTTGATTGTAATTACACCGTGGTTCAGAATCATAACTCACGCTGAGGCTGATAAGGCATGAGACAGAGTATTTTTGTGGGCAGTCTAAATCAAGATCTGACTGTACAGGACGTGTTCGATACACCGAGCATTTGGTTGTCCATAGAGAAAGAGACAGAATGAAATCGCAATATTTCACTTCTTACTTTTGTCCTAACCCCTGAGCTGCTTTACGGAACTCACTGACCTTTTGCGGACAGTGTATATCAAGATCAGACTGCACAGAGCGTGCAGTCTGATCTTTGATATGCACTATCCGATAAGGAGATTCCTTAAAACAAGACAATTGAAATAGCAATATTTGGGTCTTACTACAGACTTGAATTGTTCAGTTTAGTTATTTAGCTGGATAAAGATTAATATTCTGCGCCGACAGTTTTAGTCTCTATTATGAAAGTTGAGTTGTTCTAAAAAAGTAACAAATGAATGTTTTGTCTATTCCCCCCCCCCCACCCCCATTTTACAATTACGTACTGGACGCTGTGCTCTAGTAGACATAACCAAAATATGTTACCTCGGTTACGGCTGCGGCTGACCCGATCTCTCCTGCGTGTACTGTTCGATGTATACCATGATCAGACGCTTTCTGCAAGAAATAACAAACAGTGAGACATATAATAAGCCTATGGCAGCATTCATTTTCATCTTTACCCGACATAATTTTATACACCTTCTTCAGGTTTGTTGAAACTCGGATTTGTTTGCAAGAGAATCGAATGATGCTTGTTTTTATATTAAAAACATAATAAATTTTAAAATGGTCGTTTAACCCTTTCCCAAAAAAGCCCTTGCAGTACAAGTCTTTTGAAAATACTGTGGGAAAAGGAGAAATTGCTTGTTACAAGCAATTTCTCCTTATCCCACAGTGTTTTCTACCCATTTGGAGAACTTTGTGCCATTTTTATCAAATTTGAAATTGTCGTCTGCAAACTCTTTGAGTTTGGAAGAGTCGAAAAGTTGTCGTTTGGGAAAGGGTTAGGATGATGGAGTACATAGTGCAGAAAAAGACCCAATGCTCAAAATGTGGAAAAGAGGGGATCATGTACAAATTGACTATGGCCGTCAAGTAACTTAATACTGCTTACAGAAACAACAAGACAGGTTAATTGGTAACTGAAAGTATTGGAGGAGCCGTCAAGAGGGTGGGGTAAAACAACAAGACAGGTTAATTGGGACCTAAAAGTATCGGAGGAGCCGGCAAGAGGGTGGGGTAAAACAACAAGACAGGTTAATTGGTAACTAAAACAAGACAAAAGTATTGGAGGAGCCGGCAAGAGGGTGGGGTAAAACAACAAGACAGGTTAATTGGGAACTAAAAGTATTGGAGGAGCCGGCAAGAGGGTGGGGTAACACAACAAGACAGGTTAATTGGGAACTAAAAGTATTGGAGGAGCCGGCAAGAGGGTGGGGTAAAACAACAAGACAGGTTAATTGGGAACTAAAAGTATTGGCAAGAGGGTGGGGTAAAACAACAAGACAGGTTAATTGGGAACTAAAAGTATTGGAGGAGCCGTCAAGAGGGTGGGGTAAAACAACAAGACAGGTTAATAGGGAACTAAAAGTATTGGAGGAGCTGGCAAGAGCTAGGGTGGGGTGGGGGGGGAACCAGTCCTGAGCTCTAAGCGGTATCAGCCCGTTATATAGAGCATTTTTATTAAAAAAAATAATAGAATAAAACTACAAAACAAATACACATATAATAATGTTTACAGTCTGGTTTAACGTATTTACCTGTATTTTAGATACAGGGCGAATGACAACATTAATTTCCGAGTATAGTTCTACTATAATTGTGTACCTTGTTTATAACAAAGACTAAAATGCAGCAATTGCTAGGCTATGTCAGCCTCCGCTTATCTCGCCTCCCCTTACTTCGATTTGATTTACTTACTTTGAACACCTTTTTAAATACATGTGCATGTTTATTTTCACCGGGGTTGAATTCGGGTCCTGCTTGATCGATACCCACAACACCTTGATCTTTGAACTCAAGACACAGCTCTAAAATCTCCTCCGCACACTCTGTAAACACAACAAAGGGGACACATGTCAGTATTCCTACGTGAACCCTTACGGTGCAAAGAGCAACTCATTGACCTTTTGCGGACAACGTAGGTCAAGATCAGACTGCACAGAACGTGCAGTCTGATCTATGATCTACACTTTCCGATAAGACCATTCATCCCACCCCCCCCCCAAAAAAAAAGGATAATGCTGATAGTAGTTTTGAAATGAAATACTTGCATTAATCCTTTACCAGACGACAGAATTTTATCGCTGTCCAATTTGAAAGCATTTGCAGACGACAATTTCATTGAGGTTCAAATGGTGCAATTGTTAATTGATAGGGTAGAAAACATTGTGGCAAAAGGCGAAAATGCTGGTTACCAGCATTTTCTCCTTTTGGCATAATGTTTTCAACAGGCTTCTTTCCAAGGGTCATCATAAGTCGTCATTGTGAGGGAAAGAGTTAAGCAAGTAACTTCGCATAAAACAGTGGTTTAACACAACGATATCATCTAAGATTAGTTTCTAATTAATTTTCCAGGTTTTATCAATATGTAAATAGCATGCCATCTGGTCATTGTGTGCCTAAACCAAAAGAAGTCTATACAAACCTGGTATATTTGTTAAACAACACAATATTGTCTTCACTGTCACATTGAAATCTTTCATTCCTTTCGTTAAAGCCTCGTTGACTGTCGCCACCACATCACGTGGTTTAAAAGTGACTGGACCACGTGATGTGATGAAAGGATTTATGGGATCGTCTGACAGAATATGTGGACAGTAGCGTACCTCCATGTATCGTATATTGTGTCTGTGGCAGTCCTCGCATAGCTCGTACGCTATCCGAAATATTGCGGATTTGTCTCCACTAGGTGCAGAAAAACAAAAGTAACAATTCAAAGTAGAAAAACATTTGACATCTGTTATATATGTGACCCATCACGCAAAAAGGGACCTTCTGGGAACTGCGAAAAGTGTCAACTCCGGTCAGACTGCGCGAATTGCACAGGCTGACCAGGGTTGACACTTTTCGCTTTAATGACATTTTCTTTATGACAAACGGTTATTGCATCCTCGGATACCCCGGGGTCTCCCTATTTGCTACGCTACATCGACCCCTGAGACAATTAATTGAATTTCCCTCGCTTTACCGCTGGCCGAATGCTGGCTTTTCATTGGTTCCATCATCATTTTGTGATAGGCGAGTGGACTGTACGCTATGACGTTTCGTATCGATTTTCGGCGGCTGATTCAAAGTTTCATTAGTCAATTGTCCCAGGGTCGATGTAGCATAGCAAACAGGGAGACCCCGGGGTATCCGAGGATGCGGTTATTGTACCTTGTTATACAATCATTTTTGAATTATCACCTTAAACTGACCTGCACTATATCGTTGATCCGTTTTCATTGATGTACAGATGGTCCATTTTTGCGTAGTATTTCATATATTTATTTCGGGGATAAATCATTCCCTTAACTCACTTTTTTTAGCTTTTTTTTTCAATCTACACTGTCCGCTAAAGGTCAGTGAGTCGCGCTTAGTAGCGTAAGGCTATATTCGTCATCTGTAAATACTTTCTTATTATACTGCAAAGAAATTTCTCGTGATATGATTGGTTAACATGTCGGAAACATATATATAATTTTCCCTGGCAAAAACCACGTAAAGCCAGTTTCCCTTTTGAGTGCCCGTATACATAACTACACGTGCAACACAACATCCCAAATGGCGGCGTCGATCGATCACCAGACTGCACATTTATGCACCAAACTGCACGTTTTAGTGACGTCAGTTTCCAGTGACGTAAGTTTTCGTTGAAATGGGGCAGTCAGAAGGGTATTTCTATTTCGTCTGCATACTTGATTTGGTGAGATTGTAAAATTTCGCTTAAGGCGTTTTGAAAGGGCGACACGATTTACCACAGCCGTGAACAAGTTTCCAAGTCCCCTGCCACCTGGCAGTACAACTAATAAAGTCTACAATTTGGTCGTGTGACAAAGAAACAAACTGGTCCCCGTTCATACACATACCGGTACTACCTATGGACTTAAGCAGTATCAGGTGAATCAGGGAAGGAAACCAATCTAGACAAAATTAAATCTTGAATACCTACGCAATAACTGGCATGAAATAACTAAACGACTGCAACAGGCGATCAAGACTGCTAGGTCCAAGTAGAATAACGTCTTTATTAAGTTCTTCCACTGTCTGGTGCGGCAAAGTGTGGGCGATACCACGTTGCTTAGCGACGTCAAGTACCGTCTCTGGACGGACGGCCCCGTCTAGGTGCACGTGTAACTCGACCTGTATGTTGAATAAAAGAATATTAATTATCTAACTATGAATTTGTCCGCTCATATGCATGCAGAGTCCGCAGCTGAAGTCGACCACGATGGTTAAACAAAAGGACACACAGTGTGACACACTGTTCCAAGTAATTGGTTTACAACACGAAGAGGAACATTCGGACATTTGCGTAAAGTGTCGTCTCGGATCAGCCTGCGCAGTCCGCGCAGGCTAATCCGAAGCGAGACTTTTCCTTTTTATGTATTTTTCCGTTTTGAGCAAGTGCACTGAATAAAGAAATCAATTGTATACGTAAAATGCCGTCTCGGATTAGCCTGCTATATAATGTTCATAAAGAAGAAAGGAATGAATCCTGTCGCATCGACAATCATAAGCCTTCGGACAAAAAATCTGCCCAAGCTAGGGACCCACACTGCCACCCCGGGATACCAAGCCGTCTACATTATCTGTTTTACGATCTAGTGGCAGGGGACTTGGAAACTTTTTCACGGCTGCGGCGAATCATGTCGCCCCGAGCCGAAACTTGCTCATAGTTCTTGCTCTCGTCGCCCCGAGCCGATGGCAATGTTAGCTGGCATTCTACAAATACTCATCCATCTAATTTGGGCATCCTAGGTACAGAACCAGAATACTTTTCTACGCGACAACCGTTACTTTGAATTTCAAACTAAAATAAACGTTTACTCAATAAAACTACCTAGAGCGATTCATTCAGTTATGATCAGCAGTTTAGAGAAATCTGGAGCTAAAACATACCTGATTTTCCTCAAACGTATTGATACTTGTAAAAAAGCATTTTCTCCATTGCTACTTTACAGCGCGTATTACTGCAATCTCCCCAATATCGGGGAGCATTATGCGCCGTATAAGACAGATCGAATCTTCGAAAAATATGACATGCGCAGACAACGCCACATGATTCACCAATCTACGAGCAGGGTTGTCGTTCGTTACTCTCACCATACATCTCTGCAATGGGCTAAATGACAAGAATCTTGTCAAACCGAGGGAATATTTTTTGTTACTGTTTATTGTTTCATGTGTAACATTATAAAGTGGACAAAGGAAATATGACTCGGATACATTACAGATGCATTCAAACTGATGAATTTACCTGTATACAATGGAACTATTTTTTAAGCTTCTTTACTGATCAAAATCGTACGCCGATTGTAAAAAAAAAAACAATGGCTGCGCTCATGACTGATGACAACAGTTTCGACACACAATGGAGCTCAGTTAGTAAGATTAAAAACAAGTAATGGTCCTTTAAAAGACATTTAAGCTTTTTCAGAAAATACCTCTTTTTCACATATCCTACCACCTATTCTGATTGGCCGTATACTGTTTGAACAGCACACAAAACCATCGATATTCGTCTTTCTTTCACCGGCGTTTGAGCTACCGTTTTGAGCTACCGTTATGTGAAGAAAATATCATGTGAAGAAGGACTACTTTTTGAGCCCACTACAGGGGCGAATGGGAATGATCCGTAGTGCAAGAGAGTAATGATTCGCTACATCTGTGAACAAGCTTCGAAATCCCCTGCCACCTAACCGCAAGTTTCCAAGTCCCTCACCGCCTGACAGTACAAGGAATTTACTGTACTGATAAATTTTACCATTCCAACGTGTGCCGAGCAAAATTTACCCGTTTTAAGGTCTCACGAAAGGAGTGAGCTGGCGAAACAAATAGACTTACCTTAAGTAACAAAGAGGTAGCATACTTCGTTTTAGCCCTATCAACTGTATTTGAGCTGATTTGTTCCCCAAATCAGTTAAACTGACCCTCGCCACAACGTGCAGAATGGTGCATGAATTTGATTGTCAATGTAATAGACATTCGACTTATTCTTATTTAAACATGGACTTAAAACCATTTCAAGGTAGATCTAAGTAACTATGCATTTTCATGATTTGTTGGCAAAAGTAAACGACCATTAATTGCCTGAAACAATCAATACTTGATCCTTTTAAAGTTATGTACAGCGAGTGAGTTTCGACACTTCACAATATGCTTACCTTACGAGGGGGTAACCTACTTCGTTTTAGCCCTATGTGGAGTCCATTTGTTTTAAAATGACAACAAACGACAATTCATGTAACCAAACTCATTTATTTTCCAAAATAATCCATTCTTTCCGCTTTAATGACAACCATCAAGAGAAACTGGTAAGAATATGGTGCAAGCCACTCGATGTCTTGGTCTTTCCAGCGGCTCGTATCGATCGACGCCGCCATTTTGGATGTTGTGTTGAAAGTGCTTTTATCTACATTCTGCCAGTGTACATGATTATATTTTTTAATTCATATGCTTTGGGCAAAATATCCAATCAGATCGTGTAAAATGTTTTTGCAGTATCATAATACCGTGTGATCTATCAGATTTGGCGACTATAATCCAGACGCGTGCTTGGGATTGTTGTCATACTGAGATGTCTGTTTCACACCTATACACATGTTTACATGACATATTACAACCCACATAAGATATTACAATGGTGATTTGGTCGATTCATCGTTTCCCGTCATCTTCCGTATACACAATTCGAAACTTTACTTTACAGAGAACAGTAAGCAAGGAAAAGAAACCTCTAAAATGCAATGTGCAAACCTTCCTTACCCTTCTTTCTTCTAGTGGCAGAAAGGATTTATTTAGTAATTTTCAGCCCTATTTATAAGCTAACATGATGCAAAAATTGTGTCGTCATCTGTGCTCTTTGCAGTGAAATAACTCTTTATTTAGCACCGTTTTCAACACTACTGCAGCATTAACACGGTGGTCAGTGCATCTACATAAACCCTAAAATCCATTCTGTATAAAAACCTGCTCAACCCGACATCAGGCAGGCTGGTCCGTATAATGTAGAAAATTGATGTATGGAATTCCCACATGGTCCCTTTTAGCACAAATTTTTACGTGGATCTTTTCCCCTTTGTTTCTAGATCCATGTGCAGGATTGTATACAAGACATAGGCCTACAGTTTCGATCAGTTCAGCTTGCACGGATCTGTTCTTTTTGCATTTACATCAAACCCTTTTTTCACAGAGCATTAAATTAACACCAGTAGCTGTATAGATACCATTTCAGCGGCTGGTGCGGCGTCAGGGTATTGAATTTGAAAAAAAAAAAAATCCTAATTTGATCTCCGTTTGTGCTACCAGCCAGTGGGTTCCTTTACTGTTCTTTCTGCAGGGCATTACTGACCCCAAGCCTGTTTGCGTTACACCGATGGGAAAGCAGAAATACCGGGTGTGGCTGCACCGACATATTTTTAAAACCTTACTTTTCCTTGATCCGTTTCATAAGGAACTTCACGATGTATCTTCAAATAAATAGGGAGACATTTAAATTTCATCTTTTTCGCTTCTTTTTACCGGAAAAGTCGGGGGGGGGGGGAACGGACAAAATTCAAAGACAAAAGGGTCAGGTTGAGTGATTGATTGATTGTATGATGTTTACCGCCGTTTTCAACATTATTTCACTTATGTCGCGGCGGCCAATGCACTTACATGTATCTATGCTTTTTCTGTTACCAGTACTCCGCACAATAGTCTTTCCAAGCCACTGGCTGCTTTCCCACATAACCATCATCAAAACAAAGGTCAGCGGTGAGAGAGGAATGAATCCTGTCGAAATGACTATCATCAATCCTCGGAAAGAAATTGGCCGAGCCGTGGATCGAACTCACGATCCCCTGTTCTCAAGCTCTGTACACTACCGATTGAGCGACTGGGTCTCGGTGCACAAGGGTCAGGGAAACCGTCCGAATTCAAACAAAAAGGGTGGGCCACGGGGAGGGGGGGGGCGCTCGATATTGACCTTTATCCATTCGATATTTTACGCTTAATTAGATCGTTACTATAGTGAGAACTGGCTACATTGAAACTATTTCTGATTGAGACGCAGGTTTTGCTTTCAATTTCAGTGTATAAATATGTGAAAAATATGTGACCCGTCCCGCAGAATGAGACAAACTGGAAACTACGAAAAGTGTCGACCCTGGTCAGACTGCGCGGATTGCGCAGCCTGACCAGAGTCGACATTTTTCGCTTTTATGATATTTTCTGTATGAAAAGTGGTCATTCTGCCTTACTATACAATCATTTTTAACTATCAACTTTAATTAACCCGCACTAATCAACTTTAATTAACCTGCACTATCTTTGATCTGTGTTCATCTAATTGGTGAATGGAATTCCCGTATTGTCCCTTTTCGCATGACGGTCACATATCGACAAATGAAAGTGTGTGTGTGTGTGAGGAGCGAGGGGAGGGGGGTGGAGTGGAGGGGAGGGGAAGGGTCATGTTCGAAATGTAACCGTTGACACCTTGTCATCCGTAATAGAGCTAGAGCCATGCTTTGGCAAAAAGGAGCTTGTTGCATCTCCGTGATGCAGTATACCAACAAAGGCAAGACAACACCTAATTAACATTTATCGATCCTTCAAATCCATTTTCTTAAATAATCGACTAAATCCTGAGGTAGACCTACCCTTTAACATGCAGAAAATTTAAAGGTAGCGAAAGGTTTCAACCCATATCAGCCTGCGCAGACTGACATGGGTCGATGCCACCTTTTTTATAAAGTAAGGCTCAATGATCATGTTATAGACTGCGATGTTTGTCAAAATCCAAGTGCCTTTCCTCGCACAAACGATTGCACGCACAGATGACGGACATAGGGCCATGAAATAGGCCCGCTGGCCATCAGCCAGTAAAACTTAAAATCATTTCCTGTGCGATATTACTTTAGACTCTGTGACACCAGACTAGATCTTAGAAGCTCTTAACCGGTCCTGACGTGATCGGAAAACGGTATGCAGTCGGGATCTAGAACTTGTAATTTTGGTTTTTAAATTTAAACATATTTTATTCTACAGAAATACAATATACATGTACTTGAACATTACAAATACATAAACCCTTTACAAAACAACCCCTGGTTTTTACGACTCTGAAGGAGAGGGCTTCTGAAAACATTGTAGGAAAAGGAGAAAATGCTGGCGACCAGCATTTTCTCCTTTTCCCACAATGTTTTCTACCCTTCCAAAATCAAATTTCAATTTTTTGAGTTTCTTTTAATTTGTCGTCTGCAAGTGCTTTGAATTTGGACCACTCTAAAATTTTGCCGTTTGGTACAGAATTAAATTGACAAAAATACGGAAGCAAAGCTTATAAAGCTAATTTTGGTTTAATAATGCCTGAAGCCCCTCTCTCACCAAACCTATTTTAAGAAAGTCTTACCGCGGTCAAAAAAATTGTAAAACGGGCTGCGGTCGGAATAGGACGTGTAATTTCGTTCGTTAAAACACTGTCAATTGATGCTCGACTGCACCTCGTCTCTAATATAGAGTCGACGCACGGTATTTCCGTTTGTAGTGCGTCCGTTTCGTTTTACGTACGTTGTCAGTCCGTTTATTTACAGGACGGGGTGGACGGCGAAAGATTTTAAGCATGCTCAAAGTTCTGGAGTGCCCTTCCCGTCCTGTAAGGGTTGCTAATACGTGCACTTTGTCTGAACCCCGTTTAACTCATTAACAAACGACAATATTACAGGCTTGTCCAAATTGAAAGCATTTGCAGACGAAAAAATAAAAGTGGCTGAAAATTTGAAATTTGTTTTGTGAAGGGTAGAAAACATTGTGGAAAAAGGAGAAATTGCTGGTTACCAGCATTTTCTCCTTTTTCCACAATGTTTTCTAAAGGCTTCTTTCTCAGGGGCGTCAAAAGTAGGGATTGTGTGGTAATGGGTTAAGGTAGTGGACCCGTAATACTTAAAGTACAGCATGGCACAAAATTTCTTGATAGTTGATAAATATGGAATTATACAGATATAATACTTTTGCTCATTTTTATCCCACCAGAAATTCCTTTGAATTCTATCTTGAAATCATTTGTCGATCTTTTTGTTAGTTTCCAGAAAAGGGAGGTAATTACTATCTCCCTTTGTAATGAGATTATAGTGGTTTTATATTTATAGATGGTGAATCTAAAAAAGACAAAAAGGAAAAATTAGCTCGGTTAAAGTAGTTCAAGAACATTCATTTTTAACCATAGCAATTTTTGTAAAATAATATTTCACTGGAAATAACTGTCCTCTATTACGAATCAACTACCGTAAGTCCGTGTGGCAAAAAAATTAGGAACGGAGTGAGAACGAGTTTGGTGTGACGGGGATATTAGTTTCACACTTTTTTAGACGTGGGAAACCCTCTTGACCTTACCGAAATGTCACGATGACTGAAAACCTGTCATGTAAAATCCTTTAGTTTTATCACTTTCTATTTACTCTTATTTTAAACTCTCTTATGGTCAATGAACGCTTTTAAGGTCAATGTGGGTCAAGATCAGACTGCACAATGATGACAATTTGACAAAATCTGCGCTCTGATCAGGAATATAATATACTTCCGATAAGGTAACTTTTTTTCCCCCGACAAAATTATGCTTTGAAACTGCTTTATTTAGGCAGAGCTCCAACTGAGAGGAAGTGACAGTATTCTAAATCCATTAATTTTGTTTGAAACCCTATGTTGTGGGTACTCATTAGAATCGTCTCGATGAGACGATTCTAATGAGTACCCACAACATAGGGTTTAATATAGAATAATTCATATTTTGAACCTTTTAAATTCAAAATCGCCCCCTCTATCTGGAGCTCTGATTTAGGTATCGACTACTGGATAGAGATTATCATTAAACTCACAGACTGGTTCGCGCGACTCACCGACATTTTTACGAACACTGTAGATCAAGACCAGACTGCACAGTTTCTGCAGTCTGATATTTGATCTACACTGTCCGATAAAGAAATATTTTTCTCCGAACAATAAGTTTGAAATTGCAACATTTGGATTTTAGAACTGACTTTCGGATTGAAAGTTTCGTTTAATTTAATTAACTCTCTATCAGACGACACATTTTAGCCTTGTCCTTATTGAAAGCATTAGCAGACGACAATTACAATGTGGCTCAAATGATGCAATATTTATTTGTCAGGGGAAAAACATAGTGGGAAAAGGAGAAAATGCTGGTTACCAGCATTTTCTCCTTTTCGCACAACGTTTTCAAAAGGCTTCTACCTCAAGGTCGTAAAAACCAGGGATTGTTTGGTAAAAGGTTAAGCCAGATAAATATAAATGCATTTAGATTTTGGAGTCTAAGGGTGAAGTTTACGTGCACATAAACATACACAAACACCGGCAATCCATCATTGAAATGTCGTGCACTTGATAACAACTTAGCTTAATAATCAAACAGGATGAACTATTGTGCAAGAACATAGACATGTACATAGAAAGAAGTTTAAATTTTCATTCTCAAAAACGAAAGTAGAGATAAGTTATAGAATTGAAGTGAGACAAGGGACAACCGTTTACCACATAACTATGGTGGCACAATTCTGCCAGGAGATAGCTATCACGATAATTTTAGTAAATTATCGCGATGAATTAAAAGTTTCCTGGAAACCTTGTTAAAGGTGGCCCTTCAGGTCTTGGGACGAAAATTGTACAAAAATGCAAAAAAATCATCCTTACACTCCCAAAGCCTTTTAATTTTCATTCATAAAACCCCAGTAGTCGAACACCGTCCAACAACACGAGAAATTAGAGATTTACTACAGCCCAGGTCGACACCGAGGGGAGATTTAGATTATCAATTCGCTCATTTACAAACAGGTATACACAGACGAAGTTTCAAACATAGGGTTTGAAGAAGACTTTATGGAAAATAATTATCACATGTTTGTTATATAATGAAATTAAAGCGTTATGAGTCACGTGCCAGTCACTAGGCATTCCCGAAATGCTTTATTAATTTTTGGCGCGAAATCTAAAAATATCTTAAGTGGCTACGTAGCCTTTTAAGGGAATACCATCAAAAAAATTTATTTTTGTAATTTCATGAATCTTGATTATTGATGATTTGTATTATTTTTTCATATGAATTTCAGTGATATATATATTTTTTAATTTGGTGAGATGAAAAAATTCTAAATACCCACCTTTAAGATCGTGAACAATATCATGATAAAACTTTCACGATAAACTTCATCTTCGCAAGCCAAGACTGACGATTCACTACGCTACTCTACCCTTGGCGGATCGGGCTTGATTTTAACATTCCCCCATACGCTTTTTCATTGGATGCAGCCAGCCCTAACTGCAACGAATGAAATCGCTCGTAGTATTTCATCTTTGATGAAAATAGAACAAGGTCGCCACCTTTCGAATAGAAGGTAAACATGGAAACCCACGTGGATGTCTGCTTATCGCTTCATGTTGAATAATTGTATCCGTAAGCGGTTTGTAAAACGATATATTTCATTGGCTTTCAGAAATATGATGTAAAGGGGGGTAATAACCAGCATCCAATAGAGGGCGCATCGCAGGAATCTCGAAATTGGAGTCAATCACCCAAGATAAGAACCACGTTGTGATCGATACCTTGGCTCGCGAAGATGGATAAACTTAATATTTTATCGCAAAATTTCTCCACTGTGCTTGAAGCTGACACGCCAGATAGCCATCTCGTATCTCGCGGAAGAAATATGCCACCATACATAACTTTTCTCTTATTAAGATTTTATCTTGCAAACGTTTGAGATAAGGAAATGATCTAGAGTCGTTCTTTTTTTTTCCTGTCAAAGTTCAGTGAATCAATGCCTTAATTGATCTACACATTAATGACTGCGGTCTCTCTGTGAAATTAACTTTTAAAATTTGGAGGAAATTAAAAGAAACATGTATATTATTAACAAAAACAAACAAAAACAGGTAAATCTCGATCTAATCAAAAATATTTTCTATAAAAATAAAATATGCCGAGGACTAACAATTGCAAGAATGCCAAATTAGCTACATTTATAATTCTATATTCAGTAAAGTAACAATAAAGCCCAAACAAGCAGGTGTACATTTGCACTTGAATTTATTATACCATTTTAAAGTATGGAAGTTGTTGAAATTGTTGTAAAGATGACGATCTGTCCTCGTGCGGTCGGTCAAGTGTTAGGTGCTCCCTTTAAATCCCCCACGCCCCCTTTTTGTCCCTTTTTCGTAAAAACGCAGTAAAGGCTATATCCCATGCCTTTTCTGAATAGCCTACAGGTCATTAAGATATGTCCGGAATAATATCGTAGCAGTAAGTCAACAATGAACAACATACCTTCATCGGAAACCGTTTGTTAAACTCCTCAATCAGCAGTTTTTCTTCCTCTGGTTCCATAAACTCCATAGCGCTTGACCTTTTCGATTACAGATCAATTCGTAAAGTTCTAGATCTATACCTATACTCTAGTTGTCCCGGTGTATCAATCACTTCATGAGTAGTCACAACAATTTACTAACACCATCTGAGTGTTTAAAAGCGTCTCATTGCATCAATCACTACATGTGGTCACAACACGATTCTAATGAGTACCCACAGCTAAGGGTTTTAGAGAGAAATTAAAGGATTTAGAATACCATCACTTCCTCCTATCCGTAGCTCTGCCTCATTTGTCACCAAAAACTGAGTCTTACCACCACAAACCCAGACTGAGAGTAGTATTTGGTATCAATTTATCCCATAGTCTAGAGTATATAAATGAAATACTAATTTGTGCCATGAATGATCACTGGAGGAGACGCTCTGCTCTAAGTATAGATTGTACACATCTGGATACCCAAACTCTTTCGCTGTCAGAAACTAATCGATGTATCTACATCTATGATAGTATAAACTCGTCTTAAGTAGTTTCCCTGAGGTCTAAAAGTAGATTTTCCTGTAATGTATTTGGTCATACAAATTCATCAGGTTGTGTAGCTCTAAGATCAGAATCCAAGTGCATGAAATTTGCTGTCTGACTTTCTGATTTTGATCTAGATCTACATGATGGATAAGAAATAAAATTTTAATCACCACTGGCAGTGAAAGGGTTCATGGAAGTCTGGGTTATGATTAAGAGAGCTTTGTGTTCATTCATTAATATTGTTTCAAGTGCTTAAATGAATAACATATATCCCACAATACCTACCTCAGCATAGAAATCATTGATCATTAGATTTTTAAATCTGTTGAACGAGTAACAACTATGATCATGGAATTTTGCTAGCAATGTAGACTCTACATCAAGTTCAGACTGCGCAGTCTGAAGGATCCACGCTATCCAGTTTGTGAAAGGTGTCAGGATATCGTTCTAACGGAGTGCAAACTGGACCTACAATAGTTTGGTCTGTTGGAAGGGAAGGGTAAGTTTAATTCATATACCTGTACAGGCTAAACTGACATTGTTGACCTAGATTTAGTTCAGAGTGAATAGCCTGCCATGTAGTATTTGACTTGTCCTCAGAGGTCAGCATTCACCAATCATTGTTATGAACATTTTTAGTCCGATTCTCAATAGATCTAGTTTTCTAAATTTGCATTATGGTTAAATTTTGAAGAAATGGTGGATGAATACAATCCACGAGACTACGCTAGCCAATCAAAAGATCTGTTATTTTATAAATCTAAAATAAACTAAGTAAGTGAATGCAATTAAGAATGGTTGGTGAATAAATACGGACTTACCCGCGGGTGTTTCTAAAATCTTGAATTTTCAACGCCAAGAAGTGACTGAAATAATGTAGATCCTTACCTATTTACCCCATAAGGCATATCTTTGGTATCTCTGACCCTAAATAACAGCAAGGATGAAGTCATTTCTTGTGTGTATATTACACCTTTTGATAGCATAGAAAACATTGTGGCAAAAGGTGAAATTGCTCGTCACGAGCAATTTCACCTTTTGCCACAATGTTTTCCAAAGACTCCTACAAGCAATGCGTAGAAATGAGTATCTATGGAGTAAAGGGTTAAGGCGTCATGAATAACACATGGATTCGACTCCATAAACACAGTGCAACAAACGCGTGATAAAATCTACGTCATTTTATATAGTAACGTCATTCTATAATTTAATTATAGAGTGACGTCATCCTGTATAAAGTATGCGCTAAAAATAACATAACTCACAACACACGATAGAATTATTATTTCGATTCGAACATGAACAACTCCTAACCATCAGCCTCAATGATTGATTTTGTTTTCTTAAGATCAGTTAAATCCGCTGGAGAAGACAATCATTGAATGGGTGTTTCTTTTTCGGGGTCGACTTGTTACTACTCATTGTGCGTTTAACAACTTTGGACAGTATATTTTGCAATTTTTCGAGAGGCCCTGGGGCTGTGCAGTCTAGTGCCCAGGTAGTACAAAGCAGTGTAAAGGGTTCACTGACTCGGATCAATCGAAGTCAAGAGAAAATCGTAAACTGACCAAAAAATCAAGCCTCAAGTCCGCCCTCACAGTTCTTGCATTCAAACCTCCAATATTAACCCTTTCCCAAACAATCCCTGGTTTTAAAGGGTCTCGAATAGTAGCCTTTTGAAAACATTGTGGGAAAAGGATAAAATGCTGGTAACCAGCATTTTCTCCTTTTCCCACAATTTTTTCTACCCTAGTATCATAGATAGTCTCAATAATGAGACGCCCCGGTGATCTTTTTCATATTTGGATATTTACTGTACACCGTACTGTCTCAAGTCCATCGTAAATTTTACGGTAGCAAATATAGAGCGCTATACCTACTGTCGGTTTTATCTGTATTGCGGTGAAATGCAATTAAATTTTAGTACTAATCATGACCAAAAACAAATTGTTAAACCATTCGTTACATAAAAAGCTTGTAGAAGTCGTTTACAACATATTTATCTCGGAAAAAATCACGGACGAAATTTATCGTGTGTTGCAGCCATTTTGAATGTTTTCGGGAACGTAAACAGCTCGGGTCACTGATGAAATGCACGGTATTTTCTCACGATCAGCGTTTGAATTGAAAATATTTGTATTTCAAATGAAAGAATATTGAATACGCAAGCCACAGGTATGTTTAAATCCTAGTTTTGTGCTCTATTTAGGAAATTATAAGAGTTCAAACTTGCGTACAAAATCTGTGCGGAACTTTCAACTGATTTTGTCTGGATTGTCTCTGTACCCAGAGGTATCATAGACAGAAATCATCTTTTCAGCGAGAGTTGAATTGTCGTCTGCAAATGATTTGAATTTGGTCTAGTCCAAAAATTTGTTGTTTGGGAAAGGGTTAATGAACAATCTGTTACATTTGTAGCACATAACTCACAAGATCACCTTCATGGATCAACTTTCAAGACCACTCGATGTAAATAAAGCTAGATCTAGTCTTCCATTACTGGAACCGGGATTTCTTAAGAAAGCACATTTGGAAAAGAAGGAAATGCCACTTACCAGCATTTTTCCCCCTTTTTTTCCCCACTTTCCTATTACTAAGCACAGTTTGAAAAGAAGGAAATGCCGGCTATCAGCATTTTCCCCTCTTTTCCCACTTTCGTTTTACTATCCCTCTCAAGGAAAAGAAATGCAATTTCATTCACAAACAAACTCTAGTCTAAAAATGCTATCAAAACCAGACCCAGTCCAAAAGTTTACCGTTAGATTAAGATGTACAATACACAACTTTGTTTTTTTTCCCGCACACAATTCCCTAGTACTACATTTGTGTATAATTATAAGACTCATGTGTACATGTCAAAACTCTACACGGAGTAGATTTGGGTCAGGTAGTGCACTATCTTCTATACAGCTGGAATTCCCCGTATTGAGTACATTGTTGAAGGTGTGTAGCATAATCCGATTGAGAAACTCGGTCAGTCCCGTGTGTTTTCGGATAAGTTCCGTTTGAGCGGCAATTTTGCTTTGAATATCGGCGATTTACTTCGAAAACCTCACGACTACAGCTCATAACAAGCTGTATTTCCGAGGTTTTCGAAATAAACCGACGGTATTACGAGGGGTGATCAGAAAGAACGTGCACCAGTGCCAGAATCGAAATATTGTTGTAGATCTATAAAGCAACTTGGAGAGTTCACTATCGACTACTTTTGAAAGTAACCTACACTGAGTTCTATGCACTTATTCACTTTCATTCTTGATTTCCATGAGCGAAACACGTGCGTATGTGGGAGCGCGTCACGTGACGTTACCATCAAGGACCCGGTCATAGCGAGGGTTAGCTCCTCTCTGCTCTCTTAGTGCATGCCACATTTCCGCTACCGGTACTCGGTTCATTGAAAAATGAAACAGGCCATAAACTTATGAACATAATTGTTATCAAACATGAACATAGCGTCAGTATCTGTTTCACGTGCTTCCCCCCGCCCCCGACCCAATGAACTCAAAATCATTTTGTTGCACCACGACGTGTGAAGACATGACTGGAGTGCAACACGCGAAAAGGTGCATTCGGACATTTGCGTAAAGTGTCATCTCGGATTAGCCTGCGCAGTCCGCGCAGGCTAATCCGAGACGGCACTTTACGACTACATTAGATTTTGTGCTACAGTAGACTTGCGTAAAACAGAAAATCACATAAAAACGGAAAGTGTCGTTCCGGATTAGCCTGTGCGGACTGCGCACGCTGATCAGAAACGACACTGTACACAAATGTCCGAATGACCCTTTTTGCGTGTTGCACTCCATTTAATTTTATTATAGGATTTGACATGAGTTAGCTTTTGAGATAAATTCTATTGAACCGAGGCTAGGGAAATGTTAAATAAGCGTGCCTTTGGCCTTTGCCTTAACCCTTTACCAAACAATCCCTGGTTTTTACGACCCTGAGATAGAGGTCTTTTGAAAACATTGTGGGAAAAGGAGAAAATGCTGGTTACCAGCATTTTCTCCTTTTCCCACAATTTTTTCTACCCTGTTGGAAACATATGTCAATTTTTTAGTTACGTTTTTTTTTTGTCGTCTGCAAGTGCTATGAATTTGGACAAGACTAAAATTCTGTCGTTTGGTAAAGGGTTAATCAAAGCTAAACAAGTTTATACTCTGAGTAACATCTTTGAGAGCCAAGGTTACGAACACTGCGTGGATCTTACCTTGGCTGATTGAGCACGATTTCGAGATTCCTGTGATGCGCCCTCTGTTGGATGCTGGTTATTACCTCCCTTTACACCATATTTCTAAAAGCCAATGTAATATAACGTTTTATAAACCGCTTATGAATACACATGAAGCGATAAGCAGACATTCACGTGGGTTTCCATGTTTACCTTCTATTCGAAAGGTAGCGACCTTATTCTATTTTTATCAAAGATGAAATGCTACGAGCGATTAATTCGATGCAGTTAGAGCTGGCTGCATCCAATGAAAAAAGCGTATCGGGGGAATACAAAAATCAAGCTCGATCCGTCAAGGGTAGAGTAGCGTAGTGAATCGTCAGCCTTGGCTTGCGAAGATGTGAGTAAAAACGCCGATGCACATTAGGCCTATGTGGTCTGCATCATGCGAAAAGGGACATTCGGACATTTGCGAAAAGTATCGTCTCGGATCAGCCTGTGAGGTAATTTACGATTACATCAGACTTTGTGCTACGGTAGACTTGAGCAAAACTGAAAATACTATAACAAGAGGGCCATGGTGGCCCTGAAATCGCTCACCTGAGTCTATTGACCAAACATTAACCATCTAGTTTCCCAGTGACCTAGTTTTTTATAAAAAAATTACCCATCATCAAACACTTTGGAGATATCAATAAGACAAACATTCTGACCAAGTTTCATGAGTATTGGACTGAAAATGTGGCCTCTACAGCGTACAAAAGGTTTTTCTAAGATTTCACCAAGTGACCTTGTTTTGGACCCGACAATTACCCATTATCAAACTCTTCTGAGACATTACCAGAACAAACATTCTGACCAAGTCTGAAGAGTATCAGGCAGAAAATGTAATATTTGACCCACTGACCTAGTTTTTGACTCCACATGGCCCATTTTCAAACTCATTCAAGGTATTTCCAGGACAAATATTATGAACAAGTTTTAGGAGTATCAGACTGAAAATGTGTCCTCCAGAACATACAAAAGGTGTTATAACATTTGACCTATTTACCCAGTTTTTGACCCAACATGACCCATTTTCAAAATTATCCAAGATATTATAAAGGCAAACATTCTGTCTAATTTTCAAGAGTGTTGGACTGAAAATGTGGCATCCAGAGCATACACAAGGTTTTTCTAAGATTTGACCTGGTGACCTAGTTTTTAAACCGACATAAACCATTTTCAAACTCGTATAATATATCATCAAAGCAAACATTCTGACCAACTTACAAGAGTTTTAGACCGAAAATGTGGCCTCTAGAGCCTACAAAAGATTTTTCTAACATTTGACCTGGGTACCTAGTTTTTGACTCCACATGACCCATTTTCAAAATCGTCCAAGATATAAAGGCAAATATTCTGACAAACTTTCAAGAGTTTTGGACTGAAAATGTGTCGTCTAGAGCGTACACAAGGTTTTTCTAAGATTTGACCTAGTAACCTAGTTTTTGACCCCACATGACCCATTTTCGAACTTGTCCGAGATATCATCAAGACAAACATTCTAAGCAACTTTAAAGAGTTTTGGACTGAAAATGTGGCCTCTAGAGCGTACATAAGGTTTTTCTAAACTTTGATCTAGTGACCTAGTTTTTGACCCCATATGACCCATTTTCGAACTCGTCCGATATATTATCTAGACAAACATCCTGACCAACTTTCATGAGTATCCGACTGAAAATGTGGCCCCTAGAGCGTAGTTCGTGCTCAGGTGAGCTAAAAACGGAAAGTGTCGTTTCGGATTAGCCTTTCAGTTTTGTTGGCACGGCAAACTAGAGTTTTCGAAGGGATAGGCCTATGATTCTTTCAAGAAATTCTGAAGAGGAGCATGGCAGGTTATCTGAACTTTCATAAAATTTGATGGGTAATTTCAGAGGAAAAGAAGTTAAAAGTTAACAGACGCACGCATGCTTACGCACGACAGACAGCGGGCCATGACAAAAGCCCGCTGGCCTTTGGCCAGTGAAGCTTATAATAATAATAATGATTATAATAACAACAAAGTCTCGCTGATTTTTATCCCAAATCTTAATAAAATAAATCATATGAGGGTAATCTAACACATAATTTGATTAGTGAAAAAAATATCCCTTAAAAAGAGTTTATTTCATCATCTTGTGGTTAATATGGGGAAATATTTGCAGAAAAAGGGAAAGGTATGCGAAAATAAGGAGTGCCGTAAGGCACGAGTTATTTTCGCGGACCTTTCCCTTTTGAGGCAAATATTTCCCCATATTAAAATTAACCCAAAACTGATTAAATGAATTATATATTATATTTCCTCTGAATATTTTGTCAACAAATGTCACTTTTAAAACTAGTCATTGCATGGAAATAAAAAAGTAGTTCCAGATTTCCGGCAGAAGGAAACTATTGCTGTGACGGGGAAATAATCCCCCCCCCCTCCCCGCCCACCCCCAGCTTAAATTACAACATTTCTTTACCCATAACATTTCTAAAAATAGACACATGAAATATAATATATTTCAAAATTCAATTTAAGCGTTCACAAAATGACATATATAAACAAGTTGAGCCCGTGTTGAAAACATAAAAATATACGAGACGTTTACATTGCAATCAATTCTATGACACAAATAAACTTCGATTCTTTCGATACCAAGTACCAAATATCCTTGATCCATGCACTGTTAAAAAGGGGTTTAATACATCTGCAAAAAATATCGACCAGGTCAGCCTGCGCAGTCCGTGCAGGCTGACCTGGGCCGAAACCTTTTGCTATGAATATGATTTTCTGTATGTTATCATATTACTCATTAGTTAGCCGTTTTTGTGGTATTTGTCGAGGAGTTCAATATTGAATTTTGAAGACCATGTATCGTATTTTGTGTAAAGTCGAAGGAAAAAAACCCATTTAAATACAATTTTTCTTAGACTTATGAATTTTTCGGTAACACTCGGATATGTAATCGGAAACAGCATGTTGAAATACACTGGATAAGACCATTGATCGTAGAAATACCAATTTTTAATTGGACTTAGCTTCGATCGCTAATAGCCTTCTGTTGGCGTAATGATACAAAATAAGTCTACCGATCGTTTGGTCCTGGGCTCTTTCGTTAAAAACAAAACCGTTTGTCCCATGGCTTTTTCATCCCAGGATTACGCGCTACTTCATTTGATGGAGTATGAATATCTATAGATTCAAATAATTGATTTATGTAATGTTGGGAATTAAATGTTACCAACCAAAAATATTTCGAAATCACAGTTTTCAGATACAAACCTAATTTTATTCGATATATTCACATTGTTTCTCTTTCTATCTTCTGTCAAGGGACAATACTTCTGACTCCTCCTATGATCAAAAGGAGATCACTTATACATAAATAATCCTAACATTGTCATAAGTACTCTCCCTTCAGTCCATCCCCAACTTTCAGCTGCAGGTCGAGCAAGAGTTACTCTCCTTGGAACTTATCGATTATCTGGTCCGAAAGGATTTCCGATAACGGCCTGTCATATAGGATTCAGAAGGGAAAAAATTTTGATCGACTAAAACACATTTTTCTTCTAAAATGATTAAAATCTATAACGTCTTGAAGTATTCTGTAATATCTCTACTTTACTTCAATATAATTTTAATTCCTGTAGCAAAATGGGAAGTTGCGTCCATTTTGATTCAAAGTTACTGACCCATTCTCCTTCTTATTTCTATAGAAAGGTTTAAGAAATTTGCTCTTGCGCCGTTTTTGACGCTAAATAACATAAAAATGAATTGCAAGAAAAAAATCTATAACGTCTTGAAGTATTCTATGTTTTGTTGTGATTATGATCAAAGTATTCGTTTACATTTGTAAAATTGAGATCTTGCGTCCATTTTAGTTTAAAAACGACACTGTCGTTACTTTTTGTATAAAAAATGCTGCATCGAGCAAAGTGAGATTTTAAGACTGGGTGAAAAGATTTAGCAACGGATAAAGGGAAGATAAGAACTGATGACATGATAACCTTGTCTATATTGTTTTGTTAAACCTGGATCCTGTTTTTGCCCAAATATGTAATGATTGTATTTACCATTTTTATACATGTACGTGTATATTATTTGCATCAGTGAAAACTTTTAAGAGATTTGTAAAAACCATTATCTTCCCAGTATCGTCTTTTTTAATTCTTTTTGGAAAATAATTTCTATTTAGTTAGCATAAATTTCTTTAAATTGCATTTTAATTTTATTTATTTATTTATTTATTTATTTATATTTTCTTTATTTCTAAAGAAGATTGAATTTGTTGTACTATTGGATCATTATAATAATTATGCAGTCAATAGACCAGTAACAAACTGTACAAAACAAGCAGTCTGATCCTGGGCCGAATCGGTTTTATTTTATGTGTCGAAATTCTTTTGGCTTAAAAAAATTGACGTATCAATATCAATATATGACTGAAATCAGCAGAAAACATTTTGCGTTTTGGGAGTATTGATGTGACCCGTACAGCACACTCCCGAATTTCAACGGTCCTGCATAAAACCTTTTGTAAACATTATGAGAAAAGGAGAAATACCAATATCCAGTATTGATTCCTTTTCCTACAATGTTTTCTACTCTTTTAAAGTGAAGAATATCAATTTAGCTACATTTGATTTATTTTCTGAAATTGCTTTTTTTCTAAGTTGGTGAAGTCAAAAAGTTCTCCATATGGGAAAAGGTTTTAAATTATTGACTTTTGAAAACACATGACAGGGAGAAAATACATGTGATCAGATTGAAAATAGCGAGGAAATTTGAATATGTGAGCCGTCGACATAAAATACTTTTGAAAATGCATTAATCATCACACATTTGCAAGTAAAGAGCTAAAGAGAGAAGGGTGCAAATTGGACTTTCTTATACAAAATCTTGTTAAACTTGACTTTAAATCCTTATAAATAATCTTGTAATAAAAATCTGATCTTAGTTTAAACATTTAGTTTTAATTTATTCAATATACTAACATCATTCATTTACAACAACATGTATTGCGAAAAGGATTGAAACGAAAGCATCAAAGCTTATATAGTTCCTCTCTCTAAAGAAGTCTGATTTTTTCCCTGATACATGTACTTTCTTTCCGATTACCCCGTATCAATGTATACCATTACGTAACACCAATCAAGATACCCGATAGGCGTCTTATCTAACAGTAATACTCGGTCATCATCGGAGAACTCCGGCACAATGCAAACGATCAGGGAAAAAGAAAGAAAATACGATAGTTGCTTTTAAAAAAGTGTAAAAAGGGCTAAAAATGTATTTTCTAAATGACTGAAAACTACGCCATATTAAAGAACAATAAATAAGCTTTCTGACTTCCCTGAAGATAATTTTGATTTTCCAACAATATTGTGCAGGCTGATTTATGTTTACCGTGTGCTCACAAAACCACTGACTTCTGAAAAATGACGAAATTATTTTAAAAAGAACTGACCTGTTGAACATAAAGGTTAAAAAGTACAATTTGTATACGGTTGGTTTGTTTATGATAGATCAGACGATACCAGTGTGGTCTGATCTACCAACACACTTTCCCTAGCCTTATATACATGTACATGTACGTACATGTATTTGTGACGATGCTATGCAAAACAATTACAATAAAATGCCGTCCCTTGACTATGTAATAGCTCTATGCTACAGGTTGGAAATTAATGTTTTCAAAAACATTGTAACAAGAGAAGCCTCTTCATATAATATCCTTAACTTTGTGGGTAGCTATTCAGAAATATATCCTACGAAGTATTTTTACAATTGTACCATTTTTGTTGATAAATCAATAGAAATATCAGAGATTGAATTCAAAATTATGATGAAAAAATCCTCCCCCGGCTTTAGTCTCATCATAAGAAACTTGTACTGCGGATATTTTTCTTTTTTTTTTTAACTCTTCAGGAACTGGCAATTTATGACTGCCCCAATATTTAAAGCAGTTGTAGACAACACAATAAATATGGCTAAAATTATTCAATTATTCAATTTGTATCAATTAAGGCATGACAACATTGCTTGAAAAAGAGCAAATGCTTTTCAAAAGCATTTCTATAGCTGACCATAATTTCTCAAACGCGTGCTTTCGGTAAAATTTGAGGTAGATCAAATTGTAAGACCTGAAAGGAAAACAAATCTACAAGTTTTGGTACCCCAGTAATTTACAACCCCAGATATCCCGCAGAGTCCTTTTCCAATAAATTGAAACCCTCTACACTCGAAGCGCGAAATTCGGGCTATAAGTGTAAAGGGTTTGCAGAGATCGCCAGTCAATATATCATTCCGTATGTGATCGATTTCACGGCCAAAAGGGATCAAACTCTTATAATTTAATTGGCTTACATAGCGGTCAAATAACAGTTACCGGGTTTGATTTGCATGATAAAGTTGGCCATGAAAACGGTATTCATTTGCTAAGTAAGTTGACGTTCAAGCCAATATTAGAATAATGTTTCTCTTTTTCTTTCAAATTATAAATTCTACACAGCGACTTCCTTGACAACTACCACTTCGGTGTTCTTAACGCTTTGATTAATATTGTATATCCATATTATGCGACGATATGTTTGGTAGATCTACTCCCATAGTGCACTGCCATGACATTATAAACCCATCCTTTGGACAACGGTGCTAAAATTTGTAAACTTGACCTCTTATGTCAACAGGAAATATAATACATTCAACCTAACAAAGATTTCTACCATAAAAGGCTTAACTGATGAAACAGGTGGTATAGATCCAATTTCAGACTGCACGTTCTGTGCAATCTTATCTTTGTCTCCGCAGTTCGAAAAGGTTTCAGTGTCCGCCAATGGCAGCAAAAGGTTTAGTGTAAACATAAAACTAGCCAAGTGAAGATAAAACTCTTAAAGTGAACCTGAGACTGCATCATGAAATGACCTAACATAAACTAGAAGGTCCTGAAGGGTATGAATATGCTCTACTGGCAGTCAACTTGAAATGGCTACTTTTCCTATACTGTACATTGGATTTTTTTCAAAATCCATAGGGTTGAAGTTCTTGATGAGATAAACAAACTATGGAAGTTTCACAAAAATCTGATGACAAATGCACATTTTATCGCGTAAACAAGAATTTGAAATTTTCAACTTGAGATGGCTACTTTACACAAATTGTTCATTGGATTTTTTTCGAAACCAATAGAGTTGAAGATACTGATGGAATAAAGAAAGTGTGTGATTTTCATGATAAACTGACAAGAAATGCAGACTTTATCATGTAAACAAGAATTTGAAATTTTCAACTTGAGATAGCTACTTTTCCCAAATTGTTCATTGGATTTTTTTTCGAAACCAATAGGGTTGAAGCTACTGATGTGATCAACAAACTGTGATTTTCATGAAAATCTGACAAGAAATGCAGACTTTATCATGTAAACAAGAATTTGAAATTTTCAACTTGAAATGGCTACTTTTCCCAAACTGTTTGTTTGATTTTTTCAAAATCAATAGGGTTGAAGCTATTTATGAGATAAACAAACTGTGCAAGTTTCACGAAAATCTAGCAATAAATGCAGACTTTATCGCGTAAACAAGAATTGGAAATTTTCAACTTGAAATGGCTACTTTTCCCATACTTTTAGTCGGATTTTTCTCAAAATCACTACGGTTGAAGCTATTGATCAGATAAATACATTGTGCAAGTTTCATGAAAATCTGATGAAAAATGCGGACTTTATCGCGTAAACAAGAATTTGAAATTTTCAACTTGAAATGTCTACTTTTCCCATATTTTTTGTTGGATTTTTTTCAAAATCAATAGGGTTGAAGCTATTGATAAGATAAAAAGTCTATGCAATTTTCACAAAAATCTTACTAGAAATGCAGACATTATCGCGTTAACAAGAAAAAGACTAACGGACGGACAGACGGACGGACGGACTGACGACGGAAACCCCGCCATGACATAAGCTCTGCTGGCTTTCAGCCAGTAGAGCTAATAAACTTATAACTAGATAATGAACATCAAACTTTACAGTGCAGTATAATGGGCTTTACAATAAACCCTTATCTTTATTGTGCTCTTATCCCTTTTACAAACAAGAAAATTTTCGACCAGCCCAAACTGAAAGTATTTGTAGTCAACAATTTAAGTGTAGGTCAAGTGATGATTTATGTCTGTGATAGACTAGAAAACATTGTGGGAAAAGGAGAAAATGCTGGTAACCAGCATTTTCTCCTTTTCCCACAATGTTTTCAAAATCCTTCATTCCCACAGTCGTGAAAACCAGGGATTGTAAAGGCTTAAAATATTTATGATAAACATTTAAAATGAAATTCCATTTCATGATGAACTTAAAACTTGTAATTTCAAAGAGAGCTTAAACATTTAAAGGAGGAAAATATAACTTTGAATTGGTATAACTTCATAGTAAACGTACAACTTCATTGTAAAGTTTTAGCTTCATTTAATTCATTCAAGGAATGAAGAGAACTTTATTTTTGTTTTCATGGAGGTAAAAAAAAAAATCAAAGCGTTCAAAACGCTAGTGTGGTATTTGTCACGGAAGACATTGTGTAAAAATTAATAATTTGAAAGAAAAAGAAAAATGTTATTCAAATATTTGCTTGGTAGTCAACATTTTGAATACCTCTTTCGGTGAAAGGGAGAGTACTCATTAAATACATAGGATTATTTGTATTGGAGGGATCTCTTTGAATATCAGGAGGAGTCAGGAGTAACGTCCCTTGACAATAGAATACATGATGTAAATATATCGAATAGAGTTAAGTTTTTACCTGAAAACTATGATTTTGTAATATATATTTCTGGCTGTAAAATTTTAGCTGGTGAAACTATTTTCGATTGACATTTAAAATGTCCATGGTCAATAGCCTCACTGAGTGTATTTTAACATGCTTTTTCCATTAACATATTGAAGTGCTACCAAAAAATTCATTTGTCTGAGAAAATTTGAGTTTAATTTGGTTTATTTCCTTCGGCTTTGCACAAAATACGCCATTCTACAGTACATGAATTTCAGAATTCAATATTGAACTCATAGTGGTATTGTCTTCGACAAATACCACAAAAAACCCAATCACACTTTTGTATGAAAGCGCTTCATACATTGTGATTAGGTATTTTTTTTTTTTTTTTTTTTTTCATACCTCCATAAAAACATAAAAAAGTAAGTTCTCTTCATTCACCAAATATCCTTTCTTCAAGTATAAATTCACAGTAAATTCTATAACTTTACTTTAAAATTATAAATCCACAATGAGATTAAAAACTTCCCAATGAATTAAAATCTAGTTATTTAGAATTTCTCAAAGAATTTGTAACTTCACCGAGAATTTGTTACCTAGCTTCATAGTACATTTATGACTACTTACATGTGATCGATGTGAATTTTAAAATTCCTATCTATAACTAATACCATTGAAGAAATTTAAATACTATAAAGTACTCGTACATGTAAGTACAAAAAAAAAAAAAAAAAAAATTCTGAATGTATCTACTTCTCAAAAGCTTTCTGGATACAGATGTTGTTTTTTTTACAACGAGGCTACAGTCTTGGATCTGCACCTAAACTGCATTCTGAGAAGTCCCGAATATGGGTTTTTGATAAACAGTCTATGGTCCCGAATCTAAAACCAAATTGGTCCCTGGACACCGAAGGGTCCCGGATATGGTTTTTTGACAATGAGGCTATAGTGCCACTTCTGAACCCGTATTAGAGTCTAACTAGTCTCGAATATCGATATTTGACAACGAGGCTACAGTCCCGAATCTGAACCCATATTTGACTCAGAAAGACATTCTGTACAGTCTTGTTATTAGTTTGAAAGTTTAATCTAATTTGAGCCATGTTCTATGAAAGTGGAGCTTAATGCATCTGCGGAAAGTATCGACCCAGGTCAGCCTGCGCAGTACGCGCAGGCTGACCTGGGCCGAAACTTTTCGCTATTGATTAGTTTACTGTATATCCAAGGACCAGTCTATCTCATGATTGAGTCGTTTGTTACAAAAAATAGATGTCATGGATTCATAAGTACTAGATGACTGGCTTGGTTACCATGAAGTACGTTTGCATTAAACCCCCTTTTACCAGAGCATGACACAAGCATTTTCCAGAGAAAGGGTTAATTGATAGTTATCATTTATAAGTACGAAAAACTCTGACGTAAAACCTTCACACACATTTGATTAACTTTATCTATTTGATGGTAGTATCTTTGAGCAGAACAAATTCTGCGTTTGGATCTTTTCAAAATTTAATGGTATCATTGCAAAGTGACCTCATACTCTCAAAGGTACCGTTATTAAACGATGCGGCCAAGGACTGTATACAAAGTTTCCCGCGTTGTCTGCGCACGTCATATTCTGCGAAGATACCTGTCCGATATCTCCCGCTAGATGGCATTCTACAAATACACATCTAACTATTTTGGGCATTCTGGGTACAGAGTAGGATAAATTTTTCAAAACAACAACTGTTACTTTGAATTTCAAAATGAAATAAACGTTTACTCAATAAAACGTTGCCTGGTACGATTCATTCAGCTATGATCGGCTAGCATGTAACCTATGCAACGGCCATTTATTAAAAGAGCCCCTACATGCCTGGGTAATAGGATAATAACTTCGGTATATTAACCCTTTGGCTGCTTATCGCGACTCACAGACGTTTTGCGGACAGCGTAGATCAAGATCAGACTGCACAAAACGTGCAGTCTGATCTTGGATCTACGCCGTCCGATCCGGAGATTTTATTCCCCAAAACATACATTCGAAATAAAAAGTTTGGGGTTTTTACTATCGAATTGAAAATTTCATTTTAGTTACTTAGCAGGATAAGGGTCTAAGCCCTACTTTTCTCAGGTGGGGGGGGGGGGGGGGGGCGTTGATGCGTTATAGCAGACAGGTCGAATTTCCGAAGAATATGACACGTACAGACAACGTCAACCTGTCTACTATGATGCATTGTCGATCCCATACACTACGCAAAGTAGGCCTTATAACGAAGCTATTACCCAAGCATGTAGGGGCTGTTCTATAAATCGTCGGTTTACTTAAAAAACCTCGTAACTACAGCTTGTTTCAAGCTGTAGTTACGAGATTTTTTAAGTAAACCGATGAAATGGTCGATGCACAGGTTATATGCTAGTCGATCCCTTTACCAAACAATCCCTGGTTTTTACGACCCTGAAATTGAAGCCTTTTGAAAACATTGTGGGAAAAGGAGAAAAATACTGGTAACCAGCATTTTCTTCTTTTCCCACAATGTTTTCGACCCTGATGGAAAGTATGTTCAATTTTTGAGTAACCTTCATTTTGTAGTCTGCAAATGCTTCCAATTTGGACAAGTCTAAAATTTTGTCGTGTGGGAAAGGGTTAATGAATCGCACCAAGAAGCGTTTTATTGAGTAAACGTTTATTTCATTTTTAAATCCAAAGTAATGGTCGTTTCGAAAAGTAGTCCGGTTCTGTACCCAGAATGCCCAAATTAGATTGACGTCACAGTATTTGTAGAACGCCATCTAGCTGGAGATAATAAGGTTTCCCATGGTTTGCAATTGTTACCCTGCTCCTTGACCTCTGCTTTAAATGGACTCTCTCTAGTGATCACATTTAACATAATAAATTATTCAATTTTGTGCATGCATACCCAAATATGGGAAATAGGTGAAACTTCACATTCCCCCCAATTCTGCTGTAAAATGAAACTTACTAAGAACGTAAAAACGTAATGAAACGTAAAAACACAAATTGTACTTTCACAAAGGTATTTTGGGATATATAATTATCTCCTTATCGGACAGTGTAGATCCAGGAACGGACTGCACATTCTGTGCAGCCTTGGACCGTATCCACCAAGCATTCTTGAGAATATTCTTAGTCTTTTCTTCCAAGGTTTTCTAAATTTGTAAGTAACACAACTTCTGATTGGCTAAACCGAATGGTTTAGCCAATCAGACGTTGTGTTACTTACAAATGTACAAAATTCTGGCGAATAAGACAAAGAACATTCTTAAGAATGGTTCAGATGAATACGGGCTCTGGTATTGGATCTACACTGTCCGTAAAATATCATTGGGTCGCGCTTAGTTGTCGAATGGTAAGCAAAAGAGATCATACATTGATTTTTATGGACATGAAAACATCTAAATTTTGCATGGATGATGGAAAAAATGTAATAAATAAATAGATCTGCGAGTACTACATGTATGTACTTCAGAAAGTATCTAAACGAACCAGTACACTGATTAGACAATACAAATATTGCAGCAAAATCAGGAATCGCCAAGTGTAAGTGACTAGGTTATCGGCCCCTTAATTTCAACATACTGTTTTAATCCTTAAACTGCTAAACCCAACTCACTGACCTTTTGCAGACAGCGTAGATTAAGATCAGGGCACGTATTCACCAACCATTCTTGAGAATATTCTTAGTCTTATTCTCCAAGGTTTTCTACACATAGTAAGTAACACAACTTCTGATTTGCTAAACAGAATGATTTAGCCAATCAGAAGTTGTGTTACTTACAAATGTAGAAAATTTTGGAGAATAAGACAAAGAACGTTCTTGAGAATGGTTGGTGAATACGGGCCCAGACTGCACAGAACGTGCAGTCTGATCCTGATTTACACTATCCGATCAGAAGATATTTTTCTCCAAAAAAGTAAATTTGAAATATAGTCAATCGAGTTTTTACCATGAGCTTGCCAGATTTGTTTATTTAGCAGGGTAAGAGTTACAGAATTTATTCCTGGACTAACGATCTTTTTGGTTGGACCCTATATCTTATAAGATAAGGACTTTATATCTTATATAATAAGGACCGTATATATTTTAACTTACTATTAAAGACCGGGTCTTTATAAAGTATGGTCTATTTTCGGTTTATCTTATAAAATAAGGACTTGATATCTTATAAAATAGGAACTTATAAAATAAGGACCATACATCACATACAATAAGACCGTGTATCTGATAAAATAAGGACCTTATATCTTATAAAATACTAGTAAGGATCGTATATCTTATAAGATAAAGGCCATTTATCTTGTAAAATAAGGACCGTTCATCCTATATAATAGGATCCGTATATCTTATAAAATGAGGACCTTATGTCTTATTTAAAAAAAGACCGTACATCTCATAAAATAATAACCATCTATCTTATAAAGTAAAGACCTTATATCTTATAAAACGCTTGTAAGGACCTAACATCTTATAGAATAAGGTCCGTATATCTTATAAAAATAATAACCATGTATCTCATAAAATAAGGACCTTATATCTTACAAAATAAGGACATTGTATCTTATAAAATAAGGACTATTTATCATATAAAATAAGTACCGTATTTCCAGTTAAATAAGGACCATATATCCTGTAAATTAAGAACATTATATCCTATGAAATAAGGACCAGTTAAATAAGGACCATATATCTTGTAAATTAAGAACCTTATATCCTATGAAATAAGGACGGTATGTCTTATAAAATTAGATAACCAGTCTTAAAATTTGAATTGGAATCGATAATGAAGAGCGGCATTCTGGCAAAAGGGGCTTTAATTCGTTAACGTTTTCAGTTATACAAAGCGAGTTGATGCCTAACATGGACTTGTTTTGTTGACAAAAAACTGACATCATGAGCTAGAGTAGTCCTTTGACTAGCATGAAAATTTAGAAAAAGCAAAAAGTATCGACCCATGACAGCCTGCGCAGGCTGTCATGGGTCGATACGTTTTGCATATGTATTGTAAACTTTTTTTTTTCACAGACCAAGACTAAATTATAAATAAAAAATGATAAATATACAGTAGAAATGGATTCAGATATAAGGGATATTGCAGAAGATCTAAACTGAGATTATTATAAGTTCTAAGTCCTAACGGGATACCCAAGAAGTGTCGTCTTCTTTTATTTTTTTAGAAAAAATGGGTAAGTCTAAAATTCTGTCGTCTGATAAATTCATAGTATAAAACCTCATCCAGTAGTGTAATAATAACGCTGCTTAGTTTTGGTAATACACCTGTTTATTATCCTTTCGGGGTTCCTCGTTATTTATGTCCTCTAGAGCGCGCTTTGCCGTCAAAACTAATTGCAGTCCGTGTCGGAATTAGTCCACTTCGTCATTTCGAGGGAAAAAGACGTGTTGTTGAAAAAAAATTATACGAGCAGAAAATTTCATGAATTTAACGTTCTTTGAATAACAACAAGACATACAGTGTAAGTTATTCCAGGTCAACAAAATTGTAGAAATATTTCCATTTCTTCCCCACTTCAACTTGTACATTCTACTGTCGACGTACATGTAACAGTGCTATCTTCTTGTGTGTTTGTACACCTTTCAAACCGCATATAGGCAATAGGTAATGATGCATGATACTTTGACTAAAATAGAAACGACGCTCGCCAAGGTCCGCGTTCCAGTTTCTGTCAACCCTTTTGATAAAACGCATTTTACATCAATTAAAGGTAACAACCTACGTCACAGGAAGTGATATCGGACCTGCGCATTTTCGTAACTTATGTCAGCCATATTGAAAACTAAGTACGATATGAAGATAGAATGAGGCTAGCTTGGGCAGATACATACGGACTACAAAGACTCTCATGTATTTATCAAAGACACTAGATGAATACATTTAATATTCTGATGTTTTAGACAGGAAGCAGATGTCTATATGCAGAAACACTTTGACCAAATATCAAAAAATGATTTAATAGTTGGTCGAAGTCTATTCCATTATTATATGTAGTTAACAAAAGTTTTGACAAAAAACAAAGTCCCTACGCATTGTACGTTTTGAAGGTCTAAAGACTTTTTCAGATCATTTAAAGGAACGATTACAAAAAAAAAAACAGTCTTACCAAACACGCACACTGACTTTATAGCAAGGGTCCGATATCACTACCTGTGACGTCACACTGACGTACGTTGTGAGGGGTGATCAATACTTATGTATAACGGGAGACCATTCCTTCATGCATGGCTTCACCTCGAAGCCATGCATGAAGGAATGATCTCCCGTGATAAATAAGAGTATTGATGTATTATCCTTTTTATCAAACGAGTTGACAGAAACTAAAACGCGGACCTTGGAGAGCGTCGTTTCCATTTTAGTCAACAAGTTTGTTCGTAAGACATGTATTCCAGCCGATATAGCTCAGTAGTAGAGCGTAGGACTTGTGTACACAATGTCCTACAGGTTGTGGGTTCGAATCCCCAGCTGGCCAACTAAAAAATTACTAATAGTCTTTCGGATGAGACGTTAAACCGAGGTCCTGTGTGACGGTGGTACACACCGAGCACGTTAACTCATTACCACACGAGAAAATTTTGGACTGGTCCAAATTGAAAGCATTTGCAGACGACAAAATAAAGGTGACTAAAAAATAGAAATTTGTTCTGGAAAGGGTAGAAAACACTGTGGGAAAAGGAGAAAATGCTGGTTACCAGCATTTTCTCCTTTTCCCACGGTGTTTTCAAAAGGCTTCTTTCTCAGGGGCGTCAAAAGTAGGGATTGAGTGGTAATGGGTTAAAGAACCAGGCGGAATTCTCAGTAGTTTCGTCCTGTAACAACTAACCGTCTTCTGGGGGCGTCGCTCAGATGGGCAACCGGTAGCGACGATAAATAAACGAAAATAATCAATCAATAAAACATGTATGGGACTCCTCTTCTTAAAATAAATGAATAAAGTTAAATTTCTTGACATGAAACATAAACATTGAAACAAACACTAATATCCCCAGCAGTTTCACCATCCAACAAATGTACCAACAATTAACTTTATATTGACAGAAATATCAAAACATATAGGTTTACGTCTGTTGATTGAAATCTATATTAACCAAGGATATTTCATTTACGATTGTTATTTGATTCTGTGGCGGAACATTAAAACTCGTCACAGAATACATGTTATGTTCTCGCATAAAAATTCTAAAACCACTCTCGTACAACAAACGTAACACTCTCAGTTGCTCTTTTAGATGTGCACCGCCCCAGAAATCGAGATTCATCCGCGGTCCTTTTCTCCCCGCGTGGATTTCTATTAATAACTGCTTCACTCGTTTGTGGACTCCTGCCGTCAGTATTGGAGGAATTGCCTGCCACTCAGCGCCCTCTATATCTATTTTTAGAATATCAATTATACTCTGGAAATGAAAAGAAAAAAGGCGTGAAATTAAAAAAGTTTACCATTATTATGATAATGTTAGAATGCGTAACCCTCCATTTACATGATTAAATTTCATTTTCTCTTTACCATAACCCCTTGTTTCTACGGATTATTTGGAAAAATAAGACGAAAAAAAAAAAGTCACGGAAAAAGTAACAGTGTTTGCAAGGAAAAAAAGACAAGGACAAAAAGTAAGTTTATGAATTTCCCTAAACTTTATTGGTTCACATAATGGGCCCATCTTCCATAAAATGGAGGGGTTTTTTTTATAAGTATTATCATATTGCATGTGTCTATTTTTAGAAATGTTATGGGTCAAAAAAATGTCGTAATTTAAGCCGGGGGGTGGATTATTTCCCCGTCCTAGTGAATATTTTCCTCCTGCCGAAAATCTGGAACTTCTTTTTTGTTCTTCTGTTAAAAATGTCATTCGTTGACAAAATAATCAATGGAAATATATAATTAATTTCATCAGCTTGTGGTTCATATGGGGAAATATTTGCCTCAAAAGGGAAAGGCATGCGAAAATAACGAGTGCCGTAATGCACGAGTTATTTTCGCGGACCTTTCCCTTTTTCGGCTAATATTTACCATTATTAACCACAAGCTGATGAAATAAACTCTATCAATTTTTAAGGTTTGTTATATGCATTAGTTTTAAAACCCTAATTTTTATCAACTTTTGATGTTGACTTTGGTTATTTCAGGTTTTTTTTTTTTCTCTCTTTAATTGAAGGTCCATTACAGGCCAAAATGTTAAGCAGGTGTTATAATACATACGAATTTAAATCATACCATTTAAAAGTATGAAAAATATTGTTGAGATGAAAGTCTGTTATCTTGTGGTCGGGTCATATGTTAGCCGCTGGCAGAAAAAAAGGATTTTTAAAACGGGCAAAAGGTAAACAAAAAACACAGCTATCTGGCAAGGTTTACCCTAGTTGTGAATTTTTTTTTTTGGTCAGTGACTAACACTTGGATCGACCTTACAACGACAGTTTGTCATCTTCAAAATGATTTCCATACTTTTGAAGGGTATGATATAAATTCAAATGCATTTAACCCTTTACTCCATAGATACTCATTTTGACGTATCAACAACAGACAGCTTTTGAAAACATTGTGGGAAAAGGAGAAATTGCTCGTAACGAGCAACTTCTCCTTTTTCCACAATGTTTTCCACTCAATCAGATATTTGTATCCTCATTTGTCCATATTTCTGACATTATATCTTTATTTGCTGCTGACATGGAAAAGCCTCAAATTGGCATGTCAGGTAACAGGTTAAAAACCTGCTTTGTTTACATTTGATATCTCTTCGCTCCTTTTTGATTTAATATTAAAAACAACGTACACCCACAGAAATCATTCAAACTGCATTAATTTTCTTTATTTTTGAATGTAACGTTTGAGTTTCTAAAGCTTCTTCCACTCAAATCTGTATGGCGCAAGAATACAATAGGGAAGCAGTTTTCAGATCCCCAACACTGAAAATTAACCAATAAAATGAAAGTAAATGAAAACTGCAGCGTGTAGGACCCGCATAGACTGGTGTCAGTCCGTTAAATAGAGCCGTTTCATTTGAAATAAAATCATCAAGTAAAACTTCAAAACAAAAACTGTGTGTTCTCACTGTTCTGAATGTCTGATTTAACTTAACTTGTATGTCAGAAAAAGGGCAAGTAACAACACTTATTTCTGTGACTTTGCTGTAGTTGTGTACCTTGTTTATTAAAATGACTTAAATGCAGGGCCTGAATGCCAGGCTAGGACCCGTACTGAGTGACTTGTTTTGAGATTTGATTTTTTTCTGCCAATCAGATCTAGGCAATGTTCATGGAACAGCTGATATTAACCCATTACCAAACGACAAAATTTTAAGTTGTTCCAAATTGAAAGCATTTGCAGACGACAAAATAAAAGTGACTAAAAATTTTAAATTTGTTTTGTGAAGGGTAGAAAACATTGTGGGAAAAGGAGAAAATGCTGGTTACCAGCATTTTCTCCTTTTCGCACAATGTTTTCTAAAGGCTTCTTTCTCAGGGGCGTCAAAATTAGGGATTGAGTGGAAATGGGTTAAATCATTGACTTCTATACTCACATTTTCGTGTTTATTATCTTTTACTATAGTCTCCAGCGTTGACATTTTCCACTTGTGTTCATCGATATAATCTCTACCAGCTAAACCCCGAAGTTCGAACTTAATTTCATTTGGTAGTTTCTTGCCGTTGATATTCATGCTTTGATTGAAAAAGAATAATATAAACAAAATAAAGTATGAAAAGAGAAAAGAGGCAGAAAGACTGAGGGACAGATAAGGGAAAATTAACGAGAGAGAGAGAGAGAGAGAGAGAGAGAGAGAGAGAGAGAGAGAGTTTGCAGTTTATGCATGTTATTGCCCTTTTCATCCAGAATATGTTCCATTTAATAGCTACATGCATTGTCAAGAAAATAATTTCTCTTGATCTGATTGTATAATATGCCGAACATATATATATATATATCAGGTACACTGGTAAACCAAGGTATAGATGACTACACTATTCACTCATTACCAAACGACAATATTTTAGGCTTGTCCAAATCGAAAGCATTTGCAGACGACAAAATAAAAGTGACTGAAAATTTGAAATTGTTTTGTGAAGGGTAGAAAACATTATGGGAAAAGGAGAAAATGCTGGTTACCAGCATTTTCTTCTTTTCCCACAATGTTTTCTAAAGGCTTCTTTCTTGGGGTCGTCAAAAGTAGGGATTGTGTGGTAATGGGTTAACACAACATCCAAAATGGCGGAGTCGATCAAGATTAACATCAAGATTTGTGCCAAGCTGCACGCTATAGCAAGTATTACTAAGGTTTCACTGTCATCATTTCCCAGTGACGTCAGTTTTCATTGAATTGGGGCACTCTGAAGGGAAATGGAAAAACTTAGCAGTTTAATAAATTCCTTGTACATTCAGGTGGAAGGGGACTTGGAAACTAGTTCATGGCTGTGGTGAATCATGTTGCCACCTCGCCTCCGAGTTTCCAAGTCCCTTGCCACCTGGCAGTGAACACTTACCTTGGATCATATGTGAACACATCACAGCCATAAAAGTTATGCATAGGAACATCGAAGTCGAATTGAAAATTTGACCTAAAAAATAAAAAGAAAGAAATTATATTCAGCAATTCTACGAAATTTCAAATATTTTTTATTTTTCCGTTTTACAATCTAGATGCAAGCTTGCAACATACATGAATAGTTAGAGAAATACAACTAATCAAATAAAATTGATCAATGAAAAAGTGAAAGTCATAGAAATGAAATATCACCCAAAGAGAAAACTACAGTTATTCATAAACCACAGGTATTTATAAAAATCTTCGATAACGTATAACAAAGATACCGTCGGTTTACTTCGAAAACCTCGTAACTACAGCTTGTTACAAGCTGTAGTTACGAAGTTTTTGAAGTAAACCGACGATATGGATCAGATGAATTCAACCATGATAGCGTAATTTAGAGACAAAAACACCATGAAATTTGATGACAAATTGATAAAATAACCCATAGGCATTTAAATAAATCGATAGAAAAATTATCTATAAACAACCATTAATCAAGAAAAATGATAGTTAAATCCACAAGGAAAGAAATCTTCGATATATCGATGAAGAAAGTCAATAACCCAAAAAAGATAATCAATTAACTAAACTAGAGGCCTAGAGGGCCGGATATTGTCTCCACTAGCCGTGATTTTGCTTTTTTGCTAGCTTAAATTATGAACAAACGGCTTTTGACTTAGAGCATGGAAACAATTTTCAAACAGAGTTCACATGTGACTTCAAACTTTGATCCATGTGACCCCCTAAAATTGGTCACCTCAATGGGGAATGAAGACTGTATAAAGATTCTTTGCTTTGTTGCAAGAGCATGGAAAGGATTTTCAAACAGAATTCACCTGTGACCTTGACCTTTGATCTCTGTGATCTCCAAAGGTAAGTCACCTCACGCGTCATGGTCAACACTTGTATAAAGATTCAGGGTTCTACGTCACGTTGCTTTATACCAGCCGATATAGCTCAGTAGGTAGAGCGTAGGACTTGTGAACACAATGTCCTACAGGTTGTGGGTTCGAATCCCCGGCTGGACAACTAAAAATTACTAATAGTCCTTCGGATGAGACGTTAAACCGAGGTCCTGTGTGACGGTGCTACACACCGAGCACATTAAAGAACCAGGCGGAACTCTCAGTAGTTTCGTCCTGTATCCTTGCACTATCCCCCGTAACAACTAACCGTCTTCTGGGGGCGTCGCTCAGATGAGCAACCGGTAGCGACGATAAATAAACGAAAATAATCAATCAATCACGTTGCTTTAATTTTAAGAGCATGGAGAGGATTTTTAAATAAAGTTCACCTGTGACCTTGATATTTGATCAAGGTCACCCAAAATCAAATGGACACCACTAGGGCCATAAGCAACACTTATCTTAATCTTTCATGTCCTTGGTCAAACGGCTTTTGAGTAAGAACACGGAAACGTTTTTAAACAAAGTTCAAACTTTGCCCTTTGACCCAGGTGACCCAAAAACAATAAGGCACCTCCTTTGATCATGAACAATAGTCTTATCAAGTTTCAGAGTACTAGGTCAAACAGAGTTGGAGCTGAGAAACGAGAAAATGGATGGATGAATATAAGGACAGAAGGAAGGACGTAAGGACCGACGGACTGATAGACAGACATGGTGAAAGCAGTATACCCTCCTCTACCTCGTAGGTTATGGGTTAAAAAAAAAAAAAAGTTTTTCTATATTATAAAGAAAAACAATGGCATAATTCTCACCCAAAAGAATAAACAATGCATGGCTTCTTGGGTACATAGACATCATCCACACACATTTCTTTTCCCCCGTCTTTTAAAATACCGACCCTTGTTTGATTGTGACACAAAAATTGTACGCTGTTGACATACCTGTAAAAAGGTATATATTACATTTCATGTGTCTATTCTAGAAATGTTATGGGTAAAGAAATGTCGTAATTTAAGCTGAGGGGAATTAATTCCCCTTCACAGTGAATACATGTATTTTCCTCCTGTCGAAAATCTGGAACTACTTTTCGGTTATCCGGTTTATTGACTTGAGATCACTAGTTTTAAAAGTTGCATTCGTTGACAAAATAATCAGAAGAAATATGATATATAATTTATTTCATCATCACCTTGTGGTTAATATGGGGAAATATTTCTCGAAAAAGGGAAAAGTCACTCGTTATTTTCGCATACTTTTCCCTTTTTCGGCAAATATTTCCCCGTATTAACCACACGCTGATAAAATAAACTCTATTTAACCCATTACCACACAATCCCTACTTTTGACGACCCTGCAAAAGAAACTTTTAGAAAACATTGTTGAGCATGGCTATATTGTTTGACAACTTAACCCTTTACAAAAGAAGCCCTTGCTTTTAAGATCCAGAGGAAGAAGGCTTCTGAAAACATCGTGGAAAAAGGACAAAATGCTGGTAACCAGCATTTTCTCCTTTTCCCACAATGTTTTCTACCCTTTCCAATTCAAAATCAATTTCTGATTCACGTTTGTTTTGTTGTATGCAAATGCTTTCAATTTGGACTGATCCAAAATTTTGTGGTTTAGTACAGTGTTAAAAGAAGGACAGGTATTGATTCAATCCGCCATCATAATCAGGAAATTCCAATTAACCATAATCTGAGAGAAAAAAAATTATGCATTTGCAAAGAGTATTGACATTTCAGATATCTTTCAGTTTTCTGCATATCTCAGGGTACTCCATTCTACTTCAATATTAACTCATTACCGAACGACAATGTTTTAGGCTGGTCCAAATCGAAAGCATTTGCAGACGACAACATAAAAATGACTGAAAATTTGAAATTTGTTTTGTGAAGAGTAGAAAACATTGTGGGAAAAGGAGAAAATGCTGGTCACCAACATTTTCTTCTTTCCCAACAATGTTTTCTAAAAGCTTCTTTCTCAGGGTCGTCAAAAGTAGGGATTGTGTGGTAATGGCTTAAGGACGTTTTCGGTAGTAACTTCTGCACATCACTTTGGCGATTTCAAGGGAGACAATAACAGACAGTAACTCTTCTCAAAGAGGGTACGGGTACGTGTATATCGTTCGGACAATACCTTGAATTTCGGATACGGTACGTTTCGAAGCGAAGAATGAGTCTACAATATCGACTTCACAGACATTTTGCAAAAAGATCTAAAGGAAAAAAAAAAAGAAGAATGCAGAAAAGTTTTCGGCGGTATCGACTTTCTCAGAGACTAGAGTCTTCTGAAAATGACAGTGCCGATCGGTCTGAGCGACTAAACAGTTACTATGGAAACGGCCATTTTACAAAAAATGTAACATGTCAACATATCTTTTTCTTCTCATCTTTGTATTTACCATTAAATTTTACTGTATATATATATATCAAAAAAAAAAAATTCTATGAAAGGATTTTTGAAAATTTTGAATTATTTGAAGACTACATGCTGATTTTGCTTATATTTTGGCGAGTCAAGAAATAGGAAAATTTTTAAAAAGAAAATGAATTCAGATTATTATTTCATTCATACAGAATCAAGAAATAACATAAATATGGAAAATAATATTTGCATTGTATAATAAACTTTCTATCACTGTTTTACTGTCTTTTATGAAGATATAGCCATTTTAGGTGTTTTGATACAAACGGTTACCATAGAAACAGCCATTTTGCAGAAAATCTATCTGTGCAACAAACCTTTTTCTTTTTATTTTTGAGTGTGCCATTTTAATTTTACGAAACATATGAAAGAGTTAGAAAATTCTATAAATGGATTAAATTTTCACAAAACTGTAGAAAACGTCTTTAAATGATTCTTTGACAAAATGAATTATATGGATCCGTAATTATGTTACGTCTAAGGGAGGTTACAAATCTACAATCCTACAAGACAAACTACAAATTTTTACGATCGAGTTATCTCCCTTATATACCTATATAACTGGGAAACTGCAACTCACGTGTGCAGCTGATCAGCCCCGACGGCTTATGAATGATTGAATGAGATATGTTAAATACAAATCTAGAGTCATTTGAGGATGTGGGTTCGATTCCCAACGGCTAGCTTTTTACTTTGTGTTTATTCACATGTCTTTCCTTATAATCACTAGGACTATGACTTCATGCAATGTTATAAATATTTTGCATTTTGCGAGAATGTTGCGTAACCTTATGGCTGCTGAGAAAGACTCACTGACCTTTTGCAGACAATGTAGATCAGAACGTGCAGTCTGATCTTGGATCTACATTGTCTGATAAAAATATATTTTTCTCCAAAAATAAACTTGGAGTAGCATCATTCTGCTTTAAGCAGGATAATGGTCAGTGCAATAAACATTTAACATTGCTTTCTTGTAATGTGTTGTAACGTATTGTATGAGCTGCTTTGTATTGCTCTATATAGCCTACAACACGCGAAAAGGAACATTCAGACATGTGCGTAAAGTGTCGTCTCGGATCAGCCTGCGCAGTCCGCGCAGGCTTATCCAAAACGACACTTTCCGTTTTTAACTTTTTACAAAATTTTCTGTTTTGCGCATGTCTACTGTATCACAAAATCTAATGAAGTCGTAAAGTGCCGTCTCGGATTAGCCTGCGCGGACTGCGCAGGCTGATCCGAGACGACACTTTACGCAAATGCCCAAATACCCATTCTAGTGTGTTGCAAGCCGGATGGTATCCTGTTGTACCGTATTCTTTTGTTTTGCTCTGTATTGTATCGTATTGAATTCACTTACTTCCAGTACATCTTTAGCAGGTCTGCCTCCGACATCGCTGACAAAACTTCGTCGCTTGGAATAAGAAATGGTTTACCCTGTTCAGATGAAATAACTTTGATGTTGGAAACCGTTTGATTGGAGGGAGGAATATTTCGCTTCTGAAAGTAGAAACATAAAACTGCCCCATTATCAGTTGAGAGAGAGAGAGAGAGAGAGAGGTGGGAAAGGAGAGAGAAAGAGAGAGCGTGAGAGAACGAGAGAGCGAGATAGAGAGAAAGAAAGAGCAAGAGAGAAAGAGAGAGAGAGAGAGAGCAAGAGGAGAGAGAGAGAGAGAGCGAGAGAGAGCGAGACAGGGAGAGAGAGAGAGAGAGAGAGAGAGAGAGAGAGAGAGAGAGAGCCATCGTTCTTGAAATAAAATGACTGTGACATTGGAAACGAAGCCATACCCAAATCATAACGTTTGGAAGAAAAATAATGGTTCCAGACTATTGTAACTCCCACCTATCTGGAGCTCTGTTTAATATAAACGCAAATAACTGTAGTGAGTGATTTGATATTTAATAATTTATTCAGTCATCCATTTTTTTCCGAGTTTATGGTGCAATTATATATTCAAGGAAAGAAGCAGGGAGAGAAAAGACTGATTAAATCGATACAACATGGTGTAAATGATGTGTTACCAACTGTACTTTGACCTTAACCCATCACCACACAATCCCTACTTTTGACGCCCCTGAGAAAGAAGCCTTTTGAAAACACTGTGGGACAAGGAGAAAATGCTGGTAACCAGCATTTTCTCCTTTTCCCAGTGTTTTCTACCCTTCCCAGAACAAATTTCAATTTTTCAATCACCTTTATTTTGTCGTCTGCTAATGCTGTCAATTTGGAGCTGTCTAACATTTTCTCGTGTGGTAAAGAGTTAATTATTTCTTTTTACATACATGCCTGCGTCAAAGTGGAGGTCACTATATTAGTTAGACTCGCCACCTAGCCTTCGGTTCGGGGCGACATGATTCATCACAGCAGTTAATAAGTTTCTTTATTACTGCAAAGAAATTTTCGTGATCTGGTTGGATAATATGCCACGGACATATATAACATGAGCACTGGCAAAACCAACGAAAAAGCAGTTTTTCTTTTCGGAAGCCCCGCATACATGACTACATTATCAACACAACTTGCAAAATGGCGGCGTCGATCAAGATTAACATCAAGATTATGCACCAATCTGCACATTTTAGCACGAGTTACCAAGATTTCAGTGACTTCAGTTCCCAGTGACGTCAGTTTTCATTGACTTTGGACACTCAGTCTCAGAAGGGAAATTCCATTTTGTCAGCGTTCTCAATCTTTTAAACCAAAACAGGTTAAACTCGCTTAACCCTTTACCAAACAATCCCTGGTTTTTACGGGTCTGGAATAGTAGCCTTTTGAAAACATTGTGGGAAAAGGAGAAAATGCTGGTAACCAGCATTTTCTCATTTTCCCACAATGTTTTCTACCCTATCATAGACAGAAATCATCTTTTTAGCAAGAGTTGAATTGTCGTCTGCAAATGCTTTCAATTTGGTCTAGTCCAAAAGTTTGTCGTTTGGGAAAGGGTTAATAAACTTTGGAAAAGTACAACTTGACAGTATAATAAAATCGTTGTACGGTCGGGTGGCAGGGGACTTGGAAATTTGTTCACAGCTGTAGTGAATCATGTCGCCCAGAGCCACTGAAGCTCGAACGACATGATTCACCACAGCCGTGAACAAGTTTCCGAGTCCCTTGCCACCTGACCTTACAAAGCATTTATTATACTACAAAGTCGCCTCAGGGCGACATGATTCACTACAGCCGTGAAAAAGTTTCCAAGTTCTCTGCAAAGTGAACTTACAAAACATTTGTTATACTGCAAAGTTTTATAATTCTAACGTGTGCTAGGTGATTCCTGTATTATAAACTCATAGATTAAGTACGCTGACAACACAGAAATTCCCGTCTGGGTGCCCCTTTTTAATAAAAACTGGCTTCGCTGAAAACTGACGACACTGTAACCTTCGTAAAACGTGCAGTATAGTGCATAAACTTGTTAAAGCAACTTCAAGGTAAGTAACTATATGCAAGTACGTGACTGTAAAAGGTTTGTAAACGACAGTGAGTTGCCTCAAACGACCGTTAGGTTATCCTCGTTGTCTGCGCATGTCACATTCTTCGAAGATTCGACCTGTCTGCATAACGCATCATTCCCCCTAAAGTAGGGGATAGAAGACAATGCTGTTTTTTTTTTACATTTTTAAATAAAAGGGGAACAGACAGAAAGAAGAAAAAAGGGAAAAGAATCATGGAATACACGAGAAACAGTCGAGTAAAAAAGCTGTTTAAAAAGCGCTTAGGAAGAACATAATGCCATTTTGAAAAACAACAAGAGTGATATTATTGAATGAGAGATTCTCTTAACTTAAAGGTGGCCCTTCAGATTTTTGGATGAAAATTTTACAAAAATACAAAATAAATCATTCTTATACTCCCAAAGCCTTTTAATTTTTATTCATAAAACCCCAGTAGTCGAAAACCATATAGGAATTAGAGACTCGCTACAACCCAGGTCTACACCGACGGGAAACACGGTCTGTTTTTTACATGAGCAAGTCGCTCATTACCAGAAATACACAGTCAAAGCTTCAAACATAGCGTCCGAAGAAGACATTATATAAATAATTATATATTTGCCATGTTATGGAATTTAAGCATCATGCCAGTCACTTTACATTCCAACAATGCTTTTTTGATTTCTAGCACGAAATCTAAACCTACCTTAAGATGCTACGTAGCCTTTTGAGGGAACACCATCAAAAACTCGTTTTTGTTTAATTTTATAATTCATTATTATTGATGATTTGTATTGTTTTTTCATATGAATTTCAGTGATATATATATTTTTTGATTTGGTGAGATTCGAAAAATCTAAATACCCACCTTTAAAGGACTCTAACAGCCGTCAGGGTACATCGCCCATATGTGCAACAGGTGGAGACATTAAATAAACGCAAAATTCAATCCCTTTTGCAAGCTGTACCCTTTCTCTTTTTAAATTACCTCTAGCAGGACAAAAAGACTAATTATGTCCATAGAATTGAACCTATTTGTATTAGATGTTAGCATCTGTTACCATTCAGGCCATGTTCCATGAAAATGGGGCTTCATGCAAAAATTATTGAACCATGTCAGTCAGTGTGAGCAGCTGATATCGGTGAAAACTCTTTTTCTACCGATAAATTTTCTGCACATCAGAAGGACCGTTCTACCTAATAATTCAACCTATAGTGAAATGAAACAATTTGTCTGTATCTTTAATTATATAAAATGACCTGCTTAGTATAATACATTGATCTCGGGGATTCAAGAAACCCTATTTCGACCGATCACAGTGGCCTCGTCCAAAATATAGCCTTGTTCTGCAATGTACGAATCCATTTGAATTCAGTATTGTAACGTTACCCGAGCATATTAAATAACCTCATATTATATATGATTTGCAACACGCGAAAAAGGACATTCGGACAAGTGCGTAAAGTGTCGTCTCGGATCAGCCTGCGAGGTCCGCACAGGCTAATCCGAGACGACACTTTCCGTTTTAATGAAAATTTCTGTTTTACAAAAGTCTACTGTAGCATAAAATGTAATGTCGTCGTAAAGTGCCGTCTCGGGTCAGCCTGCGCGGACTGCGCAGGCTGATCCGAGACGACACTTTACGCAAAGGCCCGAATGCCCCTTTTCGCGTATTGCCGGTGTAATGAAGAGAAATAACCCCCCCCCCCCATTACAAAATGACCTACGGTCATTTCTCGACATAGAATAATGACCCATGGGTCATTCCTCTACAGGCCGAGTTACAGGTCCGAGGTCCTGTCAGTGGGCCAATACGAAATCACTTGATTAATGACAATTTTATCAATTAACCCTTTACCAAACAATCTCTGGTTTTTACCACCCTGAAAAAGAAGCCTTCTGAAAACATTGTGAGAAAAGGAGAAAATGCTGGTAACCAGCATTTTCTCCTTTTTCCCACAATGTTTTCGACCCTGGTGGAAACAAATATCAATTTTTGCGTTACGTTTACTTTGCGGTCTCCTTGAATATGATTGGCTAAAAGTAAGTGCAGACGCTCACGCCACTGAACTTTTGACCAATCACGTTCAAGGATTTCTGTATTGGTCGCGGGCCATTAATATTGATACGAGCTCAACTGTATTGATCGGCGGTCAAGTCGTATTAAGCCGGGGTCACGACCTGTGTACTATACAAAATTAGAAATGTGACTGGTATCGCGTGGACCGGTTTCCTTGTATAACTTCTATATATCCAATAGTTAATTAATAAATGTACTTACAGACAGGTTTCCGGTCCATTCATACACTGTTGCGTAATTTTTTCCGTACAGATTTAAGATGCTGAGAACCAATACTGTCATCAAGAGAAGGCCTATAAAAGTCTTGCTTCTACAAAAGTTCCTTAGATGGGACGCCATGGTATCCGTCTCATGCACTGGCCGATGGTTGGCTTATGTACAAGCACTGTTTGGGCCGTTTTCCACAATATGCTTATGATGTGCCAGTGGTCTCTCTAGTAGATATGTATGTTCCTGTAATAATCAAATAATAATAATAATAATAATAATAATAATAATAATAGGCCTTATAATAATAAATCTTATAATAATATATGTAGATCTACTAATATTGATGATGGTAAAAAAACAAACAAAAACAAACAAACAAAAAAAAACCGTGGGTTGCATGGACTTACCCAAGCGAAGGTCATTTGACCCTCTTTTAATGAATAAAGAAATAGGAGCGAAAGTTTAAAAAAAACATGGGTTAAAGGGAAAACTGGTGATGATGATGATGGTAATGATGATGATGATGATGGGGGTGATATTGCTGGAATACAAAATCACGTGATACAATTTCTATCAGTCATCACAAATACAGGCATGATTTATACAGTGTGAAAAGTGGCTTCACTAAAAGCGATTTATTCTAAAATACAGTATATACCGAAATTGAATTTTATTGCGCAATCCGCGCAGGCTGTTCTGTCTCGAAACTGTTTGTTATTGTTCAATATTTGCATGTTCACCTACTGTTCTACCTTATAATTCAGCCGGAGGCAGACAAAAGAGATTTCACGGGTCCATAATAATATTACAGGGTATCATTTGTGACCCATCACGCAAAAAGGGACCATCTCGGAATTCTGTAAATCAATTAGATGAAAACAGATCAACGATAGTGCATGTCAATTTAAGCTGATAATCCAAAAGTGGTTGTATAATAGAGTACAAAGACCACTTTTCATGTAGAAAATGTCATTAAAGCGAAAAGTGTCAACCCTGGTCAGCCTGCGCAATTCGTGCAGTCTGACCAGGGTTGACACTTTTCGCAGTTCCCAGAAGGTCCCTTTTTGTGTTATGGGTCACCTCTAATTTCAATATATTGCGTCACAGAAATGCTTCAAAACTCCCTGTTGCCGTAGATCTAAAACGGTTCACGAATACATGAAGGCAGGCCTATATTCTCCAAATAGACCACAATCTGAATCTACAATAGATCTCGATCTTTGCGCCCTTTAAAATGTAGTCTAGCTTTTTTTTTTAATGTCTTTATGTGATTTTAATAGTCTAATTCCAAGGAATGTAGCTTAGACAGGCAGGCTAACGGGAAAACGGACAAAAACACGCAGAATTTGGTTATCCGGTTACCAAATTCAGCTCCTCAGCCGCTCGAGGCTCACGCGATCGGTGTTTGCAGCGAACACGCGATCGGTGTATGCAGCGAAGAAGCCACACAATGACAGCAAAAGTACCGCACATGTAACGGAAAAAAAGCACGTAAACTAACTGGATATGTACCGGACAATAAACGGTCCATTAATGGGGTAACGGACTTGTACCAGATAAAACCTGGATTTCCGGTTCCGGTTATGGAGTGACAAACATTTTGATCAGAAGTTCATAAAGTATTATTATGCAAGTTCTTCAGCGTACATTCTGCAGAAATATTGAAGAGACACTTGTTATTATTGACTTTATTAATATCTAAGGGAAATTCCCTGCAGACTTTGTTGATACTGATCTCCAAGCCGATACTGCTTATCGTGAGCTGTTATTTCTTTTTTACGCTTGAAAGAGCATATAGAGAGTGTAAGAGGAGTGTAAAGGGTCTTACGAACGAAGTCCGTAACAAAGAAACAAATGAATAAATGCATGGCAGAAATAAGGATCGGAGCGGGATTCGAACTCCGAACTCCCGGACGCAAAGCCAATACCCTAACCACTGAGCCAAAGAGATATCTCCCTGACGCAGTAGCCAGGTATTGTATTTAAATCGGGAGTATATGCCATGCAGGAAGGAGTGGTCTCCCGTAACACACCCCCTCTTAAAGTCATCATTTATTGATGACTCAAAGCCTTATTAGGCAGGAAGTCCGATTTTGGACAACAAATGGGATTAATGGCTCAATGGCCAATCCCGGACGAGCCCCCATCTTACGAACGAAGTCCGTAACAAAGAAACAAATGAATAAATGCATGGCAGAAATAAGGATCGGAGCGGGATTCGAACTCCGAACTCCCGGACGCAAAGCCAATACCCTAACCACTGAGCCAAAGAGATATCTCCCTGACGCAGTAGCCAGGTATTGTATTTAAATCGGGAATATATGCCATGCAGGAAGGAGTGGTCTCCCGTAACAAGGGGAATCTAGTCACTGATACGACAGTCGCGCCAAAAGGTTATAAAAGTATACTGTTCAAAGTTTGTAAGGTATCAGCAAAGATTCCACACCTAGCAAGCTTGAATCTAACTACAAGAGGCCACTTTCGTCACCCATCGATTTGTTTGACCCAAAAAAGAGCAAGTCTGCCATGTCGCAAGCGACGTCTGAACACACATTGCCCGAGGAAAGCGTTGAGCCAATGCAGGAAAACGCGACCTCGCCTAGTTTATCATCAACAATCGGATCAGTTTCTCCTGTAGTATACGAAGCAGTTGGTAACCTTCCACCGATGGCTAACATCACATTGACAGATGATCATATAGCAGTAATTGCCAATTTCGTTACACAATCACTTCAGAGTCAAAATTCATCCATGGTATCAAGCATAGTGGATGGTGTTCTTAGCGGGTTGAACCAAAAGATCAGCGGTCTTGAGGAAGAAAACACAAGGGTGAAGGATCGTGCCAAAAACTGCTCAGACATGCGCAGACAACGTAAATTTAATTTCAGTTTTAATTCTTCCACTGCCAAATTCGTCTTGGATAGCTTTTGACGACGGCGTAAATCAAGACCAGACTGCACAAAACGTGCAGTCTGATCTTTGATCTTCATCCGCCATTTCCCTTACGTGATGCTTATCTTCAATAAAAAAAAACAGGTTCAACTGAGAAGTGGTGTCCATGGTCGCGAGGTAGAGTCAGCCTAGTAACCTAAAGGTCCTGAGTTCGATATCCGGGAACGGGTGTCAACTTTGGTACATTTAAACAGTCATGTTTAAACTAAACTGAAACTCGGAAACAAAAGGAAACTCAAAGAAAGTGGTTATGCCTATTGGGATTGTTTAGTAAAGGGTTTAAATCCACGTCTCAGTGACTGTAGTTTGTTGATGCAGTAAGTGTAACAGTATATACGGTAAGTAGAAAGTATGTATGGTCTGACAGGTAAGTATACTGTATATAAAAGTTTAAGATGATGGAGTTTTGCCTTTGAACTTCTCCAAATCGGCGAAAGTCTCCACTCTGTGTATTCTCGAGTCCAAGTCTTTCACCAAAATCACTCCGTCCTTTGTCCACGTACTCAGAATAACTTTGTCCTTTGCCAACTTCCTAGTGCTATGAAATATTTTGTCTCTTATGTAAGTCAAGTCTTCATTTAAAAATACACGAGCATAACCACTAAACTGAAACGAATGAATGTTCTTATGGACCTCGGGAAATTTCGGCTCCGAGTAGTCGGCAGCAAACGATATAAGAAATCTACTCGTTCATTTGAACAACTGTGAAGTAGAGCTCTACTTACCAAATACACTAATGAGATGAATAATTATTAACGTCTAACCCAGGCAAAAGAAAATGTGACAATAACTCTAAAATCATACACAAACAATGAAATCAGTGGGTGACGTTATAAGTGACATCACAACTGATCATCTGACGTCATAAACATCTCATTTAGAAAACAGCTATTTCCACTATATTATTATCCTACAAAATTTGCTAAGATTAAAAATAAATATTATTGTACTACTTTCACCGAACCACTTTTTCATTTTTGTCCTTCCTGGAATTATCCTAAATTTATAGATATAAAACCACTATATTCTCATTACAAAGAGATATGATAATTACCTCCCTTTTCTGGAAACTAACAAAAGTATCAACAAATACTTTGAAGATAGACACCTGAGGAATTTCTGGTCGGTTAAAAATGTGCAAAGTATCATATCTGTATATAAATCTGTCTTTATCAACTATCAAGAAAACTTATGCCATTCTGCACTAGAAGTATTACGGGTCCACTACCTTAAAGGCCTTATGGCTGCCTAGAGACCAAACAAAGTGCGTGTTAAAATGCATTCAATTTAAATCATACCGTTAAAGAGTATGTAAATTATTGTAAAAATTGCAGTCTGCTTTTGTTCAGTAGATCTAGATCCATGAATTAAAAAAATGATTCTTATCTACTGGGTTAAAAGGTGCCAGGTTGCCCACCTTAAAATGATTACTTTTGCCTTTTACCGTCATCTTTTCACCAGCGACCTACATTTGGACCGACCGTGCTGTAACAGATTGCAATCTTCACAATAATTTCCACAAAATAAACATAACTCAAAAATTGAAGTTTGTTTCCGGCAGGATAGAAAAAAATGCGGGAAAAGGAGAAAATGCTGGTTAGATCTACCAGCATTTTCTCCTTTTCCCACATTTTCATCAAAAGGCTTTTATCTCGGGGTCGTAAATAACATGGACTGTTTGGTAAAGGGTTAAATTCCTCACGGTAAGGTTAATCCAATTATACATGAAAAGCAGGAAGTACTAGTGTTGAGGACTTGAGGTAAATATTTGAGAGGTTCCAAAAAGGGTATAAATAACTTGACTAGTCCCGTATATCTCCAAATAAAAGCTCCTGGAAGCTATGCAAAATAGATTTATCCTTTATTTTGTAGCCAATTTGCAAAGCAAAATGTCTGTCCAATTTTGTATTTCTTTATGTTTTAGTGATTGATAAGAGACATGTTAATCAAGTTAGAGGAAATATTCATCAAAATATTCAAACATTGTCATTTTAATGTAAATTAGGTTATCGCCGTTTAAGGGTTGTACCCGGAAGGGCGCAGTTACATCTATTAGGAGAAGCGCGGTATTTTTATTGTTCAAACACCCCCCCCCCTTTTTTTTTTCAGTGCTCCGACCTGTATAAATTACATGTCATGCAATATATAGATCTAAGTGAGGTCTTATCAGGTTTCTATTGTATTTCATTCTTGAATATGGGCACGCTTCTACCCTTATCTTTGTAGATGCATTTTGTAAATGACATGCAACTTTCAAAACAATATTAATGATCAAAATATTGCTATTTAAATTTTTTCTTTTTTAGGAATGATACCTCCATATCGGACAGTTTAGATCAAGATCAGACTGCACGTTTTGTGCAGTCTGATCTTGATCTAAACTGTCCGCAAAAGGTCGTCGAGTCCCGCTTAGCAGCCATAGAGTTCATCCTTATTCTATATAAATGATATGACACTTTCAAACCGATGGTGAAAAATGAATTTTTGCTATTTCAAAAATATTTTTCGAGAAAAAGATTTCTCCTTAACGGACGATGTAGATTCAAGATCAGAGTACATGTTCTGTGCAGTCTGATCTTGACCTACATTGTGTGCAAAAAGTCCTTATATCTCCTCTCGTAGCTTAAAGGTACATGTATATAAAATATGCCTGGTCTGAATATACATATGTGTCTCGCGTCAAATTCCAAAACATATCAATTTGCAACATCTGTAAATGGATGAAATAGGAGACATTTTTTTTTCCGGTGAAAGATCGAAATATATTATAGTTAATGTGTCTACTTTTAGAAATGTTATGGTAAAGAAATGTAATTTAAGCTGTGGGGAATCATTTCCCCGTCACAGTAAATATTTTCGTCCTGCCGAAAATCTAGTACTACTTTTTTGTTTTACTTTGCTAAAAATAGAATAAAAGTGGCATTCGTTGACAAAATAATCAGAGGAAATTTAATATATAATTTATTTCATAAGCTTGCCTCAAAGAGAAAGGTCCGGTGCCTTATGGCATTCTTTATTTTCGTATAACTTTCCCTTTTCGACAAATATTTCCTCATATTAACGACAGCTGATGAAATAAATAGAGGATAATCAACTGGTTATTTTTTATTTGGAAAAAAATGTCACGAGGTTTTGTAAAGCCTTACGTCCGAGTGAGATATTTCTCATATCAAAAAAAAATCAGTTAGTTATTCTCTTTATTATATATCTTATTATTATTTCAATTTTTCGTTTGAAAGTCGAAAAAAATGTAGTCGAAAAAAGAAGTAGTTTCTAAATTACGGCAGGAAGTGAAAGTGAAGGTTGACATCGTCACTTGTGATGATATCAAAATTTATTACACTGGGAAATTCCAGGATTTCACTGCTAGGTATATAATAAACTCTATTTATTTCATCGGGTCGCAGCCACGAGTGAAAATATTACTGATGGCGTTCTTTAACCCATTACCACACAATCCCTACTTTTGACGACTCTGGGAAAGAAGCCTTTAGAAAACATTGTGGGAAATGGAGAAAATGCTGGTAACCAGCATTTTCTCCATTTCCCACAATGTTTTTCACCCTTCACAAAACAGATTACAAATTTTCTGTCCGGCCTTTTATTTTGTCGTCTGCAAATGCTTTCGAATTAAAATTTTGTCGCTTGGTAATGAGTTAACGCTTTGGTTGGTAAGTGCGACTCACTGACATTTACGGACAGTATAGGCCACTATCAGACTACATGTAATGTGCAGTCTGATCCTGGATCTACACTACCCCAGAAGGAGATATTATTCCCCTAAAACATGATTTTAGACTAGCAATACATTCCCATTTTTACGATCGAATTAAAGAAAAAAATATTTTAGTTATTTTGCAGGATAAGGTTAATGAACGTTACGCCCTTTCTGGTCACGTGATTTAATGGCGTCCACAGATGTTCAACTCTAAACGGACATTACGATTTAAAAATCAAAGCGCTGAAGGCACTGTTGTGGCGGTTGTCCGGTTGATCTTGAGTTTTTGGTCAGACAGACAAGCTGACTCCTTTTATACTGCCCAATCACAATGTGGGGGATATAAGTTTTGAGCTTCAACAGCTAGGAAGTTATGGCCTGGACTGGACAAAAATAATTCTCTCACTTCTCCATAATGTGTTCTGCCAATGTATGAAGTTTCAAGTTGACAGCTTTTATAGTTTGAAAGCCCGGGTGCAAAATTCGAGGTGAAACGATAGACAGACTGATGGACAAGGTGACCCCAGCATTACCCCCTAAAACTTTGCTTGCTGTGGGTATTACAAAACAGGTAAAACAGTTTTGCTTATCACCTGGTACATGTATTTATTTAAATGTAAACTATACAGTAACAAATGTCAGAAATATTACCCCCATGACTATATTTTTTTTTTCAAGTTCAACTTCACCGAGCACAAAACTTCAAATAATAATAATAAAAAAAAAAACAGAAAATTAGACATTATTCTTTCCAGTTAATCAATAACACATTCACTGGACCTAAGCTCAGTCATTCTGTTTCAACAGATGTGTCAACACTAACATAAAAACAACTGCATATTCCAAGCAAAATTGCATTTTTGTCCATATTTTCATTTAGGTCTAATAATCTTGGATATTTCTTCGAGGTAATCATGCATATTCCTACCAAAATTGCATTTTTGTCCATGTGTTCACCTGAATAATCCTGAACATATTTTTTAAGGTAATCAGTAACGCATTTATTGAATCTAAACTTCATCATTCTGCTTAACTCTTTACTAAACGACAAAATTTTAAACCAGTCTGTGTTGAAATACTTTGCAGACAACAAAATAGATGTGACTTAAATATTCAACTTTTTGGGTAGCATTTTACCAGCATTTTCTCCTTTTCCAGCGGTGTTTTCAAAAGGCTTCTTTGTTAACATCTTTAAATGTCGGGAGTGTGTGGTAAAGACTTAAAAAACGTATCGACACAAATAAAAAACAACTGTATATTACAAGCAAATTTGATTTTTTGTCAATGTTTCCATCTTAAACTTGAGACAGATGATTGTGAAATTCTTCACAAGAACATAGTTCTTCACGATACGCATATTAAGTCATCAGCAAAAATTTTATTGATGTACATCCAAGTAAACATTGTGTCGTTGAGTTTGGAAAACAAATTGTTTCATTAGCCTGATAACATGTATCATGAAATATACATGGAGGTGCTTACTGAACAAAACTACTGTAAGTGTAAACAATCCCTGGTTTTTACAACCTTGAAATAGAAGTCTTTTGAAAGCATTTTGAGAATGGAGAATAAGCCGGTAACCAGCATTTTCTCATTTCCCCACAATGTTTTCTACCCTGCTGGAAACGAATTTCAATTATTTAGCAACATTTACTTTGTTTTCTGCAAGTGCTTTGAATTTGGACCATCTAAACTTTTGTTGTTTGGTAAAAGATTAATTATACGCCTACAATAGTCGTGCAATAACCTGTTGGCATGTAAAAGAGCTACTGAACAAAATATCCAGCTTTAAGACTGAACAACTTTAAAACAGTATGTCCCTGATCTATCGACCAAATGGCATTAACTAACTACTCAATGATCATCAAGCTGTTAGTAAATTAAATAATCTGTATATATACATAAGGAATACAATAGTAAATACCCATTGATTTAAAGTACTCAAGACCAACTCTGAGCCTTGTAATTACACAATCTGTCAAAACAAACTACAGGTCTCAGTAGCTCTTTTTTTTGTTCTCCGATCTATGCTTTTTACTATCAGGTGACATATGTCAATGTGTACAACAAAAAGTAACAGCATATTCCATGCTAAACTGCATTTCTGTCCATGTTTTCACCTGAATAATTTTATCACCTACAATTTTACAAGTTTTGGCAAGAACGCAGCTTTTTACTTATGCTTTCCAATTTGGTAAAGACATCAATGTAGACTAAAATCTCACACAATCAAATATGCACAGACTAATTTGCAAATAACTGCAGAAGTTGCTGAATATGTGATCTGCTTGACCTAATCGAAGCATTTTAAGAATAACATCAGCTCGCCGAAGCTTCCCTCTTTGATTAAAACTTATAACAAGACAAAAATTAGACACTATTGTTTTCTGGTTATCAATGACCTATTTACTGAATCTAAGCTCAGTCATTCTGTTTAAAAGATATGTCAACAGTAACAAAAAGCAACTGCATATTTCAAGCAAAATTGCATTTTTGTAAATGTTTCCACCTTGATAATCCTGATATATTTTTCCATGTAATCAATAATGCATCTACTGAATCTAGGCCCAGTCTTTCTGTTTTAACAGATATGTCTGACACTTACAAAAAGCAACTGCATACTTTTAGCAAAATTGCATTTTTGTCAATGTTTTCAGTAAATATTTAAGGAAACATTGTATTGTTGAGTTTGGAAATCCAGTTGCTTCATTAGCCCCAGTACATGCATCATGAAATATACATAGAGATATTTGTCTCTGACGTTTCCACAAAAATATATAAAAACTGTTACCTAAAATCAATCTTCAATTCTTAAGTTCAAAACACACCACTTAGTATCTCCGTAAACTATTTATTGATAAGTTAATCTTAATTAGTGCTTAGAGATTTATATTTACAATTTAAACCAGTCAAGTGAAACCACAGGATTTTGTCCATTTCACTGTGGTACACAAGCATTTCGGTAAAGAAAAGATGCATACTGATATCACTCAGAAGAAACATAAAGTAAAATGTTTTTAAGACTGTTTAACTCATTACCACACGACAAAATTTTAGGTTTGTCCAAATTGAAACCATTTGCACACAACGAAATAAATGTGACTGAAAATTTGAAATTTGTTTTGTTACCAGCATTTTCTCCTTATTCCACAATGTTCTCAAAAAGATTTCGTTTCCAGGGTTGTCAAAAGTAGGGATTGTGTAGTAATGGGTTAACATACAAATCTTTGTGCACAATATCAGTAATGCTGCAGAAAGCTTTTAACAAGACACCCATGCAAAGCTGATTTCCTAGCATACATGGTAGGCAAAAGTAAATACTGGCAGATAACTCTCAACTGAGACAAACTTTTTTGCATAACAATGACAGGCTGAAAGTTCCTAGTCATATTAAGACACAGAGAAATCTAAAATTAACAAAGACCAGAAACTGGCCTTCAGATTAACAACAATATGTAAGATTAAATAATTATTTTTTTCATACATGGTTAAGGAGATCAAAATGTCAAGAGTCTCATCAAAGCTGTTGTTCAACCATTTGAGAATTTTCAAATGACTTTGCATAAATGTTCATAATGGAAAATATAGCAAGCAACCCTGGGGAATACTACTGTAGCTTAACCGATTACCATACAATAAGTATTTGTCAGCTGCAAATGCTCTAAATTTGGGAAAGTCATAGGTTTGTAATTGTTAAATGAGTCAAAGAATTCTTAATTATTGGGCACAAACATTCATGAAGACTTTTTGCACAGCAAAGCCTCCAATGAATCACACTGGAGTATGATTCGAATACTCTGGTAACCATAGATAAACCCATTACCACTCAATCCCTACTTTTAACGACCCTGAAGAAAGAAGCCTTAGAAAACATTGTGGGAAAAGGAGAAAATGCTGCTAATCAGCATTTTCTCCTTTTCCCACAATGTTTTCTACCCCTCTCAAAACAAATTTCATATTTTCAGTCACTTTCATTTTGTCGTCTGCAAATACTTTTGATTTTGACAAGTCTAAAATATTGTCGTTTGGTAACAAGTTAAATGACTGAAAACAATTCATGTCCACTTGAAAATATTTAACCCATTACCACACAATCCTTACTTTTGACACCCCTGAAAGAAGCCTTTTGAAAACATTGTGGGAAAAGGAGGTAACCAGCATTTTCTCCTTATCCCACAGTGTTTTCTGCCCTTCGCAAAACAGATTTGAAATTTTCAGTCACTTTTATTTTGTCATCTGCAAATGCTTTCGATTTGGACAAACTTAAAATTTTGTCGTTTGGTAATGAATTAATATGAAAGCATTGTGAAAAAAAGAAGCATTTGCTAAGACAACCAAATCATGTTTCCTGTCATGTTTCCGGCTTTAGTTACAAAAATATAAAAATACAACAAAAGTGGGACTTACCAATATGAAAAATAACAATGCTTACTGCAGTCTAAGTATTGTTTCAAATGGATAACTTCTTATTCATAATATGACAACATTTGAAAAAATATTTAGAAGAAAGACAATATCATCTATAAATACTAATAAAACACTATTGTACAAAAAGCATTCTATGCATCTTTTTACTCTGATTTTGGTATGGTCTTTCTGGTCTGATCCTCTTTCTATACCATTTCACCTGTTTCCAAACAGCAGCTTGAATCTGTTTGGTATCCACAATGTCATGTTGCTCATACCTGTGAATATGTACATATGTTATTGAGCCATGCTCTATTAAAAAAAAAAAGGAGCTGCAACTGCAAAAAGAATAGACCCAGGTCAGCCTGTGTAGTCTGCCCAGGCTGACATGGGCCCACATGTTTGCCGTTTGAATATCTTCTGTATTTCCATGGACCAGTCTACTTCATGATTCAGTTGAATGATACACAAAATGGAGTTTATAGATCCATAATTATTTGATGCCTTGCTTGGTATAATAGATCAAAGAAATGCATTAAGTCTCTTTTTCATAGAGCATGGCCCATATTTTGACAAATATTTATCTTTTTGTGTTTATGCCAATTGGTGAAACAGTGCCAGATTACTAAATGAGTGTATGTGATATTAATGATTTTCACAATTTGAAATGAAATGCTCATTATTATCTACTTCATTTAACCTGACCCAGGTAACAATCATTTACATAAATCAATATTCTATTTTTATCCTCAGCATTGCTCGGCATAATTATTATGTCCAGAATGGTCAAGAAAATATTTCACACAGTTTATGCAAATCAAACCTTTACCTACTAGATATGTTGATCTAAAACTTTCAGTGCAGGACACTTTCTCATTTTTCACACCATATTTTAATACCATGAAAAGTAAAATCATCAGCCTATGAGTATGGCATTTCAAGATATGTCCTGCATATATTTCCAGTTCAGAAGAACCTATAATTTCAAGTTGCTAATGAATGAATATTTTTCCTGTGCAGAAGGCAAAACCTATTTTCGACTTGTACAAACAAAACGTTACAATAAGTCATGCTATTAGTCACTTTGTAAATAGTAGGTGTTTATAATCAAGAGTAGTCACAATTTTAAGCAAAGTTTACCTGATATAAGACATCTGAATTGTCATCTGCAAATGCTTTCAATTTGAAAAAGACAATTTCGAATTGTGTGGTAAAGGGTTAAAAAATACAGCATGCTTCTAATTTACATAATTCAAGGGTTTAGAAAAATGAATCTAATAATTCCTTATAGCCAAAAAATCAAGACAGCTGATCATTTTGAATCTCTATCTCAGAGCATTAATTATTATTTTCATGAAAAAAAGGTTTGAAAATATAAAACCTTCAGTATTTTGCCATGTATGCCTGCTTAGCTGCTATCTGGGTTGATTTCCTTAGAAAGTAATTCAATTGCACCTCCCAAATTGCTCTTCCATATTCTTTATATTTGCATCACTAGTGGCTTCAAAAAGCAGCCAGGAAGTTGTCCAACCAGGTTATCAATCATGGCTGTAAAAAAAAGTGTTTTATAGAAATACAGTTCATTGCATTACAATGTATTAGAATTACTTACCATACAGTGAAAAAATTCAGATTTCAGTCTTTGGTCATAAAGACAATGAAAATAACAAATTATATATAATCCACCAGTCTGCCCAGAAATTCTGTAATTGTTCTATGTTACTTGTAAACACTTGTGAAAATATTCCACCAAAATTGCAAATTTATCATAGAATGGGTTTTGTTGCCATTTTCAAATGTAGCTGGCAGACCTTTGAATTGGTATGTTGTTTCACAGTCACAAACAAGAAGTAGATGGAATTCTGAGGAGAATTTGCAATTTACAAGGGCCCGATTTAGTTTTCAGAATTAAGTTTTTTAATTTATCCAATCAAACTGATCCTGCAACTTCAATAAAACAATTGCCACAGTACATATTTTCTATATTTTGATGTTTCCCCACCCAAAATGGTTTGTAACAAGACCCTCTTTAACCCATTACCACACAATCCCTACTTTTGACGCCCCTGAGAAAGAAGCCTTTTGAAAACACTATAGGAAAAGGAGAAAATGCTGGCAACTAGCATTTTCTCCTTTTTCCACAGTGTTTTCATCCTTCCCAAAACAAATTTCAATTTTTCAGTCACCTTTATTTTGTCGTCTGCAAATGCTTTCAATTTGAACCAGTGTAAGATTTTGTCCTTTGGTAATGAGTTAACTATAACCAGAAGACAAAATTTTTATAACTGGTCATAACCGAAAGATGTTGCAGACAACATAATAAATCTTCAAATTAGTAAAACTTGTATCAAAAAGGGAAGAAATTATTGTGTAAAACAAAGAAAATGCAGGTTACTATTATTTTCTTCTTTTCCCACAATGTTTTTCATAGCTTTTTTTCTTTGGTGACCTTAAATGCAGGAATGAATGGTAATTGTTAAAAACTTCTTTTCACCGTAACAGAAAAATCAGGCCTGAGTTAATTAGGTAAAATTTGGTAAAGAGTAGAGAAATATATTTTATTGCAGAAAAAGTGAGTCAGACACATGTACATGGATTGGTACTTTCACTCATTACCAAACGACAAAATGTTAGGTTTGTCCAAATCTAAAGTTTTTGCACATGACAAAATAAACGTGACTGAAAATTTCAAATTTGTTTTGTGAAGGGCAGAAAACATTGTGGAAAAAAGAGAAAATGCTGGTAACCAGCATTTTCTCCTCTTCCCATAATGGTTTCTAAAGGCTTCTTTCTTAGTGGCGTCAAAAGTAGGGATTGTGTGGTAATGGGTTAAGCAAATAACTCAGGTATAACAAAATTTACAAAGATAAAAAGAAAATATGATAGATCTTAATTACCTGAACTCAGTTCCATCCCTCTTGACGTGGTGGGTCATATGGGTCACATTATTTATCATAACAAAATTCACATTTCACATATAAGTATCCACCGTGTCCTTTCTATATTTCTCCAAACAACGCTGTCGTAAGAGAAGGAAACAGGCCAGAGAAGGCAAAATTGACACGCCCTCATTGTTTTCGAAAGAACACCGAATTTAACCTACGTCGGCCAACCTTCAAACTATAACCTGTCGAGGCAACTTCAACATGATCACAAGCCTCAGGCAAACGATCTACAAGCATAGTTATGCCAGTCAAAACTGATCTCGGGGTAAGACTGGGCAGCCTTTCTTTCTGTTTTGCGTGAATCGGGCTTAATTGTAGAGTCGCGAAATTGCATGACAAACTTCTGCTCCGGAAGTCTCAATCTCCGAGCAGAGTTGTCGTTCGTTACTCTCACCGTGCGAGAGAGTGCGGAAGTCTTAGAAAAAAAATCGTTTCTTTTTTTTTATTTTAGATCTATCGGTTACATAAATCGACAAAACACCTATAAAACATTTATATTCTTCATAAAGTATCATTGTATATTAAAACGAAATAATGCTAAAGATGATTTAATCATGCCGTGTCCGGCGGTAATTGACGTGAATGCCCGACCATTCTCTGCAGCTTACCGAGGCAATTCGATTGTTACAAGTACGTAGTATACCGACATTAGTCGATGTTTCAGAATGCAATAACTGTTGGCCAACCTTAATTGTCTCTTAGAATGCATTTTTAAGCACAAAATCAATCACTATCAACACTTCTTTAATCAGTAAAATTAGTTTAAGCCGGCTTCTTTAGAAGCAGTAGCTTATTTGGTGGACTACTTTTTATGGAGTTAACTGAAATTTTATGGCGGTTATTAGGTATGTTCATAACCGAATCATAGGCAATGAGTTTGGTTTTTAGACTTATTTATTTTTCGAATTTTGTTTCGAATTTTGGATTTTTTTTTCGAATTTTGGAATTTTCGTTGACTCTGTGGCGACAACCGCCACAAAAAGAGAAATTAACTGTGTAAAAAAGGATTTAATGTATCGGCCGAATATATTAACCGAGGTTAGCTAGCTTGCACATTCTGCGCAGGCAAACCTGACTCGGAACTTTTTTCCGGTTGTTCAGTTGTCTGCATGCCTTAGGAATTCATTATTTAGGTTTTAAGGTAGTCGTCATGTTATACAAAACAGCTATTTCCACTATAGCATTATCCTACAATACTTGCTATGATTAAAAATGATAATTATATACCTAGCAGTGAAATCCTGGAATTTTCCAGTGTAATAAATTTTGATATCATCACTAGTGACGTTATCAACTTTCGCTTTCACTTCCTGCCGTAATTTGGGAACTACATTTTTTTTTCGACTACATTTTTTTCGACTTTCAAACGCAAAATTACAAATAATGATGTTAATAAGGTATATAATAAATAGAATAATCAACTGGTTATTTTTTATTTGAAAAATATCTCACTCGGAAGCGTCGTTAGGCGTTAAAAAAAACTCGTGCTACGCACTCGTTTTTTCAACGCCTAACAACGCATCCTCGTGAGATATTTTTCATATCAAAACAACCAGTTGATTATCCTCTATGTATCATTGTAACTTCTTTAACCGAGCCACTTTTTCCTTTTTTTTCCCATCTTAGAATAATTATTTATAAATCTAAAACCACTGCACTCTCATTAAAAAGGTAGGTAATAATTACCTCCCTTTTCTGGAAAACTAACAAAAGTATCAAAAACTAATTTAAAAACAACAATCAAAGGATTTTTTAGCTGGTTAAAAGTGTGCGAAAGTGTTATATCTGTATAAATCACTAATTATCATCTATCAATAAATTTCTATCCATGCTGCACGAGAAGTTTTACGGGTCCATTACCTAAAACAAGAATGATTTCAGAGCGATAAGAGGGAGTGGTGGTACTCTAAATCCATTATTTCTATTCTAAACCTTATGTTGTGGGTACTCATTAGAATCGTCTCGATGAGACGATTCTAATGAGTACCCACAACATAGGGTTTAGTGGAGAATAATCAATATTGTCAAATATGAACTCAAAATCACTCCCTCTATCTACAGCTATGGATTTTATATGGATCGACCTGTACATTATAATGACTTACATGTACTCCGTATAGTGAATCACGAAGATGCATAACACGCCATTGTGCCTCGGGGCTTCTAAAATGAAATATTCAATAGGAAATAAATCATTTATTCACGCTTAAATGATCCAGACACAAGAAAAGTGTTTATTGCAAAATACTAAAATGTTTCTGACCAAAGCTACATCATTGTTTCGACATAGTTATGTGGGAAGGCAGCCTGTGACCTGGAAAGAAGATCACTGTGCGGAGTACTTCTAAAAGAACCTCCAGAAAAGCATGGATAGGTGAATGAGCTGCTGCGATGTAATGGAAATAATGTTGAAAATGGTTTAAACAACATGCAGCCATACAATCATCCTAAGCAAAGCCGCATAAAGCTAGGTCTTGTTTTAGATATGCGTTTGATATTGCATTAACAAAACTCAACAGGATGTTTACAAGTGTTTTGACCCGCATCCAAATTGCAAACATTTGCAGATGACAATTTCAGTGGTGGCTGAGATGATGCATATCTTCTATGATAGGGTAGAAAACTTTATGGGGAAAAGGAGAAAATGCTGTTACCAGCATTTTCTCCTTTTCCCATAATGTTTTCAAAAGGTTTTTTTTTTTCCTCAAGGATGTCAAAAGTTGTCATTGTGTTAATAGGAACTAATCATGTGTCTCTATATGGGTTAGCATACCTGATACTAGGCATTATTCCTAAAAGTGTGAAATATTGACTTATGTATGCTATCGAGCAATTACTGGAGGTGTCAAAAATGAAACCTAGAGACCTTATTTGGAAATTCTACACAATTTTGGAAAACTGGTAAAGGCAAGCTGATGAGTACCGTTGGTACGTTAAAACAGTTTTTTTGTGGTTTTTGTCGAAGGCAATACCACTATGAGATCAGTATCAAATTTTGAAGACCGTGTATCGTGTTTTGTGCAAAGCCGAAGGAAATAAACCCAATTAAACTCATTTTTTTCTTGGATAAATGAGTTTTTCGGTAGGACTTCTCTATGTAGTTGGAAAAAAACATGTTAAAAAATTACTGGGTGAGGTCATCGATCATGAAAATACTAATTATTGATTGAACGTTTGATTTGAGCTTCATTCGCTCATACCCTTATATTACGGGCGCAATGATACAAAATTTGTCTACTGATCGCTTGGTCCTGGGAGTTTTCGTTCCAAAAACAGTTCGTCCCATGGCTTGTTCATCACATGATTGAGCGTTACTTCATTTCACTTGGTTTGAATATCTATATATCAAAATGATTGATTGTAATGATGGAAAATAAATGTTTACGGCCAAACATATTTCAATATAATAGTTTTCAGGTACAAACTCAATTTTATTCGATATAGCTTTTCTCTCTATCCGTCATACATCGCACTGTCAAGGGACGTTACTCCTTACTCATAATGATCAAAGGGAGACCACCAATACACATTGTGACAAGTAATCCTAACTTTGTAATGAGAACTCCCCCTTCAACCAAAAAGGCATTCATTTGTTTAGTTGGTTGACTTTCAAGCCAATATTCGCTTATATATATATATATATTTTTTTTTTTTTTTTTTTTAATTACTAATTTCACAGAAAGGCTTACTTGACAAATACCACTTCATCGTTCTCAACGCTTTGATTTTCCACTCAAATCAACTCTTACATATTGATGAATTCAACCAAATTGAGTAGAAAAATAGACCCACGATAAAACATCTACTAAATAGCACATCTGTCCTAAAACTCATCTGACCATCATAATTTCAAAATGATCAAAACCAATATTCAATCGTTCCCTATTGACCAGTATTGACCGCTTCTAGAGTATTGCCCGGGGCGGTGTTAAACGGTTAAAACGGCCAGTTAAAACCACCACCCGTTTCGACTGCCCGACCCTGATCCGGAGATTGCAGGTCTAACCCGAACTTGGGATGCTTGGCCTTTCATGCAATACAATAAAAACACTTTTTTGTGATTCTCTCAGTTCCATTAAAGGAAAACATGAGGACAATATAAACAAACAAGTGGTCAGGAGAATAAACAACAGCATATACAACAGTCGTTTAGTTGGATATAAACATGGATCGTATATAGAGACGTGTGTATATAAGATCCCTATCATAAAAGTTATTCTTCATTAAGTTCGACACTTAAAACTCTTTGCCACTTAGTAAATTTCAGGCTGTTCTAAATTGGAAGCGTTTGCAGACGACAAAATGAATATGACTGAGTAATTTGTTTTCGGAAGGTTAAGAAGAAACATTGTGTTAACAGGAGAAAACGCTCGCTAGCAGCATGTTCTCTTTTTTCCCAGTGTTTTCAGAAGATTTAACTTTCAGGGTCATTAATTGATACTCTTTGGTAAATGGTTAAATCAAACAAAATTACTTATGCAAATATTTATGGATTTGCTGTCATCCAAATTAATTAGATTTGTGTAAGGTTCTACTTTTTTGGTCATGATTTTAAAAAAACAGCTTTTATAAATTTACATATTCCAATTAACTGTTGGGTAGAAATGCTGTTAAGAAGAGAGTCAACTTAAATTACGTTATGGTTAATTGTACACGTATATTTAGCTGGTACACTATTAATGATTTTCGTTCTTCAGGGAAATATTTGCATTCAAATAAATAATGATATTCGTCACCAATATTTTTAAGACAAAGATCGCATATCGTCGGTTTACTTCCAAAACCTCGTAACTACAGCTTGTAACAAGCTGTAGTTACGAGGTTTTAGATGTAAACCTATGATAGTCTATCTCTTTACTCGGTATTTGCCCACCTTCCACGCTCGATAGGTAGTCTATGGTTGTTTGTCCTAAATTTCATACAAAGTGTTGCTAAAATAGTGACATCCACATTTATCAGTAATTTGTTAAATCATTGTGAGAGAAAAAGGAGAAAATTGCTTTGAAGAGCATTTATCGTTTTCGTTTTTCGACAGTGTTTCCAAAATTCTTCCTACTCACGGTCTGTAAAACTATGGATTGTTTGGAAAAGGGTCAAAATACTTTGAGGATAAAGGGAGTTAAAAGACTCCCGCATTTTACCAAACAATGACGACTTTTAACAACCCTAAGGAAGAAGTTTTTGAAACATTATTGGAAAAGGAGAAAGTGCTGGTAACCAGCACTTTCTCCTTTTCCCACAGTATTTTCTACCCTATCAAGGACTATTTTCGTCATATGGGCCGTTTTTAATTCGGCGTCTGCCAACGCTTTTAATTTGGACATGTTCAAAATTTTGTCGTATGATACGAGTACAAAGATAAATACTTCCGGAATTGGAAACGAAGGAATGTTGATATTTAAGTTAAACAACTCAGCCCTGTATCTTTCTTTGTTTGCTGTATCCCATTAATGAGTTGTGGTGTCACAAGGATGAAGCGTCCATTACGCTCAATACGCAAGAGCGTACCTTCCATTTTGTACTATACGCAGGTGTGGAATGACCATTAACTCATTACCAGACAACATTATTTTAGACTTGTCCAAATCAAAAGCATTTGCAGACTACAAAATAAAAGTTACAGAAATTTTAAAATTTGTTTTGTGAAGGTTAGAAAACATTGTGGGAAAAGGAGAAAATGCTGGTTACCAGCATTTTCTCCTTTTCCCACAATGTTTTCAAAAGGCTTCTTTTCCAGGGGCGTCAAAAGTAGGGATTGTGTGGTAATGGGTTAAGCACAAAACGCAAGTGCGTAGGTCCCATTACGCACTGTACACAATTGTGGAGTGACCATAACGTACAATATGCCGCAAGAGCCTGGCTTCCATTTTGTACTATACGCAAGTGTGCAGTGATCATAACGTACGACACACAAGTGCGTAGCTTCCATTATGCACTGTGCGCGAGTGTGCAGTGACCAGTACGCACATAACGCAAGTGCGTAGCTTTCATTATGCAAGTGTGAAGTGTCCATACCGCACTATACTTAAGTGCATAATTTTGGAAAAAATTGAGTAAGAAAAGACATTCTTTTATCATGTTGTGGAACCACTCGATTTTTATAATTGAGCTTTGAACTCTGCCAAAAAATAGAAATCCAGCCGACAGAAAAAAGCGCAATACTGAGATCGCAACCCGTCTCTTTTCCATGGATAATCGGATACGAACTGTATCGGGCAGTATAGATAAAGATCAGACAGCATGATCTGTGCAGTGAGTCTGAACTTTGACCTACATTGTCTGCATTTAAATGCTCTACGTCGTCCGTAGCAGTGAAATATCACTCGAGATTCGGAGTGCGTGATGACTCCGAACCTCTATGTTTTCATGTTACCCAGTGTGTCCACCAGTCAAAACTCGGCCAATTCCGTCTTCATAAACCCTTTACCACTCAATGCTGAATTTTGACGCTCTTGGAAAAGAAGCCTTTAGAAAACATTGTGGGAAAAGGAGAAAATGCTGGTAACCAGCGTTTTCTCCTTTTTCCATGATGTTTTCTACCCTTTATAAAACACATTTCAAATTTTCAGTCACTTTTTATTTTGTCATCTGCAAATGATTTCAATTTGGACAAGCCTAAAATATTGTCGTTTGGTAATGAGTTAACCTTGGATTGTAAATTCATTATATACGATCCCATATCTAACGTCAGCCGTTTCAAGGGGGTGGGGGTCCATTTTGAAATACTGTCAGTCAGTCACATGATCTTAAACATGGCGACAAATAGCAACGGCAACAACAGCTACTATATCAAGGAACCTATCGTTTAAAAAAAATGCCGACTTACATGTACTTTATAGACCAAGATAGAAAAGTAAAGTAATACACCCTTAACGCTTCTAGTGTAGCATGGAATAAAATTTCTTGTTAGTTGAATCACAATTTATTTGGTGTAGGTACATAGGCTTATCAAGCTACGTGATGTAGTCGAGGGACTTGATCACCGAATCACCCACAAGGTTTGCCGAATGCAAAGGCGTTGTCTGCGCATGTCATATTCTTCGAAGATTCGACTGTCTTACATGACGCATCACTAGCCCCGAAAGCGGGCTGACTGTAATGTTACGCTCTATAAAGTAGCAATGTAGAAAATAGCTTTTATCAATACGTTTGAGGAGAAATGAGACCTGCTTTAGCTCCAGATTTCTCTAAACTGCTGATCATAGCTGAGTGAATTGCACGAGGTAGCGTTTTATTGGGTAAACGTTAATTTTAGTTTTAAATTCAAAGTAACGGTTGTCGCGTAGGAAAGTGGTTCGGCTCTGTGCCCAGGATGCCCAAATTAGATAAATGAGTATTTATAGAATGCGATCTAGCGGGAGATAATGAATGCAAAGGTGTCGCGAAACATCGAATTTTCCTTCGCAGATGAAAGCATATACAAGCCCCAAGGATGTTGTTAGATGACATTATTTAATACGTCAGTACCCTGAGGAAGAGAAAACGTGTTACAATTGATTTAACGATATTGGAGATCGTTGGCGATCAATGGCGGATGCATACATATGAAACGTCATGGAGACTACCCGTAATAATATCGGTGTCTGCATATTCGCAAACCAAGTCTGAAGATCTGTACTTTTATCCATTTTCTATGGCCCCATATTCACCAATCAATCTTGAGAATATTCTTAGTCTTATTCTCCTAGGTTTTCTAAATTTGTAAGTAACACAACTTCTGATTGGCTAAACCAAATGGTTTAGCCAATCAGAAGTTGTGTTACTTACAAATGTAGAAAATTCTGAAGAATAAAACAAAGATCTTTCTTCAGAATGATTGGTGATTACGGGCCCTGGGCTTCCGAGTCAAAATCATTATTCTGTATGCTGTTTAACGCCGTTTTTAACCAGTGCACCTATACAGTATCCATGCTTTCCTGGAGTTTCTTTTATCAACAGTCCGCACAATATTCTGTCCAAGCCTTTGGCTGTTTTCGCCTATACCCATCGTTGAAACAACAGGCAGCAGTGAGAGCATTCGGCATACCTCGGGTGATGGAAGCCATCAAATCCCTCCACTGTATCAAGTGGATTGATATGTGTCAGATCCATTATCTCCCGGTAGATGGCATTCTAAAAGTACACATCTATCTAATTTGGGCATTCTGGATACAGAACCGGGCTACTTTTCTACGAGACAACCGTTACTTTGAATTTCAAACTAAATAAGGTTTTAGTTTAAACATATTTTATTGCCATCTATATACAAATCATACAACATACATAGTTTACACAAACAGAGATACAAATCAGGCAAAAGGGTCTGGCCACAAGTTCTCACAACTTAGATTCCCTTAGCCATTCCCTAATAATTTACAAGCTATGAGAGTCTTCTACGAGTCTAAAATTGTAATAAGTATTTATTTCTGAACTTTTCTCTCGAAAAAGAAGACAATTATGTTCCAGCTATGCAATAAATTATTTCAAGTGTTAGTTATTAAGAATTTACATGTTTAAGGATGGAGAAGTATAGAATACTTGGTTGTCAATAAACTAAACTAAATAAGGCGTATGTGATGTACTCGGTGTACCGTGTTGACCTATTTTTAGATAATATATACAAAGATTTGCACACTCTCTTGCACTACGGATCATTCTCAGTCACATTTGTACAGGTAGTGGGCTTAGAAAGTAGTCCGTCATCACGGAATATTTTCGTGACATGACCACAACTCAAAATGGTGACACAAAAGCCGGTGAAAGAAAGACCAATATCGATTCTTTTGTATGCTGTTCAAACAGCATGCGGCCAATCAGACTTAGTCGTAGGAATTAAGAAAAAGAAGGATTTTCTGAAAAGCTTAAATGTCTCTTACAGGACGATGACTTGTTCTTCTAATCTTACAAACTGAGCTTGATCGGCGTGCCGAAACTGTTGTCATTATTCATGGGCGCAACCATTTTTGTTACAATTGGCGTAAGATTCTGATCAGTAAAGAAGCCTAAAAGAATACATGTAGTTCCATTGTATACAGGTAAATTCATCAGATTGAATGCACCTATAATGTATCCAGAATCGTATTTCTCTTGTCTACTTTATAATGTTTCACATAAAACAGTTAAACAATAACAAAACATCTTTTCCTCGGTTTGACAAGATTCTTTTCATTTAGCCCATTGCAGATGTATATTGAAATTAACGAACGACAACTTTGCACGGAGATTGAGATTTGCAGTGTTTTCTTTTTTTTTCAAATAATTTTTGCCAGTAAAAATCATTATAGTTTAGAGAAATCTGGAGCTAAACCAGATCTGATTTCTCCTCAAACGTATTGATAATAGATATTTTCCCCATTGCTACTTTATTAGCGCGTATTACACTGATTTCCGCCCCCAAGAATGGGGGGAGTGATGTGTCATATAAGACGACTCGAATCTTCGAAGAATATAACATGCACAGACAACGATGTCACATCGGTACATAACCGGAAATACGCCAGTTTACCGTTCTGAAAATTGTAAAGCTCTTTTTAAAAAAAGAAAACTTGAGTTTCAATTTTCTATCGAAATATTCTAACTATATTTCAGTTGAGTTGCCAAACAGTTCGTAGATTCATTATTTAACGTGGTTTATCGATTCCGATTGAAGATTTCACCGCCGGATAAACAGATGAATAACTTCATCGAGGCTGTTTATGTCGTTGCTAAACGACTGACAGTGGCGCGCCATGTATAAGATCACTTGATTCGCATTTCAAATGGAAACGACCGCTATACGGACGAGGCTATAGATGAGGGTACGGAATCAGCCGAGTTTTGACGAGTGGTGTAACCCAGCGATAGGCAAAGTTATAGGCTGCAGTCTATTTAAAAAGCACCAATCAAATAGCGTATTACATTTGCAATCCATCATCAGCCAAACGAAAGTGTTAATAAGCCATGCTCTGGCAAAAGGGGGCTTAATACATCTACGTTAATGCACTATATCCATCCAGCCATTACACAGCTATGGGATCTATAATAGCTACTTTCTTTAGCGACCGAATCAAGCATAGGGTAAACTGGTCCTTGGGAATACAAAAATTTGACCAATAACGAAAAGCATCGATCCAGGTCAGCCTGCGCGGACTGCGCAGGCTGACCTGAATCGATGCTTTTCGCAGATGCATTAAGGCCCCTTTTCACAGAGCAAAGCTCAAATGAAAATATCGGACGCTGGAAAAGCATTGTCGGGTATGCCAGAAATCATTACCAACAAGAAAAATCTTTTTAACCCATTACCACACAATCCCTACTTTTGACGCCCCTGAGGGAGAAGCCTTTTGAAAACACTGTAGGAAAAGGAGAAATGCTGGTAACCAGCATTTTCTACCAGCATTTTCTCCTTTTCCCACAGTGTTTTCTACCCGTCACAAAACAAATTTCAATTTTTCAGTCACCTTTATTTTGTCGTCTGCAAATGCTTTCAATTTGGACCAGTCTAAAATTTTGTCGTGTGGTAAAGAGTTAAAAAAGACTGGACGCTGTAGGAGGCACTGGAATATGAATATCAACTCTGATCTGATTACCAGCATTTTCTTTTTTTTCCCCCGCCATGTTTTCAAACCATTACATCATTAGGGGCCACTCCTCGGTAGCTCAGTCGGTAGCGTAAATGGCTTGAGAACAGGAGGGTTCGTGCGTTCGATTCCCGGCTCGGCTAATTTCTTTCCAAGGATTGATGATAGTCTTTGTGACAGGATTCATTCCTCTCTCACCGCTGATCGTTGTTTTGACGATGGTTTTGTGGGAAAGCAGCCAGTGGTTTGGAAAGAATATTGTGCGGAGTACTGGTAGCAGAAACTCTAGGAAAGCATGGATAGGTGCGCTGGCCGCCCCGATATAACTGAAATAATGTTGAAAACGGCGTTAAACACCATACAATGAATCAATCAATCAATCAACTTCAGTAGGGCTGTAAAAACCAGAGATTGTTTGCTTAACCCTTTACCCCATAAGGCATTTCTATGGGTATCTCTAATTGACCCTAAATAACAGCAAGGATGAAGCCGTTTCTTATGTGTATATGACACCTTTTGATACCATAGAAAACATTGTGACAAAAGGTGAAATTGCTCGTCACGAGCAATTTCAACTTTTGCCACAATGTTTTCCAAAGGCTCCTACAAGTAATGCGTAGAAATGAGTATCTGTGGAGTAGAGGGTTAAGGTAGTGGGTCCGTAATACAAAAAAAGCTATTTTCTACTATAACATTATCCTACAAAATTTGCCATGATTAAAAATGATTATAATTGCACTACTTTAACCGAGCTACTTTTCCCTTTTTTTCCCCCCTTATTAGAATTATCATTTATAAATCTAAAACCACTATATTGTCATTACAAAGGGATATGGTAATTACTTCCCCTTTTCTGGAAACTATCAAAAGTATCCAGAAATAATTTCTATATAGACGTCAAAGGAATTTCTGGTCGGTTAGAAATGTGCAAAAAGTATTATACGAGGGGTGTAATGCCCCTGACCCACTTCCAGTTGTTTGATCTAGCTGAAACTTTGCATGTGTATTGATTAATATCTTTATGGGTTAAGTAGCAAATTACAGCTCTGCGCTAACTGTGATTTCTGGTTTACAGGTGTTTGAACTGAGTAAGGTGTGACTGACATCTGATAGGAAAAAAAAAAAAGAGAGTAAAAATTACTTCTTGTAATCCAATGGTCATTTAAATTCTAGCACAGACTTCCGGCCATGTTTGAATTCACGGTGCCAGCGCTTTACAAGGTCATAGGATGGGACATTTTCACAATAAGTTTCTTTAAATTCATCAAAAGTCTCCTGTGGTGTGCGCCCTTTCAAATACAAAAACTGGATCACTGCGCAACACTCAAGAGGCTCCAATTTTACACCTGACTCAGTTCAAACACCTGTAAATCAAAAACCACAATTAGCTCAGAGCTGTAATTTGCCATATAACCCATAGAGATATTAATCCTTACACACGCAAAGTTTTAGCTAGATCAGATAACTGGAAGTGGGTCAGGGACATTACTTATTGAACGCCCTCGTATCTGTATAAATCCGTATTTGTCAACTTTCAAGAATTTTACTCCATGCTGAAATAGAAGTGTTACGGTCTACTACCTTAACCCTTTACCACACAATCCCTACTTTTGACGACCCTGAGAAAGAAGCCTTTTGAAAACATTGTGGGAAAAGGAGAAAATGCTGGTAACCAGCATTTTCTCCTTTTCCCACAATGTTTTCTACCCTGCTGGAAACGAATTTCAATTTTTGAGTTATGTTTGGTTTGTCGTCCTCAAGTGCTTTAATTTTGGACCAGTCCAAAGTTTTGTCGTTTGGGAAAGAGTTAAGGGTAGATTCAGTGATATGTCATTTTTTAAAGTTTTGGTGAGATGATAAAAATCTGATTACCACTCGTGAACATATTAAGTGCTGAGCGCGACTCAAGCAATTTAAGCGAAAAGTGAAGATCAAGATCAGACTGTAAGGAAAGTGCAATCTGATCTTTGATCTACAATGTCCGATAAGGACTGTGACATGTTATTTTCCCAAAACATAACTTTAAAATAGCAATATCATTACTATCAACTGGAATTTTTTTTCATTTTAGTTATTTACCAGGATATACCTAGGCTATTCATCGGAAAAAAAATAGTTAACTCATTACCAAACGAAAATATTTTAGACTGTTCCAAAATGAAAGCATTTGCAGACAACAAAATAAAAGTGACTGAAAATTTGGAATTTGTTTTGTGAAGGGTAGAAAACATTGTGGGAAAAGGAGAAAATGCTGGTTACCAGCATTTTCTCCTTTTCCCACAATGTTTTCTAAAGGCTTCTTTCTCAGGGGCGTCAAATGTGAGGAAATGAGTTAACTACACTAAACATAGCATTATCTCTCGTTAGATGGCATTCTACATATACACATCTATCTAATTTGGGCATCCTGGGTACAGAACCGGACTACTTTTCTACGCGACAACTCTCACTTTGAATTTCAAACTAAACTAAACGTTTACTCAATAAAACGCTACCTGGTGCGATTCATTAGGTTATGATCAGCAGTTTAGACAAACCTGGAGCTAAAACACAACTGATCTTTTCTCAAACGTATTGATAAAAGCAATTTTCTCCATTGCTACTTCATAGCACGTATTACTACAATATCCCCAATATCGGGAAAGTGATACGTAATATAAGACAGGTCGAATCTTCAAAGAATATGACATGCGCAGAAAACGCTAAAACACAGGTATTTCAACACGTAAACAAAGGTGTAAGGTTTCTTAATATTACTGTAACTAAGGACACACGACATTCCTCCCCAAGGACAGAATTTCAAGCCGTCGGTTTACCAAACGGCAATATCTTAGGCTCGTCCAAATTGAAAGCATTTGTAGACGACAAAATAAAAGTGACTGAAATTTTGAAATTTGTTTTGTAAAGGGTAGAAAACATTGTGGGAAAAGAAGAAAATGCTGGTTACCAGCATTTTCTCCTTTTCCCACAATGTTTCCTAAAGGCTTCTTTCTCAGGGGCGTCAAAAGTAGGGATTGTGTGGTAATGGGTTAAAAAACCTCGTAACTACAGCTTGTTACCAGCTGTAGTTACGAGGTTTTGGAACCGACGATATCTCCCTTTTTTTCAAATCTGTACATACAATATTCCTTCACATGAGCTGGCAGTGTGCATCAAAGATCAGACTGCAGGTTTCTTGTAGCTTGATCTTGATCTACACTATACGCAAGAAGCAATTAAGATTGTAAAAACAGTTATAAAACGGTTAATGTATGCAATAGCATAGTTGTTCTTTTTTCAATAACTCGGTATATTTTATTCATTAGACAGGCGAAAATGGCGGCTTTCCAGTTGAATGGATTTAACTGTGTGCCAGACAACAAACTTTTACACTGTTCTAAATTGAAAGCATTTGCAGACGACAGTTAATAATATATGATCCAAGTGAAAGGGTTTGTCTCTGATAGGGTTAGAAAACATAGCTGGAAAGGGAGAAAATGCTGGTTACCAGCATTTTCTCCTTTTCCAACGATGTTTTCAAAAAACCTTTTTATTGATGGGATTTTTTTTTTATCGAGAGTTTTAGTGCAGGATACACGCACATTTCAGTTAGTTTTGGCATATTTTATGTATTCAATAGGCCCAAAACCATACAACATGCGAAAAAGAGCACTCGAATATTTGCGTATGATGTAGTCACGGATCAGCCAGCGCACTCTGATGTGACATATCCGAATCGAGACATTTCGTTCTATATGTAATTTTCTGTTTAGCACAAGTTTTATATAGGAAAAAAATGAATATGGTTATAAAGTGTCGTTCGGATTAGCCAGCGCGGACTGCAAAGGCTGATCCGACACGACACTTTACGCAAATGTCCTACTGTCCCTTTTCGCGTGCCGCAGGCCAGAAGGGCGGCGTATAAAGTGAATTAGGTTAAAAATTCTTTTGATGTTTCGTTTCAGGTACATCGTGGGAAAAAATAATTTTATATTTTGTTCAACGCCTTTTTCAAAAAACATTATTTCCGTTATATCTCGACGGCAAGTGCTCCTATCTGTGTTTTTCAGGAGTTTCTGGTTCAAATTGAAAGCATTTGCAGACGACAAAATAAAGGTGACTCAAAAATAGAAATTTGTTCTGGGAAGGGTAGAAAACACTGTGGGAAAAGGAGAAAATGCTGGTTACCAGCATTTTCTCCTTTTCCTACAGTGTTTTCAAAAGGCTTCTTTCTCAGGGCGTCAAAAGTAGGGATTGTGTGGTAATGGGTTAACCAGTATTCTATATAATATTTTCTCCAATCATTGGCTGCTTTTTCACATAACCATAGTCAAAACGATGATAAGCATTGAGAGAGGAATGAATCCTGTCGCAATGACTAACCTCAATATTCTCGGAAAGAGATTGGCCGAGCGGGGGGATCGAACCTGCGAACCCTTTCTTGAGTCCTATTGGGCTCGGTGCATCGTAAACTGCCCGTTTTATTCAGTAAAATACACTGTTTTCAATATTATTTCAGTTATCTCGTGGCTTCAAGTGCACCTATCGATGCCATCCCCTTGTTTTTTCTTGTTAACCCTTTACCTGATATGCCATTTTGAGACTCTTCCATTTCAGCAGCAAATAAAGATATAATGTCAAAAATATGGACAAATGAAGATACAAATATCTGATTGCGTGGAAAACATTGTGGGAAAAGGAGAAATTGCTCGTTACGAGCAATTTCTCCTTTTCCCGTAATGTTTTCAAAAGCTGTCTGTTGTTAATACGTCAAAATGAATATCTATGGAGTAAAGGGTTAAGGTAGTCGACCCGTAACACTTCTAGTGCAGCATGGAACAAAATTTCCTGATAGCTGATAAATATGAAATTATACAGATATAATACTCATGGCCAACTTTATCATGCAAATCAAACCCGGTAACTGTTATTTGACCGCTATGTAAGCCAATTAAATTATGAGAGTTTGATCCCTTTTGACCGTGAAATCGATCACATATGGAATTATATATTGACTGGCGATCTCTGCAAACCCTTTGCACTTATAACCCGAATTTCGCGCTTCGAGTGTAGAGGGTTTCAATTAATTGGAAAACAACTCTGCGGGATATCTGGGGTTGTAAATTACTGGGGTACCAAAACTTGTAGGATTTGTTTTCCTTTCAGGTCTTACAATTTGATCTATCTCAAATTTTACCGAAAGCACGCGTTTGAAAAATTATGGTCAGCTACAGAAATGCTTTTTGACCAGCATTTGCTCTTTTTCAAGCAATGTTGTCATGCCTTAATTGATACAAATTGAATAATTTGAGCCATATTTATTGTGTTTTGTACAACTGCTTTAAATATTGGGGCAGTTATACATTAGTTCCTGAAGAGTTAAAAAAAAGGAAAAATATCAGCAGTACAAATTTCTTATGATGAGACTAAAGCCGGGGGAGGAGCGCGACACGAACACTCGAAATGTAACAGCACATATGTTTACTGCATCTTTGGAATTTTATCTCTGATTTTTTCAGCATAATTTTGAATTCAATCTCTGATATTTTTATTGTTTTATCGACAAAAATGGTACAATAGGAAAATACTTCGGTAGGATATATTTCTGAATAGCTACCGACAAAGTTAAGGATATTATGAAGAGGCTTCTCTTGTTACAATGTTTTTGAAAACATTAATTTCCAACCTGTAGCATAGAGCTATTACATAGTCAGCAGACGGCATTTTATTGTAATTGTTTTGCATAGCGTCGTCACAAATACATGTACGTACATGTATATTAGGCTGGGGAAAGTGTATTGGTAGATCAGACCACACTGGTGTCGTCTGATCTATCATAAACCAACCAACCGTATACGAATTATATTTTTTAACCTTTATGTTCAATAAGTCAGTTCTGTTTAAAATAATTTCGTCATTTTTTAGAAGTCAGTGGTTTTGTGAGCACACGGTAAACATAAATCAGCCTGCACAATATTGTTGGAAAATCAAAATTATCTTCAGGGAAGTCAGACAGCTTATTTATTGTTCTTTAATATGGCGTAGTTTTCAGTCATTTAGAAAATACATTTTAGCCCTTTTTACACTTTTTTAAAGCAACTATCGTATTTTCTTTCTTTTTCCCTGATCGTTTGCATTGTGCCGGAGTTCTCCGATGATGACCGAGTCTCACTGTTAGATAAGACGCCTATCGGGTATCTTGATTGGTGTTACGTAATGGTATACATTGATACATTTATACGGGGTAATCAGGAAAAAAATCAGACTTCTTTAGGGACATGAACTAGATAAGCTTTGATGCTTTCGTTTCAATCCTTTTCGCAATACATGTTGTTGTAAATGAATGATGTTAGTATATTGAATAAATTAAAACTAAATGTTTAAACTAAGATCATAATTTTTTTACGAGATTATTTATAAGGTTTTAAAGTCAAATTTAACAAGATCTTGTATAAGGAAGTCCAATTTGCCGCCTTCTCTCTTTAGCTCTTTACTTGCAAATGTGTGATGATTAATGCATTTTCAAAAGTATTTTATGGCGACAGCTCACATATTCAAATTTCCTCGCTATTTTCAATCTGATCACATGTATTTTCTCCCTCTCATGTGTTTTCAAAAGTCAATAATTTAAAACTTTTTCCCATATGGAGAACTTTTTGACTTCACCAACTTAGAAAAAAAGCAATTTCAGAAAATATATCAAATGTAGCTAAATTGATATTCTTCATTTAAAAGAGTAGAAAACATTGTAGGAAAAGGAGTCAATACTGGATATTGGTATTTCTCCTTTTCTCACAATGTCTTCAAAAGGTTTTATGCAGGACCGTTGAAATTCGGGAGTAAGCTGTACGGGTCACATCAATACTCTCAAAACGCAAATTGTTTTCTGCTGATTTCAGTCACATATTGATATTGATACGTCAATTTTTTTAAGCCAAAAGTATTTCGACACATAATGTAAAACCGATCCGGCCCAGGATCAGACTGCTTGTTTTGTACAGTTTGTTACTGGTCTATTGACTGCTTAATTATTATAATGATCCAATAGTACAACAAATTCAATCTTCTTTAGAAATAAAAAAAAAAAAAAAAAAAAAGAAATAAAAATGCAATTTAAAGAAATTTATGCTAACTAAATTGAAATTATTTTCCAAAAAGAATTAAAAAAGACGATACTGGGAAAATAATGGTTTTTACAAATCTCTTAAAAGTTTTCACTGATGCAAATAATATACACGTACATGTATAAAAATGATAAATACAATCATTATATATTTGGACAATGTGTAAAAACAGGATCCAGGTTTAACAAAACAATACAGACAAGGTTATCATGTCATTCATCAGTTCTTATCTTCCCTTTATCCGTTGCTAAATCTTTTCACCCAGTCTTAAAATCTCACTTTGCTCGATACTGCATTTTTTATACAAAAATTAAAGATAGTGTCGTTTTTAAACTAAAATGGACGCAAGATCTCAATTTCACAAATGTAAACGAATACTTTGATCATAATCACAACAAAACATAGAATACTTCAAGACGTTATAGATTTTTTGTTTGCAATTCATTTTTATGTTATTCAGCGTCAAAAACGGCGCAAGAGCAAATTTCTTAAACCTTTATATAGAAATAAGAAGGAGAATGGGTCAGTAACTTTAAATCAAAATGGACGCAACTTCCCATTTTGCTACAGGAATTAAAATTATATTGAAGTAAAGTAGAGATATTACAGAATACTTCACGACGTTATAGATTTTAATCATTTTAGAAGAAAAATGTGTTTTAGTCGATCAAAAAATTTTCCCTTCTGAATCCTATATGACAGGCCGTTATCGGAAATCCTTTCGGACCAGATAATCGATAAGTTCCAAGGAGAGTAACTCTTGCTCGACCTGCAGCTGAAAGTTAGGGATGTTTGCACATTTTCAACCGACCAGGAATTCCTTTGATGTGTACCTTAGAAATATTTGCTGATTTATTAGTTTAAACATATTTATTTTACATCGATTGAGAAACAAGTTCTTACAACTAATACTAATCTCTCTCCATTCTGCTGATTTATTAATTTCCAGAAAAAGGAACTAATTATTATCTCCCTCTGTAACGAGAATATAGTTGTTTTAGATTTATAAATGATAATTCTAAGAAGAAACAACAGTGGCTCGGTTAAAGTAGTATACAATAACATTCATTTTTAATCATAGCAAAGTTTGAAGAATGGTATTATAGTAGAAATAGCTGTTTTGTATTACTGGTCCACTACGTCAACCCTTTCCCAAACAATCCCTGGTTTTTACGGATCTGGAATAGTAGCCTTTTGAAAACATTGTGGGAAAAGGAGAAAATGCTGGTAACCAGCATTTTCTCCTTTTCCCACAATGTTTTCTACCCTATCATAGACAGAAATCATCTTTTCAGCAAGAGTTGAATTGTCGTCTGGAAATGCTTTCAATTTGGTCTAGTCCAAAAGTTTGTCGTTTGGGAAAGGGTTAAATCGATACTTCATACAATATTCTTTACAAACCACTGTCTGCTTTTAACCCTTTTTCAAACGACAAATTTTGGACTCTTCCAAACCAGAAGAGTTTGCAGACGACAATTTAAGATTTGGAGAAAATGCCAGAAAAATCTCAAGAATCTTAGAAAATACTGTGGGAAAAGGAGAAATTGCTCGTTACGAGCAATTTCTCCTTTTTCCACAGTGTTTTCAAAAGACTTTCACTGCAGACACGTAAAAACCAGGGCTTGTTTGGGAAAGGGTAAACCCTCCTTCCCCACCCCCCCCCACCCACCCCCCCCCACCCACACACACACACGCACGCATGCACAATGTTTTCTACTCTATCAGAACAAGACTGCACCATTTGGACCATATCAAAATTGTTGTCTGCAGATGCTTTCAATTTGGACAAGGCTAACACTTTTGTCATTTTGGTAAAGGGATAATTGACACAGCGGATTAGTTTTAGCTTTAGCGCTTCATCCTTCAGTACTGTAGGTTTTGTTCAGTTTATTTACCAGGTTAACCCATTACCAAACGGCAAAATTTTAGGTTTGTCTTAATCGAAAGCAATTGCAGACAACAAAATAAAAGTGACTGAAAATTTGAAATCTGTTTTGTGAAGGGTAGAAAACATTGTGGGAAAAGGAGAAAATGCTGGTTACCAGCATTTTCTTCTTTTCCCACAATGTTTTCTAAAGGCTTCGTACTCAGGGTCCTCAAAAGTAGGAATTGTGTGGTAATGGGTTAAAGGTTGACAGTCCGATGGAAAAATTAGAAATCATTGTTGGGAAAGAGGAAAATGCTGATCAAATTTCTGACACCCTCCTTATTGAACGCACGTTCATAAAACAATAGAATTATATCTTTTCAAGCATAAAAAAAGAAATGTACGTGTAAGAAGAACAAAGCAGAAAAAAAACCCACATGGATTTTCTCCTTTAACAAGTTTGTTTTCGAAAACCGTCTTGTTGAGGGCAAATTTTTGTCCCCGTTCGAGTTAAGAATCAGATAAGAAATCGTCGGTTTACTTCGAAAACATCGTAACTACAGCTTGTTACAAGCTGTAGTTACGAGGTTTTCGAAGTAAACCGACGAAATAGTTAGAAAGGAAGAAAAGAAACCAGCAAGAAACAAGTACTCTTTTCCTTTTCCGGCGTGGTGTTCAACAGCCATCTTGTTATGAATTCATCTTAGTCCTCGTTTGCGAAACGGAAAGGAATATTTAAATGTTTAATCCCATTACTACACAATCCCTACTTTTGACGACCCTGAGAAAGAAGCCTTTGGAAAACGTTGTGGGAAAAAGGAGAAAATGCTGGTAACCAGATATTTGCAGTTTTGTGCCTTTTTTTTTCTGCAGCGTTTTAGCTAAGAGAACATTGTATATCAAAGATGAGATTGAACGTTTCATGCAGTCTGATTTTGATCTTCATTGGCTACCAAGGCAACTTGTGGTGTCCGTGGCTGTGAGGTAGGGCGCCGGTGTAATGCAGAAAAATGACCCCCATTACAAAATGACTCCCGCGTCATTTCTCGACGTAGAGGAATGACCCATGGGTCTTTATTCTGCGTCGAGAAATGACCGTAGGTCATTTTGTAATGGGGGTCATTTCTCTGCATTACACCGGCCTCGTAACCATAAGGTCCTGAGTTCGATACCGGAGAGTGGCTGTGAACATTGGGATTTTTCATTGACCCACATACATGTATTCGGCGCGACTACTGGTGTAGTTCCCAAGAAGCAGAATCGAGAGAGATTAGTTTTAGATGTCAGAACTTGTTTCTCAATAGATGTAAAATAAACATGTTTAACCCATTACCACACAGTCCCTACTTTTGATGCCCCTGAGAAAGAAGCCTTTTGAAAACACTGAGGAAAAAGGAGAAAATGCTGGTTACCAGCATTTTCTCCTTTTCCCACAGTGTTTTCTACCCTTTCCGGAACAAATTTCAATTTTTCAGTCACCTTTATTTTGTCGTCTGCAAACGCTTTCAATTTGGACCAGTCTAAAATTTTCTTGTGTGGTAAAGAGTTAAAACTAGTGGTCATAGGTACAGACAGACAGACAGACAGACAGACAAGAAGAGTAGAGAAAATACATAAATATGGCATACCTGTAATGCGACTAGTTCAAGGGCACGGTGTTATATCCAAGTATTGAAAACTAAATCCAATTCAACAACAACACGGCCAATCGACTTCAGGTTGACTGATTCAAGGTATTTTTCAAAACAGATCAACACCCGAGTGGATATTTTCCGATACCCGATCTATGCTGTACCCTTGACTCTCTCTATCACCTAAACACTCTTAACCCCTGTGAAAGAAGCCTTTTGAAAACATTGTGGGAAAAAAGAGAAAATGCTGGTAACCAGCATTTTCTCCTTTTCCCAAAATATTTTCTTCCCTTCCCAAAACAAATTTCAATTCTTTAGTGATATTTATTTTGTCATCTGCAAATTCTTTCTATTTGGACCAGTGTAAAATTTTGTCGTGTAGTAAAGAGTTAACTGCCCTTTTTGAAAGACCCTGTTCATCTAAGATCAGATTGCAGAAAACGCGCCGTGTCATCTTGAATTCACAGTGTTTCGCCCGAATTCAGTTTTTCCCCCTTTCTTTTCCTATACGTAGAGATGTGAAATGTTAATATTTACCTATTCTTGGGTCCAACCCTTTACCACGCAATCCCGTTTTCATGGCCTTGAGAAAGACCCTTTTTCAAATACACAGTGTAGAAAAGGGAGAAAATACTGGTAACCAGCTCCAGCATTTTATCCTTTTCCCACAATGTTGCTAGTCTTTGGAAGACAGTCCCCTACTATTTCAATAATATTTGATTTGTTCTGTATAAATGCTCGAGGCGTGAACTCGTTTATAAGGTTGTCGCCGAGCAAAGGGTTCATTATAATTGAGATAAAGGGTTACTCGGTCAGTCTGTCGTTCTTTCAGTTTAAATGACGTTTTCGCCTTGTGTATTTGCGATCTTTCTTCTCAGGTGTAATTTTTACATAACAGAACAGAACAGAACAGAAATTTTATTTTGACCCATAAGCATATAAACTCATTGGTTAATAAAATAATTACAAAGCATGCAATACATATATATAACCCTTATTTCAACATTATATCGTTAAAGGGGGGATTTTATTTTTTTTTTGCGAACCTCATCAAACTTTTAACCCTTTACCCCATGAGGCATTTCTATGGTATCTCTAATTGACCCTAAATAACAGCAAGGATGAAACCGTTTCTTATGTGTATATGACACCTTTTGATTGCATAGAAAACATTGTGACAAAAGGTGAAAATGCTCGTCACGAGCAATTTCACCTTTTGCCACATTGTTTTCCAAAGCCTCCTACAAGCAATGCGTCGAAATGAGTATCTATGGAGTAAAGGGTTAAAATGTTTTAAAACTATGGCTGCTAATCGCAACTTACTGACTTCTTGTGGAGAGCATAGATCAAGATCAGACTGCACAGAAGGTGCAGTCTGATCTTGATCTACGCTTTCACTTAACCCTTTTATTTCCATAGGCTTGTGGTTAATATGGGGAAATATTTGCCTCAAAAGGGAAAGGACTTACGGCACTCATTATTTTCGCGGACCTTTCCCTTTTTCAGCAAATATTTCCCCAAATTAACCGCAAGCTGATGAAATAAACTCTTTTTTTTTCAGTAGGACAAAAGTTAAACATATGAAGGCTGCCAAACCGTCCCTAACGAAGCTTGCACGTGTGAGATCAGTGATTTGTTTAAGTCATTACCAAACAACAAGATTTTAGACTTGTCCAAAATTTAAAGTGTTTGCAGATGACAGAATACATGTGAACATTAAAATTAGCATTTCCTCCTTTTCCCACAATGTTTTCTACCCTTCACAAAACAATTTTTCAAATTTTCAGTCACTTTTACTTTGTCGTCTGCAAATGCTTCGATTTGGAAAAACCTAAAATATTGTCGTTTGGTAATGAGTTAAACATCAGCTTTATGTACTTTTGCAGCTATACTGATTGATTGATTTATGGTGTTTATCGCCGTTTTCAACATTATTCAGTGCACCTATGCATGCGTTCCTCGAGTTTCTTTCACTAGTACTTCGCATGATTTTCTTTCCAAACCACTGCGTATTTTCTCATATAATCATCGTCGAAACCATGGTCAGCGGTGACTATCATCAATCCAGGGGTCGTAGCCAGGGATCGAACCGTAGACCCCGTGTTCTTAAGTCCTGTACGCTACCGACTGAGCTACCGGGGTTCGGCACAGCTCTTATGAGATGTGTTGCTGAGTTACTGGTTGCTCGCTGCCACCATTGTCTCCTTTTCCCACAATATTTTGTAACCTATCAAATTACAAAACCCTTCTCTTGCGTCACGTTTGAATTGTCGTCTGCAACCATTGTGTTTATGTTTGTGTCTAAACTTCATCTTGACGTCTGGTAAATGGTTGACATACCAAGTCTTACGAAGAAAGTCCGTAAAATACAATGAACAAAAGCCAAGCAGAAATACAGAGACCAGGCAAGATTCGAACCTAGAACGCCCGGACGTAAGGCCAATACCATAACCACCTGATTTACTCTTCACCCAACGACAAAATTGTAGACTGGTCCAAATTGCAGACAACAAATCATATTTAACACAAAAATTGACATTTGTTTCCAGCAGGGTAGAAAACATTGTGGGAAAAGGTGAAAATGCTGGTTACCAGCATTTTCTCCTTTTCCCACAATATTTTCAAAAGGCTTCTATCTCAGGGTCGGGATTGTGTGGTAAACAGTTAAAGAGAATTCTTCCTAACGCAGTTGTCAGGTATTGTATCTAAACTGGGATGAAGCTATGCATGAAGGAGTGGTAGCCCGTAACACAAGTGACGTGTTTTGCTGATAAACAAATATGGTCTGCACCGCGCAAAAGGGGGCATTCGGACATTGGCGTAAAGTATCGTCTCGGATCAACCGGCGCAATCCGCGCAGGCTAATCCGAGACGACACTTTCCGACTACATTTGTCGTACAGAAGGCTTGCGTCGCCACCCGTTGCCCATATAGGCGACTACCCCAGAGAGCTGTTGGTTATGTTACAGGTGATAGTGCAGAATACAGGACGAAACCCATCCTAAGTTACATCCGGTTTTTGAACATACCGGATGTTAAACACCACAACCTGGGACCTTAGTTTAACGTGTGTTATTCGAAAGATCATAAGTAATTTTTTAGTTGGTCAACCGCGGGACTTGAACCCACATCCTAAAGTAGCCCCGAAATATGTTGCATACAGTTACCATAGCCTATCATACATACTACTTCTTTTCGGAGTAACCGAGTGATTCAACGCGATGTGTAAAACAAAGATTCCAACATGACACGCGAATTTGGCTCTTTAGTCTTTGTCCTACTTTTCTATCCAGTCAGAACGCTCATATTTGAAATTTTTTGACCGTCTATCTTCCATAAACTACCCAACGCAGGTTTATTTTGATCATTTATCCATTTAAACGTCGCACTTTATCTGGAGTTTATCTGGATTTACTGCACATGCGTACCTAAACCCTATCCCCCTCATTAATATTTAACAATTACTTAAATTAGGTCTAGCACATGCCAAGTAGATCTACAAGTTACGTTGTTGAAAAAAAAAAGGGTAAAACACATACAATTTATGTAATAAAAGCCAATCAACCTATATGGTCGGTTGTCCTCTTAAACATACCACCTGAAGCTTGAAACAAGCTGTTGTTACGAGGTTAAAAAAGTAAATCGACGATATGTTGAAATTTTAAGAAAAATAATGCTGTAGTAAATCTGTAGAAATTTTCATAGGCTGAGTCTTGTCCTTACTTCCTCAAAATCTTGGTCAAATTCTGTCATATTTGACATTACAGTTTGCCCTACTTTCTAAACCAATGAAAACGCCGGATTTCGTTCAAAACTGCTTGATTTAATTCCATACAGACTCAATATGTTGCAATATGTGACCACTTAATCATTAAATGGTTGACCTATATACAGTTGTATCCCGGTTAACGAAAAGCTCCGCCCACAGTATTTTAGCTGGTCTTTGTAGAGTAAATACCAATCTAATGCATACACTGTAGTAAAAGGGGCGGGGACTATTCTAACTAATTGCATCATCACCAAAAAAGTGACGTAATTTCCACGTGAATATCGGGACTAAACAACTCGTACTTGACCACGTGGTATTTAACCCTTTAAGGAAATCTTTACCAGGCTGGGAATTTTGGCTTGGGTCCAATTTTAAAACCGTTTGCAGACAACAACTTGGTTCTTGCTCAAATTAGAGGATTTGTCTGTGGAAAGAAAAAAAAGAAACATACCAGGAATGGAGAAAATGCTCCTTACAAGCAATTTCTCCTCTACCCGCAATGTTTTCACGCTCCTTCTGCCTCAGGGCAGTAAAAAAGAGGGCTTATCTAGTATGGGTTAAAAATGAAACAGATCAGCCACTTTAGAGGGACATGTACACAGTTGTGTTAGCGAGACGTCACCTGTGTCGGGGAAAATAATTTTTTATAAAATTTCTCGTCGTCAACGGGCTCAAAGCATGCATCCATTGCTGAATCTATCGCTTCAAAGAGCATGAAATTCGGCCGATTCCGTACCTACATCTAACCTCGTCCGTATAATGGTCGTTTACAATTGAACTGCGAGTCACGTGATCTTATACATGGCAGGCCAATGCGATTCGTTTAGCAACGACATAAACGACCTCGATGAAGTTATTCACATCTGTCTATCTGTCGGTTAAATCTTCAATCGGAATCGATAAAAAATTAATGTAGATCTACGAATTGTTTGTCGCCTGAAATATGGTTCGAAAGATTTCGATAGAAAATTAAAACCCAAGTTTTCTTTTGGAAGAAGAGCCTGAAAATTTTCAGAACGGTATACCGGCGTATTTCCGGGTGTACCGATCTGCTGCATATCAATCCACTAGATACAGACGAGGGATATGATGGCTACCATCACCCGTGATATGCCGAATGAGCCTGACTGCAGACCGTCAATTGTCCAGAAACTAGTTCAAGGACAACCTGAGTAACAGTTTTAACGCCGTAAGACTGAAAACGCACGTACGTACAACCGTCAATCAAAAGAGGCGTGTCGAACCGAGCTTTCTGTCGTCCTTGTATGGCTCTTTCCACCCATCCTTAGCTGTCAGTCAATTAGAAAGTAGGGCAAACTGTAAGTTAGTTATTGATCATATATTTCATTTGTATGAAACTAAATCGTCGGTCGGCTTCGCCTCCCTCCGATTTAATTTCATACAAATGAAATATTTGATCAATAACTTATACTTGTTTAACACTGGCGATAGTCAAGCGTGAACTGAAAAATGAAACTGATAATGAAGGTTCTTTAACCCTTACCCATATGACAAATTTTAGACCATTCCAAATTGAAAGCATTGGCAGATGTCAAATTTTGAAAGTGGAACAAATGAGTTCTTTTGACAGGGTAGAAAATATTGAAGGAAAAGGAAAAAATGCTGATAACCAGAATTTTCTCCCTTTCCAAAAATAACCTTCCTTCCCAATTGATTGCTTGGTAAAGGGTTAAATACCACGTGGTCGTGTACGAGGTTTAGCCCCGATATTCACGTCGAAATTACGTAATATTTTAGCGATGATGCAATGATGACGTTTCTTTAGCGAATCAGCCAACTCCATATATGCTGAAAGGGCGTTTCTTTGTGAATAGTGGATTCCGTATATGGAACATTCTTTTAGCAATGATGTAATGTGGGCGTGGATTCCGTATATGGAACATTCTTTTAGCAATGATGTAATGTGGGCGGAAAAAGACTAAGTCAGTTAAATGCTAAGAAGTTCAAAATTAAACGATTAAAACAGCCACAGTCGGTCGCTACACTCCCTCCTCGTGGATTATTTATTCTGCCTCATAACTTACAACTGTGGTTTATTGAACGATATACCATGATAGAAAGAAGATTATTTCTTAATTGAACGATACGCGCCATGTTCTTGCAAAATGGGGCGTCTAATAAACTTCCGTGAACTCGGAATTACGCTACGCAAGTCGTCACGTTATTGTGGATCTATTATGATGCATGTTATCGAACAATCGATTGCATCATGAGGTAAAATGGTCTTTTGTCATGCAGAAAATTGACCAGTAGCGAAAAGTATCGGCTCAGGTCAGCCTGCGCGGACTGCGCAGGCTGACCTTGGTCGATACTTTTCGCAAATGCATCAAACCTCCTTTTCCACACAGCACGGCTTAATTATTATTCATTTGAGATTTGATACATATGAAAATGTCATTAAGCAAAAACAGACTGTAATCAAAATAAACAACATGCCTTAAACTACGGAATACTGTTAGGGCCATCGCTTATGAATTTGTTGAGAAAATGTCGTTGAGTAAAATTAGACTGTAATCAAAATAAACAACATGCCTTAAACTACGGAATACTGTTTGGGCCTTCGCTTATGAATTTGTTGATTTTTAAGGGCGATGCTGGTAGGTACACGTGCGATGGTGATAAAGAGAAAGTCGTATTCGTGCTATCGCTGTATCACCATTATACAGGGTGTTTCATAATATCTGCCACCATTTTAAAGGTGGCCCTTCAGAATTTGGGACAAAAATTTTACAAAAATACAAAAATATCATCCTTATACTCCCAAAGCCTTATAACCGTCATTCATAAAACCCCAGCAGTCGAAAACTATCCGACAACACGAGAAATTAGAGATTTACTACGGCCAACGACGGGAAACACGTTCTATTTTTACATGAACAACTCGCTCATTTACATACTGGAAATACACAGACGAAGTTTAAAACATAGCGTCCAAAGAAGATATTATGAAAAATAATTACATGTTTGTTATGTAATGGAATTTAAGCCTTATTAGTCACATGCCAGTCACTTAACATTTCAACAATGCATTTTTCTTTATTTTTGGCGCGAAATCTAAAAATAGCTTGAGAGGCTACGTAGCCTTGTAAGTGAATACCATCACAATTTTCTTTTTTTTTTTCTTTTTTTTTTTTTTTTGGGGGGGGGGGGGTAATTTCATGATACTTTATTATTGATGATTTGTATTGTTTTTTCCTATAAATTTCAGTGATATATATATTTTTTGATTTGGTGTGATGTGAAAATTCTAAGTACCCACCTTTAAACATTAAAAACTTTAACATAATAAAGAAGTTATGTTTTTACATTTAACTATTGTATTGTACGTAGAATAAAGTTTTATTTAATATATAACATGTAGGTATTACCCTTGCAAATATAAGCAGTTTCAAAATTCTTTAAAATGTCACTTTTATAGAATGTGTTCTATCGCGTTATTATCATCGTACTATCGCGTTATCACAATGTTATTATCGCGTTATCACCATCGTACTATTGTACCATCGTACTATCGCGATATCACCATCGTACTATCGGCTATCATCATAGTCGTATCATGTAATCATGATCATACTATCGCATTATCGTCATCGTACTATCGCGTTATCACCATTGAAGTATCGAGCTTGGTGTTTAAAATCAATAAATTCATAGGAAATGGCATCATCATCATCGTACTTTAGCGTTATCATTCGAACTATCGCGTCATCACCATTGTACTATCGCGTTATCACAATCGTATTATCGCTTCATCATGATCATCCTTCTATCGTCTTATCACTATCGTACTGTCATGATGTATCATCATCGTACTATAGCATTATCGTCCTCGTACTATCGCATTATCACAATCGTTCTATCGAACATCACCTCAGCAATTAACAAATTCATTGGCGATGACCCTAATGGTATTCCGTATTTAACAGCCGACTATTGAAGTGAACCCTTAAAATCATATTTCACAAAACGACATTATTTTACTTGTCTGAATAAAATGCATCGGTGAATGACACGTAACACATATCTTGAATGACAAAACATGTGTGTCATTCGCTGTTGAAAGGGTCCTTAACCCTTTCCCAAACGACAAACTTTTGGACTAGACCAAATTGAAAGCATTTGCAGACGACAATTCAACTCTTGCTGAAAAGATGATTTCTGTCTAGGATAGAAAACATTGTGGGAAAAGGAGAAAATGCTGGTTACCAGCATTTTCTCCTTTTCCCACAATGTTTTCAAAAGACTACTATTCCAGACCCGTAAAAACCAGGGATTGTTTGGGAAAGGGTTAAAGGTGGGTATTTAGAATTTTCTCATCACACCAAATTAAAAAATATATATATATCATCGAAATTTATATGGAAAAAGAAAACAGTACAAAACATTAATACTAAAGAATAATAAAATTACAAAAAAAAAATTGATGGTATTCCCTTAAAAGGCTACGTAGCATCTTACGCTATTTTTAGATTTTGGGCTAAAAAAATATAAAAAAAGCAGTGGGAATTTTGAGTGACTGGCACGTGTCTAATGACACTTAAATTCCATAACATAATAAACATGTAATTATTTTTCATAACATCTTCTTCGGACGCTATGTTTGAAGCTTCGTCTGTGTATTTCCGGTATGTAAATGAGCGAGTTGCCCATGTTAAAATAGAACGTGTTTCCCGCCGGTGTTAACCAGGGCCTTAGTTAATCTCAAATTTCTCTTGTTATCGGATGGTTTTCGACTACTGGAGTTTTCTGAATGAAAATTGTAAGACTTTGGGAGTATAAGGGTGATTTTTTTTGTATTTTTGGTCCCAAAATCTGAAGGGCCACCCTTAAACCACCTTTCGTCAGAGCACGGCTCGCGTTTTTGTCTCCAATAGAGAGGAAAATATCGTGGAAAAAGGAGCGAATGTTAGTCTTCCTTCTTTTCGACGATGTTTTCAAAAGTTTTTCTCCTCTGTGCTGTCAACAGACAGGGTTCGATTAACCCTTTACATGCCAATTTGAGGCTCTTCCATTTCAGCAGCAAATAAAGATATGATATCAAAATATGGACAAATGATGATACAAATATCCGATTGAGTAGAAAACATTGTGGGAAAAGGAGAAATTGCTCGTTACGAGCAATTTCTCCTTTTCCCACAATGTTTTCAAAGCTGTCTGTTGTTGATACGTCAAAATGAGTATCTTTGGAGTAAAGGGTTAACAACGTAGTGAGCAACTTTTGAAAATGTTAAAGAAAATGATTTGCTTCTTTTTCCACCATGTTTTCCATATCATGCGCTAGCTTTTTGTCCTTAAATTTTTTACACTCGCCCGGGATAAAAATATATGTCCATTTCTGTATTTTACTTACAAACTTCTCAAAAATTTGTCTTAGTTTGGTAAAAAGGAGAAAACTGTCTATATAAGTATTCATAAGTCCTTCTCCTACAATGTTTTCACAAACCATCTTTCTGTTGGTTGTTAAATTCTGGTTTATGTTAAGCAGTAGGTGAAATACTTGAATGTATACGATAATACTAACAATAAGTAGGGGACATACACCTTGTTATAATTATGCATTATGTAATAACTGTACTTTGGGCCGGTGGCCTTTATTTACAATAAAGGTATTGTATTGTACATTATTGCCAAGAAAAAGTGAAACAAAATTTTCAACCCTTAAGTAAAAATGCAAGTTTTGCTATTTCAAAGTATAATCATTTGGCATGTGAACTTCTTCTAATCGGATGGTGTAGATTCAAGATCAGACTGCACGATCTGTGCAGTATGATTTTGATCTACACTGTCCACAAAAGGTCAGTGAGTCGCGATTTACAGCCTTCGTGTTAACGGCTCGTTAGGCCTCAGAATTTTAAACTGGTTGAACTTGAAAAGAGTCTGCAGACGCCAAGACAATGTAGTTCAAATGATTCAACGTGCTTCTGAAATGGCAATACAACATTGTGGAGTAAGGAAAAGATACTGGTTGCCAACTTTTCTCCGATTTCTCTAAAAATTGTTCAAAGGCTTTTCCCCCAAGTATTGTAAACCCATTACCAACTAGTCCTGAGTTTCAACGGCTCAGAGCCGAGCCCCGGTATCTCAGTCGGTATAGCTTGAAGGTCTTGACAACACGGGGTCCAGGGTTCGATCCCTAGCTACGACCCCAGGCTCGGCCAATCTCTTTCCAAGGACTGATGATAGTCACTGCAACAGGATTCATTCCTCTCCCACCGCTGACCATTGTTTCGACGATGGTTATATGGAAAAGCAGCTTTTGGCTTGGAAAGAAAATTGTGCGAAGTTCTGGTAATAGAAACTCCGGTGACACATGGATAGGTGCACCGGCTGCCGCGATATAACTGAAATAATGTTGAAAACGGCGTTAAACACCATACAATTAATCAATGATCCAGAAGAAGACGCCTTTTGAAAACATGGTGGAAAAAGGAGAAAATGCTGGAAACCATTGTTTTTTTCTTAAACCCTTTACCAAACAATCCCTGTTTTTTACGACCTTGAGATAGAAGCCTTTGGAAAACATTGTGGGAAAAGGAGAAAATGCTGGGAAACGGAGAAAATGCTGGAAAATGCTGGTAACCAGCATTTTCTCCTTTTCCCTCAATGTTTTCTACCCAGCTGGAAACAAATTTCAATTTTTGAGTTACCTTTAATTTGCCGTCTGCAAGTGCCTTCAGTTTGGACAAGTCTAAAAGTTTGTCGTTTGGAAAAGGGTTAAACTTTAAATATCATCAGGGCCCGTATTCACCAACTCTTCTTAAGAACGTTCTTAGTCTTATTCTTCAAGATTTTCTGACTGTGAAAGTAACAGAACCTCTAATTGGCTAAACCAAATGGTTTAGCCAATCAGAAGTCCTGTTACTTTCACATTCAGGAAATTCTGAAGAATAAGACTAAGAACGTTCTTAAGAATGGTTGGTGAATACGGGCCCAGGTGCGCCAAATTTCAGTCGTTATCTGATTGTGCTTTCAAACAAGACATTTCTAAAATATTTTGGTTTGCTAAAGAGTTAACCCTTAACCCTCTAAATAACTAAAATGAAATTTTCAATTCAATAGTAAAAAACCCAAATATTGCCTTTTTCAAAGTTATAGTTTGGGGAATAATTTCTCTTTATCGGACAGTGTAGGTCCAAGATCAGACTGCACGTTCTGTGCAGTCTGATCTGGACCTACGCTGTCCGCAAATTGGCGGTGAATCCCTCCTAGCAGCCGAGGATTTAAGAGGAATTACAAGGTAAAGTGTAAAACATTAGTGAATGTATGCATACGATTAGATCTAAATGGTGCATATTGTGCCCTGGAGCAGAACATTTTTTTAAAAAGCAATATCTTTAAAAGAAAGGTATACGGCGTAAATTTGTCAGCACGTAGACAGAGAAGCTTATTACGGAATACCTTTAGGGCCATCGGCTATCAATTTGTTGATATGATTGGCTGGTTGTATTGGGGTTTAACGACACTTTAACAGCTAAGGTCATATCATGGCGGTCGGTGACGCACATGTGTTTTCTCACACCTGGCTTTCTCACACCGGTACTTACACTACTTTCTTTCCAAAGCCACCGACTACTTTTCTCATATGCTTCAGCAGAGGTGAGAGGGGAAAATACGCCGGAAAGAAAGTTCGCCTCAACCGGGTATCGAACTCACAACCACCAGGTCATGAGTTTGTTGATATGAACCCTTTACAAAACAATCCTTGTTTTTAAGACCCAGAGAAAGAGGCCTCTTAAAATCATTGTGGGAAACGGAGAAAATGCTGGTAACCAGCATTTTCTCCGTTTCCCTCAATGTTTTTCTACCCTGTATGAAACAAATTTCAATTTTTGAAAGATATTTATTTTTTTTGTCGTCTGTATGTGCTTTTAATTTGGATCTATAGTTTTGTTGTGTGGTAAAGAGTTAAACGTGATGCTCGATACTACGAGGGTGATAATACGATAGTACGATGATGATGACTCGATAGTAGGATGGTGATAACGCGGAAGTACGATAACGTGTATGCGATTGTACGATGATGATAACTCCGTATGACGACGGTGATAAAGTGAAAGTATGATGGTGATAACGCGATAGTACGATGGTGATAAACCGAAAGTACGATGGCGATAACGCGATAGTACGATGATAATAACGCGATAGTAGTATGGTGATAACGCGATAGTACGATGGTGATAAACCGAAAGTACGATGGTGATAACGCGATAGTATGATGGTAATAACGCGATAGCACGATGGTGATAACGCGATAGTACAATTATGATAAGTGTAAATAGATATCCTGTGTCTTTGAAGTTTGCTATGAAAGAATTAGTACGATAGTACGACGGTGATAACTCGATAGTATGATAGTATTAATTCGCTAGTACGATAGTGATAACGTGATAGTACGATGGTGATAACGCGATAGTACGATGATGATAACTGGACAGTAGAATGGTATTAACTCGATAGTGCGATAGTGATAACGTGATAGTACGATGGTGATAACGCGAAAGTACGATGATGATAACTGGACAGTACGGTAGTATTAACTCGATACTACGACAGTCATTGCTCGATAGTACGATGGTGATATCGCGTTAGTACGATGGTGCTAACTCTATAGTACCATGGTATTAACTCAATAGTGCGAAAGTGATAACTCGATAGTACGATGGTGATAACACGATAGTACGATGTTGATAACTCGATAGTACAATTGCGATAACGCGGAAGTAAGATAACGATAATGCGATAGTACGATGATGATGACTCGATAAAGTCGAAAATAAAGTTGAAACAAGCTGTAGTTACGAAGTTTATCAAGTAAACCGATGAAATGACATTTTTCTTTTTGCATAAACAACCACAAAAAGCAGTATTTTCCAGGTGGAAATCCATTCATGCAACCATCTAAGGACTATCACTTTACCAGACAGCACAACTTTAGGTTTGTCCAAATTGAAAGAGTGTTACAGACGTCGTGGTATTTGTTGTCAAATATTCATCAAACAACAAAATTTCGGACCACTCCAAAATCAAAGCATTTGCAGACGACAAAATAAATATCTATGAAAAATTGAAATTCATTTAGAGGGGAAGAAAGCATTTTTGGGGAAAAGGAGAAAATGCTGGCTACTAGTTTATTCTTTTTTTTCCATAATGTTTTCAATTTTTCAATTTCCACCCCCCCCCTCCCCCCACGTATAAAGGCTGTATTATGTCGTAAAGGATTCAGGAGAAATTGCTGTTTTCCCATCATTTTTCACTTTTTTTTTTACATCTTTTCAATTCTTTACTACACAATGACGACTTTTAGCGACCCTGAAAGAGTTGTTAGGAAAAGGCCTTTTGAAAACTTTGTGGGAAAAGGAGAAAATGCTGGTAACCAGCATTTTTTCCTTTTCCCACAAAGTTCTCTTCTCTATCAAAAAATAAATAAAGTAAAAAATTGCACAATTTGAGCCACTTTGAAATTATCATCTGCAAATACTTTGGATTTGGATGGGTCTAAAATTCTGTTGTGTGGTAAAGGGTTAAGAACTTAAGATAAATTTAAATATCTGTGAACTGACCTGTCGTCTGCAAATTCTTTAAAGTTAATCCAGTTTACTTAATTTTCACCCTTTTTTTTTCTCCTTAGATGATCCGATAAACAGAATTTTCTCCTACAATGTTTCCAAAAAGCTTCTTTTCTCGCTGTCGTTGAAACAAATGACCGTGTGGTAAAGGTTAAGTGTGTCACTGTTTGAACAAAATGCTAATATCGATCTATGACTACCTGGAAGAGCACAATTTATATTGATATTGTATGGCCAGGTAACACTGACCCTTTTCAGGTTCAAGTTAACAGATAGGTGAGAAAACGAGTACCTTTGTATAAAAAGAGCTTTGCTTTGGCAAAAATGGGCCTAAGGTAGTGGACCCGTAATAGGCCTAGTGCAGCATGGCATAAAATTTCTTGACAGTTGATAAAGACAGATTTGTACAGATAATTATAATACTTTTGCACATTTTTAACCGACCAGAAATTCTTTTGATGTCTATATTGAAATTATTTGTTGATACTTTTGTTAGTTTGCAGAAAAGGGAGGTAATTATCGTATCCATTTGTAATGAAAATATAGTGATTTTAGATTTATAAATGATAATTCTAGGAAGGACAAAAAGGAAAAAATTGGCTCGGTGAAAGTAGTACAATAATGCTCATTTTTAATCTTAGCAAATTTTCTAGGATAATGTTATAAAAGAAATATTATGTTTTCTATTACGTGTCCACTACCTTAACGTGTATTCGCATTACATGATACCAAGCTTGTTATCACATATTCATGGACCCAGAAAGTCCATTTTGACCAACAACCGACGGAATCATGAGGTAGAGTGGTCCTTTGGCATACAGAAAATTGACCATTGGCGAAAAGTATCGGCCCAGGGCAGCCTGCGCAGACTGCGCAGGCTGCTCTGGGCCGATACTTTTCGCAAATGTATTGAGCTTCCTTTTCACGGAGCATAGGAAAAGTATCGTTAGATATGACATATGCACTGGCAAAATGAGGAAAAATACACCTCCGGGAAGGCATGATACCACGGGGGTTGTTGTATACAGTAATGATAGAAAACAAATACCGTTATATACAGTTAGGATAGGAAACGTGTGCCGTTAAATACAGGTACATTATAAAACGAGTGCAGTTAGATACAGTTAGGGTAGACAACAAATGCCGTTATGCACATTTAGATAGAAAACAAGTGCCGTTATATACAGATAGGATAGAAAACGAGTGCAGTTATAAACAGTTTGGATAGAAAACGAGTGCCGTAATATACAGTTAGAACAGAAAACGAGTGCCATTAAATACAATTAGGATAGAAAACAAGTGCCGTTATATACAGATAGGATAGAAAACGAGTTCAGTTATAAACAGTTACGATAGAAAAACGAGTGCCTTTATATACAGTAAGGGTAAAAGAATAATGCCAATTCATACGTTTAAATACAGTAAGAGTACTAGTGCCGATATAAACAGTTAGGGTAAAAAAGAGAGTCATTATATACAGTTAGGATATAAATCGAGTGCCATTGTAAACAGATAGGATAGAAAACGAGTGCCGTTATAAACAGTTGGGGTAGAGAACGAGAACTGCCGTTATAAACAGTTAGCGTACTAAATGAGTGCCATTATATACAATTAAATGGAACACAAGTGCTGTTGTATACAGTTAGGACAGAAAACGAGTGCCATTAAATACAGTTAGGATATAAATCGAGTGCCGTTGTATACAGAAAGGATAGAAAACGAGTGCCGTTATAAACAGTAAGGGTAGAAAACGAGGGCCGTTATACACATTTACAATAGAAAACGAGTGCCATGAGATACAGTTAGGATAGATAACGATTGCCGTTATAAACAATTAGGATAGAAAACGAGTTCTGCTATACACATTTAGAACAGAAAACGAGCGCGGTTGTTTACAGATGGGATATAAAACGAGTGCCGTTATAAACAGTTAGGGTTAAAAACGAGTGCTGTTACATACATTTAGGGTTGAAAACTAGTGCTGTTACATACAGTTAGGGCAGAAAACGAATTACAATTTATATAATTAGGATAGAAAACGAGAGCCTTTTTATTCCAGAAGTATAGAAAACGGGTGTCGTTATACACAAGTAGGATAGAAAACGACTGCAGTTATATACATTTAAGTTTGAAAACGAGTGCCAATTTATATACGTAGGATAGAAAACGAGTGCCTTTATTTACAGTTAGGGTAGAAAACGAGAGCCATTATATACAGAAGGGATAGAAAACGCGTTCTGTTATATACAGTAAAGCCGGAAAACAATGCCGCTATAAACAGTAAGGGTAGAAAACGTGTGCCGTTATATACAGATAGAATAGAAAACAAGTGCCAATTTATAAAGTAAGGATAGAAAACGAGGGCCAATATATACAATAAGGGTAGAAAACTAATGTCAGTTGATATAGTTAGGATAGAAAACGAGTGCCGTTATATACAGTAAGGGTAGAATACGTGTGCCGTTATATACAGATTGAGTAGAAAACGAGTGCCAATTTATAAAGTTAGGATAGAAAACGAGTGTCGTTATATACAGTTAGGGTAGAAAACGAGTTCAGTTATAAACAGTTACGATAGAAAAACGAGTGCCTTTATATACAGTAAGGGTAAAAGAATAATGCCAATTCATACGTTTAAATACAGTAAGAATTCTAGTGCCGATATAAACAGTTAGGGTAAAAAAGAGAGTCATTATATACAGTAAGGATATAAATCGAGTGCCATTGTAAACAGATAGGATAGAAAACGAGTGCCGTTATAAACAGTTGGGGTAGAAAACGAGAAGTGCCGTTATAAACAGTTAGCGTACTAAATGAGTGCCATTATATACAATTAAATGGAACACAAGTGCTGTTGTATACAGTTAGGACAGAAAACGAGTGCCATTAAATACAGTTAGGATATAAATCGAGTGCCGTTGTATACAGAAAGGATAGAAAACGAGTGCCGTTATAAACAGTAAGGGTAGAAAACGAGGGCCGTTATACACATTTACAATAGAAAACGAGTGCCATGAGATACAGTTAGGATAGATAACGATTGCCGTTATAAACAATTAGGATAGAAAACGAGTTCTGCTATACACATTTAGAACAGAAAACGAGCGCGGTTGTTTACAGATGGGATATAAAACGAGTGCCGTTATAAACAGTTAGGGTTAAAAACGAGTGCTGTTACATACATTTAGGGTTGAAAACTAGTGCTGTTACATACAGTTAGGGCAGAAAACGAATTACAATTTATATAATTAGGATAGAAAACGAGAGCCTTTTTATTCCAGAAGTATAGAAAACGGGTGTCGTTATACACAAGTAGGATAGAAAACGACTGCAGTTATATACATTTAAGTTTGAAAACGAGTGCCAATTTATATACGTAGGATAGAAAACGAGTGCCTTTATTTACAGTTAGGGTAGAAAACGAGAGCCATTATATACAGAAGGGATAGAAAACGAGTTCTGTTATATACAGTAAAGCCGGAAAACGAATGCCGCTATAAACAGTAAGGGTAGAAAACGTGTGCCGTTATATACAGATAGAATAGAAAACAAGTGCCAATTTATAAAGTTAGGATAGAAAACGAGGGCCAATATATACAATAAGGGTAGAAAACTAATGTCAGTTGATATAGTTAGGATAGAAAACGAGTGCCGTTATATACAGTAAAGGTAGAATACGAGTGCCGTTATATACAGATTGAGTAGAAAACGAGTGCCAATTTATAAAGTTAGGATAGAAAACGAGTGTCGTTATATACAGTTAGGATAGAAAACGAGTGTCGTTATATACAGTTAGGGTAGAAAACGAATGTCAATTTATATAGTTAGGATAGAAAACGAGAGCCGTTATAAACAGTTAAGACAGAAAATGAGTGCCAATTTATATACTAGTAGTTAGGATAGAAAACGAGTGCCGTTATATATAGTTAGGACAGGAAACGAGTGCCAATTTATAAAGTTAGGATAGAAAACGAGTACCGTTATAAACAGCTAGGAAAGTAAACGAATGCCAGTTTATAAAGTTAGTATAGAAAACGAGTGCCGTTGTAAACAGCTAGGACAGAAAACGAGTGCCGTTGTAAACAGCTAGGACAGAAAACGAGTGCCGTTGTAAACAGCTAGAACAGAAAACGAGTGCCGTTGTAAACAGCTAGATAGAAAACGAGTGCCGTTGTAAACAGCTAGGACAGAAAACGAGTGCCGTTGTAAACAGCTAGATAGAAAACGAGTGCCGTTGTAAACAGCTAGAACAGAAAACGAGTGCCAATTTATATAGTTAGGATAGAAAACGAGTGTCGTTATATACAGTTAGGACAGGAAACGAGTGCCAATTTATAAAGTTAGAATAGAAAACGAGTGCCGTTATATATAATTAGGATAGTTGAGCTATCACCATTGGCTATAATATTAACGGTCAACTTGCCAAATAAGATAAATAAAACTTTCAAGCCTGTGCAATGCAGAGATATAACCCCACGGGTCATTTTGTAGGGGAGGGGAATTTCTCTGCATTACACCGGAAAACCCACGGCATATTATATTTCAGACATTATAGATCCAAGATCAGACTGCACGTTCTGTGCAGTCTGAACTTGGATCTACAATGTCTGCAAAAGGTCAGCGAGTCTTGCCTGGCAGCCTAATGGTTACCTTGAGTTTATTCAGCCGCTAAATTCTTTTATTTTGGTACAAAGTAAACGGTCGATTTTTTTTTGCGCTATTTATTTATCAATAATGCTTTGAATAAACATTTAAAGCGGTCGCCTAAACACTAAAAAAAAAATAGATTTTCCCCTTAAACCTCCGCCACACTAACCTAGGCCTCAGATCGTTTTGCCCAGTCCTGTCATAATCGGAAAAAGGGTTGCGGTCGGGGAAGAATGGGTTACTTGGGCCTGATAATGCCTGAAGCCGTTGTGTCACCAAACCTGTTCTTAAAAAATTCTTGCCCCGGTCATCAGAATCGTAAAACGGGCTACAGTCGGGACAAGAAGCGTAATATCGTTTGGTAAAATGCGAACGCAATGCCAATTGATGCCAGTGTAACGCAGAGAAATGACCCTCCCCGTACAAAATGACCCATGGGTCATTTCACTACGTAGAGAAATACCCACCTGGGATCATTTCTGATTAAAACTGAGCGGGCACAAAGTTCTGGGGCACCCTTCCCGTCCTTTAAGTTCGTAAACAGATCGTAAAAGGTTCGTTATATATACGTCCACTCGGTCCGAACACGATTTAGGTCCATTCGACATTTCTTTTTTCTGAACGGAGTGAGAACGAGTTTGTGGTGACGGGGGAATTAAGCATTAATCTGCTAAATAACTTAAACTTTTAACTCTTTCCCATACAATCCCGACTTTTAACGACCTTGAGAAAGAAGCCTATTGAAAATATTGTGGAAAAAAGGAGAAAATGCTGGTAACCAGCATTTTCTCCTTTTTCCACAATATTTTCTTCCCTATCAACGCCAAAAATGGTCATATAAATAAGATTTAATTTTTTGTCTACACATGCTTTGAATTTGGTCCAGTCCAAAAAATTGTCGTTTGGCGAAGAGTTAACCCATTACCACACAATCCCTACTTTTGACGCCCCTGAGAAAGTAGCCTTTTGAAAACACTGTGGGAAAAGGAGAAAATGCTGATAACCAGCATTTTCTCCTTTTCCCACAGTGTTTTCTACCCTTCTCAGAACAAATTTCAATTTTTCAGTCACCTTTATTTTGTCGTCTGCAAAAGCTTTCAATTTGGACCAGTCTAAAATTTTCTTGTGTGGTAAAGAGTTAAGCCGATAGTAAAACCCAAGTAATGCTGGTTCTGATTTTTTGTTTTGAGCCAGTTATCTCCCATCTTCGCGAGCCAAGGTTACGATCACTACATGGATCTTACCTTGGCTGATTAAGCCCGATTTCAAGATTCCTGCGATGCGCCCTCTATTGGATGCTGGTTATTACCCCCTTTTACATCATATTTCTGAAAGCCAACGAAATATCGATTTACAAACCGCTCAAGCCCCGGTCACATATTCACGGAAGACCGCCACGGAAGAGCTACGGTCTAATCGCTCACGGATGACTACGGAAATGACAAATTCCGTAGTCCGCTACGGTTCCAATACGGTGTGAGTACGGAGTTCGACGGATCTACAGCCAAAATGTTGGTCAGAGTTCCAGGAGTGATACGGACTGTTACGGTTGGACACGATTTAATACGGAGCGACACGAATCAGGACGATTGTAGTACGGTTACACTACGATTTGCTACGGTACAAGTACGGATTAGTACGAATAAGAACGATCCGATACGTAGTAGTACGAATCGTCACGGATCGATACGGACCTACCACGATTTAGCATTCCGTCCAAATGCTCTAGCCTGCTCACTTTCAAAATGCAACAAGTTCGGCCATGAGAGCCTCATACTGGCCATGGACGGGTCTTCGTAAAAGCCAATCTCTAGTCCACATATTCTATTACCTGATTATTATAATCAATAACCCATCACAAGTTTACAAAATTTGGCCTCCACGAAATTGAAAGTATCTGCAGACAACAACCGTAAATTTGGTACAAATGAGATTCGGTTCTACAATAAGATAGAAAGCATTGTGGGAAATGGAGAAGTTGCCCATTTTGAGCATTTTTTTTTCGATTTCCTAGAATCAGAATGTTTTCTTGACTTGTCTGTTGCAGACCCATAAAAAGAAGGGATTGAATGGCAAAGGGTTCAATGAAAATATTGTTATGCTCTTATGTTCATAAAATCTACTGTTTATTTCACAACTACACTGATTATCATGTTCATAAAATCTACTGTTTATTTCACAATTACACTGATTATCGTGAATGTTTATGTTTTAAAAGTAAAGTGCTTGTCTTTATAGTTAGTGTCACCCATTTCGAGAGGGCCTGCCTGGCACTAGGCAGGCAACCAGTAACCATACATTGAACTAGCTGGCGGTTCACCAACCAGCCATATCAGAATAAGCTCCTGGTGGGGCTCGAACCTTTGACCTGTCGTTTCGTTGGCGGTTGCCTGAACCACCAGAAACGGTGACAGTTTTATGTACTCGCACTATTTGATCGTTTTAGTTGCATGTTTAGCATCGTTGTTTGGATAGAATGTCACATTATAATACTGATGTTTATTCATTTTCGTACAATGTTTTGTGAAATATGTAACCTTAAATTAAAGGTATTACTAGTAGTACGATAAAAATATAACTATTACATCTATGTATGTCATCAAGCTGCTGGACCAGTGCCTTGACATTTTGTGCCATACCAATATCCAGTTGCAGCCAACTTATTGCAAACATCATTTGTTGACGGTTCATGATTGTTAACAACAAAGCGCAATTGTGTTGTATTCTACAAAGACAGAGTAAAAATACCTTTGTTGAAGTACATCATTCTGAATTTATCCTACCAAACGATAGTGGTCCTTACAATTCCGTACTGTGTCGTGTTGCAACGTAGTAAACCGTAAAAGACCATGCGAATCCCTTCCTCTCCGTAGTGCAACGTATTAAGGTCGTGATTCTCCGTGACAAATCCGTATCATAACGTAACTAAAACGTAGTGTAACCGTGCTAATACGTAGTTCTCCGTATCGAACCCTGAAAAAATTTGAGCCTACGGATAAGTACGGACTGATACGGTTTTAATACGGACCAGAACGTATCAGTACGGTCTAATACGGACTAGTAAGGATACGCTACGGTCGTTTGATCCGTAGCGAATTTTTGTGCATGTTCAAAAATTGTCAAGGACCGCTACGGATATACAAGGACTACTACGATTTATTACGGTTACAATACGGAGAGCTACAGACTAGTACGAGTTGTCACGGACAATGCCGGAACGAATCCGTAGCTCTTCCGTGGCGGCCTTCCGTGAATATGTGACCGGGGTATTAGGAATACACACATGAAGAAATAAGCAAACATCCACGTGGGTTTCAATGTTTACCTTCTATTCGAAAGGTCGCGATCTTATTCTATTTTTATCAAGGATGAAATTCTACAATGCTACGAGCGATTTCATTCGTTGCAGTTAGAGCTGGCTGCATCCAATGAAAAAGCGTATCGGGGGAATGTAAATATCAAATTCGATCCGCCAAGGGTTGAGTAGCGTAGTGAATCGTCAGCCTTGGCTTGCAAAGATGATTATCTCCTTATCAGACTTGGTCAATCAAAGATCAGACTCCACATTCTGCATAGAACGTGCTGTCTCATCTATGATCGAAACTGTCCACAGATGGTCAGTGAGTCGAGCCTAGCAGCCTGTGGGTTACCAGGGTTACAAAATTTTGGACGTGTCTATTTTTTAAGCATTTTCAAATTACAGTATAAATGTAGTTATAATGTTTTTTTTTTTTAACTTGAAAAAGTAGAAAGAATCGACGGAAATGTTCTTCCTTTTCCAATATGTTTTCAAAAGCTTGGTTTACACGGCGCTCTTTGGCGCAAAGTTAAACCATTACCACACAATCCATACATTTGACGACTCTTGAGAAAGAAACACTACGGGAAAAGGAGAAAATGCTGGTAACCAGCATTTTCTCCCTTTCCCACAATGTTTTCTACCTTCACAATACAAATTTAAAATTTTCAGTCACTTTTATTTTGTCGTCTGCAAATGTCGTTTGGTAGTGAGTTAAACGACGGTATTGTACATCTGCCTTGTTCTCAATAGATTTATTGGTCCACCTCAGGAATTCATTGTTTACACAATGTCGAAACCAGTTTGTAAACAAACCATTCCCCAGCTTGTATAATTAGCCGGCGATAATGTGTCACTTGTATAATGTAAAGACGGTATTGTATCACTCGGTAAGTGATAACGATTTTATTTCCAAAAGAAACATAATGAAATAAAATTTAATTGTGACCAGTCACGTGAAAAGAGACAAGCTGGGAAATTCTGCACAACAATTATATGAAAACAGACCAAGGATGAGTGCAGGTAAATTTAAGTTTATGGTTCAAAAATGATTGTATAATAAGGTAAAATGACCACTTTTCAAACAGAAAATATCATAATAGAGGGGAAAAGTGTCAACCCTGGTCAGCCTGCGCAATTCGCGCAGTCTGACCAGGGTTGACACTTTTCGCAGTTTCCAGTAGGTCCCATTTGCGTAATGGATCACATATTATTGAATATTGTAAGCATAAACTAAATTCCCTTGTATGCATACACAATATAATTCTGAAATTCATTATACCAATTTCAAGTTTTTTTATACAATACAATACAATACAATACAATACTTTTATTTAGTAATTTAGGCCTCCGGCCCACAATACAAATTTTTACAAACATAATTCATACCATCAAGTTGAGTGACCGACTTACAGAGAATCTGTATAGAACTGCTAGTTCTCAACAAAATTTTAAAACTTGTCTGAATTGAAAGCAAATTTGTGGATGTTAAAGTCAATGTGACTTAAGAAATTAAAAAAACATTACTTTGGGAGAGTAGAAAACATTTTGGGGAAAGGACAAAACGCTGGTTACCAGCATTTTCTCCCTTTACGCCAATGCTTTCAAAAGCCTCCATTCTCAGGATCGTAAAAACCAGTATTTTTTGGAAAAGGGTTAAAATGTTCACATCTTATAACGGACTCATAATACTTACGGTAATGAAGCTTATATTAATACAGCAGTGTAGATCAAGTACAGACTACACGGAATATGCAGTCCGTCCTTGAAATATCTCTGTTTCCTTTTTAACTATTTCAGCCGAAAAAAAAAACAACAACAACAACAACAAAAAAAAGTGTTATCTTGACTGCATTTCTCGACTGAATAGTTTTGTTTTATCATTTTTACCCACCAAGGTTCTAAGGTTCAATAGCTGCTAAAAGTAAACAATTAAATACGATAAACAAAAGAATACAAAAGATTACTCAATGGTTTTGGTCCCTGGCCTACAATAAATAAACATGTTAATTTCAAGTTATGTGACAGAGAGAAGTAATAAGATAATGTTGTTGTTTTTTTCAAGGGTCTAAAATGTCTTGTCTCACCTTAAATGCAGACAATAAATATCTAGCCATGCGAAATATACAGTCTTGATCTTTTGAAGACATTATATCATAGAAGGATTCGGATGTCCTGTTTTGTAACCATTTAGGTAAAAAATAGACTTTGCGGATATTTTCATAAAAGTTGCAATAAAGAAAGAAGTGCAACTCATCTTCAACAACCCGAACATTTAGGGTAAGACAAAGCGGACAGTACCTTAACTCTCTGTCAATGCCTAGGTGTCTGCCCTTTTCAATCATTAACTGATGACAAGAACATCTAAAGTTAGCAAGTACCTTTTTTAAGTCATAATTCAGGTTTATAGATAAATACTTTTCTACTGTTAAAAGTGACTTAAAGTTCTGGTAATGTTTTCCTTTTGACGTCGATTCTATTTCACTGTGTATCTTTTGGTTATAACAATCAATTAACCTTTGTTTGAAGATATTCAAAAATAGTTGGTGGTATCCCGCGCCCTGAGCCAGCCATACGTATCCAAAACCAAAGCTATACAATAGTTGCTTAACTGAGGTGGCCCAAGTGTCTCTACCAGCATTATCAAGTTGAAATAACATGTCATAGCATTGTTTTGGATATCTATGGGGCTCAAGGCGAAGTAGATGTAACCAGTACTTAATGCAGTTATACATATAGGTTGTACATAATGGAAGTCTGCCACATTCACTCAGCGCAAACGCATCAGGACAGTTATTGTATAGTAAACAGTATCGCTTACAGAACTTAATATGTGTTGTTTCTACTTTCTTGTTGTAAGAATGGCCCCAAATGCTGGATGCATAGCAAAGGATCGGCTTAACTGTCGCGTCGAAAATTTTAAATGTATCTTTTGCCCCGATGTTTCCAAATTTCTTTTGGTATCTAAAAATATTATGTGAGGCTTTAGTCGCCTGTAAGGATAGTTTGTCCAGAGTAACAGACCATGATAGTTTAGGTGTAAAGTACACCCCTAGATATTTATAAAAAGGTACGATTTCTAATGGTTTGCCGTCCAAAAACCATCGCTCTGTTTTTTTCACAATTCCACCATTTCGAAATACAACTATCTTCGTTTTGTCTGCGTTGATTTTCATACCCTTAATTTTAGTGTAATCTGATATACAATCTATTTGTTTTTGTAGGCGTAAAACAGTATCCGAAAAGCTGGATATATCGTCTGCAAACATTAACGCATACAGTTGGGTCCCTATAAACTGAGAAACGGAACCGAAACGAAACGCAACGAAACGAAACGAAACGCAACGAAACGGAACGAAACGTTACAAAACGAAACAAAACGCAACGAAACGGAACGAAACGCAACGAAACGGAACGAAACGAAACGAAATAGAACGAAACGGAACGGAACGAGAACGAAACGGAACGAAACGAAACGGAGTGCTGTTTTTGGTACAAAATCAAGCAGAAGGAAAACATAATTTGTTTTTGTAAATAACCCTACTTTTGATTGCCGAAATTGTTCCGAAGTAAGACTTAAAATTTTGATGGCGCACTATGATCGTGATACTTTGGTGAATTTTGACAATTTAAATGAAGACATTTTATTTTAATATTGGTTTGAGTGAACTTAGACTATTGTTTACTTTGTTATGACATAAATATCCAATAAAATGTTCTTCATGTTTCTGGCCATCTCCGGGAGCCAAGGTTACGATCACTACGTGGATCTTACCTTGACTGATTGAGCCCGATTTCGAGATTCCTGCGATGCGCCCTCTATTACACCCTTTACATCATATTTCTAAAGGCCAATGAAATATCGGTTTACAAACCGCTTACGAATACACATGAAAGCGATAAGCAGACATCCACGTGGGTTTCCATGTTTGCCTTCTATTCGAAAGGTAGTGATCTTGATCTATTTTTATCAAAGATGAAATGCTACGAGCGATTTCATCCGTTGCAGTTAGGGCTGGCTGCATCCAATGAAAAAGCGTATTGGGGGAAATGTAAAAATCCCGCCAAGGGTAGAGTAGCGTAGTGAATCGTCAGCCTTGGTTGGCAAAGATGGTTTTTGGTAGCCATCAGTACTGCAAATACGTCGCAGTCTGGTTGATATTTTGTTTATTGTTTCCATAAATACTGTGATTAAAAATTAATGTCCAAATACAGCAAGGTTGAATGCACTGATAACCAATTATGAATGACTGATTTTGTATGGCGTAAAACGCAGATTTCAACATAATTTCAATTACAAAGCAGCTGCCAGTGCAGGTCTATCGGTGCTTTCCTGGAATTTCTTACAAAAGTTTTCTACATAACGTTGTTTACATGCCATTTTTCTGCTTTTCTAAATAACCCTAGCCGACACAACGGCCTTCGACGAAAGAGGAATGAATCTTACTGCAATGACTATCATCAATCGTCGAAAAGAAATTGGCAGAGTAGGGAATCGAACCAGCGACTATCTGTTCTCAAGTCCTGTACAGTACTGACTGAGCTACCGAGACCTTTTGATAACACCTACTGCCGGTAATGAAACCGGTTTGGATCCTTACAAGATGCTTTAGAAAAATAATCCATTTTATATCAGGCGAATTAGAATGCCGGTTTTGAGTCTTTATTTAAATTGTGTACATTTGTGCAGATATCACCTTTCTTCATGCACAATCTGTTTTTCAATCACTTTGATTTCTATCCCAAAATAGAAGCATCGAAGACCTTATGTCACTGAACATGGCTAAATATATTGAACGTCTTTTTTTTTGCATGAAACAGACATACATAAAAAATCGTCGAGACCGGGACAGACGATTTTGATTGATTGACTGATTCTAGATTTAACACCGCTTTCAACAATTTTTCAGTTATATCACGGCAACAGCTCACAGATTCATTTATTGTGAGTTCCACCAGTACTTGGCTAGGGTTCTGAATGATCTTGCCACAAAAAAACAAACTTGAAATATTCCAACGCTTGATTTTATTGACTGTATAGTGTCTAACACCCTTTTCAACATTATTGTGTGGCGTCCGTGGTCGTAGGGTTGAGCGTCGGCCTCATAATCATCAGGTCCCGAGTTCGATACACGGGAGCGGGTGTCAGCTTTGGGATTTTTCATTAGCCCACACATTTGGCGCAAGTACTGGTTTAGTGCCGAGGAAGCAGAATAGCGAGAGATAAGTACAAGTTGTAAGAACTTGTTTTTCAATCGATGTAAGATAAAAATGTTTCAACTAAACAGTTGTATCGCTGCATGGCGCAATCTGCGTAGGCTGATCTTAATTGAAAATGTTTGCTAGTTAGTCAATATTCTACCTAGTCAATATTCTACCTGTCAAAGGGCCAGTGTACCTCGTGATTCAGTCGGCTTTTAAACAAAGGTGGAAATTATGTATCCATAATAATATGATGACCTACTTGGTATCATGCATAACTGCGAGGCATTAAACCCCCTTTTGCCAGAAGCAAGGCTCGTATCTAATCGTAGTGTTACATTTTCAACAATATGCACAACAAAGAGGAAAGAGATGAAATTGCTTGGGTGGTAAAAACAATAAAAAACGTCAGCAGAGTCAACCGATGCAGTCATAGAATTGAAATCGTCTGAAAAGTGGTGTAAGACGCCTTACAACCCAAAGGCCAGCTAAAAATTGTTAAGCTGTGCCGAGATAGCGACGGTCACAGACCTGCCGTGACCAGGATTCGAACCGGAAATGTCGGCTACTTCGCAAAGCACTAACCACCATACGATCACAGCTCTCATTGCAGAACAGATATGACCTCAGTTTTCGATTTAAACATGAAAGAAACAAACCCCTTGTTACAAAATCAGGAGTTTCACCGCCCCTAAAGGAGAATACTAGTACTTTTGAAAATGTTTTAAGAAAAGGATAAAATGTTCGTTACCAGCATTTTCTCTCTTTACTACAATGTCTTAAGATTTAAGGCTCTTTACGTTGCATGCATCGCTACATTGGGCCCGGCCGGATAGCTCAGTGGTTAGCGCATCAGAATCGTGACCTGGACCTGGTCAGTACTGGTGTGAAAAAGCTAGGAAACACATTAGTGCGACACTGACCACCATGATATGACCTACGCTGTTAAAAAGGCATCAAACTCTAATACAAACCAAACAAAATCGCTGCATTACACCTATCTGTATTTTCCTGCAGTTCTTTTTACAAGTACTTCGAGAGTAATATTCTTCCCAAGCCACTGGCTGCTTTTAATCGCTTACTATCGGTGATCACTGGAGAAAGAGAGGAATGAATCCTGTCGCAATGATTATCATCAATCTTTGGAAAGAAATTTGTCGAATGGATATTTGAACTAGCGACCCATGTTTTGAAGTCCTGTACGCTACCAACTGTACTACCCAGGCTCGCCATATTCCGGCGCCCTGTGATAATACTCTGATACCATAGTGACAGAACAAAATTAAATTTTCTCTACACGTCAAATATTTAAAATTGCACCTAATATATTTTTTGTGCAACCTTAAAACCACACTCCCTTGTAGAGGATTATCGTTTTAAGTGCTTAATCTTGACTTTGACCAGATTTTCAATGCAAAATAATCGCAAAAATTCAGCGACATAACCCTTTTGTGCCTTACATACACTGTGGGATAAAACAATTGGAAACAGTACAACAGATAAACAATAAATTGAGACAAAAAGATAAGTTAAAAAAAAAAACGCTGCTAGATTTCATTTCGTTTCGTTCCGTTTCGTTTCGTTCTCGTTATATTCCGTTTCGTTCTATTTCGTTGCGTTTCGTTCCGTTTCGTAACGTTTCGTTCCGTTTCGTAACGTTTCGTTCCGTTTCGTTGCGTTTCGTTCCGTTTCGTTGCGTTTCGTTGCGTTTCGTTTCGGTTCCGTTTCTTACTTTATAGGGACCCCATACAGTTCACGAATTTCGTTTGAAACAAAAATTCCTTTACCACATTTGTTTTGTAAGTAATTAATCAAATCATTTATAAAAATGCTGAAAATTTTTGGACTGGCTACACAGCCCTGACGGGTTCCAATTGAACAGTTAAAAAATTCGGTAAGTTTATGGTTAACCTTTATACATGACCTTGTATTATTGTAGACAGATTTCAGTATATTAAGGAATTTTCCATTAACGTTGATTCTTTCAAATGCTGTCCAAAGCTGACTATGTTGTACAAACGATATACGACAAAATACCGATCATACTCGGGGGCATAATTTTATGATGTTGATTGTTTCAGTCAATTGTTCCAGTCAGTAAAGTGTTTGAGACTTTATGAAGTACATTAGTGCTCAAGATTAAAGAAGAAAACATTATGTTTTCCTACTATATGCCTTATACCCTTTACCATGCAGACGTAAGTTGTTTATTATTATACTGCAAAGAAATTTCAAAAAAAGGTAGTCAAAAGTAATCCCGTTTAAGAATTTGACCGCAACAACTTCTGCTGTACTGGTTTGCTATTGAAAATGAAAGAACAGGTCTAAAATGAGACTCTGGGCCTGTATTTACCAACCATTCTTAAGAACATTCCTGGTCTCAGTCTCTGGAATTTTTTAAATTTGATAGTAGCGCAACTTCTGATTGGCTGAACCAATTGGTTTAGCCAATCAGAAGTTGCGTTACTTTCAAATTCAGACATTCTTGGAGAATAAGACTAAGAATATTCTTAGGAATGGTTTCTGAATACGGGCTTAGGTGTTGATCAAATGATTTCTTTGAAAACTGAGGGAACAGCCAGGTAAGAGTTCGCAGTGGTACGACCTCTACTTGTAAAACTAAAATGCATAAAGCACATGCATACACGGTTTTATGTTCTGGTCAGAGTGGTCGGCTAATATACTAAAATATCCCAAAAAGAGAGGGTAAAAAGCCAAGAGTTAGCTATATACAGCTTAAGGTATTAGACCTGTAATAATTCTAGTGCAGCATGGCATAACATTTCTTGTTAGTTGATAAATACAGATTTATACAGATATAATACTTTTGCACATTTTTAACCGCCCAGACAAATTCCCTTTTGATGTCTACCTTAAAAATATTTGTTGAAACTTTTGTTAGTTTCCAGAAAAGGGAGGTAATTATTATCTCCCTTTGTAATGAAAATATAGTTTTAGATTTATAAATGATCATTCTATGAAGGAAAAGAAAGAGTGGCTCGATTAAAGTAGTACAATAATACTCATTTTTAATCATAGCAAATTTTGTAGGTTAATATTATAGTGGAAATACCTATTTACTAGTACGGCTCCACTACCTTTAATTATTCGGCATTACAGGCGAACAAAGGGGTTTGGTTGAAGGTATTAATTAAGATCAGACTCAACAGTTCGTGCATTCTGGGTCTGTATTCACCTACCATTCTTAAGAACATTCTTAGTCTTATTCTTCAGAATTTTGTCAATGTGAATGTAACAGAACTTCTGATTGGCTAAACCATTTGGTTTAGCCAATCAGAAGTCCTGTTACTTTCACGGTCAGGATATCTTGAAGAATAGAACCAAGAATGTTCTTCAGAATGGTTGGTGAATACAGACCCTGATGTTGGGTCTACAACGTTGGCTTCCTTCGTGAAGCGAAGATCAGACTTTTTTTTTTCAAATTTCAGTAAAATGTATTTTCCACTGCCGAAAGAGATCGAGCCTCGATATTTGGTGCTATACGAGTTAAAGGCCCACTTTCTACCGTATGTAGACAAGTTGGAGCAAATGATCTGCTAGTGTGCCTTTAGTACTATACCGGAAGACAAAATTCTAAACTTTTCCAAATTCATTTGTGTGTGTGTGTTTTAGACGAAATTTCAAATCTTGTTCATATAGAAAAGATAGTATTAGAACGAGTTGAAAACATTGTGGGAAAAGGAGAAAATGCTGGTAAACAGCATTTTCTCTTTTTCCCACAATGTTTTCAAAAGCATTATCTTCCAGGATCGTTAAAACTCATGGTTGTGTGTTAACCCATTACTGCACAATCCCTACTTTTGACGCCCCTGAGAAAGAGGCCGTTAGAAAACAATGTGGGAAAAGGAGAAAATGCTGGTAACCAGCATTTTCTCCTTTTCCCACAAACTTTTCTACCCTTCACAAAACAAATTGGCTTGTCCCTATTTGACATCTATATATTGCGTTTGGTTATGCAGTGAGAAATAACGCACCTACAGATACTAGGGACCGAAATAGAAGAAAATTTGTTCAACAATGTGGTGAATTATAAGATCTAGAGTAAAAGTAAAGCAGAAAATCACACTGAATGAAATAAGAAGTCATAAATTATTTGGTGTCTGTCAGATAACAAAGGTAGAAGAAAAAATTCCGTGGCTCGTCTCCATTTGTTTAAAACTTTTAATTCGTTTGAAATTTTCGATCAGCGTATCGTCAGTAAGCTACTCTGAAATATTATTTCATCTTCATGATGATTGTCTAGCAATATTCGGCCAAACACTGACACAGTCATTTTATTGGTGATCAAATTATTGGGGGAGGGGGGCCGTAGGGCCGTAGGGCCGTAGGAACGGGGAAGGGGGGGGCAGGAGGGGGGGGCGCCCCTGGCCCCCCTGTTCCTATGGCCCTGTTAATTACGACATAAGTAAACTACTCAAACATGATATTAAGACATGAATCAGTTACTCATTAAAACCAATTCTTCTCTCATTCCAGATCTAATCACTTCATTTAGATGGTTCATTTAGATGGTACCACAACATTACGTCCTGATCTTAAGTCTCTGTCCTCACATCTCTCCCTCGACCGAATGATTGAATTTGCGTTTATTTAACGTCGCCACCGGTTTCCCATATGGGCGACGCCCCCTGAAAGCTGTTAGTAATGTTACGGGGGATAGTGCAGATACAGGACGAAACCCATCCCAATTTACGCCTGGTTCTCTAACCCATTACCACACAATCCCTACTTTGACGCCCCTGAGAAAGAAGCCTATAGAAAACATTGTGGGAAAAGGAGAAAATGCTGGTAACCAGCATTTTCTCCTTTTCCCACAATGTTTTCTACCCTTCACAAACAAATTTCAGATTTTTAGTCACTTTTATTTTGTCGTATGCAAATACTTTCGATTTGGACAAGCCTAAAATATTGTCGTTTGGTATGAGTTAAAGTGCTCGGTGTATAGCACCGTCACACGGGACCTCGATTTTACGTCTCATCCGAAAGACTATTAGTAATTTTAGATTGCCAGCCGTTGGGATCGAACCCACAACCTCATGATCACGAGTCCTACGCTCTATCAACTGAGCTATGCAGGCTACCCTCTCTCCCGATCGTGCATCTTACACAATATTTATAGGAAGCCAAACACTTCCGATACCAATATCACTTATTATTATTTTGTTGTTTTATCGCCAAAATGGCGAGCATTATACAAAAAAAATAATACAAGGAAAACAATTATAACGAAGAAAGAGAGATATAAATGTGAAGTGTATGTAAAAAAAAAAGAGAACCAATGTACGGCCACACTCCGACCCGGAAAAAAGACCCTTACAATAAAGGGACAAAAATGCAAAAGCCCTTTCCCTGGTCAGAATGTGGGAGCAAATTGTTCAAACCCAAAATACATAAGAAAGAAGTGAAACGAGACAAAAATAAACTAAAAGGAAAATATTAATCAAGTAGGGGAACATTGCAACGAAAACGAAACGCAAGGCCAACATGGACCACACAATATTTAGGAAGTAAATAATGAAGGCTTGCATTAACAAGCAGACACCTAGAGTACGTTGTCGGTTTACTTCGAAAACCTCGTAACTACAGCTTGTTACAAGCTGTAGTTACGAGGTTTTGGAAGTAAACTGACGAAGTCCATCTTGCACCACATTTATATGAAGCCAAACACACACTTTACCAATATCAGTATTCATATAGCGAGACAGGCAAACAAGGTATCAAAAAGCCAGAATCCGAGAGAACTAGATTCTAACAACACACGCCTCCTCCTCAGTCAGTCATAGAGTTCTTGATAACTGAGTTTTCATTCATAACGTTACACGACAAGCGTTTGACACTTCTTGATTAAAAATATCTAAAGAGTAGGATATCAAAAATATTTATAGACTAGGATTTTGATATTTAAGGTGATATTTTAAATAAAGGATATTTTTGTCTCAAAGTTTTATGTCATTTTTTTTTATGAAAAATTGTGACCCGTCACGCAAAAAGGGACTTTCATCAATTAGATGAAAACAGATCAACGATAGGGCAGGTCAATTTAAGTTGATGGTTCAAATATAATTGTATAACAAAGTAGAATGACCACTTTTCATACAGAAAATGTCATAAAAGCTAAAAGTGTCCACTCTGGTCAGACTGCGCAATTCGCGCAGTCTGACCAGGGTTGACACTTTTCGCAGTTCCTAGAAGGTCCCTTTTTTGCGTGACGGGTCACATAATGTTTTTCTTTGTCCTTTCTTTTGTATAATGTGAAATCTACTTTAGAGATTTCAATAGAAGTGCTTGTATTTTTCTAATTGCAGCTCTTAAACAGACAGAGAGTTAGAAAATGAACGAAACTTTTCAACCAATAACTTAGTGTAAGTTTTATCACCGATACACAAGAAAATGATGAGTAATAAATAATCCCATTACATGTGTAATTTTTATTTTCATGGTATACAGACAGACAGAGAAACAGGCAGACAGAGAGACAGAAAGACAGAAAAACAGGCAGACAGAGAAACAGAAAGACAGAGAGACAGACAGATAGACAGGCCGGTGTAATGCAGAGAAATAACCCTCCCCTACAAACTGACCCGGGTCATTATTCTATGTAGAGAAATTACCTTACACCGGCCGACCGACCGACCGACTGTAACACCATACGACCGACGGACAGACAGACAGAGAGATAAAAAGACGGAGACAGAGAGATCGACCGAACGACCAACTAACAGACAAACAGACCGGCCAACCGACATGCAGACAGACGGACAGACAGACAAAGGAAAAAAATATAGAGAGAAAATAGCAGACCTACCTTTGTTGTAAATGTTTCTCCTGTTTCATTTGAAATAAGAATTGAACAATCCGTGTTAACGTCAACAATGCCCTACAGCGTTTCTCCGTCTGTTTAACTCTTTACCACACAGTTCCTACTTTTGACGCCCCTGAGAAAGAAGCCTTAGGAAAACATTGTGGGAAAAGGAGAAAATGCTGGTAACCAGCATTTTCTCCTTTTCCCACAATGTTTTCTACCCTTCACAAAACAAATTCCAAATTTTCAGTCACTTTTATTTTGTCGTCTGCAAATGCTTTCAATTTGGACAATCCTAAAATATTGTTATTTGGTAATGAGTTAACTCTTAACCAAGCCACAAAATCGCAGATAGATTCATACTAAATGCAAACACTGACCTGCAATAAGTTTCAATGTCTAAAACGGCTTCGTTGACAGTTCAAAAAGATTGTGGGAGTAAAAATAATGATGGTCACCAGCATTTTCTCCATTCCCCCCCCCCCCCCCCCCCAATGTTTACAAACTCTTTATTAACCCTTTACCAAATGACAAAATTTTAGACTGGTCCAAATTGAAAGCATTAGCAGACGATAAAATAAATGCAACTCAAAAATTGAAATTTGTTTCCAGCAGGTTAGAAAATATTGTGGGAAAAGGAGAAAGTGCTGGTTACTAGCATTTTCTCCTTTCCCCACAATGTTTTCGATCTCAGCTTCTATCACAGCGTCGTAAAAACGAGTTGTTTTTGGAAAGTGTTAACTGTACGGCTGCTAAGCGCAACACACTTGCCTTTGGGGGACAGTATAGATCAAGATCAGATTGCATAGAATGTGTCGTCTGATCTTTGATTTGCATAGTCCGATGAGGAAATATTTTTTTCCCCAAATGATAATTTTAAAAAAGCATCATTGGTGATTTTTACTATCGTCTCGGAGGTTTCATGTAACTTATTAACCCATTACCACACAATCCCTTTTTTTAACACCCCTGAGAAAGAAGCCTTTTTAAAACACTGTGGGAAAAGGAGAAAATGCTGGTGACCAGCATTTTCTCCTTTTCCCACAGTGTTTTCTACCCTTCCCAAAACAAATTTCAATTTTCCAGTCACCTTTATTTTGTCGTCTGCAAATACTTTCAATTTGAACCAGTCTAAAATTTTGTCGTTTGGTAATGAGCTAATAGGATTAAGGTTAAACCTTCACCAAACTGAATAAAATTTTAGACTGGTCCAAATTGAAAGCACTTGCAGACGACAAAATTAACGTAACTCAAAAATTGAATTTGCTTTCCAGCAGGGTAGAAAGCATTGTGGGGGAAAAGGAGAAAATGCTGGTTATACCAGCATTTTCTCCTTTTTTCCCCCACAATGTTTTCAAAAGTTTTCTCCTTTCAGGGGTGTTAAAAGTCATCATTGTGTGGTAAAGGGTTGATTAACACTCGAGATTGTTGGTAAAGTGTTTAATTCCTTCCGTACCATGGACAACTCCGGAAGCTTTTGGGGACACTGTAGATCAAGATCACACTGCACAGAACGTGCAGTCTGATATCTGATCTACACAGTCCATACTTCACATTGGGTTTTTTTACTGAACTATGTCTCGATTTTGTAGCAGAACTGTATTTGTAGCCGTTTTGAAAAATAGCAATTTATTTATACCTTTACCACATAATCCCTACATTTGCCGATCCTAAGAAAAAAGCCTTTAGAATACATTGTGGGAAAAGGAGAAAATGCTGGTAACCAGCATTTTCTCCTTTTCCCACAATGTTTTCTACTATTCACAAACCAAATGTCAAATTTTCAATCACTTTCATTTTGTCTTCTGCAAATGATTTGGATTCGGACTAGCCTAAAATAGTGTCGTTTGGTAATGAGGTAGATACACAGATATTGATCAATACATAATAAATATTTTCCGATCACTTCCTTACTTCTTTTAAGCGATATTCGCGCTAAATGGCCAAAGCTGTCGATGCGCCATAAAACAAAATTCATCTATTCATTACTTCCTTACTAATACGTTACTAAATAATCAATACATTCGTACCCTTTACGAGTCGACAAACTTTCACTATGTTTTGAAGATATTTGGCGAGGCAAAGTAGATGTGGCTTGAAGTTCAGTGGTTGGTACACCTGACTCCTGATCAGGAGTCGACAAACTTTCACTATGTTTTGAAGATATTTGGCGAGGCAAAGTAGATGTGGCTTGAAGTTCAGTGGTTGGTACACCTGACTCCTGATCAGGTAGTTGCAAGTTCGATACCCAAGTTGATTAAATTTTTTCCCCGGATATTTTTTGCCCTTCAGCTCTGGTGCGCGTGTGAGAAGAAGTCAGTGGCTTGAAAAGAAAGTTTTGTCAGTACTAGTATGAGAAAGCCACGAAACACATGTGTAGATGCACTGACCGCTGTGATATGACCAGAGCTGTAACATGACGTGAAACTCCAATATAATCAAACAATCAATCAATCAATCAAATCAATCAATCAACCGATCAACCAATCCACCTAGCAACCAATCAATCTATCAATCAGATCAAATAAGGTCAAATCAATCAATCGACCGACCAATCAATCAATCAATCAAATCTTATAAGGTCAAAGTAATCAATCGATCAACCAACCAATCAATCAACCAACCAACCAACCAACCAACCAATCAATCAATCAATCAATCAATCAATCAATCAATCAATCAACCAACCAACCAACCAACCAACCAATCAATCAATCAATCAATCAATCAATCAAAAATATCAATCAATCAGATAAAATAAGTTCAAACCAAGTCAAATAACCAACCAACCAACCAATTAACCAATCAATCAATCAATTAATCGATCAATTCAGATCAGTTCATATTAAATCAAATCAAAACAAATCAAATCAATCAATCAGAATGTGGCTCGAAATTATCACATTATTTTCCATAGAAGAGCTGGAGAGAGTTTTTGGAAAAAAAAGTAAATACTGGTTACTGCCACGTTTCTAAAATCTTCTTTCTCAGATTCCTAAACAGGGCTTGATCATTTGGCCAAATTTTCAAGGGCGAACCTGTCACTGTACACTTACTATGTAGACTGGTGTCAGTCCCTTAAATAGAGCCTTTTCATTAAAACAAAATCATCAAGTAAAACTGAAAAACGAAAACTCTGAGTTCTGAATCTTCTGAATGTCTGTATTTCAGAAGAAGGGCAAATAACAACACATATGTCTGTGACTTTGGTGTAGTTGTGTACCTTGTTTATTAGAATGACTTAAATGCAGGGTCTGAATGCCAGGCTAATTTACTATGCAGCTCGTCAGTTTTGAAATAATTTGCAGAGTACTTGATAGATTTCGCCTTTTCTCACAATATTTCAAACTCTTTACCAAACGACAAATTTATAGACTGGTCCAAATTGAAAGCATTTGCAGACTACAAAATAATTGTGACTGAAAAAAATCGAAATTTGAGTTGAGAAGGGTAGAAAACATTGCGGGAAAAGGAGAAAATGCTGGTCATCAGCATTTTCTCCTTTTCCCACAATGTTTTCAGAAGTCCTCTTTCTCAGGGTCGTAAAAACCAGGGATTGTTTGGTAAAGGGTAAATAAACCCTTTCCCAAACGACAAACTTTTGGACTAGACTAAATTGAAAGCATTTACAGACGACAATTCAACTCTCGCTGAAAAGATGATTTCTGTCTATGATAGGGTAGAAAACATTGTGGAAAAAGGAGAAAATGCTGGTTACCAGCATTTTCTCCTTTTCCCACAATGTTTTCAAAAGGCTGCTATTCCAGAACCGTAAAAACCAGGGATTTTGTGGTAAAAGGTTAAAGCAGGAAGAGAGTGAAATGATATCCAAACAATAAACACAGGCGCGATTCAAGTTTCAGTCAAACAAGGATATGGGATACAATCTTTACTGCCTCCATCAATGAACTGCAAGGCCGCTGTCTGCGCATGTCATATTCGTCGAAGATTCGACCGTCTTATATGACGCATCACTAGCCCCGAAAGCGGGTTGACTGTAATATTACGCTCTATAAAGTAGCAATGTAGAATATAGCTTTTATCGGTACGCATGAGGAGAAATGAGACCTACTTTAGCTCCAGGGCCCGTATTCACCAACCATTCTTGAGAATATTCTTAGTCTTATTCTCCAAGGTTTTCCAAATTTGTAAGTAACACAACTTCTGATTGGCTAAACCATTCGGTTTAGCCAATCAGAAGTTGCGTTACTTACAAACGTAGAAAATTCTGGAGAATAAGACCAAGAACATTCTTAAGAATGGTTGGTGAATACGGGCCCTGATTTCTCTAAACTGCTGATCATAGCTGAGTTGAGTGAATTGCACGAGGTAGCGTTTTATTGAGTAAACGTTTATTTCAATTTGAAATTCGAAGTAACGGTTGCCGCGTAGGAAAGTGGTTCGGTTCTGTACCCAATATGCCTAAATTAGATAGATGAGTATTTATAGAATGTCATCTAGGGGGAGATAATGACTGCAAGGCACTTTTACAAAAGGACATCAGAGCGCCAGATAAGGGGGAGTTATGGTATTCTAAATCCATTATTTCTCTTCCAAACCCTATGTTGTGGGTACTCATTCGAATTGTCTCGATGAGACGATTCTAATGAGTACTCACAACATAGGGTTTAGTGGAGAACTTTTTTTAAATTTTGAAATGAAAATCAGTCCCACTACAAGTAGCTATGGGGCATCCGGACATTTGCGTAAACTGTGGTCTCGGATTAACCTGCGCATTTAACGCAGGCTAATCCGAGACGGTTCTTTACGTCAACATTAAATTTTCTCCTACTTTAGACCAGCGTGAAACAGAAAATCAGACACGATCTGAAAATGTAGTCTCGGATAAGACTGCATCGAATGCGTAGGCTGATCCGAAACGACATTTTACGCTTATAAATCCGAATGTCTCTGTTCGCATTTTGCATGCCGAATGAAGATTCAAAAAGAAAACATATGTAAACAGAATGTAAATTTTGAGCCGTGGTCTTTGAAAAGGAGACTTAAAGGTGGGTATTTACATTTTTGACCTCACACTAAATCAAAATATATATCACTGAAATTCATATGGAAAAAAAAAATCATCAATAATTAAGAATCATAAAATTGCACAAAAAAAAATTGACGGTATTCCCTAAAAAGGCTAGGTAGCCTCTTAATTTTTTTTTTTAGATTTCGCACCAAAAATAAAAAATAGCATTGTGGGAATGTTTAGTGACTAGCTTGAATTCCATAACATTACCCACAATAATTATTTTCCATACTTTCTTCTTCGGACGCTTTGTTTGAAGTCTCTGTATTTCTGGCATGTAAATGAGCGAGTTGCCCATGTAAAAATACACTGTGTTTCCCGTCGATGTCGACTTGGGCTGTAGTAAATCTCTAATTTCTCTTGTTGTCGGGTGGTTTTAAGACTACTGGGGTTTTATGAATGAAAATTATATAATGCTTCGAGAGTACAAGGATGATTTTTTTTGTCGTTTTGTAAAGTTTTCGTCCAAAAATCTGAAAGGCCACCTTTAATGCATATGCGAAAGTATCGACTCAGGTCAGCCTGCGCATTCCGCGCGGGCTGACTTGGCCGACACTTTTCGCTACTGATCAATTTTTTTGCTTGCATGTCTAAGGACCAGTGTACCTAACGATTCAGTTTCTTGTTAAACGAAAGGGATTTAATGTAGCCATAATTATGTGATGACCTGTTTGGTATCATTGACCTTAAGATGCCTTAACCCTAAATCACACAATGACGACTTTTAACACCCCTGAAAGAGACAGCTTTTGAAAACATTGTGGGAAAAGGAGAAAATGCTGGTTTCTCCTTTTCCCACACTGTTTTCTACCCTGCTAGAAACAAATTTCAATTTTTGAGTTACCTTTATTTTGTCGTCTGCAAGTGCTTTCAATTTGGACCAGTCTAAAATTTTGTCGTTTGGTATGCCTTCTTTTGCCCAAAGCACAGTAAAATTATACATAATACAGTGGAAATGAACTATGGTGTGATTGTTTGGCCACAAGGGAAGTATGAGTCCTATAATATCTATATGTTGCCCAAAACAACACCACCAACAACAACAACACCAACACCCTCTGTTGCACGATGAAAGAGACGCTTGTATTAGCAAAACAAAATACATATTACAAACTGAATATTACACAAACAGCTGAATCGAATATGCATAATACGATACTTTCCACTAGAGCACATACAGATATTATCAATTTACTTCATGCTTTCCGGTAGGATATTGAGAAATAGCAGTGAAAATATTTTTCGATATTACACGGGTACGACCCGTGAAAATACCGATTTTCATGTTCTTGTTGCCTAGGTGATTTGCGTGTGCCTGACAACCAGATGGGAAATATGACGTCATTTACCTTACATTTCTAGCGCTTGACGTAATATTGTAATGCTTTGCTATTCGGGAGGGGTACGCCACGCCACGGGGAATAACGGAAAGGAACTGTACTAGATTTTGATATAGCTCCCCAAAGAAAGGGTTAAAAGCATGAGATATATAGAATATTTGTTGTTGTTTTTTTTTATTTTTAGGCGAAAGATCGAAATTTATGTCATCTCGTGAACAATATCGGTAATATTTTCACTCGTGGCTGCGCCAAAAAATGCAAATATCCTCTATTTATCATGTACGACGATTGGAATACCGGTCATGCACCATTATTATACTGCAAAGGAATTTCTTGTGATCTGATTGGTTAACATGTCGGAAACTTATATATCATACATGTATCCTGGCAAAAAACAAACACGTAAAGTCAGTTTCCCTTTTGAGTGCCCCGTAAACATCACTGCACGTACAACACAACATCCAAAATGGTGGCGTCGATCGATCACCAGACTGCCTGTATATGCATCAAACTGTACGTTTTGTGACGTCAGTTTCCAGTGACGTCAGTGTTCATTAAATTGGGCACTCAGAAAGGAATTTCATTTACGTCAACATACTCGATTCGTGACATTATGACACAGGAAAACTTCGCTTAAAACGCTTTCAAAGGGTAAAACTTTGCAGTATAATAAATTCTTTATACGTTCAGGTAGACGGGGACTTGGATCATGTCGAATCATGTACACACATCGACTTCGGCTCGGGGCGACATGATTTACCACAGCCGTGAATAAGTTTCCAAGTCCCCTGCCACCTGACCGTAAAACTGATATAGCCCAGTGTGCACAAAATGTACAATACTATATATATGATCCTCAACGAAGAACTAGATTGATCACATGCAGTTTAATAAAATACTTATGAGAGAAACGTTATGTTAGTTTAAAACTTTAAACATATTTATTTTACATCGACTGAGAAACAAGTTCTAAAAACTTATACTAATCTCTCTCGATTCTGCTTCCTGGGAACTACACCAGTACTCGCGCCGAATGTGTGGGCCTATAAAAAATCCCAAAGTTGACACCCACCCCCAGGTGTCGAACTCAGGACCTTATGGTTACGAGGCCGACGCTCTAACTCGCAGCCACGGACATCACGAATGTTATACTTTACGTTATAGCACATAGAGTAGTAATTGAGTGAAGATTTTATGCATTGAAAAATGTTTCATTTTTACCACGTGCATATATCAGTTTTGCATTTGTTATACTGACATATTACTGTAATGCTATGGCCGACTCGCCCAAGAACAAACAGAGATGATAAAAACTACAAGTAGATCAAAGCGCTCAAAAGCACTTATGGTTAGGGGCAAGCTGAAAGTGCATTTATACGTTTGAAGCAGTTGGATACACACCATAAAGTCTGATCAATAAAATGTCAATTTCGCCACGTTTCATATACATTCAAAGGTGTGCACACAGCAACGACCCGATGTTTACACGGTGGAGTAAAAGGAATAATTTCTGTCTGTTTTAAGCATTCTCATTTAAAATTCAATACGCCAACAAACACCGTGCAAAATGTTTACTTTGAATATACTCTTTGGCATTTTCTCGGTAAATGTAGACACGAGCCATCTTTCAATTCCTATTTAACAGCACGGATTAATTGTTATGAGTCTTCTAGCGGTGAATTTGACAAAGAAACACCCTTTCATTTTGACATTACGAATTGGCAATACCAGATAAGATATAAATGACTTGTTTGTCAACTTTATATTTCTTGATGTCCTTGAACAATGTTTTGTAATTCACATATTAATGTAATATCAAATAGTTCGTCAGTGTAAACAATATTTTCTACACGAAAGTACAGGAGGTGTACAACTTGCTGGGTTGTAAATAATCCATATTTATAAAAGTAGTACACTACTAAACGTAAACGTACTGAAAAAACGAAAGATCTTACCATTTGCGCGATAACTTTAAAAAGAGACATTAATAGAAGAAATAGGAGTTACCACCCTTGATAGCTTTCCACTACTTACTATGTCCTGAATAAGATATTTACTTGGTTTTTTTTTTATCCTTGATTTCTTCTGTACCATTTGACTATTTTTACCAAACGACACAATTTTAGACTTGTCCAGATCTATATATGTGGTTCAAAAATTGAAATTTGTTTTGGGAAGGGTAGAAAACATTGTGGGAAAAGGAGAAAATGCTGGTCACCAGCATTTTCTCCTTTCACCACAATGTTTTCTACCCTTCACAAAACACATTTCAATTTTTCAATCACTGTTATTTTGTCGTCCGCAAATGCTTTTGATTTAGACAAACCTAAAATTTGGTCGTTTGGTAATTAGTTAAGGATAACGACCTTTTCATATGAGAGTTAGGGACCGTGGACCTTAATCTTTATCCTGCTATATTAGTAAACTCGATTTTTGTATTCGATATTGATAACCCAAATATTCTTTTGGGAATGATATCTCCTTATTGGACAGGGTAGATCAAAGATCAAAGCACATTTTGTGCAGTCTGATCTTGGTCTACACTGTCCGCAAAAGGTCAGCTAGTCGCACTAAGCAGGCAAAGAGTTAAGACAAAGCACTGACAGGTGCGGGGCATGTATTGTTCCAAACTAATAGCCTGCTACAGATTTTCGTTTCAACCAAAGTCTGCCGGTCAGATCAGGGTTCTTATTTACCAAACATTCTTTGAAAGGACGTTCTTCGCCTTATTCTACAGAATTTCTAAATCTGAAAGTAACACGAGATCACTTCCTCGAACGTCGACAAATCCAGCACACCCACACAAGCCATAGTTTAACTGTGGTGTCAAAACGACTATACCTGTACGAAAATCTATTCTAGGACAATTGAATCTAAGACTTCCAAAAAAATCTACATTCAGTTCAAAAGTACTCATGCGAACGTACGACGAATTATCAAAGTAAACGTGTGTCTTTGTAACAGTATGTGTCTAGATTGAACTCTAGATCGTCTGTCAAAAAGACCTGGGATATGATTCGTAAGATAAATGATAAAGTTACGTCATTAAATGTCGGTCATTTAATTGCTGAAGATGGTTTTAGCACATCAAAAGCCGATGTAGCTAAAGTTTTGACATACATCTATGCAGAAAAGTCTTTTGACTCTAACTACTGAAGAACATTTCGACATTTGGCAAATTTTAAAACGTCTACGTTGATACTATCAATAGTCAATCTCAATAGTCAATAGTATCATCTGATCTGTTCTAGATATTAGAAAACCTTTCCTAAAGAACCCCATATCTTATGATTCTATTGTAGAAGAAAGCTTTCGGAAACATAGAAAGGAAAAAAATCACAAACAAAAGTTGTGTTACTTTAAAATGAATTAATGAAAGAATGAGTGGATGAATCAGTCAGTGAATGAATGAAGCTTCATGGCCTGTCGACATCAAATTTCATGCTGGGCGCACTAACACCTAACACAGTGCATTTGATTAATCAAACTGTAATGTTAAGGACAAAACTTAGGATCTAGACTGTGTAAATACGACAAGAACTGACGATGATAGTGGCATATAGCTCAAACACGGACTCCAACTTTACAGTATCATATAATATGTTCATAATGTAAGCATGGAAAAATCTATCTATTGTAGGTACAAGGTCTTTACAGTCTACCACAACATGTTTGACAATAAGAAACGCATTGCATGAAATATATATGGGTGATTTTTCGCCTTTGAGGAGATTAGAGCGTATCAAATATGTATGATCAATACTGACCAAGATGATTTCATCGCGGCGACTTGTCCGCAACCCAAGAAGCCACTCGAAAAGCGTCGGTTTCACTGTAAACAGCTTATTAGACTGGTTGACTGGATCACTCCAGGATTGCCATACATTTTGAATAAAATCATTTATAAGTGGTTTAAACTCGTAAGAAGGAACTTTAAAAGTGACAATGCCTCCTTAGCTGCCCTATCTGCCTCTTCATTGCCACTCATACCAATATGGCTAGGGAGCCAACAAAACACAAGATCAGCATATTATCACAGATTTTAGAAATCTTTTAAAGCAGATTAACTATCAACGGGTTGTTCGTTCTCTCATCTTCGAGCGCTTGCTTGGCGGACAGTGAGTCAGTGAAAATAATATAGAGCCAGTAGCCGTCCTGTTTTATATGATCAAGATCAAGATCTATTGCTTTCAGTTCCACAGAAAAACTGGAAGAATTATTTGGTAGGCGAGTACGGCAGCTGAGACAACTTTTTCTCCGTCTTTAGAACCATAGGTACAAATCTGTTCATAGATGTAATACTGCTCTTTAATCTCAAGAAATTGGTTTTTAAATACTAAGGGATCTGCTGTAGTTTATTTTATTGGCAGTAACATTATATAAGAAGGCTGGGCTTTTTAATGTCCATAGAGGATCATCTGAAATTTTATATTTTGCTACATCTTCAAGATCAAAATAAAGTAGATCTACATGAGCTTCGCAGCGCAAACCCAACGGGGGTAAAACTTTTTCCTTCTTTAAATCATCTTTATACCAGCTGTTCAAAAGCAACTTCACACGTAGAAATCGATGTGAGGGATAAACTACGGCTTAAAGTCAAATTAAGGACCTAAGTAATTCAATTCAGGTACGACCTCATTTTGTACACCATCTAGCATACGCTCTTGGTCTAGATGAATTTTTTTTTTTTTGACTGGCAAAAATGCATGCATTTGGTCTTTGTCTCAGAAAATTTAAAATCCTTTTTCTCCTGGCCATTTGCTTAAATTGTTCGGAATTCGTTGCAACTGCCATTCAATGGTATGCAAATGCTTATACCTATAGCAAATGTAATGGTCGTCAACAGACAAAAAAGGGATTGAAGTAAGTATTTTCTGCCCGGGCTCTTAAATGACGTTCTTCCAGAAATACCAAAATGAAATAAGCAAGGCAACCCCTTGTACCGAAGTCATGGATGTCGTTCATGATTCCATACTTCCTGGTAGTATCATATGCACTTTCGAGATAAAAAAAATACTGAAACAACATGTCGACAGGCCATAAAGCTTCATTCATTCACCAAAGGATTCATTCATTCATTCTTTCAGATATTTATTTTAAAGTAACACAACTTTTGTTTGGTTAAACCAAATGGTAGCGAATAACAAGCTGAGTTACTTCCAAATTTTGAAAGTCATGGCGAATAAGGCAAAAGAATATTCTTGAGAATAGTTGATTAATACGGACCTTGCTCTGTGCGAGATTTAAAACATCATCTCTGATCGTGAGAGGTTGCGAGATTTTGAAAAACAAACCATCTCAGTGTTTATGCTCTAGAAATGTGTGCTTTTGCAGACGACAATTTGGAAATGGATTTGCCAAGCCAACAGGATCTGTCCCCTAGATTGAGAAACTCTGTAGGAAAATGAAGAAATACATTGTACTTAATACCTGATTTTTTTTTCTTTTCTATGTTTCCGAAAGCTTTCTTCTACAACAAAATCATAAGATGTGGAGTTTGGAAAAGGTTTTCTAATTACTAAATCAGTAGATATATGCTCCATATGTATCTAATGATACCGTGGTTTTAAATAAATGAGCCGTGCTCTCCGAAAAGGGGATTCGATGTATTTGTAAAAAGTATCGAACCAGGCCGGTTGTATGACAAATTGGATTAATAATTACATGTATGTGATGGCTTGCTTGGTGTAATACATCTCGTAGATGTATTATGAAAAGAAAGATAATCCTTCCCGGCCCAAAACCCCACGAAAGCAATGGTTCAACAAAGAATGCTTCGATGCCCGTAAAGAATTTAATCGCGCTAGAAATATTTTTCTAAGGAATGGAAATGATGAGACTAGAAAAGAATTCTCTCTCATTAAAAATCAATACACGGTAAACAAAGAAGAGCCCAATAATGTGACTGTAACCGATCTATACTCACACTTTTATAATCTGTATGGATCAGACTACAATTCTGGCGGTGAAATTAATAACATATAACATCTCATGACAATATTATACTTGACGATGAATTAGATTCCGATTTTACGGCATTAGAAATAAAGGAAACTGTTTTTTCACAAAACAATTCAAAAAGACCGGGCATAGATAAATTAATTTCCGAAATGTTTAAATGTTCATTTGATATCATTTCGCCGTTTTTGACTACATTTTAAAACAAATTATATAATGAAGGAGTATTTACCAAGAACTGGGGAGCCTGAGGGAGTCATTGTTTCAATCTGTAAGGGCAGATCTCAAGAAGCTAAATATTTTCGAGGTATTACCTGATGAATAACATTCTCTCTAAAATATATTCTGAATTGTTGGTAACTAGATTTACTAAGTGGTCGATAAAAATGATAAAATCATAGATAATCAATATGACTCAACAACTGATGGTATCTTTTTATTACACTCCATTATAAGTAAACCCTTGTCCAGTAAAAAAAACTATATGTAGCTTTCCAAGATTTGGAGAAAATGTTCGACAATATTGACAGAAATGTTCGACAATATTGACAGAACATTACTGTAGAGAAAACTGTTGTACGAAAATGTAAGTACCAAACTTGTCCGTGCCATTAAGTCTATGTACATTAACACTACTGTAAAATCGTCCGTTCGTTACCAGTCTTGCTTATCTGATTTCATAACTTAAAATGTCGGTGTAAAAGAAGGCGATCCAATAAGCCGTATTTTTATGTCTATTTTACTTAAATGTCATATTAGATAGTATTGAAAATGACATAAATGGTATCTTAAATATTGATAACATAATTTTTTTTTTGCTATTATTTGCAGATATTGCAGTTGTTTTTGCACATGATCCCTTGTCAATACAGTCAATTTCAAAGGACTTCAGAAAAATATTGCAACGAATGGAAATTAAAATTGAACGTTAATATAACTAAAGAAACGATTTTTGAAAAGGGTAGGCATACCTATCACGATTTTTACAAATATGACACGAAAATTGAAATAGTTGAATTCTTTAAATATATCGGAGTATTTTTCTTCAAGAACGGTAACTGGAGTCGAACACAAAAAACGCACTGCGCAACATGCTTCTTTTTCCTTACACAACATCTTTATTGTCTTTAATAGGTTAGAATTAGATCTACCTGTTTCACAAAAATTAAATTTATTCGAATCGCTTGTATTACCGATCATGAATTATGCAGCGGCTGTTTGGGGTAATTATCTTAGTCCCGATGTTGAAGCAACCTTTTGAAAATTTTGCAGACGAATTCTTTCCGTAAAACCTTCTATAAACTTAAATGCGATCTACGGCGAACTCGGTCGTGTACCCATGAAAATTCTTAGAAAATTAATAAAGATTAAATATTGGATTAAAATACTGCATCTGGAGAAGATTCAATTCTATTCAAAACATATAACATTTTAAAAACAGATGCAGAAACGGTTATATATACAATGGAAATAATTGGGCTTATAATGTTAAAACAATCTTGGACCAAAACGGAATGTCAAACATATGGGAAAATCTGCTCAACATAACCATAGATTACAAAAAGATTAAACAACGTATACTAGACATATATCAACAAACCTGGTACTCATAAATCAATAACTCTCCTCGTCTGCGTTTTTATAGTTTATTTAAACATGCATTTAATTTTGAGAACTACCTAGACATCATTAAAGATAAAAAAAATCAGAACTTCACTTACACAATTTCGAATATACTCTCATGATTTAGAACTTGAAAAAGGACGCCAAAGAAATGTAGATATAAGAGAAAGAATTTGTAGAAATTGTAACTAGAGAAATATTGAAAATGAATATCACTTTTTATTGACATGTACAAAGTATTCAGAACTCGGAGCACAGTTACTTAAAAATTATTATCATACTTAGCCAACAATACAGAAATTCACCAATCTCCTGTCTGTTAAATCGCCAAAAATAGTACACAATTTGTCAAACTTTATCTATCATGGTAACATGTTGAGAAATTAATCCTTTGGTTAATAAGCGCGACTAAAGAACCTTTTCCGGCCAGTGTGGATCAAGATCGGACTGCAAAAAAATGTGCAGTCTGATCTTGAACCTACACTATCTGATAAGATGTTATTTCCCAAATCATACCTTTGAAACAACAATATTCAAGTACTTAGTTATTTAACAGGATAAGGGTTATTATTACGTGCTTTCCGGTAGGATATCGAGAAATAGCAGTGAAAATATTTTTCGATCTTACACTGGTGCCACCAGTGAAAATACCGATTTTCACTTTCTAGTTGCCTAGGTAAATTGACAACCAGATGGGAAGTATGACGTCATATACCTTACATTTCTCGCGCTTGACGTATCGTTGCTATGCGGGAGGGGTACGCCACGGGGAATAAACGAAAAGAACTGTACTGAATTTTGATAAAGCTCCTCCCACAAAGCGTTAAAAGCATAAAATTAATAGAATATTTGTTTTTTTCGGTGAAAGATCGAAATTTATTTCATCGAGTGGACACCATCGGTAATATTTTCACTCGTGGTATTGCTATATTTCTTGTCAAATAACATCATGTGCTCTTCAGTTAAGCAATGTGAATCACTTTTTGTATAAGAAATATATACTTCTATTATTTATGTTTGTTATTTGCTATACAAACATGTTTGTTTTAATGCAATAAAGATATGGTACTATTTACTCACATACTAAACGACAAAAATTTAGGTTTGTTCAAATCGAAAGCATTTGCAGACGACAAAGTAAAGATACCCGAAAATTTGAATGTGAAAGGTAGAAAACATTGTGGGAAAAGGAAAAAATGCTGGTTACCAGCATGTTCTCCTTTCCCCACAATGTTTTCTAAAGGCTCCTTTCTCAGGGTCGTCAAAAGTAGGGATTGTGTGGTAATGGGTTAAACCTACTTTCGTTACATCATGGTTCATGGTATTGAAGTAGCTTGAAACCTTTCAGCTGCATAGTCTTCTCAAATATCGTCCCCATATGGCTTGCAACGAGTGAAAAAGGACCTTCGGAAATTTGCGTAAAGTGTGGTCTCGGATCAGCCTGCGCAGTTCGCGCAGGCTAATCCAAAACGACACATTCCGTTATTATGCAATTTTATGTTTTACGCGAGTCTACTGTAGCAAAAAATCCAATATAGTCGAAAAGTGCTGTCTCTGATCAGCCTTCGCGGACTGCGCATGCCGATGCGAGACGACACTTTGCGCATATGTCCGAATGCACTTTTTTGCGAGTTGCAGGGCCCGTATTCACCAACCATTCTTAAGAACATTCTTTGTCTTATTCTCCAGATTTTTCTACATTTGTAAGTAACGCAACTTTTGATTGGCTAAACCATTCGGTTTAGCCAATCAGAAGATGTGTTATTTACAAATGTAGAAAACCTTGGAAAATAAGATTAAGAGTATTCTCAAGAATGGTTGGTGAATACGGGCCCAGGCCAATTCTAGAAAACTATTGATTTTTAACGATCAAGCAAATAAAAGAATAGAGCGATACAGAGAGAAAACAAAACGACTGGTAATGATGCTGAAGTAGTCGGCCAGGCGGATGAATACAGGGAACACTGTTTAGCATGTGGTTTGTCGACACACAGCAAATGGACCACCTCCCTGTGGAATAGAAAATGTCAGAATGATCAAAAACACTACCACAAAATGACCCTGTGATAGAAAGACCGAGGAGATTTTTATTTATGTAAAACAAAATGTGAGACAAGGAGAAGTGCTTGAGTCTGGCATTTTCTCCTTTTCTTGCAATATTTCCAACAAAGTCAATAATCTAGGACACAAATTAAAACTAAATGAAAAATTAATACAGCCAGAAAGAAAACGAAAATCAGAAGTAACTTCTATTTTGAGACTGCTTTGGGACAGAATGGGAAGTATTGCTCATTTTTTATAGCAAAAAAAAAACAGAAACAAAAAAAAAAGTAAAATTCGTTTAAAAGGGTCGGAACGGTAAAACTTTGCAGTATAATAAATTCGTTGTATGGTTTGATGGCAGGGGGCTTGGAAACTTGTTCACGGCTGTTGTGAATCATGTAGTCCCGAGCCTGCCTTCGGCTCGGGGCGACATGATTCACAACAGTCGTGGACAAGTTTCTAAGTCCTCTGCCATCTGATTGTACAACTAATAATTTAACATGGATGGATATATGTACTAACTTTGCAGGGCACTCACCCATTTGTATACGAGTACTACTAGTACAATGTATATACTGTTCTCGATCTGATTTGCCATTTAGCTCTGAGTTTGTGGTATGGCCCTGTTTTAATGAAATGATGTTACCTTCAACTTATTACAGGCTCCACTGGAATCGCAGCATGATGCTAAGTGAGCTATAGTTAATTTTTAACATGTTGTATTGCACCGGAGCATGTTAACTCGCTTCATATGAAGTAAAATCACGTAGATCTATAAAAAGGATATTTACGGGGGATTTTCAGAACACTGAAACTGGAAGCCAAACGTCTGAAGTCTTTTCTCCAACTCTCGCATGGAATCGTTAGACCTACATCTCTCTCTGTAAAAATATGTAAATAAAGAGAAAATTAAAGAGATTTTGACAATTTACTTTAAAGGTGGCCCTTCAGATTTTGGGATGAAAATTTTACAACAATACAAAAAAAAAAATCATCCATATACTCCAAAAGCTTTTTGATTTTTATTCATGAAAACCAAGCAGTCGAAAATCATCCACCAACAAGAGAATTTAGATATTTACTACAGCCCATCCGACACCGACGGTAAACATGGTCTATTTTTACATGAGCAACTTGCAGTGAAAATATTTTTCGATATTACACGGGTGCGACTAGTGCGCCAACTGCGCCACTCGTGAAAATATTACCGATGGTGTTCACTCGATGAAATCATTTTCGATCTTTCACCGAAACAAACAAATATTCTTTTTATTTCATGCTTTTAAACCTTTCTGGGAGAAGCTTTATCAAAATCCAGTACAGTTCTTTTCCGTTATTCCCCCGGCGTACCCCTCCCGCATAGCAACGCATTATAATATTACGTCATGCGCGAGAACTGTAAGGAAAATGACGTCAGATTTCCAGCTGGTTGTGGATCACGTGCAATTTACCTAGGTAACTAGAAAACAAAAATCGGTAATTTCACTGGTCATACCCGTGTAATATCGAAACATTCATTCCTAATTCTCGATATCCTACCGGAAATCATGAAATAATATCCATTCCATAAGATATATCAATCGTCAGTATACCCTTACCCTCAACAAATTAGCAACACAGCCTTGTAAATTACAAAAAATGGATTATTGTTCGAGACATAAACACTATAGTAAAACATCGCTTCAAACGGAAAATTACACGATACAATAGACTATTACGTAAATGCATTATCTGCGGATAATTGATGTTTTGCTGGTCAAAAACAAGTTTGATATTCAGAAACAGTTGATAAACTGGTCTCCAAACTTCTGTGCAAGGGCTCTGACGATATTGCGATGGGGACATTTCCTCCATGGGAATTCACGTCAAATTGTCTTTATACGAGAATTTTCACTCTATCACCCCAAACTGAACTACATAAGAGTTTCATTATTCGTCTGTAAATAGTTGCTTTGTATAATCTTAGAAGACACGTGACTCTTTAAGATAAAGATGCGCCCTGTATTTGTCCTCCTCATTAATCCGTAACGTCTAATTTTCAATCAAAAGTTGAAACGCCATTTCTGATTGGCTATACCATTTGGCTCAGCCAATCAGAAATCATGTTATTTTAAACATGTGGAATCAGACTGAGAATGCAAATTTAGAATTGCAGGTAAATGAAGTCCCTGAATACGAGAAAATTAAACGTCTAGTAGGTCTACTTACCTGACCGGTTTACCGAGGTCATGGACAAGGATTATACTTATATCAGCAGATTTTGGCAGATTTGGTAGTTCACGCGTGTTGAAGAAACTAAAACAGGTAAAAAATAGAAAACTAATTTCAATTATGAGCGAAATACATCATCATTTATTTCGACTTGCCACAAAAAATCCTAGCATTGGGGTATTCTAAAAATGTCAGGTCAAGCGGCGCACACATAACCATAGAAGTTTTATGTGGTGTCTTCAAAGTGTTTGTCTTTAATCGACAAAATTTGGACAATATTACGTCAAGCGCGAGAAATGTGAGGTAAATGAGGTCATATTTCCATCTGGTTCTGAGGCACGCGCAATTAACCGAGGCAACAAGAACATGAATATCGGTATTTTCACTGGTGGTACCAGTGTAAGATATAGAGGATATTTGTTTTTTTCGGTGTAAGATCGAAATTTATTTCATCGAGTGAAAATATTACCGATGGTGTTCACGAGATGAAATAAATTTCGATCTTTCACCGAAAAAAACAAATATTCTATTTATTTTATGCTTTTAACCCTCTCTGGGAGGAGCTTTATCAAAATTCAGTACAGTTCTTTTCCCTTATTCCCCGTGGCGTACCCCTCCCGCATAGCAACGTTACGTCAAGCGCGAGAAATGTAAGGTATATGACGTCATATTTCCCATCTGGTTGTTAGGCACGCGCAATTTACCTAGGCAACAAGAACGTGAAAATCGGTATTTTCACTGGTGGTACCAGTGTAAGATCGAAAAATATTTTCACTGCTATTTCTCGATATCCTACCGGAAAGCATGAAATAAATAGAGGATATTTGTTTTTTTCGGTGTAAGATCGAAATTTATTTCATCGAGTGGACACCATCGGTAATATTTTCACAAGTGGCTGCGCCACTCGTGAAAATATTACCGATAGTGTTCACGAGATGAAATAAATTTCGATCTTTCACCGGAAAAAATAAATATTCTATTTATTTTATGCTTTTAACCCTTTCTGGGAGGAGCTTTATCAAAATTCAGTACAATTCTTTTCCCTCTTTCCCCGTGGCGTACCCCTCCCGCATAGCAACGTGACGTCAAGCGCGAGAAATGTAAGGTATATGACGTCATATTTCCCATCTGGTTGTTAGGCACGCGCAATTTACCTAGGCAACAAGAACGTGAAAATCGGTATTTTCACTGGTGGTACCAGTGTAAGATCGAAAAATATTTTCACTGCTATTTCTCGATATCCCACCGGAAAGCATGAAATAAAGAGAAATATTTTCGCTTCTATTTCTCGATATCCAACCGGAAAGCATGAAATAAAAGTCAAGTATTTGGAAAAACATACCATAGAGATGCTACGGGTAAATTTTGAACATCCCTCGTACATAGATGTACTGTCATTGTTCGATAAAACAGTGAGTGAGTGAGAGAAAGAGTGAGAGACTAAGTGAAAGAGTGAGTGAAATATTGATGGATTAAAAGAGTAAGTGAAAGAGAAAGTTGATAGGCGGGCGAGTAAGTAAATGAATGTTTTCATTCATTCTTTTCATTTGTATAGATCTATATATTAGCTGTAGGTCCGAACCCATTAATTGATTTTAAAGATTTTTTTTACATTTAGCTTTAATCAAATTCAATGTCGTCTTTGACAACAAGACACACAAAAACTTTTTAAAACCGCCGACATATTCTTTAATTACTGGTATCCATCTATTATGTTCTTTGAAGAAAACAGATACAGCTGAAAGAAAGAAAAAAAAAACTATAAGAAATATGAATAAATTCAAGATATCAAGATGTCAAATGTATCCAGGCCGCTATCGGCCGTTTAATCCTGGGCCCGTATTCACCAACCATTCTTGAGAATATTCTTTTAGTTTTATTCTCCAAGGTTTTCTAAATTTGTAAATAACACAACTTCTGATTGGCTAAACTATTCGGTTTAGCCAATCAGAAGTTCTGTTACTTACGAATATAGAAAATTCTGGAGAAAAAGACAAAGAACGTTCTTTAGTATGGTTGGTGAATACGGGCCTGGATACTGTATCTTATTATTTTTTAAAAGCCAAGAACCAAGAAATGGAAGATTGGACACAACTCGGAAGTTACCTGTCGGGGTAAAAAGCTGGTCTACGCGGGTTACTTCCATTTAACATAAGCTGTGCGGATCCATTTTCCTTCAGCGAGCTGGCAAACTACAAACCAATCAATGCGAGAGTGATTGACCTCACTGCCCATTTTAACCCTTAGGCTGCCAAGCGCAACTCACTGACCTTTTGCGGACAATGTAGATCAAGATCAGACTGCACAAAATATGCAGTCTGATCTTGGATATACACTGTCCGATGAGCCTACATTTCCCCACCAAAAAAAATACCTGTGAAGTGGCAAAACCTAGGGTTGTAATATCGGTTCAAAAACTTTCGTTTGAGTTTTTTTAGCGGGATAAGGGTTAAATCTTACTAAGTACATCCTTACAGCAAGACAGTAAACAAACGCTGTTAACTTTTTACTAAACGACAAAATTTTGGACTAGTCCAAATTGAAAACATTTTGTAGACAAAATGAGTCTATATTAAAAATTGAAATTTTATTTGGAAAGGGTAGAAAACATTGTGGGAAAAGGAGAAGATGCTGGTTACCAGCATTTTCTCCTTTTCCCACAATGTTTTCAAAGAGTTTCTTTCTCAGGGTTGTTAGAAGTCGGGATTGCGTGATAAAGATCCAAAACGTTACAGTTTGTGTTACCAGCAGTTTCTCCTTTTCCCACAATGTTTTCAAAGACGTCCTTTCTCAGGGTGGTTAAAAGTCGAGATTGTGTGGTAAAGAGTTAAAACTTTACAGTTTACAGTGTGTAGAATCTAGTCAGCCATGTAAACGTAGATAAAAATTCGATATAGGTTAAAGAACTCCAAGGATTTTTCTTCGATTTAACCTTTTACCGTACAAAACCTGGTTTTTACGACCCGGAGAAAGAAGACTTCTGAAGACATTGTGGGTAAAGGAGAAAATGCTGGTAACCAGCATTTTTTCCTTTTCCAACAGTGTTTTCTACTCTTCTAAAGTCATGTTTCAGTTTTTAGCCACTTTTATTTTGTTGTCTGCAAATGCTTTCAATTTGGACAAGTCTAAAAACTTGTTGTTTGGTAAAGAATTAAACCTAAAAATGTGGTTGTCATGTCTAGGGACATCTTCGCAAGCCAAGGCTGACGATTCACTACGTTACTCTACCCTTGGCGGATCGAGATTGATTTTTACATTCACCCGATACGCTTTTTCATTGGATGCAGCAAGCTCTAACTGCAACGAATGAAATCGCTCGTAGCATTTCATCTTTGATAAAAATAGAACAAACTCTCTACCTTTCGAATAGAAGGTAAACCTGGAAACCCACGTGGATGTCTGCTTATCGCTTCATGTATATTCGTAAGCGGCTTGTAAAACGATATTTCAGTGGCTTTTAGAAATATGATGTAAAGGGGGGTAATAATCAGCATCCAATAGAGGACGCATCGCAGGAATCTTGAAATCGGGCTCAATCAGCCAAGATAAGATCCACGTAGTGATCGTAACCTTGGCTCGCGAAGATGGTCTAGGGATAGCCGCCAGAGAATGGAATGCATTTTCTATCCGTCATAATTTGTGAAGGTCAGGGGAAAAATTCGGCAAGAAAATACAAGAATGATTATAATTTCACAAAAAAAGGGTCAATAAAATGGATGAAAACTAGCGCTATCACTAAACGTAATTATACCCCCACCTTGTCACAAAAACGGGTCTTTGTCACAGAATGCAGTATGGTTTAGTGCAAAAGTAAGAGTTGAAAAAAGGGGGAGATAATTCCATTACAAATGGCAGCAGGGTCATGAAAATTGCACATGCAGAACTTCATATATATAAGAACACAAATGGCAGCAGGGTCATGAAAATTGCACATGCACAACTTCATAAATATAGGAACACTGAGTGTCAATTTGAGTTCAGTATGTGAAAAACTGTTGGAGGATTGCTCCGGACAAATTTACGTATACGGACGGACGAACGGACGGACAGACAGTATTGGCGATTCCAGTATAGCCCTCTCCACTACGTTGTAGGGGAGATAGTATAACAAATATTTACAAAGATATATCGTTAAGAGTTGAAATAAAACAACTTGCTAACTTGTTTTGAGTCAAGAGTCTAAAGGTGGAAAGTGTGGGCGTATTCCTTTCGCTACTCCGAACAATCCGAACATGTTCTAGGTCAATGGGGTTGTGCCGTGTTCTTCAGAACATGTTCTTACTGCTCTAATCCTATAGAGGTGTAGCGCACCTACTGAATGGTTGCTAGGTGATACAAGATGGCTGAAAGACGGACAATTCGTCATGGCAAAATTTGCAATTGTTCTTTTTTACGACATAATTATATGCCATAAATAGGGGCATAGTAGACTCGTCTCTACTCTCTCTCTTTCTCTTTCTCTGCAGCTGATCATTTCCTTAACTAACAGAGCTATGAAAGTAGCTATTGAAACAGCCATCATGCCAATGTACTTTCATTTCGATATGGTTTAGAACAATGTTCTGAACATGCTCCATTTAGAACATACTTCCGGAACAGTGTATTGTGTTCTGAAATATTCCTTTCGCACATTCCAGAACAGCATTCCAGAACACAGAACATTGTGCCAGAACAGGCGAAATGAATACGCCCTATGAAAAAGACAAACTTACGGTCCTCGAGGCTTCTCCCCAAAACACCCGAGTCGCATTATTATGCAGAAATTCCGGGCAAGCATTGTAGTTTATACCGGAACAGTTCTGGCATTCCATTCCGCACCATATTAGGCCATTTACAAGGTAACCAAGAAAAGTGTCTTCAAGTGTGACGTAATGGGACACGTGACGTGTGTATTCATGGGCAATGGTATAGGTTCCTGACCAAAATAGTATCTGAAAAAGGGTAAGTAACAGATTCTTAACTAGACGACAACAATTTAGACCCAACTCATTATTAACCCATTTCCACACAATGATCAATGCCTACTGTTGACGATCCTGAGGAAGAAGCCTTTTTGAAAACATTGTGGGAAAAGGAGAAAATGCTGGTAACCAGCATTTTCTCCTTTTCCCACAATGTGTTCTACCCTTCACAAAACAAATATCAAATTTTCAGTCACTCTTATTTTGTCGTCTACAAATGCTTTCGATTTGTACAAGCCTAAAATATTTTAGTTTTGTAATGAGTTAACCAAAGCCATTTATTACGAGAGGGTCATTTCTCTGCATTACACCAGTACACACTGGTTTCTCGAATCGATTACGGGATTACCCGAGTGTTAGCCGAATCAGTGCGATTTTGCGGTGAGAGAGAGATGTTTTCACACGAAACCTATAGGGGTGCCCTGTCCTTAAGAAAAGGAATCACCTCTTCTATATCCGGCTGTTTAACTGCATCGAGGAAAGAGTTGTAATCCGTTTCTTTGATCGTGGTCGGGTCTTTATGGGTCCAAACCTTGGAGAAGATAGACCATAGCTCTGTACAGTTGGTTACACTGAAATTGAAACAAGGATCGAACAATGTACATTACATGGACAGTTAACAAAGTACTGGTGAAACAAAGATCAAAATGCACGCCGTGTGCACTCTGACCATGCTGTACAATGTCCGCAACGAGTTTGCAGACTTAGGATCAATAAGCAGTTACATGTATGTATAACCATAGGTTTGTTTACCTTGGTTTGATAGGGAGCCTCGGTCGCTGTTCAAAATATTCCCAGCATCGTCCAAGAAAGATATCTTTGATATGTAGCGTGGTGCCCGGATTCGCACTTGCCATAGGAACCAGTGTAATCAGACAGCATCCAATCAGAGTAAACCTAAATAATTATTTCAGAATTGGTTATCTAAATTCTGTGTCACCGTATGTTAAATACGAGAAAATCTTGATAATTCGGCAATAAAGATAATATTCACGCTTTACCTGGAAATGCTTTTTTGGGTGGGTCTATTTTGAAAGCTATATGCGCTTAAAATGATTTAGCCAATCAGATGCAGTGTTGCTTTCAAAAATTTAAAATCTTGGAGTATAAGACAAAGAGTCATGCAGGCAAACACTGCACTTCCCTTTTCCTTTTTAAAAACACCGGCAACTGATAATTCATAAGTTTTCGAGCATTTTTTTAAACGGAGAAGCTTGATGTTTAGTTAGCTTTTCTTTGAAATTTACTGGTGAATACGATCATTTGAGGCTTAGATGTATCTCTGGAACCTGTGACAAAATAACGATATATTCACAGTTATGGGCTCAAAGCTTGATTCTAATCGCATTCGAGGTACATTTCTATAAATTTACATCATAGAACAATACAACTTTACTTACCTCGCCCACATCTTTGCACTGACGCATTACTTTCTCCTAACAATATTCGCTGTACAACCTTATATACTAGTACTTATAGCTCATGAGTATACTACTCAAAGTGTACTAAGTACCAAGAATGTTGTTGTACATAGGCCTATCTTAGGTCGTAGTGAAAATTTAAGCGTTTTTTCATATTTTGGTTGTTGTTGTGCTTTAATTATTATTGTAATTAAAAATAACACTTGTTATTCACTCTGTAGCGAAAAAAGTTAGCGATTGATGCTGTCTAGGCCTAATAACAAGTATATAACCATATCGCTATCAGTGACAGCTTGGCATCTTCTTCAACATACCCAAATTAAGGTTTTGGATAACCATTTCGTCGGTTTACTTCAAAAACCTCGTAACTACAGCTTATAACTGTTTTGTAGAATGGAATTCCATTCATCGACAAGGAATGGACCAAGCTGGTGAAGGCTTTGTTGGGAACGGGCCGAAATGCTGATATATGTAACTCATTCCATTTGTGTTCGATTGGATTTAACCCTTTCCCAAACAATCCCTGGTTTTTACGGGTCCGGAATAGAAGCCTTTTGAAAACATTGTGGGAAAAGGAGAAAATGCTGGTGACCAGCATTTTCTCCTTTTCCCACAGTGTTTTCTACCCTTTCCAGAACAAATTTCAAATTTTCAGTCACCTTTATTTTGTCGTCTGCAAATGCTTTCAATTTGAACCAGTCTAAAATTTTGTCGTTTGGTAAAGAGTTAAGCCAGGGGACAGAATAGCCAAGCCATAAGCTTGATGCCCTCCCTTCGCACGTCCTTTTAGGCAATACAGGCCGAGTGAGGGCGAGCAGTTGAATTTCAGTCGGAAAACTGTTTCTCCGAGCCTTGATCATTAGATGCAGACGTAGTTCTCCTGCCACCACATCACGGTCGCCTGATGATTAGCGCAGATAACTGTCCCAAAAGGCGATGTTACTTTTTGACTGGTCGCCTGATGATTAGCGCAGATAACTGTCCCAAAAGGCGATGTTACTTTTTGACTGGTCGCCTGATGATTAGCGCAGATAACTGTCCCAAAAGGCGATGTTACTTTCTGACTGGTCGCCTCTGGGTACAGAGACGATCAAGACAAAACCAGTTAAAAGTTCCGCACAGATTTTGTGCCCAAGTTTGAAATCTCATAATTTCGCAAATAGAGCACAAAACTAGGATTTAAACATACATGTTATGTGTGTATTTAATTTTCCTTAGTTTGAAATACAAATATTTTCAATTTAAATGCTAAATGTATGAAAAAACAGTGCATTTCATCTGTTATGTGAGTTATTTACATTCCCGAAAACACTCAAAATGGCCGCTGTTTTTTCCGAGATATACTTGCTATAGACGACTTCTACAAGCTTTTTAAGTAAGGAAAGGTTTAATAATTTGTCTTTGGTCATGTTAGTTACTTAAATTTAATTGCATTTCGCTGCAATACCGATTAAACCGACGAAACAGAAAGGCAATATGGTGCTTTGTCTTTGCTACTGGAAAATCTACGATGGATTTGAGATGGTAAAGTGCTCAATAAATATCCAAATATGAAAAAATTCACCATAGCGTCTCATTATTAAGACTACCTGATAGGTGTACCGTAATGCTGGTACCTCGCCCAGGCTCTGTGAGAACAGTATGGTGCACTCGAAGTCCTTCCCGATACACCACTGTATGATTTCCTCCAATCCATCATAAAATATAGAATACATACTCTGCAATAGTACTAAAAAGTCTTGGTGATTAGCAAACTTTGAATAGTATGACTATCAAAACGAAAGTAGGCATACTGCACGTAATTGGGACTTTTTACCTCGTTAGTGTCAAACAGTACAACACTCTACTTATACCAATCCATTAATCCCCTCTCCATAAACTACAAGCATAGGCCAGGATAAGAGTGTGTGAATAACATAAATTCTAGTCTGTGATCATCTACATTGTCCGCTTTGCGACATTCTGAGACAAGAGCAACCAGAAAATGTTATTACTCGTGTCCTTTCTCGAGACTAAGTTATCGTCGTTGGGGTTGTCCGCGATGGGAAGGGTTTTCGTATATCAAAGAATAATTGCAATTTGATTATTACAATGAAAGTGCACGTTGCATCAGTATCCTGTCGCAGTGCAAAGTTTAAAATCTGTTCTCAATTTCACAGTTTTAACCCTTAGCCTATTGAATAATAAAATGTAACTTTCAGTTCAAACTTTACACCAGTACGTTGCTAAATCTATTTCAATGCGTATGAAAACAGATCCTTATCGGACGGTTTCGACCAAGATCAGACTGCACGTTCTGTGCAGTCTGATCTTGATCGAAACTGTCCGCAAAAGCATACGTTAGGTCAAGCTAAGCAGCCTAAGGATTAATAAAACTTGGGAAAGAAGACATTTGGAAGCACTGGGTAAGTGAGAAAACACTGGAAACCGGCATTATAAACGTTTTACGAAAAGGCAAGTTTGATTAACCCTTTACCACACAATCCCGACTTTTAATACCCCTGTGAAAGAAGCCTTTTGAAAACATTATGGGAAAAAGGAGAAAATGCTGGTAACCGGCATTTTCTCCTTTTTTCCATTATGTTTTCTTCCCTTCCTAAAACAAATTTCCATTCTTTTAGTCACATTTATTTTGTCGTCCGCAAGTGCTTTCAATTTGGACCAGTCTAAAATTTTGTTGTTTAGTAAAGAGTTGGGTATTTAAGTGAAATTTACTTTGTGTTTTAGTTTTAGTTTTGTTATTTAGCACAGGGTGAAACAAAAAGTAAATGTAACAAGTGTGCCCTTGAGAATTCAGATCCTGATTCTCGTAACTATATGAGCCATGTTCTGGTAAAAGGAGGCTTAATACATCTCTGTGATACGTTATATCTAGCACGTCGTCACATAAATAGAGGATCTGACATGAATTGGTTTTTTGAGATATAGAGGATAATCAACTGATTATTTTTGATATGAAAAATATCTCACGAGGATGCGTTGTTAGGCGTTGAAAAAACGAATGCGCAGCACGAGTTTTTTTAACGCCTTACGACGCATCCGAATGAGATATTTTTCGTATCAAAAATAACTAGTTGATTGTTCTATTTGTTATATACGTTATTAACATTATTATTCATAATTAAGACACTCTATAAGTGCTTAATGAAAAAAAGTAGTTCCTAACTTACGGCAGGAAGTGAAAGTGAAAGTTGATAACGTCACTAGTGATGATATCAAAATTTATTACACTGGGAAATTCCAGGATTTCACTGCTAGGTATATAATAAAATCTTTTATTATATACCTAGCAGTGAAATCCTGGAATTTCCCAGTGTATAAAGTTGATAACGTCACTAGTGATGATATCAAAATTTATTACACTGGGAAATTCCAGGATTTCACTGCTAGGTATATAATAAAATCTTTTATTATATACCTAGCAGTGAAATCCTGGAATTTCCCAGTGTAATAAATTTTGATATCATCACTAGTGACGTTATCAACTTTCACTTTCACTTCCTGACGTAATTTGGGAACTACTTTTTTTTTTCGACAACATTTTTTTCGACTTTCAAACGCAAAATTACAAATAACGATGTTAATAATGTATATAATAAATAGAATAATCAACTGGTTGTTTTTGATATGAAAAATATCTCACTCGGACGCGTCGTAAGGCGTTAAAAAAACTCGTGCTGCGCACTCGTTTTTTCAACGCCTAACAACGCATCCTCGTGAGATATTTTTCATATCAAAAACAACCAGTTGATTATCCTCTATATCTCAAACGCCCTCAAATGTCAGATTCTTTTTATCGCATAACGATATGTCTGAAAAATAGTGCGGTTGCTGCAAAATCACCCATAAATGCACCCGCAGTATTTTCCATGAGACCCATTCATTTGAATGAAATGCGTGTACAAAATGACGTCAAAAATGACGTCACACAAAATTAATGTGATATCAGACGTGTATACGATTATCGTAAGATAAGAAAATTCGTAATGGTATATTACAGTGACAACAAGGAAGGTTATGTGATAATTATGGATCGCTCTATAAAATCCATTTTGTCTATCAACCAGTGGCATCATAAGGTAGAATGGTCCTTTGATATGCAAAATAATAATGTATAACAAGAAAGTTTTGACAAATATTTGTCTGAGCGGACTGTGCGGGCTCACATGGTCGATCATTTTTTTCCCCTCTCGGATGCATTAACTTCCCTTTTTACAGAGCTTGGTTAATTTTCATTTCTTAACTCTTTACCACACAATACCAACTTTTAACGACCCTGGGAAAGAAGTCTATAGAAAACATTGTAGGAAAAGGAGAAAATGCTGGTAACCAGCATTTTCTCCTTTTCCAACAATGTTTTCTACCCTTTCCAAAATAAATTTCAATTTTTGATCACTTTTATTTTGTCGTCTGCAAATGCTTTCAATTTGGACTTGTCCAAAATTTTGTCGTTTGGTGAAAGAGTTAAACGAAAAAAAATTTAGACCAATCCAATTTGACAACATTAATTTTGCAAACGACAAATGTCTCTAATTATGAGATTTGTGTTCTTAACCTTTTACCAGACGAGGAAATTTTAGCCTAGTCCAAATTGAAAGCATTTGCAGAGGACAATTTTGGTGTAGCTAAAATTTTAGCTCCAGATTTCTCCAAACCATAGCAATTTAGCCGATCATAGTTGAATGATTCGCACCAGGTACCGTTTTATTGAGTAAAAGTTTATTTCATTTTGAAATCCAAAGTAACGGTTGTCGCGTAGAAAAGTATTCCAGTTTTATAGCCTGAATGCCCAAATTAGATAGATGTGTACATATAGAATGCCATGTAGCGGGAGATAATGCCAATTTAACAGCTTGGGTAATATCTTGGCGGTCAGTAAATAATATGATAGCCACAACCGTCTCAATCTGGTCCTTAGGCATATAGAAAACTTGTTCAGTCAAGCCAATACAATGAAGTTCTTTATGACAAAGCTCCAGATAAGACATCTTCGCAAGCCAAGGCTGACGATTCACTACCGTTAGTCTACCCTTGGCGGATTGAGCTTGATTTTTACATTCACCCAATAAGCTTTTTCATTGGATGCAGCAAGCTCTAACTTCAACGAATGAAATCGCTGGTAGCATTTCATCTTTGATAAAAATAGAACAACGTCGCTACCTTTCGAATAGAAGGTAAACATGGAAACCCACGTGGATGTCTGCTTGTCGCTTCATATGTATTCGTAAGCGATTTGTAAAACGATATTACATTGGCTTTTAGAAATGTGATGTAAAGGGGGGTAATAACCAGTATGCAATAGAGGGCGCATCGCGGGAATCTCGAAATCGGGCTGAATCAGCCAAGGTAAGATCCAGGTAGTGATCGTAACCTTGGCTCGCGAAGATGCAGATAAGAGGTAGTGATGGTATTCTAAATCCATTATTTCTCTTCCAAACCTTTTGTTGTGGGTACTCATTAGAATCGATTCTAATTATTTTCAAGTTAGAAATCAAATTCATGCCCTCTATCTGGAACTCTGTTTATGAGTTTCGGTGTGTTGTCTTTTTCGAAAGAGGTTGGATTTCACTAACTTTGCAATGGAATAACTATCACCTTTAACGGCGTGTTCTTTATAAAAAAAATAGTTTGAATTTTCTCTAGAAAAACTGAGATCCCCAATCAAAATGCTTCATGAATAATTCAAGAGAACGAGGAAACGCCGGCGAATTAACCCAGGATCGGTTACAGAATGAATAGAACCTTAGGTGAAAAGGATGCTATTCATTTTGCATGGCCCATGTGCTGTTTATCCAAGGAAACATGTACACTGTTCACGAATTTACCGAGCCGGGGAAAAAACTCATCGAAGTAAACCTTCTATCAATCGAAATTAAAAAGAAACGGTGAAAGTGAACCGTGTCCCAAGTTCGGATTGTAATTTGAAGGTAATCCAGTTTATATATTTTATATTTCACTGTATAGTTTATATTTCACTAATTATAGATATAGCGCAGGTATTAATATGCGTTGATTGATTGCTTGGCTGATTGGTTTTCCTGATTGGTTTGGCTGATTGATTGGTTGACGTTTTATGCCACTTTCAACATTATTTTAGTCCATATGGCGACAGCTCACACCTTTAAGGATGAACAGGGTTTTGCCAGTGCTGTGCTAGGGCGTATTTGCCGTAAAGACTATGCACCGATTCATTTATCAAATCTTTTAATTTTATGGTGTTTACATTAAACCACACACATAAGAAACCGTGAGAAAGTATGCCAACCACATGAGCAATAGAAGCACTTTGTTTCGTTTGAACAATACTTTTGCAATGTTGTGTGGAAAAGGAGGTGGCAAAAAAACAGTATGGAAGCAAGGCAGTTTTGAAACTGGTAATACTTACTTAAAGTTTGTTCATTGAGTTGTATCAAAGCGCTAAATAAAAAGTATTTTAAACCGTGGTGTCCTTTTCTTTGGCCTATATGCGAAATGACAAAGATACATGTACCTTGAGAAAACCCTTATTAAAACCTGCTTTCTGTTCTTCATCTCCATATCCGTGTCCATTCCTAAATGTCTATTACAATGAAAATTTATTATTGAATTTGCTGAAATATTTAAAGAGTTTTTATATTTCAGAAAGTTACACCATGATATTGTTAAGTATTGGACGTTTCCGAAGAAGAAAGTTAATTCTGTGCTTAGTGATGCCCCTTTGGGTAGCCATTACTTTATTTCTTCCCCCGTTCTTTTTTGTGAAAGAAGGTCATGTGTTACAGTCAGGTGATCTTCCTGTTCAAGCAATCAAATCCCCTAAAAGTTTAAAAGGTAATGCTTTCTTCGAAAGAGACCTCTCTCTCTCTCTCTCTCTCTCTCTCTCTCTCTCTCTCTAACACCTATGTAGTCTTTCTCGCAGATAACAACTATTTTATGAACAGCGTGGATTCAGCATCAGGGTGCAAGTTATGTTAAGTTTGATCTTAATTGAAACCATCCGCAGAAGAGGTTTGCTGCAGCCCAAATACACGAACGCAATATTTATTTAACCCTGTTAGAGCCAAGACCGACAACAAGGGATGGGGGAAAATGAGGACGGTGTCGACCAAGATCATACTGTACAGCTATACCACCTGCTTGTTCAGTCAAGCCAATACAATGAAGTTCTTTATGACAAAGCTCCAGATAAGAGGGAGTGATGACATTCTAAATCTGTTATTTCTCTTCCAAACCCTATGTTGTGGGTACTCATTAGAATCGTCTCGATGAGACGATTCTAATGAGCAGTCACAACATAGGGTTTAGTGGAGAATAATCAGTATTTTTTAATTTTGAAATCAAATTTACTCCCTCTATCTGTAGCTCTGTTTATGAGTTTCTGTCTTTTTTTGCCTCTGGAAAGAGGTTGACTTTTATCAACTTTGCATTGAAATAATTAACATTATACAACTCATGACTAATGACAATACATAGTTTTAACTGTCTCATGGAAAAAAAGCCTTTTGAAAACATTGTTTTCACAAGCATCTTTTTTTGCCTCTGGAAAGAGGTTGACTTTTATCAACTTTGCATTGAAATAATTAACATTATACAACTCATGACTAATGACAATACATAGTTTTAACTGTCTCATGGAAAAAAAGCCTTTTGAAAACATTGTTGTTAAAGGAGAAAATGCCAATGACCAACCAACATTTTCTCCTTAAACCACGATGTTTTTGTTACTTTTAATCTGTCGTCTGTACATGTTTTCAGTTTGGTCGAGTTCAACATTTTGCCGGGTGGGTAAAGACTTATTTTTCTTTCCTCACAGATTTCGAATTATTCATACCCACGGGAGAGGAGCTAGAGAAAAACCTGACCTTTCACCTAACACAGAATCTGACCTTAAACTTTGACCTTGTCAATATGACCTTGCCAGGGGGTCATTACAAGCCTAGAAAACGCACAAACAAGCATCTAATAGCTATCATAGTACCATATAGAAATAGAAGAACCAACTTGGAGAGATTCCTGTACAGTATACATCCCTTTCTACAGAAACAAAATGTCGAGTACACGATTTACGTAGTTGAAATGGTGAGGACATTAAAATCATTTCTGTCTTTTTTCTTGTCTATCTAATCTATCTTTTAATCTGTCACTGTTCATGCAAGTGTCACTATTTTGGGGGCGAGCCTAGAATTGAGGGAACTCATATGAGGCACCAACTAGTGAGCTGGGGTTGTAACTTGACCAAAGCACTAATGATATCGCTGGTAAAGGGGTGGGGTAAAGAGAGAATCAACACTATTTAACTCTTTACCGAACGACACAATTCTAGATTTGTCCAAGTTGAAAGCATTTGCAGACGACAATAAACATGGTTCAAGTGATGAAGTTTGTCCCTAACAGGATAGAAAACATCGCCGGAAAAGGAAAAATGCTGGTTACCAGTATTTTCTCCCTTTTCCACAGTGTTTCAGAAGGCTTCTTGCTCAGCGTCATTAAAATTTGGGATTGTGTGGTCAAGAGTTAAACTTCTTTTGTAGTGCTTTTTTTCAATGAAATAATTATTACTATAGTTATGAGTATTATAAATGATTATAATTCTTCATTATCACGTAGATTTTAATGACTTCAATTACGTCCTTAGTCTAAGCTATATCTACATGTGCAACAATGTTTTAAAGAACATTTTTGCTTATAAGAACTAAATGGCGAAAACTGGGAAACACTTGAAATAATGCTGGATTCCTTGAGTATAAAAGAGAGCATTTTATAAAGTATTTCGTGATGTAGACGTGCAGATTTTTTTTCTATTAACAGGAACCGGAAGGACTTTTCCGGAAGACCGTTTTAATGAATGCTGGTTTCCTGGAAGTTACAACCAGGCTAAACGTATCTTGTATTATATTCCATGATGTAGACATGGTACCAGTCAACAATAACAATTTGTACTACTGTGACAGCACAGTGCGTCATTTAGCTGTCTCGATTACCCAGTTTAGATACAAGTAAGTATTTAGCATTTGTATCATCGTGTGATATTCGCATGTATTTGTTTTAACCCTCAGGCTGCGAAGTGCGACTAAACGACCTCTTGCGGACAGTGTAGATCCAGATCAGACTGCACAAAACGTGCAGTCTGATCTTGGATCTGCACTGTCCGATACAATTAGCTTTCTCCGACTGGCAAAACACAGTTGGCTAGAATCTTTAGTTTAATATATATAGCAGCTTAAGATCGTGCAGTCTGATCTTGGATCTACAATGTCCTATAAGGAGAATATCATTCACCAAACGATAACTTTTAAAAAACCAATATTTAAATTATTAATATCGGACTGATTATTCAATTTTAGTTATTTAGCAGGATAAGGGTTTAGTGCCAAATATCTGTAGACATGTCTGTGCAGTTATATTTGAACCATGCTCTAGGAATTTATCTCTGTAAGCCATGATACCAAGCAAGTCATCACATAATTATGGATCCATAAAATCTATTTCGTCCAGCAACCAACTGAATCATAGGGTAGTATGGTACTTTGAGAGCATGCAGAAAAAAGTTTCAAGGAGCAACAACGTTCGAGATTCTTGTGAGCCTGCGCAGACCGTGCATGTTTACATGGTTTGATACTTTTTGCAAATGCTTGGAAACCCTCACAGAGTGTCGACCATTTATATGTGGCCTGTCATGCTAAAGGGGACCATCTGGAAATTCTGTACACCCGTTAAATGAAAACAGATCAACGATAGAGCAGGTTAGTTGAAGCTGATAGTTAAAAAATGATGGGAGAGTAAGCCATAATGAGGACTTTTCACACAGAAAATATCATAAAAACGAAATGTGTCATCCCTGGTCAGCCTGCGCAATTTGCGCAGTCTGACCAGGGTTGAGACTTTTCGCAGTTCCCAGAAGGTCCCTTTTTACGTCACGGTTCACATATAAACTCAAGCACTTTCGATGGTTTGAAATACAATCCAGTGGGGCTCGGAGTGACTTATATCCTATGGGCATGACTTAACAAGTCGATGGTATAGATCTGAGATGAGGCTGCACATTTGGTGCAGTCTAGTCTTGATCTATGCCGCATACAAACGCCTGTGTTTTAGCTACAGGGAGAGGAAAGGCTTTAACTATTTATCTAAAACACTATCCCTAGTCTTAACAACCCTGAGGAAAAAGCATATTGAAAACATTGCAGAAAAAGGACAAAATGTTGGTAAGCAACATTTGCCCTTTTCCAACAATATTTCTACCCTTTTCTGTTGTTTTAGCCTCCTTTATTTTATCGTCTGCGAAGGCTTTCAATTTTGGACATCGGTAACGTTTTATCGTTTAGTAGAAAGTTAAAAGAGAACTTTATTTCCAGGAAGCCTTATGACTGGTATATCGGCGGCGTGGTGGCGTTTCCAAGGCAACATTTTATAACCGTAAACGGTTATTCGAACCTGTACATAGGATGGGGAGGCGAAGACGACGATATGTATCAAAGGTAAAAAACTACACAGAGTTCCTAATTTTTTAAATAAATATTTGATTCATGCTCTGCGAAAAGGGGCTGAATGTGTTCTTTTTTATATGGAGTGCAACAGACGAAAAGGTGCATTCGGACATTTGCGTAAAGTGTCGTCTCGGATTAGCCTGCGCATTCCGCGCAGGCTAATCCGAGACGGCACTTTACGACTACATTAGATTTTCTGCTACAGTAGACTTGCATAAAACAGAAAATGACATAAAATCGGAAAGTGTCGTTTCGGATTAGCCTGCGCGGACTGCATACGCTGATCCGAGACGACAATTTACGCAAATGCCCGAATGACCCTTTTCGCCTGTTGCAAGTCATATATACATGTAACTTGTGCGTAAGTGCTATCCAGAAGTACGGTGTAAAATTATACCGAGAAGCGTTGCCTGGGCAATATGATGTATTATTTCACTTGTACATAAGTGCTACCCATGGGTACGGCGTAAAACTATACCGAGAAGCGTTGCCTTGGTAATGTGTTGTATTATATCACTTGTACGTAAGCGCTACCCATGAGTACGGTGTAAAATCATACCGAGAAGCGTTGCCTGGGGCAATGTGTTGTATTATATCACTTGTACGTAAGTACTACCCAGGAGTACGGTGTAAAATCATCCTCGGATACCCCGGGGTCTCCCTATTTGCTACGCTACATCGGGACAATTGACTAATAAAACTTCGAATCAGCCGCCGAAAATCGATACGGAACGTCATAGCGTACAGTCCACTCGCCCATCACAAAATGATGATGGAACCAATGAAAAGCCAGCATTCGGCCAGCGGTAAAGCGAGGGAAATTCAATTAATTGTCCCAGGGGTCGATGTAGCGTAGCAAATAGGGAGACCCCGGGGTATCCGAGGATGGTGTAAAATCATACCTTGGAACGTTGCCTGGGTAATGTGTTATTATATCGTCGGTTTACTTCGAAAACGTCGTAACAAAAGCTGGTTACAAGCTCTGGTTACGAGGCTTTGGAAGGAAACCGTCCAATGAATATGTTCTGGTTTCATTATAGACTACAAGCCTGCGGAATCAACATTACTGAACCTTCATCTGAAGTGGGTCGTTACGAGTCGTGGCCACATGAACGTGAAGATCTCCTCATGAACATGTAATTATTAATCGCTTACCTGATAAATAAATGATAAGTACATTTCAAAATTAATCCATTAACCCTTAGGCTGCTAATCTTGACACAAGGACCTTTTGCAGACAGCGTAGATCAAGATTACCTACACCTCATTTTAAGAACTGAATTAATGTGTATTTCATCGCAATACGTGATTTTCTTTGTCTTTGTTTCTTATAATCGCCATACACATATTATCATCTAATAAATAAAAAAACGAAAATAAGAATTCGTCTGCAAGAAAAACTGAGGCAAATGCCTTTGATAAAAAGAATCGCAGTATCGTAAAGGGATCTAGATTGGAGAAGTAGGATTGCATTTTTTTTCTTGGATTGTTTCTGCCGATCATATTACTTTCAAACATGTCTGTCCCTCTGTCTCTCTGTCTCTCTCTCTCTTTCTCTCTCTCTCTCTTTCTGTTTCTCTCTTTGTGCCTCTCTCTTTCTCTCTCTCTCTCTCTCTCACTGATATTTAATAATGTAATATGTTGTACCATGGTGTATGATAACCAGTCGTAAAGCGAAACATTCTTTAAGTTACAGTTGCAGGTCTTGTAGTTTTAAGAAAAAAATAAACGAAAGTAGTATACTAGGTTTATAAGAGACTGCGAGTAGTGCCTGTAACTTGATTTCAATTTTATTTGATTTGCCTCATTTTCACAGGAAAGATTACAAAGACAGTGCAGTAAAAAGGATGATGGACGATGGTTTAAAGCAAGTTAGATACGAGTTACGTTCTGTCGAGAAAAAGCAGCTCTACACTTGGATACAAGTGAAAACGGACCCAAGTGACATATATAACGACAAGTATTTAGAACTGCAACCTGTGTTTTTGAAATGGAACTGACATGTTAAGAAAGAGAAAAAAAATCACGTGATTGCCAAATAAGTTGGAATAATATAGTAGTATCTTGTGCATAGAAATTGACCTTTATCCCTTGGGTTGCTAAGCGCGACTCGCTAGCTTTTGCGGACAATGCAGATCAAGATCAGACTGCACAGAACTTGCAGTCTGATCTTGGATCTACACTGTCCGATAAGGAGATATTGTTCCCCAAATCATTACTTTGAAATGGCAGTATTTTGGGTTTTACTATCTAAATGAAAATTTCATTTAGTTATTCAGCTGGCCTGCCCCGAAGCTCCCCGTCAGTAGCGTTCTGAGTTTGAGAACAGGATGTCGCTTGTTGAATCCCCGGCTCGGCGTTTTCTGCTCGAGGACAGATGATATAGTCATTGCGACAACATTCATTGCTCCCTCCCTGCTGATCGTTTCGACCACGGTTATGTAGGAAAACAGCCAGTGGCTTGGAAAGAATATTGAGAAGACGACTGGTGATAGATACTCTAGGAAGTACGTACGAAAGTATGTATGTATGTACCTCGTAAAGGTGTGCTGGCCGCTGCGACATACATTGTAACTGAAATAATGTACAAAATGGCCCTAAACACGATACAATCCATCTAGACTTAAATTTAAAAGTACTGTAATTTGTGAAAATTCTTTATCCAAATGTGAGGTTTCTCTAGGCTTAAATTTAAAATACTGTATGTGAAAATTCTTGATCAAAATGTGAGGTTTTTCTAAGCTTAGATTTAAAAAATACTGTAAATTTATGAAAATTCTTTATCCAAATGTAAGATTTCTCTAGGCTTAAATTCCAAAAATACTGAATGTGAAAATTCTTGATCAAAATTTGAGGTTTCTTTAGGCTAAAATTCCAAAAATACCGTACGTGAAAATTCTTGATCCAAATTTGAGGTTTCTCTAAGCTTAAATTTCAAAATACTCTATGTGAAAATTCTTGGTCAGAATTTTAAGGTTTCACAGATCTCTTTGGCTTAAAAAAATCACATTGCATGTATATTGCACGTTCCGTGCAATCTGATCTTTACTTACATTGTCAGCGACGAAAAATTTATCGAGTCGCTCTTAGTTAATTTTTACAAGAGACATCGTAAAAGAACAATAAATATAACTTTATAATTCATGCACTGACAAAAGGGAGCTTAATCTACCTCTGTGATCTATGGTACCAAGCAAGCTATCGAATACTTCTGGCTCCATAATATCCACTTTTTTAAACAACCAACTCAGTCATGAGTTAGACTGGTCCTTGGCCATACAGAAAATCTATCGATAACGAAAAGTTTCGGCCCAGGTCAGCCTGCGCGGACAGCGCAGGCTGACCCGGGTCGAAACTTTTCGCAGATGTATTAAGCCCCCTTTTCACAGAGCATGACTCGTGTATATTTGTCTTTGTTATAGTCTAGAAACCGTTGTCTACGCGTGTCATATTCTTCTATGACGCATCACTCTCCCCGATTTTGGGGAAATTGTAGTAATACGCGCTATAAAGTAGCAATGGAGAAAATTGCTTTTATCAATACGTTTGAGGAAAAATCAGGCCTGTTTTTGATCCAGATTTCTCCTAACTGCTGATCATAGCTGAATGAACCGCACCAGGTAGCGTTTTATTTTAGTTTGAAATTCAAATTGACCGTTTTCGCATAGAAAAGTAGTCCGGTTTCATAACCAGGATGCCCAAATTAGATAGATGAGTATTTGTGGAATGCCATCTAGCGGGTGATAAGTATAATAGTCTAGAAACTGTAATATTCCATCAAAAGGAAAATATTTGGGTGTTTAAATCTGGATTGTTTTGCAAGTGGAATTTCCTTTTCTTTTTCCTGCTTTGCATAGACATGGCTCAAATTCTAATCATAATTTCCAAGAATGTCTATGTTATAGGTTAAGTTTAAACGTATTAGCCCATCAGATTGCTTTGAATTCAGAATAAAACCAATATTTAGTAATGTTACTTTTCGGCTTTTGGAGCATGATCGTTGCTTTTCAACCCATTTGCCCACTTTACACAAAAAATCGATTTTGTTTCGATTATCATCATGTCTTTAACCCTCTCAAGAGTATTTGAAATGGTAGAAAACTATGTGGGAAAAAGTAGAAAATGCTGATTACCAGCATTCTTTTCCTTTACCTACAATGCTTTTAAAATCTTCTGCAGGGTCCTTAAGCCTTGCATTGTGTCGTAAAAGGTTAAACTGAATATGTGTCTGTCTCTGTCTGTCTGTCTGTCTGTCTGTCCGTGTGTCTGTCTGTCTCCCTCTCTCTCTCTCTCTCTGTCTCTGTCTCTCTCTTTTCAATCAAATTTGGCAAAAACTCACACGTTTGAGCTGTTATTTAATGTTCTGAATTCTCTTTCCTAACTTCCACATATACCAAAGACATGACCTGAAATTAAAACAAAACTCTTATCAATATAAAAGGCTGCACAATATACTGTGTTTCTATATTTAGAAATATCGTGCTCTACAAGGCCAGTAGACAGTATTTGGACTGTCCATCAGGAACAATGCTCGTTTGTATGGGAATTAATTCTTTTTTAACACTACCCGTCTGTATGTATTAAGTCTTTATCACACGATCCCGACTTTTAACACCCATGTGAAAGAAGCCTTTTGAAAACATTGTGGGAAAAGGAGAAAATGCTGGTAACCAGCCTTTTCTTCTTTTCCCACAATGTTTTCTTCTCTTCCTGAAACAAATTTTAATTCTTTAGTTACATTTATATTGTCGTCTGCAAATGCTTTCAATTTGGACTAGTCTAAAGTTTTGTCGTTTGGTAGAGTTGATGGTTAAACGGACGACAAAATAGACTCGCCGATATTGAAAGCAATTATAAACGATTACTTAAATTTGACTTCACTGTTCGGATTTATATTTGAAATGTATGAAATACCGAAGGAAAGGAGAAATGTATATCGCCATAGGTTAGAAAGCCTGGTTGAAGTTGATGTAATAGTCTTCATTGATTCGTTGTTGTTCTCCTTGTCATTGGATTTGCTGTTCTTATTGTCGTCGACGTATTTCAGCCATGCTTTGTGAAAAAGGGGCTTAATGTATCTGCGAAAAGATTCGGCCCAGGTCAGCCTGCGCAGTCCGCGCAGGCTGACCTGGGCCGAAACTTTCCTTATTGATCAATTTTCTGTATGCCCAAGGACCAGTCTATCTCATGACTGGGTTGGTTATTTAAAAAAAACGGATATTATGGATTAATAGGTATGCGATGGCTTGCTTGGTACCATAGATTACGGAGATGCATTGAGTCCCATTTTGCCAGAGCATGGATAATTTGTGTTTGCTGTTTTCATGGTCGTTAAAATCGCTGTTGATGCCTTCGTCGTTGTTGCGGGATCCTCCATACGAGGGTAAAGTGTAGGACTGGAAACCTAGGGACCTCTAAGGTTCTAAGTTTTTTATTGCCATGTCCTTTGGTAAGACACGTTCGAGTCCAAGCTTAGTGCTTGTAAAACAAAGAACATGCATGATTACCAAGACAATTGAGTTGTCACCCTGATAAAACTGAAATCGTGTTGAAAGCGGTCTAAAACAACCTTATCAGTAAATCTTCGTGCTGGTCGTCATTTAATTGTTGGTGCTACCACTGCCGTAGTACTCATTATACCTCCCCCCCACAAAAAAAAAAATGTTTTCGGGGGTATACTGGAATCAGACTGTCTGTCCGTGTGTCCGTCCGTTTGTCCGCCCATGTGTCCGTTCGTGTGTCCGACTGTGTACAAATAATTGCCTGTTTCTGTCAAAGCGCTAGCGGAGGTATTAAGTCACATTCAGTGACAGCTCTAGTTGTAATTTTCGCTATAACTATCATAGACGCCGTTATAATGGTTGTTGCTGTCGCTGCCGTGTTCATCGTTGTAGTTCTTATTGCTTTTTATTGTCGTGGACATTGTGGCTGTCGCAAATATCACTGGTTGTCGCTGTGATCTTTCCTGCTAAAGCTGTTGAGGACGTCAATGTATTTATTCTTTCTATGACTGTAGAGGACTTCATTACAATTGTTGTTACTTTTGCTGTAAGAATCGTCGTTATTTTGAGGTCATCCATACACTTTTTAGCTCACCTGAGCACGAAGTGCTCATGGTGAGCTTTTGTGATCGCCCCATGTCCGGCGTCCGTCGTCCGTCGTCCGTTGTCCGTCGTGCGTCGTCCGTCGTCCGTCGTCCACAATTTCTTTAAACATCTTCTCCTCCTAAACCACCGGGCCAATCTTGATGAAACTTAGCAGGGATGTTCCTTGGGTGAAGCTCTACCAAAGTTGTTCAAGAGATTGAATTCCACCCATAATTCTGGTTGGCATGGCAACCGAAAGGAAAAAAAATAGCAAAATCTTTGAAAATCTTCTTCTCTGAAACTAGAAGGCGTAGAGCTTTGATATTTGGTGTGTAGCATCTCCTAGTGGACCTCTACCAAGATTGTTCATATGATGTCCCTGGGATCAAAACTGGCCCCGCCCCGGGGGTCACAAGTTTGGAACATAGGAACAAAGAAGGAAAACTTTGAAATTCTTCTTCTCTGAAACTAGAAGGTGCAGAGCTTTGATATTTGGTATGTAGCATTTCCTAGTGGACCTCTACCAAGATTGTTCATATGATGTCCCTGGGGTCAAAACTGGCCCCGCCCAGGGGGTCACAATTCTGAAACATAGGAACACAGAAGGAAAACTTTAAAAATCTTCTTCTCTGAAACTAGAAGGTGCAGGGCTTTGATATTTGGTATGTAGCATCTCCTAGTGGACCTCTACCAAGATTGTACATATGATGTCCCTGGGGTCAAAACTGGCCCTGCCCTGGGGGTCACAATTTTGAAACATAGGAACACAGAAGGAAAACTTTGAATTTCTTCTTCTCTGAAACTAGAATATGTATAGCTTTGATATTTGGTATGTATCATCTCCTAGTAGACCTCTACCAAGATTATTCATATGATATCCCTGGGGTCAAAACTAGCCCTGCCCCGGGGGTCACAATTTTGAAACATAGGAACAAAGAAAGAAAACTTTAAAATTCTTCTCTGAAACTAGATGTTGCAGAGCTTTGATATTTGGTATGTAGCATCTCCTAGTGGATTTGTACCAAGATTGTTCATATGATGTCCCTGGGGTCAAAACTGGCCCTGCCCCGGGGGTCACAATTTCGAAACATAGGAACAAAGAAGGAAAACTTTAAAATTATACTTCTCTGAAACTAGAAGGTGCAGGACATTGATATTTGGTATGTAGCATCTCCTAGTGGACCTCTACCAAGATTGTTCATATGATGTCCCTGGGGTCAAAACTGGCCCCACCCCGGGGGTCACAAGTTTAATACATAGAAATAAAGAAGGAAAAATTGAAAATTTTTCTTCTCTGAAACTAGAATATGTAGAGCTTTTATATTTGGTAAGTAGGATCTCCTAGTGGACTTCTACAGTGTTTGTTCATATGATGCCCCTGGGGTCAAAACTTGCCCTGCTCCATGAGTCACAAGTTCGAAACATAGGAACAAAGAAGGAAAATGTCAATATTATTCTTCTCTGAAACTAGAAGGCGTAGAGCTTTGATATTTGTTATGTAGCATCTTTTAGTGGACTTCTACAAAGTTTCTTCATACGATGTCCCTGGGGTCTAAACTTGCCCTGCCCAGGGGTCACAAGTTCGAAACATATGAACAAAGAAGGAAAACTTTGAAATTATACTTCTCTGAAACTAGAAGGTATAGAGCTTTGATATTTTGTAAGTAGCATCTCCTAGTGTACCACTAGCAAGTTTTTTTCTTAGGATGCCCCTCGGGTCTAAATTGGCCCTGCCCAGGGGTCACAAGTTTGATTTTACAGCTTAGTACTCAGGTGAGCGATATAGGACCATCATGATCCTCTTGTTTGCATTTGCTGTCATGTTCTTTGCTGTATTTGTTATTGTCACTGCAGATGACAGAGTCGTTGCTTTGCTATCACTTTTGTTGTTGCTTTCGTGCTTGTCGTCGTAATCATTGTTTCTTTTGGTTTGTATTGCTGTCTTGGTCGACATTGTAATTGTTGTTCCTTTTTGCTGTCTTTGACATAGCTAAAATTGTCTTTGTCGTTCAGATTGTAGTTCCTAATGCCGTTGTAGTCGGCCATGCAAGTTGTTGTTGTTATCACTTTAGTACATGGTTGTAATTATCCTTTTACTTTTTTGGTCGTCGTTATTGTAGTTGTTGCTATAGCGGTCGTGGTCGCCGTCTTAACTCTTTACCAGACGACAAAATTTTGGACTAGTCCAATTTCAAAGCATTTGCAGACGACAAATAAACATGACTCGAAAATTGAAATTTGATTTGGAAAGGGTAGAAAACATTGTGGGAAAAGGAGAAAATACTGGTTACTAGCATTTTCTTCTTTTCCCACAATGTTTTCAAACACTTTCTCTCTCAGCGTACTCAAAAGTCAGGACTGTTTGGTAAAGAGTTAATTATTGTTACTATCACTTTTGTGGTCGTCGTCGTAATTGTTACTATCACTTTTGTCGTCGTCGTCGTAATTGTTACTGTCAATTTTGTGGTTGTCGTAATTGTTACTATCACTTTTGTCGTCGTCGTCATAATTGTTAATGTCAATTTTGTTGTCCTTGTTGTAATTGTTACTATCACTTTTGTCGTCGTCGTCGTAATTGTTACTGTCAATTTTGTGGTTGTCATAATTGTTACTATCACTTTTGTCGTCCTCGTCATAATTGTTACTGTCAATTTTGTGGTTGTCGTAATTGTTACTATCACTTTTGTGGTCCTTGTTGTAATTGTTACTATCACTTTCATAGTCGTAGTCGTAATTGTAACTATCACTTTTGTGGTCGTGGTGGTAATTGTTACTATCACTTTTGTGGTCCTTGTTGTAATTGTTACTATCACTTTTGTTGTCGTGGTCGTAATTGTTACAGTCAATTTTGTAGTTGTCGTAATTGTTACTATCACTTTTGTCGTCGTCGTCATAATTGTTACTGTCAATTTTGTGGTTATCGTAATTGTTACTATCACTTTTGTGATCGTCGTCGTAATTGTTACTATCACTTTTTTGGTCCTTGTTGTAATTGTTACTATCACTTTTGTAGTCGTCGTCGTCGTAATTGTAACTATCACTTTTGTGGTCGTGGTCGTAATTGTAACTATCACTTTTGTGGTCCTTGTTGTAATTGTTACTATCACTTTTGTTGTCGTGGTCGTAATTGTTACTATCACTTTTGTGGTCCTTGTTTTATTGTTACTATCACATTTGTGGTCGTCGTCGTAATTGTTACTTTCACTTTTATAGTCGTCGTCGTCGTAATTGTTTCTATCACTTTTGTGGTCGTGTTACTATCACTTTTGTGGTCCTTGTTGTTAATCTTACTATCACTTTTGTCGTCGTCGTCGTCGTTATTGTTACTATCACTTTTGTGGTTCTTGTTGTAATTGTTACTATCACTTTTGTAGTGGTCGTCGTCGTAATTGTTACTATCACTTTTGTGGTCGTGGTCGTAATTGTTACTATCACTTTTGTGGTCCTTGTTGTAATTGTTACTATCACTTTTGTAGTCGTCGTCGTCGTAATTGTTACTATCAATTTTGTTGTCCTTGTTTTATAAATGTTACTATCACTTTTGTTGTCGTCGTCGTCGTCGTAATTGTTACTATCACTTTAGTGGTCCTTGTTGTAATTCTTACTATCACTTTTGTAGTCGTCGTCGTCATTGTTACTATCAATTTTGTGGTCCTTGTTTTATAAATGTTACTATCATTTTTGTTGTCGTCGTCGTCGTAATTGTTACTATCACTTTTGTGGTCCTTGTTGTAATTGTTACTATCACTTTTGTAGTGGTCGTCGTCGTAATTGTTACTATCACTTTTGTGGTCGTGGTCGTAATTGTTAGTATCACTTTTGTGGTCCTTGTTGTAATTGTTACTATCACTTTTGTAGTCGTCGTCGTCGTAATTGTTACTATCAATTTTGTTGTCCTTGTTTTATAAATGTTACTATCACTTTTGTTGTCGTCGTCGTCGTCGTAATTGTTACTATCACTTTAGTGGTCCTTGTTGTAATTCTTACTATCACTTTTGTAGTCGTCGTCGTCATTGTTACTATCAATTTTGTGGTCCTTGTTTTATAAATGTTACTATCATTTTTGTTGTCGTCGTCGTCGTAATTGTTACTATCACTTTTGTGGTCCTTGTTGTAATTGTTACTATCACTCATTTAGTCATCGTCGTCGTAATTGTTACTATCACTTTTGTAGTCGTCGTGGTCGTAATTGTTACTATCACCTTTGTGGTCCTTGCTGTAATTGTTACTATCACTTTTGTAGTCGTCGTAATTGTTACTATCACTTTTGTGGTCCTTGTTGTAATTGTTACCATCACTTTTGTAGTGGTCGTCGTCGTAATTGTTACTATCACTTTTGTGGTCGTAGTCGTTGTAATTGTTACTATCACTTTTGTGGTCCTTGTTGTAATTGTTACTATCACTTTTGTGGTCGACGTCGTTGTAATTGTTACTACCACTTTTGTGGCCGGGGTCGTATTTGTTACTATCACTTTTGTGGTCCTTGTTGTAATTGTTACTATCACTTTTGTGGTCCTTGTTGTAATTGTTACTATCCCTTTTTTGGTCCTTGTTGTAATTGTTACTATCTCTTTTGTGGTCCGTCCTTGTTGTAATTGTTACTATCACTTTTGTGGTCGACGTCGTTGTAATTGTTACTATCACTTTTGTCGTCGTCGTCGTAATTGTTGTTGCTGTCACTGTCGTTTGTCTTGTTGTGATGGTCTTCGATCTATTTACTCCTTCGATTTCTGTCGGCGTTGTGGTCGTTTTTGTACCTGTAATTGTTGTTGCTTTTGTCCTTGTTATATTGGTTATTGATGTTGTTATCATTACCTTTTATTTCTAATGATTTTACCTTTCTCATGGCGTGTGAATATTATTTTGTAACGGAGGTCATTTCGCCAATGATTGGCTTCAACACAATTTAAATACAACACCTAACTACTGCATTAGAGGGAATTTTCTTCAGCTAGTCGTTTTGGTGTAAACTTACCTTTTGTCAGGGCGTTCTAGGTTCGAATCTTGCCCAGTCCCTGTATTTCTGCTATGCATTTGCTTTCTTGTTCCGGACTTTGTTAGCATGATGGGTCTCAACCAGGATTGACCATTGAGCCATTCATCCCATTTGTTGTTCATAAACGGACTGTCGTCAATAAATTATGACTTTAAGTGGGAGTGTGTTACGGGAGATCACTCGTTTATGGATGGCTTCATCCCGGTTTAAATACAATACCTAACAACTGCGTTAGGGAGAATTCTCATTAGCTCAGTGGTTATGGCGGTTCGTCCGGGCAAACTAGGTTCGAATCTTGCCCGGTTCCTGTATTTCTGCTATGCATTTGTTTTTTGGCTTCTTTGATCGTAAGAATTTATAATTGTAATGATCATTATCATTTTAGTGGCTGTATTGTTGGGCACAACTGGCCTGAGTCTCGCCGCACATCGAGGTATGAAATTAGCATCTCTAACCAACCCATTTTCTCCAGCCTTTAACTCTTTCCCAAACGACAAATTTTCGACTCTTCCATACCAAAAGAGTTTGCAGGCGTCAATTTTAGATTTGGAGAAAATGGCAGAAAGTTCTTAATAAGGGTGGAAAACACTGTGGGAAAAGGAGAAATTGCTCGTTACGAGCAATTTCTCCTTTTCCCAAAGTGTTTTCAAAAGACTTTTACTGCAGACACGTAAAAACCAGGGCTTGTTTGGGAAAGGGTTAAACCAAACTAAGCGGAGGATTTTGAAAAAATCTCTGCGTCATACGAACAAGATGTCATCGAAAACGCCGATAGCTCAGTCAGTAGCGTGCAGGACTTGAGAATGGGGGTCGTGTGTTCGATCATTGGCTACGACCGGCTTCATTTCGAGGATTGATGATAGTCATTGCGACAGGAGTCATTCCTTTCCCTTCGCTGACCAGTGTTTCGATGACGATTATGTGGGAAAGCAGCCAGTAACTTGGAAAGAAAAGTTGTGCGGAGTAATGGTAAAAGACATTCCAGGAAAGCATGCAAAGGTGCGATGGCCGCTGCGATTTAAATCAAATAATGTTGAAAACGGCGCTAAACATCGTACAATCAATCAATCAGTAAAATCGAAAACGGCCACACATATTACATACTTTCAACGAGCAAAGTTGAAAGAAAAAAAGATTGAGTTTTCCCCATATACATCTCGGCAAGCCAAGGCTGACGATTCACTACGCTACTCTACCCTTGGCTGATCAAGCTTGACCTTTACATTCCACCGATACGCTTTTTCATTGGATGCAGCCAGCTCTAAGTGCAACGAATGAAATCGCTTGTAGTATTTCATCTTTGATAAAAATAGAACAAGGTCGCTACCTTTCGAATAGAAGGTAAACCTGGAAACCCACGTGGATGTCTGCTTATCGCTTCATGTGTATTCGTAAGCGGTTTGTAAAACGATATTTCATTGGCTTTTAGAAATATGATGTAAAGAGGGGTAATAACCAACATCCAATAGAGGGCGCATCGCAGGAATCTCGAAATCGGGCTCAATCGGCCAAGGTAAGATCCACATAGTGATCGTAACCGTGGCTCGCGAAGATGGCCATATCAGAGGCACTGGATTATTGATAGTAACACAATTTCTGTCTGCCTAAATCGTTTTGTTTTGGTACTGTTTGCAGTCGATGGTAACTGGGGAGCGTGGACTACATACAGCTCGTGCTCTCATTCTTGTGGTTACGGTACTACGTCACGCTACAGATACTGTGTTAACCCGTCCCCGTCCAATGGAGGTTCCTACTGTCAAGGAGCAAACCACGAATCCCATCCGTGTCACATAAAAGCTTGTCCAAGTAAGTACTTATACGCATCACTGTTGAGAACAGGGAAGACACAAATCGCTTAATATCCAAGGCTGCATTTCAAAGATCTGCATAGATTAAGGTAGTGGACCCCTAATAGAAAACGGCTATTTCCACTGTATTATTATCCTACAAAATTTGTTATGATTAAAACTTGGTATTATTGTACTTTAACCGAGCCATGCGTGGTATTATTGTACAACTTTAACCGAGCCATGTTCAAAAGTATTATATCTGTATAAATCGTATCTATTTTTATGCCATACTGCACTAGAAGTGTTACGGGTCTACTACCTTAACGCAAATAATTTGGTGTACATATAAGATCCCTGCTTTACCTAAAGGTTTAAACTTACGTACAGTGTACATGTGCCAATTTAAATCGTATAGGAAGTTTTTTAAAGTCAAACTTTGTACAAATTAAACCAAGGATATATATTAAGAAATAAACAGTCATATCTATTATAAAACTCCCCTTGTTTCAAATATAATACACCCTTAACGAGGTTTTCTTTTCACATACTTGTGAGATAGGAAAATAGCGCCGTATATAGTTACGCTCTCTAATTATACACCTCATTTCTAAAATACTGCTGAGCTACATTCCGGACTAAAATACCAGTAACTGTCAAAATTCAATCACCTTCAGATTCTAAACAAAATCAATGTATCCTCAGTTTCCTTGAAAACATTGTAACTATAGCTTGATTCAAGCTGTAGTTACGAGGTTTTTTAAGTAAACCGACGATATAGAAGTTACTTTGGAACTATTTGTCGTTCGTTATGTAACTGTCAAAGAAGCAAACAGGCTTCATGTAAATCTCATTACACATTATGCGTGTATGCCGATGTTTTAACACATTATGGACTATAATCCTTGTACGGCTATGTGAAACAAGAGGGCCAAGATGGCCCTGGATCGCTCACCTGAGTTTTGAGATGACCATACCCTATTTTTTTTTTTGAGGTATTGAAACATTGGAACCAAATTTATAATTTTGCTAAGCAATTTTCAAAAGGTCACATGTAAAATTCATTTCCAAATCTGACCATCAGTTTCAAAAAGAAGAATTTTTAAGAATTCTTCATTTCTGTATAAGAGCAAGTATCCCCCATCCACGAGAGCCATGTTTCTTGATGGATCAAAATTTACGAACAAGTTTTGAAAAGGGTCACCCAAGGAACATTTTGGAAAATTTCTTTTAAAATCTGACCAGGGTTTCAGAGAAAGAGAATTTTCAAGAATATCATCATGTCCATATAGTGCAAGTAGCTCCCATTCACAAGAGCAAGGATCACCCAAGGAACATCTCTGTCAAATTATTTTAAAATCTGACTAGGGGTTTCAGAGAAAAAGAATTTTCAAGAATTTCTTCATTTCCATATAGTGCAAGTAGCCCCCATTCACCAGAGCCATGTTTCTTCATGGATCAAAATTTTGTGAACGGTTTTTGAAAAGGGTCACCCAAGGATCATCACTGTGAAATCATTTTAAAATCTGTCCAGCCATTTCAGAGAAGAAGAATTTTTAAAAATTTCTTCATTTCCCTAGAGTGCAAGTAGCCCCCATTCACCAGAGCCATGTTTCTTGACGGATTAAAATTTTGTGAACAATTTTTGAAAAGGGTCACCCAAGGAATATCCCAGAGAAATTATTTCAAAATCTGACCAGTGGTTTCAGAGAAGAAAAATTTTTAAGAATTTCCTCATTTCCCAATAGTGCAAGAAGCCCCCATTCACCAGAGCCATGTTTCTTGACGGATCAAAATTTCGCGAACAATTTTTGAAAAGGGTCACCCAAGGAACATCTCTGTGAAATTATTTCAAAATCTGACCAGCGGTTTCGGAGAAGAAGATTTTTTAAGAATTCCTTCATTTCTGTATAGTGCAAGTAGCCCCCGTTCACCAGAGCCACATTTTTTGACAGATCAAAATTTCACGAACAATTTTTGAAAAGGGTCACCCAAGGAACATATCTGTGAAATTATTTCAAAATCCAACCAGCGGTTTCAGAGGAGAAGATTTTTTAAGAATTCCTTCATTTCTGTATAGTGCAAGTAGCCCCCATTCACCAGAGCCACAATTTTTGACGGATCAAAATTTCACGAACAATTTTTGAAAAGGGTCACCCAAGGAACATATCTGTGAAATTATTTCAAAATCCGACCAGGGGTTTCAGAGGAGAAGATTTTTAAAGAATTTGCTAAAAAATTCCATTTCGTTGCCATGGCAACCAGAGTTTTTAACGGAATCAAATTCTGTGAACAATTTTTAAAGAGGACCTCCCAAGGAACATTCCTGCCAAGTTTGGTCCAAATTGGCCCAGCGGTTTAGGAGGAGTTGATGTTTAAAGAATTGTTGACGACGCACGACGCACGACGCACGACGGACGACGCACGACGCACGACGGACGACGGACAGCCAGTGACCCTAAAAGCTCCCCTTGAGCACGTTGTGCTCAGGTGAGCTAAAAAGACCTGATATTCGTTGGCTTTTGAGGTAAATAGGTATTAACCCATTACCACACGGAAAAATTGTAGACTTATCCAAATTGAAAGCATTTGCAGACGACAATTTCAAATGGTGCCAATGGCTCATAACAAGACACAGTCTGGTTACCAGCATTTTCTCCTTTTCCCACAATGTTTTCTAAAGGTTTCTTTCTCAGGGGCGTCAAAAGTAGGGATTGTGTGGTAATGGATTAAACTCGTCCACAAAAAAATGTTATTGGGCTCGCTAAAGGATTGCTAAATAACATTTTATAGACTCGTTAAATAATTTTTTATCTCAAAAACCAGCTCATGTCACATCACATATATAAAATGACTTTGTAACTGTCAAACCAACTAGTTTCTTGGTTATAAATGAGATGCTTAAAATCAAAACTTTATTAATCTTAATACACAATAGTCTACATTCCTAAATATCCATATACAATAATTCCGAAATATAAAATAACACCCATTCTGTGCTTCTGGTCCTACACAAATGGCACAAATCGCCGTATTAGTATACAAACATAACTAAAATAATATTTGATATTTAAATATAAATCAAAGCACCTATGCATATCTATTTGAATGTCCTGTCTTGTCTCTAGAGTTTCGGGAAACACACTAATTCGTAAGCTTCGATATGTTGCTCATTGCATAAAACGCAGTTTAAATAATTAAGCAATGTACATTGGCATTTTTATCGTTAATTTCCAGTCGATGGTGTATGGAGTACATGGACTGGGTACCAGGCTTGTTCGGCAACATGTGGAACGGGAACTAAAACACGGTACCGCTACTGCAATTCGCCACGCCCACAAAATGGTGGACAGCAGTGTTCCGGTTTAGATTATCAGACTGTGTCTTGTTTTGATAAACAGTGTCCGGCACAGTTTGGTCAAGGTACGTCACCGGCTAAATCCAAAGCGTACTAAACAAAGTACTGCAAGTGCTAAAAAAAAACAGTTTTACCTCTCAGTTCCAGTTAGATAAATATATTTCTTTAAGTTTAGCTGTCCAAATTATCGCCGGAGAAAGAGTAGTTGCTGCTGAAAATGATGTACCGGAAAGAAAAGCAGAATGTTTACCCATAGGGTAATAGCTATTTTCTATTACGGTTCCACTACCTTAAGGTAGTGGACTCGTAATAGAAAACAGCCTCTTCCACTATAATATTATCCTACAAAATTTGCTATGGTTTATAAAGGGTATTATTGTAATAGTTTAACCGAGCCACTTTTTCCTTTCTTTGTTCATTAGAATAATCATTTATAAATCTAAAACCACTACTTTCTCATTAAAAAGGGAGATACTAATTATTTCCCTTTCTGGAAACTAACAAATAATTTCAAGATAGACATCAAAGTAATTTCTGGTCATTTAAAAATATGCAAAAGTACTATATCTGTGTAAATCCACATTCATTAACTACCAAAGAATTTTATGTTGCACTAGAAGTGTTACGATCTACAACCTTAAACCGCCTTTTCAAAGACACGGCCCAATTTAATTTTTCTATAACAGTAAATGGTGGGTGGAGTAATTGGGGACCATACAGCACTTGTACACACACGTGTGGAGGAGGCACACAGACATCTCACAGGTTATTTTATTTCCTTTTTAATCAACTCTCTTCTGTTGCAGAAGAAGGAAAACATGCTGGTAAGCATAAGCTGCGCCACGAGTGAAAATATTTCTGATGATGTTCACTCAATGAAATAAATTTCATTCTTTCACCGTAACACCCCCCCCCCCAAATATCCTCTTTATCTCTTTTTTGTGTGTTATTTCTGGTGCTGGTGTACATTTCATGGTTTTAGTAATCATAGCCCCATTTGTCTTGGACATGATTTCCTGTCTTCTGAAATTTAACGAATTTATTTACATGTTTCTTGATTTGTCAGATATCTCTTCAAGTACTTGACTGAAATTGCTTCATTTATCGTCGCTACCGGTTACCTATATATGGGCGACGGCCCCTGAACGCTGTTAGTATTATTAGAGGGGATAATACTGATACTGGACGAAACCTGACCAAAATTACGCCTAGTTCTTTAACCCTTTACCCCATAAGGCTTTTCTATGGTATCTCTAACTGACCCTAAATACCAGCAAGGATGAAGCCGTTTCCTATGTGTATATGACACCTTTTGATAGCATAGAAAACTTTGTGGGAAAAGGTGAAATTGCTCGTAACGAGCAATTTCACCTTTTCCCACAATGTTTTCTAAAGGCTCTTACAAGCAATGCGTAGAAATAAGTATCTATGGAGTAAAGGGTTAACGTGCATTGTGTATAGCTCCGTCACAAGGGACCTCGGTTTAACGTGTCATCACGAGGAACCTCGCTTTAACGTCTCGTTACGAGGGACCTCGGTTTAACGTCTCATCCAAAAGGCTATTCGTAATTTTAGATGGCCCGCCGTGGACCAATTGGGCTATGCGGCTGATCTTTATCGCTTCAGGCTACGTTTAAGCCATTATCTTCTGTACTTGGCGTCACCTGTCCCAGAGAAGGCGTCATGACTTTTGCTTAATCTTTGGTTATCCACACGTACTTTTCGCGCTCTTTTTACCTCTGCTTTAAATTGTCAGTCGGTTATCATCACATATGTGCAGACCGATGTTTGATTAATTGATTTATTGATTTTCCGTCTATCGTTACCAACGACCCATATATCGTCGGTTTGCTTCCTTCCAAAACCTCGTAACTACAGCTTGTTACAAGCTGTAGTTACGAGGTTTTGGAAGTAAACCGACGATATGTAGTATCGCGTTTGGTATATTTCATCACAGAGACGCAAAATGCACCCTTTTAAGGTAAGACCTGTGTAATGGAAAACAACTATTTCCACTAAAATATCATCCAGCAAACTTAGCTATAATTAAAAATGAGTATTATTTAACTACTTTCACCTTTTCAGTTTTTCCATTTTTTCCTTCCTCGAATTATCATTTATAAATCTAAAACTGATATATTCTCAATTGAAAAAAAAAGATAATAATTACCTCCCTTTTTAAAAAACAATCAAAAGTATCAAAAAATAGTTTCAAGATAGACATAAACGGAATTTCTGATCCGTTAGAAATGTGCAAAAATATTATTTCGGCATCATCCTTATTTATCCTTATTTAACAACCAATTAGAATTTTTGCCAAACGTTCACCGGAAGTGCATTACACAGGTCTTACCTTAATAGAGCACGGCTAAAATATAAATCCACATTCTCTTGTCAAGACATTACATCTCCCATCGGTACAAAAAAAAGGTGATTTTTTCCTTCAGATTGTGTAATAATCCGGTACCTTCAGGCGGCGGCGAGGCTTGTCCCGGAAGTGGCGTCATGACTGTTTCCTGTAACACAGATCCCTGTCCATGTACAGGCTCTAAATGTCCAGGTAGTGCTCCTTAAACGTCTTCCTCTCTATCGCTGCGAAGTTAACCCTTAGGCTGCTAAGCTCGACTCACAGACCTTTTGCAGGCAGTACAGATCAAGATCAAACTACACAGAACGAACAGTCTGATCTTGTGAAACTTTATACATGTGTACAGTAACCCATTCTGCCGAGACGGTTTCTTAGTTTTTGTTTTTATTCGATGCAAAATGGCCAACTGGGAGCGATTTTAAGTTATGCGTTTTTTTATCATTTCAACAAAATTGCTTGTTTTTCTTGTATTATCATTTCAATTTCTCCTTATCGGACTGTACATATCTAAGATCAGGCTGCATGCTCTGTTACTTTCAAAATAGAATAAAATGAAATGATACGATGAGTGCTTTTAAGAATTTTTGGTGAATACGTACCCTATACGGTTAATCTATTCAGCACTTCAAGGGTGAAATTTTAATGTTGACTGTATTTATAGTTGACGGCGGTTGGGGTCACTGGACCGGATATACGTCTTGTAGCTCTACGTGCGGCTGGGGAACTCAAACCCGATACCGTTATTGTAACTCACCACACCCAGCACAGGGAGGCAAACTTTGTCCAGGACAGGAATACGAAAACCATTCCTGCTTTGTTACTGCTTGCAGCGGGGGATCTACCACTCAAGGTAAAAAGGTTTAATTATAGAACAACTTTTGCTTTCCCTGACAGTAGATCTAGAATTCTAACATGACACGTGAATTCCGCTCTATAAACACGGTGAAACGAAAACGTGGTAAAAATATTCGTTATTCTAAGTAGAGTGACGTCATTCTATACAAAGTGACGTCATTCTTTTTGTAAAGTAAGTAAGTAAATTGTTAAACAAAGAAATAGTCTTCTTTCTATCGTGGTTTATCGTTCAATAAACCACAGTTGTGAGGTATGAGGCACAATAAAAAAACTACGAGGGCGATAGCCAGAGTGGTTTATTTATTGCATCTCATAACTAACAACCTGGCTTATTTAAGAAATAATCTTCTTTCTATCGTGGTATATCGTTCAATAAACCACAGTTGTGAGTTATGAGGCGCAATAAATAATCCATGAGGGCGATAGCCAGAGTGGTTTATTCATTGCGCTTCATAACTCACAACGTGGTTTATTGAACGATATACCACGATAGAAAGAAGATTATTTCGATTCTAACATGGACAATTCTTAGTGCAATGAAAACAAGTTCAAACTCTGAGTAAAAAACGCGGATGAAGATTTTGTTACATTAAATAACTCCCTCATTGAATGACGTCACTCGATATAGGATGACGTCACTCTTCATGGATTATTTCAGATTTTACCACGTTTTCCTTGCATTGTGTGTATAGAGCCAAAGTCGCGAGCCATGTTAGAATGAAATATAAACCACGATAGAGAGAAGATTATTTCGATTCTTACATGACCAATTCTCAATTTCAACAAGTTAAAACTTAGAGTAAAAACGCGGATGAAGATTATGCTCCATTGAATAACTCACTTATTTACTTCATACGGAATGACGTCACTTGACACAGAATGACGTCACTCTACATGGAATGTCCCAGATTTTACCACGCTTTCGTTCCACTGTGTTTATAAAGCCCGTTCCACTGTGTTTTTGGAGCCGAATTTTCCTGTCATGTTAGAGTGGAAAATAATCTGCATTGGCGTTTTTATTCTAAGTATGAACTTGCGCAGACGGTGCAGGCTGATCAGAGACAACACTTCTCGCAAATATCCGAAAGCCCCTTTATACTTGATGCAGACCATTATAGAAGGAAAAAAACGATCTGTTTAAAGTCAGCCTTATTGGTGATGAATCATTATCTCGTGGATTTATTAAACCCCCGCCCCCATTTTCGATGTGTTACGCGTGTATTACGACAGGGGCCTCATTCACATCAACAAAGCTTCAGTCTCAGACAACATATAAATAAAAGCACTTAAATCCTTTACCTTGCCTATCTCATCTCATTGTATTCATAAAGAGATGTAATTGATTAGTTAGGTCAGCAATTACAGTAGTCTTTGGTGCACCTAGGAATGTTGTTTTTTGTTCAATTCCATTTCAGTCATTGATGGAGCTTGGAGTTTGTGGAGCAACTATGGCTCGTGCTCAAAAACTTGTGGTTCCGGGACGAAATCTAGATATCGGACATGCACGAACCCAGCACCAAAAAATGGCGGATCTCCGTGCGTCGGGGTCAGTTCCCAGAATGCCGTGTGTCAAGCACAGCCATGCGCATGCACAGGATCGAAATGTCCGGGTAAAGTCATCTTTTTTGTTTACTTTTGAAGTAAAAATTGTTCATCCATGTCAGCATCACAGAACTATACAGGAACTATTATGGATTGCGTAGATCTTTAGAAATCAGCTGGGTCCGTATTCAACAAACATTCTGAAGAACATGCTTAGTCTTATTCTCCAGAATTTCGTCAATGTGAAAGTAATAGAACCTCTGGTTGGCTAAACAATTTGGTTAAGCTAATCAGAAGTTTTGTTGCCTTCACAGCCAGAAATTCTTTAAGATTTAGACAAAGAACGTTTTTCAAGAATGGAAGGTGAATATGGACCCTGCAGGGCCCACATCCGCAAACCATCTTATAAAAAATCCACAAATTCATTTCCAAGAGTATTTTTAAGGTAGTGGATCCGTAATAGAAAACGACTGTTTCCACTATAGTATTATCCCACAAAATTTGCTACGATTAAAAATGAGTACACTCTCGAGCCACTTTTTCCTTTTACTTTTTCCTTTTTAGAATTGAAATTTATAAATCTTTGACCACTATATTCCCATTTCAAAGAGACATGATAATTAACCCCCCTTATTCTGAATACTAATAAAAGTATCAACAAATAATTTCAAGATAGACATCAAAGAAATTTCTGGTCGGTAAAAAATGTGCAAAAGTATTATATCTGTATGAATTCATATCTATTAACCATCAAGAAATTGTATTCCCTGCTGCGCTAGAAGTGTAACGGGGTCTACTACCTTAATCTAATTCTCAAGAACTTTCTAAATTTGAAAGAAATACAACTTCTAATTAGCTGAACCAAATAATTTGGCCTATCAGAAATAGTGTTACTTTCTGAACTCTAGAATAATACTAAGAATAGAATGCAGGATGGTTGGTAAATACGAACCAAGACTGCACAGAACGTGACGTCAGATCTTGAACTTCAACCGACCGCATGTTTAGTCAAACCTATACGATATGAAGTCTTTCTGGGTCTCAGGGAATTGTGTTTGTCACCCGGATTTCACTGTAGGGATCTGTAGGTTTACTCATGTCACCCATATATTTTATTAGTTGTACGGTCAGGTGGCACGGAACTTGGAAACTTGCCTTCGGCTCGGGGTGACATAATTCACCACAGCCGTGAACAAGTTTCCAAGTCCCCTGCCACTTGACCGTACACTGATTTTATTATACAGCAAAGTTTTACCCTTTCAAAACGCGTTAAGCGAAATTTTCTTGTTTGAAAATCTCACGAATCGAGTGTGCTGACGAAGTAGAAATTCCCTTCGGAGTGCCCCAATTCAACCAAAACTGACGTCACTGGAAAATGACGTCACTAAAACGTGAAGTTTGGTGCATAATCGTGAAGTCTTGTGATCGATCGACGCCGCCATTTTGGATGTTGTGTTGCAAGTGCAGTGATGTTAACGGGGCACTCGAATGGGAAACTGGCTTTACGTGGTTTTTGCCAGGGCGCATGATATGTTCCCGGCATGTTAACCAATCAGATCACGAGAAATTCCTTTGTGGTATAAAAATATATTATTTCAAGCTTTCGGGTAGGATATCGAGAAATAGCAGTCAAAATATTTTTCGATCTTACACTGGTACAACCAGTGAAAATACCGATTTTCACGTTCTTGTTGCCTAGGTAAATTGCGCATGCCTAACAACCAGATGGGAAATATGACGTCATATACCTTTCATTTCTCGCGCTTGACGTAATATTGTAATGCGTTGCTATACGGGAGGGGTACGTCACGGGAAATAACGGAAAAGAACTGTACTGGATTTTGATAAAGCTCCTCCAAGAAAGAGTTAAAAGCATGAAATAAATAGAATATTTGTTTTTTTCGGTGAAAGACCGAAATTTATTTCATCTCGTGAACAACATCGGAAATTTTTTTCACTCGTGGCTGCGCCAATCGTGAAAATATTACCGATGGTGTCCAGTCCATGAAATAAATTTCGATCTTTGACCGAAAAAGACAAATATCCGCTATATATTATAGTATATTGATGACAGGAGTTCAAACTACAGACCCCTATGGACTGCACAAGTTGACCTGGTTTGATACTTTTTGCAGATGCATGAAGCATGTCTCATTTATATGCAGATACCAATTAAAAGTTGTAACAAATTAGAAGATGGCAAAAGGTTTCGGCACATGACAGTCCGCGCAGGCTGACATGGATCGATACCTTTTGCGAACGCATAAAACCCCCTTTTTCAAAGAGCATGACTTAGTTATATAAGTGGCTCTAAAATAGATATCAGTAACGGATTGTATGCTCATGGATCGTCTAGCCTAAAAACAGAGATGATCCTGTTAACCCTCAATCACACTATCCAGAGTTTTAACATCTTTCAGAAAGAAAGCTGTTTGAAACATTGTGCGAAAAAGAGAAATTGCTGATAACCATCATTTTCTCCTTTTCTCACAATATTTTTTATCCTTTTAGTGACTATGTGCACCCCTTTAGCTACATTTCACTTGTCGTCTGAGTGTGTGTTCACTTTGGACTTGTACGACGTTTTGTTGTTTACTTATAACCAGTCACACCGAACTCCTTCTCTCTACGTTCCGTTTTTGCCCAATGGACTCAAACTATTTTTGAATGGAGTGGAGTAAGTAGTAACTATTTGGAATGCGTTTACGAACTTCATGAAAAGACTAGGACGGATAGAGTACTTCAGAGCTTTGAGCTTGCTAATTTTTTTTTTGTGTCGTCCACCCCTTCCTTTAATTAGACCATGGACAACGTGTGTATAACGAGATGGGCGTACTATGAATGGAACGGCCCTACTTTGATCCTATCAGGGACGTGTTACAACGTGATGCGGTCGACAATCAGTAGGCATTATGTTTGCTAACAGACTGTCATTAAACTTTCTGCCTCCCTGCAACCTTTTTTATGATTTTGACTGGGTTAGACATTCTAAGAACCAATTTGGTGTAACGACGGCTTTGAAAAATAAATCGGGTAAACAAATAGCCTACGTGGGATAATTCTACGACTAATGGTTCTTACAATTTTTAAACAGTTGATGGAAAATGGGGAAGCTGGTTACCTTTCTCCTCCTGCTCACACACCTGTGGTACGGGAACCAAATCAAGATGGCGATACTGTAACAATCCGAGACCTAGTAATGGCGGCCATGCATGTACCGGAAATTCGACCGATGTTCAGTCTTGCCATTTAGTAGACTGTGTAGGACCTTCACCGGGTAATGATCCTTGTCATAGGCAGTCTTCCTCCTCCACCTCTTCCTCCTCTTCCTCCTTATCAGCATCATTATTATCGTGATCGTCGTCATCATCAGCAGCAGCATCAACAGCAGCATCATCATCATCAATAAGCGAAATGAATGACATCAGTTTTTTTATTAAATCCTCATATACATTTTCTTAACCCTTTTTCACACAGTCACAACTTTTTACGATCCTGAGAAAGTAGCCTTCTGAAAACATTGTGAGAAAAGAAGAAAATGCTGGTGACCAGACTATAATTCGTGACCCATCACGCAAACAGGGACCATCTGGGAATTCTGTACATCAGTTAGATGAAAACAGATCAACGATAGTGTAGGCCAGTTCAAGTTGATAATTCAAAAATGATTGTATAACAAGGTACAATGACCACTTTTCATACAATGAAAATTAAAGAAAATCTCATTAAAATGAAAAGCGTCAACCCTGGTCAGCCTGTGCAATTCGCGCCTCACTAGGGTTGACACTTTTCGCAGTTCCCTGATGGTTCCTTTTTGCGTGATGGTGTAAAGACGTGAGTTATTTCTAACGTGACCAAAAGACGACAAGCGAACAAACAAAATTTATTAGAACAAATATTAAACATTAACCAGAAGGATAGCAGACAGCAAAAGGCAGAAAGAAAGCGCAAAGAAATAGCAAACAGAAAAGAACAGAGACATTGACAAATAAAACAAAACAAAAGCACAATTAAGCACAAAAGTTCCTTATCACTGTCTGTCAATAGTTCTCAAAGTCTGGTATATTCTTTTTGTCACATATGGCAAAGGAATCCGCAGAATGGCATAGATCTACCTTTAATGTAATTAGAACCTTTCTTCCAATAATGGATTTATCAGTAAAGTTTGCTCTGAGCCAATTCAGTTTACAGTTCGTTTGTTCTAAATAAGTGAAGTATTTACTTCCCTCTGGTGCAATGTTTTAGGTTAACTCACAGTACTTCATTAGTTCTGTTGTGTTTTTGTAAGTTCTGTCTTCTACATGTATCAACAACACTGTACTTCACAAATAGAGAGGCGAGGAGCTGTAAGTTTAAAGCAGCCTCATAAGACATGCAATCAAAGCGATAAGCAAAGCTAAGCAACAAAGCTTATGAATAAAATAATTAACACAAACTAGAACAAAGCGCTAGAAAATAAATGCAAAACAACAGAAAGACGAAAAAGCACAGGAAAACTATCAACTCACCAAAACTAATGGTTAGGCCAGATAACTCATAGCTGGTCTAAGACCAAGCTTCAAAACTACAGAGTCTTCACCCTACAACTGCCCACAGCTTACTGCCTTACAATGTCTAATTTGACATAATTATATTATACATCATATACATAGCAGAAATTGTTAGAAAAGCATGACAGAGTGAGTTTTATTCAAACATTATGTAAAGGTTATACCATGAATACAGGTAGGTACACATCTGTTATCCCTGAACAATAACCCTTACCAAATTTGTCACAGATGGGTCATACTGGATATATCTTTGTGATAACTTGCTTGGTAAATTTCATCATGAAATTCAGTTAAATCCTTACTTGTAAGATCGTCGTTCATATTTTTCACTTAGATATTCCCTTTCATGCATATAAATGAGCCTTGATAGCTCAGTCGAAAGCGTACTGGATTTGAGAACAGTAAGTAGTGGGTTCGATACCCGACTCAGCCAATTTCATGCCATGGATTAATGATAGTCATTGTGACAGGATTCATTCCTCTCTCACCGCTGACCATTGTTTCGACGATGGTTATGTGAGAAAGCAGTTAGTTGCTTGGAAAGAAAATCGTGCAAATACTAGTAACAGAGACTCCAGAAAAGCATGACTGAAGTAATGTTGAAAACGGCGTCAAACACCAAAGAATCAATCAATAACGACATAGAATTTTCGTTTTAGAAATAGAATTGCAGCCGATCATTGGTAGCCCCATGCGATGCTCTTCTAACTGGAATCAGTTTTTTTTAAGTTGATCTTTGGTAAATTTCAGTGGACGGTGGTTGGTCACGTTGGTCATCATACGGTCAATGCACACGAACCTGTGGCTCTGCAACTCACACACGCCAAAGGACATGTTCGAATCCGGCACCTTCGAACGGCGGTAGTCTTTGCACGGGACCATCTGTGCAGACAAAAAGTTGCTCACTGCCAGCCTGCCCGGCAGGTAAGTCTTGAATATTTTCAATGACTCTGAGAAAGACGGCAGATCTGACCGAAATTTTGAGAAACTAGCATTTTCTCATTTTCCCACAATGTTTTCTACCATTCAAAAGGCACAGCCCTCAATTTGAACCATGTTTATGTTGTCGTCTGCAATTGCTATGGGTTTGAATATGTCCAAAATTTTGTCGTTTGTTAACGAGTCCTTCATCTGCTATAGAACGTTATGGAAAAAGACTTCAAGCTACAGTTTTTTACACAACATTCTCTTCATGAAAAACAAGTTGTTTAACTTTATTCTATCAAAATTACTACCGCCACCAGCTATGGTTTGGTTTTTATCAAAATATAGGTAATGCGGTAATGGGATGATAATATACACTTGAAAATTTTAGACTCTTGCGGAACTACTGTAGTCAGCGGAAACCGAATCGTTGGTGGGACTACGGCTCAGCATGGGCAATTTCCATGGCAGGTATCACTACGCTATTGGAACTCTCACATCTGTGGAGGAACTTTGATCAGCGACCAGTGGGTGCTTTCTGCTGCCCACTGTTTTGAGGAGTGAGTGAAACAAAATTGTTTTATCATCATCTTCTTCTTTCTTTTTCTTCTTTTTCTTCTTCTTCTTCTTCTTCGTCTGGGATTATAAGATCATCAATAAACCACAAAATCATGATTAATAGGTGTAGATAGCTCCAATGAACCTTATTTTTATGGACCCCTCCAGCGTAATCCACAAAATTTTGTGGGCGTCTAAATCAAGATCATATAGCACTTTTCACATAATTTTCTAATTTAACAATGAACGAGTCAGTTTTATTGGCATCAACATCTTCTTTGTTGATAAAAATCTTTTTAACAACACCATAAAAAAACAATTTCAGACTGCGCATATGTGCAAGCAGATCGTCGGTTTACTTCGAAAACCTTGTAACTGCAGCTTGTTACTTGCTACGAGGTTTTTGAAGTAAACAAGAAGATATTATTCTGCACTTATCGCAAATAACACACAAATCGTCACTTATAACAGCGTAATCGTGAAATGCACTACATGGACTATTTTCAGCTTCGGACTTAGTAGCAATCAATGGACGATCGGTGTAGGATTACACGACCAAAATTACGTCTACACCAGCAATATTGCACACGTTAGCCGGATATACGTCCACGAACAATATAATTCCAGATCAGAGAAAAACGACATCGCTTTGATTAAGTTGTCAAAGAAATTGGACACCACTGGTCGGTTAGTTATGTTTTTGCTAGTTGGGTTTGTTTATTCATATGACGCTTACAGTATTTTCTACTCCAATTTCGCAGCGAGCATTTCCAATTGAAACATCTATAAAATTGAGACCGATATTCTCTTTTTGGTTTCAGTCTAATAATTGGACACCACTGGTCGGTTAGTTATGTTTTTGCTAGTTGGGTTTGTTTATTAATATAACCTCTTTTGGTTTCAGTCTAATATATCCATCAAGAGTTTTCTTATCTTATACACATTTGATTTCACAATTGTGTGACGTCATTTTTAACGTCTTTTTGTACGTAATTCATAGTCTATGTGAATCAAGAATTCTAACATGACACGTGAATTCGGCTCCATAAACACAGTGAAGCGAAAGCGTAGTAAATCTACGGTATTCCATATACAGTGACGTCATTCTAAACAGGATGATGCTGTATAAAGTAAGTTATTCAATATAATCTGCATCCGGGTTTTTACTCTGAGTATGACCCTGTTTTCCTTTGATTAAGACTTGGTCATGTTAGAATCGAAATAATCGTCTTTCTAGCGTGGTTTATCATTACATAAACCACACATGTGAGTTATGAGGCACAATGGATATTCCACGACGGCGAAAGATGGTTTTGCATCTACCAGTCTACTATTTGTGAAATATGGTCATGTGACAAAAGTAATCTGATACTTGTTAGCATTTGAGATATATTTTTGAAGCTCGTCAAGAAAAAATGTTATTTACCTCACCAAATGCTCGCTTAATGAGATCTTTCTCATGAATCATTTAACTCTTAACCAAACGACAAAATTTTGGACTAGTCCAAATTAAAAGCATCTGCAGACGACAAAATAGATGTGACTCAAAAATCGAAATTTGGATTTGGGGACGGTAGAAAACATTGTAGAAAAGGGAGAAAATGCTGGTTACCAACATTTTCTCCTTTTGTACAATTTTTTCAAAAGCTTTCTCTCTCATGGTCGTTAAAAGTCGGAATTGTGCGGTAAAGAGTTAATAAAAATTTCTCTCAAACCGATCCTATATTTCTATAATTCCGGCGGTGTAATGCAGAGAAATGGAACCCCCCCCACCAAATAACCCCTGTGTCATTTCACTTCGTAGAGGAATGACCCGGATCATTATTCTACGTAGGTAGAATAATGACCCGGGTCATTCCTCTACTTAGTGAAATGTTCCATGGGTCGTTTTTCTACGTGGTGAATTGGCCCATGGTTCATTTTGTAGGTAATTATTCTGCATTACACCGGCACATACTCATGATACTGAATGAATACAAAACATTGCTTGTTACTCGAAAGTATGTGGATGCATTCAGTTTTTTACGTCATTCATAGCCAGTAGGCACCTGATGGTAGCAGGCAAGGTGTTGTCTCTGCATGCATTCACTTTTCCAATACAGTGTAGAAATTAAAAATGTCCGAGACCTAAGTCCTAAACATGTTTGTAATTTGTTTTTGGTGTTGAATCCTAATACTGTTATTCCTCTGTACAGGTACATTCGACCTGCTTGTTTACCCCACTCACAAGACTCCTACGACCATGACCATTGTTACGTGTCTGGGTGGGGAGCAAAGTACTATGGTACATTTTTCTGTCATTTACTTTAACAATCTCTGTCTGTCTGTCTGTCTGTCTGTCTGTTTCTCTCTCTCTCTCTCTCTCTCTCTCTCTCTTTTCTCTGGAATGTAGTCGGTGCATTCTGAGAATATTTTATCGCAGAAACCTCAGAAAACCAAACAAATATATACACGAGTTGCTACATGTCTCATAGCTCTCCTACATCTGGCTCGGTTTCAGTCCGACCACTTTGTTCCTTTTTAAAACAGCGATTACGTAATCGCTGTTTTAACAATATTGGTTTTGAACTGTATGGATTATTTTCGATGCGCCTTTTGATAAGCACCCCCTGGCGACAAAAATTCGGTGTCCACCTCTGTTTTTATATCTGGACGTTGCTGTGTCAAAAATTTCACATGTTTGTTGAAGTAAAGTCCAAAAATAATATCAAAAACAAAAATACATTACTCCAGCCCTTTGACCAAAAAGACGTTAGTCTCTAGATATAGGATGGCCTGGGTTTCCGCCTGATTTTTTTTCTTTTATATACGGGTTGCAAAAAGTGAAAAGGAACATTCGGTTATTTGCATAAAGGCTGATCCGAGACGACACTTAACGCAAATGTCCGAATGACCTTTTTCTGCGTGTTGCAGGCCGTATTATATAGAATACCTTCTTATTTTCAATTGTACTGAATCATATCTGTGCTTAAACCTTATGCCCACACCCAACCATTTTCAATCTACAGATGAAGATGGCAATGCGCCTGGTACTAGATATTTAAATTTTGTTCAGCTGGATACCATTACAAATAGTTACTGTAGAAGTCTGATGGGTTGGAACAGTATTTACAATACCAATATATGCGCCGGGGCCATCCGGGGAGGTGGCAAGGATACCTGTCAGGTATGTGAAAAGCCTGCTTGATTGCTATGTCAGTTATATGGCCAGATGGTTGATTGGTTGGTCCGTCCGTCAAAAATATTTACTGTAAAAGTTTGATGGGATGAAAAAGTATCTACAATAGCAATATATGTGTAGGGGCCATTCGGGGAGGTGTTAGGATACTTGTCAGGTACGTGCAAAACCTGCTTCCTTGATATGTTGGTTGGCCGTCTTTTGGTCGGTCCGTCCGTCTATTTGTCACCGGCTTGCTTGATCGATCGATCAATCAATCGATCAATTCATTCATTCATTCATTCATCGATGACCATATGAGCTACCGACCAATCCACCGTATGTCCTGTTATATTTGATTGATGCTCGACCTATATCAAAAGTGTAGTGAATGGATATATACAGGTAGAAGGAAAGGAATGTTTTCAAAAAAAAATGTAGTTTATTTTTGGAAACTAGGAATTTGCCTGGTATGAGAATTTTAAACTGGAAAAATTGTGCAGGGAGTGCAAAAGAACGCATGCTGAAAATATGACACTTTAAGAGTGTATCATAATCAGATTTTTCACTCGACCTCCTAAAGCCAGGTCAATTCCCGAGGAGTGAGGATAAAGGTTTCAACAGGATTCATCAGAGCTCCAGATAAAGGTAGTGACTTTGATTTTGAAATCAAAATATAGTAATCATTTGTTAAGTCAAACCCTATGTTACGTGTACTCATCAGAATAGTCTCATAGAGACGATTCTAATGAGTGCCCACAGCATGGGATTTAAAAGAGAACTAATGGATTTAGAATACCATCACTCCCCCTTATCTGGAGCTCTGATGCATTTGAGCTTTTTAGCGATGTTCATGTGGGAAAGCATACAGTAGCTTGGGAAGTTATTTTGTACAAAGCACTGGTAAAAGAAACGCCAGGAAAGCAATGATAGAGACACAGGCCGCTTCTATATTACGTCGGTTTACTTTAAAAACCTCGTAACTACAGCTTGACACAAGCGTAGTTACGAGGTTTTTCAAGTAAACCGACGATAAATTGCTTGATGTTGAAAACAGCGGCAATCGCCATACATACATACAAATAATCTAGTTATACCCCCTACAACGCAGTGGAGAGGGTATCGCAGTGGAAGAGGAAGCGGTATACTGGAATCACCATGGCAGTCTGTCTGTCCGTCTGTCCGTAGACACAACTTTGTCCGGAGCAATGCTCCTACAGTTTTTCGCGTACTGAAGTCGAATTTACACACAGGTTATATATATAAAATTGCGCATGTGCAATTTTAATCACCCTGCTGCGATTTATCTCCCCTCGAACTTTTTCAGCTCTGACTTTTGTACTTAACCATTCTGTAACCTGTGACGAAAACCTGTTTTGTGACAAGAAGCTGGTGGAGGGTATAATCACATTTAGTGATAGCTCTAGTTGGTATTGTTCACAGGGTGACTCTGGAGGACCGTTGGTGTGTCAGAAAAATGGGCTCTGGAACATCGTTGGTGTAACGTCATGGGGCGATGGGTGTGGTAAGAGTCTGAGTCCCGGGGTTTACACCCGAGTCACGTCATATCTGAACTGGATTCACCAGAAAATGGGATCTTAGTTGAAAACGTCGTTATTTATTATATCTATTTACGATTACATAAAAAAGTTGTTATAATTGCTGCTATCATCGACTTTGTCGTTCTTGTGCTTGGTAGATAGATAGATAGATAGATAGATAGATAGATAGATGGGTAGATGGATGAGAAAGATAGATAGATAGATAGATAGATGGGTAGATAGATGAGATAGATAGATAGATTAGATAGATAGATAAGATAGATAGATAGATGAGATAGATAGATGGATGGATGAGATAGATAGATAGATAGATAGATAGATAGCTAGATGGATGGATGGTTAGATAGATAGATAGATAGATAGATAGATAGACAGCTAGATAGATAGATAGATAGATAGATAGATAGATAGATGTTTCTGATTGTAAAAACTACGTTTAACCCATTACCACACCATCCCTACTTTTGACGCCCCTGAGAAAGAAGCTTTTTGACAACACTGGGAAAAGGAGAAAACGCCGGTAACCAGCATTTTCTCCTTTTCCCACAGTGTTTTCTACCCTTCCCAGAACAAATTTCAATTTCTCAGTCACCTTTAGTTTGTAGTCTGCAAATGCTTTCAATTTGAACCAGTGTAAAATTTTGTCGTTTGGTAAAGAGTTAATTTACATAACGATACACCTATAGTCGTATTCAGTCAGTTTCCAACAAGGTTTTGAGCCATTTCATCCTCATTTTATGTAACTATAATCTTTCCTATGTCTGCCTGACAAATATTGCCTCTGATGCCGTATGACTGCACAGATTACGATGGATAGAAAACAGAGGATAATCAACTGGTTATTTTTGATATGAAAAATATCTCACCAGGATGCGTTGTTAGGCGTTGAAAAAACGAGTGCGCAGCACGAGTTTTTTTAACGCCTTCCGACGCATCCGAGTGAGATATTTTTCATATCAAAAATAACCAGTTGATTATTCTATTTATTATATACCTTATTATTAACATTATTAATTTTGATTTTTCGTTTGAAAGTCGAAATCAATACTTTGGATAGAGAGAAGAAATCAGGGACATAGTGTGGATGAATACACAATTTAAAAGAACAGAACTGAGAAAAGTAGTTGGATTGTCTGGTTGAATATATAGAACTTACAATTAACACTATCTATAAGTGCTTAATGAAAAAAGTAGTTCCTAAACTACGGCAGGAAGTGAAAGTTAAAGTTAATATCGTCACTAGTGATGATATCAAAATTTATTACACTGGGAAATTCCAGGATTTCACTGCTAGGTATATGATAAATGCCTGTCATGCATTGGAGACTTTCCCAGCTGTCACTGTTGTCGTTTCCGGTTCTAAATGAGCTTAAATCCTTTGTTTTTCTTCATCCTGTACACTATGTTTATCGATTATTTACCCATGCTTTAAAAAAGTAAAAAAAAAATCTCTGATAACAACCATTTATTTTTATTCCCGCAAAGCATTTAATTGCCTCTTTCTCGAAGTTCGACAAAACCCGGAGATGTATGCTCAGATTATTGCTAACAGCTTTTGCTGTGTCTGACACAGGTGAGAGGCTTATCAAAAATTATCAAGAATAAGAAAATTATTATGTAACAAAGCCTGATTACCTCCCTTTAAGAAGCCCGAAATGTTGGGTATTTTTTTTACGATTTTGGTTAGAACATGTCACATAAATCGGACAAGTGTTAGTTCAAAGTCAAACTGCACGTTGCGTGCTGTGATGTTTTGATCTCAAAAAGTAACTAAGATAATCATCCACCTGATTAAGACTTTCTATTTTTCAGCGTAATTCAGTCACAAGGACTTTTTTTCATCACATAACCTCCCTTGTTTTCAGTATAATATAACAGTTACGCATTGTCTTATCTTTGATATCACAATTGTGTGACATAATTGTTGACGTCATTCTGTTCTTATTTTATAGAAGTTAACTGGATTTCATGGATATTACCGCGGGTGCATCTATAGATGCTTTTCCAACTTCTGATCTCGAATGTAAGAAACGATCAATAAAATTTATTAGAATCGTCAATTAAAAAAAAACAATTTAAAACTCACCAAAGGCATGCTTAATAACATTTTCTATAAAATCGTTGAATAAAATTTGATCTCAAACACCAACTGATTCAAGATAAGCACTATATGTGACGTCATTTGTGACGTCATGTTGTACTATTTTCAGAGAAGTGAGTTTTGCTATTTAATTATTCGAGGCAATTACGACTGTTAGTGCATGGTTTCGAAAATTCTTGCATGAAGTTCGAGAGAAATCGTTATGTGATGGAAATAAATCTAGTTGTTGGTGGCTTTTAAAATTAGATTACATTAATCTCGTATGCAAGAAATGTTGCTAGATCTATTACTCTCGCCAAGGGCTCGTTGAATAACACTTTTTTTCTAAACTGAATGATAAGATTTTATTTAAGCGCCAGATTATGTGACAGCTCCAGCTAGAGGTACCGTTTTTTATTTCAAAATTGAAAATAATAATGATTTTTTACTAAACCCTATGCTATGGGTGCTCATTAGAATCGTCTTATTGAGACGATTCTAATGAGTACCCACAACATAGGGTTTCCAAAAGAAGTAATGGATTTAGAATACCACCCACTCCTTCTTTTACTTGGAGCTCTGAATGCAATATACTAAATAACAACCTATTAAGTTTTAAAGTCAGTATCTAAAAATAACGTTTGTCTCTTGCCCGACTACAAAGGACAACACCAATAAAGGAGGATTCTATGAGAGTTGAAGTGAGTACAAGAGCGACGGGGATCCAATACAGTTTGTCCATCGTGCAGGCTTCGTCATCTTCTGAAACAAGAAAAGAACGGATTAGATCTAGTCGACTTCGATTGAAAATCGTCACAACTCAATAGAAGGCACAAGCCTCGTTTTGAAAAAATCCGTATTGGACTCAAACCTTGTTTTGAAAAATCTGTGTTGGACTCTAGCCACGTTTTGAAAAATCCGTATTGGATTCTTGCCTCGTTCTAAAAAATCTGTATTGGACTCTACATTGTCTAATATAGGCATAGATATAGATATTATATACTCACGTGGTATTATTAAAGCGATTTCATTGGACGATAAATTGTAGGTGTGAAATAACTAAAATTATCTTTTCAGTTCGATATTCATAACCCAAATATTGCTGTGTCAAAGTTATGTTTTGGGGAATAATATAACATTATCGGACAGTGTAGATCAAAGATCAGACTTCACATTCTGTGAAGTCTGATCTTGATCTACACTGTCCGCAAAAGGTCGGCTTGTCTCGCTTACCAGCCAAAGGGTTAAGTGTAACCATTACGATGCGCATTCACCAACCATTTTTAAGAATATCCTTCGGCATATCTGGAGAATTTTCTGAATTTAAAAGCATTGCAATTTTTAATTGGCCTAGCTTTTGTTTTAGTCAATTATTAATTTCGCTGCTTTCTATGTATCAAATTTCGTTAAAAAAGAGAAAGAAGACCGCTGGCCAAGACCATGCGGCTTGAAAACGCGGCAAGAAGATCAAATAACCGTCATGTAAAGCATATGATGTTTCTATGCGGCGGCTTTTTCACTTTTTTGTTAACATGTTCCAAAATATATTGAAATTAAAAGCCAGTAAATTATTTGAATACGGTGATGCTCCTGGCTTCTTTTGTGAAGAAGCAAACTTGTATAGAATGACTTCTGTATTAGCACGCTTTCGTCGCACTGTTTCTATCGAACCGACTTCACGCCTTTTATTAGACAGATAAAGAGATAACTTTGTATATGTAACCTTGTTCGAGTGTGACACCAGCTTCAGAATCGGGGTTTTCGTCTGTGACGGTTACTTCTGTCTCAAGTCTGACAAACTCATCCGCTTGACGTCTTCTTCTGGCGTTGCTATCGCAAGACTATAATGAACATCACGGTGACTCCGTAAATTATTCGAAGAACAAATAAAACGATGTAACGTGGCTTGCAATGCGCGCAAAGGGGCATTCGGACATTAGCGTAAAGTGTCGTCTCGGATCAGCCTGCGCAGTCCGCGCAGGCTGATCCGAGTCGGCATTTTACCACCACCGTAGATTGTGTGCCAAAACAGAAAATTACATAAAAAGCGAAAGTGTGGTCTCGGATCAGCCTTTCCGCATATGTCCGAATGTCCCTATTCGTGTGTTGCAAGCCATTTTTTATGATGTTATTAGTTTAGGTCACATGTGATTACATGACTGTCTTAGACAAGATTAACTCATGATGACATGATGATTCACTTTTGTATTTGTGAATAATTCAATATCAGCCGTTTTCATGAACATTGTCGAGTTCTGATTGGCTGATTTTTTTTTTTTTTTTTTTCATAGCTCCATGAAAGAAATAGAATTCAGCAGTGCCGGGACTATTTCTGCAGTAGATCTAATGTAAACAAACATATAAGAGATTTCATAATGGTTTTCTTTCTGATTTCTGATCTTTATCAAATCAGAAGTTCAACTTGCTAGCTTGCTAACTTGCTAGCTGAATATATTTTCTCTAAATGTTGAAAAAAGTATCCGACAGTAAATTCAAAAAGAGAGCTGAAAGCTCATTGTAACTTTGCTGGGTTCTAACACTAATTTTTTTCAAATTAGCTCTAGCGTATTGAACTTCTAAAAATAAATCTACTAAACCTGCAAATGTTCAATAATGAAATGACATCACGAATTTACGTCATTGTTACGTCATAAACCAGCAGTTTTACCGCACTTTGAATTATGAATGAAAATTTTGATATTAAATAAATACGCAGTGTCAGATTTTCAGTGAAAAGAGTAGTTAGATGTAGTATTTTTCGAGTGCATATTTGTTGTCTGTTATATTGAATTATAAGGAATGAAGAGAAATTTGTTTTGTTTTCATGATGGAGATATGAAAAAAAAAAACTTATCACACTTTTGTATAAAACCAGCAGAGATGACACTTTACGACTACATTAGATTTTGTGCTGCAGTAGACTTGTGCAAAACAGAAAATTACATAAAAACGGAGAGTGCCATCTCGGATTAGCCTGCGCGGACTGCGCAGGTTAATCCGAGACGACATTTTTCGCAAATGTCCGAAAGCCTCTTTTCTCGGGTTGTAGGCCAAATGGTCTACAGAAAATGAGGGCTATCATCAGTCTCAGTAACATTCTGATTGGTTAATTATCTTCCAAACTCGGGTTACAGGGCATCCTCGGTGACTCAGTCTCGAGTCATTCTATAATCGCCCCTGGGTTATTTCACTGGCGTTTCTTCATTCTCATGAATTATCCATGAAGCATTTTGATTGGTGACCCCTTATTTTCTTTCAGAAAATTTAAACTATTTTTATCACAAATACGCCATCATTTCTATGTTTTACTTGTCGATATCCACTCACATCATTAGGTCCAAATAAGACTTATCGATACTTAAAAATATGACGGTGCCTATCAACACCACAGTCAAGAAGCGTTTAAAAGAGGTTTTTGGCGTAACAGTGAAAGATTGCCGGTCAAAATCGTACTCGAAGACCTATAGTTTCGTTGCTGAATTGCAGAATGGCGTATGTCACAGGAGACAAGCATGCCGACGGCCGCCATATTTGTTTTAAAAAACTCTGATTTTCTTTCAAGGGTGTTTAGTCATTGAAGAATTGAAATTATCCTCTCTGCAACAGAGTCCTGTCATTCTGTAATTGGATTTCCGATTGGCTATTAGGGTTCTTACGAACAAATTTCAGTACAAAGAAACAAATGAACAATACATAGCAGTAGTATTGGGATCTGGCAGTACTCGAACCTAGACAGCCTAGAGGAAAGGCCAACACCATTCTCTTTAGCTCAGTAGAAATGGTGTAATCCTTTCGTCTAAGCGTTCTAGGTTCGAATTTTGCCTCTTAAAGTCGGTGGTTATAGTGTCAACAGTGTTGGCATTTCGTCCGGGCGTTCTAGGTTTGAATCCTGCCCGGTCCCTGTATTTCTGCTATGCACTTGTTCATTTGATTCTTTGTCACGGACTTTGTTCGTAAGGTGGTACTTCCCAACCATATACATATTCACTTGAAACGACGATTTCCTGGTCAATTTTTCCAGAGGCGATGCATGGAGAGTAGCGTAATGCTGTAAACCTGGGTTCCGAGGTTTACAAGGTAACAATGAAAATATATCCGACCTTTCGATTGACCAAGTATAGTTTTTTTCGTTTGGGAACATAGTCGTTAATTGAACAAAACAGTGGTTTCGCGTACAGACAAATCGTTTGACAAGACAACCTGCACTAACCTCAAGAAGATTGGCGATTTTATAGGTATGCCTCAAGTGACAGGACTAGTTCTTTAGAAGGGTAGAAAACATTATGAAAAACGTAGAAAATGCTGGTTAGCAGGATTTCCTCTTTTCACAATGTTTTCAAAATGTTACCTCCCTAGGGTTGTAAAAAAAGTCGGATCGTTCGGCATACGGTTGCTCAACAGGGTTCGTTTTCACTAACCATTTTCAAGAGCGTTCTTAGTCTTACCCTTCAAGATTTTCTGACTGTGAAAGTAACAGAACTTCTGATTGGCTTAACCAAATGGTTAAGCCAATCAGAAGTTATGTTACTTTCACATTGCTGATCTTCCTATAACAACTACAACAACAAAAACTTACATAATTGCATCGGCTTTCAGATATGTCGCCATAACAGAAACCAACCGTGGCTTGAAAGTAGACTTTCGGCGTGGTGCCAAGATAAAAGGCGCCAAAAGCCGGTGTTTCAACCACGTGCAGTTCATTAAAATAGTCTGTGATTTCACTGGTCCAAGTGAACGGTTGCACCTCCCCCAGTGCTCCGTCACTGTAGATGGAACACCTGTGAGGAAAAATAACCGAAAGATAAAATGCACCGTAAATCATACAGCTGCACCCGTCAACTCTCGCAAACATAAGTCTTCTAATCCTTTGCCACACAATGACGACCTTTGACGACCCTGAGGTAGAAGTCTTTTGAAAACATTCTGGGAAAAAGAAGACAATGCTGGTAACCAGCATTTTCTCCTTTTCCCACAATGTTTTCTAACCTTCCCAAAGCAAATTTTGACTTTTCAGTCATATTTATTTTGTCGTCTGCAAATGCTTTCAATTTGGACCGGTCTATAAATTTGTCGTTTGGTAAAGATTTAGGGATTACTCCCCGATTTTATCAATAAATATCGTGTAACATGGACATTTTCAAGAATCCTATTCGGCTAATATCGGCAGGTTCCGTCGTTTGATATCGGAGTTTGGGGCCGTAGACTCACGAACTCATCGGTAAATATCGTGTAACATCGACTCGACATTTATTCATCTTTAAATGTGAGAGTTAGGGGGGTGTAGACCTTAAAAGTGAATCAAATGGTCATTTAATTGGTTGAGATAGACCATCTCAACCAATCAGACGAGTTGTTTCGGAAACTAGGTTGATTGATTGATGAGCTACTGGGGGTTGGCGTATCCTTATCGGCCAACTTTTAATTTTAAGATCCTACATGTGTTCTTTGCCTAACATAATTTATACAGCAGTCGGTTAAAGAGAACGCACTCAGTTTGAAATATGTGACCCATCACGCGAAAAGGGATCTTTCAACGCTGGTCAGCCTGCGAACTGCACAGGCTGACCAGCGTTGAAACCTTTTGCTTTTATGACATTTTCTGTATGGAAAGTTCTCATTTTAACTTCTTGTACCATCTTTATTTTTAAATTATCAACTTAAATTGACCTGCACTATAGTTGATCTAATTGATGTACAGAATTCCCAGATGGTCCCTTTTTGCATGATGGGTCACATATGAAATGTCACACAAGCGCAAAAAAAAAATTCCTTCTACAGCTGATTTCCATGATAGGTTCCAGTCGGTCATTAATCCTTATCGTTCCAAATATTTAAATGAAATTCTCAAGCCGATAGTAAAAATCCAGACTTTGCTATTTCAAACTTATTTGTATGAGAAAAACATCCTTTGATTCCTCTACAGTATTACATTGGTCCTAATATGGGGACTACTTGGCTTTTATCCTTGATTTTCTTATACCATACAGCAATGTTATTGAGATAATCTCTCAGTTAAATCTAGTTTGATTGGTTTACAAAATCATATATACGTATTTTATGATTATTGAGAAAGTATTTTAAGTCAAATTACAAGGAACTGAGAGGATATTTGTCTTTTTTTTTAGGTGAAAGATCACCATCGGTAATATTTTCACGAGTGGGGCAGCCACGAGTGAAAATATTACCGATGGTGTTCACGAGATGAAATAAATTCCGATCTTTCACCGAAAAAAAAACCCCAAATATTCTCTTTATTTCATGCTATTAACCCTTTCTGGGAGGAGCTTTATCAAAATCCAGTACGGTTCTTTTCTGTCATTCCCCGTGGCGTATCCCTCCCGCATTATAATATTACGTCAAGCGCGGTAAAGTAAATGACGTTATATTTCCATCTGGTTGTGAGGCACGCGCAATTTACCTAGGCAACAAGAACATGAAAATCGGTATTTTCACTGGTCGTACCCGTGTAATATCAAAAATATTTTCACTGCTATTTCTCGATATCGAAAAGCATGAAATAATGTGCGCATATATAAAAAAATCATGTAACATTTGTTGCAACATCCCCAAGGGAAACAAGGATAAAAACAAAGGAATACGGGTAAAAGGGTCTGTTATATTTGGTCTTTATCTGGCAAGACAGTCAATTTGACTCACAGGAATGGTCCCAATATCAAAACCTCGAAGTTTCATTAGAAAAGCAATAAAGTTAAAGATCAACTTACCCGCTTGTTATGAGTGCTATTGTCACACCTGATCCGGCAGATGAGAAATCGTTGTTGTTTGACACAAGCAGTGTGTCAACATATATCCCCACATTATCTGAGATAGAAAATGAAAATTTCACAGGAAAAAAAGGCAAAATCTAGAAATGAGCTAAAATAGTGTTATGGCACTTTATGGCACTGAAGTTATCAAAGTAGCAATAAGACCCCCTTCCACACACACAGACACACACCACACATACCGTAGGCGAAAAGGGGCATTCGGACATTGCCGAATAGTGACGTAAAGTGTCGTCTCGGATCACCTCGCGTAGGTTGGTCAGAAACGACATTTTTCATGTTATGTAATTTTCTGTTTCGTCGTAAAATTATGATTCTAACATGACACGCGACTTTGGCTCTATAAACACAGTGCAAGGAAAACGTGGTAAAATCTGCGACAATCCATGTAGAGTGACGTCATTTAATGAGTGAGTTATTCAATGGAACATAATCTTCATCCGCGTTTTTACTCTTAGTTTGAACTTGTTTTCATTTTACTAAGAATTGGCCAAGTTAGAATCGAAATAATCTTCTTTCTATCGTGGTATATCTATCGCCCGCGTGGATTATCCATTGTGCCTCATAACTCACAACTGTGGTTTATTGAACGATATACCATGATAGAAAGATGATTATTTCTTAATTCTAAGAAGGCAAAGTGGCTCGGTTAAAGTAGCACAATGATACTCATTTTTAATCTCAGCAAATTTTGTAGGATAATATTAAAGTGGAAATAGCTGTGTTCTATTACGGGTCCACTACGTTAAGTTGCTGCTTGTATAGATTGTATACTGTTTAACTGCACTACTCGTACTTTGATAAGGATCACTTACATATTTCTGTATGGGTTTAAAAGTTACAACAGTTTTGCATAAACTCTTTACCATACTGTAAAACTCTAGATTTGTCCAAGGTGAAAGCATTTACTGACCAAAAACTAAATGCAACGTGCACTATGCTGTCTGTAATAGGGTAGAAAGCATTGTTGAAAAAGGAGAAAATGCTGGGGTACCAAAGGCTTCTTTCTCAGTGTCTTTAACAGTTGGCATTGTGAGGTAAAGGCTTAAAGATCCATTTCCACTGATCATTTTATTGATCAGTGTGGCAATGTAACATATTGTAAATCCATACATGATACATGCCACATATATATTTAGAGTGAATCTTTTAGGGTGATCCCTGGCAAATTTTGAGTAGTATATATTAACGCCGTTTTCAAATGTCTTTCTGACTGCTTCCCAATAAAAGCACATCGTAGAAACAATAATCAGCTCTGAGAGAGGAACGAATCCAGGCGCCTTGATAATCATAAAAGCTGAGATAGAAAATGTGGTCGAGTTGAATATTTGAACCAGAGACCTCTCGTTACAAAGCCTATATGTTATCAACGGAGCAACAGGACGTGCCCAAGTGGATTTAACTCTTTACCAAACGACAAAAAATTAGACTGGTCCAAATTGAAAGGATTTGCAGAGTGAGACGACAAATTAAATGTAACTGAAATAATGATTTTTGTTTTGGATGGGGAAGAAAACATTGTGGGAAAAGGCTTCTTATGCAGGGTTGGTTACCAGCATTTTCTCGATTTCCCACAATGTTTTCAAAAGGCTTCTTACACAGGGGTGGTTACCAGCATTTTCTCCATTTCCCACAATGTTTTCAAAAGGCTTCTTATACAGGGGTGGTTAAAAGTCGTTATTGTGTCACGGGTAACGAGTTAAAAGGTATAAAAACTAACTTCCTATCTATGAATGCAGAACTTACCACGTGGTGCGTGGGGTGCCAAATCTATGTCATCTGAAAAAGGAAATGAGAAGCGCTCTAGCATAAAGGGATTTGGTGCATCACCCTCATGTATTATTCCAAGCAAGTCATCATATAATTATCGAATCATAAGATTATTTTTGTCGAACCGTGAACTGGATGAATCTTCATCTATACTATTCAAACTTTGATAGGAATCACTCACATATTTCTGTATGGATTTATATGTTACAACAGTTTTGCATAAACTCTTCCATATTGTAAAATTCTAGGTCTCTCCAAGTTGAAAGCATTTTCTCACCAAAAACACTACGCTGTCTGTCATAGGGTCCACAACATCGTTGGAAAAGGAGAAAATGCTGGTATCCAGCATTTTCTCCTTTTCAAACAATGTTTTCCAAAGACATCTTTCTCAATGCCTTTAACAGTCTTGCACTGTGAGGTAAAGGCTTAAAGATCCATTGCCACTGGTCATTTTATTGATCAATGTGGCAATGTAACATATTGTAAAACAGTATATGATTCATGCCACATATATATTTAGAGTGAATCTTTTAGAGTGATCCCTAGCAAATGTTGAGTAGTATAGACTGGTCCAGTTACTTACAGAGAGTGTACCGAAAAGAAAGCTTGTCGACCCAGTTGTCAACGGTTGTCGACTTAGGTCCTGAGTCGACAGTTTTTTCCAATGAAATATTTTTTTCACAGAAAATGGCTGATATATATATGTGTGACCCGTCACGCAAAAACGGGCCTTCTGGGAACTGCGAAAAGTGTCAACCCTGGTCAGACTGCGCGAATTACGCAGGCTGACCAGGGTTGACGATTTTCGCTTTAATGACATTTTCTGTATGAAAAGTGGTCATTGTACCTTGTTATACAATCATAATTAATTATCAGCTTAAACTGACCTGCAAGAGTCGTTGATCTGTTTTCATCTATTGATGTACAGAAATCCCAGATGGTCTCTTTTTGCGTGATGGGTCGCATTAAATTACAATTATGAAACCATCTGCATGGTAAACACGCATTCCTCAAAAGAAGAATTGCGATAGAGAATAAAAAAAACGAATCCTAAAAAGAAGAAAGGTCTGAAGTCTCAGCATATCCCTTATTACTTGAATATTCATCAATGAAGAGTCTTACAATCGCGTTCCAGCATATTACTCTATAACTTTCCCTCTTAGTCTTGAGCAGAAACATCTTGGATCATTTCCCCAACGTTCAAATTGTTATACATAATATTCATAAAAACAACTGTGACTAAGGAAATCAAAGTGTTGAGAACGCTGAAGTGGTATTTGTCAAGGATACCGTTGTGTGAAATGAATTGAAGGAATAAGATAAACGAACTAAGCAAATGAATACCTTTTTGATTGAAGGGAGAGTACTCACGACAAAGTTAGGATCATTTGTGTAATGGTGGTCTCCCTTTGATCATTAGGAGGAGTCAGGAGTAACGTCCCATGACAGTACGATGCATGGTGGATAAAGAGAGAAACCATGTGACTATATCGAATAAAATCATGTTTGCACCTGAAAGCTATTATTTTGAGTACCTTTGGCCGTAAACATTTAATTCCCAAAATTACAATCAATTTATTTCGATCTATAAATATCAATACCCAATCAAATAGAGTAGCGCGTAATCATGGGATGAACAAGCCATGGAACGAACTGGTTTTGGAATGAAAATATCCAGGACCAAGTAATCGGGTGACAAACTCTGTATCATTGCACCAATAGAAGGCTATGAGCGAGTGAAGCTATTTCAATCAAAAAGCTTGCGGAAACTAAATTGACCAATACCAAAAGGTAATGCGCAGGCTGGCCTGGATGGAAACTGTTTGCAGATGTATTAAATATCTTTTTCACAGAATATGGTTGAAATGTTCGAATTCTTACCATTTCCACCATCATTCAGATCTTCGTCAACAAGACCATTGCAGTCATCGTCAATCATATCGCCTGGTACAGAATCACGTGCTGCTCCCAACAGTGTCTTCGATGAATTCACAGGAACACACTGAAATAATAATGATAAAAAGGCATGTCCTGTTTGCTGAAATGGGTTTTATTACCGCTTTCAACATTATTTTCGTATTTGAGCCATGCTCTGGAAAAATGAGGCATCTGCGAAACGTATCGACCCAGGTCAGCCTGCGCAGTCCGCGCAGGCTGACCTGGGCCGATACTTTTCGCTATTGGTCAAGTTTCTGTAAGTTCAAAGACCAGTCTACCTCGTGACTCAGTCACTTGTTACACGAAATTAATTTATAAGTATGTTATATTTGGCCTGGTATAGCACAGCACGTTGATGCATTAGGCTATCTTTTGCCAGATAAAGGCTTAGTCATTTTTATCAATTTTTTTTTAAATCTTTTTTTCTTTTGTTAATTTTTTATTTTATTTTTTTTTTAGTCTTTTTTTTTTTAGATCTCATTAGTGCTATTGCGTATTACACAGAACTATTGTTTACAATTCCAACATTATGTCATCGGAGAAAGAGATTGCTCATTCTGAACCTAATTTCTTATGCAGATGTAGTAAACTCTTCCTGTATTGATGATCAATGAATAAGCGATGATCAGCCTATGTCGTTGTTTCTGATTACCATGTCGATAAACTTACGTTTTTCAACCCTAGAATGGGGAGAAAACGATAAAGTGAATGAAGGGTTTGTTTCGACCTTTTGAATAATCACGTGGTGTTACGTCACTAATACGTCATTGCAGAGATTTATGAAGAAAAGTCGGCTAATCGTCGGCGATCATCGATGTAAACAAACAGATAATGCGCCATGGTAGGATCTGTTTTAGTTTCAAAACTCTTTTTTCTGCCTCTGACTGGAACTTATGCGAACTGCACCTTTACATATCGTGAAAGTCATAATGAACGCCATATTTTTTACATGGTAAAAATAAATTTTACTTTTATTTCATAAACAGGTTGTTTATTCAGTTGAACCCTACTGATACTTTAAAGAAAAATGTAAAGGTAAAAAAATGCATTACCTCCCTTTAAAGTGATTCTTTGCACTTACCGGGTTTACGGCTGGAAATCTTGTGCCTAATGCCATCGACTGAGTTTGATTGAGATTGTCAGATAAGGGAAGTAATATGAGCATAAAAGGATCAGATCTGCTCCCAGAAGTCAATTCGATCAATCCTGATCCGGTAGCGGAAACTGTAAAACTGTACCCTTCGTATTCTGGACCTGGAAAAGACAAAAACAACTAACTTGACGAAAAAATATTTCGTTAAATATTTGTGACCCGTCCCGCTAAAAAGAACATTCTGGGAGTTACATGCGCCAATAACATGAAAAAAGATCAAAGATAGTGCCGCTCCAATTAAGTTTATAGTTCAAAAATGATTGTATAGTAAGGTAAAATGGTCACTTTTCATGCAGAGTATCATAAAAGCGAAAAGTGTCAACCCTGGCCAGACTGCGCAGACTGGCCAGAGTCGAGACTTTTCGCAGTTCCCAGAATGTCCCTGTTGGCGTGACAGATCACACTTGTTTATTTCTGTGGTGTTTACCGGAGTTTTTCAACATTTTTCATTCATATCGCAGCTGTCAGTACACCTTTCAAGGGTCCATGGATTTTCTACCTTTCATTTACATTTGTACTTCCTTCGCACAATTTTCTTCCTACGCCACTGGCTGCTTCCCACATAACCGTCAAAACAATCATCAGCGGCGAGAGAAGAATAAATCCTTATAAAATGACATAAACTATCACCAATACCAACACAGAAATTGTACGAGCTCGAGTCTCGATCTTGCGATCCCTTGTTCTCAAACCCTATAAGCTACAGACTTTACAACAATGCTTGTATTTTCTATTGAATCAACAGAAATTGCGTATTTTTTCCCGACTCATTTTGTTATATAGATATTTTGAATAAACTTTTCTATGTGTTTTTTGTAAACTTTCAGCAAGGGAGGTAATTCGTTATATGTTTTTCTTAAACGAAAGTAAAGTGATGTTTGGTTTATGAACAATCATGTGAAGATACTAAACTCAGACCTTGTAACATCGGCAAAGTTAACCCTTTCCCAAACGATAAACTTTTGGACTAGACCAAATTGAAAGCATTTGCAGACGACAATTCAACTCTTGCTTAAAAGATGAATTATGTGTATGATAGGTTAGAAAACATTGTGGGAAAAGGAGAAAATGCTGTTTACCAGCATTTTCTCCTTTCCCCACAATGTTTTCGAAAGGCTACTATTCTAGACCCGTAAAAACCAGGGACTGTTTGGGAAAGGGTTAATGCAATTGTTTCATACTGTAACATCAGGTTCTCGAGGTTGCCAATATTTCACTTACTGTTCTGATTTATTTAGGTACTTGTGGTGTCCGTGGTTGTGAGGTAGAGCGTCGGCCTCATAACCTAAAGGTCCTGAGTTCGATACCCGGAAGCGGGTGTCAACTTTGGGATTTTTCATTGGCCCACACATTCGGTGCGAGTACTTGTGTAGTTTTCAGAAAGCAGAATCTGGACAGATTAGTATAGGTTGTTAGTACTTGTTTCTCAATCGATGTAAAATAAAAATGTTTTAACTGTTCTGATTATTTTTTGATACCACTCTAGACCTAATTCTCAATCATTTTTTCCAAAGTAAAAGAAATTTTGAGTAGATCCTAAACAAACTACAAATTTAACACTAATCCAAAGTGCAAGCAATTGCAGACGACACAATAAATTTGACTGAAAAAAAAGGTTTTGAGAGGGGTAAAAAACATTGTCCGAAAAGAAGAAAAGGCTGGTTACCAGCATTTTCTCCATTTCACACAAGGTTTTCAAAATGTTTTTCTCTTAGAGTCGTTAAAACGGGATATCGTTTAGTAAAGGGATAGCAAAACTAATTTCAAAATCTCAGATTGAATTAACCCTTAACCCCACAAGGCATTTCTATGGTATCTCTAATTGACCCTAAATAACAGCAAGGATGAAGCTGTTTCTTATTTGTATATGACATCTTTTGATAGCATGGAAAACATTGTGGCAAAAGGTGAAATTGCTCGTCACGAGCAATTTCACCTTTTGCCACAATGTTTTCAAAAGGATCCTACAAGCAATGTGTAGAAATGAGTAAAAGGTTAAGAATATAAATCAGATTAATCAGAGCATGTAGGTACAGTACTTACTTGAAGCTGATACCGCCGCGAAACCTGGTAACTGTCCAATCGTTGTTGACATTATATTCGTTAAGCTTTTTCTATCGATATATCTAATGTGCTCCAGAAATCCTGCCGCTGCGACAACATGTAGCCTGTACTCCTCTCCCGGGTTTACGTAGAAATACAGGCGTAAGGCCCACTGATGTATGGCGGGGTATGGCATCGTAAAAGGAGCTCCTCCTGAACATAATTACTGACAAATTCATTTGTCCATATATTGAACCAAAGAAGCATGGTATTGCTTGGATTCATCAATATATTGAACCAAATGTGTTTACATTAATGCATTTGAATGCATTTGTCCATATATTGAACCAAAGAAGCGTGGTATTGCTCGGATTCATCAATATATTTAACCAAATGTGCTTACATTAATGCATTTGTCCATATATTGAACCAAAGAAGCATTGTATTGCTTGGGTTCATCAGTAAATTCAGTAATAATATATAATATATACACAGTTTGGTGCAATGAACTGTAAAAGAACGATGTAAGACAGCTATGCTTTTCTATAATATGTACATAGCTTGATACAGAAAGAAGCACAGAAAGAAACAAAGAGAGTGTGTCAATAGACAATGGCACAAATACAAACACCCAGACGGTAGAGCTCCAGATAGAGGGAGTGATTTTGATTTCAAAACTGAAAATAAAGATTATTCTCCACTAGACCCTATGTTGTGGGTACTCATTAGAATCGTCTCATTGAGACGATTCTAATGAGTACCCACAACATAGGGCTTGGAAGAGAAATAACGGATTTAGAGTACTCATCACGCCCTCTTCTCTGGAGCTCTGCAGTGACGGACCAACACAAACAGACACACAGATATTCGGGGAGAGAGAGAGACTGGCACAAAGACAAAGAAAAACAAGAGATAAAGAGAAAAAGATTACCTCTCTCAAGCATGAGAACCAGAACCGGCGAACTAGTCTCTAAGATCTCATACTGGCTCGATGAATTTATAACATCCATACTAGATCCCCAGATAGGAAGCGAAGACAGGTTATACTGCAAACCCCCTGTAGGATCTTCTGTTATTAAATAAAACTGAGCCTCCGGTATTAACACAAACATTTGACCATAAGATTTGACTGGGGGTATCTGTGACGCTGTCAGGCTTTGGGCGCCAGAATTAGTCTCGTTTTCAAATCCCGAAACTACACCAATGGGTTTATCACTGGCCAGTGTAATAAGGTCGCAATTGGCTCCACATTCTATGTTTAATACATCATTTTCGTCCAACGATACGAAGGTTGGGTCGGCGGTTGGAGTACCGCTTATCTGGAATAGTAATGAACGATCCTTTACCAAAGACTCCCCTGTTTTAATACGTAACATGTTGAAGAAGTTAACTAAGATTTACAAGCCAACAGCATTCTCGGATACCCCGGGGTCTCCCTATTTGCTACGGTACATCGACCCCTGGGACAATTGACTAATAAAACTTTGAATCAGCCGCCGAAAATCGATACGAAACGTCATGGCATACAGTTCACTAGCCCATCACAAAATGATGATGGAACCAACGAAAAGCCAGCATTCGGCCAGCGGTAAAGCGAGGAAAATTCAATTAATTGTCCCAGGGGTCGATGTAGCGTAGCAAATAGGGAGACCCCGGGGTATCCGAGGATGAGCCAACAGGAGATGGTCGTTAAATTCTGGTTTATGGTAACAAGTGGGTGAAATAGTTGCATGTACATGAGAAAAACTTTCAGTGATAGAAGTTTCTGTACTGTAGGACCAAAACTTTGGAATGATCTCCCCTCAGTTTGAGAATGTGTGAATCTATTGACAGTTTTAAACACCAGTTAAAAACTGAATACTTCAAAGACTTCTTTGGACTGATTTAATTATGATATTGTAGACCAGTTCTTTAACTGTATATAAATTTGCATTGTCTATAGCTATTTAATATTTTTTTACCAAAAGTTTGAATATTCAGCACTGTACAACGCCATTGACACGGCGGGGAATCACGTGACACAACAACAACAACAATGACCGTTATTTGAAAAAAATTTCCCAACTTCAGGTAAGAAAATCTTCAATAATTCCGTTAATACATGACCGATTGGAATTTGGTTTGAAGCAGAGAAGGCGGAAGGACTCCGGGGATTTGCTTGATGTGTTAGATTTTTTAAACAACACCTGATAAAAAAGTTATTGACGGGCAAACAAATTATCCAGGGTAAAAAATGTGTTTGCTCGCCAATAACTTTTTTATCAGGTGTTGTTTAAAAAATCTAACACATCAAGCAAATCTCTGGAGTCCTTCCGCCTTCTCTGCTCCAAACCAAATTCCAATCGGCCATGTATTAACGGAATTATTGAAGATTTTCTTACCTGAAGTCGGGGATTTTTTTCAAATAACGGTCATTGTTGTTGTTGTTGTGTCACGTGATTCCCCGCCGTGATTGAATATGTAACAACGTAAAAATAGGCGTTTTGTGGTGTCCGTGGTCGTGAGGTAGAGCGTCAGCCTCATAACCTAAAGGTCCTGAGTTCGATACCCGAGAGCAGGTGTCAACTTTGGGATTTTTCATTGGCCCACATGTTCGACGCGAGTACTGGTGTAGTTCCCAGGAAGCAGAATCGAGAGAGATTAGTTTTAGTTGTAAGAACTTGTTTCTCAATCGATGTAAAATAAATATGTTTAAACTAAACTAAAAATAGGCGTTTAATCAAATAAACCGGTTTCCAGTTTTTTTCCAGTTTCATGTACTAACAATAAGTAAGGGGACGTATACCATGTTTGGCCTGCAACACGTGAAAAGGGGCATTCGGACATTTGCGTAAAGTGTCGTCTCGAATTAGCCTGCGCAGTCCGCGCAGGCTAATCCGAGATGACACTTTCCGTTTTTAGGTATTTTTTCAGTTTTGTGCAAGTCCAATAAAGGACAAAATCGAATCTAGTGGTAAGGTGTTGTCTCGGATTAGTCTGCACGGACTGCACAGGCTGACCCGAGACAACACTATACGCAAATGTCCGAGTTTCCCTTTGCGTTGCTCATATGGACAACCGGTGGCGATGATAAAAAACGCAAATTCAATCAATCAAACCGGTAGTATTGCTTAAGCATTGGCTGGTATACCTATACATGTACTACATTCACTTTGCTTAGTGTGCCTCATTTGCATTGTTGAAGGAACGCAACCGTGTTGGCAATGACACTCTTTTTCTAAGCAGTCAACAGGTTGTTGACATAAAGCCTCCTTTCTTGTTCTTTTGAGCAACATAATAACAAAATAAAGTCTTTCTGGCTAGAAGTGTAAATAAGTTTCTTGAGATATGAATTAGTCCATCACAGACATAAGTCCAAAATGAGACCAACCAGACGAATATGGGGTGGGCGTCTTTCTGGGGCACAAGACCTGTGGTCCCTAATTCTAATGTTAAAAGACGGAAGCAGGCGAGATTGGTCTGTTAGCCTTAAGGAAAACGTCGATGTTTACCAATGAGTTAGAGAAAGTAGACTTTAGTGGAGAGAAGCAGACTGGGACGTTCAACACCACGAAAGAAAGGGATAAATTTATCGTCGGTTTACTTCAAAAAACCTTGTAACTACAGCGTGAAACAAGCTGTAGTTATGAGGTTGTTGGAGTAACCAGACGATATACAAGTACCCCTAGACTTTGTCTTGCATGTCTCATGTTAATTTGATAAAGGGAGGTAATCATGCCAGCCATATAAATACATGTAGTATCAAAGGTTAAAAGATCCATGGTTGGGAAAACTTTTATCGCTTTACCACACAATGACGGCTTTTAACGCCCCTGAGGAAAAAGGCTTTTGAAAACTTTGTGAGAAAAGGAGAAAATGCTGGTAACCAGCATTTTCTTCTTTTCCCACAAAGTTTTCTACCCTATCAAAGCAAAATTGCACCATTTGAGCCACTTTCAAATTGTCGTCTGCAAATGCTTTCAATTTGGATAGGTACGAAATTTTGCTGTGTGGTAACAGGTTAAATGCTCAACAAAATGTAAAGGCGACAAAGTACAGGGTGACCCAAGATGAGTGCAACCCATATCATAGCGAATAAAATTACGAAAAGTAATCCAATTTGTTTTATGTTGCAGATTTCACTAGAGGAGAGGATAACAACAAGAGAAAATAAAGCCAGTACTAAAAATGCCTGGGACAACTGAACAAAAAATATTTTGTGTTGAGACCTATTTTGAGACGAGGTCGTTAAAATCAGTGCAGGCAAGATTCCGAAGGGAGTTTAACTTTAACAACTATCCTGATAAAAGTCAAATTTACTGATAGGCTCAGTTTTTGCACAGTTCCAGATCTCCTGAACTTATTTACCCATCAGCAAATCTGACTTTTATCAGGATAGTCGTTACAGTTCAACTCCCTTCAACTGATTTGAACGATTTCATCTCAAAATAGGTCTCAACACAAGATGGTTTTTTTTTGTACAGTTGTCCAAGGCATCTTTAGTACTGACTGTTATTTTTGCTTATTGTTATCCTCTCCTCCAGTGGAATCTGCAACATAAAAAGAATTGGATTACTTTTCACGATTTTATTTGCTATGATATGGGTTGCACTCATTTTAGGTCACCCTGTAAGTTAATCCTCTTACGTTGATGTTAGAAAAGTCGAAAGTGCTGAAGGTGATAGTGACGTTGGTACTGTCTTGGACTGCGTAAACCAGAACGTTCCCACCTGTGGAAGATATAAAGGATCTGACATATATATCTATTATAATGCAAAGAAATTTCTCGTCATCTGATTGGTTAACATACCGGGAACATATATATCATGTTCCCTGGTAAAAAAAACCACGTAAAGCCAGTTTCCCTTTTGAGTGCCCCGTAAACATCACTACACGTGCAACACAACATCCAAAATGGTGGCGTCGCTTGATCACCTTACTGCACATTTATGCTCCAAACTGCTCATTTTAATGACGTCAGTTTTAAATGACGTAAGTTTTCATTGAATTGGGGCACTCAGAAGAGAAGTTCTATTTCGTCAGCATATACGATTCGTAAGACTGTAATACAGGGAAATTTCGCTTAACGTGCTTTGAAAGGGTAAAACTTTGCAGTATAATAAATTCGGCTCGGGGCGACATCATTCACCACAGCCGTGAACAAGTTTCCAAGTCCCCTGCTACCTAACCGTACAATTAATAAAGTCAGTGTTTCAGATAAAATTTCAGTAACCGATTCTAGAAAAGTGTTGTCAAGCCAGCCTTTGACGAGCTCAATATCGCGCTCCTAGACGAGTATAAGACATACAGGCTTTTTGTTGTTGTTGTTTTTATGGCGAAAGATCGAAATTTATAAATCGAGTGAACATCATCGGTAATATTTTCATGAGTGGCGCAGCCACCACAGAAAATATTACCGATAATGCTCACGAGATGAAATAAATTTCGATTTTTCATCGAAAAAAAAAAAATATATATATATATATATATATATATATATATATATATATATATATATATATATATATATATATTCTAGTTATTTCATGCTTTTAGCCCTTTTGGGGGGAACTTAATTAAAATCCATTACAGCTTTTTTCGGTTATTCCCCGTGGCGTACCCCCTCCGCCTAGCAACGGATTACAATATCACGTCAAACGCCAGAAATGTAAGGTAAATTACGTCATATTTCCATCTCATAGTGAGACAGGCGCACTTTACCTAGGTATCTAGAGCGCGGGAACAACTGTTTCCGCCTTCAATTGAAGTTCAAAATGTAAAAATCGATATTTTCAATGGTCGTAACTATGAAATATCGAAAAATATTTCACCGATATTGCTCAACAATCTACCGCAAAGCATGAAATACATGTATACGAAATACTATGTTGTAGTAACTTTCCTAGTGGTTGTACTTAAATCGAGCAGCCTGAGAAAATGTGATATTGCGCGAGAGCACTATGTCATTATTAGTTGTGCGGTAAGGTGGCAGGGGACTTGGAAACTTGTTCACGGCTGTGGTGGATCATGTCGCTCCGAGCCGAAGGCGAGGTGGTAACCAGCATTTTCTCCTTTTCCCACAATGCTTTCCACACTCCACAAAACAAATTTCAAATTTTCTGTCACTTTCATTTAGTCGCCTGCAAATGCTTTCGATTTTAACAAGACTAAAATACTGTCGTTTGGTTATGAGTTAATTTACAAATGCTTTCAATCTGGAGTGGTCTAGAGTTTTATCATTAGGCCAAGACTTAGAAACACCCAAACAGACAAACTGGCCTAAATCCGAAGGGACCGGGGTATGGTCTAAAGTGTTCTAGTTAGGCACCGACTTAGAAACACCCAAACAAACAAACTTACCTAAATCCGAAGGGACCGGGGTGTTGTACGTCATTCCCAGAACGTCGTCAGGAAGCACAACGAAGGAGCCTGCTTCTTGGGGCGATCCTGAACGCTTCTCGCTTACTGCCTTAATGGCTACAACCGATCCTTCGTCCTCTACTTCGACTTTAATCGCTCTTTTAGATACCTCCCAGGCATTACCGACAGGTCTGTGACGATAAGCATTGGGGATACCGTCGATTACCATCTGCGGAATATAACATAACATAACCTTTTATTTTCGACTTACAGCATTATAGCTCATTCTCAAATAATACAAATCAATTCAATACATACGTGGAAAACAAATAGGTATAAATACATGAATTTGTTCGATTGATTCGTAAACAAAATAAATGGATGAACAAATTTTAACATTGTTTTCATGTTTCTCCACTATTTATATGGTTTTAACCCTTATCCTACTTGATAACTATAATCAATTTTTCAATTCGATATTAAGACCCAATAATATTCAATTATTGTTCAAAAATTATTACCATTGTAGTAATAATAAAGATTATTTGCAATTATAATTGAATAAAGATTAGATATGATAATGATTACTATTATATACATGTATATATATATTTTTTCAATTGTTGTGGACAATCATTAGAATGCAACTTTAAAAAAGAGTAAGACACAATCATAGCCATTCATAGTAAGACACAATCGTAGCCATTCATAGTAAGACACAATCATAGTCATCACAGAAAGTGCAGTCTTTTTTTCATATACAGTATAGAGGGAGGCGCCAATAGACTATTTATAGTAACGGTGTGTGTTAAGTATGTTCTGTGATATACAAGCGATGCACCAATATGCTTTAAGTGTTCGATGGTCGACCGAGAACAATTTTAGTGTTCCGGGATAGACCAATGGAGCCTCAAGGCCTGTCCTACAACTCACCTCAGAATCCCTTTTCACCAGATAAATTTTGGTAAACTCTTCCCTTGAGGTAAAACTCATCTCAGAATCCTGTTCAACCGGATAATAGTGGGTAAACTTCTACCCTGAGCTGAAACTCACCTCAGAATCCCTTTTAACCGGATAATAGTGGGTAAACTTCTACCCTGAGCTGCAACTCACCTCAGAATCCCTTCTAACCGGATAAAAGTGGGTAAACTTCTCCCCTGAGCTGTAACTCATCTCAGATTCCCTTTCAACCGGATAAAAGTGGGTAAACTTCTACCCTGTGCTAAAACTCACCTCATAATCCCTTTAAACCGGATAATAGCGATTAACCTTCCACCCTGTGCTAACACTTACCTCAGAATCCCTTTTAACCGGATAGTGGTGGGTAAACTCCTCCCCTGAGCTAAAACTCACCTCAGAATCCCTTTTAACCGGAAAATAGTGAGTAAACTCCTCCCCGGGAAGTGAGCCAGTGACCTTGACTAGTGTCTCCAACTTGGGAGTGTAGATCCGTAACGAAATATCAGCGTCCGCATGAATCAAGAATGGAATGTGAAATACCCTCCCCCATGTGTCCGGACCTGAGAAAGTACGGGGTAAATATGAGCCCTGCTCTGTGAAAAGGGGGTTTAATGCATCTGCAAAAAGTATCGACCCAGGTCAGCCTGCGCAGTCCGCGCAGGCTGACCAGGGTCGATACTTTTTGCTATTCGTCAATTTTCTGCATATCAAAGAACCAGTCTACAAATGATTTTCAGTTAGTTGTTGGACAAAGTTGATTATTTTGTATCATTAATTATGAGATAACTTGCCAGTAATTTTTCATCGCGGAGATTTATTGATTAAATAGAGTTTATTTCATCAGCTTGTGGTTAATATGGGGAAATATTTGCCGAAAAAGGGAAAGGTATGCGTAAATAACGAGTGCCGTTAGGCTAGAATTATTTTCGCGGACCTTTCCCTTTTGATGAAATATATTATATATTCTATTTCCTCTGATTATTTTGTCAACGAATGCCACTTTTAAAACTAATGATCTAAAATCAATTAACCGGATAACAGATATTTTCACAAAAAGTAGTTCCAGATACTTTTGCACATTTTCAACCGACCAGAAATTTGTTTATGCCTATCTTGAAATTATTTGTAGATACTGTGTTAGTTTACAGAAAAGGGAGGTAATTACTATCTCTCTTTATATTGAAAATATAGTGGTTTTAGATTTATAATGATACTTCTAGAAAAGACAAAAAGGGAAAAGTGGCTTGGTTAAAGCAGTACATTAACACTCTTTTTTAATCATAACAAATTTTTTAGGATAATATTATTGTGGAAAATGCTGTTTTCTATTAGGGGTCTACTGGGTTAAATAACAACATTTATTACATACCTAGCAATGAAATCCTGGAATTCCCAGTGTGATAAATCTTGATATCATCACTAGTGACGATATCAACTTTCACTTTCACTTTCACTTCCTGTCGTAATTTAGGAACTACTTTTTTTTCATTAAGCACTTATAGACAGCGTTAATTGTAAGTTCTATATATTCAACCAGACAATCCAACTACTTTTATCAGTTCTGTTCTTTTAAATTGTGTATTCATCCACACTATGTCCCTGATTTCTTCTCTCTATACAAAGTATTGATTTCGACTTTCAAACGAAAAATTAGAAATAATAATGTTAATAAGGTATATAATAAATAGAATAACCAACTGCGCACTCGTTTTTTCAACGCCTAACAACGCATCCTCGTGAGATATTTTTCATATCAAAAATAACCAGTTGATTATCGTCTATTTTAATTACCCATAACATTTCTAAAAATAGACACATGAAATTTAATATAACCGCTCCTGCCAGTACATGGTTCAAGTACAATTCTTTATTTTCACAGCTTGTCAGAAGTTAAAATAAGTCAAACTTAACTGGGATTCGTCTAATGTCACCTTGCTGCAAATTCACCAACTTAGTTATTTTTAAAGTTATCAACCTCAGGCTGCAGCTTTCATATGAAATAGCGAACGTTGTAGTCGAAGGTCAGACTACACGTACAGTGCAATTTGATCTAGGATCTATAATGTTCGCGAATGCCCTTGTGGGCGCTTATGGGTTATGTCCTAACATTTTACGGGAATAAATCTTGCGAACAAAGTCCATAACAAAGAAACAAATGAACAAATGCATAGCTGTACTACCGTTTGTAAATTGTTGGTCGTATATAGCTCGCAGTTGGATCGGCTGACCAAGTCGAACCTGCAGTGCAGGGACGCCGTCTGGCTGTATAACTTGTACTCGGAGACTGTTGGGGTTCGGTATGTAGGAGATTGTGTCTTCGATATTCCTGGTAAATACAGAACAGAATTTCAACTCGTGCAAGTAATCACAAATTTCTCATAGGCTCTTTGTTCGTATATCACTTGCAACACGCGAAAAGGGGAATTCGGACATCTGCGTAAAGTGCCATTTTGGATCAGTCTGCGCAGTCTGAAATGACATTTTCCGTTTTAATGCAATGCTCTATTTTGTGCAAGTTTACTGTAGCACAAAATCTGATGTAGTCGTTAAGTGCCGTCTCGGATTAGCCTGCGCGTACTGCGCAGGCTGATATCAGATGACATTTTACGCAAATGTCCGAATGCCCCTTTTGGCGGGTTGAAAGCCAATTATCGTGGGATTAAACTAGCCACCACCAGGTGTCAAGCCAGTAAAAAACCCACCGGGCCACAAGGCTTTGCACAAATTTTTTAACAAATATGAAGAAAAGGGCAGTGGTAAAAAAAGTTTATATTATATTTCATGTGTCTATTTTTAGAAATGTTATGGGTAAAGAAATGTAATTCGTAATTTAAGCCGGGGGAATTATTTCCCGTCACAGTATTTTCACAAGTGGCGCATCACCGAAAAAAATAAATATTCTATTTATTTCATGCTTTTAACCCTTTCTAGAAGGAACTTTATCAAAATCCAGTACAGTTCAGAAAATCCAGAATCATGCAAACTTTCGTCTCTAAATGCTTTCAATTTGGACCAGTCTTAAATCTTGTCCCCCTGCCGAAAATCTGGAACTACTTTTTTGTTCTACTTGAGATCACTAGTTTTAAAAGTGGCATTCGTTGACAAAATAATCAGAGGAAATATAATATATAACTTATTTCATCAGCTTAAGGATAATATGGGGAAATATTTGCTTCAAATGGGAAAGGTCTGCGAAAATAACTCGTGCATTACGGCACTCGTTATTTTCGCATACCTTTCCCTTTTTCGGCAAATATTTCCTCATATTAACCACAAGCTGCTGAAATAAACTCGATATAATGAGTATAATGAGATACTGTGTTCATGAATAACTGGTATTGCTACTTCACTCCAAAATTGCAAAACCAACAATCAAAGAATTGAAGTGCTGATGAAGCTACGCTAAGTTCTTTTACAATTTAGGTAATTAGCGCCATCACACCCGACCTCGATTTCGAGTGCCATCCTTAAGCCTTGGTCACACCGAGCTTACGGACGAGTAACGGATAAAAAATCAAATCATCTTCAGACATTGAATTAACTCTTGTTCATATGATAATTTGTGACTATGATAGGGTAGAAAAAATTGTGGAAAAGGCATTTTCTCCTTTTGCCAGAATGTTTTCTACAGGCTTCTTTCTCAGGGTCGTTAAAAGTCGGGATTGTGTTGTCAAGAGTTAAAATTGAATCACAGTCAATCTCTTTATAGTACAATTTCGAGTTTCAACGACACGGAGAAAGAACTCTTCCGAGTAAAACTCATTATCTCCCGCTAGATGGCATCCTATAAATACACATCTATCTAATTTGGGCATTCTGGGTACAGAACAGGACTATTTTTCTACGCGACAACCGTTACTTTGAATTTCAAACTAGAATAAACGATTTATGCAGCTATGATTAGCAGTTATTGATAAAAGCTATTTTCTCCATCGCTACGTTTAAGCCCGTATTACTAAAATCCCCCCCTCCCCCAGTATTAGGGGGAGGGATGCGTCATAGCAGACAGGTGGAGTCTTCGAAGAGTATGACATGCGCAGACGACGGAGTAAAACTGTGAAAATATTGTTAATGGGAACTTTTTTAGTATTATTTATCATGTCTTCTACTCATTGAAAAAAAAAAAAAACTCCATCAGTCCAGAATCATGCAAACTTTCGTCTCTAAATGCTTTCAATTTGGACCAGTCTTAAATCTTGTCGTTATGACGGGTAAAACATACTTCAGCCGCATGGTTTGGCAAAAGGGAGTTTAAGGTAGTAGACCCATAATACTTCTAGTGCAGCATAGCATAAAATTTCTTGATAGTTGATAAATACGGATTTATACAGATATAATACTTTTTGCACATTTTTAACTGACCAGAAATTCCTTTGATTAACTTTTTTTTATACTTTTGTTAGTTTCCAGAAAAGGGAGGTAATCATCATTTCCATTTGTAATGAGAATATAGTGGTTTTAGATTTATAAATGATGATCCTAAGAAGGGCAAACAGGAAAGAGTGGCTCGGTGAAAGTAGTACAATAATACTCATTTTTAATCATATCAAATTTTGTAGGATAATATTACAGTGGTAATTGGTTTTCTATTACGGGTCCACTACCTTAACTCATTACCAAACGACAATATTTTAGGCTTGTCCAAATCGAAAGCATTTGCAGACGAGAATATAAAACTGACTGAAAATTTGAAATTTGTTTTGTGAAGGATAGAAAGCATTGTGGGAAAAGGAGAAAATGCTGGTAACCAGCATTTTCTCCTTTTTCCACAATGTTTTCTAAAGGCTTCTTTCTTAGGGGCGTCAAAAGTAGGGATTGTGTGGTAATGGGTTAAGGTATCTCTGTTATATATAACACCAGTCCAGGTCATCACATAATTAAGGATCCGTAAGAGGCACTTAAAAAAAAAAAAAAAAAAACGAATTAATAATGAGGTAGATTGGCCTTTATACAAACAGACAATTGACCAATAGCGAAAAGGTTCGGCCCAGGTCAGCCTGCGCGGACTGCGCAGGCTGACCTGGGTCGATACTTTTCGCATTTGCACTAAACCCCTTATTTACATATATAACACCGCTCAATTTTAACTCTATCTGTCTGCTCTGTCAATATTTTAAACATTACCCGGTTGCAAAGTCCGTGATGTTGAAGACGGTGGGGAAGTTGCCCAGATTCCCGCCTGATCCTGTGATACAGTTAAAGGTAAAGGCGCTGTTTGTGACCGTATCCACGGCAACTGTGATCGTATAGTTGTCCCCGTCCTGAAATAGATGTGTCATGCTCTGTGAAAAGGGGGCTTTAAGGTGGCCCTTCAGATTTTGGGACGAAAATTTTATAAGAATACAAAAATATCATCCTTATACTCCCAAAGCCTTATAATTTTCATTCGTGAAACCCCAGTAGTCGAAAACCATCCCACAACAAGAGAATTTAGAGATTTACTACGGCCCAGGTCGACACCGACGGGAAACACTGTCTATTTTTACATGAGCAACTCGCTCATCTACATACCACAAATATACAGACGAAGCTTCAAAAATAGCGTCCGTAGAAGATATTATAGAATATAATTACATGTTTGTTATGTTATGGAATTTCAGCGTCATCAGTCACGTGCCAGTCACTTAACATTCCCATAATGGTTTTTTTTTTTATTATTTTTGGCAGGAAATCTAAAAATAGCTTAAGAGGCTACGTAGCCTTTTAAGAGAATACCATATTTTTTCTTTAATTTTATGATTCTTGATTATTGATGATTTGCTGTTTTTTTTTCATATGAATTTTAGTGATATACATTTTTTTTAATTAGATGGGATGTGAAAATTCTAAATACCCACCTTTAATGCATCTGCGAAAGTATCCACTCAGGTCAGCCTGCGCAATCCGCGCAGGCTGACCTGAGCCGAAACTTTTCGCTATAGGTCAATTTTTGTGCGTGTAAAAGGACCCATTCTACCTCATAATTAAGTCGGTTGTTTTAGGGTGTTATGGGTCCATAAGTATGTGATGGACAGCTCGATTGCTTGGTACCATGGGTCACGGAAATGTATAAACCCATTACCAAACGACAATATTTTAGGCTTGTCCAAATCGAAAGCATTTGCAGACAACAAATTAAAAGAGACAGAAATTTTGAAATTTGTTTTGTGAAGGGTAGAAAACATTGTGGGAAAAGGAGAAAACGCTGGTTACCAGCATTTTCTCCTTTTCCCACAATGTTTTCTAAAGGCTTCTTTCTAAGGGTCGTCAAAACTAGGGATTGTGTGGTAATGGGTTAAGCCCCCTCTTTTCAGAGCAAGGTTCATATAAATGTCATTTCATTAGTCACTTTGCTTGCCTGGTTATTGACAGATATTTTCTCAAAACTGTTGGACTTTTTTTCTTCAACTTTTAAAAAATACGTAGTTACATGATTCTGCAACAAACAACAGTATCAAGGGGTTTGTGCAAGACTATTGTAAGTGCACATACAATGTATATACACTTACAATAGTCTTGCACTTACCCCACGATTTATACATTTGAGCCATGCTACTTGAAAAAAATAGGTTAACCCTTAACCCACTGAATAAATGAAATGAAACTTTTAAGCTGAAAGTAAAAAACCCAGATTCAGAGCTCCAGATAAGAGGGAGTGATGGTATTCTAAGTCCATTATTTCTCTTCCAAACCCTATGTTGTGGGTACTCATTAGAATCGTCTCGATGAGACGATTCTAATGAGTACCAACAACACAGGGTTTGGAAGAGAATAATTAATATTTTCATTTTTTGAAATCAAAATCACTCCCTCTATCTTGAGCTATGCCCCTCGAATTAAATATTTGAATTGTATTTTTTGTTGGGTAATATGCTCTAATCCAGCAGTGTCGATCAAATATCAAACTGCACGGTCAGTGCAGCTGATCTTGATCTACACTGTCCGCAAAAGGTCAGTTAGTCACGCCTAGCAGCCTAAGGGATCAGTCTACCCAATGATTCAGTTGGTTGGTGGACAAGGGTATTCAGCAGTTTTACCTTCTCCCACGATGCTATCAAAAGGCAACTTCTTAAGATAGTGGACCCGTAACAGAAAGCAGCTATTTCCACAATAATATTATCCTAGAAAAATTTGCTAGGATTAAAAATTAGTATTATTGTACTACTTTAACCGAGCCACTTTTTTCCCTTTTCCCTTCTAAGAATTACCATTAATAAATCTGTAAATGAATAAAAAGAGATCAAACTCCAACTATCATTTTGAAAAGATATTTTAATCCCCTAATTAATAAATCTAAAACCACTATATCCTCACTACAAATTAAGATAATAATTATATAATTTTCCCCCTTTTCAGGAAACTAGCAAAAGTATCAACAAATAATTTCAAGATAGACGTCAAATGAATCTCTGGTTGGTTAAAAATGTGCATAAGTATTTTATCTATGTAAGCCCGTATTTATCATCAACGATCAAGAAATTTTATTCCATGTTGCACTAGAAGTGTTACGGGTCTACTACCTAAGTGTCATAGAAAGAGGATAGTAATAAATAGAGGATATTTTTTCTTTTCGGTGAAAGATCAAAATTTATTTCATCGAGTGAACACCGTCGGTAATATTTTAACGTGGCGCACCGAAAAAACAACAACAACAAATACGTATTCTATTTATTTCATGCTTTCAACCCTTTCTGGGTCTAGCTTTATCAAAATCTAGTAAGTTCTTTTCCGGTATTCCCCATGGCGTACCTCTCCCGCATAGCAACGCATTACAATATTACGTCAAGAGCGAGAAATGTAAGGTATATGACGTCATATTTCCAATCTGGTTGTGAGGGACGCGCAATTTACGTAGGCAACAAGAACGTGAAAATCGGTATTTTCACTGGTGGTACCAGTGTAAGATCGAAAAATATTTTCACTGCTATTTATCGATATACTACCGGAAAGCATGAAATGAATAGATTAAACTTACCCGTACTATACCGCATGGTAGCTCAACGGCGTCTCCGTCAACCGAAAGGTTGAGTTCAAATACTGAATTTGCATCTTTTGTCTTCTGAACACACTCTATGTTTGGAAACATAAATAAATAAATAAAGAAATGAATAAATGAAATGTAATAATATAAATCAATCCATGCACCCTATCTATGTTTGAAATAAATAAATTAATTATCTAAATAAAATAAATAAATTAATTAAATAAATAAATGAGCCATGCTCTATGTAAAGGGGCTTACTTTAGCTGCGAAAAGTATCGACTCAGGTCAGCCTGCGCAATCCGCGCAGGCTGACCTGGGCCGAAACTTTTCGCTATTGGTCAATTTTCTGTATTTACAAGGACCAGTCTACCACATGATTAATTCGATCGTTTGAAAAAATTGAATATTACAGATCCATAAGTATCTGATGTTAACTTTTCTATTTAACAAGTATTGCCTTTTTTTAACAAGTATACCCTCATTCATTTGTCTATGAATGCCATGCTAATAAAACTGCAACTATGCAGAAATTATCATTAATACTGACGCAACCCTGCTTCTACCGTTAATTTAGTCCTAAAGAAAAGAAAAATGAAGAAATATATCTGCCAATGAAAAACTTTTAAAAATTGTGATATTCCGTCACATGGGCTTTAACTTTCCTGAAAATTTGGGCTTTAGGTAAGACCTGTGTAATGCACTTCCGGTGAAGATTTGGCAAAAATTCTAAGTGGTTGTTAAATAAGGATAAATAAGGATTTATGCAGAAATAATATTTTTGCACATTTCTAACGGATCAGAAATTCCGTTTATGTCTATCTTGAAACTATTTTTTGATACTTTTGTTTGTTTTCTAAAAAGGGAGGTAATTATTATCTTTTTTTCAATTGAGAATATAGCGGTTTTAGATTTATAAATGATAATTCAAAGAAGGAAAAAATGGAAAAAATGAAAAGGTGAAAGTAGTTCAATAATACTGATTTTTAATTATAGCTAATTTTGCAGGATGATATTTTAGTGGAAATACGTAGCTGTGTTCCATTACACAGGTCTTACCTTAAGAATTCATATTAGAGTGTATGACAGTGATGGTCCGCAACCACAGGAAAAGCAATCCATATTGATAATTTACAACTAAAAAAGTCTGTTACATTAAGATATCTATGTAAATTTGCTGCTCAAAGTCATTAAAAAGCCAAAAAGGCAGTCTGAAGTGACTCTGACCGGACAATGTCAAAGTGACATTTTGAAGTGTGATGGGTTTCCGCGTTTTTTGCACCGATCGATTTTTCATATCTGTTGATTTCTGGATAGGTATTTCTGCATGATTTGACATAAATTTGTCAGTAAGGATAACAAGTAACTTCAAAGCCTGTAATTTTAGACAAAATAAGCGAATAATGGCTTTATTGTCAATGTATTTTCTTACGTGAAGTCTCGCTTGGTACTAATATTTGTTATGTGAATTTCAATTCTATACTGTAATTTACACAATAATTCATGCAAGTGGAACATTGGCTACTAGCCTGAATACGCTTTCTGACGTAATATCTTAAACAGTTTTTTGCCTTTTAATCCGCCTCATCAAGGCTTCCAAAATACTCAGAATATTGCTTCATTGCGATATTGAATTATCAGATGTTCAAAGAATCGTATTCTCTGATACCCGTTATTATGGCTAAAGCGACCGTCTCGAAGACCAGTAACAGTCTATCCTTCAGGTTATCAATAAGTTCTCATCAGAAAGCTCAGCATTATGTTTATTGAGCGGGAAAAACAGTAGAAATAGACAAGAGAACGTGGAATAGCACTTTTATGATCGAGTGCGCCTGGCGGGCCCGAGGTTGGTTTAGAATTGCGCCATCTGGGACTTTAGGGGGGGGGGGGCCTTTGGCGCAATTATGCGCTCTAGATTGAACACTGTTAATGCAGCCTGCAACAATGGTTGGCTTGATCTTACAGTCCATAAACCTGCCGTGGATTTTCCATTATCTTTATTAATAGCGAGCAGCGCACAAGAGGCGTCGCAAAGCGACGCCTCGCGAAGCGAGAGCTTATTGGTACAAATGATGTCAAATTTGTACATACCTTATGCCTTCGACAGAGTGGTGGACCAGAAGTAAACAAATTTAAAAATGGCGGACGGAAGTGATGTAAAAGACTGTCACTAAGAGCGTTTGTAACCCATAATTCCTTACACCCTTAACAGTCACGTGATCTGAAACAGTGACCCAGTCTACAAACGAGATCCTCGCGAGATCTGGTCTAATACGATGGAACTCGGTCTTTTCCGTAATAATGTGGTAAAACATATGTCGGGCATATTGAAATGTACAAATAGATCTATTTAGAAAATCGATTTTCTTAAGCTATTTTTGACTTCCCAAAACAAAATCTGATATGATGCTTTCTTTTCTCAGCCCTGTATTCATCTGTTTCTAACAAATTTCAGCTTATTTCATTAAGGCAAAACCATCAGCTGTCTGATGTTAAGAGTTATGAGTAAATTTATGGCAAAGTAACGGCAAAGACTTTGAAGCCACTAAAATATATACAGGTTTGTTTTTTGTAGGTGAAAGAAATTTATTTCTAGGTCAAGGCAAACGGTTTGTTCTCTTGAAATCCTGTTTAAAACCCTGATTGCCCAGCCAGTTATGTAGGAGTGTCCTTGAGTAAGGCATGCCACAGCTAAAGGCCAGCACTGGTTGAAATATTACTTAGTAAGTAAAGATGTTAATGACATAACGTATGCTGAATTGCAAAGGAAAGTAACATAAAAGTCTATTTAAACAAATAATTACAAAGTTTCAGATCTACAAATCTAAATCTCTGAAAATTCTTAATCTTTCCGAGATCTATTTCCCTTTATCCATTAATGTGAACCACTGTTGTTCATAACTTTAATTGAGAAATACAAATAACTATGGATATGAATTCAATGTCAGATAATGATCAGGCCCATGATATTCAACCAGCCTCTTTTGGCCTAATCCTTTTTGAAACTGGGACGTTTTCGGACTGATCAATTGCTGTTGTACTCCCATTTCAAAATCATTTCAGTTGTATCAAGCTGACAGCTCTTTTTATGAATTATTTTCCCTTGTATTAAAAGCAGTCCATGTTTGGTGTGTGGCTTTCCTTACCCATAGAAACTGCCATACAAGTAAAACATTACATGTATCTTGGCTTAGGATCTAAAACAGTAATTTAAAATTATTGACTCTACACCTTCAGCACTAAGCTATCCAAGACAACTCGCAACTATTTGGACGCTGATCCTACATTTTCTAGAATATTTATTTGGATGATAAAAAGTTTTCTGAAAAACAAATTATGACAAACTTTGGTATCAAGAAAATTTCACATTGATCAGATCATATTTTTACATAAAATTTCTAATTTATGCTAATGATGATATTCAACATGAAATTATCGTGATAATTCTACCTATTTATCGACATCTATAAAAAATTAAGTCACCTTTTGAATGAACTTGGTAGTTTTTGACTTCACAAGGTGGCAGTATAATGGCAGTTATAATTTGAATAATTTACAGTTGTAGCTTAATTGTTAAAATTTGACTACACAAGTCATGAAATGAACTGGCCCATTAATCACAAAGACGACTTGAAATGCCACTTAAGAACAACTTTAAAACCATTCAGGGAAAAGGAGAATTCATAAGATTGGAAACCAAGATCTTTAAAACTGTATCATAAATACCATGAATGGCAGTTGTCCCTGATGAACATAAAATATCGTATTAAGTTCACAGTGAAAATTATCAGCTATTTTTACATTGAGATGAACAAGCCTGCAGACCTCTTATCAAATCACATCAAGGAAAAGGTGCAAATGTGTTCAAATGATATATATAATTTTCCAGTATGTTACTCTGTTTACTGCTTTACCAGCAAATACGACATCATCATACTAATTTGAATACAATCACATACATTAGATGCACATTACTGATCAATTCAAAGTTTTCATCACCTTTGCCTAATTCAGAAATGAAACCAACCTGGCCAGGTAGCTTGGTGGTTTGTAATGTACCTGACTCATGACTTGGTGGTTGTGGGTTCAATACCCAGTTCAGGCATACTGTAATTCCAGTACTTTTAGCCTCTCACTTCCGATGCATTTGAGAAAAGTAATCAATAGCTTGAAAGAAGGTTAGCAAGGGAGGGGGTAAAGTAGAGGGGATTATTAATAAATGTATTCTATTCATTTGTCTTTTTTTTCTGTTGGTTCACCTGCAGTTGCTTTGCTTTTTTTTTAGGCATTTGATATTACAGATAAGAAAATTTATGCATACTTTATCAAAGTAGCACAAACTTGCAGCGCTGCTCTCCTATAGGTTTTGCCTATATTCATATTATTATTGCTATTATTTTTACATAATCCATGCTCATTAAAAAGTGTGTTCAATTCATCTGTTAAAAATGTCCACCCATTTCAGCCTGCGCGAACTGCGCAGACTGACGTGAGTCGAAACTTTTTGCCCTTTATATTTTTCCTCTATGTCAAAGGGCGAATATACCTCATAATACAATTAGACCGGTTGCTTTACAAATCGGAATTTATGGACACATGATTCTGTGATGACTTGCTCGACATCATGTATCATGAGGTGTTTTAAACCCTTTCCCAAACGACAAACTTTTGGACTAGACCAAATTGAAAGCATTTGCAGACGACAATACAACTCTTGCTGAAAAGATAATTTCTATCTATGATAGGGTAGAAAACATTGTGGGAAAAGGAGAAAATGCTGGTTACCAGCATTTTCTCCTTTTCCCACAATGTTTTCAAAAGGCTACTTTTCCAAACCCGTAAAAACCAGGGATTGTTTTCAGAGAGCATTGCTCGTGTTTGAATTTGAAAAGGACATTCGTCACTTTCTTTTTTCTTAAAGTTTTCAAAAAAAAAATCTTTATTTACCTGTAGTGTTGATTATCGGGCTGCTTTCCGTGGGTACCTCTGTTGAATTGTAGAAGGCAATGCTTGTGACGGTATTTGTTGTGTCTCTCAAACGAAATTCAAATCGGAATTCGTGACCTGTCTCGTTGGCTGGTAGACATTTGACGATAGCTGTGGATTATATTATGATCTTGAGAATTAGATCTTTAGTACGGTAGGATAAAATATATTTTGTACAACACCAGCCTGCCCCATCTTCGCCAGCCAAGTTTACGATCACTACGTGGATCTTACCTTGGCGGATTGAGCTTGATTTTTACAACCCCCCGATACGCCTTTTCATTGGATGCAGCCAGCTCTAGCTGCATCGAATAAAGTCGGTCGTAGCATTTCATCTTTGATAAAAATAGAACAAGGTCTCCACCTTTCGAATAATAGGTAAAACACGTGGATGTCTGCTTATCGCTTCATGTGTATTCGTAAGCGGTTTGTAAAACGATATTTCATTTGCTTTTAGAAACATGATGTAAAGGGGAGTAATAACCAGCATCCAATAGAGGGGCATCACAGGAATCTCGAAATCGGGCTCAATCAGCCAAGGTAAGATCCACGTAGTGATCGTAAACTTGGCTCGCGAAGATTGCCTGCCCTGATATATACATCTTCGCAAGCCAAGACTGACGATTCACTACCGTTAATCTACCCTTGGCGAATCGAGCTTGATTTTTACATTCACTCGATACGCTTTTTCATTGGATGCAGCCAGCTCTAGCTGCAACGAATGAAATCGCTCATAGCATTTCATCTTTGATAAAAATAGAACAACGTCGCTACCTTTCGAATAGAAGGTAAACATGGAAACCCACGTGGATGTCTGCTTATCACTTCATGTGTATTCGTAAGCTGTTTTTAAAACGATATTACATTGGCTTTTAGAAATATGATGTAAAGGGGGGTTATAACCAGCATCCAATAGAGGGCGCATCGCAGGAATCTCGAAATCGGGCTCAATCAGCCAAGGTAAGATCCACGTAGTGATCGTAACCTTGGCTCGCGAAGATGTGATATATATGGACAGGATATTTCAAGTGCATTAGTATTCAGTTTTACTGTTTTTATCTATCGAGTCATTCTTAACGCTTAGGCCGCTAGGCGCCACTCTTGGACTTTTTGCAGACAGTGCAGATCAAGATCAGACTGCACAAAACGTGCAGTCTGATCTTTGATCTACACTGTCCGATATTGAGATATTTTTCCAGGAAAAAATTTCACCGAGACAGCAATACTTGAGATTTGATTATCAACTTCAAAACTTCATTTTACTTATTTCAGCAGTTAAATGTCATGACGAAGAAAGAATTCTGGACTTTGGTTTCTTTTCTTTATTCACGAAATGATATGCGATAAAACTTATAAGAATGTATACAAATATGATATTTTATTCATACTTGGCGGTACCAGTCTATATTTTGGATAATGCGTGAAAAAAACACACACACTTTTTTTACAACTGAAGAACAGAGCAAAAAAAGTGCACTCTGATCAATTATCAACGCAGGTCCCTATTTTTTTTTTTCAAATATTCTGGCAAAACATCGGTTGATAAGGAAAAAAGTTGGTCTGTTCATGTGAGAAATAGAGGATTTTCTTTTTCGGTGAAAGACCAAAATTTATTTCATCGAGTGAACACCATCGGTAATATTTTTACGAGTGGCGAAACCACGAGTGAAAATATTAACGATGGTGTTCACTCGATGAAATAAATTTCGATCTTTCACCCAAAAAACAAATATTCCATTTATTTCATGCTTTTAATCCTTACTGGGAGGAGCTTTATCATAATCCAGTAGATTTCTTTTCCGTTATTCCCTGTGGTGTACCCCTCCAGCATAGTAACGCATTACAGTAATTACGTCAAGCGCGAGAAATGTAAGGTATATGACGTCATATTTCCCTGCTGGTTGTTAGGCATGCGCAATTTACCTAGACAACAAGAACGTGAAAACCGGTATTTTCACTGGTGGTACCAGTGTAAGATCTAAAAATATTTTCACTGCTATTTCTCGATACCCTACCGGAAAGCATGAAATAAATTGCATTTGTATGGGGAAAATATTGCGTGAAATATCGGTAAAGGAAACGCCAAGAAAGCGTGGATAGACCTGTGCACTAGCTGTTGCGAAATAACTGAAATAAAACGGCACTTAACACCACACAACAAACGAATAGAAACAAAGTAACCTTGGGTTGCAAAGTGCGACTCGCTGACCTTTTGTGGACAGTGTAGATCAAGATCAGACTGCACAGAACGTGCAGTCTGATCTTTGATCTACACTGTCCAGATAATAGACATTTTTATCATTATCATTTTTCTAATTTTAGAGAGAAAAATAATAATAATAAGTTTAGATTAGCATTATTCGGGTTTTCATTATAGGTTTGAAAGTTTTAACCCTTTACTGCTTAGATACTCTTTTCTATGCATTGCTTGTAGCTTTTAGAAAACATTGTGGCAAAAGGTGAAATTGCTCGTGACGAGCAATTTCACCTTTTGTCACACTGTTTTCTATGCTATCAAAAGGTGTCATATACACATAAAAGAAGGCTTCATCCTTCCTGTTATTTAGGGTCAATTAGAGATACCATAGAATTGCCTTATGGGATAAAGGGTAATAAAGTGATTTAGCAGAATAAGGCTTAAGGTAGTAGAGCCGTAACATTTCAAGTGCAATATATTATAGAACAAAATTTCTTGATAGTTGATAAATACGGATTTATACTAATATAATACTTCTGTACATTTTTAACCGACCAGAAATTCCTTTGATGTCCATACAGAAATTATTTATAAATTTATTATACTTTCGTTAGTTTCCAGAAAAGGGAGGTAATTTTTATCTCCCTTGGAAATGAGAATATCGTGGTTTTAGATTTATAAACTATAATTCTATGAAGGAAAAAAAGGAAATACTGGCTGGCTTAAAGTAGTAGAACAATAGAGTCTACTCATTTTTAATCATAGCAAATTTTGTGAGATAATTTTAAGTAGAAATAGCTGTTTTCTATTACGGACCCACTACCTTTAATGATATTAAAAACTCACCTTCTTGACCTTGCACTACATGTTTTATGAGCAGCACCATACATAGCAAGAGCTGGAAGAAAAATCAGAGTACAATGCAGAGCAACCGAGATCATGTGAGAAGGACCAACAGGTTCCATATCACAGGGCAGGTTAAACCATGACCATAGCCGGGATCGAACTTGCGAGTTCTTGGTTGCAAATATATTCGTTCGGAGTCCTACCAGTTATAATACAAGGGATCCCAGTTTACAAAAAGTTCCTTACAGTCGTAGCTAATCCGTGATTTCATATGCTATGACAGACGGTTTTTTCAAGGTTGTATGTTGTTTAACGCCGTTTTCAACATTATTCTGTTATATCGTTTCGGCAAGTGTGCCTGTTCATACTCTCCTGGAGTTTGTTTCACCAGTAAACCACATAATATTCTTTCCAAGCTACTGGTGCTTCCCCACATAACCATCGTCGAAACAATGTTCAGCGGTGAAAGATACAGAGCATATTTGATTTGTTTTTTTCGGTGAAAGAACGAAATTTAGGCCCTATTTCATCGAGTGAACACCATCAGTAATATGTTCACGAGTGGCGATCTTTCACCGAAAAGGAAATAAATATTCTATTTATTTCATGCTTTTAACCCTTTCTAGGAGGAGCCTTATCAAAATCTAGTTCAGTTCTTTTCAGTTACGACGTATTTCCCGTGGCGTGCCCCCTCCGCATAGCAACATTACAGTATTACGTCAAGCGCGAGAAATGTAAGTTAAATGACGTCATGTTTTCATCTGGTTGTGAAGTCACGCTCATGTTACCTAGGTAACTGAAATACATAGAAATCGATATTTTAACTGGCCGTACCCTTGGAATATCGAAACATATTTTTACCGATATCCTACCGGAAAGCATGAAATAAGACTGAGTCCTGTCGCATTGACTATCCCAAATCTTCGGAAAGAAATTGACCGAGCCGGGGGTCGAACCAGCGATCTCCTATTTTCAAATCCTACGTACTACCGACTGAGCTACAGGGACTCGGTTCTAGCACAGCCGGATTTTGAAAACATTCTAGGAAAGTGAGAAACCGTATTTCCTAAACAATTTTTGCCCATACACTTTTGAAGAGGCGAAATTAAGCATCGGGGGTTTTTAGTATAGAGAACGTACGTTTTCTTGTTTCGTCCTGCCAGGTCTTTGAGTCGGTATTGTACAGGCCCTAAACTCTTTACCACACGACAAAATTTAAGACTGGTTCAAATTGAAAGCATTTGCAGACGACAAATAAAGGTGACTGAAAAATTGAAATTTGTTCTGGGAAGGGTAGAAAACACGGTGGGAAAAGGAGAAAATGCTGGTTACCAGCATTTTCTCCTTTTCCCATAGTGTTTTCAAAAGGCTTCTTTCTCAGGGGCATCAAAAGTAGGGATTGTGTGGTAATGGGTTAATTAACCCATTACCACACAATCCCTACATTTGACCACCCTGAGAAAGAAGCTCTGAGAAAACATTGTGTGAAAAAGGATAAAATGCTGGTAACCAGCATTTTCCTCCTTTTCCCACAATGGTTTTTACTCTTCACAAAACAGATTTCAAATTTTCAGTCACTTTTATTTTGTCGTCTGCAAATGCTTTCGATTTGGACCAGTCTAAGATTTTATCGTTTGGTAATGAGTTAAACCTTTGAGCTGCTGGTCGCTGATTTCCGAGGACTGTTTAACCCATTACCAAACAATCCCTACTTTTGACGCCCCTGAGAAAGAAGCCTTTTGAAAACACTGTGGGAAAAGGAAAAAATGCTGGTAACCAGCATTTTTTTCCTTTTCCCACAGTGTTTTCTACCCTTCCCAGAACAAATTTCAATTTTTCAGTCACCTTTATTTTGTCGTCTGCAAATACTTTCAATTTGGACCTGTCTAAAATTTTCTTGTGTGGTAAAGAGTTAAAACAGTCATTGTGTCAGAGTTCATTCCGTGTTGAATGTGTTAAATGTTGTTTCTACGATAGTTATGACGGAAAACAACCGATGGGTGGGGGTAAAGAGTAGCGCGAGTTAGTCGTAAAAGAAACTATTGTTTAACCCATTACCTCAACAAATCCTGGTTTTCACGTCACTGAGGAAGAAGCTTTCAGAAGACATTGTGTGAAAAGGAGAAAATGCTGGTAACCAGCATTTTCTCCTTTTCCCACAATGTTTTCTACTCGTTGAAAGTCAATTTCCATGTTAGTGAGTAAAGTACATTCTGTTGTCTGCAAACGCTTAAATTGTCGTTTGGTAAAGATTTAAATGCAGGTACACTGACCTCGGTGATTTCACTGAAATAAAGGTGAAACCAGCGTTAACTACCTCCCAAACGATAAAAATAGATGTGGCTTAAATTGATTAAACCTGACTCTGAAAGGGTAGAAAACATTGTGGAAAAAGTTAGAAAATGCTGGTTATCAACATTTTCTCCTTTCTTTCTACAATGTTTTCAAAAGACAGGGTCGATGAATTTTGGCCAAAGGACAAAGATCATGTATATGGACAAAAACATTTAACCAGATATAAAACATAGAACTAGTTATGTAAATTTCTAGTAAAAAATCAAGATAAAAAACTGATATTTCTTACCACTCGGATAGCCATTTTCTTTTTGGGTGGAAACATTTCAAACAGTCTCACTTCGTTGCATACCTAACCCTTTCTAAAACGAGCACGTTAATTTGTGACCCTGATAAAAACATCGCTATTGAAAACATTGTGGGAAAAAGGAGAAAATGCTGGTTACCAGCATTTTCTCCTTTTTTCCACAATGTTTGTATATCTTATCAAAGATGGATTCCACAATTTAAGCCATTTTAGAATTGTTGTCCGCAAAATTCATTCAATAAAGACATCGTCTAGAAACATTTTGTCGTTTGGTGAAGAGAAAACCCTTAACAGACAACAACACTTCGGGCGTGACCAAATTGAATTTAATTCCAATGGAGCAAATGACATTCGTTTTAAATGATCGAAAACAATATGTGGAAAAAGGAGAAAATGCTGGTTACCAGCATTTTCTCCTTTTTCCACATTGTTTTTAAAAGCTTATTACGTTAGGGTCGTAAAAGCTTGTAATTGTCTGGTAAAGTGTTAAAAATCAGTCTGCCATGTCGGGAAGTTTTAATTTATCGAGTGTAAAATTTCTTCATTTCTACCTGTTTTCAATCATGTGCAGCGAAGCATGAAAGTTGCACACACTTTTACATCGCCCATAACATGCTGAGGTCGACTTGAAAGGTGAAAGCGGGCAATTTAGATCAAGAAAAGTTTGGTCGGTTGGTCCGTTGGTAAGTCGGTTGGTCGGTCGGTCGGTCGGTCGGTTCTTTGGTATAGGTGGGTCGGTGGGTAGGTACATGTAGGCTGGTTGATTGATTGGCTGAGTAAATTTGCTGGCTATCGATTGATTGGCTGATTACTTGTTGATTGGCTGGTTATTGATTTGTTGATCTCTTTGTTAATTTGTCGATCGATTGGATAGTTGGTTGACTCATTGGTTGATTGGTTATGGTTGGTTTGTTAGTTTCATGCTTGATTGGTTGTTTCAGCTTGTGGTTTAATCAACTGGTTGATTAATAGTTGACTGGCTGTTTTTAGTTCAGTTTTTGATTAGCTCACCTGACCTCGAAGTGCTAAGGCGAGGTATTGTGATCGATCATTGTCCGGCGTCCATCTGTCGTCTGTTCATCGGACCGTCTGTCCATAATTCCTTCTAACATCTCCTAAACCCGTAGGCCAATCATGTTGAAACTTGGCAGGCATGTTCCTTGGGTGAAGCTCTACCTAATTAGTTAAAAGAACTGAATTAACCCATTAACTCTGGTTGCCATGGCAACAAAAAAGGGAAATTTTACAACATCTTTAAAAAATTTCTTGTCTGAAACAAGAAAGCCAAGAGCTTTGATATTTGGTATGTAGTATCTTCTAGTAGTCCTCTACCAACTTTGTTCAAATGATGCCCCAGGGGTAAAAAAAAATTCAAACGCCTTGACAAGTTGACGACAGAGGCCGCCTAGGTGACAATCAGAGTGCACAGTGTGCGATCACTTCTTTAGTGTACTCATTTAATAATGCTTTATTCTGCTTATTCCTTTCCCAAACGACAAACTTTTGGACTAGACCAAATTAAAAGCATTTGCAGACGATAATTCCACTCTTGCTGAAAAGATGATTTCTATCTATGATAGGGTAGAAAACATTGTGGGAAAAGGAGAAAATGCTGGTTACCAGCATTTTCTCCTTTTCCCACAATGTTTTCAAAAGGCTACTATTCAAGACCCGTAAAAACCAGGGATTGTTTGGGAAAAAGTTAAAACGCCCATAAAAAGGTCATCATTTCACCTTTTCTAATACAAAAGCCTAGCCGGGTCTCTCGGTCGGTAACTTATAGGACTTTTTACTTGAAGGTCGATAGGTTCGATTGCTAAGCTCGACTTTTTTCCCGAATTGATCGCATAACAGTCACAGCGACAAGATTTATCTTTCTCACCCACCCCACACCTCTGTCCCCACTTTTCCCCCCTTTCTTTCTTATTTTTTTTTTCTCTTCCCCTCTTTCTCCCGCTTTTATCTTTTACCATTTCTTTCCTTTATTTATTTTACATTTTCCTTTGTTTTATTCCCCTTTGGCCAATGGCATATTTGTTTGCCGAATGCCAAGTAAACTTGAGTTATGGCTGTAATGTGTGGAAGGAGCTAACAGTTGATAGGGAAGAGTGCTTAAACTCTTTACCACACGACAAAATTTTAGACTGGTCCAAATTGAAAGCGTTTGCAGACGACAAACTGAATGTGATTGAAAAATTGAAATTTGGTTTGGGAAGAGTAGAAAACATTGTAGGAAAAGGAGAAAATGCTGGTTACAGGGGTGTTACAAGTCGGGATTGTGTGTTAAAAGGTTAACTCTTTATCAAACGACAAAACTCAGAGCCAGTCTGAATTGAAAGCGTCTACCGACAAACAAATTGAATGGAACTCAAAAACATGAATGTATCGTTTGGATGGGCAGAAAACATTGTGGGAAAATGAGAACCAAAATTTTCATCTCTCCAAGAAAAGGTTTTAAAGGGCCTTTTCCCAAGGGTCATTTTAAATTTCGAGACTGCGTGGCAAAGATTAAGATGTGCTGGTAAAAGAGATGTCAGGAAAGCTTGCATAGGTGCACTGGACTCAACGATATGTGCAAAAAAAAGAGTTAAAGATAGTGTTTAATACTTTACAAACAAACATATAGGTATTCGACAAATGAAAGCAGTTGGATCGGTATTGGTCCCTTTTATTTTTACCAGTGACGCGTGAATAGTTAACCCGATTTAAATATGCGTAACGGTCTGCAGTCTGCAGTTTGGCTTGTAGTCGCCCATTCTTATTACAACTTTTTTATGCTGAATATATGTTATGTTATGTTATGTTATGTTATGTTATGTTATGTTAATTGGCCTTCAACACGCAAAAAGGGTATTCGGACATTTGCGTGAAGTGTTGTCCCTGATCAGCCCGCGCAGGCTAATCCGAAACGGCATTTTTCGTCAACATTGAGCTTTTGTCTTACAGTATGGAATATCACACACGATCGGAAAGTGTTGTCTCGGATCAGCCTGCGCGGATTGCGCAGGCTGATCTGAGGCGACACTTTACGCAAATATCCGAATGCTCCTTGTTGCTTGTTGCAGATCATACATACTACGGATAAGCAAAAGAGCGAAGCAGCCCTACTAGGATCATCTTCGTAAGCCAAGGCTGACGATTCACTACGCTATTCTACCCTTGGCGGATCGAGCTTGATTTTTGCATTCCCTCCATACACTTTTTCATTGGATGCAGCCAGCTCTAACTGCAACGAATGAAATCGCTCGTAGCGTTTCATCTTTTATAAAAATAGAACAAGGCCGCGACCTTTCGAATAGAAAGTAAAACATGGAAACCCACGTGTTACCGCTTCATATGTATTCGTAAGCGGTTTGAAAAACGATATTTCATTTGCTTTTAGAAATATGATCTAAAGGGGGGGGGGGGGGGGTAATAACCAGCATTCAATAGAGAGCGGCGCATCGCATGAATCTCGAAATCGGGCTCAATCAGCCAAGGTAAGATCCATGTAGTGATCGTAAACTTGGCTTGCGAAGATGTACTAGGATAGGTACCTGAATCCATCGCTGCTACCAATTGAGCAGTAGCCCATGTTGCTGTTAGTGGTGTACATAAACATGTATTAACCCTTTACCAAACGACAATTTTTTTTCACCATTCCTCATTTTTCACCGCTACTCTTTAAATTTTTCACTGTCAGTTCATTATTTTGGTGTCTCTATTCATTTTTGTTTACTTTAATTGTCATACCACGTGATTTTCTTTAGGGAGAGGAACTATATAAGCTTTGATGCTTTCGTTCTAATCCTATTCGCAATATGTTGTTGTACATGAATAATTTCTGTAATTATATTGAATAAAATATGTTTAAACTAAACGACAAAATATTAGACTGGTCCGAATTGAAAGCACTTGCAGATGACAAAATAACGGCATAAGTCAAAAGTTGGAATTTGTTTCCAGCAGGGTAGAAAACATTGTAGGAAAAGGAGAAAATGCTGGTTACCAGCATTTTCTCCTTTTCTCACAATGTTTTCAAAAGGCTTCTATCACAGGGTCGTAAAAACCAGAGATTGTTTGGTAAAGGGTTATGTAAATTTAGGGGCACAAAACCACACGATTAACCTATCGAAAGCTTAAATACAAATAATGTTGGCTGTGGTTTAAGATAAATATGAAGTTTCGTGACATTTTACTTGCAGTAAAACTAAAAGAGACATTGGTCCATGAAGGAAATAAGCATAAAACCGCCTTTTCACATGACACGGCATTAAATTAAAACAAAAAAACTCAATCGGCGGACTAGAACATAAGGAACACGTGTATCGTATGCAATTTCATCAGTTTTCATCAAGGATTTCAGAAGATATCTACCCTGACGGACAAACGGGCAGACGTTCGGACAGATGTATCGACAGACGGACGGACGAAGGGGCGGATGACGAAAAAACTATACATCTTCTTGTGAAATTGGGGGGTGGGGGGGTGTCTGATTTATTTTTCCTTTCCATTCATATTCTATCATGTTGCTACTATAACCGGATGACGTTTTCAAATATCCTTCCACTTAAAAATGTAGTTACTTCCTACCAGCGTAAAAATACGATATCGTTTCGCACAAAATAATTAATTGCTAAAGGATAATTTTGAATGTCCATCAATATGATTCTAAGTCGTCAAGCTGATTAAGAACTTGCATAAATTTTAATGCGCTTAGATACTAAAAGTAGTTCGCAATGTTTGGTTATCCGGGTTCTCAAAATTACTTCCGGTTCGATTTGGCGTGGTTTGTAAGAGTTGAAATTGGAAGAGAGCTCAAGTAACGTGTAAGTAACTCTTTTTTGAACAATCTCAGGGAAGATTTTGTATATTTACTAGTTTTGGAGTGCATTCATCTCCTACCAGCGGAAGTGTGCCTTTCCATATCCGTTATACTTTTGCTACTTCCGTTTCCGAGATGTAAACAAACTTAAACGGAAGCTGCATGTTCTGACGGAACGAAAAAAAGTTTCAAAACTTAGTCTAGAAGATGCTGTCCCATGTCAAAGCTCCTACAGAGAGAGTACAGAGGTGGCATGATATGCCAGATTTGGAGGCTAATGTGTTTTCTTTTTTATCGGATCTACCTCGGCTAACTGTACCAAATTGACAGATCTCAAGGTACTTTCAGTCTGAAGTTGTCTGCTCCGATACTATTTTTGTGACTGGTCTTCGTATTCACCTTCAGACCAACGTTCATTAAAAGGATCGGGAACAAATACGATTTAACACGCATCTTTTCGAATGGCTCTATGCAACAGAATTTCCGGTGACAACTAATAAAATGGGCATGGATCGATAGATAAACGATTAATCTTTACAAAAAGACTGATGTTTGTTAATATCCAAATCTTACCTTTGTGCAAATCTGTACTTTTCAACGTAAATAACTGCTGACCTACATCACCAGAAATCAAAACATGGTGATATCATCAATGCGCAGGTCTCGGCGAAAATCACAGTATCTGGAGTCTGACAGGCTACAGGACGGTGTAGTTGCGAATTTCGCTTATGACAGAGGAACCGTGAGCAAAAATCTTTGTTTGGGTTAGGGAACCAGACTGTTCAAAATTCAAATTCCGTTGAGTGCGCATGCCTGTTTAACTGAAGTCTCTGTGTTGGTTGTTTACAAATTACACTGGATTTATTTACGTTGGGAAAAAAGGTTAATTTCTATTGATTTAATTGGTATTTCATAGCACAGTTTGTGTGATGGTAAAGATTAATCATTTATCTAACGATCCATGCCCATTTTATAAGCTGTCATTGGAAATTATGTCGCATTGAGCCGTTCGAAAAGATGCGGGTAAAATAATATTTTTTCCAGACGTATTTAATGAAGGTTGGCCTGGAGGTGTATGCAAAGAACAGTAACAAAAATAGCATCGGAGCAGACACCTTCAGACTGAAGGTAATCTCAAGGTAGCTCAGTAGTCAGTACTTTAAAAACAGTGTAGGAAATTCACAACCTTTCATCCAGTTTTCAAAGGTCTACAGCAAGATTTTGAAAAGAAGCAAAAAGTTTTGGACAAAATGCCCTACTGGGTACTGCCATTTTCTCCTTTCTCAGCTGTGAGCCTGTGTTTTACAAAACCTTTGTTCTCAAGGCAGGGTTTCCATTCACGTACATTAGTCATTATGTGCATGAATCACACACAAACCATGAAACCATGAAAGTCATGCCCTAAATTTAAACTAACCTTGTCATATACATGCATGTCATCATTGTCATGCACAGCGAAAGTCAGTATAGACCCAGAGAAACCTTTTAACTAATCTGATCATACTTCATACTGACAAGTACAAAAATTTGAATTAAAACATTGAATGAAAACAACTCTTGGGAGTAAGATTATTTTTAAATATCATAAATTCCTATGGATTGTGTATCCTATAATTAGAAATCTGTACAACCTCAAATAATTTTGCAGGGTTTTCGTTCATGCATGAGCTTCTGAACCCTTTCCCAAACAATCCCTAGTTTTTACGGGTCTGGTAGAGTAGCCTTTTGAAAAACATTGTGGGAAAAGGAGAAAATGCTGGTTACCAGCATTTTCTCGTTTTCCCACAATGTTTTCTACCCTATCATAGATAGAAATAATCTTTTTAGCAAGAGTTGAATTGTCGTCTGCAAATGCTTTCAATTCGGTCTATTCCAAAAGTTTGTCGTTATTGAAAGGGTTAAATAATTATTGCCATGTGGTACTACCATCAGCAATTAAGCGGGCTTTTTATTCACCTGGAACTGCTGCATGTGAATATCGTAAACATCTCCATTAAGGAAATTTATTCAAATGAAGTTTTATTTCAAATGAATTTAATTCGTATGCAATGATCAAGTAAACATGAATAATTTAGAAATATGACTGTTACATGTAGTTCAAGCAAATGGCTCTCATTTGAACCGAACCTCAGGGATTTGAGGCTTTGAAATAGAAAAAGTCATTGTCCCTGCTGCTACTGAAAAAGCATTTGCTTGTAACAACTATTTGTACATTTATTTGCTCATTTGTGGAATTAGCTGATTCTATACCCATTCTATTGTAGGTCCATTTTTGAGACAACATAAATACTTATAGGTGAAATGTCTCTGGTAGATTTAGGGAAGAGATTGTTGGAGGCAGCTAAAAGAGGGGACACAGATGAAGTTAGGCAGTTGATGTCCAATGGAGCTCCTTTTACTACAGACTGGGTTTGTATATTAACTCTTTACCACACAATCCCTACTTTTGATGACCCTGAGAAAGAAGCCTTTTCAAAACATTGTGGGAAAAGGAGAGCATTTTCTCCTTTTCCCAGAATGTTTTCTATCCTTCACAAAACAAATTTCACATTTTCAGTCACTTTTATTTTGTTGTCTACAAATACTTTCAATTTGGATCGCTCTAAAATTTTTTTGTGTGTTAACCCTTTACCAAACAACAAAATTTTAGACTGGTCCAAATTGAAAGCACTTGCAGACAACAAAATAAACATTATTCAAAAACTGAAATTTCTTTCCAGTATGGTAGAAAACATTGTGGGAAAAGGAGAAAATGCTGGTTACCAGCATTTTCTCCTTTTCCCACAATGTTTTCAAAAGGCTTCTGTTCTAGGATAGTAAAAACCAGGGATTGTTTGGTAATGGGTTAAAGAGTTAACCTTATACTGTACAAAACTTTCTCATATGTTTAACTTTTTCAGAACCCTGAGGCATATGACTTTTGAAAAGATTGTGGGAAAAGGAGAAAATGATGCCATATCAAAGGCAAATTCTATCTTATCAGCCAGGTTGAATTGTTGACTGAAAAAAGTTCTCAGTTTGCACTCCTCTGTTCATTACTGAACTATAACTTGAAATACTGTTGAAAACAATTTAACCCTTTACCAAACAATCCCTGGTTTTTACGACCCTGTGATAGAAGCCTTTTGAAAACATCGTGGGAAAAGGAGAAAATGCTGGTAACCAGCATTTTCTCCTTTTCCCACAATGTTTTCTAACCTGCTGGAAATAAATTTTATTTTTTGAGTTACATTTATTTTGTCGTCTGTCAGTATAAAATTTTGTTTTTTTGGGAAAGGGTTAAAGCACCAAATGGACAAGTCAGTTTTTTTTTATTTTTACAGTAAAATCTTGTTATTTGGAGTCTCGGACATTCGAGAACCCAGCATATTTCTAGGAATTCTGAGAGTCCCGGCAAAAACTCTACTTTATTGAACCAAAAGTAGCTCCGTAATTTCGAGTCTCGATAATTCGAACACGGATGCTGGTCCCTGTAATAATTGTCCTTCTCTAAATTGATTGTTTATTCGAATACAATATTTTCGCACCTCTCCAATGATTGCTTTCACACCTTTCCAAGCAAAGGATTTCATCTCGCCAGCCTGTCTACGGTGTGGTGCAAGTTTTACAAACTGACAATTAGGCCTGCTACGGGATATTCATACCACAATATGATTTCAGAAGATGTTGACGTTAATTAATGATGAGAGGCTAATTGTGACAACAGCCCTTTAAATTCATTGTTAATTCTGAAAAGTCAGTTTGGTTACCAGCATTTTCTCCTTTTCCGACTATGTTTTCAAAGGGCTTGTAGGGGGTCGATATAAATCGGCATCATGTGGTAATGAGTTAATATACTTTTTTTAATATCTAGCTGGGAACATCACCACTTCATTTCTCGGCACAGTTTGGCCATTTAAGTACAGCGGAGGTTTTATTGCGAGCAGGTATAAGTAGAGATGCACGGACAAAAGTAGACAGAACGCCCCTCCATGTCGCGGCACAAGAGGGACACGTAGACATTGTGGATTTGTTACTCCAGCATGCTGCTGATATTGATGCAAAAGATATGGTATGCTTTCTGTCTAGAAATAAACTGTTTCATCCTTAACTCTTTGCCACACAATTCCGACTTTTAAATACCCTGAGAAAGAAGCTTTTGGAAAACTTTGTAGGAAAAGGAGAAAATGCTGGTAACCAGCATTTTCTACCTTTCCCATAATGTTTTCTACCCTTCTAGAATCAAATTTCAGTTTCTGAGTTATATTTTATTTTGTCGTCTGCAAGTGCCTTCAATTTGGACCAGTCTAAAATTTTTTTATTTGGTAAATAGTTCACTCTTTACCAAACAACAAATCTTTAGCTGGTCCAAATTGAGAGCATTTGCAGATGACAAAATTAACGTGACACAAAAATTGGAGTTTGTTCTGGAAGGGTAGAAAACATTGAGGGAAAAGGAGAAAATGCTGGTTGCCAGCATTTTCTCTTTTTCCCATAATATTTTAAAAAGGCTTTTTCTTCAGAGTTGTTAAAACTTGGGATTGTGTGGTAAAGGAGAAACTCTTTACCAAAAACGACAAGATGTTGGACTCGTCCAAATTGAAAGCATTTGCAGACGAAAAATTTTATATAGCTAAGATGACAACTTTTGTCTCTGATAGTGTAGAAAACATTGTGGGAAAAGGAGAAAATGCTGGTTACCAGCATTTACTCCTTTTCCCACAATGTTTCCTAAGTTCTGGTTACCAGCATTTTCTCCTTTTCCCACAATGTTTTCTAAAGCCCACTCTTTCAGGGTTGTTTAAAGTCGGGATAGTGTAGTAAAGAGTTCATTCTTTATCAAAGGACTGAATTCTAGACTTGTCCAAGTTGAAAGCATTTGCAGTTGTCAAATTGAGTGTGGCTCAAATGATAAAACATCTCTGTAAACCCTTTACCTGATATGCCAATTTGAGGCTCTTCCATTTCAGCAGCAAATAAAGATATAATATCAATAATATGGACAAAAGAGGATACAAATATCTGATTGAGTAGAAAACATTGTGGAAAAAGGAGAAATTGCTCGTAACGAGCAATTTCTCCTTTTCCCACAATGTTTTCAAAAGCTGTCTGTTGTTGATACGTCAAAATGAGTATCTATGGAGTAAAGGGTTAAAGGGCAAAAAAACACTGAGGAAAAAGGAGGAAATGTTGGTTTCCAGCATTTTCCCCTTTCCAACAATGTGTTGACTCTTTACCACACAGCCCCGCCTTTTATCGATCCTGAGAGTCAAGGCTTTTGTGGGAAAAGGAACAAAATGCTTATGAAATATTATTGAAATGCTTTCTTATGGACAAGTGTAGAATCTTTATACTGTTGGTTTACTTTCAAAACCTCATAACTACAGCTTGTTCAAGAAAACCGACGATATCTTGCAAAGTAAACCTGTGCCCTGTTTGTACTGTTGATAGCACACAGAAATTAACCCTGGTTTTTACGAACCAGAGATAGAAGACATTTGGAAACATTGTTGGAAAAGGAGAAAATTCTGTTTATCGGCAGGATTGTGTAGTTAAAGGTGAAAAACCATGCAGTTAATGAATGCATCATGTCGAGGATCAAACTTGAATATGTTTCAGTTAAAGATGACACCCCTTCATTGGGCTACAGAGAAAGGTCACCTAGGGGTCATTGAAACTCTCCTGAAAGGTCAAGCTGATGTACACTGTGAGAATAAGTTTGAGCGAACTCCACTAGATATTGCCATCATTAACGGTCGTCCAGACATTGTACAAACATTACAGTTAGCGCAGGTAAAGTTTTCTTTCTCGGGGATTATTTGTTAACTCTTTAACACATGAAAAAATTTTAGACTGGTTCAAATTGAAAGCATTTGAAGATGACAATATATAAAGGTGACTGAAAAATAGAAATTTGTTCTGGGAAGGGTAGAAAACATAGTGGGAAAAGGAGAAAATGCTGGTTACCAGCATTTTCTCCTTTTCCTACAATGTTTTCAAAAGGCTTCTTTCTCAGGGGCGTCAAAAGTAGGGATTGTGTGGTAATGGGTTAAAGGTTGTGATGACAGTGATGAGGGGAAGGCTTCTTGGAATCATTTGAATCAAGCACTGTGCATGGCTTTGTCCTTATTGAAATACGATACTCCACAACAGCTTTGGGGAGATGTCTCAGTGGTTATAGTATTGGTCTTTTAACCCTTTCCCAAACAACAAATTTTTAGACTAGACCAAATTGAAAGCATTTGCAGACGACAATTCAACTCTTGCTGAAAAGATGATTTCTGTCTATGATAGGGTAGAAAACATTGTGGGAAAAGGAGAAAACGCTGGTTACCAGCATTTTCTCCCTTTCCCACAATGTTTCGAAAGGCTTCTATTCCTGACCCGTAAAAACCAGGGATTGTTTGGGAAAAGGTTAAACAATAGTTTAGAACCCAAGTGCGAATCAAGAGGGCTTCTGCATGTGTTTATGACCAAAACAACATGAATTAATGCTATTAATGCATGAAACAAATTGTACATTAGAAATATTTGTCCTGAAAGCAAAGATTAATTCCAAAGAAATGGATTTTGAAATGTACTGGATTTATACTGATCAAAACTAGAAATTCAGGGAAGATGCTTTTGTTTTTTTGGGGCAGTAAAGGGTTATAGTGGTATATCACTGCATTGATGTCTTGCTTTAACCCTCTAGCACACAATAACGACTTTTGACGACCCTGGGAAAGAAGCCTTTTGAAAACATTGTAGGAAAAGGAGAAAATGCTGGTTACCAGCATTTTCTCCTTTTCCCACAATGTTTTCTACCCTTCAAAAAACGAATTTCAAATTTTCAGTCAATTTTATTTTGTCTTCTGCAAATGCTTTCGATTTGGATAAACCTTAAATTTTGTCTTTTAGTAATGAGTTAACACTTCACCAAACCACAGATATGTCTACATTGAAAGCATATGCAGATGACTAATTATATGTGGTTTTTATGATAGAATGTATTTCTGAAAGGATAGAAAACATCGTCGGAAAAGCATTTGCAGATGACAAAATTAATGTTTTTGAAAAAAAATGAAATTTGGTTTAAGAAGGGTAGAAAACATTTTTGGAAATAGGGAAAATGCTGGCTACCAGCATTTTCTCCTTTCCCCACCATGTTTTCAAAAGGCATCTTTCTGAAGGTCATTAAAAGTCGGGATTGTGTGATAGAGACTTAACAGCAGTTTTATATAATTATTCATGTGTCATATATTTACGAATCTTTATTGGTCGTAAAAATTGGCAGCTTGTAAAAACTAGAGGCCCTTGAGGGCCTGAAATTGCTCTACTGGCAGTGATTTTGCTTTTATGATAGTATGCATTGTAAATTTATGATGCAAAAAGAAAAAAAGGCGATATATACAAAAATGTATTCTTGCAACTGGGCTTGAATCCACTAAGACCGCATAAGTTGGTATGGTGATTTGAACATACATTGAAAAAAGATGAACTGCAATTTTTCAAATCAAAATGTTTCGAATCCTTGCAGATTTGATAGGGTTTCAATAGGCCTTCTATTAAACAATCCTAGCAAATTTGCAAGAATTGTTACTAATAATGTGGACGATACTAAGTTATCTGATCAAATAGCTGCTTTCCCTGAACGGTTCACTAGATTTTCTGCACTTTTAATAGAGTTCATTCCCTTGATGAATCTTTTCAGGTTTCTAAAGAATTCAATCAGCACTTACTAACTTCATTCCCCATACAAGAAATGGAAAGTTTCAACTTTGAATTGCTACTTTTCCCATACTGATAGGCAGATTTTTTTCAAAATCAATAGGGTACAAGCTGTTTATCCCTTTCCCAAACAATCCCTGGTTTTTACGGGTCTGGAATAGTTGCCTTTTGAAAACATTGTGGGAAAAGGAGAAAATGCTGGTAACCAGCATTTTCTCCTTTTCCCACAATGTTTTCTACCCTATCATAGACAGAAATCATCTTTTCAGCAATAGTTGAATTGTCATCTGCAAATGCTTTCAATTTGGTCTAGTCCAAAAGTTTGTCATTTGGGAAAGGGTTAAGACACAAAAGCATCTGTGGAAGTTTCAGGAAAATTTGACCACAAATGCTGACATCATTGTGCAAACAAGAAATGAAAATGTTCAACTTGAATTGCTTCTTTTTTCCTTGGCTTCTGTTCCCATACTGATTTTCAGATTGTTTTGCAAAATTAATAGGGTTCAAGCTGTTGATCAGATGAGATTCATGTAAATCTAACTATAAATGCTGACTTCATCTTGTAAACAAGAAATGGATATTTTAATCTTGAAATGGCTACTTTTCCCATTGTGTTTATTGCATTTCTTTTTAAATCAATAGGGTTTAAGCTATTGCTGAGATAAACTGTGCAAGTTTCACAAAAATCTGACCACAAAATACAAACTTCATCACACAAACAAGAAAAAGGCTAAATGACAGACATATAGACAGACTGAAGGACAATATAAACCACACCATGACATAAGCTCTGCTGGCTTCCAACCAATAAAGCTAAAAGCTGTAATGTAGGTAGAAAGTAAATTTCATCTTGTTACAGCATACTGCAGTTGGAAATCTTCAAGAACCTACAGAAACTGTTACAGTGGAAACTTCTGAGGTAGATGGACAAGATACAATAATTGATGGCTCTGGCGGTATCCCAATGGACGGCCACACAGTGGTGACTGATGCAGAAAGTGGAAATATCATACTTAACATGCGACAGATAAAGACAGAGCCTGGTACATTTGATATTAAAGGAGAATCTGCAGGTAAAAGTTCATTCTTCGGAGATACATCCCTTTTTTTTTACGACCAGGGAATTAAATTTGATGATTTGCTATCTCTTTGCCTGAGTAAATAACACCATGCAAAATGGAGAAAATGCTGCCTTGAAATTTTGAGTTTTAACATGTTGTAAAGTAACATTGTTTCGGGACTTGGAAAAAACTTCTATAATTCATATTCGATGTAACTATAGTGATGGAACATGACATTGGGTAGATAGAAAACACTGTGAGAAATAGACTAAATACCAGTTAACAACATTTTCTCCAATGATTTCAGTCCCCCCTTGCCCAGGATTGATGAACCATGAGAGCCATGCTCTCTGAAAAGGGACCTCAATGCATTTGTTAAAAGTATTGACCCAGATTAGCCTGCGCAGTTGGTGCAGGCTAACCTTGGCTGAAACTTTTCACTACAGGTTAATTTTCTGTTTGTCCAAGGACAAGTCTACATGAAAGAGTTCCTGCTCCAGTTTAAAAAGTTTTTTGTCCATACCTTCATGTTGAGATACTTCTTTCAATTTTTTTTTATAATTTTCACCTGACCGGAAAGACAATGGTTTCTACTTCAGATGAGTCAGCAGAAGAAGAAGGAAACAGCACATCTGTTTTAGCCACACTTGCTGCCCTAGCGGAGGCGACAGCACAGAACACAGCTACCAGTAAGTCCTTGTGCATCGTCAATCCAATGTTGGTCAGAATTATCAAGTTTACACAAAACTTATTGATATAGTCAAAGGACTAGGACATAGAACATTAGCAATTGTGTGTGCAAGCCTCCCACAGTTTCCATTGGATTAACTTGAAACTTTCGACATGAAATCTATATGATGTGTAGTTGTGCATGTGACTCTTACATTTTGATTGCTGTGGGTGTTCTAGATTTTAACCCATTTCACTGACAAGCCTTTTTGGGCATATGTGCGCCGCTCTGCGGTAAATATACAATGATGAAATGAAAATAATACTAAATAGTCACTGAAGTTATTAAAAACATTCAAAATGTAAACTCTTTACCACACAATCCCGACTTTTCATGACTCTGAAAAAGAAAGCCTTTGAAAACATTGTGGGAAAAGGAGAAAATGCTGTTAAGCAGCATTTTCTCCTTTTCCCACAGTGTTATCTACCCTTTCCAAATAAAAGTTCAATTTTTGATTCACATTTACGTTGTTGTCTGCAAATGTTTTCAATTTGGACCAATCTAAAATTTTGTTGTTTGGTAAAGAGTTATTCAACAGGAATGAAATAAATAAGAAGTGTTATTTTCTTTTACATGATACAGTATCATTTTATGTTTATTTAACAGGCAGTAACTCGACAGACGCCATCAACTGGCTAGAGAGTCAAGGTATCACGATGATCTCCACGGCAGATGGTAACATCATAACGTCGGCAGTGGAAAGTGGACAGACCATCTCCCTCACAGGTAGTTACTCATTTCAGATGACTGAACCCATAGAGTGCTAAGCCTAATTGAATAGGCTTAATGCATCTTGAAAAGTCATGATCAATGCATACAGGCTGACCTGGTTCAAAGTTTTTTGCTACTGGTCAATTTTCAATTCAGTCTCTAGTTTAAGCCATCACCACACATTCCATACTACTGATGAACCTGAAAAAGAAGCCTTTTCAAAACATTGAGGGAAAAGGAGAAAATGCTGGTAACCAGCATTTTCTCCTTTTTCCACAATGTTTTCTTCCCTTCACGCCCGCCAGGGTGGCTCAGTGGTGAGTGTGTCGGACTCATGACCTAGTGGTTACGAGTTCAATATCCAGTTGAGGCAAACTTTCTTTCCGGCATATTTTCGCCTTTCACTTCTGCTGAAGCATGGGAGAAAAGTAGTTGGTGGCTTTGGAAAGAAAGTTGTGTTAGTATTGGTGTGAGAAAACCAGGAAACACATGTGTGTCACCGACCGCCATGATATGACCTCAGCTGTAAAAGTGGCGTTAAACCCAAATACAACCAACAACAACAATTCTTCCCTTCACAAAACAAATTTCAAATTTGAGTCAATTTTATTTTTTCATCTCTGAGATATTGTGGTTTGGAAATGACAAATCAAATATTGTTACACTCTATTGTTTTTGAGCGTGATCTTGGAGTCAAAATTCAGGAATACTTTAAATTTTGAAATCTACTGTTTTTTTTTTCCATTGTTGAATGGAACATTTCCAATGCAGAGCTCCATAAAATTGCAACAGGTTTTCCTGTCTATAGTTCACTTTGATGTTTTCTTTCTGTTATCTAGAGGCAGGTAAAATAGCCCTAAACATAATAAAACAACAAGGTTTGGCCACAGAGGATGGGGTATTATCTGATGTTGTAGAGGAGGATAAAGATGGAACACAGGTACAGTAGTAGTAGTAGTAGTAGCAGTAGAAGTAAAAGTAATATAGGGTTAACATTTGCAGAGGCCTGAAAATCTGCATTTGATGTTCATTTAATCCTTTACCACAATGACAACATTTGATGACCTTGCACTAGAAGCCTTTTGAAAACATTGTGGGAAAAGGAGAAAATGCTGGTAACCAGCATTTTTTCCTTCTCCCATGATGTTTCTAACTTATCAAAGAAAAATTGCACCATTCAAGCCACTTTGAAATTGTTGTCTGCAAATGCTTCCATTTGGATAGGTCTAAAATTATGCTGTGTGGTAACGGGTTAAACAGTTTTAAAGGCCTCTTTGAATAATGACGACAAAAATCGTGAATTGATGTGATTACTGTATAAAGTAAACATATTTTGGCAATGATTTGCTCAAAAGCAGAAACTATTTCCATAGAAATGCCAATAAGCAAATTTGAAAAGACTAGACTTAAAATGGCCAAAACCGCAAGTTGACAAAGTTGAGCAGTGCAAGTTCCTACAGCTTACTGGTAGTAGTCGAGAGATGTTCTGACATTGACAAACATATTTACAGTGTAGGTCCAGATTGAGAAAACGGTCAGCCAGCATGCATTGTTACTAAGATAGGCCCCAGAGCAAGGATTTATAGTGTAAATCTAGGCATTAATGGCAATTAAATTTACTGATTTTCTCAGGCTTTACCTACCTTCAAATAACATGCAGGGTACTTTCTAAGATTTTTGCAGAATGACAAGATTTTAGATTTGTCTGAACATTTACAGATAACAGTTTAGATGTCTCTTAAATGCTATGATTGGTTTCTGTGCTGGAATAGAACATTGTGGAAAAAGGAGAAAATGCTGGTTACCACCTGGGTACTCGCATTTCCTCCTTTTTCCACAATGTTTTCATTAGCTTTTTAGCTCACCTGAGCACATAGTGCTCAGGGTGAGCTATTGTGATCGATCGTTGTCCGGCGTCCGTCCGTCCGTCAGTGAACAATTACTTAAAAATTCTTCTCCTCTGAAACCGCCCAACAGATTTCAGTGAAACTTCACAGAAATGATCCTTAGGTGATGCACTTTCAAAATACTTCAAAGATTTGAATTCCATGGAGAACTCTGGTTGCCATGGCAACCGAGAGAAAAAACTTTAAAAATCTTCTTGTCCCAAACCGTAAGGGCTAGAGCTCTCATATTTTGCATGTAGCATCATCTAGTGACCCTCTACCAAAATACTTCAAATTATGGCCCTAGTGTTGAAAATGGCCCTATGTTGTGGGTTCTTGGATTTCACATGGAGATAAAGAAGGAAATCTTTAAAAATTTTCTTGTCCCAAACCATAAAGGCTAGAGCTCTCATATATGGCATGTAGTATCATCTAGTGGCCCTCTATTAAAATACTTCAAATAATGGCCCTAGTGTAGAAATTGGCCCTATGTTGTGGGTTCTCCGATTTCACATAGAGATAAAGAAGGAAATCTTTAAAAATCTTCTTGTCCCAAACCGTAAGGGCTAGAGCTTTCATATTTGGCATGTAGCATCATCTAGTGACCCTCTACCAAAATACTTCAAATTATGGCCCTAGTTTGAAAATGGCCCTATGTTGTGGGTTCTCGGATTTCACATAGAGATAAAGAAGGAAATCTTTAAAAATCTTCTTGTCCCAAACCATAAGGGCTAGAGCTCTCATATATGGCATGTAGTATCATCTAGTGGCCCTCTACCAAAATACTTCAAATAATGGCCCTAGTGTGGAAATTGGTCCTATGTTGTGGGTTCTCCGATTCCACATAGAGATAAAGAGGGAAATCTGTAAAAAACTTTATGTCCCAAACCTTAAGGGCTAGAGCTTTCATATTTGGCATGCAGCATCATCTAGTGGCCCTCTACCAAAATACTTCAAATTATGGCCCTAGTGTTGAAAATGGCCCTATGTTGTGGGTTCTTGGATTTCACATAGAGATAAAGATGGAAATCTTTAAAAATCTTCTTGTCCCAAACCATAAAGGCTAGAGCTCTCATATATGGCATGTAGTATCATCTAGTGGCCCCCTATTTAAATACTTCAAATAATGGCCCCAGTATGGAAATTGGCCCTATGTTGTGGGTTCTCGGATTTCACATAGAGATAAAGAAGGAAATCTTCAAAAATCTTCTTGTCCCAAACCTTAAGGGCTAGAGCTTTCATATTTGGCATGTAGCATCATCTAGTGGCCCTCTACCAAAATACTTCAAATTATAGCCCTAGTGTTGAAAATAGCCCTATGTTGTGGGTTCTCTGATTTCACATAGAGATAAAGAAGGAAATCTTTAAAAATCTTCTTGTCCCAAACCATAAAGGCTAGAGCTCTCATATATGGCATGTAGTATCATCTAGTGGCCCTCTACCAAAAGACTTCAAATAATGGCCCTAGTGTAGAAATTGGCCCTATACTGTGGGTTCTCGGATTTCACATAGAGATAAAGAAGGAAATCTTTAAAAATCTTCTTGTCCCAAGCCGTAAGGGCTAGAGCTCTCATATTTGGCATGTAGCATCATCTAGTGGCCCTCTACCAAAATACTTCAATTATAGCCCTAGTTTGAAAATGGCCCCATGTTGTGGGTTCTCGGATTTCACATAGAGATAAAGAAGGAAATCTTTAAAAATCTTCTTGTCCCAAACCATAAGGGCTAGAGCTCTCATATATGGCATGTAGTATCATCTAGTGGCCCTCTACCAAAATACTTCAAATAATGGCCCTAGTGTGGAAATTGGCCCTATGTTATGGGTTCTCCGATTTCACATAGAGATAAAGAAGGAAATCTGTAAAAAACTTCTTGTCCCAAACCTTAAGGGCTAGAGCTTTCATATTTGGCATGTAGCATCATCTAGTGACCCTCTACCAAAATACTTCAAATTATGGCCCTAGTGTTGAAAATGGCCTTATGTTGTGGGTCCTCAGATTTCACATAATGATAAAGAAGGAAATCTGTAAAAATCTTCTTGTCCCAAACCTTAAGGGCTAGAGCTTTCATATTTGGCATGTAGCATCATCTAGTGACCCTCTACCAAAATACTTCAAATTATGGCCCTAGTGTGGAAAATGGTCCTATGTTGTGGGTTCTCGGATTTCACATAGAGATAAAGAAAGAAATCTTTAAATATCTTCTTGTCCCAAACCATAAGGGCTAGAGCTCTCATATATGGCATGTAGTATCATTTAGTGGCCCTCTACCAAAATACTTCAAATACTGGCCCTAGTGTGGAAATTGGCCCTATGTTGTCTGTAGTTGTTGGTGTATTTAACAACATTATAATACTAACTTGTATAGAAAGTCTTGAATCGGCAAACATTCTCTACTAAGTTTGCTCAAATCAGGCAACTTTTTGCCACACACCAAAAGGCCTAGGGCTTTGTTATTATTCCTTCAAAACTCTGTTCTGGAGGTATATAGGAGTCAGCTTGTTGGTCCGTCCATCCATCCATCCATCCATCCATCCATCCATCAGTCTTTCTGTAGCATTTTCTTGTCAGAGCTTGTTCTCAACAACTACAGGACAGATTTCATTCAAATTTTAGAGAGACTCGGTGCCAAGCAAGAATGTGCATATTATATTTTGGTGACGGTTCATTGAATTTTTACAAAGTCATTTTCCTTTGATGAAATTTCTTGTTCTCCCTATTTTTCAACAACTATTGGACAATATCGTTCAAACTTCTCTTAAATATTTATATAACCGGGTTTGGTTAAGAAAGGTTATCTTCTTATCTAAACCAAGAAGACCTAAAGCTTTGGCCTTGCACTTCGATATTTGGTATTTATCTTCATTGTAAATCTTTACTGCTTGGTACTCAGGTGAGCGATATAGGACCATCATGGTCCTCTTGTTTCCTCCTAATGGTTATGAAAGCAAAATTGTGTGGTAATTTTTAACTAATTACCAAACGACAATATTTTAGGCTTGTCCAAATCAAACACATTTGCAGACAACAAAATAAACGTGACTGAAAATTTGAAATTTGTTTTGTGAAGTGTAGAAAACCTTGTGGGAAAAGGAGAAAATGCTGGTTACCAGCATTTTCTCCTTTTCCCACAATGTTTTCTATAGGCTTCTTTCTTAGGGTCGTCAAAAGTAGTGATTGTGTGGTAATAGGTTAATGCAAGTTGGACTGTATATTCCACAGAAAGTGATCACATATGTGACAGCAGATGGTAGCGATCTTCACCAGGACACGACGGGGCTGCACATCTCGTCTGTAACCAGCGTGAATCCAGGAGAGGTAGCGGGGGGAGATATTGTCATTAACCAGTGTATGTAATGGTCAATGTGTCCTACCCCATGGAACGTTGGGCAAAGCTTGACTCAGAGCCCCAGATAAGAGGAAGTGATGGTATTCTTATTATACCCCTGCAAAACGAATGATTTTTGGGGTATACTGGAGTCAACCTGTCTGTCCTTGTGTCCGTCTGTGTCCAAAATACTAGTAATTGCATGTTTCTGTCAAAGCACTGGTAGGGGTATTAAGTCACATTCAGTGGCAGCTCACGTTTTAATTATTTCTCTTTGAAACCCTATGTTGTGGGTACTCATTAGAATTGTCTTGATAAGACAATTCTAATGAGTACCCACAATGTAGGGTTTCGTGGAGAATAATTAATTTTTTTTAATTTTTAAATCAAAATCACTTCCTCTTTCTTGAGCTCAGTCGACTTATTTAACAAATCATGAAAGTTTAGATTTTGTCCACATTGAAAACATGACTGATACAGATGAGAAATATCAGTGTGGCTGACATGACATGATTGAGTTGTCCTTGAAAATTCAAGGAAACATTGTGAGAAAAGGAATTATGTTGTTTGTTAGTACTTTCTCCTTTTCCAATGATGCTTTCTATCCTTTTAACCCATTACCAATCAACAAAAACTTTGGCTTTTCCAAATTGAAAGCATTTGCAGATGACAAAGTAAAAGACACTGAAAATTTGAAATGTGTTTTGTGAAAGGTAGAAAATATTGTGGGAAAAGGAGAAAATGCTGGTTACCAGCATTTTCTCCTTTTCCCACAATGTTTCCTAAAGGCATCTTTCTCAGGGTCATTAAAAGGCGGGATTGTGTGGTAAAGGGTTGAAGGCTTGTTTGTCATTAGATCAAGATTTGGTTGTTCATCTACTTATGTTTTCAAAAGGACATGTCAAGTTCTTTCCAACGACTGTTGGAATAAAATTGCTAAAGGAGTTCCTTTCTTATTCCTGGACACTGTTACAACCATATATCTGTGTTAAAAATCAGGCAGTGGCTTGTACCTTCCGTTTGCTTTGAGGTTATGGGAACCGTTTAACTCCTTACCAAACAACAAAATTGCAGACTTGTCGAAATTGAAAGCATTTGCAGATGACAAAATAAATGTGTATAAAAAAGTGAAATTTGTTTTTAGGAAGGGTAGGAAATATTGTTGAAAAAGGAAAACATGCTGGTTACCGGCATTTTCTCCTTTTCCTGCAATGTTTTTCAAAAGGCTTTTACCTCAGGTTCAGAAAATTGGAAAAATTGGAATTGTTTGGTAAAGAGTTTAAGACTTTCTGTCATGTAACTAAGTTGACAGTTGGCTGGGAAAATTAATTTGCAAAGTACTAGTAGTAGAAACTTCAGTAAAGTATGAATAGGTGGACTAGCCCCTTAAATAACTGAAATATAAATGAAATGATGTTGAAATGGCCGTTAAGCATTTTACAACTTTTTCTATAGTGACACAATTGGAAGGAGGAGAAGAGGAGGATGAAGAAGACGGGCCAGATAGAAAAAGAGCTCGTCTAACAGATGAAGAAACTACAGAGAGTACAGAAATTGATGTAGACTCCATGTTACAAAAGGTCAGCTACTTTTTGTTTTATGCTCCACCTTTTACTCTTACCAAACAACAGATTTTAGACTTGTCCAAATTGAAAGCATTAATTTTGCAGACAACAAAAAAAAAGTGGCTCAAAAATTGAAACTTGTTTTGGGAAGGGTAGCAAATATTGTGGGAAAAGGAGAAAAGGCTGCTGACCAGCATTTTCTCCTTTTCCCACAATGTTTTCTAAAAGCTTCTTTCTCGGGGTTGTCAACAGTAGGGATTGTGGTGTGATGGGTTTAAGCCTGTAAATGTAGTGAAATGCATCTTAAATAACAAATTTGATATAACTCGTCACCAAAGAACAAAATTTAGCCTGACACAAGTTGAAATTTTGCCGACAACAAATTGAACGTAACTCAAAAAATGAAATTTGTACTTTATAGAGCAGAAAACATTGTTGAAAAGAGAGAACTGTTTTTAAAAGGCATTCTCCTTGGGGTCGTTGAAAGTTGGTATTGTGTGATAATGGTTTAAATCAAAAACTAAACCTGTTTTAAGCAGAATTAAGGAACTTAATCTTTTTTCGTGAAACATGGCCCTTGTCCCTTTGTTGAAGGGTCCATAAAGTTTGTTTTATTTGGTCCATTTAGACTGGTGCTGGAGATGTCACTACCATTGACAGCAGCGACGTGGAAGAAATGGAGCGAGAGAAGTTACGGAAAGAGCTGGAGGATATAAAGAGACAAGCTGAAGAATTCAAAGAACAGTTGAAACAAAAAGACAGAGATTTAGAAGAATATAAGAAACAGTTAGGGGAAATTTCTGACAAAGCAGATGATTTGAAGACTTCCTGAAGATTGTGTTCATTTGACTTTGTTAAACCCCCCCACAATGAAGTGGACAGGGGTATACTGGAATCACCATGGCTGTCTGTCTGTCTTTCAGTTTGTCTGTCCGTAGACACAAATTTGTACGGCCAAATACTCTCACAGTTTTTCATGTGCTGAACACGCATTTGCACACAGGGTTCCTATGTATATGAAGTTGTGCATGTGCAATTTCCATGACCTTTCTGCGATTTGTTGCAAATAATATCTCTCCTTGAACTTTTTTCAAGTCTTACTTTTGTACTAAACCATTGTGCATTCTTTGACAAAGGCCTGTTTTGTAACAAGGAGCTGATGGGGGAATATGATCAGGTTTTGTGATAGGTCTAGTTGGCTTTGGAAACAAATATGCTGCAGATCAGTTTCAATCTTTTACCAAACAACAAAATGATGGGCTTATCCAAACTAAAAAAAAAAGATTTTTGCAGATGACAAATTAAATGTGTTTTTTAACTGTTGACCTTGAAATCCTGACTGTTCCCAACCCTGAGAAAGAAGCTTTTTAAAAACATTGTGGGAAAAGGAGAAAATGCTGGTTACCAGCATTTTCTCCTTTTGCCGCAATGTTTTCTATAGGTTTCTTCCTCAGAGTTGATAAAAGTTGTGACGATAATACTTCAAATTCCAAGTGGGAAAAAAAAAAAAAAAGAGAGAGTTTAATTTTAGCAGAATAGGGTACTTTTTGTGCATTGGAAATGTGTCATTTAGAATCTGATTTTCTCAAATTCTTAAAAAGTCATGATATAATGGGTGTCGAAAGAATTACGCTCGATTTAATGATGTCTTATCTAGTGTCCGATTTTATCTCTATGAGCATTTTTTATGAGATTAAATATGAAGTCATTTTTTCGTATTTGAATCTGGTCACACATAGTTTTGGAGTATTATTTGTTAAGTGTCTTTCTCCCCAAGCATTTGCAAAATTCTGTCTGGAAATCTAGATAAATCTGAAGAGACTTCATAGAAACGCCACTTGAGAAAAATTTACCCGACGTATGCATCTCCTCTTCATTTCTCGCTTGCCTGCTATCTCATCTCCCTTCTTAATTCAGTGATGAATCATTTTTTAAATTTCCATGAGATTGTATAAATAAGCCATGCTTTGTGAAAAGGGGGCCTAATGCATTTGAGAAAAAGTATCGACCCAGGTCAGCCTGCGCAATATGACCTGGCCCGAAACTTTTTCCCTATTGGTTAAATTTCTGTATATCGAAGGGCAAAAAATGCGACTATTATGGATCAATACTTATATGGAGTGCAACACATGAAAAGGTGCATTCGGACATTTGCGTAAAGTGTCGTCCCGGATTAGCCTGCGCAGTCCGCGCAGGCTAATCCGAGACGGCACTTTACGACTACAGTAGATTTTGTGCAACAGTAGACTTGCGTAAAACAGAAAATCACATAAAATCGGAAAGTGTCGTTTCGGATTAGGCTGTGCAGCCTGCACATGCTGATCAGAGACGACACTTTACGCAAATGTCCGAATGACCTTTTTCGCGTGTTGCACTCCATATGATGGCTTGGTTGGTATCATGTTTCACGGAGATACATTAAGCCTCCTTTTGCTGGAACAAGGTTCATATCTAAATAGCCCGCGATGAACCCCCCCCCCCCTCCCCGGGGGCAAAACAAATGAGTCTTCCTTGTGAGAAAAGACTTTGCTGCCTATGCACACTATAAAGGCTGACATGTGTTGGTGTTGTTAGCTATTGGTCAATTCAATTCTGCATGTCAAAGGACCAATCTACAACCAGATTGTGATGGTTGCTAGAGAAAATGGAATTCATGAAACCATTAATTGGGTGATGACGTATGATCACAGAGTTTAGCCATTATGTAGTCATCTACTGCAAGTTTAGTGGGGTAATTGGAATATTTGGACAGGTCCATGTTCGAAACATGCCGATATTACTATGCAATATGCCTTAGTTTCAAATTGTATGCTACTTTAGATGCAGTGAGCTTCTTGTTTTGTTTACTGTAGCTCGCTTCAGATTGGAATAAGTTTGCTGTTGTCACGATATTGACAAAACTGTTGAAAGCGTGGTAAAACATGACTGAAAAATGTTCAGAATTGGTATGCTGGGTAAACAAAAGGGTTAAAATTGTTTCTAATGTGACTATGTTGACAATAAGAAATATTGTTACATGTAATGTATTTGAATTACTAGAGAAGAAAGTCGAATGAAATAAAAATTTCGAAACAAGACGTTGCCTATGTTCTTTGTTATAGTCAGGAACCAAGAATTCTCCTTTACTTGTACTATTTTGACGTACTTTATTCCATATGTTGCTGAGGGCGACTCAAGGACATGTTGCGGACAGTGTAGATCAAGATCAGACTGCACGTTCTGTGCAGTCTGATCTTGAATCAACAGTTTGGTAAGGGGATACCTTTTCACCAGAAATAAGTTTAAAGTGACATTATGCAGGTGTTTATCAGTTTGAAAGTTTCATTTTATTTACTTACCAGGTTTCGGGTTAATCGGCATTAAACCTCTACACTTAATCACGGTTGTTTTTCAGAGAAAGAAGAAACCGTTTCAAAACATTGTGTGAAATTGGGAAAATGCTGGTAAACAGCTATTTTTTCGTATCCCAACAATGCTTTCTACCCTTTGCATGACATTCCATTATTTACGACGTATTTAGTGTCGTCAGCGAAAGCATTCAATTTGGACAAGTCTTTATGTTTCTCTTGTGATAAAAGATTAAAGTGAAAGCATTAAAGCGTTAAAGCATTTTTCGGGCCTCTGCTAAAGTTAACGACCTCAAAAACGTGAATTCACCCTAGAGTAATCAGTGTGGGCTTGAAGGGCACATACCACATACCTCGGAACCCACGTTTAAGCATTACGTAACTCTCCATGCATTACCCCTGGAAAATTGACTAGCAAATCGTCGTTTCTAATGAATATCCATATGTTTAGGAAGTTCTCTAATAGCCAATCGACAGATCGATAATATAATGATTCTCTCTTGTAGATGGGGGTCATTTCATTTCGTCAGTTACTAAAAATAACCTTGAAAAAAAAAAAACACACGAAGTTGTCAACAAATAGGGCGGCCGTCGGTGATTGGATATCGACAAGTAAAACATAGAAATGACAGCGTATTCGTGATTAAAATAATTTAAATATTCTCACAGAAAAACTGTGATTACCAATCAAAATGTTTATGAATAATTCATGAGAACGAGGAAACACCAGCGAAATACCCCATGGTCGATTACAGAGTGAATCGAAACTGGGTCAACGAGGACGGGCACATATATGCATGCCGAAGATCACGAATCGGGATGAAATTTTAGAGAAGTCATGTCTATAAGGGGTGTAAGAGTTTTAAGGTATTTATAAATCTGAGCCAGAACAGTCAACCAATCATCGTTATCGACGGCTGTTCTAGTTTTAGCTTCATGGTAACCATCTTGAAAGAATACTGTCTTTGTCGATACGGGTACCATTCGATACCGGTTCCCTCGAGAGTCGGTTGTCCAGTTGTTTCTCCAAGTAACCGGGAACCATACGGGTGATGCAAGAACTTCCCATTTAAGTTTGAACTATAAGGAGGCAAGAAACCAACGTGTACATCATATATCAGTAGCTGACTGTTCTGACTTAACAATTATTATTATATTCCTAGATTTATGCATTTACTTGTCGTCTCGGATGTTTACTAAATTGATCAGATGACCATTACTCCCAATAAATATCCAGGAATTTATCCAAATACTCGACTACAAGACACTGTTGCCCGGAACACACATTCCCCGCTCCGAGTTTAAAACTAGGAAAAACTGCGTCTTGTATTCGAGTGGTACCAGTAATGACTTGTTACAGTTCTGTCAGACCGAAATGTCTAGATTGCCAGAGATATACATGTAAGCTAAAGTAACATTTAGAAACAGACCTAGTAGATGAATTTCTGTTGTGACACATTTACCGGAGGGCTGTGTGTGTTCCAATAGCCAGAAATAGTGCTTCATTCTTTATCAAAAAACAGAATTTTAGACTTGTCTAAATCGAAAGCATTTGCAGACGACAAAAAAAGTGACTCAAAAATGAAACTTTACTTTGAAAACATTGTAGGAAAAGGAGAAAATGCCGGCTACAAGCATCAGAGACGTTAAACTGACTAGGTATTGTTTGGTAAAGAGCTGATTGCTTGTTAATATCTGTTCCAGCCACCATAATTATACCCAAATACTAAAATATCTCTATATCCTTGAAATCGACAGCTTTATCTTCCAGTGCAATTAAATTCAGCAATGCTTAATTTTCTATCAGTAAACTATGGCAAAGACTTGAATATAAAAACTTTATGAAACGTATTTAACTCATTATCAAACGACAAAATTTTAAACTTGTCCAAATCGAAAGCATTTGCAGACTACAAAATAAAAGTGACTGAAAATTTGACACTTGTTTTGTGAAGGGTAGAAAACATTGTGGGAAAAGGAGAAAATGCTGGTTACCAGCATTTTCTCCTTTTCCCACAATGTTTTGTAAAGGCTTCTTCCTCAGGGTCGTCAAAAGTAGGGATCGTGTGGTTATGGGTTAAGCATGTAATCAAAATGTTTTGAACATTAATATTTACCTGTAACAACTGTTAAACCACCAGCCAGATTTCAGCTTATCAGCACAATTCATAAAGCTATTATCACTGTCTTGGTCTGGTGTAGAAAACATCATTCTGTGGTGAGATAACAGACTGGACTGCGGGTAGTGAAAAGAATCCCCTATGTGAAAAAAAATATATTTGATTAGCTCTCTACCAAACATTATCTCCCGCTAGATGGCATTGTATAAATATTCATCTATCTAATTTGGGCGTCTTGGGTACAGAACCGGAAAACTTTTCTATGCGACAACCGTTACTCTGAATTTCAAACTAAAATAAACATTTACTCAATAAAATGCTACCTGGTGCTATTCATTTTCTCCATTGCTACTTTATAGCGCGTAATACTACAGTTTCGCGAATATCGGGGAGAGTGATGCTTCATATAAGACAGGTCGAATCTTCGAAGAATATGACATGCGCAGACAACGCTCTACCAAACGACAAAATGTTAGACAGTGTACAGGCTGATCCGGGATGGCACTTTACGCAAATGTCCGAATGTCCCTTTTCGCGTGTTTGAAAGTCAATTACTGTAATATCGAAACTGTAAAACAAATCTAATCAGGTATAGGTATACTTTAATCCTTTACCAGACAATTTTTGGTTTTTAATGACCCTGAGAAAGAGGCCGTTTAAAGACATTGTGGGAAAAGGAGAAAATGCTGGTAACTAGCGTTTTCTCTCTTTTTTTTTCAGAATGATTTCTACTCTGCTGGAAACAAAGTTCAATTTTTTGAGTTAGGTTGATGTTGTCGTCTGCCAATGCTTCCAATTTGGATCTGTCCAAATTCAAACCATTTGCAGACGACAAAATAAATGTGACTCAAAAATTGAAATTTGACTTTAGATGAGCAGAAAACATTGTGGGGAAAGGAGAAAATGCTGGTTACCAGCATTTTCTCTTTTTCCTACTATGTTTTCAGTAGGCTTCTTCTTCTGGGTCGTAAAAACCAGGGATTGTTTGACAAAGGGTTAAAATAATAAGCCATGCTCTGTGTACAAGAGGGCTTATTATTATACTGCAAAAATTTTTCTCATGATCTGATTGGTTAACATGCATGTAACATATACTGTATATCATGTATCTTCGCAAAATCCACGTAAAGCCAGTTTCCCTCTTGAGTGTCCCGTAAACATCACTACACGTGCAACACAACATCCAAAGTGGCGGCGTCGATCGATCACAAGGCTGCACGTTTATGCATCGAACTATACGTTTCACGATTTTAGTGACGTCAGTTTCCGGTGAAGTCAGTTTTCATTGAATTGGGGCACTCAGAAGGGAATTTCTATTCGTCAGCATACTCGATTCGTCAGATTATAAAACAGAAAAAAATTCGCTTAACGCGCTTTGAAAAGGTAAAACTTTGCAGTATAATAAATTCGTTGTATGTTCAGGTGGCAGGGGACTTGGAAACTTGTTCAGGGCTGTAGTGAATCATGTCGCCCCGAGCTTCGGCTCGGGACGACATGATTCACCACAGCCCTGAATAAGTTCCCAAGTCCCCTGCCACCTGACCGTACAACTGATAATGTATCTAGGTATCGACTCGGGTCAGCCTGCACAATCAGCAATCTATTGCTATTGGTCAATGTTAAGTATGACAAAACAGAGTGTGCCTCTATCATAACCAGAGATTGCTAGTTGTAAAACAGAACCATTCGTTACTCTGCTACATGTACAGAGTATCGCGTGAGTTCGAAAAGGCTGATTATGTAACATTCACCAGTCAGCAAGTACTTTCAGTACTTTGATATATCATGGCAGTGGGGAAAAAATAGGATTCCGTTTCACAAGCTCATTAAAAGTCGCAGGAAAACTGATGAAGATGCTGAATTAATAATGGTTAAAATGAAGATGTGTGTGTGTGTGGGGGGGGGGGTTTGGGTGTGTGTGTGGGTGGGTGTGTGTGTGGGTGGGTGGGTGGACTAGTGGAAAACATTTATTGAAAAGGAGAAAATGTTAGTTACCAGCATTTTATCTTTTTCCCGAGAAGATTTCGAAAGGCATCTCCTGGATTGTGAAAACTCGAGATTTTATTGATCCGTAATGATATGATCCATTTTATTGATCCGTAATGATATGATCCATTTTATTGATCCATCATGGTATGATCACTTGCTTGCTATAATGTATCATGGAGATGCATCTAACCCCCTTTTGTCAGATTATCATGGCATGCATTTTATTCGATATGATTGAGAGTAGTGATCGATGGTCTATATACACATGATCTCCCGCTAGATGGCACTCTACAAATACACATCTATCTAATTTGGACATTCTGGGTACAGAAGCGGACTACTTTTCCAAATAACAACCATTAATTTTAATTTCAAAATGAAATAAACTTTTACTCAATAAAACACGACCTGGTGCGATTCATTCAGCTATGAACGGCTAGCATGTAACCCATACACCGACGATTTATTAAAACAGCCCCTACATGCTCGGATAACAGCTTCGGTATAAGCTCTACTTTTCCCGAGTATTGATGGGGGTGATGCGTCATAGCAGACAGGTTAATTCTTCGAAGGGTATGACATGCGCAGACAATGTGTATACACAAGGATCCTTTGGTCCGTGCATTTCCGATACTACCATTGCACATACCTATTTGGAAATTCTTGACCAGAAGTTGTATGTACCAAGTGGCTTCTGGCTATTTAAGTGTTGAGATAAGAAAAACATTGTTACCTGCAGTTCCTGTATAAGATCCTACTGACAGTCTATAGTTGTCAAACAGGGAACCAACCGAAAAATGTTCATATTGGGCGTAGCGTGTATTTTGGGCCCAGTCTTCGAGGTCAATTCGTAATATGTAGTCCCCAGCGGTTGTTATCTGATGTAAGAACTCATTTCCTGAAAAAAATAAAGATGTAAATTGCTTGTCCATATTCCCTCTGGCCAGACTTATATATATATACGATTGTTAAGCCAATCCGTTTCCAGTTAGCTTATACTGAGATATACAATATTGTATAATGCTGTCAAGATCTAATATTTATCACGTGGCTTGAACTATATATCTGGCTGAATGAGAGGGTAGGGTTCGAAGGAAGCATATCTTGTTAAACTGAATTTGATATTGGCTATAAATATGTTGTATTTTATGCCAAATAAAGATAATGTATACATGTATATATGTATGTATGTATGTATGTATGTAGGTATAAGATTTCAAATTTTCTTACATAGAGAGAAGCAGTATGGCTTGTAACACGCGAAAAGAGACATTCGGACATTTACATTTACATACAATCTGCACAGGCTAATCCAAGACAGCACTTTACGTCAACAATGGACTCTGTTCTTCAGTAGATTTGCGTAAAACAGAAACTTAAAAAAATATATATAAAAAAAACGGAATAGTCTGCGCGGAGTGCACAGGCGGATCCGGGACGACACCCTACCCGAATGCCCCTTTTTGCGTGTTTGCAAGTCTATTACTTAAATATCGACAATATAAAATAGATTCAATCAGGTGTAGTATATACTTTAAACAACGGGCTTCCAAATCCATTTTGAAGGGGTATAAACTATCTCACGAATCACTACATGTTTTTTTTTTATTTACAGCACAAGAAGCGTACGATTTAGTTTTATACTTCAAAAAGCTAACAGACTGACGGACTAAAACATCTGACAGTGTATAATTGAAAATGATTCTTGCATACATATAAATGTCAACCACAGATATTGAGACGTGAATGTACTGTAAACCTTGAAAGGTCCTCTGTCAAGGTGTGTTATGCTTACGATAGGCCACATTTACTTGGATATACCTGTCAACTCTTTGTGGCGTGTTTTTATCTAAAAACAATGTTCTATCTATTTTATCAAACACAAAAGTTCAGTCTTTGTCGTTTATCTATACCGAGGGGTGAATGCTAAACTTTTCCATCTGCGTTTTGGAAAATTTTACAGGTGAGGTAAAATACTTCTCATTTCTCTGAAAGCATACTTTGATTATTTCTGTTAGATTTGTTATGTTGAATTCATTTACACAATTCAACACAACACAGTTAAAAAAGATGATCTGACTATGCTTTCAGAGAAATGAGACGTTTTTTTCCCCTCACCTGTAAAATTTTCCAAAAAGCAGATGGAATAGTTTCACATTCGCCCCTCAATACTTGTACCAAGTTACATGTATCTCTGTATGATGTATTTAATGAAAGTCGAAATACAGTCGAACGTCCTTAGCTCGAACGTCCCTTAGTCGAACTTATCCCTACGTCGAAGTTTTTTTCAGGTCCCGATCTCATTGCTCTTTATTTCAATATAATTCAACCTCCATACGTCGTTATCCGTACCTCGAAATTTATCCATACGTCGAATGAATTTCAAGGTCCAATCACCATTGTTTGAACGTATTCACACATCTTTACCACGAAGTTAATTTGTAAAGGACGATGTTTGCTGTCAATCAGGTTTTTCACACCTTTCGACTTGTCAACTCCGGTAATTAACAAATGTATTACAGTATTGATTATCGATTGTTTGTTTGATTTTGGATTGACTGTTTGACTGTAAGATTAAAACTTCAAAGTTTGCGTGATTTGAGTGAGAGGGTCGGAAAAGTTTTTTTAGTGTTACATTTGTAATTTACATTGACGAGTGAAGAACCCAACGCTAATTCCATACAGAACTTGTTTGGTGAAGGACCCGGTCAATGTGCAAATTTTATGTTTATTGTTCATAGTAGTTGTAGCATTTGTATAAAAACAATGTTTCTTAATGAATAAATAAATAATAATAATAAAACTTATTTTATCTTATTTTTGTACTCGATTTTATCTTATTTTGTATTCGATTAGTCGACTGAAGACAAATCGAATGATGCCTCCATTTACTTCCGGTATTTCGCCATCTATCTAATTCGTACCCAGTTTCGAGAACTCCGATGATCTACACGTCGAACTTTCTATAACTCGAAGTTTTTACGAGTGTCCCCCGAACTTCGAGGTATAGAGATTCGACTGTATATTAGTGAACTCTCGTACAAGAGGACGGAATTCTAGGCCCGTCCATTGATGGACTGGTTATATTATCTCAGGTATGAAAAGTGCACTACATGCCAGTAAGGTTGTAAAACTGAACCATTCGTTACCCTGCTACGTGTACAGAGTATCGCGTGAGTTCGCAAAGGCTGCTTATTTAACACTCACCAGTCAACCAGTACTTTCAGTACTTTGATATATCGTAGGAGTGGGAAAAAATAGGATTCCGCTTCACAAGTTCTTGAAAAGTCGCAGGAAAGCTAATGAAGATGCTGAATTAATGTTGATTTTTTTAGGGGGGTGGACTGGTGGAAAGCATTTAGAGAAAAGGATAAAATGTTAGTTACCAGCATTTTATCACTTCCCAAAAAATTTTTCGAAAGCTATCTTCTCCTGCACATCATGTATTAATGACTCAAAGCCTTAACTCTTTACCCCATGAGTTATTTCTATGGTATATTTAATTGGCCCTAAACAACAGCAAGGATGAAGCAATTTCTTATGTGTATATGACACCTTTTGATAGCATAGAAAACATTGTGGCAAAAGGTGAAATTGCTCGTCACGAGCAATTCCACCTTTTGCCACAATGTTTTCCAAAGACTTCTACATGTAATGCGTAGAAATGAGTATCTATGGAGTAAAGGGTTAACTGGCAGAAAGTCTGTTTTTGGACAACAAATGAGATCAATGGCTCAATGAGCAATCCCGGATGAGCCCCCATCTTACGAATATTTAAGTTCGGAACGAATGCACAGCTGAAATACAAACGGAATCTGGAAGGATTCGAACCCGTGGCGGACAAATACCCACGTTTTCGAAGTTTAACCCTTTACTCCATAAGGCATTTCTATGGTATCTCTAATTGACCCTAAATAACAGCAAGGATGAAGCCATTTTTTATGCGTATGTGACACCTTTTGATAGCATGGAAAACATTGTGACAAAAGGTGAAATTGCTCGTCACGAGCAATTTCATCTTCTGCCACAATGTTTTCCAAAGGCCCCTACAAGCAATGCGTAGAAATGAGTATCTATGGAGTAAAGGGTTAAAAGACCAATACCAATACCACTGAATGAAAGAGATATCTCCCTAACGCAACAGTAATGTATTCTATTTAAATCAGGACGAAGCCAGGCATGAAGGGGTGGCCTCCCGTAACAGAGTTAACCTTTTCCCGCTGAATAAAGGAAATGAAACTTTCAAACAAGTAATAAAACCGGAATACTGCTGTTTGAAAAGTAGAAGTGGAAATTTATCTCCTTATCAGACAGTGTATATCAAAGATCAGACTGCACATTCGGTGCAGTCTGATCTTAATCTACTCTGTCTGCAAAAGGTCAGTGAGTCGCGCTAAAGGTAAATAATACATACCAATCCAGAATTCTCCTGACGGGTTCCCAAATCCATTCTGATATTCCACCCATATTCGGTTAAAATTGACGGAACCGTCACGTCTTCGCTGCATAACTAGCCACGCTCCATTCTTATCAAACTCACATGACACAGTCTTTGTTAATCTTCCTGAAAAAAAAGTACCGAAAAGTCACGGTAAGCATTGCGGGGAAAGGAATAAGGTTCCTTACCGACAGTTTCTATTTTTCCAACAATGTTTTCATCTGCCTCCTTTCGCGAGAGATATCAAAGCAAACACCCGCTATTTTAGCGCCAAAGGCCAGCAACGCAAGAAAATGGACATTCGGACATTTGCGTAAATAGTCGTCTCGGATCAGCCTGTCTGTGCGGACTGCACAGGCTAATCTGAAAGGACACTGGAACTAGTACAATAAATTATAAGCATAAGCAGTACAACCATGACCACTACAAGAATGAGAACTGTGAGTACAAGCATTATGAACATTAATGGCGTTATAAGCGTTAGCATTATTAGTATAATCGTTCTCGGCATTGACATTATTGGCTTAAAGATTGCAACCCCTATTTCAACTGTGAGTATTTAGCCTTTGTCTATCCAATCAGAAATCATGATCATGTAAGTATTGGAACTATGAGCATTACTTTAGCATCATTTATAAGCCTTAACATTATAATCATTAACATTATGAACATAAAAACTATAATCATTAGAATTATAAACATTAACATTATGAACATAAGACCTATAATCATTAGCATTGCAAACATTAGCTTTATTACAATTAGCATTTATTGCTCCTTTCATTGATTATATAGATGTATCAGGCTATCTTCAATTATAATTATTAAATTTGAAACTGTTTTAAATTAAAATTATACAACGTTTTCGTAAGGATAGAGATTTTATCGTTGACAACTACTTCTTTAATTATTGACAGTGTCATAGTCTGTTGAATAATCAACATTGCTATTAAGAGAGTAACACAATAGTCTGTTGAATAATCAACATTGCTATTTAGAAAGTAATACAATTTTTGACTGACTTAACCCAGTGGTTTAGCGGATCAGATTTTTTTCACAGCAGAATAAGAATTAGGTGGCATTAAACATTAGCTGGTATACTCTAGATATCTTTTCTTAACTTTAAATCTGCTAACCTATTCTTAAATCCACGATTTTCTTTCTTGCTGTTGGAAAAGCAGCACGAACTTGGTCACAATTTGTGTACATGGTTACGTTCGCAGTTGTTGACGGGGCATTGGTTGGTGTCGTAGTGGTTGGTTGAGCTGTGGCTGGTTGTGCTGTGGTTGTTTGCGCTGTGGTTGGTTGTGTTGTGGTTGGTCGAACGGTTGTTAGAACTGTTGTGGTGGTTTTTTCAGCAGTCGCGGTAGTTATCTCCTGTATTGTTGACGTTGCTGGTTGAGAAGTGGTAGTAGCAGTAGTAGTAGTGTTTTGGTTCTTTAGTGTTGTTGATCGCTGTTTAAGTACATTATCCTTTCGACAACACATGTTTGTTTGGTTTCCCAATTTCTGAAAATAATAATAATAATACTTCGAAAAGAAGAATGAAGAAGAAGAGTTAAGGTTCTTATTTCTATGCGTTTTCAACAATATTTCACACAAAGCAGTCTCCAGTGCTTCATCATCACCATCATCATAATTGTTATGCTGTTGTTGTTGTTGCTCGTTTTGCTCCTACTGGTGGTGTTGCTTTTTATAGTGTTTCGTTGCCAGTTGTCAACAACTACTATTGGTACCTTTGCTCGATATGCAGTAAATAGATTGAAACAGAAATAGTGCAGGAAACCATAGACAAAAATACAACTTCGTTTTTAGTTCTTTATCATTAAGGCGTTATGGCGTTATTTGATTACTAGCCTGTTCAGGTCAGTAACGCGTTAATCCTTATCCTCCTATGTAACTAACACGAAACTTTCAAGCCGAGAGTAAGAAACCAAATTTTGCTGTTTCGAAGTTATTTTGGGGATACCTTCTTCTCGGACAGTGAAGAGCAAAGATCAGACTGCACGTGCTTTGCAGTCTGGATCTGATCTACACTGTCCGCAAAAAGGGCAGTGATTCGCGCTTACTAGCCTAAAGGGTGAGAAAAATTCTTCTTCTTCCCGAAATACATGTAGAATCGGACTCTTGCGTAATCGAGAATCCGTCTGCATTTAGAAGGTAACATTCTCTTATTGTTTCCATTGGCATAGGTACCACAATGTTTAAATTGTAGTTAGATGTAAATCTGGGCCTGTATTCACCAACCATTCTTGAGAATATTCTTAGTCTTAGTCTCCGAGGTTTTTTAAACTTGTAAGTAACACAACCTCCGATAAGCTAAACCGAATGGTTTAGCCAATCAGAAGTTGTGTTACTTACAAATGTAGAAAATTCTGAAGAATAAGACAGAGAACGTTGTTAAGAATGGTTGGTGAATACGGGCCCTGTTCTTATAGGTAAATTAGATTTGTCCACACTGAAGCTCTTGCAGAGGTGCAATTTACTTTTTCTCCGCTATGTTTTCAAAAGTCTGCTTGGCTGTGACCTTTAAAGCTTTTTTTGTCAGAGTTGAGACAGTAATTTCGGCTTAGCTCTTTCCCAAACGACAAAATTCATGGACTGGTCCAATGTAGTGCAATATAATGAGAATTAATGAAAAGTAACCTTGCAAGAAAATGTTTCATTTCCACAATGCTTTGGATAGAGTTGCAAAGTGAAATTTACAGTTAAACTTATTTTTCAAGATATGATGTGATTATTTATTTGCTATGGTGGGACTGAATACCCCCGAGGAATCACATGGCGGTATAGTAAGACATTAGTAGGAGAATGTTGTTATCATGAATAGACCAGTAGGGGATCTCCTTATAAACATGACCACAATTTTTAACCAATCGAAAAGCACCATTTATTCATTTGGGTATATCAATGCCATGAAGCCAGAGTATTCAGGTATGTCAAAGCTACATAATACTGACCTCTATTTCTGTCTTAAGTTTAGCATTTTCTGTTCTTAGATCGCTTAGTTGAAGCAAAGAACTTTGATGATCCAATTTCAGCTGTTTCACAATAGTCTCCAAGTCTGCAATCCTATCGCCATGGTCCCCGAGAGCTTGAAGGACTGAAACATCGCCCGTCTGTTGACTCCGAACAATACTTGCAATGCACATGCATGTCACCGCATGCACTACAAACAACCAGTTTAATTCCGTTTTAATAAACAAGAACATTTTACGGAGATTGTATCATTTAACTTTATGTATGTAGGTCATAGAAATAGATAAAATCATATTCTCTCTCAGACGAACTAAGTTTTGGAAGCAGATTAAAGAAAAATGCTTGCGAAGTTTGTAAAATCTGATGATAGGTATCGCTGTAACAAAAGTCAGTGGTGAAAGTACATTGAAACCTGTCGCAACGATTACCATATCCAGGAGTGCGTGCGAAACTGTTCCATCTGCGTTTCAAAAATTCTATAGGAAAGGAAAAAAACTCATTTCCGTGTAAAGCGTTATTAGATCATCTCGTTTAGATATGCTGCGTTGAATTCCTTCACACAATTGACCTTTCTGCCGATTTTGATTGACAGGTCTTCCCACCTCTTATCGGTCAATGAAAGAGCAGCATCGGGCGTCATGTAAACAAAAAAGTCTGACACAATTTGTTACAGACATGCAATAATTTGATCTTGTCTATTTAACTGCTATTTGTGTTATAAGTCAATTAGAATTAAAACAAAATGTAATTAACCTAGAGCGAAATATCAGCTAGAATAAAAGTGAAATAAACGCTCTTTCTCTTTGTATTCGGCGCCATTTTTTTGGTTACATTTTCAGGCTTGACAACCGATATACCGCGTCACTAAGTGTTGTCTCGGATCAGTCTGTGTAGTCTGCGCAGGCTAATCCGAAACGACACTTTCCGTTTTTATTTAATTATCTGTTTTGCACAAGTCTACTTTAGCACTAAATCTAATGCAGTCGTAAAGTGCCGTCTCGGATTAGCCTGCGCGGACTGCGCAGGCTGATCCGAGACGACAATTTACACAAATGTCTGGATGCCCCTTTTCGCGTGTTGCATGCCATATAACGTTTTCCAAAACACAGGCCGAGCCCTGGTCGCCCTGTCGGTAGCGTTCTGGACTTGAGAACACGGGATTGTGGGTTTGATTCCTGCCTCCGCCAATTTCTTTCTGAGGACTGATGATAGTCATTGCGACAGGATTCATTCCTCTCCCACCGCTGAACAATGCCTCGACGATGGTCACGTGGAAAAGCAGCCATTGGTTTGGAAAGAAAATTGTGTGGAGTACATTTCAAACTTTTGTACAAATTTCAAATTAAAAGTACTTTTTTGTGTCTATGGCACCTTGGTACCAAATGAGGTTCTCGCACTTCTTGCCGTCTAGACATGTTTGTGAACAAACTACATGTTTCTGGCGCACGAACGCATAAACAACCACTCTGTTTCACAGAAAGACAGCTGTACACTGAAAAACTAACTGCATGTATGGCGTGAAATGTCACGGTGTTAGTTGGCCCTATGTCTTTAACAGCGCTACCTACATGTATCACTTAGGAAGAACAAGTTTATTTTCGCGCTTGAAAAGAAAAATCTTCCATTGCAAAGCATGTAGTTTATACAGAATGCTGCCACGAGACACATGACGTCGGTTTACTTCAAAAACCTCGTAACTACAGCTTGAAACAAGCTGTAGTTACGAGGTTTTGGAAGTAAACCGATGATAATTATCTAATACTGCGATAGACCTTTTATAAAGTTCAGTGAAAGGGTATTATTAACAAGAGGGCCATGATGGTCCTGTATCGCTCCACTGGCTTATAATTGACTGATTGTATGGTGTTTAACGCCGTTTTCAACATTATTTCAATTATATCATGGCGGCCAGTGCACCTTTCCATGCGTATCATCGTCAAATCAATGGTCAGCGGTGGGAGAGGAATGAATCCTGTTGTAAGAACATCATGACAAGATGATATCTGTAAAGTTTGTTCAAAATTGGAAGAGTGGTTTCCACAGATTTCACTACATAAGCCCATGTAACATTTCTGATCCCTGGGGTGGAGTCAAATTCGACCCTAGTGCTATAATTTGGGTACTCTTGGTAGAGGCCTACCAGATAAAGCCACATACAAAATTTCGTAACTCTAGGCCTTATGACTCAGTACAGGGAGATCTCTAAAGTTTTGTCTATATAGACCATAAAAATTGTGACCCCTGGAGTTCTCCAATATTTTTTACCGCAGGGCTATAAGTTGGGCACTCTTGGTAGAGACCCACTAGATAAAGTCACATGCAAACTTTGGTAGTACTAGGCCTTATGGCTAGGTGCAAGGAGATTTCTTAAGTTTTCCATATATACGCCTATGTAAAACTTGTGACCCCCCAGGTTGGGGTTAAATTGACCCGGGGCTATAAGTTGGGCACCCTTGGTAGAAGCCCACTAGATAAAGCCACATGCAAACTTTTGTACCAAGGCCATGTGGCTAGGTAAAGGAAAATTTCTAAAATTTTCTCTATATTAGCCAATGTAAAACTTGAAATCCTCGGGGCGGGGTCAAATTTGAAGAGACTTGATAGAGATCTACTAGATAAAGCTACATGCCAAATATGGTAGCCCTAGGCCTTATGGTTTCAGACAACAAGATTTTCAAAGATTTCCGATAATTCTAATTCTTTCAAGAAATTGTTAAGAGGACCATGGCAGGATTATTCCTGTGAAATTTCATCAAAATTGGCCTGTTAGTTTCAGAGAAGATGTTTAAAAAAAAGTTAACGCACGGACGGACGGACGGAAGGACCGACTGACTAACGGACGCATGACGGACAACTAGCCATGACATACTCCCGCTGGCCTTCGGTCAGTGGAGCTAAAAACTGTATCTGAAAGGAAAGATTCGAGGAATACTAGTATATTGACCTGCACACAGTCCAGACTTATATCTGTCGACGACCTCTTCTGTTGTTGTTATTTGATGTCATAGGTATACAGTCCCAACTAGACAACACAGACACGTTGTTTAAGATAATCAAATGTGAAACCGACATGGGTATGTGTGCTAAAGCGATTGACATGTATGCGTTCGGCGTGGAAAAGAGCATAACAGACCATCAGATTGACAAACGTCATATATTACTAAATTGACGCCAATGACAAAAAGCTATTTCAAAAATTTATATAAAAGTTCGTAATATGATGAAATTTAAATGAAACATCATATAAAAAACTTACATATTTATCTCCATAAATATATATTTATCTCTTTATCTGAAATTCAAAGCAATTTTATAAATTAACAAAGGTGTTACCTTACTTTCGGGACACCCTGTACTTCTTTCCATTTTTTTTCTGTATGAACTGAAAATGACAGTTGTAATTCGACAAAGTGATCAGTATAAAATATCCTCGCTAATGCTTACAGTCTTAAATTAATGCAATTGGGAAAAACGCCAAAACATATTGCCAGAATATGAAACAAAGAAGCGGCTAGTGCAGTCTGATCTTGATCTACACTGTTGGCAAAAACAACTACAGATGGTCCCAGAGCTTCATAGGAAAAAGAACATCTTTAAAGTTTACCGCTGTCACTTTTGATAACAATAATAGATTATCTTCTCGTGGTGGCAGGTGCGTTTTTGCACCGAACAAAGATATACCAGTTACCGATCCTTGCAGAATAGTGTACGGACAAAAGCTAGAAAGGACAAACTGGTTCAATGAAAAATAGATCGCATAGAAAGCAATAAGAATGTTTGGGAAGTTTTTAATTTGTTTGGTTATTTCGAAAGCAGGTATGATTTTCATTTAATATTACTTCAAGCGATGTTGAATCAACCTTAAGGACCTTTAGCGGACAGTGTATATCAAGATCAGACTGCACAGAACGTGCAGTCTGATCTTGGATTTACACTGTCCGATTGGGATATATATCACCCCCACAATAACGTTAAATAGCAACCGTTGGGTTTTTACCATGGACTTTAAGGTAGTGGACCCGTAATACGTCTAGTGCAGCATGGCATAAAATATTCTTGATAGTTGATAAAGACAGATTTATACAGATATAATACTTTTGTACATTTTCAACCGACCAGAATTTCATTTGATGTCTATCTTGAAATTATTTGTTGATACTTTTGTTAGTTTTCCAGAAAAGGAGGGTAATTATCATATCCGTTTGTATTGAGAACATAGTGGTTTTAGATTTATAAATGGTTAATTCTAGGAAGGACAAAAACGAAAAAGTGGCTCTGTGAAAGTAGTACAATAATACTCATTTTTAATCTTAGTAAATTTTGTAGGATAATACTTTAGTGGAAAAAACTTTTCTATTACGGGTCTACGACGTTAAGGTTTAACTTATTCAGCAGGATTAAGGTTAAGAGGATATATAAATTCAATCAAAAATCGAAAACTGTCTATTTGATTTATGCTTTCCTGTAGGTTAATAAGTATTATCGGTGAAATATCTGTCGATGCTCTTTCCATGTCGATTTCTCGTATTCTTACTCTTCTATTGAAGACGGAAACAGTTGTTCCCGCGCTTTAGTTACCAAGGTAAAATGCGCGTGCCTCACAAGCAGATAGGTTCGACTGTCTGCTATGACACATCGCCGATCCCATATGCTGAGGAAAACAGTGCTTACTCAGAAGCCATTACCCAAGCCTGTAGGGGCTGATAATAGCTAAATGAATCGCACTAGGGAACGTTTTGTTTAGTAAACGTTTATTTTTGTTTTTAATTCATGTAACAGCTGTCGTGTAGAAAAGTAGTCCGGTTTTGTACCCAGAATGCCCAAATTAGATAGGTGTGTATTAGCAGAATGCCATCTAGCTGGAGAAAATGCCGATTAATATTAGTTGTACGATATGGTGGCAGCCGAAGGCAAGGTGGCGACATGATTCGCCACAGCTTCAAACAAGTTTCTAAGTTCGCTGCCACTTGACCGTATAACGAATTTATTATACTGCAAAGCTTTACCATTCTAACCTTAAGCGAATTTTACCTGTTTGTTTGTTTAAAAAAAAAACTGACGTCACTGGGAAATGCGTAGTCCGTGCAGGCTAATCCGTGACGGCACTTTACGACTGCATTATTAAGTGTATGGTCAGGTGACAGGGGACTTGGAAACTTGTTCACGGCTGTGGTGAATCATGTCGCCCCGAGCCGAAGGCGAGGTGGCTACATGATTCGACGAAGCCGTTAACAAGTTTCCAACTCCCCTGCCACCTGATCGTATAACGAATATATTATACTGCAAAATTTTACTCTTTCAAAGCGCGTTAAGCGAAATTTTCCTGTATTATAATCTCACGAACTGCGTATGCTGACGAAACAGAAATCCCCTTCTTAGTGCCCCAATTCAATGAAAACTGACGTCACTGGAAACTGACGTCACTAAAACTTGCAGTTTGGTGCATAAATGTGCAGTCTGGTGATCGATAGACGCCCCCATTTTGGATGTTGTGTTGCAAGTGTAGTGATGTTTACGGGGCACTCAAAAGGGAAACTGGCTTTACGTGGTTTTTGCCAGGGTACATGATATATATGTACTCGGCATGTTAACCAATCAGATCGCGAGAAATTTCTATGTAGTATAATAATCAAATCTGCATGTACGTGCAGTGTGCTTTTGTCCTACACTTTCAGGAATTAAACATCTCTAATTATGATTGGCAGAAAAGGATTAAAAAACTACACCAATAACATAGACTATTTACATTTGTAACTGTATTCCATAGCGGCTTACAGTGTATGCCCATACCATGTGGAATGTATACCAGGCTGTATAAAACTGGACGAGAAAGGATGCAAGACTTGCGCCTGTGGACCGATGATGTTTCACCCCGGGGCAGGCTACCATGGGATGCCAGGGGGTATGCATTCTGTCTTATCAGGGAACCCGGGCTGGTATTTATCAGCCATTCATTGTCTTATCAGGGAAATCGGGCTCTAATTTATCAGGCATTTAGAATAACTTTCAAGTCTTATTCTATAATTTTTTTTAATTAAAAGATACACAACATCTGACTACGTAAACCTAGCAGAATAAAGCTTTAATCCTTTACCACACAATTATGACTTTTTTCGACTCTGGGAGAGAAACCGTTTGAAAACCCTGTTGGAAAAGGAGAAAATGCTTGTAATATGTTGCTACAATACCGGACAGTCGCGAGCCATGTACATGTATACGATCACGTGGTTTGCAGTTCAAATGGAAACGACCATTATATGGACGAAGTTAGATGTGTGTACGGAATCGGCCGAGCTGTGGCGAGTGGTTTAAGTCATTTTACCTATGCGATGGGTAGCAATATGCAAGTGGCGACCTGGTTACCCCTTTACCAAATATGTGTTTTTACGGCCCAAAGAAAGAATGCAACTGAAAATGATTCGGAGAAGCTGTTGGTAACCGTCCAATAACAATGCTCGCCGATATTTTTAGTTTGAAATGCTGTCTTAACAACATAACGTCGGTTTACCTAAAAAAAACCTCCTGACTACAGCTTGAAACAAGCTGTGTAGTTACAGCTTGAAACAAGCTGTGTAGTTACAGCTTGAAACAAGCTGTGTAGTTACAGCTTGAAACAAGCTGTAGTTACAAAGTTTTGAAGTAAACCAGCGATGATTCGGTAAGAATTTCAAATACATTCTAATAAATGAGTTATAATAGAGTTCAATTTCTTGGTATTTCGGCCAACGGCCTTTTATCAGGATAAAAAAAATCCTCAAAAACCATGAAATTACATCGCTCGCCACCTGTGAGCGTTGATACTATGCACTATGATGCTGAGCGATCATAAATTTATGTGACAAGTCGGGTAGCTCAAAGGTTAGAGTATTTGACTCGTGGCCTCACGGGTGGTTGTGAATTCGATATCCGGTTTAGGCAAATTTCCTTTCCGGTGATTTTTCGCCTCTCACCTCTTATGCATGTAAGAAAAGAAGTCAGTCACTTGAAAAGAAAGTTGTGTCAGTATTGGTGTGAGAAAGCCAGGAAACAAATGTGTAGGCGCATCCCCTTTTCACAGATCACGGTACATGTTTTCAGAGCACTTGATAGAGGGAGTGATTTTGATTTCAAAATTGAAAATATTAATTATTCTCTAATAAACCCTATGTTGTGGGTATTCATTAGAATCGTCTCGATGAGACGATTCTAATGAGTACCCACAACATTGGATTTCGAACAGAAATAATGGATTTAGAAAACCATCACTCCGTCTTATCTGGAGCTCTGATGTGTTGTTACAGGATCAATGGGAGGTGCCAGCTTTAAGCCAGGTCAAATGGGCGATGGAAATTTGTTCGGTAACTTAATGGGTGGGGGTCACCAACCTGCCGCAAAACCTACGGAAAAACCACTGAAGGTTTGTTTAGATGTTTATTGATATTTGATTGTTTCTTTGATGTTCAATTTTGATTATTCATGTCTCGTGCCTAGTGCCAAACGTATCATTACAAAGGCTATCACAGCATGAAATGTGTCTGTTGTAGCACCATCCTGCATGGACTGTGTGTCTTGTAATGTTGAGGACCCCTTTTCAAGCATAAAAACAATTTCTTTAACAGCGATTGGAATTAATCATGTCTTTAGATATATAGCCCAAGAACACCGTGACATGAAATTGCACACCATACATTTTTTGAATGTGAAGTGGTCTCTGTACAACAATGTGGGTATCAATTTACCTAAAACTGCATATCTTGTTTACAAACACGAAACAGACATCGTGAAGAGAGAGAACGTCATTAGCTACTAAAATGGGACCAATGACAGAAATGCACTGTTGCTTTGATTCGATGTAAAAGTTCGTAATGTAATATAAATTAAGTGAATTATCACATAAGAAACTTGCATATTTCATAAACACGTACATGGATTTTTATCGCTTTATCTGCAATTTAATGCCGAACGATAAATGAGCAAAGGTGTTACCTTCGTTTCCGGACACCCTGTAGTATCACCACGTGGACCGGTACGAAGTCTGTTCAAGTGATGCCCTTTGCTTAAAAAATACTCCCTATTTCAGAAACCACTAATTTACGGCGCCATTGATGTTATGCACCAGTATTATCTTGTACTCTACTGAAGATTTTTTTTTGTGATATATAAGTTTCTCCGTTGTTTGTTTTCCTTGTAGGAATGCACGGGTACCATGCTTTGTATCATGACATGCAAGGGACATTATTCTCTAAGTGACACAGTAGGCAGTAATGGTTGTCGTTCATGTACATGTCCAAAAGAACACCATGAAACCCAAAGTAAGTTTCCAATATCCATGTTTACCTGAGTAAAGTACTTAGTTAACAAAAACCAACCAAACTTTTGATATACCAAATGAGATTAAAAAAAAAAAATGGTCGTGCGTTTTACAGATGTGGTACGTAGTCTTGTTATAGCTATGATTGCTGTCAAAATGCCAACGCCTAGGGACAAGCTCTATCAATTTGTATGTCAAACTGCAATCTGTATTTCGCTATCTAAAACCGATAGCCTATGTAAATAACAAATTGGTATGGACAAAGAGAATATATGTTTTTTCGGTGAAAGATCATCGCGGCGCTATCACGAATGAAAATAATACTGATGATGTTGTATACGAGATGAAATAGTTTCGATCTTTACTGAAAAGAAATATCTAATTATTTCATTCTTTTTATGTAGGGAATTTCATCAAAATCCAAAACAGTCGTTTTCAGTAATTCCCTATGGCATACCCAATCAACATAGCAACGCACCACAATACTACGCAAAGCATTCGAATGGGATTTAACACAGTTAAGAAACTCGTCCTTCGGAGTCGTTTTTCAACCGCATCACACCCCATTCTAGTGTCAGATTTTTTATATCACACACCACCAGTTGATTATTCTATTTATTATATACCTAGCAGTGAAATCCTGGAATTTCCCAGTGTAATACATTTTGATATCATCACTAGTGACGTTATCAACTTTCACATAAAAAACAACCAATTGATTATCCTCTATTTATTACATTCCTAACTCTCCCTTTGTTTGCAAATAATTATCAAGAAAAGTCGGTGTACATAAATCAGACTTTTCTGTACAAACACATGATCAATTTTTAACTGGTAGTGTGTGATATTAAAAATCTTTATTTCATGCTTTCCGGTAGGATATCGAGAAATAGCAGTGAAAATATTTTTCGATATTACACTGGTACCACCAGTGAAAATACCGATTTTCACGTTCTTGTTGTCTAGGTAAATTGCGCGTGCCTAACAACCAGATGGGAAATATAACGTCATATACCTTACATTTCTCGCGCTTGACGTAACGTTGCTATGCGGGAGGGGTACGCCACGGGGAATAAGGGAAAAGAACTGTACTGAATTTTGATAAAGCTCCTCCAAGAAAGGGTTAAAAGCATGAAATAAATAAAATATTTGTTTTTTTTTCGGTGAAAGATCGAAATTTATTTCATCTCGTGGACACCATCGGTAATATTTTCACGAGTGGCGCATATCCTCTATATCACTCGGCGGGGTTTTCACACGGTTAAAGAACTCGTCCTTAGGACTCGTTTTTCAACCGCATCACGACCAATTCTAGTGACAGATGTTTTATATCAGACACCACCAGTTGATTATTCTATTTATTACATTCCTAGCCCTTCCTTTGTTTACAAATAATTATCAAGAACTCGTCCTTCGCATTCGTTTTTCAGCCATATCACACCCAATTCTGGTGACAGATTTTTTAATATCAAACACCACCAGTTGATTATCCTCTATTCATTTCATCCAGTGAAGACCATCGGGTTATATTTTCACTCGTGTCGCGCAGCCATGAGTGAAAATATTACCTGTGATGTTCACTCGATGAAATAAATTTCGATCTTTAACCGAAACCCCCCCCCCCCAAATATCCTCTATATATAAACTGAAATACCTCATGATATACTAAGCAGAATCCTCAGCCGAAGTCAATACGACATAATTTTCTACATACAGACCAATTTATTTCAGTAGACTTATCAATCGCACGCGGAATTGTTCCATACTTGGACACCTTTTCACAGAGCATAGGCCTCTTATTGAACATCATTTACTGTTGGTTTTGCAGCAACAGTGGTTGTAGAAAAGCCAAAGCCTAAGCCACAAGTTGTGCAACAAGTAGTAGTGGCCAAACCAGTCACACACCCAGACTGTACGGGCACAAAACTGTGTATGATGACGTGTAAAGGAAAATACATTCTAGGAGAACACGGAAAAGACGGATGTCAGTCGTGCGCATGCGTACCAGGTATTTCAAGTGAAAGTTCCAAATTGCATCTGTCACTTTCCTTGTTGAATGTTTTTCAAGCATCAATGTCTTTATTGCTGACTAAAAGACGAATATTTTATATTTCATGTGGCTATTTTTAGAAATGTTTTGGGTTGAGAAATGTCGTAATTTAAGCTGAGGAGAATCATTTCCCCGTCACAGTGAACATTTTCCTCCTGCCGATTATCTGGAACTTTTTTGCGGATTCTCCTTTGCTAAAAATAGAATCACTAGTTTCAAAAGTGGCATTCGTTGACAAAATAATCAGAGGAAATATAATTTATTTCACCAGCTTGTGATTAATATGGGGAAATATTTGCCTCAAAAGGGAAAGGTCTGCGAATATAACTCGTGGCTTACGGCACTCGTTATTTTCGCATACCTTTCCCTTTTTTGGCAAATATTTCCTCATATTAACCACAAGCTGGTGAAATGAACTCTATTTATGCCATCCTTATCCTGCTAGATAAGTGATGAAACTGAAGCCGAAAGTAAAAGCCAAAAGGTATTTCGAAGGTATATTTTGGGGGACATGTCCCCTTATCGGGCAGTGAAGATTAAGATCAGTCTGATCTTGATTTAAACTGTCTGCAAAGGGTTGACTCACGCACACAGCAGCTTAAAGGTTAAGACAGTCTTTTGAGGACTGTGTTCCATTTCGAAAGACTAGTGTGTGGCGTCATCTTTGACGTCATTTGTACGTATTTCATGAAAGTAAATTTGTCTGATGAATCTTATATCAGGTGCATCTGTAGATGATCTTGCATCGTGACCTATTATTTGTGAAATATCGCTTTGTGATACAGAGAATCTGACAGTCGTTGGCGTTAAAGATGAATTTATTAAACTCGGCAATAAAGCTCGCCAAAGTGTAATCTCAAACGCCAACGAATATAAGGGTCCTCCATATTCACCAACCATTCTTCAAGATTTTTTTAATGTTCAAGATTTTCTCACTGAAAGTAACAGAACTTCTGATTGGCTGTACAAAACGGTTTAGCCAATCAGAGCTTCTGTTGCTTTCATATTGATGACATTCTGGAGAATAAAACCAAGAATTTTACGAAGAAGGGTTGGTAAATACTAGCCCAGATCCCATAGTCTATTCCAGTGAAAGAAAAGAAACAGTGTTAAGGAAAGAGACTTGAAGGAATACTATTGCAATTAATAAATCTATGAGATTTTTTGCCGAGCTGAGACTGGAAGTCATAGAAAATAGAAAACCACTTTGTTGTTAGTTGGTTGGTATTGGGGTTTAACGCCACTTTAACAGCCACGGTCATGACATGGCGGTCGGTGACGCACATGTTTTTGCTGGCTTTCTCATACCAGTAGTAACAATACTTTCTTTCCAAAGCCACCGACTACTTTTCTCACATGCTTCAGCAGAGATGAGAGGCGAAAATACGCCGGAACGAAAGTTCGCTTCAACCGGAACTTTGTTGTTAATGTAACCGTCCAAATTAAATTCACATTTTCATCTGATAACCATGTTCTATATGATCAAAGGTCACGCGGGCCCAATGTTTTGTGTTAGGTATCAATTTTTTTCCCCCCAACGTTTTTAGTGTTTCCCCATTTTCACTGATCTACTGTAGAACCAGAGCCCGCACACGTGCAGGTCGTACAGACAAAACCCAAGGAAGAATGCCACGAGACGGTTATTTGTATGTTGTCATGCCAACATGGATATACAATCAGTAATCCTTGTAATACCGGATGTCAGGATAAATGTCAAAAATGCGAATGCAAAGGTAGGTCACTCTCTTTCCTCTGTCGTCTGTCCCTGTCTCTCTGTTTCTGTCTCTTTACATGTCTGTTTGTCCATCTCTCTCTCTTTCTCTCTCTCTCTCTGACGTCATCGTTCTTCTTTTTCTTTTCTACTGTTGTACCACACAAGAGTAGCCTCTTTTCAACTAAAATGGGCCACGCTCTGTATTGCATCTGCGAAAAGTATCGATTCAGGTCAGCTGAGGCTGACCTGGACCGAAGCTGTTCGCTTCGGTCAATTAAGTATATATACCAAGGACTTATGTACAGTCTGCCGTTAAAAATAGTGGATATTATGGGTCCATAACTATGTGATGGCTTGCTTGGTACAACGTAAGGAGATCCATTAAGGTCCCTTTTGCCAGAGCATTGCTCATATTCTTGTAACTTTCTATCAATAGTCAACATCCTGTCCTTCTTTGTCTTGTTCTTCGTCCATGTCCCTTCGCCCCTTCCCTCCCCCCAACCCCTTGTGCAATTGTGCAACAGGTTTTTTATATAATCATGATTATGATTTCATCCTCATTTTCCTAACTTTTTATTTCTTGCAGCACCTCCTAAACCTCAAGTTATACAGGTTGTTGAACCACCGCCGAAAACCATTGAATGTCCAAAAGCCATTGAATGTATGTCCACTTGCGAGCATGGATACCAGCTTGGTCATCGGGGATCAGACGGTTGTCCGCAGTGTAACTGCTTGGCTCGTAAGTAGCACGTGAACGCGCATGGGAAATATGTATATCGTCGGTATACTTCAAAAATCCTCGTAACTACAGGTTAAAAGCGTAGCCTGACCAGGGTCGACACTACGGAGTTCCTAGATGGTCCTTGTTTTGCGTGAGGGGTCACATAATTATTTTACATCGATTGCGAAGCAATTTCTTACAACTCATACAAATCCCTCGATACTGCCTCCTGAAAAATACCACCACCATTCGCGCTGAATGTATGAGCCAATGAACGGTCCAAAAGTTTAGAAATCTTGTTGAAAGCGATTTAAAAAGCACAGTTAAATAAGTCGATTCGATTCCTTTATTTAAGCCACGCTTGATGAAAAGGGAGGTTAATGCACTTACAAAAAGTAACGACACCTGTCAGCCTGCGCAGCGCAGTTTGCTTTTCGTACAAATTTCACCATGACCAATGCCTTTTCTACCTCAGGAAGGACAAGGCTGAAAACCTTGTGAGAAAAGGGGAAAATGCTGGTTACTTCTCCTTTTCCCACAATACTTTCTGCCCTTTTATAAAAAATTTAAAAAAAGCTCATTTGAGTCACATTCAACTTGCCGTGTGCAAAGGCTTTCAATTTAGACCAGTCGAAAATTTCGTCGTTTGTTAAAAGATAAAACTATTCTACTTTCAGCGCCTAAACAACAAGTGATCATCTATGAAGTAAAATGTCCACAGGCTTTATCTTGTTCTCGGGGCTGCTCGGTCGGCTACAGGTGTGACAAGAATGGCTGTCCAACTTGCGGATGTATCGAGCCACAAGGTTAGTATTAGTTTGGCAAGGCTCTTGCAAATATGAGTTATAAGGCATCATCTTGATGCATAATACTGAGCAAGTCATCACATAATTATGGACCCATAAAGTCTATTTTGTCTACCAACGGATTGAATCACGAGGTACAGTGGTGCCTTAGTATGCAGAAAGTGACCTATAATCCAGAAATGCTAGCACTCCCTGGTCAATACTTTTTGCAGATGCATTAAGACACAGTTCCTCAGTTTCATTTGTACATTGTGGACGCAGTGTAAACACTGTGGAAATACAATATTTACTTAACCCTTGACCATCCTCGGATACCCCGGGGTCTCCCTATTTGCTACGCTACATCGACCCTGGGACAATTGACTAATAAAACTTTGAATCAGCCGCCGAAAATCGATACGAAACGTCATAGCGTACAGTCCACTCGCCCATCACAAAATGATGATGGAACCAATGAAAAGCCAGCATTCGGCCAGCGGTAAAGCGAGGGAAATTCAATTAATTGTCCCAGGGGTCGATGTAGCGTAGCAAATAGGGAGACCCCGGGGTATCCGAGGATGACCATTGACCGGAAAACAAAATTTCAGCCTCCTCCAAATTGAAAGCGTTTGCAGACGACAATTTTATTGTGGCTCAAATGGTATTATCTATTTCAGATAGGGTAGAAAACATTGTGGGGAAAGGGGAAAATGATGATTATCAGCCTTTTCCCCTTTTCCCATAATTTATTCAAGAGGCTTCTTTCCTTGGGTCGGAAAAAAGTCGGGATTGTTTGGTGAAGGATTAAAAGTCACGCTTAGCGGCCAATTGAATAAACAACCTGTTTATAAAGTAAAAGCATTTTTAACCATGTAAAAATATATCACTACTGTGACTCACGATATGTTAAGGTGCAGTTCGCAAAAGTTCCAGTTAGCGGCGGCAAAAAAAAATTTGAACCTAGAACAGATCCTACCACGTCGCATTATCTGTTTGTTTACATCGATGATCGCCGACGATATGCCGACTTTTCGTCGTAAATCTCCGCAGTGACGTGTTAGTGACGTAAACACCACGTGATCATCCAATGCGTCGAAACAAACCCATCATTCACTTGATCGCTTTATCCCCATTCTAGGATGGAAAAATGTAAGTTTATCAACATCGTTAAAAGAAACAACGACACAGGCTGATCATCGCTTATTCATTTATCATCAAAACAGAAAGAGTTTAGTAGATCTACATCTAAATAAGAAAACAGGTTCAGAATGAGCAATCTTACTGTTCGATGACACAATGTTGGAATTGTGAACGATAGTCCTGTCTGGATCTACTACGTCATAGCACTAATGAGATGCAATTTTATCATGAGACGCTTTCAAAGACCTAGTTCGAATAGACACAAACAATAAGTTAAACGCTAAGAAGTCAAAATTAAACGATTTAAACAGCCAAAAGGAGGGAGCATAGCGACCGACTGTGGCTGTTTAAATCTTTGAATTTTAAACTTCTTAGCGTTTAACTGACTTAGTCTTTTTCCGCCCACATTACATCATTGCTAAAATAATGTTCCATATAAGGAATCCACTATTCACAAAGAAACGCCCTTTCACCCATATATTGAGTTGGCTGATTCGCTAAAGAAACGTCATCATTGCATCATCGCTAAATATGACGTAATTTCCACGTGAATATCGGGCTAAACTGCGTACACGACCACGTGGTATTTAACCCTTTATCAAACAATCAATTTGGAAGGAAGGTTATTTTTGGAAAAGGGGAAAATTCTGGTTATTGGCATTTTCTCCTTTTCCTACAATATTTTCTACCCTGTCAAAAAACTCAACGCCATTTGTTCCACTTTCAAAATTTGATATCTGCCAGTGCTTTCAATTTGGAATGGTCTAAAATTTGTCATATGAGAAAGGGTTAAAGAACCGTCATTATCAGGTTCATTTCCAGTTCACGCTTGACTATCGCCAGTGTTAAACAATGTCAAATATGGCAGAATTTGACCAAGATTTTGAAAAAGTAACGACTAGACCACTGTATGGAAACTCTGTACGGGAAATTTCTTCGGTGAATTCAAGATGGTGGACACGTATTATTGACAAAGTAAGTGTCATTTAATTTTGGTCCACACTTGTTTCAAATTGCATCCCCTACATTGAGTAAGGTACCAATCTAAAGGGCTTTGATTAAAAAATCAAGCGATAGTAGCTTATAAGAAAACGCGAGTGCCTCTTGTCCGTAATCCCGCGATGAACATGATGTTTTGATGAAGTTGAAAAACTAAGCGGGAGACCGGAAGAAAACTGGCTTTATTTCATCGAATAGAAAGCTAATGATAAAAGAATGTGCCTCGATCGGTGGGGAAATGTCATATTCTTACAACTGTACCAAAATACGTTGCTTATATTTACTGATTTAGCTGTTATTAAGTTTTGAAATTTTGCATGGTGTACTCTTCGGTGCAAACCGAAACTAAACTGCTGTACGGTTGGGTGATCGGAATTTCTGTTCGCTTCGGTAACAAATATGAAGTCAAAAATATGTACGCTTCGGTGAAAATATTTAAAGGAGAAAAATGCTAGAACAGTCTATTTGTATTTTCAGCACACCGACAATTCCTCATACAAGTACATGAAACCAATTTGTGTCATTTACTCTACATCTTGTTTGTTATGTTAAAACCGTATAAAGCCTCAAAATGAGTCACGCCAGAGTTTCCTGGCTTTGTAAGGATTTGATAGAGAATTCTTTGTTATTCCTATTTTCTAAAGGAAAAGTACGAGTCATTTCAAAATAGTGTTCAAAATTAGTGTGAATTAAAAAAGAACTTATCCCCAGATAAAACTACAATGTATCAACGCATTCAGATGACCTCGATCAAGACCTTTTATTCGGGTATACTAAATACCAGAGTGTAACAAAAAAATATATATATGTTATCAACATTATCAGAATGTAACAAAAAAAATTAAGTTCCATGTATATAGTTCTAAAGTAGAACAATGAAAGCAGAAGAAAAAGAAAATACCACTAAAGTAAATCCTCATTCGTGTAACTGAAATATAAAAGTGGGAGTTTATAAAAGCTTAAAAATGAAAGCTACGGAATAAGGACAATGTCCCTTGGAAATGCTTACAAAAGGATGATATAAAGGGGTCGTAACTCAGAAAACGATGTAATGAAGACAGAGTTGCCTGAGTGTGCTGTATAATCATCCAGAGTTTCTAGTCAAAGGATTTGATACTTTGGAAATTAACGTCGAAATTAGCGTTTTTTTCTTCCCTAAATGAAGAGAGCTATGGTTCTTCCAGGCTGACTTTCTCAGTTCTATCAATGTATGAAAAAAAATTGACGGTTTCAATTAATGAAAAAACGCATAATTTATGCTAAAGCAAAACTCTTAAATGTGTTTAAAAGGTCTCTTAAGGTATAAAGAATAACAAAGATCACTTAGGCGATATCAATGTAAATTAAAAATGAGCTATAGCTACAATGAAGTGCACAAAGGAGTTTTGTATTGCATTTTTCACTGCCGGTTCTTAGTGTTTGAAAAGTCAAGCCAAAGCTCAGAGATGTGTCATTGTTTGATTCGGGCTTTATATGGTTTTCCAACTGGTTCTGTTCCGATCAACACAAAGTTTGCTCTGAAAGTGCTTCATATGTTCACTGGGCTTGGGCTCTAAAAATGCGTTGCCAACAGACATACAAACATAACCAGTGTTCTTTGTGGAATTCTAATCAACACCATCCACAAAAAGTTACTAAAAATCTACATTACCTACTGAGCCACGGAGGACCCCTGATCAATAAATGATGATAGAGGAGGTACGGTTCTATATTTCGCCTTTCACATAGTGCGTCTTTGAAGTTTATACTAAGGATCCGATGGCTTCTACATTTTTGGTGTCGGACCAAGACAAAAACCTTAAGTTTATTATTTTTATGTCAAAGGTCCATATACCTATACATGCATACAAGATGCTTCTGTTCATGTTGCTCAGCACTTCTCAATAACGAGCCATTTTAGTGTGCGAAGTTGTGGATTTATACATCACATTTCTCTGAGTTCAACATAAAAAAATCAAGTAAATAATCAATGTAGGCTGTTCGTACATTTCCTTTTTTTCGCCCCTTTATCGTTTTCACCGAAGCGTACAGATTTTTGACTTCATATTTGTTGCCGAAGCGTACAAAACTTTCGATCACCCAACCGTACAGCAGTTTAGTTTCGGTTTGCACCGAAAAGTACACCATGCAAAATTTCAAAACTTAATAACAGCTAAATCAGTAAATATAAGCAATGTATTTTGGTACAGTTGTAAGAATATGACATTTCCCCACCGATCAAGGCACATTCTTTTATCATTAGCTTTCTATTCGATGAAATAAAGCCAGTTTTCTTCCGGTCTCCCGCTTAGTTTTTCAACTTCATCAAAACATCATGTTCATCGCGGGATTACGGACAAGAGGCACTCCCGTTTTCTCATAAGCTACTATCGCTTGATTTTTCAATCAAAGCTCTTTAGATTGGTACCTTACTCGTTTTAGGGGATGCAATTTGAAACAAGTATGGACTAAAATTAAACGACACTTACTTTGTCAATAATACGTGTCCACCATCTTGAATTCACCGAAGAAATTTCCCGTACAGAGTTTCCATACAGTGTAGACTCAGCTTATGAAAATTTCTACAGATTTACTACAGCATTATTTTTTCTTAAAATTTCAACACATCGTCGATTTACTTCTTCAACCCAGTAACAACAGCTTGTTTCAAGCTTCAGGTGGTATGTTTCAGAGGACAACCGACCATATAGATCTAGATTGATCGGCTTTTATTACATAAATTGTATCTGTGTTTTACCTTTTTTTTTCAACGGCGTAACTTGTAGATCTACTTGGCATGTGCTAGACCTAATTTAACCCTTTCCCAAACGACAAATTTCAGACTCTTCCAAACTGAAAAAGTTTGCAGACGACAATTTCAACTTTCATAACAATCGCAGAAAATTATCCGAACGGACAGAAAACACTGTGGGAAAAGGAGAAATATCTCGTTACAAGCAATTTCTCCTTTTCCCATAAGTTTTTCAAAAGACTTGTACTGGAGACACGTAAAAACAAAGGCTTGTTTGGGAGAGGGTTAAGTAATTGTTGAATATTAATGAGGGGGGTAGGGTTTAGGTACGCATGCGCAGTAAATCCAGATAAACTCCAGATAAACTGCGACGTTTAAATTGATAAATGATCAAAATAAACCTGCGTTGGGTAGTTTATGGAAGATAGACGGTCAAAAATTTTCAAATATGAGCGTTCTGATTGGATAGAAAAGTAGGACAAAGACTAACGACGGTTGTTTCGATCAGTGGCGTCCATGAAATCGAAGGGCTTCTCCATGCATTTTCGCACACGTATATCATGGCAACCAGTGCAGTAACTGACACGTTTGGGTGTTTCTCCGATCTTATATATGTGTGTTGTATTGGGTTAGCCGATATATTTTCGAGTTACAAGCGGTGAAAATTACCTATATTTGGCATCACTGACGCAAAAGTTACGTAATAGTGACGTAAACACGACGTCATAATTCAATGCGTCGAAACAACACTTTCATTCGCTTGATCGATTTGTTCACACTCTAGGCCAGAAAAACGGAATTTATCGACATTGCAAACAGAAACGATGACAGGCTGATCGTCGCTTATTCGTTCATCATCTATACACATCTAAATAAGAAAACGGGTTCATAATGAGCAATCTTATTCTCCGATGATATACTGGAAATGTAAACAATAGTCCTGTATACTACGTGGGTGATACTTGGCGCTGTGCTGCAACATTTTGTTTTTCATTGACAGACTGTATTTTCATTTCTCGAAAAAAATGTCATTGTTAGAGAATAAGGTAATAAATGATTTCCTCTCTCATTTTCTCAGTCATAGGCGTCACCACTATAAAGGAAGTTTATACAACACAGGCGGTCACGTGCCAGACTGCTCTGAGATGTCCAAAAGCCTGCAATCTTGGTTACAAGCGCGGGAATGACGGATGTCCAGTCTGTGAATGCTGTCAAGTTATAAATACAGGTACAAGTCTTTCCTTTTACTGAACAGCTGAATTACATCTAAAGTTTGGCACCCAAACGTTAAGAACGATTTGATGTGTTTTTGTGAGCACTGTAGGCCAAGACAAGTTGCAAAGAATGTGTTGTCTGATCTTAAACCTACAAGTTTTTCTTTGCAATGCAGACTACTAGTATTCGGGAAAAACGCCTTATTTCACATAACAGCCTGCAACGCGCGAAAATAGAGGACATTTGCGTAAAGTGTCGTCTCGGATCAGCCTGCGCTGTTCGCGCAGTCTGATCCGAGACGACTCTGTCCTATCGTGTGTGATTTTCTATATCACACAAAATCTAGAAAAGCCGTAAAATGCCGTCTCGGATTAGCGTGCGCAGACTGTGCAGGCTCATCTCGAGACGACACTGTACGAAATGTCCGAATGCTCCTTTCCGCATTTTGCAGGCCATATATCGCACCTGTATTAGGACCACTTTTGAAATAAAATGGATTTTTGAAATAAAACTTGAACTTCGCTATAATTCTTGTTTTATTTCAAATTTCCGCATGAAACGGACATATTAAATACATATTAAATAACAGGTTTCAAATGCGATTTTGATTTTTTTCTCCATCTTTGATGATGTTTCCGTAAAGTTTTGGATCACAATCATCCATTTATATTTATTTTGAAGTAAATCTAGATGGGTGAATCATAAAGGATTTATAGCGAAGTTGAAATTCTGTTTCAAATTTCCATTTTATTTCAAATATCTATTTTATTTATAAAATGGTTCTGACACACCGATCCTTGCTTTGCTGGAGTTTTTTTTTTTTCATACAGATTCCACAATTTACCTCATTAACTTTTTTTAAAACTACACCCCTTTCATTTTTCTCCATTACGTCAATTGTGCTGCGTGTAGCATGTGGTATATCTATACAGTTAGCCAGTGTTGTAGTGGCCTAATACGCTCAGTTATTTGTTGACAAAACGAACAAAAACACTTTAACACATCTGTGGTAAAAGGATTCCAGACAGATGCCATCTTAGTCGTGGACAATCCATACACACATTCTCTCTCTGTCTCTCTCATAAATTAAGATACTATTTGGCTTACATGAAAATTTCATTGAATCTTTGGACAGAAACACCATCCTGAGTACACAGTGTTTCTTTTCATTCAAATAAAAACTCGGAGCCCCTGACTTATCCCCCACCAATTCCATAGGATTCAATACCAATATAGATTGGAGATGAACTTGTAAAATAAGGCTAGAGCCGGTTTCACTGTGGCATGCGTTCTAGACCGTTTAAGGGCGGGAAGTGGAAGAGGCTAACGCAGACATAGCCTTTTACCGCACATTCCTGACTCTTAAAGAGTTAATTACTTTTCATGTACTTGCTGGAGGATCTGGTCTTGGATTGGGAGCGGGGAATTCAGGAAATATTCAGAGTAGTGGAAGCGGTAGCCAGTATCCAGGAGTCGGAGGTTCCGGGGTCACTAGCCCCTTTCAGAGTTTGGGGACATCTAGCCAAGGATATAATGCAAGTATAGACCCTTGTGGACCATTTGGTTGTCTGACAAATAACAAGACTGGAACCATAACACCAGTAGGTGGCTTTGGAAACAACCCCGGACCACAGACAAACCAAGGTACTAATGGTTCTACGAATGGACTGACATCACCTTTTTCCATTAATTCTCAGACAGGAAATGGTCAATTCGGAACAGGCCCATTTTCAGTGGCGGGAAATGGTGGCTCAAATGGTTACGGTGGGATTCTATCGAATACGGGCCAAGATGGAACCGGTAACAGTCCGTTCACTATAAATAACAATGGAAACGGGGCTCCATCGACAGGGAACGGTCAAGGATCTTTGGCTGCTGGTACAAACAAACCCATTCTTAATGTAGGTCAAACAGGAACCAACCTCGGTTCAGGCCCATTTGAACAAAGTCCATTGTCACAGACGGGAAATGGGCTTGGCAATCGCACTGTTCTTGGACCCTTTGCTTCTAGTCTGGGAGTCTCTTGGCAAACTGGGTCATCTAACGGGGCTAGTTGGTCGACAGGAGGTATTGGTGGTCCTTTCTCAAACGGTCAAGGAAGCGGACAGACGGGTGGTTTGTTTCACAATACAGACGGTAATAGTTTGGCTCAAACGGGCTCAAACTTTGCTCCAAGCAACAATGCTGGGCGACCAAATGCAACCGCCCCCGGAACCTCAAATGGAGGACCCTTTTATTTAGGTTCGGGTACAGGTGGACCTGCGAGAAATAACAGCGGCCTACCATTAAGTCCGTATGCGGTGGCAGGAAGCGGTGGTGGCAGTCCGTTTTCTCAGGCTGCTAGTGGCAGTGGTGTTGGAAGCAGCTCTCAGCCATATGGAGGTGGGTCTGGTCCTTTCCACTTGCAAGGTGCAACTCTTGGTACAGATTATGGTGCAAATCCTAGTTATATTACAGATGAATCGGGTGGAAATATTGACCTTAACACAGCTGGATACGGCACGGGTCCTTTTAGCATCGGTTCTGCGGCAACTGGGGCTGGTTCAAACCTACAAGGCAATCTCATTGGCGGATCAAGTATATACAGTGGAACACAAACAGGGCAGCTGTTGTCAGGATATGCAAATGTTCACAACGACAACCACCAATCTAACTACGGCTCCAGTTCCACTGGCTCAGTTTCCGACTCCTCAAGCTCTAATCTAATCGAGAGGATCAAAGGATGTCCAGACGTGCTAAAGTGTATGACAAATTGCGCTAACGGATATAACCTAAGTACAGATATACAACAAGGATGTCCTATATGCACATGCGTCGACGGAAGCTCGACAGATGATCTGCCCGGAAATCTGGACATCCAACAAAAAGGTATGATATTCAAGAATGTACAGTGCTACAAGTACTTTCGTATTTACTAGGGAGTAAATAGGATAGATCTGGCTAATACCAGTCTGATTTTTGGGAACTATTTGAACAGAGAATAAAGCTGAGCTAGCTTAATCTTTACATAGATGCACCTCGCCCTTTCTTTCATTGCTCCATTCATTCTCTTTCTTTCTCTCTCATATTCCATTTCCCTTGACCTGTTTTTAAAATAACAACAATTTTTGGTTATATTTGCTGGTTTTACTGTTTTCTTTTTTTACCAGACACCAGAAAATCGAAAACTTTTGGCACCTATGTTAAAGTTATCAGCAGCTGTAAGACAGCTGTTACGTGATAAGACAAGGGTAGTCCTCATTCAGATAGAAAAAGAATGATACCGAGACATGTTATCGGCCTGCCTAAAGGTGGTAAGCTTATTGGTCACATAAAACCTTCTCTGGCAGTGCGTTAAACCTATGACTTATTTTTGATAATACACTACTGTATTATCGTTTTTTGGACCCGGGTTCTGATCAGTTTTCAGTCACGAACGCATGAATCAAGAGAAACCAACCGCAGTTTGTGTAGGAATTTGTACTGTTTCGCCGTTTCGGGGAAAAATGACGTCACTGTTGCGGAGATTTATACGCGTGATTTATTGTTTGATTTTCATGTCTGATAAAACCAAGAAATGCAAAAGTCTCTTAAAACCAATGTTTTTGCGGAAAAAGGTGGACTTACGTCCTCGATATGGTAACCAGCATTTTCTCCTTTTCCCACAATGTTTGTTATCCTTCTCAAAACATATTTCAGATTTTCAGTCACTTTTATTTTGTCGTCGATTTGGACAAATCTGAAATTTTGCCGTTTGGCAATGAGTTAAATCCCCTTTTTATCCGTGTATGGCGCAAATATATTTAATCAAAATTAAAATCTGGTTCTAGACTATTCGTTTGGTTGACCGTCTGTCCCAGCTAGGACTTTACCGATGTTGTCTGATAGTAGTTTATCCAATAATTAATCTATCTCATTCCAGTGACAAGTACCCAGCCCGTTCGACCAGTCCAGCCACAAGTTACTTCCGGTGTGACCACGTTAATAAAACAATGCCCAGCAACATTACAGTGTATGTCAACGTGCAGTCATGGTTATACACTAGGGACAGAGGGACGTGATGGCTGCCCAACGTGCACCTGCATCAGTCCGGCGACCTGTAAGTATTCAAAGTAGGTAGAGATAGATTGGTTGCTTGACAAGCAAGAAAAATAACGATTACAGGAAAGTTTAACCCCAGTCAGCCTGTGTAGACAAGCTGACCTTGATCGATACTTTTTGCAGATTTGTTAGACCGCCATTTCACATAGCATGGCTTGATTCAATTTATGGCGGTCAGTCCATGATACAAAGGTTCCTAGACATCAGGCTTAGTGAGAAAGTACATCCCTAAATAGCCTGTGCGGACAGGCTGACCTGGGTCGATACTTTTTGCAGGTTTCTTAGACCACCATTTCACATAGCACGGCTTGATTCCATTTATGGCGGTCAGTCCATGATACAACATCAGGCTTAGTGTGGACAAATTCAATGAATTCAAATTCAATGAATCTGTTGTTGGGAAATATGTCACTTGGACCGCTTTCTGATAAAAAATTAAAAAGATAAACTTATGTATGTCATAAAATACACAGAGAAAGATACAAATCATAGACACCAAGGTATTATAAGTATCTTAGGACAACTATAATATTGAAAATAAAACGAAGCTAACCATTAACCAACAATCTAAATTATCAAGCGTAGGCTTATTCTAAATTTCAAATGTAGACCAATGTCTGAATGGCTCAACCAAGTGGTTAAGCATATCAGGAATTGGGTTGCTTTCAAAATCTGGACATTTAAAGATGAGGTATAGAATAATAATGTCATTGGATGGTGAAATCGGCTGCAAGTAAAAAAACGTTTCATTTTCTTTCTTTATTCCGTGCCCTGTTTGTTATATTGATATTTCTAACTAGCCGAATGTCATAATACATGCGAAAAGAAACCAGCCATCACAGTGCACTCCTGCGATTCAGTAATACATTGTATGGCGTCGTGTAACAACTACCACCTAGGAGCAACCTTAAGTGATGGATGTCCAGTCTGTACATGCGCAGACACATGCAAAACTGGGTGTCAGGAAACGACACACGAGATCGTTCAACTTGTTACGTCATCCGGTTGTCAAGGCCGTTCGTGTGAGTCTACATGTACAGATTGTGCAAAAGGTATATAAACTCCCAATTAATGGTTATTCGTGCAAGTGGTATTTCAAATGTTTCACCAATATCATCAAGTGTGCATGTTTCTTCAGGCACATCGCTTTTAGTATCAAGCGCTCCAAAACAAATATGCCTATTTTTTTTCCCCATCGTGGATTAACATTTTATTCATGCAAGAAGTGGGTCAAACAGCTATACCAAAAATAATATCACACCGATAACTAGTGCTTGCGCAGTTTTGTAATGTTGTTCAGAGTTCGTTTTTTAAATGATGGGTTTAAAAATATTGTTGACGCTACAGAAATATCATTAACGTCACGTCTTCGCACGGATATACATCGAGTAGAATTTTCGAATTAAGAAATAATCTTCTTTCTATCGTGGTATATCGTTCAATAAACCACAGTTGTGAGTTATGAGGCGCAATAAATAATCCACGAGGGCGATAAAAATATCGTTCAATAAACCACAGTTGTGAGTTATGAGGCGCAATAAATAATCCACGAGGGCGATATCGCCCTCGTGGATTATTTATTGCGCCTCATAACTCACAACTGTGGTTATTGAACGATATACCACGATTGGCTATCGCCCTCGTGGATTATTTATTGCGCCTCATAACTCACAACTGTGGTTTATTGAACGATATACCACGATAGAAAGAAGATTATTTCGATTCCAACATGGCCAATTCTTAGTGAAATGAAAACAAGTTCAAACTGGGAGTAAAAACGCGGATGAAGATTATGTTCCATTGAATAAGTCACTCATTGAATGACGTCACTCTACATGGATTGTTGCAGATTTTACCACGTTTTCCTTGCACTGTGTTTATAGAGCCAAAGTCGCGTGTCATGTTAGAATGTTCCTTTTATTATCCCCCACCGCTGGCAGAGGGATTGATACAGTTTTAGCGTCGTCCATCTGTCCGCCCGTCCGTCCTTGTGTCCGTCCTGGACAATATCTCCAAGATTATTTGGTGGAATTCCGCCGATACATCTATATCTCCCGCTAGATGGCATTCTAAAAATACACATCTATCTAGTTTGGGCATTCTGGGTACAAAAGCGGAGTAACTTTTCAAAACAACACCCAGTACTTTGAAATAAACGTTTACTCAGTAAAACGCTACCTGGTGCGATTCATTTAGTCCGGTCTGTTAACTCTATTTTTTAGCAAAATGTTTACACTCCGGACGAAAGCAACAAATTTTGCACACAGTTACTAGACATCATTCCGAGTCATTTGCGCCTGGTGTGCCCGATTTCAGTGGCCTAGTTCATTAATTACTGCCTATTATATATTCGGATAGATGTAGTGTCCGAATACTCTTCCTTTGTACTTTCGTTTTATCAGAACACGTGTACATGTATTCGTATCTCACATTGATTTGATCACTGAAGGTACATCAGAACGTTTTTATATTTATTAGAACTTCATTTCCTTTATCGAAATTTTTATTTTGATTTACTTTGTAGGTGGATTTTGATTTATTTTTAGTAAGTTATAAATGAAATAATATAGAAATAAATCCGAAGTCATACCAAGAATGGGCATTTTTAGTAATTTTTTGTCACTTTTATATTATGTTTCGAAATTTTTGAAATGCCCAAAAAACCTAAAACGGCCGTGTTGGTAGTTTTATCATTAATTGTCTTTGTATAGAAGACACATACAAAAAACAAACTGTCGTTTTATCAATCTTTCGGTAGACTTCAGAGAGTAAAGCGGTTTCATAAGCGCTGTCTCCTATCGGGCGTGTTGATGGAACTTTTTGTATGCAGACTGCATTAACCCTTAGGCTGCCAAGTGCGACTCATTGATCTTTTGCAGACAATATAGACTAAGATCAGAATACGAAGAACGTGAAGTCTGATCCTAGACCTACACTGTCCGTACGGAGATATTTTTCTTCGAGATATTCCTTTGAAATAATATTTGGGTTTTTACTATCGGCTTTAAAGGCGTCATTTAATCTATTTAGTACGATAGGGTTTAATAACTTGAAAACTGATAAATTCCCCCACTTCCGACTTAAGAAATAAGTGCAAATATAAAATTAAACTGGGACCGGTTAAACCAGGTTACATAATTTGAAAAAAAAAAAACAAAACAAAACAAAAACAAAAAATGTTCGGGCAGAAAAATGCATCTTTTAGGGCAAGTAATTAGAACATACTTATCCTCTGTAACAGATTTTAACAATTCCAAACCTTTATAATCATGACAAGCGTGTGCTAGTCAGTGCCTAAAAAGTACATTACAGGTTTTCAGCAGGGCCGTAGGAAAAGGAGGGGCCAGAGGGGCCGCCCTCCACAATAATTTGATCACCAATAAAATGATTGTGTCAGCGTTTGGCCGAATATTGCTAGAAAATAGAGGTATATAAAGAGGATGAAATAATATTTCAGAGTAGCTTACTGATGATACGCTGATAGAAAATTTCAAACAAATTAAAATGGCGGCTAGCCCTGGAATTTTTCATCTACTTTTGTTATGTGATAGACACCAAACAATTTCTGAGGTCACATTTAATTCAGTGTGATTTTTTGCTTTATTTTTTCTCCAAATCTCATCATTTACCACAATGTTGAACAAATTTACATCTATTTCGGTCCCTAGTATTAGCAGGTGGATTATTTTTCACTGCATAACAAAACGCAGTATATATCAAAATATCAAATCGGGAAGACAAGCCGATTCTTAAAATTTTGCCCGCCCCCTCGCCCACCAATCCAAAATTGCTTCCTACGGTTCTGATTTCATATGGATCACCCGCTTTGACGGTGAAATACCGAGATCAAAAGAACGCCCAGCTCGTCTTTACTAGCTTTTCAATGAAAACAAGTATAGCACGTGTTTGCCTACTGAAAATGAATCTCCAACTTCTGTTTTTCTAGAAGGAATGGGAGGTTTGAAATTTGAATTGAACTTTGTTATTACGATAAGGTACTTAAAATAGGAGCATGACAAAAATGCAACTGTAGAGATTTAAATGTTATTTCAAAGTCAGGATTTTCGCTGTAAATTAAAAATGTATATAATGTCCCAGTTTATTAGTAAATAGACTGTTTCTGTCTATTTGCAGATACCGGAAGGATTTTTTCTATACAAAAATTATCACTTTAAAAGTTTAAATAAATCAAACCTACGATTCCTGGATTTCGAGCATGTACATTACAAACTTAGAGCTACGGAATTCGGCAAACATTAGTTGACCAATCAGACATAAAAATAGGAAAAGTCTATTGCAGTTATATTAATGTTATTTTCCCCCTTTCCCCCTATTTTTACAACACTGAATCTTCATTAACTCTACCAAACAAAAATTTGAGACTTGCCCAAATTACAAGCCTTTGAAGACAACAATTTGAATGTGAATTTAAAAAAAAAACACGAAGTTTTCTGTAGGCAGGATAGCAAATGGAAAACGGAGAAAATAGTGGTTACCAGAACTTTATCCCTTTTCAACAACATTTTTAAAAACTATATTTCTCAAGGTCGTAAAAAGCTTGGGTTATTTGGTATAGGGTTTTGAATAGGTACCATGAATGTTTTCACCCAACGACAACCTTGGACTCGTCTATATACCTAGCATATGGGGGAAATGGACAAAAGCCCATTGGGAAAAAACCCCAATAGGACAAAAGCCCACTGGACTAAAGGCCACTGGTACTTTTGGCAAGGAGGGCAAAAGCCAACAGCTTATAAAAAGAGTTGGAAAATCATTTTTCTAATCATTTTTGTAGAAAAAACACATTACAGATTTAATGATCAGAATGATCGAATTGCTTTTTTTTTTTCTTCTCAGTTTTCACTTCTTTGCAACATTTCCCATACTTATAACAACCATGTGAAAGAAGACTTGAAAAGAATGTGAGAAAAGGAGAAAATGCTGGACTTTTGAAAAAAATGCGAGAGAATAAGAAAATGGTGCTTACCGGCATTTTCTGTTTTTCACATAATGTTTTCTACTCTTCTATAGACAAGTAACATCATATATATGAAACTTTTTAATTGAATACACGATTAAAACTAAAAGTCGGCTTTTGTCCTAGTGGGTTTTTGTCCAGTGGGCTTTTGTCCTAGTGAGCTTTTGTCCTACACCCAGCATATGGAGGCGATAGAATGAAGGTGGGTCAGATGTTGGTAATTGTCCTTGAAAAAGTAAAACATGTTTAAACAGGAGAAAATGCTTGTTGCAACCTCATTCCTTTTTTACCCAATATTTTTACTCACACTTTGAAAATTTATTTTTCACAGATGTTTCTGAACTATATATTGATTACTTTTTGTTTTCGTTTTCTTATGGGGGGGGGGTGCTAAAGTTGAGGAAGTGAGACAAAAAGCAGAAAGTGGGACAAATCAGAGCGTCGGCTCTCATTTTTCTCGCGGTCGCCAAAACTGGAAATACTTTGGTAAAAGGTTTAAAAGCTGTTCAGTGTCTTCAGAAAGACAGGGACGGTCCATTTACTGATATTACAGCACTATTATCAAACCGTCTTTGTTGCACTTTCCTATTGACGATAACTATTCCTATAACTTTGTTATAGATCATGAACAAAAGAAACGTGGTCTCAGATCAAATTTTAAACCTTCCATAACTTCTTCACAAAATATTCATTCAAGCTTCATTTTGAATATTTAAAGATATATGTCTAATGAAGTTTTAAAAAAATGGGTGGTTAACTCTGTGTTACTTTGATCCCGGTATTCCAAATTTGAAGGATTTGCAAACGGGACATACAGCATTTGCCATTGAAAAATGCTTTGGATATAAAGGAAATATTCGTTATATCAAATGTAATAGGCAATTTGTTAAATGCATTGTATGCGGAAAATCTGAAGGCAATTTGATTTGTCCTGCCGAGCGACCTAATGCAAAGCAATCCTGTATGCGAAATTCGGTCAGTTCTTTTTAAGAATGTAAAGTGTAAGCAAATGATACGCAAATGGATGGACAGACAAACAGACAGATACGAAAGACATATAGAATATTCATAAAATCAATCCCTGAATCCAGCAGTGCCTTTAAAATGGCAAAATACTTCTGAAACACCATTTTTATGTCGATCATACACTTTGACTAAACGGGAAACAAAAGTACTATTCTACAAAGGAAGGGTATTCGGACGGTACAGTTATCCGAATTTCAAGTCGCAATAAAAATTGATCTAGGGCCTTAAAATCGGGCACACCCCTTTTTTTCGTCTTAGAAAAGTATTGTTTACATCATATAAAATGTTCACACTTTCGTCCGGCTGGTAAACATTTTTGAGCTAACAGACCGGACTAATTTAGCTATGATTAGCTAAAATGTAACCTATGTACCGGCCGATTCAATTTCTTTTAATCGTTGAAAAATGGACAACTGGGACCGATTTTGAGTTACGCGGTCGCATAAGTTTCGAAGAGGTCTTTTCGGCGGAGGATATCATTTCAAATTGCTTGTTTATTTTTTGCATGCAAAATGAAGACGAAACTGCTTTTTTTGAGTTGAATTTTCACGAGTGAAGAGTTTCTCATGATCATATAAATATGTAAAGCACAGTGCGTAAAGGTGGTATAGAGAGCAACGCTGTGAACTGTCAGTCGTGTAAAGATCAAGAATGTAAAGATTTACATGTGCAAAGGCTCACGTGTTGATGAGTTATCTATGTAGAGGTCAACGCTGATGTTCACTCAATGAAATGAAATTTGATTACTCTTTTCTAATTTGCTGCTTCAACGGACCTAAAGATAACAAGCCCCGGTCTCACTTTGGCTCACACAGCGTCTGGTAATACAGGGAGTTGCAAACCTGATTCCATGTAATAATATGTCACCGCTTCTTATCGCACACAATATTTTGTGATGATTTCGATTGTGATGTAAAGTACACACAAGGAAACTAAAAGACTTGAGCCTTGAATTTATCATATTTAGACATTGGAAATATGGTTAGAAGGGACGTTATCTTCATTAAGCACCAAAACTACCAACACAATTATATGGAACATGCTTGCCATCGGATACAAATTAATCAGATTTAATTTGTGACAATTCTAATATCTTTTATGAACAGGAGAAGTCGTGCAAGTTGTGTCTGGTGCGTCTACTTCCGTTGGAGGCGGAGCAACAGGTGGTGGCATGGCTACGGGGGGAGGAGCTTTGACACGAGGAGGTGGTGGAGGGATGACAGGGGGAGGTAATAATTACCGCATGATAAAGATATTCGACCAGTATCAATATATTCCGGTGTCAGAGCCTGCAGTGCTTAGAACTCATACTTGTATTCATACCTTTCCATACAACTGCAAACCGCTCTTTACCAACACACCAATCTTTATCATCGCCCTACTATCACCCTCATGTGAATCTCCTTTAGTCTATCCAAGTTACCTTTGAATTCAACTATCTCTTGGGCCCGGATGAACCAATCGTCTTAAAAAATATTCCAAGTCTTATTCTCAGAGATTTTCTAAGTTTCAAAGTAACAGAACTTCTACTAACTGGCTAAACCAAGCAAATCAGAAGTAGAGTGTAACGGGAGATCTGACACTCCATTCCTGCTAAATAGCTTCTTCACGTATATAATGAATACCTGGCAACAGCGTTAAGGAGAATTGACTCAGCGGTTAGGATTTTTGTATTTTAAACCTCAAAAATTAATCTCACCAGAGGCGGTTTGTATTTGAGCTATGTATTTATTGCGAACTTTCATAATGGTAAGAACAGTAACTTATACTTGAAGAATACGACGAATGTACTTTAGAATGGTTGATGAGTATGGACCCAGGCTCCGTATTCGCCAACAATTCTAAAGATCATTCTCAGTCTTATTCTCCAAGTTTGATAGTCACACAACTTCTGTATGGCTAAACCATTCGGTTGCCTTACTTTCAAAGTTAAAAAGCTATGGAGAATAAGCCTAAGAGTGTTCTTAAGAATGGCTAGAGAATATGGGCCCAGATAATCTGGAGTGCAACACGCGAAAATGGTCATTCGGACATTTGCGTAAAGTGTCGTCTCGGATTAGCCTGCGCAGTCCGCGCAGGCTAATCCGATACGGCACTTTACGACTACATTAGATTTTGTGCTACAGTAGACCAGCGTAAAACAGATAATCACATAAAATCGGAAAGTGTCGTTTCTGATTAGCCTGTGCGGACTGCACACGCTGATCCGAGACGACACTTTACGCAAATGTCCGAATGACCCTTTTCGCGTGTTGCCCTCCAATTATTCTATGTCCTATGCCTGAATGTTTGAGCAAACTGTCCCTTTATTTTTTCTGTAAATGTAACCGCAAAATCTATTACGCCGATGACTGTCCGCTTGTCGCCGGTTCGATCTTACTGATGAATGACTAAACCTCTCCGCTTGACTAAACCTGTCTACCTCAGATATATCTAATTGGCGACCTTACAACCTATCTTATAAGTCAAAATACCATATCGGCCAATGCTCATTCCACAGTATGACGATAATCACTTTGATAGGATAAATTTGGTTTCAATCGTGTTACAGGAGACCACTCTTTCATGCTGGGCTTCGTCCCGATTTAAATACATTACCTAATTACTGCGTTGGAGTGATATTTCCTTAGCTCAGTGGTTATGGTACTGGTCTTTTAAAGGTGGCCCTTCAGATTTTGGGATAAAATTTTACAAATAAAAAAAAAACATCCTTGTACTCCCAAAGCCTTATAGTTTTCATTCATTAAACCCCAGAAGTCGAAAACCACCCGATAGCTAGATAAATTAGAGATTAACTACAGCCCAGGTCGACACTGAAGGGAAACACGGTCTATTTTTACATGAGCAACTCGCTCATTTACATACTGGAAATATACAGACGAAGCTTCAAACATAGCATCCGAAGTTCTAGACATTATGGAAAATACTTAAATGTTTGTTATGTTATGGAATTTAATAGTCATAAGTCACGTGCAAGTCACTTAACATTCCCACAATGCTTTTTTGATTTTGACGGGAAATCTAAAATTAGCTTAAGAGGTTACGTAGCCTTTTAAGGGAATACCACCCCCCCAAATTTTTTTTTTTGTAATTTGATGATTCTTAATTACTGATGCTTTGTATTGTTTTTTCTTATAAATTTCAGTGACATATATATTTTTTAATTTGGTGTGATCTGAAAATTCTAAATACCCACCTTTAAACCTCGACAAACGAGGATGTTTGGCCATCATTTGCCCGTTATGGGTTCAAATCCCGCCAGACGCGGTTTGTATTTGAGCTTTGCATTTGTTGCGAACTTTAAGAGACATGAGGGAAAATGCATCAAAGTGGTGAAACCATCATATAATTATAGATCCATAACAACCGGTACAATGGTCCACAGACAAGAAGCAAATCTACTTAATTTAAAAAGTTTCGACGCAGGTCAGCATACGATACCTCTTTAACCCTTTCCAAAACAATCCCTGGTTTTTACGGGTCAGGAACAGAAGCCTTTTGAAAACATTGTGGGAATAGGAGAAAATGCTGGTAACCAGCATTTTCTCCTTTTCCAACAATGTTTTCTACCCTACCATATAGAAAAATCATCTCTTTAGCAACTGTTAATTTGTCATCTGCAAAATGCTTTCAATTTGGTCTGGTCCAAAATTTGCCGTTTAGGAAAGGGTTAAATAATTAAACCCCGTTTCACTGCATATACCTCGTCCAATTCATTCCAGGTGACCAATGTCCACCTTTGCCCCCGAACTGTCATCCTTGGTGTATTAAGTACGATGCCGCACATTGTAGACTGTGTCAGTGTGAAAGTGAGTAGTTTTTCTGTTACTCTTTGAAACACAGTCCCGTGTTTAACCGATTCCCGTGGGGAATAACGCTCTTGAAAAATAGTGTCGGAAAAGGAGAAAATGCCTACCCCATTAAAGATATGTTCAATAATTTGAGACACTTTTGGAGAGCAACACGCAAAAAGGGGAATTCGGAAATTTGCGCATTCGAACATCTGCGCAGTCCGCACAGGCTAATCCGAAACGAGACTTTCCGCTTGTTTTGTTATTTTGTTTTACATAAGTCCACTGTAACACAAAATCTATTATTATGCTGCAAAGAAATTTCTCGTGATCTGAATATACCTCGAACATATATACCATATCCACTGGCAAGTGGCAAAAACGAACATAAATTCAGTTTCCCTTTCGGGAGCCCCGTCTACAAAACTACACTGTCAAGACAGCATCCACATTGGCGGCGTCGAGTAAGATTAACATCAAGATTGTGCGCCAAGCTGCCTGTTGTAGCACGTATTACCAAGGTGTCAGTGATATCATTTCCCAGTGACGTCAATTTTCATTGAATTGGGGTACTCGGAAGGGAAATTCTACTTCGTCAACGTACTCATTTTTTTTAAACCAAACTAAAATAGGTAAAATTCGCTGACCAAACGTTGGAATGGTAAAACTTTGCAGTATAATAAATTCGTGGTACGACCACGTTGCAGGAGACTTGGAAACTTGTTCAAGAATGTTGTTAATCATGTCGTCAACTCGCCTTCGGTTCGGGGCAATATGATTCACGAAAGCAATGAGCAAATTTCTAAGTCCTCTGCCACATGACCGTACAACTAATGATGTAGTCGTACAGTGACGTCTCGGATTAGCCTGCGCGGGCTGATCCGAGACGGCACTTTACGCAAATGTCCGAACGCCCCTTTCTGCGAGTTGCAAGCCAGTAAGCTGTGAATTTTTATTCAGTTATGACAAAGCTATATTAAAATGGCAGAGTTCTTCACAAAGACAACGCAGACAACAAGAAGCCTATTACAATAGCCGGTTTTGTATATCAGCCAAGTTAATTATAGACATAAAATCATGATAAATGAGCCTCGCTGTGGCAAGAGAGGGCTTATCGAATCTCCCTTATGCACGAAAATAGCCCAGTCATCACGTCATCATGGGTCCATAAGAGCCATTTTTTTCAATAACCGAATTAATCATAAGGTAGCTTTTCCTTTGACAAACGAAATAAACCGACAGCGAAAAGTGTCGGCTTAGGTCAACCTGCGTGAACTGCACAAGCTGACCTGGGTCGATACTGTACGTACATGCATTAAGCCCCCTTTTCACAGAGCATGCCTCAAATGAATATTGCAAATGATGCACTGGTTGCCTATATAAACCTTTTACGATTTCTGAAAGGCCCTTAAGGATGAGGTTGTCAGTCATGTAAAAGATAAAAAAGTAAAAGAACATTTTGTTCTGTTTATATTTACAGGTCATAGTGATTCGGGTTATAGCGGTTGATACAAAGCGGATCCATTATTGAAACTTGGGACACGAAATTGACGATTTGGAAATTTTCTTTCGAGCGAAATAATAAACACTTCAACGTTGCGATTTCAATGCTTTCATTTCAGAGTATCGGAAAGGGCAGATCAAGATAGGGTTGCACCTTTGATGCAGTCTTTTCATGATCTACACTGTCCATACAAAAAAAAAACAACAACTACAGTATTGCTTAGCGATAAAGGGGGCGAAATCTGTAACGTAGAAGTCAAAAATGGATTTACTCTCCCTTAAAGTCAATTGTACACATACATTTTACAATAAACCATTAACATGTATATGTTTCTGTTGTGCTGGACACCGTTTTTATCTTTTAAGGAAATGATATTGCCACTAGAACAGACCAAAAGTCTGCTCGGTTGAATATCTTTTTCCAATCACACAGGCCGTAGCATCCATTAGTCGAATGCTTTTCCTATAAATAGGGTCACTTACTCGTGCTTTAGAAAGAACGCCCGTATACATCACTCCTCTGCATAAGGGCACACAAAGATAACAATTCATGAGTCAAAATACAGACACATCGTATCCTTTAATCTTGCGCGTCCAGTCTTGCACACTTCAGCAGATTCCTGATCCACGAGTTTGTTGATTTTGTCCGTTACTGCCAGTTTCTTTTACCGTAGGAGGAATTCGGGATAACAGAGAAATCTTTAGGAAGTAATCTTATCTAAAATCTGTACCTGAGAGTGTTAAAAGTTTGGTTTGTCTATGACATCATCCTACTTTATTCATATGCTTGAGTTGTTTGAGATAATTGTACTTGTAAAGAAAGAGACTATTTTGAAAAAATTGAATACGAAGCTGCAAGAATCGAATAGTTACAGGTCTTTAAAAAGATCTACTTTTCTTAAAATTTTGTATACTGAGATAGGTTGGCTGAGGTTGTTCGACAGACGTAAATACCACAAGCTTATTCTAACGTTTAAAATCATCAGTTGGGAAATTCCGGACTTTTTATGTCAACTGTTCACACCAACTGCTGGAAACGGTACAATATATTCCCTTCGAAATTCCCTATAGATATTGAAACCGGAAATCTTTGCCAAATGGTTCATTCCGTCAAAGCTCAAACCTTTATTGTAATTTTAGGCCACCGGCCTACATACAAATGATAGTAACAAATACATGTATAAACACAGTACACATCAGGAGAGAAAGAGTACCTATAAATCGATTACAAATAAAATATAGACTAGGTTAAATTTCAATCCAGTAATGTGGGAAATATTGAGAAAACTATAATAGGAAGAGTGTTTTCGAATTTGAAGTGACGAGAGGACTGAGACTTGCAGATAAGTAAGTTGGATAGATATAAGTATTCACGTATTCCACCACGTGAAAAACCTACAATTTCTGACTGTTGATCTACTTAGACCTTGTTTTAAATGTATTATATAGAAACAATGCTAGATTTCCAATACTTATCTCGTTCCTACATGACATAATTCTAAGGAAAGACCGTGCAGTAGCATTACTAGTAAATCTATCATCAACCTACACTTCACGACGACTTGAGTATGACGGACAGATTATAGAAAATCTATTTCATCCTAAACGATACTAGCACAATGAATACAAAACGTGAATTATCGGGGTGTGTCATATCTACCCATTTCAGATATTAAGAAATGAGATTCGCTCCTAAAATTTTCTGAGCAAGACCTAAATTTTAGGTTTGTCCAAAATCGAAAGTATTTGCTGACAACAAAATAACAGTGACTGAAAATTTGAAATTTGTTTTGTGAAAGGTAGAAATCATTGTTGGAAAAGGAGAAAATTCTAAAGACTTCTTTATTAGGGTTGTCAAAAGTAGGGATTGTGTGGTAATGGGTTAAAATAAATTTCAAAAGCCATGCATGGACAGTTGAAAATAAACAAAATTGTAATTGTTACTTCTGTTCATCAATTCAAACGTTTTCCATTTTCATTACAGAGTCCTGCGAGGCTCTGTGGTTATGTAGGAATCGTAATATGATATTACGATTCCTACATAACCACAGAGCCTCGGAGGGCACATTGTACAGCCCGCATTTGTACTTCCAGCATTTGCACAACCAGTATTTAAATAGCCCACATTCGAACAGCCCGCTTCGTATTGCCCACATTTGCATAGCCTGCATTTGTACAGCCTACATTTGTAGTCTGCCTTTGTAGAGCCAGCGTTTAAACAGCCCGCATTCGTGCAACCCGCATTTTATTCATTTTCCAGATTTTTTTTCTCTAACTTTCCCATGAAAAGCGAAGCATACAAAGGGGCCATTCGTGCCCCATGGCAGTGCCTAGTTTTTGAAGGTAGTTATTTTCACTACATTGAAAATGGTTTTTAGTTAAAATAAGCTCGACTAAATCAGAAATGTTTTGTATGGACTTTTTTTGATTTACCAGCACCCTGCATAAAATATCGGCATGCATCAATACCCTCTTTGTGAGGAATGTTTCTGCACAGTGAACTATCTTTAGGTAACTGGGGAAGTTGCCATATTTTGTTTATAAAATCGTTTGTATCTTTGATATATGACGGTAAGGATTCCATATGTGGCTTTAAAACACTGTCAATAAAAGCGAAACATTTTCAGTCAAAGAGCCACAAGCTGATACAATAGGTCTACCTGGATAACCTAAAGGTAACCTAGGATCATACGTTTTGTGTATCTTAGGTAATATGTAGAACTGGGATATTCGATTTTCATTTTGAATGTGGACAGCCCCAAGATTACTTGAACATTGACTGTTTTGTATTGTTGTGATTTTAGCATGGATCTCTTGCCTAAATCTTTCATAAGGACTTTCGTCTGATTTAACGTAATATTTTGTGTCATTTGGTTGCCGTTCAACCTCGGCAATATAATCTTGAAGATTCATAATTAAACAGTTGAACTTTTATCTGCTTTATTAACAACAATACCTTCATCTTTACAAAGAGAAGTAAGAGCAGTTTGTTCTTCATGTGACAGGTTTGATTTGTATTTATAATTCTTATTTTCTTGCAAAATTTCATGAGTGATAGCCTCAATGTAAAAGTCTAAAGTAGAGTCACGCCCGGCAGGTGGGATGAATGTTGATTGGCCTTCTTTGTGAAAAGTATTTGAATTATTTATTGAATTCTTATAATTACCATCATATTCATCATCTTTGTTTCTTTCCTTCTCAGCAAAGAATTCCTTTAACCTTAGTTTTCTTGTGAATTCAAACACATCTTGTTTAAGCTGCAATACATCATGTCGTTTGGGTTTAGGACAAAATTTTAGATCTTTTCCAAGAAATGTATTTTCTGCATTTTCTAATTTTTGGTTCGATAGATTTAATACTGTTTCTTTCCCTCGCTGGATTTCTGTCTGGATTTTCTTCTCTTTTTTTCCATTTCCTTCTGGATGTTGTTCTTACAAACCGTCTGTTTCTTTTAGTTCTTTCAAACAGGTGAGAAGTGTTTGAATCGTTCTCTCTATCACTTCTTGCCTTGTCTTCTTGGTAAGCGTGGTTATCCCCGTTTGGATGGCTTCGGCATATGTTAAATTCTTTTTGCCGCCCGGGGACTGCATGTTTTTTGACTGGTTGGGGATGTTGCCTTCTGAATTCACATTTAATTTTGCTTGATTTGAACCTCTATTACATGTTTTTGGATTTCTTTTCAGGCTAGGTTGATTGCGTTGTAGTCTTCATTTTCTTCTTTCTGGCCGCTTCACTTCTTGGTTTGTTTTTAGGTTTGTCCTTTGTTACATTAAGTGATACTGAAAGACCTGTATGGGTTTCTTTCTTTTATGTACCAATCAGTTTGTTTGCAGCTTTGTCGTTTGTCTTATTATGTGGCACTAAGGGGGCTGCATAGATTTTTGTTTTGTTCTCTTGAGATTGTTTAGGAGCTTTTGTAACCCGTGAAATACAATCTCTTTCATTTATTACGTTTTTTTTTAACTTCCTCTGTTGCTTTTCTACAATCGTATTTTTCTTTTGCTCTATTTTGGAGAAAATTTTGCCAGTAATTTCATAGAATTCACCTTCATCGTTTAAGAACTTTTTTTTAGATCTGTCTCCATGCCCAGCATAAGTCCTTTCGAATCATGTAATTGTCTAGAACGTTCATCGATCACTAACCTGGTAATTTCCAGTGAAAATGTCTGCAAGGCTCTGTCCAAAGTTTCTTGAAGGTTGCTGTTTTTTCCTACCATTATTCTTTTCTCCAACAAAAGCCCTTTTGGCACAAATCTTTCCTCTATGCAATTTTCTAGGAAACAAATGTGTGTCGATTTCCTCATTTGAAAGTCTACTTTTTTTTTCTATTTTCTTCACTAAATTTCCAAAAATGTTCATTTTGAAGGATCATAAAGATTCCGCTGATCTCTGATAATTTTGAAAATAAGTGAATAAAAAGATATCAAACTCCAAATATCATTTTGAAAAGATATTTTAATCCCGACTAATTTCGGTTATTTCAAACCTTTATCAGGGGACATATTTTTTATTGTGAAAGGTTGATGACATCAACGTTACATGACGTCAATGGCAACGACGCCAGAAAATGGCAATGACTTTGGCACAAAAAATATATATACATGTATATATAATAATTATGTATCTACACCTTTAGTATATTTAACACAAACAGGATCCAAGAAGGTGCAAAAATTAGAGGAAAAATGCAAATTTCAAGCTTAATATTAAAAATGCCTTTAAAAACTGTCGTGTGAAAAGAAAATAAAAGCTGTATGACACCAATACTTTGAATTTTTTACCACTAGGAAAGTTTTCAGATATTCAAAGCAATTTAGGTGACAAACTAAGTTTGCTTAAATGATTGACTCCATCTCTGAAGGATTAGAAGAAGCACAAATTCCTTTACATCAAATGTTGGATAAATAAAAACTTCAGAAAAACCAAAATCGTCAAAAATACTCTTATCGTCTGAAACCCACTTTTTCTTCCCTTTAAGATAATCACCATACGCATCATAAACATTTTGTATTATTATGTTATCTGAATTCATAATTTTAAACCAACATTTCACAATTTGTATGTATCTGATAATATACAAAGGATATCTACCTAATTCACCACAGACTGTATTACATGATCTGTTATTAACTCAAAGTATACGTTCACAAAAGCTTCAAATAATTTCTAGAGCCCAATATGACCTTTGATGTCGACGGGCCGTAAAACATTATTCATTCATTCATTCATTCATTTACGTTCACAAAACTTAAGGCGTATTCGTTCAATTTCTAAAGGTTTACTTTTTCTCCCAAGTCTCACAAGAATAGCCTAAAATAACAAATGTGTTGAACAATTGACAAAGTATATTGGCTGACAATCTGAATTTTGAACAATTTATTAAGAGAACATTTAGGGCTTTCAGCGCTTTTGAAGAAAGATATTCTCGGTTTGTGCAAAACTACCAGAGTAATGGAGTAGCGTCCCCCAAGTAACTAAAACTATCTACTGATTCTATTACCTTTCTCTTGTATGTCCATACTTCATCAAGTTTTACAGGTCCTGTTTTCCTTAAAACCATAGATTTTTTATCAATATTCACTTCTAAATCCCATTTATCGCAATATTAACTCAATTCATCTATATTACTTTGAAGTTCTGCTTGGTTTTTCACAAATATAACTCTATCATCTGCAAATAATAGAATGATAATAGATAGTTAATTAATACTTATTCCAGAATTTGGATTCTCTAACAAAAACAGTTGTAAGTCCTCAGGAACAATGATACCAAGATCGGAGAGATTGTCTCCCCTTGCCTCAATCCAATTGTGTATTAAAAAAATCTAAAGGTAAATTAACCATTTTGCACACATGATTTAACTGAACAGAAAATATCTCGTTTAATCCTAAGTAATTTTTATTGAATGCTTTGTTTATATAATTCTAGTTACAGGTTATTTCTGTAATTGGAATCAAAGCATTTCTTTAACGACGTTCGCGACAGTTTTTACTCTTTTATTCTAAAAACGGTGAGCACCCTACACAACTGATCCTGCCACACCTGTCAATGTCTGCAGAATGGATAAGTCAAGAACTAAAATTGGCCGTTTGATGTCAGCAAAATGAAGAAAAGGGTATTTTAATCAAGCCAATTGATAATATGCGAGGCAAGAATCCAAAATTATGCTTTCAAAAGATCGGACTGAAAGTCAACGTGACTCACCTAAACTACGTCACCTAACAACGGAATATGGAAACAGATGCTCCTACCAGCGCTCTGTCTGGTAGATGTATCGTGCAGCTAAATCCTTTCAGATGCAGATGCTTTCAGTTTGTACTAGTCCCAAATTATGTCGCTTGGTAAAGACTTCCAGAAACGAGGGTCTGAAAATAACTCTTTCGCTTTTACCAGCCCTTAGCTCGATGAGTCTGCAGCAGACAAAATTAGAAAGCCTTGATGTCAAAAGAAGAAACTGCTCCTACTGACTGATCCCTCTTTTTCACACCGTGATTTCTGACCCATCAAAGAACTGTGATACATGAATACTAGCCTAGCTAGGCGGAAGCCTTGTAGCCCGGGCTTCAACATAATTTTTTCAAGTATCGTCTTTCCGAGAAAAAATTAAGAAAGAAAATAAAAATGACCATGATTGCTTTTCTTAATACACGAATTCAAGTATTTATTGGCTTGATCAGTTTCTCCTCCAGTTTTCACAAAATAATTATCTAAAAATCTTCAAAATTTTGATCGCAACACACCCGTTCAGACATCCCCAGATGCCACCAAATCGCACCAAATTTTCAAAATTTTCTCGGGGGGGAGATGCCCCGAACACCCCTTACGAGAGGGGGGCTCTTCCCCCTCTCGTGCTCTCCCCCCTGCTCGTGCCTTCGGCACTCGCCCAACGCCTATGGCGTTGGCTTCAACATAACAAATATCCTGGCTACGCCCCTGCTAGGTTTTGTTTTGGTGTCTGCAATTGGTTAAATGCTATTACATTTATATGCCATGAATTAGTTTATTGTGACCAACAAATTTGATTCCTATAAATATTATCATAAATATGAACAAAAAGAGAGATAATTTACTTCATATAATGTCTTTGACAAACCCTACTCATTAGATAGTGCCCCACCCACGAACTTAAAATTAATTTTATAAAAAAAAATAGGCTGGTGACCTATTTGTTTTAAGCCTGATTCTTTAATTCAAAACCTGAAGATTATTTATAGAAAAATAAGAAAAAAATTGAATGTTACAACATTTCAGAAAATAGCTTTAATATATACTCTTTGTTTTTTTTCCCCTAAATAAATGCGCTTTAGCCATTAGTTAAGGGTTTATTCTTTAAATACTGATACACAGTATACACTGAACTATTTTTTTTTTTCAATAAATTTGATGTTTCACCAATAAAGTGAGATAAGATTTGCATTTAATTGTTGTCATTTGAAATAATATACATAGACTTAGTTTTCGTAGATGAAATTTCATCCAGAACTGCCGACTTTTCGTCGTAAATCTCCACGGTGACGTAATAGTGACGTAAACACCACCTGATAATTCAATGCGTCGAACCAAAGCTTTCAAAACTTGAAAAGATATGTACATTACAAGGAGATTAACAGTAGGTCGTGCCATTACTATAAAAGAAGGCTAACTACAAATGTTGGAAATGAAATCTTCAACTATGCAAGAGCCCTGTTTTTCCCGGTTTCTTTTGTCCATTTTGTTTCCCTTTTATGTTATGTTTATGTTTAGTAAAGCCTAATATGGTGAAACTCTTTATGAGTTTCAGTGGAGCCTATTTGCGGGCATCGAAAGAGGTGGCCTCTTTTGTCCATTTTATTTGCCTTTTATGTTGACTTTGAAATGAAGGTCATTTGTATTTTACCATGTACTTTTAATGCTCTTGTACTTTACATATTTTTTGGAGTAAAGGTCAAACACATTTTCAACAATAACATGCCAACCTTTTATTGCTCAAGCTATCTTGTTCTTATATATGTATATCAAATACCAGCATAACTGTATTATCTTGCATGAGTATTCTTCGTTTTTGCATTTGGTATCACAAACATGCTTATTGTTATTTTCATGATTTCATTTCTCATTTTAAAACGATACATTTCATTTTACTGTGCTATTCGAGATAATTACCTACCTAATGATCTAATGGGAATCCAGTTGCTTCTTTCCTGATCTGAAATCTCATTCACAAAGTGAACAGATGTGTCCGTAGTTCAACAAAAGTTAATCATATTTTGTAAAGTAAAGATTTGGAGGCTTTAGTGCTGCTCTTTTTAAAGGTCCAACTGCTTGCTTTTCGCTGTACAACTTTTTGATATACTGTCGGGGATGAAACGGACTTATGACCATTAATACCCGGACTTCAAGCAGCTTGTTCCTGTCACCCTAAGTGCAAGTCTATAGAGATGTGCCTGTTTGCTCAACTCTGCATGAAATTGGAAAGAGTGACACTATCAGCGGGTCTCTGTTGGTCACAGTGGGTCTATTCTGATACCGTATGTCATCATTTGGACTAAAAGAATCGCGAGGGCACTGCCAAAGTCTGTCATTGTTTGGATTCAATTTTGAAATATATAGAGTAGGAAAGATTCAATAGGGCAGAATTTAGCATTACATTATCCCTAGGCACATGGTCAGAAACAAGCTCATCATCTTTTTCTCTATGATTTTAGTAAGCTCGTCACCTTTTGTAACAATGTATCTAGTACCGTCTTCATATTTGGCAAGATCAACAGCGACACTTGTCATTTTTTTCCATATTTTTATCTCCGCACCTGTAAAAGAAAATATTATATATTTGAACTTTGTGAAGCAGACCAGTAGGTGTTTCATGGCCTAAAAATATACTTTGGTGAAGATTCTCCAAATCAGGTGCTGAAATATTAGGGTAGAGCTGAAGTACACCTTTCCCAGATTCTTTCGTTTCTATCATGGCTGTTTTGTAGTTTTCAATGGCATAAATGAAAGTATCACATGATAAAATGTGGAGACTTAAAGATGCCCGTCTACTGCCGGTGAGCAGAAACGCTGTTAAATTTCAAAATATTTAGAATGGTACATATATCTGTCCATTGTATACACAAGGATAAATTACTGACATATGGTGTAACTGAAAAAAAAGAAACACGGAGTTTTGTGTTAGAAACCGAACATTGGTCAGAAGAAAACTGGTTGACGATCGAAGCTATAAACAATGGCGGTACGTCACGGAAATTTATCGTTGGTTTCCGTCAAGAGTCGGATACGGTGTAACTTGGATATATAGGCCTCGACCTTCGTCTGAAAATCGAGGTTGCAACAGAGAAGCCTCCATTTTCCTTTGTTTTCCTCAGTATTGTTTTCCTCAGTATACGCAGGGCGAAGGTCAAATATAGTAATGTGACTGGATCATACGAATCTACCGGAATGTATAACAAATATCGAAAACTGGAAACGACGAGTCTATTTACATTGAAGGCCGCAACTCGGCGAAATGCATTTTTCTATCAACCGTAATCTGAGCAACCTTGCAAGCGTCAAGCGCAATATTTGTATAAAGATATAAGACTGACGATAGTTTGATAAAATAAAAACAACATCAATTAAAAACTGGCTTAAAATGAGTGTAAGCGCCTCTTTAAGGTATCGGTTCAAAGAATATGCGTCCTCAGATATTGGTAGTTATGTCAGAGTGGCACCTTGCCAACCTGCACGCATGACTGTCCAAGAACAATTGAGTCACTCACGCTTGACGTTTCACGAACAATAGAGTATCATTATAGAGAATAATGGGTATATCATTACCGGAAATTCAAATGCCAATCCTGGCTGACGTCATATCACGGGACAGTGACCTGCCAGAACAATGGGGTCATTCACGCGTAACTGTCCAGAAACAATGAGAAAGTATTCCGAGAATAATAGATTAAGATTTTTGGAAGAAAGGGGAAGTATCGTATGTCTGCCTAGAAAAAGTGACGTCACCAAAGGTCGCATACCATGGAACAATGGGGGAGATTTGGTGGCACCGTGCCACCTCGCACGGTCGAGTATCCCAAAACAATGAATTTATTATACCGAGAACAATGGGCTAGTATTTTGGAAATCATGGAAAAAGTATCGAATGTCTGCGTAGAAAGAGTGAGCCACCCAAGGTCACATACCACGTAACAATTGAGAAAGTTGTGGTACATTGCCACCCTGTACGGTTTAGTACCCCAAAACAATGAATTAATTTTCCGAGAACAATGTGCTATCATTCGGCGAAGAATGAGGATAGTATCGTATGTCTGCATAGAAACAGTGGTGTCATTGAAAGTCGCACAACACGGTACGATGGGGAGAGTTGGTGGTTGCTGCTTTTATGCTCCTAATTGTGCCCCAAAACAACGGGTTTATTTACACGTGATTGCCCACGAACAATGGGAAAGTATTCTTGTACAACGGCGTACTATTCCAGGAACAATTGGACGGGTATCGTATGTCTGCCTAAAAACAGTGCCGTCATGTCCTTACGCATACCATAGAACAATGCGTGTCGCTCCCGTTGAGTGCCCAAAAACAACGGCTGTATTCACGTGTGACTTCCAACGAACACTTGGGTAGAATTCTGGAGAAAAAGGACCGGATATATCCATTTCGGAAAGTGCATTCGAAGCCCAAAGACAACGGGGTATTATTCCGGAGAACAATGGGGTCAATCATGCATGACTTCCCACGAACGTGGGATAGTAGTTTTGGTTCAATGGGGTGACTGGTAATAAAATTTCAAAACGGTTAACCCTGTATCTTTTGTTGCTTTACACACAAGTTTCTCATTTCGTAATTCTGACACCTCTCGCACATTCACAAGAGTTATTCTTTAATACATACGTTTGATCTTGCTCTAGATTTATTTTTTCTATTTGTTTTGGTGTAGAGATCATCTCCATGAGCAAGAATACCATCTACTGTACTTTTTGTCTCAAGCTGAGGGCATATTTTCATTCTAACTACGGCTGAAGTTGGATTCGCCAAACATTGTCTTCCTTTGCCTCCTTTGTAAATTTATAATTCCCTTGGGAGCATGTTGCTTCTATAACCGTTTCCACGATTTTGTCTTGGGTCTGTAAATATACACATCTGTAGCATGATAAATACATTTTCTTTTTTTTCGAGAAGAGTAAAGCCTTACAGTGCAAAATAGATACTTTCAGGTTTAAAGTTTCGGTAACGTCCAAATGTAAAATTGCCTGTTTATAAAATGATGTCATGACACGGAACAATAGGGATCGTATGTTTGCTACTGCAACATCCGTAAAATGAATTAATAATGTTGAAAGTGGCTTTAAACGCCATTCAGTCAATGTCCCCCCATGCCTAATCGTCTTCAAGATACATCTGAAAAGACACCGTGTCACCTGAATGACTTAATCCCATTCCATAGGACAGTGAGTTGCTGCTGCCGGAAGGTTGTTGGCACCGAGAACAATAGTTATTACACAGCAGTCTGGACTGGGATAGCATCGTTTGGTAGCTGCAGTCTTTTTTGCGATTAGACGTACACCTTCAGAAACCGGAAAGGAATCTGGTTCGAGAAATTTTGAATGGTCGTGCGTATTGCGGAACGGATTTCCACCAAGAACATGCGAAATGTCGACCCACTGTAATGGATGAAAATTATATATCGTATGGCTCGTGTTTAAGGTACTGATTTCAATTTGTACAATCTCTAAATTTGTCACATAGCACATGTTATCAAATTGCAAGACCTAACATTGTACTGTTACAAAATGTCAAACAAGTTATACACGGTAGAGATTCAGACTCAAAATCGGAATTTCTGGCTTTGACGAGATGTATATGGGCGAGTATACAAGTTTGCCGCCTCTATATGGCAGAAAATCTAATTTATTTCTTTGTCAAATGTATCTGATATATCTTCGAGTGAACTGTGTTATTTATCAATAGCATCAAACATTTCCGAGAAAATACAAAGCAAAGTGCGGTTATTTGATTGATGATAGTATTGATGAATTATAAACAAGTATTTTGTATATTGAATCTTTAGATTTAAACCCTTTGAAGACATTGTCAGCACAAGTGAAACAGATCGTGCAAGTGATTGCTGTGTGATTCAGAGTGCAGTAAAAACTGAGTTATCGTTCGATAGAGAACTTTCTGCCACCTGGTTTTTTCAAAATGGAGAGGAAGGATCACCTAAGAAATAGAACAGTAGGTACAGGGTCTGAATTATCGAATAAGCAGAGTGCAAATGAAACAGTGCAGAAAGAGCAAAGTGCAAATGAAACAGTAGGAGGCAAAAATGAAAGTGAAAGAGGTAGGAAAAGAAGTACCAATAAGCATCCGTGGAAACAGAACATTGCTAAAAGGAGAAATGAATGGAAAAGTTACATAAATTACAGGAGAGTTGTCAAGCCGAAGAGGGCTGTAAAGCCTGCTTGTGGATTAATCTGTACGTTTGGATGTAGATAGAACGTTACTGAACGTTACTGAAGATAAAATGAAGACTATTTTTCACAAGTCGGGTGAGCTGCAGAGAAAACAAAGGGAAAGACAAAAACAAAACTGGAACAGAAATGCCTAAATTGTTACTTGATTTGATTTAGAGCAAGTTCTTAGCACGCCAATAGCTTTTAACTCGTCAATGTATTATATGGAACAATGAACAATTACACCTTTACCGTGTTTGACTTTGGTCAAAGGCAAGGGTATTCCTTTCTTTGAAATGAAACAATAGCAGACCGTTGTGAATGTGAGATTGCCTCTTGTGTGCGTTTTTTTCTAACTCATCAAATATATGTCATCAAAAGGAGATAAGATTTTATTTATTCTGACAATCGTATACCACAAAACAAAAGCAGGTTCTATCATACGGGGACGTTACATACATACATACTATGGATATAAAGTCATTTTCTCCGAAGTGTAACCATAGGTTCATTTTGTGCTGTCCTAGTATTTGTTCAGTGTACATGCGTGCTTGTTGATGTCTTTCACGTTTCTTGTGCTGTCCTTTATTTATGCGAGATATGGTCACAGACAAAGTGTGTATCTTTTTATTTGTTAACCCTTATCCTGCTTAATAACTAAAATGGAATTTTTAATTCGGTAGTAAAAAACCAAAAATTGTTATTTCAAAGGTATGTATGGGACGAGGCATTATCCTTATGTAGTAGAAAGTGCTCTAGGGACATACCGGGCCGCTTTTTGCTTAGGGCGTGTCCGAAGTCTGGACAAAGCGCATTGCAAAAATAGTCAGCGTTAATCGTAGCACCGTTCGGAACTGCGTGCTGCAGAATCATCCCCTGTATATCGGCAAACATAATAAACATGTATTTTTGTACGTTCTGGTACATATAGCAGAGAAAAAACTGATCGTTTTTTTCTATTTCATACGTGGATCACGTACATATAAGTGATAAGTGATCGGACACACTGCCTTTTTCATAACATGGTTTCGGGGATTCCACGATTCCATACCGCACTGAACTCCGAAACAAGTACAAGTATAACCAAGTTACATAAAATGTTTTAATTCGTTCAGATGGTGATATGTAAACCTTTCAGTGAACTAAAGCCAATCAAGATCCCGAGTTCGATAGTAGACAAAAACACGCCATGAAAATCAGATGAATTGCGTATCCTAGGCTGCATTTGCGTATTTAGTACGCTTCAAAATAAGTTTCGATGCGTATTTTGTATTCCAACTTGCGTGAAATAGGCATATACGAAGCTTATCTGGCTCTCTGGTAGTTCACTTTTTTAAACAAAGGAATACACCGCGATCACTTCAATTTGTTTCGGTCATTGATTGACTGTCAATCGGTTTCAAATGTTACCGAGAACCATTACATCGATATCTACTGCAACGATAACTGATCGAGACAGTCGATTAATCGAAAGGATATAATATGCTCACCCTTTACCTATCCTCTACTCCTTTATTACCTAAGAAGAGAACCAGTGCAAAAGAAGAGAGAGAGAGGTCCTCCAATGGTAACAAGAAAACACACTCATCTACCACCAGCAAGTTAGACTCGACCAGTAATGACACGACATTTTATCAGACCACCTTCCAAAATCCTCCAAGTTCGCCGTCCCAGAAAGGAAGAAAGAAGAAAAAAGCCAAAACAACTGCCGATAATCAAAAACGATTGGATGATCACTTGACTAGTGATGGGAAAGAGTCTTCATCGAGTAAAGACATTTCAATTATAAAAAAAATTGACATGAAGAAAACACCGTCTAAAATGCTGACAAAGGACGACTCTACTTATATCAAAGATATTATTTGATCTACAGTAGATGGTATGAGAGAAAAACTTCTCACATCCGTCGTAAAAAGACTAGATTCTCTCGAGTGCGAGATCCACGACCGAAAGATCGAGGCAGATTCCTTAAAAAGAATGCTGAAAGAAAAGGACGAAGTAATTCAACTTAAGAAAACACGGCATTGAAACGAGAGAGTTGTTCAAAAGCAATTAAAAAAAGACAAAAAAAGCGAACGAGATAGAACACGAGAAGAAAAGCAGTGTATTGTATAATAAGTGGTATCACACAAGACATTGGTAAAAGCATTGATTGAGAGCGGACATCTAGAATTACGGCCGGACGATATTGACATTGCTAATCGACTAGGAAGAAGGGCAGGGGAAAGTAGACCTGTAATTGGAAAGTTTATGCGACGACAAACCAAAATTGATGTTATGAAAAATAAAAAGATTTGAAAAAATGAGGCATTTTTGTTAATGAAGATCTCACCAGACTGAACCAACAAGTCTTTGCATCTTTGGTGAAATAGTGAAGAGTTTGTTCTCGAGAGAGTAAACTGTTCACGGTTTTTAGAGGTAACACCCGTCCGATTGGAGTCAAATTTCAAGAATACACGGCATGGAACCCTGGCCAAAAAGGAATGCTTCCAAACGACCATCTTCATAGTGAAGCGAAGACCAATAGGAATAACTCAACGATATTTTAACTTTGTGAAAAACAAAATGGTAAGGACAAAACTATATTACATCTACCAAACTATATAGACAAAACAGCACAAATTTCAAGCAAAACAAATTATCCCATCACCAAAAAAACTCGAGATTTAACAAGTCTCGGGACTGAAATACGGTTATTCGGAACATTGTGATGTGGGGATGCTGGTACAAGGCACCCTCTGTTTTTTCCGCAGTGTTTTTTAACCTTTCAAAGACAACTTCCACCAGTTAAATTACACTGCATTTGTCGTGTGCAAAAGCATATAGAATTTGGAAAACTAACCTTTTACCACACAATCCCGAATGTAACAACTCTGACAAAAAGGAATTTGAGGGCATTGTGGCTAAAAAAATATGCCCATAACGAGCATTTTCTCCTTTTGCCACAATGCTTTGCACCCTTCCTAAAATAAATTTCAGTTTTTGAGCCATAATCAAATTCTTTTGCAAGTGCTCTCAATCTAGACCAGTCTACATCCTTTTTCGTTTGTGAAAGAGTTGCATATAAAAGAAAAAGAAGAATCTTAGCTACGGTACTCTAATCTTCTCTACCCTGAGAGGAAGGTCTACTGCGATCGCCTGGGAAAGGAGAGAAGATGCCCGAGACCGGATTTTTCCCCCTTTTATACGATGTTTTCTACCGTCCCGATGACAAACCCGACATGCAACATTAATTTAAACCTCTGTAAATGTTTTCAATTTAAGCTGGCAAAAAATAGCACATTGAAACATAATGGCAGGAACGATCGTTGCGAGCAGTACTTCCTTTTGCCACAATGTTTTTGACCTTTTGAACCGACTTTTATCAACCCTGCTGCAGCCGAGAGTTTCTGGAATCACCGAAATCACTGAATCACCACGTGGTTTTGTGGAATCACCATTTCGTCAGTGAATAATTACTTGATGTACATTATATATGATATTTAAAATCTGGTTTATACAATTTGGAAGACATTTAAGTAAAACAGTTACCGAAATTTCTTTAAAGTCTTAAATTTGTACTTGATATTGAAATAACAGTATGCTGAAATGACCAGGTGGTCCAGATAAAATCAGTTTTTGACAGGTTATGAATGAAGGGATAGTTATTTAGACTAATTCTATGAAAAAAAAATACATTGAGTAAGTGTAGAGGTCGTCTCCTTTTCGTGCATTTTTTGTTAATCAGTGAAATCGCCCGTCACTGAGCCTGAGATCGGTCCAGAACAGCCATTGAATTAGCGAAATCACCTTTTATTTAACAAGAAACAAACTTTTATATTATATGCATGATCAAAAGATTTACAGTTCAAATTTCTCTTTTCCTTGCCCCTTGGAAGAAAATATAGAAACTGGCCGATTTCAAGTCGCAACTAAAGATTTTAATGAAATTTCGGTAATTGTCTGCCCACATTTCCTTCAAATATTATAAAACAAACTTCTGTTATAAAACAGATTGTAAATATCATATGAAATGTATAGTTCCATACTAAAAATGATTTCTGCAAAACACCATCATTCTTGGTTTGAAACTTGTAAGTGACATTACATTAATTTCTTTTAAATTGATTTTATTCCTTAACAGGATTTTTTGAAGTAAAATGTTTGTTAAAATATTTCCTACTTGTGCTTTCATAATCAAATGAAACGTATTTTTTTTCTTCTTTTTCTATAAATTTTTGGAGAATGCGGATACCATACTTTCACTCTATCCAATCGAATTGTTTCAACGATGGTTATGTGGGAAAGCAACCAGTGGTTTGGAAAGGTGCCATGGTTAGGTGCACTGGCCGCTATGAAACTGAGAACATGCGGAAAACAACTTTAAACACCATACAGTCAAAGCCATTAATGCTAACGGTTGATTGATTGATGTTTAATGCCTCATTAAACTTTTTTTTTTTCAATCAAGTCACAACTCGCATGCATAAATGTGTATGCCCTGGGTTTCATCAGCATTAAGCGAGGGCTCTAAATTAGAGATACATATTGTTCTTCTAAGGCTAGGTTTAACATCTAAAATATAATTCAGCCGGATATACGATCATATCGAAACTTTTTTATGAATTTTTTGATATACCAGAGACATTCGGTTTTTATTTGTTTACATTTTCAGGTTCAGAGAGGAAAAATTGTTTGGTGTTTGTAATATCCATTGATTATGCTACATCAGTTAACGAACCTTTACGGCAGACGGTTGTTTAGATGAGAGGTTTTCCTTCGTATAACTTTCTGCCCGTCGACAGTGGTGGTCCTATTGTGCGCATATACAAATATGAGGGCAGATACTGTTAGTCAATAAAATAAGTCAATTAAACAACAACCTGATAAAACCATGGATGTAATCAGTAAAACTAAATTCGTAAATGAAGTTCAAAAGTTAAATATTGTCTACAGAAGAGTGAAAAAGTCCTTAAAAACTGTCAAAAATTTAGACGGAATGGTGTGAGCAAGACTAAATTTTTCGGTAAAAACACCTCCTTAAGGTAATCAAATATTAATCTCATCTTCACAGTATCAAAAAGCAATTTCGTTGAAATGATATCCCCCGCCGAAAAAGACCTTTTTGATACAAACATATAAGAGGTATTGTGTTTTGCATGTTCATGTGGCCTTTTTGTTATTGGTCCATAATGAAATTATACATTAAGCTCCCTTGCTCCATGGCACAGCATTTCATTGCGTTAAAAAATTTATAAGAGGTCCATAACAGGATTATACATTAAGTACCCTTTTTGCATAATTTGGCATTTCAAGAAATGAAAACAATACATAAAACCCCCTTTTTCCTTGAAATGTCATTATATATATACGTGTGTGAAAAAAAAAATGTATCAACGGACTATCCAATGGAAAACATGCATGAAGTTTCATTAATTTTCGTAAAATACTTTAGAAGATATCCCTCTCAATATAAGCCACCACGCTGCTGCCATTTCAAGCAGGTAGCTAGACACTAAAGTGTGAAATTTGTAGCACCTGCTTGGGTAGGTGAACGGATAATGGTATTACTTGTGATCTAAAAGGTTTACGAACAGATTGATGTATGAAGAAACGGATTCACAATGGAGTCATTGGTCACTGGCTTTGATCAACCAATAGAAATATGAAGTTTTATGAAACTATGCGCAAAAGTTGGAGATACATTGATAAACTAGAGGCGCTTGAGCGCCTGTATCGCTCCACAGGCCTGATTTTTCTGTAACGGTGAAGAGAAGTTTTTAACAATTACCATTCATTCCTGCATTTTAGGTCACTAAAGAAAAATAGCTATGAAAAACATTGTGAGAAAAGAAGAAAATAAAAGTTCCCTGCATTTTCTTAGTTTTACACAATAATTTCTACCCTTTTTGATACAAGTTTTACTAATTTGAAGATTTATTATGTTGTCTGCAACATCTTTCAATTATGGCCAGTTATAAAAATTTTGTCTTCTGGTTATAGTTAACTCATTACCAAACGACAATATTTTAGGGTTGTCCAAATGGAAAGCATTTGTAGATGAAAAAATAAAAGTGTCTGAAAATTTGAAAGTTGTTTTGTGAAGGGTAGATAACATTGTGGGAAAAGGTTACCAGCATTTTCTCCTTTTCCCACAATGTTTTCTAAAGTCTTCTTTGTCAGGGATCAGTTTGATTGGATAACAAAATGCCTTATCACAACAGTAAAACCCTGTCCCTCTTTGTACTAGGTCACCAGTAGGTCAACAAACCTTTACCAGAACTAATCAAAGTGCAGCGGTTCTCTTGTTTTATATGAAAAGGATTATAGATTATGTAAAGCAACCATCTTGAACTCTTAACAAACGACAAAATTTGGGATGTGACCAAACTGAAAGCATTTGCAGACAACAAATTAAACATTGATGAAATGATGATTTATCTCTTTGATAGAGTAGAAAACACTGAGGGAAAAGGAGAAAATGCTGATTACCAGCGTTTTCTCCTTTTCCAAGAGTGTTTTCCAAAGACTACTTCTTTAGGGTCGTTAAAAGTCAGGATTGTACGGTAAAGACTTGCCACCACTGGAACTAACCTGCAATACAACAATGAAATCAAAACAAGTATATCAGAGAAGAAATTTTTCAAAGATTTTACTTTATACCATAAAAGGAAAATGAGTCTCCCATAAAAGCCATGTTTTTTGACGTATCTTTTTCTTTTTAAGGAATTCTGTAGACCTCTATCTAAGGAACATTCCTGTAAAAAAATAATGCTATCCAGTTAGCGGTTTGGGAGGAGAAGATATTTAAATGTTTTTTACTTTGGTTGCTATGGGAACCAGAATTATTCATGGAACACAATTATTTGAAGGAATTTGAAAGAAGACCACATAAGGAACATTCCTGTGAAATTTGGTAAAAATCCAGTCAATAGTTTCCGAGGAGAAGTTTTTTAAAGAAAAAGTTTACGGACGCACGCACGGACGAATGGACGCACGACGGACACAACGCAATGACAATAGCTCGCTAGCCTTCGGCCAGTGGAGCTAAAAATTAAATTTGACATGAAGCCCCCTTTTTCCATGATAGAGAGATAAATTGCAAAACCCTGAAAACATGCGCTAGGTTGCATGATCTGTGAAAATCTCATCTAAATCTTTTGAGATACGTCCAGTAATTACAGATACCGGTGAAATTATATGAAATTATAACATGAAGCCCCCTTATTCGATGATGCTGCAACAAATCCCAAAACCATGACAATATGCCGTAGGTCACATGATCATGTGAAAATTCCACCCAAAACAGAATGAAATAAAACATGAAGCCCTCTTTTTTCATGACGCTATTACAAATCGCAAAATGTTGACAATATGCAATAGTCATATGACGAGAAATAATCCAGAAATGTGGGAGGAGTTGCCTTCACAAGAGATGGAATAAAATATAACATGAAGCTCGATGACACCTTATTACAAAAACAAGGGTATATAACTGTGGAGTTCCACGGTCAATGTGGGTGAATTTTTTTTCCATGCATTTCCTAATGGAGGTTGACAGATAGGACAAGTTCAATGAAAAAACTTTGTATAGTTTTGAAGACAAGATTCCAAACATCAAAATTGTACTTAAGTGGAACTTAAGTTAAACTTAAAATCGCTCTCAATCGGCCTTTTTGCATAGGATCAAAAAAAGAAAAAAAGTGTCTCTGCAGAATGGGTTACTGTACACACGAAATTCCGTCCAATGGTATCAGCAAGACTCCAAACATCAAAATTGTACTTAAGTGTAACTTAAGTGAAACTTAAAATCGCTCTTAGTCGGCCATTTTGCATCGAATCAAAAAAAAAAAAAAAAAAGTGTCTCGGCAGAATGGGTTATTGTACACATGTGTAAATTTTCACGAAATTCCGTTCAATGGTATTGGGACGGACACACAGACGGACGGACAGACCAAAGGACGGACGGACAACGCTAAATCTATCCCTTCGCCTTCGGCTATGTACTTCTTAAAATCTTTCTTGTACCTGCGCTAGGTCAACGCACTAGAATAATATGTGCTGGAAGGTGAAAAGGGCAGAGCATGGAATGCATTGCGGTGCTTCTTCTCCTGCAAGCAGAAACGTATATGTAAGATGTGTCTGACTAATACGCAAACGGGTTAGGACAATTTCTTGGTGATAACAAGTCCTTGACCTTGGAAACCATTCCTCAAGAGTTGGCATGATTCAGAATAATTTATTCTAATGGTTTACTGGTTCATTTCACGGGTATCCCAGACTTAACTGAAGTATTCATTGAAGAATTATATTAGTCAACGATACTTTAAAAGGCATAATATCAAAGCACAATGCGTTTGGGAAAATTCTGTCTTCCTCCTCATTACTTTTTATACACATGGCTGAGAAGCCAGGAGACAAGAACGCCATCATTTTCGCGAATGTGGGATAGCTTATCTAAAATTTTTACAAAAATTTAGTCTTCAGCTCGCATGGCAGAGAGTGAACCGGTAGAAAAGAAATAACACCATTAACCGTCTTCTTTTATATGATCAAGAGCAAGATATATTGCTTTTAGCTGTATAGAAAATATTAATGGCTTTCCTGGACGACAGAACTGATACACTTCGCCGTCGCGCATATGCTGGAACTTGTCACATTTATATTTGTGACGCATTCTTTTTATTTCAAGATATGCTTTTGAAAATAGTGGAATATGTTCTCGCCGTTTTGCATGGTGCTAAATCATATACAAAACTGGGACTATTAGAAATCTATAAATGTTTTAAAAAGGCATCCTTCAAGTCGTTAAAGAAAGGGAACTCTTAAACAGCTCTTGAAGGCAATCCAGTTCGACTATACCATGCTTTCTTTCTACAAGACTCGATTTTTTATTTGTATAATGTTAATTTTGCCAACTTTTATTCTATTTTGATTATCAAAGAATTACATCTCCACAGTTATGTTGTTTTATCCAGGAACGTTGTCCAGGTACAAAAGCAACAACAACTACTTTGTTAGAAATTTCCTTATTTATAGAAATTTCCATATCTGTCGAATATGTATCAAAATTCATAAATCTACGGCTTATGAAATGGACAGTTACACTCTTGCAACAGATATGTCGCTCCAAGTGGGTAATTTAGAAGACGAGATCCCAGTCTCGAAGGCAACAAAAGTTGCCTACACTCCTCCATCCACCCGATATCACCCACTTCTTCGTTAACGTACGCAGAATAATAATGCAAATATTGAGGGCATTCAGAACCTTGCAGATAGGGAAAAGAGAGAGATTTTTGCTCATTATATCTTGTCAGCTTAGGTTATTGATCCAACATGTACTTCACCCACTTCCTTTACATCCCCTGATAATGTTTAAACAGCTTGAGATTGTTTTATTTTTTCTATTCGATACTCTAGCCGAGAGGACAGACTCTTTCATGCCTAACACGAAAACAGCTATTTTTTTTTCTTGTTCGTTGGATTTAGCCCCCTGCTTCATGTTAGTGAAAAGAAAAATTAGGTTTTTGTGTTGTGTTGGGGTTTAACGCCACTTTAACAGCTAATGTCATATTATGGTGGTCCGTGACGCACATGTGTTTCCTGGCTTTCTCATACCGGTAATAACACTACTTTCTTCCCAAAGCCACCGACTACTTTTCTCACATGCTTCAGCAGAGGTGAGAGGCGAAAATACGCCGGAAAGAAAGTTCGCCTCAACCGGGTATTGAACTCACAACCACCAGGTAATGAGTCCGACACGCTCATCACTGAGCCACCCGGGCGGGCGAAAAATTAGGTACGTAGGAGTACTGTAAAGTAACTTTGCAATAGCAAAGTTTTGGTTTTTACTATCAGTTTAAAGTCTCATTTCCGTTATTTAGCTGGGTTACTTCTACAAATCCCGATCGGTGTGAGAAAAGCATGAGTCACTGCATTATTAATGACAACACTATTTGTCGTCCACAGAACAACGCCACAAACTTTAACATTCGATAGTACCTTCCCTTCATATCAATCGAACATAATATGGCGAGTTTTGCTATCGAATTGTAAGTGCAAACCAAATTTAGCCAATCGGAAGTTGTGTTGCAGTCAAAATCAGGAATAATCCATAAAACGAAATTGAAAATGGTTGGTGAATACTGTCCCAGCTGATCTACCACAAGTTAAAACAGTTTATTATGTACCTAGCAATTAAATCCTGGAATTTCCCAGTGTAATAAATGTTGATATCATCACTAGTGACGATATCAACTTTCATTTTCACTTCCTGTCGTAATATAGGTTGTCATCCGCACTATGTCCCCGATTTCTTCTTTCTATCCAAAGTATTGATTTCGACTTTCAAATGAAAAATTGAAAACAACAATGTTAATAAGGTATATGATAAATAGAATAATCAACTGGTTATTTTTGATGTGAAAAATATCTCACTCGGATGCCTCGTAAGGCGTTAAAAAAAAACTCGTACTGCGCACTCGTTTTTTCAAGGCCTAACAACGCATCCTCGTGAGATATTTTTCATAACAAAAATAAGCAGTTGATTATCCTCTATTTATATAGAAAGCCAGAGTGAACCTAATGCTAAATCCATTCAGACGTTTTACTTCCCTAATAATCCCAGTTTGTTTTTTTCTCAAGGATAAAAAAATTACTCGCTGAGTAGTTTTTAGATATATCTATCAAAGTGTGTTGCAAACGAACGGTATAATTCGAAAGGCTATTAGGCCTACAAGACAACAATCCTAATGGCTTTTTATCTCTTTATCCAACAACAACATTCTAGACTAGTTCAAATTGAAAGCATTTGGAGACGACAGAATAAATACGACCAAAAATTATTTTTTTTAATTTCGAGAAGGGTAGAAAACATTGTGAATATAGAAGAAAATTCTGATTACCTTCATTTTCTCCCTTTTTCACTATGTTTTCAATTGCTTTCTTTGTCAAGGTCGTTTAAAGTCGAGATTGTGTGGTGTAGGTTAAATTTCTATCCACGCAAAGTTTCCTGTTTCAATTGCACGACTGAGCTTTCTACATTATGTACCGCTATAATCGGTAGGCCTCTTTCAATCCGAGATCCCTTATGCTACTTTCGTAATCAGCACATAAATTGTTCTTTAGTAGAAAAAATGATACGAACCGCATGCATTCAGACTTTGACTTCTCAATACAAGCGCCAGACATTGCCACGTCACGATAACCAGATGTCGCACAAAATGTTTTGAACATTTGATGACGCTTTTCGTAATATGTTACCTTGACTACGTGTTTGTTGGTCAGCAAGTTGAATAGAAATGTCTGAATAGACAAATCATTTTCTTTTGTCATTTTAACTTGTTTTGTAATTTGTTTATCTTCACGGCAATAAAAATGAGCTATACTCTTTGAACATAGAGTTTATTGCATTTGCAAAAAGTATCAACTCATCTCAGACTGAGCAGTCCTTTATTTATTTTCAAAAACATATTTGTATTGTCTTATAATTCATCTTTTTCGAGCAAATGTCAGTTTTATTATGTCCCCAGATAAACCATTTGCTTCTGCATACAGACAGTCAGTTAAAAGTATTGAATGCGCCTTAACTCTCAAATCATGTAATGGGTGGTACCAAATTTGTGCAAGAATGATTGATGGATTGCACTATACAGAACACAACTAGAATAAAATTTGCATCTTACAAGCGCCATTTTAAGTCGCAACAAGACTTTTTAAATTCGTATCCTATTTCATACCGCAAACTACACGTTAAAACGAGAGCTTTTTGCCAAATACTACTGAGGTAATTCATCTGAGGTATGATCGACAGTTTTGGTATCAAATGAAAATTTAGAATTTTCAATTCTTGGTCTACTTCTGAATTAACACCATCTAATGTCAGTTCTGGATCCAGATAAAATTTTCTTGAAGTACAAAAATGTGTACACTCAGTTGTTTTTGAAAAAATTAAATCACTCCATTGAACCATGCACTTCAATTGTTAACACATGCTGAAGCTGTATTTCAATATTACTCAGTATGTACGTGTTTTTACCAGAAGTAAATACACAAGTCGTCAACATACAGAAAACACCTCCCACCGTTTAAAACCGTTCACATCGTAGCGCTGCTTTGACTTCCTAAAACACCTACAAAAATCCATTGGAGCAGAATTTCAACGCCAAACAAGGTAATTTTCATTAAGAGTTGAATTAGCCCTGTGACCTGGAGCATTAGTTAATAGTCGAAAACGGTCGTCCCCATCGCTATTTGGATGGACAATTTACATGTACCTTCCACTCGTCTAATGGGTCGAGTACCGTTGACTATTACTTGAGGCAGATAATATCCATGCTATCTCCGACTGTGCTATTCGCGATTCAAGTGAATTTTCGTTCATAACCAAAGTAAAAAACAGTGGAAAAAATAATGGTGATGAAATCACATCCTGCTCTAATTACCTGAATTGGGACCCTGTAAAAGCTGACGAATTTATCTCGACTCTGTCTTCACACGCCGATGATTTTCTATCCTTTAGTAATAGTGTAAATGACATCAATATTAGTGCGGAAGAACTTCACATCATTCCTATACAATAACCCAGAACATGTTTTAGGTCACAATCAAAGTGTCGAACGATCGAAAAATGCGCGATGCTCAAATAATAAATTGTTCAACAAAAGATGCTATGAAGCTAGAAAATTATTAAAAACACATAGAAATACTTACCTACGAAATAAAAATGCACAAAACAAAGAGCTCTTTTTGAATGAAAAGAAAGAGTACAATAAAATAAAAAAGTCCGAAAAAAACGGGCATTTGAATTCAAAGAACAAGAAGAACCCAAGACTCTTGCAAAGCAAAATCCAACAGAATTTTGGAATAAAGTCAAACGCCAGTATAGCAAAAGTTCCCCTGCATCCTTGAACCTCGGTATAAATGACCTTTGTGATCACTTTAGAAAACTAGATTTGGAAGAGGACAACATACAACAGAATGAAAATAATAACAATGAAAATGAAATACGTTGATGAATTCTTAGATACACATATAACCATAGAAGAATTGAATAAGGCAATACTTCCACAAAACAATAATAAAAGTAGCAGTGAAGATATGCTATTTGCGGAAATATTCAAGGCCTCATACAATCAAACGTAAGATTTTATTTTAAAGCTCTTTCACCGACTATATTCAAATATGGAATACCCATCAGTGTGGGGTGAAGGGACAATGATACCAATATTTAAAGGTGGTGAGACAGAAAATGCAAACAACTATCGGGGAGTTACTCTCATCAATATTCGAGGAAAAATTAACTCACAAGTGCTTTTAAACAGATTAACGGTTTGGTCAGGGAGAACAAAAAAATAAGCCCCAACAATTCGGATTTCAAAAGCACAAATCTACAGTTGATTGCATCTTCATTCTACATTCGATTATCTCTAAAACTGTAAGTTGTAAAAAGAAATCATATTGCGCATTCGTCGATTTTGAGGAAGCCTTCGACAGAATTAACCGATCATACCTCTGACAAAAACTTATCAGCGAAAGTGTAAGCTCAAAACTAGTGAAAAATATAGAGTAATGTACAGTGTTGTTAAATCGTGCGTTCGCTTTAACCCATTACCACACAATCCCTACTTTTGACGCCCCTGAGAAAGAAGCCTTTGGAAAACATTGTGGGAAAGGAGAAAATGCTAGTAACCAGCATTTTCTCCTTTCCCCACAATGTTTTCTACCCTTCCCAAAACAAATTAAAAATTTTCAGTCACTTTTATTTTGTCGTCTGCAAATGCTTTCGATTTGGACCAGTCTAAAATATTGCCGTTTGGTAATGGGTTAATGGAAAAAAAAAATCTGAATACTTTGACTCTCAAATAGGTTTAAAACAGAGATCCAAGCTCAAGTTTATTATTCATTTATTTCATGAATGATATTGTGAACAACATAAACACAGATGGTGAGGACCTATGTAAAGCAGACGAATTAAAATACTTCATATTGCTATTTGCAAACGACATTGTTTTATTCGCCCAATCACCCATTACTCTTCAATCCATGCTTAATGAATTGGAACAATACTGCAATACATTGGGTCTGCGGATCAATACCAGTAAAACTAAGGCTATGATCTTTAAACAAGGGCAACATAGAGAATATGAATTTAAACTAAATAACAAAGTATTAGAATTAGTCAACGAGTTCAAATATTAAGGTATTAGTTTGTATAAAAATGGGAAATGGTGCCGTACTCGGCGAAAAATAGCCCAGAAATCATCCTAGGCATTACACAATCTCTTTACCACAATGAATCAATTGTCATTAGATATAAACGAAAAGATCAAGTTATTCGACACGCTAGTATCAAGCCTTTAAAACTACAGTGCACCCGTCTCAATTTTAGTAAAGATAACAAGTACAGAATTGCGCACGACTTTCCAATTGAAACCGGACGATACACGAACGTAGAACCGAACGACCGAAAGTACGTACTCTGCAATTTGCTATGTTGCGAATCAGAATACAATATGCTTCTTATTTGTCCAAAGTATAGAACCCTTCGCGAATTATATCTACCGCGATACCATTACACGTGGCCGGACACCAAACAGTCCCATTCATTACTGACGTCCAAGTAAAAACTATAATAAATTTATCAAGGCTTTAAAAAAAGGAGCGAATCCAAACTCGCATTAAATTTTAACTCTCCCAGAACCTTCACGTTATATAGCTAGTTATCTATATCTTAAAACTATCTTGATCTATTTAAACATGAAATTTTCAATATTTCAGCCATATATCAACTCTTCTCTCGGAAAACAATTTTCACTTTGTGAATTTTTTGTATTTAGTTGGCTCTAAATATGTACATGTGGTATGCCAAATAAACTTCATGTTATTATCCTCGAGAAATATTAGACGTTCGGCATCCAGATCGGGGCGCTTTTTCTTCAATACCTGCATCAAGTCTCGTCGTAGAACCTGAAAAATGAAACCTGAGATTAACAAAACAATTATGCATCGTTAATATTTAATTTCTATAATTAAAATGTTGTTATTATATCGTTGCAATAGATTTAATTTAGAATGGAATGTTTTTAATACATATCCAATTATCTAACCTCAGAATAATAACTTGCAGTCACTGTCTGGCCATCGGGAACCTCCTGCGGCACGATCATTCCTTTTCTGTCCATGAAAAACATATACATGTATTTCCCGCCGTTTTTTTTTTGTACCCGAGCCTTCTTCGGTCGGGGTGTCCTTGGGGTTTTCCATACACAGGCCTGTGCTTTCGATTCGGGGTCAAACTAGCCATAACCAAGTCTCGTCCGTGATCACTATTCTGTCAAGGAGCTCATACAGATAAACGAATTCCTCTGCGCAGGAAACCCTTTTTTCACGTTCATTGTCCTTAAGGAGGCGCGGCACCCACAGTGCGATCACTTATAACATCCCCAAATTATTTTTCAAAATGTCATGCACCGTATACGAAAATACATCCAGTTCTGTCGCTAAACTTCTCAGTGTTTGTCGCCTGTCACTGTAAACCAAATCCTTCACTTGATCCCTGATTGAACATTTCACCTTAGAAGGTCTGCCTCATCGCCCATCGTTTTCTAAAGAACGTCTTCCATGTCGAAATCTGCGGTGCCAGTTGAAGACAGAGAAATACTGCAGTTGACCGTAGTTTTTGAACTCTGCAGCACCCTAAATGTCTTGCTTGGAATCTTTTCTAAGCCCACTCAAAATTTAATGCTGCTCTTAACTCGACGTCGCCCTTTGACGTCATGGTTTCGAAAAATTTGCATCGAGGCAGTTTAGTTTCAAACGTGGATAATCTTTACCATGCAACGCTGATAAACAAGATATTTTTCGGACATGACGTCATAAGCAACGTTGGGTAGCAGACGAATTTGCGGGGTTATACATTATGTGAAACGCGCCTTAATTTGCCAATGGTTCTTGAAGGAAATGATTCAAAAACTTGATTTTTAGTACGTACACATGGGTTGATATAAATGCAGATAATTTGGCAAATTTTATAGGTTGAGCGAATTATCACAATGGATCCATAAAATATATTTTGTCTCAGTTGATCATGAGATAGAATGGCTAAAGGTTTCTACACATTGCAGCCTGTCGATACTTTTTGCAGCTAACCCTCTTTTCCAATAACATGACTCCTTTGAGAATGATGACAATGTCTGCAACAAGTGTACATGATATGGCTTGTCTTGAACGCGCGAAAAGGGGCACTGAAACATTTGCGAAGTGTCGTCTCGGATCAGGCTAATCCGAGACGGCACTTTACGACTACATTAGATTTTGTGCTAAAGTAGACTTGTGCCAAAAAGAAAAAATACATAAAAACGGAAAGTGTCGTTTCAGATTAGCCTGCGCGGACTGCGCAGGCTTATCCGAGACGACACTTTACGCAAATGTTCGAATGCCCCTTTTCGCATGTTGCAACCATATTGGCAATGTTTCTTTTTAACTGATGCGCGGGTTACATGCATTGTTTTGATAATTTGTGGCGTCAGGTGTTAGTGTAATACCAACAGCCTTTTGTGATTTACTAATCAACCTGAAAACAAATTTGCAGTGAACATATCCAAAGAAAACCATCCAGAGTTTAAATCATCATTTTCAACGATGAACAATGGTCACCAAACATGCTTTGTTCTTAATCATTCTTGTATTTAGTTTACTTTTTCTTTGGATGTATACGGCATTTCCATACCAGGGCTCCCTAGTACATGTATGTATATTATTTTTTACTAGAACTAGTGTATAGATAGATCGATTACTCCCTTATCCCACGGTAAATAGTTTGTATCGATTGTTTACAATGATAATTTTTTGAAATCGATCACTGCAAATCTAGTTCAGACGTAATGTGTGTACATTGATGAGATGACATGCAAAGTGAAGGCTCTTGAAGAAAGAGATCGAAGTCACGGCAAGGGAATGTCCATAGCATCATGCTTTTGTTACTTTGCTTCAGACGTATGCTGCTCCGCTTTGCAGAGCTCTTGTTCACTTAGGTACAACTTGAATTTCAATGTATTTTCATTGAGAACGATTTTTAGGATTCTTTTATCAACTTAAACGACAATTAAAGTAGCAATCGATGTAGTAACGAGTTCTGGGTATTGTTCATTAACACAGACGGTACAAAAAATATTTTTCGACATAGTCAGATACATGTATGTAAATTTTCAGTCTATACAACCTAGCAACGACAACCTGCCATCCATTAGGCAAGGAAATATTTCGCAACAGCAATTAAGAACCGTAGTCAACGGAGATAAACAAACCGAAAGTGAAGAATACACAAACAACGATCGCTTAAATGAAACTCGGACCAGTCACAGAAATATTAGCCACAGTCGTAAAATCGAACCCAATCTACAGATTACATCTATCAATCCAACTGTTGAAAAACTGAGAACCAAAAACGAACGACAAAAGTCCAATACCAGCGAAAGAATCAATAGCATAGGGCAACAAAAACTAATGAACAGTACACGTGGCAGAGTCATCGGCGATGGAGAACAGGGAAAAAAGAAAACTAACATTGAAAAAAATATCAGTCATGTTCAAGAAAAAAACGTGAACAGTCGGAACAATAGCTTGGTTTCGTTCCTTGAAAACAAATCAAGCTCCTTGCAAGACAAGAAGAAAAAATCACCAAAAGGCAACCTAGCCGATCGATATATAAGAAATACTAACTTTGACAACAGTTCATTTATGGAAAATATTACGGAAGTGTCGAAGTTGTATAAAGCGACATTAATTCCTTTACAAGAATTTGGAAGACAAGTCCTTTTGTATTCCGCTATACTGGGTAACTCGTCCGACAATACCACATGGGACAGACTTTCTATTCAAGGCTGGGAAGCTACGAATCTCTCGCATCAAATATACTCCTGCTGTATTATGTATAACTCTGGAATTGTCAAAGTGGTTCCTGTGTCGAGGAAAACTGGACGGGCGTTCGCAGCTGATCTTCGATCAAAGCAATTTATTTGCTATTTATCGGGCCTAAATGACTATCAGAAAGAACTTCCAGTGTCTGTGACGCTCAGATCAAATGACAGTCAAGCCGAGTGTCCGACAATTGGTGATATGTATGTCAAGATTGAGTACGCATACGGACATCAAGGAAAATTCGCAATATTTGGAAAGGTAAGAATCAATACCAAAATTCTGCAGATGTCCAACTGATATGTTACGAGATTTTTATTGCTCTAGAGTTCTCGTTCAGGATTAATATTTAGGTATCTGAAATGCAGACGACGCAGCTCATTATGCAAATTGTTCTATTGTGCGAAAGCGCAGAAGTCAAACAACCCGTCAACATAAAGGCTCAAGAATGACTGCCATTTATCAAACATTTAAAAGATAGTGACATGTACAACAGCAGTAATTCAGGATAGACGGACAGACTTAGTAATTCGACAGAACTCTTGTACATCCTTTACAATGGCTAGGATAGGATTTGACAAACAGCCTGGTCAACAGACAGACGTAGCTAAAATGCTAAATGCATGAAGTTCATGTGAATGAGTAATGAATAGAAAAGTGAAATGAAAGTTGCACATACCTAAAATACAGACTATCCGGCTAACGACCTGTAAAACCAAATGTTCAATAACTACTACGCGGTAGTGTGTCAACAGAACCGGTGTAATGCAGAGAAATGACCCTCCCCTACAAAATGACCCGTGGGTCATTTCTCTACATAGAGGAATGACCCGGGTCATTCCTCTACGCAGTGAAATGACTGCTGGAGTCATTTGTCTACGTAGAATAATGACTCGGGTCATTTTGTAGGGGAGGGTCATTTCTCTGCATTACACCGGAACGTATGCAAAACAAGCACGGAGAATCCGTGCATAAAACGAGAGGACCATAATGGCCCTGAAGTCTCTCACTGGAGCCCTTTGATGAAACATGAACCCTCTCCAGTCTTTTCAGAGGTATTAAAACAAATATTGTGACTACGGTGACGAGTACGACTCATTGATATTGGACTTACAAGTACGGCCTCTACAGTGTACATAGGCTTTTTCTATAGTTTGTCTCAGCGACCTACTTGACATGTAGAAACTATTCAGACATACCTTCAAATTGAGTATTTGATAGAAAATGTAGCCTGTAGGGTGTAAAAAAGTTATTTTCCTAGATTTGAGCTAGTGACCCAGTATTTCTATCCAACGTGGTCTATATTCATTCTAATCTAAGATATTATCAAGAAAAACATTCTGATCAAATCTCAAGATTATTGGGCTGAAAATACGGCCTGTAGAGCGTGCACAAGGTTTTACTAAGTTTTGATCCAGTGATCTATTTCTTTTACCTGGCATGACCCTTTTTCAAACTTATTCAATCTATCATCATGGCAAACATTATGGCCAACTTTGGAAAGGATTTTGACCGAAAATGTGGTCTCTGGAGTGTACAAAAGTTTTTTTTTAAAGCTTTGACTTGATGACTTAGTTTTTGACCGACCATGGTCCATTCAAATTCGTCCGAGATATCACACAAACAAACATTATGACCAGACCAAGTTTCAAGAGTATTGGATCTACTTTTTGACTCGACATGACCCATTTTCAAAATCGTCTGAGCTATCTTTGAGGCGAACATTCTGACCAAGTTTTATGAATATCGGACTGAAAATGTGGCTCTAGAGCGTACACAATGTATAAAAGGTTGACAACGGACGACGGACACAGCATAGACGGACACAGCACGATTACTATAGCTCTCCGTGAGCACTTCGTGCTCAGGCGAGTTTAAAAAAAGTTAGCTCTTACTTACAGTGCGCCAATGAAAATCTTTATAGTGGAACACAAAATGTTAAATCGCATAGCTTTTGATAAAATTTGAACAGTGAAGTTTTTGTTCACCAACAGAGATAGAACAAAAAATGCACACATTTGTAGAGCACCAGTGTCACGCACAAGAACTTTAACTTTGGCTCGTCTATTTCTTCCATTTAATCCCCTATAAAAAATTTCCGTCACAAATCGTGTCCGCTGTGTAACTCGAAAACCTTGTAAGATATTTTGATTTAACTTCACATAACTGTTGAGCACCATGAGACGAAGCATCATGCACAATAACACAGGCTTGTCTTTTTTCTTTTTATTTATTGCCCTTTGATTGTTTTCTATCACAAAGCATTTGCAATCAGATTTCCATGAAATTTCAGTTTGTTTGTCTCATCAATCACAAATCGAGTCATCTCTATAACTCGCAAACATTGCAAGATATTTCGATAAACTTCACGCATTTGTAGAACACTATAAAACCAAGTGCCATGCACTAAAACCATAACTCTGGCTTGTCTATATTTTTTAGTTATTCCCCTTTGATCATTTCTGCCACAAATCGTGTCCGCTCTCTAACTCGAAAACCTTGTAAGTTATTTTGATAAAACTTCACACATTTGTAGAGTACTGTGAGAAGAAGAGTCACGCACAAGATCCCCTATCTCTGGCTTTGCTTTCTTTCGAGTAATTTGCCTTTGATTATTTTTCGTCTCAAATCATGTCCGTTCTATAACTCGAAAAGCTTTCCAAGATATTTGGTAAAACTTCACTCATTTGTCAAGCACCATAAGACAGAGTGTCATACACAAGAATGGTAGCTCTGGCTTGTCTTTTTGAGTTATTTCCCTTAATTAGTTTCCATCACAAATCTTCTCGATCTAAAACTCAAAAACCTTTACAGATCTTTTTATTAAACCTCACACATTTGTAAGGAACCGTAAGAGGAAGTGTCATGTCCAAGAACCATATTTCTGGCTTTTCTATTTTTCGAGTTATTCCCCTTCGATTGATTTTTTTTTATTCATTTTACGTACGCTGTTTAACTCGAAAACCTTTTCAGATATTTTGATAAAGCTTCAAACATTTGTGAAGCATCATAAGACAAAGTGTCATGCACAAGAACTAAAACTATGAATTGTATATTTTTCGAGATATTTCCTTTTTATCGTTTTCTTTCTTCTTTTTTACACATTCAGGCTCTATAGCTCGAAAACCTTTAAAGATATTTTGATAAAACTTTATAAGTTAGTAAAGACAAAGTTTCATTACACCAAAACGGGGAAAGACAGTTTTTTTTTTTTTTTTTTTTTCTTTTTGTTGAAAAACGAGTTCTAGTAAAAACGGGTTTCGAAAACGAGGCGAAAAAGAGAAATTGTTAGTAACGAGCATTTGCTATTATACAATAGAAAAAAATAACAAAAGGTAGCACTGAAAAACATTGATACAGTATTGACAAAAAATTAGAACAGACTGTAGCACACGATAGTCGACTACTTGATAAAGCCTTCATTTATCGCCAGAGTAGTGAAACTTGCAAAATTTTGCTTATATCATCAATGGCTTGAACCCTACTGATTTGGAGAACAATAAAACAATCAGTAAGGGAAAAGAAGCTATTAACAGTCTTTTGATCTGCACAATAAAGTCTAAATTTGTGGTTGGATTTTTTGTGAAATTTGAATACTGTGTTTCTATTATCAATACCCTAGAGCTTCATTTCTTTTCATTTCGAAATAAACAAATCTGAATCAGTGAGGTTAAAGTAGCCATTTAAAGTTGAAAAGTGACATTTTCTGTTTACCTAATAAAATATGCATCTATGGTCAATTTTTTATGAAACTATTTTTATATCATAAATGGCTTTAATGCTACTGTTCTTGAGAATAATCTGTCAATTGATAAGGGAAAAGTAGTCATTTTTAAGTTGAAAGTGTAAAACCCTTGTTTATTCAATTTACACGAGACTTTCACAGTTGCTTTATATCATCAAATATTTGTACTATGACGATTTTGAAGTTAGACTTCCAGTCAGTTACGGAAAAAGTAGACATTTGAAACCGGAAATTTGCATTTTTAGCTCTACTGGCTGAAAGCCAGCAGAGCTTATGTCATAGCGGGGTTTCCGTCGTCCGTCCGTTAGTCATTTTCTTGTTTACGCGATAGTCTTCATTTGTTGTCAGATTTTCGTGATACTTGCGCAGTTTCAACCCTATTGATTTTGAGAAAAATCCAACAACCAGTATGGGAAAAATAGCCATTTCAAGTTGAAAATGTCCGTTTCTTGTTTACGCGATAAAGTCTTCATTTGTCGTCAAATTTTGGTGAAACTTGCACAGTTTGTTTATCTTATCAATAGCTTCAACCCTATTGATTTTTAAGGAAAAAAAAAAAACAGCATGGGAAAAGTTGCCATTTGAAGTTGAAAATTTCAAATTCTTGTTTATGCGATAAAGTCTTCATTTGGTGTCACATTTTCATGAAACTTGCACAGTTTGTTTATCTCATGAATAGCTTTAACCCTATTGATTTTGAGAAAAATCCAATAAATAATTTGGGAAAAGTTGCCATTTCAAGTTGGAATTTTCAAATTCTTGTTTACGCCATAAAATGTGCATTTGTAATCAGATTTTAATGAAACTTGCATATATGTAGTTTGTTTATCTCACGCATAGCTTCAACCCTATTGATTTTGAAAAAAATCCAACAAACGGTATGGGAAAAGTAGCCATTTCATGTTGAGCATTTCCGATTCTTGTTTACGCCATAAAGTTCGCATTTCTTGTCAAATTTTCTCGAAAATAGACAGTTTGCTTATTTTATCAGTAGCTTCAACCCTATTGATTTTGAAAAAATCCAATAAACAATATGGGAAAAGTAGCCATTTCAATTTGAAAATTTCCAATTCTTATTTACATGATAAAGTATTCATTCGTTGTCAGATTTTCGTTAAACTTGCCCAGTTCGTTTATCTCATCAATAGCCTCAACCCTATAGATTTTGAAAAGAATCCAATAAACAATATGGGGAAAGTGGCCAATTCAAGTTCAAAATTTCAAATTCTTGTTTATGTGATTAGGTCAGCAGTGCCCACTAGGATGGCCTATCCTGAAATTATTAACTAATTATTACACATTTGAAAACATCACTTTAAAAAGATGTTTGCTAGTCAGCCGTCTTTAAATAGTGTAACGACATTAGTCTTTCCCCGTTTCTCAATTACAGGCTGCGTTGCAGAAAAAGGGGGCTTCGTGTAGAAATTGTTTTTCTCTTATATCTCCTACATTAGTGCTCAAAAGTTCATGAAATTTCAAATCTCAACTCGTTGGAACATTACCCAGATACATCTTCCCCGGTTTCTCATTTTCAGTCTGTGTCACGGAAAAAGGAGGCTTCATGTAAAAAAATCGTTTCATGATACCTCTTTCCCGGTTTCTCAAAGACTGTGTCGCGGAAAAAGGAGGCTTCATGTAAATTTTTTTTCTAATATCTCGTACATTAGTGTTAAAAAGTTCCCGGAATTTCAAATCTGAACTGGTTGGAACATTGCACAACTTTCTCGTAGGATTTTATAGCAGAAATTTCGTATGTCCTCCAGTTTGAAACCAGTTGGTCAAATATTGTAATGTTTGGTTTGTAGTGTTTATACTTATTAGTCAGTGGAGCGATACAGGGCCATCATGGCCCTCTTGTTAACTGTATAGTGGCAGCACGATTTTGACCCGAGAGACTAATAAATGATATCCATAGTTAACAAAACTGTTGCCTTTGTGAAGGAAGCAACAAGCGAAGTTGATAACATCATATGAGCACACTGAAATCAGTCACTCTTTACCAAAATCGACTTGTCCAAATTGATAGTTTTTTAATATAACAGTTTAAATGTGGCTCAAATGATTGAATAAACTTTGTCTTTTGAAAGCTAGAAACATTGTGGGAAAAGGAGAAATGCTTCTAATTAACATTTTCTCCTTTTCACAAGTTTTCAAAGACAGATTTACTCAAGGTCGCTTAAACTTAAACTTAAGATTTTGTGGTAAAGGGTTAAGTTGTTAAAGAGACATTATTTAGATCCATCTGGTGACAACTAAGTTGAAAAATTGGACGGTGGTTCATTTGCTTTGCCGTCTGATGATTTCCATATAGATATGTCCAGAATAATTAGCCTAATAAACAGTAAAATATGAAATATAACTCACAACAGCCTTGGTAATCACAATGAAAGTATTTGGTCCTTTTTTGGGTTTTGCTTGTGACGTTTTCCTTTTCTTTCTGTTGACAGTCTGATCTGATTGACAAGAAGAATTTATGAAAAGTATTATTATGTGGCTCTTTCGGTAGTTTTTTTTTTTTTCAAATTTTTGACATGCAGTGACACCGTACCAAAAAAAGTAAGTCAATAGATACCAAACAAAGAGGTCAAAATAAATTTTGCATATTTGTAAAAGTATAGAACACTTTTGGGTTTTCCAAATGTATTATTATACTGCAAAGATATTTCTCGTGATCTGATTGGTTAACATGCAGGGAACATAATATCATGTTCCCTGGCAAAAACCACGTAAAACCAGTTTCCCTTTTGAGTGCCCCGTAAACATCACTACACGTGCAACAACATCCAAAATAGCTGCGTTGATCGATCACCCGACTGCACATTTATGCACCAAACTGCACGTTTTAGTGACGTCAGTTTCCAGTGACGTCAGTTTTCATTGAACTGGAGCACACAGAAGGGAATTTCTATTACTGGGGCACACAGAAGGGAATTTCTATGTCATCAGCATACTCGATTCGTGAAATTATAAAACAGGAAAACTTCGCTTAAAGCGCTTTGAAAGGGTAAAACTTTGCAGTATAATAAAATCGTTGTACGGTCAGGTGGCAGGGGACTTGGAAACTTGTTCACGGCTGTGGTGAATCATGTCGCCGCCTCGCTTTCGGCTCGGGGCGACATGATTAACCACAGCCGTGAACAAGTGCCCAAGTCCCCTGCCACCTGACCGTACAACTAAAACTGTCCTAGTGTTACCTGGAATTTACCTTTAAATGATATCTGAAAACATGTACTAAGTCGGACATACAAATATGATTAATATTCGTATTTATTCCGAATGGTAAAGATTTCCAAAGGTCAGCTTTTTTTCATGGTATTTCGATAATACATGTCACTGAAAGTGGGATTTCACTTCGGGAGCTCAAGGTAGATGAATTGAAAGTTATGTACATGTAGGTCAAAAATCCAATCAGTTTGATATAAACAATGTTCATTCGATAAAAAATGATTTGAAAAGTGAGACTACAACTTCTTGCCGCCGAGATGGACGCATCGACACATCTTGAAAATAACATTATTAGAACAGTTGATTTAAAATTACTAGTACACTTTATGTATTTTCTTTACACAACCTTTCAACTGTAGAAATTGCTCGGACTACAATTTAATAGTCAGTGGCTCGTGAGTTCCTAAAATTTCGTACTCTGTAGGTCATGCGTCCATCATGTTTGATGACCCTGCAATTGAAAATTTACTCAAACATCGCAAGGAAACGAGCAAAACTTAACAAAGTTTTCCATTTAGTTGAACAATACTAGTTCCCTTTCTTTTAAGTGTTTGTTCATGCTAGTGTGTTTTTTCCCCAAACTTCTGGTTATTCAAAGCATCCAGTTTGGAGTAATGGATATACTTCAGATTATTTATGGAGACATCTCAGGAGCAGATCTGTTAGCTTGGTTCGAGATCCATCGACAAATGGGCGCCGACAAGATGGTGTTTTATCCACTAAAACTTGGTAAAAACGCAACAAAAGTTCTCCGGTATTACGAAAACTTGGGCTTGGCGGAAATAGTACCGTTTACTATTCCAAATAGAGGTGAGTGATAATAATTTTTCGACGGAGCTTTTCAGCCGACTTCCACCTGCCAATCGAATTTTTAGGGCGGCATAGGATGTGTTTTCTGTCTGTAAATTATCGACCGTGAGGAAGAGATCTTTTCAAATTTTTTATAGGAAAACCAAAACATTATACCCCTTTTCCCCCACGTTTTCTATCTTTCAACAAAACTGATGTGAATTTTGGTTTTTTCATAGACTGCTATATCTCATTAAAAGAAAAACAGCACTTTCACCATGTTTCGTTACTTTCATCTAATTCAGTTAAATTTCGATTTTTTTTTTTTTCAAAATCAAGACCTTTCTTCTTTAAATCTACATAAATGTACAATGGTATTATTAATCCTTTGGCTGCCAAGCGCGGTTCGCTGACCTTTAGCAGACAGTGTAGATCAAGATCAGACTGCACAGAACGTGCAGTCTGATCTTTGATCTACACTGTCCGATAAGGAGATATTATTCACCGAAATATAACTTTGAAGCATTAATATTTGGATTTTCAATATCGCATTAAACAATTTTTTTTTCACTTATATAGCAGAATAAGGGTTAAACATATATCCAGATGTATATTCATATGAAATGAATTCAAGGGAAGTCTTTGAAATGTCCATCTGTTTATTGTTTGGGAAAGGATGCAGTGAAGTAGAAGTAATGCTCATTGTAAAGAGTCAGTCCTGCATATAGTTTAAGAGTCAAAATTTCGACCCGATCCCCACATAAGGGAAGCCACCAGATATACCTATGCATAGAGTTCAACTTAAGCAGGGATATGCCTACGCCGCAATTCCGCAATATTATTGCAGAAAAATGTGAAGACTCATTAAGAATCACCAAACTTGAATAATAATCGCATCTCAATTGAAATTGATAATCCTAAATGATTTCACTTTCATTTTCGATGGTCAGTCGGGACGTAAATCAATCAGATTGGTGTACGCTTGATTATTAAGCGGTATCACGCTTGAATCTAGACTGCATAACACTTTTAATAATCCTTTCGGACAATCTCTGTTTTTATTCCGTAAAGAGTTGTTATGTCGAAAGTTTGCACACGGAGTTTTCGATTAAAAAAGCTGCAAGCTGAAGCCCAAAGAGGGGAATAAAACGTTTTATTTTTAATTTGAAACGACCAGTCTTTACCAGTCTGAAATATCTACCTAAGCTCCAACCTGACGCAAGAAGTATGGGCTATAGCCCATTTTAAGAACGCATGCTGGTCTGTTTAACAGCTTTATATGTTGAAATATCGTCAATGAACAATGTTTTCAACTTTCTCGTGGTAAGAAAAACCCAGTTTCAACGATATTTAAGTAATAAGATTGTATCCTCAAGTTTGGCTTTACTTGTAAAAGTCAACAAAGGGTTAGAACATGTGTAGAGACAGGAAAATGCTTGCAACCTCCATTTTCGCCTTTTGCAACAACGTCTCGCCTTCCTCATGGTATGTAAACCTCAGTGTCAGGAGATGTTGCTTTACCTTACAATACCGACTGACTTTTAACGACCCTAAGAATAAAAGCCTTTTAAAACATTGCCGAAAAAGGACAAAATGCTGGTTATCAGCATTTTCTCTTATCCCACTATGTTTTCTACCCCTCCCAGCACAAATTTCAATTTTTGAGTCACATCTATTTCTATGCTTTCAATTTGAAGAACTATAAAATTTTGTCGTTTGGTAAAGAGTTAAGACTTGTCATGACACAACTTACAAAAATAATTTTCCTAACTCTTAATATACATGTACCAGTCCTACCCTTTAGTTCGGCTTTCTAGAGAACCTGAAACCTTTCATAAGGCTGGCGACACTGACATTACCGTCTCTATCAACTTCGACAAATTTTAGTTTACTACTTAGGTTATGCAAAGAGCCATTCAAGCACTCAGTTACAGACAACGAACATAAGCTTGTACAGGACAAGCCCCATTCAAAAATCGGACTTTTTCCATTTTATACTAGTCTTTGTGATTCTGTTTTAATTTTGTTCTCTAGTGCAACGCCTACAGGTCTTGGTTTCCAAAATTTTGACGGTGAACTAAGTGTGAAAATTGGCCATACTCCCTCATTTTAATTTACAGACTCCGAAAGTTTGATGTTCATTCAGTAAGTGAATTTTTCATAGGCTATGATTTTCTGTCGGTCTAAGTTTTTTGGAGAAATCTTGCTTATATAACGTGACCTTTACAGTTGACACTTGGCGTTATTGTAAAAACAATACTGACTGTCATGATTAGATTTACCACCCCTAAACCACTGTGGGAACACTTTATCATGGGCCCTTAGTTTCTGATGCTTCAGTCTCTATCAATTCTATACTAATAGCCACATCAACTGCATTTTTTAAAGTCAATTTCTCTTTTAATGATAACGTTCTCTGAGTAATAATGTTCCGTAACCTGATGATCTAAAAATGTCCCAAACTCTCATGATTCGCCTAGGAAAATTGATTCTACCAGCTACTGGGTTACAGTTTCATTTTCACTTAGCATCTTAAAATGAAAGATAAATCGTCCTGCCATGATAAAAGTTTCGGTTTACAGGTTATGTTAAGTAATAGGTCGAATGTTTTTACCATTAACCTTTGCAACAAAATTACAAAGCAGACTGTAAGTCTTAGGTTCAAATAGAGATAATAAAAGAATCAGCTGTCATCGTCATCAATGCTATTTGCTACAGAAAAACACTCTCGAACTAAGATTAGCCGTTCTTAACGCAACTGTGCAAAGTTCTGTCAATGTACCGTACGGTCGGAATTGCTGTAGAAATTGCTGCTCTTTTTTACCCAGCGTTTCATATTTCAGGGTATATCTATTGTATATGGAGGGGACGAAATATCCTTTACGCCTACTTCGACCTAAAGCACATCAAATACCTAAAATACTAAAATAAGTATCAACAATTCATTAATGATTTCAATAAAATCGTGATCTAGGCATTTCGTAGGCAATTTCAGATGTTAGAAAGGTTGTTTGAGGTGTAATGACATAGTTTTCGATAATTTTCGAGAGGTTTGGGGTATTTTGTATTTTGGGGTGTTTCATCCGAGACGTACTTTACAAACTAGGTCATGTCAAAGCTGCAGAAAGAGATAAATTTCCAAGTCTAGAGCGAGTTTTACGACCTTAACTCTCAAATTCGTTATGTAAATGGCATACACAGAGTGTTAATCCGCATACTATTTATACATATCCAATGACACAAACGCGTCTGTTCATTGATATATGAGGACCTATTTTTCTTGAAACTGGAGTGTAAGGCTTTGTTTACTGGCGAGCGGTAACCGTAGCGGCAGCAGCGTCGGTAGCGGCAGCGCTTTTTATTCCGCTTGAGTGTGTGTTCATTGACACGATGAAGAAGTAGCGGTTTTCTTTTCCATCATGGTCCCCGCATGGCCAACTCTAGTACATCGTGATCAAGATATCATTATTATTGGATTATGTTTGCTACTGCTGTAGCAAAAGAAAGGAGGAGAAGACGTCGCCGATGGAACGTCCGTCCGATATTAAAGAGTCGCCATAGACACATACCTCTACCAGCTTTTCAATATCGGTGTCATTCGACTTCGGAGGCATTTCTAATGTCAATCTTACGTAAAATAACCAACTTAGCACATGCTTCACTGCAATTTGCAGTGAAGCATGTGCTAAGTGGCTAGCAGCGAGCGGATTTAAATGCCCCTTGGACCAATCTAGCGGCGAACGGTAAGTGTCGAAAGAACTGCTGCTCCGCCGCCGTCTGAAAATCAGAATATATTCTAAAAAAAACGTTCAGTTTGATGATGTTGCGTCGCTATCCGCTTACGCATTCTCTTTTCTACACAGAAATTTTATCTTGGCCTACAAAGTATTTCATACTGCCAAACATCTACATGTAGATTGCACGAACCTTGGAGCAACTACACACCAGCATTTCGAGTTGACACTATGAAAACTTTATAAGATACAGTGAAATTGGAGTCTTTTTTTTTTTTTATGTTTTGAAAACGTTGAATATCTGGGGGAAAAAGATAAGAAATATATACATGCTGGTTATCATAAGTATGTTTAAATCATAGGCCATCAAAATTAATATTTTTCTTTTTCTTTTTTCTTTTAATGGTAGGAACGGACATGGTTAGACTACCATTGCATCTAAAGTAGAGCTTTATTTCTCTTACAGATTTTTATGACGCCCATCTGAAATTTCTTGCTGGGGCAAAGCTCTTTAACCACGAAGGAGTCGCATTAACGGACAGCCTTGAGCGATTACAAGGTTACAAGTACATGGCCGGCTTTGATGTTGACGAATACCTGGTGCCGACCAAAAATGAAACTTTACTGTCACATTTCGTAGGTATTTTTCTCCTACCGTTTTTATTTAGTTCAAATGCAGACCATTTAGCAAGTAGCTGTGTGTTAGGATCTCACCATAGGTATTCGCAGTGTTAGGGGAGACCAGGGCAAAGTGAAACAAGTGAAAAAGTGAAACACCTAGTGTATTCGCAGTGTTAGGGGAGACCGGGGCAAAGTGAAACACGGGCTAAGTGAAACACCTTGTAGAACTTGTTACTGACGTCACTTATGACCTCATAACTTTTCTCAGAATTGGAATTTTTTCGGTCGCCAAATCGTGGAATATCAATATCCGTCTTCACACCAAGAAGAAAAAACTACCACAGATTTTGTGTTTTGTTGGCAAGTAAGTAATTTTCTAAAGATTTTAAAAATGTTTTATTTCTAAAAAGTATTGAGGCTTATTTCTTTTTCAAAATTCTACAAATAAAGTCCATGTCGGAAAGATTAAGTCAAACATGTAGATAAACATATAAAAGTATCGGACAAGAGAACAGTCGTTAAGTCCACGTGACCAAGGAGACCCGGGACAAAGTGAAACAGCATGGCCGAGGCAAACTGAAACAGTGTTTCACTTTGCCCAGGCTCTCTATTTTAGTATAAAACTTGTGTTTTTAATAAACATTTGATGTTTCATTGAAGTGTATTAAAGACCTTTAACGTTGTGCGTTTAAAATTTTCGCATTCTATGTCTCTTTTTTCCAGAATGGTCCGTAATTACGTCAAGAAGACCAATCAAGGGAATATTCCTGCAGACGTTATAAGAAAGGCTATATCCTATGTCATCACTGCAGGCAGAAACTGAAACTGCTATACCACACTCAAAAGCAGCCACAAGGAAAAACTAATTCTGTCTCCAAGCCAAGAAGAAGAAAATCCTCAATACTAACTGATGCGCCTGAAAAAAAAAAAGCTTGAAAAAGAATTTGAAAGTAAGCAAAAGAAAAACGTAAAGCCACCAACAAAGAAAAGCAAAAAAAGAGAGAGAGATATGAAAGACACTCGGAATAAAACAAAGGCCAAATTAAGAGAAAAACGGGCAGGAAAGACTACTTTTCTCACGAGGAAAAGTATTTTTGCCTAATATTGCACCGATCCCTTCTCCAATAGCCTTCCCGGAGAAAAATGGATCCAGTGCATTTAATGCAAAGACTGGGCGCATGTTGAATATATGGGGCTATCAAGACATGAAATCTTCTGCTAGTATTGCGACTCTGATGACGACGTTTATTTCTGTAAAGTATAATGTCAGTGAGCAACCAAAACCTCGTAACTACAGCTTGAAGTTAAGAAGTTGGTAAGACGTTTTGGTCGCCTTCAGCCTCTAAGTTTACATGTACGTGTTCCTATAACTTATGTATGACGGGTCTCATGTAAAATATAAACAATCATTGTTTCGGTTATGACAGTATATTGTTCAACCTGGGTAAATTTGTGTAGCCGAAGTTAAACACTTCTATAAAATCATGATTTATAGTTTCTCAATTTACCAGTTATGAACATCTAATATCTTATTTTGATTGAGAGTCATACAGTCACCGTAAGGTTTGTCTTAAAATGTGAAAAACTTTTGCAATTTTGTCCTTAATTTTAACGGTTTCATTAAGCTGTTTCACTTTGCCCCGCTCATTGTTTCACTTTGCCCCGCACCAACATTTTTCGAGGTATGATTCCGATTATAAAGTACAGTATCACATACATTATTCATAGAGTACAGTAACACATACACTATTCAAGGATGAAATAAAAAAAAAAACATATACTAAACAACATTTTAAAACAGGTGAATTCGAAATTGAACTCACTCAAAAAAATTCATAAATCGAAATATTGTTTCTCTTTGCCTCGGTCTCCCCGGCACAATAAATAAACAATGTGCATACAGAAAAGTACCACATCTCACACGAATTCGGTGTTGTCTTATGTTGTTTTATTTTTGTTTCCGGCGAACCTGGATAATCTTACTTTTGACCTAATAATGAAATGAATTGTAATTCATTTTTTTGATTGGCTAAATATATGTAAACTATGCAAAAAGTAACAGAGTAGAAATTTGCCGACATTTGAGAAGAGTGTTCGCGATCGAATAATCATATAATGATACTTTACTATATGGCAATGCAGTTGTTCCAGCAAGCGTCATATACATGTATTTAGTATTAATAAGATTATAGCAATTAGTGTTGGCGACTTCTTTTTCGTGAAAGATTTGGCACTGGATTTATCTATCGTAAAACCGAAAATTTAACGCAGGTTACTACATCATTGTTTTACAAGAAAACAGGTATTATGCCCCCCTTTCGGAGAAATGGGGGTATATTGCTTTGCACTTGTCGGTCGGTCCGTCGGTCGGTCCGTAGACCAAGTTTGTCCGGAGCATAACTCAAAAACTATTTCAGGTATCATCTTGAAACTTCATAGGTGGATAGATCTCATTAAGGAGAAGTGCAGTGCACAAGAACCATAACTCTGCCCATCATATTTTTGGAGTTATTGCCCTTTGTTGATTTTTATACTTAATTTTTGTCCGGAGCATAACTCAAAAACTATTTCAGGTATCATCTTGAAACTACATAGGTGGATAGATCTCATTAAGGAGAAGTGCAGTGCACAAGAACAACTCTGCCCATCATATTTTTGGAGTTATTGCCCTTTGTTGATTTTCATACTTAATTTTTGTCCGGAGCATAACTCAAAAACTATTTCAGGTATCATCTTGAAACTACATAGGTGGATAGATCTCATTAAGGAGAAGTGCAGTGTACAAGAACCATAACTCTGCCCATCATATTCTTGGAGTTATTGCCCTTTGTTGATTTTCATACTTAATTTTTGTCCAGAGCATAACTCAAAAAGTATTTTAGGTATTACCTTGAAACTTCATAGGTGGATAGATCTCATTAAGGAGAAGTGCAGTGCACAAGTACCATAACTCTGGCCATCATGTTGATTTTCATATTTAATTTTTGTCCGTAGCATAACTCTAAAAGTATTTCAAGTATCAACTTGAAACCTTATAGGTGAAAAGACTTTATTAAGGAGAAGTGCAGTGCACAAGAACCATAACTCTGCCTATCATATTCTTGGAGTTATTGCTTTGTTGATTTTCAGACTTAACTTTTGTCCAAAGCATAACTCAAAAAGTATTTCAGGTATCATCTTGAAACTACATAGGTGGATAGATCTCATTAAGATGAAGTGCAGTGTACAAGAACCATAACTCTGCCCATCATATTTATGGAATTATTGCCCTTTGTTGATTTTCATACTTAATTTTTGTCCGGGGCATAACTCTAAAAGTATTTCAGGTATTATCTTAAAACCTTATAGGTGGATAGATCTTACTAAGGAGAAGTGCAGTGCACAAGTACCATAACTCTGCCTATCATATTTTTGGAGTTATTGCCCTTTGTTGATTTTCATAGTTAATTTTTGTCTGGAGCATAACTCAAAAACTATTTCAGGTATCACCTTGAAACCTCATAGGTGGATTAACCTTATTAAGGAGAAGTGCAGTGCACAAGAACCATAACTCTGCCCATTATATTTTTGGAGCTTTTACCCTTTGGTGATTTTCATACTTAATTTTTGTCCAGAGCATAACTCAAAAGGTTTTTCAGGTATCATCGTGAAACTTTATATGTGGATGGATCTTATTCAGGAGAAGTGCATTGCACAAGAACCATAACTCTGCCCATTATATTTTTGCAATTACTGCCCTTTGTTGATTTTCGTACTAATTTTTTTTCCGGAGCATAACTCAAAAAGTATGTGAGGTAAAATCATGAAACTTTAAAAGTTGATAGTTCACATAAACGAGAAGTACAGTGCCCAAGAATTGTTAATTTATCATTAATAATTTTTTAGTAATTACCCTTTGTTCGTTTTTACACTTTGAACGCAAGAGTTTATAATCACATTGGATGCCATTAGGGGGGGCATACATGTTTTACAAACATCTCTTGTTTAACTCTTACTTTTTTTCCATTATGAAAAAAAGGAACTATGTCTTGAATTTGGTGTTAATTGATATTCGCAGCAAAAATAATTGTGTCTGCCTAGCGGAACAAGCCGTTTGATTTCGAAGTAAGCGAAGAAGCTTTGACTTTCTCCAAGGGAGAGCAGGTGGGTGTGGTCAAGTTCTGAGACGAAGTCATTCAAGCCCGCCTTTTGAAGACAATGCATCATTGCTGTTGAAATGTGCTTCATTTTTTTCCGATACAAACTTGTCTTCTTGTTATCCCCCACCGAAGGCGGAGGGATATAGTTTTAGAGTTATCCATCTTTCCGTCTCTGTCCGTCCAGGTAAGTATCTCCAATACCATTGGACGGAATTTCGTGAAACTAGAAATATGTACTCGAACAAGAGCCGTTTATAACCCTTTCTGCCGAGATACTTTTTTCTAAACGATGCCAAATACCCGACTGGGACCGATTTTAAGTTACGCGGTCAGGTACATTTTTGATGTTTTGAGTCTTACTGTGAAAGCTATACACAGTTCACATTGAACTTGACACATCTACATGTACCAACCACCATTTGGAAATACAGAGAAAAATGTTTGACTTTGCAACACCAGTTATATACCCATGTTTTTTTTAACGCCTTGTTATTGAAAAAGATAGCTTCATGTTATACTTCATTTCATTTCTTGTGAATGCAACGCCTCCCAAATTTCTTGACAGATTTGGGTGGAATTCTATATCTTTATTTTGTTACCCTTCAGTATTTAGTATACCCGAATAAAAGGTCTTGATCGAGGTCATCTGAATACGATGATACATTGTAGTGTTATCATGGGATAATCTTTTTTTATTTACACTAATATTAAACACTATTTTAAAATGACTCGTACTTTTCCTTTAGAAAATAGGATTTACAAGGAATTCTCTATCAAGTCCTTACAAAGGCAGGAAACCCTGGTGCGACTTATTTTTGAGGCATTGTTCGTTTTTAACATAACAAACAAGATATAGTGTAAATGACACAAAAAGGTTTCATGTACTTGTATAGGGAATTCTCGCTGAGCGGGAAATACAAGTAGACTGTTCTAGCACTTTTCTCCTTTAATCATTTTCACCGAAGCGTACAGATTTTTGACTTCATATTTAATACCGAAGCGTACAGAAATTCCGATCACCCAACCGTACAGTAGTTTAGTTTCGGTTTGCACCCAAGAGTACACCACGCAAAATTTCAAAACTTTACAACAGCTTAATCAGTAAATATAAGCAACGTGTTTTGGTACAGATGTAAGAGTGACATTTCCTCACCGATCGAGGCATTTTCTTTTACCATTAGCTTTCCATTCGATGAAATAAAGCCAGTTTTCTTCCGGTCTTACGCTTAAAAAAAATTCAACTTCCTCAAAACATCATGTTCAGCGCGGGATTACGGACAAGAGGCACTCCCGTTTTCTCATAAGCTACTATCGCTTGATTTTTCAATCAAAGCTCTAAAGATTGGTACCTTACTCGTTGTATGGGATGCAATTTGAAACAAGTTTAGACCAAAATTAAACGACACTTACTTTGCCAATAATACGTGTCCGCCATGTTGAATTCACCGAAGAAATTTCCCGTACAGAGTTTCCATACAGTGATGAATACCTCCGTAGATGTGTGCAGGATCTGTAATGATTTATTACCGAAAAAAAAAACCATAGGTCTACGAACAAGATTTACATAAAATTTCAGTGTGACCAATCAATTATCAGAGGTTTTAGGCTATATCCCAGCACCTGACTATGGAATGTCGAAGTACGTTTGTGGTTATTGCTTCATGTTGAATTATTGTATTCATAAGCAGTTTGTAAAACGACATTCCATTGGCTATAAGAAATATGACGAAAAGGGAGATAATAAGCAGCATCCAATAGAGGGCGTGTCGAGGTAATATCGAAATCGGGCTCGATCCGCCAAGGCAAGATCCACGTAGTGTTCGTAACCTTGTCTCGCGAAGATGATGGAGACTGAAGACACCGCGGTGAAGGTGTGTTATAACTACCATGAGGTCTTGCCTAGTCATATATTCAAAGCTTTGTAAACCAAGGGTAGATGGAGAACGGCGAAGAGTTTGAAACAGTCCTCTTTCTTTTAGGCTAAATCATCAAGTTAAAACAACTGGAAGATAGCAGAGCTATCAAATCCAGAAAAAATCATCAGAATTGGATCAAAATACTGCTGAAAAGGCAAAAAAGGTTACAAGAATAAAACATTCACATGCTAGTCCTGCATCATGAAGCATTATGTAGTCTAGTAGACAAGGTTTATGTGAATTTCTTACAGAGAAAAAAAAGTCACGATCGTGTCACATTTTTCATTGGTTCGGTTATTTTCAGGAACGGCTTTTCAAGAAATACCCGGACGCAGCTGGCTTTACTTTCGGAACGTACCTTTATATCACAGACTGGAAACCAACATCGAACATGTCAATGTTTGCAATTAAGACGTACTTGAGTAGGACAGTCCTTACTAACGACAGAAACAAACACTATGTTCTTCCAGATAGAGTGATTCAGACATCCGCACATTCATTTGCTGCAAAAAAACCGTTTACAAGGTATGTAAGTATATTAAACTGTTAAAACATTAAAACTATCAAAGCCGAGTTTAACAGATGTCTTTTTTTAAAGTAAGAAAACACTACCATAGATTTCCATAGATTTTCTGATGTTTCCTTATCAGTGAAAGACGAGTTTCTGTAGCTGTAAACAAGCAGCATGTAAAGTTTAAGAAGCTCGAATATATGGTGGGTAAAAATCCTTTCCAGGTTTGAAGATTGCCATGTCACCAAAAATTATTGCGTATAGAATGTCTTCCGGACATCTTGCACACCGATGTAATATAGACAAAAGACTAATTCATCATTATGCTCCAGAGATTTACAACTTAATTGGAGAAGCAAATATAAACAAACACCATTGCTGAACAGGAAGCTACCGGAATGCGTACATTTATCCGACAAGCGAGATGATCGGATACGAATCTACTCTATTGTGTGTGTGTAGGTTTCTGTCTGCACTTGCCGAAAGGCCTGCGAACCTTTTTCCATGGTCCTGTGCTCGTCGTGAATACGCTAATACTTGCGTGCGCTGATTTTTATTTCACACATCACCAAACGATCTCTATAATGCTTTACAGATATATCCTGCCATGAACCTCTTCAACATATTTGATTGGTATCTGGTTGTCCTGGCAATAAAACTGAACAAGAGGGCCAAGATGGCCCCGGATCGCTCACCTGAATTTCTGAGACAACAATAGCCTTTTTTTTCAAAATGCAATCAGCCATTTCAAAGAAGGAAAGTTTAGAAGAATTTCTTCGTGTCTATATAGTGTAAATAACCCACAGCCATCCGATCCTTGTGTATTGGATGGAAAATTTTAGAGCAATTTTTGAAAAGGGTTGGCCAAGAAACATTTCTGTGAAATTATTTCGAAATCTGATCAGCCGTTTCAGAGAAAAAGAATGTCTTGCCAAATAGTGCAAGTAGCCCCAATTCACAAGAGCCATGTTACTTAGACAAATCGGCATTTTGCGAACCATTTTTGAAAAGGGTTACCAAAGGAACATTTCTGTGAGATTATTTCGAAATCTGATCAGCCGTTTCAGAGAAGAATTTTAAAGAATGTCTTGATGGCTATATAGTGCAAGAAGCCCCCATTCACCAGAGTCATGTTTCTTGATGGATCAAAATTTCACATACACTTTTTAAAAAGGGTCATCCAAGGAACATCTCTGTGAAATTATATCAAAATCTGACCAGCGGCTTCAGAGAAGAACTTTTAAGAATTGCTTCGTTTCCCTATAGTGCAAGTAGCTCCCATTCACCAGAGCCGTGTTTCTCGACGGATAAAAATTTTGCGAACACTTTTTGAAAAAGGTGACCCAACGAACATCTTGGTGAAATTATTTCAAAATCTGACTAGCGGTTTTAGAGAACAAGAATTTTTAAGAATTTCTTTATTTCTATATGGTGCAAGTAGGCCCCATTCACCAAAGCCACATTTTTTGACGGGTCAAAATTCTATGAACAGTTTTGGAAACGGGTCACCCAAGGAACATATCTGCGAAATTATTTAATCAAAGTGCTGTAAGCACTGTAATCGGTCGTCACTGAATGATTATTGGTTAGTTTGTTGTATTGGAGTTTAACGCCACTTTAACAGCTAAGGTCATATCATGGCGATCGATGATGCACATGTGTTTTCTGACTTTCTCACACCAGTACTAACACAACCTTTCTTTCCAAAGTCACCGACTACTTTTCTCACATGCTTCTGCAGAGGTTAGAGGGGAAAATACGCCGGAAAGAAAGTTCGCCTCAACCAAGGATAGAACTCACAACCACCGGGTCATGAGTCCGACAGGCTTACCACTGAGCCACCCGGGCGGAGCCACTGAATGATTAAGCAATGTGAATATTTTCAAGGGTATAATTGTTGTCGCGGCAACCAGAGTTTTTAATGAAAAATTACTTAAGTGAGTTTGAAAATTGACCCGAGAAAATCATTTCACCAATCACTAGTGGACATATATATCACTTACCGTGAGTACTACTTCTTGGTCGCGAGTTGGAGTTCGTTCAAAATTTTCTGGTAATTTTTGCAAATAGATCTACTGCTGACATAGGCAATGCCAATTAATGGCTGAGATAGTCAAATAGTAAGCTTAAAAGGATCTTTGAAGCTTGCTGTCCTTATTTTTAACATTTTTAACCTTAAATGAGCATCATATTGTTTAATAAAAAAAATTGCCAAAACTTTTTACTTCCTTGTACCTCCTCTTAATTTGACAAGTAAAAAATATGAATGTCGTTTTGAGAGTTCTAAACCCAAAATGGCTTTCTTGGCAAAATGATCTGTGAAACTGAAAATATTAAACTTCTATTTTTCAGGGTTGTAAATCGTTAAATCTACCGAATGCACTTAAATGTTTCTTTATAGATTATGAATAGCAGAGCATTTGATTCTGAATGGGAAGAAATAATTTTATCCCGTAGAAGATATATACAAACCCGTGCTAAATCTAAATTACCTAATGACCGATTACGACGTCTTACCAGTTAAAAGAGTAAGCAATGAGTACTAACTCTAACAAAACATTAAACTAGTACAGATAGATATCATATAGAGTACTCGTATACAAACTTCTCAAAAATCAGCTCTACGCTCGTATACACATGAAGTTTAATAATTAAAAAGTTTCCATAGATGACTAGCTCTAAATGACAGTCTTCCACTTCCAGACAGACTGATTCTCTTTTCAACAAATCTACAAACTTATACTTTTGTGGGTTTCAACACATTGCCGATCGATGCACAACTTATATCCGTGCAACGCAGATGCTTCCTTGATCAGACACATCAAACCTTGCCGTCTACTTAACTTTAAAAATAGTAGGGGGGAATACAGCATAAACGAAAACGATCCACGGGAATGCGAAGCTAGCCCAAAGTGTACAAGTTCTGTCTGTTACAAACAAAGGAATCAATCCGGATAAAGTACTTGCATACAAGAATTTCATGAAAACTAACATTTTAGTTGTTGTTGCTTCTTATGTAGACTTTATCTCGTTCTTTCTGAGACTCTCTCTCTATCTATCTCTCTGTCTCTGCAACCTTCTTCAAAATGACAACTGTAGTGGACTTCAAAGCGTCGGTAATCGATCACGTGATATAGAAGAATTTTATTCGTTCTCCGCTCAGTTCTCACTTGTATCATGTGACTTTTATTTCGCCAGAAACCTCAACCTAAATATATCACGTGACTATTTCTTCCCTTTAAGTCGGAAATTTTCAATTTCTTGATCAGTATCTAGAATCTATGCAATAACGTGCTGGTATAAGAAGACGAATGTCATAATTCATTATTGTACGCATTGATAATAATATGCCATATTCGCCATTCAAAGAAAACAAAAACAAAGTAAATCTGATGTTCCTTGAATAGAAGCTAATCTAACAGTCTTTATACAAATTATGTATAGTTTGTATGCGTCCATTCCTGTAAAGGGCCTTTTCGGGAATTGGGTCAGTTTGGATTGTGGAAAAAGTCGTCTCAAATCGGTCGTTATTTAAAAATCTGACCAGCGGTTTCAGAGAAGATTTTTAAAGAATTCCCTAGAAAATTCCATTTGGTTGCCACGGCAACCAGAGCTTTTATCGAATCAAATTCTGTGAACAATTTGTAAACAGGACCTCTCAAGGAACATTCCAGCCAAGTTGGGTCCAAATCGGCCCAGAGGTTTAGGAGTTGATGTTTAAAGAATTGTTGCCGACGCACGACGGGTGATCCTAAAAGCTCCCCTTGAGCACGTTGTGCTCAGGTGAGCTAAAAATATTGGAAACCTTGAACAAGATTTTCATCTGAAACCGTATGGCCTATGGATACCTAATTTGAAGTCGAACTTAATGTACTATTTACTTTTGACAAAATTTTCGAAAACTGTAGCCTTTTTAGACTATGGGCCAGCAGGGAGTTGCCGTACAATCTAACCAGGGTTTCAGAAAAAAAGAACTTTCAAGAATTTCTTCATTTCCATATAGTGCAAGTAGCCCCTATTCACCAGAGTCATGTTTCTTGACGGATCAAAATTTCGCGATCTTTTTTTTAAAAAAGGGTGACCCAAAGAACACGTCTGCAAAATTATTTAAAAATCTGACCAGCCGTTCGAAAGAAGAAGAATTTTTAAGAAGTTCTTAATTTCAGTATAAAGTGCAAGTAGCTCCCACTCACCAGAGCCATGTTTCTTGACGGATCAAAATTTCCCGAACAGTGTTTGAAAAGGGTGTCAGAAAGAAATTCCTGAGAAATTATTTCGAAATCTGATCAGCGGTTTCAGAGAAGAAGAATTTTAAAGAATTTCTTCATTTCTGTATAGTGCAAGTAGCCCCCATTCACCAGAACCATGTTCTTCTCAAAATTTTGCGAAAAATTTTTGGAAAGGGTCACCCAAGGAACACCACTATGAAATTACTTCGAAATCTGGCCAGCGGTTTTCAGAGAAGATTTTTACAGAATTTCATAGAAAATTCTATTTAGTTGCCATGGCACTCAGAGTTTTTAATAAACAGAATGAAATTCTGTGAACAATCCTTACAGAGAACCTCCCAAAGAACATTCCAGCAAAGATTGGTCCAAATTGGCCCAGCGGTTTAGGAGGAGTTGATGTTTAAAAAAAATTGTTGACGACGCACGACGGACACCGGTGATCCTAAAATCTCCCCTTGAATACGTTGTGATCTAAAAAGATATTGTATATGCTATGTACAGTGTCTTCTCTTATTATTTAATCAATTTACTTCTCTCAGCCAATGATATCAAAGTACAAAAAATTGAACTTGCCATGACGTAGCAGTAAAGGTATAACCTCCAGTCACATTCACTTTTTTAATTAAAGAATACAAACCATGCATGAATATAAATCTTTCAGCGCTATAGGCGAAAACAGGCCTTGCAGACGGCATACATCAAGATCAGACGGCACAAAACACGCAGACTGATTTCGGATCTCTTTCGTCTGCTCGTCTAGTCAAGCCTTACATTATAAAACTCTTTCTGAGTTTCAGTGGAGTATATTTCAAGGCATCAAAAGACGTAGACATGAAATATTTGGAGCCGAAAGAGTTATCTGCACAATGTTAGCAATATGTTATTCCTAGTTAATCTTTTCTTAATAATCTTTAGACATTGAGCCAGCCCCCGCCCCCGGGGGAATTTTCGACACTATTATTTTCTGAAACCCTAAGGTCTCCTGAGTACTTCGTCAAAATCTAGCGAGTGGGGCTTTTCGGAGTTACAGAGGCCAAAGGTCATCAAGTGTACTGTTGCATACGAGATATGAATGAGTAGCACTTCAGTTTAAATTTTCATTTAATTTTCTACGTTAATATGTCAAACATGTTCAGATGTAATTATACACAAATATCTAATGTCAAAACAGCTGTTTTATAGAAAAAAGAAGCAATTTTGGTTAAATCAAACTGCTAACAGAACTGTTGTTGGTCACGTAAACGGCTGGTACCCAAAACATATTCATAGTTTAAAGTCCTCAATTATGATATTAGTGATACAGAATAGATTCCACGACAAAAGTTGTACTTTACCATTATAATTCATCCTATCTATAAGCTCCTTTCTATAAGCTTTATCATTGAAGGAAGTCAGGGTATTAATGAAGACAATGTGTTGAGCTTTTTTTTTTCAAAATCTAATGACATTTCCTGGAATTAAAGATATTTCTTGCTGTTGACCCGTGAGAACTCATTGACTTTTGGACTTTATTTATCACTTCTATAATCAATACAATGATTGGTATAGTATTAAACCCGGTGAATAAAGTTGTTAAGCCCCTTCATACAGTTCGAGACTAATATAAAGTTGCCTTTCATAGAAATGATAATGATGTTTACCATTCTATGCTTTATGAAAGTCTTTTCAACATCATCCATGGACCACATTTATGCAGTTAACATTGTTATTGTCCCCCTAATTGCATGGTTAGAATAGATTTCACTTTGTAAATTAAGTCATTGCCGTAATTTAAACTCTATATTTTCATACTCGTATTGCTTGTCTATGACATGGGGAATTACCCAGTAAACATGAAAATCCAATAACGTTTCTTTTTTGTTTACAATATCACATTTTTACCAAAACTGAAAAAAGCATCAAATGAAAGGAGGACCTGATTACAACCATTTTTGAAACACTTGGTGTTTGTTATTCTTTAAATGATTCCAAGATTGCATTTTGCAAAGCAGGATTTACTTTTGTATAATTACAGAGACTTCCCTTCACAGCACAGACTTTGCCAATAAAAAAATCGGGCCAAAAAAGAAGAAACTGTCTCCCCATTAGCTCAATGATCATTTCATACTACAACTGTGCATTCACTGGTGCATCACTTATATGGAACAGCACAGTAATGTGAAAACTAAGATTTGTAACATGGGAAACAAAATCCTGAAACAAAATCCTTGAAATAGCAATGAGGCTATGATCGTGATAACAGATGGGAAAAAAATGTCCATCTGTTCATGCACAATAATACAAATACGCTGATGTTGGATGAGGTGGAGCTAGTCATATTGTAAGTGTATTGCAGCGGTTATTTTCATTTTGACAAACATCACGTAGGAAAAGGTAATATGCCTTTTGCCTATAGCAGAAATAAGAAGAGTCACTAATCATCTATCAAACAATGTAAATGATAACTGGCCAGCTAGAATATCCCAAAAGCTTCTGTCCCTGTTAAATGTGCACAATATCAAACGAAAAGGTAAACAAGATAATCATGATGGTCCTAAAACTTATCTTTTACCACACTATCCAAAATTTTAACCATGCAGGAGAAGGTTACTGAAAAAAATGTGGAGAGGTGCAGTCTTATCTTGGATCTACATAGTCAGATTTTCTCTGGTAAAAAGAACTTTGAATTTGCGATATTGTGTAGTTTCACCGCTTCCACATAAGGCATTTCTGACCAGTCAAAATGAAAGCATTTGCAGACAACAATTTAACGGTTGCTTAAATGATGAAATTAGTCTTTGAAAGCGTAGAAAACATCTTGCAAAAAGGATAAATTGTTAGTTACCAGCATTTTATCCCTATCCCGCAATTCTTTATAGTTTAGCATGAAATTCTTAATCTACACCTTCGTCGTCGCTTGCATCAGTTGATTCATCTAGAATGGACAAAAGTATTCAGTTGCAAGACAATCCGTACAGTTTTTTTGTACCTTTATAAGTTTTGTATAGAAATCTCTTTGGTTATTTTTACTCCGTCAGCAGTATTCTCACTTTGCACTACCCTTTAAATTCTTACTTTGTCCACACTTTCTCCTGCCTTGCGCATAGACCATAGCTGACCATAATACGATATATCGGGGGATTCAAAAAAACGTCCCGAACTTTAAGGGTTAATGAAATACTCTGTATTCAACATACAAACTTCCCTCTTGGCAGGGTTCAAGAGACACATAATCTTAGTTAACCTGTGAAATTTCATTGATCTAGATTTATGGCAAAAAGTTAAACACTCTCCAAAATACGCAATATCCTTTTTTTTTTTAACGGTAGACAGACACTTTTTTTTTCTAACATATATTCGAATATAATCGATACAATCACTGATCATTTCAGATATTTGAGATCTGACATGAATTGGTGTTTGAGATAAGTTTTCAATCAACGAGTCTACGTAAATACGGAAAGTCATTAGGCGAGCTTTTTGCGAGCTTAAAATATACTTTTTTCAATATCCTTTTTTGGCAGATGCAAATGCAGGGGGACCTGACACATTGAAACATGTCAATCAAGTGTCGTCTGGCTACAAACAAATGTCGTCTGGGTGCCGTCTGTGTCTGAATATCTTTGGACATGCATGATTCTATGATTTCATTCATTTGAATTAGATTTCTTGCATGTTCAACATAGTATTCAGTGCTGCTGAGAAGGAGCTTATCAATACCTGTTATATGGAAAAAGGATAGTTAGGGACACGAATTGTGCAGGAGTTTTCGGGTAAAAGTTGGAATTGTCGTTTAGTTAACAGGGTGATTCAACTTTCAAAAGAACTGGATCTGTTGCAAGACAGCCTGGGAGTGGCAGGCCAAGAATTGCACGTTCTGAAGCAAATAAGGATTACACGGAGGATAACATTCAATCTCAGGACAATCAGCCTGGGACCCATAAGTCGCTGAGGAAAATCGGAAATGCAATTGGGATTAGTCAAACATCAGTCCATAGAATCACCAAAGAACTTAATCTGAAAGCATATAAACTAATTCGAGTGTCCAGGAGAGATGAAACCGTAAAACAGAAACGGAAGGCCCGGAGTAAGAATCTGGATAAAAGGTTTACCAAAAAAGATGTGGAACGAATGATTTTTACTGACGAGAAGGTTTTCACGATCGAAGTTGCACGGAACCGTCAAAATGACGTTGTTTATGGACATAAGAAGAAAGAAATTCTAGTAGGCCGGCTTTATCATGAAAATTCACGATTCAGTAAAAATGTGATGGTATCAGCAGGAGTCAGCATGGGAGGAAAGACAAGGATTCATTTTATTGATACGTTGAAAACGAAGGTTAACTCTGTTACATCAAACTGTTGGACGATAATCTTTTACCAGACTGCCGTACGCTTTATCTAGATAATGACTATCTTTCAACAAGATGGAGCTCCATCTCACACAAGTAGGAAAACACAAGAACATCTGGATGCAAACACGCCTGTATTCATTGGGAAGGATGGCTGGCCACCGCAGTCACACGACCTAAACCCGATCGGCTATCATGTCTGGGACTCGTTGTCAGAGAAGGTGTATGAGGGACGCAGTACAAAGTTCACTGAAAGAGAACTAAAGCAGAAAATTCAGCAATGCTGGGAAGGAATTCCACAGGGGGAAATTTGAAAAGCCATTGCATCATGGAAAAAGCGTGCTCGGGCCGTTTGTCCCGAAAATGGAGGGCCAATTGACCACCTCTTTAAATAACTTTTGCTGAAATAATTCTGGACTGACTAAGGATATTGTGTATTTTGGAGAGTGTTTTACTTGTTACCATAAATCAAAACGTTGGCTAGCTAGATCAATAAAATTTTACAGGTTAACTTAGATTATGTGTCTTGAACCCTGCCAAGTGGGAAGTTTGTATGTTGAATACAGAGTATTTTATTAACCCTTAGAGTTCGGGTCGTTTTTTTTAATCACCCAATATCTCCCTGGCGCAATTCTAGAATTGTCCTGTACAATTCCAGAATCGGCAGAATTTTACTTTGCGCAGTGCAATTGCAAAACTGTACAATCTTACTTTGCGCCGATTTTATGCAAATTCTTGTTTTCTGCTTACAAAGCTTCAAGTCTTAACCTCTTTAACTCAATTACATTGTATACTAGAGCTTATCTGGGTAAATTCAAAACCTTTTTCTTTGTTATTTTTTGTTTGATACTGTACACATTTAACAGAGACAAAAGCTTTTTTGGATATTTAATCTGGCTAGTTATCATTTGCCATGCTTGATAGATGGTTAGTGGCTCTCTTTATATTTTGCCATGAGTAAAAGGCCTGTGCACGAGTTTTGTTATTTACCTTTTTTCTATCAAACATGTATATAAAGGTACCTCTTGTTTGTCAAAAAGAAAACGCCTGCTGCGATCCACTTAGACTATGATTAGCTCTACCTCATCCAATATCAACCTATTTGTATAATTGTGCATGGACAGGTGGACATTTTTTTCCATCGGGTATCACGATCACAGGCTCATAGTTTTTTCTAGGACATTGTTTCCCTTATTACAAGTGACAGTTTTCACTTTACTAATCCATATTAGCGATGCACCAATGAATGGCCGGTTGTAGGAGAAATGGTATGTGAGCTAGTGGGGAGACATTTTTATTTCTTTTCTGACTTGATCTCTCATTTGCGAAGTATTTGCTGTGAAAGGAAGTCTCTGTAGTTCGACAAAAGTAAATCCTGTTTTGGAAATCGCTACTTGGAAGCATTTAGAGAATAACAGACCAGGAGAGCTTCGAAATGTTTTTAATTAGGCCCTCTTTGCGTACATTTAAATTTTTTCTCAAATTTTGGTAAAAAAAAAAGTCGTATTCTAAACAGAATAGAAACTATTGAATTTATAAAATGTTTAGCAGGCACTCCCATATGTCATTGACACGTAATACGCGCATAAAATAACTCATAGCAATGCTTTTGTTAACAAAGTGAAATCTATTCTAACCACGCGCGATACGGAGGACGATAACAATGTTGACTGCATGAATGTAGTCCATTAGTGATGGTGTAGACTTTCAAACAGCATGGAATGATACGTTGTAAACGTCCTTGTTATCATTTCAATGAAAGGCAACTTCAAACAAGTCTCTAACGCTATGAAGGGGCACCATTAAGAAAAAGAAAGAACAAATTTATTAACTGGGTTTAACTGACTCTTGGTTGCTCAAGATCTTTTTGGTAAAACGAAGCCGTTCCCACGTTTCACATGATTGTTAAACTATAGCCTTATGATAACTTATAAAGGGAAAATTTGATGATTTTTTTCTGTTCGTAACCGTGACAGCTAAAGTTGCAACATTTTCTGTTCACGTTGTCATCTAGTCGTCCTGCTTAAAGGGATTTCGAGTTAGGACCATTGGGTTAAAATTGCTCCCGCTCCGGGGTTGACAAGTTTAATCTGAGTTCTCTGCATAGTTTGTTCAACGTTCTGGGAACAAAAATTATACTAAACGATTAACAATTACTTTTGGTGAGCGATTTGAAGGACGATTCTGACCCTCTTGTTGGAAATCTTGACAACAGACTTTAACGTTCACTTAAGTTTTTTGTAGAAGTCATTGAAGTTATAATAAAACCTTCGCTCTGCATTATACAGTGTGGGCATTTCTATCATTTATCAAATTTAAAAGACTTAATTTGTATACTTGTTGGCATGTATGTAGGATTTTGTTTAAAGAGACACTTAACCCATTGAGGCAAAAATAATTGTTTGTGACAATAAACATCATCATGTACAAGAGAGAATTAGTGATTACCATACCAGATTTAGATACGTGCTTAGCTGGGAGCTAGAGACCTTTAACCCATGGCCCAAATGTAGTTGGAGCAACAAATGAAGTTTCAATTGATGTAGGAGGAAAGCTGAGCTCTTTTAGATACTGGGAGCTGTGTCGGTACAATATCGGGCTCTTTTTAAAAGGAATATTTATCTCAACTAGAGTTACAGCCTTTGAACAGCATAAACAGGAGAGAATGTGTCGATAGAAAAGAACTTCCATACATAGGCTACACAGAAGCCAACATCAGTGTGACAAAAGGTGTTCCGGAGGCATCAACAATTCCTTGCTTACTGATGACTAAAGATACCTTTTATTCCGTATCCACATCAATGATTCTTGGAACTAATGTTTTAGACTTACTCTAACAAAAATGTCCTGGACATTTTGGACCACAGTTTTTACAGAGAGCTTCACTGTACATACCATGGTATCTTGCGATCAGATGTGTTGACATCAGAAAGAAAGCGCTTAAAAATGTGGAACCAGATAGCCATTATCAGGTTAGGTGAATCATCGAAAAAAACATAGTCGGACCCAATGAAACCAAAACCATTAAACAGATAAAGAAATTTGATTTCAAACCATAACAGCCATGATTCATGAAACATCAGATTCTTCACTACCAGACTTTGTTGAAATCTTACCAGAAGTCATAAATTATACACATAGCACAACAAGAAGTCATAAATTATACACATGGCACAACGAAAAACATTAACATCACTGTATCGAACTTGACATTCAACTTGGTAGTGATTTCTTCTAGAGCCAATTTGTGTGAACTTCAACTAGTAAACATTGAGGAGTCGAAGCTGAATTGCGAGAACATCAGGCATGATAAACAATTTATCAGTTGAAATCAGACCAACTTCGTCAAATCAACAAAATACTGCCAAACCACGTAGACACATTCTCAACTGGGGAAGATGACATTGGATTCACTGATAAGATCAAACATCAAATAGGTTTGCTATCACCATTTTAGTAAAATACTAAGTCTACCACTTGCAATGATTTCAGAAGTTAGGCTGCACATAGATCAGCGCCTTACCAGAAAATCAAAGTCACCGTGGTCAACTAACGTAGTGCTAGTACGGAAAAGAAATGGAAATTCGAGGATGTGTGTGGATTACCGTTTGCTGAACAACAGAAGTGTAAAAGATGCCTATGCACTACCAAAACAGAGGAAATTTTGGATCTTCTGCATGATAGAAAATACTTTTTGACAAAAGACATGAAGTCTGGATACCATCACGTAGAGGTAGAAGAAGGTAATCAAGAAAGGACAGCTTTTAGCGTAGCAAACCTCGACTTTTATGATTACATAAAAAATGCCATTTAGACTCAAATATTCGCCCGGCACCCACCAGAGGCTGATGAAAGAATGCATGGGAGATTTACACATAACAATGACATATCGTATGCCTTCAGTGACCCAGGAGCGTGGCCAAATTTGATCGCAGAGCTATAATCAGCGCTTTTGTTAAGGCCCCCTAGATAAACTACTTCAACATCTGGTAGCCGTAGGCCTTATGGCTAGATATGAGATCTTTTAAACTTTTCACTGTATAATTTCCTATAAAACTTGTGACCACCGGGCAATTTTGACCCAAGGGCTATCATTTGGGCACTCTTGAGACTGACTTGTTACAATTGCATGCAAAATTTGGCAGCCGTAAACCAAAAGGCTTGGTATGAGAAGATTGGAGTTTTCACTACTGTACAACAGCTCATTTTAAAATTGTGGAACCCGGGTCAGGGTCAGTTTTGACCCAAGGGCTATAATTTGAGAAAAAAAAAACTTAGTAGAGGTTTATGAGAATACCGCCACCTGCCAAACCTATCAACCCTGGGCATTTTGGTTTCAAACAACATGTTCAAAGACTTCCAATATTTCTTTTTGCAACAATAGTTCTTAAAGGAATCAAATTCTTTTAAGAAGTTCCGAAGAGGACCATGGGGTCGGATCATTTTGGTGATCTCAAAATTGGATGGGTGGTTTCAGGAAAGAAAATGTTTGAAATAAAAGTTAACGGACGCAACATCGGACCATGACATCAGCTTGCTTTCGCCCACTTTCTCGCCTTCGGCCAGTGCAACTACAAACTGGCAAAGTTTATCAATGCAATTTAAATTTCTTTTCAATTCATTTACAGGCACCGCGTTCTTGAGGAAGATGCAGCTATTCGCCACTACAGAAGATGTCGAAGATCTTACAAGGACAGAAATGAAACTTGCTTTGAGTTTCAACGTTATACGGACAACCATCTCTACAGAATATTTAAACCCATTGAAAAACGAGTTTTACGATTAAAACAGCAGCTTGGCGTTTAAATCATTTATTTAAGATTTAATTAATCATCATTTTAGAGGCAATCTTTTTAATTAAATTTACTCTGACAAAGTTAACTGATCCCTGTAGTCTATCTTTTGAAACTTTTTCGCACAGACAAGGCTAAATAATTAATGTATCTTTGGGACCGTCTGTGTTAAATAATTAAGCGCCAGTCTTGATAAGGATATTAAATGCACCATCGAAATGCCTTGTAACAGCACAGTCAACAGTATAACTCCATTTTATACTCCAAAAACCAGGTAAGAATGAGGTAGAATGGTTCTTTTACACGCTGAAAAATTACCAATTTCGAAAGGTTTGGATAAGTGTATGTTGACATCGTAGTTCCAAAACTGACTGGCCGAAATAAACGTTCAGATTTCAGTTAAGAATTAAGAATCGATGGCATCTTTTAGGAAAGATTAAATGTAGGTACACATTCTCTTAGGAGGTTCTACTGTGTTGGAAGGTGGAAACATCGGGCAAATGTGCTGCTTAATCATCGAAGATTTACTTGGGAAGTTTAGAGGTATCGCATCTTTGTAAATGCAGTTGAATCGACCCAACTTCGTATAGTATATGTATAGTGTAATATATGTATAGTGTAGTATATGCAGTAAAGGATAAACCTCTGTCAGCTAGCACCATCCTCTGTGACACAGTTTCGATTTATTCTGTAATCGCCCCTGGATTATTTCGATAACACTTCCTCGTTCTCATGAATTATTCATGAAGCATTTTAACTGGCGATCTCGGGTTTTCTGTAAGAAAATATATAAACTATTTATATAATAAATAAGCCGTCATTTGTACTTGCTGATATCCAATCACACCGCTCGTTGCAAATCACGTCAAGCGATATCGTAAATAAGGCGCGCCCTTCAACACTACGATCGAGAAGCGTTGAAGAGTTTTTTTTAAACTAACACCGAAAGATTGTCAGTTAAAATCGTACATGAAGATAGTGTCGCACAACGGCATATCTCACGGCCGCCACAGTTGTTGACAATCTCCGGTTTTTCAAGGGTTATTTATAGTAATGGAAGAAAAAAACATATCTTCTCAGTAGAGAATCATTGTGTTATCGATCTTTCGATTGCCTATTTGGGTACTTCTCGACCATATAAATATTCGTAAGAAACGACGATTTGCTAGTCGATTTTTCCAAGGGTGATACATGGAGAGTAACGTAATGCTTCAAAACTGGGTTCCGAGGATGAAATTGCACAAAATCGATTGGTATCATTCCGAACACATCAATACTCTGATGAAACTACAAGCTACATGTTATTGAAATTGCTGCAGTTCACAACTGGATCTGTATTAGAGGAAGATTTACAGCTCCAGACCTCTTAGATGGTTCTATTTTTTTTGCTCTGGATCAACGGTTGAGGTTTGCACTTTGTATAAATATGTTCAAGATTGCGCACACATTGAAATTATTGTACAACACAAGAATTGGGCAATGTAGTTACAGCGATATCATCCACATGTCTTTATGATGATAGGTGGTATGAAAATGATACATATTAAAAGCTTTAACGCTAGCATGAAATTGAAATGGCATAAAAACCTAATAAATTGTAAACCTAATAAATGCTATCAGCTAGTATATGACACGATGGACGTACGAAAAATAATAAATTTAGGAAAAGCTTATTCCGAACTCATTTCGAAAGTGATAAAAAACGATTTTATGGAGAGACGTACTTAAATCGTACATGGAATATATAGCAAAAATCAAATTTGACTCCTGGGACTTGATATTAAATATTCCCTTGTTCTACAGCGAAAATTTTACAATAGACTCAAAAGTCATCTTTATCCAAGATTTATATGATAGGGGATTTAGAAATGTCCGAGATTTAACGGATAATAATGGGAAATTCATTGGCTTAAAATCTATAGAGACGATTCTAGGTAAAAAAAAAAATAACTGTATGATAAGCACTATCAAAAAATTTCTGAAGAAAGGCTGATACTAATAAAGATGAAAATTTGATTTTAAACTATGCCAGTCCTTGCATTAATAGCTACTTAAATGAAATTTTGATAAATAAAAAACCTAACAAAATAATATATAAAGCATTTATTGATAACAATGAAATTCCTACTAGCCAAAAGAAATGGGAGCCTTTGTTCCCTACTCATAGCTTTGATTGTAAAGACATTTATAACAGTATTTCTAAAAATACAAACGATTCGTATACCCAATGGATACAAATAAAAAAGTTTATAAATTTTTTCCCACTAACAGACTTGTATTATTTGTGCCTAGCGTGTACTTGGACTGTGGATGACGGACTAGTAGGGGTCGTCTCAAAATAACACGGAACTCAAATATTTGCGTACTAGTTGGTTGAACTGTAGGTACACCACTTTCAGCAAATTTTAAATTATTTCACGGCATATGTTAGTCACGGTTTCTGGGTTACAAACTAGTACTAGACCTTGCCCATGGACACTTCACGATGACCGAAATCGGAATAGAGAAAAACCATAATAAAGCTCACTTTCATCAGCTTGCGCATAAATGTTGTATCAAAAAAAAATCTCATAAAACTAAACCGATTTCTTTTCGCCTGCATACCAAGAAGCACAAATGTTCACTACCTGTGAAAGAAGTTGACGCTTATTTCGCCAAGTATTTGAAACTGCTCGATAGCACTTTTAATTCACATATCGTGTGTTCAACGGTAACTCGGTATTTCGAAATAAAACGGTTAAATTTTAGACATTTCTGTCGAAGTCTGTGTGTCTTTCGAGCAATCTGCTGAGACGTATAAGGGGTCAGAATAGGATGTCGATTGGGATATATTTTATTGGCTAAAAGAAAGGAATCTGCGGGAAATGGAAGGTCTGTCCCGATTTGGCGCATCAACATGTATTGCTGCGCGTCGTTCTGGTGCCCAAGAAACGTGCTTTCTTTGTACCTTATACGTCCAGCTGTATCTACAACTTGTGTATGAATGGCATGAAATCCCCTGTGTCCAGAATAAAATTCCCCTTTTTGCATAACGAGCGGTCGGTATATCTTGTGAGAAGTCCCGTGTGTAGCTCCAACAGCTGCCTCAATTTTCGTCCATGTTGCTACGTTGTTGTCTTCATTCCTCAATTGTCGGTCACGACACATACCTACTGAGTGTTCTTTCCAAAATCGGCACAAGGTATTTAATCTCGTTTTTTACAGTGTTGTTACTTATGTTAAACATAGCAGATAAAACGCTGTAACAAAGGCATGATAAGCAGGACAAGAATCCGATTTTTGATGCTAAGGGTATGTTATCTTTCAACTCTCAGCGATATTGAATTTACCAAATCTAAAAATGTTTCAGGCATTTCCCCCATTAACTCATAAAATCCGTACCGGTTTGATGCGATATCACGAAAAACGTCTTTCCTGACATAACTGTTACAGTCATTTGCAATGAGGTGGTGTTCGATGCCATTTCCGGGGTCTGGTTTTAAGAGCACGATGATTGAAATCAGTGACCGGATTAATTCAAAATGTTCGCAAATGTTTGATGGAGGCCGGGTCAAGGCCGGCAAAGCAGCAATAATAAAGTTCCTAATATTTGAACTCATGTCTCAAAATAAAAATTGTTAGGTCGAAAGTATGGGTAAAAATGATGATTATTATGACACGTTTTTATAAAGTCTTCGTTACCTAGAGACATACTTACGTCTTGGCAAAAGATGACATTTGAAAACACTGTCGTCGAGGGAGACATTTCTAAAAATCAGCCTATTTATCCTTGCCCTCAATTATTTCCATTTCATTAAGATTTCTGTCTATACATAGACCTGATATTTTGACCTATATGGTTGAAAAGTACTCTATTATTGACACATTAATGGAGACGTCGTCAATCAACCATCCTTATAGGCCCAAATACCTGCCAAAAGTAAACAAAGCCGGTGTAAAAAAATTAACTCATACTATTTAAAAGTTTGCAAATCATTTCGAAGGTAACAATCTGTTATTGTACGGTTGGTCCAAGTGATGATGGTGGACAGACACTTATTTTTAAAAGAGGATCAAAAGTTGCTAGGTCGCTCTATCTTCTGTTTACTTTTTACACAATTTCAAAATTCATTGTTCTGGCAGCGGCGAAAAATAGAACTGTGCGTACAATCACAGATTCTCACCTTCAAAATAATTTCTATACTTTAAATAGGTATAATCTAAGTTTAACTCCATTTTAATACCTATACTTCTATATTTAAAAGTAATACAACTTCTGACTGGCTAAACTATTTGGGTTAGCCAATCAGAAGTTGCGTTACTTTCAAATGTAGAAAATCTGGGAGAATAAGAGAAACAACCTTCTTATGAATGGGGTTGATGAATACGGACCCAGGACAACATTCATGTGTTCAAAGGAAGAAACCTATATATTCGAAACGTATCCATATACTCATGCTACTTTCACGTGCATTGTAAAGTATACCGATTATGTACATTGTGTGACAGTGACGTGCATAGAAATCTAGATTATCATATAATATTATCTGAATTATGGATAATTTACATGAAGCTGGAAGCGATGTTCCTATAAACGAAGGTATTTACATCGGTAAATCATCCCTTTCATACTGAAAATTAAACATTTAAGGGAACGCATAATCAATATTTTCAGAAATATGTACTACCTCGTACTGATATCCGTTGATTTGGGCATCCATTGATGTTTAGAAAGGCCGAGCTATTATTTTAAGGTAGTGGACCCTTGATACTTCTAGTGCAGCATGTCATAGAATTCCTTGAAATTGATAAAATGGATTTATATGTAGTTATAATATTTTTGCACATTTTTAACCAACCAGAAGTTCCTTTGATGTCTGCCTTTAAATCATTTGTTGATACTTTTGTTTGTTTCCAGAAAAGGGAGGTAATTATTATGTTGTAACGAGAATATAGTGGCTTTAGATTTATAAATTATAATTCTAGGAAGGACAAAAAGGAAAAAGTAGCCCGGCGAAAGTAGTACAATAATACTCATTTTTAATCCTAGCAAATTTTGTAGGATAATATTATAGTGGAAATAGCTATTTTCTATTACGGGTCCACTACTTTAATGTGTTGCAGGCGACAAACGAATCGGACCACAGTAGATCTAACCAAAGTATCTATTTTAACAACTAGAATTCAGTTACTTTGTATATACGAAATCAACATAATCTCTAACGTTTACCAAAATATGCAGATACTTTGTTCTATTTAGTGCAGGAAAAATGGTATGATTTGCATTAATGTGCTGTTCAAATGACATGCAGAATGCAATGCAACTTTTTCTAATGCCCTGTGATTTTGTCCGTTTCAGTATTGTGGGTCTTCGTTTAATTCAGATACTATCCTCCAGCGCGGAAAGAAAAATGTCAAAATCAACAAACAGGAAACTGTGATGATTTTGAGGTCGTATTTATCCCATCCTACGCGTTGGACTGATATCATAAGCAATGTAAAAGAGAATATTGGCCAACTAGCTAGAGAAGTCAGACACCTATACAACAACAGCATGGACAAGCAGCTGAAGGATAGGATGTCAACGAAAATAAAGAAACTCATAGCTGCTGATCACATAGAGGACGATGAAATAAGGTAAACATTACGAGTTACTTTTACGAAAAGCCTGGATTCCAACATGGTTTTAGTAGTTAACGTCATTAATTTGTTCCTGGTTCGATCCTCACTCCCAGCGATCACGATGAGATGCTCGATCAAACTGGTTTTGCTTACTAACACAGATAAATATTTTACAGCCATATATTAGAGGATATGTTCATAGTGTATCAGAAATACCTAAGAGGTTTGGGGGAACTGATATTTGTCGAGCCTTGACGAGACAATTATCAATTTTCACAACCGAGTGGGATATTTTTGATATTAGACAACACTAAGTACGTATTCTATTTATTTTTTGACGTACGACTTTTGCTGTTTATTATTTCTAATAACGAATAACCCAATTTAGTTATACTTGCAGACAAAACGGATATGGATTAGCTGTAAAAATGACGTAAGAATTACATAGACTACGTTATGAAACGTCACGTTCAACCGATTGCAATTCATTCATGTGCCATAAATTGTATACAAAACTGTGCGATAAATATCCCCGGCGGGGAATCACGTGACACAATAACAACAACAATGACCGTTATTTGAAAAAATTCCCCAACTTCAGGTAAGAAAATCTTCAATAACTCCGTTAATGCGTGACCGATTGGAATTTGGTTTGAAGCAGAGAAGGCGGAAGGACTCCGGGGATTTGCTTGATGTGTTAGATTTTTTAAACAACACCTGATAAAAAAGTTATTGACGAGCAAACAAATTATCCAGGGTAAAAAATGTGTTTGTCACAAGAAGATTTCTAAATATTTTAAAAAAGGGTGCAGAGCCCACATATGACGCAGAGGGTTAATTTTAACAAGTTTGGTAGAGGATCATCAGATAATGCTACAAGTCAAATAAGAATGCTCTAGCCATTATAGTTTGTCAGAAGAAGATTTTTTAAAGATTTCCTCCTTTTAGTCCGGCAACCAAATAGCGATTTTTCGTCGAACCTTGTTTTGCGGTATATAGAAAATGTTTTTGGTGTTTTGAGTTCACCAGACCTTTTAGTTGAAGAATTCGATTGGCGGCGCATCGCCGCCCTTGGGCAACACGAAATATTCAAGATGGCATCCAAGATGGCCGCCAGAATGTCAAAATATGACAAATAACATTATAACGGTAGACTCAATCGTCCTACAACTTGCTATTTTCTTAGAATTCGCTGAAATACAACTAAACATGATATATGAAATAGTTTAAACAAAAAAAAAAATACACTGATTAAGCCAAAAACACGGTTGAGGCGTTACGAAATGCACTACTCAACGGATTTTTTTTACAATGAGGATATTTCTGCCTTAATGAACAATATTTGTTCTTATTTGTTTATTTATTCATTCATTTGTTCTCACTTGAAGGGTTTAAAACCTTAAATGGTGACGAAAGATTAATAACAAATATGGACATAAAAACTGTAATATAGCATTTCTTTATTAAAGGGAGACTTTCAGTTTTAAAACAATGGCTTAAAAATAAAATGCTGAATTAGACAATTTGTCAATCGTTTTCTTTTTATAATCTACCCCACTAAATAGCGATTGAATAGAAATTTACCGTTTAAAATCATTTCAATTATTTTAAACTACGAACATCATAAAGTTAAGGAGAAATATGAGTATTTACCTGTAAAAAATGTGTATTCTAAACGTAGTAATGACTTAGGTTGTTTTGATTTTTACGCTAGAAAATCAATATTACCATAGTCAGTGCTGTGAATTTAATCCATAGCGAGGATATAGCCATCTTAGCGAACCAAGGTTACGACCACTACGTGGATCTTACCTTGGCTGATTAGCCCGATTTCGAGATTCCTGCGATGTGCCCTCAATTGGATACTGGTTATTAACCCCCATTTACATCATATTTATGAAAGCCAATGAAATATCGTTTTTACAAACCTCTTACGAGTAGGCTACAATTATTCAATATGAAGCGATAAGCAGACATCTACGTGGGTTTCCGTGTTTACTTTCTATTCTATTTTTATCAAAGATGAAATGCTACGAGGATTTCATTCGTTGCAGTTAGAGCTGGCAGCATCCAAAGAAAAAGCGTATCGGGGGAATGTAAAAATCAAACTCGATCCGCCAAGGGTAGAGTAGAGTAGTGAATCGTCAGCCTTGGCTTGCGAAGATGGGATATAGCCTACATTATCTATTCCTGTTACGAATATATTCAGATATCTGCTATCAAAGCATCCAATTATAAGCTCCATATCCCCTTTAGTGTTAAAAGTTATACTTGCTTTTATATGCTGGCGGAAAAAAGTTCCTGTGCATTTCACAAAAAAGGTATGAAATAGACTTGTGTAGGTAAGAAACAGCCATTGTATAAAATTGACCTCAAATATAGACTTGTCAAATCATGTGTGAGTTCTTGCGTGGAACCACACGTCAGAAATGCCATGTCTATCCGAAAATGAACGTCGACGAGGCGTTGGCGCGGTCGAAACAGAGAAAGCACGAATTGAGGCTGCTAGACGACTCTAAGTGCACAGAAACACCTTACAGTCTGTATGGAGACATTACAAATATTAAGGCAGCGTTCCAGATGCTTAGAGGTCATGGCGACCCGCTATGACGTCAAGACCAACAGCAACCTAGGAATCCCTTTCAGACAGCAGCATTAAATGTCCCTGGCATCTTTAACCCCTTGCCGACCAGGGGCAAACTATTATAAAAATTGACAACAAGAGCACGGCATAAGCCCGACACGCCTCCCATACACCCTATATTACGTCATCATCATAGACTACGTATTGGATTTAGGAGACAAACTTGGGCAAATATCCTGCTTTCCCTTTAGTCTTGTTTCCATTTAGGCAGTACATTTGGCGACGTCGTGTCTATCCATATCCCCGTGAAAAATGCTTAGACCAACGTGTTGTTCAACGCATGTTTTTGGCAGGGTATTTCTGATCCGTTTGGGAGAAAAAGCTGTAATTCATAGACCCATCTGTGCATTTCTATATTAACTTAACGACAGCATACGCTACAGTACTGGGACGTAATCATCCAATCCTTCGTTTTGCCGATTTTATAAAGCACATCAATTTCCAGCGTCACAGTTCATGTATACAGCTTACTCACGTCAAGAGTTTTTTAAGACAATACAAAACAATATTCATATCCTTCCAGATTTTTCACCAAAGGAACCTTTGTGGGACACTATATATGGAACGGCTTCGCTGGCGCCTTCTCAAATAAACGGTTTCCGTGCTTGAACTGCTTAAAAAAGACCCGTTTCACATATGGACTGCTATTCCGCAGGCTCCAGTGAAAATCTTGAAGCAATTCATGCAAAATCGGTGCGTAGAATGCATTGCAACAAAGGGCGGCTACACAAAATACTGGTTTGTACTCAGTGTTTAAACATTACGTCATTTGAAGGGCTGTACATAGTGCTTGTAGAAGTTTTGGTAGTAGCAAATTTGCTTCATTATCAAATTGTTCAATCCTTAATACTTACTTAATTCCAAGAGATTGACAACAATCCCCCTTTTTAATTCGGTTATGTTTGCGATTAGCAATGCACATGAACTTTTTTCCGCGAGCATATATAACTAGTTTAAACATATTTATTTTCCCTCAAGTATTCATGGAAATGGGGTTGGGTCACAAGTTATAACAACATAGTATATATAACTGTAGATCTGTTACCACTTATATATTATTCTAGTGTATTCATCACTACCTGAAAAATGGCTGAATGCTATTTTTCAAAAGTGGATAAGTGCCGCTGTCCTACATCTGGTTAATTTATCCAGCAATGGCCCGTCGCCCATTCAAACAATTATTGAATGTAGTAGGATATACGAGGTTGGTTGGTTGGTTGTATAGGGTTTTAACGCCACTTTAACAGTTAAGGCCATATGGCGGTCGGTGATGCAGATATGTTCCTACCTTTCTCACACCAGCACTAGCACAACTTCCTTTACATAGCCACCGACAATTTTTCTCGCATGTTTCAGCAGAGGTGAGCGGCGAAAATACGCCGGAAAAAAAGTTCGCCTCAACCGGGTATCGAACACACAACCACCAGGTCATGAGTCCGACACGCTAACGACTGAGCCACCCGGGTGAGGCTAATGTATATATACAAGGATGGGTTGCATGAAGAACTTGAGCAATTATTAGCTGAAGATAGCAATGGCACTATCACGTCCCACTGCACCACGGAATCCTTTGTTGGAAATACTAGTCGAGTTCATTTTCAAACTTGTGTTTGGAAACATGCACTTGATCAAGATCCCCCAAGCATGGATCCGTGTGATTACGGCTGGGAAAAGAGGGAAAAAGCACTCTCTCTTGAGTCAGTTATGTTTCAAAAAAACATATCGGATGCCTCAGATGACATTTTGAAGTTAATCAAATGTTCATGTGTAGCACAAACACCTTGCAGTACCCTTAGATGCAGATGTAACGCTTCACGTCTCATGTTTTGTAATTTTCAAGGATCGGATCTTTGTTGTAATGAGCAAAAAAGAAAAAGTTAACGGTAACTGTTTGAATCATAATTATACCTCACAACACAAGGTAATTCATTTGAAAAAAGATGCCTTGGTGAAAACCTCGATTAAGTGCTGGTACTTTCAGTACTTTGAATTTGACATACGGCGCCATTGTTTCTTTGATTTTGTGTCATATACTGTGTTAACGTATATTATCAATAATGTAGCCATTTCATCGCAAAATCAAGCGTGCTTATGGACACCTTTCATCCAAAAAGAAAGGTAAATGTACATAATTTATCCATTTTAGGGGTGTGTCTATGTTGTTTCCCCGGCTTCTCCAAAATGACCGCCATTTTTCGTTAGGAAAACTTACTTATGATGGTTAAAACCACTTTTGAGTAAAACACAATTCTTTCTAGAGATTTTGAGACGTTGAATTAGTTGAAAAGAGCGTCTTTCATGCAATATTTTGCACCTTTTTTTAGGTGACTTTCTAAAAAACGACATTCTCTATATGATGGCAGCCATCTTGGACGCCATGTTGAATATATTGATTTCCCCAAGGGCGGCGATGGGCCGCCAAGCGGATTCATAATCAGGAAGTTATCACCTACCAATATCACACAAAAAAAATTCTATATACCGCAGATCCAGGTTCGAGCCCTTGGCTGCCGGACTATTTGTTTCCATGTAAAATAAGGTGCGCCCGGGCAAAGTCCAAATATGACCCCAGGGGAATAATTTTAACAATTTTGGTAAGGGGTCACCCAATGATGCTTCAAACAAAATATGAATACTCTCGGCCTCATGGGTTGTCACAAGAAGATTTTTAAAGATTTCAAAATAGAGCCCAAATATGACCGCAGAGGGATAATTTGAACAATTTTGGTAGAGGATCATCAGATAATGCTACATACCAAATATGAATACTCTAGTCATTATGGTTTGTCAGAAAAAGTTTTTTTTTAAAGATTTCCTTCTTTGTTTCTGTGTGAAATAGGGTGCGCCCGGGCAAAGCCCACATATGAGCCTAGGGAAATAATTTTAACAATTTTGGTAAGGGGTCATCCAATGATGCGTCAAACAAAATATGAATGCTATCAGTCTTATGGTTTGTCACAAGAAGTTTTTTAAAGGTTTTTTATTTTTTTTTTTTTTTCATTTTCAGCCATTTTGTTGCCATGGCAACCAGAGTTTTTGATGGAATTAGATTCTTTTGACAACTTTTGTAGAGCTTCACCATAGAAATATTCCTGCCAAGTTTTATCAAGATTGGCCATCTGGTTTTGGAGGAGAAGATTTTTAAAGAAATTGTTAACGGACAAACGGACAAATGGACGGCCGGACGATGACCGATCACAATAGTTCACCCAGAGCACGTCGTGCTCCAGTGAGCTAAAAACAGGAAAAACATCGTGGAAAAGGGGTGAAAGACCTCATAAAGATTTATTTCACACTTTCCCGCATTTTTAGCTCACCTGAGCACTTCGTGCTCATGTTGAGCTTTTGTGATCGCCCAGTTTCCGTCGTCCGTCGTCCACAATTTCTTTAAACATCTCCTCCTAAGCCACAGGGCCAATCTTGATGAAACTTGGCAGGGATGTTCCTTTAGTAAACGTCTACCAAAGTTGTGCAAGAGATTGAATTCCAGCCATAACTGTGCTTGTCATGGCAACCAAAAGGAACAAATATAGCAAAATCTTTGAAAATCTTCTACTCTGAAACCAGAAAGCGTAGAGCTTTGGTACTTGGTGTATACCATCTCCTAGTGGACTTCTACCAAGATGATTCATATGATGCCCCTGGGATCAAAACTGGCCTCGCCCCGGGGTCACAAGTTTGAAACATAGGAACAAAGAAGGAAAACTTTAAAATTATTCTTCTCTGAAACTAGAAGGTGCAGAGCTTTGATATTTGGTACGTAGCATCTCCTAGTGGACCTCTACTAAGATTGTTCATATGATGCCCCTGGGGTCAAAACTGGCCCTTCCACGGGGTTCACAAGTTTTAAACATAGGTACAAAGAAGGAAAACTTTAAAATTCTTCTCTGGAACTAGAAGGTGCAGAGCTTTGATATTTGGTATGTAGCATCTCCTAGTAAACCTCTACCAAGAATGTTCACACGATGTCCCTGAGGTCAAAACTGGCCCCGCCCAGGGGGTCACAAGTTTGAAACATAGAAACAAAGAAAGAAAACTTTAAAAATGAAACACGTTTTGGATCAGATCATATCAAGCGACCAACATGGGTTCTTAAGAGAAAGGTTTATAGGTGAAAACACAAGACTAGTCTATGACATAATGCAATATTGTGAAGAACATAGCAACCTGGACTTTTAAAGTTAATAGATTTTGAAAAGACCTTCGATTCCTTGTCATTTAATTTTATTGAGAAAACGCTTGAATATTTTAATTTCGGTGTAAAGTTCAAGGAATGCATTAAATTATTTCTACATAATACTGAAGTATGCGTACAAATAAATGGTTTTCTTTCAGATTATTTCAGAGTCAGAAGGGGTTGTCGACAAGGTGACCCAATATCCGTTTATATTTTCATCCTTTGCATCGGAACATTAAGCACGATAGAAATATAACAGGATTAAAAATAAAAAAAGAATATATCATATCACAATTTGCTGATGACACAACACTTTTTTAGACGGTTCTGAAAAATCGATTAAAAGTACTCTTAAATTACTAGAAAAATTCTCACATATTTCAGGCTTGAAAGTTAATTTCGATAAAACAAAACTTATATGGGTTGGCAGTATCAAGTATAGTACAAGATCTATCAAGATGAAATGGAAATTAACATGGGGGGAATAAAATTTAAACTTCTTGGACTGGAGTTCCATGTCGATCTAGACAAATGATAAAGTTAAATTTTGAAAATAAATTCAAAAGCATTAATAACACTATAAGTTATCGGAAAAAAAGAAAACTAACACCAATTGGAAGAATAACTGTAGTCAAAAGTCTTTTATTAACTTTACTCACAGATCTATTTATTAGTTTACCATCACCAACGAATAAATTTATGAAACAACTGAACATTACACTTTACGAAGTTGTATGGGACGGTACTGCTAAAATTGAACAAACTGTCTTCACGAAAAATTACATGAAAGGAGGTCTAAACATGATTGATGTCAATAACGATAATAGAAGCATGAAAATAAAATGGATAAGAAAACTAGTTGCTTGCTGTAAAAGTTGTCATGAATTCATGAGTAATATAATAGACAAACACACACTATTTAATTTTGAAATGATGTACTGTGAAAAAATTATTACCGATATAAGAACTGATTTCTGGATCGATGTTTTAAAATCTTTTATGGTATTTATCTCGAAATGTAGTTTTATAAAATTGCTGGATGTAGTTAACATGCCTCTGTTTTTTAATAGGAATATTTTGGTAGATTCTAAGCACATTTATAATAAAATATTATACGATTGTAGCATAAGATATGTAAAAGACCTGTTAAACGCAGATGGAAGTTTTAAAAATTGGTTGGACATAAAATGAAAATAAAATGGATAAGAAAACTAGTTGCTTGCGGTCAAAGTTGTCATGAATTCATGAGTAATACAATAGACACACACACACTATTTAATTTTGGAATGATGTACTGTGAAAAAATTATTACCGATATATAAGAAATGATTTCTGAATCGATGTTTTAAAATCTTTTATGGTATTTATCTCGAAATGTTGTTTTACAAAATTGCTGGATGTAGTTAACGTGCCTCTGTTTTCTAATAGGAATAATTTGGTAGATTCTAAGCATATCTATAATAAAATATTAAACGATTGCAGCATAAGATATGTAAAAGACCTGACAAACGCAGATGGAAGTTTTAAAAACTGGTTGGACATAAAAAAATGACTAGAAACAAAGTGAATTTTTAAAATTTCTACAACATCAGTTAACATGTTCCTTTCAAAACATCATATTTTGATAAAAAGGATGCTTTAAAAGGATGTCACAATCTTTCTATTAGTTGTTATTTCTTTCATATGCTTACTAAAACTGACATAAATAAACATGTTTACAACACTTTGCCACACAACGATGAAATAACTTCGAGCAGAGTTAAGTGGGACTCATTATATAACAACGTAAATATAGATTGGAAGCAAGTTCATGGAAATGTGTTTAAGTGCACAAAAAGCACTTAAACACAGTGGTTTCAAACAAGAATAATACATAGAATAATTCAAAGAAATTCTCTGCTTTTTAAAATGAAATTCATAGATACTAACTCATGTACATTTTGTAAATGATATGCAGAAACTATTCTACATTTATTCCATGATTGTGAACACTCCAAGTCATTGATTAATAATACAGCAACAATTTTAAGTACCTTTGACCATACTCTTCAACTTGATAGTCGAACTTTACTTTTAGGCACATGTGCACCAAACGTACCATTAGACAGGTTACTTTTAGAACTTAACAAATATATTTATCGCTGTAGGAATAAACAAAAAATACCATCAATGATGGCTTTAAAAATACTTTGAACTCTACATTGAATATTCATAAATGCACAAACACACATGAAATTGACAAATCGTCGGTTTGCTTGCAAAACCTCGTAACTACAGCTTGTTACAAGCTGTAGTTATGAGGTTTTGCATGCAAACCTACGAAATGTCACATAACAATTGTAGAACATGTTTATTATGGAGGGGAATATCCGCCAAAATGCCATTTGTCTACATGACATTCTTATTTGTGATTATTACAAGTTCATTTGTTTTCTTTCTTACATCTTGTATGAATATTGTATTTGATATTTCATTATTGCTACTGCATACTGTTTGTGACAATTCCATGTTTCTATCTTCCTATTGTCTGCATGATTATTGCAACTTGATACTGGCTAAATTGTGTTAGTGTTTATTATGAATTGTTGACTCTTCCTTGTTATTTCCTACTCCGTTATCGAATTTGATATTCTTCCAAGTGCTTAGTGCATGTTTGTGAGAAATTAACTGTCCTTTTGGCCAATAATAATTTTGGCGGATAGCGGACAAAATGCTATTCTTAGGCAGGGGAAATAACCGAGTCCTCTTTACAATTCTATTTATAATCAAGTTAAAAAATTATGGATCCCCGAGCATCTGCTCTTCAACGTTGAGGTAGCCGGTGTCTAGGTAAATCTTTCTGTTGATGTAACCAAAGACACTTATTTCTAAAATGAAAACTTGGGCCCTCGTAAATTGCTTCAAATAGCAGAGTGCTTAGAGAATGGCAGGGTTTTAAATATTTCGAATAGATTAACATCAATCATTACACCAATGCTAGTGCAGTTGTCTCAGCTAATTTGTAAAGATACACGAATCGCTGGATTACCGGACTATTGAGAGACGACCTCGCTGATTACAATTTTAACATTTGAAACACGGAGTGAAATTTTAGACAGTGAACTCTTGATGAAAGGGTTAAAAGTATAGTGCAAGAGTGTCCCAGTATTAGCTACCTAACAGTTTCCAGTATGATGATCACCGAAGAGCACCGTCTGAAGGAATGCAGAATGAGAATTGCAGACCCAGAAAGAGTGCTTTCTAGAGGACTTCTTGGCTGCCTGTGTACAGCGCAGGACATTATAGCATGAGAGGCCCTCAGGCATTTTGGCATGTTGATGGAAATCAGAATTTAAAGGTAAACCTGACAAGTAACATTATTATAAATCATTTTCTGTTCTTTAATCTATCTTCTCTTGACATAAATTTGCATGCCACTCATTTCCAAACAACAATATTTTAAGCTTGTCCAAATTGAAAGCATTTGCAGATGATATATCAAACATGACTGAAAACTAAAATTTGTTTTGGGACGGGTGGAAAAAATTGTAGGAAAAGGAGAAAATGCTGGTTACCAGCATTTTCTCCTTTTCCCACAATGTTTTCAAAGGGCATCTTTCTCAAGGTTGTTAAAAGTCAGGATTGTGTGGTAAAGAGTAGAATTAGATTTAGAAGTATTGTAGAAAATGGATCAAAGCCTCTGATAAGGATAGATGAGGCTTGGAGTCGTGTGTGAAAAAGGTTCACAACCATCAAACTCATCCAGTCTAAAAGTCATAGCTTGTTAGGGGTCAATATAGTTTCTAGTTGGTTAACCCTTTACCAAACAACAAATTTTTTGACCAGTCCAAATTGAAAGCAGATAACAAAGGTAAATCAAAAATTGAAATTTGTTTCAAGCAGGGTAGAAAACATTTAGGGAAAAGAAGAAAATGCTGGTTACCAGCATTTCCTCCTTTTGCCACAATGCTTTCAAAAGGCATCTACCTCAGGGTCGTAAAAACCAAGGATTGTTTGGTAAAAGGTTATACAATTGTGTTTAGATTTGAAAGAGAACTTCTTTGAAATCTAGAGTTTTTCAAGGAATTCAATTCTGTGAACTATGTTTTGAAGAGGACCTCCAGAGTTACATTTCTGCAAATACTGGTTGATTATATAATTGGCCTTGGAGTTAGGGAGATGATTCTAATCATTCTTTAGTAATTATGACCAATGGGCAACAGACACAGGCTCCCCTTGGCCACCTTGTAATGAGAAGAGCTGAACAGAGATAATACTACCAAGCACTTTCTGGCAATCTCTTTAGTGTTATATTGTAACATCCATTCATTGGCCTGGTCATCCATCCAGGTACTAACTAAATGTACATTGCATAACTATCACAGAGAAAAAATACATTATATTTATAGCACATCGTTGTAAAGATAGTTCCACAGCAAGGCAGGTTTGAAGTGCTTATACACCTAACCCCTCTCTGTGTCAATATACCATAGGGTTTTGCTCAATTTATTTTCAATAGCTAATTAGATCCTTAATTCTGCAGAGTTGAGGATGTCTATGATGTGCATGTGAGTTTACTGTTTAGTTCCATAATATCACATACTCCAAGACTCAGTAAAGAAGGCATTTCAAAACAGTATTAGACAAGATTGCTCATACATTTCAGCAGTTTGAACTATTCCTGCCTTGACTTCAAGTCGGTGGAGTAATATAAATAAAATTCAACGCATGCAGCTTAAAAGATTTGTAAATGGGAAATCAAAGAAGCTTTAAATGTCCTGGAAAAGTTAAAAATTTACACATGAAATTAAAAGTTCATAGAGGTATGTACTTGTCAACACACATAAAATTATTTTCTGCTTTCACTTAAATGTTTTTTTTTTTTTCATAAAGTAGAATCAGATGTATTTTGATTTCAGATGGTGGTGGTAACTTATTCATGGAGGAATAAGTGGATTCCCAAGAATGCCAGTCTTTTTAAAAGTGAACAACAATAAATGTCCTAAATGCTTTCCTGGAGGCTGTACAGACTGAGGGTTGGAAACACAGAGTTTGATCTGATAAGGTGGTGAAAATGTCCATGTGGCAGAATATATGCTTAGAATGAGGGGATTCCAAAACAAACTATTTATTGCAGGACTCAGTGTACACAGTTAAAGGTGTGTATTTGTTCATAATTGCATGTTATTTAATAGCTATTGTTGATAAACATTAACTTTGGTGTAAGAAGGAAAATTTAAAATTCTTCTTTGAAACTGGAAGGCATGCATATAGCTTTGATATTTGTTAGCTCACCTTAGCACAAAGTGCTAAAAGTGAGCTATTGTGATTGCCCTATGTCTGGCGTCAGTCGTCCGTCGTCCGCCAACAATTTCTTTCAACATCTTCTCCTAAGCCACTGGGCCAATGTTGATGACCCTTTGCAGGGATGTTCCTTTGGTGAAACTCTACCAAAGTTGTTCAAAGAATTGAATTTCACTCATAACCTATAGTCTAAGGTGAGTGTTCCAGGGCTAACGGCCCTCTTGTTACATTATGTAGTATGTCTGTGAGTATTGAAGGTATTTACTTGAAACTGGGCATAAGTGATAACTATCAAAAGAAGAACATATGCCATTAAAGTAGACAATTCAAAATATTTTTGACAAAATTATACCCCTACAGGTTCAAATATTTACTGAAAGTCAAGTAACTGCAGCCCAGTGTTGGCACCCACAAGTGATGCTCTTATTAGTCACCTCAGCAGGAAGTGCAAAGTGAGCTACATGTATTAGGGATTTAGCTGTCTTGCATTCCCCAATGTGAATGTAATATATACAAAATCTGTCTGTCTTCATCCAATCCAGAGAGACTTCCATGCAAAATATAAACCAAAATTACAAATACAAAAAGGGCTTAATGGAATGAATATTATATCAAGGGTAATTATAACTGAAATTGGTTAGACTATAAGAATAGTTTGAAGTTTTATCAAATATGTACAGGGGTCACAGAAATTTGACCCGGAATGCTATACCATAAACTGCAAAATGGGCAATGCCTTAACTCTTTACCAAACAACAAAGTTTTGGCCTAGTCCAAGTGGAAAGCATTTGCAGATGACAGAATAGATGTGACTCAAATATTGTAATCTGATTTGGGAACGGTAGAAAAGATTGTGGTAACTAGCATTTTCTCCTTTTCCCACCATGGTTTCTAAACTTTCAAAGAAAACATCCTAACTTGTGTAATTGAATTTGTCATCTGCAAATGCTTTCAATTTGGACCAGTCCAAAATTTTGTTTGCTTGGTAAAGAGTTCAACAAAAATGAAAAGAAACTTTGGATAAATAATGATAACCTGTTGGGTTACTACATCTTAAATAACAAGTCATTTATATAAAAAAATAATCTTGATGTGAAAACAATGTTTGTTTTTTTTTCTTTATAGTATTGAGCGACTATGGAGAGAACTATGGAATTGTGTGAATACGACATTCTACAATCTATTTTACTGAATGGAGGACCAGGAAATTTTGCCAACAGACAATGAAGTACATCTGCTAATGATACAAGACCATTTAGACAGATTTTGTGCTGCAATGCAGAGATGCCCTTTTCAAACTGAAAATAATAGAACTTCCATGCAACTTTGGTTAGTCGGTCGACTTAACTCATAACCAAACAACAAAATTTTAGGTTTTTTCCGAATTGAGGATTTGCAGAAGACAAAATAAAAGTGCAAATTTGAAAATTGTTTTGTGAAGGGTAGAAAACATTGCAGGAAAAGGAGAAAAATGCTTGTGACCAGCATTTTTAACTTTTCCCACAATCTTTTCAAAAGTTTTCCTTCTCAGGGTTGTCAAAAGTCAGGACTGTGTGGTAAAGGGTTAAAGATTTTGAACCAAATGTAGAAGTAAGTTATGTACACAGGTAACAAAGTTGTCCGTAATAAGATGATTGATTGGTTGATAGGCAATATGGAATTTAGACTGTGATGTATTTTAGCAGCAACAAGATGCTTCTTAATTTGGTAATTAAGTATGCAGTGAATAATCTAGATTTTGCTAACAATGAGTCCTGGGACTCGCAAGTGTGAAATCAATGAGTCCCAGACCAAAATCAATGAGTCCAGCTTTAAAAATACCGAGTCCCACTAAGGTTTGTTAGCAAACATTTCATGATTTAAGAACTTTTTTTGCAGATGTAAATAACAGACAAAAAAACGAAAATAGGTTTTAGTAATTTTATAAACAAATTAACATATGTCTATGATATGGAACAGTTTAACCATTTCACAAACAATCCCCTTGTTTCAATGACTTGTCTTTTGAAAACATTTGTGAAAAAAAAAAGAAAGCGCTCGGAACAAGAAGTTTCTCATTTTCCACGATATTTTCTATCCTATCAGAGAATCGGAATTTATTAACCCTTCACCTAGTGGTGGGCCGATGATTGACTATAGTCGAAACTCAGTTGGTTTTGGTTTCCGATTTCGATAATCGATTGAGAAATCCCGGAATCGATTGTAGTCGGTCGCTAACCTGGCTTGGTGCAAAAACTTGAATTCTGGTTTTTAGCGCTTGGTTTGTGATTCTTATTAATCACAATCTTGGATTAAACATAGTGGATAACAAACACGAAAATTGGCTGAAAAATGAGAAACAAATCTTTGTCCATGAATGTCTTGACAAAAGTTGACAACTCGGCAAGCTTCCCTGAGCCCGGGTTTTGACATTTGGAAATTTGAAATGACTGGTCATTGATGGTGAAAGATATCTGCCTAAATGTCAGTCTGAGGCATGAAATTATAGTCTAGAACTTCATATAACCTAGCTTGCATGCATCTGGAGTAGATATGGGTTAAACACAATCAGTATAAAATGCTACGGACCCCCGGATGATAATGAAGCTGGCGAGTCATTTATGACAGTAAGGAAGGTTTTATTCCTCTTATCTAGTGTAAAGTGACAGGTTTTTAAGTTACTTGCTATTTAAACTGACTAAATGATGTCAAATCGTGCAGTAATACTTCTCCAGAAACTAACTGTCAAGAAAAAATAGATCGCCAAAAAAGCGCGAAAACCCATGACACTACAATGAGCAGCATGGCGTCGTCTGATCAGAAGGACTTCAAACTATCTTCTTATGTTTAATAATGAATTTTAAAAGTGAATTCACACAAATTTCTGAATAAAGCAATAAGTGGAAGCTAAAATGCTGTTCATGTTGGGAAATAATGTTGTTTTATGAAATGAAAATAAAAGGGGGGGGGGAGAGAGAAAGAGCCCGTCTGCAAATGTTTGAACTATTAGGTATAATTATGTGCGAAAATAAATATCATGCTAGTATGACATGCTTAGAGGAAATGTACGTGATCCGAATGCAACCAACGAAAATATCACTTTACAATCGTGAGCTTTACTAATTATTCGTACAATATGCTTTTCGTAACCTGTGCGTCCCGAGGGACGCACATTTATTGCTTTTGTGCGTCTCAAGCAATTTTTGTGCGTCAGGGACGCGGGACGCGCAGCTAGATTATTCTCTGAGTATGGTTGAATACTTAATTTAGGAAATCTTAACCGAATTCCAATTTGAATATTTCCGTTCAGAATTCAAAGATATACATGTATTTAGCAATGAACAGACATGTACAACAATTCTCACAGATTTCACCAGCGACTTACTAACTCTTTATCCCCAACTTTTTGAACATGAAGTATGTTTTTTGTTGTTTTTTTTTCAGACAGTGATTCATTTGATGTAATTTAAATAGTTATGCTCACTTGAGTGGAATTTTAGATTCAAAGTGAGGTTTTTTTGTTATTCAGATTTTTTCCCCCAAGAACCTTGCCTTTTATGCCAATGAATAAAACTGCTTGTACTGCCTGACATTGTTCATTGTTTTCAAAATCCCTCTTTTTCAGGGTCATGAACGCTTAAATTTGTGTGGTGTTGCACATTAACGAGGAAATTGCTTGTGTGAGAAAACCAATAAAAATCGTCAACAAAGTCAGCCGATGCTGTCATAGTATTGAAATCGTATTGAAAGTGGGGTAAAACACCTTAACCCATTACCACACAACCCCTACTTTTGACGCCCTGAGAAGGAAGCCTTTAGAAATCATTGTGGGAAAAGGAGAAAATGCTGGTAACCAGCATTTTCTCCTTTTCCCACAATGTTTTCTAGATCTACCCTTCACAAAACAAAGTTAAAAAAAATTTCAGTCACTTTTATTTTTGTGACCAGGTGATAGGTTTTTCCTTTATGTGTGTACAGTACTGGTTGTACTTTGATTCCATGTTCTTCATTCCTTTTGTTTATTTTTTTTAATGTCCGTTTTGTTCATTTCCGTTCATTGAAAGCATTGCATTTTTTAAGTCAGGTGATTGACTTGAGCGGCAGATTTCATTGCGTTTAGACGGCCATCTTGGCTGTATTAGAAAATTTACTTTTTCTATCAAGTTTAACTGGTTTTTGTAAGCTTATTTGGCTTTCGGTATAGGTTGCATTAAGCCAGCTTGTTATCTCTACGCGTGTGCATTGAGAAATTATCGTATTATTATGAGTTTTCGTGTTCACTGACTTTGCGCGTTTATTACGGCAGCATAGGCAAATTTAGGCAATGACTGTGTTTTAACATTGCATGTTTTATTCATAATATTATTCATGCATGTTCTTCTTATTACAGCTACTATCAGCACAGTGTGGAGCTGGTGTGGGAATTGGTAAGTGACTGTGTAATGTGCTGTAATTCAATGTTTGTTGTATGTCTTGTTCTATAGAGTCTGTAGTGTCTTTTAGTATTAACTATGTACATAAGTGAAAGAATGTTTCCGTCAACCCATTTCTTTATGCTTTGGATAAGACATAAAGTCCTAGGTTGTTGGTACTTGGGTAGATTGGTCAAGTTATTTCTGTGAACAAGTATTTAGTATTGTTTTTATTGTATATTTCAGATACATGGTTTTGTGGTTTAATGGTTTCATGATTTCAAGTTTCACGTATGATGTACTATGTATGCTACTGTCTACTTGATTAAGAAACAGTTTTAAGAAACCAGTGATTTTGGGGTGCATGGAAATACCAAATTACACCAAATTATACCGAATTATACCAAATTAATCCTAAAATCATGGTAAATAATGTACTTTAATATTGTCTTAAGTATGTTTTATTGATCATTTATGTTATTATTGATAAATTAAACAAAAATGTACATGAAAAATGAATTTTTGTCATGTTTACCGTATTAAATCTGTATCCGTGTGAATGGTCTTATCGTGAGAAAAACAAATGTACTAAACATGATAGGAAGTAAGAAAGAATAGACAGATATTTAAGGATATTTAACTGTTTTTTTACTGACAGACATTAATTTTACGCTTTGCCACTTATTTTCTGGTAATGGCTAACGGAACAAAAGAAAGTTAGAACATATTGGAACATCTTTTTTCTACCGAATTACAGACCCGGGTAACCAAATTACAGATGATTTCTGTGATTTTTCGTCTGCAACTTGACAGTTTCACACGGGGTTTTCTACCATTTTCTCATACTTCATTTTTGTCGTTGAAAAACCAAATTACACCAAATTATACCGAATTATCCCAAATTATACCAAATTAATCCTAAAATCATTGTAAATAATGCACTTTAATATTGTTTTAAGTAATAATAATAACAATATATAATACCCAGGTAACTAATCTCTACCGAATTAAAGATACAGACTGTTACCTAATTATATTGATAATACCATGCGATGTTTTCAAAAAGTCGCTTACAAATCTCGACCGGATGATATATGTGAAACGTTGCCAAAAGTCTAGACCATGCATTTTCCTATAAAAGGAACAATCTGCGAGTGTGTTACCGAAACATCGTTACTACAGCTGAAAGAAGCTGCAATTACGATGTTTTGTAGCCCACCGACGATACACTGAATGTAAGCCCGAACACAAAATCATGAGAATTAAACATTGACGTCCCGATGAGGGATGCTTTTGGTAACATTTGTGGGGGAAAAAAGAAGAAATTCCCAAGCAACCAGCGTTTTTTTATTTCCATCCAATCGTATTTGATTTCGACCATCGAGACGTTACCAAATTACAGAAAAGGTCCATTACCAAATTATTGATTGAAACGCCTGTTAACGGTTGCATAAAAATACTGGATTATCTTATTACTAAAAAATAAACAAAAGAAGCTTTATTAGCGCAATTTTATTTAATACATTTAAAACATTTACAACAAATAATGATATTGAATATATTGATTGGCAGACAGTAAATTATTGTAAAAGGTGTAAAAAATACGTAAAAACGACTTGGTAAATATACCTTGTAAATAAAAGGAATGTAGAATAGCAAACTTTAAAACATGTTATAAGCATATAAAATAAATACAAACAATCAATTGAACAATTATCAAAGTCATTTGTATATGTTTAGTTGTAAATAACATGAGCACCGCATGCGGGTGGCTGAAGCTCGGCTGTTGAGTGCTGGATAGTGAATAAAACTTAATAAGTCGAAAAAGGGGCCCAATTCTTGCAAAAATGCATTTAGAGTTATCCACCTTGAGAGTAAGGATTGCTTTTTTGATAGTGAACATACATTCCAAGTTTTTAGTTTTTGCACGACGACGACGACATCTAGGCTATGACAATATCTCGGGTTTCTCAGAAAACAGCCGAGCTAAAAACTAACTCTGAAATAATGAAATGTACTGAATTTTTACGGATGAGATTTTATCGTTCACAATTATCAATTTGCACAAGTTAATAAATTATAACATACCACTCATAAAGGAATTTAATGGTAACTAAGTAAAACAATAATATAAATTATAACAAGATGTCTGTTCGTAAAACAGTAATGACCCCTACTGCCACATTGATACAGGACACTTCGTTGAAGGGGGCATAATAATTACAGTGAATTTAGCCCGGAATAGTGTAAAGTATAAAGGCACAAGAAAAAGGGAATCATATTAGCTTCCATTTGCTCCATTATCCCCTTTTGAGTGACAGGTCAATATAAACAATGTAGAATAAAATCACATCCTCTTTTACTTATTGCAAACACCAATTACAATACTTACTTAATTCTGTATCCACTCATTTCATTTCCTCCCCGTAAAAAAAAATTTACAGGGGACCCAACACAGAGTCAACGGCGTATGAAGATGAATGGACACAGATTGCTGCTTTATTCAGTCCTCTGTTTTTTTATTGTCGTAGTCTTCGCGTTAATTTTTCTCTTTGTCTGTCCAGGTTTTTTTCCGTGAGTTCCAGGGGCAACGATTGTTGTAAAGTAGTCCAAAAACCGTTTTGAAATGTCTGCCAAGCGCGATTCTAACAGACCACATCTGTGGTCGAAACATGTCATCGAAACTATCGATAATGCCGTCTTCGCCAAAGATGTTGGGAAGAATATCATTACGGGTTCCCAAAGAAACCGCGTCATCTACTAATTTTTGCTTGGCATTTTGTCGGAGGTGACGAGTACATAAAACATGAGTACTGTCGTGAAAGACAGTTTGGGCAGCTTTGACCAATGACTTTTCGTCATCAGACCCGATCACCAGTCTGTCGGTAGAAGCATTTTTGGAAACTAACTTCATTTTCAAATGATAAAAAAAATGGCTGTAAGTTTCAAAATCACTATTGTCATGAATAAAGAGTGGTCCAATGAAAATGGGAGAATTTTGTGTTTGCGATCGCACAACTGATAGTTGTTTAAAACAGGTGACCGTGACGTGCATGTCACACAGATTAAAGGTTTTGTCTACACCCAGTACTGTTTTCCCAATGCAACACAAATTCTTCAAGTCTGACATTTGCTCGTCTGTGTACAAAATGACCGTTGGAGTTTTTCCATTTGTTCTTATCACAGAACGAACAAAGTCGTCATTGTCCGAAACCATATTTTCTAATAATACGAAATTGTCTGCAACGTTTTTCCTGGGTATCTGAGGGTCAGTCTGTTTTTTAGATGCATATTTTTTTAAATCTCTAATTTGCCTTATACTCGTCGGTCTCGTAATCTCGTCGTACTTGTTTTGTAGGGTTTGATAAACTTGATGTGGCTTCATTTCTTTGCTAAGTAGTCTAGCTTCGTCAAGTACATAGTCCGGTGTCCTTATATACTCAGTATTTTGACGTGAATTCGCATGCGGAGCTAGTCCGGGAAAAGTTCCTAAATACTCAACGAGAGCATAAGGGCTTTTCAGACCACCTTCGCCAAGCCATGTAACCCTTTTCTTGTAATTGGAGTTTTCTTTTAATGTTGTATAATACTTGTGTACGACTAAGACTTTATCGCTGACTGGCTGAGGATCTAAAGGAATATACTCTCTTTTTTTTTAAATTATTTTGGCGACACAATACAATCCGTTTCGATAAAATATGTTCGTATATTGGCCTTGTTCCCCGAGAAGAAAGTGGTATTTGGGTGTTGTACCCTTACATGCATCCCATACACCACAGTCATCTGGGAAATTGGACTTCTTATTGCTTTTTCTGTTTTCAATATTTGTCGTATTGTCAATGACGAAATAAACATTCTCTTTTTTCCCATTTGGTATCTTTGAAAGTCCATCGACACTGTTTAGGAGGATTGTTATTGAGTCGCTAGTAGACAGAAATGAAGAACCTAGTTTATTTTCAGACTGCACAGTTTCCTGATATTCGTCATCAATACTGGATTTTTCCAATAAATCCTCAGATTTATAGGATGAATCATGTATTGGTGATTCTTTGTCATTATCATTTATACTTTGATCAAATGCTTCACTTTCATTGACATCCAAAAAGATGGGAGTATTGTCCCTGTTGACTTTCATTAAAGGTACAAAATGATTTGGATGAAATTGTAAGCAGTGTCGTGGACATAATGTGGATGTCCACATGATTTTGATTTCTGAGTTTGTGTTTTGTCTCACGTTGCGTCCAACAACTTTTCGGGTTAGAGGCTCCGATGTAAATTCCGATTCAATTAGCGGTGGATAGTATGATACAATTGGCGTTGTTAGCGAAGCACTTATGGCATACATGTGACTTAATTCAAAATAACTTCCTAAATGTACAGCATCATGTAGAATCTTGTCATAATCACTTGTAATAACCCTCATATCGTTAATAAAGTCATTATGTTTCTTCCTTGTATCGTAGGATTTTCTGTTCTGAATTAATTCCAGTGTTGCAAAAAGACGCAGTATAGTATGGTAATCTTGACTACCTGATATGGCCATGGACACTGATCGGTATAAACAATTGCCATCTCCGATTATTTGAAATGGATTGTACAATGTCAACATTGGTGGGTGGTACATTTTTAGAATCAACTGTGAAGTAGTATCGGTAACCACGCTCTTTATTTCTTGTTTGGGGATGTTTAATATCATACAGCTTTAGTAGTTTCTCTTCTGAATTGGTCTGCCAAATAAAGCAACTTTCATTTTCTTTATTTTGTGACTATTAACAAATGATAAATTTTAAGATGTTAACTGTTTCGAAGAGTGCACGTATTTGTTAGCCTATTTGATGAAGCGTCTTTAAATAATATTCATTTATTTGATTGTAGCAAGTGAGCACTTTTCACGTGTCATACATATTAAAGAGCTCATTGCTAAAAATCTGCAAACCGCAAATTATAAGGTTCGAAACTCGCGAATTGGATAATTATCTTTATTACCAATTGTTCTTTCATTAATTACTTATTACGAATTATGATTGTAATTTATTTTACATTCTATTACGATACTTTTATTTACCACAAATTACAGTTTTAAGTTAAAATTAGTAATGCAAAGGGTTCTCCGCATTTGGTTCATTTTATAGGAAAATAAGGGAAAATCCTTTTTCATATAGCGTGTGTATACAATACACATCAAGACCAGCTATGATTTGGTATTACGTGAAAACGTAATTCGGTAACCTCGTTGTGAGGTATAATATTTAATTCGGTAATGCATCGCATCTATCATGCTGTACGGATTCGTAGGATTCATTTTTACTTCATGATGTCTATGTGGGTTTTTTCTCACAAAAATTTCAGATACTAATTTCACGCGAACAGGCTGGAGATTGTAAGCGATCTTTACATGTACCGTGTCTGTATATTCTGTAGTGCTTTTGATCTTTATCAAAAGCCGGTGCAGACGACACTCTTTAATCCGGTTGTCATGGTTAATGACCTTTGTATACGGCACCTCATCAAGGCTATAATTCGGTAGGTTGCAGACGACAATCTTTAATCCGGTTGAGATTGTTACCGGGTTTTGCATACGCCGAATTGATCAAATGTATAATTCGGTAGTGCTTTGAATCTTAATGGAAAATCGTTACAGACGATAGTCATTATTCCGGCCTAGATTGTTGACGATTTGCAGAATCAGCAAATCTTTAATTTGGTAGTGCTAAAAAACTTTACTAAAAAGTGCAAAATATGTGTATATGACAATCTTTAATCAATTAGGCCTACTGAAATTCTTTGTGAATTTGTAAATGCCGTAACATCAAATCTATTATTCTGTAGATCTAGTACTTTGAATCCTTACTGATGATCGAGATTGTATCCCCCTTTTTTTTCTCATACAAAGAATAATCTAATCTTTAATTCGACGGTAGTGCTTTGAATCATTATATTGAAAGCCGATGCAGACGACAAATAGTATGTGATTGGGGAGAATATTTTGTAGAAAAGGGAGGAAATGTAATTTGGTTCGGAATGGGTATAAAACACCGGATTAAACAGAAAATGTAATATTGTTTTGGAACTTATTGCACATGAAATACTTCATCCAAGTATTTCTCACGATAAACCATTAACACGTACACCGATTTAATACGGTCAAGTAAGCAAAGGATAATAAAGGGATAAAACATGACAAAAATTCATACTTTCATGTACATTTGCACTTAAATTGTCAATATTCCCATATATTATCGATAAAATATACCAAAAACTAAATTAAAATACATATATCTCATGATTTTAGGATTAATTTGGTATAATTTGGTATAATTCGGTATAATTTGGTGTAATTTGGTATTTCCATGGACCGGTGATTTTGTGTTTGACTTGAATCTTTAAAATAACCAACCGGTTATATTTTGACGTCTGCAAATGCTTTCGATTTGGACAAACTTAAAATTTTGTCGTTTGGTAATGAGTTAAATCAAAAGGGCTGCAAAAAACTGTTCATCTGTGCCGAGACAGCGATAAACTCAGATTTGCCGTGACCAGGATTTGAACGCGAGATGTCGCGGCAACAACGCGAAGTACTAACTACTATTTACGATCACGGCTCTCATTACTGAACTTAGGTTATCTCAGTCTTTGAAACTTTTAAAACATGAAAGAAACAGACGCTTTGTTACAGAATCCCGAGTTTCCCAATATGTCTTAGGGTTTAACACCCTTTTTAACATTATTTCAGTTGTATCGCGGCACTGAGCCTGGCCGGGTAGCTCAGTGGTTAGCGTATCAGACTCATGACTTGGAAGTTGCGGGTCTGATACCGATTGCAGAGAACATTATTTCCAGCGATTTTTCGCGTATTACTTCTGATGCATTTGAGAAAAGTAGTCAGTGGCTTTGGACAGAAATTTGTGTCAGTACTGGTGTGAAACCGCCAGGAAACACATCGGTGCGTTACTGACCGCTATTGCATCAATATCCGCATAATGATCCCGCGCGCTTTCGTAAAATATGCTATAAAATTATATCGTGAGAATTACACATACCGTGAGAATTACATACTCAAAGGGAGAAACTGTTATTATAAAAGCGCCCTCTGGTATCATAATATGACTTGTCGTATGCATGTAAATGCTATTCTTGATAGTGACTACTTCGTTCGTCTTATTTCAACTACATAACATAGTTTCACCTCAATATTATCACAAAACCGCCTAATTTTCGCCAGAATATGCACAAACAAGAAGAATGCAGCATTCTAATGATAAGCAAAACAGACATAGGAAACAAAAAGAATTTTCGGAATAAGGAAGTAAGATGAATGAAATTCATATTGTCAAGAAGGACAAAATGGATAGAAGCACGTATAACTAAATAACAACTTTATGGAATACACACCCAAAGAAGACAAATAGAATTAGCATCAAAATCATGAACTAGCAATAATGACGCATGAGATGTAATATACAAGTAAGATGTAAGAAAGAAAACAAATCAGCATGCAATTTGCACAAATAAGAATGTCATGTAGACTAATAGAATTTTGGCGGATATTCCCCTCCATAAATCAGAGAATTTTGTTCAACCTCAAAAGTGGCATAGATATGCAGATGCTTTGATTCTTGGAGAGTCTGAAATTTTTTTTTTCGAAGATGTTAAAAGCTTATGTATTACAATAAATACATTGCTCATACTTTTTTCCAGGATGCCTCAAACAAAGTGTGTTCTGTGCAACAGAAAGCTGAAAATACACCAGCACAGACCTGTTAACAAACGAGTTGCCAAGTATCTTAAAAAGAATTTTCTTCTGGACACCACCAAAGATGATTTTATTTGTGGAAAATATAGTCGCTCGGCATATCCCCCTTCACTCAAAAGGAAACAGTAGGAAATATAACAGATACGTGTACAAACCCTATCGGAGTCCGCCTTCTGTGAAATTAAATATACCAAGCGCCTCGAAGAGCCATTCACATTGTTTCATTTCTAAAAAACCTGGACCCAAATTGGTTGTTATTCCTAGCAGACAAAGATTGGATGTCTTTTTGGAAAATAATATAATAATTACAGCGCAGAGCAGATGTTGTCCATCTCACTTAAATGACTCTCTGAATGACTTCAAACCTGAAATTGTGTTGCCAACAGTGGATCATTGTTATTTAAACAGAACTTCAATCCTTGATCTTCTCAGAAATGTTCGACAATATGCCCTCACATCTCAGAAAAGGATGTCATTTGACAATACTGATTCCTTTACAGACACGGATCTTGTTGCTTTGACAGGCTTGAACAAGGAACAGTTTCTCCAGTTACACCAATCTGTCAAGTTAAATATAGAAAATACGCCAACCAGGAATTCTTTGACCTCTCTTGGATTGTTCCTCTTAAAGATGAGATCTGGACTTCCAAACAAACTTTTGTCTACTCTTTTTGATATTTCTAAGTCTAGTGTAAGAAGAGCCATTCACTCAGTCCGACAGACGCTCATGGTAAACTTTGTACCAGCAAACTTTGGTTTTTCTCATATCACTCGTCATGACATGATCATAAAGCACACCAGAAAACTGACACAGTCCTTCCTTTCAGAAAACAACCAACAAGCAATTTTAGCGTTAGATGGTATATGCATCTACATCCAAAAGAGCAACAATTTTCGATTTCAAAAGGCGTTCCTACAGTGTTCACAAAGGCAGACCACTGGTAAAACCTATGGTAATTGTTACAAAAACAGGCTGTTTCTTAGGTGTTTTAGGACCATATTTTGCGGATGCAAAAAGCAATGATGCCTCCATATTAAACCAGATCATAAGGAACAATGTAGAAGATATCAAGAACTGGATTGATCCCGAAGATACATTTGTTGTGGACAGGGGATTTCGGGACTCTGTACAACTTTTGAGTGAAATTGGTATTCAGGCCAAGATACCGGCTTTCATGAGACGCAATGATAAACAGATATCCACAGAAGATGCAAATACCAGTCGCTTAGTAACAAAGGTAATTACTTTGCATAAATATGAATACATTTTTAGTATTTTCCCCTCCTCCCTCCCCAGAAGTGCATATTGTTTTACCTCTGTCTGTCTGTCAGTCAATCTGTCTGCCTGAACACCTTCACATTACTCCTATAGTCCTTTATTTACACTACTCAGTTTTGGTGTGTACATAGCTTTTATCAGTACCCATTTAATGGAGTTATATGGTCTAGTGAATATTTAAAGCCAAGGTAAAAAAACTTTTGTAGCTCAGGTAATAGTGTTTCACAATCATATTTTGTTAAATCTCCATTCTTATGTGGAACAAGTTAAAACTTTATAGGGTTACACTACCAATAACTACTCTGAAATAAACAATAAAATAAGTATTACGGTAACCTTTTAATCATATCTCAACTATATATAGAAATTCTTTTGCCTGTACCTTATGCGACAATAAGACACATCTGCAGCAGATAACTTTGGAAAGCATTGTTGAAAAAGGATAAATTGCTCAGCACAAGTAATTTCTCCTTTTACCCAATGTTTTCAAAAGCCAACAATGTGAAAGGGTATTTAAGTGAATTCACCTTTTTTCACACAACCATTTTAGGATAGATTGTGAAGAGTATAGGAATAAGATCAGTCTACCGGTATGGTTTCTACAGACTTATCTTGCTTTACACTGTTTTATGCTGTTGTAGTGGGGTTTAACGCCACTTTAAGAGTTAAGGTCATATCATGGCACTCGGTGACACACATGTGTTTCCTGGCTTTCTCACACCAGTACTAAACAACTAACACAACTTTTCTTTCCAAAGCCACCGACTGCTTTTCTCACATACTTTTGCAGAGGTGAGAGGCGAAAATACACCAGCAAGAAAAGTCGCCTCAACTCGGGATCAGACTCACAACCACCAGGTCATGAGTCCGACACGCTCACCACTGAGCCACCCAGGCAGAGCTACACTGTTTTATAGAAAACTCAAATACATAAAGAATTGTTTAAAGAGTTGATATAGGCTTTTTAAGAATATTCATGACTTGTGACGTCCTAATTTACTGTAACCTATCACGGAATTACTTTGAGAATTAGCAATGAATACCGTATACTGGAATCGCCCTGTCTATCCGTCCGTCTGTGTACAAAATACTAGTTTCTTTCAAAGCCCTGGCGGGTGTATTCAGTCACATTTAGTAACAGCTCTATTTTTTTCAGGTTCGATGGGTGGTTGTAGCTGCAAATTCCCGTATAAAGCAATGGAAATATTTGGACCATATTCTACCAACAAATCAAGTTCCATTTATAGGCTATTATGTTCGCATTGTTTTTTCCATATCCAATAAATTTTTTCGATCTTTGAACAGCACGCAAGAAGAAGATGAAATCACTTCCAATAAGATACTTGACAGACTTTCCAAAACAAATAAACTGCAAATGTATATTGAATCAAATTGTCTTGACAATCGTAGTGGGAAAAAATGGAGCAATGTGAGTGACGACAATTTAAAAGATTTTCCTAAACTGAATGAAACAGCATTAAAGGTGGCCCTTCAGAAAATTTTACAAAAATACAAAAAAAAATATCCTTATACTCCCAAAGCCTTACAATTTTCATTCATAAAACCAAAGTAGTCGAAAACCACCCGACAACAAGAGAAATTAGAGATTTACTACAGCCAAGGTTGACATTGAACGGAAACACCGTCTATTTTTACATCAGCTACTCGCTCAAATACATACCGGAAATATACAGAGCTTCAAATGTAGCGTTCATAGTGCTAGACATTTGGAAAATAATTACATGTTTGTTATGGAATTTAAGAGTGATTAGTCACGTGCTACTCACTTAACCTTCCCACAATGCTTTTTGATTTTTGGCGGGAAATCTAAAAATAGCTTAAAAGGCTACGTAGCCTTTTAAGGGAATACCACCTCAAAATATATTTTTTTTAAATTTTATGATTCTTGATTATTGATGAATTGTATTGTTTTTTCATACAAATTTCAGTGATACATATATCTTTAAATTTGGTGTGATGTGAAAATTCTAAATGCCGACCTTTAAGGCTTCTTACATTAGGAAAATACCAGCTTAAACTTAGTGACAGCTATATTCAAGAGTTTATTGGCAGTGAGGGCAATATCCAAATATACAAAGAAGATACTAATCTATTTGGAATTAAGTTACAAAGTCGTCATGGTACTTCCAAAGTATATTATGTTTGGATCAGATATGACTCTGATCATATTCAAGCTTGGTATTGTAAATGCAGGGCCGGAGCTCGAATCGTAGGTACTTATTCACATGTTGCTGCAGTGTTGTGGTACCTAGGAATGGCAGCTCAGTCAGGTTCTGTTCATGACTTTGGGGTTAAATACGGGGGGGCAATGTTTGGAGGATGCTTCACATGTGCCAGAGGCAGTTGACTGTTCAGATTCAGATGAAAGCATAATTGAAGAGTTGTACATGTATTGCCATGAAAGCATGATTTCAAAAGTTTTCTTATACAGTTTGATTCTTCTCACAGGTTGAATTTCTTTCATGATTTATGTATCCTGTGTCTGCAGCTACTTAACTTGTGAATAGGTGGCTGTGCACCTGTAGGGTAGTCTTCTTTATAAGCGTTTACGAAAATAATATAATATGAAGATAACTTAATGTAACTTATTAAAGTGTAGAAAAAGTTTTGGGAAAAGAAGCAATTGCTCATTACAAGCAATTTATCGTTTTCCCACTACCTTTTCAAATGTTGTCAACTGCAGAGAGATAAAAACACACACAAAATACTGTGTCACAGGTCAACCATGCTACCAAATGGGGTGCTTAAAGAATTATAATTAGACCGGATATATTGATCCGTTTGATAGTTTGATCCTCAGAATTCTTTTATACACTACATAGACCTAAAAGAATGTGATTTTAGTAAACCTTTCCCCGATTTCACTGTTGCATTCTAGTACCCATGGTAACCTGACAGGAATGGATTATATAAATGAATTTTTTTTTTGATGAATTCAAAAGATGTGAAAAAAGGAAATATGCAAGTTTTTGGTGTACATGCCCCAATGTAACCCTTTCCCAAGCGACAAATTTTAGACTGTCCCGAATTGAAAGCATCTGCAGATGCAAATTTTTATTTTAGTTAAATTGAGGCTAAGGTAGAAAAAATTGTGGGAAGAGAGGGAATTGCTCATTTTAAGTGATTTCTCCTTTTTCCCACAAAATTTTCAGAAGTCTTATACCCCGGGGTCGTGAAAACCGGTGATTGTTTTGGAAACGGTTAATACCAGTCATAGTTTTGTAATTATATGTACATGTATTTGGTTTCCATGGCAACAATTTGCTATAAGGATGAATACACTATAATAACATGTTTATTTAAGGAAAAGATCAGTTTGCACAAATTCTTTAAATCAAATACATGTAAGTGTAGTAATTATTAGACATGAAATACAAGTAATTCATGATTTCAGAAATTCTGAGTCACTTTTCCTTCATGGTTACTATGGTAATGGAATTCAAAATTTTATTGAACCTTTGCTGATCATTGAGTAGATATATGAGTAAGAGTGAGGACATTTTGTTAAAAAAGAATGTTTTTATTTACTTACTCGTTACCATGGTAACCATCGTCTCCAAACTGATAAATTGACCCTTGTGAAATAGGAAATCATTTGTCAAACAACTTGATTGAAAAAGATTTTTATTATTGGAAAATACTCAATTTCATGCATTTCTATATGGATAATAAAATGGTTGCCATGGCAACAGTAAGATTTAGAATGTATTTTATTTATTGTTTTCTTTTACTTCTTTAACTACATTACTTGAGAACTTGAATGAACATATTTTTTTCTGAAAATTTAAGTTGGGCCATTTTCTCCTCATAGTGAACCTAGTCCTTTATATGAAAAAACAATACAAATCATCAACAGTTAAGGATCATAAAATTACAAAAAAAAAATGGTTTATGAATGACAATTTTAACTTTGGGGGGATAAGGATGATATTTTTGTATTTTTGTAAAATTTTCGTCGCAAGTTCTGAAGGGCCACCTTTAAAAACAACAATCCGCCCGTTAATCTACTGAAAAGGCTTCACGTTAAACAAAGTTTATGCCATATACTTAACTCTAGCGTGTATAGAATAATATTTCTGTAAGTGATGTTAGCCCCGCAGTGAACGTATTTCACAAGCGCGAGATACTCAACACGTTGAAACTTCCGGCACAACACCCTTATTTTCGTCATCAATGGCTGGAAAGTTACTCTCATCCTCACCCACAGCAAATTAATAAGTTTCTTTAAAAGTTGGCTGGTACATTTACGGCCTTACCGGCCACGAATCGTCTCTTTCTATATCGCCCAGTTCACTATCGTAAACAACGTCCATATTGAAACAGGCTCTCCTATGACGTCACAAACCAAGGGACGCAACAATGTGGGAGTAAGCGACGACGCAATAAAAAAAGAACAAGCAGAAGTAAACAATAAAAAAAAGTGCTTTTACTAATCTTCATTTTAATTACAACATGGCCAGGTTACCATAGGATGAATGTAGATCTGAAATTTGATCATATCTGAAACTTGTTGATTTGCCCTAAATCATCAACAGTTATGTATCTAAAAAACCAATTTTGTCTCACTAAATCACGAGATAGAATGTTCTTTGAATGCGCAAAAAAACTATTCCAAAAGCTTTCGACCCATGTCAGCCTGCTGGGGCTAACATATAGCTTGCAACACGTAAAAAGGGTCATTCGGACATTTCCGTAAAATGTCGTCTCGGATCAGCCTGCGCAGTCCCCGCAGGCTAATCCGAGACGGCACATTATGACTACACTAGATTTTTTTTTTCTTCAGAAAATGTACGCAATATAGAAAATTGCATTTAAACGGAAAGTGCAGACTGCGCAGGCTGATCCGAGACGACACTTTACGGAAATGTCCACAACCCCCTTTTCTACGAGTATGGCACGGTTGAGAATGCAATATATTTACATAATATCATGAATGTTTATGTGTTGGGGGTTACTTGTAGAGTTATAATAAATCATATGATAATATGTGGCGGCAGGTGTCAATTTACCACAAACAGCTTTGTTATTAACTGGAAATAAAGTTTCAGCAGACGATCGTGAACACCAGCAAGGGCTTAAATCAATTATTTTCAGCAATGGCCTACATCCGTGCACTGTTCACAGTCGTCGTTTTATGTAGTCTACTTCTTCTTTGGATATATTCGGCATTTCCAAACCAGGGCCCACTAATACATGTATGTATATTTTAATCAATAGAAATTGTGTATGGCTAGGTCGACTACACTTACACTCTCCACTTGTTTTCTAGGAAGGGGATTCAAACAGCCCAGATTAGAAACTAGAATTAATAACAAATTTAACAACCTTTTTTTTTCAGTCTTACAATCACTTATAGTCGTAATAATGGAGAAATGTGCCCATTAGTAAAATTGTTTCAATAATATTCTTTCTTGTGCATTAAACCTTGCATTGATTTACTTTTTTTTAAGGTAAGACCTGTGTAATGCACTTCCGGTGAAAATTTTAATTTGTTGATAAATAAGGATAAATAAGGATTTATGCAGAAATAATATTTTAGCACATTTCTAACGGATCAGGAATTCCGTTTATGTCTAGCATGAAATTATTTTTTGATACTTTTGTTAGTTTTCTGAAAAGGGGGGTAATTATTATCTCTTTTTGAATTGAGGATATAGTGGTTTTAGATTTATAAATGATAATTCAAAGAAGGAAGCAGTATCGTAGCGGCAGCGCGAGTTACGTACCTAAAATGCAACACCAATGCTTTCAGTTAAATTGTTCATAACTGCCAGCTGGAGCACAGCTAAGTACTGCTCCAAGGCGGTCCATTTTAGATAAACTAAGCATGTATTGCTCAAGACGCTTAATAATATGTGATCGGTATGTGTTCATCGTCCGTTGTAAAGGCGTCAACATTTACTTTGTGTGCACTCTAGGGGCCATTTTCAATTCCGCATGAAATGTGGTCAGAGTATTTCTCTTGATGATGTCTAGGACATGTTTGAAATTGGGTAATGTTTGCCCAGAGGTCACTCGGCCAATCCGGAAAAGAAAAAGTAATTTAGAGGCCACATTTTTAGTCTTATACTTATAAAACTTGGTAAACTTGGTAAAAAAGCGTATCTTTTTAAACGCTTAGACAAGTTTGGAATCGGTTTACAACATTAAAATGTAGGGTCACTGTGCCAAATCTTAGAAAAAAACCTTGTGTGCAGTCTAGAGTCACATTTTCGGTCTGATACTCGCATAACATTTTCAGAATGTTTGACTCGATGATATCTCGGACAAGCTGAAAAGAATGTCAATTGGTCAAAAAATAGGCTAATTACACACGAGCGTTTTACCGCATTAGAACCCGGATCTCTTCAGCTTTATCAAACATAGATGACTTAACTCGGGTGAGCGCTTTGGACCAATGGCCCTCTTACTTTCGAAAGCCGATGTTCAACTGTTGCTACATAGAAACCTGGCAAAAGTGCAACAGAAGCGCAGCTCTTACGGATAGTGTTACGGGAGACCACTCCTTCCTGCATGGCATACTCCCGATTTAAATACAATACCTGGCTACTGCGTCAGGGAGATATCTCTTGAGATATCTCTTTGGCTCAGTGGTTAGGGTATTGGCTTTGCGTCCGGGAGTTCGGAGTTCGAATCCCGCTCCGATCCTTATTTCTGCCATGCATTTATTCATTTGTTTCTTTGTTACGGACTTCGTTCGTAAGAATAGATTGTAGCAATGTCGAAGCAGCAACTTACTAAGCCTGAAAACCCGTGGCGTTGTAGAAGCGGCTTGGAAGCGCAACAACGGCGAGATATGATCGTGGCTAACGCAGCGAGAGTGTAATTGAAGAGTTCGATAAAGATACTGGAATTGCGCGAGTCCCATACTGTTACACGTGTCGGCGCTTCTTCGGCGATTAGAAAGATTTTGGAGAAGCCCCATGAGCGCAGTGGAATTGCTGCGCAGTGAAATGGGAGTTTAAATTCAATAACCACTTGTCTTACACGCAAACTTCGTCGAAATAGGTATATTATGCTACAGGTCGTTTTTCGGTCTGTCCGTTTGCAACTCCGTATCCTCTCTTTGTCTCTTGAAGCTCTTGTCTGATTTTGAAAGCATTTCAGTCTTGAGTAACTCTCGAAAGTTTCAGGCCCTGAGGCGCGAGGATAACGCGACATCCGAGGTTATATGCTACGTCATATGCTCTAAAACCTTGACAGTTGGGCATCTCTTGAACTGTTTGCCTGATTCTGCGAATATGTCACGCTTGCCTGTATTAATTAGACGACATAGAAGGGGAAGTTTCGGACGATATAGTCACGACAAGGAAGATGTCAAAGGCGACATACTTTTGATAGCTCCCTTATATGGTCTCGCATTGCAGAGCTCTTGTTCCCATTGGAGAGCAACTTCAGACAAATATTGAATGACAAGTTATTTACCTGGAACAAGTTCTAGGTTTCTTTCATCAACTTAGACGATAATAAAGCAAGCATTCGATTTTCTACTTCTAGGTTACGTTCATCACCATAGAATACACTGATACTACCATTCAATGTATTAGGTTGATATATGGAGTGCAACACGCGAAAAGGGTCATTCGGACATTTGCGTAAAGTGTCGTCTCTGATCAGCGTTTGCAGTCCGCACAGGCTAATCCAAAACGCTACTTTCCGATTTTATGTGATTTTCTGTTTTACGCAAGTCTACTGTAACACAAAATCTAATGTAGTCGTAAAGTGCCGTCTCGGATTAGCCTGCGCGGACTGCGCAGGCTAATCCGGGACGACACTTTACGCAAATGTCCGAATGCACCTTTTCGCGTGTTGCACTCCATATAGGCCAATGCATATATTTTCAGTCGTTAAGACCTAGCAACTTCGAGCTGCCCTTCGTTACGGAAAGAAACGTTTCCCATCATCAATTAGGAAACACAGTCAACGAAGATGAACAAACGAAAAGTGAAGTACAAACAACTAATAAGCCCTTACATAAACTCGAAACATCCACTCAAGTAAATGGTGACCGCAATCGTAAATTCGAATCTGTAAAAAAGCCTACACTTATCAATCAAGCTATTCAAACACCGAAAACGGAAAGAGAACAAAGAAAGACTAATAAAAGTGAAGGAAACAATAGAAAAAAACAGCAAGAAACCTTGACTATTACACATGGCAGAATTATCGGCGATGCAAAACAGGAAAATGTGAAAGCGAACAGTGAAAGTAATATCACGCATGTTCAAGAGAGAAACAAGAACAGTCGTGTTCAGGAAAACAGATTGTTTTCGTTCAATGAAAGCGAGTTTGGCTCCTTGAAGTATTCACTTAAAGACAATCAAATGGATCGATACGGTAAAAGTGCCGATTTTGATAATAACTCACATAAAGACTATATCACAGAAGTGTTGAAATTTGATGAAGCAACATTAATTAGTGTAGAAGGATATGGGAGACAAGTTCTTTTATATTCTGCCATATTAAGTAACTCGTCCAAAAACAACACATGGGACAGACTTTCTATTCATGGGTGGGAAGCCATGAATCTCAGCGAAAAAGTATACTCTTGCTGTCTTTTGTATGAATCTGGAATTATCAAAGTGGTACCTTTGTTGGCGAAAATAAAACGGCCGTTCAAAGTTGCTCTTTCAGCAAAGCAGTTCATATGCAATATATCAACTCTGAATGACTTTCAGATGGAATTTCCATCGTCTGTGACGCTCACATCAACGGACAAACTAGCCCAGTGTCCGACGAGAGATGACATGTATAAAAAAATTGATTACGCATACAAACACCCTGGGGAATTCGCAATATTTGGAAAAGTAAGAATCGTAACCAATATCCTCCTTACTTCCTTTGCGAATATAGGGGACTAGGATCAATATATATAGTCGTGCTTTCTGATCTCAATCTACTTTCTCCAACGTAAAATAAAACAAGCACGCAAGATTTTGGTTTACGAGAAAATGTAAACAAAATATGATACAGTTTGTATAGGACTGCAAAAGATGACTTTTAAACTGCGATTAAACTGTTAAAACGTAAGTTTTCCCTTTCATATACAATGCAGAGTCCAAAGAATCCACTCGTCCTTACGAGTAAGAAATGGATGAGGACGAGTGAAATATCAGACATACTCGTCCGACAGGACGAGTGTGAATAGGAGATAGTAAAACAAGATTTTTAGGTAAATATTTTACTTACACGAGACATGAATGAATGAATGAATGTTGTTTTAAGGCGCATCGACAACTTAGGTCATTTAGCGCGCATATCCGTGTTAATAGATTTTAATAGTGGAAGGTTTTAACTGAAGTGTTTGAATATAGGTTTGAAGTAAGAAGAATCAAGGATAAAGAGTATTTTTGGATAAAATTTGGTAAATTGAGTCACAGGGCAATCCCTATTACTCAAACTTTTATGATGTAGTAAACAATGTGATAAAAAATTTTAAATAAGGAAGACATATGTGTTATTGTTAATGTGCATAAATCATGATATTGAGTGGCTGGGCGTCCCTGCCTACTCCAAACTTTTAGATAAAATTGGTAAAGATTGGAGCCTCTAATGGGATCAATATACTCCCATTTAAGAGGTCCTGTCTCCAATGAGATAAGATGCTACACGAGACAAAACGACCATTCAGTTATTAGATGAGCGAATTAAGAGCAAATTTTGGAACAACAAAACCTGCTGGTCCTCGCCCCAAATAAAGACCGGTTTCAAGTTAGCCTAATGATATAACCTGGGACCTTTCTTTGAAAAAAAAAAAAAAAATCTCGTAATATGCTTCGTGTGGACCTAATTCAATATGAGAGATTTTGCTTATTATTAAAACGAACAATATTAACATTAACGCAAAAACTCTTGCCATGCTCTTTTTCCGTCGAGCCGGCGTCAACAATTACATTATTTGCACTTAAGTTTCAACAACTACATCAATACTTACGAAAGTTCTTCGGAACTTTTGTCTTCAAACTTCAAGTCCAGTACTGATCCAAGTTGGTTACAATATTGGTCATTATGAAATATCAGATGACTTTTACGGCCACAATTTCGTTCTAGATTATTGTGAGAAGAGATTTGAATTTTTGTTTGACCAATGTCTCATAAGCGTTTGAAAATGGGTAACAGCAGGCCAAAAAAGTAAGTCACTGGGAAAATTCGCAGATAAGAAATATTCATTAAAGTTGGCAAAAAATGTTTGTGTTGATAGTACCTGGAATAAATATGACGATTGGTCCCTTGAGGCTAAAGAGTAAATTTCTTTGATTATTATGAAGAAAATAAAGCTTTCAAACTTTCTGTGAACTCTACAGGTCAAATTTCGATTAATTACGCATGAAAATTTATTACAATGTTCGTCTAAGATCCTGGAAAAGTCCGAAGGTGGGTCACATACGGTCAATAGGGGAAAATTCCAGGTCTAATTTTTAGTTGAATTCCTGTACAAATTGGGAGATGCACTCACTCGAAGTAACCCGTGTCAAAAGACACATAGGTATTATATGGATAAAAAATATCTTAAATTTTATTAGGAACACTCGGTATATTTTTACCTCAACAATTTCAAAAGCCTTGATTTATTACTCAGATGAGCGCACATGAGGGCATATGACCCTTTTCTTTAGAAGATTCTTGATTTCTAAATTACCCGGTTTTAAGCAAAGGATGCAATTGCATGTACTTCAGATTACAATTGAATGTACTTCAGATTATTTATGGTGACATGTCAGGGAAAGATCTGTTGGCTTGGTTCGAGATTCACAGGCTTATGGGTGCAGACAAGATAGTATTCTATCCATTCAAACTCGGCCGAAACGCAACAAAAGTTCTCCGGTTTTACCAAAACTTGGGAGTCGCGGAAATAGTACCATTTGCGTTTCCATCAAGAGGTAAATGACAGAGTTTAAGTTAACGTTGAGCTTGTACCTGGTATGCGTTTGAAATCATTTTGAGAAAACGAGAAATTTGTGCATTTTCCTCCTTTCCCCACGTTTCCATTACGATTTGAACTATATTGAATTTAAGGATAACCCCATCCGCAGAACCTAGGTTTAAAGCATTGCGTTACTCTCCATGCATCTACCCCTGCGATAATTGACTAGCAGTTCATCGTTTCTTATGAATATTCAAATGATCGGGAAGTGTCCTAATACAGCAAAAGAGTTTGAAAGCACCCAAATTAAGGATCAAAGAACATCCTTTAACTACGCATATGGTCGGGTGTACTTTTTTCACAAAGAGATAGACCTAGACACTAGAATCGAGGGATTACCGTAAGTTGTAAGAACTTGTAAGTTTTTCAATCGATGTAAAATGAAAATTTTAACACTTAGCCCCTCAGCATCTGATTGGAACGGTGTAGATCAAGAGCTATTTGCAGAGGGAGCGACACTAACCCCTAAATTGTTACAACCCACGTTTTCCTCTAGCTAACATTTGCAACTGCAATATTCGTTAATACGTGATCTGGAAAAAGTCTATTTTATACAGTGTTGGAATCAAATCTGTTTCTCGAAATATAGAAGTACTTTGGTTTTCAATAATATTTTTACTTCTTTTCCCTCGCAGCTTATTATGAACGGGGCGCTAAAGGTTTGTACCACGGGTATAATTTCTTCAACCACCAAGAAGTAGCCATTATGGATGGGCTCGAGCGGTTACAAGGTTACAAGTATATGGCCAGTTTTGATACAGACGAATACCTGGTGCCAACCAAAATTGAAACATTAAAATCACTTTTCGTACGTATTTTTCTAGAAGCGGTATAAAGGTTTTCGCTATAAATCATGGCATTTAAACTTGTCAGTTTTTGTAATTACTTTCCTTTCGACAGTACAAGGGCTATTTTGATAGAGACAGAGTTTTAGTGCCGACCAGTTAACAAATGGTTGTTTCGCTTTCACTTAGTACTTTGACAAAAGTGTTAATAATGTTTGTATTCTATCGAATACCTAGTCCGAATGATGAAGTAAATGTTCCTTTCGACAGTTCAAGGGCAGGTTTGATAAAGACAGAGTTCAATAGCAGATCACTTAAAAAATAGTTGTTTATCTTGCCCTTAGATCTTTCCAAAAGTCTTCATAATGCTCTAAGTATTATATCGAGTACCTGGTATGAAACACAAAGTAAATGTTGTGTTCAGAAGCAGCCCGGAGGTTTCAGGAATTATTATTTTTTTTTTTTTGATACACTGTATATCGTTGGAAAAGAGCCTATTTAACTATATTGTGACAATTCTCTGTTTTAGAGGACTTTTTTATTCTTTGTCGTAAATCTAAAGGAAAACACACGATATTCTAAAATCAGGAGGGCCATTATGGCCCTGTATCGCTCCACTAGCTACTAAGTCAAAACACTACAAGCCAAACATTACAGTACTTGGCCAATTGTTTTTTAACTAGAAGACACTTTTTTTTTTAAGTTTGCTCAATAAAAGATCCGGCAAAAGTTGAGAACCATGAGACAGGTTAGTCCTAGGTCAGAACATTTATCAATTTTTCACTATAAAAGCCCATTAGACCCATAGAGTGGGGCCAAACTTGACCCCCAAGGTTTTAATTTGGGTCTTCTTGGTAGAGGCACACTAGATAAAACTAAAACATGTAAAAATTTGGTAGTCCTAGGCCTTATGGCTACGTATGAGTAGATTTTCAAAGTTTCCCTACATAAGCCCAATGTAAGAATCGTGACCCCGGGACGGGGACAAATTGACCCCAGGGCTGTAATTTGGGCATCCTTGGTAGACTTCAACTAGATAAAGCTACTACATGCAAACTTTTTTAGCCCTAGGCCTTATGGATAGGCGAGAGAAAGATTTTGAAAGTTTTCCCTACATACGCCCATGTAAAACTTGTGACCTCCCCCCCTCCCGGGACTGGGACAACTTTGACCCCTGGGCTATAATTTGGACACCCTTGGTAGACAACCACTACATAAAGCTACATGCCAAAATTTGGTAGCCCTAGGTCCACATTGAAGAGGAATTTTTTAGTTCTGCCCACATAAGCCCATGTAAAACTTGTAACCCCTGGGGCTGGGCCAACTTTGACCCCGTGTTTATAATTTGGACACTCTTGGTAAAGGTCTACCAGATAAAGCTACATGCAAAATTTGGTAGCCCTATGGCTAGGTAGGAGAAGAATTTAATTTTATAGTTCACACTATATAAGCCCATGTAAAACTTGTGACCCCCGGGGCCAGGCCAATTTTGACCCCAGTTACATCAAAATTGGATAGGTAGTTCCAGAGATTTAGATGTTTGAAATAAAAGTTAATGCACGGACGGACGCCGGGCCATGACATACGCCCGCTGGCCTACAGCCAGTGGAGCTAAAAAGTGGATAAGCCAAAGAAACTCTGGTAAGAAATAAAACTGGGTAATGACATGGGCCGATGAAAAATGTTTCATTCTCATATTAATAGTAATAAACAAATGCACCCATTTTCCATTTGGAGAGCATTACTTAAACTATGCACGAACAAATAAGTTACAACAGGTATAAGACTCATCAACTTGGTCTATTTAAAAATTGATAAGTATTGTGTGCTTAAGCAGTTTTTGGCCACTTCACAGACTTTCCTAAAGCAGCCAAACAAAAGATTTGAGAAAAAATTCCATATTAACGGGACTTATAAATAAGTACAGTTTCAAGCTGGACATAGTGACTTCATACGATAGGGTTTCTTTCATTTACGTAGAACCTCCGACTCTTAAGGTGGATCATAGGTTCAAAAGTCTAATAAATAACCAAAAGATGTTACACATAAAATATCAATTATACGTTTTAATAGTATGCTGATGCTATTGATTCTCAAATCTTTGAAATGTCATCCGTCTGCTTTTTTCGTACGTTTTAAAACAATAAATCAAAGATATTTTCGAGTCGCCGCAACCACGCTCTCATCGCTATCATCTATGGGAGAATGTAAATATTCCTCCGGCCTTGCACTAATTCCTGTCCCAAGTTCCGGTTTGCGAGATGAAACTGTAATTATTCGTGGAACAGGTCAGTTTTTTTGTGGTAGATAACTTGCAAAGTTTGCCTTTGTGATAGTGAATGGCTATAAAGAATGAAGTATTTAACGACTATGTCAGAAATAATCTGTTAGGTACACATACTATCGCATCCTGTATATAGTTTAATGTCTATTATTGTGAGTACCGGGAGCACTTTAATCATTTGATGCTTTAGTACTATTTTTGGAATACGTAATCTCAATTGAGTAAGTCATAGATTTTAATTTCAATTAGAATGTTTTGGTTGTCTGAAAGATATGCATTTTTCTTTTGTTATACGAGTATATTTTGAAACAGGTACAATGTAATTTTACGTCTAAAGTCGTGGTAGATTATCAGGTCAAGAAATTATAATGCTTTTAGAAAAACAAAATTCTGTTTCTATAGCGTCCATTCATATTTGGTAAACGTTAATAAAGCCACAACATCTTGCGACAGCATGATGGCCGTAACCCATCACGGAATATCCATCCTCTTTACGCTGTAAATGTAGCCAACTCAAATACGAACAGATCTGAACGCGGTTTCCCAGTTCAACGCGAAGGGGCAAACGAACCTCGTCTATATTTGAAAAGACCAGCGCTAGAGAAGTCCAGATCCATTCAAAATACAAGAGGCCTAGTAGGAGGGGACGTTCTTTTAACGGATCTGTCTCAAACGGACCAGCTTCAGAGAAGCTTAGACTCCTTCCAAGCACGATAGGCTGACTCTGGGAGGTGCCTCAATACGTCCATTACAGACCCAGCCTCAAACGGACACGCTCGAAGCAGATCGAAGAGAGCGTTTCCCGGACGTCCATGCATATGGGTATATAAACCGATGCTTTGTAGCAAGGTTCATTTGATCTGTATAGAGCTATGGAAGATTCAGAAAAGGCTAAGGAGGCTATATATGCTTGCTATAGCCCAACATGAAATAGATGTACTGAACTTGAACATCGCTGAACACATCGAGGGACCTTGCTCGTAGAGAAGAAGACCCCGAGAAGACGACAGTGCTGGACTAAATCATGTCGTTATTCACACGTTAGTCACACGCTCAACACGCTCGGCTAACGTAGACAAATCGTTCGTCGCTCGCCTGTGGCACGTTAGCATACGATAATGGTTTTCAGAGGTATCTTACTTGATCGCCGTTACACGCTTGTCGTGCGTTAGATACACGCTAGTCATGCGTTAGGTACACGTTAATAACACGCCAGATGTACCATCCTCATTCTAGAACGCTAAAAAATCGAACGATTGAAATGCTTAGAGAACGTTGACCAGAACGTCATGGTGTGACGGCTCCTTCATACTTATTCATTTTCACAAAGGCACAGTTTGTAAGTTATTTACCACAGAAAAAAACGACCTGTTCGGCAAATATATACTAAACTATATTTCATCTTGCAAACCGGAACTTAGGACAGGAAGCAATACAATGCCTGAAATATGTTTACGCCACCCCATAGATCAGTATGATAACAATGATTCGTCACATTACCAAAACTCAAAATGGCGATACAAACGCCGGTGAAAGAAAGAGCAATTGATATCGATTACTTTGTGTGTTGTTCAAACAGCATAGGGGAGACCGGGGCAAGTTGATACTAGGGGCAAGTTGTTACAATTGAGATAACGGCATGATGAAATGGTTTATTACGTCAAAAGCATAATCATATTAACCGCCTTGATTTTTTGCACATTGTCCGCTTTGGTTTGGAAGCAGAAATTTAACTAGAGTGAAATTGCAGACAATTTCCGAAAAATCAACTATGTTCGTAAATATTGGTTGCGTCAGGAAATTTCGTATTTCTCTGTTATGTATTGAGATATTACAAATCCGATTTGACATTTATATTTGTAATAGAATGATCTTATTTTTTATCCAAACTTCGATTGCACTATATTCTTGCAGAGGCATTGGGATTCACATCATGTCGTACGGGGCGATTGGGGCTAATTGTTACAAAGTATTGGGGCTAATTGTTACGGTGTAACAATGTGCCCCGTTTGCATCATGTTGAATTGAGACCTTGTAAATTTGTGAACTTGTGTATTTTCTCATAAACTGGTGGGTAAAACAATGTAAACAGATACAGCTTCAACTGGCAGACAGGATAGCAATGTGACACTGCCATAATTAGTGCTGATAACAGACCATATATTATGTCATTTTATGTGAAACTATTGTCTCATTATCTCTGGCGCGTTTTTTCAAGCAGGTATATAGATCTACATTGTACATGGTTTCTAAATAGTTAATCAAGAAAGAAAAAGGTTAGTATGGCTTTGTTACGTTTTGGATATTCTGGTACAAAAAGAGTGAACTTCATCATGCTAAAACAGAACGAAAACAAGATATCTTTTGATGGAATGTAGTGGTTTGATTCATTTTACGTAAGACACGTTTGTTGTCATGATTTTTACTTATGACACGACATCTTTTAAACAATTAATTACTTTATTGATCAGCTGATTCTATGGTTTTAAACGCCGTTTTCAGCATTATTTTAGGTAAATTGTGGAGGCCAGTGCACCTATTCATACTTTACAAGTGCTTCTTTTACCTGTACTCCGCACAATATTCAAGATACTAGCTGCTTTCAAACATAACCCTCAATGGTCGGCAGTAAGAGAGGAATGATCGAATCCTGTCTTCATGACTGTCATCAATCCTGGGAAAGAATTTGGCCGACCTGGGGATTGAACCAGAGACCCCCTGTTCTCAAATCCTGTACGCTACTGACTGGTTAAAGAAATGCACCACATCTAGCAATGACATTGACAATATAGTGATTTAACAGCGGTATGAATTTACATCCTTCATGTTGTGTGAATATTACTCAAGAGAAGAGAAAAGTTTCAGTTTTAATGGAACATTTATGCTTAAGGGTTAAGACTCAAAGTCTTAATTTCACCAATTAACATTGCAGAATGGTTCGAACATACATAAGAAAAACATCGAGAGGGGAAACTCCACCGCATGTGATCAGAAAAGGTATCGAAGATGTTATACACTGCGGACGATCGATTCGATCTGTGGCCACAGAACTGAATATAAAACCAATGACGCTGTGCCGTTATGTTAAACGGGCGAAACAAGAGGGTAACATCAATGAATTGAGCTTTGGCTACAAGTCACCTTCAGCCGTATTTAGTCAAGAGCAAGAAAAAATACTTGTCAGTTATCTCACGAAAGCTGCAAACATATATTTTGGTCTTTCGCCGAAAGAAGTGAGAATTCTAGCATATGAGTGTGCAGATGTGTTCACCATTAACATGCCTGAGTCTTGGAAGACAAACAAGTGTGCGGGGCCAGACTGGTTCTCTCTTTTTATGAAAAGACATGGAAGTTTATCCATCAGGACTCCAGAAGCCACAAGTTTATCAAGGGCTAGCAGTTTCAACAGGCAAAATGTGAGTGCGTTCTTCACCAAACTTACAACAGCTATGGACCGTGATCAGATTGCACCTTTTAGTATTTGGAACGTAGATGAAACTGGTGTAACAACAGTTCAGAAACCAAGGTGTGTCGTTGCGCCGAAGGGGTCAAAACAGATTGGATCTCTTACGTCTGCAGAGCGTGGCGCACATGTAACAATGTGTTGTGCTGTAAGTGCAACTTGAAACTCAATTCCACCCATGTTCATATTCCCACGTGTGAGGTACTTTGATCATTTTGTGCGTGATGGACCAGTAGGATGTATTGGGGCAGCACACCCGTCCGGCTGGATGACCAGTGACAACTTCTTTGTCTTCATGAAGCACTTTGTTGAACATGTGAAACCGTCTAAAGACAAAAAAGTCTTACTATTGTTAGACAACCACGACTCTCATATTGGTATTGAGATCATAGATTTCGCCAGAGACAACGGTGTTGTGATCTTGTCTTTTCCACCTCACTGTTCTCACAAACTGCAACCACTAGACAGGTCTGTATTTGGACCATTGAAAAAGTATGTGTCTAATGCACAAGACGCCTGGATGAGGACACACCCTGGTAAAACAATAAGCATCTATGATCTTCCTGGTATAGTGAGACAGGCATGGCTAAAGGCTGCCAGTCCACAAACAATTGTTAATGGGTTCAGAGCTTCAGGTATTCACCCATTAGACGTAAGCATCTTCAGCGACACAGACTTCGCTCCGGGCTATGTCACAGACATACAAGGCGGCACCATCACTACCCAAGAAAGTCAGGAAGATGTGTTTATGGCAACACCAGTTGGTCATGTTATTGAAGCAGAAGGTCCAAGTACAAATGACCAAATAACATCTGTGATGTTGTCTGAAAACTGGAGAAAACTGGATGAATACCTGCGTACTCATGGTAGAGAAATAATTGCTGTCAGAGGGGATGGGCATTGCTTGTTGTATGCCTTCTCTGAAAGTCTCAAAGAGGAACTTAATATTGAGATAACATGTGAGGCCTTGTGTGAGCTATTGGTGCATGAAGTGGGGCATTTTACAAACATGTACCGAGAGTATATCCCTGAAAATTGTGATGTTGTTGAAGGTGTTAAGTCATACGTTTGTGACAAGAATTACAACACGAGCGTCGGCGACATAATTGTGGCAGCCCTATGCAATGCTATAGGTGTATGCGCAATTATATATAGCATTAGAAATGATGTCATTAGTGTATTTGCACACAGTCCGGGCAGAGAGGATGTGGAGCTTCGCGGTGACATTCACCTTGCACTTGATGGTACAGATACATCAGCCCACTACAATTGGGCGAGGAAGCTCCCAATAATAATTCCATCCAATAATATCAATCAGCCAGCGTTCTCGCCAGAAACGGTTCGACCACACCCAAAAGCCTCCACAAGAAAAACTGAAGGTAATCAGAAAAAGAAACGAAAAACGGCAATCTTAACGGACACACCGGAAAAGTTAGAAATTGAAAGACAAAATGCAGAGAAAGAAAAGAAAGGGAAGAAGTCAAAACTTGTTAGAAATACTCTAACACAGACAAATCGACAGAAGAAGAGGTCAAAGAAAAGATGTAAACTACAAACTACCGACAGGGACACAGATGAAGACGAATATTATTGTCTCATATGTGCTGACACATATTCAAACAGTAAATCGAGGGAAAAATGGATCCAGTGTTACCAGTGCAAGGGCTGGGCACACGAAGAATGCTGTGACCTTCCTGGAACAGGAGAATACATTTGTATTAATTGTGATTCAGATAATGAACTTGACTAATCTGAATGGTGATTACAGCACAATGGTGAACCATATACATGTAGATCTTGGTGCACTTGGAAAAGAGAGCTGAACGCATCTTTGAATGCAAACATTCAAAAGTGTAAAAGTATATCAAAAAAAAAAACTGACTTTTTTCAGGACTTTGAGAACATCTTAGAAAGAAAACCTAATGCATGGCAGAGTAATGACTTCTTTTTCAATATTGTTTTTATCCTAAATGGCTTTAGGTTGATCAATTAGAAAGCGAAATGGAGCCCGAGCAAAAATTAGGTTTGTTGAAAAGTTTAATTTCTGCAATATTATTATTTACTGTGGAAAGGTCGATACATGTGACTTAATTTAAGGTTGGGAGATTTAGAAATAAACCTGAAAAAGAATTCATTGCTCAACCGAGCGATGTTTACTTTTTTCCAATATGATTTTAACTCCACTGGTTTGTAACTGGGTAGTTTTCCGCACTGTAACAACTTACCCCGGTACATGTACCAACGTTCCCCATGTACGGGGTATGTTGGTACAAAATTTTTGGCATACAAATTGGTGGCCTGTTGGGTTCTTAGGTACTTTATGTGTTTTTTCACGTGTTCATAAGATTGGGCGAAGCGAGATCTTTCTAAAAATACCAAAGAATTTATATTTGGACGGTAAACTTGGCACTGACAGATCATAAAAGAAAAAGTGTAACAACCGGCCCCGGTCTCCCCTACGGCCAATGAGACTAAGTAATAGGAAATGTGAAAAAGACGGATTTCCTGAAAAGCAAAAGTGTCTTTTAAAGGACCATAACTTGTTTTTTTAATCTTATAACCTAATATTTATCGGTGTGTCAAAACTGTTGTCATCATTCATGGGCGCAAAATTGGCGTAAGATTCTGATCAGTAAAATAGTTCCATTGCATATTTGTAAATTCGTCAACTTGAACGCACCTATAATGTATCCAGAATCATATTTCCTTTTTCTACCTTATGACTTTACACATGAAATAGTTAAACAGTAACAAAACATTTTTCCTCGGTTTGACTAGATTTTTGTCATTTAGCCCGTATGGTGAGAGTAACGAACGACAACTCTGCTCGGAGATTGACCTTTGACTCCTCCGAAAAAAAAGTTAATAGTGCTACTTGGAAACGCCAACGTATCAATATTTACCCTAATGACGTGATTTCTCGCTTGGTATCACACATTAAGAAAATGCAGACCCAAATGTTGACAGAATACTGTTCATTTGCAGGCGACAAATGTGGCTGAAAAAACGTGATTCTGCTCGATACTGATATGGATCAAAGAATAGCTAGTACCAGGATTTCCTCCTAAAGCCACAATATTTCGTAAAAAGCCTTCTGTAGGGTGTTGGAAACATGAGAGCGTTTTCCATTAAAAGAATGAAAAAATGCAAGGTCCGAGAAGTACTTTTCCTGTTATTGAGATTTCAGTTTGACACGGCGAGGTTTGATTGAAGAAAAAAAGGGGGGGGGGCGACCGTCCGCTCTCCCCCATGAAAAACGGGGGGGGGGGTGTAAAAACTATAAGCATCTTGCTCAGTTCTACGTGTCTGTAAAGCTACAGCTTTAGAAAGCTTGCATGATTTTCCGTATCTTGGCATGAATTAATGAATGAATGAATGGTGTTTTATGGCCCGTCGACAACTTAGGTCATATTGGGCGCACTCACATATAAAAACATGCATCTACTTTAAGTTATACTGTGAAACATTGACACAGATGAGAAGCAACCTTGTTTACAAGATAAAAAGTTAAACTTTGAATAGGTCAATAGGCCTTAAAATGTAATATTTATAAATTAAACAACAAAATAAATGTTGAGAAACAGGGCTTCCCTATTTACTCAAATATTTTAATAGAACCCCCTTAAAGGAGGATAAACACTTTTAAGACCGTCAGTAAAAATTGAAATGTCAAAAAAGTAAAACTAAATCTTCTTAAAAAGGTTAACTTCTTTCAGAAACTCGAATAGTGATTCTAATTTCACAGTATCAAACAAAGTTTTTAAATTGTCAACATGAAAGTATTTGTCCCTGTACGGTGCAAGATCTGTGCACTCTATCAGTAAATGCTTGACAGAAAAAAATGTATTGCATGGGATACATACAGGAGGCTCTTCTCCTTTGAGAAGATATGAGTGCGTCATATGGGTATGACCTATTCTCAAACGGGCCAAAATAACTTCCTCTCGACGGTTTGACCGTAAGCCAGGGAGCCATTCACTTGTATTTGGCTTGATATTGAATAATTTGTTTTCTTGATTTGAAAGATCACTCCAAGATCTTTGTCAAACACCATGAATAAAACTATTAATAAGAGGTTTAAAATCACTAAAAGGAACTTTAAACGGTAAAATTTCTAGCGATAATGCGTCCTTGGCAGCTTTATCTGCCTCTTCATTACCACTAATACCAATATGGCTGGGGAGCCAGCAAAAAACTATACCAGCTCCTTCGCATAATCTGGATAATTTCTCAAGGAGATTGATAACAAGCGGATTATCCGTTTTCTCGCCCTCAAGTGCTTGCATAACTGATAAAGAATCAGTATATATAATGTATCGCCAATAGCCGTCTTGTTCAATATGGTTGAGGGCAAGGTCAATGGCTTTTAACTCCGCAGAGAAGATAGACGAATTATTAGGTAACCGGAACTGATACAATTCACCGTCTAGGACGGCAGCTGAAGCAACTTTTTGCCCATCTTTTGAACCATCCGTGTAGATTTCCTCATGAGTATAATATTGTTCTTTGACTTCAAGGAATTTAGTTTTGAAAATCATTGGATCTGTAGTAGCTTTCTTATCTGAAACAAGATTGTAAATATAAGTTGGACTTTTGGAAGTCCATAAAGGAACTTCAGAAATCTTATGGCTTGCCACATCTTCAAGATCACAATCAAGGCAATTAACATCCGCTTCACAGCGTAAACTAAAAGGAGGTATAACTTTCTCTCTTTTTAAAAATTCATCCTTGTACAATGGTTCAAATACTACTTCATGAGTTGGGTTGTCAGGGTTTGATTTTAATTTTAAGTAATATTGCAAGGAGAGTTTCTTCCTGCGTAAATTTAGAGATGGTTCACCAGCTTCAGCATATAAGCTATTGACGGGAGATGTCCTGAAAGCGCCAAGTGCTAATCGTAAACCTTGGTTGTGGATAGAATCCAACTTCCGAAGGTACGATTGTCGGGCTGAGCCATATACGATACAGCCGTAATCTAACTTGGAACGGACAAGTGATCTATATAGTCTTAGTAAGACTTTCCTGTCGGCTCCCCAGTCCATGCTGGAGACAACTCGTAAAAGATTAAGAGCTTTTTGGCATTTATTACTTAAGTAATTGATGTGTGGAATAAACGACAGTTTAGAGTCAAATAAAAGACCTAAAAATTTGAATTCAGGAACGACTTCAATTTGTACCCCATCTAATGTAAGTTCAGGATCCAAGCGTAATTTTCTTGATTGGCAGAAATGCATGCATTTGGTCTTGGTTTTAGAAAATTTGAAACCATTTTCTCTTGACCACTTGCTTAAATTATTCAGCACTTGCTGTAACTGCCGCTCTATTGTATGCATATGCTTGGATCTATAGCAAATACAGAAGTCGTCAACATACAAAAAGCATTCTACGCCAGGGCACACAGACTTCACAATATTGTTGATTTTGACACTGAACAGTGTAACAGAGAGAATGCTTCCCTGGGGAACGCCCATTTCTTGTTCATGAGGGTTTGAGAGAGTATCTCCAACCCGGACTCTAAATTGACGTTCATTCAAAAATGCCAAAATGAAATAAGCAAGGCGACCTCTTACACCGAAATCATGGAGGTCGTTCATGATTCCATACTTCCATGTGGTATCGTAAGCACTTTCGAGGTCGAAAAATACGGAAACAACATGTTCCTTTTTTATAAAAGCTTCGCGAATAAATGTTTCGAAGCGAACTAAATGGTCGAGAGTGCTTCTTTGTTTACGAAACCCGCTCTGGGCGGTTGCAATAAGTTTGTTTTTTTCCAAAAACCAAACAAGCCGGTCATTGACCATCCTTTCCATGGTTTTACAAATACAACTTGTTAAGGCTATAGGACGATAATTGGCAGGATTCGTTGAGTCTTTACCCGGTTTTGGTATGGGAATTACAATAGCCTCTTTCCAGGAATCTGGGAGAATACCAGTATGCCAGACTTGATTAAATATGCGAAGTAAACAGTCGAGGGATCGAAATGGTAAATGTTTCAAGAACTGGTAGTGGATGTCGTCACATCCAACAGCAGTGTCATGACACTTCTTTAATGCTTTCTTTAATTCTTTTACAGTGAAATCTTTATTGTAATGTTCATTGTTATTCGACTTAAAATTTAGCTTTGTTTTTTCTGTAGTGTTTTGAAATTTCTGAAATGCTGTCGAATAATTTGAAGAAGAGGATTTCTCTGCAAAGGTGTCAGCTAACACATCTGCAATGTCTGCTTTGGAGGTGACGACATCATCACCAACATTTAAGTGTCCAACATTTAATGAAGAGTTTTTGCCCTTAATTTTCCGGATCATGTCCCATGTCTTTTTGACAGACGATCTAGAATTTAATCTAGACACGTACTGTCGCCAAGAAACACGTTTACTTTGCTTGATAGTCCGACGTGCTTTTGCACGAGCAATTTTAAACTTTGAAAGATTTTCCTGGGTTGGTCTCAGGTTAAATTGTCTGAGAACAGATTTTCTTTGTGTTATAGCCTTTTTGCAATCATCATTAAACCATGGCTTGTTTGGGTGCTTTGGATTTGTCGAAGTTCGAGGAATTGACTTTTCAGCAGCCGAATAAATTAAGGAAGTGAAGATATCAGCAGGATTTTCACAATCTTCAAAAACTTTGGGATGAATTGTCTGTTCACAATGAATTTTGAATTGTTCCCAATTGGCTTTGTGGAGTTGCCAACGTTGAGGACGTTGTTGTACTGAAGGTCCTACTTCCGATACTTTTATCGGGAAGTGATCACTTCCATGAAGGTCATCACAAACTTTCCAGTTAAAATCTGGAACAATTCCAGGGCTGCATATAGTAAGATCCAATGATGAGTAAGAACCAGTAGCAGGATGAAGATAGGTTGAAGATTTATCATTTAGCAGAACAAGGTCGTGTTTCGTGATAAAATCCTCTATAATTCGACCCTTGTCATTAGTATCTGAACATCCCCATAATGTGTGGTGGGAATTAAAGTCTCCCATTAAGATGAAAGGCTTCGGCAATTGCTCTACAAGATCATCAAGTTTCCTAGCATCAATTGGCAAGCTAGGAGGAAAATAAATAGAACATAAGGTAATGGCCTTATTTAGGGATATGTTTACCGCAACAGCTTGTAGTGTTGTTTGAAGCTTTACACAATGGTGTGGAACACTGTTGTTTACTATTACGGCAACACCTCCTGAAGCTTTATCGTTACCAGTAAAGTTTTTCAAGTAACAAGAGTTATACTTCAAAGAAAACTTGTCGGAGTCTTTAAGAAATGTTTCCTGTAAACAAAGTGCTACTGGCTTTTGTTTGTTAATTAAAAGATTCAATTCCTCGACGTTAGCTTTAATGCTTCGACAATTCCATTGCAGAAAATTGTTAGTCATGAGAAAGTTGAAAATCAGGAAAATATCACAGAGTTTTGGGAGTATGTGTTTGTTTATTTTTTGTTATTTAGTTTGATGATTCGGCCTTGCCTATTTAAATTTGACTCTGCTTGTGAGTCTTCCGCCTCCATGTCTTCATCAAGACACTGGAAGCGGTTATGCTGTTGAATTGGGTCATCAGATCCCTTTGGAAGGCGATCTGATGAAACCTGAGGAGGAGATTTATTTCTCCTTCGGCTAGGACTATTTGAAGCCTTCGCCTGTGCTTGTGTTATATTTGACTTTCTTGTTAGAGCTTGGTTGGATGCAGTATTCTGGTTGCTTTTGCTGGGTATTGTGGACTTCTCTTGCATATTTTCAGTACTACTAGACTATTGTTTTGTTGTTTGTACACCAGTATCAGTTGTTTGGGTATGAGCGTCCCTACGTTGAACAACTTTAGATGCATTTGCTTTTGATACTGATGCATATGAAACACCCAAAGCGTTTCTTGCTTCCACAACTTTCCTCGCTTCCGGAAATGAAAGGCCTTCAGTGTATTTGACAGTTACAATTTCCTTTTCCTTTTTCAATACTGGACAAGATCGTGAAGTTGCAACATGTTCTCCCTGACAGTTCTTGCATCTAATATCAAACTCACATTTTTCAGCTTTGTGTACCAGGTTGGAATTGCCACAACGTCGGCAGAATTCTTCACCTTGGTTGTACTTGCATTTACTCTCATGGTGCCCAAACTTGTAACAACAATAGCATTGAAGTGGATTTGGTATATACAGGTCCACTGCGACTTTAAGATATCCTACCTTCAAATATTTAGGCAAAATAGCTGTATTAAATGTCAACACTATTGTATTGGTGGGTTTCCTAACTCCATCTCTGAAAACGGTAATTCGTCTTGCAGCTGTTACGTTTTGATCAGAAAGTTCAGAAGTTATTTCATGTTCAGAAATGCCTGCAAGATCTGGGCAACGAATGATGCCCTTTGAGGTATTCAAACTGCCGTGAGGAACGCACTTGGCAGGGATGTTAAAAAAGTGCTTTATTTTCATGAGAGTCCTAGCATGTACAGCTTTCTCTACTTCAACGAGAAGGCTTCCTGATTTTAGCTTTTTAACCGACTTTGGCGATCCAGTTAGTCCAACTAATACCTTTTCGATTATAAAAGGAGATAATTTTGATAGTTGCTGGTCAGGTACAGTTGACTCAATAAGCAAGAAGCGAGGAAAGGCTGAGTTTGTCGATGGGACATTTTTCAGGTCTGTATCTAGTTGATCACGGTTTCGTTTTTTGTTTTGGTGATCCATGTTTGGGTTTTTAATGTTCATCATCCGTGGTCCCCGCCCACCGCGGAGCCCAACTAGGGGGCATGGAGTACGGAGCGGATATCCAGCTCCCCATGCCAGGGTTACCCAGATGATATACTCGGACGGCAAGGATAATGCAAAGCGACAAGTAGCAGACATGGCTAATTCCTGGGAATCAGAGAACAGCCATGGAAGCTACTGCCTCATTCACGGAACCCGTACCACCCAATTAGCCCATGAGCCTATATTAGACTGAGGACTAAAACATGTTCTGCAAAGTAAAAAATTGTAAGTTTGAACATACTGTATATGAGTACATGCGATATCTTAGGTAAAGTAAACAAACAGGATACATGCAACATGAAGAAACTTCTTAAGTTTGTGCAGTTATTATCGAAATTTTTTGGAGATATTCCAGGTATTACCCAAGTCTCAGTATAAACTTATAAAGTAAAAAAGCCCAAAATCTAAAAGCGACCAGCCGATTGCACTAGACCGGGCCCATCTAGGCTCTCGTTTACACCGAAGCCGAGGCCGAAGCAGTGTGTTGAAGAGCTGGAGATCCCTGGGCTCCCCTCAACTGCCAGGACCCTCTTTTCCGACTTACGAGTCTCCACCCACGGCAAACAGGCGGGTCCATTGGTGGGGTCTTACCACTCTGCAGGACGGCAGCCGGCGAATTCTACCCCCCGTCCGGCTGGGGGCATCTTGGCATGATCAAAAGCGGCTACGTTACATTCTCCAACAGGAAAAAATGCATTTTTACACGTCATTGGGCATTTGGAATTCGAAGAAATTCTCGTGGTCACTGACTGTAGCTCATACGAGGGTGACAACCTGCGTCTTAGGAGAGGTGTCGGAATAACCGCCATTTTGTGCGCAAAGTGCAGAATAATTACTTTAAAAAGATATATGTATCTAACATTTACTTAGAATACCTACTTCATCTGGTGACGGTAAATATATTTGTCCAGAATACCGACTTCATCTGGTGACGGTAAATATATTTGTCTTATTCGTGAAATCAAAATGCCATGAAACAATGTTGAAGCTCTAAACACTTCAACACTATTCTTAAAGGTGGCCCTTCAGATTTTGGGACGACAATTTTATAAAGATACAAAAAAAGCATCGTTATACTCCCAAAGCCTTTTAATTTTCATTCATAAAACCCAGGTTGTCGAAAACAATCCGACTACAAGAGAAATTAGAGATTTACTACAGCCCAGGTCAACACCGACGGGAAACACCGTCTATTTTTACATGAGCAACTCGCTTATTTACATACCGGAAATATATAGACGAAGCTTCAAACATAGCATCCGAGGAAGACATTATAGAAAATAATTACATGTTTGTAATGTAATGGAGTTTAAGTGTCCTTAGTCACGTGCCAGTCACATAACATTCCCACAATGCTTTTTTGACTTTTGGCGGGAAATCTTAAAATAGCTTAAGAGGCTACGTAACCTTTTAAGGGAATACCATCAAAACTTTTTTTTTTCGTAATTTCATGATTCATAAATAATGATGATTTGTATTGTTTTTCATATAAGTTTCGGTGCTATATACATATTTTAATTTGGTGTGATATTAAAACAAGAGGACCATGATGGTCCTATATCGCTCACCTGAGTATATTTGTAACTTATATGGTTTATTAAGGGCAGGCTATTAATTCTTTTCAAATAAGGCATACCCTGGGGTTTGTCACAAGAAGATGTTTACAGATTGTCTTCTTTGTCTTTGGCCAGTGGAGCTAAAAACTGCTGCTTATCATCAATTTTTCTCTTCACAGTGTCTTGTTCCCTTTTTGACTTGTAGTTTAACCCATTACCAGACGACAAAATTTTAGACTGGTCCAAGTTGAAACAAATTGCAGACAACATTTTAAAGTGTATTCAAAATGAAAAATATGTGATCTATATGTTAGAAAAGATTGTGAGAAAGGAGAAATTGCTTGTTACCGCAGAGGGATAATTCTAGCAAGATCATCAGATTATGCTACATACCAAATATGAATGCTCTAGCCATTACGGTGTGTCAGAATAAGATTTAATAAAGGTTTCCTTCTTTGTTTCTATGTAAAATAGAGGTGCCCGGGAAAAACCCAAATATGACCCAAGGGGAATAATTTTAACAATTTTGGTAAGGGGTCAACCAGTGATGCTTCAAACAAAATATGAATGCTCTAGCCATTATGGTTTGTCACAAGAAGTTTTTTAAAGATTTTAAAATAGGGTGCACCCGGGCAGAGCCCAAATATGACCACAGAGGTATACTTTTTAACAATTTTGGTAGAGGATCATCAGATAATGATACATACCAAATATGAATGCTCTAGCTGTTATGATTTGTCAGGAGAAGGTTTTTTAAAGATTTCCTTCCTTGTTTCTATGTAAATTGGGTGCGCCCGCGCAAAGCCCAAATATGACCCCAGGAGAGTAATTTCAACAATTTTGGTAAGGGGTCACCCAATGATGCTTCAAACAAAATATGAATGCCCTCCGCCTTATGGTTTGTCACAAGAAGATTTTTAAAGATTTTAAAATAGGGTGCGCCCGGGCAGAGCCCAAATATGGCCACCGAAGGATAATTTTAACAATTTTAGTAGAAGATCATCAGATAATGCTACATACTAAATAGAAATGTTGTAGCCATTTTAGTTTGTCATCAGAAGAAGTTTTAAAGATTTCCTTCTTTGTTTCTATGTAAAGTAGGGTGCTCCCGGGCAAAGCCCAAATATGACCCCATGGGAATAATTTTAACAATTTTGGTAAGGGATCACCCAATGATGTTTCAAACAAAATATGAATGCTCCCAGCGTTACGTTTTGTCACGAGAAGATTTTTAAAGATTTGAAAATAGGGTGTGCCATGCCAGAGCCCAAATATGACCGCAGAAAAAGTATTTCAACAATTTTGGTAGAAGATCATCAGATAATGCTACATACCAAATATGAATGCTCTAGCCATTATGGTTTGTCAGAAGAAGATTTTTTAAAGATTTCCTTTCTTTGTTTCTATGAAAAACAGGGTTCATCCGGGCAAAGCCCAAATATGACCCCAGGGGAATGATTTTAACAATTTTGGTAAAGGGTCACCCAATGATGCTTTATACAAAATATAAATGCTCTCGGCCTTACGGTTTGTCACAAGATTTTTAATGATTTTTTCCATTTTCAGCCATTTTGTTGCCATGGCAACCAGAGTTTTTGATGGAATTAAATTCTTTTAACAAATTTTGTAGAGCTTCACCCAAGGAACATTCCTGCCAAGTTTTATTAAGATTGGCCATCTGGTTTAGGAGGAGAAGATTTTTAAAGAAAATGTTAACGGACGGACGGATAGATGGACGGACGACGGACGATGACCGATCAAAATAGCTCCCCTTGAGCACGTTGTGCTCAGGTGAGCTAAAAACCCCTAAATATCCATCCTTAACGGCATTGTATACGACATCTATTTTTAGATCGCACATGTGTTACCGGCTTCGAAAATTGTGCGGAGGTAATTGCAAAATCAACGAAACTAATGAACAAAATATTAATGTATACCAACGAAGAAAGTTGTCAGGTACCATGTGTACTGCTTTGTTTGGACAGATCTTCAAGCTGAAAAAAATTACCTTTTTAAAACGAAGATGGCGGATTTAAAATGTATCCGATGACGCATGCTTTGACGTAGGTTGTTACCCCTATCATAAGCTACAGCCAGATCCATATGACTTAGCTCTAGTTTGTGTATTTGAGGACAATTTTGTCTATGATCTGCATCAGATATAAACAAATTCTAGTAAGAAATCAGCGATTGCTGATCTTTGTCACATGTGCGTAAATAAAATATAAAATAATAAGAGGAAAAAACGTCTGCTTTTCGTTTACAATTGGGATCGGTTTGCAAACGGTGTCCTATATATTTCATGGAAATAATTAAAATGATCGCGGATTTTTCAAGGTTAAACTGTACCTGGTTTCAAAATATAATGATTTCGAAATCCTAATAAACCAATTACACGTTTTCAAAATGCTTGAATGTGGAGAAAACAGGAACTTCCCATTCTGCAGATTTTTTCTGCGAGTAATTTAATACTAAAACGTCTCGGACATATCTAGCTTCCTAAAGTGTCATGGCTTACCTCCCTTCGTTCTTTTCGTGCAATATGGTTATCGATCCATGATATTTCGTACTTCTTTTTAGTTCTTTATTTTTTTAGGTGTAATCTTTTGTTTTGCATTGCTATCGTCTTTCCTTTCTTTCAAATAAAGTGTGCTCTGTCACGCATTATGTAGCAATATAGGGGCGACCTAGATGATTGAAGCGTGAATCGCGCAAGCGCCCCTGTCTAGAATGAACACTGCAGTTTATTTGTCATTCTCCAGCTTCATCAGGACATTTATTCGCCAACTCTTCTTATTCTCAAGAATTTTCAAAATTCAAAGTGACGATTGCTTTAGCCAATCAGAAATTTCTAGATCCAAGGTAAGACGAGGAATGCAATTAGAATGGTTGTCGATTATAGGCCCGTTACTTAGCTGAAGCTCTTGATTCCAATGCCAAAAGATAATACTACGACAAACTAGTGAAACAAAATAACCTTGATAAAGAAACAACATCTTGACCCTTAACCTGACCATTGTTTTAACGACCTGGAGAAAAGGGCTTGGGAAATAATTGTAGTAAAAATACCTGTAAACAGCATATTTCCACTCTTTCAAGTTTTCTTCACTTTCAAACACGAATCGCATCCTTGAAGGTACACAAATGTATAGTTGCCGTCTGCAGATGCTATCAATTTGGTCGGTGATTGATTGATCTTTTATGGCCCGTCGACAAAGCTCATATTGGGCACTAAAACTTAAATGGAGCTTAACTACAGCCATGGCTTACTACTGTTAAGATAAATTAATGCAGGCATTACCATTAACCATAATTATAATGAGTGGGACGATAATAAAAAACTTTTAACAGAGAATCAAAAGTGTACCAAATTATACCACAAATAAAATATATATGTACCAAATTAAATAAATTATAAAAGAAATCTGTTGACGGAGAAATCATTAAAACCTATTCTGAGTTTTGTAACAAATTCAAAGTTATGTACGAAACATAAACATTGTTTCCAGATAAACAGACTGAAAGAGCTCCTTTGTGTACAAATAACTGAAATACCGGTCACGTATTGGCGCAAGATCAGCACATTAAATAAATAATTGATGCACTAAATAACATGGCACACAAAGAGGTGTCTTTTCTCCCCTCAGTAAGAGCGAGTGAAATATATATTGATATCTAATACGTAGGCGAGCAGGGAAAATTTCTTCAGAACGTGATGATTTAAAACCTGGCAGCCATGCTCCAAGGACTGGCCTTTTTACAGCGTGATTTCTTGTTGGAATTACAAAGATCATCCCACATTTTCTGCGAAACATAAATAGAAACAAAATGATTATGGGTTTAAATTCCGACTGTGGTATATCGGATGCAAATGTCTTGACTTAAAGCAGACCTCGCAGCTTGATCAGCTTTTTCATTTCCGCGAAGTCGCATCCGACTTGGTGGGCAGTAGAAGGCAACTTAAGTGTGTGTAACGATGCGCTTGTTGTTCTCACTTTTCATTGATGAGCGCCTGCAGCGTAAATAGCGAGTCAGTGAATATACATGTATAATGTAGCAGAAATAATCCTCAGAGGCTATCAATTCGAAACAGTCTAAGACTTTGCCGTTGGTAAAGAGAAAACCATCAAATGATACAGGATCTCAACTATAGATTAACTTTTTCCATAATTTCAGGATCGGCTTTTTAGGAAATACCCGGACGCAGCTGGCTTTACTTTTGGAACATACCTGTATATCACAGACTGGAAACCAGCATCAAATGAGTCAATTTTTACAGTGGGAGCTTATTTGAGTAGGACAGACCTTACTAGTGACAGAAACAAACACTATGTTCTTCCAGAGAGAGTGAGACAGACTTTCACCCATAAATTTGCGCCCAAAAAAACGTTTAGAGGGTACGTGTATATGGAATTGTTACGGCGTTATGATTTTCATAAAATGTTTTTTTAATGACTTTTTTCCAGTCTCGGACTGAGCACGAAGTGATCATGGTGAGCTTTTTGATCATGCTGTGTTTGTCGTCACCTTTTACCACGAGTACGTTCTTGGACTACATTATTAGTCCAGTACGCATGAAACTTGGTCTGAATGTTTGTCTTGATAATATCTTGTTCGATTTAAAAAATAGGTCAGATCAAAAGCTAGGTCACCAGTTTAAATAAAATAAAAAGCTGTATCACTAAGATAGTTACACACAAAATATGCGTAAGTTATAACATATCTTCAGAGAAAATGCATACATGAGTTTTACTGAAAACGTTCGTCACTGATTCGAGCGTATGCTTCTTCGTATCTACGCACACACACACAAAAAAAACGTAACTTTTGCTGATATCAGAATTGGTTCGAATTAGAACTAGAGCTATCACTAAACGTGGTTACATCCCCACCACCAGCTCCTTGTTACAAAAACAGGTCATTGCCACAGAATGGAGAATGGTTTACTACAAGAGTAAGAGTTGAAAATAGTTTAAGGGGAGATAATTCCACAACAAATCGCGGCATGAAAATTGCACATGCACAACTTCATACATATAGGAATACTGTGTAAATTTTAGTGGAGTACGTGTAAAACTGTTGGAGTTCTGCTTTGGACAAATTTGTGTCTACGGACAGACAGCCATGACGATTCCAGTATACCCCCCTCCACTTCGTTGTGGGGGTTTACTAATTAAGGGAGAAACAAATGATCGGCAAATTACACAATTGGACTGAATAAGATCGTCCCGGATGACATCTATCTTTAAATAACAAAGCTTCATTCAAGCTCAAAATATCAAGGAGAGAAGTTCAAATTGTCGCAGTGAGTATCATTATAATTTTGTAGTATCGCCTTTTTCTTTGTCTCGTCTGACTTGTTTTTTCTCTGTCCCCTTTATCGTTTTGTTGATACGCCTTTTAGTTCTTACATATATAAGACAATCAAATCTATCATTTCAGGTCAACTTCCTGGGACGTATCTATATAAAGGGACTAAATTACACAAATTTATTTGAGTTCTGCTTGACAGAGAGAGAAGAACGAATTTCAAGGAGTTCCCTTATAACTCAATACAGTGAGTATCTTGTTTGTGCTGTCTCGCCCGGCTATTTTGCTGTCTCGCCTGGTTGTACAGACTGTTCTCTTTCCTTCCAAGACTTTACTGATGTAGTCCCGCCTAAACTTTTTTTGTAGTCTCACCTGGATTTCTTTCTTGTCGGTATCTATAGCCACTGAGATTGTATAAACAAAGTATTATAGGTTTTAGATCAAGTACTCATATTTCTTTCGCTTTATTCATAGATTCCGATAATGGCTAATCAGTGCGAAGAATGTGGGGTTACTTTCCCAAAGCTTAGCTAACTTACCTAACACCGGAGATCAGAAAATCATTGGAAAAAATTACCATGCCACATATGCGGAAGAAGTGTTCATCCGTTCAAATAATCTGGTTAGACACCTGGAAAACACATAACTTCAAATGCTGGTCATTGTGAAGTATGTGGAAAAGCCTTTAGTCGTCCACATAATCTGCATCGCCACTTACGAGAAAAACACCAAGTAGGCGGAGGACAAAAACGACCAGTAAATGGCTGCGAGGAGAGTGGGCCTTTCAAAAATCGAAAAAGGACGACAACCCACATCAATAATTATCATACGTTAACAAGATCAAGGAGCAGCGGATTGAAAAGCTTGAGACCATCGCATCCAGTTACAAGGTCCATTTCAAAGATCTTGAAATGACAGAGGATGTATTAGTAACTTTGAAGAAACTATTTCAAAGCATTTGTCAAATCTAACAAGAGCTAAATCAACAAACCTCGTGAGGCTTATAGTCAAGAGTCCATCTCTGGATCCCATATACATTCCCTTCCTGAGGGTCAATGAACTGACAGCTGATAGATTCATGGCAGAGATTGAACGTGTGATTCAGTCCAACGAAGACTTTGTCATTGACTCGTGGCTCATTCTTGAAGTGGCAATTGTGGACTTGCAATCTGGAGGAGTCGGAAAGCGTTGCAAATATGTGAAATACAGGCAAGTTTTTGTGTGATAAGAAATGTATACTGCAGATACGAAATGACGATGATTTGTGCTGTGCTTGGGCTATAATCACTGCCAAGGCACGGTTAGACAAACATACCAAACGGGAAAGTATTAGAAAGGGCTATGAACCGCAAAGTCAGATGGCTAAACAGTTGCATAAACAAGCTCATGTTCCACTTGCCAAGTGTAATATGCAGGATATAAAAACATTCCAAAAGGTGCTTTCAAGCTATCAAATCCATGTTGTGTCCAAGGGGCATTTTAATGCTGTCATCTACAGCGGGCCTGAATCAGTAGGCAAAATATATCTGTAGAATCATGATCGTCACTTTGACGTGATCACGTCCAAGAGTTCCTTCTTCACAAAATGTCAGAAAGGATACGGTAACAAGGAACAGCATAAATGCAATGACGTGTGTCATGCTTAACGCAAAGTTCATGATCAGGACCAAGAGGACTGGATCCAATGTGACAAGTGCCAGCATTTCTTTAGAGGTCAAGAATGTTTCGACCTGCACAGAAGACCCACAGCTAAAGGGAACTCGACTTGTAAAAAGATCTACAGATGCAGTGACATTAACGGTCAACAGGGGGCTCGACAAGAACCATCAGTGCGGACAGATATACTACAAGCAGAGTGAAGAGTTTTATTCCGAAGGACACATGTGTTACATGAAACCGGAAGACAAACACTTTCAGCCAGATATGTCGATCGAGGAAGAACTTGTGGATGAAGAAGAAAATGCTAAAACCTTCATTTTCTTTGACTGAGTATTTCCAAGACGATTTGATTCAGTGTGAACAAGTTTATAATCCAGACCTCTACGGAAAGTGTACACATTGTCTTAAGGCTAACTGCGGTGTATACGAACACATACCTAATTTGTGCGTGACCTCGAAAGTGTGTACCCTTTGTATAGTTAAGACTGGTGACTGAACGATGTGGACAGAGAGAGTATATTTTTGCGGGTGAAAATTCATTGTATGCCTTCTGTGAATGGCTATTTCCTGAGGAAACTTATAATGCGACTGTTTTCTGTCATAATTTTCAAGGCAATGACTCCTATCCCCATCCTGCAGTACCTTTATAAGAATGCCGTGATACGTTCCGTAGTGGTAAAAGGAGCCAAGATCATGTCCCTCACTGTGCCTCATTGCAAAATCAAAATGATTGACTCCATCAGTGTCCTATGGCTTTGGCTAAATTGCCAGAGATGTTTGGGTTTAGTGAATTGAGAAAGGGGTACTTTCCCCACACGTATAATACAAAAGACGGTCAGGAAGTAATGATGAATACATTGCCTAATATCTCTTACTACACGCCTGATGGCATGAAACCTGAAGCAAGAGAAAAGTTTTTGATCTGGCACAAGCAAAACAAACATGATCCCTTCAATTTTTAGACTGAATTGCTGGAGTACTGCAGGTCGGATGGTACAGTGTTCTATACAATTTAGAAGGTTTTGTGGAGATCAAGGGCATTGATCCATTTGAACGTTGTATTAATGTAGAGAGTTTAGATATGGAGTGCAACACGCGAGAAGGGTCATTCGGACATTTGCGTAAAGTGTCGTCTCTGATCAGCGTGTGCAGTCCGCACAGGCTAATCCGAGACGGCACTTTACGACTACAGTAGATTTTGTGCCATAGTAGACATGCGAAAAACAGAAAATGGCATTAAAACGGAAAGTGCCGTCTCGGATTAGCCTGCGCGGACTGCGCAACCTGATCCGAGACGACACTTTACGCAGATGTCCGAATGTCCCTTTTCACGTGTTGCAGGCCATATAGTCACTCCTCTAGAACCCCGTGACGCTTTTTATGGAGGCCGTACAGAAGCTTATACTCTGTACAAAGAGGCTTCCGAAGAAGACGTTGACTATTTTGATGTAACTCCTCTGTATCCATGGGTCAACAAGACAGGAGAGATTCCCAAATGCCATCCAAGAATCATCACAGAACACTGAGGTTCTGTGGATCAATACGAAGGTTTAGTCAAATGCAAAGTCTTTCCTCCAAAAGGTCTTTATCATCCCGTTTTACCATCTAAAGTCAACAATAAATTGCTATTCCATCTTTGCAAAGCGCCCGAAGAAGGGCAAGAGCAAATACCTTGCAATCATTCCGGTGATAAGCACGCCTTTGTAGGTACATGGGTCACAGATGAGTGGAAAAAGGTTTGGGAAAAGAATACGCACTAGTGCAAATCTATGAAATATGGCATTTCGATGACGTGTCAAAGATCCTACCACCAAAACAGGAGGTTCGTTCACAAACTGTCAATACGTTTTTTTAAATTAAAGCAGGAAGCAAGCAGATGGCCAGAATGGTGTAAAACAGAGGACGACAAGCGCACATACATTGACCTTTATTATCTGGAAGAAGGTATCCGTCTAGAATACAAAAACGTTAAGAAAAATAAAGGTACATGCGCTTCGGCAAAATCGTGCTGAATTCTTTCTGGGGGAAGTTTGGTCAACGATCCAACATGTCCCAGGTAGAATTTGTGGATGACCCTGCCGTGTACTTCGATAAGTTGCCATCAGACAAGGAAGAGGTGACAGCTGTCATTTTTTTTCTGATGACATTGTGGAAATGAGATGGAAATATACACATGATTTTGTAGAAGCTAATGCCAAGATCAATGTGGTTATTGCTGCTTACGCAACAGCTCAGGCCCGCCTCAAGCTATATTCCTATTTAGAGGCTCTTGGGTCTAGAGCTCTGTATGCCGACACTGATTCTGTCGTTTTCTCTTGTAAATATGGGGATCATAAACCTGACGGACGAGGTTCCCCACAACAGAATCACGACTTTTGTCACTGGGAAGGGGGGCCTGAAAACTGCTTACCGAACCCACAGCCCGGATAAAATGGGAAATTACACATTGTGTAAAATCCGAGGTATCACTCTTAATTGTAAAAATAAACTCGATGTCAATTTTGATATTGCGAAAACGTTTGTCACAGAAAGGTAAGGGGCTACCGTATCAGTGGTGGACGCACACAAAATTACAAGAGACAGAGACTCTGCAAAATTCTCACCTTATCACAAAGAAAAAGACTACCGTTTAGTGTTTGAAAAATGGGTTCTTTGGTAACCAGTTTACGTCGTACCCTTATGGATATTGAATTTCATAGTACAGTCGCAAAGCCTTTATATGTATACATAAAGTTAAACATGTATTGTCTTTTTTACTTATGAATCTAGATTGTATATACCTAAATCCAATATATCTAACATTGAGCTCCTTTTTCTTGATTTCTTTATTCCGTACAGGAGAGATAGAGAGAGAGAGAGATGAGAAGGGATAAAAAAACCCGTTTCTTCATCTTGTTCACCAACAAGTTATGATCGTAATTGTCCCCTTAACACACGTAAAATGATTTGAACTAAAACCAAGAACGTCTGCTACTAGCGCCCTTTCTAACACCGTTTGTAAACCGCTATGCATTTTCAATTATGTCGTCAACTCGAACCCCTTGTAATAACTAGAGGCGCTTGAGCGCCTGCATCGCTCCAAAGGCCTGATTTTTCTGTAACGGCGAAGAGAAGTTTTTAACAATTACCATTCATTCCTGCATTTAAGGTCACTAAAGAAAAAAAGCTATGAAAAACACTGTGAGAAAGGAAGAAAATAACAGTGACCTGCATTTTCTTAGTTTTCCACAGTAATTTCTACCCTTTTTGATACAAGTTTCACTAATCTGAAGATTTATGTTGTCTGCAACATCTTTCAATTATGACCAGTTATGAAAATTTTGTCTTCTGGTTATAGTTAAAGAGGGTCTTGTGACAAACCATCAAAATATAGAAAGAATGTATTGTGGCAATTGTTTTATTGAAGTTGCAGGATCAGTTTGATTGGATAGCAAAATGCCTCATCACAACAGTAAAGCCGTGACCCTCTTTGCACTAGGTCACCAGTAGGTCAACAAACCTTTATCAGAACTAATAAATGTGCAGAGGTTCTCTTGTTTTATATGAAAAGGATTATAGATTATGTAAAGCAACCATCTTTAACTCTTTACCAAACGACAAAATTTGGGATGAGACCAAACTGAAAGCATTTGCAGACAACAATTTGAACACTGATGAAATGATGATTTCTCTCTTTGATAGAGTAGAAAACAGTGAGGGAAAAGGAGAAAATGCTGATAACCAGCATTTTCTTCTTTTCGAAGAGTGTTTTCCAGACTTCTTTAGGTTTGTTAAAAGTCAGAATTGTATGGTAAAGACTTACCACTATAGGAACTAACCTGCAATACATCAATGAAATCCAACGAATAGTTTAAGAGAAGAAATTTTCTAATATTTTACTTTATAGCATAAAAGGAAAATGAGTCTCCGATAAAAGCCATGTTTTTGACGGATCTTTTTTTTGAAGGAATTCTGTAGACCTCTATCTAAGGAACATTCCTGCAAAATAATAATGCTATCCAATTAGCAGTTTGGAAGGAGAAGATTTTTAAAGGTTTTTTACTTTGGTTGCCATAGCAACCAGAATTACTCATGGAACACAATTATATGAAGGAATTTGGAAGAGGACCACCTAAGGAACATTCCTGTGAAATTTGGTAAAAATCCAGTCAATAGTTTATGATGAGAAGTTTTTTAAAGAAAAAGTTTACGGACGCACGACGGACACAACGCCATGACAATAGCTCGCTGGGCCTTCGGCCAGCGGAGCTAAAAATTAATCTGCACGCGATCGATAACTGAACGACGTCACGCCCTGATGCCTTAAAATAGATCTGCTTAGGAAACAAGAAGATAAAATTAATCGATTCTGAAATTTTACTCCTCCGAGATATCATGTACGAGTTTGGAATAAAGAACAAATTCCACTACCTGAACGAGCATGACTAACTACTGAAAGCGGTGAAAAACACCAGTTTTTTAAATCTATCAACACTCAATAAGGACTAACTTTACCTTTTACCAAACAAGCCCCGTGTTTAAACAACTTTACCAGCATTTTCTTCTTTTCCCACTATGTTTTCTACTCTTTCACAGACGGTAGTTTCAGAGAAAAGGACGTTTAAAATCAAAGCTAACGCATGGACAGACGCCCGTCAGTCAAAGAACCTTGCAGATGATTTCACTGGCCTGCGTCTAATGGAACAAATATGTAACTACTAGCCAAAACTAGAGCTATCACTAAACATGATTATACTCCCACCAGCTCCTTGTCACAGACCTGGTCTTTGTCACAGAATGCAGAATGGTATAGTGCAAAAGTAAGAATGAAAAATGTTCAAGGGGAGATAATTCCCCCAACAAATCGCAGCAGTCATGAAAATTGCACATGCACAACTGCATAGATAAATAGGAACATTGTAAATTTAAGTTCAGTACCTTAAAAAGTGTTGGAGTATTGCTCCGGACACATTTGTGTGGCGATTCCCGTATACCCTCACCACTATGTTGAGGGGGGGATGAAAAAGCTTTTAGCATGGTAGTTTCTCCTCTGTTTTCCCCTTTATCGTATTACCCTAGGAAACAAATTTGTAGCAGAATTTCAAATAAAAGTCAAAATATAACACTAGCAGCGCATAGGTATTTGGGCCGTTACTTTTCTTGCTTCAACGCTTTCAGAAACAAGAAGATCGCGTAAGGGTGACTAGCCTGGGCTGCAGCAGCTTTTCCAGTAATGTCCGAGGCAAAAAGGGGGCATAACGGAAAGGATGTATTTGGGAGAAACCGGCTCTTCTAGCAGAGGTTTCCTCTTTGACAGCTTAAAACGACGCAAATTTCGAAGAACTGATAAATGTCTGTAGTAACAACAAATATGTGAGAAAATTAGTGCACTTGTTAAAGTCGATTGTGTTTTTCCGTGAATGTTTCTTTAAAGTAGCTTAATTGAATATGTGTATGGATAAGAAACTTTGACCGTGAAATAGCATGTTGTTTCTTTTTGAAAATGGATTTTATCATTTTAATATCTATTTTGTATGTGTGTGTGGGTGGGTGTGAGTGTGATATTAATAAAACAAGCAATTTCGTTGAAATATCCCCCGCCGAAAAAGACCTTTTTTGATACAAACGTATAAGAGGTATTGTGTTTTGCATGTACATGTGGCCTTTTTGTTATTGGTCCATGATGAAATAAATTTATCAAAGGGTAATCAGTCGAAAAAAGCCTGTGAATCTAAATGAAAATGTGCGAACATAAATCCGAAGTAAAAATTTACAGAGGGCAATAACTCCAAAAATATTGAAGATAGAGTTTTGTGCACTGCACTTCTCCTCATTTAGTTCTATATGTGTGTGAAGTTTTAAGTTCCTAGCTTTTATACTTTTGGAGATATATGCCAGACAGAAATCCAAAATAAAAATAACAAAGGGCGATAACTCAAAAATTACTGAAGACAGAGTTTTGGTTTTTGTGAAGGAGCACTTCTCCTTCATGAATTCTGTAAGTGTATAAAGTTTGAAGTTCCTAGCCTTTGTACTTTTGGAGATATGCTCCGGACAAAATTCCAAAGTGAAAATTTACAAAGAGCAATAACTCAACAATTACTGAAGACAAGAGTTATGATTCTTTAGCACTGCACTTCTCCTTAATAAGTTCTATATGAGTGTGATGTTTCAAGTTCCTAGCTTTCATACTTTTGGAGATATGCTCCGGACAAAAATCCAAAGTTAAAATTTACAAAGGGCAATAACTCCAAAAAAACGGAAGACAGGAGTTATGGTTGTTGTGCACTGCCCTTTTTCTCAATGAGTTCTGTATATGTGTGAAGTTTAAAGTTCCTAGCTTTTATACTTTCGGAGATATAATCCCGACAAAAATTCAAAGTAAAAATGTGCAAAGGGCAATAACTCCAAAAATACTGAAGACAGAGTAATGAATCTTTCACACTGCACGCCTCCTCAATGAGTTCTGTATGTGTGTGAAGTTTCAAGTTCCTAGCTTTCATACTTTTGGAGATATGCTCCGGACTTAAATTCCAGAAGAAAATATAGAAAGGGCTATAACTCAAAAAATACTGAAGATAGAGTAATGGTTCTTGTACGCTGCATGCCTCCTTAATGAGATCTATCCACTTGTGAAGTTTGAAGTTGATATCTCAAATACTTTTGGAGATATGTTCCAGACAAAAATCCAAAGTTAAAATTTTCAAAGGTCAATAACTCCAAAATTACTGAAAACAGGGTAATGGATCTTTCGCACTGAACGCCTCCTTAATGAGTTCTACATATGTGTGAAGTTTCAAGTTCCTAGCTTTTATACTTTTGGAGATATGCTCCGGACAAAAATTCAAAGTAAAAATTTTCAAAGGGCAATAATTCCAAAAATACTGAAGATAGAGTAATGGTTCTTGTACACTGCACGCCTCCTTAATGAGATCTATCTACTTGTGAAGTTTGAGGTTGATATCTCATACTTTTGGAGATATGCTCCAGACAAAAATACAAAGTTAAAATTTACAAAGGGCAATAACTCAAAAATTACTGAAGACAGATTTATGGATCTTTCACACTGCACGCCTCCTCAATGAGTTCTATACGTGTGTGAAGTTTCAAGTTACTATCTTCCATACTTTTGGAGATAGGTTCCGGACAAAAATTCAAAGTAAAAATTTACAAAGGGCAATAACTCCAAAAATACTGAAGATAGAGTAATGGTTCTTGTACACTGCATGCCTCCTTAATGAGATCTATCCACTTGTGAAGTTTGAAGTTGATACCTCAAATATTTTTGGAGATATACTCCGGACAAAAATCCAAAGTTAAAATTTACAAAGGGCAATTACTCCAAAATTACTGAAGACAGAGTTATGGATCTTTTGTACTGCATGCCTCCTCAATGAGTTCTACATATATGTGTGAAGTTTCAAGTTCCTAGCTTTCATACTTTTGGAGATATGCTCCGGGCAGAAATTCAAAGTAAAAATTTACAAAGGGCAATAACTCCAAAAATACTGAAGATAGAGTAATGGTTCTTGTACACTGCACGCTTCATTAATGAGATCTATCCACTTGTGAAGTTTGAGGTTGATATCTCAAATACTTTTGGAGATATGCCCCCGACAAAAAGCGGAAGGACGGAATGACGGACGGAGATTATTACCATATCCCCCGCCGCCTTTCGGCGGGGGATAACAATCAATTTGATACACAGATTATCGGAAAACAAATATTAGAACGATGATGTTGGTTTCCACACCAATCCAATCGACTATACCATTTTCATACTTTTGTGGGCTTCGAGTATTTTATAACTGGGTTTTATAATGGCAGTTTTCATTCGAAGGCTCTTGGTTCGATCCTAACTTGCAATGCTGTTCTTTTTTCTGATTGGCAGGGCACTACATATCTAAAGTATAGTACTGATGATAGCTGGGAAACAAATGAATCGTCGGCATGAACCTGATCATTGTTAATTTTTTTTTTGCTTCTCGTTCTTGTCCAGTTTTTAGCTCACCTGAGCACAACGTGCTCAGGGGGAGCTATTGTGACCGGTCATCGTCCGTCGTTCGTCCGTCCGTTAAGAATTTCTTGAAAAATCTTCTCCTCCAAAAGCAGACGGCCAATTTTGATAAAACTTGGCAGGAATGTTCTTTGGGTGAAGCTCTACAAAATTTGCTAAAAGAATTTAATTCCATCAAAAACTCTGCTTGCCATGGCAACAAAATTGCTGAAAATGGGAAAAAAATCTTTAAAAATCTTCTTGTGACAAACCATTAGGCCGGGAGCATTCATATTTTGTATGAAGCATCATTGGGTGACCCTTTACCAAAATTGTTAAAATTATTCCCCTGGGGTCATATTTGGACTTTGCCCGGGCGCACCCTATTTTACATAGGAACAAAGAAGGAAATCTTTAAAATCTCCCTCTGACAAACCATAATGGCTAGAGCATTCATATTTGGTATGTAGCATTATCTGATGATCCTCTACCAAAATTGTAAAAAATATTCCTCTGCGGTCATATTTGGGCTCTGCCCGGGTGCACCCTATTTTAAATCTTTAAAAAACTTCTTGTGACAAACCATAATGGCTAGAGCATTCATATTTTGTTTGAAGCATCATTGGTTGACCCCTTACCAAATTTTTAAAATTATTCCCCTGTTGTCATATTTGGGCTTCGCCCGGGTGCACCCTATTATACATAGAAACAAAGAAGGAAATCCTTCAAAAATCTTCTGATGACAAACCATAATTGTTAGAGCATTCATATTTAGTATGTAGCATTATCTGATGATCCTGTACCAAAATTGTTAAAATTATTCCTCTGCGGTAATATTTGGGCTCTGCCCGGGCGCACCCTATTTTGAAATCTTTAAAAATCTTCTTGTGACAAAACAGAAGGCCGGGAGCATTCATATTTTGTTTGAAACATCGTTGATTGACCCTTTACCAAAATTGTTAAAATTATTCCCCTTGGGTCATATTTGGGCTTTGCCCGGGCACGCCCTATTTTACATAGAAACAAAGAAGGAAACCTTTAATAAAACTTTTTCTGACAAACCGAAATGGCTAAAGCATTCATATTTGCTATGTAGCATATTCTGATAATCTTCTACCAAAATTGCTAGAATTATGCCTCTGCGGTCATGTTTTAATTCTGCTTGGGCGCACCCTATTTTACATAGAAACAAAGAAGGAAATCTTTTAAAAATCTACTTCTGGCAAACCATAAGGGCTACAGCATTCATATTTTGCATGTAGCATCATCTACTTACCCTTTATAAAAATAATTAAAATCATCCCCTTGGGGTCATATTTGGGCTCTGTTCCCTGGTGCACACTATTTCACATAGAATTATAGAAGGAAATCTTTTAAAATCAATTCCATCTAAAAACGAGAAATTGTTTGTAACAATCAATTTCTCCTTTCTCACAATTTTTTGTACCATATAGATCACTTATTTTAAATACATTTTAAAATGTCTTCTGCAATTTGTTTCAATTGGGAACGGTATAAAAATTTGTCGTCTGGTAATAGTTTAATCTACAAGTCAAAAAGGGAACAAGACACTGTGAAGAGAAAAATTGATATAGGCAGCAGTTTTTAGCTCCACTGGCCAAAGACAAAGAAGAAAATCTGTAAACATCTTCTAGTGACAAACCCCAAGGTATGCCTCATTTGAAAACAATTAATAGCCTGCCCGTGATTAACCATATAAGTTACAAATATACTCAGGTGAGCGATATAGGACCATCATGGTCCTCTTGTTTTTAAATTCATTTCAACCTTAATCCTTTTTACCTGATGTGCCAATTTGAGGCTCTTCCATTTTAGCAGCAAATAAAGATATGATGTCGAAAATATGGACAAATGAGGATAGAAATAATCTGACTGAGTGGAAAACATTGTGGTTAAAAAGAGAAATTGCTTGTTACGAGCAATTTCTCCTTTTTCCACAATATTTTTCAAAAGCTATCTGTTTTTGATACGTCAAAATGAGTATCTATGGAGTGAAGGGTTAAGAAACTATTAAGATTCGCAAGGTTGCACTGATTACGTTGGACAGAATATGCATTTCACTTTCTGCATGCAATCCAAGACATCATCATGGTTACTCGCACATTTAAATCGAGAACAAATCCCTTGAGTTTCTTTATCCGACACTTTTTATAGTTTTTTTTTTTAAATCTGTGTTTAATTACTTTATTACAATGTAACCCTTTATCTGATATGCCAATTTGAGGCTCTTCCATTTCAGCAGCAAATAACAATATGATGTCAGAAATATGGACAAATGAGGACACAAATACCTGATTGGGTGGAAAACATTGTGGGAAAAGGAGAAATTGCTCGTTTTCAAAAGCTGTCTTTTGTTAATGCATCAAAATGAGTATCATTTAGAGTAAAGGGTTAAACACTATCAAATTTTAACGGCATTTGTTTACTCTCTGGCAATAAAAAAGTATTTTCTAGAGTCGAAACGAAGAAATATAAATACAAATATTTTCAAATCATTTTCAGGTACCGCGTTCTTGAGGCAGATGCAGCTATCCGCCACTACAGAAGATGTCGGAACTCTTACCAGGGCAGAAACGAAACTTGCTTTCAGTTTCAACGTTATATGGACAATCATCTCTACAGAGTTTTTAAACCAATTGAAAAAAGAGTGTTACGATTACAACAGCACCTTGGCGTGTAAATTAGTTATTTAAGAGGGAATTAATCGTCATTTTAAGCCCCTTTCACAATTGGCGCACGAGCAGAAGCGACAACATATTCGTGCGTCTGATAAATTTTGGTTTGGATGGTAAACTGTTGCCGAAATAATCGCATATGAAAAAATATTCGTACGAAATTCGCGACCGTTGTGCAATGCAAACGCAGACGACAAATTAGTGTTGCTTAAAAGCTAATTTCTGTTCCTGAAATATTACATACATTGTGAGAAGAGGAGAAAATGCTAGTAAGCAGCAATTTCTCTTTTTCCCTCATTGTTTTAACTTTTGTTATAAATTTTGCCACCAACTTGATTATCACTAAAATGAAAGCCAAATCAAGTCATTTTACAGTGCAAATGATATGGATTGATTGATTGTATGGTGTTTAACGCCGTTTTCAAGATTATTTCAATTATATCACGGCGGCCAGTGCACCTATCCATACATTCCTGGAGTTTATTTTACTAGTATTTCGCAAAATTTTCTTTCCAAGCCACTGGCTGCTTTCCATGGAAGGAACAAGAATATCAGAAACATCTCTTTACCAGATGACAAAATTTTAGATAGATCTAAATTGAAATCTTTATTCTTAGAGTGTTGCCACCATCTTGATTACAACTAAAATGAAAGCTAGATCAAGACATTTTACAATGCAATTGATATGGAACGAATAAAAATATCATAAACATCCCTCTGCTGTATAGTTACTTGAAAAAGTTAAATCCTCTAGCAAACAACAAAATTTTAGAACCTTTACCTCACAATAACTTTTGATACCTCTGAAAGTGAAAGCTTTTGAAAAGATTGTGCGAAAAGGAGAAAATGCTGGTTATCAGCATTTTCTCCTTTACCCACAATCTTTTCTACACAATCAAAGAAAATCATTTGATATGAGCCACACTGAAACTGTCATCCACAAATGCTTTCAATTCGTGCAGGTCTGAAATTTTGTCTGAGGTTTTGTGGTAAAGGGTTAAAAGAAGATTTTTGTTCTTGAAATGGTAAAAACATTGTGAGAACAGGAGCAATACTGGTAAACAGTATTTTCTCATTTTTCCCACACTGTTTTCAAAGGCTTTTTCTGCATAAGGGTAGTTAAAACACAGGATTTTTTTGGTATTGGGTTACCACTAAGCCATCAAACTGAGCTGTAAGATTGATCTTCATCCCTATTCCTCCTCATTTCTCCTTAACTTTTTCTTTACAAACTGGATTTTCTCTCTCCCCCTTTATTTTAGTACCAGTGAATTTTTTCTTCAGTGTCCTCTTCATAGGAAATAACTTCCCAAAACCTGACAAAGAGCTGTCATTAATCAAAGCTTCCTTTCTAAACACAGCCAAAGAGTTTCCACTGCTTCAAACTATTCTCACATGTTTCGTTAACTTTACCCGAATTGCTTTCTAGTTGACTCTTTTGAATCGTCGTCATTTCTTCTCAATCTTTTGTGTTATGTTTTGAACAGATTCTGCAAGCCTTTAGCATTCCTAGTATGCCACAAATTTACAACCTAGATCTGGACTCTTCACAACTACACTGTAAAAATCAAATGTAAAAAGTAGCATGTCTGTTTGAATTTGAAGTCAATTTGTGCGATATGTACAACTCTTACAATGTGTGACTCAACTTTATGCAACATTTGTTATAGTTGCACATAGTAAAAATAAGCATCCCCCTTTTCTGCTTTGGCTGCCATGTTTTGCAAGAAGAGGGCCATGATTGCCCTGAAATCGCTCACCTGAGTCTACTGACCAAACATTAACCATTCTAGTTTCCCAGTGACCTAGTTTTTTATCAGAGATTACCCATCATCAAACACTTTTGAGATATCAATAAGACAAACAGTCGTCCAAGATACCATTAAGGCAAATATTCTGACCAACTTTCAAGAGTTTTGGACTGAAAATGTGGCCTCTAGAGCGTACACAAGGTTTTTCTAAGACTTGACCTAGTGACCTTGTTTTTGATCCCACATGACCCATTTTCGATCTTGTCCGAGATATTATCAAGACAAACATTCTGACCAACTTTCAAGAGTTTCCGCCTGAAAATGTGGCCTCTAGAGCGTACACAAGGTTTTTCTAAAGTTTGACCTAGTGACCTAGCTTTAGATCCCACATGACCTATTTTCGATCATGTCCGAGATATCATTCTGGCATACCCCCAGCTGGGCGGGGGTATAGAAATAGCCTAGCTGTCGCACTACAGGATGGTAGAACCCCACCAATGTGCCTGCTCGTTTGCCGTGAGCTGCGACCTGTGTCACTTGATGAAGGGGTCCTGGTGGTTGAAACACACCACTTTGGCCTGGAGTTGAGTTAAACAGGGGGTCAGGTGGGCCCGACCTGATCAATCGGCTGGTCATGCCAAGCCCTAGGGCACTCATTTTGGCACTTTATAACCATCTTTGATCTTATCTTTATCTGTAAGCAAATTTATATCCCTTATTTTTACCCATTTGCCTTAGAAGGCGGTGGCTCAAGGGTCAATCAAGTGAAAGTATAGGTATTTTACTGGCAGATGCAATGCCCTCGATAATGTTATATTAAGCTTGGTGTAGCGTTTGACAGGAAGGCATTTGTCTAGTTTAGCCTCTTCACTTGAGTATACCATCAATGTATCCCTGACATGTCCTGTGTTAGGTTTCCCCAGGACATGTCCCCTTGTTGGGCTCCGAGGCGGGTGGGGAGCATTGGTGCTGAAGGAAAAGAAAACACTATGGCAACTCAAAAAAAGGCCAAGCTTCAAGAGAAAAACCACCCTGAAGGAAAAAGGCCCCATTCAGAATCTGATTCTGATACGGAGCCTCCATCTTGCTCATCACCTTTCTTCCTTCATTTCCCTACTTTTATTGTTATAGAGTCCAAGGACCCTTCAAACCCTGTCACTAAATTATCCCCTTTTGTTGTAGAAAAACAGCTTCATAGTATTTTGGGTACTCCAAAATCTGTGAAAAAACTGAGAAACAACACTATATTGGTTGAAGTGTTCACAAGGCAACAGTCTGAAAATCTTCTAAAACACAACAAGTTTTTTCAACTGGAAGTAAACATTTACCCTCACAAGACACTGAACTCTAGTAAGGGAATTGTGAGGTGTAAGGAACTTTCCTTGTGTTCCATCTCAGAAATTGAAAAGGGCTTAAAATCACAGGGTGTTACAGGTGTTACCCGCATTTCTGTAAAAAGAAATGGCGAATTGAGGACAACTAATACATATATTTTAACGTTCTCGTCAGCAGTTCTTCCTCAGTCCGTGAAAATTGGATACATCTCGGCAAAGGTTGAGATGTATATCCCAAATCCTTTGCGCTGTTTTAAATGTCAACAGTACGGACATCATATAAGTAAATGCCCTCGAAATCCTGTTTGCGCAAAATGCGGAACAGAGGAAGAAAACCACAATTTCGAGACATGTTCAAGTCCTCTGAAATGTGTAAACTGTAAGGGTGCCCATGCAGCTTTTTCAAGAGATTGTCCTCTCTGGAAAGAAGAGAAAGAAATTTTGAATCTGAAATATACAAAAAACTTAAGTTTTCCAGAAGCACGACAGCTTGTCAAACAGCGCGCAGCTGATCAACCAAAATCTTTCTCTGCGACCTATGCCAATGTGACATCCCCTACGAAAGAGGACTGTCACACTTGTGTCGTCCTCGCCAAACTCATTTTATCCAAATTTCCTGAGATGACAAATGATTTAAAAGCCATTCTTCCACAATCTACCTTTGAAGTTCTCAGTCCTAATAAAACATCTCTGCCATCTGATAAATCCATTAACTCTGCACATAAAAAAAAAGTGAATTCTCCTCCTAAATCATCTTCCTCTTTGTCAAAACCTTCCGTTTCAAATACAAAACCTAGTGTGCCGAAATCTACAAAAGTTAACAACAGTTCTCCTAAAAATCTACCCCAACCACGTACTCGGGTTCAGTTAAATAAAGAGGGTTTGCCATCGGCCTCTACCTATAGTAAAAAGCCGACAAAGACAAATGAAGAAGTCTTTGAAACCCGTGTGTCTGACACGGAGATCTCGGAACTCATCGATTCCGACAAATCACTACCGGGTAAAAAGAAAAACCGTAAAGCCCGTGAGCGTAAAATCACAGTCAAAATTGGTCAACCGTCTGTCTCTCTATCTAATAAATTCGAAAAACTTGAAGAAATCACAGACGATAAAGGTCCAGAGGAGGAAAAAAGTGAAGAGGAGATGGAAGAGGAAGAGTCTGATGGCTCGGACTGCGAATCTCCTTGGGGTCACCATAGGTCTGAATGGAACAAAGACCTTGACTCCTGGCAAAACTCGACTCCCGAAACCAGAAGTGTTGAGAAGACACACATGTAAACTAAAATGAAAATCAACATACTTCTGTTTTTACTGCCTTTTGCATTGGTTTGCGGCCTCTTCTTTACTTCAGTTTTTATACTTTCATCATGCACTATGGATACCATAATCCAATGGAATTGTCGAGGTATAAAGTCAAATTTTGACGAACTTTCTCTTTTAATAAATGATCACAAACCAGTTGCTGTTTGTCTACAAGAAACCTTCCTTAAACAGGAGGATGATATTTCTATCAAATATCATTCTATTTACAATAAAATCTTTACCGAAGGCGAAAAAGCCAGAGGAGGTGTTTCTGTTATTGTTAACAACAACATTCCTCACAAAGTTATCTCTCTTAATACAAACTTGCAAGCTGTTGCCATTAGGTTATCTTTACACAGTGCTGTTACACTGTGTTCTTTATATCTGCCCCCGAATACACCTATCAATGAGACTAATCTGAATGATCTCATTTCGCAATTGCCATCCCCCTATATTCTTGCTGGAGACTTTAATGGTCACAATATTATGTGGGGTTGCGATGACACAAACCAGAGAGGTTTACAGTTGGAAAACTTCATTTCGAACAATTCTTTGTCGTTCATGAATGATAACATGTCCAAAACCTACTTGCATCCAGCAACTGGATCTTACTCTTCTATTGACTTGACCTTATGCAGCCCAGTCTTACTTCCCAATTTCACGTGGAAAGTGACTGAGGATTTGTGCGGAAGTGATCACTTCCCCATTATTTTTTCATCTACACAACCATCCAGCAGTGTACGACCACAGAAATGGAAGCTTTCGAAAGCCAATTGGAACAAATTTGAAACCCTTTGTGAACAAACCATTACACATGACAAATTTAGAGATTGCGATGATCCCGCAAAACTTTTTACTTTCCTATTGCTTGATGCAGCAAAACAAACCATCCCTCGGACCTCGACAAATCCAAAACGTCCTAACAAGCCTTGGTACAATGATGATTGTAAACAGGCTGTCAAAGACAGAAAACAAGCCCTTAGAAAGTTTAACCTTAGACCTACCATAGAAAATCATAATCTTTTCCGTATTTCCAGAGCAAAGGCTCGTCGAACCATTAGAGAAAGTAAGCGCAAGGCTTGGAGACAATATGTCTCTAAATTAAATAGTAGAACTACTACTAAGAAAACTTGGGACATGATCAGAAAGATCAATGGCAAAGGACAGCCCCCTCTTAATCACCTTCAAGTTAACAATACTTCGTTGGAATCACCCAAAGATATAGCTGATGCTCTTGCGGACACCTTTTGCAAAAAGTCTTCCTCTGTAAACTATTCTGAAAAGTTTCAGAGGAATAAAGCCCGAGAAGAAAAGAAAAGGCTTAATTTCAATTCTGCAAATTCAGAGCATTATAATAAACTCTTCACCTTTAAAGAATTAAAATCTGCTCTGAATAAAGCTCACGATTCTTGTCCTGGCCAAGATAAAGTTCATTACCAGTTTTTAAAACACTTACCTTTTACTTCTCTCTCAGTTTTACTTGACATTTTTAATGATATCTGGCAATCAGGTGATTTTCCTTCGTCCTGGCGAGAGGCACTAGTCATTCCTATCCCAAAACCTGGCAAGGATGCTGGTGACCCCACTAACTATCGTCCAATAGCTCTTACTAGTTGTCTCTGCAAGACCTTAGAACGCATAGTCAACGACAGACTTGTCTGGTATTTAGAGAAAAACAACCTCATCGTTGATGTTCAGAGTGGATTTCGGCGCCAACGTGGCACTATAGATCATCTGGTCCGCTTTGAAACCTTTGTCAGAGAAGCTTTTATTAATAAACAGCATGTAGTATCTGTCTTTTTCGACCTTGAAAGCGCTTACGATACGACTTGGAAATACGGAATTCTTAAAGACTTGCATGACTTTGGTCTTCGAGGCCGTCTTCCTCTTTTTATTTCAGCCTTCTTGGATGAACGTACTTTCCGCGTCCGAGTTGGTAATACTGTCTCGGGAGCCCGTGAACAGGAGATGGGTGTACCCCAGGGATGTATTCTCTCTGTTACACTTTTCAGTGTAAAAATAAACAGTATAGTTAAAGCTATCTGTCCTGGTGTAGACTGTTCCCTTTATGTTGATGACTTTGTTATATGCTTCAGATCTCGAAATATGAATATTATTGAGAGACAACTTCAACAGTGTCTCAACAAACTGCAATCGTGGTCTGATGAAAATGGCTTCAAATTTTCCAAGTCCAAAACTAAGTGCATGCACCTTTGCAATCTACGAGGTGTTCATCCAGACCCTGAGCTGTATTTGGACAGAACTAAAATTGAAGTCGTTTCCCAGTTTCAATTTCTTGGAGTCATCTTTGACAGAAAGCTTTCATTCCTTCCTCACATCACTGCACTTAAAAAGAAGTGCAAGAAGGCTCTTAATCTTTTTAAGGTTGTGGCCCATTCTGAATGGGGAGCAGACCGTAAAGTCCTCTTGCGGCTTTATCGGTCTTTAGTTCGCTCCAAATTAGACTACGGATCGATTGTATACGGATCTGCCCGTAAATCTTATTTGAAAATTCTCGATTCTATTCACCACGAAGGTCTTTGTCTTGTACTTGGAGCTTTCAGAACTTCTCCCGTCAATAGTCTCTATGTTGAGGCTAATGAACCTTCTCTTTCTTACAGGAGGGAAAAACTCTCACTTCAATATCTTTTAAAACTGAAGTCGAATCGTTTTAATCCAACTCATAAAGTTGTTTTTAAACCTCAATATAAAGATCTTTTTGAAAGGAAACCAAATGTTATTCCTTCATTTGGTATCCGCATGGAGCCCATAGTAGATAACCTTGGCATAGACACTGATTCCATTGCCAACTATAAAATCTCTGAAATTCCTCCATGGACATTAAACAGTGCAGAATTCAGACTTGACCTTGCATCTGACAAAAAGTCTGTCACGGATAGAACTGTGTTTCATGCTAGATACAATGAGATAAAGGAGCATTATTTTTCCTTCAAACCCATCTATACAGATGGATCTAAAGAAGGCAATTCGGTAGCAGCTGCCGCTATTTATGGACAAAGGAGCTTAAAGTGCCGCCTTCCAAACAACTCCTCTATCTTCTCTGCTGAAATTAAAGCAATTGATCTTGCCCTTAATCTAGCTGAACGTTCTAATTTCAACCGTTTCATTATCTTTTCGGACTCTTTGTCAACATTACAGGCCCTTTCAAATCAACAACTTGAGAATCCCTTAATCTGTAGTTTACTTGAAAGGATCTCACAAATTTCTTCTACGAATAGATTGGTGTTCTGCTGGCTTCCAAGTCATGTAGGCATCAAAGGCAATGAAAATGCTGATAGATCGGCCAAATCTGCACTTAACCTTCCCATTTCAGATCTTAAAGTTCCTCACACTGATTTTAAATCCTCCGTTTTAAAACATATCCAATCTTCTTGGCAATCCCAGTGGGATGCTGATGTTTTCAATAAACTGCATTCAGTTAAACCATCCCTTGGTGAATGGTACCCCGTTTACAGGTCTGTTCGTCGAGAAGAAGTGATAATTGCACGACTTCGAATTGGCCATTCACGCATCACACATTCCTGGCTCTTGAACAGAGATGATGCCCCTGAATGTGTTCCATGCAATGCAACCTTTTCTGTAAAACATATCCTATTAGATTGCGTTGACTTTCAGACAGTTCGTTCAAAATATTTCAACGTCGATAGTTTAAAGAATCTTTTTGATTCTGTCAGCGTTGAATCTATTATCGCTTTCATAAAGGAGATTGGCATTTACAATAAACTGTGATATTTACTCTCGAGTTTCTTACTTATCTTTTTACAATGTTCTTAATTCCTGTAATATTCATCTTTAATCTAAAACTGTTGAGTAGGCAGGGATTGCCCAGCCACACAATGTCATATTTTATATGAATATATTCATTTTTCATTTAAAAACCTCTTTTTCTAACCTTTTTATCACATTCTTAAATCTTATCATTTAAAACTTTTGAGTATATAGGGATTGCCCTGTATCTCGATAATGCCCTTTATGCATACCTTTTAATTCAGTTCTTTTATTATCATTAACGCATTCAAACTGTATTCATTTTAGGCAACTCCACTTTTATTAGCTTTTAACACAGATATGCGCGCTAAATGACCAAGGCTGTCGATGCGCCATAAAACAACATTCATTCATTCATTCATCATTCTGGCAAACATCCTGATTAATTTTCATGAGTAGCCGACTGAAAAAGTCGCCTTCAGAGCTTACACAAGGTTTTTCTAAGATTTGACCTAGTGACTTAGTTTTCGACCTGGCATGACCCACTTTCAAATTCGTCCTAGATTTCATCGAGGCAAATATCCTGACCAATTTTCAATGACTGAAAATGGGGCCTCTAGAGCGTACACAAGATTTGACCTAATGACCTAGTTTTTAGCTCACCTGAGCACAACGTGCTCAAGGGGAGCTTTTAGGATCACCCGGTGTCCGTCGTCCGTCGTGCGTCGTGCGTCGTCCGTCGTGCGTCGTCAACAATTCTTTAAACATCAACTCCTCCTAAACCGCTGGGCGGATTTTGACCAAACTTGGCAGGAATGTTCCTTTGGAGGTCCTCTTTAAAAACTGTTCACAGAATTTGATTCCATCAAAAACTCTGGTTGCCATGGCAACCAAATGGAATTTTTTAGCAAATTCTTTAAAAATCTTCTCTGAAACCGCTGGTCGGATTTTGAAATAATTTCACAGATATGTTCCTTGGGTGACCCTTTTCAAAAAATGTTCGTGAAATTTTGATTCGTCAAAAAATGTGGCTCTGGTGAATGGGGGCTTCTTGCACTATACAGAAATGAAGGAATTCTTTAAAAATCTTCTCCTCTGAAACCGCTGGTCGGATTTTGAAATAATTTCACAGATATGTTCTTTGGGTGACCCTTTTCAAAAATTGTTCGCGAAATTTTGATTGGTCAAGAAACATGGCTCTGGTGAATGGGGGCTACTTGCACTATACAGAAATGAAGAAATTCTTAAAAATTCTTCTCCTCTGAAACCGCTGGCCAGATTTTAAAATAATTTCACACAGATGTTCCTTGGGTGACCCTTTTCAAAAATTGTTCGCGAAATTTTGATCCGTCAAGAAACATGGCTCTGGTGAATGGGGGCTTCTTGCACTATACGGAAATGAAGAAATTCTTAAAAATTCTTCTTCTCTGAAACCGCTGGCCAGATTTTGAAATAATTTCACAGAAATGTTCCTTGGGTGACCCTTTTCTAAAATTGTTCGCAAAATTTTGATTGGCCAAGAAACATTGCTCTAGTGAATGGGGGCTACTTGCACTATATGGAAATGAAGAAATTCTTGAAAATTCTTCTTCTCTGAAACCCGTGGTTAAATTTTAAAATAATCTGACAGAGATGTTCCTTGGGTGACCCTTTCCAAAAGCTGTACATATAATTTTGATCCGTCAAGAAACATGGCTCTTGTGAATGGGGGCTACTTGCACTATACGGACATGATGAAATTCTTTAAAATTCTCTTTCTCTGAAACCCCTGGTCAGATTTTGAAATAATTTCAGAGAGATGTTCCTTGGGTGACCCTTTTCAAAACTTGTTTGTAAATTTTGATCCATCAAGAAACATGGCTCTCGTGGATGGGGGCTACTTGCTCTTATACAGAAATGAAGAATTCTTAAAAATTCTTCTTTTTGAAACTGATGGTCAGATTTCGAAATGACTTTTACAGGTGACCTTTTGAAAATTGCTTGGCAAAATTATAAACTTTGTTCCAATGTTTCAATACCTCAAAAAAAAAAAAAAAAGAATATGGTCATCTCAAAAATTCAGGTGAGCGATCCAGGGCCATCTTGGCCCTCTTGTTTACCCAACATGAACCATTTTCCGACTTGTACGAGATATCATCAAGACAAAAATTCTGACCAACTTTTAAGAGTTTTGGACTGAAAATGTGGCCTCTAGAGCCTACAAAAGTTTTTTCTTAGATTTGACCTACTGACCTAGTTTTTGACACGTCATAACCCATTTCCATACTCGTCCAAGATATCATCCAGGCAAACATCCTGACCAACTTTCATGAGTATCTGACTGAAAATGTGGCCTATAGAGAGTACACAAAGTTTCCCTAAAATTTGACCTAGTGACCTAGTTTTTGACCCGACATGACCCATTTTCAAATTGTCCGAGGTATCATCAAGACAAACATTCTGAAGAACTTCCAAGAGTTTTGGACTGAAAATGTGGCCTCTAAGCGTACATGAGGTTTTTCTAAGATTTGACCTAGTGACCTAGTTTTTGAGCCCACATGACCCATTTTCGAACACGTCCGAGATATCATCCAGACAAACACCTTGACCAACTTTCATGACTATCCGACTGAAAATGTGGCCTCTAGAGCGTACACAAAATTTTTCTAAAATTTGACCTAGTGACTTAGTTTTTGACCAGACATGACCCATTTTTGAACTCGTCCGAGATTTCATCAAGGCAAACATCCTGACCAACTTTCATGAGTATCGGACTGAAAATGTGACCTCTAGAGCGTACACAAGGTAAAAAGTTGAGGACAGACGACGGACACAGCACGATCACAATAGCTCATCATGAACACTTTGTCCTCAGGTGAGCTAAAAGAATTCAGACAATTTTTAACCCTTTACCAAACAATCCCTGGTTTTTACGACCCTGAGATAGAAATCTCTGGAAAACGTGGGAAAAGGAGAAAATGCTACTTACCAGTATTTTCTTCTTTTTCAGCAATGTTTTCTACCCTGCTGGACACAAGTTTCAGTTTTAAAGTTCCATTTATATTGTCTGCAATTGCTTTCAATTTGGACTAGTCTAATATTTTCTCGTTTGGTAAAGAGTTAAAAAGGGTTCACAACAGTGTTTAGAGAACTACTAAATAATTTTAAAATCTGGCAGATTGGTTCTGGCCATGGCAATCAGTTTCCCAAGAGTTTCCCTTCCTGTTGCCATGGCTCATGGAATTAAATTTTGTAAAGATTTTTAAGGGGACATAAAAAGGAAAATTTGTTTCTAGTTTAGTCCAAATCGACAAAATTATTTAGATGTTGAAGGCAATTGTTGAAGACTTCCGACACTTAGCGATCACAAAAGCTGGCCTTTTGAGAATATTGTAATCAAGTGAACATAAGAATAAAAAGTAGTTTACGTTTTTACCAGATATGTAGAAAATACATGTATTGCGATTAAGAGAAATAGCTCATTGTGAGTAATTTTTCCTTTTGACAAAATAATTCCAAAATACGTCAAGACCAGCTAGGTTTATGCAAGGGATTGTTTGGTAAGGAGTTTAAAATTACTGATAAAGGTAAAATTAGTACTGAAGTAGAATGTAGCGAGACCAGTAGTCCATGTTGATGACTGACTAAACACTTAAACACTCTAATGCTAGTTACCTCTTTCCAAATTAAAGAAATTAACAATTAGAGATAGTAAGTCACATTATGGAGGTAAGTGTGGCATCTTATCTATGGATATTACTTCACGTACTTCTTGATATTGCATAGTCACTCATTTGGCAGTGCTATAGCAATCAACATCCAGTTATGACGTTAGCTCAAGGCACCTGTATACTCTTGCTCAGGAATAATGTGCCCTAAAAACACTATTTTCGCAAAGCGTTTTTCAGAGGCAAGGAAATTTTGAAAGTAATAGAAAGACAGGACAGTTCACAGGACATGATGGCTTGTTTGTTGCAGTTTGTGAGATGAATACATAGCCACTTCAACTAGAACATGCAGGTACAAATTTTATTGGTAAGCTTTTTATGGTAGTTTTTTTTAGTCTGTAAGGAAAACATTGACTGAAAAAGAGAAAAAATGTACATCATGCAATTTCTGTTTAACCTCTAACTCTTTACCAGACGATGCCCTCTTGTAATGACCCTGGGAAAGAAGCCTTCTTAAACATTGTGGGAAAAGGAAAAGATGCTGGTATATCAAAAATAAATTTCAATTTTTGAGTCACAATTTTTTGTCGTCTGCAAAAGCTTTGAATTTGGAAAGTTGAGAGTTAAGCTTTTCAAGTCATCTTTATTCAAAATTGAAGTTCGTCTGTCTGGGTACCATTACAAGAAACAGAGAGAATATTCAAGAAATCTTAACAATGTAGATTTGAAAGGAATACATCCTATTCAGAAGAGCTAAGTAATTGGTTGACTCGATAAAAGCAAAGTTCAATCACAATAAGATCCTGCTAGTGGAATTTTATGCATCGGTGCATTCAAAAAAAGGGCCTATGCAATATTTCAAGCACTCTTTCGTCATAAGCCATGCACTGCCATCATAGTTGAAATAAATAAACATACCATTTCTAGTTCCTGACTCCTGCCTCTGCTTTAGTACACTTGCCAAGGATTCTACAGGAGGACTAACAGTTTTGTTGAACTTCTCTTGTACAGTATGTTTAATTGGCAGGAGTAACTGCTGAACAGTTTTCTGAATTCATGAAAAAATACTTAATAGTAATCTATCTTTGAGGACGAGGACACTTCAAAGTACAAACTAAGTTTAACCAAATATTACGAAGGGAAAGATAGCAGTCCTCTGTAATCAGCACAATTACCATGTTATTCAAGCAAAGAAAGATGAATCTCTACAGCTACAGGGTTCTCACTAGGAATATAATTCCAACAGTCAGTGACTATTGGGTCCAAGTTTTCAAGAGTCAAAACATCCAAGTCAAAGAGAAATATCCAAGGGTAAAAATTACTTGGTTATCATGAAGAGATAGGGGAGTGATAAAGGCAAATATTTAATTATTTCCTTTTTTTATGGTAACAAATGACAAACAAATACCTCGCAGAATCCAAAAAAATTCAGAATATTTAATTGTCTTGTCATTTTGCACTCGTCCATAGTTTTTCCTAATTTTTATACTGATAATACTTTACACAGAAATTTGTGTACACACAGTTATTAATTTATTGTTGAAATCTATCATAAAAAATGAAAAGATAGTTTTAAGTGCCTCTGATCTGTCGATGTTTGAAAATTTTGTCAATTTTCTATCAAATGTTTCAGAAAAAAAAAACTATTAACCCATAACCAACTACCCCTACTTTTGACGCCCCTGAGAAAAAAGCTTTTAGAAAACATTGTGGGAAAATGCTGGGAACCATTTTCTCCTTTTCCCACAATGTTTTCTAACCTTTCCAAATCAATTTTCAATTCACTTTTATTTTATCACCTGCAAATGCTTTCAATTTGGACAAGTCAATTATTTGCTTGTGTGGTAAAGAGAAAATTGATAAATGATGATTCATGGTTACTATATTCCTATCTTATCCCCTCCACAAGTTCAGATGCCTCTAACTCATTCTCCATCAAGACAACATTAATGAAATCTTGTATATATGCACATTTTTCTAGTAGATAAGCTTTATCTGAAATAAATGAAAACAACTAAATCTTGGCTCTAACAATGTAGCCCTTGCTTGTATATTGTATCAAGCCAGGGCTATTAGGCACAAAGACCAATATAATGTAACAAACTATCTTATTATAATATTTACTTAACATTTTCACCTTTTGAGCATTCTAGACTTTATTTTTTCTCCAAGCCCAGTAATCAGGTACATGTACCTACATGTACATGTTAATGGCTAAACGTAGTCTGTTATCAAGTAAAATAGAACAAAAAATCTGACCTAATTAATATTTGGCATGCCCAATTCAAAATTTAATTCACAATGCAAAACTTCACTTATTCAACAGATGTCAAATCGCAATTCACCACCTAATTTAATTAGATACACAACAGACTTCAGGCACACGAAAAAATATGGTGGGAAAAAGACCATATTGTAGTTTTCCTCATTTTAGCTTTCTCTTAATTCTGAATTTCTATTTGAACTACAAGTTCATTCAAACTTCACATTGTGTAATGTACATGCAGTATTGTCGTATAAACATTTGAAACGCACGCAACAACATGTAAATAGATGCAAAAACCTCGAAACGATTCTATTTTACATCTGTGCATCCATCGACAAATACTGACACATGCCACACTAACCTCCATTATGTGACATACTGTCTCTAATTGTTAATTTCTTTAATTTGGAAAGAGGTAACTAGCGTTAGATTGGTTAAGTATTTAGTCAGTCATCAACAGGAACTACTGATCGGGACTGTGTGGTAAAGGGTTTTAATCAAAATATTTACCCCAACAAATATGACAAGTTAGTAGAATCCGCTGTATCAGTAAGTCATTATGATTTGAGACAGTCGCTCACTGTTCATCCACACATGTCTGCGACAGGTGTGGAAAGTACCCCGTTTGTGTGAAATTTACAGTAGCAAGAATGACAGTGCAATCAAAAGGCACTTGTTTTTTCTTACTAGTTTGCTAAGCTTGACTCACTGATCGTTTACAGCCAGGGATAATTTTTCCCTTAAAAAATACGTTAGAAACAGCTAAATTTGGGTTTTTCTATCGGTTTGAAAGTGTCATTTCACCGAGCCTCGAGTGTTCGTATTCCGTGATGATAAGGAAACATCCCGATAAAATTAAAAATTGAGACCAGAATATGAGCTAGAAATTATTTGCCTTCATAAAAAAATCTTTTTTGGTCACTGTCATATGAAAAAATAACTTGGATAACCATTTTCATGTTCAATGTGGATAAATAAAGAACACGCCGTCGACCTTCATGTGCAAACATGGCGCTACCTAATTCCGGTAGTTCGGTAGTAGGAAGTCGAAGTTCTTTGCATTTTTTGAGAAGGAACATCGCTTAACATCAAGAAAAAATACGTAGATTACTTTAACATTTGATAATTAGCTTATTTTCTGGTGTATTTGTCTTGTATTTGTCAGAAATTCAAGGCCAATGAAACGTTCGAATATTGGTAAGGGTTGCGAGCAGAAATACCGTGTGACGTCATCAAAATATGTGTTCTACGAGATGTGCACAACAATCACCGGTTCAAGGACACTCACGGAATAAGGACACTCGACGAAAATTTAAAAAAAAAACTTAGAAGATACAAGGAAGAAAGCTTTTAAGTTGACATCTTGAATAAATACTAGAAGTGAATTCAAAATACGAAGACAACAAATTTTCCTACATAAATTTTGGGCGGATTTTATCCAAAGTATTGCTTCCCAGGCAAATTTGGGGTAATACCTCAAGGGGGCGATTTTTTATTTAAACCTAGAAATCCACTTACAATTAGTGTGGTCCGCTATTAGAGCTGGATAAAACCTTCCGTTAAATCTCGTCGATGTCTCTTCTCCTCTCCTTCCATCGTGGTTTGCAACAGCCAAGCATTTTCTTGGGACCAAAAGCCAGGAAAGATTTTTAAAATTGTTTCCGAAACTTTGCCCGACTTCGAGCACATGGAAAATGTCGGAAATTACCGAAACTTTCCGAAGTTATTTCTTAAATTTAATTTGGAAAGGAATGCCGTGAAAATATGAATTAATAAGAGATTTCTACCGGAAAAATGATACAAAGAGTAACAGAAGTTGAACAGGTGCAAAATATGATCCGTTTGAAACGTTTTTTTCAGTCCGGTTTACGCCGTAAATACACGAACCATCGGAAATCCCTGATCGCATTAGGTGGAACCCGCAAATTTGCCAAATCGGAAATCCCTGATCACATTTAGGTGAAACCCGCAAATTTGCCAAATCGAAAATCCCTTATCACAGTAGGTGGAACCCGGAAATTTGTCTAATTCGTCATCTATTTACGTCATCCAAGAGTCACGGGGATCATGAGTGACGTAAAATATCGAAAGGTATTGCTACAATGTGTAAAATAAGCGATTTATCAAAAGTAAAATTTCAACGTCTGTAAGCGTTTGCTTTGGCCGACATATATTACTTTTACAGCTATTTGCATGACGAACACGGGTAAAATTGTAGGATTAATTCGTCCATATTTTTGTTCGCGTTTTTTTTTTTCAGCTAATCCATTCCTTTTGCAATATCTTTTACTTGCTCATGGTTGACCCGGCACCCTACTCAACCTGGCTGGCACCAATTCATAATCAATGATTATGAAATATGAATACTAAAACAAACGATCCTTAAAAATATCAAAAAGTTTTAGACTATTTCATTTCCGTTATGTGTTAGATTTTTCCATCAAGAATTAGTGATTTTTGCTGGAAAATAAGCAAAATCCCTGTCAGTCAATCAGATTCAGGCTCCCAAGGGCCTCTTGTTCCGCACACCACTTAATTCAGGACACAAAGATAAACTTTATTGAGGCAAAATTTATTGTTTTTGTTGAAGACTTATACCAATTTGCTACTTGTCAACTCATGAATTATGAAATCAAATTCAGAATCAACTGCAAAGACTTTGTGCACTGTACGCAAATTTGAAAACTTTTTTATTTCTGGCTGTTATGTCAGGATCTAGGGAAAAAAAACTTGGTATGCTTCCATCGCTTGATTCAAATGGTGGGATTTGAAACTTTAACGTAGGAAACATTGTTGGAAATTGAGTAAACGCCTGTTGACAGCAATTTCTTCTTTTCTACATATGTTTTCTACTGCAGACATGCATATTCTGTCTATTGTAAAATTTCCTTGACTTGATTTTCTTACAGAGATGGCCTCTCTACTGAAACTTTAGAGTCATTCCACTACGCATGTTGATAACAAAGTTCTGTATGTGTACAGCACGTAACAGATTGCCACAATCAAAGTGAGTACTTCTTAGTTGATGAATGATCTCTCCTGTCCCAGAATTTTAATGAAAAGGATCGGCTTGTTCATACTATAAACTTGAACTGTGTAGATTTGATTAGTTGGGAAAAAAATGACTCCATATAGAATGCATTTTTATATCACCTGAGAACAATGTGCTCAGGGTGACTTATTGTGTTTTAATTACTATGTATACAAGTAATATATATGTCATCTGTCGGCACAGAATTCATTATTATTTTTTGTACAGTCTAAAAGCCAACATTTATACCTGATCTTGGAGAAACTTTATCCAAGTTACATGTATTGCATTCAATAAAAAATTGGAATAGTTAAGTATGCATCAGCATGTTGTTTACGCTCTTCAATATCCACAATTATCGTGGCATACCCAATTATCCTGAATGATCTTTTATTTCATGCCCTGTAAACCTGTTTACAAACTGTATTTGAATTGACAAGAACATTCTATGCCACGGACAACACTTTGTAGAAGAAACCTGCAAACAAAAGATTAATTGATTATGAAGAATATTTCTTATGCATTGATCCAAGCACCAAAAGATGAGTTGGTTTGTCTAGGGCTTTTAAATGTTGTCCAAGAATCTGCTTACACTTTTCCAACACATGAAGAAAAGCAGTTGATCTATGTGGAATGAACAGCTTGTGGTTATGATAGAATAATTATACCCCCCACAAACGAAGTTTGGGGGTATACTAGAGTCACTCTGTCCTTCCATCTGTCCCCTACAAACTACAGTCATATTTTCCTTAAAAACAAAAGTCGTACCTAATTCATGCATCAGAGGATGTATATTTTATCTGAATTTGTTAATCTACCCTATTGGCAGTTGTAAACTCAATGGCCGAAGGACACCTACCTACAGATGAGTCCGGAGTTCAAATCGGGCACAATTTTTTTTTTTTTCAACTAGATTTCCTCCACTATCTTAACTTCTATAAACATTGATTTAGTCAGAAATTTAATTTGTATCAAGAACCTGTTATTTGACTTCAATGTATATGTGTCAGTGACTTCAGAAAGGGGTCCTAAGAAAAAAAATGGCTTCTTTAGTTTTTCTCATAATTGGGTACGACTACCTGTCTAGAGCACAATCTACCAAGCCTTGGCATCTCAGTCGGTAGTGTACAAGACTTGAGAACAGAGGTCATTGGTTTGATACGCAGCTCGGCCAATTTCTCCAAAGATTGGTGATAGTCATTGGGCAGGATTCATTCCTCTCTCTCTCTCTCTCTCTCTCTCTCTCTCTCTCTGCTGATCATTGTTTTGATGATGATTATGTGGGAAAGCAGCCAGTAACTCAAAAAAAATATTGTGGGGAGTACTGGTAACAAGATTTACAGGAAAGCATGGATAGGTGGACTGGCTGCGGTGATAAAACTGAAATGATAGTGATAAATGATGTTACAAGACAACATACAACTAGTGCATAATATGTACATGTATATTCCTTTAATTAACCCATTACCACACAATCCCTACTTTTGACGCCCCTGATAAAAAAGCCTTTAGAAAACACTGTAGGAAAAGGAGAAAATGCTGGTAACCAGCATTTTCTCCTTTTCCCACAATGTTTTCTACACTTTACAAAACAAATTTCAAATATTCAGTCACTTTTATTTTGTCGTCTGCAAATGCTTTCGATTTGGACAAGCAAAAAATTTTGTCGTGTGGTAATGGGTTAATACACTTTTGTTTCTTCCACAATCAAATCAGAGCTATACCTAACCAGCTATTTTTAGATTTACTAACCCCATTTCACCTTTCGTTTAGGATATATATTTAAAGCAGAGGAAAATGTGCTTTTTTCAGCAGAATAACAAATATAGTAAATTGATATGCAATCAACTTTTCAAAGTTTATACAATCGGGTGCAGTAGGTCGACAAACCTTTACCAGAACTAATAACACTGTGTTGTAGGCTGTACGGTACGAAAACACTTTGTCTATCTTATGTTTTAGTTGCACGACATTCGCGTGCTACTAATACCCATTTGAAGGAGATTTCGAAAGTGTTGTTCGACACTTCATGGAACAAAAATAGCATAAGGGCTTTTGGATATACAATAGTATTGCTCTCCTGTATATTCTAAAAGACAAACTTATATCAAATAAGATGCCACGGAAATTATTCGTGTTTTGAAAGTGTTTCACTAATCATCGACTCTTCTATCAAAATATGGGAAATTAAAATTTCTTCGGTACTTCGCGAACGGGTCTGCCTTTTCACCTATTAGATGTAGTCCGGGTCCGGACATTCGGGAAACGATAAGAATAAATAAAATAAAAAACTTTATGAGATAACTTATGGGTAACATTCGATATCATAAATACAAATCCATGACCCGTATATTATGAAATCAAACTGTACAATGGTAGATGAAAATTGTGAATATCGATCACACGGAATTCGATCTTACGATTTTTCCTTTTGGGGTAAAAAAACAATTACGTATTTTTTAAACAATTACGTAATTTTTACTAAAGTCCATCCCCGGTTCCTTTGGTGGGTGTCGGTGATAAGGGAGACTGTCTCGAACTATTGGTGCCAATTTTCAGGATTCTGGATTAACGCTAAGTTATGTTATATTCAGAAAAGAATACATTCATTTCAAGCCAATTGTGTCTAAACCGTACATACATTGTGCTTTAAATTGTGTCTAAACCGTTAAAAAAATATTCTTTCTACACCGCTGTGAAATTGTTGATGTGGACTACACCGCTGCATTAGCGACATACAAAACAAATGTTTTCGGGTCTTTCTAGACATTTCACAAAAAATACCTTAATCATTGGAAAGCGCGTGATGAATACCTACAGAAATAACAATCTTCATCCACTGCATTGGCTTCTTTTCCGTTCTATAACTAAAAACGATGCAAGTTCCTCGCTTTAAATTTAAATTTTACCGAATGGCAATGTTTTACGCCGATATAACGTATCGAATAATGGCACTGGCTCTTTGCTATATAACACCGAGGCTTACCACATCATTCCCCCACAATATAATATAAGTATCATGACTCGAAGGTTTCAAGAAAAAAAGTTATTGATGATAAAATGTGACAACCACCTTTCTCCATGTAAACAGTCCGCCATCTTGGAAGTGACTACACATTTCGCACCGTACAGCTTACAACACAGTGAATAAAAGTGCAGGGGTTCTCTTGTTTTATATGAAAAGGACTATTGATTATGTAGCTACCCTCTTTAACCCTTTACCATATGACAAAATTTGGGATGTGACCAAATTGAAAGCATTTGCCGACGACAAATTAAACATTGATGAAATGATGATTTCTCTCTTTGATAGAGTAGAAAACGCTAAGGGAAAAGGAGAAAATGCTGATTACCAGCATTTTCTCCTTTTCTAAAGACTTGTTCTTTAGGGTCGTTAAAAGTCGGGATTTTGTGGTAAAGACTTACAATTAGGAACTTATCTGCAATACAAGTATGAAATCCAACGAATACTTTGAGAGAAGAAATTTTTCAAAGACTTTACACCATAGAAGGAAAACGAGTCTCACATAAAAGCCATGTTTTTTGACGGATCATTTTTTTAAACAGGAATACTGTAAACCTCTAAGGAACATTCCTGTAAAATAATGCTATTCAATTAGCGGTTTAGGAGAAGATTCTTAAAGTTTTTTTTTTTCTACTTTGGGATTGCCATGGCAACCGGAATTCTTCATGGAACACAATTATTTGAAGGAATTTGAGAGAGGACCACATAAGAAACATTCCTGTGAAATTTGGTAAAAATCCAGTCGATAGTTTCTGAGAAGTTTTTTAAAGAAAAAGTTTACGGACGCACGCACGGACGGTCTTACGAGACGGACCTTGTGAGGTCGAATTGCTCTTTATTCAATACATCCAAACAACCCCATAAGACCATCTTTTCGTAACCCCACAAGCCTAACCCAACCCTAACCCCATACCTACCAGATGGACGGAATGAACCCCATGGAGACATTACCCTTAACCCCACAATGTCGGGCTCGTAAGGACGCACGACGGACACAGCGCCATGAAAATTGCGGATTTTCGTAATACTAGTCACTAAGAGTTGTCGTTCGTGCGGGACGGTATATAGACTTCCGGTTTCGTTAACAGCTATGGTTTCTTGGAGTTGTGGCCCTTTGATGATTCTGGACAAATTTCTTTCAAACTTCATGCACTCAGCAAAGATATGCATATCATAAATTGTTCTTAGTTAATGAAATAAAATTTCCAAGAGCTAAACCCTTTTTTGTCGTTCTCTTTATGACGGTGCCCTTGCTGAATTGATGAAAATAAATTATACTTTTGATAGAATACTTTTAACACAGCTGCCCGTCCGTCGGTCGGTCTGTAGCTTTTTGTCCGCTCTATTTCTCGTAAACTATTTGACGAATTTTATTCAAACTTCACAGGAAGACTCAGTATCAAGCAGAGATGTGCATATGAAATGTTGGTTATGGTTCATTGATTTTTCACTGAGTTACGGCCCTTTCATGAAATTTCTTGTCCGCTCTTTTTCTCATCAACTATTGGACAGATATGTTTCAAACTACACAAATAGACTCAGTATCAAGCAGAGATGTGCATATCCTATTTTGGTTATGGTTTATTTAGGTTTCATGGATGGCCCTTTGATGATTCTGGACAAATTTCTTTCAAACTTCATGGATAAACTTTGCTCAGCAAAGACATGCATATCATAAATTGTTCTTAGTTAATTAAATAAAATTTCCAAGAGCTTAGCCCTTTTTTGTCGTTCTCTTTATGACGTGCCCTTGCTGAATTGATGAAAATAAATTATACTTTTGATCGAATAGTTTTAACACAGCTTCTATGTCATGCTTACTTTCAAAAACTATTACACCAAATAATTTTTTTCGCAATGATTTGCATACAATATTTTTGCCTTTTCTAAATTCTTAAAATCAATTCAGCAAATGTGACTTACCTCCTATAGGTGGGTACTGGTAACAAACCTTTACTAAGTTTGCTTTAAGCCTGTCTCACACAGAACACGGTTGGGCTCACGGTTCCAATACGGTATACTCGGTTATACACGAGTTGACTGGTACGAGTATTGAGCTCCAACCGTGCCTGGGGATGAGTTGGTACGATTTAGACTCGCATGTAGCACGAGTGTGTACGAACAAAGCACGGAAATACTCGGTCAAGCAAGGTTTGTCACGGTCTGAACACGATTTGCAAACGATTTTCATACGATTGTTGCACGGTTTCAAGTACGGTCTTGTACGGTCTGTTACGGCCTAGTATGATTAAACACGACTTTTACTCGATTAACTGGACATTTACAGGGTTTACATACGGTCCCGCCGACTTTTGTTCGAGTTATGCTCGAATTATCACACATTCGTGTATGTTTTGATATAGGTTGACTCGTTTTGATGGCTTAGCTTCATAAATTTTCGAATTTTCAACAGAGAAGTTATAAAAATGGCAGATAACAGAATAAGGGAATTAGAAATCATAAGACTGATAGACATTGAGATTATTTTGGCCAGAAGGCGTGAGGGGAGACAAGAACAAGCCAACAGAAGGAGAAGAAGAAGGAGGCAAGTTTGGACTAGAGAATGGCTCAACAGAAGGGTCATGTTTGGTCGGAGGGCCTTGGTGGCCCTTTTTGTATTCTCGCTGGGAGAATCTTCCATATGTAGCAAGTACTCTGTTGTTTCAAGGTGACAGCAGGTAGTTGTGTTTTCTGTTGTGTTCGAGTGCTGTATGATCATACACGAGCTTTGTACAGACGTAGAGACCGTGTCTGGTCGTACTTGACCATGTATAATTTGTACTTGAACCGTATTGGTCGTATGGCGATCGTATGAAACCGTATTGGTCGTATGGCGATCGTATAACACCGTGTGTACACTCGTGTGAATCTTGCGGTGATCGTGTGACATTCGAGTGTTACTCCGGGTGTTGGATGTAGGACTTGGGAACGGTTTCACACGATTCCATACGATTTATATACGATATTGACACGGTTGAGCTCACTCGTGGAGTGGACTTCATGTGCGGTTGTATATACGGTCTCGCACGGTCTCACACGGTCTCTCACGGTCTTGTACGATTGCTAATACGATCATACACGGACATGGCACCCGTGCCAGTTTTTTAAAAATTTTAAAAATCATACACGGCTTTCACGGATACACTCGAATGGCCCGAGTGTAACTCGGATAAGGCCACGGTTGGTTCGGTTGTATGTACGGTTTACACGGGTGGCCAACCGTATAAGCCGTGTGTTCTATGTGAGACAGGCTTTAGTGCAGATGTTGCTTTATGTGTTGTACATGTATGTGTCTGCATGTGTGTGTTTTGTAACCTTGTCTTCTGTTTACTCATGCTTATCATATATTTGCACTCAAGCTTTAGATGTAGTCACCGTTGTAGACATCTTTGCATAAGTAGTAGTAATCACTTTCTTTTGTATGTGTCTTTATTTATGAATTGCACTTGTGCTTTTTCATCAGTGTTACATTGACATATCAAGAAGAAATGTGAGGAAACTCTCCAAAGTGATGTGATTTCAAATTTTAATGTGACATCAATACTGAACATGACACAATAATTTTTGTCCAATTCAAATGACCATTGTTTAGCAGTTAAATCTCTTTCTTATGTATGTTTCTTTATCATGAATTGCACTTAACTTGTGTTTTTACATGACATATCAAGAAGAAATGTCAAGAAAACATTATGTTCTTTTCAAGCGTGGATATGTTACCCGTCATACAAAATGAATCATTACTTTCTCCTCTTTAATTCCCTACTATACATTCATGCTGAAAACAATTTAAAGCTATTAAAGAGGACAAGTTAACTATTGGTCAGATTGGTAATCTAACTTTGGTGAAAATGCTGGTTACATGGTTTATTTTTCCATATGCAGTTGTTTTTTATTTAGACCTATCTGAAATCTTGTCTACTGGTAAAGAGTTGATATTTAGCAAATGTCAAAACGAATGATATAAGAGCCGTTGCAGGGAAAAGTATTTCATAATTAGGGTCAATGTTTCAGGTTAAATTAAGGACAGGCAGACAGACAGACAGAGATGAACCATGGTAAAACAATATGTCCTACACGCTAAAAGTATTTACCAAACCAACCTGTACTTTCTGCATATCTAAGATGGAACTTTTGTTTGATTGGTCTCATTGATTTTTTTGCCTGCCTGCATCAATAAATTGCTGGCATATTGTTTTACCATGGTTCATCTGTCTGTCTGCCTACCCTTTATTTAACATGAAAAATTCATTTCCCTTTAACTTTCATTCTACTAACAGTACAAGGTTCATATTTGGAATGAAGGTACCTTTTTGCTTAGGGTCATTTGTCCAAGGCGTACATCTAATTTCAGATCCTTATCTTTTCCTTGTAACTATTGAAGTAACAAAACTCATATTAGGTTCAAAGGAACACCTCAACTCATCATTGGTACCAAGGTCAAAGTAATGTACAAAGGTCATCGTGCATTGCAATTGAAGTACAGAGGACATTCCTACATGAGCACAGTTAGACCAAGAAAGATCATAAATGCTCTTAACATCTTAAAAAACGAACTACACAATCCACATTATAAAGATGTATTATTAAATGAGAACTGGATTGAAGACAGTGTAGAATCAGAGCCTGATCTCTGGGACTCCCTGGTACATTGTGATCAACAAGATGGTCATGTAAATGATGAACAGTTGTCAGGAGAAGAATCAGATGAAAGAACAAATCTTAGTGGTATTCCTTTTGACTCTTGTTTACAACCAAAAGACATCTTGCATGATTGTATTCTTAGTATGGCTCCTGGAGACGGGAAAAAAAAACAATCAGCTTCATGCATGACAAATGTGCAGAAGAACTGTCATTCCCTCTACTGTTTCCAAGTGGAAGGTTCGGGTTTTCACATGAGCGGTCTTCAAAATTAACATTAAGAAAGTACTTCCAATGTCGACTATTAAATTGTGATAGACGATCTGCAAGAAACATAGATTACATATTTTTGCTCAATACAGAGTAGAAGTAAAGGAAGTTTATGACAGTATTTCTCTGAGTCTTCGTAAAGGTAAACAACAAAACCTGACTGCTGGTGATTTGAAAAGTAAAGTAACAGACTTTCCTAGAACAGACCTTGGAATCCATTTCATGCAGAAAATCCGTGGCTCTCCAGCATTCTACAACAAAACGTTTTATGACCTGCTTGGTATGATAAGACAATTAGGGCCCTGCACATTGTTTGTAACACTGTCTGCAGCAGACTTAAAATGGACAGACACAATCATTATAATAACTAAGCAAAGAGGGTTTCAACTCTCTAAAGAAGACATTGAAGCTCTGTCTTGGGAGGAAAAATGTCATTTTCTACGCTCTGACCCAGTCAATGCAGCTCGACATTTCAACAATCGTGTGAATCTTTTTTTCAAACATCCTTCTGAACAAACATTTAAATCCTCTCGGTGAAGTCATAGATTACAAATATCGTATAGAATTTCAACAGAGAGGGTCCCCTCACCTACATATGTTGGTTTGGATAAAAGATGCACCCAGTCTTGAAACCCACCAAGAACCTGAAATAGTTGGTTTTATCAATAATACAATCTCATGTGAACTTCCAGAAAATGACCCAGACTTATTGGATCATGTACAGACCGTCCAGAAACATACTCACTCTATTGCTTGCAGAAAACATGGAAAAAAGTGCCGCTTTGATTTTCCAAGACCACCATCTAACAAAACATTAGTATTGAAGCCAGTGGAAGATAAGCCAACATCTGCCATGCAGAACACCTACTCTGAAGCTTTGACAGCTGTTTATGAACAGCTTACAGAAGTAGATGAGACCACTACACTACATGAAATACTACAAAAGGCTCAAGTTACAGAGACACTTTATATGAAAGCTTTACACTGGATAAAGACAAAGAGTGGTCAGCAAGCAGTAGTGTTAAAAAGAAAGCCCTATTCAGTCAACATCAACAGTTACAATCCAACTTTGATTAAAGCATGGGAAGCAAATCCAGACGTACAATTTGTTACTAATGTGTATTCTTGTATAATGTATTTGGCTTTTTATATCTCAAAGCCAGAAAAGACTCTATGTGATGTGCTACAGTCTGTGAGCAAAAGTTCACAAAACTTGGGTGCAAAGCAGTCCATGAGAAATGTTGCCAACAAATTCCTTACTCATAGAGAGGTCAGTGCTCAGGAAGCAGTGTATAGACTTATGTCCCTTCCACTGACTCAAAGTTCAAGGGAGGTTATATTCTTATCCACAGACATGCCTGAGGACAGGACTAGATTATTCAAACCAATGGATGATGAAGATGAAGATATTTATCAGAAGAATATTTTAGATAGGTACATAGCCAGACCAAACCAATTAGAAGACACATGTTTAGCAGAATTTGCTGCAAATTACAGAACATCATACAACCAGCCTAAACCACATGATACAACAGAAATAGTGACACCTGAAAATACAAATGAGAAAATAACACTGAAAGATGGGAATGGATTCATGATAAAAAGACACTTACCTGCAATCATCCGTACACATCAGTGGTCAGTAAAGAAGGAACCAGAGAAATATTATCACTCACAGTTGCTACTGTATTATGTCTGGAGAAATGAAATAAATGACTTAGTGATGGAAACTTACCAAAACACTTATCTGCTGAATCTGGAAATTATTAATGAAAACAGACAACATTATGCACACAACGCAAATGACGTTGCAGATGTTAGAGCAAATAGATGACCTTGGATTCAATGAAGATAGCTGGATTACTGTTGCTGCACAAACCGAGCAGGCTAGGCTTGAAGAAACAAATGAAGGTGTTCAGTGTGAGCCATCTGTCCTTGATGCATATAATACTGGAACAGATGCCAGTGTGGTACCCCATGAATTTATTCCATCTACAGAAGATGTCAGTAACACTGACTGGAAAGCCATGATTCTCTCCTTGAACAACACTCAGTATTGTCTTCACCAATTCAAAGTGACCTGGGCTTCTTCCCTGTTACTTTCACATACAAGCCAAAAATCAAAACCATTTAACATTTTTCTCACTGGTGGTGCTGGAGTGGGTAAAAGTTTCCTTGCCAGAACCATTGTCCAAACAGTAAAAAGGCTTCTTCAAAGAGAGAACGAGATAAATGATGTACCTATCTTGGTATGTGCACCCACAGGAGCAGCTGCCTATAATATAGCAGGTCACACATGTCACTCCCTCTTTCAGTTACCAGTCAGAATGAGAAAAGATGATGATTATATTCCACTGTCTAGGGAAAGGTTAGCTAATATGAAGGAAACACATGGAAATGTGAAGCTTATTGTAATAGATGAAATTTCAATGATTAGTTCAGACATGCTGTTGACCATGCATAGAAGATTGTGTGACATAATGACAAATGAACAGCCATTTAGAGGAGTCTCTATCCTCGCAGTTGGGGATTTGCTGCAACTTCCTCCAGTAGCTCAGAGAGCTGTATATAGCCCCCCCATCAGATCAAATGGCCTCAATATATGGATCTCTTTGGCAAAATAATTTCAAAATCAGAACTGACTGAAATCCAACGCCAAAAGAACGATGTAGTATTTGCCGAACTATTAAACAGAATTCCAGTTGGCGAACAAACTCTTGATGACATTAAACTTATCCAGTCAAGAATATCTACAAACTCATTGGAGAAATATCCAGAAAACTGCACTCATATGTATACTATCAACAGATTGAAAAATGAACATAATTCTAAAATGATTAGCAGTCTTAATCAACAAATATTTCACTTTAAAGCTACAGACACTAAAACAGATGAACAAACAAAGCGAATCATCACAACTACTTTTGAAGCAGAAGCTGGAGGTCTGCTAGAGAAACTTGATATAGCAATAGGTGCCAGGGTACTTCTAACAAAAAACCTTGATATCTCAGATGGCTTAGTGAACTCTGCCACAGGTACAGTCACAGGCTTTATTCCCAATTTGTCTTCAGAAATGAATCCTGAAATATTCAAATCAAAATACATTTTAGTAAGATTGGATGATGAACGTATGGGCAAGAAATCTCGGTTTAGCTCCAGGGGCCTTTTACTGGAACAAACAGCTACTCCAGTTCCTACAGTTGAAGTGCCAGTTTACATTGGAAAAAGATCTTCAAAGGTAACATGTAAACGAGTTCAGTTTCCACTATCACTCGCTTGGGGTGAAACAGTTCACAAGGAACAAGGGAAGACAGAAAACACAGCTGTTATTTCTACTCAAGGAAAATTCAACAGTGGCCAATTTTACACCGCAGGAAGCAGATTGAGTAAATTAAGTGGACTATTTTCTTGGTGAAGTCTCTGATTCACTCATAAAGGTTAATAAAGACGCTCTTGAAGAAATTAAACGTATGAAACGAGAAAATTTGTTTGTGCCGTCTTTTCCCATCACACTGAATAAATACTTGAAGTTGCAGCTGTTCAACATAAACTCTTTGAAACCAAACTTCATTTGCTATCTGAAGGATAAAGCCCTACAAAATCGTCATGTCATTTGCATCCAAGAAACCTGGCTTACAGAAGAAGATGACACTCCTAAGATTCCCAGTTACCACACTATCAGACATGACCATGTTAAAAGCGTGAAAAAACACAGACAAGGTGGGCTATTAATGTTTATACACCAAGACTTCAGACTGATTGAACAGCATCACATAACAAACTGTACTATAGAACATCAGATTGTCATACTGGAACACTCAAGAGATAAGACTCTCCAAAAAGCTGTTCTGTCAGTTTACAAAAACCCGAAGTTGTCACTTACAGAGTTCCTTCCACTGTTTGAAAAACTCATCCAAATGATGCCAGTCAATATACCATGTTATATCATGGGAGATTTCAATATTGACACGAGACGAAACACTAAAGCTTCCAAAGACTTGCTCATTCTCACCAGATATTATGGTTTTATCCAACTTGTCAACCAACCGACACACAGAAGAGGTGGTCTACTAGATCTGTTGTTTGTGAATCGTAAAACTTACAGCACCCACACAGATGTCATTCAAACATACTACAGTGACCATTTTGTTGTATCAAGTGCAATACCACTTCAAAATATTGCTGTCAAGGTACACTATGCTAACAACTGATGTAACCTTTGGATAAACCCCATCAGAATCACTTTGACATTCTACAAGCTGATTCCCTGAAGTTTAACCTACCTTAGGATGGGCCAACATTTTACTAGCTTAATCAATGAAGCCTTCACTTACCTCATACTATACAACTGCATGATAGATTCCTACACCTGTAGATAGTTAACAGTAGACTTACCATCACTAACCATCACTAGTAAGTTTTCATTTCACTTCACTTATGTCCTGTCTTGGAGTAAGACAGATTAATCTTTCAGATATGTTTGGAAAAGGAGAAAATGCTGATTACCAGCACTTACTACTTTCTCCACAAAATTGGAAAGATTAATCTTTGCAGTTACTTGGGAAAAAAATAAAATGATGATTACAAGCATTTACTACGTTCTCAACAACTATTACAAGTCTTCAACTTGTGATGTGTTAAAATAGATACCAATACCGTACGGAAACTAACGAAAGCAACATTTTTTGGGGTTCCGCTTCGGCTTCGCTGCGGTTTCAGTGCATTCCGTATTACATGACTAAAAAGGAAAACATTGTAAACATCGTGAGCGATGGGTTCTGTTTTTACAATGTTTTCTTAAGTTTATTAAGGTCTTTTTAACATTCATTCAGCCTATTTAACGTTTTGACAGAACTTTTTGCTTTTAAATTTTGCGGTTTCGGTTCAGTTCAGTTACTATTACGGTTCCGATTCGGTTCGGAGGTTGCTTTCGTTAGTTTCCGTACTGTATAAGTAAAATGTAGAGTCTGGTCAAAAACATTGCATGAAAAGACATTTGTTGTCTGCAAAACCTTTTCATTTAAACCAGTCTCAATTTGTCCAACTGGTAAAAAAAAATGTATCAAGTAAGTTTTATTCTCTCCAAGTCTTCAGTCTGTAACAAAGAGTAATTCTTTGGCAAGAAGCCATTGCAGGATATTCATCACCTTCAGTGATAGCTCTGGTATAATTGACTCTCCAGTCAATTATTTTGCATTCCTGTGACATTAATCTGTTTTTTGACAAGGAGCTGTTGGGGGGTATGATCACGTTTAGTGATAGCTCTAGTTTGGTAAAGGATTAATAATCTAACAACATATCTTGGGAATAATTTCACCCAGATAGAACTCTTTTACCTGCTGTAGAAGGCTTTGCCAAAATGGTTTGTCAAATTCAACACTTATAACGACAAAATAAGTCACTGTATATATAACAAAATCACACTTGCTAAGTTTACAAACGCCCATTTGGCCCTGAAATTGAATATATTACCTATGATTTTTCTTCAGCTGAATTTCTCCTTTGTCATCAATTAACAACAAAATTCTTTATCCTATCAGGCCTCAATTATTTTGTTATTGCGCCATTTGAAAGGGCACTTTACCTCTATTAAATACTGGTCAGATTCACAGCTGACTAAACCATCTGGACTTGAATCTATGTATGAATAATTATTACAGAGTACTTAACCCATGTCAGATATTTGCACCTTTTTGTTTTCCTTCAGTTTTTTATATGATATATATCTTTTCTTTGCCATGGGTTCTTGTTTCCGACTCCATATGACAGCACTGTTTTCAAAAGATTTATTTTCCCCCAAAATTTTGTTCAGAACATTGTCTGGCTTAGTAGTGCCTTTTTTAGTTTTTATATCATGGAAAATAGAAGCGTTAATTCGAGCTTTTCATGCTAATTTCCAAAGTGGATTGTTTTCTGACCCTTGGTTCTTACTTGAATTTCTTCAATAATATTATTGTTGCATTTGGACAAAAAAAAAATGTTTAAAACCTACTCCTGTAATCTTTTCATTTTTCAATCTACTGATTATATCAATAAACCTATCTGATTCATACACAATGTGTTCACTTGTTTCTACTTCTTCAAAGTTTGAAACATTCAAATCACTTTCAACCCCTACAGAGTTGTCTTTCACTTGAGGAATTATGCCAAACAAAACAGCTCTTGATGTGTTTCCAAGCTTTGCACACAATGAATTTTTGAATGAATTACTGTCTACTATGTATTTTGCAGTTTTCTTTTCTTTTACTTATAAAGTATCTTCATATTTTACGCGCTTGAATGTAATATCCTTGACTTGCACTGATTCATTTTTGCTCTTGCAAGGCTGGTTCCACTGGCAGGGTTTTGCAGTACATGGAGTATCTTCCATCTCACCTAATGATGGTCTTCCTTCAAGGGCAAATAAAAGCCCAGCAATGTGGGTACATCCCTCTCCACAGCTGAAAGATACAGTGATAACATCTTAATACAGGGAGATAACTACAGACATATTTACTGTGCTTCCCTCGGGGAGCATAATTATAGTTGCCTCTTCGTCCATCATAATTTTGCCCAAAACATAACGTAGATTGTTAAGATCTGTATCAACATAAAACTGCACAGACTTGCAGATAGATTTCATTGAGGAGAAGTGAACTGTGCACAAAAAACATCTCTCATACATATGTGATTAGGAGTTATTTCTCTTTGTAATTTTTCATACTACACTATATCTTACAATGCAAACTTTTAATGACCCTGGAATAGAAGCCTTTCGAAAACATTGTGGGAAAAGAGGAAAGTGCTTGTTACAAGCATTTTTCCTTTGCCCACAATGTTTTCTACCCTATGAAAGAAAGTTTGCACCATTTGAGCTATATTAAAATTTTAGTCTGAAAAAGCGTTCAGTTTAAACAAGGCTAAAGTTTTGTCATCTTGTAAAGGCTGAAGTCTTGTCTGAAACAAACAGAACTGTTACAGGTATCAGCAACAAACTACGTATGTAGTTATATTTCCATGAAGAGGAAAGGCTGAAAGCAGTTCAACAAACCATTCCTTTGTTTTAGAGGTAGATGGTCCGTCTTGGATGTGGGAGGTTGTGGGTTCAAATTCCAGATATGTCATACCAAAAGCCTTGAAACAATAGAATACATGTCCTATCTGGTGCTATGACAAAAGCATTATACCCAGGAACAAAAGAATACTACTGGTTACAATTCAGGGATTATGAATTTGTGAATTATATAAATCATTTTTTTAAAAAAAAATGATGGAAATGGTTACTAACCAACCAAAAGAAATTTTAGGTGTAGATCTACCTCTTTAAGGGTGGGTGTAAATCAATTTGCCTTTTTATTAACCCTTTCCCTAACGGCAATTTTTAGACTCTCCCAAACTGAAAGAGTTCACAGACAACAATTTCAAATTCCATAAAAATGACAGCAAGTTACCAAAATGGGTAGAAAACACTGTCGGGAAAGGAGAAATTGCTTGTTACGAGCATTTTTTCCTTTTCCCACAGTGTTTTCAAAAGACTTGAAATGCAGACACGTAAAAACCAGGGCTTGTTTTGGAAAGGGTTAATTAGGGAAGCTATGTAATATTTTCTTACCCAGCAGGACATGTACACTTGGCCATTAGAATTTGGAATGGGGCCTCCTTCACCAACAGCCACTGTTCGTAGACACCTGTTTCCATTGATGGATAACATTTGGACCGAATATACGAAAAACTACTCGGACGTATGTCATTTATCATTATTTTGTGTATATAACCTTTGTAAAAGTTCAATCCCCTGATATACTGCCTATAACACTGCATTTTGCCAGAGTCCTCAGTCCTGTGACTACTGAGTAACAGGTAGTGTTCGACATCGTTAATGGTCACGTTTGGGAAAGTATCTGTTTTTCCTGTCCATCCCGATTGTAGTTCATTTATGCATGGAATGTCATTCAAAGCTGTTGCGAAGTCGTTGTTTACCTGATTATCGGACTGAGTCTGATCTTTGGAAGACTGTGATTGTAAAAACGCTACGACTCTTTGGGCTAGTTGAAGTTTTTTTTTCCATTAATTCTAAGACGCTTTTGCTTGAGAAACGTTTGTATTTCTGATTTGCGATAGTTTAGTATATCTTCCACCGTTGTTTGTGGGGTTGTCGGCAATAAGAAGCTATTAATTTCATCCATAGATAACTAATGTTACAAGATCTATTTAAAATCACACTTTTAACCTTCGCAGTACGTTAACTTCCAAACCGAAAGTGTATATACAGTCCCGCAAGAACGACAACTCGTATAGGCAAATAATTACGAAGAGACGCAATAGCTCGCTGGCCTTCGGCCAGTGGAGCTAAAAATGGGATTTTGTGGTAAAGGCTTAAACAGTTTTTATGCGCCCAATTTTGAAAGGATTGGTATACAGATTTTACCTTGCTGTTTGATTATCTTTTAATCTGCTATCAAGTGTAACTAGATATGAGTAAATCACCGGGTCCTCAAACATGTGTTTGTGGTTATATTGGAATCCGATATATACGGTATTTGAACACAAAGCTAATTTCAGACCAAACATAACCTACAATAGCGCATACATCAATTCAATAAAAGCTGACATGAGCTTCATAGATTTAGGGGGTAAATAAAAAGAAGAGGGCCATTGGCCCTGGAATGCTCACCTTAGACTATTATAGCTTATAAGTGAAATTCAATTCTTTGAATAACTTTGGTAGAGCTTCACCACAGAAACATCCCTGCCAATTTTCATCAAGATTGGCCAAGTGGCTTAGGAGAAATTGTTGACAGACGATGGACGCTGGACGACAGACATAGGGCGATCACATTAGCTCACCTTTAGCACTTGTGGTAAGGTGAGCTAACAAATATTAAAGCTCTACGTCTACCAGTTTCAAAGAAGAATTTTAAATTTTCCATCATTGTCCTATGTTCGAACTCGTGATCCCCGTGACTAGGCCAGTTTTGACCAAAGCAGCATCCTTCGAAAAACTTGGTAGAGGTCAACTCAAAGATGCTACATACCAAACATCAAAGCTCAATACCTTCCCGTTTAAGAGAAAAATAAATTTTAAGTTTTCCTTCTTTGTTGCTATGTTCCAAAACCTGTGACATCTTGGGCAGGGCCAGTTTTGACCCCAGGGACATCATATGTCCAAACTTGGTAGAGGTCCACTGGAGGACTCTGCATACCAAATATCAAAGCTCTGCAACTTCAAGTTTCAGAGAAGAAGATTTTTTTTAAAGTTTTCCTTCTTTGTTGCTACGTTCGAACATGTGACCCCCGGGGCAGTGCCAGTTTTGACCCCAAGGGCATAATATGAACAAACTTGGTAGAGGTCCACTAGGAATTGCTACATGCCAAATATCAAAGCTCTATGCCTTCTTGTTTAACAGAAGAAGAATTTCAAAATTTTCTTTGTTCTTATCTTTGAACTTAAGACCCCGGGGCAGGGAAAGTTTTGATCCCAGGAGCATCATATGAAAATAAACTTGGTAGAGAACCACTAGAAGATGCTACACTGCTAATATCAAAGCTCTACGCCATCAAGTTGCTGAGAAGAAAAATTTTGAAGTTTTCCTTCGTTGTTCCTATGTTCGAGCTTATGACCCCACGGCTGGACCAGTGTTGACCCCAAGAGCATCATATGAACAACATGGTAGATGTCCACAAGGAGGTGCTACTTACTAAATACCAAAGCTCTATGCCTTATAATTTTTGAGAAGAAGAATATTAAAGTTTTCATTCTTTGTACCTATGTTTAAATTTGTTTCCCCCGGGGCAGGGCCAGTTTTGATCTCAGGGGCATTAAGTGAACAAACTTGGTAGAGGTCTACTAGGAGATGCTACATACTAAATATCAAAGCTCTAAGCATTCAAGTTTCAGAGGAGAAGATTTTTTAAAGTTTTCCTTCTTTGTTCTGATGTTCAAACTTGTGTCCCCCGGGGTGGGGCCAGTTTTTACCAAAGTAGCATCCTTGGGAACACACTTGGTAGGGGTCCACTTGGAGATCCTACATAATCTACACCTTCAAGTTTTAAAGATTTTTAAAGTTTTCCTTCTTTGTTCCTATGCTAAAACTGGTGACCCGCGGGGTGGGGCCAGTTTTGATCCCAGGGGCATCATTTAAACAAACATGGTAGAGGTCCACTAGGAGATGCCACATACCGAATCTCTATGCCTTCTAGTTTCAGAGAAGAAGATTTTTAAAGATTTTGTATTTGTTTCCTTTTTGTTGCCATGGCAACCAGATTTATGGGTGGAATTCAATTCTTTGAACAATTTGGTAGAGCTTCACCCAAGGAACATCTCTGCCAAGTTTCATCAAGATTGGCCGGGTGGTTTAGGAGATGTTTAAAGAAATTGTTGATGGACGCCGACATAGGGCTATCACAATAGCTCATCTTTAGCACTTTGTGCTAAGGTGAGCTAAAAGCACTGGAATATGCGACTTTTAACATTGAATCCATTTTCATAAAAATTTATGTATTTTGATCTACTCCTAGTATGTGATCTGCTCTTCGTCGCAACTTAATATGCCATAAACGAAGGCACTCGTTTAAATGGTTACGAAAATATGTTGCCCACAAGGTTTGGGGGCAAAAGAGCATAATACTGAAAGTACAGACTTCCTGCTCCCATTCTCCCACTCTAATAAATACAGATACATTTAGGTAATATTTCATGATCAATGCATTATTCCATTGTTCAAAGATATGAGACATGCCAAAAACCTAATTAAAAAAATAAAACAAATCAATAACTACATTCATGAATTACCAGTTGATTAAAACTTAATGAATGAATGTTGTTTTATGGCGCATCGACATCCTAGGTCATTTAGCGCGCATATCCCTGTTAAAAGATTTTAATAGTGGAAGGTTTAAACTGAAGTGTTTGAATACACTAATGAAAAAAAAAAGTTGGATTAAGAAGGATCAAGGATAAAATGTATTTTTGGATAAAATTTGGTAAATTGTGTCACAGGGCAATCCCTATTACTCAAAAATTTTATGATGCAGTAAACAATGTGATAAAAAATTTTAAATGAGGAAGACATATGTGTTATTGTTAATGTGCATAAATCATGATATTGAGTGGCTGGGCGTCTCTGCCTACTCCAAACTTTTAGATTAAAAGGTAAGACTGAACAAAATATTTTCCTTAGAAAAGGGTGTTAAAACTGGTAAAGATTGAAGCCTCTAATGGGAGCAGTATACTCCCATTAAAGAGGTCTTGTCTCCAATGAGATAAGATGCCCTCAAGAGGGCTAGTCCTCCCATTAAGATGTAAATTGAATATTAAAAGGATAAAAGAATGTTCTAAAAAGATGGGTAAGAATCTTAATAGTAAATATCACAGTTTATTGTAAATGCCAATCTCCTTTATGTAAGCGATAATAGAATCAACACTGACAGATTCAAAAAGATTTTTTAAACTATCGACGTTGAAATATTTTGAACGAACTGGCTGAAAGTCAATGCAATCTAGCAGGACAAGTTTCACAAAAAAGGATGCATTGCATGGAATACATTCAGGGGCATCGTCTCTAGTCAAGAGCCAGGAATGTGTGATGCGTGAATGGCCAATTCGAAGTCGTGCAATTATCACTTCTTCTCGACGAACAGACCTGTAAACGGGGTACCATTCACCAAGGGATGGTTTAACTGAATGCAGTTTATTGAAAACATCAGCATCCCACTGGGATTGCCAAGAAGATTGGATATGTGTTAGAGCGAAGGATTTAAAATCAGTGTGTGGAACTTTTAAATCTGAAATGGGAAGGTTAAGTGCAGATTTGGCAGCCCTATCGGCATTTTCATTGCCTTTGATGCCTACATGACTTGGAAGCCAGCAGAACACCAATCTATTAATGGAAGATATTTGTGAGATCCTTTCAAGCAAAGTACAGATTAAGGGATTCTCAAGTTGTTGATTTGAGAGGGCCTGTAATGTTGACAAAGAGTCGGAAAAGATAATAAAACGGTTGGAATTAGAATGTTCAGCTAGATTAAGGACAAGATCAATTGCTTTAACATACATGAAGAGTTAAACATACAAATCATGAAAAATATTAAGAAAGATTTTTACAAAAACCTTTTAGAAAATGCCAAGAAATTAGCTAAGGAAACATTGTGGCAAAAGGGAAAGGAGCTTTCATCAGTTATTTCTCATTTCTAACAAGAATCTTCAGCTCTACCCAATACCACCCATTTCAACCCAATTTCAATTTTAACTAATGTCAAGGTCATATAATGCCAAAAAAAAAAAGCATCTGTGTTTTCCACAAATGTATATTGTTCTGCTTTAATTAATAACCTTGTCTTATTGGTTTCAGGAAGAAGCAGTAAGAACTGTTATTGTAAAGGGTGAAGGTGTACCCATTAAAACATTTCACTTGTCAGATTCCACAACTACAGATTGCAAAGTAACATTGTGGAGAGGGCAATCTAATACTGATGCCAGACCGGGGGACTACATAACCGTAACATGTGGTCACCAGTACATGAAAAAACGAAACTTCCCTTTCTGGAACTAGTAGATCAACTGTTAAGGTATGTAAGCTATTTATGGCTTGGCTGTTTTTCAAGAAACATGAAGTTATTGTCATAGCCAGGTTGTCATCTGCGTTGATATGAGAATTGTTTAAAAAATGACATTTTGTAATATCTCTGCTTCAAAGTATGAACTTGAAACTTACCAATTTGTGTTCACTATCAAAAGGACAACCAGTGTGCCAAGGGCAGGTATTTGACCAAATTATGTCCTTTTTTTCCTTTAAGGTACTGGATGCGTTGCTCTTGCTTGACAAGATGTTTATACCCTGGCAAATGGAATATTTTCAGGGGTATGCTGGAAGGAGCCTGTTTGTCCCTTGTTGGTTTTATCAATTTTTTGCCAAAATTCCCTGGAATGGGTTTTGGGTAAACCTTTTAACCAGTTTGGCCTATTCTTATGGCATTTTGTCTTTCGCTTATCTGTTTTCATGCATTCATTCTATAAACTTCATTCAAACCATATTTCAGAAACTGAGAAAATTAAATTGGCTTTTGTTGGCAGGGCTTATTTTCTATACATACTGCATGGTGAAAACTTTAAAGAATCTCTTTCTCTGAAAGAACTGAGTGGATTTCAATCAAATTTCCCAAAGATGTTCATTGATGTTACCTTTTATCAAATACAATGTACCTTTAACCCATTACTACACAATTTCTACTTTGACGACCCTGAGAAAGAATCCTTTTGAAAACATTGTGGGAAAAGGAGAAAATGCTGGTAACCAGCATTTTCTCCTTTTCCCACATTGTTTTCTACTTTTCACAAAAGAAATTTCAAGTTTTCAATTCATTTATATTTTGTCGCCCGCAAGTGCTTTCAATTTGGACAAGCCTAAAATATTGTTGTTTGGTAATGAGTTAAGAAATTTCAATCTGATGTAAAATATGGCTTCTGTGGATGGGAGATCATTTCTTTTTTATTGTATGCACTGATTTTTTTGCTCAGAAACTATTGAGTGAATTTCAACTTAATTTCACATGGATGGTCCTGGTGTGAACCTTTATTAGATTCGATGAAAAAATTACAGTCTCTTGACAAATACGGCTTTTTTGGGCAAGGCTTCTTTCCTCAATGGGATATTTTGAAAACCTTGGGAAAATGCAGAAAACTTTGAACATTCTTTATTCTACTCAATAACTTGTAAAATATTAGAAATTAATTATTTCACCCTTTGTGTTCTTTGTTTATATCTTACAGAAAGGAGATGCCCCATCTTTAACTGCTAGTGCTTCCATTGTGGCAGTATCCACTGGTGACACAGACTACGAACTTCTGTTACAGGATGATCGTGTCGTGAAAGTTAGCAAAGACCTAGTTCAGTCTGCGACAGATGAAGACACTGAACAGCTGGTTTTAGATGGTCATTTGAGGGCCAACATCACATTCAAAGGAGCAGATGTCGTTGCTTTAACCCTTTACCAAACAATCCCTGGTTTTTACGACCCTGATACAGAAGAAGCATTTTGAAAACATTGTGGGAAAAGGAGACAGTGCTGGTATCTCCTTTTCCCACAATGTTTTCTACCCTACTGGAAAGAAATTTCAAGTTTTGAGTTACATTTATTTTGTCACCTGCAAGTGCTTTCAATTTGGACCAGCCTAAAATTTTGTCGTTTGGGAAAGGGTTAACATTTGCATAATAAGTTCAGAAAGAAAGACTTTTCTTTTTTGGCATCATGTTATTTCAAACTTCAATCTAGTCATCCATTTACATTTGTGTTCTTGTTTGTAAAATGCTTTAACCCTTTACCAAACAATCCCTGGTTTTCACGACACTGACAAAAAAAGGCTTTAGAAAACATTGTGGGAAAAGAAGAAAATGCTGGTTATGACAAAAAGTGAAAAATGCAAAGACGACCTGGTACATGATCTAATGATAGCTTTTGGACTCGTCCATAAGGTGTTACTATGGATGCAGCTTCTTTTTTTTTTAATAACTGTCGGTGTAAACATACTATGATATGACTGACTACAAAAAGTATTGGGACAGTGAGTAATAATGATTGACCTACTTTTTCATTTTTATTTTCTTTTTGTAGACATCAGAGATGTATTAAATTTTGACATTTTTCAGAAGAAACATAATATTATTGGTGTTTGTTTTACAAATGACTACGTCCTTCTTGACAAGTATCCTCTTGATTTAAAGTATGAAAATACATTTTCCTTGACTGATTGGTGCTCCAAGAAATGTGCATCTCGGCTCTTGGAAAGATGCTTATTATTCCCCATACATTATATTATATAAGGTGCTAGCATAACTTTCCAGGTAGCCAGATTTCACAAATACGGATTGTCCTGCATAAGAATAATAGGTGCCAACTTTGTTCCAGTACAACTCTGCAGTTCTTGTCAATAGATCGTTAACCCCCCCCCCCCCCACGCACACACACATACATACATACACCTACAAAGTACAAAGGAGAGGAGGTATAATGGTTTCACCATGTCTGTCCGTTCGTATGTTTCGTGCTCTAACTGAAAAGCCATTCTATGTAGGACCAAGAAACTTAATTCAAGTGTTGCCCATCAGCCAACGGGGTGCCCTATTGTATTTTCGTCTCATAGGTCAAAGGTTCCTGTGCTCTACCTCTTTAGCTATTTAATTTATAACCATGGAACATTACGCACTTGTTGCCTTCCACATGTGACCAAGGTCAACTTTCCTGAAGCAGTCATGCTTCGCTGGCTTACAGTACTTTCAGTACTTTGATCGTTCTTAGAGATATATGTGCGGTATATCTATACCAATAATTTAAAATGTACTTACCTGTTTAACGTCTAACGGTTCGGTGAATGTACATGTACTTTTAGGACATCCATTAAGGTACTCGTATTTGTTAGTTGAAACATAGGCATAGAGAGCTGTACTGTAACTACCCCGTTCAAACAGCCAGAATAGAGCTCTGAAATGATCAATAGCGGATCCTTCCGGAATTGTTAAGTTCAACCCATTCCATGGATACTTAGGGATAAAATCCATTGACGAAAACAAATGCACATACAGTAATAAGTTAAAAATGGGTCAAACTTTCGGTCCCAAACAACCTTCTAATAGAATAAGGCCACAATCTTGCTGGTACTATAACTGTCTTGGATGACAGTCCATGGCTGATAAATTAATGCATATTTTCATTTCTGAGATACGTAAATGCAAATTGAAGACAATGGCTAGTATATCTCAAATCGTCTGTGCGTTTTGCTTGCTTCATGTTATTGTTTTTAAACAACACGAAGATCCTTTAAAGGTAATTAGTATTAATTTTGACAAAGGTAAAAAAAAGCCCTGGATCGCTTACCAGAGTCAACAGGCGAAATTCATTCCATATGCGTAATTCAATTTTTAACAAATTGTAAGGTCAATGGGAAACATTTGTCGGTTATCTCCCTTGGAACTATAGGTGGCGTTACAATCACAGCGGTCCTACACTTCCGGAATACTACCGCATTCTTCAAAATCTTTGAAACAACTGAATTATATGACCAAATGTACGATATGGCTTCAAAATATTGTACTATGCCGCTGGCAGACTTTAGACAAGAGCTTAAAAGACGAAACGCCAAGGTTTCAGGTCGGAAGAAAGATCTTTACTGTGTAAAAAGTCTTTCTTTTACGGTTTATTACTTATCCAATGAATACGTCTTCTTCTAAGTATTTCTTAGCTATCAAACTCTTTTCTTAATATTTCTCAATGTGTTGCTTTTACATGGTTTATTTATTTCATATCCTGTTCACATGTACAGTTGTATGTTTTAGTTGAGATTAATTTTGTAAAGCGCTTTTGAACGCACACCTGTATGATAAAAGCGCTATATAAATGTGGTATTTAATAATAATAATAATAATCTTGTTGAAAGGTAGGTGATTAAACTGTTGTGTATGTTACCATATTTGCAGTCCTCTAAGCACGCAAGGTTTTCAAGTACGACTAAAACACTGTAGATTTGTAACCGTTACTTTAACTCTTGGCGATGGCAAAACATCGACCGACAACTGTTAATTATGGTCTTATTTTTAAATATCGAAATGTCGACAGACAACTGTGAATTATGGTTTCGATTTAATGATGAAATGGATCCTTGCTTACCATCCATTTATCCAACTTTGCCGACATTTTACCGGCAGCACACTTCACTGTCCCCGGAATGCCACGTTGCAGTTTGTTAATCGCAAACACGTCCACAAAACAGCAAGAGTACAGGGTTTCATTGCAACTCACATAGAATATTTTACAGTGTTATACGATATACTTTGTTCCTCATATATTTTGTTGTGAATTTGTAAACTTGTCCACAAATTTATATTAAATATTTTATCATGGAAGATGCTAATAAAAACCAATCCTGATTTTTCCCCACGTCTAATATGACTTTAGAAATATTCAAGATAGCTGACTGCTTGATTCATGATTTTTAAAAAAAATATTTTTTATTTATTTTTCAGATTGGAATCCTATGACAGAAACAAGAATTTTGGTCCGGACCATATACTAGTGTCAGAGTATCAAATGACAGTACCAAGCACTGACAGGTTCAAGGATTTACATGCTGATGAAAAAATCTCACCAATTACATTTGATTTGGGATATGAGTACTCTTCTCAGTTCAATACTGAGTTTGACGATGCTGCCATTAACATGTACAAGGAAAAATTTCTTATCTATCTTCGCCACTGTAAAACAGATCAGTTTTATTATGTCAAGGCTGCATGTCGAGCAGAAATGAAAAGTAAATTGGTTTATGATATTGACATTTCATTTAGAGAGAATGGTTCGGTTGAAGAATCTCAGTGTGAATGTGCTGCTGGCCAAGTTATCAATGGTCACTGCAAGCACATACGAGCTGTAGTGTATGCTTGCCGTGTTTTCAACCAGTCTGGTAAAATTCATTTTGAGTTAGCTTGTACTGAGAAACTACAGTCACTTCATAAAGTAAAGAGGCACATGGATTCCCCTTTGAAAGTAAAAGACTCAAATATGCCAGGATGTGATGAAGTAAGCAATATTCAAGATTTTGACCCAAGGCCAGAAACATACAGGAACAGTAGTAGTTATCAGGCTTACTTCCAGAACACTTGCTTGAATTTTAAAGGCATATCATAAACTCCAATTTTTCAGCTGTTTCCTCCTCCTGCAAATGCCCTTGCAGTTGCTCATGATCATGATTACTTGTTGAAAACACCAGAAGACATTTTTTTAGGAGCTTTTGGTGTTTCTTCTATTAACAGTGATGAGATAGAAACCATTGAGATTTTAACAAGGGGACAGAGCAAAAATGAAAGATGGCATGAAAAAAAAAAAAAAAAAAAAAAAAATCAGTCCTCAAATTTTGGGAGAATCTGCAAGGCTACATATAAAACTAACTTTGGTTGCCTTGCAGATTCCCTTATAAATTACACTTGGCAATGGCACATGGGCTGAAATATGAAAATGAAGCATTGAGAAAAAACCAAGAGAAGTATGGTGGGAATGTTCAAGACTGTGGGATATTTGTTTCAAAGACGGTTCCTTTCATTGGTGCTTCCCCAGATGGAATTGTTAATCATGATGTAGTATGTGCGGTTAAATGTCCATTTTCTGCTAAGAACAAGTCAATTTCTCCAGAATCTGTTCCCTATTTACATTTGATAGATGAAAGATCAAGATCAGACTGCACAGAACAGGAAGTCTGATCTTTGATCTACACCGTCTGTTACATATCCTATGGGATACAACCTTGAAATAATAATTCAGACTGTTTTTCCTAATTAAAATGCTCCAAACCATTTATTCAGCACTTTACGGTTTGAAAAATATATGAGGAAGATGACACGTGAAAACATTGTGGAAAACAGAGAAAATGGAATATTTCTCTGTTCCCCTCTATGTGTCTTGTACCCCATCAAAGAAAAATCTTAACACCTAATCCTTTACCACACAATCATGACTTTTAAAGACGGAAAGAAAGAAACCTTTTGAAAACATTGTGATGACAGGAGAAAAAGCTATTAACCAGCATTTTCTCTGTTCTCCCAAAATGTTTTCAACCCTTCCCAAACTAAATTTCAAATTCTCAAGTCACATTTGTTTTGTCGTCTGCAAATACTATCAATTTGGACTAGTCTAGAATTGTGTCATTTGGTAAAGAGTTAACTCCTGCCCACACAATCATGAGTTTAACTCTTGCCCACGCAATCACGAGTTAAACGACCTTGAGAAATAGCCCTTTTGTGAGGACAGGAGAAAAAGCTTAAAATGTTTTCAACCCTTCCCAAACTAAATTTCAAATTTTCAACTCATTTGTTTTGTCGTCTGCAAATGCTATCAATTTGGACTACTCTATAATTGTGTCATTCAGTAAAGAGTTATGAGTTTAACGCCCTTGAGAAAGAGGCCTGTTGAAAACATTGTGGAAGAAGGAGAAAATGCTTGTAACCAACATTTTTTCCTTTTCCCACAATGTTTTCTGTTCTTTTACCTACAACCTATATGTTATCTGGCACTGAAAGGGTTATCTCAAAGAAGGCAAAAGTGTCTTATTGCACTTCTGAAGACAATTTTTTTGTATATATTTGTCTATTTTATTTATTACCATTTATAAAACCTTTTGCCTTTTTTTGTCAAACCGATTGTTTGATAATAATGATTGTATGGATAAAAGTTTAATTGAGCTGTACTCGAGTTCTTATTTCCTGTTTACACTTTTTTGCTCATACATACTTTTGACAGACCCAATAACATCTGACAAAATTTATCACAGAACAGAAAAATACACGATTAGTGTTGCAAGGGCTTGACAAAGACCAGTTTGTCAAAACATACTGTCTGCTCTTAGTCTTCACTTCAAGTAATACATTGAGGCTCTTTGACTATTTACCATACAAATATTTTAGAATTATCCTAATTGACTAGAAGGCCCTGAATATGCTCTACTGGCAGAGAATTGAATTTTGCTTTTATGCTAGCATACATTATGAATTCATAATGCAAAAAGACAAAAAACACACAGATGTGTTTTTGCAACTAAACAAAATGTGTGAAATTCATGAAAATCTGACAAGAAATGCAGATTTAAATGCGTAAACAAGAATTGGTAATTTTTAACTTGAAATGGCTACTTTTCCCACACTGTTTATTGAATTTATTTCAAAATCGATCGGGTTGAAGCTATTGGTGAGATAAACAAAGCGTGCAAGTTTCACAAAAATCTAATTGTCGCATTAAGTTTATGAAGCTTAGAAAGTTTAAGTTTTAAATGGAGTTTGAGAGTAAAGGGTTATGCATGTGTATGCGAAGGGTTAGGTAGAGTGATTGGTACACTACTTGAGGTTTAAAAGTTTAAATGTTGTATGAGAGTGAAGAGTATTGGGTGTGTTTTATTTGTGTGAAGGGTTAAATGGTCACCATGGTTAATACTTGTTATGAATTGTGTTCACTGGTATGGCCAATCAAAAAGGGATTATTCTTGTCTCATGGTGCACGTGGATTGTGTTTATCATGGGATCAAGCTAGGTTTTTGGGTATAAAATGAAGGGATAACAAGCCTCTTTGGACAGACATTTTTTTTGAAGGGTGGAGTGCGAACTTGGCTGGTTTGATTGTGTGGGCGGGAAGGATATATTTCTGGGGCGAGTCTTTGTTTTATTGTATTTGTAAATGTTGTTGTACTGAATTATACTTGTGTTGGTACTATGGCTTAGTGTATAGTATTCAGCAGCTTACAAGTAGAAACATTGTGAAAAAGTAACATTGTGATTAAAGGTATTTCGAATCATTGGTAAATACGTACAGTGAACTTAAGAGATGATGTTACCCTAAGCAGTTTTCAGAAAACATTGTGAGGGGAGTTAAATTGAATTTATAAGTATTATCATTTGATTGTTTTATGTGTATATATATTTAATTCAGATGTATTCCTTTTTGTGAAAGGATCTTGGTATGTTTGTTATATTTTATTAATGGAACATTATTGAAAAAGGATCTATGTAAAATGAACTGCGAACTTAATTTGACTTAATTGTTATCAGGTTGCTACATTCTTACTGTAGCCTGGCTATCACATGGTTGGAGTGTTTGATGTAGATGAAAATAAGTACAAGGCAGAGATAGGGTTCTGTTTCGCTCATGGTGTGGATGCTACGTGGAGTTTGGTAACGTGGGAGTAACACAAAAGATCGGGGGTCGCAGAGGCCGGAATACATGTACACTTGTGGGAGAGAGGTTGGGTCTACAGGTGAACGGCACGACCATATGCTCTGGTAGATAGCTCTGGTAGATGGATATGAGTAGCCCAACCGGGGAATAACAGCTGAAATATTTTGGGATCTATATTTATACAAAAGAAACTATACGTTTGGTACAGTATTTATAAGTTACGTTGTAAATTGACTTATTTGGACCCATATTTAATACAAAACAAAAGGAACTACACATTGGTGCTATTGTGATTGGTGAACTACTTTATGGATGTATTTAGAATGATTAAATGTTAAAAAAAATTTGGAAATCCCGACTCTTGATTTATTCATTTAGGTTAGTGTCCAAACCAACCCTCGGTCGTCTTGTGACACTAATAAATGCACATTTCATCCCGTAAACAAGAATTTGAAATTTCCAACTTGAAATTGCTACTTTTCCCATACTGTTGGTTGGATTTTTTTCAAAATAAATAGGATTGAAGCTACTGATAAGATAAACGAGCAATTTCGTTTAAATGATATCCCCCGCCGAAAAAGACCTATTTTGATACAAACGTATAAGAGGTATTGTGTTTTGCCATGATATTTGTCCATGATGAAATTATACATTAAGCTCCCTTGTTCCATGGCACAGGATTTCATTGCATAAAAAAACTAGAAGGCCCTGAAGGGCCTGAATAAATCTCTACTGGAAGAGATTTTGATTTTAAATAAAGCATACATTACTCCAGTGAAATTTTTATGAACAGTTCAAAAAATATTCTCGGTACGTTCAGGTACACTGGTACTTGAACTGTCCCTGATCACTACTAGAACAATTCATGTACATTTTAAGAAATGTTAAATGAAACAAATCTCAAGAACTGTTGTTCTTAAAGTGTTCTTGATGGAAGTTCAAGAACAGTTCTTGAACTTTATTTCAGGAACAGTTCAAGAAAAACTGTTCTTGAAAAATTCTATAACCGTTCTTATTCAGTGTTTCGTAAAATATTCTTGAACAATTCAAGAATAATTCTCGAACACATGTCCAAGAACTACTAATGAACTGTTCAAGAACAGTTGATCTTAAATTATTCAGGAAAGGTAATGTTTCATTTAACATTTCTTAAAGTGTTCTGGACAAGATCTTGAACAAATTAAGAACATTTTTTTTCACACAAGTTCAAGAAATACTCTGGAAATTTCCAGAACAGTAATTTTTCAACAATTTTATCCTTTTAAATTGAAATAGGATGCTCAGAGTGACATAAACATTACTTAAAATCCTTTAGACATGTTCTTGAACATTACTTATAATGCAAAAACAATTTAGATTAAATTCAAGTACCAAAAATTTGAAAAAGTTTCTGTATTTCGAATCGTTTATAATTTGTTTTAGTTAGATTAAAATAACTATAAAATAAACAGAAAAAATAATAAACAAAGACATTTAACCTATAATTTACCAGACAAAATGACACCATGTGACAAAAAGGAACAGTATCTGGATGAAATGTTTTTAGATAGTTTGCAGAATATTTGGACTGAAAGAAGCATTTGCTTACTGTGAGCAAGCGCTTCTTTTCCCACAGTATTTTCAAAAGGTGACCACCTCAGTGGCCTACTGGTAGAGCGTCCGGCTCATGTGTGTAAGGTAGCTGGTTGGATCCTCTGCCGGTTCATATCAAAGACCGTTTATTAGTTCGATGGCAGTAGAGGCTATTGTCCCCCTTTGGCGTTCAGGATTACGGGACTAGAACTACAACTGGATGGTCAGTGCCAGTATAACACTAGCTGTGTTTGTGAAACACTTAAATGCCCCCGCAAACAGCCATTTTTTTGAAAACTCACCTTGACATTTGACTTTGACTGACGACCTTGAACTTGGTACCAACAGAAAGGTCTTGTCACAAGGTACACTCATTTGAAATATAAAGGTAACAGTTAACAAATTACATGTACCAAAAAATCCCGACTTTTGATGACCCTGGGAAAGAAGCCTTAAGAAAACATTGAGGGAAAAGGATAAAATGCTGGTAACCAGCATTTTCTCCTTAACCACGATGTTTTCTACCGTTCCAAAATCAAAATTCGATTTTTGATTCACATGTATTTTGTTGTCTGTAAATGCTTTCAATTTGGACTAGTGCAACATTTTATCATTTGATAAAGAGTTAACTCTTTACTAAACGTCAAATTAATAGACTGGTCCGAATTGAAAGCGTTTGCAGACGACAAAATAAATGTGACTGAAGAATAAAAATTTGATTTGGGAAGGGAAGAAAACATTGTGAAGGAGAAAATGCTGGTTACCAATATTCTCTTTTTCACAATGTTTTCAAAAGGGACCTATCTCAAAGTTCATCATTGTGTGGTAAAGGGTTCAAGATGAAAAGTAAAACAAATGACTTTGAAACAGAAAGTTCACTCTTTTTATGGACCGACACAACACTTTCTTCTGATTTTAAAACTTCTTGTAGAAAGTTGTTCTGTCGAATGATGTTACTTTTAACACAACTCTCTGAAGGTCAAATTTTTAGGGTCAAGAGATGGCTTCAGTTTATCCATGGCGTTCATGTTCTTTTACCAGTGTATGTTGAATTGATAATTTCATCCTCAGTGAACAACTGAGGTCATAAGTATGTTTTGATCAGCAACAAAACCTTTGACACTCTTCTTCAAATATTTCTCAGTCAATATTGATGTATCATCTACAGTGTCTAGGCAGTCCTGTTGTTCGTCGCTGTTAGATGTACACACAGCGTTAATAGTAACAGTTTCGTTTTCGGGTGGTCTTTGTTCCACGATTGGACCTTTAAGGGCTAGCTGAAGGAATGCTCCAATCTTCCTGTTTGCTCGTCCTTTCTTCAAATTTTCTATACTTTTACGGGTGGCTCTAAAATCTTCTTCTAGTCTCAATTTCCTCTCAGTCGAAGAAAAGAAATTGCTTAGTTACATGTATGTTTGAAGTTGGGAGTGTGTAAATGTCATAAGCCAGATAGGAGTTTAGCCAGATCTAGAATATAGCTAGACCAAATAAGAATTATTATCTGGACTAAGCCTGGAAAGAGTTCATATTCATTTGGTATTGCCAGATAGGAATTCACATCTTGCTAGACCGATTCTGTGTATCTGCCTAGGCCAAAAAGGAATCCTTTTACAAAAGGTACTGATCTAGACTAAACATTGATAATTTGGCTGCCAATTCCTTGATTTAAGATCACCATTGTTTTTTTTTCCCCAAAATTCTAGTGTATTCTAGCTAGAAAATTGAATGAAATTTATTTACAAGTTCACTGTCACAGAAGAAAACCTTACTTTCAAATGAAGTTTGTTTGTTGTCTGCATATGCTTTTATTTCCTGTCCTTGAACCCGTGATTTTTGTTTGCATCTCATAAAGCACATATATCTAGATCTAGATGTTTATTTGTGGACATTGAACATGGAAATTGTTAGATCAAAGTTGATTTTTCTCATGAAAATGACCAAAAGTATTTCTTTTAAGAAGGAAAGTATCTAGATCATCTTCTTTTCTAAATTTCATTGTGTTCCTTCCCTATCAACATGGTATACAGAGACTCTGTGACAGAAATATTTTAATTACGAAATGTCCAAGTTTTTGCATGACAATGACAGGCTTATGACATTGATGCCTAGTTTTCCTTGAAAATAGCTAAGTTTTGGTACGAAGTGATAAAAATATGGTACGAAATGGTATAAATTATGGAAAGAAGTGACTGGTAAGAAATGGTCATGGTACGAAACGTCCGTAAGTCTAGCCCTGATTCCAAAATTCCGACTTTATACTTTCTAACAAGAGCTTTGGTTCTACAACCTGCTTCAGACCATACATGGAGCGTCGATTTCCATCGTTCAACTACCACATTAGTGCAAAAGTTCTCTTGGTTTCTACAAACATTGTTGAGGATTCGTTTTGCAATGCTCACGCGCTAATTTTTAACTAACCATTACACAAAGTAAAATCTGATTGGCTGAAAAAAATCTAAGCCAACCAGCTTCCTTGTAAGAACAATGAATAAGTTCGTGGGGGGGGGTAAACTTTTTTTTTTCTTTCCCGCATGCAGCATAAAATAGCGGTTTGAAAGAAAGAACATTAACGAGGGGGATATTCTATAGAGCGAAATACATTCGTAAAAAAAAACTTACCGATTAACAATCTCTCGTCAACGGCGATGGGCCAACGGAATCGACCGACTACATTCGGATCTCAAGAAAAACTGCCGATGTTTGCGACACAAAGATGGCGTCTGTGACGCGGAAGTAAACAGCATGGGGAAGATTTTATCGATGGAAAAAGGAAATTCGAGTGCCTTGTATACAGTATTTCAACACAAACTAAGTTTACTCAAACAATACAAAGTTCTTGGTTATCAAAAGTGAGGAGACAAAGCCCATTACATCTCTGTCTCCCTTCATAATAGAAAAGCAAATAGAAAGTTTGATAGGCACTCCAAAATCAGTTAAAAAATTAAAAAACGAACTTCTACTTGTTGAAACATCACGAGCAAGTCAAACTGAATCCTTATTGAAAGTTAAAAAGTTTTACAACTTGAAAGTCTCAGTTTCAGAACATAACTCATTTAACAAATCAAGAGGAATTGTGAAAGACAGAGTCCTGAAAGGAGAAACTGAAGAAAAAATTGTTGAATATCTTGCACCGCAAGGAGTTGTTGCGTGCAAGAGATTCAAAATTAAAAAAGACAATGTTCAAGTTGAAACCAATACACTACTCCTCACTTTTAACACGACCACTTTGCCTCAGAGTATTAGAATCTTTTATCGTACAGTACCGGTGGAACAGTTCATCCCAAATCCTTTGCGCTGTTTTGTCAGAAATTTGGACACCATGAAGACAACTGCAAGCTCACAGATGCAGTAATCTGTGATAGATGTGGTGAATCCAAACACACATCTAGCATCTGCCAAAGAGCTTTCAAATGTGTAAATTGTGGTAAAGATCACAGTGCAAGATCAACCGACTGTGAAGTCTGGAAAAGAGAAAAAGAAATTATGAGAATTAAAACAGTCAGAAAGATTTCATACTTTGCGGCAAAAAAACAATATGAGACAGCTTTTGAACCTAGATACTCTAAGATAGTTCAGTCAGCAACAGCAAAGCCTCTGACGAGAACATGTGGAACGCAATATGATCCCGTGGATTTTGATGGAGGCGCTAAACCTTCCTCGAAATCTACGTCTCCATCTGTGAAACCACCTCAAACTTCTGAAACAGGTTCAAAAACTAACCAAACAAAGAACTCTAGCAGACCAAGATCAGCTTCTACATCTAATTCTTGCCCTACATCACCAAATAAAAGCCAGAAAAATAAACCAGATAAAAAAGAAAAAGATAAACAACAATCAAACAGACAGAAGAAAGGGTCACAGGATCCTATTAAGCTGGCAAATAAATATGAAAATTTAGAAGATATGGAATTAGAAATTGACTCCTCAGTCAAATAACTTTTAAGTTCATTCAATCTCCCAATATACAAGTATAATGGGTCAAAACTCAATTTTACAGAGGAATTGTAGAGGTCTAAAAGCCAACTTTAATGAACTACTAATTCTTTTACCTTTATTAAATCCACAAATTTGTTGTCTTCAAGAAACTTTTATAACCCCCAATGACAACTTGGAAATTCGCAATTACTCATCCTATCACTACATACATAATGATTGCCAAAGAGCATCTGGTGGTTCTTCTATCATAATACATTCTACGATACCTCATCGGAAGATAGACTTAAACACAAATCTACAAGCAATAGCAATAAAAGCATCTTTAAATAAAACTATAACAATATGCTCTATATATATCCCACCAAATAAAAGAATAGATCAGAATGATTTAGAAAATCTTTTACTACAACTACCTCAACCATACATCATATGTGGTGATTTTAATGGACATAGCGAATTATGGGGTTGTTCAGATACCAATGATAGAGGTAAAATTATTGAAGATTTCATTGCAGAGAATAATCTATGTTTATTAAATTCCAATCAACATACATACCTGCATCCTGGATCAGGTTCTTTTACAGCAATAGATCTTTCAATTTGCCATCCTTCTTTGTACCTTGATTATGCATGGAAAGTATGTGAAGATTCTCATGGAAGTGACCATTTTCCTATCATTATACAAGAAACTGAGAAAACAGAAGATGAGAAAATTCCAAAATGGAATTTTAAAAAAGCTAACTGGGAAAAATTCAATATTCTTTGCCATGAAAAATTACTGATTGACAATTTTGAAAATTCAGAAGATCCAATGCTTTCTTTCACGGAAACTTTAATTGATATATCAAATCAGTGCATCCCAAAGATTTCAACAAATACCTCAAAGAAGAAAAAGCCATGGTTTAATGATGATTGTAAAGAAGCTATTAAAAAACGAAAAGATAGTTTAAAACGTTTCAAACAATATCCAACAAAAACAAATTTAAATGTTTGCAAAATTATGAGAGCTAAGGCTCGACGCACTATCAAACAAGCAAAACGATCTTCTTGGGAAGATTTCATTTCTAAACTTAATTCTAGAACTCCCATGACAACCATTTGGAATATGTTAAGGAAAATAAGTGGAAAAAATCAAACCATGAAACACTCGCATATTAAAGTAGATGACAGAAACTACGAAAGTAAAGAAGAAATCGCTAATATCCTTGGTAAAACTTTCAAAACAAACTCTTCCTCTGCAAATTATAAACCACAATTTAAAAGACATAAGCAAGAAGCAGAAATGGAAGATCTCAATTTCGAAACCGATACAAATGAAAACTACAACTTACCTTTCACACTATCGGAACTTGAGAATTCTCTAAAAAATGCTCACGATTCTGCTGCAGGTGCAGACGAAGTACACTATCAACTTTTAAAACATTTACCTCTTATTTCATTACAAACCCTGTTAGACATTTTTAACATTATATGGGAAAAAGGCACCTTCCCGAAAAGTTGGTCCAAAGCTACAATCATTCCAATTCCTAAGCCAAATAAAGATCATACAAATCCAACAAATTATAGACCCATAGCTTTAACTAGTTGTATATGTAAGACCATGGAGAGAATGATTAACAACAGACTTAATTTTTACCTTGAATCCAATAATATTATATCGGAACATCAATCAGGATTCCGAAAAAACAGAAGCACCACAGATCAACTGGTACGATTGGAATCTTTTATCAGAAATGCTTTTGTAAAGAAACAACATGTAGTTGCCATATTTTTTGATCTAGAAAAAGCTTATGATACCACCTGGAAACATGGCATCTTAAAAGATATTCATAAAATTGGATTAAGGGGAAATCTACCAAAGTTTATTTCAAACTTTTTATCAAATAGATGTTTCAAAGTTAAGGTTGGCACATCTTTTTCTGATGACTATGAACAAGAACAGGGAGTTCCTCAAGGAAGTATCCTCTCACCTACTCTGTTCAATATCAAGATTAACAATATTGTAAAATGTCTAGATGACGATGTGAACTGTTCCTTATATGTAGATGACTTTTTAATATGTTACAGGTCCAAAGATATGAAAACAATTGAAACTAAGCTTCAAAATAATTTAGATAAAATTGAGAAATGGACTATAGAAAATGGTTTTAAATTTTCCAAGACAAAGACAAACTGTGTACACTTCTGCCAAGAGCGCAGATGGCACTTGGATCCATCACTAAAAATATATAATAGTCCAATTCCAATTGTTGATCAAGCAAAGTTTTTAGGAGTTATCTTTGACAAAAAACTTTCTTTCATCCCACATATAAATGCTTTGAAACTGAAATGTCAAAAAGCTTTAAATGTTTTAAAAGTACTTTCTCACTCTGATTGGGGAGGAGATAAAAAAACTCTCTTAAATCTATACAGATCTTTAATTCGCTCAAAACTGGATTATGGATGTATTATATATGGCTCTGCACGTAAAAGTTATCTAAAAAAGTTGGATATTATTCATCATCAGGGTCTTCGGTTAGCTTTAGGAGCTTTCCGTACGTCACCTGTCACAAGTTTATATTCAGAGGCCCAGGAACCATCCTTATATGATAGAAGAAAAAAATTCAGTATGTAACTAAACTAGCTTCAAATGCAAAGAATCCTGTTTACAATGACATTTTTAATCCACCAAAAAAAATACTCTTTCAAAATAAACCTAATTTTATCAAACCACTCGGTCTACGAGTTGAACCTCTTCTTAATGAATCAAATATAAATGTAAAGAATATTAAGCCCTTTAAACTTCCTGTGAAAGAGCCGTGGACCATAGATCCACCAAATATTATTTTTGATCTCAATGTAAATAAGAAATCGGTTACAAATCCATTATTTTATCAAAATAAATTTTTAGAAATCAAATCACTGTATAAAGATTACATTTCAATATATACTGATGGTTCGAAACAAGATAACAAAGTTGGTTGTGCTTCAGTACACAAGCAAGAAACTGTCAAATTAAGATTACCAGATAATAGCTCTATTTTTTCAGCAGAAGCTGTAGCTTTAAACATTGCTCTCTGTTCAATACAAAACAATAATAACAAGAAATTCATAATTTTTTCTGACTCAATGTCAGTTTTACAATCTTTGAAACATCCTGATAACCCAAATCCATTGATTCAACAATTTTTAAGAAAATATGATTATTTATGTAGGTCAAAGACAATAATATTCTGCTGGGTACCCAGCCACATTGATATAAAAGGTAATGAAATAGCCGATCAAGAAGCAAAGGATGCTATAAATATGAACATAGCCAACATAAAAATTCCTTATACTGACAAAAAACAACAAATAAATGAATTTATAAAATCAGAATGTCAAATGAAATGGCAACAATGTTTTAACAACAAGCTTTTAGCGATCAAGCCAAATTTTAATGATAAATATGAATTTTATTGTAACCGAAAAGATCAGGTAATTTTAACAAGATGTCGTGTGGGACACTCAAGGTTTTCCCATTTACATCTTTTAAATAATGAGAGAGCACCACAATGTATAAACTGTAATGAACCTTTAACTGTAAAACATGTTTTATTAAACTGTAAAAACTTCGACCGTATACGGTCAAAACATTTTAATGCTGATAGTTTGCAAAATTTATTTTTACATGTAAAACAGAATAACATTTAAGATTACTTAAAAGAGATAGATTTTTATTATAAAATATAGATTTTCAAATTAGCATTTTATTTTACTATTTCTAAATATTACCTTCATGTCTCATATAGTAAACAGGTAATGGGGTATTTAGGTCAGAACTTGAAAATTCTCAGTATTTGTTATTTTTTTCCCCCCATAAAATTACCATAATAAAGTTGTCTTTGGGGCAAGTTATCCTGCACCCTTTAGAAGTATCTAAATATGCCTAATAAGGTATTAGTAAAATTTGTGTAGCTCAGATAATGATAGGCAGCCCTGCTGGTTCGAGATTAACTTTTTACCGTACAACATTTTTTTTTGTACACAACCAAACTGAAAGCAATCGCAGACAACATAAATGTAGCTCAGGTGATAATTACTATTTTCCATGGGGTAGAATTTAAATATGCCTTGGGTTTGACTAAGAGTTTGTCAGTAAATTTAAAAAGTACTGGTTAATACTTTACCAAACAACTAAATTTTGGATAAGACCAAATTTAGAGCATTTGCAGAGGGAAAAGGAACTGTATTTCAGATGTTTCTGTCTTTGATATCATATGACCAAAAACATTATTGGAAAAGGAGAAAATGCTGGTTACAATGTTTTGAAAAGGCTTGTTCTTCAGACACGTTAAAACTTTGGATAGTGTGGAAAAGTGATAACTTTACTTTGGACTGATTTTCCCATAAGGGGTCACTTTTCTCACAAGTTTAGAGGACAGTGCCACTAAGATTGGTGCTGTAATCTGTACGAATTCTGAAAATTTACAATTTAATTAAGCTATAAATGTGGCCTCTAGAGTGCCAACAATGTATTTTCAAAATTTGACCAAGTGGCCGATTTATGACACCAGGTTACAGTTTTGAACTCATCAAATATTCTGACCAATTTCCAAGTCAACTGAGCAAGAAATGTAGCCTCTACACTGTAAAAAAGAGTGCTATTTTACACTCTAAATTATGGGTTGACACCAGAAGTAGTGTAACACTGAGTTACACTTGATAAGCAGTTATGTAGCACGTTTTCAGAAAGTTGATCCTCTATCTCGGATGTTACAATAAACTTTTGTGTTATGTTTTAAAAACACCGATCAATGTTTTCTTACACAGCTCTTAGCGTAAGTCCACACCTTTGTGAAAAGTAACACTACTCGCGTTAAATGAACTCGATAAAGGAGTTTCCTTACACATTCCAGTAACCTGTTGTGTCATTGAGAGGCAAACATTTGTTCCAATAGAGTCCTGACACTTTTTTTCGTGAAGCGATCCCATATGCTTTTAGCCTAAAATAATCCTTTCCCTGCTTTGCAATTATAAAACTGTCCTAAATCCAAACAATTGGTATCACTGAACGCTAATCGTACAAGATTTACAATAACAACGGCTGTTTTTTCTCGGTGATATTGGTATTCGACAAAAACAAATTTCGTGGAAATTATTTGTATCTAATAAAGTATATAACAAAAACACCACGCTATTTGCATCGATCTTGGTGTAACATTTAAATTTCCAGTGTTAGCATACTTTATTAGAGTTACTCCCCTTGAAAGTCACAGTCCTGGTATTGGAAACGCTCATTACCCTACGAGACTTTCGAAGCTTTTATCAGTCGCATCAGTTGGCATAAGATGCTGGGAGCTGGTCTGCACGGGGTTCCGCACGCAAACGGTCAGACCAGTGTTCGAAGATGACCTCTGCCATTTATGAAGTTGTTGACATCCGACATAAGGAGTTTTTGCAGCAGAGTGTGTTGCATTTTTGCAACTGCTTCCACATTTGCTTGGTGATAAGAGGAGCATGTTTGTACATTTCATGTAAGTAGGCTATTTAGAGTTTTAAGTGGATGTATCAAAGGTTGAATGATACAATTAACAAATGATCTACCTGAGACTGAGAGTAAACTTTTTTTTTTTCATATTTTATTAATAGGTATTTGCCAAAATTTGTGAAAAAAACTCTCTGGTATGGAAATTAGAAGTGTAGGCGATGGACATTCAGTTTCTACTCTGAAAGTTCATGAAATGTCGAGATCATTTATAATCGAGATTATTTATATAAAACTATTGGTAAACAGTATTTTCTCAGAATGTTTTCAACGCTTCAAAAGAGAAAAGTCATTTTTTGATTCACATTTACTTTATTGTCTGAAATGCCCTCAACAGTTGGACTACAACACTTACTTCATCCTTTCCTTACAAAATCATTCAGAAAATGTCTCGTACATATAGATTCTGCCGACAATGTGCAAACTGGTACAAATGGGAGTGTTGTAAACTGATTTAGCATAAAACAGTGTTGAAAAAGATGAAACTGCTTGTTATGAGCATTTTCAAATATGACAACCTTTCCCAAAACCTTTTCCATCCAATATTTGGAAAGAGTATTTAAAAGAAAAGGGTTTAAAAAGAAATGAAAAAAGTAGTAAATATATATTTTTAATTTCATGAAAGGCTGATGCTCCAGTTGATGAAGAGAAGGGTCATGCACCATGGCAGCATGTGACAAGTAACGTCTCGGTATCCAACAATGTCTAAATTTGAAATGTGAGTTACTTTACCTAGTTAGTCTCTATGAAGTAAAGGATAGGATAGGTTAAGAAATACAAATCATGGTCCCTTATTTGATAATTATAAAACCTACCCCCCTCCCCCTCCTTAAAAACATGTTGTCTTTGACTTGCTAGAGGGCATTTTTAGTTTATGTCTGTATATATACAGTACTCAACAGTACACTCAGTAAGAAAAATAAAACTGAAATAATCTTTACTTGGAACAAATAAAACCCAAATTCATATATTATTAACATAGAAGAAAATAGCCCAAACCAAGTTATTTAGCTTTTCCCATCCCTTTTATCTCTGCAGCACTAATCAGAAAGCTTTAGCCATTCTGTAGAAGTTACATTGGCATTTTCAACCTCTTTGATTTTGTTGACTATAGAAATTGTTGAGTGGAGGAGTATTTTGAAGAATTACAATTTTGTAGAGCAATGAAATTTTTATTAGATGACTAAATTCTACACTCGTTCGAATTGAAAGCATTGCAGCAGAAGTTGTATTAAATTTTATTCAAATGTTCAGATTTGTGTTAGAACGATAAAAACTTGTTGAAAAATGAGAAATGTTGGTTACCAGGGTTCTCCTTTTCTGACAATGTTTTCAAAAGTCGTCTCTTTCACGGTCATTTAAACTTAGGATTATTTTGTAAAGCTTTTAAGCTGCTTTCTTCAAACTGAACTATGATTTCACCTTTTCCCTGTTACACTTTTTTGGGATTGTCCCAAATTGAGAGAACCTGCAGATAACAAATTAAAACTGCTTTCAGTGGGAGTTTAAAACACTGATACAGGTAAAAATTGCTCATTTTCAGCAATTTCACCTTTTCTCAAATTGTTTTCCAGAACAGCATCCTCACCATGTTTTGAAAGAAGTATATAGCTGGGAAAAGTCATACTGCATGTGTTGACTGAAATGCAGATTGGCAAAGTTTTGTTCCACTCTGTATAGGATAGAAAATCTTAGCCTTCAGATAAGAAGTACAATGCTCCACAACTGGTTTTCTTTATTTTTATGTGATGCGAGAAATAGAAATCTTACCTTTAGATTATCACTTGAACTTAGTCATTCGCCAAGCAGTTCTATGCTTAAAATATTGCCATAAATGCCCATTTGAAAACTGTGGCAAAAGGAGATATTGCAAATTATGAGCAGTTACTCCTTTCTACCACGATATTTTCTACCATAAAAGGTAAATACTCCCTAAATTAAACTATATTAATTTTGCCATCAATTTGGAAGAGTCTAGTTTGTTTCTTGATATCAGTACCACATAATCGCAACTTTTAACAACACTGAAAGAAGACTTTTGAAAACATTGTGGGACATGGAGAAAATGCTGGTGACGTTTTCTAACCTTTCCAACTGAAGTTTAATTTTTTCAGTCACGTTTATTTCGTCGTCTGCAAATGCTTTCAATTTGGACCAGTCTGGTTTGGTAAAGAGTTAAGCCATAAGCTTCAGATTGATTTTTCACTCTTTTTCAGGTATGATTTTGTTTCTACCAGACATTGCCTTACTGCGGATTCTGGAGTATGTTGGGCTTAGAGATGCACTGATCAATGTGGCTCCAGTGTGTAAATACTTTTATCAGCTAATAAAATCATCATGTGTGTGACGGCATATTAATCTTCAAAATATATTGGAGCCTGTTTGCTTTTCTTCTGTTCAACAAATGAAAACATTATTTTCTCATTCTCACTGTTTTCATTGCTTTGATGTACCTAGGATATACTTTGACAATCACGCTGTTAAAGATAAATTTGATGGTGTTGTAAATGAAAGTTTAATACTTTCATATTGTGTTGTATGACTTAATCTTTCATTCACACTATTAAATGAATGAATGGTGTTTTATGGCCCGTCGACAACTTAGGTCATATTGGGCGCACTTACATATAAAATCAGTGTTGTGCCTAGGCCGCGGGATTGCGGGATTCCCGCAATTTTTTTTTAACAATGTCCCTTAGAATTTAAGCCATTGCGGGATGTCGGGCGCGCTCACGAAAATCCGACGAATTTTCCTTATCTGGAGTCCATTTCGGTATTTACATACGTTGCGTTAATTACAATGGGTACCTGCATAACGTAGACTGTGACTGCGGAATCTACTGAGATAAAGTCGCTTAAGGAAATCCGATATTTAAACCAGTCTTACCGTTGTCAATAAAACAATATGGCGAAACGCCGGACGCGGTTGACCGACTTTATGTCGGGAAAGGTTAAAAATAGAAAAGCTGCAGACGAAATTGAATGAAAGAGGACTGTGAAAACCCCGAATCGATCGCAGCTTCTTCGACCTCCGGAGCAAGTAAGAAAAAGGACAGAACATTTCAGAAGAAATCGGCTCATAAAATTTCCGTGGTTAGAAGAGTCGGATGGAAGTATGAAATGTGTCCCCTAGATTTTTCTAGTGTCCCCTTGAAATTAAGGTAGGGGGACACCTGTGTCCCCCAAAAATTTTGGCCTAGGCACAACACTGTAAAATCATACATCTACTTAAATTATACTGTGAAACATTGAAACAGATGAGAAATAATAAAGAAGCAACCTTGTTTACAGGGTAAACGTTAACTTTGAATAGGTCAATAGGCCTTAAAATGTAATACTTATAAACTAAACAACAAAATAAATATTGAGAAACGGGGCTTCCCTATTTACTCAAACAAGAGGGCCATGATGGCCCTGTATCGCTCCACTGGCTTTTTAACCCTTTCCCACACAAATTCAAGTGTTCATGACCATGAAAAACAGGGCCTTCAAAAACAATGAACACTGTCAGGCAGTACAAGCAGGTTAATTCATTAGCATGAAAGGTAAAATCCTTGGAAAAATAAGCTGAATGATAGAAACCTTAATCTGAATTTATTATTCACCTCATGTGAGCATAACTATTAGCATCAAAATGAATCACACTTGAAAACAGAATATTTTCTATCAAAAAACTTAATGTCTAGCACCAATCATGTACCAATGTAGTTTGATAATCAAGGGAGGTAAATAGTACCAAACTTTATCTTTCATAAAGAGTTATTTCCCTTGATTGATGTTTAAATTGAAGTGATTATATTTTGAAGCCCATGTTAAACTTGTGATCCCTGGATGGAGCCAATTTTGACCCCAGACCTACAATATGAAACTAGAATGTGTGGTTATAAACACAAAGATTTTTGAATCTTGCCCAACAAAAAGCCATGCAAAACAAGTTTGCTCAATAAAAGGCCCTGTAAAATATGTGAGCAATGAGACAGGTTTATAAAGCCAATGTAAAACTTGTGACCCCTGGGGTGGGGTCAAACTTGATCCCCGAATTTAAAATTAGGGCTGTCTTGGTAGAGGCCCATTAGATAAAGCTACATGCAAAATTTGATAGCCCTAGGCCTTATGGATATGTACAGGTAGATTATTAAAGATTCCCTATATAAGCCCATGTAAAACTTGTAACCCCCTGTGACGGGGCTAAATTTGACCCCAGGGCTATAATTTGGGTAACCTTGGTAGAGACCCCCTAGATAAAGCTACATGCAAAATTTGATAGCCCTAGCCTTTATAGCTAGGTGCGAGATTTTGAAAGTATTCCCTATGTAAGTCCATGTAAAATCCCCCCGGGGCGGGGCCAAATTTGACCCCTGGGCTATAAGTTGTACACCCTTGGTAGAGGTCCACTAGGTAAAGCTACATACCAAATTTGATAGCCCTAGGCCCTATGGCTAGCTGGTAGAAGAATTTTAAAGTTCTCCCTATATAAGCCCATGTAAAACTTGGTACCCTCGGGGCGGGGCCAATTTTGACCCCAGGGCTATAATTTGAAGAAACTTGGTAGAGGTCCACTAGATAAAGCTACATGCCAAATTTGGTAGCCCTAGGCCTTACGGTTTCAGACAAGAAGATTTTTAAAGATTTTCAAAAATTTTCAGTTTTGTTGCCATGGCAACCAGAGTTTTTAAAGGAATTAAATTCTTTCAAGAAATTCTGAAGAGGACCATAGCAAGATCATTTCTGTGAAGTTTCATCAAAATTGGATGGGTAGTTTCAGAGAAGGAAGATGTTTAAAGAAAAAGTTAACGGACGGACGCACGGACGGATGCACGACGGACAGCGGGCCATGACATAAGCCCGCTGACCTTCGGCCAGTGGAGCTAAAAATGTAATAGACGGAGCTAGAAACCCCCCCCCCCCCGAAAAAAAAAAAAAAGAAGGATGAACGCTGTTTGTTTAAGACCGTCAGTAAAAGGCGAAATATCAAAAAGGTAAAACTAAATCTTCTTAAACAGGTTATCTTCCTTCAGAAAATGGAATAGTGATTCTAATTTCACAGTATCAAACAAAGTTTTTTAAATCAACATGAAAGTATTTATCCCTGTACGGTGCAAGATCTGCGCACTCTTATCAGTAAATGCTGGACAGAAAAAAATTGTATTGCACGGGATACATTCAGGAGGTGCTTCGACTTTGAGAAAATATGAGTGCGTTATGTGGGTATGACCTATTTTCAAACAGGTCAAAATATCTTCTCGACGGTTTGACCGTAAGCCAAGTAGCCATTCACTTGTACTTGGCTTGATAGCGGATAATTTATTCTCTTGATTTGAAGGATCGCTCCAAGATCTTTGCCAAAAACCGTGAATAAAATTATTGATAAAAGGTTTAAAATCACCAAAAGGAAATTTAAAAGGTATTTTTTTTAGTGATAATGCATCCTTGGCAGCTTTATCTGCTTCTTCATTACCACTAATACCAATATGGCTTGGGAGCTAACAAAAAACTATATCAGCTCTTTCGCATAATCTGGACTATTTCTCAAGGAGATTGAATGCAAGCGGATTATCCGTTTCTCGCCCTCAAGTGCTTGCATAACTGATATGGAACCAGTATATATAATGAATCGCAAATAGCCGTCTTGTTCAATATGCTTTTGAGGGCAAGGTCAATCGCTTTTAGCTCCGCATAGAAGATAGACAAATTGTTAGGTAACCGGAACTGATACAATTCACCGTCAAGGATGGCAGCTGAAGCAACATTTTCCCCATCTTTTGAACCATCTGTATAGATTTCTTTATGAGTATATTATTGTTCTTTGACTTCCAAGAAATTTAGTTTTGAAAATCATTGGATCTGGAGTAGCTTTCTTATCTGAAGCAAGATTGTAAAGTTGGACTTTTGGAAGTCTATAAAGTAACTTCAAAAATCTTATTGCTTGCTACATCCTCAAGATCACAATCAAGGCAGTTAATATCCGCTTCACAGCGTAAACTAAAAGGAGGTATGACTTTCTCTCTTTATAAAAAATCGTCTTTGTACAATGGTTCAAATACTATTCAATGAGTTGGGTTGTCAGATTCACACTATTAAGAAATTTAAATTTTTAGTGCGTTGCAAAAAACTAGAAACACTTATTTAAGGTTCATGCCATTTGTAATCGGATGATGCATTTAGATATATGAAAGAATGCAAGAGCTTGGATTATCTTGACGCAGGATTCACACAATTAACAGGAAAGACTGGCAAAATTTGTAAGTCCTTCTGTACATCAGCTAGAACTGTATACAGTTGGATTTAAGTGATTTGAAATGTGTGCTTGCAACGTGTGAACTTTTGATGTATGTTACAGTACAAAAACATTTATTTTAGTCTGCGAAAGTCGGATTTTTCAGTCCCATCACTGAATAGTCTTTTTATCTTTGATTAAAATTTGAAAGCTTGAACTTGTTTGTGTGTGTGTGTGTGTTTTTTTTTTGTCAACAAATGGCAGTAGTTTTTTTTTCTACCATCTCTGCATTCAACGATCGGGGTCTGTATTCACCAACTATTCTTATTAAGGTTCTTGGTCTTATGGAATGTTTTTAAAGAGTTCCTCCCAAGGAACATTCCAGCCAAGTTTGGTCCAAATTGGCCCAGAGGTTTAGGAGTTGATGTCGAAAGAATCGTTGACTAAGCACTGACGCCCACCGGGTGATCCTAGAAGCTCCCCTTGAGCAAGTTGTGCTCAGGTGAGCTAGAAATGTAGTTTGGATAGTGTGTTTGTGTGTATATGTGTGTCTCTCACCAACATATTAACATACCATTTCTTATAACTACGAACATACAAAACAAAAACTTTCGCCCTATAGGAACCTCTAACATATTTGGTAAAAATGCGTATGCGTTTTCCTCAAAGCACTAATTACCCATGTATTTTTAATAAAACACATAATTACTGTCATTGTGTTCAGATCCAAGCAAGCATCATGGTAGAAGGAAATTCTTTAGATTAAGATAGCAATGTCTCTAATGAAACTCCAATGCGACAGATAGGGAGTGGATATAGGAAACGTTTGAAGGATTCTGAAAATGCCACAATCTCCGATTTCAGGAATCCTTGGAATTTTTTGGATAGTTCAGTCAAGATGACGGGTTTGTCATACAATGTTGCATATAACAAGGTTTGGCTCCTAATTATATTCCTTGTACCAGTTAGGGTGGTTGGTGTCAGGAGAAAATGGCAATTTGGAAACAGTCAGGCAGAAGCACAGGTTTTGCTTTAAGATGTAATAAAAATCGAAACCATGAATGTTCTCTTCGAAAATACAGCCTCTTTGGGAGTTTTAAAATTATTATCCACGAAATCAAGATATCTTCAGCAAAATTCTCCGTTTCAATGTAGCCGTCTCTCTCTGGAATACCTTACGGTAGCACTTCTGTGAATTGGGGGAGTTCTGTTCGCGAAATATAAATGGAACATTTTCAACGTCACACAAAAACAAATTCTGACAGGTGAAATTTAAATTGATTGTTGTTGTTGTATTGGGGTTTAACGCCATTTTAACAGCTAAGGTCACATCATGGCGGTCGGTGACGCACATGTGTTTCCTGGCTTTCTCACACCGGTACTTACACAACTTTCTTTCCAAAGCCACCGACTACTTTACTCACATGCTTCAGCAGAGGTGAGAGGCGAAAATACGCCGGAAAGAAAGTTCGCCTCAACCGGGTATCGAACTCACAACCTCCAGATCATGAGTCCAACACGCTCATCACTGAGCCACCCGGGCGGGCTGAAATTTAAATTGACGAATTACTGTTCGGCCGAAGGATTAAATACTATCGCGGTAATCCAACACGTGACTTAAAAATATCGATTTTTGGAATGGTAGAAAGATCATCATACTCTATCCTTAGTGTGACCGTTGTGGAAAAAATCTCATCCCTATTATCCAGAGACACATTCAGTCAGGTGCTACAATATATTCAGATGGCTGGAGTTCGTATATTGATCTAAATGATTTAGGGTACAGGCATTTTACAGTGATACACAAGCATACTTTCAAATCCAAGTACCGTTACACAGAAAGAAACGAGGAAATCACAGGTCATACAAATAGAATTGAGGGTGCCTTGCAGAATGCGAAAAACCATTTCCGGAAAATGTCTGAACAAAACTGCAGCAATTCCAAGGTCATTTGGCTGAAATAATGTGGATGTCTGAATTCAAAGCATTTTTTAGCCTTTCTTTGATACATTGAAGGATGTGCACCATTTAAATGGAGCTACCACTTACACATACTCTACCATTGTTTGACACAAGGCGTCATTAAAGTTCTCGCCGAATACCTACGCTTAGCTAATTCTAAAGAATGGAACATACCTGTACATAAATCAGGCCATCAATTAAGACCAAGTTATTACGTTATTCCACCTGTTCCATCTGAATCGGACAGCTTAGACAGTGAATCATCGTCTGACACGATAATTTATGGTAAGAATAAATTCCTAGACAAAAAACTGCGCGGATAGCGATTTTAAAAGTCCAACGAGTCAGAAATGCACTAAGCCGAATTAAGGCAGACAATTAGGTCAAGACGTAAACATGACTTTGGATCCAATTAGGATAATCATGTGTTGAAAGCCTTCTGCTTGGTGTTTTGTTGATAAGGCTTCCTTCAGTTATCATAAACCGAGATATGTGGAAAAAGGTATCTGAAGTGAATGTAATCTTATTCTTCATTGTAGGAACACAATGATGAGCTTCTCGTTCACATGAAGCATCTTAGCAGTAAAATTGTTTAGTCATAATATTGAGCGACATTCGTCTGCAGCGCTCCGAGAACAGAAACACTTTTTACCGACGAAAAAAAAAATAATGACCATCCACGTGGTAGGCTAGATCACAATTTTGAGATCTATGAAGCTGTATTTATTCCAATACCTTCAACTCCTACTATCAGTTATGAAACTTGATCAAGAACAAATCACTTGTTAGCTGTGTACCAAATTAAAAGCAAATGGCTTTGTTAGATAAGCGATAACAAACTAGAGCTGTCATTGAATGTAACTCGATACCCCCGCCACCGCTTTGACAGAAAACAGTCTCATTTCAAGGGGAGATAATTCCTCAACCAATAGAGTTGACACATGAAGATTGCATGTTGCAAATCTTCAATAATCTTACATATATGATCAGTATATGTGCAAAGTTTCAATACAATTGAAGGAAAACTGTAGGACACAAAATTACCCATACTTTGTACGCACACACTGACGGAGGGACGGACACACGGAGAGACAGGCTGATTCCAGTATACCCCCGAAAACATTTGTTTTGCAGGAATATAAATATTTATTTTCTGATTCCGAGAAACAGGCTTGCAGTCATGAAAACACAAGATTTTATATGTTAATAAGTCCAGAATTTCTAGTAAATGTAGATCATCAAATACTTATTTCACTTGTCTGAACCTTGTATTTTTGGTAAGTCTAGCATTTCAATATTCCTAGCTGAAGGTTGCAAATTTTACTAATGTGATAATTTGGAAGCCATTCGAAGAACAATATCCGATGAATGAATGAATGTTGTTTTATGGCGCATCGACAGCTTTGGTCATTCAGCGCGCATATCTGTGATTAAAGATTTTAAAAGTGGAATTGTTTAAACTGAATAAAGTTTGAATACGTTAATGACAATAAAATAATTGAATTAATAAGTATGTACATAAAGCATTATCGAGTTACAGGGCAATCCCTATATACTCAACAGTTTTAAATGGTAAGATTTAAGAATGTGATAAAAAGGTTTGAAGTCAATGTTGGATTGATAGAATAAGTTTTTAAGTGAAAAAGAAATATGTTCATTTTATAATGTGCATAAAATATGATATTGAGTGGCTTGGCAATCCCTGCCTACTAAACAGTTTTAGATTAAAAGGTAAGACTGGTAATATTGATTTTCTTGGAAATGACGTTAAAACTGGTTAAGATTGGAGCCTCCAATGGGATCAATATACTCCCATTAAAGAGGTCCTGTCTCCAATGAGATAAGATGCGCCCAAGAGGACTAATCCTCCCATTAAGAAGATGCAAACTGAATATTCAAGAAGTAAACAATGTTGTAAAAAGATGGGTAAGAAACTCGAGAGTAAATATCACAGTTTATTGTAAATGCCAATCACCTTTATGAAAGCTTACTGGTGTTTGCTGCTATTGCAGATTTTCATAATTATATTAACCCTTTACTCCATAGATACTCATTTCTACACATTGCTTGTAGGAGTCTTTGGAAAACATTGTGGCAAAAGGTGAAATTGCTCGTGACGAGCAATTTCACCTTTTGCCACACTGTTTTCTATGCTATCAAAAGGTGTCATATACACATAAGAAACCGCTTCATCCTTGCTGTTTTTTAAGGTCAATTAGAGATACCATAGAAATGCCTTATGGGGTAAAGGGTTAAGCCTAGAATTAGTAGGGTTCTGCCAAATTGCTTATGTGAAAGGTGTGTGAAGAGACGACCGACAGAGGATCCGACAGCAGTTGACCTCCGACCCATTGAGACAGATAAGAACACACTATCTTCCGAAGCCGTGTCGAAAGAAACCGACGAACGAAAGTATTCGTTATATCCCCATCCCATGGTAGATGGAGTAAATGTTTAACAATAAAAACTTAAAAAAAAAACTAACTTACAGTGGAGAATCCAATTAGGACTCAACAGTCAAAGCAAACAAACTATGAGGGTAGATAAAAATACAAAAAATGGTTATTTTAGAAGAAATCTACTGATAACCTGTGTGTGTATTTTAGAAGAAACCAGCACTTGACAAAGTCACTAGAATTTGTTCTCCGTTTCGGACAACTAACAAACACCAGAAAATTAAAACAATGAATCCTAAATAGGGATATTAACACACACGAAGTGTCAGAAATAGCTTAACTAGTAATTAAAGGATTGATGCCGCAAGTAGGACACCGAATTGTGGGGCACCTTGCCACGAAAATCGGTTTGAGGACTGCGACAGTATTGTGACTTAACCCTTTATATCAGATAATCCCTGGTTTTAACGAGATGAAAGTCTTTACAAAACATTGTGGGAAAAGGAGAAAATGCTGGTAACAAGTATTTCCTTCTTTTCCCATTATGTTTTCTGCCCAGCTGGAAACACATTTCAATCTTAGAGTTACGTTTATTTTGTTCTCTACAAGTGCTTCCAATTAGGACCAGTCTAAAATTTTGTTGTTTGCTAAAAGGTTAAAATCCGTGTACGGAACAGTCAAGTAAGGCTTGCCAGTCATGTCGCTCGTGACGATCAGCTTTACAGAATACCACCAGTAGCCTCACCGAGAACACCAGACAGTCTGAGGACCTTGCAAAGAAACTATGACGAACGTAGCTACAGACAAACACCAAAATAATAATAGATTAATATTTGGATTTAAACTGTGAAAATACTGTGGTACGTAGTTGTGAAATTTCATTAATATATCACATGATCGATTTGACAATTTTGGATTTATTCTTAATACTTTTATCTAAGCATCTTAGTTCAATCAATTTAATCAATTAACTGTACTAAGATGTTCTCGAGACTTTCCCATTTTAAACATCCCGGAATTCTTCAGATATCAAGATAAACGTTAGGTATTATCATGTATTATGTTAGAGTCATGCGTCTATTTTCAAGCGCCTAACGCAGATAAATAATTAGTTACTTGTATACTACGAGGTAAATTTGTGATACGTTACAAATTTAGAAATGTAAAGGGCGGATATAACGGAGTAAAAACGCAGCACTGTAAATTACACAGCGTTTCCAGAAATCAGAGGTGTGTTCAACATCGCGGATGCCTCATAGAGTATCTCGTTAATTGAACGCAAGCGAGCGCTCGCTCAAGTCAGCTACGTAGTTGTACAATTTGTACTGCAAGAGCTATCGGACGGCATTGAGATCGATGAATATGATCCAGTGATTGAGTATTTGGCCAGTAAAAGTAGACCGACCCAATTGATGGGGACAAGATAAATGAATGAAATTTTACGGCCCGTCGACAACGGAGATCATACTCGGCGCATATACAAAGATGAAAAGTGATATTGTTTGATTTGGAAAGCCGATTCTAGAATCGCTATTATGTAGAAGAAAACATACAGCGATCCTTTGTTCATTAAACATTTCCGTACGACGAGAACATCAATCGAGTAAATACCCATTGAAATCTGCAACAGTATCGTAACTTTCAGATAATTTAATGTCACAATTGAATGTTATCCGTTCAATATTTATGCGATGATACAGTGTTATGATTTTGACTCGTTATGTGTGTCTGTGGGTCACTCGATCGTTTTTTTTAATTTTGTATTCCACTTGTAGCTTTTATGCAGTGCATAGCATCTACATCATTTACCTGTTTCAACAAATTTGTTAAACCCTTTACCCCATAGGGCATTTCTATTACGTCTCTAATTTACCCTATATAACAGCATGAACCCTTTTTTATGGGTATATGACACCTTTTGACAGCATAGAAAACATCGTGACAAAAAGTGAAATTGCTCGTCACGAGCAATTTCACCTTTTGCCACAATACTTTCCAAAGGCTCATACAAACAATGCGTAGAAACAAGTATCTACAGAGTAAAGGGTTGAATACTGGTGCCATGCTCTGTGAAAAGAGGCATTTCAGTGATGCATTGGCATATATCATGCAAGTCATCATATTATGTATCAATTTAATCCATCTTGTTTACTGACCAGCTTATAAATAATGAGATCAGGCCCGTAGGAACAGGGGGGGGGGGGGGGCTGGGGGGGGGGGCTGGGGGGGGGGGGGCTCAGCCCCCCCCAATAATTTTGAAAATCATAGTAACTAAAATATGAGTTTTTAGCGCAATGCAATTACCACGCAAAAAATCTCAGTATTTCGAAGTTAGCCCCCCCCCCCCCCCCCCCAATCTCGAAATGCTTCCTACGTGGCTGGAGATAGATCACTTCTTAGACATCCATAAACTTGACTGATGGCAAAAATATCGACCTATGTAGGGCCGGCCTTTGTGGACTTCACAGGCCGACATTGCTCAATACCTAATGTATATGAAACAAGCCTCTTTCACTCCAAGCATGGCTCAGGTTTTTCGTGAAAATTATTTCTACTGTTTGAACAACTGATTTTCAGGCTTTTTTGGAGCTTGTTGGACCGCACACTACGGTACGAACTATTACTCTCTAGAAAAGAACAGTTACCTGCCTTTGGTACTTAAGTAATCCGGAGACATTCAGAGGCATAGCTGATCGGTTTGGCCTCAGCAAAGGCTCATTCCACTATTACTTAGAAAACTTGCAGGGCAATAACAGGGAAAGAAATACTAGTACTATTAATTGTAACAACAGATATGTTGTTGCTCTATTATTGTATAATTACTATAATTATTGATTACATCAAATAATGGATTAGGAGTTGGTCAGGCTTTGCAGATCTTGGTCTCTCGGTGCACAGACTGATCAAGGTCTGCATTGGTTGAGCACTTCCTCTTCTTTCTTCTTTTTTTGTTGTGGACGATGATGATATTCTCCGCACGTATTTTTTGCTTGATCGATTTAAAAAAAAATAGTATAGGGAGACACTATTATATATTTGAGATCGATATTGCCATAACTCTTCAGAATGATTAAAGTTAGAAAACTGTGGTTCAGTGGGATAGAAAGACCTTATTATTTTGTTTCTCATGCGTATTGTTTGCGTAAGTCATAGTACTTATTTCGTCAATTACACTTCGAGCGTCAAAGGAGTTTAAAGATATATCCCCGGAAGTAATTTTACAATTTTCACGTAGGATTTCAGTAGAGTTCATTTTGCGTTTTGCGGCTGCGTGGACAGTGGTTATTTCAACCCATTACAATGGGCATAGGAGGTAATCATACAACAAATACTATATATTATTTTCATTTTTATGCGTTATGATTGTCCACATTCGTTTAGAACGATGTATGGAGTCTATTTTTTGCGTCTTAGGTCAGTCATTTAATTGGGTCTTTCTGTCCTTCTGTTTTTCAGTTTTCACGTAGTACTAGTAGAAGATAGTTGAAGATATGATATCGACGTAAAGAATATAGAAGAAATTATGTCTTTACAGCTCATACCATCATTAAAGACGTCTACTTTACTTCAGTTGATCTCCTTATTACTCTACCCTTGTTCACGACATTAATATCATGGCAAGAGAAATCGAAGCTGAGGATTTTGCTCAGAGGCTTTCCAGGAGTAATTGGTGCTATTGATGGCACACATATTCCCATTACAGGACTAACCGAGTTTCGCAAATCCTGTATGTCGTAAAGGATTTTCTGCCTTTCATCTCCAGGATGTCTGTGATAGGACTCTAAAGCTTTGGGATGTGTATTCAGCTTACCCAGGATCAGTTCACGATTCAAGGGTATATAAAAACAGCCCGCTTCATCAACATTAAGAAAAAGAGGGTTTGAACCAGTATTACCTGATAGGCGATTCTACCTATGGTTTTTCGCCGTTTTTAGTGGTGCCTTTTAGGACAATGTTTACCTTTCTCCAAGTCAAAAATATTTTAATCATGCACATAACTTAACTAGGATACAGAATAATATTTTTTTTGTTATTACAGGACAATTTCCGAAAATTACAATTGTTTGATGTGAGCAAACTAGCATTGATTCCTATTAATTTGTCGTTGCTGTGTTTTAGAGCACGTCATAATATTACAAAAATCATTTATAGATGATACTACAATCAGACATGAGAATAACAATGCACATATCATAAACCTTTCAGAAGAAACTTCTAAGTTAGATTTAATCAAGCGAAATGAAACCATGAACTTTTCAACCTGAGTTTTTTTTTTCCAGTTCAACAGGAACACAATAAATCTTGTTTGCTTTACAACTTTTACAGTCTAATTGAGCTATGGGTGGTTTGTGAAGAAATTTTCGTGTATACCGCCAAGGAAATGTCAGGAACACGTGGATAGGTGCACTGCCTGCCGTAACAGAACTGAAATACTGTCGAAATTTGTATCAACCTCTAATCAGTCTAGTCTTTCACATTTACTATTCACATTTTCTATTCAACTATTCCTTTCTTACACAAAGTAGATGGAACCTTACTACATTAAAGACAAGACTTGTTGAATAATAAATTCTAGTACATGTAGTGTCTCTTTTTTATAGGATTTGCTGGTGACTCTGCACTGACTATTTCCAGAGATAAAGATGCGTCTAAGGTGTGGAAGGTTGCTTGGTCAATCTTTACCCGGTCAAACATTAGACCATTGTCAAATTGGTACTATTAGTTTTCCTTCGTGATATTCTGGGTTGCAGGAATAGCAATATGAATCGCAACAGGAAAATGTTTTGTAGTACTACAAAGTAGGTTCCCAGGGCACATAAATATATGTGCTGTTACTTAAATCTAACCTAATACCGTTATCAAAGGATAGATCTACAATGATCATTTATTTTGAAACTATTCGAGGTATTAACTAAGTATCGGTGTAACCTTGAAATGCCCAAATCTAAAAACGAACAGCCGATTTCCCTAGACCGGGCCAATCTAGGCTCTCGTTTACACCGAAGCCGAAGCAGTGTGTTGACAGCTGGAGATCCCTGGACTCCTCTCGGCTGCCAAGACCCTCTTTCCGGCTTACGAGTCTCCACTCATGGCAAACAGACGGGTCCATTGGTAGGGTCTTACCATTCTGCAGGACGGCAGCGGCAATTTTATCTCTCGTCCGTCTTAAGGACTCAATTTTTCACACTTACTTTTATTTTTTTCTACAAGGCATTTAAGTAACAAATCATCTCTCTTTAGGATGGCATCGGCGAATGAATTATGGAGCAAACGGTGCTCCTGCTTTTTATAATCTAGTTCGTCTTCTATAATGAGGAATCAAAAGTAATGGAAATTCAGTTTACCTTGGTATTGAAAGAGAAACTGAGAAGATATCAAAGAAGGAAAGTTTTGGGATATGTACAGGGATGGTTCCTTGTCTACTTATCTTTTAAAGGCATGTATATGCACCATCCGACAGCAAATAAATTCATTTATTTAAGCTGTACTCTGAAAGAAGGGTTTAAGGCATCTCCGCAGGATGACCTCGTCCGAAACTTTGATTTTGGATCAATGGGCTAAAATTGAGTCCAACATAGATGCACGAGTGTGAGTGCTTGCTTTAGTGTCATGCATCGCCGACACACAATTAGCCCCCTTTTGTCAAAGCACGGCTCATTTCTATTATCTGTGAGCACTATTACACTAACATGCAGGTTTTTAGGTAAAAAAGAAATGGGAAGAATCAGTACCTGGTAGAAAGACAAACAAGGCTCACCGGTGTCTTTCAGAGGACCATAGCCTTTTTTTTTTTTATGATATTGAAACTTCCACGCGATTTTGAAATTCATCACCACAGCAATGATTTTGATGAATCAGAATTTTGCAAATAAATTTTGGATAGATCATCCAAGGACAATTTTTTTATGAGCATTTGCTCGATAGTGACTAAAAACAGGAGCACTACATACATGTGCCAACAAATGGCTGTTGTTTTACGAAGTATCAAAATTTCAGTTTTGGAAAAGGGTCATCCATGGACATTTCTATGAAATGATTTTGAAATATGACGTTGTGCTCAGGTGAGCTAAAAATGCAAAGACAAATTCATAACCAATCTTCGGCGAAATTTTACATTATTTCCATTGCAGCAACATGCTAAAGTAGAAGCAATTCGGCAAAACGTCAACGTAGAATAAATGTTAAAACTATTTGCTAAGTGACCAGAATGAAGTTAAACGCTGGGTACCATATAAAAAAGTGGGTATGAAATGACTACAGTGGTACGAAATGACCAATGATGAAACGTACAGGAAGGTATGCAATGACCAAAAAGGTACGGGGGTGAACTGTCTACATGATGCCTGGAAACCGTGTTACCATTAAATTAGTTAGCGTATTTTCTAAATTTAGCACATGACTCGGAGGGATATATGCGTCTTGACCAAGCTCTAGAGACAAGTTCTAGATGTTGAAATGTACGTTTTTAGCTCCACTGGCTGAAGGCCAGCGAGCTATTGTCATGGCGTTGTGTCCGTCGTGCTTCTGTTCGTCCATGCGTGCGTCCGTAAACTTTTTCTTTAAAAAATTTCTACTCAGAAACTATTGACTGAATTTTTACGAAATTTCACAGGAATGTTCCAAGGTTGGTCCTCTTTGAAATTCCTCCAAATAATTGTGTTCCATTAAGAATTCTGGTTGCCATGGCAACCAAAGTAAAAAAGCCTTTCAAATATTCTCCCAAATCGCTAATTTGATAGCATTATTATTTTGCAGGAATGTTCCTTAGAGGTCTATAGAATTCCATTTAAAAAAGAGAAAAGATCCGCCAACAACCATGGCTTTTATGGGAGACTCATTTTCCTTTTATGGTATAAAGTAAATTCTTTGATAAAGTTGATCTCTAAAATATTCGTTGGATTTCATGATTGTGTTTCAGGTAAGTTCCTATGATGGCAAGTCTTTACCATACAATTCCGACTTTTAACGACCCTATAGTTTGGAAAACACTCGTGAAAAAGGAGAAAATGCTGGTAATCAGCATTTCCTCCTTTTCCCTCAGTGTTTTCTATTCTATCAAAAAGAGAAATCATCATTTCGTCAATGTTTAATTTGTCGTCTTCAAATGCTTTCAGTTTTTCACATCCCTAATTTTGTCGTTTGTTAAAGAGTTAAAGAGTTAAAGATGATTGCTTTACAAAATCTCTAATCCTTTTCATTTAAAACAAGAGAACCTCTGCACTTTTATTACATCTGGAAAAGGTTTGTTGACCTACTGGTGACCAAGAACAAAGAGGGACAGTGCTTTACTGTTGTGATAAGGCATTTTGTTATTCAATCAAACTGATCCTGCAATTACAATAAAACAGTTGCCACAATACATATCTTCTATATTTTGATGTTTCCCCACCCAAAATTGTGTGTGACAAGACCTTTAACTATAACCAGAAGACAAAATGTTTATAACTGGTCCTAACTGAAAGATGTTGCAGACAACATACCGGTATCTTCAAATTAGTAAAGCTTGTAGGCCTATCAAAAAGGGTAGAAATAGATTATTGTGTGAAACGAAGAAAATGAAGGTTTCTATTATTTTCTTTTCTCACAATGTTTTTCATAGCTCTTTTTCTTCAGTGACCTACAATGCAGGAATGAATGGCAATTGTTAAAAACTTCTCTTCTCAACCAGGCCTGTGGAGCGATACAGGCGCTCAAGCGCCCCTAGTTTTGTTACTTGCAGAAGACTATACCACCTTGAGTTCAATATTGAGTTTCTAAGGGTATAATGATATTTAAAGGACCATAGACGTCAAAGGTCTTGTTGGGTGCAATAACAGTGATGAAATAATGAACTTAGGATTGTGAGATTTGAACAAAAACTGAATTCATATGAAGAAAGGTTATGCGTAATTCTAAATCTAGAATGTATTTAATCATTCATGTGAAATCATTCAGTACCTGGGTAATCCCTGCTTAATACATGTTTACAACAAATGTAGAAGTATTTTTTTTTTTAATTAACACAGAATAAAACCAATTCAGCTTAATAAACACATGAGGCAATATTGTATCTTGTTTATAAAAGATCTAAGCAAAGGAACTAAAATTTATCTAAGAGAAGGAACTATCTAAAATATAAACTATAAAAAAGAAACATTATAACATCTGTTCCCCCCCCCCAAAAAAAAAAGATCATCCTATACATCCATACAGACTTATCCGAACCCATTCCCACTCAATAAATCCGAAGTGAAATCATCTACGGACAACAATTTTAAGAGTTCAAATGAGTCTATATTCTCTGATGATATAGAAAACATTGTGACAAAAGAAGAAATTGCTCAGTATTTCTCCCTTTCCCACAATGTTTTTAACAGTTTCCTTCTTCAAGGTTGTTAAAAACATGGGATTGGGTGATAACGGGTTAAACGACATAAGAACAACACATTGTGATAAGAACAACACATTGTGATAGATCAACCCATACATCCATAGACTAATCTTAAACTTTTATCATTCGGCACATATTTTAAACTTTCACCAAACAGCGCATATTTTAAAACTTTGAGTGAGACAGGCAAGGATCAGAAAAGCTAAAGCAGCCGGAGACAGAAGGAATTGGAGAGAATGGAGATACAGAACAGGGACCAGCCAACGATGTAGAAATACAGTATGGTGATGACCAAACACAGGAGGAAAATATCATGGACCAACTACTACCTGCCGAGGACCTGGACCTTGGAAACGAGAAAGAGAATAGGCATGATCATCCCTAACAAAAGAATGCGTTCGAGGTCCCCCTTTTCAGTCTCTTCAGAGAATGGATACTTCTCATCAGACTCGAGCTCGGATGATGATAACAACCAAAGAGCAAAAGATGGTTCAGGGAGGAGGTGAAGTCAATCAGGGCTGCGGTTGAGAACAACACAAAGGCACTAAGGTTACTTGAGCAGTCGATACTGACCCTTGCCGGTGCAATGACAGCAGCAGCAAAGACAACAAAAGGCAATCAAAAAGTCCATGCAAGTGAGGGGAATGCTGGGCCGATGGTAACTGAAGGCAGACAAAGAAGGGAGACTGACACAAACAAGGCTTTATTAGCTAAGCACAACAGACGCAGCTCACAGGAGAGGAGGACAGAGTAAAAAAAAGAGCAGAAGGAGAAGTAACACGGGTAACAGGAGGGTCAAGAGGAGACGTTCAAGAGATCACTACTCGGCAGAAGAAGAGACAGGAGGGTAGATGATGGGAAATCCAACAACCACCACCACGCCAAGCAATTTTTCCATTACATATATTTGAGTCTTTAAGATTATTATATAGATAAAAACCTTTTCCCTCTTATCAATGTTTTGAGCAATAGTTTCTATTACATATATTTGAATCTTTAAAATTATTATGATAACCATTTCCCTCTTATTAATGTATGGTCTATAAGAGGGAAAATGTTATTCAACTTTGAAATAGTTATGAAGTATTTGAATGAATAACATGTTAAACCGAGCATGTAACTACCAAAAACCTGCTAAGACATCAAATGCTCTTTTTCCTACATTTTTTTCAAAAACCTGCCAAGAAAGCAAATGCTCATTTTCCTACAATGTTTTCCTAAAATGTTTTCAAAATCTTAAAGTCTTCCCATCTATACAAAAAAAAAATGCTCCTTTTCTAAAACCTGCAAAGATATTTCAAATTGCTTCTTTTCCTACAATGTTTAAAAAAAAAAAAAAACCTGCAAAGACATCAAAATCTTACAAGTCTTCTAAGTCATCTAATCTCACAAGTCATCTATACAAACAAAAGACAAATATTGCTTCAAGTTTTTGATAGATAAAAAAAGTCATTGTAAGACAAGACCTCAGCTGTCGATGCGCCATAAAACAGCATTCATTCATTCATTGTAAGACAAGGAGAAATTCCTCATCTTGCAATGTCTTTTTTTTTTTTATCAATTTTGTAGTGGAGGAAAATATTATGAATTTAAGCATTTCAAATAAAACAAACATATATACAACTACATACATCCTATGTTGTAGTTGTTCTCACGTTTATCCCTTTTCTCCATCTATAAACCCTTGCAGGAAAAGGGTAAATAATGACAAGTACCCCTTATCAATTCTTAATTGAAGACCTATTATATTAGTGTCAAGAAAATTAAGTAATTAGGTAAGATATTCCTTTCAATACAGACAGAAAGTAGTATCTTATCTGATTGAAAGGATTATATAAAAGTTCCAAATTTCAAATCAAATCACATATTTGCATCCTTATAATTGTTTGAGTGTCTTTATCTTAAATAATGAGTTCAGAGTCTTTGTAAATGGAAATTACTTTACTGAAAGAATATTTAAATGTAGACCAAGTAAATTTTGAAAACCTCTTGTTAGCTTATGTAAATGTATGTAGATGCTATTGTAAGGAAATTGCTGCAGTTTATTCAAACCTGTGTTTCATAAGAAAACAACTTCATGAAAATGAGAACCTGTTGGAACAGGTATTTATTATATTTTTTCTGATATTTTGCTTGTTAGTCAATAGTTGGTATTTATAGATGTGTAAAAGACGACTTGGCAAAAACGCTGTGAGAAAATGGAGTAATTGCTCGTCGTGGAAAAGTACAACAAATGTTATAAATTTTGTTTTCTGTTTACTGTACCTATTCTTGTTTTCAAAGACTGTTTTGTACAGTCCTCAAAGGGATGAGAAGACAATCTCAATGATATATTTTATTCAGTATTTTCTCCTTTATCCACAACGTTTTCTTAAGGCTTCTTTCTCCGGGTCGTCAAAAGTAGGGATTGTGTGGTATTTGGTTTACATACCAATACTTCACAAGGTTTTAGTTTTCATCAACGAACATTATAAATTACTTCACAAATTTGTTGCCCTCTAACATCCTAAATTATGATAGTGTGTGCTCTCTTAAAATAACAATAGCGTCCAAATGTAAAGAGTGGGAGACGTTAAAAAGCAGTAAATTCATATCACACCATATAAAAGTATGTAAATTAATATGAGGATGACAATCTTTAAATGTGCGATTGGTCAAAGTTCCATTCGCTGACAGAAGAATTAAATATAAATCTAGAACACTTCCAACCAAGCCGAACAAATTTTTGTTTACATCGATGACCATGACGTAATGATCACGTGACAGCCTGAAACTAAGGTAAACGGAAGTACAAAATGGAGGACAGTGAAGGTTAAATTTCGACAGGTGAGCAAGTTTATTAATCGAATTCGCCGAAGTCTTGCGAAGAGCGATACAACAGAACAAACGGGCGTCTATTTTAGAAATTGCTTCCGACTAAAAACTCCATGCAAATAAACAGAATGAGCGAAAAGCCGGAAAACAGATGCGGATTTCAGTTCGCACGGAAACCCGTTCACACAGTTCACGATCGGTAAGTCACCTCCATCTACTATTGTTATAGAACATGAAGAACTTTTCGACCATGACTATGGAATGGTTTGATAAAAATGATAATATTTACGCATAATTCAGCACTAGATTGACCCAGCATTTTCTCCTTTTCCGCAATGTTTTTAAAAGGCTTCTTTTCCAGGGGCGTCAAAAGTAGGGATTGAGTGGTAATGGGTTAAATATAGATTTAAATCTAGTCTAATCCCTAGTTCTAACGCCACTGAGAAATGGCTTTGGAAAACTTTCAGCAGGACTATATTCTTGTGTAAACATACAGTACTTTTTGCAAGCTATGGGCTACATACCAATGCAATTCTTTTTAGATGAAAATTGGGGGGAAAGATTGATCGATTGTATGGTATTTAACACTCTCCAACATTATTTCAATTATATTGTGGCAGCCAGTGCACCTGTCCATGCTTTCCTGCAGTCTCTTTTACCAGTTGTCTGCACAATTTTCTTTCCAGGCCACTGAATGTTATCCCATATAGCCATTGTCGAGACTGGTCAGAGGTGGGAGAAGAATGAATCCTGTCACAAGGGACTATCATCAATCCACCGAAAGAAATTTTCCGAGCTGGGGATCGAACCCACGACCCGCTCTTTCTCAAGTGCTGCATGCTACTGACTAAGCTACCATGGCTCGACTTGATGGAAAAGATACACTTCCAAGCTTCTAGCCCTGTATACATGTATTACAAAGTCACTAGGCATACCCATGATAATGATAAGGGGAAAGATTAGAATCGGGTTGCTGGTCTGTCCATAATTACTCTAAGATTTGTTAAGGGCTCTTCTTGGACAATTTTCAACTATTGTCCTTGCAGAACAAATGCATGTATGCAATTTTCATAACGATTTGTACACCTAACGTTAGGTGGAACTACTGAAGGACGCCTTAATACATGTGGTAAATGCAGTATGGCCCTTATGATTTTTTTTTTATCTGGTATCCAGAGATACAGCCACTGTTTGATTGTGTTGGAGGTTGTAGACCTACATGTATCTAATTTTAATGAAATGTAAAGTCGATACTTCTTCTTATGTGGAAGAGCTCTTGAGAAACACCCCTAAAAACTGATGTGTAGGTCACTTCCATTTACCCAGTCATTTTCATGTAAGCAAAGGGTGTAATCTTCATAAAATGTTTAAACAATATTTGGAGCTCTCACTTGTTTTGTAAATGATCTTTCAGAGTGCAAAGGGAACTATTTTGCGCTTCTCTGGCCAATGCGAATGGATCCTTCGACATGGTGATACACAAACAGAATCATACTATGAAGATGCAGACTAGCCTTGGTTTCTGACTCTTTCATCATTCCATTCCAGTAGACACAGAATTTGACCATGTGCTTTCAGGTAACTTAATTGGGTAAAACGGATTTTATTTCAACAGCCATATTCTTATTCACACGACTGGTTAGTGAAAATTTAATGCATGTATTACTGTTTCAGTGGTTCACCTCTACCCAAACTCACTGGCCATCTACCAGAGAATCATAGTAGATATAAGATTACTGGTATACTGTAAGAAGATTTTGCTGTCTCATTTTGATCTTGAATGAACCCATCATTATAGACTTGGTTAAAAATGGACCAGAATTCTTAAAAATGTTCTGTAGGACAAAATAGACAAATGAGATAACTGCTGCTGTTCTTGTGCGACTGAATTTGGTACTGCCACCTAGGGTAATCAGTCCTTCTATACCTTTTGTGACATTAGTAATATCCTGGTTTTTATTCAGCTAAACAGCTATAAAGGACTTCAGGATTACTTCATGACTCGGTGGTTAATTTAATGCACAATACAAGTAATCCATGACTTGATTCAGTTCTCTCTGGGTTTTGTTGGGATGTCCATGTGCATGTTACTTCAGATATTGGTAAAGGTAAAAACTCCAGAAATTAAGAATATATAGCTTATCAAATTGGTATGACTGATATCATGTTGACAGTTACAAAAAAAAAAAATGCATCACTCATTCAATCTAGCCTGGCTTCATTTACAACAGTGTCGTCTATTTTACTGAAAGATGCTGCATTACACTGTTATTTAAAGATAGCTCAGATTATGAGAAATGTCCTTGATAGGGTAGAAAACATTGTGGGAAACGGAGAAAATGCTGGTTAACAGCATTTTCTCCTTTTCCCACAATGTTTTCTTAAGGCTTCTGTCTCAGGGTTGTCAAAAGTAGGGATTGTGTGGTAATAGGTTAAACAAAGCCAATTTTGACTTTAACCCTTTATCCGTGGTATATCATTGTTCTAAAATAACCGTGGTATATCAAATAAAATATATCATGGGTGATATTGCATGGATATTCGCGTAGTTGAAAGATAGTATAAGTTTCTTGCTAAATACTGTACTGTAATATAGGAGCCATGCTCTGTCAAAAGGGTGTGTAGGCTGACATCGGATAACACTTTTTGCACTTTACACATTTTCCGCATGTCAAAGTACCATTTTACCATCAGTTCAAGTTCACTGTTATACAAAGTGGGTTTTATGGATCCATAATAAGGTGCTTAGAATAATACATCACTTAGATGTATTAGGTCCATTTTTGCTCGGCCATGGTCCATACATCTTTACATATAAGGTTTCTGACAAAAATGTATGATCACAAAATGCATATAAGGTTTATGCAGATTAAATGGCTACAGACAGTTTTAAAGTTCTTCCATACTTTATGATTGGGAGATGTCTGATGAATATACACTACAGACTTTGTTTGGGAGTCTTTTAACGATATCCTAGGAAGGCAATTTAAAAATCATGTGCTTGTTTCTAACACAGCCATTGAGACTGCATTAATATTTTCAGACTGAACTAAATTTTTAACTCATCCATATTAAAAGCATTTGAAGACAACAAGCAATGTTGCTCAAATAATGGAATTCGTTTCAAAGGTTTTTTTTTTCCTCTCTCCACTAGGTTTTCAAAAGTCTTCTTTTTTTAATAAAAAAAACCCCAGATGAACAGGAAAGGGGTTTATCATGCATTCTTTTGTATAGAGGAGAGTACGTTACTTTTACCGAATACTCGTGCCAAAGCCAAATGGTGCAGCCATTCGTATACAGGACTTGAGAACAGGGAGTCGCTGGTTCAAATCCCAAGCTGGGCAAAATTCTTTCCCAAAATGATTCAAAGATAGTCATTACAACAAGATTCATTCCTTTCTTACTGCTGATAATTGATTTGAAAATGGTTACAAGGGAAATCAGCCATTGGAATACTGTGCAAAGAAGAGGTAATAGAAACTCTAGAAAAGCATGGATAGGTGCACTGGCTGTAAGAAAGGAATATTTGCGTGTTACACACAATTGCTTCTTTCCAAAACTTGCTTCTTTCCAAAAATTAATTATTGCACATGCAGTCTATGGTATGGATGTACAAAGCTGAACCTTTGTCTGGTCAAGTATTTAAGCTCTGAATACAAAAGACACAAGTTCTAACATTAATGTATTTTAGATCCAGACATAAATATCATTGAAATACTAGTAGCTGTTGACATGTTGTTAAAATCTTTAAAAAAAGGAATCCTTTCAGACGGGATATAACACCAGACTGGGGTATCTAATCATCAGTTTAAAAACATCTTGGTCTCTCTGCCTGCCTAAAAAGATGTATTGTTATTAGACTAGAAAGGAAAGTGATCAGTAAAAAAGACATGAAAAACAATACTAGTATTCTAAATCACAATGATTTATATCTACTTGAGTACAGCCTACTACTGCTGATGGTCTTCAACTGTCTTGCATCTGTGGGGTTCATCTGTATGCGATGACTTGATTGATGAAATAACATCAAATTTGTCTTTAAAAACTGACTGTAAAGATATCTGTAACCTGCGTATTAAGCCAAACTCTTGAAAGTTGAGACTTAAAATATCCTGTGTTGACATTGTAGTCAAGACCAGAATACACCTGGTAAGAAGTCTGATATTTGATATAAAACGTCTACCACCTGATGATAAACTCGGATCAAAATTCATCAGTTTTGCTTCACAAAACAAGTTCTAAACTCATTCACTACCTACGATGACAAAGATCCGAACGAACCTAATTTAAAGTCCAATCTTCACCATAAAGCATCCACAATTTGTTTAACTAGTTTTCCCTGGCCCATATTACAACCCTGTGTACCCTACACATTGGACTTCGGCCGAGACGCGAAGTCTCCACAAGGTGTTTATTCATGTCCTGATCAGAATGAAGAAAGTGCAACTCTGGTTTACCAATCAACAAACAAGGAACGCAGTGCTAATTTCACGAAAATTAAAATCTTACCGAGGTTTCGCAGTAGCTTTCATGTAGAGGAAGCACAATATCGTCTGGAAATATGTCATCATAATCATTCACGTGATGCCTAAAAATAGGACATCAGAATCATTCCGAATAGATGTAGCAACCTCTTTTTGGGAGTTGGGAGAGTTGATAACAAAAAAATGCAAAAGGTTCTGTAGCAGGAACTGATGTTGCAATGAACGCTTCTATCCCCTGGTTGACATAATTAGAGTATAATTAGCAGATTCCTGTCTTTATTTCGACTATTTTCACGTACAAAAATACCTCTGTGTGAGCGCTACTGGGCCTTTAATATTAGAACAAACACCATCACAATCTATGCAATAGATGATTTCCAATCTCTGCAAAGTTATTCGAGACTACCTCCACAGTCACCGTTCCTAGGAGTCTTTCTATCTGCAGCTTTTTAACGTCTGTGTTGCGCTGAAAGATGGTTTCTCACAAAACCTCATCACATCTCATGATTGACCCCATATTCCGACAATCTTCACTAGGGACTCGTTGGTATAGAGTCAAGAAAATAATAAATAATGCTAACGACGCCATTGTTTCTGTGTAATATGGGAGGTTGAAGTACCCGTTTGCAACAAGCGTCCTTAATCCCGGATGTGGACAAACTCTTGCAAACAATATGGCATGCAACACGCGAAAAGGGGCATTCAGACATCTGCGTAAAGTGTTATTTCGGATCAGCCTGCGCAGTCCGCGCAGGCTGATCCGAAACGACACTTTCCGTTTCTTTGTAATTTTCTGTTTTGGACAAGTCTACTGTTTCACAATATCTGATGTAGTCGTAAAGTGCCGTCTCGGATCGGCCTGCGCGGATTGCGCAGGCTGATCCGAGACGACACTATACGCAAATGTCCGAATGCCCCTTTTGGCGTGCTGCAAGCCATATAGTACCTTAACATTTTCCCAAACAATCCTTTGTTTTTACGGGTAAGGAATAGAAGCCTTTTGAAAACATTGTGGGAAAAGGAGAAACTGCTTGTAACCAGCATTTTCGAAGCGGTTGTGTTGTTGAATTTGATCTTTGGATCCTTTAGGAAAGCGGTCCGGTGCTGATTGTTTTCTTTGTTTGTTTTGAGTTTTTGGCGATTGCGGTTGACTTTTGTCAGAGGTTTTTGCAGAAACTGGACTCGTAGGACGTGGTTTTGAGTTAGCGGATACTTTTTCCAGTAGGACGTGGTTTTGAGTTAGCGGATACTTTTTGTGAGCTAGCTATGTTGCTAGATACCTGCTTTTTAGGTGGACATGTTTGCACTGAGGCGTCATTTGTTTGGGTTTAAACGTCTTTAAGTTCAACAGTAGCTTTGTTAGAGGGTTTTAACACAGAAGAGAAGGATAAATTATTACGGGCATCTACAATTTTTTTCGCTTCAGGAAATGAAAGTCCTTCTTTGTATTTTACTGTAACAACCTCCTTCTCCCGCTTCCAGACCTTGCATGATCGAGAAGTTGAAGAATGGGCTTCACCACAATTCATACATTTCATCTCAGTTGTGCATTTGGTCTCGTCGTGGGTAATTGAAGGTAAACCGCAGCGACGACAAAGCTCATCTCCTCCATGATGTCCGTATTTGAAACATGCATAGCACTGTAGTGGATTTGGAATGTACATATCCACAGTCACGTTGAGGTATCCAACTTTTAAGCATTTTGGCAAAATTGCAGTGTTGAAGGTTAAAACTATAGTGTATGTGCTTCTTTTGACGTTATCTCTGAAAACTGTAATTCGTCGAGCTGCTGTAACGTTCTGATCTGCCAAATTCGTCACTATTTCTTCTTCAGATACTCCAGCTAGATCAGGGCAGCGTATAATGCCCCTAGATCTATTTAAAGAACCATGTGGGTAACGTTTTGCTGGTATGTCGAAGAAGCGAGATAGCTTTAGGAGATTTTCAGCATGTTTTGCTTTCTCAGCTTCTACTAGCAAAGAGCCAGAGTTCAACTTTTTTACTGACTTAGGTGATCCAGAGATAGACACTAGAACCTTTTCTATCACAAATGGCGATAGTTTCGACAGAGGTTTGTCAGTTTTTGATTCGATTACAAGAAAGCGGGGGAAGGAAGTTTGCGTGTGTCCTGTATCCGAGTCCAGTTCTTCGCGTGATCATTTTTTTGTTTGGTGTTCCATGGTTGAAATTATATATATTCATCATCCGCGGACCCTACCCGCCACGGAGCCCAACAAGGGGACATGCAGGATGGAGCGGAATTCCAGCTCCGCATGCCAGGGTTACCCAGATGGTATACTCGGATATCATGAATAAGTCGAGGCGACAAGAAACAGGACATGGGTAGTCCCCCAGATCAGGCATTTGCCATGGCAGCTAAAGTCCCATCGAAAAATCCATACCGCCCAATTAGCCCATAAGCCTATATAAGACCGGGACTTAAATGAATGAATGAATGAATGTTGCTTTATGGCGCATCGACAGCTTTGGTCATTTAGCGCGCATATCTATGTTAAAAGATAATAAAGGTGGAGTTGTTTAAACTGAATAAAGTTTGAATGACAATAAAAGAATTGAACTAAGAAAATTTAATGCATAAAGGGCATCATCGAGTTACAGGGCAATCCCTATATACTCAAAAGTTTTAAATGATAAGATTTAAGAATGTGATAAAAAGGTTTAAACTCAATGCTGGTTTGATAAAAAGAAGTTTTTAAATGGGAAAAAAAAAAATATGTCATTTATAATGTGCATAAAATATGATATTGAGTGGCTGGGCGTCCCTGCCTACTCCAAAGCTTTAGGTTAAAAGGTAAGACTGATAATATTGTTTTTCCTTGGAAATGAGGTTAAAATTGGTAAAGATTGGAGCCTCCAATGGGATCAAATACTCCCATTAAAGAGGTCCTGTCTCCAATGAGATAAGATGTCTCCAAGAGAGCCAATCCTCCCATTAAGGAGATGCAAACTGAATATTAATGAAGTAAAGAATGTTGTAAAAAGATGGGTAAGAAACTCAAGAGTAAATATCACAGTTTATTGTAAATGCCAATCTCCTTTATGAAAGCGATAATAGATTCAACGCTGACAGAATCAAAAAGATTTTTCAAACTATCGACCTTGAAGTATTTTGAACGAACTGGCTGAAAGTCAATGCAATCTAGTAGGATATGTTTTACAGAATAGAGTGCATTGCATGGAATACATTCAGGAGCATCATCTTTGGTCAAGAGCCAGGAATGTGTGATGCGTGAATGGCCAATTCGAAGTCGTGCAATTATCACTTCTTCTCGACGAACAGATCTGTAAACGGGATACCATTCACCAAGGGATGGTTTAACTGAATGCAGTTTATTGAAAGTATCAGCATCCCACTGGGATTGCCAAGAAGATTGGATATGTGATAAAACGGAGGATTTAAAATCAGTGTGTGGAACTTTAAAATCTGAAATGGGAAGGTTAAGTGCAGATTTGGCAGACCTATCGGCATTTTCATTGCCTTTGATGCCTACATGACTTGGAAGCCAGCAGAACACCAATCTATTCTTAGAAGAAATTTGTGAGATCCTTTCAAGTAAACTGCAGATTAAAGGATTCTCAAGTCGTTGATTTGAAAGGGCCTGTAATGTTGACAAAGAGTCTGAAAAGATAATACAAGAGGGCCATGATGGCCCTGTATCGCTCCACTGGCTTTTTAACCCTTTACCACACAAATTCAAGTGTTCATGACCATGAAAAAGAGGGCCTTCAAAAACAATGAACACTGTCAGGCAGTACAAGCAGGTTAATTCATTAGCATGAAAGGTAACGTCCTTGGAAAAAAGCTGAATGATAGAAACCTTACTTTTAATTTATTATTCACCTCATGTGAGCATAACTATTAGCATCAAAATGAATAACACTTGAAAACAGAATATTTTCTATCAAAAAACTTAATGTCTAGCACCAATCATGTATCAATGTAGTTTGATAATCAAGGGAGGTAAATAGTACCAAACTTTATCTTTCATAAAAAGAGTTATTTCCCTTGATTAATGTTTAAATTGAAGTGATTATATTTTGAAGCCCATGTTAAACTTGTGATCCCTGGATGGAGTCAATTTTGACCTCAGACCTACAATATGAAACTGTAATGTGTGGTTATAAACACGAAGATTTTTGAATCTTGCCCAATAAAAAGCCCTGTAAAACAAGTTTGCTCAATAAAAGGCCCTGAAAAATATCTGACCCTTGAGACAGGTTTATAAAGCCAATGTAAAACTTGTGAACCCTGGGGTGGGGTCAAACTTGATCCCCAAAGTTAAAATTTGAGCCCTCTTGTTAGAGGCCCATTAGATAAAGCTACATGCAAAATTTGGTAGCCCTAGGCCTTATGGCTATGTAAAAGTAGATTATTAAAGTTTCCCTATATAAGCCCATGTAAAACTTGTGACCCCCTGTGACGGGGCTAAATTTGACCCCAGGGCTATAATTTGGGCACCCTTGGTAGAGACCCCCTATATAAAACTGCATGCAAAATTTGATAGCCCTAGCCCTTATAGCTAGGTGCGAGAAGATTTTGAAAGTATTCCCTATATAAGCCCATGTAAAATTTGTTACCCCCCGGGGTGGGGCCAATTTTGACCCCTGGGCTATAAGTTGGACATCCTCTGTAGAGGTCCACTAGATAAAGCTACATGCCAAATTTGGTAGCCCTAGGCCCCATGGCTAGGTGGAAGAAGAATTTTAAATTTCTCCCTATATAAGCCCATGTAAAACTTGGTACTCCCGGGGCGGGGCCAATTTTGACCCCCGGGCTATAATTTAGACACTCTGGGTAGAGGTCCATTAGATAAAACAACATACCAAATTTGGTAGCCCTAGGCCCTATGCCTAGGTAGAAGAGGAGTTTTAAAGTTCTCCCTAAATAAGCCCATGTAAAACTTGTGACCCCCGGGACGGGGCCAATTTTGACCCCAGGGCTATAATTTGAAGAAACTTGGTAGAGGTCCCCTAGATAAAGCTACATGCCAAATTTGGTAGCCCTAGGCCTTACGGTTTCAGACAAGAAGATTTTCAAAGATTTTCAAATTTTTTCAGTTTTGTTGCCATGGCAACCAGAGTTTTTGAAGGAATTAAATTCTTTCAAGAAATTCTGAAGAGGACCATGGCAGGATCATTTCTGTGAAGTTTCATCAAAATTGGATGGGTAGTTTCAGAGAAGAAGATGTTTAAAGAAAAAGTTAACGCACGGACGGACGGACGGACGGACGCACGACGGACAACGGGCCATGACATAAGCTCGCTGGCCTTCGGCCAGTGGAGCTAAAAACGGTTGGAATTAGAACTTTCAACTAGATTAAGGGCAAGATCTACTGCTTTAATTTCAGCAGAGAAGATAGAGGAGTTGTTTGGAAGGCGGCATTTTAAGCTCCTTTGTCCATAAACAGCGGCTGCTGCTACAGAATTGCCTTCTTTAGATCCATCTGTATAGATGGGTTTGAAGGAAAGATAATTCTCCTTTATCTCGTTGTATCTAGCATGAAATACAGTTCTATCCGTGATAGACTTTTTGTCAGATGCAAGGTCAAATCTGAATTCTGCACTGTTTAGTGTCCATGGAGGGATTTCAGAGATTTTATAGTTGGCAATAGACTCAGTGTCTATGCCAAGGTTATCCAGAATAGGCTCCATGCGGATACCAAATGGAGGAATAACATCTGGTTTCCTTTCAAAAAGACGTTTATACTCAGGTTTAAAGACAACGTTATGAGTTGGATTAAAACGATTCGATTTAAGTTTTAAAATATATTGAAGTGAGAGTTTTTCTCTCCTGTAAGAAAGGGAAGGTTCATTAGCCTCAACATAGAGGCTATTGACGGGAGAAGTTTTGAATGCTCCAAGCACAAGACGCAGACCTTCGTGGTGTATAGAATCGAGAATTTTCAGATAGGATTTACGGGCCGATCCGTATACAACAGATCCATAGTCTAATTTGGAGCGAACTAAAGACCGATAAAGTCGCAAGAGGACTTTACGGTCTGCTCCCCATTCAGAATGGGCCACAACCTTAAGAAGATTAAGAGCCTACTTGCATTTCTTTTTAAGTGCAGTGATGTGAGGAAGGAAGGAAAGCTTTCTGTCAAAGATGATTCCAAGAAATTTAAACTCGGACGCGACTTCAATTTTAGTTTTGTCCAAATACAGTTCAGGATCTGGGTGAATACCTCGTAGATTACAGAGGTGCATGCACTTAGTTTTGGACTTTGAAAATCTGAAGCCATTTTCATCAGACCATTTTTGCAATTTGTTGAGACATTGCTGAAGTTGTCTCTCAATAATATTCATATTTCGAGATCTGAAGCATATAACGAAGTCATCAACATAGAGGGAACAGTCTACACCAGGACAGATAGCTTTAACTATACTGTTTATTTTTACACTGAAAAGTGTAACAGAGAGAATACATCCTTGGGGTACACCCATCTCCTGTTCACGGGCTCCCGAGACAGTATTACCAACTCGGACGCGGAAAAGACGTTCATCCAAGAAGGTTGAAATAAAAAGAGGAAGACGGCCTCGAAGACCAAAGTCATGCAAGTCTTTCATAATTCCGTATTTCCAAGTTGTATCGTAAGCGCTTTCAAGGTCGAAAAAGACAGATACTACATGCTGTCTATTAATAAAGGCTTCTCTAACAAAGGTTTCAAAGCGGACAAGATGATCTATGGTGCCACGCTGGCGACGAAATCCACTCTGTACATCAACAATGAGGTGGTGTTTTTCTAAAAACCAGACAAGCCTGTCGTTGACCATACGTTCTAGGGTCTTGCAGAGACAACTAGTAAGAGCTATTGGCCGATAGTTAGCTGGGTCACTAGCATCTTTGCCAGGTTTTGGGATAGGAATGACAAGTGCCTCCCGCCAGGATGCAGGAAAATTACCTGACTGCCAGATATCATTAAAAATATCAAGTAAAACTGAGAGGGAAGTAAAAGGTAAGTGTTTTAAAAACTGGTAATGAACTTTATCTGGGCCAGGAGAAGAATCATGAGCTTTATTCAGAGCAGATTTTAATTCTTTAAAAGTGAAGAGTTTATTATAATGCTCTGAATTCGAGGACTTGAAATTAAGCTTTTTCTTTTCTTCTCTAGCTTTATTCCTCTGAAACTTTTCTGAATAGTTTGCAGAGGAGGACTTTTTGCAAAAGGTGTCAGCAAGAGCATCAGCTATATCCTGGGGAGATTCCAATGAAGTATTGTTAACTTCAAGGTGACTAAGAGGGGACTGGCCTTTGCCATTGATCTTTCTGATCATATCCCAGGTTTTTTTAGTAGTAGTTCTACTATTCAACTTAGAGACATATTGTCTCCAGGCCTTGCGCTTATTTTCTTTAATGGTACGACGGGCTTTTGCCCTGGAAATACGGAATAAGTTAAGATTGTCTTTGGTAGGCCTGAGATTAAATTTTCTAAGGGCCTGTTTTCTGTCTCTGACAGCCTGTTTACAATCATCATTGTACCAAGGCTTGTCAGGTCGTTTTGGGTTTGTCGAGGTCTGAGGGATGGACTGTTTAGCTGCATCAATTAATAGGGAAGTGAAAAGTTTTGCAGGATCATCGCAATTTCCAAATTTATCATGTGTAATGGTCTGTTCACATAGCGTTTCAAATTTATTCCAATTGGCTTTGGAAAGCGTCCATTTCTGTGGTCGTACACTGCTGGACGGTTGTGTAGATGAAAAGATAATGGGGAAGTGATCACTTCCACACAAATCCTCAGTCACTTTCCAAGTAAAATTGGGAAGTAAGACTGGGCTGCATAATGTTAAATCAATGGAAGAGTAAGATCCAGTTGCTGGATGCAAGTAGGTTTTGGATTTGTTATCATTCATGAAAGACAGAGAGTTGTTCGAAATGAAGTTCTCCAACTGGAGACCTCTCTGGTTGGTGTCATTGCAACCCCACATAACATTGTGACCATTAAAGTCCCCAGCAAGAATATAGGGGGATGGCAATTGGGAAATGAGATCATTCAGATTGGTCTCATTGATAGGTATGCTTGGCGGGAGATATAAAGAACACAGTGTAACAGCATTGTGTATAGATAACCTGACAGCAACAGCTTGCAGGTTTGTATTTAAAGAGATAACTTTGTGAGGAATGTTGTTGTTTACAATAATAGAAACACCTCCTCTGGCTTTTTCACCTTCGGTAAAAATCTTGTTGTAAACAGAATGATATTTGATAGTGATATCATCCTCCCGTTTAAGGAAGGTTTCTTGCAGACAAACAGCAACTGGTTTGTGCTCATTGATTAAAAGTGAAAGTTCGTCAAAGTTTGACTTCAGACCTCGACAATTCCATTGGATTATGGTATCCATAGTGTATGAGGAAAGTATAAAGACTAAAGTAAAAAACGAGGCCGTAAACCAATGCATTTTAAAATAGACTGGTTAAGATTTAATTACAGATGTCTCGGCTTTGGATGATTGCCACGCGTCAAAATCCCTGTTCCAAAGATCTTTGGAAGTGGACCAGATAGAGGCTTCTGAATCTGAAGCCTCACCTTCCAGACTTTCAGTATCTGCGTCCATGTCCTCTAGCTCCGAAAATCTGTTGGAGGTAGGGACAGGATCATTTACTTTGACTGTGATCTCACAAGATCCTTGGTTATCTTTAGATTGTGGTTTAGATTTGGAAGAAGACCTTTTAGGAGGTCGGGGTGTATGATTGGGATTGTTATCCTTGGATGAGACGTTAGGTTTTGTTGTAGACTGTGAAGATGGAGGTTGTGGTTTCTTAGGAGGTGGTTGTGAAGAGGTAGATGGCTTTGGAGTGTTCCGTGAAGAATTTTGTGAAGGTGTAGATGGCTTTGAAGTTTTTTGAGACGAACTATTTTGAGAGTTTGTGGGTTTTGAAGATGCCGAAGAGGTTGTGTTTGTTTTAGATACAGATGGAGAGTCAGGAATTAGTTTGGACAAGGTGGATGGAGGAAGAAGTTCTTTCAGTTCAGAAGCTACATCAGGAAATTTTTGAAGTAGAACTTTCGCAAGAATTTTACAAGTGCTGCAGTCGTCCTTTTCAGTTGACGAGCCAACAACACCTGCATAACTAGGACCAGAAGAGGTTTTCTTGCGTTGTTCAAATATTTTCCTTGCCTCTGGAAAGCTAACATTATTGTTGTATTTAATTGAAAGAATTTCTTTTTCTTCCTTCCATACTGGACACTCTCTTGAAAAAGTAGAGTGTGCAGATTTGCAATTAATGCAGAGAGGAGGATTTGTACAAGTAGTACTGTCATGGTCAGGTCCTTGATGAGCACATTTTGAGCACGTTTCTTGGTTCGGACATTTACTGATGTGATGGCCGTACCTCTGGCATTTAAAACATCGCAAGGGGTTCGGCACATACACATCAACTTTGACTACTTGGAAGCCTATCTTGATAGACGTTGGAAGAACAGGTGAAGAAAAAGTTAAAATGTATGTATTTGTCAGTCTCTGTTCTCCATCTCTGCGTACAGAAATCCGCTGAACATCGGATACACCTTGTTGTTTCAAGTTATCTTTGATTTCTTGCAAGGAGTTGCAGTAAGTAAGCTCTTTGCATCTTATTACTCCTTTGCAAGAATTGAGGGAAGGATGTGGGAAAATTTTAACGTCCATGTCGAAGAATTTTGAGTTTTTCAAGAGATTTAGTGCTTGTTGATTAGTAAAACATTCAACTAAGAGAGTCTGATCTTTCAGTTTTTTAACGGATTTTGGAGTTCCAAAGATGCAAGATATTTGTTTTTCAATAATAAAAGGAGATAGTTTTGTGACAGGTTTTGAAGGATCTTTGGATTGGATGACAATAAAACGTGGTGAGTTAAAAGAAGAACTAGAAATAGGCTCCGTTTCAGATTCACTATCTGAAAGGGGGCGCTTGCTTTCATTCAGCTTGGCCTTTTTTTGGGATGCCATGTTTGTGTGTTAAGTTTCACCACCGATGCTCCCCACCCGCCATGGAGCCCAACAAGGGGACATGGTCTGGGGAAAACCCATTCGCAGACCATGACAGGGATACATCAATGGTATACTCGGTATGAAAGGGCTAGACTGGACAGATGCATTCTCGCAGAAAGTCCTACCAAGCTTAGACGATCATTGAGACTTTACAAATGTCAGCCAAATACCAAAAAACTTTCACCCGATTGACCCATGAGCCATCGCCTTCTAGGGCTAAACAAGAAATATAATATCTGAAAGAGTGTGATGTAATTATGTGGAGAAGATGGTAAATTTAATTGAGAAAAGATGTAAAAGAAAGAGTATATCAGATGTCCTAGGGCAAGGCATGACCAGCCGATTGATCAGGACGGGCCTTCCTGACCTCCCGTTTAGCCCAACTTAGGGCCAAAGTGGTGTGTTGCAAGTACAGGGCCTAGCCAATCCCTGATGTCACTCAACCACCAGGATCCCGTCATCAGGCGACACGGGTCGCAGCCCACGGCAAACGGGCAGGTCCTTTTCGGTGGGGTTTTACCACTCTGCAGGACTACAACCGGGATTTTTTCTATTCCCCCTACCCGGCTGGGGGGTCCGGGACTTAAAATTACATACCAGCTCAGCTAAAGTTAAAAGTAAACTTGCCAATTTTCGAGCAAACTTCAAATGTAGGTTTATTATATTTTTCAGATTATTCATTCAAGAAAGAGGACTACATGAATTATGTACATAATACAAAAAAGATATCAAATATTCCGAGTTTGCTTCGGAATTGCACAATAAAGGTTTCAAAAGTGTATTGCGGGACGCATGCAGGAAGGAAGCATCTATACCCTGGGTACACATGTCCATCCCCCATACAGCTCCCCAAATGCAAAACATTTAAACAAAAAACACGCCCAATCCTAAAATGACCAGCCGATTGCGCTAGACCGGGCCCATCTAGGCTCTCGTTTACACAGAAGCCGAGGCCAGAGCAGTGTGTTAGAGAGCTGGAGATCCCTGGGCTCCCCTGAACTGCTCCCCTGGACCCTCTTTTCCTGCTTACGAGTCTCCACCCACGGCAAACAGGCGGGTCCATCGGTGGGGTCTTACCACTCTGCAGGACGGCAGCCGGCGAATTCTACCCCCCGTCCGGCAGGGGGGATATATAATTGGAAATAGGTTCCAAGTTATTTGAAGTTGAAATCAATTCCAAACTGACAAGCGGGTTCAAAGAAATTTATGAAAATGAACTCCTAAAAGAAGCAATGGCCATTTTCGGGCGTGGAAAAGAACTGTGCATTTCAATGCACAATAATAGGATATATTTACACATATCTGATAAATCTAAAGCTTTTGGTAATGGGAAGTTTCATGAAAATAAGTGTAAAAGCGTATCACTTGGACACGATGAGGTGGTTATGTTGAACTCGCTTCTTGGGTATTTTGATTATTATGCACACGTGTGAAGTCAGGAGGAGCATTCTCATCAACGAAACATGGTAAGCTTTTTTTACGTATTTATATGTATTTTTTTCTTGATTCGTTTTTTGTATCTCTCTCGCTGTTATATATATACATATATATGTGTCTACTTTCAATAATGAGTCCGAACATCGTAAGTAGTAACTTTATTTTCAAGTTTTTGATTGTTTAATATGCATGCTAATGCTATATGGAAATTAAAACTTTTCAGAGTTGTTTCATTTCCGCGAATGAGTTCAAACCTTGTTATTCATTCCCACATTATTCCACGGAGTGCTGTTCATTTTAACAAAGCTCGGATAATATTAATTAATTCAATCATCAATATTGTATAAATAATGAAGATGTGCTGTTATAATACTATTTCAGGCAATTACGACAAATCAACCACAAGCTGGAACTAGTCAGGGTGCCAAAGTCCAAGATCAGGACCAAGCCCAATCCTCTTCTGCTGCAAGTAAAACTAGTATAAAACGTTATATATACATTGAATCTCATTACTTCAATATTTCTATTTCTCGCAATGTTTTGGACATTTATACGTTTAAACACGGTTGCATGATAATTACTCATTTCCAACTGTAGTAAACTTTTTTTTCATTTTACAGTATACTGCTGCACTAGTTGGAGAATTAACTGTAAGTTTTCTCTCTCTCTCTCTCACACACACCCACAGAATATTTCTATTTCTCACAATGGTTTGAACATTTATATGCTTAAACATGGTTGCATGGTAATTGCTCATTTCCACCTGTAGTAAACTTTTTTTTTCATTTTACAGTATACTGCTACACCAGTTGGGGAATTATCTGTAAACTTATTTCCGATCTTTTTTTGTGTGAGTAAGCCTAGTAAGGTGGGTAGGTGCGTTGACCGCCACGATATGAGCAAAGATGTTGAAAGTGACGTTAACCTTTTTTTCAGGATGATGCTATGAGTATGAGTAACCATAGTCTCATTCTTAATTGTACATTGTTAAAGGAACTTGAACATATAGATGATAAGCAATTAAATATTGGTGTTGTTGATTACTCCAGCCATTTAATCATCATCAACTATCTCTTGTAGGAAATTGCAATACAAGAAACAAGTTTAACTGGACTGCTATGTGATGTTTCGGTCAATCAGCTGAAAATAGATATTGCTGTAGATGTGGATCGCAATTTGTATGATTTTAGTGTATCATCAGAAATGTTACAGGCTGCCTTATATGTAGATGAGGACATGGACTCTATCTTTGAGACAATCCAGTCAGAGTACAGGTTTCTCTTAAAGGATCCATTGTGATATCTATTGAAAAAACAGACTGATGTTAGGGCCCTATAAAACATGAAACCCATGAGACAGGGCTAAATTTAGGAGCCCTGGTTTTTATCATGGTTAGTAACATGATAACTTAGAAAGTTTTCACCACAAAAGCCCAAGTAAAACTTGTGACCCCAAGTGTGGGGAGAAACTTGACCCCAAGGCTATAATTTGGGCCCTCCTGGTAGAGGCCACTAGATAAAACTACATGCAAAATTTGGTAGCCCTAGGCCTTATGGCTAGGTTCAGGTAGATTGTTAAAAAAAGTTCCAATACGAGCCGATGTAAAACTTGTGACCCCCAGGACGGGGCCAAATTTAACCACAGGGCTTTAATAGACAACCACTTGATAAAGTTAGCTGCAAAATTGAGTAGCCCTAGGATTTTAAAGTTTTCGCTATATAGCCTATATATAACTTGTGACGCCCGGGGTGGGGCCAAATTTGACCCCTGGGCTATCATATGGGCACTCTTAGTAAATAAAGATACTTACAAAATGTGGTAGCCCTAGGCCCTATAGCCAGGTATCACAAGGATTTTAAAGTTCTCCCTATATAACCCATATATAACTTGTGACCCCTTGCGCCGGGCCAAATTTGACCCATGGACTATCATTTGGGCACTCTTCGTAGAAAACCAGTTGATGAAGATACTTGCCAAATTTGCTAGCTTAGGCCCTATGGCTAGGTACCAGAAGGATTTTAAAGTTTCCCCTTTAAGCCCACATAAAACTTGTGACCCCTGGGGCGGGGTCAATTTGACCCCAGGGCTATTATTTGAAGGACCTTGGTAGAGGTCCACTAGATAAAGCTACATGCTAAATTTGGTAGCCCTAGGCCTTATGATTTTAGAGAAGATGATTTTTGAAAAATTTCAATATTTTTCAGTTTTGTTGCTATGGCAACCAGAGTTTTTGGAGGAATAAATTCTTTCAAGGAAATCTGAAGAGGACCATGGTAGGATTATTTCTGTGATGTTTCATCAAAATCGTATGGGTAGTTTCAGAGAATATGTTCGAAATAAAAGTTAACGGTCGCACGACGGACACTGGGCCATGACATAAGCCCGCTGGAGCTAAAACCTGTTTTTTGATAAAAACATATCAAAGTTACTGTATTCGCATGAACATGTGCCCTTTTTGTTAATTGTCCATGATAAAATTATATAAGCAGTCCATTTAATTGCAGAGCTATTAATATTCAAGGACAAATCCGCTTACAGGACTTTCCGTCCTTTGATTGATTACATATAGGTATTTGCAATGTTTTCGGTCCATACTCTTTCTTAACTGCATTCTATCTCGTGATTTTCTGAAAACAAAAAAAAAACAAAAAAACTTGGGACTAACGTTTTGTTTCGTTTTAACATTGTGTTTGGCTATTGTGTAACCATACCCGCTTGATATTATTTTGAATTGTGATAATGCATATAGATGCCAAGCATTGTTTGCGACATTTCTGACTATGAAAACAGCTACACTCTGTTTTGTCAAACCAAAACTACTGGACGTTTGTTTAAAAATATCGTGTTAACATCAACCTATCCAACGATAATAAACGAAGTTGTGTTACGGGAGACCACTCCTTCCTGCATGGCATTCTCCAGATTTAAATACAATACCTGGCTACTGCGTCAGGGAGATATCTCTTTGGCTCAGTGGTTAGGGTATTGGTCTTGTGTCCGGGAGTTCCGGAGTTCGAATCCCGCTCCGACCCTTATTTCTGCCATGCATTTATTTCTTTGTTACGGACTTCGTTCGTAAGATGGGGGCTCGTCCGGGATTGGCCATTGAGCCATAAATCCCATTTGTTGTCCAAAATCGGACTTCCTGCCTAAAAAGGCTTTGAGTCATCAATAAATGATGACTTTAAGAGGGGGTCTTGTTACGGGAGACCACTCCTTCCTGCATGGCATACTCCCAATTTAAATACAATACCTGGCTACTGCGTCAGGGAGATATCTCTTTGGCTCAGTGGTTAGGTTATTGGCCTTGCGTCCGGGAGTTCGGGGTTCGAATCCCGCTCCAACCCTTATTTCTGCCATGCATTTATTCATTTGTTTCTTTGTTACGGACTTCGTTCGTAAGAGTTGATTTGACGAATTTGACTAATGTGGATACAATTATGACAACGACCCTAGTTGTTTCATGTGTTAACATTAAACACCAATTAAAAGAAATTTCCCTGAATGAAGAAGCATGTGTAATATTTTTTGTCAAGAATTTTGTCGTTTGGGAAAGGGTTAAAATCTAGGTCACATGGTCAATTTTTTTAAATATACTGTGTATACTTATGGAAGTTGGCAAAAATATATGTCTTGACTCCTTACTACACAATCCCGCCTATTTACGGCACAGGGTGAGAAGGCTTTTGGAAGTGTAGTGGGAAAAGGAGAATATGCTGATAAACAGCATTTTTCCCTTTCCAAATGAATGAATGAATGGATGGTGTTTTATGGCCCGTCGACAACTTAGGTCATATTGGGCGCACTTACATATGAAATCATGCATCTGCAGGGTAAAATGTTAACTTTGAATAGATCAATAGGCCTTAAAATCTAAACTTGATAAACTGAACAAAAACAGAGCTTCCCTACTTACTAAAATTAAAAAAAAACTCTTAGGGACAGAACAAGAACCCCTTTAAAGGTGGATAAACACTGTTTAAGACCCTTAGTTAAAGGCGAAATGTCAAAAAGGTAAATCTAAATCTTCTTAAAAAGGTTGACTTTCAGAAAATCGAATAGTGATTCTAACTTCACAGTATCAAACAAAGTTTTTTTAACTGTCAACACGAAATGAAAGTATTTGACCCTATTGAACGCCACAGCTGTCTGATGTTGTGAGCAGTTGTGTTGACATGTCTAATCTCTGTCTTATTATGTCTAAAAAAGTGTTATTATGCCCAAATGTGGTGTTGACTTGTTTAAACTTTGCGTTATTATATGAAAAGGTAGTGTGGTTATGTCCAAATGTGGTGTTGACTTGTCTAAACATTGGCTTATTGTGTCAAAAGGTAGTATGATTATGTTCAAATGTGGTGTTGACTTGTCTAAGCATTGCATTGTTATGTCAAAAAGTAGTGTTATCATGTTCAAATGTGGTGTTGACTTGTCTTAAGATAGTCTTTTTCTGTGAAAAAAGGGTGTTATCCTGTCCGAATACCGTGTTGACTTGACAAAGTATTGTCTTTATGTGTCAAAAAGCAGTTTAATTATGTCCAAGGATAGGTTGACTTGTTCAAACGCTGTCTTATTATGTCAAACAGTAGTGTCATCATGTTCATATGTGGTGTTGACTTAAGACAGTCTTATTATGTGAAACAAGAGCTTTGCAGTGCGGCACATATACGCCCGGAGGGGCTTGTCAGTGAAATGAGTTGCATTGATGGGTGGGCCATGAATGAAGAGTAGTCATTCTCCATGATATGTGAAAAATATTAAAGGGCAATAACTAAAAAAGTAAGGATGGCCAAGTTACAAATTTTGTGAATTGCTCTTATCCACAAGGTGTTCTATAAGTCTTTGAAGGTCCCAGATCGTATCTTTTGTATTTTAGAAATTATGGCCCAGACGAGAATTCAAAGTGAAAAGGGCAAAAACTCAGAAGGAAGGATGGCAAAGTTATGGTTCCGATGGAAACTGTAGGAGGAGTTGCGCACACAACAAATTGCTTACGGACGGACGACCGGGGGTATAACATAAAACGACCCTTCGGGCGTATAAAAAGGGCGTTATCATGTCCGAATACCGTGTTGACTTCTTCAAAGCATTGTCTTCTTATGTCAAAAAGCAGTTTGATTATGTCCAAGGGTATGTTGACTCGTTCAAACGCTTTTATTGTGTCAAACAGTAGTGTTATCATGTTGAAATGTAGTGTTGACTTGTCTTAACACAGTCTTATTATGACAAAAAAATGGTGTTATCATGTCCAACTATCGTGTTGACTTGTTCAAACATTGTCTTATTATGTCAAAAAGCAGTTTTATTATGTCCAAATGTATGATGGCTGGTCCAAACCCTGTCTTATTATGTAAAATAGTAGTACTATCCTGTTCGTAATGTGGTGTTGACTTGTCTACACATTGTCTTACTATGTCAAAAAGTAGTGCAATCATGTTCATTTATGATGCTGATTTTTCTTAACACAGTCTTATTTTGTGTTAAAACGTAGTGTTATCATGTCCTTATGTGTTGATGACTTGTCTATACGTTTAATTGTTATGTTAAACAGTTTCGTTATTATGTCAAGTTATGATATCGAGTTCTCTAAACAAACACCATATCTTGTTAAAGAGTAGTGTGATCATGTCAAACCGTGATGTTGATGTCTACACACCGTCTTAAAGAAACGAATGTTGACTTTTTTTACAATTGCGCATGCGCAGTCCGTTCTCCAGTAACAATGGCGTGCCACCTACGGTCGATGAAATCTTGAACTTGGCCGGTTTAGCCACCTTAATCAACAACTTTGTTATCCAAAAGTTGATGCACGCCTGATGACAACTTTAACAGGCGAAGAGTTTACCAGATTAGGCGTGTCAACATTTGGTGACAGGATACGGCTGAGAGAAATATCGAAAAATAAATTACAGTCAGTACAGGTTCGATCTCAAACTATTTCGTACTTGTAAATAAATAATGCCAGCCATTTCGTAACCTCGCCGTTTCGTATCCCACTTTCAGTCACTTTGTAACCATTTAACCAGTTGTTAAAACACTGTACCAAATCTCGTAACCGCTGTGTATAACCAGAGACTTATGTAATTGTATGCAAGTTTTTGGTATATCCCGGATACTGGTGGGGGTATCAGGAGAACTCGTACCCTGGAAAACTCGTACCCTCACTAATAAATGTTAGTTGACCAGCATGCTGTCAACTTTTATTTTTACGCCGTTATTGTGATGTACTTTTTTGATTTTTGTTTCTTGCACATGTGTTGAAAAGATAAATGAAGTAGAGAAACGTGCGTGTTTTCTCATGCAGTGCATGATGTATTTGATGTAAAGATCGTAAGGAAAACATTTATGAACGATAACTAAATTGTATTAACTGAAAAATCATTGGTACAATTAATTTCTGTTCTATTCAGATCTTCGAGTAGCCTTCACTTGCATTCAAGTTTTGAATTGATGTTTGATGCTGTTTTGTGTAAGAACTGTCTAGGAATCAGTATTTGATTGGATTAGATATTTAAATGGCAGGAGTCGATAAATGAACACAGAATTATCAAATTTTCACACCTGGTGAATGAATGTATGAATGGTGTTTTATGGCCCGTCAACAACTTGGGTCATATTGGGCGTACTTACATATAAAATCATGCATCTACTTTAAGTTATACTGTGAAACATTGAAACAGATGAGAAATAATAAAGAAGCAACCTTGTTTACAAGATACAAAGTTAACTTTGAATAGGTCAATAGGCCTTAAAATGTAATACTTATAAATCTTATAAATTAAACAACAAAATAAATATTGAGAAACAGGGCTTCCCTATTACTCAAACATTTTAAAAGAACCCCATTAAAGGAGGATAAACACTATTTAAGACCGTCAGTAAAAATTAAAATGTCAAAAAAGTAAAACTATATCTTCTTAAATGGTTAACTTCTTTAAGAAAATCAAATAGCGATTCCACTTTCACAGTATCAAACAGTTTATAAACTGTCAACATGAAAGTATTTATCCCTGTACGGTCGTTTTTCAAATTTTAATGACATATCTACCGGTACTTAAACTATGTGTTAATACATAATGATTTTTCATAAACTAAGTTTTGGAATTTTTTAATATATTCACACAATCAACACAGATACAAGTAATTAAATCATATAAAAACAAATGTTTTCCTCTTTATATTATTGCTCCTGTCACAACCATGCATTGATAACTTATTGACCAATCTTTTGTTACTGTGTTTTTTCATGGAGTAAAATTCTCATTGACAGTTTGAACAGACCTATATAGGAATGCATATTGGTGTATTCTGATCTAGATCTGACCCAGCTGTCAATCATTTTACAAATACATACTCAACCACACAATTGATGATAAGCAAACAAAAAGGAAACTAAACTCTGTTTTCATTTATTGTCACTCATTATACAAAAATTGAATATTTTGTATGTGTACATGGGCCTAATACTTGAATAAAGAATTAAAGATACTGATTGTTTGATTTTAAGACTGGCTCCAATTATTTCAATTTGGCGAAAACTTTTCTCATTTGGCGAAAGTGATGGCGCAAGAAAAAAAGGAGCCAGAGGGAACCCTGTTTTAATGCCTCTTGACCTATTCATAGTAAACTTTTTACCCTGTAAACAAGGTTACTTCAAGGGAACCCTCCTTGGGAAACCTAACACAGGACAAATCACGGATACATTGATGATATACTCAAGTGAAGTGGCTAAACTAGACAAATGCCTTCCTGTCAAACGCTACACCAAGCTTAATATAACATTATCGAGGGTATTGCATCTGTCAGTAAAATACCTATGCTTTCACTTGATTGACCCTTGAGCCATCGCCTTCTAAGGCAAATGAATGAAAAACAAGGGAAATAGATTTGTTTACTGGTAAAGGCAAGATAATAAATATATAGAAAGTGTTAAATGAGTGCCCTAGGGGTTGGCATGACCAGCCGATTGATCAGGTCGGGCCCGCCTGACCCCCTATCAAACTCAACTCCAAGCCAAAGTGGTGTTTCAACCACCAGGACCCCTTCATCAAATGACACAGGTCGCAGCTCACGGCATAAGAACAGGCACATTGGTGGGGTTCTACCATCCTGTAGTACGACAGCTAGGCTATTTCTATACCCCCGCTAAGCTGGGGGTATGAATCCTTGATAAAAAGTTGGGAAGTCAGTTGCGATCTTTTGGCATCCTCCCCATATTCCAATAATGTTTCTATCATCGCACGAAATGGTGTATAATTGCACGTAATAGTTCTTTATTTTGCAAAGTCATCTCCGTTGAAGAGAACAAGCTTTGAAGAAATAAGTTGACAGGGCCGGTTTTCTTGCCTTTCGTCATAGCCAAACCATTAGCTTTTTTCACTTTCACTTTTAACACCTATCAATGTTCCTTTTAAATCCAAGTAATCTTGACTGCTTTGTCCACTAATTTGGAACTCGATGGGACTGTCGCCATATATTTGGGAAAGGGGACGAACCTCTAGGTAAAAGATATCGCTGGCGGCAACTTGCGTGGGAGGAAGATCAAACAAAGCCATTTCGCTGGGCATTCCTTTGTGAAAACTTTCAGCATTGAAAAACGACATCTTAAAAGTTGAAACTGTCCCTTATGATTGTATCGTCCTGATTTTTTGTCGACCACCAATTTGTCTCTTTATACCAGTTCGTCTTTTCCGACCACCAGTTCGTTTCTTCCGACCACCAGTTTGTGTTTTCCGATTACCACTTTGTGTTTGTCGACAACAAGTTTGTCGTTTCTGTCCAATCGTTGCAATCCGAGCGTTGTTTCGAATTAAATTAAACGCTGGGTACCTAATACAAAAGTAGGCCTAAATGGCCAAAATAAAAAGTTAGAAAATACGCTTAATTAATTATAGTGTTAACATAGTTTCAAATCATTTCGTACCTCGGTTACTTCGTACAAATTTTCTCTTTGCGAACCTGCAGGACTATACGCCGTACTATCCAAGTCATGTGCTAATATTAGAAAATACGCTTAACTCGCCTTTCCATCCAAAAGTCAAGTGCTAATATTAGAAAATACGCTTCACTATGCTAATATTAGCGTCGACCAAGTTAACGAGTTATAAATGTTGAATTAAGTCTGTGATATCTGCCGAAGACAATACCACCTTGAATTCAATAATGAGTTTTGAATGAAATAATGATCTTTCAAGGCCCATAGACGTCAAAGGTCATACTGGGTGCATTAACAGTGATGAAATAATGAACTTAGTATTGTGAGAGGATTTTAACATAAACGCAGTTCATATGAAGAAAGTTTGTGTAAATCTAAATCTAGAATGTATTAAATCATTCAGTGGCTGGTAATTCCTGCCTAATATATGGTTATGTTATATCCTAACGTAAACCGTACCAAAGGCCTTGGTTAAAATGCAAAAACTTTTAGATCTGAAAGTGGTCTTGGCCTACTTGGTAGATTGTAATAGGTGAACACTTTGCACTCGAAGTCGAATACACATGATGGTCGGTTATGGGAATACTTGGATTCCTAGCTTTCGAAAGGCCCTATCTGAAGGTGGACTTGTCTCAATAGAATGTAACAATAAGATTTTTGTACTCTAGTACATCCGCTAAGGTTGTGTAAATTATTTTAGCGTGGTTAGATTAGGTTAAGAACCGACAAGACCTCGGGTCAAAGAAAAGGTTTTGTGATATGAACTACGGCGTACCTTTTACCCATGCATCGATTGTCATGTTTCTGCTGCGTAAAAAAGATATAGTGATCTGCTGGCTCCCCAGCCATATTGGTATTAGTGGTAATGAAGGGGTAGATAAAGCTACCAAGGACGCATTATCACTAGAAATTTTACCTAAAGGCTTATAAAGTTCTTTCAGTGATTTTAAACCTCTTATTAATAGTTTTATTCATGGTGTATGGCATAGATCTTGGAGCGATCCATCAAATCAAGAGAATAAATTATTCGCTATCAAGCCAAATACAACTGAATGGTTCCCTGGGTTACGGTCAAACCGTCGAGAGGAAGTTTGAGTGACCTCACTGAGAAATACTTCCTGAGGTCGTTGTAGGGTGAAAGTAGTACAAAGAAAAAATGTAGTTCGTGAAAGGCTGAGCTGTTTTGAGTGGTTTATGTATTTTTTTGTTTGATTTTGTAATATTTCTGCATCTGTTCTGCTGTTTTAAGTGCATTCTGTCCTTGCACGACTGCATTTTATTGGTGGTGCGTAAAAATTGGAGGTATCTTTCGCGGAGGAGTGTTTTCCATGGGTGGGAAAAAGACGGTACCTTTGGTTGGAGTCTGTTATTTCAAAAGTTCATCATTCATGACCTATGATTTCTACGCTTAATTGGAAGTTCAGCAATGGACGAAACAGCAAGAGAGAGAATATATTTCAACGAATGTTTTGAGATGTGCCATAGCTTGGACAAAAGTTGTCATTTCATATAGTGTAAAGAAGGCCAAAGTTCAGTGAGGTGTGACCTAGATGTCAGTAGTGTGAAAAGACATTGGGAAATCGTCGCTGGGCAAGTCGTCGCTATGGGAAAATCGTCGCTTTGGGCAAGCTTTTCGGCAAATTTGGGACCAATAAAAAGTAAATTTGAATCTTACTTACCTTATTGATTGTTATTATCCTAATAATCCTTGTGTCTTGGTTTTGATCCACTTTCTGTTGATTTTGATGCAGATGTTTTACTGCATCAACAGCAGAGTTCAAAATAATTTGATAATTTTTAAGGTCCATTTGCAATTTTTTCGTTGATTTCTTGTTGATTTTTATCAATAGCATTTGTTAACTCGCTAATGTAGGCCATAAATGGAGCTTGGGAATAAAAGAATTCAGTCAGTTTTTGTATGACAATCTTAATCGTTTGAAACCCATATAGAGAATTCCGAAATATTTATAAATGTATGTTAATGACCTGATATGAAGTACTTTGTGGTCTTGTTTTGCAAAAACGGTAAATGACATCATGACCTTATCGAAATGTAGTTGAACGCGTGTTGAGTCAACGAAAAAATGCTTACGAGTAAGCAAAAACCGTGAGCAAAAACTCGGTTTTGAAAGTTGATTAATGTCTTTTATAAGTTTCCATCCCAACTCACCGGAATACCATAATCTACTATGAGATGTTTATACGAGTTTGATCGATGCGATCATAATTGCAACCCAAACCCGTTTAATGTATTCGCGATGTTTTACGCCGCTTTTTTATAATTTCGATTCTCTTACGACAGTGGCTCTCATAATTGTTTCTAGGTTGTATCAGTATTCGGTTGAGCGATCTCAAGTTCAAATTATACCGGTATCTGATCAAGTTTTCTATCCCTTCAGAGAAAAAATCGCATTATTTGAACACCATATAATTTGTCGTCTTCAATAGCTTTGGATTTGGAAAAGACCAAACTTACTTTATGTGGAAAAGAGTAAATCAGAAAGAACTTTGATTCTGAAAGTGGGGCTCAACCAGTGACAGCATGAAGTTCTCAACTCTTTAGGGTGTATAGACTGGCTATGAAACGGACAACATATTTTAGAATTGATAGTAAATGTTGATCAACATGTTTCCAACAGTTTTCTGATTGGAATAAGTCTATGTCCTATAACCCGTTACCACACAATGCCTTCTTTTATCGACTTTGGGATGGAAGCCTTTTAAAAACATTGTGGGACAAGGAGAAAATGCTGGTGACTAGCATTTTTTCCATTTCTCGCTATGTTTGCTACCCTTCCTGAAACAAATTTCAAATTTTCAGCTACGTGATTTTGTTGTCTGCAAATGCTTTCAATCTGGATCGGTCTAAAATTAGCCACGTTATTTTGTTGTCTGCAAAAGCTTTCAATCTGGACCAGTCTAAAATTTGGCTTGGTAAAGAGTTTTAAGAGCTATCTGACAGACAAAATTTTATTCTAATCCCTTTTCCCATGTTCAACAGAAAATAAAACGGTGTCATCCACCTCTGACTCAGCATCAAATGAAATATGGTACATGGGCAAATCATTATTATTAATGTCATTATGACGTCGTCTTATGCACTTCATGATAACGAATGTGATGATAAATATCGTGATTAGCATCAGGATAATGATGAGGATGATGATGAAAGTGGGTATGGAACCTACAAAAGACATCACATGTTTAAAAGCCCTGGTTTTCACGTCTCTGGAGTTGAAAGCTTTGTGCAAAAAGGAGAAAATGCTCATAACAAGCATTTTCTCCTTTTTTCACAATGTTTTACCAAAATTACCTCATCTGGTAAAGAAGAGTCATTCTTTTAAAACCTTTTTATATTTAAAAATCTTTAATATAAAATACATGTTTCATAAAATATATGTTTCATAAAATCTAAACTAGTGCAGTATAAATATGCGCAGCTCCATCTACTATGCTAACATTTGAATTTGCATGCTGGGTCGTAACCGGTTCAAGATACAAATCATCAGAATCTAAGGAAGATGCTGAAGGCCTGTAAATTCTATGTCCCAGGGAATTCGTTTCTATTGCAATGGAGTTTGATCTTTTAATTTGCTTCAAGCAGATAATTACAAGTGCAAACAGTAATAACACAGCTAATGTAGAAATTATTGTAATGTATAATACTTGTGCTTTTTTCCCTTCTTCATTATCACTTTGTATTGTTGTAAGAAATATATTATTACTTTGTGTTGTCATAGAAAATATTTTAGAAGTAAAAATATATAAACCTTGTATTCTGTTTTCTTGCTAGCTTTTGTAATCTGAAAAAAGAGGGGAAAAAAACAAATGAAAGGTCCTGATTTTCTTTTATATTTTTTCATCCAAGAACGAAGTTCTAGATAACATTTTGGTCTTGCTCAAATTAAGAGCCATTGCAGATGACAAATGTTGTTCAAATGATGAGACTTGTTCTTGGAAGTATAGAAAATATTGTGGGGAATGGAAAAAATGTTCATTATGAACATTTCCTACTTTTCCCAGATATTTTCCATGGCTTTCAACCTCAATGCCGTAAAAAGCAGGCTTGTGTGGAAAAAGGGTCAAGTCAAGTCAAGCTTTGTTGATTGGTGTTTTAGACCGTTTTCAACCTTTTTCACTTACACCAACAAAGTTTACTTATTCATGTAGTTCCTTATTAGGTTTCAATTACTAGACTAAAGTCTCTGAAATATCTAGCCTCACAACATTTCCCATATGACCAGCGCCAGTGAAACAGACCCCAACTCCTTTTCCACCTCAACCACTGAGCCATGGACAATTCCTTAGATTTGTTTGTCAGAACTGGTACTAGTCTTTTGCTGTTCTTGAAGATTAAAAAATATTGTGGGAAATGGAAAAAATGCTCTTTACAAGCATTTCCTCCTTTCGCAAAGTATTTTTCCAAAGCCTTTTCCTGGAAAGACATTCCGTCTTTTTCCAACCTTAGCGCTTACATCCGTCTCGGCCTTTTCAGTCGTCTTTTCACGGCATACTGCGCTTATTGGTGTTGTTCCAATCTACAAAAAATAAATATTCTTTATTCTGTGCTAAATGTCTCGTGAACCTGATGACAATTAGCATTATAAACAGAACTCCTCAACGAAAACCCATAAATTGGATTCATTCCATTTACCTAAGTCAATGGACATGGTCGATGAACTATGTTAACCCATTACCGCTCAATCCCTCCTTTTGACGACCCTGAGAAAGAAGCCTTAAGAAAACAATGTGGAAAAGGGAGAAAATGCTGGTAACCAGCATTTTCTTGCTGGTAACCAGCATTTCTCCTATTCCCACAATGTTTCTACTCTTCACAAAACAATTTTTTTAATTTTCAGTTTTATTTTGTCGTCTCAAAATGCTTTCAATTTGGGCAAGCCTAAAATATTATCGTTTGGAAATTAGTTAAGGAGATAAAAGGCTCTCTGCTTGGAACCTTTTGTCTGAATCCTTTGTCTGGGGAATTTTATACACTTTCAATGGGTTTGAGTACCATGGTCTTGTATGTTGGGTGTTTTTCACCGCCACAACAGTATTTTGGTTGGACCTTTTAAAACCAGCCCATTATACCAACATTTAAGGGGTCAGTCGTATTCCCCCAGCCGGACGGGGGGTAGAATTCGCCGGCTGCCGTCCTGCAGAGTGGTAAGACCCCACCAATGGACCCGCCTGTTTGCCGTGGGTGGAGACTCGTAAGCCGGAAAAGAGGGTCCTGGCAGTTGAGGGGAGCCCAGGGATCTCCAGCTCTTCAACACACTGCTTCGGCCTCGGCTTCGGTGTAAACGAGAGCCTAGATGGGCCCGGTCTAGTGCAATCGGCTGGTCGTTTTAAGATTGGGCACATTTTATGTATATCTGTAATGTGTTGGTGGAGCTGTACGGGAGGAGGGCATCTGTATCCCGAATGCAGTTGCCTCTTTCCTGCATACGTCCTGCTTTACTGCCTGAAGCTCAAAATTTCTGAATCTAAAGCAAACTTGGAATATTTGATACCTTTTTCCAGTTATATTTTCATATTTCATATGGTCTTCATTCTCGATGGAATAATCAAATGTGTTAAACCCAAAATTATTGTTTGCTTGAAAAGTGCCTTTTTACCTTTTACTTTGATACGTACTTTAAAGTCCTGGTCTTATATAGGCTTATGGGCTAATTGGGTGATGTGGATTTTTCGTTGAGGCTTTGACTGCCATGGCAAATCCCTGATCTGGGGGACTACCCATGTTCTTTCCTTGTCGCTCCGACTTATTCACGGCATCTGAGTATACCATCTATGTAACCCTGGTATGGGGAGCTGGATACCCGCTCCATTGGCCATATCCCCTTGTTGGACTCCGCGGTGGGTGGCGTCATAGATGATGAATAATTTAATTAAAATCATGGACACCCAAAACAAAAAAAGAACTCGTGCTCAGCTGGACTCCGACTCTGAACATGCAACCGCCACGCTCTACCCTCGCTTTTTAGTAATTGAATCCACCGATCCCAATCGACCCCTGTCAAAACTGTCTCCTTTCGTGATTGAGAAATGTATTTCGTCAATAGCAACATCGCCGAAATCCTGTCAAAAGTTGAAATCTGGTGCTCTTCTCGTGGAAATGACAAATAAAGTACATGTAGAATCACTCCTCAAGTTACAACAGTTTTTCTCAATCCCAGCACAGTGTAAGCCTCATGCTTCTCTAAACACATCACGGGGTATTATTAGATGCCCCGATCTTGCTGGAGTATCTACTGAAGATATTATCGAAGGACTGGCAGACCAAAATGTGACAAATGCTCGTAGAATCATTGTAACTAGAGATGGCGTCAAACGAGAAACAAATACCATTATTCTTACTTTCCAAACTGCAATCATTCCTAAAATTTTGAAGGTTGGCTATCTAAAAGTACCTGTGGACTTATACATTCCCAACCCTTTGCAATGCTATTCATGTTTCAAATTTGGACACCATGAAAGTAGATGTAGCTCTAGTGCAGATAGCAAATTATGCCGTCGCTGTGGTGAGGCTTTGAGCAGTCACCCCAGCCCATGTGCTAATGATTGCCAGAAGAAATGCAAATGCGTTAGTTGTGGCGGTGAGCACATGACAACTTCCAGGACATGCCCGGTCTGGCAGAGGGAGAAGGAGATCGTCTCTGTTAAATACAGAGAGGGTCTTTCTTTTCAGGATGCAAGAAAGGTGGTGAATAGCAGATTCGCACTGACAAATTCATATGCCATGGCTGTAAAGGGTAAACAGGTAAAAGATGCTCAAACACAGACAGTTGTTAATGTTCAAACAGAAACAAGCATGATTACCCCTAAACCAAATAGCAATAAGTCCTCTTTAAAACCAGTTCCATCTTCAAGTCCAAAGAGTCCAGTTAAAGGTAACGCCAACCAAAAACCCGAAAAACTGAATAGAAATAAAAGTCCCAATAAATCTGAAAAGGTCCTCTCAGATCGCCTTCCGAAGGGATCTGATGACCCCATCCAACAACACAACCGCTTCCATTGTCTTGATGAAGACATGGAGGCAGAAATCAGCCCTGCAGAATCTATAAATAAGCAAGGTCGAATAATCAAGATAAATAATAAGAAATGAATAACTACATTCTTCCAGTTTTCTGTGGCATCTTCCTAATACTTACTTTAACGATGAGTAACACCATTCTGCAATGGAATTGTCGTAGCGTTAAAGCTAATTTTGAGGAATTAAAGCTTTTAATAAATGAAAATAAGCCAGTGGCAGTTTGTTTGCAAGAGACTTTTCTGAAAGACTCCGACAAGTTTAGCTTAAAATATCACTCTTGTTACTTTAAGCACTGTAGCAGTAATGATAAAGCTTCAGGAGGTGTTGCCGTGATAGTAAACAACAGTCTTCCGCATCATTCTGTGAAACTTGACTCTACCCTTCAAGCTGTTGCAGTTAGTATTTCCCTAAATAAGACCATTACCCTTTGTTCTGTTTATCTTCCACCTAGTTTGCCAGTTGATATCAAGAAACTTGAACATCTTGCCGATCAATTGCCAAAGCCTTTCATTCTTATGGGAGATTTTAACTCTCACCATACATTATGGGGATGCATAGATACAAATGACAAGGGTCGATCTATTGAAGATTTTATTACTAAGCAAGATCTTGTTCTGCTGAATGATGAGTCTTCAACTTACCTTCATCCTGCTACAGGTTCCTATTCATCTTTAGATCTCACTATATGCAGCCCTGAAATTTTTCCAGACTTTAATTGGAAGGTTGCTTATGACCTTCACGGGAGTGATCATTTCCCGATCAAAGTGTCGGATGTGGGACCTTCAGTTCAACAACGTCCTCAACGTTGGAAACTTCACAAAGCGAATTGGGAACAATTCGGAATTCATTGCGAACAGACAATTCATCCCAATGCTTTTGAAGATTGTGAAAATCCTGCAGAGCTTTTCACTTCCTTAATTTATTCGGCTGCTGAAAAATCAATTCCTCGAACTTCGACAAATCCAAAGCACCAAAACAAACCATGGTTTAATGATGACTGCAAAAAGGCTATAGCTGAGCGAAAGTCTGTTCTCAGACAGTTCAATCTGAGACCTACCCAGGAAAATCTTACAAACTTTAAAATTGCACGTGCAAAAGCTCGTCGAACTATTAAACGAAGTAAACGTGCGTCTTGGCGACAGTATGTATCTAGATTAAATTCTAGATCGTCTGTCAAAAAGACATGGGAGATGATTCGAAAAATTAATGGTAAAAACTCATCATTGAATGTTGGACATTTGAATGTAGGTGATGTCATTACCTCCAAAGCCGATATCGCAGATGTCTTAGCTGATACGTTTGCAGAGAAGTCCTCTTCTTCAAATTATTCGACAGTGTTTCAAAAATTAAAAAACATTAAAGAAAAGACGAAGCTGAATTTTAAGTCGAATAATGATGAACATTACAATAAAGATTTCAGTATAAAAGAATTGAGGAAAGCATTAAAGAAGTGTCATGACACTGCTGTTGGATATGACGACATCCATTACCAGTTTTTAAAACATTTACCATTTCGATCCCTCGACAGTTTGCTTCGCATATTTAATCAAGTCTGGCATACTGGTATTCTCCCAGATTCCTGGAAGGAAGCTATAGTTATCCCAATACCAAAGCCAGGTAAAGATTCTACAAATCCTGCTAATTACCGCCCTATAGCCTTAACAAGTTGCATTTGCAAAACCATGGAACGAATGGTTAATGACCGCCTTGTTTGGTTTTTAGAAAAGAACAAACTTATTGCTACTGTTCAGAGCGGTTTTCGTAAACAAAGAGGCACTCTCGATCATTTAGTCCGCTTCGAAACATTTATTCGCGAAGCTTTTATTAAGAAGGAACATGTTGTTTCCGTGTTTTTCGATCTCGAAAGTGCTTATGATACCACATGGAAGTATGGGATCATGAACGACCTCCATGATTTCGGTATAAGAGGTCGCCTTGCTTATTTCATTTCTGCTTTTCTGAATGAACGTCAGTTTAGAGTCCGGGTTGGAGATACTCTCTCAAACCCCCATGAGCAAGAAATGGGTGTTCCTCAGGGAAGCATTCTCTCTGTGACGTTGTTCAGTGTTAAAATCAACAATATTGTGAAGTCTGTGTGCCCTGGCGTGGAATGCTTTTTGTATGTTGATGACTTCTGTATTTGCTATAGATCTAAGCATATGCAAACCATTGAGCGTCAGTTACAGCAAGTGCTGAATAATTTAAGCAAATGGTCAAGCAAAAATGGTTTCAAATTTTCCAAAACCAAGACCAAATGCATGCATTTCTGCCAATCAAGAAAATTGCACTTAGATCCTGAGCTTACATTAGATGGGATACAAATTGAAGTCGTTCCAGAATTCAAATTTTTAGGTCTTTTATTTGACTCTAAACTGTCGTTCATTCCACACATCAATTATTTGAGCAATAAATGCCAAAAAGCTCTTAATCTCCTACGGGTTGTCTCCAGTATGGACTGGGGAGCCGACAGGAAAGTCTTGTTAAGACTATATAGAAGTCTTGTCCGTGCCAAGTTAGATTACGGTTGTATCGTTTACGGCTCAGCGCGGCAGTCGTACCTTCGTAAGTTGGATTCTATCCACAACCAGGGTTTACGACTAGCACTTGGAGCTTTTAGGACATCTTGTGTAAGTAGTTTATATGCTGAAGCTAATGAGCCATCATTAAATTTACGCAGGAAAAAGCTTTCCTTGCAATACTATTTAAAGTTAAAATCAAATCCCGATAATCCTACTCACAGGGTAGTATTCGAACCGTTGTACAAAGATCAGTTTATAGAAAAAGAAAAAGTAATTCCTCCTTTCAGTCTGCGCTGTGAAGCGGATATGAATTGTATTGATGTTGATTTGGAGGATGTAGCAGACCATAAGATTTCTGAAGTTCCTTTATGGACTTGTAAGAGTCCAACTTATAATTATTATCTTGCTTCAGATAAGAAAGCTACAACCGATCCTATGATCTTTAAGAATAAATTCTTGGAAATTAAAGAACAATATTATACACATGAAGAGATTTATACAGATGGTTCGAAAGATGGAGAAAAAGTAGCTTCAGCTGCCATCCTTGATGGCGAATTATATCAGTTCCGCCTACCAAATAACTCTTCGATTTTTTCTGCGGAGATAAAGGCGATTGACCTTGCCCTCAACCATATTGAACAGGACGCCTATTGGCGATACATCATCTTTACCGATTCCTTGTCAGTCATGCAAGCTCTTGAGGGTGAGAAAACCGATAACCCGCTAATTGTCAGTCTCCTTGAAAAATTGTCTAGACTCTGTGAGAGAGCCGATAGAGTTTTTTGCTGGCTTCCCAGCCATATTGGGATAAGTGGTAATGAAGAGGCAGATAAAGCTGCCAAGGGCGCGTTAGCACTAGACATTTTACCTTTTAAAGTTCCTTTTAACGATTTTAAGTCATTAATCAATATACCCCCAGCTGGGCGGGGGTATAGAAATAGCCTAGCTGTCGCACTACAGGATGGTAGAACCCCACCAATGTGCCTGCTCGTTTGCCGTGAGCTGCGACCTGTGTCACTTGATGAAGGGGTCCTGGTGGTTGAAACACACCACTTTGGCCTGGAGTTGAGTTAAACAGGGGGTCAGGTGGGCCCGACCTGATCAATCGGCTGGTCATGCCAAGCCCTAGGGCACTCATTTTGGCACTTTATAACCATCTTTGATCTTATCTTTATCTGTAAGCAAATTTATATCCCTTATTTTTACCCATTTGCCTTAGAAGGCGGTGGCTCAAGGGTCAATCAAGTGAAAGTATAGGTATTTTACTGGCAGATGCAATGCCCTCGATAATGTTATATTAAGCTTGGTGTAGCGTTTGACAGGAAGGCATTTGTCTAGTTTAGCCTCTTCACTTGAGTATACCATCAATGTATCCCTGACATGTCCTGTGTTAGGTTTCCCCAGGACATGTCCCCTTGTTGGGCTCCGAGGCGGGTGGGGAGCATTGGTGCTGAAGGAAAAGAAAACACTATGGCAACTCAAAAAAAGGCCAAGCTTCAAGAGAAAAACCACCCTGAAGGAAAAAGGCCCCATTCAGAATCTGATTCTGATACGGAGCCTCCATCTTGCTCATCACCTTTCTTCCTTCATTTCCCTACTTTTATTGTTATAGAGTCCAAGGACCCTTCAAACCCTGTCACTAAATTATCCCCTTTTGTTGTAGAAAAACAGCTTCATAGTATTTTGGGTACTCCAAAATCTGTGAAAAAACTGAGAAACAACACTATATTGGTTGAAGTGTTCACAAGGCAACAGTCTGAAAATCTTCTAAAACACAACAAGTTTTTTCAACTGGAAGTAAACATTTACCCTCACAAGACACTGAACTCTAGTAAGGGAATTGTGAGGTGTAAGGAACTTTCCTTGTGTTCCATCTCAGAAATTGAAAAGGGCTTAAAATCACAGGGTGTTACAGGTGTTACCCGCATTTCTGTAAAAAGAAATGGCGAATTGAGGACAACTAATACATATATTTTAACGTTCTCGTCAGCAGTTCTTCCTCAGTCCGTGAAAATTGGATACATCTCGGCAAAGGTTGAGATGTATATCCCAAATCCTTTGCGCTGTTTTAAATGTCAACAGTACGGACATCATATAAGTAAATGCCCTCGAAATCCTGTTTGCGCAAAATGCGGAACAGAGGAAGAAAACCACAATTTCGAGACATGTTCAAGTCCTCTGAAATGTGTAAACTGTAAGGGTGCCCATGCAGCTTTTTCAAGAGATTGTCCTCTCTGGAAAGAAGAGAAAGAAATTTTGAATCTGAAATATACAAAAAACTTAAGTTTTCCAGAAGCACGACAGCTTGTCAAACAGCGCGCAGCTGATCAACCAAAATCTTTCTCTGCGACCTATGCCAATGTGACATCCCCTACGAAAGAGGACTGTCACACTTGTGTCGTCCTCGCCAAACTCATTTTATCCAAATTTCCTGAGATGACAAATGATTTAAAAGCCATTCTTCCACAATCTACCTTTGAAGTTCTCAGTCCTAATAAAACATCTCTGCCATCTGATAAATCCATTAACTCTGCACATAAAAAAAAAGTGAATTCTCCTCCTAAATCATCTTCCTCTTTGTCAAAACCTTCCGTTTCAAATACAAAACCTAGTGTGCCGAAATCTACAAAAGTTAACAACAGTTCTCCTAAAAATCTACCCCAACCACGTACTCGGGTTCAGTTAAATAAAGAGGGTTTGCCATCGGCCTCTACCTATAGTAAAAAGCCGACAAAGACAAATGAAGAAGTCTTTGAAACCCGTGTGTCTGACACGGAGATCTCGGAACTCATCGATTCCGACAAATCACTACCGGGTAAAAAGAAAAACCGTAAAGCCCGTGAGCGTAAAATCACAGTCAAAATTGGTCAACCGTCTGTCTCTCTATCTAATAAATTCGAAAAACTTGAAGAAATCACAGACGATAAAGGTCCAGAGGAGGAAAAAAGTGAAGAGGAGATGGAAGAGTCTGATGGCTCGGACTGCGAATCTCCTTGGGGTCACCATAGGTCTGAATGGAACAAAGACCTTGACTCCTGGCAAAACTCGACTCCCGAAACCAGAAGTGTTGAGAAGACACACATGTAAACTAAAATGAAAATCAACATACTTCTGTTTTTACTGCCTTTTGCATTGGTTTGCGGCCTCTTCTTTACTTCAGTTTTTATACTTTCATCATGCACTATGGATACCATAATCCAATGGAATTGTCGAGGTATAAAGTCAAATTTTGACGAACTTTCTCTTTTAATAAATGATCACAAACCAGTTGCTGTTTGTCTACAAGAAACCTTCCTTAAACAGGAGGATGATATTTCTATCAAATATCATTCTATTTACAATAAAATCTTTACCGAAGGCGAAAAAGCCAGAGGAGGTGTTTCTGTTATTGTTAACAACAACATTCCTCACAAAGTTATCTCTCTTAATACAAACTTGCAAGCTGTTGCCATTAGGTTATCTTTACACAGTGCTGTTACACTGTGTTCTTTATATCTGCCCCCGAATACACCTATCAATGAGACTAATCTGAATGATCTCATTTCGCAATTGCCATCCCCCTATATTCTTGCTGGAGACTTTAATGGTCACAATATTATGTGGGGTTGCGATGACACAAACCAGAGAGGTTTACAGTTGGAAAACTTCATTTCGAACAATTCTTTGTCGTTCATGAATGATAACATGTCCAAAACCTACTTGCATCCAGCAACTGGATCTTACTCTTCTATTGACTTGACCTTATGCAGCCCAGTCTTACTTCCCAATTTCACGTGGAAAGTGACTGAGGATTTGTGCGGAAGTGATCACTTCCCCATTATTTTTTCATCTACACAACCATCCAGCAGTGTACGACCACAGAAATGGAAGCTTTCGAAAGCCAATTGGAACAAATTTGAAACCCTTTGTGAACAAACCATTACACATGACAAATTTAGAGATTGCGATGATCCCGCAAAACTTTTTACTTTCCTATTGCTTGATGCAGCAAAACAAACCATCCCTCGGACCTCGACAAATCCAAAACGTCCTAACAAGCCTTGGTACAATGATGATTGTAAACAGGCTGTCAAAGACAGAAAACAAGCCCTTAGAAAGTTTAACCTTAGACCTACCATAGAAAATCATAATCTTTTCCGTATTTCCAGAGCAAAGGCTCGTCGAACCATTAGAGAAAGTAAGCGCAAGGCTTGGAGACAATATGTCTCTAAATTAAATAGTAGAACTACTACTAAGAAAACTTGGGACATGATCAGAAAGATCAATGGCAAAGGACAGCCCCCTCTTAATCACCTTCAAGTTAACAATACTTCGTTGGAATCACCCAAAGATATAGCTGATGCTCTTGCGGACACCTTTTGCAAAAAGTCTTCCTCTGTAAACTATTCTGAAAAGTTTCAGAGGAATAAAGCCCGAGAAGAAAAGAAAAGGCTTAATTTCAATTCTGCAAATTCAGAGCATTATAATAAACTCTTCACCTTTAAAGAATTAAAATCTGCTCTGAATAAAGCTCACGATTCTTGTCCTGGCCAAGATAAAGTTCATTACCAGTTTTTAAAACACTTACCTTTTACTTCTCTCTCAGTTTTACTTGACATTTTTAATGATATCTGGCAATCAGGTGATTTTCCTTCGTCCTGGCGAGAGGCACTAGTCATTCCTATCCCAAAACCTGGCAAGGATGCTGGTGACCCCACTAACTATCGTCCAATAGCTCTTACTAGTTGTCTCTGCAAGACCTTAGAACGCATAGTCAACGACAGACTTGTCTGGTATTTAGAGAAAAACAACCTCATCGTTGATGTTCAGAGTGGATTTCGGCGCCAACGTGGCACTATAGATCATCTGGTCCGCTTTGAAACCTTTGTCAGAGAAGCTTTTATTAATAAACAGCATGTAGTATCTGTCTTTTTCGACCTTGAAAGCGCTTACGATACGACTTGGAAATACGGAATTCTTAAAGACTTGCATGACTTTGGTCTTCGAGGCCGTCTTCCTCTTTTTATTTCAGCCTTCTTGGATGAACGTACTTTCCGCGTCCGAGTTGGTAATACTGTCTCGGGAGCCCGTGAACAGGAGATGGGTGTACCCCAGGGATGTATTCTCTCTGTTACACTTTTCAGTGTAAAAATAAACAGTATAGTTAAAGCTATCTGTCCTGGTGTAGACTGTTCCCTTTATGTTGATGACTTTGTTATATGCTTCAGATCTCGAAATATGAATATTATTGAGAGACAACTTCAACAGTGTCTCAACAAACTGCAATCGTGGTCTGATGAAAATGGCTTCAAATTTTCCAAGTCCAAAACTAAGTGCATGCACCTTTGCAATCTACGAGGTGTTCATCCAGACCCTGAGCTGTATTTGGACAGAACTAAAATTGAAGTCGTTTCCCAGTTTCAATTTCTTGGAGTCATCTTTGACAGAAAGCTTTCATTCCTTCCTCACATCACTGCACTTAAAAAGAAGTGCAAGAAGGCTCTTAATCTTCTTAAGGTTGTGGCCCATTCTGAATGGGGAGCAGACCGTAAAGTCCTCTTGCGGCTTTATCGGTCTTTAGTTCGCTCCAAATTAGACTACGGATCGATTGTATACGGATCTGCCCGTAAATCTTATTTGAAAATTCTCGATTCTATTCACCACGAAGGTCTTTGTCTTGTACTTGGAGCTTTCAGAACTTCTCCCGTCAATAGTCTCTATGTTGAGGCTAATGAACCTTCTCTTTCTTACAGGAGGGAAAAACTCTCACTTCAATATCTTTTAAAACTGAAGTCGAATCGTTTTAATCCAACTCATAAAGTTGTTTTTAAACCTCAATATAAAGATCTTTTTGAAAGGAAACCAAATGTTATTCCTTCATTTGGTATCCGCATGGAGCCCATAGTAGATAACCTTGGCATAGACACTGATTCCATTGCCAACTATAAAATCTCTGAAATTCCTCCATGGACATTAAACAGTGCAGAATTCAGACTTGACCTTGCATCTGACAAAAAGTCTGTCACGGATAGAACTGTGTTTCATGCTAGATACAATGAGATAAAGGAGCATTATTTTTCCTTCAAACCCATCTATACAGATGGATCTAAAGAAGGCAATTCGGTAGCAGCTGCCGCTATTTATGGACAAAGGAGCTTGAAGTGCCGCCTTCCAAACAACTCCTCTATCTTCTCTGCTGAAATTAAAGCAATTGATCTTGCCCTTAATCTAGCTGAACGTTCTAATTTCAACCGTTTCATTATCTTTTCGGACTCTTTGTCAACATTACAGGCCCTTTCAAATCAACAACTTGAGAATCCCTTAATCTGTAGTTTACTTGAAAGGATCTCACAAATTTCTTCTACGAATAGATTGGTGTTCTGCTGGCTTCCAAGTCATGTAGGCATCAAAGGCAATGAAAATGCTGATAGATCGGCCAAATCTGCACTTAACCTTCCCATTTCAGATCTTAAAGTTCCTCACACTGATTTTAAATCCTCCGTTTTAAAACATATCCAATCTTCTTGGCAATCCCAGTGGGATGCTGATGTTTTCAATAAACTGCATTCAGTTAAACCATCCCTTGGTGAATGGTACCCCGTTTACAGGTCTGTTCGTCGAGAAGAAGTGATAATTGCACGACTTCGAATTGGCCATTCACGCATCACACATTCCTGGCTCTTGAACAGAGATGATGCCCCTGAATGTGTTCCATGCAATGCAACCTTTTCTGTAAAACATATCCTATTAGATTGCGTTGACTTTCAGACAGTTCGTTCAAAATATTTCAACGTCGATAGTTTAAAGAATCTTTTTGATTCTGTCAGCGTTGAATCTATTATCGCTTTCATAAAGGAGATTGGCATTTACAATAAACTGTGATATTTACTCTCGAGTTTCTTACTTATCTTTTTAAAATGTTCTTAATTCCTGTAATATTCATCTTTAATCTAAAACTGTTGAGTAGGCAGGGATTGCCCAGCCACTCAATGTCATATTTTATATGAATATATTCATTTTTCATTTAAAAACCTCTTTTTCTAACCTTTTTATCACATTCTTAAATCTTATCATTTAAAACTTTTGAGTATATAGGGATTGCCCTGTATCTCGATAATGCCCTTTATGCATACCTTTTAATTCAGTTCTTTTATTATCATTAACGCATTCAAACTGTATTCATTTTAGGCAACTCCACTTTTATTAGCTTTTAACACAGATATGCGCGCTAAATGACCAAGGCTGTCGATGCGCCATAAAACAACATTCATTCATTCATTCATTAATCAATAACTTTATTCGAAACGTGTGGCAGCAATCCTGGAGCGATCCAGCCAATCAAAACAACAAACTTTCCAACATTAAACCAGGACTTGGCGAATGGCTTCCAGGGTTGCGGACAAATCGCCGCGAAGAAATTATCTTGGCCCGTCTTCGTATTGGGCATTCATTTGTAACGCACTCTTATCTCCTGAAAGGAGAAGAAGAGCCTCAATGTATACCCTGCAATGCACCTTTTACTATTAAACATATACTTGTCGACTGTGTAGATCTCGCACGTATAAGACAAAGGTTTTTTGATGTCGACAGTATGAAGACCTTGTTCGAAACTGTAAAGATCGAGTCTATTTTTGATTTTCTAAAAGAGATACATCTCTTTAAAAAGATATAAATTTAGGTTCTTTTGACCGTTCTTGTTTTATATGCTTACTGTTACCTGTAATTTTAGTGTTTTCACAACTTTGATTTTATGATTTCGTAATACTTTTGTTAGATCGCTTTGCATTGCATATCTTGTAAGTGCGCCCAACATGACCACTGTTGTCGACGGGCCATAAAACCCCATTCATTCATTCATTCATTCAGTCAGTCGTATTACTATCTCCATAACCCAGGGCGTCAATGAGAGGAAGCCATTACTGCCAGTTTCAAAGATTTTTTGATCTGTAACAGTCAGGGATTGAACCCACGACCTCTCGCTCATGAGGATGCTCCAACCACCGGGCCACCATGGAGGCGGTTGGAGATTATGGTTTATGGAATATGTCAAGTGTCCCACATGTCTTGGTTACATACCGATGTTGCAGCAGAGCACTGGTGGTTTCTTATTAGCGTGTACACTGATGCACTGGTTCAGAGCAAGACCTGTCACGATGTTACAAACTGGCATGACAGCCTGGTAATCTATGAAAATGTTTGTCAAACTTGGAAGTTGAGACACGTCAATAGAACTTCCGGGAAGTCGCTCGACATCAATCCGTTGTAGATCTGATTCGATGAACTATAAATTCCCGATTCAACGCAATTGAAATAACATCTCCGCTTTCCTTCGCATTGATGATTTATGTCAACATCAGCTCTCGTATGCGATAATAGTTGTAAAAGCACAATCAAGACACATAAACCCAAAATTTTCACTATTTGCGTTGTTGCATAACCTTCATGTGACCTGTACTCGAACGATCTGCTTTGTTAATATAATATTGGAAGCCCAAATGAAGTTGAGAAATATGTTCAGACTATTGAGCATATCAATTTTTTATTTTGTTTTCGTTAGTACTCAGTATTTCGGCAATTTAAGGTAAAGAAATTTTAACGATACTATTGTTCTCGTTTTAAAAGATTCTATTAAGAGTATATGAAACAATTTACGAATTAAAATATAGAGAGAGAGATTCTACAAAATCAAATGCAACCAAACACTGATTTTCGGCTCACTGACTTTACCCTCGTAGTAAACGGGTAACCAACTAGTTTATGTAACGTTTTATTTCAACTAAGACTACAGTCAAGGTAAAATTATATAACGAAATTCTGACAAACACGAATCAAATTTATAAACCGAACCTATTCTAATCTCTTATATAAACTATATACAACATATAAACAATATACAACATAAAAAATGAGGTTGAAATTGATCAAGACACATTTATACGTCATTATTTTGAGTATAATTATAATCGAGTCATCTTGATTACTGTATCGAAAAGGTCAAATGGTAAAATCAAAGGTGTGACGCACTGTCAGCATCATTTAACTGAATGTAATAGAACGTATTTTTTCCAAAGTCGTTGCTTTTGGTGTGATTCCTTTTACCTCTTGCAATAATTCTCTACTACCTAAGATCTTTGCAGTTGTGCGATTGTCGTGAATGACATGAAATGCCGCTGCAAGAAGCCATTTAGGATTTTCATCAAACGTTTTTAGCGCAGCGTTCCATTTATCTATCAAAACATACAACAGGGTTTCTATTTGACGAGGATATTCACGTTTTAATGATTCCATTTGATGACGGCTATATCCCAAATGCACACCAAACAAAAACCAATCACTTCCCAATTCTCTACTATAGTCACGTATCTCTGTCTGCGTGAAATAGTTAAAACTTGTTTGAACTTCAGCCATTTGCCGTAAATACGAGTCAATATCAAATAAGCACTTCTTCAAAAGCAGGGCATCACTCCATGGCATAGAAATATTTTTTCTTTTAAACATATCTCGTATGTAAAGATATAGATGATTATCACGTTCCGTTAAAGAAAGTCGTAGACCAGGTCCAATAAATTTCGTGCAATATTGTGTTTCCATAGTGTGTGTATTTGTCACTTGTTTTTCCCCCACAGGGTTTGGAAATGTTCATGCAAGGAAACAAAACTCAAACATAAAAAAACACAGTTGACACTCCGCATCAGTTATATATATATTCTCCATTTGTCTTTGTGAAAGGTTTCTTTTCCCCTAGTTGACAAACGCCAACTTTACAACGTACACAGGTGATAATAAGTGTTGGTCAATCGAAGATGGTTGCGTGTGTAAAGGATCGACAGATGTCATCAAAATCATTAAAATTTCTTGATTAAATTCGCTACAATCTTTTGTATTTCCCATCGTGCACTTTACCCTCAAATTATTGTAGCAAGTAAATTTTTCATGTGTAAGTATCCCATATTGCTCCGTTGGAAGTGTCTGAAATGTTACAGACACAATAAAAAACGTTACTTTAAAGTCTTATGCGACAAAAAAATGATACAAGTCTATTAAATGGCAAGACATAGAGTTTGAACTATTTTTATCGGAAAAAGTCATTTATCACTCTTTGTGTCCTGTTAAACGTGACTTGAAGAGGGGACATTGGCGCCAAAACCGTTTTTTTGATATTACTTGGTTATATGTAGAAAAGACGAGCCAAAACGAAGAAAATGGGACAAGATTTAAGCCTCGTCATATAAAAACCTGTATTTTGGCATTGTAAATACACTGCCACTTAACCAGTTAAAAAGTGTTTCTTTTTTATCAAAGAGGGTTTTTTTCTCCTTATTTAGCATGGAACCATCTTCCGACCCATCTGAATTTTTAAATCGTGTTCGTTGCAAATATGCGTACGGTAGAAGTGTGTCTTTAACCAAATGGAATGGACAATTTTGGGCTCATTTAAGCGATGATACAAAAGCTTGGGAAAACAACCAGTTTGATAAATCTAAATCTAAAACCATTTCACTGAATTGGGAGTCGGCGAAAAGACTTCGGGAATCTTTGTATAGCTTAGAGGACTACGCCAATCAGATTATTGCAGAGCAGGTACTTATTTTTTATCTTGTAAATTTTATTTTTCATAATTTTAAATAGTTTTGTAATCTTTTAAAAGTTTTTATAATTTTAGGATATTTTTTCTGATAAAATGAACATCATCGTATGTTGAACACGTTTCTTTTTACATAAATTATTTGAAAATCAAGTTATTTTTTTTATTTCATTTATATATTTGACATAATTGCTGTTATGCTTTTTTTTTTTTAACAGAACACTGGTGTTTCAACAAAAAAATCAAGAAGGGCTGCTCAGTGACCCTTTTGCCATACAACCTGTAACAAACGGGAGGGAATATGGAGAAAGTGCCTCAGCTTCTGGGAAAGGAGTGGTAAATTTTACGAAGAACGACGAAAGTGTCTCAACCGTTGGACCACAGCGAGACGCAAGAGTGATAAACCACAACAAAGAGAACCGCTATCAGCCATATAATTAAACTCGCAGCATTTTAGAACAGCCATTTATTACCATTATTACTCCAAGATTTCAATGGTAGACATTCAATATGGTAAAAATAATAACAAAGGACGATAATAAAACTATATATTGTGATACGTGCAAACAGTGGATGACAGAGTTTTACGTTAACCGACACTTAAAAAAAAGCAAGTCACATTTTTCAACTACATCGGATAAACCTATGTTTACAAAACAAGACAAACGAAAGTCCAAGTTAAAAAGACTTGCGCAAACGAAAGCTGAATAAACGAAAAAATGATACAACCACACCGCAAAAAACACCGGAGAAACAGTATAATCATTATGTGATGCAAGGTAGCACTTGAAAAAAATGCGCTCATAACCACGAAGACATAAATCTGGAAGGATGTGGTGACTCGGAAAATAGTCAGCTTACTTTCTCCGAAGACATATCAGATAAAGCAGAACAAAGATTGTTCGACATCAAACAGGAGGAGAAAGATTACGAATTAGAAGAAACACCGCAAAATGTTTTCAGTGTTTTAAATCTGGATGATGATTGGGATTTTCAAAGCGTGCTACTAGGCGATGACAATGGAAACAGTGAAGCCGTACTGCAAAAATCAAATATTCAAAGCTTAACCAGCAAAGATCTTGGCACATCGTCTGACTTTCCATTGGACTTATTTAGTGGAAGATTTCCCACGGTTAAAACCGAATGTAACGATCCTCATTTTAATAAAATTTCGTGGTATAATTTAAGGCCGTATGACCTATTTTCATAGTTAGAAATCTACAGAGATGGTTCAAAAGATGGAGAAAAAGTTGCTTCAGCTGCCGCCCTAGACGGTGAATTGTATCAGTTCCGGTTACCTAATAATTCGTCTATCTTCTCTGCGGAGTTAAAAGCCATTGACCTTGCCCTCAACCATATTGAAGAAGACGGCTATTGGCGATACGTTATATATACTGATTCTTTGTCAGTTATGCAAGCACTTGAGGGCGAGAAAACGGATAATCCGCTTGTAGTCAATCTTCTTGAGAAATAATCCAGATTATGCGAAGGAGCTGATATAGTTTTTTGCTGGCTCCCCAGCCATATTGGTATTTGTGGTAATGAAGAGGCAGATAAAGCTGCTAAGGACGCATTATCACTAGAAATTTTACTTTTTAAAGTTCCTTTTAGTGATTTTAAACCTCTTATTAATAGTTTTACTCATAGTGTTTGGCAAAGATCCTGGAATGATCCTTCAAATCAGGAAAACAAATTATTCAATATCAAGCCAAATACAGGTGAATGGCTTCCGGGCTTACGGTCAAACCGTCGAGAAGAAATTATTTTGGCCCGTTTGAGAATAGGTCATAGCCATATGACGCACTCGTATCTTCTCAAAGGAGAAAAGCCTCCTGTATGTATTCCGTGCAATACAATTTTTTCTGTCCAGCATTTACTGATAGAATGTACAGATCTTGCACCGTACAGGGATAAGTACTTTCATGTTGACAGTTTAAAAACTTTGTTTGATACTGTGAAATTAGAATCACTATTTGATTTTCTGAAAGAAGTTAACCTTTTTAAGAAGATTTTGTTTTACTTTTTTGACATCTCACTTTTTACTGATGGTCTTAAACAATGTTTATCCTCCTTTAAGGGGGTTCTATTAAAATGTTTGAGTAAATAGGGAAGCCCTGTTTCTCAATATTTATTTTTGTTGTTTAATTTATAACATTTTAAGGCCTATTGACCTATTCAAAGTTGCCTTTTTACCCTGTAAACAAGGATGCGTCTTTATCATTTCTCATCTGTTTCAATGTTTCACAGTATAACTTCAAGTAGATGCATGATTTTATATGTAAGTGCGCCCAATATGACCTTAGTTGTCGACGGGCCATAAAACACCATACATTCATTTCATAGTTAACTTTTTACCCTGTAAACAAGGTTGCTTCTTTATTATTTCTCATCTGTTTCAATGTTTCACAGTATAACTTAAAGTAGATGCATGACTTCATATGTAATTGCGCCCAATATGACCTAAGTTGCCGACGGGCCATAAAAGACCATTCATTCATTCATTCATTCTTTTGTTTGAAATAGAGTTTGACAGCAATTTTAAATGGGCTTGACAATACCGTACCGTAATTATGGCTGTAGAAAAGGTTAGAAGACATCGCTGTAAAATGCTGGCTACCAGCATATGGTCTTTTTCCTACGGTGTTTAAAAAAGTCTTGCTTCAGTTAATTGACTAGTTGTATCGTGTTTAATGATCAATAGTATCACAACAGTAGGTCACCTATCCATGCTCTTCTGAGGTTTCTTTTATACTAGTCCAAACAGAAAGCATTTGCAGACGGCAAAAAAAAAGTTACTCAAAAAACTGAAATTTGGTTTGGGAAGCGTAGAAAACATAGGAGTAATATTTTTGCAGCGCTGCAACTTAATGAGAGAATGGCTCTATCCTTGGCTGGTCATACCAATAACTGGGACCCGGAGACTGGTGGTCTTCAACTTTAACATTATAGTTGATTCTTGAGTCCCTGTTTCTCAATATTTATTTTGTTTAATTTATAGATATTACATTTTAAGGCCTATTGACCTATTCAAAGTTAACTTTTTTACCCTGTAAACAATGTTGCTTCTTTGTTATTTCTCACCTGTTTCAAAAGTGTAATTTAAAGTAGATGCATGACTTTTTAAGTAAATGCGCCCAATATGACCCAAGTTTCGACGAGCCATAAAACACCATTCATTCATTGATTCTTGAGTACTGGTAAAACTTTTAATCTCTGCATTAAAATAAGAGATTAGCTTTCAGGAATTTTATCCCCCAGCCGGACGGGGGGTAGACTGGTAAGACCCCACCAATGGACTCGCCTCTTTGCCGTGCGTGGAGACTCGTAAGCCAGAAAAGAGGGTCGTGGCAGTTGAGGGGAGCCCAGGGATCTCCAGTTCTTCAATACAGTGCTTCGGCCTCGGCTTCGGTGTAAACGAGAGCCTAGATGGGCCCGGTCTAGTGCAATCGGCTGGTCACCTTTAGATTTTGGGTTTTTTTAGTTTATAAGTTCATACCGGGACTTGGGTAATACCTGGAATATCTCCAAAAATTACGTTAATAACTGCACGAACTTAAGAGTTTTTTCTTCATGTTGCATATATCCCGTTTACTTAACCTAAGATATCGCATGTACAGAATGTTCAAGCTTACAATTTTAATTTTGCTGAACATGTTTTAGTCCTCAGTCTGATATAGGTTCATGGGCTAATTGGGTGGTACGGGTTTCGTAATTCAGGCAGTAGCTTCCATGGCGTTTCTTTGATTCCCAGGAATTAGCCATGTCTGCTGTTTGTCGCTTTGCCTTATCCCTGCCGTCCGAGTATATCATCTGGGTAACCCTGGCATGGGGAGCTGGATATCCGCTCCGTACTCCATACCCCCTAGTTGGGCTCCGCGGTGGGCGGGGGACCACAGGTAATGAACATTCAAAACCCAAACATGGATCACCAAAACAAAAAACGAAACCGTGATCAACTAGATGCAGACCTGGAAAATGTCCCATCGACAAACTCTGCCTTTCCTCACTTCTTGCTTATCGAGTCAACTGTACCTGACCAGCAACTATTAAAAATTATCTCCTTTTGTGATCGAAAAAGTATTAGTCGGACTAACTGGATCGCCGAAGTCGGTTAAAAAGCTAAAATCAGGAAGCCTTCTTGTTGTAGTAGAGAAAGCTGTACATGCTAGAACTGAAAATAAAGCACTTTTTTAACATCCCTGCCAAGTGCGTTCCTCAAAGCAGTTTGAATACCTCAAATGGCATCATTCGTTGCCCAGATCTTGAGGGCATTTCTGAACTTTCTGATCTAAACGTAACGGCTGCAAGACCAATTGCTGTTTTCAGAGATGGCGTTAGGAAACCAACCAATACAATAGTGTTGACATTTAACACAGTTATTCTGCCTAAATATTTGACCCCCCAGCCGGACGGGGGGTAGAATTCGCCGGCTGCCGTCCTGCAGAGTGGTAAGACCCCACCAATGGACCCGCCTGTTTGCCGTGGGTGGAGACTCGTAAGTCGGAAAAGAGGGTCCTGGCAGTTGAGGGGAGCCCAGGGATCTCCAGCTCTTCAACACACTGCTTCGGCCTCGGCTTCGGTGTAAACGAGAGCCTAGATGGGCCCGGTCTAGTGCAATCGGCTGGTCGCTTTTAGATTTTGGGCTTTTTTAGTTTAAAAGTTTATACTGAGACTTAGGTAATACCTGGAATATCTCCAAAAATTAAGATAATAACTGCACGAACTTAAGAAGTTTTTTCATGTTGCATGTATCCTGTTTGTTTACTTTACCTAAGATATCGCATGTACTCATATACAGTATCTTCAAACTTACAATTTTTTACTTTGCAGAGCATGTTTTAGTCCTCAGTCTAATATAGGCTCATGGGCTAATTGGGTGGTACGGGTTCCGTGATTGAGGCAGTAGTTTCCATGGCTGTTCTCTGATTCCCAGGAATTAGCCATGTCTGCTGCTTGTCGCTTTGCATTATCCTTGCCGTCCGAGTATATCATCTGGGTAACCCTGGCATGGGGAGCTGGATATCCGCTCCGTAATCCATGCTCCCTAGTTGGGCTCCGCGGTGGGCGGGGACCACGGATGATGAACATTCAAAACCCAAACATGGATCACCAAAACAAAAAACGAAACCGTGACCAACTAGATGCAGACCTGGAAAATGTCCCATCGACAAACTCGGCCTTTCCTCGCTTCTTGCTTATTGAGTCAACTGTACCTGACCAGCTACTATCAAAATTATCTCCATTTGTAATCGAAAAGGTATTAGTTGGACTAACTGGATCGCCAAAGTCGGTTAAAAAGCTAAAATCAGGAAGCCTTCTCGTTGAAGTAGAGAAAGCTGTACATGCTAGGACTCTCATGAAAATAAAGCACTTTTTTAACATCCCTGCCAAGTGCGTTCCTCACGGCAGTTTGAATACCTCAAAGGGCATCATTCGTTGCCCAGATCTTGCAGGCATTTCTGAACATGAAATAACTTCTGAACTTTCTGATCAAAACGTAACAGCTGCAAGACGAATTACCGTTTTCAGAGATGGAGTTAGGAAAGCCACCAATACAATAGTGTTGACATTTAATACAGCTATTCTGCCTAAATATTTGAAGGTAGGATATCTGAAAGTCGCAGTGGACCTGTATATACCAAATCCACTTCAATGCTATTGTTGTTACAAGTTTGGGCACCATGAGAGTAAATGCAAGTACAACCAAGGTGAAGAATTCTGCCGACGTTGTGGCAATTCGAACCTGGTACACAAAGCTGAAAAATGCGAGTTTGATATTAGATGCAAGAACTGTCAGGGAGAACATGTTGCAACTTCACGATCTTGTCCAGTATGGAAAAAGGAAAAGGAAATTGTAACTGTCAAATACACTGAAGGCCTTTCATTTCCGGAAGCGAGGAAAGTTGTGGAAGCAAGAAACGCTTTGGGTGTTTCATATGCATCAGTATCAAAAGCAAATGCATCTAAAGTTGTTCAACGTAGGGACGCTCATACCCAAACAACTGATACTGTTGTACAAACAACAGAACAATCGTCTAGTAGTACTGAAAACATGCAAGAGAAGTCCACAATACCCAGCAAAAGCAACCAGAATACTGCATCCAGCCAAGCTTTAACAAGAAAGTCAAATATAACACAAGCACAGGCGAAGGCTTCAAATAGTCCTAGCCGAAGGAGAAATAAATCTCCTCCTCAGATTTCATTAGATCGCCTTCCAAAGGGATCTGATGACCCAATTCAACAGCATAACCGCTTCCAGTGTCTTGATGAAGACATGGAGGCGGAAGACTCACAAGCAGAGTCAAGTTTAAATAGGCAAGGCCGAATCATCAAACTAAATAACAAAAAATGAACAAACACATACTCCCAAAACTCTGTGGTATTTTCCTAATTTTCAACTTTCTCATGACTAACAATTTTCTGCTATGGAATTGTCGAAGCATTAAAGCTAACGTCGAGGAATTGAATCTTTTAATTAACAAACAAAAGCCAGTAGCACTTTGTTTACAGGAGACATTTCTTAAAGACTCCGACAAGTTTTCTTTGAAGTATAACTCTTGTTACTTGAAAAACTTTACTGGTAACGATAAAGCTTCAGGAGGTGTTGCCGTAATAGTAAACAACAGTGTTCCACACCATTGTGTAAAGCTTCAAACAACACTACAAGCTGTTGCGGTAAACATATCCCTAAATAAGGCCATAACCTTATGTTCTATTTATTTTCCTCCTAGCTTGCCAATCGATGCTAGGAAACTTGATGACCTTGTAGAACAATTGCCGAAGCCTTTCATCTTAATGGGAGACTTTAATTCCCACCATACATTATGGGGATGTTCAGATACTAATGACAAGGGTCGAATTATAGAGGATTTTATCACGAAACACGACCTTGTTCTGCTAAATGATAAATCTTCAACCTATCTTCATCCTGCTACTGGTTCTTACTCATCATTGGATCTTACTATATGCAGCCCTGGAATTGTTCCAGATTTTAACTGGAAGGTTTGTGATGACCTTCATGGGAGTGATCACTTCCCGATAAAAGTATCGGAAGTAGGACCTTCAGTACAACAACGTCCTCAACGTTGGCAACTCCACAAAGCCAATTGGGAACAATTCAAAATTCATTGTGAACAGACAATTCATCCCAAGGTTTTTGAAGATTGTGAAAATCCTGCTGATATCTTCACTTCCTTAATTTATTCGGCTGCTGAAAAGTCAATTCCTCGAACTTCGACAAATCCAAAGCACCCAAACAAGCCATGGTTTAATGATGATTGCAAAAAGGCTATAAGAGAAAGAAAATCTGTTCTCAGAGAATTTAACCTGAGACCAACCCCGGAAAATCTTTTAAAGTTTAAAATTGCTCGTGCAAAAGCACGTCGGACTATCAAGCAAAGTAAACGTGTTTCTTGGCGACAGTACGTGTCTAGATTTAAATTCTAGATCGTCTGTCAAAAAGACATGGGACATGATCCGGAAAATTAACGGCAAAAACTCATCATTAAATGTTGGACACTTAAATGTTGGTGATGATGTCGTCACCTCCAAAGCAGACATTGCAGATGTCTTAGCTGACACCTTTGCAAAGAAATCCTCTTCTTAAAATTATTCGACAGCATTTCAGGAATTTCAAAACACTACAGAAAAAACAAAGCTAAATTTTAAGTCGAATAACAATGAACATTACAATAAAGATTTCACTGTAAAAGAATTGAAGAAAGCATTAAAGAAGTGTCATGACACTCGACATCCACTACCAGTTTTTGAAACATTTACCATTTCGATCTCTCGACTGTTTTTACTTCGCATATTTAATCAAGTCTGGCATACTGTTATTCTCCCAGATTCCTGGAAAGAGGCTATTGTAATTCCCATACCAAAACCGGGTAAAGACTCGATGAATCCTGCCAATTATCGTCCTATAGCCTTAACAAGTTGTATTTGTAAAACCATGGAAAGGATGGTCAATGACCGGCTTGTTTGGTTTTTGGAAAAAAACAAACTTATTGCAACCGCCCAGAGCGGGTTTCGAAAACAAAGAGGCACTCTCGATCATTTAGTTCGCTTCGAAACATTTATTCGCGAAGCTCTTATAAAAAAGGAACATGTTGTTTCCGTATTTTTCGACCTCGAAAGTGCTTACGATACCACATGGAAGTATGGAATCATGAACGACCTCCATGATTTCGGTGTAAGAGGTCGCCTTGCTTATTTCATTTCGGCATTTTTGAATGAACGTCAATTTAGAGTCCGGGTTGGAGATACTCTCTCAAACCCTCATGAACAAGAAATGGGCGTTCCCCAGGGAAGCATTCTCTCTGTTACACTGTTCAGTGTCAAAATCAACAATATTGTGAAGTCTGTATGCCCTGGCGTAGAATGCTTTTTATATGTTGACGACTTCTGTATTTGCTATAGATCCAAGCATATGCATACAATAGAGCGGCAGTTACAGCAAGTGCTGAATAATTTAAGCAAGTGGTCAAGAGAAAATGGTTTCAAATTTTCTAAAACCAAGACCAAATGCATGCATTTCTGCCAATCAAGAAAATTACACTTGGATCCTGAACTTACATTAGATGGGGTACAAATTGAAGTCGTTCCTGAATTCAAATTTTTAGGTCTTTTATTTGACTCTAAACTGTCGTTTATTCTACACATCAATTACTTAAGTAATAAATGCCAAAAAGCTCTTAATCTTTTACGAGTTGTCTCCAGCATGGACTGGGGAGCCGACAGGAAAGTCTTACTAAGACTATATAGATCACTTGTCCGTTCCAAGTTAGATTACGGCTGTATCGTATATGGCTCAGCCCGACAATCGTACCTTCGGAAGTTGGATTCTATCCACAACCAAGGTTTACGATTAGCACTTGGCGCTTTCAGGACATCTCCCGTCAATAGCTTATATGCTGAAGCTAATGAACCATCTCTAAATTTACGCAGGAAGAAACTCTCCTTGCAATATTACTTAAAATTAAAATCAAACCCTGACAACCCAACTCATGAAGTAGTATTTGAACCATTGTACAAGGAAGAATTTTTAAAAAGAGACAAAGTTATACCTCCTTTTAGTTTACGCTGTGAAGCGGATGTTAATTGCCTTGATTGTGATCTTGAAGATGTGGCAAGCCATAAGATTTCTGAAGTTCCTTTATGGACTTCCAAAAGTCCAACTTATATTTACAATCTTGCTTCAGATAAGAAAGCTACTACAGATCCAATGATTTTCAAAACTAAATTCCTTGAAGTCAAAGAACAATATTATACTCATGAAGAAATCTACACGGATGGTTCAAAAGATGGGGAAAAAGTTGCTTCAGCTGCCGTCCTAGACGGTGAATTGTATCAGTTCCGGTTACCTAATAATTCGTCTATCTTCTCTGCGGAGTTAAAAGCCATTGACCTTGCCCTCAACCATATTGAACAAGACGGCTATTGGCGAAACATTATATATACTGATTCTTTATCAGTTATGCAAGCACTTGAGGGCGAGAAAACGGATAATCCGCTTGTAATCAATCTCCTTGAGAAATTATCCAGATTATGCGAAAGAGCTGATATAGTTTTTTGCTGGCTCCCCAGCCATATTGGTATAAGTGGTAATGAGGAGGCAGATAAAGCTGCCAAGGACGCATTATCGCTAGAAATTTTACCGTTTAAGGTTCCTTTTAGTGATTTTAAACCCCTTATTGATAGTTTTATTCATGGTGTTTGGCAAAGATCTTGGAGTGATCCTTCAAATCAAGAAAACAAATTATTCAATATCAAGCCAAATACAAGTGAATGGCTCCCTGGCTTACGGTCAAACCGTCGAGAGGAAGTTATTTTGGCCCGTTTGAGAATAGGTCATAGCCATATAACGCACTCATATCTTCTCAAAGGAGAAGAGCCTCCTGTATGTATCCCATGTGTTATGTACATACCCAGTTATTCCTAGCTTTGTTCATGTATGTATCTATTTTTGAATGGTTTTCCCCTGTTGCTATTTTTAGAACTGAACTCTCTCTTGTAGAATATTGTGCTGGAAGTTTCCAGGCCTTTATACAATCTGATTACTAAGAATTATGCAACTGATTTTAACATGAATTTTCTGGAAGTTTCCCTGTTATTATAAAAGGAAAAGCTTTTTACATCTCAGTGTTCACTAGTTAATACATAATTGCCAGACTACAGTGGGGATTATTTTGTGTTTGTGTCATAATTAGTGCTTGGATTACATTCAGTTTGGATCAGGATCAGATTGGAATTAAGACTGGAATAGTTTGTCTTCTGAATTTAACGTCTAAGGTATTGTTTTGTACTATTGTAATATTGTCACTGTTTATTTGATATTTTTGTTAATAAATTCTGTTAATTGTTATCGTTTGTTGCTGGCTTCTTCTTTCTAGTTACGCCTGACTCGTAACAGAAATTGGGGGCTCGTCCGGGATTGGAAAATAGACTAACGGGATTGGAAACTAGACTAACGCATTCGTTTTCCTTTTGGGATTAACCATCGATTGGAAAATAAGACTAACGCATTCGTTTACTAATCAGTAATTATAATACAATTTTGTACTTGAATCCAGCAACAAACAAACATGTCTTTTGACTTAGATAAATTTACGGCTGAACCGTCTGTGGAGTTATTGAATTTGGGTAAAAAGACTGATTTGCTTAATCTTGCGAAGCACTATAAATTGTCTGAAATAAAATCTTCAATGCGTAAACATGAAATTAAGAACATTTTGGTACAATATTTTGTTGATGAGGAGATTTTCAATGAAAATGCTCTTTCCCTGATAGTTGACGTTCAGTCAGTTTCAAGTTCGAAAGAACTTGAATTAAAACTTCAGATCAGACAGTTAGAAATAGAAAGAGAAAGGGAAAGACAGAGAGAAGAAAGAGAAGAGAGAGAGAAGGAGAGAGAATTTCAATTAAGAATGAGGGAAATAGAAATGCAAGAAAGAGCAAATCAGCCCAAGCAAAAGATTGAATACAATTTCGATGTTACAAAACATATTAGGCTTGTTCCTCCATTTCAAGAAAAAGAAGTTGATAAATACTTCCTACACTTTGAAAAAGTTGCAGAAAACTTAAATTGGCCAAGAGAGCACTGGACTTTGCTTCTGCAAAGTGTTTTGACAGGCAAAGCTCGTGAAATTTATACACAACTAGGTGTTGAACAATGTCATCATTATGAGACTGTTAAAGAACTTATTCTCAAAGGTTATGAGCTGGTCCCAGAAGCATATAGACAAAAATTTAGAAATTGTAAAAAAGATTCTAACCAGACTCATGTTGAATTTGCTAGAAACAAAGAACAGTTATTTGATAGATGGTGCTGTTCTAAGAAAATAGACCAAAATTTTGATAAACTCAGACAACTTATGTTAGTTGAAGAATTCAAACGTTGTATTCAATTTGATGTTAAGACATTCTTAGACGAAAAACAAGTTGAAACTTTAGAAGAAGCAGCTCGTCTGGCTGATAATTACTACCTTACACATAAAGTTTCTTTTATTGCGAAAGCAAAACCTACTTCCTCACATCCCCAAAATAAATTTACGTCTGGTAATTCATCTGGCATGCCCAGTCAATCCAATACACCCAAACCCAATTCTACTAGTGAAACCAAAAGTCAATATCCCTTATCTCGACCCACTTGTAACTATTGTAAGAAACCTGGTCACCTTGTTTCTGAATGTTTGAAATTAAAAAGGAAGTTAGAAAGTGATGAAGCCAAGCCAACAGGGCTCACCACTCTTAGACCAAGGCCACAGTCTTCTATTAAAACCAATACAATTGACATAGTCACAAAACCCAAGTCTGATTCTACTATGGAGATTTTTGAACCATTTATTTTGAATGGTTTTGTATCACTTTCAGGTGATAATTGCCCACCTACCCCTATTAAAATTTTAAGAGACACAGGAGCTTCTCAATCTCTTATTTTAGCAGATATACTGCCTTTTTCTGAGAAGACTTCTTCCGGTACTAGTGTCCTTATTCAGGGTGTAGAGTGTGGAACTGTTAATATCCCTCTCCATTACGTTAATTTGTCATCAGATTTGGTTACTGGGCCTGTGGTTATTGGTATTAAACCTTCCTTACCATTTAAAGGTGTCCATTTACTGCTAGGCAATGACTTAGCTGGAGATAAGGTTGTGGTTAATCCACTTGTAACTGACACACCAAATATAGGTCAAACAGATGACCCTATCGAGCAGGAAATTCCTGACTTGTATCCTTCTTGTGCAGTTACCCGAGCTATGGCTAAAAAGGCCATTTTGAAAAACTCAAACTCTGACATTGACTTGACAGATACTTTTATCGGTCAATATTTCAATAATGAGATTAAAAAGTCTCTTGATCCCAGTTTGTCTGATACTCAGACAGACTCGTCAATGTCTTGCCATTCTCCACCAAGGTCTAATGACCAAGGTCACGACACGCTGTCAAAGTCACAGCTTATCCAGGAACAGCAAACTGATCCTGAGATTTCAAAATTAATTTTTAGGGCTTTACCTGAAGATGAAATTTCACAGGTCCCAATGTGTTACTATATAAAGAATGGGATTCTTATGAGAAAATGGCGACCATTTGATGTCCCAGCTGATGATGAATGGGATGTTTACCACCAAATTGTGGTTCCAAAGTCATATCGTCATGAAATACTAAGTATAGCCCATGAAAGTCCTATGTCGGGTCATCTAGGTATAAACAAGACCTATCACAAAATTATTACTCATTTTTATTGGCCTGGTCTCAAATCAGATGTCTCTAAATATTGTAAAACTTGCCATACATGTCAAATGGTAGGTAAACCCAACCAAACCATTCCCAAAGCTCAATTACAACCTATTCCTGCTTTTGATGAACCTTTCAGTAGGATACTTATAGATTGTGTTGGTCCTTTACCTCGAACCAAGTCAGGAAATGAGTATCTCTTAACAATTATGTGTACTTCTACACGTTTTCCTGAAGCTATTCCTTTAAGGAACATCAAAACAAAGTCAATAGTCAAAGCTCTTATAAAGTTTTTCACATTTGTTGGTCTTCCAAAATCAGTTCAGTCTGATCAAGGGTCAAATTTTATGTCTGGTATATTCCAACAGGTTATGCATGAATTAGGAATCAAGCAATATAGGTCATCCGCCTATCACCCTGAAAGTCAAGGTGCTTTAGAAAGATTTCATCAGACATTAAAAAATATGATAAGATCATATTGCTTTGACACTGAAAAAGATTGGGATGAGGGCATCCATTTGTTACTATTTGCAGCCAGAGAATCTGTACAAGAATCTCTTGGTTTCAGTCCTTTTGAATTAGTTTTTGGCCATTCTGTTCGTGGACCTTTAAGACTTTTGAAAGAGAAATTTCTTTCAAATGATGAAACACCTTTGAATTTACTACAGTATGTTTCTGACTTCAGAAATAGACTGTCTAGGGCATGTGAGGTTGCTAGGTCTAATCTTAAAACGTCTCAGGGCAAAATGAAAGCAAGATATGACAACCATGTTATTGACAGAAAATTTAAACCAGGTGACAAAGTTCTTGCTCTTTTACCAATACCTGGCAGACCTCTACAGGCAAGATATTTTGGACCCTACACTATTGACAAGAAAACAAGTGATTTAAACTATATAATTAATACTCCAGGAAGGCGTAAAAACAAACAAATGTGTCATATAAATATGTTAAAGGAATACTTTGACAGAGATAGCTCTATTTCAAAACCAATTACAGTTGTAAACACTGTCCCACAAGAATCAAATGTATCTGATCTTGAAGTAAATTCGGACTTTATTGATAAATCTGATCCTGGTCCATCTAAACTTGAGAATTCTGATATTTTGAGAAACCTCGACAACAAACTTTCTCACTTGGAACCATCGCAGCAGGAAGAGCTGAAACAGTTGATACATGAATATGAACATTTATTTCCTGATATCCCTACAAGAACAAATAAAATCTATCATGATGTCATTGTGGAAGATTCTAAACCAATAAAGCAACATCCATATAGAATGAATCCTTTGAAACAGAAATACCTCCAAGATGAAGTAAAATACTTACTGGAAAATGACTTTATTGAACCTAGCCAGAGTAATTACAGATCACCATGTATATTAGTACCCAAATCAAATGGAACTTACAGAATGTGTACTGACTATCGTAAAGTGAACTCTGTGACAAAAACAGACTCTTTTCCAATACCAAGAATTGATGACTGTATTGACAAAGTTGGAAATTCTAAATATGTCACCAAATTTGACCTGCTAAAAGGATTCTGGCAAGTTCCACTGACAGACAAAGCAAAAGAAGTATCAGCCTTTGCTACTCCAAACGGTCTGTACCAATACAAAGTTATGCCGTTCGGGATGAAAAATTCTCCTGCAACGTTTCAGCGACTTATAAACAACGTTATATGTGGATTAGATGGCTGTGATGCATATATTGATGACGTCATCATCTACTCAGACAGTTGGAGTGACCACCTTCAAAGAATCAGGAAGTTCTTCGACCGACTCAGTAAAGCGAAACTGACTGTGAATCTTGCAAAAACTGAATTTTGTCATGCTACTGTAACATTTCTAGGACATCTTGTGGGACAGGGTCAAGTTAAACCTTTAGAAGCTAAGGTCAGTGCTATCTCTGAGTTTCCTGTGCCTAAATGTAAAAGACAGCTGATGCGATTTCTTGGTATGGCTGGCTACTACAGGAAATTCTGTAAAAATTTCTCGGGTATTGCTGAACCTTTAACAAATTTACTTAAGAAAAGCACAAAGTTCAAATGGAATGACAAATGTCAAGACGCATTTGATCGTCTGAAAGCCATACTAAAGAGCGCACCAGTTCTCTTGGCACCTGATTTTGACAAATGTTTCAAATTAGCTGTTGATGCAAGTGATATTGGTATTGGTGCTGTTCTTTTACAAGAAGATAATAATGGTATTGATCACCCAGTTTGTTACTTTTCTAAGAAATTTAACAAACATCAGAAAAATTACTCTACCATAGAAAAAGAGTGTCTTGCTTTAATTCTGGCTATCCAGCAGTTCGAAGTTTATTTAACCTCTTCAACTTCACCAATTGTTGTATTCAGTGATCATAACCCTTTAAGTTTTCTGCACAAACTTAAGAATAAGAATCAAAGATTACTGAGGTGGAGTTTATTGCTTCAAGAGTTTAATCTTGACATAAGACACATAAAAGGGAAAGATAACATTATACCAGATGCTCTTTCAAGAGTTTGAAATCATTTTTCCCTAAATCAAGTTTAAACTGTTTTTTCCTTTTAAATTGTACTTTCATTACCTTGATTATTTTCATTAGTCTTAAATAATTAATATTTGAGTTTGTCATTTCCTATGTATACTTCAGATAAAGTGTCACATACATGTATATAAATAATATTGCAAAAAAGAAAGATTTATTTCATAAACCTTTCTTTTTCTTTTCAAGGGGGGAAGTGTTATGTACATACCCAGTTATTCCTAGCTTTGTTCATGTATGTATCTATTTTTGAATGGTTTTCCCCTGTTGCTATTTTTAGAACTGAACTCTCTCTTGTAGAATATTGTGCTGGAAGTTTCCAGGCCTTTATACAATCTGATTACTAAGAATTATGCAACTGATTTTAACATGAATTTTCTGGAAGTTTCCCTGTTATTATAAAAGGAAAAGCTTTTTACATCTCAGTGTTCACTAGTTAATACATAATTGCCAGACTACAGTGGGGATTATTTTGTGTTTGTGTCATAATTAGTGCTTGGATTACATTCAGTTTGGATCAGGATCAGATTGGAATTAAGACTGGAATAGTTTGTCTTCTGAATTTAACGTCTAAGGTATTGTTTTGTACTATTGTAATATTGTCACTGTTTATTTGATATTTTTGTTAATAAATTCTGTTAATTGTTATCGTTTGTTGCTGGCTTCTTCTTTCTAGTTACGCCTGACTCGTAACACATGCAATACATTTTCTTCTGTCAAGCATTTACTTATAGAGTGCACAGATCTTGCACCGTACAGGGATAAATACTTCCATGTTGACAATTTAAAAACTTTGTTTGATACTGTGAAATTAGAATCACTATTCGATTTTCTGAAAGAAGTTAACCTTTTTAAGAAGATTTAGTTTTACTTTTTTGACATTTCAATTTTTACTGACGGTCTTAAACAGTGTTTATCCTCCTTTAAGGGGGTTCTATTAAAATATTTGAGTAAATAGGGAAGCCCTGTTTCTCAACATTTATTTTGTTGTTTAATTTATAAATATTACATTTTAAGGCCTATTGACCTATTCAAAGTTAACTTTTTATCTTGTAAGCAAGGTTGCTTCTTTGTTATTTCTCATCTGTGTCAATGTTTCACAGTATAACTTAAAGTAGATGCATGATTTTATATGTAAGTGCGCCCAATATGACCTAAGTTGTCGACGGGCCATAAAACACCATTCATTCATTCATTCATTCTAAATATTTGAAGGTAGGATATCTGAAAGTCGCAGTGGATCTTTACATACCAAATCCACTTCAATGCTATTGTTGCTTCAGATTCAGACATCGTGAAAGTAAATGCAAGTTAAACCAAGGTGAAGAATTCTGCCGACATTGTGGCAATATGTTTGATATCAGATGTAGACTGTTAAGGAGAACATGTAGCAACTTCGCGATCATGCCCGGTATGGAAAAAAGAAATTGTCAATGTTAAATATACTGAAGGCCTTTCATTTCCAGAAGCGAGGAAAGTTGTAGAAGCAAGAAACGCTTTGGGTGTTTCGTATGCATCAGTTTCAAAAACAAACACATCGAAACTTGTTCAGCGTAGGGACGCCCATACCCAAACAACGGATATTAGTACCCAAACAGAAAAAGCATCAACCAGTAACTATGCTTGTGGATCCTTTGCCTGAAGCTTGAGATCATGTTGAAGTTGCCACGACAGGTTATAGTTGGAAGGTTGGCCGACGTCGGTTAAATTCGATGTTCTTTCGTATAAATTGAGAGCGTGTCAATTTTGCCTTCTCTGGCCTGTTTCTTTCTCTTAAGACAGCGTTGTTGGGAGAGGTATAGAAAGGACTCGGTGGATATATATATATATGTGAATTTTGTCATATGATAAATAATGTGGCATGCGATATGACCCACGGTAACAAGACGTTTCGCCCTCAGGACGTTTCCGCCGTAGTCGTTCCCGCCTCCGGTCTTTTCGCGTCTATTTTTCACCCCCGAACCCTAGTCGTAAGATCTGTATGACATGATTTATTCTAATAAATTCTATATATGCTGAATAAAATAAATAACAAACTTTGTATTCCTTTAATTGAACTCACAAAGCAGTCAATTCACAAACCACCTTTACACCCAATTTTTGTCTGGAGCATCCAATACATGGGTCAGTGGCAAACAGTGTAGACCCAGATGAGATGCTGCTATGCATCTCATCTGGGTCGACACTGTTTACTTGAAAGGTGCATCACTTTGTCAAAAATGCAGACATGGCAAACCTTGTTGACCCAGATTAAACTGCTCCCCTGGTTGGGGAAGTCTGATCTGGGTTCCCAAAGTTTACTCGTACATGACTGTTGGAAACTTAGGCTATTTAACACAGTATCTGTCACAGATTTAACACTGTGTCTGTCACAGAAGACTGAAGCCAGAAAGGAAGCGAAAATAACTTGAACATTGTTTTAACACAATTGTAGTTTCTATACTAAAACTTAGCAGCTGCTGTCTGTACCTTTTGCATATAGCCACAAATTTGGCCTTAACCTTTTTTACCTGTACACTTTATTTCTTGCCAAAAGACGCTCTCGGGCAAAACGCGGTCAGAGATACCGGCTTTTTTCACCGACACCAAAATGTATCCCTACAAAAATGTTTCCGGAGTCATGGCATACACGACACACTACTATGGCTAGTGCCTCTCGCCAGGACGAAGGAAAATCACCTGATTGCCAGATATCATTCAAAAAGTCAGGTAAAACAAAGAGAGAAGTTAAAGGTAAGTAAAAACTGGTAATGAACCTTATCTTGACCAGGACAAGAATCGTGAGCTTTATTCAGAGCAGATTTTAATTCTTTATAGGTGAAGAGTTTATTATAATGCTCTGAATTTGGAGAATTGAAATTAAGGTTTTTCTTTTCTTCTCGGGCTTTATTCCTCTGATACTTTTCAGAATAGTTTACAGAGAAAGACTTTTTGCAAAAGGTGTCAGCAAAAGCATCAGCTATATCTTTGGGTGATTCCAACGAAGTATTGTTAACTTCAAGGTTACTTATTGGGGACTGGCCTTTGCCATTGATCTTTCTGATCATATTCCAGGTTTTTTTAGTAATAGTTCTACAATTTAATTTTGAGACATACTGTCTCCAAGCCTTGCGCTTACTTTCTTTAATGGTTCGACGAGCTTTTGCTCTTGAAATACGGAATAGATTATGATTTTCCTTGGTAGGTCTGAGGCTAAACTTTCTAAGGCTTTGTTTTCTGTCTCTGATAGCCTGTTTACAATCATCATTGTACCAAGGCTTGTCAGGACGTTTTGGACTCGACGAAGTCTGAGGGACGGACTGTTTAGCCGCATCAATTAATAGAGAAATGAAAAGTTTTGCAGGATCATCGCAATCTCCGGATTTGTCATGTGTAATGGTATGTTCACATAGGGTTTTAAATTTAATCCAATTAGCTTTGGAAAGCTTCCATTTCTGTGGTCGTACACTGCTGGATGGTTGTGTAGATGAAAATGTAATGGGGAAGTGATCACTTCCACACAGATCCTCAGTCACTTTCCAAGTAAAATTGGGAAGTAAGACTGGGCTGCATAATGTTAAATCAATGGAAGAGTAAGATCCAGTTGCTGGATGCAAGTAGGTTTTGGACTTATTATCATTCATGAAAGACAAAGAGTTGTTGGAAATGAAGTTTTCCAGACCTCTTGGTTGGTGTCCTCGCAACCCCACATAACATTATGACCATTAAAGTCCCCAGCAAGAATAAAGGGGGATGGCAATTGCGAAATGAGATCATTCAGATTTGTCTCATTGATAGGTGTGCTTGGTGGAAGATATAAAGAACACAGTGTAATAGCAATGTGCAACAGCTTGCAAGTTTGTATTAAGAGAGATAACTCTGTGAGGAATGCTGTTATTAACAATAACTGAAACACCACCTCTGGCTTTTTCGCCTTCGGTAAAGATCTTGGTATAAATTGAATGTTATTTGATGATGATATCATCGTCCCGTTTAAGGAAGGTTTCTTGCAGACAAACAGCAACTGGTTTGTGATTATTGATTAAAAGGGAAAGTTCGTCAAAGTTTGGCTTCAGACCTCGACAGTTCCACTGGATTATGGTATCCATAGTAAATGAGGAAAGTATAAAAGCTAAAGTAAAACAAGAGGACGTAAACCTTAGCATTTTAAAATAGATTTCATTACAGTTGTCTCGGATTTGGACGAGTGCCAAGTATCAGCATCCATGTTCCAAGGATCTTTTGAATTGGACCAATTAGAGGCTTCTGAATCCTCACCTTCCAGATTTTCAGCATCTGCATCCATGTCTTCTAACTCCGAAAATCTGTTGGAGGTAGGGACAGGATTATTCAATCTGACAGTGATTTTACAGGATCCATGGGTATCTCTGGGTTGTGATTTAGATCTCGAAGATCTTTTAGGAGATCAGGGTGCATGACTGGATTTGTTACTTTTTGATAGAACAACAGATCGAGTTGTAGACTGTGAAGATTGAGGTTGGGGTTTCTTTGGAGGCTGTTGTGAAAGGGGAGATAGCTTTGAAGCTTTTTCCGAAGAGATATTTTGCAAAGAGGTAGATGGTTTTGGAGTTTTTTGTGAAGAAATATTTAGGGATGAGGTAGATGGTGTTTTCAGGGTATTGGATGGAGTAGTAGGTTTAGGTTTAGGTTGTGTCTGTTTTGGAGGTTCAGAACGTTGAATGTCAGGGAGTAAGCTCTCCAACTCATTGGCCATTGCTGGAAACTTTTCAAGAAGTTTCTTTACCAAGAGTTCACAAGTAGTTCCTGACCAGATGTTGCAGATGACACTCTTGCATAAGATGTTGAACAATGTTTGGTCATTTCTGTGTTTCTCAGCTATCTTCCGCGCTTCAATAAAACTGACGTTTTCCTTATATTTTTTTGAAAGAACTTCTTTTTCTTCTTTCCAGACTGAACAGTCTTTAGAAAAGGTTGGATGAGGGCACTTGCAATTAAAGCAGAGCACAGGGCTATTGCAAGTATTAGGTTCATGATCAGGGCCCTCAAAAGCACACTTTGGACATACGGGCGTGCTGTTGCAATTACTTTCGTGATGGCCATACCTCTGGCATCTGTAACAGCATAAAGGGTTAAGCACATACACGTCAACCTTTACAGACTGGAATCCTATTTTAATAAAGCAGGAAGAATAGGTGAAGAAAAAGTAAGGATATAGGTATTTGTATCCCTACGTACACCATTTCTACGGAGATTCTTTTGACCTCAGACACAGCTTGAGATTTGAGATTACTTTTAATCTCCTCTACTGAGTCACAGTAGGACAGCTCCTTACACCTGATGACTCCTTTGCTGGTGTTTAAAGTTTTATTTGACATCCAGATTGAAAAAATTTTAATAATGCAAGGAGATTTTTAGTCTGTTGTTGAGAAAGGCATTCAACAAGCAGGGTTTCATTCTTTATTTTTTTTTACTGAATTTGGTGTTCCCAAAATGGAGGAGATTGTTTTTTCTATTACGAAAGGAGAAAGTTTTGTTACAGGTTTAGATGAGTCAACTGCCTCAATTACAATGAAACGTGGAAATGCTGAAGTTGTATTGAACGAAATCTCGGAATCTGAATCAGAATCAGAAAGAACACGCTTGACTTTCTTTTGTGTTGACATGTTTGTTTATTATTATTCAACACCGATGCTCCCCACCCGACCCGGAGCCCAACAAGGGGACACGATCTGGGGAAACCCAACTCAGACCATGACAAGAATACATCGGTGATATACTCGAAGTGAAAGGGCTAGACCGGACAATTGTAGGCCCGTAGAATGTCATACCAAGCATAGACTATCTTTGGGCATTTATTTACAAGTGTCAATCAAACGCCATGCTTTCACTCGATTAGCCCATGAGCCACCGCCTTCTAGGGTATTGATATATATAGCAGAGGATGATAGATAAGAAATGATGTACCTGAGTATGTGTGTAACAGAAAAAAAGAAAAACACCCTAGGGTTTGGCGTGACCAGCCGATTGATCAGAACGGGCCTTCCTGACCCCTCGTTTAGTTCAGTTCAAGGCCAAAGCAGTGTGTTGCAAAAACAGAGCTATCAAAGGGCCATACCCTGAATTCACTCAACAGCCAGGTTCCCGTCATCGAACGACACGAGTTGCAGCCTACGGCAAACAGGCAGGCACAGTGGGGGGGGGGGTCTTACCCCTGCTGTAGTGCGACAGCTGAGCTATTTCTATCCCCCCGCCCAGCTGGGGGTCTTATTTGAAAAATGTCATATATTACGTTGTCTCTCGTTAGTCTAATTTTAGTAATTAGCTTGTCTCAAAGTGAGAAAGTAATAAACCAACACACTTGTGATGTTAGGGAAAACATGCTCTTGTGCGAGTTCCAAGGAGAAGGGATCTACGCACTGGATAGGAAACTGAGAGGCATTCGCAAGATAGTTTTGTTGGGTTTTGAGAGTGGATCCATTTCTGTACCAGAGTTTCTTGTCAGATCTAGAAGAATTTTACCTGGAGAAGACTATCTTGAACTGCGGAAAAGTAGACACGAGGTCGGGAGTTCGAGTATATATAAACGACGAAATCTGCGTGAGTGATTTTTATTTCTCCTTCAAATTCTGTTGTTGTTTTTTTTTATGCATTGCGGTCGATAAAATAAAAGCGAAATTTGTCTTTCAAAGGACATTGTTGGAACAGGAGAAATGCTGCTTAATCCTTTTCCCGCATTGATTTCACAAGCTTCCTTCCGCTAGTCAGACTAAACTAAAAGGTTAGCCGGTCTTGCAATGTATAGATATTATATACGAGGGAAAGTCAACGAGTTTTATGAGACAAAATTGGGAAAGTAATTACAGTTTCTGCTTTTCCTCGTAATGTTTGAAAATACGATTAACTATGGCTATGATTTTTATTCATTTATTTATTATATTTATCTCCATTACAGACCGAACCTACAACCTCAAGACGGATAACCACTATCTCCACCACAGCAAAGCTTCAAACATCGTCGAGCGGGTAAGTTGAAGGTGGAGATGTGTTGGTGGGAAGGATTGGAACTAAAATGATGACCATCATTTCTCTCTCTGGTAAGTCCCGAAAAAAAATGTTTACTTGCACCATTTGTAAAATCTTCTAAATCCAAAAAGCATCAATACGAAGGGACAGACAATTAAATGAATACTGTATGTAGGAGTAGACTTATATGATGATGATGAAAGAAAATAGTAAGAGAAAAAGAGAAATCGCCCGGTTCAAGGAATTTCTCCCTTTTCCGTCTCTGTTTTCAAAACGAAGCTAAATAAAAAAAAAGTAAAACGCCTATCCTGCTGTTCACATGTGCTTGCTTTGACAGACGGTGTAGCCTCAGATCAGCCTGCACATATGTGCGGACAGAATTCGATCTTTACCCTTTGCTTGATATTTCGCCGCTTTTTACATAATGATAACAGTATAGATGCAAACTAAAATTCTAAAAGCAGGACAAGGGTTAAGAGATAAATGGACTTATATTCTCTTTAATTCAAAATATTGTCTGCATGTCTAATAAAATTGAATTGTACTGCAAAGAAAGTTTTTTTTATTTCACGACACAGATTGAACTTTTTTTTGTCCTTTGTTTTAACAGCGCTCCTCGGCACGCTCTGTCTTATAGTTGCAGTTTGCTGAGCTGTGAAAAAATGGAGGAAAAGAAGAACAAATAGTCAGTCGTTAGAGAGTGTTGTTCATTATGAAATGCCGGTGTATAAGAATGACTAAAAACTCGTTTCAGGAGCACTCGTCACCGTCGTTGTTGTGGGCTTACGCTTTTCCGATAAACAGAAGGAACAACCAGTTAACCAGGAAATGGGATTAAACCACCACCTCCGACGTAATCGTCGCTGACAATCTCCCCGTCGTTCCTTACGTGAGGAAAGGAGCGAGAAATCGCCATCCACCTCGACGTTTTCCCGAGTGATAAGCCTATGACCAAACGACAAATAGTAGACTCTTCTTAATGGTCCCATAACATTTTCAAGAGACAGCTAAGTTTAATGAGTTTAACAAACAAGATGAAGGGTTCCAACAATTGTTTGTGTACATGTGTGTGTGTGTGTGTGTGTGCGCGCGTGCGCAGGTTGTGATTATATGTGTTTGAATATTAGTATTTGAAGAGTCAATGGCGTAGTTGAAAACATTGCGGGAGAAGGAGAAACCGTTCATTCAGCACGATTTAACCTTTTCCCGCCATGGTTTCTTTGTATAAAAGGATCAAGGGATTTATTTTTATTATTTACTAGAGAGGTTGACCCTTCTCATTCATGTTTTCTTACAAGAATTGATTTCATTAAGCCATTACCATACAATCTCGCGTTTGTGACGCGTTGAAGAAATATAGCTGTGGAAAACATTGTGGGAAAAGAGGAAAATGCTAGGGACCAGTATTTTCTCCTTTTCCCACAATATTTTCCACTCATTCTGATACAAATTTTACTGGTTTGGCCACATAATTATATGTTGTATGCAATGTGTTTAATTTGGAAAAGTCTAGTAATGGGTTAAAATCATTGTAATGGTGAAAAGAATCTCCGCATTAATCCATCCAGGGTGAAATACAAGATTTTTTTTTCTGTTTAATATGAAAATAAAAAGAAACATAAACATGCTCTTTTTAGAATTTTGTTCATTTAAACCCGACATGCAAATAGGCAAATGAATAAAAATATTGGGTAGAAAACATTTTGAGAAAAAGAAAAATCGCTTGTTACAAGCAATTTCTCCTTTTCCCACAATGATTTCCTTAAAATTATTCTGCAGAGGCGTCAAAACAAGGGATTGTGTTGAAATGGGTTAAGGTTAATTTGGCGAAAATTACATTCCTGTTGTTGTTGTTGAAGTAAAAGAATGAATATGATAATGAGGATGATGTTGGAAAATAGCGTAACTTCCCATTATTGAAACGGAAGCTATGTCATTTTCGAACGCCTTCGAAGCCGGCAAAAGCAAATACAACCAAGAAGTAAAAATGTATTTTTTTTATTTAATCACTAATTTAACACGAATAAAAGTAAAAATATGAAGATAAATCAATCGAAAGTTTGAATGTGACTAGAAACGGGTTAATCGTTTCACTCATAAATGTGTGTGTATGTAAAATTTTTATATGCTATGAATCCAACAAACAACTACAATTTTTATAATTATAATCTTTACAATATTTACAGCATCATCGTTCACAATGCAATCAGAATAGATTTGGATCTGACACCTCATACAGAATTTGTATGACCCGGACCTAGTGTGTTTGCAAAAGGTGTAGAAAGAAGTATACATGAAGGAAAGAGTAAACAACCCCTAACTTTTCACATTTCATCCGTCACAAGTTTACAGGTTGCTAGTATTTCGTTATCAATAAAGTCTGTTGTCTCTAACTGGAGAATCGGTTCCCTTTTGTCCTCGTCAGTTGGTATTTGCATGGGATAAATAACCGATGTCACCAATCCCTTGATGCTGGTAAGTTTGTCGATGGTTAAAAGGGCGATTCCCATCACGTCGTCCTCGTTAACCAAAGACGTAGCAGCCTCCCAAAGATCTTCGACAGTCTCCTCCCACTCTCTTAGGCAGCCACTTATGTCCATGTGTTGATCCTGCGACTCCTTGTTTGTCTCACATCCGTAACATGTCTGTTCCGACCTTGAATCTTTGATGATTTTTTCTAGGCAAACAACCTCTGCCGAAAAAAGTACCTTCCGAGTTATTTCTGTGCTTTTTTTTTTAATTAATTGCAAACATTCCTCTAATTTTGGTGAGAGTTGTTTACCTTCGTCAATGGTTAATCTAACACCGTTGATAGTATATATGTATGGAAGTTGGGGGGTCCTCCCGTTATACGCACTTTCTAATATCTATATTCATTTGTCCCTTTCTATACGCATTTTCTTTTACAAACAATACTGTTTCGGTTCATACTCATTGGGGAAATTCACCAGTTCCACAGGGATATTAACCGGTTTGCTAATTGTTTTGTAACTATATCTCTTCGCAAGAGACAATGCTACAGGGAGTTTCTTAATAACAGCTTCTGCTTCGTTTTCAGAAAGTCCAATGCACTTCTTTTCACGCAATTGAGCAAATGTTTTTGATAAAATCATATTGAACTCGTTAAATACAACATCAAATTCTACCTTTAGTCCGATCTCTTCCTTCACATTAATCGAAAGAAAATCTAAGTCATTTGAAAGTTCCATGTTGTCAAGTTTGATGAGTTGATATTTTACCATATCGTTGTAGTTAATGGACTCCATCTGAAAAAAAGGTATTTCTTTTTCTTATTATACTAAGCTAACCCAGAGCCGCTTGCGCAGACTGTTTCTGAGCAAAAAAAGCAATTCTATACGTAACGGTGACAGTTGTAGTATATGTAGGCAGCCTAGGGAATATGTTCCCTAGACTGCCTACCCTTTGGGAGATTTTGCCCTAGTTTGCCTACCCCGGGTAGGCAAACTAGGGGACAGCGACCACTTTTTTGGTCGTTAGGCGGTCCTGTAGTGCGACCACTTTCCGCCATCTTGGATTTCACTGGGCCTTTAATGGGGTAAAAGCAGAATACCTCATATGACCAGCGACCAGTTTTGTGCTGGTTGTACAACCAACGTCCACAGAGGTTAAAACCCTCAGCACTGAGTTGGACTTTTTTTCTGAGTTTTACTCTTTGGAGTGTAACTCATTTGAGAGTGAAGATTTACAATTTGGAAAAAGGTGGTTAGCCCTGAAAAGGGCTGTTTTGTTTTAGAGGTTGTGTTTTTACGCACAACCTCTAACTTTTATGCAGGCCGGGCAGCTGCTTGCCGCCCGCCTCCTGAGCCTCTTCATCTCCTGCTCGTCGAGGTTAAACTTTAACGAGAACGGTGGCTCGTCGTCGTCATCCCAGCACTCCGTTACTGGGATGACGAATTCTTCCTTTTTCTTGGCTGGTGGTGGTGCCGGTGGTGATGGCTTTGGTGAATTTTGGGCGAAGTTGGAAAAATCCCACCCAATGAATAGCAATTTCTCTTCGAAGACTGGACGTCTCTGCCTCTTCGCTGCTTCCTCAGCCTCAATCCTTTTCAATTGCTGGTCAAACTTCTCCATTTTTAATGTGAGGGTCTCCGCTGTTCTCATTAAGTTCTTAACTGTCTTTCTGAGATCTTCCATCTTGAAATGAAAATGATCAATGTATGGAAAATATCGCCGGCTTTTATAGCTTTTCGGGAGGATTGACCTACTTTGACTCAAAATTAACGTTGTCCAATCAGAATTATCGTTATATTTTTCTATTGGTAAATGTTTATTGTTGACCAACGCATAGTTTTGTTACATTTTCTTGTTCGAGTTAGGAAAAACAAGAGGATGACTGGACTAAGGCTTTTCAGTATAATTCTTTTGGTTGTAACTCTTTTTTGAGAGAATAAATGACAATTTTAAGGAAAGATCTTTTCTTGGTGATGGGTAGCTCTGAAAAGGGCTGTTTTAAAGAAGAAATCAACTAAATGATTATTCAGAGTCAGACAATTCGCTGTCAGAGCCAGTCGTTTCAGTGAATGCCCCACGCTGAAGACTGTCAAGCTGCTCAGCTTTGGAAATAGCATACCGAACGTACATTTCAAGCGTTCCTTCAATGACCATTTTCTTCATTCTAAGGTTATAACGGAACGATCTGTTATTTGCAAGTTCCGTCCTCTTGTACCGTTTGTTTACTTCATCTAAGCGTTGTTAAAGTAAAATGATCTGTCTGTTTGCTTTTCTTAAGCATCGTTCAGCATCAATCCAGGTGAAACGCTTGTTGAGAGTTAATCTTGAAGACATGGTCGTGGATTGATTATCTAGCCGATAATCTAATGTATGGAAAATATCGCCGGCTTTTATAGCTTTTCAGGCGAATTGACCTACTTTGACTCTGAATTAAGAGCGCGGTTCTGGCAGAAAGGCTGAAAGCACCCTATAGAGAAAAACAAGAGGGCCATGATGGCCCTGTATTGCTCCACTGGCTAATTCGTAAAAACAGTATAAGCCAAACATTACATTATTTGGTCAACTGGTTTCAAACTTGAGGGCATACAATTTTTTTTCCATAAAAACCTACAAAAAAGTTGTGACCCCTGGGCAAATCCAATTTTGACCACAAAGCTATAATTACTTGAATCCTGGTGGAGGTCTACAAGATAAAGACCCATACTAAATAATACAGGTCTAGAATGTGTGGTTATAAACAAGAAGATTTTCAAAGTTTTCTCAATAAAAGGTCCTGTAAAACATAAAATCCATGAGACAAGGCTAAATTAAGTGGTCCCAGTCTTTATTATGGTTAGTAACAAGATGACTTAGAAAGTTTTCACCACAAAAGCCCATGTAAAACTTGTGACCCCTGGTGTGGGGACAAACTTGACCCTAAGGCTATAATTTTTGGCACTCCTGGTAGAGGCCCACTAGATAAATCTATATGCAAAATTTGGTAGCCCTAGGTCTTATGGCTAGGTATGAAAAGATTTTTAAAGTTTTCACTATATAAGCCAATATAAAACTTGTGACCCCCGAGGCCGGGCCAAATTTGACCTCTGGGCTATCATCTGGGCACTCTAGGTAGAGGTCTACTAGATAAAGTTACATGCCAAATTTGGTAGCTTTAGGCTCTATGGCTAGGTACCAGAAGGATTTTAAAGTTTTCCCTATATAAGCCCATATAAAACTTGTGACCCCCGGGGTGGGGCCAATTTTGACCCCAGGGCTATTATTTGAAGGAACTTTGTAGAGGTCCACTAGATAAAGCTACATGCCAAATTTGGTAGCCCTAGGCCTTATGATTTCAGAGAAGAAGATTTTTAATAATTTTCAATATTTTTCAGTTTTGTTGCCATGGCAACCAGAGTTTTTGAAGGAATAAAATTCTTTCAAGGAATTCTGAAGAGGATCATTTCTGTGAAGTTTCATCAAAATTGGACGGGTAGTTTCAGAGAAGAAGATGTTTAAAATAAAAGTTAACGCACGGACGACGGACACCGGGCCATGACATAAGCTCGCTGGCCTTCGGCCAGTGGAGCTAAAAAAAAGCTATGCTTTTTTAAACGTGACTGCTACTTGACAATTTGAAAGATAGATCTTTGTTGGTGAATGGTAGCCCTGAAGAGGGTTGTTTTTTTGTGCAGAATACACTTTTTTTTATCCTCCTCTCTTTCTCTCCATACTTTCCGCTGCATTTCGTATCTGTATCAGATGGTCAACTTCATGTCTTATACGTTTATTACGTTCCCGTTCTTCTATCCAGTAAAGTAATGTGAGAAAAATTGTCAATCCAAACATTGTGGAATATCGGCTTAGCTCTACGATAGCCGAGTGGCGAATGAGAGTTTACGGAGTTTGTCTTTACAAATGTACGGTTACACTTTCTTTAGTCTTTTGAGTTCAATGTTAGTTGACAATTTGCAAGAACGATCTTTCTTGGAGATGGGTAGCCCTGAAAAGGGCTTTTTGAAGGATTTGAAGATTGGTCAAGCCCTACTGCTCTTCTAAGCGATTTACTGGGATGATTTCACATCCACAGTATTCACAGCAAACTCTAGAGCCTTTATCATCATCATAAAATCCTTCATCTGGGTCTGGGCAGTTATGCTTTTGACCAAGGTAGTCCAGGAGTGTGAGGCATTTCCCACACTCTATTTGGCATCTGCTTGCACAGTGAGGACAGAGAAGAATCCGAACCATACAGGAGCGATTATGTTTTTTTGTGAGAAAACATTGTCCTTAAATAGTTCACAGCATGGATTGACCTACTTTTGACTCGGAATTAACGTTGTCCAATCAGAATTAACGTTATATTTCTCTATTGGTAAATGTTTTATTATTGACCATTCCATAGCTTTGTTACATTTTCTTGTTCGGGTTAGAAAAAGGCTAGAGGATTAATGGACTGTGACTATTTTAGTATATCTCTTGATTGTAACTCATTTGAGAAAAGAAAACTGACAATTTTAAAGAAATAAAGATCTTTTCTTGGTAAATGGGTAGCCCTGAAAAGGGCTGTTTGTTCGTCTCACAATGTTTATCCACTTCTAATGACAACAACCGAAATTCGCCTGACAGATGGGACATACTCCAGCTCTTTTTGCGATCGTCATTGCTCCGTTATTTAAAGTAATCTTTCTCCAAAATTTGACATCAACCAAAATAATGTCAGGCGTTGTCTTTAAAAATAGCTTAACTAATCTCTCACCGAGATCTTTGTATGGTTGTGATATACGTTGTAGTTGTCGTTTTTCCTCCTCTTCTACGAGCTGAGTGTTTAGTAGCAATAGCTGCTGGCCAGCATCTAGATAGTCTCGGAGAGTCTCACGCAGTTGATGGTTGATCTCCTCCATGTTGATACTGCTTCCGATTATTGATTTGGCTTCCGAACTGCACGAGAGCCGAGAGTCGAATGATGAATGTATGGTTTGATTGATTATTTTCGTTTATTTATCGTCGCTACCGGTTGTCCATCTGAGCGACGCCCCCAGAAGACGGTTAGTTATTACGGGGGATAGTGCAAGAATACAGGACGAAACTACTGAGAAAAATGATCTTCGTTGTTAACAGTTCATTGATAATATGTTCATTGTAAATATGTTCCATTGTTTCAGTTCTGTTCAATAAAAGTTATACACTTTAAAAACAGTCCAGTTCTTCATTCTGTTTTTCCCAAGCCCCCGTTCTGCTTACATTTTCCCCATGCTACGAGTCATAACTTTTTGCTACATTAGCATGAAAACGTTGGTGGGGGGGGGGGGGAAATATGTGCTTTCCGCCAGGTCCGCGCTCTTAAAATTTTCAATCCTCCTGCTGGCGTATAAAAAACGCCGATGACAGTCAATTAATTTATGAACGAACTCTATTTTTCCACAACCGCTCGGTCCTGTGATGAAAATATTACAAGGGTGTTGAAATAATATGGATTGTGCATCCATATTTTTTTTACTTTTCTCTTTAAAGGGTACTGATTAATTGACAACATCATTGAAAATGAAAGCACTTTTATTGAACAGAACTGAACAATGAAAAATCACAATGAAACATTCACAATGAATTATTGACAATGAAAAAAATATTTACAATGAAAAAATTTACAATGAGAAAAACACATTTCTTACAGTATAGCATATAACATTTTTTTTTTACAATGCAAATTCACAAATACCCCGAGTTTTACATTTGTCTTCATATTGCGTAATGTCTTTGTGCAATTGGTCATTACCCAAAAACATTGGATATTCACTGTCCATCTTACTGAATTCACGTATTCCAGTAAATGGAGAAACATATCTATGAACGTCTTTTGTTGAAAGAGATGAATATACGATTTCTTCAGTAACATCTCTATCAAATAGAATATACCCTACCATGGTTTCCACTGGTTCCTCGTCGACATGAATAGATCCTCTTTTGTAGCGTAAGTAAAAGTCAAATAGATCCGATTTCATTTTCAGATCTGATTTCATTTTTCTCCTTCTGCAACCTTTTTATGCAATTTATCTATCTAAAGTTTTACACAGTTGAATTAAATGGTAAGCTTTGTTCGTTCATCGAGTGTGTGCAGTTGAACAACTTTACTTCATAAATTTTTTCACGTAGTTCTATTGGTAACGGTAGCATAGTTGTCATTTTTTCCACCAGCGACCAATATTTTTTTTCCGTCTTACTTTGTTCACCACAAAACAATGTAAATATAGAATTATTTTCTCCGACTTTTATAACCATAGGGCACAGTGTCAGTACCATTTACAATAACTCTTCTGGTGTATACAGAGCGAAACGTTTTTGTCTGCGATTCACTGGTAACCGTTCTATCTCTGTGCCTTTTAATTTTGCAGTCATACTGAATTTTGATTTCTATTGTGCGATCCAAAGCACATTTTGAATATGTATCGAAATTCAGCACCTGCTTTGTATTGTGATCCAGAGTAATTCCTTTTACTTTACATTTGCTTATCTCTTCTCCATCTTTTGTTTTCATTTTGTAAGCATAATTCTTAGGCCCAAGCCCTCTAAATTGAGAGCCAGGCTCTTCATCAGTCCATTTTCCTAGCCTACTGTTAATAATGGATGGGTTCCATAATTCAGGATCATGAATGTACATACAACTATCTGTATCGAAATACAAAACCCTATCTTTTAACTTTTCAAGAACGCTGTACAATTCCATCCTTGCATAAGCTGTTACGTAAGACCCTACTACCACATTGGCTGTAGCGTGGGTATCAATATGTTCCAACTTTGATTCGTAGTTAACCAAGATGAATAGACAGTCCTCGTCAAAGATTTCTACATGCTCTACAATGAAATTGGGATTGGTGATTAATTAAAAATATTTAGACGGATCACTGATGTATTCCGTCTGGGTCATTTTTTCACGCTGGGCTAATTTTCCCCAAAGACAGTTCAACATAATCTTAGCAAATGATCTTCTCCCAGGATTTTTTTGAATACAACTTGGATCAAGACAAACACCTTCTGCCTTCTCATATTCACAAACGAACTGATCTTTTTCCGAGTCTGATTGACACCAATTTGGGTAACCACTGGCTTCTTGCTTAATTTTCAAGAAATTGTCCACATAGCCTTTAAAGAACTGATCTGACACAGAATTGAAATCTCAAATTTCATACACCTGCAATAACAGTCAAGAGCCTTGAATAATTCAAAAGTAACCCAAGTTCCGACCAAAACCCTCTCTTCTTTACCTTGGCTACAAATGTTTGAAATTTCTTCTGCTCATTTCATACAGAGTGGAAACATCATTTTGTTGTTACAGTGAACTGGGAGAACGGGGTGAAACAAATCAGATGGAGGCAAAACTTTGCATTTGATTAAACCCTCATACTGACGAATATTGTTCATGTCAATATTCTCAGCAGACAAAATTTCTGGCTGACCCACAGGCATTACATCTTCCCCCAGACAATCCCTCCCTCGGATCGATGGGGTCCCAATGTGGATAAAACTTTTTTGTACCCTTTATCCTTCATCTTAGCATCAGATTCGTGCTTCCAGATGTACAATACATTATACCCCATTTTTTCGATATCTGCTATACATTCAAAAGTACGTTCGTACAATTCAGACATGGGTCTCCCATTGATGGGGTTGATCTCTTTATGATCTGTATAACATACAGGGCAGCCATATACAAATCCCCAAGGAATTCATAGACAGTGTTTGACTGACGGTGAAAACCATCTACAGATTTGAACTTCCCCACCATTTTTTGCATGGCGAATATTAATACCTTTTTCCTGAGCTACGCTTTGAACCCAGCGTATCGCTTTAGAAAAACAACGTCTGGATGAGTCTTTACTTGAAATGATGGCTATTTGATATTCTGGCAAATATTTACTTCGCCAGACTTTGTTGCATGCATCGGCAATGGTAATCTCCTTTAAAAATGGACAAATACCACCCTGTTCGATAAACAGCTTTCTGAATTCACCACATCCTCGTCTTAGGATATCGACATCTGACCTACAGTACAATTCCATCTCTTTTTGAAAATTGAACTCCTCACCCTTTTGAACTTTGTCATTATACCAAACTATGAAATTTGACCTAGCCTCTTCTGACATTGAGTCGGGTTTGTAATAAGACATATCCAAGTAGGGCCCATTGTGACTCCAAAATTCATCTGTACGAGGGATGTTCCAAAATAAATGTTACTTGCGTTTTATCTCGTGGAAAGCGTGCTATATGATCTCAAAATCAACTCATGTGGATAGCATGATATCTGGAGAGTGGTATCGGTCAATATCTCGCTCACAATTACACTGCCCTTAGTACTGTGTACATTGGTTTGCAGCGTACTCATTACACTGTACACAAATATGGTTGGTAAGAGAGCTGAAAACGTGATTGAAATTAGGGCCTATATCAAAGGTAGGTCTCTACTTCGCTTAAAGCCGGTAGATATTCATCGTGAGGTGTGTGATATCTATGGGCAGGGTCAAATGTCGTATATGACTATTTGTAGGTGGGTTGCTTGATTTAAGTCGGGACACGGGCAGCTGAAAGATGCTGCTCACACAGGTCGCCCTGCAACAACAACAACAAAACAACATTGAACGAATACGACAAATTCTGGAAAAAGACGCAAGGTATACTGTCAGGCAGTTAGCTACAATGGCAAGCTTGCCTTTAGCACGTGTTCATTGCATTTTGAAGAAACACCTAGAGCTTAGTAAGATTAATGCTAGGATGGATACCCCATTTACTAACTGGCGACCAAAAGAGGTCCCGGGTTGAAAAGGCCAAATCTTTGTTGAAAAAATACCCGAAATACAGCAAAAAGGCTTTCGATAATTTGGTCACAGATGATGAAACATGGGTGTATTTTTTTGAACCCAAAAGAAAATGCTCTAATCGAATCTGGGCCACCAAAACCGCTAGGCGCCCTAGCATTGCTAAAAGAATATGCACCGTGAGGAAGGTTTTGTATGTGATATTCTTTGATAACAAGGGTCCAGTCATGCAGATTCCTGTGCCGAAAGGTAAAACTGTCACAGGGAAGTATTACAGAGACGTTGTACTTCAAAAACTTAAGAAACACTATAAACGCCGCCGCCCACAAACAGGTTTGAAGTACCTCAGACTCTTGCATGACAATGCGCCAGCTCACAAGGCGCGCATTGTAACGGAGTTTTTGAAGGCTGAAAACGTCACTGTCCTCCCTCTCCCCGCTTTTTCACCAGACTTAGCCCCCTGTGACTATTCCTTGTTCCCCAAAACTACAGGGGGGGGGGTCGGTATGTGGTCAATTCGCATATTTATGGCTTTTTAATTGCTTGTTTATGGCTTTTTTAATGACTGACACGTGACGTCATAGCGTGCCCAGGTGCAGGCACGTCATAGAGTACAAATGAGCGTGCCCAGATGTGTGTAAGTCGGATATTTATGGAAACAACACTCTGGAATCGTGAGAATCGGAGACGGTTTGTCCATATAAGGAAAAGACGGGGCCCTTAGCAACGCGAGCGCGGGTCAGGTATTTTTAGAAACGACGCTCTTGAATCGTGAGAACCGGAAACGAGATGTCCGTATAAGGAAAAAGCGGGTCACAGATGAACGTGACGCAAGCATACAGTCATCGCAGTGAGTTTCGGCGCGAAAAAACCGGAAACGGTTTATCCAAATAAGGAGAAGGCCAACTGCGTCAAGTATTCGTTGGGAAGCAGCTCAGAGGAGTATATAAGAGAAGGTGTCGAGCTTTGAAAACTGCATTCGAATCTTCACCTCGAACGGATTTGCACGCGACTGATTAAATCAGAAATTTATCTGACGTTGCCTTTAGTGCCAGAGAAGAAAAAATAAGGTAACATTTTCATTGTATTTTATCTCAGTTATCACTTGTTTTTGCGAGGATCAATCTAGAAAGGCATTACGATGCTACCGTACCGTAGTTCGATCTAGATCCGTATTTTTTCATCACCTGAACTTTTAGTTTTATGAGAAGATTAGGAGAAGAAAAAACGTTAAGCGTACACGAAAATGTAAAGGATTCTGAATGTACGAGGCGCTGGAAAAGTGCTAAGGCGACCCTTACCTTTCCTCCGCAGAATGATGTTTCACTGAGTAAGATAGAAAACGCGTGAATAAATAAACAGACCGTGCGAGATCATTGCCTGTAAGAGCCGAAATGTTTTCAAACGATAGGCTCCTTGTAAAGAAATGCTTATTTAGCGAGAAATAAGATTAAAAAAGAATATATAAAACCAATACAGTGTACAATGAAAGAGTGACGGTCTAAACACGCTAAATTCCTCCCGCTTTGATGCATACAGATGTTTTTTTTCACGCTTATCACTTCATGACCGCTTTTTTTTTTTTACCTGTTACGAACTTTTTCATTTTTAGAAGTAAGTGGTTGGTACCTTTGGATCAATGTTGGAGGAGAGTTTAAATTTTCCTACGGTGCAGGAAATACCGAGATATTTCGAACCTATAGCCAATGCGACTCGTTTTAAGGACCGCTAATTCGCTCATCTGAGCAGGCACGAAGTATGAAAGGGAACTTGACCTCAAAACAAAGATATTCGCTGGTACATTACAAGAAACCCTTACCTACCGTGCCATTCTTTTGTCTGCTACTAAGTTTTTCATTTGTCGAATTGGTCCTGCGGACCGACTTTGGAGGAGAGTTCAAATTTCCTACGATACAACAAAAGATCGCGATATTTCGATCTTGAAGCTGGTGCGACTCGTTTAAAAAGACCACTTACTCGCTGAAGGTCGTAAGATTAAGAAGGGTCTTGACTCCGTAACAAGTACAGACGCTGTAACCTTTCAGAATATTCTTTTCCGTGCTGGACTGATTTTTTCGGTCTGCCGCTAACTTTTTTTTATTTGTCGGAACAAGTGGTACGTACCTGCAAACCGATTTTAGGGGAAGCTTTTAAATTTGTCAATGGTACAAAAATGACCGCGGTATCGTCTCATCCAAGTCAATGTAACTCGGCTAAAGTGACCGCTCACTCGCGGAGAAGACGAAACAACTTAGGAAAAAAAAAAGGGTTTTAACCTTGGAGGTAAGTGCGCCCTAAAATAGTTGCGAAACCTTTAACCTACTGTATTGACCTTTTTTTGCGAACTGCTACTAACTTTTTTTTTCTTTTACCGGTAGCAGTCTCGGCTACCTACGGACATATTTTAGAGATGACTTTCAACCTTTTTTTTTTCTTTTAAAAGATGCTTGTGTAACTGTAATACCTCAACTCTACAAAGAACCGTCCAATGACGGCACGGAATAGCTAGTTCGGGGAGAAGGATCGTGACCCTAAAAAAAGATAGCATATTATTATGAAGGGGCTCTTTTACTTCAAACCTCTATAACCTTTTTAGACTAAAAAGGAACGGGCAACTATGCCTATTAGAGGAGCCAGGATCAGCACGCTGGAAATGACGAAGACAGTTTTAGTATTCACCGTTCTTTATTTTGCGTCACAAGCATGAATGATCATATAGTAAAATTTCAAGTAAAGTTAACAAAATACCCAAATTTATATAAGACATATAACTTATTATCTACATGAATAAAACCATTAACAAGGAACTCTACTTAAAACATGATGTTAAGGGGGAATTAAGATATGCTTGGCTGTAAGAAGGTACCATAACTTCACTTATCATGTTATTATTCATAAGAAAAAACTAAAGTTATCTTTGGGATTTGTTGGGATTGGAATTGAAGACTGAAAGTCATTCTTATTTCTAAGCTACTTCTTCTCTAATTTATGTTATGAAAAAACTTCATAAAAACATAAGACAGAGCAGACTATATGAAACATACACTTTTTGGACATAATAACTTAACCAATTTTTGCATGATTTATACATTGTAGTCTATTTGTGCTCTAAATCTAAAATTTATGAAGAAGAAACATAGAAACAACAACAATACAATCAATTAACTTCATATTGAAAAAACATAAATTAATATTTCAATGATGCCTAACTTTTAACATCAAAATCAATTTAGAAAAGTTCGAAGTATGATAAATTCTGTTACAAAGTAAGAAAGACATAAAATAAAATAAAACAACAATTTCTACATACCTGGAAATGACGAAGACAGTTTTGGTATTCCGAGTTCTTTATTTTGCGTCACAAGCATGAATGATGCTTGGTACTTTGGAACTGCTACTTTTAAAATCTGCTTCGATTTCCATGGGCAAACTCACTGGTTGCTCAGCTAAACTCAAAATATGATTGGTTAAGAACCTAGATTGAAGGGTGGAGCCTAGAAAGGCTTAAGAAAATCCTTAGCTTGTCTAAGTAGATTTCAATATCCCACAAGGAATGTAAAAAGAAAGGTAACCAATCTAGAAATGCAAACATCTCAAGTTTGTCACATCTGATCCCATAGGTAAGACCCTAATGAGCAAACAATGGTAATAGCTCAATCAGGTGTCAAAGATTCCAACAAAGATCAAACAAGATAGGATAAAATATTTTCAGCATTTTTGAATAATAAAATGTAATTTGTTTCAAGTACAAAATTTCAAAATATTAATCATAAAACCTTGATGTGAATAAAAAATCCTTAATTTTGATACTAAATAGGACAGACCTTGTCAATTTTAGACTTAATCAGTGATTTGATGCTATGATGCATTATATATTATTTTGAGGAAAAATATGCATCGTAATAATACAACAAGTGTGTATGACTCGAGAAATTTCTTTACCTTGTAGAATTTTCTTCTTTTCCATCTCTTACTTTCATTCGAGCGCTTATTACCGCGACAATTTTGACTGTTTATGGATACTCATATCAAGACAATTCTCTCGCATAAAGCATACAAGATGAATCTTACCTTCTTATATCGTTGGAGAAATCCATAATTTCCAGTTGTTTTTTTTTTTTGAAATCCATTTTTTTTTTTATTAACCTACCACAAACAAAAAAGTGGACACGTTTACAACAACAACAACAAAAAACTCGAGAGACTTTATAACTACTCTTTTATACCCTTTAATTAAAGAAAAAAAAAAAAAAAAAAACGCAAAAGATTAAAACATAATAAAAAAATGTCTTCAAGTTTTTTTATTTCTGCTTTCACTTTCTTCAGTTGCTCCCTGGCCTGTCTCTGAAATATAAACAAAAGTATAAAATGAAAATGACTTGATACAGAAACTTAGATAAACAAAACAATGAAAATAGAATATAAGGACAATCAAAGGACTGAAAGTCCTGAAAAGCGGATTTGTTGAACAGTTTCCAGCTATTTGGTGTGATGTGAAAAATCTTTAAACTATTTTCTCCTATTCCAATAGTGTTTTCAATTATATGAGTACCTGTTCATTTACAGGTATCATTTTCTTTTGTCTGCAGATGCATTTAACTCTTTCCATATTATAGGCAGCACCAGAAGCTTTGATGGACAGTGTGGGCCAAGATCAGACTGCACAGAAAATGCAGTCTGATCTCTGATCTCCACTGTTCCCTGCTTCATTGTAGATTCATGACCGAATTGTTTCTTGATCTTGCAGAAGAAATGTATTTTCAGCCTTTGAGACAATGCAATTAATTTGTTCAGTAGTGAAAGCGTTAAAGTGCCTAAAACTTGCCATATGCGACAGTAATGATTAAGAAAATGGCATTAATTTGATTACCATATTTGATTAAAAAACAAGAAGTACCGCAACTTATACATAGATGGTTGACGTAGACTAACCTGAACAAGCTTACAAAATTAACTCCCTTCTAAATGTGGATCTGGGGTCATGCATGGCTCACTAGTAAAGTGTAGGACTTGTTACCTGATGGCCCAGCCTCATTGGATTCACAATGTTTTTTTCTGCAAGAGTGTCCTTAGGCAAGACAACGCAGTGCCCTAGCCTAGTACATGTGCTACTTAAAGCCAGACATACAGAAATAAGCTAGCTGTAGCAGTCATATGACTGAAATAATGTTGAAAGTGACAGTAAACATCATTCAATTAATCAAATGTGGATCTATCATTGGCCTGCATGGTTAACTTTCATCTAACATTTCTATCAGCCTCACAAAATGTAGCTGTTAAGTCTTAGAAAACATTGGTAGACCAACATATTTTCAGTTTTCATTCTTACTTAGGTAAGACTTGTGTAATGGAAAACAGCTATTTCCACTAAATATCATCCTGCAAAATTAGCTATAGTTAAAAATAAGTATTATTGAACTACTTTCACTGATTCATTTTTTTCATTTTTTCCTTCTTTGAATTATCATTTGTAAATCTAAAACCACTATATTCTCAATTCAAAAAGAGATAATAATTACCTCCCTTTTCAGAAAACTAACAAAAGTATCAAAGATAATTTCAAGATAGGCATAAATGGAATTTCTGATCCGTTAGAAATGTGCAAAAATATCATTTCTGCATAAATCCTTATTTATCCTTATTTATCATCCAATTAGAATATTCACCGGAAATGCATTACACAGGTCTTACCTTAACTCTTTACAACACAATCCCGAATTAACAACTGTTAAGCCCTTTGAAAACAGTGTTGGAAATGGAAAATATGCTGGTAACTAGCATTTTCTCCTTTTCCCACAATGTTTTCTACCCTATTAAAGACATATTCCATCATTTGAGCGACATTAGAATTGTCGTCTGCAAATGCTTTCAGTTTGGACATGTCCAAAATTTCATTGTGTGGTAAAGAGTAAAGTCATTTTCTCCATCCCATTTCACCATTAAGGATACAAGGTAAGTGTGGCAATATTATCCCATTTTGAAGGATGTTCAGAAAAAAGAACTTTTGAAACAACTTATCCAATTGGCTGAGCTGTTTTTTTGTCTGAGACATTGCTTTAAATCATATTGAAAATATTAAGAGCTCAGCCTAGGGTTTGTAAACATGTGAGCTTATATAGATACATTGGACATAATGATTCTATCATTCTTTTCTATAGCATTTTAAGCATTTCTAAATTCATCATTGTTCATCATTATGCAAGACTCTTTTAAAAGATTGAAACTTCTGTACTCAGACATTAAGGTTTTGATTTTTACAGTAGCATTTTACAATTCTAGCCTAAGCACAACAATTTCTAAATTTTTATATGGTTGGTATAATCATATAGACTGCAAACAATTCAAATCTAAAATAGTGAGCCAATGAGAATGGAATTTTACTATATTAGGCAGTCTGATCTTACCGGTACTCTACCAGTACATCTGTTACAAACTATTACAGACTGTCTTCATTCTGAGGTATAAAGCATGCATTGTTTTGAAACTAGTATGGTTTAGTAAAAAAAAAAAACAATACAGGAGTCCTTTCTGGGTAAAAGAAATAGTGGTATTTTGTATGCAAGTTCTTACTGAAAGCACATTGTCCTTTCCATGACTCTTAACTCATAGTATCCTTTCAAGGTTCCTCTTAATTACAACACAACTTCAAACTATAAATTTAAAAATGAAATACAACATCAAACTAGTAACAATAATTTGATTGTTCAGGTAGAGTAATTTCTTCTTTTCTTTCATTAGAATGTTCTTGGTTTCATTCCTGAACTCAAAAATGTTTTGTAATAGTCTGAGAGGCGAAAACTAAGTGATGTGTTCAGTAATTTCTAAGATTTAGACCATGTGCAATTCATAATTATTGAATGTACCTTTCTTCTTTAAATAAATGAAAATTTACCTTGTATCTTCATAAAGAAACAAGTCAAGAAAAGTAATGATTGTACAAAAGAAAGTAAGGTCAACTCATGCAGTGCCACAAAATATTAACTTGAAACCTTCAAGAATAATTTGATGGGGATTATTTTCTGGTTATCAGTAACTATTAGTGTCAACACTGTTTCAGTCTTACAGTGACAACAATTCATCCATTTCTGTACCTTTTGGGTTTTACTAGGGCTAGGCTGGTTCTCTGCGGTGTCTTGTCTATGGGCATTCTACAAAATCCTAGCATCTAGAAGAGGATAGAACCTGTGATAATCCATAAGTGATCAAAACTGGTCAAAAGTGGTCGACTTGTAGAAGTCAATTGGAAATTTAAATGGTCAGATGAGTTTTAAAACGGCAGTTAGGCTAATTTGTGGATGATTTGTTGTGTGGATTTTTTCACTCAGATAAGTTGATTTCATCAATGTGAAAGAGAGGGGTGGAAAAACTGTTTTGTCCCTGCCAAGGATACTCATCAGCTGGCTTTTGCCACTTTTCCAAACTGTGTAGAAGTTCCTAATAAGGTCTTAAGTTTCATGTTTGACACCTAAGTAATTGCTTGATGATAAGATATTATCATGACTACTTACAAGTCATCATTTCATGCTTTAGGAATAAAGCCTGGTGTCAAGGATAATACCCCAAAATAGGGACACATAATTTGTCCCTTTGGTAATTTGATTTAACTCTTTACTAAATGACAAAATTGTAGGCTGTTCCAAATTGAAAGCATTTGCAGACGACAGAATAAATGTGACTGAGAAATTAAAATTTGGTTTGGGATGGATACAAAAAAACATTGTGGGAAAAGCAGAAAACACATTTTCTCCTTTTCCCACAATGTTTTCAAAAGGCTTCTTACTCAGGGTCATTAAAAGTCGGGATTGTGTGGTAAAAAGGGTCAACTGAGGTAGAAAGGGTCAACTTTCAAACTTAACTGTTTTGATGGCACTTTATAGATGTAGGAAGACACTTAAATGTACTTCAAAGACATTGATGTATCCCAAACTATTGTTTATTTAATCAGTTAATGCCTTCTTCATGTGTACCACAAAATTCCTATACATTTCTATTAATAACAAACCTGCATATTTCACATGTTTGCCTATGAATGACTGCTTTTCTGCAATTTAACATGAGAGGTGGAGGGAGGGAGAGAGGGAGAGTGTGTGTGTAGAAACATTATCTAACCTGTAAAAAATGATAATCGACAAAAATTGTTTGCTTAAAAAAATGACCTGAGACCTCTATGCAGGTTCAATAAAGAGAGTCATTCTGACAACCTCTTCAGTTGACCAGCAATACTGTCTTTTGATTTATGATCAAATAAAAAAGTGCCTTATTAATAAAAACTACGATACTGATGATAATATAATGATAAACCTTCATGTACAGGATATAAGAGGACAGCTTTTAATATTAATTTAGAAACCAGACAGGTATACATGTAAGCCAGTGATTTAATCAACTAAATCAACCTCCCCTATCAACCACAGCAATCGACCACTTGTGACCAGTATTGGCTGTTTATAACCGGTTAAAGCTGCCAGGCTGGTCAATACTCATATTGACCTGCTCTTTGCCAACCTTGCACACTATATATTAACTAAATCATTGCAAATATGTGCAAAAAATAACTGTTGTAGCATTATGAGCTACTTGAAATTAATATTTATACACTGGTATAACTGTTATTTATTACATCTAATGCATTTTTGAGTGAATCCATTTTCATGGTCTAAAGAAAAGACTTAACCCTTTCCCAAATGACAAATTTTGGACCCTTCCAAACCAAAAGAGTATTAGATTTGGAAAAAAATGGCAGAAAGTTCTCAAAAAGGGTTGAAAACACTGTGGGAAAAGGAGAAATTGCTCATTACAAGCAATTTTTCCTTTTCCCACAGTGTTTTCAAAAGACTTTTACGGCAGACACGTAAAAACCAGGGCTTGTTTGGGAAAGGGTTAAAATCATCACACATCATCGGACAGAAAATAATCCTTTTTTTGAATATGTGAATCCAAGCCCTTGGTACAACTGAAGGTACTTTTGCAGACAGAATGGATGAAGATCACACTCAGTGTGACATATTGCCATGCAGAGTAAAAATTGACTTTAACATAACTAAATTAAAACTTTCAAGTTGAATGTACAAATCCAATTATTACTATTTTGAAGTTAATTCTTTTGGGAAAAATACTTTCTTACAAGGCAGTATGGATCAAAGATCAGACTGCACTTTGTTGCAATCTGATCATAATCAACACTGTCTGCAAAAGGTCCTTGAGTAGCACTTATCAGTCTATGGGTTAATGGCATTGGATCACTCTATAAAAGTTTAAAAACTATATAGACATACTTTCACGCTAAGGTTTGAATTACATAAAACACAGTCACATAAAACACAGTCACTATCTTAAATATGGGCTAAGCTGCAGTTCATAATAAGAATTTAAATAAGTAAAAATAGTTATATAACTTGCTCTGTAAATGCACTTCTAATTCACAGGATCAGAAATATATCAAAGATGTCAAATCTATATGTCTAAAAGAATGACGTATAGATGCATTTCTGTGCATCCTTTGTCATAAATTATGTACTTACTCGGCATTTTTTTTATTTTATTTTTTTTTTGCCGAAATTACACAAAATAAAATTCAAGGTATCAGAGGGACTAAAAATGGAGTTTTACATCTTGAAGACAAATTGGAAGCCTATCTGAGTCCTTTAGGATTCACGTTAGTGGATGTCTAGTTCACTGAGAAGGACACGATTTTCCATCAAAAACCTTCAGTTAAATTCGTGTCACGGGTTCGTACTTGGTCGGGGCCGTTTGTAAATAAAATATTTCTTACCATCGATGACAAGAGAGAAATATTGGTTCCATGCTTTTATGCTACAGGATGCATATATATCAAACACTTTTTTTATACACTGCACGATCTCCATACTATCAAAAGTTCTGCAAAAATGTTTCAAACAATTCGGAAATTCATCGAGAGCGTCATACGAGTGGCGACAACTAGGTTAGGTCGACTTTATGGGTTCTGTATATTCGTTATCGACAGGGCTTTTAATTATTTATGGCCAAATTCTAGCTGGCGCTCTGAACAGTGAACATTTTTTTAAACAAGACATGGTTGAAAATGTGATTTTGTCGGGGAAAAATTGCTTAATCTCCTTGTTTATATAGCAGCGGACGATACAAGTTGTGAATGAAAGTTCTTGAATGAAAACGAGGGCAGTGTAAATAATGTTCATACGCTACATTTTGGAAAATACATGAACAGACTCTGTTTTAGTATTTAAAGTAATTTAGATTGACAATTGCTTAGTTTTGGTGAAATTTCGATAAAGAAATCAACCTTAATTTGTATGGCTTGTTCAGGGTCAGAATTGATCTGATTTGTAAATCTGCGTTATTAGCCTATAAATCAGCCATGCAAAACTGAAAGTAAGCGCGCATGCGTCGTTACGGATGATGTATTTGGTTCCGGTCAAAACGATCACAGTAAGCGGATTTGCTATAGCAAATCCGCTAAAAAATGAGCCTGAAAAAAAAGTTTTAAAAGTTCAATTTTCTTAACTTTTCAAAAGCGAAGCGCAAAGCTTGATATCTTTCACAGGAGGAAAAAAGAAAAGTATCAAGATTTACCAATAGATCCTCTAATTGCCACAGAACGGTGTCTTCCCCCGGATCTAGGGTAGATACATCCGATCCTGGTGTCTGGAAAATAATAAATGCATACATTTAGAATTATAACTTAATCCTTTGCGACACTTATGGAAAAGAAATAATACAGAAAGAAAAGAGAAAATACTGATATCGGAATTTTCTCGTTCTTTAGGATTTTTCCTTTTTTTTTTTTTATTCTATTCTTTTTAAAGAAAAGTATCGTACCAGTCACATTTAAAAATACGACTGCATATGCTCTAAAGAGACTACATTTTTTTCTGTAGTGGATGATATGGGTTAAGAAACAATTATGTTTTTGATACAAAACACATAATACTTATTTAAAATAATTCCAATATTATATAAAATTTAAGCTTATGGCGAAAAGTCTTCTGGGCCTCGATTCCCTTTTTTCGGGGGTATCTACTATAATTGGAGAGTATTCTGAGTTCTGAAAAGAAAAACGAATTATAGTATCAAATAAGGAAACCGACAAATCTACATTTATTCACTATGTTCATTTGTAAAAGCTTCACCTCAAACTATGAAAAATAACCGATAACAATTGGACATGAACAATATATAAGAAGAAATAAAAGGTCTCACTAAAATACTTACGCCACTAGCCATTTTTGGTTTTCTTTTTTTTTTCCGGTTCTTTCTTTTACAACGTTTGCAAGAGGAAGAAAGAACCGACGCAATGTATCTTTGTTTATATACGAAACGAAACATGCGGCCCTAAATTGAAAGGAAACTTGTTTTTTCTCACGAACTCAAACTCCATAACTTTTTTTTTTCTTTGAATTGCGTGGGAATCTTATTACTAATAGAAAAAAGGGAAAAAAAAAAAACAAAGAGGGCCAAGATGGCCCTGGATCGCTCACCTGAATGTTTTAAATGACCATAGTCTATTTTTTTTTTTTTTTTTTTTTGAGGTATTGAAACATTGGAACCAAATTTATAATTTTGCCAAGCAATTTTCAAAAGGTCACCTGTAAAAGTCATTCCGAAATCTGACAATCAGTTTCAAAAAGAAGAATTTTTAAGAATTCTTCATTTCTGTATAACAGCAAGTAGCCCCCATCCACAAGAGCCATGTTTCCTGATTGATCAAAATTTACGAGCAAGTTTTGAAAAGGGTCACCCAAGGAACATTTCTTTTAAAATCTGACCAGGGGTTTCAGAGAAAGAGAATTTTTCCAGAATTTCATCATGTCCGTATAGTGCAAGTAGTCCACATTCACAAGAGCCATGTTTCTTGACGGATCTAAATTATATGTACAGCTTTTAAAAAGGGTCACTCAAGGAACATCTCTGTCAGATTATTTTAAAATCTGACATCGGATTTCAGAGAAGAAGAATTTTCAAGAATTTCTTCATTTCCGTATAGTGCAAGTAGCCTCCATTCACCAGAGCCATGTTTCTTGACCAATCAAAATTTTGCGAACAATTTTTGAAAAGGGTCACCCAAGGAACAAGTCTGTGAAATTATTTCGAAATCTAACCAGCTGTTTCAGAGAAGAAGAATTTTTAAGAATTTCTTCATTTCTGTATAGTGCAAGAAGCCCCCATTCACCAGAGCCATGTTTCTCGACCAATCAAAATTTCGCGAACAATTTTTGAAAAGGATCACCCAAGGAGCAACTCTGTGAAATTATTTCAAAATCTGACCAGCGGTTTCAGAGAAGAAGATTTTTTAAGAATTCCTTCAATTCTGTATAGTGCAAGTAGCCCCCATTCACCAGAGCCACATTTTTTGACGGATCATAATTTCACGAACAATTTTTGAAAAGGGTCACCCAAGGAACATGTCTGAAATTATTTCAAAATCCGACCAGCGGTTTCAGAGGAGAAGATTTTTAAAAGAATTCCTTCATTTCTGTATAGTGCAAGTAGCCCCCATTCACCAGAGCCACATTTTTTGACGGATCAAAATTTCATTAACTTTTTTTGAAAAGGGTCACCCAAGGAACATATCTGTGAAATTATTTCAAAATCCGACCAGCGGTTTCAGAGGAGAAGATTTTTAAAGAATTTACTAAAAAATTCCATTTGGTTGCCATGGCAACCAGAGCTTTTGATGGAATCAAATTCTGTGAACAGTTTTTAAAGAGGACCTCCCAAGGAACATTCCTGCCAAGTTTGGTCCAAATCCGCCCAGCGGTTTAGGAGGAGTTGATGTTTAAAGAATTGTTGACGACGGACGACGAACACCGGGTGATCCTAAAAGCTCCCCTTGAGCACGTCGTGCTCAGGTGAGCTAAAAATGTTCCACAAGGTCTTTCTGATATTGAAGCGTATGAAAAATAAAATAGATATAAAGAACGCTTGAACAATAATCTTTTGGTTTCAATATTTTAGGAATAGCGTATATTTTAAAACAGTGTTTTTTGCAGTTAAAGCATCTAATCATTGTAATTTTTTCGATACAGACCTAGAATATAGAAAAAAAAATGCATGAAGAAAAATGGAAATTCATCTTTCTGGAATCTCATTAGCGGTAAGAGTTGCGAGTCAATTACTCTGCCAGAAACCTTACGTACTTTTACATGGTTCTTTAATGGTGGGAAAAAAGCTGATAAAATATAACTTAATCTATTTAGACGGATATTTATGCCTTTCTGTAGATTAAGAATTTTCCATGGCACTTGAAACATATTATCGGTAACAACTATCCCAGTCCCTGATCTTTTTTTTCCTGACTGATTTAATTGATTTTTCCGTCCATCTGTCTGGCTGTCTCTCTCTCTTTCTCTGTCTGTCTCTCTCTCTCTTTCCCTGTCTGTCTGTGTGTCTCTTCGTCTCTCTGTTTTTCTCCTCTTCCTCTCTCCCTGAGTCCAGAATATCTCTTTTGTACATATTCACCCTTTATCTTCTTATGTTGCTTGTCACATTTAACGCATTTTTACATTTCTTTTTTCATACAGAATGAGTCTTGAAAATGTAATAAGTACATTTGTCCAGATGGGTGTTACGTCCGATCAATTCTACGAGTACGCCTGCACCGCTGGAATACAAGACGATCCATATGTAAGGGAGGTCTTGCATCATTTATTGGTGCAAGAAACCATCACTGCACCAATACCCACTCCCGAATGGATAGAAGAAGAGGCCGATGATCTTCTCGAATTACTAAAATCGCCCGTTTCAGCGGAGGCCCGGTCTTCTTTTGACTTTGAACCATGGTCTCCGGGTTTCGAGGCTGAGGTAATAATGCAGGAAGACATCTCCGCGTCCTTAGCCTGTCTAAATGACGGAGAGTTTAGGTAAATTCTAGAAAAAAGAATTTTATTGTTTTTTATTCATTTATTTATTCTTAAATTTATTTATTTATTAATTCATTTATTTTTCAGGACCGGTAAAAAGTTTTATTGCTCCCGCTGTCGTATACATGTCTATGGATCCTAGGCCTTGGCGAGGCACAGGGAATCCCACACCGTGTGACCCGAACCCTGGCCGTCTGGAGTACTACCGACCGACCCTTCAGACGTCCAGGTTGACCCTCTCCAAGAACAGATGGGCGGTACAGAAGAGGTCCCATATCGAATCGAACTATCGGGGGTTCGACGGTTCGCCAGGTCAGCGGCCATAGAATCAACATACAGAGTCCGTTTCAACGAGCAATGGCAGGGGACACGACTGAGAGATATACAAGATCAACTACGACGTCTCTTTGAAGACCTGTTAGCACGAGCGAGGGAAAATGTTAACTAGAACGATCTCCTGAGGGTCATTCTACGGCACGATGGCCTCAATCATGCCGTGGTCGTCCCTCTGCAGGCAGCGGGGGATCTAAATGTGGAAAAGATCTTATCAAAGGTCGAGAACGTTTTACAGAGCGAAGAGAATCTATCCATCGACGACTCATTTCAAGGTTAGCAATAACCTATTTCCATACCCTCATTATATACCTTACGAATAGTTTAATATACAACACAGTAATCGATAATGTAGGCCTCGGACCTATAGTGTAAATTATTACAAAAAAGGTAAAAGAATGACAAAAAGCTGCATAGTCAAATAAATGTAACTACAACTAAAAATAATATTTTTTTTTTTCAGTCATGGTCGGAGCTCTACACATCGCTCAATGGGCCGGGGGTCCACGCCTTCGTGTCAGAAACGTTACGGGACCAGATAATTCCATTCATCGGAAGTCGTCTATGGTCCAGATTATGAACGACGACCAACTGTGTGTGGCGAGGGCGATCGGCGTAGATCTGGCCAAACATTGCATCATCTCCGTCGAAGACTGGAAAGTCACCAAAGAGGCCCACAAAGACCTGAGCAACATCGAGATTCTCATGCACTACCGTCTAATTTCGGCCGAGGGATTCAGGGACATTACGAAGAAGAACAGACAAGGACAGACGTTGGCCCTCCTCCTTTGTCAAAGAGCCAATGTTCCAACGAATCGACCCGGATGTCTCGACGACCTGCCAGCTTTCGAAGAAGCCCTCCACGTTCGAATCGCCGTGGTAGCAGCCTCCCTAGGCAATAAATTTATCCGAGTACCCGCCAACGACCACGAAGACTGGCCTCTCCTATATCTTTATTTGGTGAACCACGAGAATGTCAGCCATTTCCATGTCATCACCAACATCACGGGCTTTTTCTCGACTGTATATTTCTGCGACCGATGTTTCAAACAGTATAATACGAACACAAAACACCGATGCGAGACCACGTGCCTGACCTGCAAAAGTCAAACCTGCCTAGAGACGAATGAGACGATGTCTTGCCGAACCTGTCATATGGTTTGTCGTTCTCTCAATTGTTTCGAACGCCATTTAGGAGTAAAGATCAACAAAAACGGCGAAGTCGGAAAATCGCAATGCGAAAAATACTGGCGATGCGTCATCTGTAAAAAAGTCGTTAATCGCGAAAGAAGAGCTGAAACGAAGCACCAATGTTCGGAATGGTTGTGTAAATGCTGCAAATCGTGGGTCAAAGAGGGTCACCGATGCTTCCAGTTTCCCGAGGAACCGAAGAAACCGGTATCAAAATTTATCTTTTTTGACTTCGAAGCCACTCAGGACACCGTCGCTCAATGTAACGAGGGATATTTGCCTAAAAGATGCTACCAGACGCCGTGTAAGGACTGCGCGAAATGTCAACGATGTTTTAAATCGTGGTGCGGGCAATCTAGACACGTACCTAACTTCGTAGTGGCTGAAGCCGTATGTACAGCATGCATGGACGATCCACTCAGCCCGGATTCCACGTGCGACGTATGCGGACATGGATGCACCCAATGCGACACGTGGGATAAAGAAACCAAGAAGTTTGCAAGAACCCCGTGCCCGCATACGTGTGGCATGAGGGAGGTTGTGTTTCAACGACTATGGTCAATGGTTGTTCAGCAAGCAGCACAAACACAGTACCGTTGTTGCCCATAATATGAAGGTACGTTTATTGTTTTATACTATATAAAAACTAGAAGGCCCTGAAGGGCCTGAATATGCTCTACTGGCAGAGAGTTTGCTTTTAAATAAAGCATACATAGGAATTCATTACGCAAAAAGGCAAAAAAATTGACATTTTCAACTCAAAATGGCTACTTTTCCATTACTGTTTGTTGAATTTTTTCAAACTCAACAGGGTTAAAAAGCAATTGATGGGATAAACAAGCTGAAAATTCATAAAAATCTGATCACAAATAAATACTTTATCTTGTAAACAGGCAATGAAATTGTTCAATTTGAAATGGCTACTTTTCCCATACTGTTTGTCGGATTTTTTTCAAAATCAATAGGGTTCAAGCTATTGATGAGATAAACAAACTGTGTAAGTTTCACGGAAATCTGACCTAAAATAAAGTCTTTATTGCGTAAATAAGAAATGAAAGTTTTCGACTTAAAATGGCTACTTTTCCCATACTGTTTGCTGGAATTCTTTCAAAATCAATAGGGTTGAAGCTATTGATAAGATAAAGAAACTCTGCAAGTTTCGAGAAAATCTGACCAAAAATGAAGATCAATCACCTAAACAAGAAATGGAAATTTTGAACTTGAAATGGCTACTTTTCCCATACTGTTTGTTGGATTTTTTTTTCAAAGTCAATAGGGTAAAAGCTATTGATGAGATAAACAAACTGTGTAAGTTACACAGAAATCTGACCAAAAATAAAGACTTTACTGCGTAAACAAGAAATGAAAGTTTTCAACTTGAAATGACTACTTTTCCCATACTGTTAGTAGGAATTTTTTCCTACAAATAGGGTTGAAGCTATTGATAAGATAAACAAACTCTGCAAGTTTCATGGAATTCTGACCAAAACTACAGACTTTATCGCGTAAACAAGAAATGGAAATTCTGAACTTGAAATGGCTACTTTTCCCATACTGTTTGTCGGATTTTTTTTTCAAAATGAATAGGATTAAAGCTATTGATGAGATAAACAAACTGTGTAAGTTTCACGAAAATCTGACCAGAAATGAAGACTTTATCGCGTAAACAAGAAAAAGACTAACGGACAGACAGACGGACGACGGAAACCACGCCATGACATAAGCTCTGCTGGCTTTCAGCCAGTAGAGCTAAAACTACTGGTATTTTATAATCATCATAATTATTTCAATTAACAATAATAAGATTCGTTTTTTTATGGAGCTATAAAATCATACCTTTTTACTGCCAATGCTACTAACGATAATAATTATCATAGCCATCTATACACGTCTACTGTTTTTCTTTCAGGGGTATGACGGCGTGTTTTTATTGGAGTACCTGGTGAACAACAGTATGCGCCCCACCAAGGTAATCTACAATGGATCAAAGATCATGTTTATGGAGGTGTCTAAAGGTCTACAGATCAGAATCCTCGAACTCCCTGAATTTTCTACCCATGAAATTAGCGGCGCTCCCAAAAGCTTTCGGACTGACGGAACTTTGCAAAGGCTATTTTCCCCATTTCTTCAACATCAGGGAGAATCAAAACTATGTCGGACCTTACCCGGAGCCCAAAGCATACGGAGCAGACTACATGTCTTCTGAGACAGAACTACTTTCCTTCTGTGGCACGAGGAAAAGGTGAAAAGCGGCGCCGTTTTTGATTTTCGAAAAGAAATGGAAGACTACTGTCGCTCGGATGTGGACATTTTAAGGCGAGCTTGTCTACAATTTCGTCGTCTTATGATCGATGCTACCAACGTTGACCCTTTTACGTACATTACCATCGCTAGTGTGTGCATTGGGATTTACAAGACGTGAAAAAAGCTAGACTGGAAGGGTGTACTCTACGTATCGAACACGCCGTCAATAGCTACGAGGGCCGTATTCAAGGAACGAAGTACAAAGTCGACAGTCGGGATGGAACAACCCTGTACGAATATCATGGTAAGTGTATTTATCATACGATGTGTATATATACATGATCAAAGAATGAATGAATGAATGGTGTTTTATGGCCCGTCGACAACTAAGGTCATATTGGGCGCACTTACATATAAAATCATGCATCTACTTTAAGTTATGCTGTGAAACATTGAAACAGATGAGAAATAATGAAGAAGCAACCTTGTTTACAGGGTAAAAAGGTAACTTTGAATAGGTCAATAGGCCTTAAAATGTTATACTTATAAATTAAACAACAAAAATAAATATTGAGAAACAGGCCTTCCCTATTTACTCAAACATTTTAAAGGAGGATAAACATTGTTTAAGACCATCAGTAAAAAGTGAAATGTCAAAAAAGTAAAACTAAATCTTCTTAAAAAGGTTAACTTCTTTCAGAAAATTAAATAGTGATTCTAATTTCACAGTATCAAACAAAGTTTTTAAACTGTCAACATGAAAGTATTTATCCCTGTACAGTGCAAGATCTGTGCATTCCATCAGTAAATGCTGGACAGAAAAAATTGTATTGCACGGAATACATACAGGAGGTTCTTCTCCTTTGAGAAGATACGAGTGCGTCATATGGCTATGACCTATTCTCTAATTTCTTCTCGACGGTTTGACCGTAAGCCATTCACTTGTACATGTATTTGGCTTGATATTGAATGATTTGTTTTCCTGATTTGGAGGATCACTCCAGGATCTTTGCCAAACACCATGAATAAAACTATAAATAAGAGGTTTAAAATCACTAAAAGGAACTTTAAACGGTAAAATTTCTAGCGATAATGCGTCCTTGGCAGCTTTATCTGCCTCTTCATTACCACTAATACCAATATGGCTGGGGAGCCAGCAAAAAACTGTATCAGCTCTTTCGCATAATCTGGATAATTTCTCAAGGAGATTGATTACAAGCGGATTATCCGTTTTCTCGCCCTCAAGTGCTTGCATAACTGATAAAGAATCAGTATATATAATGTAACGCCAATAGCCGTCTTGTTCAATATGGTTGAGGGCAAGGTCAATGGCTTTTAACTCCGCAGAGAAGATAGACGAATTATTAGTAACCGGAACTGATACAATTCACCGTCTGGGACGGCAGCTGAAGCAACCTTTTTCCCCATCTTTTGAACCATCTGTATAGATTTCTTCATGAGTATAATATTGTTCTTTGACTTCAAGGAATTTAGTTTTGAAAATCATCGGATCTGTAGTAGCTTTCTTATCTGAAGCAAGATTGTAAATATAAGGTATATATATATATTTCGTTACATTTTCAATTACATTCATATAACTACCGGTATTTTTTCTGCAGGATTTCAAATAACAAGTGCTATCAAAATGTTTATTTTGTTTTTTAAGTCGCACGTTTGTCAAAACGTTCGACTTTTTGCGATGAGCTCGAGGAGCTCAGGGTGAGTTGGGGGGTGTCTATAGTGGGTTGAAGAATCATGCTAAATATTGGGTCAAAAACGTCGTATATACTTCATAAACGAGGTGCAGTTACTCTGCTTCTAACCCAATCGCTGTAGAACTACTTTTTCTTTGGTATGCCTGGAATTTGTTCTTTATGATGGGACTGGACCCGGTAACTCATATAACTCATACACCTACGCTAGAAGAAGGAGAGCGTGACTCAAATTTTAAATTAAAAAAAAAATCCGGTCATTCTGTATATCATGTGAAAATTTAACACCCATCTTTGTTTAGATGGGTAAATAAAACACAATTCAGCTAAGATATCCCCCCTATCAGTGCTTAATGCGAGTTTAAAAAAGGTATCGCGGATTAATATGGCTTATAGTTAGCTTATTTGATTGGTCAGTCAACTCGGTCGAGAGCACCTCACTGTAAATATTTATGTAGTATCGAAACGGTAGAGCTTCGCTTATAAGGGTGGAATTTAGAACTCGAGTGATGTCATTTGAAATCAACTCTTTTAAACCATGCAAACAATGAATTTCAGGGTTAAATGTAGTAAAACTCGCTCTAAATTTGAAAATTTGTTTCGTTCCGCAGCTTTGACCTAGTTTGTAACGTACGTCTCGGATGAAACACCCCAAACCACTCGAAAAATACCCCAAAACACCCCAGAGCACTCGAAAACTATTCCATTACACATCAAAAAACTTTTGTAACATCAAAAACTGCATGCGAAACGCTTACATTCACGATTTTATGGAAATCAGACGTGAACTTTTGCTATCAATTCAAGTATTTTAGGTCTTTGATCCGCTTAAGTTTGAAGTACAAAATTGTACTTTGATTATGAAAATGCAAATGGCGGACGGGATTGAAAACAAACGTACATAACGATTACCACCAGTAAAGTTAAAATGTTGATTACTGCTTTTATTCGGACCTTAAAAGAGTGGCGACAAGGATATTTCATCCTCTCCGTATACAGTAAATACAACCTGAAATATGAAACGCAAGGTAAAATACAGCAATTACGACCGTACATTGACAGTTGCACTGTTGAGGGGATTACAGTCAAAACGTACTCAAACCAAAACGTACCCAAGTCAAAACTTACCCAAATGAAGTCAAAACCTACCCAAGTGGAGTCAAAACGTACCCAATGTGTAGTCAAAATGTACACATGATTTTTATAGTATTTCTTACTTTAATTTGTGTACAAATTAATAGAAATTACTTATTCATCATCAATGACGATTTATAATATAACTGCTTTATTTTGAATTTGCCTTACATGATTAAAACCAATGATGAAACTTATTTAAGAATAAACATAGCGAAGTCTATCAAATGCTTAGTGATAAAATCACGTTTTTCTCTATTTTTTTTTTTTTTTTTTTAGGAAGATAAAGTTGCTATTAATGAAAAAAAGCATATTGGATACCTTAAAAATATTTATCCATCATTATAAAAATATGTTTTATCTATGAAAAAAAAGCATAAGCATCAGCACATTTAAAGAAATGATATAACAGAGAAATGTGATACGTTAATTACATTGTTTGGATTGCAAAGATACAATTTCAACACTCAAAAAGAGTGTAACAAATTTAATGTGGTGATTAACCCATTACCACACAATCCCTACTTTCGACTACCCTGAGAAAGAAGCCTTTGAAAACATTGTGGGAAAAGGAGAAAAATGCATTTTCTCGTTTTCCCACAATTTTTTCTAACCTTCACAAAACAAATTTCAAATTTTCTGTTACTTTTATTTTGTCGTCTACAATTGCTTTAAATTTGGACAAGCCTAAAATTAGGCTGGTCTGGTAATGAGTTAAACTAAATATTCCCAATGGTCTTTAACCTGTTGTAGATTGCATGGTTATTAATTACTTTGCAAATATTTTTATAATTTGAGAGTCAGTTTGGTAGAGATGAAAAACCTTACGACTGTTTTTTCAGCTGACCTGAGCACAACATGCTCAAGGGAATCTTTTAGGATCACCTAGTGTCTGTCATCCGTCATCAACAATTCTTTAAACATCAACTCCTCCAAAAGCGCTGGGCCAGTATGGACCAAACTTGGCTGGAATGTTCCTTGGGAGGTCCTCTCTAAAAATTGTTCACAGAATTTGATTACATCAAAAGTTTTGGTTGCCATGGCAACCAAACACAGTTTTCTAAGAAATTCTTTAAAAATCTTCTCTGAAACAGCTGGCCAGATTTTAAAATAATTTCACAGCGATGTTCCTTAAGTGACCCTTTCCAAAAATTTTTCGTGAAATTTTGATCAGTCAAGAAACATGACTCGGGTGAATGGGGGTTATTTGCACTATACAGAAATGAAGAAATTCTAAAAAATTCTTCTTCTCAGAAACCACTGGTCAGATTTTGAAATAATTTCTTAGGGATGTTCTATTGGGTTAGGGTTTCCAAAAATTGTTTGCGAAATTTCGATCCGTCAAGAAACATGGCTCTGGTGAATGGGGGCTACTTGTACTTATATGGACAAGTCAGAATTTTGGAAACCAAGACCTGTATAGGTTGCTTTAGAGAAGAAAATCAAAACAAAATTACAAAGACTAATATATAGTGGAAAAGGTCTAAACGTTTAGTGGGCAACTCCAAAATTGTCCTGCACAGGCTTATCTTCATTGTCTCTAGCTAATTGGTTGAAGGGCTCCTTGCATAACCTAACTAGTAAACTGAAAGTTGTCAAAATTGATAGAGGCGGTAATGTGACTGTATCTACCAGTCCTGTGAAAGGTTGCAAGTTTTCTAAAAATCTGAACTAGAATGTTTGACTAGTATATTTTTATAATAAGAGTAAGGAAAAGTATTCTTGTAAGTTGTGTCATAACAAGTCGTACCTCCCTTCTAAACTACACAATTTTAGACTTCTTCAAATTGACAGTATTTTCAGACAACTTAGAATATATGATAACTGTTAAAAGAGCAACTTGCAAAAATGAAGAGAAATAACTCTAAAACTCATTTTGTAAGAATTGTGCCGCTTTTTCGACTTAGCCTTTCTATCCAGTATCAAGCACCTAAACAGTCGTGTGTTAGCACCCGCTTGCAGTCAGGGCTCCCGCTGTCGATCGCCAGTGGCGCCAAATGCGAAAATTTAGAGAAAATGGCACCAAAAATGAAGCACTGGCGAGTGTATTGGCGACAAGTAAATGTCTGTAAACTATCCTCTGACATACACAGCATGTATCAAGTATAAAGGAAGCCTGCATAACTGTTTATCACACCTTATCAGGCTGGCATTCATTAACGGTCTTGTCTAAATTATACACCATAATTGCATACACACCACTGCTAAACAATCAAATAGCAATATTTCGTCACGCCCCTTTGAGCACTCTATATCAAACCAATCAGTTATCAGATACAAGATTTAGTCGCCGCCCATAATTTGTAAAGCCACGCCTTCAGTATGCCTTGCCTGGTTACCTGGTCTACATCCTTTCACTGGCTAGAAATTTATCGCGATTATTTATCGATGTTGTTAATGAAAAACATGATAATGGTATTGATCTTCTTATCTAGCGTAAAAATGACAGATTTTGGATCAAATTGCTACATATACCGAAAATTTTATGCACAATAATGCCGAAAACAATTTCTGAAAATTAACTGATATGAAAAAATGGATCGTCGAAAAAGCGTGAAAACCCATGACACAATAACATGTCAGTTTGACATTGTCCGATCAAAAGCATTTCAGACTGTCTTTAGCTTTGATGATGACTTAAAACAGCAAGTTTACACAAATATATGTATAAAGCTCTAAAGTAGGTGCTAAAATATGTCTTATAATGAGGAAAAACACGGATGATTTTATGATGTGAAAATGCTGAATTCTAACAGATTGGCAGTCATAGAATTAAGAAGCTGTATTACTTTTAAAATACAAATTCTATGTCCCTGCAGCTCAAAGCCTTGAAACCATTGGGGAAAAAGAAACATAAGTAAGCTTGTACAGCACTATTAAGCAATGTATTTAGAAGCTTTAGCATTGGCCAATAAACTGAAGTATCTAAAGCACTATGTGGCTACTTCAGTTGGCTCCTACTGGCCCCAATTTTTATGAAGTGGCGAATTTGATGGCGCAGAAATTAAAACTTGCAGGGGAAGCCCTGGCAGTGCTCTTGTTTTACTTTCATCCACCATCAGGTACATTACCACACGATAACATTTTTGATGCCCCCGAGAAAGATGGCTGTGAAAAACATGGGAAAATAAGACAATGCATTTTCTTTACAAACAATATCTCCATCCATTTATGACTGAAATTTTAAGCAATCTACAATATTATAATCTGTTACCTGCTTTAAGCAGTCGCGTGCTATAATCGGTATGCAGTGGCACTGTTTCAGTAAGTTCCAAGTAATAGAGGTAACCAATGACATACATTTAATATTGTTTTGGGTAAATTATGTCAGGCTATATGCCAACATGGATATATTAAAGAAAAATGAAAAGATCTAATTTGGTGGGAAGCTGCCTGTTACAAGTAACTGCATTTGCTCAACTAAATTGCAGACTGGTCAAAATCGAAGAATTGCTGAAAACTAATCAAATTTGACTTACGGTAAACCATTAAATTTGAGACTAATTGGAAGAAAACCTTGAGTAAAAAAATGAGTTTTTCTTTCTTTCAGCTCTGTTTTCCAAAGCTGTTTGAATTACGTAAAAGCAAGATTGTCATGTAAAAGGGTGATTACCATCTATCAGTCCAAAAATATCAAGGTTTCACCATTAGTGCGACTTTCAGGACCTTCAGTCCTTTGATTTCTTATTTTCTTGTATTTACAGTTTCTGGGGGAAATCTAGTCAGAGACTGAATCAGGGGGTCTGCGAATTTATCCATTCTTCGCAGCTGGATAAATTCTACAAAACGCTGACAGATCGTACTAAGAAGGTGAAGGACTTTCATATCATTAACGAGGAGAACCTTCACCTAGAGTACGAACACCAGTCCGGATTCGTACCAGAGGACATGAAGACCAACATCTTCTTAGCCACATTTACCACCTGTTGGGCTCGGCTAAAACTGTACGGTGTCCTGGATCAGCTTGGAGAGAGTCCTCTATTACGACACAGACTCGGTCATCTATGTCAGCAGAGAGGGACAATACGATCCACCCCCGGGTGATTATTTAGGTAAGTTTTTTGGTACATTAATAGTTAAACGATAATGTCACTTTGTGTAAAATTTAACACACACGCGCATAGATAATTGATTTGATCTATTTCGTTTTTTTCTTAAAGCCTTTAACGTTTTCTGTTTATATTGCAGGCGAACTGACCGATAAATTAGAATCTGGAGACCACATTGTGGAATTTGTCAGCGGCGGCCCCAAAAATTACGCCTACATCACTGCCAAAGGGGAAAAGACCTGTAAAATCCGGGGATTTAGCCTAAATTACACCAATGCTCTGCAACTGAATTTCAACTCCGTACGAGATATGGTAGGACACGTGGATTCCTCCAAACCAAGTACCGACAAAAAAAGAAAGTTGGATGAAGCGGAACAACTACCATCCAAAGTCATCGTTATCAAGAACCCTAGAAAAATCTCTAGAGATAAATACAACAACGTAATCTACAACAAGGAAGAAAACTAACAGTACCGGATGGTATACGATAAGCGCATCATAAAAGAGAATTACGACACCGTACCATACGGATTTAATTTGAGGCAACAGAACCATGGCACCAAGTACCCATAAAAAAAAAAAAAAAAAAGTTGGATGAAGGCAAACAACCACCCTCCAAAGTCATCGTTACCAAGCACTCTAGAAAAATCTCTAGAGATTTATACAACAACGTAATCTACAACAAAGAAGAAAACAAGCGGTACCGGGGTGGTATACGATAAACGTGTTATAATAGAGAATTACGACACCGTACCATACGGATTTTAATTCGAGGCAACAGAACCCTGGCTGAATCCGTCATTTGCGCCAATTTGGACTACTTAATTTTACCTGAGGGATATCGCTGAAACAATTATGGAAGAATGAAGAAAAGCCATTCAAAATCATAATTTATAAGAGACAAAACAAAACTTTAAAACAGATATCGAGTTATTATAGACTAAAATTCCATAATACCAATTACGTCATGGAAGGATCGAGAGTATTCTTACATTTAACTTTCTTGGTATCCTTGAGAGCGGCGGAAAATGGGCGGTTACTGCTGCAAAACATGACCGGAGCCTAAACTGAAGCAGTGTGCGAAGTCGTAAAGAGGATAGTGGACGGGTCTATTAACCCGCTGAGACGTGACAGTCAAAAATTTACCAGAAACTGGACAGTGTTAAGAACCTTGGCTTCGGACAGAGTCAGTGTACGGAGGAAAAAGACGTTGATTAGAGCCTATCATTCTTTTATCGCTATTATGCTGAGAGACCGATACATAATTCGCACTATCGTAGACGAAATAAGAAGTTCGGAACAGTAATAAGAGACGCAAACTTCCTTTCTTTTTATATCTTTGTGAAAAAAAAAATGAATGTGTGCCCTGAATGTCGACGAACGTTTTCCAGGAGGGACTTTATGTTACGTCATCTTAGAAATCTACACTACGGAGTTCAAAGAGATGAGTTAAACGTATCACAGCCACAACAAAAACACGAAACAACGTCGTCACCACCGCAAAGGTATATGCGGAACACGTCGCCACCAATGCGGTGTTATACACAACGGGACACTTTTATTTCTTCTTATATATTGTTCATGTCCAATTTTTATCGGTTATTTTTCATAGTTTGAGGTTAAGCTTTTATAAATGAACATAGTGAATAAATCTAGACTTGTCGGTTTCCTTATTTGATACTATGATTCGTTTTTCTTTTCAGAACTCAGAATACTCTCCAATTATAGTAGATACCCCCGAAAAAACGGAATTGAGGCCCAGAAGACTTTTCGCCATAAGCTTTTATTTTATATAATATTGGAATTATTTTAAGTGAGTATTATGTGTTTTGTATCGAAAACATAATTGTCTCTTAACCCATATCATCCACTACAGAAAAAAATGTAGTCTCTTTAGAGCATATGCAGTCGTATTTTTAAGTGACTGGTACGATACTTTTCTTTAAAAAGAATAGAATAAAAAAAAAAAGGAAAAATCCTAAAGAAAGAAAAAATTCCGATATCAGTATTTCTCTTTTCTTTCTGTATTATTTCTTTTCCTTAACTCTTTACCACATGACAAACTTTTAGACTGGTTCAAATTGAAAGCATTTGCAGACGACAAAATAAAGGTGAATGAAAAATTGAAATTTGTTCTGGGAAGGGTAGAAAACACTGTGGGAAAAGGAGAAAATTCTGGTTACCAGCATTTTCTCCTTTTCCTGCAGTGTTTTCAAAAGGCTTCTTTCTCAGTGTTGTCAAAAGTCGGGATTGTGTGGTAATGGGATAACAGTGTCGCAAAGGATTAAGTTATAATTCTAAATGTATGCGTTTATTATTTTTCAGACACCAGGATCGGATGTATCTACGATAGACCCGGGGGAAGAGACCGTTCTGTGGCAATCAGAGGATCAATTGGTAAATCTTGATACTTTTCTTTTTTCTTCCTGTGAAAGATATCAAGTTTTGCGCTTCGCTTTTGAAAAGTTAAGAAAATTGAACTTTTAAAACTTTTTTTTAAAGGCTCATTTTTTGTCCTTATATTCTGTTTTCATTGTTTTGTTTATCTAAGTTCCTGTATCAAGTCATTTTCATTTTGTACTTTTGTTTATATTTCAGAGACAGGCCAGGGAGCAACTAAAGAAAGTGAAAGCAGAAATAAAAAAAATTGAAGACATTTTATTATAATGTGTTAATCTTTTGCGTTTTTTTTTTTTTTTTTTAAATTAAAGGGTATAAAAGAGCAGTTATAAAGTCTCTCGAGATTTATTTTTTTTTTGTTTTTGTATACGTGTCCACTTTTTTGTTTGTGGTAGGTTAATAAAAAATAAATGGATTTAAAAAAAAACAACAACTGGAAATAATGGATTTGTCCAACGATATAAGAAGGTAAGATTTATCTTGTAAGCTTTATGCGAGAGAAGTGTCTTGATATGAGTATCCATAAACAGTCAAAATTGTCGCGGTAATAAGCGCTCGAATGAAAGTAAGAGATTGAAAAGAAGAGAATTCTAGAAATTTCTAGAGTCATACACACTTGTTGTGTGCTATCTTTTTTTAGGGTCACGATCATTCTCCCTGAACTAGCTATTCCGTGCCGTCATTGGACGGTTCTTTGTAGAGTTGAGGTATTACAGTTACACTAGCATCTTTTAAAAGAAAAAAAAAAGGTTGAAAGTCATCTCTAAAATATGTCCGTAGGTAGCCGAGACTGCTACCGGTAAAAGAAAAAAAAAAGTTAGTAGCAGTTCGCAAAAAAATTACAGTAGGTTAAAGGTTTCGCAACTGTTTTAGGTCGCACTTACCTCCAACGTTAAAACCCCTTTGTTTTTTCTAAGTTGTTTCGTCTTCTCCGCGAGTGAGTGGTCACTTTAGCCGAGTTGCATTGACTGGGATGAGACGATACCGCGGTCATTTTTGTACCATTGACAAATTTAAAAGCTTCCCCTAAAATCGGTTCGCGGGTACGTACCACTTGTTTCGACAAATAAAAAAAAGTTAGCGGCAGACCGAAAAAATCAGTCCAGCAGGGAAAAGAATATTCTGAAAGGTTACAGCGGCTGTACTTGTTACGGAGTCAAGACCCTTCTTAAGCTTACGACCTTCAGCGAGTAAGTGGTCTTTTTAAACGAGTCGCACCGGCTTCAAGATCGAAATATCGCGATCTTTTCTTGTATCGTAGGAAATTTAAACTCTTCTCCAAAGTCGGTCCGCAGTTGTATCGTAGGAAATTTAAACTCTCCTCCAAAGTCGGTCCGCAGGTACGCAGAACCAATTCGACAAATGAAAAACTTAGTAGCAGACAAAAAAATGGCACGGTAGGTAAGGGTTTCTTGTTTTGAGGTCAAGTTCCCTTCCATACTTCGTGCCTGCTCAGATTAGCGAATTAGCGGTCCTTAAAACGAGTCGCATTGGCTATAGGTTCGAAATATCTCGATATTTCCTGTACCGTAGGAAAATTTAAACTCTCTTCCAACATTGGTCCAAAGGTACCAACCACTTACTTCTAAAAATGAAAAAGTTCGTAACATGTCAAAAAAAATGCGGTCATGAAGTGATAAGCGTGAAAAAAAAAAAACACATCTGTATGCATCAAAGCATTGTACACTGTATTGGTTTTATATATTCTTTTTAGCTCACCTGAGCACAACGTGCTCAAGGGGAGCTTTTAGGATCACCCGGTGTCCGTCGTCCGTCGTGCGTCGTCCGTCGTCAACAATTCTTTAAACATCAACTCCTCCTAAACCGCTGGGCGGATTTGGACCAAACTTGGCAGGAATGTTCCTTGGGAGGTCCTCTTTAAAAATTGTTCACAGAATTTGATTCCATCAAAAACTCTGGTTGCCATGGCAACCAAATGGAATTTTTTAGCAAATTCTTTAAAAATCTTCTCCTCTGAAACCGCTGGTTGGATTTTAAAATAATTTCACAAATATGTTCCTTGGGTGACCCTTTTCAAAAATTGTTCGTGAAATTTTGATTCGTCAAAAAATGTGGCTCTGGTGAATGGGGGCTTCTTGCACTATACAGAAATGAAGGAATTCTTTAAAAATCTTCTCCTCTGAAACCGTTGGTCAGATTTTGAAATAATTTCACAGAGATGTTCATTGGGTGACCCTTTTCAAAAATTGTTCGCGAAATTTTGATTGGTCGAGAAACATGGCTCTGGTGAATGGGGGCTACTTGCACTATACAGAAATGAAGAAATTCTTAAAAATTCTTCTTCTCTGAAACCGCTGGCCAGATTTTAAAGTAATTTCACACAGATGTTCCTTGGGTGACCCTTTTTAAAAATTGTTCGCGAAATTTTGATCCGTCAAGAAACATGGCTCTGGTGAATGGGGGCTTCTTGCACTATACAGAAATGAAGAAATTCTTAAAAATTCTTCTTCTCTGAAACCGCTGGCCAGATTTTGAAATAATTTCACAGAGATATTCCTTGGGTGACCCTTTTCTAAAATTGTTCGCGAAATTTTGGTTGGCTAAGAAACATGGCTCTAGTGAATGGGGGCTACTTGCACTAGATGGAAATGAAGAAATTCTTTAAAATTCTTCTTCTCTGAAACCCGTGGTCAGATTTTAAAATAATCTGACAGAGATGTTCCTTTGGTGACCCTTTCCAAAAGCTGTACATATAATTTTGATCCGTCAAGAAACATGGCTCTTGTGAATGGGGGCTACTTGCACTCTACGGACATGATGAAATTCTTTAAAATTTTCTTTCTCTGAAACCCCTGGTCAGATTTTGAAATAATTTCAGAGAGATGTTCCTTGGGTGACCCTTTTCAAAACTTGTTCGTAAATTTTGATCCATCAAGAAACATGGCTCTCGTGGATGGGGGTTACTTGCTCTTATACAGAAATGAAGAATTCTTAAAAATTCTTCTTTTTGAAACTGATGGTCAGATTTCGAAATGACTTTTACAGGTGACCTTTTGAAAACTGCTTGGCAAAATTATAAATTTGGTTCCAATGTTTCAACGCTAAAAAAGAAAAAAAAAAAATAGACTATGGTCATCTCAAAAATTCAGGTGAGCGATCCAGGGCCATCTTGGCCCTCTTGTTTAATCTTATTTCTCGATAAATAAACATTTCTTGACAAGGAGCCTATCGTTTGAAAACAGTTCGGCTCTTAATGGCAATGATCTCGCACGGTCTGTTTATTCATTAACGCGTTTTCTATCTTACTGAGTAAAACATCATTCCGCGGAGGAAAGGTAAGGGTCGCCTTAGCACTTTTCCACGCGCCTCGTACATTCAGAATCCTTTACATTTTCGTGTACGCTTAACGTTTTTTCTTCTCCTAATCTTCTCATAAAACTAAAAGTTTAGGTGATGATAAATACGGATCTAGATCGAACTACGTTACGGTAGCATCGTAATGCCTCTCTAGGTTGATCCTCGCAAAAACTAAAGTGATAACAGATAAAATACGATGAAAATGTTACCTTATTTTTTCTTCTCTGGCACTAAAGGCAACGTCAGATAAATTTCTGATTTAATCAGTCGCGTGCAAATCCGTTCGAGGTGAAGATTCGAATGCAGTTTTCAAAGCTCGACACCTTCTCTTATATACTCCTCTGAGCTGCTTCCCAACGAATACTTGACGCAGTTGGTCTTCTCCTTATTTGGATAAGCCGTTTCCGGTTTTTTCGCGCCGAAACTCATTGCGATGACTGTATGCTCGCGTCACGTTCGCGTCATCTGTGACCCGCTTTTTCCTTATACGGACATCTCGTTTCTGGTTCTTACGATTCAAGAGCGTCGTTTCTAAAAATACCTGACCCGCGCTCGCGTTGCTAAGGGCCCCGTCTTTTCCTTATACGGACATACCGTTTCCGATTCTCACGATTCCAGAGCGTTGTTTCCATAAATATCTGACACGCATCTGGGCACGCTCATTTGTACTCAATGACGTGCCTGCACCTGGGCACGCTATGACGTCACGTGTCAGTCATTAAAAAAGCCATAAACAAGCAATTAAAAAGCCATAAATATGCAAATTGCCCACATACCGACCCCGCTGTAGTCCCAAACTAAAATTTCACCTGTCTGGAAAAAAATACAAATCAAGAAATGCTCTTGGCTTTGCCATTTACCAGTATCTAATGAGTATACCCATACAAGAGTACGGAAACTGTTTCCAAAAGTGGATTCATCAGCTGAAAACGTGCATTAGGGCAGAGGGGGAGTACTTTGAGGGGCAGGGCAAGCTAAAATTATCAGAACGACTTCTATCAAAGAGAAATCACAAAAGTAACAATAATTTTGGAACATCCCTCGTATTTGCCCTGTGAGGAAAGTAACTCTTTTTCATTTTTTGAAGACCAAATGTGGCTGGGAATTTTGCCAAACCAAAGTTTATGAAATTGAAAGAATCGATCAGACGCATACCATTCAGTTCTAACTTCATAATATTGTTTCCATGCATGATCAATTTTGGAAGTTTTAACCCAACTTTGACAATATAGTTAAAGGGCAAATCCTAAGATTTTTTGACCATACTGTTTTTTTGCTCCAATCAGCTGCAAATGATGTTAGTAAACACGTGTCCATCAGTTTTCATAAATACCACTCTGTAACATGCCATAAATCACGCTCGAATTGTCACGCTGATATACGGCCCCAAAAATGGTGCATGGCTTACTTCCCCTGATTCGCTTATCTTCCGTACCTGTGTGACGTCATAGTCGCGTAAGCCTGTGTTTACAGTCAGTAGAAATAAGTAGGGACGCTGATGATTATACGCAGATATTTGAGTATTAACATAGAATTCAGCCGAAAAAATGGAAAATTGTGCAGCCTATGGCTTCATCGTCGAATCAGGAACACATAGAATTAGTATGTTCAAATTTCCGAAGGAATTAAAAAGGAGGAAACTATGGATTCAACGTTTAAACCGGAGCCGGACAGTAACGGAGGATTTTGTGCCATCAGTTCATTCCAAATTGTGTTTGAAACACTTCGAGGACAGTCAGTTCTTATTAAGTCCAAAACTCGTAAAAGAAGTTGGTTATAGGAATATTAGGCTGCAATTAAAACCTGATGCTGTGCCGACATTGTTCGAAACTCCGAGTCGAAATAAGACAGACATTCCGCAATGGCAATCTCCAAAAAGAAAAACAAACATAAGGTCGGTAATTCCTTTAATAGTTTTTCGTAATATTTTATCCTTTTCTAGATCTACATTCTGGACAAAGTAGAAATTGGTGCCGTTTTCTCCCTTTTTTTCCCCAAATGTTTTCAACATTTAACCCTTTACCAAGAGACAAAATTTTAGAATGGTCCAAATTAAAAGCATTTGCAAACGAAGTAAACCTAACTGAAATATTGAAATTTGTTTCCACCAGGATAGAAAACATTGTAGGATAAGAAGAAAATGTTGGTTACCAGCATTCTCTCCTTTTCCCACAATGTTTTAAAAAGGCTTCCATCTCAGGGTTGTAAAAACCAGGGATTGTTTGGTAAAGGGTTAATTTGCACATGACAAAATATGGTAATCAAAAAGTTGAAATGAAATTTGATTTGGAAAGGATGGAAAACATTATGGGAAAAGGAGAAAATCTAAGCATTTTCTCTTTTCCTCACAATGTTTTCAAAGGCAACAACATAACATATTCATCCAAATTCATAACATAGATTTTGCAAGTACCAAAGTCTGGATTGTTCAAATGATGTTAACTTTCAAGTGTTTCAGCTTTTTCTTCCTTTTCCACAATGTTTTCAAAAGGCTTCTGTCTCAGGGTTGTAAAAAACAAAGGGTCAAGTGCCATTCACCATCGTTATTTTCGCCATTGGTGGGCGAATTTTTACTTTTATCCTCATCATCAGAAACTATTAAGTTTCATTAAAAACTTGGTGGTACATGTACGGCCTTACCGGCCTAGAATCGTGTATTCCTTCGTCTTAAATATCGCTCATTTCACTATCTGAAACAAGGTCCATATTGAAACAAACGCTCCTATGACGTCACAGATCAAGGTGCGCTACAATAAGTAAGGGAGGTAAGCGATGCAAGAAAAACTAATAAGCAAAAATATAAATTGAAAAAAGTACTTTTACTAATTTTTTTTTTTTCAAATTACAATATTACCAGGTTCCCATTTGATAGATGTAGATTTCAAAATTAATCATATCAGAAACTTGTTGATTTGCCCTTTAAGAATGAACTGACCGTCATATTCTTTAAAATTATAGGCAATAGCCGTAACTCCTTTATGATGTTTTGAATAGAGCCACTTGCAAAATTGACTCAAAGTTTCTTCTTCTTGGAAAAATAACTTCCCTCCCCTCTTCAAATTCACTGCATGTAAGACAATGAAAATCAAGTGGTTTATCGATACAATCATCACATGCTCTGTGTGCGATACAATAATTCGGGATGTGTACACCCGTGTCTTGTTTGCATTCAAAATCAAAGAAAATGAACATTGGTTTTTTGACTACAGAAGAACTCGTGTCGGCATCGCTGTCCTGGTTCGTCTTACTTTGGTAAGGCTGAATATAACATCGATGAGAAAAGTCAACAATTTTCTTACATATATGACACATTTTCTTTCCATTGCAGATATGATTTTTCTTTCTGACAAGATATTGTCCACCACATTTTGAACAGAGTTTCACTAATTCACAAATGGATTTCTTTTCTTTACCTTGAACATTTCTGTGATTTTCAAAGGATGCTGCTGAGAGTAACCCACATCACAGAACTCACAATAATATGCACAACAAAAAAACCCTTCGACGGATTTCATGTAGTCATAATGGTTTTGATGAAAGTACAAATGTATGATCTTACTATCGTCTTTCACTTCTGGATGTTCAAATATCTTTCCCGTTTTGGAATGCTGGTCGTGAACTTTAATGACATAGCCTTTTTCATACAAGAACGATGGATTTTTTTTTTTGTATTCGTCAATTCCTACAGACTGTGTTGGTGAAACTCCAGCTTCACTTAACAATTTCTCGGCTTCAGTCTTTTGAAAAGGGCGGTCTGAACGACGAATATTAGCCCATCTTCTATTCTGTTATCACGTTCAACGGCTCTTGCAAAACAAAGTTGGGTCATGATAGTCAATTTGAATACTGGATTGTTTCTTCTTGGCAAAAACCTTTGAATCAAATTCTGATGATTTGTATTTCGATTTTCCGCTACCACATGCAGGTATTTTATGTGTAATGTCAAATGTCATGGATCCATCGTTCTAGACGATCCCCCAGCAGGACGGGGGGTAGAATTCGCCGGCTGCCGTCCTACAGAGTGGTAAGACCCCACAAATGGACCCGCCTGTTTGCCGTGGGTGGAGACTCGTAAGCCGGAAAAGAGGGTCCTGGCAGTTGAGGGGAGCCCAGGGATCTCCAGCTCTTCAACACACTGCTTCGGTGTAAATGAGAGCCTAGATGGGCCCGATCTAGTGCAATCAGCTGGTGGCTTTTAGATTTTGGGCATTTTTAGTTTCTACCTAGACTTAGGTAATACCTCGATTGTTTCTAAAAGTATTACCTCGATTCTTTCTAAAATTACGATTATTGCACTAACTTTAGAAGATTTCTCTTCATGATGCATGTATCCTGTACACTTTATCCAAGTTATTGCATATAAACATACATTGTTAGTAAGTTTCAGCTTAAAAGTTTTTACTTTACAGACCAAGTTTTAGTCCTCAGTCTAATACAGGCTTATAGGCTAATTTGGTGGTACGGGTTTAGTGATTGAGGCAGCAGCTTCCATGGCTATTCCCCGATTTCCAGGGATTAGCCATGTCTGCTGTATGTCACTCTCCTTTACCTTTGCTGCCCGAGTATATCATCTGGGTAACCCTGGCATGAGGAGCTGGATAGTCCGCTTCATATACCATGCCCCCTTGTTGGGCTCCATGGAGGGCGGGGGCCGTGGATGACGAATTTAATATACTTCAACTATGGAACAACAAACCAAAAAAAGATCACGCGAACAAATGGACTCGGACACGGAAAATGGACAAACACAATTTTCTTTTCCTCGATTTCTGATCATAGAATCAACGAAACCAGATCAACCTTTGGCGAAACTCTCACCTTTTGTAATAGAAAAAGTTCTTGTTTCTGTTGCAGGCTCGCCAAAATCTGTTAAAAAGTTAAACTCTGGTTCATTACTGATTGAAATAGAGAAAGCGCAGCATGCCGAAAACTTACTGAAACTGTCTCGCTTTTTTGAAATTCCATGCAAATGTTATCCTCACACTTCTTTGAATACCTCTAGAGGAATAATCCGATGTCCGGATCTTGCAGGAGTGACTGAGGAAGAAATCATTTCAAATATAGCTAGTCAAAATGTAACTGCTGCTCGACGGATCACTGTATTTAGGGACAATGTAAAACGAAGTACCAATACCATATTCAACACTTTAATTTTACCAAAATGGTTGAAGGTCGGATACTTGAAAGTACCAGTAGATATGTTCATTCCGAACCCTTTACAGTGCTATGCGTGTTTTAAGTACGGACACCACGAGAGATCATGCAAACTACATGGAGGAGATGAACTCTGTAGACGTTGTGGGATTACTGGCATTACCCACGACGAAAGCAAATGCCAAAACGATGTGAAATGTGTGAACTATGGTGAAGATCATCCTTCCACCTCTCGTATATGTAAAATTCGGAAAAGAGAAAGAAGTTGTGACAGTGAAGTACAAGGAGGGCTTATCATTCCCAGAAGCACGGAAGATAGTTGAAGCATGTCATAACCTCTGCTTTTCCACCGTGCTTAAATTAAACAAAGCTAGTGCTGTTGAGCTCAAACATGAACAAACACAGACAAATGATGCCTCTGTGCAAACAGTTACTCAACAGAAACCCACGCAAACTAGTGTAAAAACTTCACAGAAATCTGCCGTCAACAAGAAACCAGAGAAGCCACTTCCGAAAAGTCTAGCAAAATCTAAAAAGGTCATTTCAGACCGCCTTCCAAAGCGGTCTGATGACCAAATACAACATAATCGCTTCCAGTGTCTTAATGAAGACATGGAGGCGGATACAGACCATGCAGAACAAACTACAAATAAGCACGGTCGCATCATTAAACTTAATAAAAGATGAATCAATACATACTTCCCATGTTCAATGGTATCTTCCGTACTATAAAGAAAGTCATGACCAATCACATTCTGCAATGGAATTGTCATAGTGTTAAAGCTAATTTCGAAAAATTAAACCTATTAATGAATGAAAAGAAACCAGTAGCAGTTTGTTTTTAAGAAACATATCTTAAAGAACAAGACAAGTTGTCTTTAAAATACCACTCTTGTTACATTAGATACTTCCAAGGCAATGACAAAGCTTCTGGTGGAGTAGCCATCATAGTAAACAATAATGTTCCAAACCACTCTATTAACCTTGAAACTACTCTACAAGCTGTAGCGGTGAATATTTCACTTAACAAAACGGTTACCTTGTGTTCTATTTATCTCCCTCCCAGCTCACCAATTGATATTAACAAACTTGATAACCTCGTAAATCAATTGCCAAAGCCTTTCATTTTGATGGGCGATTTTAATTCCCATCATACAATATGGGGATGTAAAGGCACAAATGACAGGTAGAACTATGGAAAAATTTATCACGAAACATGACCTTGTTCTGGTGAATGATAAATCTTCAACTTATCTTCATCCTGCTACTGGTTCATATTCATCACTAGATCTCACTATATACAGCCCTGGAATTTTTCCAGATTTCAACTGGAAGGTTGATGACGACCTTCATGGAAGTGATCACTTTCCGATCACGGTATCGGAAGTAGGTCCTTCAATTCAAGAACGTCCTGAACGTTGGAAGCTCCATAAGGCAAACTGGGAGCAGTTTCAAATCCACTGCGAACAATCAATTTATCCCAATGCCTTTGATCAATGCGACAATCCTGCAGAGCTTTTCACTTCCTTATTGTATTCGGCTGCAAAAAGATCGATTCCTCGAACAACGACAAATCCAAAAAACCCTATCAAGCCATGGTTTAGTGATCAATGCAAAAAGGCTATAGCTGAACGAAAGTCTGTTCTCAGACAATTTAATCTTAGACCTACTCCAGAAAATCTTTCCAAGTTTAGAATTGCAGGTGCAAAAGCACGGCGAACAGTTAAGGAAAGTAAACGTGCGTCTTGGCGACGGTATGTATCTAGATTAAATTCTAGATCGTCTGTCAAAAAGACGTGGGATATGATTAGAAAAATTAACGTAAAGACCTCCTCATTAAATGTTTGACATTTAAATGCTGGTAATCATTGATGTCGTCACTACCAAAGTAGATATTGCAAATGTCTTGGCTGATACTTTCGCAGAAAAGTCATATCTTCTTCAAACTACTCGACATCATTCCGGAAATTTCAGAATACTAAAGAAAAAACAAAACTGAAATTTAAGTCTGATAATAACGAACATTACAATAGAGACTTCACTCTGAAAGAATTGAGGAAAGCACTAAAGAAGTGTCATGACACTGCTGTTGGATGTGACGACATCCATTATCAGTTTTTGAAACATCTACCGTTTCGATCCCTTGACAGTTTACTTCGTATTCATAATCAAGTCTGGCACTCTGGTATTCTTCCAAATTCCTGGAAGGAAGCTTTAGTTATTCCAATACCTAATTCAGGTAAAGATTCTACAGATCCAACAAATTATCGCCCCATAGCCTTAACAAGTTGTATTTGCAAAACCATGGAAAGAATGGTTAATGACCGTCTTGTTTGGTTTCTAGAGGAAAAAAAAAAAAAACTTATTACTACCGCCCAGTGCGGATATCGCAAAGAGGCACTCTTGATCATTTAGTTCGATTCGAAACTTTTATTCGCGAATCTTTCATTAAAAAAGAACATGTTGTTTCAGTATTTTTCGATCTTGAGAATGCTTATGATACCACATGGAAGTATGGAATCATGAACGACCTCCATGATTTCGGTATAAGAGGTCGCCTTGCTTATTTCATTTCTGCATTTCTGAATGAACGTCAGTTTAGAGTCCGGGTTGGAGATACTTTCTCAAACCCTCATGAACAAGAAATGGGCGTTCCCTAGGGAAGCATTCTCTCTGTTACACTGTTCAGTGTCAAAATCAACAATATTGTGAAGTCTGTGTGCCCTGGCGTGGAATGCTTTTTGTATGTTGACGACTTCTGTATTTGCTATATATCCAAGCACATGCATACAATAGAGCGGCAGTTACAGCAAGTATTGAATAATTTAAGCAAGTGGTCAAGAGAAAATGGTTTCAAATTTCCTACAACCAAGACCAAATGCATGCATTTCTGCCAATCAAGAAAATTACACTTGGATCCTGAACTTACATTAGATGGGATACAATTTGAAGTCATTCCTGAATTCAAATTTTTAAGTCTTTTATTTGACTCTAAACTGTCGTTTATTCCCCACATCAATTACTTAAGTGATAAATGCCAAAAAGCTCTAAATCTTTTACGAGTTGTCTCCAGCATGGACTGGGGAGCCGATAGAAAAGTCTTACTAAGACTATATAGATCACTTGTCCGATCCAAGTTAGATTACGGCTGTGTCATATATGGCTCAGCCCGTCAATCGTACCTTCGCAAGTTGGATTCTATCGACAACCAAGGTTTGCGACTAGCGCTTGGCGCTTTCAGGACATCTCCCGTCCATAGCTTGTATGCTGAAGCTAATGAACCATTAAATTTACGCAGGAAGAAACTCTCCTTACAATATTACTTAATGTTAAAATCAAATCCTGACAACCCAACTCATGAAATAGTATTTAAACCATTGTACAAGGATGAATTTTTAATACGAGAGAAAGTTATACCTCCTTTTAGTTTACGCTGTGAAGCGGATATGAATTGCCTTGATTGTGATCTCGAGCATGTAGCAAGCAATAGGATTTCTGAAGTTCCTTTATGGACATCGAAAAGTCCAACTTATCTTTACAATCTTGCTTCAGATAAGAAAGCTACTACAGATCCGATGATTTTCAAAACTAAATTCCTTGAAGTCAAAGAACAATATTATACTCATGAAGAAATCTATACAGTTGGTTCAAAAGACGGAGAAAAAGTTGCTTCATCAGCCATCCTTGACGGTGAATTGTATCAGTTCCGATTACCAAATAATTCTTCTATTTTCTCTGTGGAGCTAAAAGCGATTGACCTTGCCCTCAACCATATTGAACAAGATGGCTATTGGCGATACATTATATGTACTGATTCTTTATCAGTTATGCAAGTACTTGAGAGCGAGAAAACGGATAATCCGCTTGTAGTCAAACTCCTTGAGAAATTGTCCAGATTATGCGAAGGAGCTGATATAGTTTTGTGCTCGCTCCCCAGCCACATTGGTATTAGTGATAATGAAGAGGCAGATAAAGCTGCCAAGGACGCATTATCACTAGAAATTTTACCTTTTAAAGTTCCTTTTAGTGATTTTAAACCTCTTATTTATAGTTTTATTCATGGTGTTTGGCAAAGATCTTGGAGCGATCCTTCAAATCAAGAAAATAAATTATTCGCTATCAAGCCAAATACAACTGAATGGCTTGAATGGCTCCCTGGCTTACGGTCAAACCGTCGAGAGGAAGTTATTTTGGCCCGTTTGAGAATAGGTCATACCCATATGACGCACTCATATCTTCTCAAAGAAGAGCCTCCTGTATGTATCCCGTGCAATACAGTTTTTTTCTGTCAAGCATTTACTGATAGAGTGCACAGATCTTCCACTGTACAGGGATAAATACTTTCATGTTGGCAGTTTAAAAAGTTTGTTTGATACTGTGGAATTAGAATTACTATTTGATTTTCTGAAAGAAGTTAACCTTTTTAAGAAGATTTAGTTTTGCTTTTTTGACATTTCAACTTTTACCTACGGTCTTAAACAGTGTTTATCCTCCTTTAAGGGGGTTCTATGAAAATGATTGAGTAAACAGGGAAGCCCTGTTTCTCAGTATTTATTTTGTTGTTTAATTTATAAGTATTACATTTTAAGGCCTACTGACCTATTCAAAGTTAACCTTTTAGACTTTAAACAAGGTTGCTTCTTTATTATTTCTCATCTGCTTCAATGTTTCACAGTATAACAAAGTAGATGCGTGATCTTATATGTAAGTGCGCCCAATATGACCTAAGTTGTCGACGGGCCATAAAACACCATCCATTCATTCGTTCATTCTAGACGAAATCTGTATTCGACTGTAAAATTCGTTCAATTTCATTCAACATAGTTTCGCCTTGCAGCTGTTCTGTAGCTAAAAAGGGATATGAATCCCCATTTCCAATGAAGGATGATTGATGCTAATTCTAATCATATCCGTCGGGTTAGCATTTGACTTTCGAATGATTTCATGGGTAACATCGTCAAATAATCCAAGCAGCCTCTGGGGTGATAATTTTTCAAATTTCTTAAAAGTCAATGACAGCACATGTGATTCTATTCTAAATTTTCTCGACTTCTATTTGCCTCTTTCTGTTAAGTCATATAGACTTTTCATGTCAAAGGTAGAGCTGTTGCTTTCTTCTTTTTTATCAACGAACATTTTTTTTTCTTTCTTTTTTGGTGAAAAGACATCATCTTCACTATCACTTTCTTCTTTCAGTGGAATAGATTTTTTCTTTTTGGTGGAAATGACTCGTCGTCACTGTCACTTTCTTTCAATGGAATAAATTTTTTTCTTTTTTTGGTGGAAAAGACTCATCGTCACTTTCACTGTCTGAATAGGTTACTATTCTTTTACTTTTAGCCATCGTTTTAGCTCTGACTGAAAAGGCAAAAATGTAGGAAGTGAGAAAAAACCTAACAATTTATAGAGTCTTTCGCTGCAACAATGTATAAATAGAGACGTTGGCTGTAAAAATCTAATCATTCTTCTGATCAATCTCAGTACAGTTGATACAAGAAAATAAGCAAGTTCAAGCTGCAAAATACATCACCGCTTAGAAAGAGGGTGTATCTGTATGTTAATCCATACACCCACGATTATGAGATCTGCGATATTCCGTCAAAGTATCAAGTTAAACATACGGAAACTACGTGGGATCATTTTTATCCGACCAACATTTAGCAGAAAAAGATGTTTACCGCATTAACAGATACAGAGTTTTGGATCAAGCGTCGGTCCACAAGCGATATGGGGTGAATGGCGAGAGAACAAATACTTGTTTTACGTGCAACAAAGCAGGACATTGGGCCAAACAATGCCTAGAAAAAGAAAAGCAGACAGGGACAACCATTTTTGTCTACGTGAATCCACACAGTCATGACATCGAATTTTCACCAGAGTATTACTATGGTGTCGATCTCCGACGCGTGAAATTCGTTGGTGTTCTACAATCATTCTGAAGTGAAAATACATGGGAAAAAAGTTCACCACAGGCTACATCATCCATTGAAACTCAGACCGTAGACATGCAGTCCGACAACACGGATGTCAGCGATACAGAGATCTGTAAAATAGCAGATGATTTAAAAACATAACGGAAAAATCTGCACAAACAAAATCTCATAGATCCCAAAAAAAACGAATTTTCTTCAGAGGAGACGCTTTCGATCAGAGAGGAAAAACCAGAAGATTTAGTGTTACTAGAAAAAATGCAGGAGGCTTGATCGGACGGAGCGCCTTGGTCGAAAGGAGAGGAAAACAGCAAAACAACGAAAAGAAGAAAAAACGAGTAACAAAGAGAACTGTTTTTGCAAATCAACAAAACACGGGGATAAAATCTGTCCAGATATGGTATTAAAAAACAATGAAAGGGGAAGAAAACGTAAGAGTAAATGTGAATCTGACATTCCGAAGAATAAAAGAAAACAGACTGAATGAAACACAGTTTTCAACACAATATTGAATTTAAACAAAAAAAGACTGACTTACTTTTCATTCATATGTCTTTTTACAGTTCATGACTTGTTTTTTCATTGTACATAAGTTCTATAATAAAAAACATAAAAATAATTATTTGTGGCTTTTGACTTTTTCTGACTATAACCTTTTTTGAGTGTAACTCTTCTGAGAGAGCAAATGACAATTTTGAAGAAAGAAAGATATTTTCTTGGTAAATGGTAGCTCTGAAAAGGGCTGTTTTTTAGCTAAATAACCTGTGTCCTTTACCATTGCAGTGAAGGATAGAGTTTATTCACTTTTTCTCGCCAGGCACAATTGTTTGTGGGCGGCACAAACTCCTTCAGACTAGGGTAAAGATTCCCCATCTGCACCATTAGACTGCGACTTCTCCAGTCGTGTCCCCTCCTGGCAAAGAACTCGCAAAGCGCCTTAAACTTGGCCATCTTTCTCTCCTCCTTTAGCCTTTCTTCTTCTCTTCTCCGCTGTTCCTCTCGTCTTTTTGCTTCTTTTCTTCTCTTCTTTCCCAAAAACAACTTGCGGAAGAAATTCTTCATCGTGAAGTGAAAATATCACGATAATAAAATAACGCTTGCTTTTATACCTTTTCAGGCGGATTGACCTACTTCGACTCTGAATTAACGATGTCCAATCGAATTCCACCACCGACATAACGAACGAATCGATTAGACAGCGTTAATTCAGCGTCGAAGTAGATCAATCCGCCTGAAAAGCTATAAAAGCCGGCGATATTTTCCATACATTCATCATTTTGACTCTCAGCTCTCGAGCAGTTCGGAAGCTAAATCAGTAATCAGAAGCAGTATCAATATGGAATACAACTTAGACGAATTCAACTTAGACGATTTCCTACCAGTGTAAAACAATGGAGACATTCTATCGACAGTTATAAATTCATAAATTATCAACCCAACGACAGTATTCAATCACCTTTTTGAAGAGGTGAAGCAGTTAAATTCGAAACAAGATTCTATGATGTATTGGATCTTAAAAGAACTGGAGACTTTAAACAAACATTTGGAGGAAATTAAAACTTTAAACACAAACACCGAGCAGCTGAGTAGAAACATTGAGACACTACGCCAACAGAGTCAGCGCATTTCGCCAGTTCCTGTGAAGATTCCTGTGGAGTTTGACTTTGATAAGGCCAATCTTTACAAATTAGTGGACTCTATCGTAGCTGTTGTAAAGAAAGAAAAACAGCCGAAGGAAAAATAGCCGAGAACCACAAAACCAAGAACAACAAAACGGAAATCAGTGGAAGACGATAGCCATCTTCACAAAACACAACGACTTGACCAAAGGAGTCCAAGGCCGGTACTGACAGGACAGGGCAAATACGGGAAAAACATTGATAATCTCGTTTGCTTCAAGATCCCGAAAAAGCCAAAGAAAAGCTGTCACTAGAGAGAAAACCATCCATAGGCGAGGAAACAAAACAGCCCTTTTCAGGCTAACCATTTACCATGAAAGATCTTTCTTTCAAATTGTCAGAAGAGTTACACTCCAAAGAGTAAAACTTAGAGAAAAGACTTAAGTCCAACTCAGTGCTGAGGGTTTCAACCTCTGTGGACTTTAGTCGTACAACGAGCACAAAACTGGTCGCTGGTCGTACGAGGTCTTCTGCTTTTATCCCATTAAAGGCCCAGTGAAATCCAAGATGGTGGAAAGTGGTCGCACTACGACCGTCTACCGACCAAAAAAGTGGTCGCTGGTCCTAGTTTGCCTACACGGGGGTAGGCAAACTAAAGCCAAATCTCCCTCAGGGTAGGCAGCCTGGGGCCAACCGGTCCATATTTGTCCCCAGGCTGCCTAACTATACTACTGATGTAATGGACTTGCGTTTTTTCACGTAATTCGGTAGTTTTTTTGCGGTGTCCTCAAGCAAACGATGTTCTAAATAGCGTATATACCACGTTGCAGACCATGACCGGCTTCCAACTCGTGTCGGGTCTTTGACGCAGCATATAATTCGAAATATCAATCTCAGATAATCTCTGCAAGTTATATCTACTGACTGCGCTAAATTCAGTCACTTTTCTTTTTAAAATTAGATGTCTATGCTGGTTGCAAATTAATTGCATCTGGGTGTCAACCGGCACGTGCCGTCTTCATTTTCCCACGGGGGTATCTCCCCGTCACCCCAGGGTTGATCTTGAAATGATGAGGAATCCGCCTGAAAATGATGCAATGTCCTGTGAAGGTATAATTCTGAGGAGCTACTGCACTTAAATTCGCACTTTCTACACTTCATACACTTTTCGGGAACTTTCTCGAGCTCACTCGAAGAAAGGTTCGTTTGTTTGGCTGGTCCCGGTTTGCACTTCTTCTCATACCTGTGTCTGTTCCAGTAGCTGGAAAAGAGTTTACTACAAAATTTGTAGGATGTTCGTTCCGTCTCCTTCGCAGTCTTGCAGTTATCACCGTGTCGTCTCAAACTAAAAGGGGTGGCAAACGTTTTTCCGCAAGTCTGGCAGAGGCGATCATCCGCAGTATTCGCTCTTTCCCTACAATAAAAAGTTAAAACGAAGTTTTCAATTGCTTAAGAAAAAGACACACGCACGCACGCTCGCAAGCATGGCGATTCAAGAGAAAAAAGTTTTTTTTTAAATAAGTTTTCAGAGCGCTTTCATGTCGTTTGAATCATCTTTAAATGACGTAGCATTGAAAAGAAAGGGGGTTTCAAATAAATTAACTACAAATATCAACTTACCTTTTTTTTTATTTCCTCCTTACAATCTTGATTAACGAGTTGTTCCTCCGTAGAGAACCTGGAGGCACAATTAAAACACAAACAGCCCATAATAGAGACGAAAAAAGTTTTTCTGGATGCTGGTGACCCCACTAACTATCGTCCAATAGCTCTTACTAGTTGTCTCTGCAAGACCTTAGAACGCATAGTCAACGACAGGCTTATCTGGTATTTAGAGAAAAACAACCTCATCGTTGATGTAGAGTGGATTTCGGCGCCAGTGTTGCACTATAGATCATCTGGTCTGCTTTGAAACCTTCGTCAGAGAAGCCTTTATTAATAAACAGCATGTAGTATCTGTCTTTTTCGACCTAGAAAGCGCTTGCGATACGACTTGGAAATACGGAATTCTTAAAGACTTGCATGACTTTGGTTTTCGAGGCCGTCTTCCTCTTTTTATTTTAACCTTCTTGGAAGAACGCCTTTTCCGCGTCCGAGTTGGTAATATTGTATCGGGAGCCCGTGAACAGGAGATGGGTGTACCCCAAGGATGTATTCTGTCTGTAACACTTTTCAGTGTAAAAATAAACAGTATTGTCAAGGCTATCTGTCCTGGTGACTGTTTCCTTTATGTTGAGGACTTCATTATATGCTTCAGATCTCGAAATATGAATATTATTGAGACACTGCAAACGTGGTCTGATGAAAATGGCTTCAAATTTTCCAAGTCCAAAACTAAGTGTATACACCTTTGCAATCCACGAGGTGTTCATCCAGACCCTCAGCTGTATTTGGACAGAACTAAAATGGAAGTCGTTTCTGAGTTTAAATTTCTTGGAGTCATCTTTGACAAAGCTTTCCTTCCTTCCTCACATCACTGCACTCAAAAAGAAGTGCAAGAAGGCTCTTAATCTTCTTAAGGTTGTGGCCCATTCTGAATGGGGAGCAGACCGTAAAGTCCTCTTGCGGCTTTATCGGTCTTTAGTTGGCTCCAAGTTAGACTATGGATTGATTGTATACGGATCTTCCCGTAAATCTTACTTGAAAATTCTCGATTCTATTCACCACGGAGGTCTTCGTCTTGTACTTGGATGCAGAACTTATCCCGTCAACAGTCTCTATATTGAGGCTGATGAATCTTTTCTTTCTTACAGGAGGGGAGAACTCTCGCTTCAATATCTTTTAAAACTAAAGTCGAATAGTTTTAATTCAACTCATAAAGTTGTTTTTAAACCTCAATAATGAAGATCTTTTTGAAAGGAAACCAAATGATCGTCCTCCATTTGGTATCCGCATGGAGCCCATAGTAGATAACCTTGGCATAGACACCGAGTCCATTGCCGACTATAAAATCTCTATAATCCCTCTATGGACATTAAACAGTGCATAATTCAGATTGGACCTTGCATCTGACAAAAAGTCTGTCACGGATAGAACTGTATTTCATGCTAGATACAACGAGATAAATGAGCATTATTTTTCCTTCAAACCAATCTATAGGTATGGATCTAAAGAAGGGAATTCTGTAACAGCTGCCGCTGTTTATGGACAAAGGAGCTTAAAGTGCCGCCTTCCAAACAACTCCTCTATCTTCTCTGCTGAAATCAAAGCAATTGATCTTGCCCTCAATCTAGCTGAAAGTTCTAATTCCAACCGTTTTATTATCTTTTCGGACTCTGTCAACATTACAGGCCCTTTCAAATCAACAACTTGAGAATCCCTTAATCTGTAGTTTACTTGAAGGGATCTAACAAATTTCTTCTACGAATAGATTGGTGTTCTGCTGGCTTCCAAGTCATGTAGGCATCAAAGGCAATGAAAATGCTGTTAAGTCGGCCAAATCTGCACTTAACCTTCAGATTTTGAAGTTCCTCACACTGATTTTAAATCCTATGTTTTAACACATATCTAATCTTCTTGGCAATCCCAGTGGGATGCTGATGTTTTCAATAAACTGCATTCAGTTAACTCATCCCTTGATGAATGGTACCCCGTTTACAGGTCTGTTCGTCGAAAAGAAGTGATAATTGCACGACTTCGAATGGGCCATTCACGCATCACACATTTCTGGCTCTTGACTAGAGATGCCCCTGAGTGTTTTCCATGCAATGCAACCTTTTCTGTAAAACATATCCTATTGGATTGCGTTGACTTTCAGCCAGTTCGTTCAAAATATTTCAACGTCGATAGTTTAAAAAATCTTTTTGATTTTGTCAGCGTTGAATCTATTATCGCTTTCATAAAGGAGATTGGCATTTACAATAGTGTTATTTACTCTTGAGTTTCTTACCTATCTTTTTACAATTTTCTGAACTCCTTTGACATTCAGTTTACATCTCCTTAATGGGAGGATTAGCCCTCTTTGGGGCATCTTATCTCATTGGAGACAGGACCTTTTTAATGGGAGTATATTGATCCCATTGGAGGCTACAATCTTACCGAGTTTTAACATCATTTCCAAGAAAAAGCAATATTACCAGTCTTACCTTTTAATCTACTGTTGAGTAGGCAGGGACTGCCCAGCCACTCAGTATCATATTTTATGCACATTATAAATGGACATATTTCTTTTTCATTTAAAAACTTCTTTTTATCAATCAAACATTGACTTCAAACCTTTTTATCACATTCTTAAATCTTATTATTTAAAACTTTTGAGATGCCCTGTATCTCGATAATGCCCTATATGCATACCTTTTAATTCAATTCTTTAACTGTCATTAACGTATTCAACTTTATTCAGTTTAAACAACTCCACTTTTATTAACTTTTAACACAGATATGCGCGCTAAATGACCAAAGCTGTAGATGCGCTATAAAACAACATTCATTCATTGACAAGTTTGGAGGAGAAAATACTTGCTAGCAGAAGTTTCTTTACTTCCTGCAATGTTTTCATTTTTTTATGGACAAAAAAGTCGGGATGTGTGGTAAAGGGCAAGAGACACAAAAAATAAAATTACAAGAAAGCCATGAAAATGACCCTCAACCGCTCGATTGATAAAAATAATTTTGTTTTTTTGGAACCCGAAAGATTTTTTTCCCCGATTATTTCGGAACTTGCTTAGTTTCGAGTGATAAAGACTTTTTTTTTTTTTTAACCCGAAAGATTTTTTCCAATTCTTTCGGAATTTGCTTAGTCTAGTTGTGTGGACAAATGATTGATGGAAAAGGAGTCATGTGCATATTCAGAAACTGTTTGTTAACTTTTGTTCTTTAAAGTTTCTGAAAATACAGCAAGTAAGCTTTGAGGCCATCACTGCGAGGAGTGCAATAAGTCGTATACAACTAAGGACTCTTTCACTCATCATATAAAAGCAAATCATTCGAACATAAAATATTCGTGTTCAACGCGCGAAAAGCCTTTTACATACAAAAATGATAAACAACGTCACGAAAAACCATGCATTAAAACAAGCCACCTCTGTCTAAAGTGTGACAAGCGATGTTCTTCGGCTTATGGCCTAAGACCCCCATGTATCTTGGCACGAAAAACAATCCATAAAAGGAGTAAGCGCAACAACTACATCAGATTCATCCCCTTGTCGATACTGTTGTCATCGTTATTCTAGAATTTAAATCTAGTCACGAGTTATACCTTCACAGTATGACGGAACATTACCAGACAGGAGGTTTCATGCAGCAAAGACCCTGGAACAATGACAATGCCCCGTGGAACCGTGAAGGAGATGATGATGATAACCTGCGTCAGATTTAAGAAGCTTATTCACCGTTGATTTCAGAACCACACAATCTAGGGCCAGTCCGATCAGTCGACAGTTTTCGCTTAGACAATAACGTTACTTTAATAGAGCTTTTGGATTTAGCAACTGAAATTTACAGAAGAGAGCTACGAGCATTTCGTCTCAATATCGTTTTGGAATAATTTTACAGCATAGACAAACGGGTCGATATCGATATTTTGTTCCGTACAACAACAACGGGATATTCCAACGCCAATTTTACAATTAAAACATAGGCGATTTAAATCGTCTTTGTTTGCGCAGAATAGACATTCTTGGGGAACTCTTGCGACATAGACCAAATACCAAATGGATACCGGTACTAGTCACCAACATTAATTGAATCGTCGTCTATACAAATTACCTTTTGTGTCAAGGACAATTACCATCATACCTTCTTCGAAAAAATAATTATTTACCCAGTACTGAAAAGTACACAAACTGAAAAAGAATTAATGGATAATCTGTGCGGCTTTCGCTGTCTTGCCCTGCACCGAGGTTACGATGTATAAGCTGTCGAAGATCCCAGCCGTGAATTTTACTATCAGTGGACTAACGAATCTGTCAAATCGTTTAAAGGGCCGAGTTTTGAAAACTTTCCTTATTTCGAAAAGCTTTTCAAAGTCAATATCTTTATAAATTATAGGTTTTAAGACGTATTGACCTATTCAAAGTTAACTTTTTACCCTGCAAAAAAGTTTTCTTCTTAATTATTACTATTCTATATCAATGTTTCACAGTACATGTCTAGATTAAATTTTAGATCATCTGTCAAAAAGACATGGGACATGATCCAAAACTAAATGGCAAAAACTCATCATTAAATGTTGGACACTTGAATGTTGGCGATGATGTCACCTCCAAAGCAGACATTGCAGATATCTTAGCTGACTCCTTTGCAGAGAAATCCTCTTCTTCAGTTTATTCGACAGCATTCTAGGAATTTCAAAACACTAAAGAAAAAAAAGCTAAATCTTAAGCCGGCTAACATTGAACATTACAATAAAGATTTCACTGTAAGAGAATTGAGGAAAGCATTAAAGAAGTGTCATGACTCTGCTTTTGGATGTGACATCCATTACCAGTTTTTGAAACGTTTACCATTTCGATCCCTCGACAGTTAACTTCGCATATTTACTCAAGTGTGGCATATTGGTATTCTCCCAGATTCCTGGAAGGAAGCTATAGTTAATTCTAATACCAAAGCCAGGTACAAACCCTGCCAATTATCGCCCTATAGCCTTAACAAGTTGCATTTGCAAAACTATGGAACGCATGGTTAATGACCGCCTTGTTTGGTTTTTAGAAAAGAACAAACTTATTGCTACCGTTCAAAGCGGTTTTCGTAAACAAAGGGGCACTCTAGATCATTTAGTTCGATTCGAAAGTTTTATTCGCGAAGCTTTCATTAAAAAGAAACTGGTTGCTTCAGTATTTTTCGATATTGTTAGTGCTTATGATACCACACGGAACTATGGAATCATGAACGACCTCCATGATTTCGGTATAAGAGGTCGCCTTGCTTATGTCATTTCTGAATGAACGTCAGTTTAGAGTCTGGGTTGGGAGATAATCTCTCAAACCCTCATGATCAAGAAATGGGCGTTACCCAGGGAAGCATTCTCTCTGTTACACCGATTGCCTTGATTGCGCTCTTGAGAATGTAGCAAGCCATAACATTTCTAAAGTTCCTTTATGGACTTCCAAAAGTCCAATTATCTTTACAATCTTGCTTCAGATAACAAAGCCACTACAGATACGATGATTTTCAAAACTATATTCCTTGAAGTCAAAGAACAATATACTCATGAAGAAATCCATACAGATGGTTCAAAAGATTGGGAAAAAGTTGCTTCAGTTGCCATCCTTGATGGTGAATTGTATCAGTTCCGGTTACCTAATAATTCGTCTACTTTCTCTGCAGAGCTAAAAGCGATTGAACTTGCCCTCAACCATATTCAACAAGATGGCTATTGGATATACATTATGATGCTCTTGCTCCATCCCTTACAATTCTTTGTTTTTATTGTTTAGTTTATAAGTGTGACCTATTCAAAGTTAACTTTTTGCCCTGTAAACCAGGTTGCTTCAATATTATGACTATTCTGTTTCCAAGTTTCACAGTATAACTGAAAGTAGATGCATAATTTCATATTAGGTGCGCCCAATATGACCTAAATTGTCGAGGGGCCATAAAACACCACCCATTTATTCATTTATTCCATAATTGTCGATCTTTACACAGGCATATTGAAGAAATAAAAAGAGGATCTAATACACATTACAAGGCTAATTTGTACAGGAGTGATGGTTATGTTAATGAGCAAAATCAGCAGACTTACCATGGTATAGTTTTGTATACTGGGAATCAACTAACAGATGTTTGCATTCGAAATGCATGTGGTTTGGACTTCAGTAATGAAACTGTCAGTTTATGTGGAAGACTAATTCAAATTGGAATTGTATACTGTCCACCAAAACTTGCTTCTTTTCACAATTAAAAAAAAAATTAACATATTCTAAAGCATTTTGACTAACCATATAGTTGGAGATTTCAATGTTAACTTAATGACACATGAAAGATTTTCAAACTTTGTTACTTCAATGCATAATTTAATTCATTACCAAACGACAAAATTTTATGCTTGTCCAAATCGAAAGCATTTGCAGACGACAAAATAAAAGTGATTGAAAATTTAGAATTTGTTTTGTGAAGGGTAGAAAACATTGTGGGAAAAGGAGAAAATGCTGGTAACCAGCAGTTTCTCCTTTTCCCACAATGTTTTCCAAAGGCTTCTTTCTCAGGGACGTCAAAAGTAGGGATTGTGTGGTAATGGGTTAAAGCAATTTGTTACCACTGCAATGATTACAAATCATTGTTAGACCATATTTACACTAACATTTGTGAAGAAATGAAATATTTTCAGCGGAACACTAGAATCTTATTTCTCTGAACATAAGCCAATATTTTTTAACAGTTAAATAAAACAGGAAAGAAGATAAATAATGGAGTAAAATTGTGAGGTAATTTATCTGTTAAAATATTGAACCTTTTCCAGCTGAATAAAATAACCTTTTCCTGCTGAATAAATTTCCAAAGTGTATATTTTTTTTTCTTTTATTAAGTTATATATATGAACTAGAAGGCCCTGAATATGCTCTACTGGCAGTCAACTTGATAAGGCTACTTTTCCCATACTGTTTGTTGGATTTTTTTCAAATCCATAGGGTTGAAGCTATTAATAAAATAAACTGTGCAAGTTTCACAAAAATCTGACTACACTTACTACTACAAATGCATATTGTATCGCATTAACAGGAATTTGAAATTTTCAACTCGAGATGGCTACTCTTCCTATATTGTTTATTGGATTTTTTTCGAAATCAATAAGGTTGAAACTACTGATGTGATAAACAGTGTGATTTTCATAAAAATCTGACAAGAATTGCAGACTTTATTGTGTAAACAAGAATTTGAAATTTTCAACTTGGAATGGCTACTTTTTCTATACTGTTTGTTGGATTTTTTTTTCAAAATCAATAGTTTCACTTGAATCTAGCAACAAATGCAGACTTTATCGCGTAAACAAGAATTGAAGCTATTGGTAAGATAAACAATCTGTGCAAGTTTCACGAAAATCTAACAACAAATGCAGACTTTATCGCGTTAACAAGAAAAAGACTAACGGACGGACGACGGAAACCCCGCCATGACATAAGCTCTGCTGGCTTTCAGCCAGTAGAGCTAAAAATGCTCATCTGTAAATAGATTCTGATCCACCATACAAATATTGGATGACATATATATCAAAAGTCAAGATCAATATCGGATTCAAAGAGCTCACTCTCCAAAAATCTGAAACACATTTGATTTGTAAATTACAAACACCATCTTAATATTTTTCAGTAATGAATCTCATTGAAAGGGGAAAAAACCGGACTGAGGATCATTGTGGCTGCTTTTGCAAAGCCATATAAGTATGCCGAAGAAAAAGAATTGTTGAAGTTCACGGTGGCAGATGGCACTGCTATGTGCCGAGCAGTTGTGTTTGACCGGAAGAAGTTCTCACACTTCAAGGAAAACTGTGGACTTTTAATCCACAATGCCATAATGAAGAAAATGAACTTGTTGTCACGACCCAAACCAGAGTGATCTCTTCAAACGCGCCAGATGTGGCAGCAGGCCAACTCCACCAGATAAAATAGCAATTTCAGATGCAAAGCAAAGCCCCACTCGAACAAGAGTCTCAATCAGGGGAAAGATGGTTAATGTTAAGTATGATTTAAACATCTCGGTTGTTTTGCTTCTAGAAGAAAAAGTGGATATGCTGTCACTCTGTAAGCCTGTGCATATGTACAGCAGTTCCAAGTTGGTATAAAATGTAAGTCTTTCAGGGTAGTCATCATTTTAATGCGTTTTATTCACAAAGTTTTCCAGATGGTCCCTTTCTCAGTGACGGGTTATTTTTATCCCCATAACTTCAAGTGTAAGGATATTTAATATCATTTTTTTATATATATGATTTCTTCGTCAGACGAATATTCTCCACATCCACAAGAACGAATTGCAAAAGCAGGAACTGCACTGGAAAAAGAAGTGTGGAGGATCAATGGAGATCTACAAATTGAACGATTAACAGTAAGTCACGATTCATGTTTATTTAGTCTAAGCTACTTTGTAACAGAAGCTCCCCACGCAAGTGTCAACGCTTAGCTGCAGGTGCTTGATAGTGAATGAAAGTTCCAAATCAAAAAGATGGAATAACTATATAAAACAAGAGGACCATGATGGTCCTATATCGCTCACCCGAGTACTAAGCAGTAAAGGTCTACAATCAAGATAAATACCAAATATTGAGGTTCAAGGCCAAATGATAATGAAACAAGAGTGGCAAAGTGTCGCAACATATGCCCATCCCAATAGCTGCAAAGGGCAGGCAATACGACAAACATGTTCACCAAGTCTCAAGTCAATTTGACATACAAAATATCAAAGCTCTCCAAAGAATTTTAAAGTTTTCCTTTTTTGTTCCCATGTTTAGAACTTGTTACCCCTTGGGCGGGGCCAGTTTTGACCCCTGGGGCATCTTATGAGCAAACTTGGTAGAGGTCCACTAGTAGATACCAAGATCAAAGCTCTGCAGTTTATAGTTTCATAGAAGAAGAATATTAAATTTTTCCTTTTTAGTTCCCATGTTTGAACTTGTGACACCCGGGGCTGGGCCAATTATGACCCCAGGGGCATCATAAGAATAAACTTGGCAGAGGTTTCAAAGATTTTGCAATTATTTTCTTTTTGGTTGCCATGGCAACCAGAATTATGGATGCAATTCAATCTCTTGAACAACTTTGGTACAGCTTCACCCAAGGAACATCCCTGTCAAGTTTCATCAAGATTGGCTCAGTGGTTTAGGAGGAGAAGATGTTTAAAGAAATTGTGGACGACGCACGACGGACATTGGGCGATCACAAAAGCTCACCATGAGCACTTCGTGCTCAGGTGAGCTAAAAATCTGTCTAGACTTATCTGCCTTGATGATATAAACAACTGCTCCAAGTTTGAAGTAATAACAGAAATATTACACAATACCTCATCGTTTCTGCGAAAAGTGCTAAGCTAAAAACTTTTATTTTCTACATTGCATTTGATTACACTTGAGGCTCACTAGCGTAATTTTGAAGGTTTTGCTGTATGCATGTAATACACTTGCTATGATTACTGCAACATTTCAATATCAGTACGATTTATGTCTATATAATGACATTTTCTTTTTTCAGATTGCGCGTATCCTCACCAAAATCGGGAAGATTGACACTATAGTCTCCCAAACGGAGAAGATAGAAGCTGTAATAAGGTATTTTTTTTTTTATGATCTGGTAAACTTCTTCTGAACTGTAATAATCATTTTTAGACATCTGTTAATCCGTCGATAATAGTGTTGGCTGCATTATTGGTTTGGTGTTTAACCCGACTTTCACGCATATTCCGATATTATCAACGTACAGCTGAGTCGAGAGAGATTAATCTTTAGTTATTAGAACTTTTTTTCGAGCAATATGAGAGAAGTAGGTAAAACAATAAAGGGAAGGTATTAGTTCTACTGTTATATGGTCTGTGGTATGAGCTGAGAGGTTTGTGCACATACGACCTCCCGATCCGAGGCAAGTCTTACTCCGAGGCATCGGGTACATAAATTAGAAAAAAAAAGTTCTTTAAGTTATCTAGCTCCGGTAGTAGATCAGATGTTAGCATCTTGAAGTAATCATGCAGGAGTTCGGATCCCGAATCGGCTAAAATTCTTTCCGGTATCTGAGAAAAGTCATTTGTCTGTGTCTTTTCAGTGAAAGAAAAATATAATAAGGCGAAAAATATAATGAGGCAAAATAGAACGTTTTCAAATTTTCTAAAAAAAAAAAACCCTATTTTTATGAGGCTTGGAAGGAATTACTTTTGACACATTGTGAGAAAAAATAGCAAAATGCTTGTAATGAACCAATTCTCATTTTATTTTTTTTCTTAGTCTGCATGGAAACCATAATTTCAACACCTCTATAATTTTTGTACTATAACTAAGTTGAACATCTCACATGAGAGAAAGGGTTAAAACGGGATATGCCGTATTCGGCTCAGTTTATCTATGGGGTCTGATCCTTTTTGACATTCTCCCGTTTTAGGCCTACTTGTAATTCACCCAATTTTTTTTTTGGAAATTATATTTTGACATAAAGATTGACTTAAATTTTAACACTTTTCATCTGACAGTGTGGCCCATGATCGGCCTGTATGTAAGTGCAGTCTGATCTTGGCTCAATTTGACCGATTATAATTTACGTGCATTTGAGTTCCATTTACCGTTACTGTACTATTCATTCTGTTATGAAGAATTTATTTATAGACAATGTGGATCATGGCCTGCATATTCATGTAGTTTGATTTTGAATCACTGTCTTTGATAATGTATATGAATTCAAATTACTGTCACCTTCACTCAGCCATTTAGAGATTTTTTTTTCGGAAAATATAACCTATGATCGGCCTGCATGTCGGTGTAGTTTGACCTCTGTTGACTTCTTTCGTTTTCGTGTTCTATACATTTGAATGTTATTAAGCTGTTTATTGTAATCCTTATTCTGCTATGTTGAACTACTTTGTTATGATTGTAAAAGATCGGCCTGCGTATACTTGCGGTCTAATTCTGTCGCACCATGTTCATTCTTTGAATATTTAGGCTTCATTCATTGCAAGTCTTACTCTACCATACAGAGCTATACTTACTTTTTCTTATTGAGCAATGTGTGATATGATTAGCCTGCATAGGGGTGCATTCCGATCTTTATTCTATATCTACGTTTTTGTTTTTAAGTACATAATAGTTTCATTCACTGTTCATTGTTTTTTTTCACTCTGCCATGTAACTATTTTGACATTTTCTTGTGGACAAGGTGTGGCGTGGTCGACCGATACATACGGACAGGCTGACCCCGGCTCATTTTCTCCGTACTTTGTCTTATGTACATACAATTTCCATTCATTGTTCATTGTTTCCATTATTTTTCTATGCAGAATTACTTTTTTTGACGGACAACGTGTGCCGTGGTCGACCAGTAGTATCTACATGCAGGTTGACCTCTGCTTTTTTTTTACGTTTTTGTTTTATGTACATGTAAGTTCCATTCAATGTTTTTTGTTCCCCTTGATTCGCTATGCAGAACTATTTTGACATCTTTTGAGGACACTGTGTTTGGCATACATGTTTACTCCTACCGCTTCCCTGAATTAGTTACAGACCGAAGGTCAAACCCAATTTTTGGGTGGCGGCCCGGTTTTTAGGTTTCAAATTTACGATTGAGATCCGCTAATAATGTATTGTGTAAAAAAAAAAAAACGTGTATACAGAAATATCCACTCTCGCACAATGTACACAAATTCTCTTTCAGTTTTTTTATCCTTTCTACTCAAACATTACTCAGAACACCCGAACATAGCATTCACCCATACAATGCATTTAACAGTAAACTATACTGGTTACAATGGAGAAATTAAAAATGATGATATATTAATAACTCTGATGCTTTTGATGACCGAATATAGGTAGTTTGAAAATTTGTTCCTACAATTGTCGTGGACTGAACAATACTAAAAAACGAGTTGATATATTCACACTCTTTAAAGAAAAGAACGTTGACATTTTATGTTTACAAGAGACTCACTTTTTTGAAGAAATTGAAAATAAAATTTATCAAGAATGGGAAGGAAATTGTTTCTTTAGTCATGGTAGTTCAAATTCAAAAGGAGTAGCTGTTTTGATAAAAAAAGGTACAGATCTCAAAGTTTTGGCATGCAGAAAAGATACTAATGGACAGTTTATTGCTCTCAATATATCCTACAGCGACAAACAAATTATACTCGCAAATATATATGCACCAAATACTGATAACCCTGGATTTTTTATAAATGCTTTTAGTCATATTGATTCTTTTGGAAAAATGGATAATATCATTGTATGTGGTGACTTTAATCTTGTTCTTGATAGCTCAATTGACTATGAAAACTACAAAGATTCGAATCATAACATCAATTCGAGAAAACTTTTAATTAAGATAATCAATGAAAGAGAACTTATGGACCCATTTAGACATTTGCATGGGGAGACTCGGAAGTATACCTGGAAACGCTTTTCATCTTTACAGAGAGGAAGATTGGATTTCTTTTTAACGACAAAAAGTTTAATTCCTTTACTCAGAAATTGTGATATAGACATAAGCTTTAGATCGGATCACTCTATAATTGTACTTGAACTACAGTTTTCTAATCAAAAACATGGGAAAGGATACTGGAAATTTAATAATTCATTATTAAATGACATAGAATATGTTAATCTCATTAATAAAAAAATAAATAATGTTATCCTGCAATACTCTTTACCAGTTTATAATAGAGAAAATATTATCAATATTGATCGCTCAGATTTACAATTCATAATAGATGATCAACTTTTTATGGAAACTTTGTTAATGGAAATACGGGGGGAAACAATCTCATTTTCTAGTTATAAAACAAAAGCAAAAAACCAGAGAGAAAAACATATTGAAAACGAAATTTCCTTTTTAGAAACAAATTTAAATGAAATGAATAAAGATAGGTTATCTTCATTACAATCAGAGTTAGAAAACTTACGAAAAGAAAAATTACATGGCTCTTTTATTAGGTCTAGAGCAAACTGGGTTGACAGTGGAGAAAAAGTGACGAAATATTTCTGTAATTTGGAAAAACAAAATATTGCATCAAAAACTATTCCCTTTATAGAAACAGAAGATGGCAATCACTTATTTGACCAAAGGGAAATCCTTAAAGAAGCAAAACATTATTATGAAACTTTATATAATGAATCAAATAATTTGATTGACGTCAATTTAGAGGATGACTTAAAAAACTGTACTTCAAATAAGCTAGACGAAAAGCAGAAGAAGGAACTTGAAGGACTATTACAATACAATGAGGTAACACATACACTCAAAAACATGAAAAATGACAAAAGCCCAGGAGGGGATGGTTTTACTTCCAATTTTTATAAGGTGTTCTGGAATAAGATAGGTCATTTTGTTGTAAGAGCATTAAATCACGCATTTATTTCTAAATCCTTTTCACCAAACGTTAAATTAGGAACTATAACTTGCATACCAAAAGATAATAAACCAAAAAAGTTTTTAAAAAACTGGAGACCTATCACTCTTTTAAATGTTCTGTATAAGCTTGCATCTGGGAGTACTGCAAATAGGATGAAACACGTTTTGGACCGTATCATATCAAGCGACCAAACTGGGTTCTTAAGAGACAGGTTTATAGGTGAAAACACAAGACTAGTCTATGACATTATGCAATATTGTGAAGAACATAGAATACCTGGACTTTTAATATTAATAGATTTTGAAAAGGCCTTTGATTCTCTATCATTTAATTTTATTGAAAAGACGCTTGAATATTTTAATTTCGGTGTAATGTTCAAAGAATGGATTAAATTATTTCTACACAATACTGAGGTATGCGTACAAATAAATGGTTTTCTTTCAGATTATTTCAAAGTCAGAAGGGGATGTCGACAAGGTGATCCCATATCCGCTTATATTTTCATCCTTTGCACCGAAATTCTTAACATTAAATTAAAGCACGATAGAAATATAACAGGACTAAAAATAAAAAAAGAAGAATATATCATATCACAATTTGCTGATGACACAACACTCTTTTTAGACGGTTCTGAAAAATCAATTAAAAGTACTCTTGAATTACTAGAAAAATTTTCACATATTTCTGGCTTGAAAGTTAATTTCGACAAAACAAAACTTATATGGATTGGCAGTTTGAAGTATAGTACAAGATCTATCAAGACGAAATGGAAATTAACATGGGGGGAAATAAAATTTAAACTTCTTGGACTGGAGTTCCATGTCGATCTAGATAAAATGATAAAGTTAAATTTTGAAAGCAAATTCAAAAGCATTAATAACACTATAAATTATTGGAAGAAAAGAAAACTAACACCAATTGGAAGAATAACTGTAGTCAAAAGTCTTTTATTACCTTTACTCACACATCTATTTATTAGTTTACCATCACCAACGAATGAATTTATGAAACAACTGAACAATACACTTTATGAATTTGTATGGGACGGTACTGCTAAAATTAAACAAACTGTCTTCATAAAAAAGTATATGGAAGGAGGTCTAAACATGATTGATGTCAATAACTATAATAAAAGTATGAAAATTAAATGGATAAGAAAACTAGTTGCTTGCGATAAAAGTTGTCATAAATTCATGAATAATGTAATTGACACACACAAACTATTTAATTTTGGAATGATGTACTGTGAAAAAATTATTACCAACATAAGAAATGATTTCTGGATCGATGTTTTAAAATCTTTTATGGTATTTATCTCTAAATGTAGTTTTACAAAATTGCTGGATGTAGTTAACATGCCTCTGTTTCTTAATAGCAATATTTTGGTAAATTCTAAGCATATTTATAACAAAATATTATACGATTGTGGTATAAGATATGTAAAGGACTTGTTAAATGTAGATGGAAGTTTTAAAAATTGGTTGGACATAAAAACAATGACTAGAAACAAAGTGAATTTTTTAAATTTCTATAGCATTACAACATCAGTTAAAACTTTCCTTTCAAAAAATCACATTTTGATTAAAAAGGATGCTTTAAAAGGATGTCATAATCCTTCTATTAATTGCTATTTCTTTCATATGCTTACTAAAAGTAACATAAATAAACATGTTTATAACACTTTGACACACAACGATGAAATACCTTCGAGCAGAGTTAAGTGGGACTCATTATATAACAACATAAATATAGATTGGAAGCAAGTTCATAGAAATGTGTTTAAATGCACAAAAGACACTTATACACAGTGGTTTCAAACAAGAATAATACATAGAATAATTCCAACAAATTCTCTGCTTTTTAAAATGAAATTGATAGATACTAACTCATGTACATTTTGTAAACGATATGAAGAAACTATTCTACATTTATTTCATGACTGTGAACACACCAAATCATTGATTAATAATATAGCAACAATTTTAAGTACTTTTGACCATACACTTCAAATTGATAGTCGAACTTTACTTTTAGGCACACGTACATCAAACGTACCATTAGACAGGCTACTTTTAGAACTTAAGAAATATATTTATCACTGTAGGAATAAACAAAAAATACCCTCAATGATCGGCTTTAGAAATACTTTAAACTTAACCTTGAATATTCATAAATGCACAAACACACATGAAATTGACAAATGTCACATGACATTTGTGGAACATGTTTATCAAAGTCTCCTATTGCCAATATAGTGTACAGATAGTAAATATTAACGAATTTCTATAAAATTTCTGAAAGATTTCAGTTTCTTTACTCCTTAATCACATATCCACTCACCCACACATACTTACATCTATTTCATGTTTTTCTACCCTGATTTCTGATTTTCTCTCTCTCTCTCTCTTAATAAGGCCACATTCAAGTGATGGAACAACTTTACAAAAAATACAATTTTTGTTAGGCATATGAAACATCTTTTGTTTAAGAGTATACTAACAAATTATTTAGAAATCTACTAACATTGAATTGTAAGGTATGGTGGGAGATGGCCACGACTCCCATCATACCAGATGACGTGGCTAATAAAAGTCTAAAAAAAAAAAAAAAAAAAACCCTTTGCCAGACAACGTCGACTTTTGAAATCGTTATAAAAGAGAGCTTTTGAAAACAGTGTAGGAAGAGGAGAAAGTGTTAAAGACATTTAACCCTTCGGTACACAATGCCGACTGTTGGCAACCTTATAGAAGAGATCTTTTGAAAAAGTAGGAAGAGGAGAAATGCAGCATTTTGTCCTCTTCCAACACTGTTTTCTTCCTTATGAAAGACAAAATTACATGTCCATATATGCTTTCAATTTGGACAGGACTAAAATTTTATTGTCTGGTAAAGAATTGATGCAGAAATGTGAAAGGTGTTTATACCAATAAAAGGGTATATATATATATTTAACAACACTATTGAAATGTTTTAATTCTGTTTCAGTTGGAGCCTGTTGTAAGACTGAGACGTTTAAGTAATAATGAACCAACAACGAATGACCGATAGTCCGGTCTGTTAACTCGATTTTTTGGCAAAATGTTTACACTCCGGACGAAAGCAACAAATTTTGCATACAGTTAATAGACATCATTCCGAACCATTTGCGCTTGGTGTGCCCGATTTCAGTGGCCTAGTTCATTAATTACTGCCTATTATATATTCGGATAGATGTAGTGTCCGAATACTCTTCCTTTGTATTTTATCAGATCGCATATACTTGTATATCACAATGATTTTATCACTGAGGTCGATCAAAACGCTTTCAAATTTAAGAGAACTTCATCTTTTTTATCGGAAATTTGTTTTTTAGTTACTTTGTAGGTGGATTTTAGTTTATTTTCAGTAATATAGATATGAATAAATCCGAAATGATACCCGGAATGGGCATTTTTAGTAATTTTTTCACTTTTACATTAAGTTCCGAAAATTTTGAAAGGTCCAAAAAACCTACAACGGCTGTGCCGGTAGATTTATTAATCACCTTTTTCGAAGATACACACAAAAAAAGATGTCGTTTTATCAATCTTTCGGTAGACTTCAGAGAGTAAAGCGGTACCATAAGCGCTATCTCCTGTCGGGCGTGTTGATAGAACTTTTTGTATGCAGACTGCATTAACCCTCAGGCTGCCAAGCGCGACTCAATGATCTTTTGCAGACAATATAGACTAAGATCAGACTACGAAGAACGTGCAATCTGATCCTAGATCATCTACACTGTCCGATACGGAGATATTTTTCCTCGAGATATTCCTCTGAAATAACATTTGGGATTTCACGATCGGCTTTAAAGTGTCATTTAATTAGTAGGATAAGGTTTAATAATTTGAAAAACAAATCCCCCCAGCCCATTCCGAAAGAAATAAGTGCAAATATACAGTTAAACTGGGACCGCTTAAATCAGGTTACATATAATAATGCATTTGAAAACAAAAAAAAAAAATGTTCGGGCAGAAAAATGCATCTGTTAGGGCCAGTAATTAGAACAGACTTATCCTCTGTAACAGATTTTAACTATTCCAAACCTTTACAATTGATATCAACGTAAGGCTGAACGGGATAAACACTTAATTATGACACTTGTGTGTTAGTCGGTGCTCGAACTTTTGTTTTTTCTAGAAGGAATTTAATGGTAGGTTTGAGATTTGAATTGAATTTTGTTATTACGATAGTTAATTTATAAGGTAGTTCAAACAGGAACATGACAAAAATACAACTATAGAGATTTTAAATGTTATTTCAAAGTCAGGATTTTCGCTGTAAATTGAAAATGTATAATACCCCAATTTTTGGTAAATAAACTGTCTCTGTCTATTTGCAGATACTGGAACGGTTTTTTAAAACAAAAATTATTATTTTAATAGTTTAAACCACCTATTCCTGGATTTCAAGCCAGTACGTTAAAAAACTTAGCCACGGAATTCGGCAAACAGTAGTTGATCAATCAGACATGAAAATAGGAAAGGTCTACTGCAGTTTAAATAATGTTTTTTTTCTCCCTTTTCCCCAATTTCTTACAATACTGAATCTTTATTAACTCTTTACCAAACGAAAATTTGAGACTTGCCCAAATTACAAGCCTTTGCAGACAACAATTTGAATCTGACTTGAAAAAATGAAATTGTTTGTAAGAAGGATAGCAAATGGAAAGGGAGAAAAAAGAACTTTATCACTTTTCTACAACATTTTTAAAAACTATATTTCTCAAGGTCGTGAAAAGCTTGTGTTATGCGGGATAGGGTTTTAAATAGTTACGGTGAATGTTTTCACCCGACGACGTCCTTATACTTAGCATATGGGGACGGACAAAAGTCCACTGGACAAAAGCCCACTGGGCAAAAGCTCACTGCTAATTTTGACAGAGAGGACAAATGCCCACTGCTTATAAAAAAAGTGTATAAAAATATTTTTAATCATTTTTGTAGAAAAAAAAAACACAGAGATTTAATGATCAGTATGATCAAATTGATTTTCTTTCTTCTCAATGTTTAATTCTCTGCAACATTTCCCATTCTTATAACAACCATGTGAAAGAAGAAGAAAATGCTGCTTATCGGCATTGTCTGCTTTTAACATAATGTTTTCTCCTTTTTGTAGAGACAAGTCACATAATTTATACGAAACTTATTAATTCCATACATGATTAGAACTAAAAGTTCTACTGGGCTATTGTCCCAGTGGGCTTTTGTCCTAGTGGGCTTTTGTCCAGTGGGCTTTTGTCCCATTGGGTTTTTGTCCTACACCCAGCATATGGAGACGATAGAATAAAGGTGGTTCAAATGGTTGTAATTGTCCTTGAAAAAATAAAACATATTGTTGAAGCTGGAGAAAGATTCCTTTTTTTTTTTCCCAATATTTTCTCTCACAGTTTGAACATTCATTTTTCACAGAAGTTTTTGAACTTTGCTAATTTTTTTTTGCGGAGGGTGGGGCGGTGTTGAGGTTGAGGATGTGAGACAAAAAACAGAAAGTGAGACAAATCAGCACGTCTGCCCCCTTTTTTCCGGGTCGCTAAAACACGAAATACTTTGGTAAAAGGTAAAATAGCGGTCCAGTGTCTTCAGAGAGACAGGGACAGTCCATTTACTGATTTTACAGCACTATTATCAAACCGTCTTTGTTGCGATTTCAGGCATGTTCCTATTGACGAATAACTTCATGTTATAGATCATGACTGTGTGTGTGACAAAAGAAACGTGGCTTCAGATCAAATTTCAAACCGTTTTGAAACCCCATACTGTTTTCACAAAATATTTATTCAAACCTCATTTTGAGCAGTTAAAGATGTGAAAAATGGGTAAAGGGTTAACTCAGTTGATCTCGGTATCGCACTGCAGGGTGGGTGACCTTTAGAAGACTTGTAATGTACTGTCTTCTTACAGATTTCCAAACATGTGTCACATTAAACTGACTCTTTGTATCTTTTGTTTCATATTAATCTACCCGTGTGGTGATCATTAATGGACGGGATTTTGAATTATACACAGGTTACAGAGGGTTCATTCTTAGTCTCTATATGCTCTTTATTTTAATACGATCTCATAAAATGCATATTTTGTCTGTTCATGATTACTTTTTTCAAAAGCAATATCACGAAATATTACTAGATTGTGTTAGAATTGATTTCCTGTAGATTTTTTGCTATGTTATTTTCTTTTCAGTTGTGAATTTGTCCAAATTTACAGGGTGAAAAAAATGATTTAATTGGATAAAAAGAAAATATGCGTTATATCAAATGTAATCGGCAAATCGTCTATGGCATTGTATGCGGAAATCTGAAGGAAATTTTATTTGTCCTGCCCAAATTCAAAGGAATCCTCTACGCGAAATTCAGTCAGTTCTTTTTAAGTATGTAAAGTGCGCGCAAATGACAGGCAATTGGACGGACAGATAAACACACAGATACAAAATACATATAGAATATTCATAAAATCAATCCCCAAATCCAGCTGTGCCTTTAAAATAGCAAAATACATCTAAAACACCATTTTTGTCGATCATACGCTGTGACTAAACGGGAAACAACCAAATTACTGTTCTACATAGGAAGAGTATTCGGACAGTACAGTTATCCGAATTTCAAATCGCAATAAAAATTGATCTAGGACCTTAAAATCGGGCACACCCCTTTTTTTCGTTTTAGAAACGTATTGTTTACATCATATAAAATTTTCACACTTTCGTCCGGCTGGTAAACATTTTTGAGCTAACAGACCGGACTACGAGTTAAAGTTTTAAAAAGGTAACCATTTTACATGATTATGAAATGTTTTCAAATTCAGTTCCTGATGAAAATTACTTTATCTTTTAACACAACAACAAAATATAGACTTCCTCAAATGAAAAGCATTACATGTAAATCAAGTGTTTCTGATTAAGTAGAAAAGATTATGGAAATAAATTGCGAATGATGCACATTTGTTCTTTTCCCACAATGTCTACAAAACCCTTTTTTTCAACATCATAAAACAAACGCTTAATCGATAAAAGTGAAACAAATTTTTATAAGGAAGGAAGTTAAATAAGTACTGCTTAGAAGTAAAATTTAATCACAATCCAGAAAGACAACCAAAAGTGACTATGGGATGATACAAGCACTTTCTGTGCACCTGATAAGTGAATGGAATAACGAAAATACAACTAGTTAAAGAACATGTTCAATGGAATAACAGAAAAACAACGCAATTACCCATTGCAATGTGCAATAGCAGCATTCGCCGTATACGTCACAAATCCTCATGAATATTAAGTACTTGGTCACGTGATCCGACCTCATACAAACAACATGGCTTCTACACAATCCTTCTGTAGAATTGATCTTACTCCCGACGACGTTCCTGGCGCAAATCTGGACCCAAATGGGTTTGAAAAGTATGGAAACGTTTCCTTGAAGAGATGGCTTGAATGCAGAGGCCTTAAAATTACTGGCAATCGTTCCGATCTCATTCAGGTGAGTGAAAACAGCGTCTGTTCGGATACGTTAATCTTCGTACCCTCTCGTCTCGATACACCGTTGATTATTAAAACAAAGCTTAATCAAGCGCATTTTTTATTTGCTTGTAAGGAAAAGTAAAACTTTGCTTTTAATTATTTAAATCTGTGAGATATATTCACTTGGCTTTTTAAATATTGACGGAAGAATGTACATCGTAGACAAAGCTTTTGTCTAGGGAGACGAACGAGATGCGATGTGTCGGCAGAAGGCATCCAACCGATCAATTTCTGTTGTTCGATCGTGAACTAATTGTCACTGTTAGCAAAATTATTAGAAGTGAAAACATCATGCTTTCCTTTATCAGTAGTTGTAAATTTTGGCTGTAGTTTTTCTACGTATGACAATTTATTTCTTAACTGTTACAGTTTTTTTTTTGTAACCATTGACCCTGTAATAAATAGTTAATAAATGCATTTTCGTTCTACTTTTCAGGTGTAAAGATGCCGTAACAGCTGGAAAACTTGACACCATTGATGTCACCATTGATGATGGGAAGTGGTTCCGCATTAAGGATGAGAAAATTAAGAAGGAGAAAGTTGGCTCTGAAGAAATACTTGCAGTTCCTCCTATCACTGGATGGAAGCCCTTTGCACCGGAAAGTGTTCCTGTAAATTTTAATTATGGACACATTTACCACTATTTATTGGAAAGCATTGTTTTGGTGGGTGAGACAGGGAGGAAAGAGGACACAGATCTGTCACACATGACATCAAAACCTCTTACAAAGGGGGAACAGTATGTAAAGAGTGGGAATCTGAGGGAATTAATGGGCTGCATAAACAGAGGAAATTACTATGTTAAAGCAAAGGTCGCTGCCTCCATGAAAAACGAATTACGCCATGTTAATGTCAGTATTTCTGGCATAAGTGGTGCAGTACTAGATGCAAGTTGCACCTGTCCTGGATCTGCTCTAGGTCGATGCAATCATGTTGCTGCTGTACTTATCAGCATCAATAGACATTGCAAAGACTTAGAACAGGATTCGAAATCGTGCACAAGTAAACCTTGCGAGTGGAACAAGGGTAAACAAAGCAACAAAACCCCTGGAAAGGTGAATGAAGCAGAGTATCAATCGTATAAAACCAAGCGTATGAAACTCAGCAGCTTTGATCCCAGACCACCTCATTTAAGGGGCAAATCTGTGACTGGTGTTAATAATTTCATCAGAGATATGAATTACACAGATTTGCATAAGAACAAAGTGTTTATGTGGTCTACATTGTTTTCACCCACTTTCCAAGACTATGACATGTCTGATGAATGTAAAGGTATTTTAAGAACTCGGGTTTGGGACCCTTCATTGCAACTTCAAGAGGAGTGGAAAGAATATGGTAAAGACATCTACATGATTCCAGGAACAGAATCTCAGGCAGATTCAGATGAATGGAAAGCATGTAGATGGTTCCAAATAACTGCATCAACTGCAAAGCTAGCTAATAATTTAGGGAGCCTGTTACTTTCAACTGATGTTCAGAAAATTGAAAGTAGCAGATTCTCTTCATTTATCAAGAACCATGTATGGAAAATGAGCCCTTTTCAGTCCTCAGACATGTCATATGGTTTAGAAAATGAGGATCAAGCCAGAAATACTTATGAGAAATTAAAGTTGAAAAAAAGTCAACCAGAAATTAAAGTTGAAAAAACAGATTTCTGGGTTAACAAGCTGTAGCCCGAGCTTGGATGCAGCCCAGATGGGTTTGTGCTGGACCCAGCTGAGCAATTCAAACACAGGCTTGTAGAAATAAAATGTCTGAAAATCTTTAGTACAATTGCACCTCAAAATTTGTTATCAAAAGTAAATGATGGAACGGTAAAGAAATCCAATTTGTATAATTCTTGTTTCACTATCCCTGTTGATGAGAATTCAGTTCTAAGTCTAAAACCAAACCATTCTTATTATTTCCAAATTCAGTTGCAGTTGGCCATAACAGATCGTCACTGGTGTGACTTTGTATTATGGTCACCAGTTGGAAAGCCTGGCATTGAAAGGATTAGACGAGATGATCAACTTATCTCAAATATGATACGCAATTTAAAAGCTCTATGGCATAGAGTGGTTGCTCCTGAATTGTTTGAAATGCGAGTTCCTCGGAAATTGAATCCATTTCTTTTGACAGATTGATTTCAATTAGTTGACAAAATGATAATCCTTTAACACACAAGTGATTCAACAGTGAAACTTCTGAAAAGATTACAGGAAAATAAGAACAACTGAAAACCAGCATTTATAATCCAATGTTTTCAAAAAGTTTCCTGAAATAAATCACTTGTTCTGACTATTTTTGTCCTCTGTACATATATTTCTTAACTCTTTCCCTCACCATCCCAACTTTCAATGACCCTTTGAAACAAACCTTTTGATAAAAAAACATTGTGGAAAAAGGAGGAAATGCCGGTAAGCAGAATTCTCTCCTTTTCCCACAATGTTTTGTACACTTCCCTAAACAAAATTCAATGTTTCAGTTACATTCATTTTGTTGTCTGCAAATGCTTTCAATTTGGACCATTCTAAAATATCTTTGTTGGGTAAGAGTTAATTATATTTTGTATATGAACAAGTCTTATCTTTATCATAAATCTTGCAGTTTTGCAACTGAGAAGACTCAATGTTTAACAAATGAGAAACTTGGAAAATGTTTGTATCTCTTTTTTATTATTATTATTATTCATATCTATATGTAAAATATTCATCTTTAACCCACCTTGGGTTCCATCATAACAAATCAAAGCTGGGTTTTAACACCCTAAGAGAGACAACTTTTTGAAAAGCTTGAGGAAAGGAGAAAGTGCCAGTTACCAGCATTTTTCGTTTCCGTATTTATATTTTCTTGTGTTTTTGACCATCAAATTTCATTCATTTGGAAACATTTACCTGGTTATATGTAAATGCTTTCACTGATAAAGGAAAATGCTGGTAACCAGTATTTTCTGCTTTTCCGTCAATCTTTTGAAAAGCTTTGACAGAAAATTATCATACAAGAGAAAGCATAGGATAACATACATTGAAAAATACAGTAATTCAATCCTTTTATAGCAATGTTTTATGCATTTTCTGATAACTTTTTTTCACTGGTTTGATCCCGGGCTCAGCCAATATTCTTTAGCAAAGATTGATGATGGCCATTGCCACAGGATTCATTCATTCCTCTCTCACCCTGTCCATTGCTTTGATGAGGGTGATGTGGGAAAGCAGCTAGTGGCTTGGACAGTATATTATGCAGAGTTATGGTAAAAAAGAAAAAGAACTCATGGATAGATGCATTGACTCAAATGGTGCAATTTCTTAGGTAGAAAACATAGTGGGAAAAGGAGAAACAAGAGGGCCAAAATGGCCCTGGATCGCTCACCTGAATTTTTGAGATGACCATAGTCTATTTTTTTTTTTTTTTTTTGAGGTATTGAAACATTGGAACCAAATTTATAATTTTGCCTAGCAATTTTCAAAAGGTCACCTGTAAAAGTCATTTCAAAATCTGACCATCAGTTTCAAACAGAAGAATTTTTAAGAATTCTTCATTTCTGTATAAGAGCAAGTAGCCCCCATCCACAAGAGCCATGTTTCTTGATTGATCAAAATTTATGAACAACTTTTGAAAAGGGTCACCCAAGGAACATTTCGGAGTTTCTTTTAAAATCTGACCAGGGGTTTCAGAGAAAGAGAATTTTCAAGAATTTCATCATGTCCGTTAGTGCAAGTAGCCCCCATTCACAAGTGCCATGTTTCTTGGCGGATCAAAATTATATGTACAGCTTTTGAAAAGGGTCACTCAAGGAACATCTCTGTCAGATTATTTTAAAATCTGACAACGGGTTTCAGAGAAGAAGAATTTTCAAGAATTTCTTCATTTCCATATAGTGCAACTAGCCCCCATTCACCAGAGCCATGTTTCTTGGCCAATCAAAAATTTCGTTAACAATTTTATAAAAGGATCACGAAAGGAACATCTCTGTGAAATTATTTCAAAATCTGTCCAGCCATTTCAGAGAAGAAGAAATTTCAAGAATTTCTTCATTTCTGTATAGCGCAAGTAGCCCCCATTCACCAGAGCCATATTTCTCGACCAATCAAAATTTCGCGAACAATTTTAGAAAAGGTTCACCCAAGGAACAAGTCTGTGAAATTATTTCAAAATCTAACCAGCTGTTTCAGAGAAGAAGAATTTTTAAGAATTTCTTCATTTCTGTATAGTGCAAGAAGCCCCCATTCACCAGAGCCATGTTTCTCGACCAATCAAAATTTCGCGAACAATTTTTGAAAAGGGTCACCCAAGGAGCAACTCTGTGAAATTATCTCAAAATCTGACAAGCGGTTTCAGAGAAGATTTTTTAAGAATTCCTTCATTTCTGTATAGTGCAAGTAGCCCCCATTCACCAGAGCCACATTTTTTGATGGATCAAACTTTCACGAACAATTTTTGAAAAGGGTCACCCAAGGAACATATCTGTGAAATTATTTCAAAATCCAACCAGCAGTTTCAGAGGAGAAGATTTTTAAAGAATTTGCTAAAAAATTCCATTTGGTTGCCATGGCAACCAGAGTTTTTGATGGAATCAAATTCTGCAAACAATTTTTAAAGAGGACCTCCTAAGGAAGATTCCTGCCAAGTTTGGTCCAAATCCGCCCAACGGTTTAGGAGGAGTTGATGTTTAAAGAATTGTTGACGACGCACGACGGACACCGGGTGATCCTAAAAGCTCCCCTTGAGCACTTTGTGCTCAGGTGAGCTAAAAAATATAGTGCAGTAATTTAGACATGAAATAGTAATTTTCTCACATATTGTCACCTACAAAGATAATGCATGCAATGAAAAATTCACTTTACAACTGGCTCTTGGAAATTTACTAAACAAGAGGCTACAAAAACAAGCTGATCAGCAATTGGCGCTAAAGTAAGAGGAATTTTGCTAGACAATAATTTGAACTTTTTAATTCTTTCAATAACTCTTTCGACATGAATTCTTGCTTTAGCAATACGTCTCGTTTTAAGTTCTTCTTGTGCTGTGAACTTATTACGTTTTCCTAAAAATGGTGGAATGTTGAGTGAAGCTTGCCTTGTCAGAAGCAAGTCTTCAATAAGGAAACCCCGGTCGGCTAAAACCATATCCCCTGGAATTATGAAATCTAAAAATCCACTTTTTTCAACAATAGCCCTGTCACTGATTGAGCCTTCAAAGAGGTCAGAAACAAATAAATTGATCTATTAGGGGCCACTGCTATTAGACTTTTATATGTATGGTGATTTTTATATGATGAGTAGAGATTTCCTTGATGCCGGAAGTCCCTTGGCATTTGAACAAAACATTCTGTGCAATCAATAATACATCTAATATTTTTGAAAGTTTTAAATACTTGTGGTAAATATTCCTTAAAATGTTGTCTTTTCGTAAACATGTCTGTGCGATAATCACTGAAATGGCAGTAAAGTAATTGTATCCAAGTAGTAAAAATGGTGCTAATGGTCGATGTAGAAATTCCAAAAAAATGTGAAAGCGACTGCAGATTGTAACCTCTCCTTAAGCGTACAAGGGTCATAAATAACTCTTCCATTGGTTCAAATTTGCGGTTACCCGTTTTAGTTTTTTCTTTGGTATTCTCACCATCCCAATAAGTTAAGTTATAAACAGATTCTCCTAAAAAATTAAAAAGGGCCACAAAATGGTAATAATGTACACCAGTAAATAATTTCATCTTTGAATCATCATTTTTGACACTGGTCAGTGATAATATAGGAGTAGAATGATTTCTAGTGTTGCCAGTATCCATATTTGTTAATTTAGATTCGTTACGGAGAATCATGTTTTCAATTTTTGCATTTAGGAAATTTTTATTGAAAATGGTCTGGCTTCCTGCATCTTTCATGTGCTTCTCATCAGTCTGAACACTTTTATTTTGTCCTTTACTCCGGCTGTCTTCTAGTGATTGGCTACTCTCTTCTTGCTGCAATGAATTCAATCATTTTACTTAGTTTGGTACTAAACATCGCCCTAACATTTTTTTCTACCTATCTTTCAGACAACTACAATTTTTCTAGCAAATGCTATAACCGTTTTCAAATGCCTTCTATTTGACCAATATTATCTAAATTTTGTTCACTGCCTAGAATACTGCTCATGATTTCTTTAGAGATCTTACAATTTTATAACATGTATTACTGTAAATATTAGTATGGATATTGTGTATTGACAAGATTCTTTTGTTATTTATCAAAAGTAATAAGAATGATAAATATCTACTTCCTATCATTTGTTCCGTGCAAGAGTTCCACTTGTAGTCATTGCAGTTGTAGTCAAAGCTTGTGCTCCTTCCAACAGCCAAATGTCCTCTGTCTTTCGCTTTTTCATTCCAATATACTTTTCTCACAACGTTTTCAAAAGGATTATTTAGGATCGTTTCAACTTAAGATTGAGTGGTAAAGGGTTAATTATGCTTGTGAATATTTCCTCGGCCAAAAATGGATGAAAACATTGTGAGCTTTTACAATTTTTCCTGCTGAAAAGGAACTCATAATAGCGAACTTATATTTGAAAATATGAATGTATATTCAACCCATTACCAAACAACAAAATTTTAGACTGGTCCAAATTTAAACAAATTGCAGACGACATTTTAAAAGTGCATTATAATGATAAATAAGTGGCATATGGGGGTAGAAAACATTGTGAGATAAGGAGAAATTGATTGTTACAAGCAATGTCTCCTTTTCTCACGTTTTCCACAGCTACCTATCTTCAGTGTGTCAAAGTGCTGCATTGTGTGGTAAAGGGTTAAGTGGGAGAAAAAAGATATTGATCTATATGTATAAAATTTAGTTAAGTGAAATGAAAGCAGCATACTACCATAATAGTATTTGTATAGGAAAAGAAAAAATATTTTGGATAAAAAAAAAAGCAAAATGCTGGCTACCAGTATTTTCTTCTTTTTCCACAATATTTCCAAAATCTTATTTTCACTTTTCAGGCAGTCAGAATCTCAATTCTACAGTTGGCATATAAAATTCAAATGAAATAAAACATACCATTGAATTAGACTGCTTGGGTTCTTGGGTAGACAATTGAAGAAGGCTTTCTGCTGCAAGTATTACGTCGACTATACTGACTTGCAATGGCTTGCTTCTAGGAGTTGATAATGAATGAATGAATGAATGAATGAATGAATGAATGGGGTTTTATGGCCCGTCGACAACTTAGGTCATATTGGGCGCACTTACATATAAAATCATGCATCTACTTTAAATTATACTGTGAAACAGATGAGAAATAATAAAGAAGCAACCTTGTTAACAGGGTAAAAAGTTAACTTTGAATAGGTCAATAGGCCTTAAAATGTAATACTTATAAATTAACCAACAAAATAAATAATGAGAAACAGGGCTTCCCTATTTACTCAAACATTTTAATAGAGCTCCCTTAAAGGACGATAAACACTGTTTGTTTAAGACCATTAGTAAAAATTGAAATGTCAAAAAGTAACACTATATCTTCTTAAAAAGGTTAACTTCTTTCAGAAAATCGAATAGTGATTCTAATTTCACAGTATCAAACAAAGTTTTTAAATTGTCAACATGAAAGTATTTATCCCTGTACGGTGCAAGATCTGTGCATCTAGGAGTTGGTGCTTTTCTCTTTCTTTGAAACCTTCTGACCTATACAAGTAAAGGAAATTTTAAAGTCTAACCAGAATAACCACGTTATGGGTTTTAGTACAAGTAGAAAACCAAAGAAATTACAATTCAAACGAGGTACTTCCAATAGCAATCATTGAACAATACACGTATACGTGCCATGCAAGTACGAGAGACCGCGGTGCCGTTCTGACTAACCTATTCATCGGTTTGCAGCAAAGCTGGAATGGGATCCGGGTATTCTACAGTCGGGCCTTTTCCTCCAACAAAGTGCTTCCTGCATATGTAAGTGCATCTTTTTATTTTTTGCACATTGAAGTCATTAACAAGTCTTCCATAAGCCTTGATCCAGCGTTCACAAATTTCCCGTTTCGTAGTCGGCTTCGGGAAAGGAATGAAAAATACATCTTTCATGCCATCACGATGTCTGTACCTGGTATCGCTATTGCATGTGCCATAACAGCAGTGTTTCACTCCCTCAGATTTCGTTTTTAAACCTATTTCTTCCATAATTCAATGATATTTGTATCTCGGTCTCCGTACTTCCCTTCTTTCTCTATGTCATACACTCGCTTTGTTTGTATGAGGTCCGGGCACTTGCAGCATGGCGTAATCTCTTGGAAATCTATTTATAGCTCAGCCAATCTAAGCTATTAAGGAAAAGCAATCACCCATTGCATGGTGCACTGAGGAAAAAGTGAACCTAATGATAAAAAATTACATGCACAACACAGGACTTTTAATTGAACTGAATGTAAAAAACCCCAGATCTTACTTTTATGATTTACCTTTATTTTATTTCAGAGATGGTCTGCAGGATAAGAAATTTTCTTTATCCGACATTTCAACAAACTAAGAGAAGAGCGGATCACACCACATTGCTGTAATTTTTCTAATGAAAAAGGAATCACATTTAAAGGAAATTAGATGCTTGTGAATTTAAAAGTATTTAAAATATTAAAAAGGTGATAATCTGTTATTTTGTGGTAGATCCAAGTGTCAGTCATTGACAGAAACATGAAGTTTGAAATCAGACAAAAAAATGAACAGAAAATAGAGTGACCTGACCGGTTTTCTCCTAGTTTTGAAAGTAAATTTTACTACTCGGTGGGCGCGGACGGGTCTACGTCGAGCTTTGCACGGTAAAAATTGTCTGTTACTATTTTTAGTAACATACGTTTAAGTTGTTATTCGTAGCAACATATTAACCTGGCCGTATATTATTACTCGTAATACGTATTTTATACATACGAGTTACATCAAATTTTTTTCGACCTCCGCTTTGTGGCTTTTACGACATAACGTAATCACGTGTTTTTGATTTGTGGCGGAAGTTCAAGTACAGGTCGGTAAACCGGCAGCTAAGAAGTCGGTTTCGTCTTCCAAGATGTCAAAAATAGATGAAAACACAAACCCGACTCGCTCTGTGACGAAATCTCAATCTTATAATCCTATTAAAGTTCCTACTGCGGTCGGAACGAAGGGCAATTCGGCCATCACGGTTACATCAATTTCCTGTGTATATTATCCCACATTATCTCTCCTCATATTTGTTTATGCGCCCAATATGACCAAAGCTGTCGACGGGCCGTAAAACTCTTTTCATTCATTCATTCATTCCTGAGATGACAAATGATGTAAAAGTCATTCTTCCAAAATCAACCATCTATTCATTCCATGAAGCTATTTTTCCGCAACGAAAGGGGATAATTTGTTACAGGGTTTGAAGGGTCCTTGGAATCGCGTACAGTAATTTGGTTATTCGGTTGTATTGGGGTTTAACGCCACTTCAACAGCTACGGTCACATCATGGCGGTCGGTGACGCACATGTGTTTCCTGACTTTCTCACACCAGTGCTAACACAACTTTCTTTCCAAAGCCCCCAACCACTTCTCTTACATTCTTCAGCAGAGGTGATAGGCGAAAATAGGCCGGAAAGAAAGGTCGCCTCAACCGGATATCGAACTCGGATCAACCAGGTCATGAGTCCGACACGCTTACCACCAAACCACCCGGGCAGGCTGATTACAATAGGAGTTGGACAGTGAAGTGAGAAAGGTGTCGAGTAAGATGGACGCTTCGTGTCAGAATCAAATTTTGATCGGGGCCTTTTTCCTTTAGCGTTGTTCGTTTCTTGAAGATAGGCTTTTTTTTTCCCATAGTTTTGTCACCAATGCTCCCCATCCGCCTCGGAGCCCAACAAGGGGACATGTCCTGGGGAAACCTAACACAGGACAAGTCAGGGATAAATTGATGGTATAATCAAGTGAAAAAAAAAGTCATTTAATATGTAGCCCTTATAATACATTCACTGACAGAGTATATTGGTAGAAGAAAAATAGATTAATACCTGCATATTTTAGAATGGTCATATTTTCTTTGTTGGTAGAAGATTCTGTGCTGGTTGGTAAAAGTCTGAGAGGTGTTGGTGGGTACATTAAACATGTGAATGTTTGAAAAACTGGTGGTAGTGGTAGAGAGGTGAGTGACTGTTGTAGATGTGGTAGTAGCATGTATGGTTGCTGTAGCTGGAGTGGTTGTGTCTGGACTTGTTGTAGCTATGGTGATTGTGGTTGATGGTTCGATCTGAATATAGAAAATATAAGACGCATTGCACACTAAGACAACTCACATTTCAAAGAAGGGTTGATAAAAAATTACGGGAAAATACGATTTGAATAGTCTGCATCATTGTTGTCCATGAATTTATCTGGAGAAAAGAAAACAAAGTTTCTAAAACACTTTTGTTCCACATTCTCTGGAGTTTGACCTTGACAAATCACTTTATCAATTTAGGTCGACTTTGCCCCTGTAGATCGATCTATATATATATTCAAGTAAGGTACCTTCATATATGATTTGTGTGACTTATACAGAATCTTGACATTTTTCATATCCATAGACGAAACGGAAGAAAAATGTAGCAGAAAGTTTTGAATTTTTTAGTTTGGAGTGAAAATGTTCTTTGCAGGACAACGATCAAATATACATACTGTGCAATTCAATGACTGTTCATTGGTTGTATCTAGGTTGTGAATTTTACGCAAAATCGACTTCTCTTCCATTCCAACCATTTCACATGGGAATCTTGAGTCGAAAAAGCACATTGTTAACAACTAAATGTTAAAATCTTGTTAGATTGTTTATTATAAGGGCTGAAGTAATGAATTGATCGAACATTACTCTCTCGATCAAATCATTGACATGTTCCCCTTGTCTATATAGTTGCTGGCTATTCTTCAGCTTTCAAAATTGGCACAAGCATCGTGTTGAAGAGGAAAATCTTCTTTTGAACGCAAGAGCAAATTTATAACTATAAAAAGCACTTTGAACGAAAACTACATTTTTAGCTCATAGCCCGTAGTCCGTCATGCATGCGTCCCTGCGAGCGTTAACTTTTATTTCACACTTCTTCTCTGAAACTACCTATCAAATTCGATGAAACCTCACAGAATTGATCCTACCATGGTCCTCTTAAAAATCCTGGTTGCCATGGTAACAAAACTGAATAAATAATTTTAAAAACTTTCCTCTCTGAAAGCACAAGATCCAGAGCTACTTAATTTGGCTTGTAGCTTTATCAAATGGACCTTTAACAAGTTTCTTCATATTGTAAGCCTAGGGCCAAAATTGGCTCCATTCCAAAGATCACAAGTTTAACATTTGCTTCCATATAAAGGATAAATTTTGTTACTGTTTACCTCCCTTAATTATCAACCTGCAGTGATACATGATTTATACTAGGTATTTAAAAAAAAAAATATATATATATAGAAACTGTTCTGTTTTCAGGGAGAGTGGTTCCTTTTTATGCTAAAAGTTATGCTTACACGAGTGAAATATTAAATTCAAAGTAGGCCTAAGGTTTGTATCATTTAGTTGTTTTTTTTTTTTCCAAAAACTGTGTCATACCAAAGAATAAACCTGCTTGTATTGCCTGACAGTGTTTATTGTTTTCGCAAGCCCTTTTTTTCAGGGTCATGAACACATCAATTTGTGGGGTAAAGGATTACAAAGCCTGTGGAGCGATACAGGGCCATCATGGCCCTCTTGTTCTTGTCACCCTGTAATACAGCGAATAATTATTTATGATGATTGGATAAAAGCTAAGCTTGTATATTTTTGTTCTATTCTTCCCTCCAAATGGGCCCACAAGTTGAATTTACCGGACATATGTACGACAAATACAAAATCACAATTGGACAGAAAACACGCATATATATACACACAAAGCACTGATGTAGCTGTTGAATATTACTCGAATTATATTTTCTTAATGTTTGGCTTAAAAAATGTTTCACCTGAGCATGGAAAGCAAATCAACGTCCCACTGCTCATTCATCGACGTTACCCTCACATTGGCTGTTTTAAAACGATAACGTTCGGGTTTTTGTAAAGCGTAAATATCTTGATTGCTAAGCCATCTACAGATATATTAAATAAGAGTAAAATCTCCCGGACACTTTCACTTAAGTAATTTAAATTGCTTCTCAGATCCACCATAGGCAACAGGATTTTTCAAATTAAAGTAATATTCTTTTTTTTAATTTCTTCCATTGTCTAAGACCAACCATTTCAATTAACTTCAAACGTATAAAGTTGTAGATGGAGGTAATTTTTATAAACACTTCTTAAAAAGGAAGTTTTAAGTCGAGGAATCGTAATACAAATATTTTATGCATTTATAGCTAAAAGGATACTGATCTGTTGATAAAAGGACAATAAATCAATTGCTAACCTCAATGCATTTTTGGCGGGGAGATGTTAAGTAAAGACAATCACATAATTTAACTCTTGGCAAGACTTGGGGTAAGACAAAATGGTAGATTTCACCTTTATCGTATATATACCAACATTGTTTAAATCGAGTTGAAATGTTTAATTTAAATTTGCATATTTCAAAGGCGGTTCCAGGTGCACAAAGCAACACAAAACCCTCACGATACATCTTTAAGCAAATATATTGAGTATACTTTCAGATATTGTACCTCAGACCTTAAAGCGATGAAATTTATCTTATTAGCTTTCCGTTTATTTGAAACATGTCCCTGTTACAGAGTAAACTCCCTTTCTTAATGGTTTTTGTCAAACTTAAGCATAGCAAATGGAGTTTTCACACCATAGTAATATCAAATCCGAGATGTTGGTTAAACCCTTTACCAAAAATCCGATGTTTTCACAACTCTAACATTAACAGCTTTAAAAACATCAAGTAAAAAGAAGAAAAATAATCTCCAATTCCCGTCGATGGTTTCTCCCATTCAAATATAAATCTTGTGTACACGATACAGAGTGAAATTGAAAAGGTTGTTCATTGATAAAAAATCTCTTATGCATCTTTGTCATGAATCAAATCGACCGTCTGCTCCACTTCCAGATTATTTTCAAAAGTTCCTCACTGATGACTATTTCCTTTGTTTTATCGTTTGTTTTCATGAAACAAATGACTACGGTGTCCCTGGCTAACATGCTTGTTCATTGGTTGTACCCACAAGCCTCACACCTAGTTGGTGTACTTGGTACCGTTCCTGTAATCATTTTTTTGCATACTGAACAGCTAATTGAGGTGTTCTCTGCAACGGATTTTAAATTAATTTCTAGGATGTCAAGATGTTTGATTGTGCCTTCTAAAGCTGGAAATGCAGTGACCTTTGCGCGACTTGGTTTTAGGTTATGGTCGTTGCCAAAAATTTGTTTTGGATGAGAGTCGTTTTATAACATTGCCCAGTCTTCAGTTGTTTAGATATGTTCTCGTACCATATGATCAATTTTCTTATAGATGAGTTACAAACCAAAGTTTCATCAATTGTTTTACCCCCCCCCCCCCAATTATTGCTCACTTCCTTTTTAGCTCACCTGAGCACCAACTGTCAAGGGTATTGACTCTAAAGCGTACTTACGCTTTTTCTAAGACCGGTTACATATGTGTTGATATTGGCAAGGGACTCTTTAACCGATATGCCCTCAAATTTGAATCTTTCAAACCTTGTTTTATTTCGCATAAAGGAATACCTAAAAACTTCGTATAAGGCCTAAGGACTCGCTAACACACTTAATTGTTAAAGGCATTAAACGATTCGTAATAACCAAACTAATTTCTTTCTAGTCAGAATCATAATTGGAGATAGACCTAAGGCAATGGGCTATTGGCCGAAATTGGAATGAGCAGAAATTGTTGTGGGCCGGATTGTCCGACGCTGTTGATTTAAAAGCGTATTTGGATATAAATAGAACGTACGCGTTACACCTCGTTAGCCATGAGTATGTAGCGAGTTTATCTATTTATAGCCCAAACCGACTCTGTTTATTAAGCAGGGATATGTGCCTCTAATGTTTGTAGGGTGATGAGGAATTTCACGCTTCATGAAAGAAAATTAAAACTCAGTCATGTCTTATTTAGCCTACTGGTGATATACAAACGTTGACCGCTATGTATATAGAAATCTGAAACGGTAACAAATTATAACGCTCAGTAAGATCTACTCTTCGATCAGAGAAGCTTCGAATGTCACGTTCTCTTGAATAAATACGACACCTGTTCCTTTTTTTTTTTTCAAAAAGTATACATGTGCTTTACAGGAACAACTGTAAAATTTATCAAAAAAAACATTTCAAATGCTGTTAGATCTAATTGGATTTAGACAAACGCTTTTAACAAAAGGATATTTTTGGACTTGCTCAGTCGGGACTGGGGTGGGTGACGAATGATTCGGTAACAGACGAGTGAATGGCACCCGGGCTGACGTTCAAACCGTCGAGAGAAAATTGTTTTAGCCCGTTTGAGAATAGGTCATAGGGATGCCCTGTTTCTCAATATTTATTTTGTTGTTTAGTTTATTTATCGTGTTACGTCTTTCGGCCTATTGACCTGTTCAGAGTCGGCTTTTAACCCTGTAAATAAGGTTGCTTTATTATTATTCAATGTTTCACAGTATAACTTGAGGTAGATGCATGATTTGATATGCAAGGGCGCCCAATATGACTTAAGTTGTCGACGGGCCATAAAACATCCATCCATTCATTCATTCCTTTTACTAAAGGTCTTTAACAGTGTTTATCTTCCTTTAAGGGGGTTCTTGCTCCGTCTATTACAATTTTTGAGTAAATTGCGAAACCCTATTTCCTATTATTTCTGTTGTTCAGTTTCGTAAGTGCTAGGTTTAAAGGCCTATTGACCTCTTCAAAGTTAACTTTTTACTCTATAAACAAGGTTGCTTCTCTATTTTTACTATTCTGTTTCACTGTATAATTCAAACTAGATGCATGATTTAATATGCAAGTGCGCCCAATATGACCTAAGTTGTCGACGGGCCATAAACACCTTCCATTTATTCATTCATTCTGATCACTGGTCCTATAGAACCACATCCAATCCAGTTTATCAGGGGTTGTTAGTTTCTCTGTAGGTTTTTCCCAAAATGTTACCAAAAGTCTTGTTCCTTTCAGTCATTAATACAGGGAATTGTTTGGAAAAGATTTAAAGTACTAAACAATCACCCAGTCGTATGGAAATTGTATCGCTAACCTTTTTTAAAATTCATTAAAAAAACCTTCAACCCGAGCATAACCATTCTTCTCCTTTAGTTTCTCTAGCACTTGCAACATGGAAACATTTAACTTATAACCAAATTATACAACAATTCACTCTCAAGCAAATGAGAAATTTTTTTGATTGTCCAAATCAAATGCAAACTACAAGATAAATGTTTTAATAATACACCCATGCAAAACATAAAGGCATAGATCTAACACTTCGAAATAACAGTTTTTGCCTTCTTTACCATAAAACATAATTTACATCTGAATATCGGGCACATTCAGTTGTCCTATACTAAAATGGTAACGGGCTTGTTCGTCCGGGCTCATTCGTCCGGGCTTGTTCGTCCCAACTGATTTATCCTTGATCCGGGCTTGTTCGTCCCAACTTATGTACATGTATCTGCCAAGCAAAGTGTTCATAGTGAATTCTTCACTGATTTTGAGAAGGTGTTAACTGCGCATTATTACTTTCTATTTTACTCAACCAAAGTTATAACTGTACAAAAAAGATCCACATCACGTTTATAGAAGAAACCAAAGTAAACGAAATGTGTCCGTGGCCGTGACGTAGAGTGTCGGCCTCGTAACCAAAAGGTCCCGAGTTAGATGTAGTTCTGGTGTAGTTCCCAGGAAGCAGAATCGAGAGAGATTAGTATAACTTGTCGGAACTTGTTTCTCAATCGATGTAAAATATATATGTTTAAGCTAAACTGTTCCCATCGTTACGTTTAGGGAAGAAACTAAGTAAATGAAAAATGCCAATGACGTCATCCCCATCATGCATCATGGTATTTAGGAAAGGAATTAAATTACAATTAATATATACATACATGTACATATGGATTTTCAATAAATATTGTTATGTAAGGCTGCTAGTCTAGGCAAGAGACGATGCAGAGCCATTGTGTGTCAAAGTCTTGAATAATCATTTCAGTTTCTGTTCTGTTCAAAATACGACTTCAAGAGAGGCAAAAACAAAGTATTAGTAAGTTTTGTTCAAAATACTTTCATGTTTAAAATAACAGTTTACTTGGAGGGCACATAGCGATTATATTCCAATAAGATCGAAACGGTGATGTGGGACGAACAAGCCCGGACGAACGAGCCCGGGTGAATAAGCCCAGGGACGAACAAGCCCAGGGACGAACTGGTTTTAGGACGAACAAGCCCGGAACCTACTAAATGATGAACTCCCATGAAAACATGTGTTCTTCAACTAAAATTCAGTGTGAATGAACACATAATTTTTTAAGTTTGCATGGTTCCGTTTCAGGAAGTGTCAGTGTTGTAAACTTTGACACTTCCCCATATACAACTTACCTGTTTATCTGAAGGTACTGGGTGTATCGATTGTAAAGTATAAAACTCGTGACATTGAGGACTCATGTTTGAGCCTCAGTGGGTTATTCACAAAGTGTCCTTGGGCGAGCCACTTCAGATCCCATACCCAGTACTGTGTGACACCCAGTAAAGCATTAATATGTGAGTCGACGTGATATGACTGAAAAAAAAAATGTTGAAAGCGGCGTAAAACAACATTCAAAAACACTTCCGTGTCTGGAAGAGACACTTTAAGTGATAAAGTATGCTGTCAAGGTCGGAAGAGGTGCATGGATAAGCTTATCAACGAAGAGGAGGTGGAAGGGCCGGAATTTATATGGGCCGAAATCGTTAAAGGGTACATTAGGCTATTCTTTCGATATTAAGGTATCGGTGTATAGCAAGGCGTGGATCATTCGAAGTGGCCATGGTCAAATTTATAAATATCAAGAAAAGGCAAGATTTGACTGCAGATTTGAAGGTATGGACTGATACTGGTGCCCTGAATGGGTTCAAAATTGAAATAAAGCCCATTAACAAATTCGAAACTAAAACATCGTGACCCTTCCACAGTTTACCGGTACCCTGTGCCTCTAGGAATCCAAAGTGGTAGGTTTGCAGACTTTTTCGGTTTTTGCGGGCTTATGTTGAAAGGTAGGAATACGCCATAAAATTGTGGAAAAAGTCATAAAATTGTGGATTAAGTAGCTGCTATCATGATATTTTTTACCATGTCCACAGACTTTGAATTAATTTTACTGTACAGAAAGCATGCCAGTTACAGGCCATCAATGCAAATATGCTGTCTACTTCACTTCGAGTTTTTCGTAGAATCGCTCGATTTCGAGCAGTTTCCGCAACCATGCCAAATAGCGATGATTGATAGGTTTTGTGCTTTTCTTACAGTATTCACATGATTTGTTGTGATTAATTAGCAATTGTATATTGCATTTAGACTAAAAACAGGTCTCTTTGTTTGCAGGTTGGTGTTTGAAGGAAATTTTCAAGTCGGTGTCGTAGTTGTTTGTCGACAACACAGGAACTGGTATTTACTGTACTCTGAGGCCTAGGTGGGGCTTCATGTAACCGAAAGGTTTCGTTCTACTATGCACGTTAAAGTTTGAAAGCTTGTCAATATGGTTAAATTTAATTCTATCGTGTTGAGTGCTTTCGCTAATAATACCCCACAAAGTTGACGTAACTTGAAGGGGTTACCAATATAGGACGTTTTGGACACGCCGTATTGGCCAGTACATGTTGGCCGCGGACGTATTGGTCAGGTAAAAATATATAGTAAGAAGTTTTGGCCAAATATTACTTTTGTGAATATTTGTCCCATGAAATATAGTTTTAAAGAACTTTTGAGCAAAATGAAAAACTGATATTTGCAATAATTGGAGTAAATTTGGAGTTTTCAGCTCACCTGAGCACGAAGTGCTCATGGCGAGCTATTGTGATCGCCCATTGTCCGTCGTGCGTCGTCCACAAGTTCGTTCAACAACTCTAAACCACTGGGCCAATCTTGATGAAACTTGGCAGGGATGTTCCTTGGGTGAAGCTCTACCAATGTTAAAGAGATTGAATTCCAGCCATAACTCTTGTTGCCATGGCAACCAAAAGGAAAAAAATAGCAAAATCTTTGAAAATCTTCTCTGAAACTAGAAGGCTTAGAGCTTTGATATCTGGTATTTAGAATCTCTTAGTGGATCTCTACCAAGATTGTTCATATGATGCCCCTGTGGTCAAAACTGCCGCCCCGGGGGTCACAAGTTTAAAGTTTAAAACAAAGGAACAAAGATGGAAAGCTTCAAAAAATCTTCTCTGAAACTAGAAGGTGCAGAGCTCTGGTATATAACATCTTCTAGTGGACATTACCAAGATTGTTCATATGATGCCCCAGTGGTTAAAACTGGGCCCGCCTCGGGGGTCACAAGTTTGAAATATAGGAACAAAGAAGGAAAACTTTAAAAATCTTATCTGAAACTAGAGGGTAGAGAACTTTTATATTTGGTATGTAGCATCTCCTTGTGGACCTCTACCAAGATTGTGCACATGATGCCCCTGGGGTCAACCTTGGCCCCTCCCTGGGGGTCATGAGTTTGAAACATTGGAACACAGAAGGAAAACTTTAAAAATCTTCTTCTCTGAAACTAGAAGGTGCAGAGATTTTCGGTGTGTAGCATCTCCTAGTGAACCTCTACCAAGGTTGTTCATATGTTGCCCCTGAGGTCAAAACTGGGTCTGCCCCGAGGGTCACAAGTTTGAAACACAGGAACAAAGAAGGAAAACTTTAGAAATGAGCTTTGATACTAGTATTTGGTATGTAGCATCTCCTCATGTGAGCGATATAGGACCATCGTGGTCCTCTTGTTTTATTATAGTTTATTTCAAGTTACAACTAGAAATGTTAGGTAATTGTTAAAATATATTTAGTTACAACTTGAAATTTTAGATAATTGTTAAATCATATTTAATTGACAGTATGAATACAAGCAAAGCAATCATCAAATACAAATTTGTCCTTAATTGAGTATAGAAAGTAAAATATCCTTTGGAAGTTAGTAATTCTATTCAATAAAACGAATCCATCATAGAAAAAAAAAGGAGTAGTTTATTCTGACAGCATTGATAATTTTTTTTTAAAAGAAATGTTGCAGATTTTGAGATTGCTTCAGGGGGGATTTTGGATGGTTATTGGGAAGGGTTCGATATGACGATATTGTGGAGGAAGTAAGTTCAGTAATTATGTTTGCCCTTCTCATTGAATTCTCTGTTTCGGCCATCATCAGCGATGCTGCTATGCAACAGAGTACTGGCCTGTATGATCATTACCTCACTTTATCTCAGTTCTCGTTTTTCAACCCACACCTCTTTATTCTTTTAATGTTGGCTGGATGTGTAGGCGTAGGAATGAAATTTGTCATCTAACACCTTTAATATAATCCGAGTTACGATTGGCTGTATTCTCTTGCATTCTCAGGTATTCATACTCGTATCTCTAGCGCAGAGTTTGTCTCCTGTTTCTGTATCGTATAGTTTAGCCTTTTTTTGGCTCAACTGAGCACAAAGTGCTCAAGGTGAGTTATTGTGATCGATCAATGTCCGGCCGTCTGTCCGTCCGTTCGTTCACAATTACAAAAAAATCTTCTCCAAAACTAACAATCAGATTTCAATCAAACTTCACAGAAATGATCCCTAGGTGATGCACTTTCAAAAAAATTCAAAGATTTGAATTCCATGAAGAACTCTGGTTGCCATGGGAACCGAGTGAAAAAACTTTTAAAATCTTGTCCAAAACTGGGCCCGCCACGGGGCTTTCATATTTGACATGCAGCATCATCTAGTGGCCCTCTACCAAAATACTTCAAATTATGGCCCTGGTGTGAAAATTAAACCTGTTGTTGGTCTTGGTTTTCACATAGAGACAAGGAAGGAAATCTTTAAAAACCTTCTTGTCCAAATGGTAATGACCAGAGCTTTCATATTTGGCATGTAGCACCATCTAGTGGCCTACCAAAATACTTCAAATTATGTCCCTGATGTAAAGATTTGGCCCTATATTGTGGGTCTTGGATTTCACATAGCAATAAAGAAGGAAATATTTAAAAATCTGTTTGTCCAAAACGGTAATGGGCAGAGCTTTCATATTTGGCATGTAGCATCACCTATTGGCCCTCTACCAAAATAGTTCAAATTATGGTCCTGGTGTGAAAGCTTGCCCTATGTTGTTGGCCTCGGATTTCACATAGAGATAAAGAGGGAAATATTTAAGTTTTCTTGTAAGCACTCTTGAGACCACATTTCATGCTAATCTGAATTGAAAATTGGTTAGAATGTATGTCTCGGCAAAATCTCACGTGAGTCTGCATTGAATACTTGTTCGGAATATAACTTGGTCATCTCAAGTAAGAATGATTTTAAAATTGGTATGCATGTTTATGATATTACAGATCACTGTGTTCTACCATAAGAGTGGAATTTTGAAGTCTCAAGTCAAATTGTTTGTTGCATTGCCTGCCCTTTGCAACTATTCAACCTCCTTTACAACTGGCGGTGGGATTGCAAATCTTGCGGTAATTTGCCACTCTTGTTTCATCATCGTTAGCCCTTGAACCTCAATATTTGGTAATTATAATCTTGTTGTATACCTTTGCTGCTTAGTAATCAGGTGAGCGATATAGGACCATCATGGTCCTCTTGTTTTAATATATATGTCGTAGGCCAGATTGGAATCTAGGCAGATCCGGAATCTGCCTAGACCAAATTAGAATTCAAATTTTGCGTAGACCAAAATGCATTGTTTTCTAATATTTTTTTTTCAAATATTTTGATTTAATTATGTTTACAATTGAGAGGTATTTTCATTTAAAGCATTTTTTATGATTTTTCCACAATTGCTCTTTTTTCCACCTTTTTTATTAGTACAAAACATTCAAAATTTATATTTACTCTGAATTTCTGACTAAAACTGCTTTTATTTTGGGGTTCTACATTTAAAAGTAAGATGATTCAAATCTAGACGCCCTATATTCAACGAGAAATTACTAAAATTTGGTTAAGGCAGATTGTAGAGCTGCAAATCTAAACTGGAATCTTGATTTGTTATAGACAAATTCCAGTTTGGTCTAGGCAGATTCCGGATCTGCCTGGATTCCAGTTTGGACTACGACATATATATATATATTTTTCAGATTTTCTGTTCTCGCAATTCTTTGTAACCGTGTTAGTCCATATGCAATGGGCAGTGGCAGAAAATTTTGCAAAGTTCCTTTTTTACTGCTCAGTCCACAGTATTATCCGGTAGTAGAATTTGAGCAGATAGGCGTCTGGTAAATGTCCAAGAATAATTCATACTATAGCTACGTGGTGGATGCTGCTCTACTGAAAGCTTCACATTTCTCTGTGGATGTCCCAGAGTTTAACTAAAGACTGCAGACTCACTAACTCGCATCTGCAATATTAATTCCATCCTCAGATATGCCATCTTTGCAGGACTTTGCACACTTGACTTGTACCACCAGCAGCCAATTCCTTCCCCTCTGCAGACAAGGGATAGAGTCGGACAATTACTGCAGTTTCCTGCATAGCATTCCACAGTTGCAGAACGGATTTCTGTATGTATGGTATCATCCTTGTTAGATCTCCTTTGCCTGTCGCTGTTATTTGCTTCTAAGTTTGATATATCTCTAACGAGGATACTTTGAGCCAGTTGTCTGTCCCGCTTGTTTTATTACCGGAAACATGTTAATGCTGAATTCAGCAGACCGTGTTCCTGGCATGCTGCAAGGTGGTTTGAATGTGCTTGTCTGGTCACTTCACAGGCTTTCTCCAATTTGTCGTAAGTGTCCTTACATAGAAGTTCTCGTGCGGCAGGTTTTGGGCAATGTTGAAAGCTATGCGTCTTTCTGAGTGGGGTTCGAAGTAGTATAAGTTTGCAGTACATTCAGCATGTCCATTTGACCTCCAATCCTTTGTTTTTTAGTACTCTTCGGTACAGCACCAGTCGAGCAGAGCTTGTTTTCAATGGCTAGTCCAATAATGTAGTTCTTGTCGGTAGGGTTCACGGTTGACCCAGAGCTTGAGCGGGATAATGTAAAAATTGAGGTCGAACCTGTAATTAAATTCTTAGCTCTATTGTTTGACTTTGTCTTTCATAGGCCACGTTTAAACTGTAATCAAAAGTTTTAGGTTCGCACCTTTTTTCCTCCAGTCTTGCTGTTTTTCAGTCTAAAAGAAAGAAAAAAAACAACAAACAATTGATTCAGAGATAGCGCACGTGTTTGCCTTACTTGTAAGGTAGAATGCGTTAAAGATAAGTGAACTCTTTGCCAGACGACCAATCAAAATTTAAAGTGTATGTCGACAAAAGATTCTGAGGTACTTAACCCTTTCCCAAACGACAAACTTTTGGACGAGACAAAATTGAAAGCATTTGCAGACGACAATTCAACTCTTACTGAAAAGATGATTTCTGTTCATAATAATAGGGTAGAAAACATTGTGGGAAAAGGAGAAAATGCTGGTTACCAGCATTTTCTCCTTTTCCCACGATGTTTTCAAAAGGCTACTATTCGAGATCAGTAAAAACCAGGGATTGTTTGGGAAAGGGTTAAAATGTTAAACAATTTGGAGAACCAAGAAGGGCATAAGTCCCAAGCATTTTCTCCTTTTCCCGTATGTTTTCAATGTTTTCCTTATCTGCGTAGTTAAACCCTCGCATTTAAAGGATAAATGAAAATAAAATGATACTTCAATAAAAACGGTATTAGTACTCATTTTTTTACGTTGCTTGGTCCGGCCTTCGGTTCCTCGTTACTTTTTAGAATAACGACTTGGCTAGTACCCGTTTTTTTCCTCTTCTTGATAACAGGCGCCCTTCCCAACTCCTCGTCTGAAGAAGCGTCCTCCTTTTTTTCATCATCATCTTCATCGTCAGTATCAGTTTTCGAGAGAGCAATTTTCTCATCGATGTTATGCTCTTCGTCATAAAAGCAGGTACCAAAAAATATATATATATGTTCAATAGAATCTATTTGACTCATTACCACACAATCCCAACTTTTAACGGGACCAAAGAGGAAGGCTTTTGAAAACGTGGGAAAAGGAGAAAATGCATTTTCTACTTTTCCCACAATCTTTTCTTCACTATCAAAGAGAGAAATCGTCCTAAATTTTGTCGTTTGGTAAAGAGTTAAAACATGATTTTTAAGGTTGAATCAAACCATTTCAAATTAAAACTAGTCCAACAGTAGGTAGAGTGAAAAATAAAGTACTTACTAAAGAGTTAAAACATGATTTTTAAGGTTGTATCAAACCATTTCAAATTAAAACTAGTCCAACAGTAGGTAGAGTGAAAAAAAGTACTTACTACTTTTCTAAATCTTTCGTCGAACTTCTGCAGAGAGTCCATTGGTATCTCCTACTACTCCTTGAATTCGTCGATTCCAAGGCTGATACTTTTGTTGTTTTTAAAATTCCTATGCATCCACCATTAAAAATTAACCTTTACAGATTTTCGCGATTCTCTCCCAAACTTGGCTTTTGCGAGTTGGAGACGACCGTTTTCTGTAACTTTGGTGAGAGCCAAACCTACTTCGCCAAAATATTGTTTACTCTGTAAAGCACTCTCGTATAAAAACATCCTCGGATCAGTTGTTCTTTCCCTGAGGGAAATTAAAACATTTAAAATACTAAATGACCAGCCCCACTTTGATCCTTCCAATGGGATTTTGACACCTCCATTATTTGCAGTGGATATCAGAGATAATAAAAGCGATCAGAGTGAGGCATTACCACCAGACACAGTTACTTGCATTTCTTTTATCTTTCAGACAAAAATAGCAAATTTGATGTTATCATTGAGTGACCCCATTGGGGCCCATTAATTGAGATTATGACATACCGGTATACTCCAGTGGTGCATTGTGTACAGGGGATAATGGGACAGTAACACTCGACAAGATTTTTTTTATGGTTTCTATTACTGAAGCAAAATTACAGATTTAAGATACTTATTGACCAGCCCCTCTTGGATCCCTTCATTGGGATTGTGACACCTACACCTGTAGCCAATTATTTACATGGGACACCAAGGATAATAAAAACGACAAGCTTAAGTGGGGCAATACCAGACACATTTTTAGCTCACCTGAGCACGAAGTTCCTTTGCTCAAACTAGTTACTCCCGGGGTGGGGCCAGTTTTTACCCCAGTGACATCATTTGAATAAATTTGGTAGATGTCCACTAGGAGATGCAACATACCAAATATCAAAGCTATACACTTTCTAGTTTGAGAAAAAGAATTTTAAAGTTTTCTTTCTTTCTTCCTTTGCTCAAACTTGTGACCCGGTTTTGACCGCAGGGGCATTATTTGAACAAACTTGGTAGAGGTCCGCTAGGAGATGCCACATACTAAATATCAACGCTCTACGCCTTCAAGTTTCATCAGAGAAGATTTTTAAAATTTTCATTCTTTGTTCCTATGCTCAAACTTGTGACCCCTGGGGTGGGCCACTTTTGACCCCAGGGATATAATATGAACAAACTTGGTAGAGGGCCACTAGGAGATGCTACATACCAAATATCAAAGCTCTACGTATTCAAGTTTCAGAGAAGAAGATTTTTAAAGTTTTCCTTCTTTGTTCCTATGCTCAAACCCGTTATCCCCTGGGGCGGGGTCAGTTTTGACCCTAAGGGCATAATTTGAACAAATTGGTAGAGGTCCATAAGGAGATGCCACATACCAAATATCAAAGCTCTACGCCTTCTAGTTTCAGAGAAGAAGATTTTCAAAGATTTCGGTTTTTTTTTTTTTCGTTTTGTTGCAATGGCAGAGTTATAGGTGGAATGAAATTCTTTGAACAATTTTGGTAGAGCTTCACCCAAGGAACATTCCTGCCAAGTTTCATGAAGATTGGTCCAGTGATTTAGGAGAAGATGTTAAAATAAATTGTTGACGGACATTAGGCGTTCACAATAGCTCCCCTCTAGCACTTTTTCACCCCCTCCCATCCTTACTCAAAATCTCTCTATTTCTCCCCCTTACTTTCTTCTTGTTCTTCTTTTCTTCTGAAAACATTGCAGCAGCTGTTCTCAAGCTCATATAGCCCCTTTCCCCCCCCATCTCCGTTTCAGCCGGCTGCAGGCCTTATCAGTAGTGCTGCTATGCACTAGACAGAGTTGCTCTGCCTGTTCCGTTTTATTTGTTTACTTTCTTTACAGGCTAACTTATTTTGGTCTCTGGGCATATGTATGAATGTTGTCATCTTAAAACCCTTTAACATAGTCGGGTTCGGGATGGCCCTTTTCCTGCAACAAGCGGTGCTCGTGTTCAAGTCTTGCTCGGATAGCTTGCCTCTTTCCTGTAGCGGCTTGTCTTTTCAAGTGATTTACTATCCAGGGCCCTTCTTGAAATTTGTTGTAGGTGTTTCCGAGCCCAAATGCATAATGATGTACCAGAAATGGTTTAAAGCTTTTTCTTTATTGCCATGTCCATTTTGTTGTGTGGGCGGATAGTCTCCCAAAACATGTTCTTGAAGTTGAGTAACTGATGCTTTTGCTGAGGTTAGCTGCTGTGGCTCTGTTTAAGGCTTCGCATTTCTGTGTTAGAAGTCCGCGAACTTGCACTGTACACTGCAGCCTCACTTAGCGTTATTTGTAGTATAATCTGCATTTTGGACTTGTTGTTTTCTTCCATTCTTAATGTTATTTTTGAATGACCTAGTACATGGAATTTGTACCACCGGCAGCCGGCACTTCCCCGGAGCAGACCAGAGAGTCTATGGGACATTTACTGCAGTTTTCTGAATAACATTCAACGGTGGCATTCCTGATTGCATGTAAGTGGCCTAGCAGTTTAGTTATATCTCCTTTTTCCCTCCTGGCCATTTCTGCTATTATATCATTCCAACTTAGTTTAATGTCCCTGGCTAGAGCTACTTGGGCCATCTGTCTCTCTTTGTACAAAATGGAAATCCCTTAATTGATTTCTTGTTTTTCTCTCCTGACTAGCAGCAATGTGGTATGGGTCTGCCTGTCTTGTTACCTCCCAACCTTTAGGTAATATATCATAGAAGTCCTGCATGCCCGGTTACGCCTTAGTGTCTCTGTCTGTTGTTAGGGTTCTTACATGGAAACCCTCAATGGAAATGTTCTCTGCTATGTTATATGCTATTCTTTTCTCTGAATGCGACACTAAATATCCAATGTCAGCAGTACATACGGCATGGCTTCCGGGACAATTTACCTCAAACACCTTGTCCTTCAGTGTGGCCCCTGTCCAACACAGTTTTTTTCCCCTACGGCTTGTCCTATTATATACTTTATATAATATACAAGTTCGTACGAAGACTTCATTCGGCTACGGTTATATATCTTGCATCCATTGATACGTCTATTTCCTTAGGGTCCAATACATTGTGGTCGATGCCGTGCTGTTTAACTAGGTCCCGCTTTTCGGCCATATTAGTGTTTTTAATGTCTGTAACCTTTGAGCTGACTTCAACACTCAGTTTCTGCGAATGACTTGCTGCTGGAAATGGCAGGTCCAACTGACTGAACAAGCATTCGGCCCTTGGAATTCCCATAAGAGTGTCTAGCACAGCCACAGCTAGGTTAATATTGATAGATGCCCGCGTCGTTTTGGGTATTTCGTCATACATCTTCATCATCTGCGATTCATATCTACACGTTCTGCAGTACAATTGCAGCTTCACAGCAAGGCCATGTTTTTGCTCTGTGTTGTTCTGGCCTAAATCGTGCATTCATTCATATTTTCTACAAGAATGTTCTTCGATGAGAATGTAAATGGTTTCAAGCATTTTTCCGATGTTGATGATGCTGTTACCTCTAAAATCATTCTCTCTTGCTTTAAGACTGTGACTGAAGATTGTACCGCCTCTGAGTGGCCGAGACAACACCCGTGTTTAATGAACTGTCTGTGACTGGAGATTTTGCACTGTTTCATCTGTTAGCTGTGAATATTCAGGTAATTTCTTTCTTCTTGGTGAAAATCATTTCCCTGTCTTGAAGAAGCTTAAGGGCTTCTTCTTCCTCTTTTTCCTGTCTTCTCTGTTCATTTTTCCTGTATATTCTGTCTGTATCTGACGAGCTGTATTTTTCTGTTTTCTTCTCTCTTTATAAGTTACTCTTGATAAGTATGGTCTTTCATACTTTTCTAGCTGTCATTTGCTCCAGTCTGTCCACCCAATGACCTACTTTCACAACACACTAATCTTATTGGACAGGCACTGATAAGCCAAGCTGGGCTGGGTTATGCAATGCCCTATCTAATAAATTCCAGACGTCTGGATGTTTGAAATGGGTCTTTAGATTAGTTACCCAACATCTGTGAAACGGACGATGTTGTGTTTTGTTGGCTTCCTAGTCATATTGGCATCCGTGGTAATGAGGAGGCAGACAGAGCTGCCAAGGATGCATTATCACTTGATGTTTTACCTTTGAAAGTACCTTTTACACCTTTTAAACCTCTTATTCATGATTTTATTCAAAATATTATGGCAAAGATCTTTGAGTGATCCAATAAATCAGCACAATAAATTATTTTTTGTAAAGCCGAATACAGGTGAATGGCTCCCAGGCACACGGTCTAACCGCTGAGAAGTTGTTTTGACCCTACTACGAATAGGTCATACACACTTGACGCATTCATACCTTCTCAAAAGAGATGAAGCTCCTCAGTGTATTCCATGCAATACCACTATCACTGTCAAGCATTTACTGATGGAATGCACTGACTTTGCGCCTATCAGGGAAAGGTACTTTCAGGTCGACAGTTTGAAGACACCGTTCGATACTGTGAAGTTGGGATCACTATTTGAATTTTTGAAGGAAGTTAACCTTTTTAAGAAAATTTAGTCTTATGTTTCTTGACTTTTCTTTTAAAAACATTCTTTAAATACATTTTTCTTCCTCTGTAGTGGGGAGATATTCACTGCATTATAGCTTGTTTTGTTTTAAAATACATGAGATTTTAGGGCCTACTGGCCTATTGGAAGTTTCCTTTTTAATTAGTCTAACAAGATTGCTACCTCATTGTTACTGTTTGGTACATCAGGTTCCAACGTTCACAGTGGTATCTGAATCAAAGGCACTGGTATGTTTGTAAATGCCCCCAAAATGACTTTAGCTGTGGACGGGCCTTAAAACATTAGTCATTCATTCATTCATTGAAAAGGGTCTGCTTCTCTCAGATTACTTCATAGATTGTATATAGAAATTACTCAGCTTTTTGTCATATATGAAAACATTTTGACGAAAGGAGCCATATATAGGCAAATTAGCACTACTGGTTTTACACAAAGATTAAGGTTCATGTCTGTCATTTTCTATAAAGGCCTTCTCGACCTAAAGCCGACACTAGATGGTGTTCACATTGAAGCCGTTCCAGAATTCAAATTTTTGGTCTTTTATTCGACTAAGCTGACGTTCATACCACATATTAATTATCTTAGCAAAAAATGCCAAAAAGCTTTGAATCTTCTACGTGTTGTTTCTAGTATGGATTGGGGAGCAGATAAAAAGGTACTATTAAGATTGTATAGATCACTAGTAAGATCTGAATTAGACTACGGTTGCGCCGTATACGGGTCAGCACGTCAATCATATTTACATTAACTTGATACTATTCGTAATAAAGCTTGCGCATTGCATTAGATGCATTTAAGACTTCTCCAATAAATAGTCTGTTAAAGCAGATGAACAAAAAAAAAAAAAAAAAACCAAGTTGTTTTGGAACCACTGTACAATACGCATTTTTAAAGAAGGAAAAGATCATCCCTCCTTTTAGTCTTCGTTGCGATGCTGACATACAAAGTCTTGCTTTTGATCTCAATGATAATCGAGAAAAATAAGGTAACAGGCGTGCCTTTATGGACTTCTAATAGTCCCACATTTGTATACGATTTAGCATCATATTAAAAGGCCACTACAGATCCTATAGTTCTATAAAAGTAAATATCTTGAAGTAAAAAAAAAAAAATATTACATTTATGAACCCATTTGTACAGATGGTTTTAAAAGATGGTGACAGGGTTGCGGCAGCTGTCGCGCTAGATGGCGAATTATATCAGTTCCGCCTTCCAGATAAATCATTGATTTTTCGGCCTGGCATAAAGTAATGATGAGGCAGGTAGAGCTGCCAAGGAGGCATTATCACTCGATGATTTACCGTCTAAGGCGCCTTTAAGCGATTTTAAACTACTTATTAACATTTTTATTCAAGATGTCTGGCAAAGATCTTGGAATGACCCGGCAAATCAAAACAATTATTTAGTATAAGCCAAATATACGTGAATGGCATCCAGGCTTGCGGTCAAACCGCCGAGAAGAATTGTTCTGGCCCGTTTGAGAATAGGTCATACATGACCGTTCGTTCCTTCTAAAAGGAGAAGAAGCTCCTAAATGTATACCATGTCATAAAATTATAACTGTGAAGCATTTACTAATAGAGTGTATAGATTTAGCACCTATCAGAGACAAGTATTTTCAGGCTGACAGTTTGGAAAGACTTTTTGATAGTGTGAAGTTGGAGTCGCTTTTTGAATTTTTAAAGGTGGCTCTTCAAAATCTGGGACAAAAATTTTAAACAAGGACCAAAAAAAAAAAAAATCATCCTTATACTCCTAAAGCCTTGTAATTTTCTTTCATGAAACCCTTGTAGTCAAAAACCATTTGACAACAAGGGAAATGAGATATTCACTACAGCCCAGGTCGACACCGACGGGAAACGGTCTATTTTTACATGAGCAACTCATTGGTTTATATACCGGAAATACTCATACGAAGCTTCAAACATAGCGTCCGAAGATGACATTATGAAAAATCATTACATGTTGGTTATGAAGTGGAATTTAAGTATCATTAGTCACGTGCCAGTCACTTAACATTCCCACAATGCTTTTTAGATTTTATGGCGCGAAATCTAAAAATAGCTTAAGAGGCTACGTAGCCTTTTAAGGGAATACCATAAAATATTTTTTATTTATGATTCTCAATTATTTATGATTTGTGTTGTTTTTTTCACATAAATTTCAGTGATAAATATATTTCTGAATTTGGTGTGATGTGAAAATTCTAAATACCTACCTTTAAAGGAAGTTAACCTTTTTAAGAAAATTAGTTTTACGTAGTTTAACGTTCCTCGATTTTTTACCATAAAAATCATGGTCTTAACGCATTTTTCTGTCTCTCTGGTGGGAAGATTCATACTGAATAAGAGGTAGTTTTGTTTAAAAATTGCGAAGATTTTAGGGCTTATTGACCTTTGCAAAGTTCTTTTTTTGTGAAACAAGGTTACTTCTGCAGACTGCTCTAAGCGTTTGGCTTGGGCATCTCACAGTATTTTAGGAACTTTAGGCATGTTTAATATGTAAATGCGCCCAATTTGAGCCTAGCTGTCGACGGGCCATAAAACACTAATCAATCAATCATTTACTGTGAAACTTTAGACATTTTTAAAGACATGGAAAAAACATGATGATCTGTTTCATTTCTCTGATTTTGATGCAAACCATTTTCTCCATTGCACTAAAAACAAAAAGGTTGTTGGAAAAGTCAAAAGTGAAACTGCTGAAAAATGCATTTCTGAATTTGTTGGACCAAGATCTAAGCTATGTGCATTCCTATGTGATAATAATGAAGAAAAACGTGCGAAAGGCTCAAGTAAAGCTACTGTGACACAAGACCTTCACTTTAATCATTACAAAAGGACTCTATTTGATGAAACTGTTGTAAGAGCCAACATGACATCTATTCGTAGTCATTCCCATCAACTTTATTGTGAAAATATAAATAAAACGACACTGACTTGCTTTGATAACAAACGTTATTTGATGGAGGATGGAATTAGGAGTTTGACTTACGGTCATTTTAAAATTCCTAATGGATGCCTAATTTAACAAACTAACACCCTCACATCCACATTAATTATATTTAACCCTTTACCAAACGACAAAGTTTTAGACTGGTCCAAATTGAAATCACTTGCGGACAACAAAATAAACGTTACTCATAAATTGAAATATGTTTCCAGCAGGGTAGAAAACATTGTGGGAAAAGGAGAAAATGCTGGTTACCAGCATTTTCTCCTTTTCCCACAATGTTTTCTAAAGGCTTCTTTCTCAGGGGTGTCAAAAGTAGGGATTGTGTGGTAATGGGTTAAATAAATGCATGAAATATATGTGTACATACTTTGTACAGTCTTCCTCCTCTTTCCATTTCTATTTTTAACACAGATATGCGCGCTAAATGACCAAAGCTTTCGAAGCGCCATAAAACAACATTCATTCATTCCATTTCTATACACGGCGGGGAATCACGTGACATAACAACAACAACAATGACCGATATTTGAAAAAACTCCCCGACTTCAGGTTAGAAAATCTTCAGTAATTCCATTAATACATGACCGATTGGAATTTGGTTTGAAGCAGAGAAGGCGGAAGGACTCCAGGGATTTGCTTGATGTGTTAGATTTTTTAAACAACATCTGATATAAAAGTTATTGACGAGCAAACAAATTATCCAGGGTAAAAAATTTGTTTGCTCGTCAATAACTTTTTTATCAGGTGTTGTTTAAAAAATCTAACACATCAAGCAAATTCTTCGAGTCCTTCCGCCTTCTCTGCTTCAAACCAAATTCCAATCGGTCATGTATTAATGGAATTATTGAAGATTTTCTTACCTGAAGTCGGGGAATTTTTTCAAATATCGGTCATTGTTGTTGTTGTCACGTGATTCCCCGCCGTGCTATAGCTTAAATAAGAAAAATAAGGCTAAAAAAGGGAAACAACATATAAATTTTCTTTATTAAATATTGATGTAAAAGGACAAAATTCTTAACTCGATGTTCTTCCCCATCTTCTTCTTTGTTCTATTGCTGTTTTACATCAATGTCTTTTTCTGTTCATTGCTTCTTCTGGTCTGGTTCAGGTGCTGTCGAGTCTATAAAATGAAGTCAACAAGTTGCTATGTGGCAAAATACACTTTCTATGATCAAGATTTTTTAGGATAGATATGTGAGCCACGCTCTGCCGGAGGAAGTAATTATCTATAAAAACCACTTTTTAAACAATCAATGTAATCGTGAGGTAATTGGACAAACAGACAGTTGACCAACCACAGACAGCTGTATCACAAAATAGACGAATTAGAAATATGACACAACATTTGTTACCTGGTACCTGGACATCAGTCCCAACCATTCCTCCACCCCTTGAACAAACAATTTGTCATCCTGAAAAAATGAAATCGGAGAATAATGCAAAATCTTAAGAGAGAGGAACAGGAAAGAGACTTGGAACAGACATAGAGAAGAGGGGTGAGAAAGAAAGAATAAATGAGGCGGCTTACAGACAATTCCTCGAACGCTCCAACTGGTGTCGCTGTATACTGAAAAAAGAAAAAAAAAATCTTGTTAGAGATGGAAGTGGACAGTTTTTGGAAGGCAAGGTTTTCATTCTCGCCTTCATTTGTCAACGCTCAGCAGCTTGCTGAAAATGCCTCTGAACAGCATTATCAAAACGCCTTTCAAATAGTTCGATACTTCTCGAGTACATTAGAACAAAATAGTGTAGAGACCATTGTAAATTTAATCAGAACAGCAAGAAGGAACTTCAAGTTTCTAGAAGGAATGAAATCGAATTTGTAAAAAGCATCGTTTTTGACAAATGCAAAATACTTTTGATCAGTTCATTGATATAATCACGTTGCTACAGCAACGAATAAACCATAGCTATTATAAGCCAATCGAAAGCTACTAACATGACGTCATTCGGACCTACTTCCACTTCACAACGCATAAACAACTAACCAGTGGGATCGTACATGTAAATTTACTATCCCAGAACTAACCAATCGGATAGCTTCTTTGAATGACGTACCGCTGATAGACCCCTTTCCTCTGTTGGCAACCTTATTCTGTCTTTGTGAGGAGTAAAATTTCAATGAAATAAATTCCTTTGAATCATCAAGTGTTTAAACAAAATTTTCTCTTTCAAAGAAATATTTTTCTTTTATCAAAGTTATGCTTGACTTTATGATTAATGACTAGGTTATTGTTACGCATCGGCGTTGCCGAGTTTTGATTCCGGAGACCCGTGAGACGAAAAAGGTAAATCAGTTGAAATTACATTATGTGTCATTTCGAAGTAGTTCTGGTCAGTATGATGTACCGATGTATAGCCTGGGTTCCAGTCTGATCACTTCTTTCCTTATATACGAGTATGATCGGATTCTACTACGTCAAAAATGAAAATAACATGATCTGTATCCGTTTTAAAGGTGGCCCTTCAGATCTTGGGACGAAAATTTTTAAAAACTGCAAAAAAATCATCCTAATACTCCCCAAGCCTTTTAATTTGCCTCCATAAAACCCAAGTTGTCGAAAACTATCCGACAGCACGAGAAATTAGAGATTTACTACGGTCAAGGTTGACACCAACGGGAGACATGTTCTAGTTTTAGATGATCAATTCGCTCATTTATATACAGGAATACACAGACAAAGTTTCAAATATAGGGTCCAAAATAGACATTATGGAAAATAATTATTACGTTTGTTATGTAATGGAATTTAAGCGTTATTAGTCACGTGCCCGTGACTTGACATTCCCAAAATGCTTTATTGATTCTTGGCGGGAAATCTAAAAATACCTTAAGAGGCTACGTAGCCTTTTAAGGGAATACCATCAAAAAAATTTTTTTTTGTAATTTTATGAGTCTTACTTATTGATGATTGTATTATTTTTTCATATTAATCTTAGTGATATATACGTTTTTAAATTTGGTGAGATGTAAAATTTCTAAATACCCACCTTTAACATGCAAAGAATTTTAACTTCTTCTTTTGGTCGTCACGTTGCTTAACGTTCAGCAATTATTCATAGATATTTAACCCTTTACCGCTCACTTGAAACGACTCTGAAATTCAAGCTTTTAAAAACATCAAGAGGAGAGGGGAAATTACAATCGGAAACCGGCATTTTTTTTTTTTTTTCATTTTATCACAATGTTTCTACCCTATCAAGAACAAATTTCGTCGCTAATTTGGGCCACCCTGAATTTGCCATCTGTATGAATCGGTGCTTTCAATGTCAACTTAGTCTGAAATTTCTTCGTCAGGTAAAGAATAAACGCTTATCGCAATGAATTGTTATCATAATCACTTACCTCCGTCATTATTAGAACTGAAATCTTTACCTTATATATTCCCATTTATTTTCCTCGAAAGAATTTCCTTCAACTATACACTTTTTTCCAAAACTGAATAACACAATGATGAAATTAACTTGACAGGGAGAATCCCCACTGTCCTAGAGTGCATCGGACGTGTTCATGATTTTCTAAGAACACGGAGCAAGGGCCTGTATCTGTGTAACTGTGCACGATATATTTTTGTCGAACAAAGGAATAGGGTGTATCTCAATATTGACGGGTAGGCATTCATTTTGCTTTCATGTTTGCCGACAAGCTGAACGTACATTCCGGTTACGCGGGATTAATGAAGGACAAGCGTTAATGTCAATGAACCCTTAGATCGTTTACGTCTGTCTCTTTTGAAGACAAGGCAGACGATTCTATGGTCTGCACAGAATATGCAATCTTATGTCGGATTAGCTATGTTGTAATAATCCGACCAAAACAGCCCAGGATGAGGTTGCAATAATTAAGCATTTTGCCCGAGATGTAAAATGCCATTTTCATCAATCTAACACTCTAGTATAAGGGTTAACAGAGCCATAGATTACAAGAATCGTATAAACGAAGAATACCTTCCGACGTTCTTTATAGGACCTAAGAAGTCAACCGTCAAATGATGTTGGTTGGTTATCCTTGATAGGATGGTAAACATTACGCAAAACGGAGAAAATGTTCGTTGTCAGTATTTTCTCATGTTCCTGCATGCTTTCAAAATACCCTTCCCTTTCTAAAAAGCCCCATTCTTTAAGGTCATTAAAACCCAGCACATGTATTGTAATCTTAATGTTAAAATTCCGTTTTGAACATTGAAAGTCGTTTGTTTTGAAAGTCTTTTTCAGTCTTGATAAAGTATATTTCAAATAAAATGGTAAACAAATAAAAGAAAAGCCTTTTAACTAACTGAACGACACTGAAATTTTCAACGGACAACCTCAAGGGAAAAAAAAGTTTCAAAATACTTTTGGAAAAGGAAAAAAAACGCTAGTCACGAGTATTTTCTCTTTTTACCACTATTTTTTGTACTTTTTCCCAGCCAAACGGCACATTTTCAGCTGCTCTTCACTTATTATCTGCTAATTGCTTTAATGTAGAAGGCCCAAATTTTTTGTTATTTTCTGAAGGGTTTTGTAAAGGGTTACTAAGCTGGAAAACATTGTAGGAAAGTCAAACAAAAGGTTGATTATCAGTATTTGTTACTTTTCCTACAATTCTTTGAAAAGCCTCTTCTTCAACATTGTTGAAAGTCAGTATTGTGATCTAAAAGGCTGAATCTCAGTTTCTATACTCTAAAATGTACCTTTCTAAAAACTCTTTGCTCTCTCAATAAAATTATCCATGGAGTAAAATGGTAAAGACTTTCAAGAAATTAATCATCTCATTACAGGGTTACAGTTTTAGATCTATCAAAATTGATTGCATTTTCAAGCAAAAACTATTCTTTAATCCTTTACCATACCCTATCAAGTACAGTTTTAACAACCCTGAGAAAGAGGCCATTTAAAAACTTAATTTTGAAAAGGAGAAACTTTCTTGACTCTTTACACGAAGAAAAAAAATTTAGACTTTCCAAAATTAAATGCATTTTCAGGTAGCAACTTTTTGATCTGGCACCATGGATGGAACCTGTATGAAATAGGTTGGAAGACATTTTAGGAAAAGGAAAAAAAATGTCAATTAGCACCGTATTCTCCTTTTCAGACCAAAAGTTCTGCAGCCTTCTTCCTAGACCTTTTAAACTCATTATTGGGCTAATAGAGGGTTAGATCTAAGTTTCTATACAACGTAAAAACATATACGGGTTACAGCAAATTAAAACTCTTTGCTATCACATAAAACTTTTCCTTCAAATGAAATGGAAAGGAGTTTCAGGAAAGTCCATTCGTTTTAATTTTTTTCAACATATTTTCACAAGCCTTCTTCAAGTGTGCTAAATCTCAGGATGGTAAACTGGTCTTCATTGCACAGGAACATTGCACAATTCTATAGACTTTGCTGTATCAGGGCCCCCAGCCGGACGGGGGGTAGAATTCGCCGGCTGCCGTCCTGCAGAGTGGTAAGACCCCACCAATGGACCCGCCTGTTTGCCGTGGGTGGAGACTCGTAAGCCGGAAAAGAGGGTCCTGGCAGTTGAGGGGAGCCCAGGGATCTCCAGCTCTTCAACACACTGCTTCGGCCTCGGCTTCGGTGTAAACGAGAGCCTAGATGGGCCCGGTCTAGAGCAATCGGCTGGTCGTTTTTAGATCTGGGCATTATAAGTTTATACCCAGACTTAGTAAATACCTCGAATGGTTTCAAAATCTATGCTCACTGCACGAACTTGAAAAGTTCTTTTTCATGCTGCATGTATCCTAAACACTCTATCTAAGTTATTGCATATATTCATACGCTGTCAATTTCTTCAAATTACCAGTTTTTACTTTGTTTAACAGGTTTTAGTCCCTAGTCTAATATAGGCTCATGGGCTAATTGGGTGGTACGGATTTCGTGATTGAGGCAGTAGCTTCCATGACCCTTCTCTGATTCCCAGGAATTGGTCATGTCTGCTGTTTGTCGCCTTGCCTTATCCTTGCTGTCCGAGTATATCATCTGGGTAACCCTGGCGTGGGGAGCTGGATATCCGCTCCGTACTCCATGCCCCCTAGTTGGGCTCCGCGGTGGGCGGGGACCACGGATGATGAACATTAAAAACCCAAACATGGATCACCAAAACAAAAAACGAACCCGTGATCAACTGGATGCAGACCTGGAAAATGTTCAAACGACAAATACAACGTTTCCTCGCTTCTTGATTATTGAGTCAACCGCACCCGATCAGCCACTTTCCAAATTATCTCCTTTTGTGATTGAAAAAGTTTTAGTTGGACTTGCTGGATCGCCAAAATCAGTGAAAAAGTTGAAATCAGGTAATCTTCTCGTCGAAGTTGAAAAGGCTGTTCATGCTAAAACCCTTCTTAAAATCAAGCACTTTTTTAAAATCCCTGCCAAGTGTGTCCCTCACAATAGTTTAAATACATCAAAGGGCATTATACGTTGCCCAGACCTTGCAGGTATTTCTGAACAAGAAATTACGTCAGAACTTTCAGACCAAAATGTTACGGCTGCTAGACGAATTACAATTTTCAGAGATGGAATCAGGAAACCTACCAACACAATAGTACTAACTTTCAACACGGCTATCCTGCCTAAATATTTAAAGGTAGGATATCTTAAAGTTGCAGTGGACCTATATATACCCAATCCACTTCAGTGCTATTGTTGTTTCAAATTCGGGCATCATGAGAGTAAATGCAAATACAATCAAGGTGAAGAATTTTGCCGACAATGTGGCAATTCAAACCTGGTGCACCCAAGCGAAAAATGTGAATTTGGAATTTCTTGCAAGAATTGCAAAGGAGAGCATGTTGCCACGTCAAGGTCATGTCCTGTATGGAAGAAAGAAAAAGAAATTGTAACCGTCAAATACACTGAAGGTCTCTCTTTTCCTGAAGCGAGGAAAATTGTAGAAGCTAGAAATAACATGGGTGTTTCATATGCGTCAGTATCAAAAGCAAATACACAAAAACTTGTGCAGCGCAGAGATGCTCATACCCAAACAACTGATACTGGTGTACAAACAACAGAAAAATCTTCTACCAGTAATGAAAATGTGCAAGAGAAATCTACAACATCTAGCAAAACCAACCAGAATACTGCATCCAGCCAAATTGTAACAAAAAAGTCAAATATTGCACCGGCAAAGGCTTCAAGCAGCCCTAGCCGAAGAAGAAATAAATCTCCACAGGTCTCATCAGATCGCCTTCCAAAGGGATCTGATGACCCAATTCAACAGCATAACCGCTTCCAATGTCTTGATGAAGACATGGAAGCGGAAGACTCGCAATCAGAGTCAAATACAAATAGGCAAGGCCGAATCATCAAACTGAATAACAAAAAATGAACAAACACATACTTCCAAAACTCTGTGGTATTTTCCTAATTCTCAATTTTCTTATGACTAACAATATTCTGCAATGGAATTGTCGAAGCGTTAAAGCTAACATCGAGGAATTAAATCTCTTAATTAACGAACAACAGCCAGTAGCGCTTTGTTTACAGGAAACATTTCTTAAACACTCGGACAAGTTTTCTTTGAAGTATCACTCTTGTTACTTGAAAAACTTTACTGATAACGATAAAGCTTCAGGAGGTGTTGCTGTCATTGTGAAAAACAGTGTCCCACACCATAGTGTAACCCTTAACACTACCTTACAAGCCGTTGCGGTAAACATTACTCTCAACAAGACCATTACTTTGTGTTCCATTTATCTTCCACCTAGTTTACCAATAGACGTCAGAAAACTTGATGATCTTGTGGCTCAATTGCCAAAGCCTTTCATTTTAATGGGCGATTTTAATTCCCATCATACATTATGGGGATGTTCAGATGCTAATGGCAAGGGTCATACTATTGAGGATTTTATCACGAAGCACGACTTTGTTCTGCTAAATGATAAGTCCTCAACCTACCTTCATCCTGCTACTGGTTGTTACTCATCATTGGATCTAACAATATGCAGCCCTGGAATTGTTTCAGATTTTAACTGGAAGGTTTGTGATGACCTTCATGGAAGTGATCACTTCCCTATAAAAGTATCAGAAGTAGGACCTTCAGTTCAACAACGTCCTCAACGCTGGCAGCTTCATAAAGCGAATTGGGAACAATTCAGAATTTATTGCGAACAAACAATTCATCCCGGTGCTTTTGAAGATTGTGAAAATCCTGCTGAGCTCTTCACTTCCTTGATTTATTCGGCTGCTGAAAAGTCAATTCCTCGAACTTCGACAAATCCTAAGCACCCAAACAAGCCATGGTTTAATGATGATTGCAAAAAGGCTATAAGAGAAAGAAAATCTGTTCTCAGACAATTTAACCTAAGACCAACCCAGGAAAATCTTTCAAAGTTTAAAATTGCTCGTGCAAAAGCACGTCGGACTATCAAGCAAAGTAAACGTGTTTCTTGGCGACAGTACGTGTCTAGATTAAATTCTAGATCGTCTGTCAAAAAAACATGGGACATGATCCGGAAAATTAACGGCAAAACCTCATCATTAAATGTTGGACACTTAAATGTTGGTGATGATGTCGTCACCTCCAAAGCAGACATTGCAGATGTCTTAGCTGACACCTTTGCAGAGAAATCCTCTTCTTCAAATTATTCGACAGCATTTCAGAAATTTCAAAAAACTACAGAAAAAACAAAGCTAAATTTTAAGTCGAATAACAATGAACATTACAATAAAGATTTCACTGTAAAAGAATTGAAGAAAGCATTAAAGAAGTGTCATGACACTGCTGTTGGATGTGACGACATCCACTACCAGTTCTTGAAACATTTACCATTTCGATCCCTCGACTGTTTACTTCGCATATTTAATCAAGTCTGGCATACTGGTATTCTCCCAGATTCCTGGAAAGAGGCTATTGTAATTCCCATACCAAAACCAGGTAAAGACTCAACGAATCCTGCCAATTATCGTCCTATAGCCTTAACAAGTTGTATTTGTAAAACCATGGAAAGGATGGTCAATGACCGGCTTGTTTGGTTTTTGGAAAAAAACAAACTTATTGCAACCGCCCAGAGCGGGTTTCGTAAACAAAGAGGCACTCTCGATCATTTAGTTCGCTTCGAAACATTTATTCGCGAAGCTTTTATAAAAAAGGAACATGTTGTTTCCGTATTTTTCGACCTCGAAAGTGCTTACGATACCACATGGAAGTATGGAATCATGAACGACCTCCATGATTTCGGTGTAAGAGGTCGCCTTGCTTATTTCATTTCGGCATTTTTGAATGAACGTCAATTTAGAGTCCGGGTTGGAGATACTCTCTCAAACCCTCATGAACAAGAAATGGGCGTTCCCCAGGGAAGCATTCTCTCTGTTACACTGTTCAGTGTCAAAATCAACAATATTGTGAAGTCTGTGTGCCCTGGCGTAGAATGCTTTTTGTATGTTGACGACTTCTGTATTTCCTATAGATCCAAGCATATGCATACAATAGAGCGGCAGTTACAGCAAGTACTTAATAATTTAAGTAAGTGGTCAAAAGTAAATGGTTTCAAATTTTCTAAAACCAAGACCAAATGCATGCATTTCTGCCAATCAAGAAAATTACACTTGGATCCTGAACTTACATTAGATGGGGTACAAATTGAAGTCGTTCCTGAATTCAAATTTTTAGGTCTTTTATTTGACTCTAAACTGTCGTTTATTCCACACATCAATTACTTAAGTAATAAATGCCAAAAAGCTCTTAATCTTTTACGAGTTGTCTCCAGCATGGACTGGGGAGCCGACAGGAAAGTCTTACTAAGACTATATAGATCACTTGTCCGTTCCAAGTTAGATTACGGCTGTATCGTATATGGCTCAGCCCGACAATCGTACCTTCGGAAGTTGGATTCTATCCACAACCAAGGTTTACGATTAGCACTTGGCGCTTTCAGGACATCTCCCGTCAATAGCTTGTATGCTGAAGCTAATGAACCATCTCTAAATTTACGCAGGAAGAAACTCTCCTTGCAATATTACTTAAAATTAAAATCAAACTCTGACAACCCAACTCATGAAGTAGTATTTGAACCATTGTACAAGGATGAATTTTTAAAAAGAGAGAAAGTTATACCTCCTTTTAGTTTACGCTGTGAAGCGGATATTAATTGCCTTGATTGTGATCTTGAAGATGTGGCAAGCCATAAGATTTCTGAAGTTCCTTTATGGACTTGCAAAAGTCCAACTTATATTTACAATCTTGCTACAGATAAGAAAGCTACTACAGATCCAATGATTTTCAAAACTAAATTCCTTGAAGTCAAAGAACAATATTATACTCATGAAGAAATCTACACGGATGGTTCAAAAGATGGGGAAAAAGTTGCTTCAGCTGCCGTCCTAGACGGTGAATTGTATCAGTTCCGGTTACCTAATAATTCGTCTATCTTCTCTGCGGAGTTAAAAGCCATTGACCTTGCCCTCAACCATATTGAACAAGACGGCTATTGGCGATACATTATATATACTGATTCTTTATCAGTTATGCAAGCACTTGAGGGCGAGAAAACGGATAATCCGCTTGTAATCAATCTCCTTGAGAAATTATCCAGATTATGCGAAAGAGTTGATATAGTTTTCTGCTGGCTCCCCAGCCATATTGGTATTAGTGGTAATGAAGAGGCAGATAAAGCTGCCAAGGACGCATTATCGCTAGAAATTTTACCGTTTAAAATTCCTTTTAGTGATTTTAAACCTCTTATTAATAGTTTTATTCATGGTGTTTGGCAAAGATCTTGGAGTGATCCTTCAAATCAAGGAAACAAATTATTCAATATCAAGCCAAATACAAGTGAATGGCTCCCTGGCTTGCGGTCAAACCGTCGAGAGGAAGTTATTTTGGCCCGTTTGAGAATAGGTCATACCCATATGACGCACTCATATCTTCTCAGAGGAGAAGAGCCTCCTGTATGTATCCCATGCAATACATTTCTTTCTGTCAAGCATTTACTGATAGAGTGCACAGATCTTGCACCGTACAGGGATAAATACTTTCATGTTGACAATTTAAAAACTTTGTTTGATACTGTGAAATTAGAATCACTATTCGAGTTTCTGAAAGAAGTTAACCTTTTTAAGAAGATTTAGTTTTACTTTTTTGACATTTCAATTTTTACTGACGGTCTTAAACAGTGTTTATCCTCCTTTAAGGGGTTCTATTAAAATATTTGAGTAAATAGGGACGCCCTGTTTCTCAACATTTATTTTGTTGTTTAATTTATAAATATTACATTTTAAGGCCTATTGACCTATTCAAAGTTAACTTTTTATCTTGTAAACAAGGTTGCTTCTCATCTATGTCAATGTTTCACAGTATAACTTAAAGTAGATGCATGATTTTATATGTAAGTGCGCCCAATATGACCTAAGTTGTCGACGGGCCATAAAACACCATTCATTCATTCATTGCTGTATCAGGAGAGGCGATTTAAGTACAGGAAAATGTATTGCAATATGTTATGCCTATATTCTTACTCGCCTTCCAACAGTACTTTCAGTACTTTGATCATATAATCAGTTTTTTTCAGCATATAATAAACTTTGTGGGAAAAAAATGAAAAATGTTGAAACTGCTTAGACTTCTGAACACATTTGTGAAAAAGAATATAGAAAAAAGAAGGTTGAATATATTTCTCAATATTTTATATACCGCCTATTACACAATTTTACTTACAACATCCTGGCTAGTAGAAGCTTACACAGCTTCCAAGCCCGTTGGCATATCACTTTTAGCGCTTGCCATAGAACAGGTTGGAACAGCTTTCGGATCCATTGACATGCTAGTTCCTGTTGCTGTAGGACCCGTTTGCATGCTAGTTCCTGTTTCTGTTGCTCTAGGTATTGTCTGAAAATGGTGTTTTAAGAGTTCATTGTTTTGATAATGAGCAACTCTCCACACTATTCTTCCCAGAAAAAAACTTTTGCATGTGAGTAATACACACAGTCATATGTAAAGGAATATCAACGACAAAAAAGCAAGGATTTCTGAACTGCTAGCCTGCATCTAATGAAAGTGTTAAAACTATGTGTAGAATATGTATCTGACATATTGTACATACAGTTTTTTCACACATATTCTACATATGATGTTTTTCTTTTCCCTCCTCCTGTTCCCACAGTAGTTTAGAGTGTAGCATAAATAAGCTGAACACTTACCACTTTGGTTGATTATTGTTATCCTCCCGAACTAACTTAAAGGCATAATATTCAAAGTACCCGAGAAAGGAAGCTAACATAACCACCTCGTCATGTCCAAGTGACACGCTTTTGCATTTACTCGCATCAAATTTTCCATTAACGAAAGCCTTAGACTTACCGGAAATATGCAGATAGGTTCTGTTGTTTGGCATTGAAATGCAAACTTCCTTTCCACAACCAAAATTGGCTCTTACTTTTTTCATAAATTCGTTTTCATAAACTTCATGAAATCCACTTGTCATTTTCGGTAATTAACCTTTTTTCTAATTACTTGAAAGCTGTTTTACAAAAATACAAACGATATGCCTCGCTAAAGTAGCCCGTGAACAGGACATGAGTGTACCGCAAGGAGATACTCTTTCTGTTACACTTTTCAGTGTAAAAAAAAAAAAGTATTGTCAAAGCTATGTCCTGGTGTAGTCTGTTCCCTCTATGTTGATGACTTCGTTTTATGCTTCAAATCTCGAAGTATGAATATTATTGAGAGACAACTTCAACAGTGCCTCAACAAACTGCAAACGTGGTCTGATGAAAATGGCTTCAAATTTTCAAATCCAAAACTAAGTGTTCCCTCTTTGTTGATGACTTCGTTTTATGCTTCAAATCTCGAAGAATGAATATTATTGAGAGACAACTTCAATAGTGTCTCAACAAACTGCAAACGTGGTCTGATGAAAATGGCTTCAAATTTTCAAATCCAAAACTAAGTGCATGCACCTTTGTAATCTACGAGGTGCTCATCCAGACCCTGAACTGCATTTGGAAAGAATGTAAAAATTGAAGTGGTTTCTGAGTGTAAATTTCTTAGTCATCTTTGACAGAAAGCTTTCCTTCCTTCCTCACATCACTATTCACTGCACAGAAGTGCAAGAAGGCTCTTAATCTTCGTGAGGTTGTAGCCCATTCTGAATGGGGAGCAGACCGTAAAGTCCTCTTACGGCTTTATCGGTCTTTAGTGCGCTCCAAATTAGACTATGGATCGATTGTATACGGATCTGCCGGTAAATCTTAGCTCAAAATTCTCGATTCTATTCACCACGAAGGTCTTCGCCTTGTACTTGAGAATCCTTTGATCTGTAATTTACTTGAAAGGATCTCACAAATTTCTTCTGAGAATAGATTGGTGTTCTGCTGGCTTCCAAGTCATGTAGGAAACAAAGGCAATGAAAATGCCGATATGTCTACCAAATCTGCAATTAATCTTCCCATTTCAGACTTTAAAGTTCCACACACTGTTTTTAAATCCTCAGTTTTAATACATATCCAATCTTCTTGGCAATCCCAGTGGGATGCAGATGTTTTTTTGATAAACTATATTTAGTTAAACCATCCCTTTGTGAATGGTACCCCGTTTACAGGTCTGTTCGTCGAGAAGAAGTAATAATTGCACGACTTCGAATTGGCCATTCACGCATCACACATTCCTGGCTCTTGACCAAAGATGATGCCCCTGTATGTATTCCATGCAATGCACTCTATTCTGTAAAACATATCCTATTAGATTGCGTTGACTTTCAGCCAGTTCGTTCAAAATATTTCAATGTCAATAGTTTGAAAAATCTTTTTGATACCGTCAGCGTTGAATCTATTATCGCTTTCTTAAAAGGGGATTGGCATATACAATAAACTGTGATATTTTCTATTGAGTTTCTTATCTATCTTTTTACAATATTCTTTATTCCTTTAATATTCAGTTTACATCTCCTTATTTGGGGGCATCTTATGTCATTGGAGACAGGACTTCTTTAATGGGAGAATACTGATCCCATTGGAGGCTCAAGTTTTGACCTCGTTTCCAAGGAAAAACAATATTATCAGTCTTACCTTTTAATCTTAAAGTTTGGAGTAGGCGGGGGCGCCCAGCCACTCAATATCGTGATATATGCAAATTAATAATAACACATATGTCTTCCTCATTTTATTTTTTTCACTATTACTCCAATTTTTTGTTTAAGATAAGTATTTGCGTCTTACCAAGTCAACAGTATATTTTTTTATCACATGGTTTACTATATCATAAACTTTTTGAGTAATAGGGATTGCCCTATGACTCAATTTACTAAATTCTAACCATAAATAATCTTTATCCTTATCCTTCTTAATTCCACAACCAGTCTAATTTAGCCGACGGATTTACTCCTATTTGGTCGTTTCCTGACGGGTTTGCCTACACTGGCAATCGTATAGGCCTTGCTTCCCCAAAAATGAAATTTTAACGTACGAATATTCTTGTTTCCCTACTTCTTTCTTTATTTAGTTTAGTCTTTTATTTATCGTTTATTTTTGAGCTTGTTAGTCTATACAAGTAAGCTTAATTTGACATCCAGTCTAATTGTATCGACTTACTGTCGCCTTTTGAGCCATAGTTAAAAAAATTTCGTCATATATATTTATTTTCTTTGTTGCAATAAAAAGGAATAACAAGCTCGCCATGTGGTTGTTTATACACTTCTGATTTAACATTTAGACTTTTTTTAAAATGATTGATAAGCCTGCCTTTTATCAGCTTATTTCGGTGGCAGTCAGAATGTTTCTTGTTGGCGTCAATATAAATTTTTTTGCCTTTAAATGAAAACGTGAACATGTATATGTTTTTGTCCGAGTCGTTAATTTGTATACCTTTGATGACCCATCTCGAACGACAGGAGTTGCCGTGGTAGTCGCAAACGATCGTACCGATCGTACCGGGCCCTATTTCAGTTCTAGACATAATGCTTGCTCCTTTTGATTCTGTAGTAAATTTCCTTATTCCTGGCCATTCTTGGCTTCTAATTGAATCAATGGCATTTTTTATCCTTTATTTAATTTTTCCTCTCTTTCTTTGTTCGTTTCGAACTTAATTTGTCCTTTGAATTTGCTCAGTGACGCACTGGATTAGGATTTTGGCAGTAAACCAATTCCGTTCAGGCAGTAAATCGGTAAATCATTTTTTTTTTTTTTGATCCGATAAGTATTTGCGTCTTACCAAGTCAACAGTATATTCGACGCGTTTTTTCACAAGGAGTTGGTGGAATTCATTTTGATTTTTTTTCTGTCATTCGTCGAATTTGAAAGTCTAAATTGCGGGTATTCATGTATCATATTTGAATATTCCTCTGCTGTTGGAGTGGCTGTTTCTGCATCAATATTCGCCCAAACAGTGTTGGTGATTTGTTTTTTCGGTTTTTTTTTTTTTTTTTGCTATTGTCTAATGCATTATGTCCATGTTGCATGCAGAGTAAACATCTTACGGAGGATGCAGGAGATTCTGATCTTTCATGAATTTTTTAATTTTCGTTAGGTACCGATTTTGAATTGCTAGGTTTTGATGCATTTACACTCAGTTGGACATTGGTTTAAAATATTTCTATACATATTTCGATAGTTTTTACGCCGTTGTAGAATTCTTGTATTTTCTTGCCCACTCGGGTGGCTCAGTGGTAAGCGTGTCGGACTCATGACCTGATGGTAGCGAGTTCCATACCCGGTTGAGGTGATCTTTCTTTCAAGCGTATTTTCGCTTCTCACCTCTGCTGAAGCATGGAAATGCAGTCGTTAGTACTGGTGTGAGAAAGCCAGGAAACACATGTGCGTCACCGACCGCCATACGACCTTAGCTGTTAAAGTGGCGTTAAACCCCAATACAACCAACTAATTGTCTTTTCTCATCAACGTATACATTTTGTGCGGTTTTCAGCGAATGGAAACAGAAGCAACGCTTGACTTTTTGTTTTCTGATGATCTTTCGTTGTAGGAATAGGTTTCTATGGCATGCCTAAGTTTTGTCGAAGATATCGGTAAACCTTCTTTTGTTAAAATATGATTAAAAGTCACCGGAAGCCGATTCAAAATTGTTTCCTTTTCAATTAACAAATAGTTTTGTTCTGCAGTTTTCATCTGCAGGTTCAGGTCTGAAGTTCTTTACATATTTAATTAAAAGGGGCCACGTTTCATCGTCTTCGCTAACTGGCACTCTGGCCATGTATATGTTTCCAGTTTTGTGCTCATCTGTAGCGAGATAGCGTACAGAGTTTTTTTTTTTTTGTCTTTCAGATTCATATCGGTGCTTTGCATTTTTTTATTTTTGAATATGGCATATTTATAAATGCTGATGGTGTCTGTCCGTATTGGAGAAAATGTGAACAAAAAAACATGTTCACTGTTTTGAGATCCTGCGGTTCGGGCAGTTTTGAATTTCAAGAGTTGAGTGTTTCTTTTGATTTTTATTTCAAGTGTTCGTGCACCAAAACTTAAGGGCCATAAACCACCATTCATTCATTCATTCATTCATTCATTCATTCATTCATTCATTCATTACCAAAACATAATTTTTCTAACATTGCTCGTAATCAACGGGATTGTTTTCGAATTGCCGCCTTCGTTCTTTAGTCGTATTGATGAAGCTGATTTTGAGACTTTTGGTCTCATCGCCGACTTGGGCTAATGCGAGACTAAATGCTCCACGCAAACTCTGCTCATTAAGGGCAGTACTTGCCTCATTGTCCACCATTTTAGATAGTTTGACAATACTTTGCCCGGTATCAAAACTTATTTCTATGTTGTTTAGTGTTTCGTTGAAAGCATATTTAAGTTCAATCTCAAATAACTTTTTAGAATTGAACGAATCGATGTCATTATTTTCGGGAAAAAAACTGCATTGTTTTTAAAATATTGCTCCGCGTCATGTTTGTGTTTTTCTGAAAAAACTAATTATCCGTAGGGACATTAGATATCTATTCAAATGGGTATTGTTATGTGCCCCAAATTTCGCAGCATCCGATAAACTTAATTTTGCGTTATTCATTTTCTTTAGCAACTCCGTTATTTTCTGTGTGGGAGGTTTGATATTGAGCGACTCTTGGTCATCAATATCGGATTCTGAATTGAAAGCAAATAGAGAGTCTTATTTTGTCATGACAGTGATGGCTTTCCTTGCCATTTCCATAATAAAGTTTTGTCCTCATTGCCTTAACACCTAACCTCTTTTTCCGGCTGATATGGTGGGTCAGTTACGTCGTCATCTAGGTTTAGAGATTCAATTCCTAACATACATTCCTAGCGTGGGTTGCTTTTTGTATGGTGACGATCCTAACATACATTCCTAGCGTGGATTGCTTTTTGTATATTGACGACTTCTGTATTTGCTATAGATCTAAGCATGTGAATACAATAGAGCGGCAGTTACAAGTACTGAATAATTTAAGCAAGTGGTCAAGAGAAAATGGTTTCAAATTTTCTAAAACCAAGACCAAATGCATGCATTTCTGCCAATCAAGAAAATTACACTTAGATCCTGAGCTTACATTAGATGGGGTACAAATGGAAGTCGTTCCTGAATTCAAGTTCTTTTATTTGACTCTAAACTGTCGTTTATTCCCCACATCAATTACTTAAGTATGCTCTTAATCTTTTACGAGTTGTCTCTTACTAAGACTATATAGATCACTTGTCCGATCCAAGTTAGATTACGGCTGTGTCGTATATGGCTCAGCCCGAGAATCGTACCTTAGCAAGTTGGATTCTATCCAAAACCAAGGTTTGCGATTAGCGCTTGGCGCTTTCAGGACATCTCCCGTCAATAGCTTATAGACTGAAGCTAATCAACCATCTCTAAATTTACGCAGGAAGAAACTCTCTATACAATATTGCATGAAGTTAAAATCAAATCCTGACAACCCAACTCATGAAATAGTATTTGAACCATTGTACAAGGATGAATTTTTAAAAAGAGAGAAAGTTACACCTCCTTTCAGTTTACTCTGTGAAGCGGATATTAATTGCCTTGATTGTGATCTTGAGGACGTACCAAGCCATAACATTTCTGACGTTCCTTTATGGACTTCCAAAAGTCCGACTTATATTTACAATCTTGCTTCAGATAAGAAAGCTACTACAGATCCAATGAGTTTTAAAACTATAAATTCCTTGAAAGCAAAGAACAATGTTATATTCATGATGAAATCTACACAGATGGTTCAAAAGATGGGGAATAAGTTGCTTCGGCTGCCATCCTTGACGGTGAATTATATCAGTTTCGATTACCTAATAATTCGTCTATCATCTCTGTGGAGCTACAAGCAATCGACCATATTGAACAAGACGGCTATTGGCGATACATTATATATACTGATTCTTTATCAGTTATGCAAGCACTTGAGGGCAAGAAAACGGATAATCCGCTTGTAGTCAATCTTCTTGAGAAATTTTCCAGATTATGCGAAAGAGCTGATATAGTTTTTTGTCGGTGTTATGCAGAGAAATGACCCCCATTACAAAATGAGCCACGGTCATTTCTTGACGTAGAGGAACGACCCATTGGTCATTTCTCTACGTCGAGAAATGACCCACGGTTCATTTCTCGACGTAGAATAATGACCCGGGTCATTCCTCTACGTCGAGAAATGACCCGGGGGTCATTTTATAATGGGGGTCATTTCTCTGCATTACACCGGCTCCCCAGCCATATTGGTATTAGTGGTAATGAAGAGGCAGATAAAACTACCAAGGACGCATTATCGCAAGAAATTTTACCCTTTAAAGTTCCTTTTAGTGATTTTGGGTTTGGCAAAGATCTTGGAGCGATCCTTCACATTAAGAAAACAAATTATTTGCTATCAAGCCAAATACAAATGAATGGCTCTCGGGCTTACGGTCAAAACGTCGAGAGAAAATTATTTTGGCCCGTTTGAGAATAGGTCATACCCACATGACGCACTCATATTGTCTCAAAGGAGAAGCTCCTCCTGTATGTATCCCGTGCAACACAATTTTTTTCTGTCAAACATTTACTGATAGAGTGCACAGATCTTGCACAGAACAGGGATAAATACGTTCATGTTGATATTTTAAAAATTTTGTTTGATTCTGTGAAATTAGAATCACTATTCGATTTTCCGAAAGAAGTTATTAACTTTTTACGAAAATTTAGTTTTACCTGTTTGACATTTCGCCTTTTACTGACGCCCTTAAACAGTGTTTATCCTTCTTTATGGGGGTTTTTGCTCCGTTTATTACATTTTTTTAGTAAATAGGGAAGCCCTGTTTCTCAATATTTGCTTATTTGTGTATTGTTTAGTTTACAAGTGTTAGATTTTAAGGCCTATTGGCCTATTCAACCAGTATAACTTAAAATAGATGCATGATTTTATATGTTAGTGCCCCCAATATGACTTAAGTTGTCGACGGGCCATAAAATACCATCCATCCATACAACCATCAAAAGAAGCAAAGTTTGTTTATTTGGCGCCGAAAGAGTTAATCATTTTGCCTCTACTTAAGGAACAAATAGAACATATATTAGACGAGTAAAAGTGTACAAAGTCAAAATTATATAATGTAAAGCAAAGCATTTGTCAAGCTCTCCCTCCCCCCCCCTCTCTCTCTCACACATACACACAATGCTAAGGAGAGTGATAATTTCTTACCTTGCCTATCTTGTTTTGTTTACCCGATCTTTTCCTCAAACGAGATAGATTTATGATTTAATGGGACCTTTTATTTATTTTACTATATAACTATTTTATAATGATGATGAATATCTTTATAATTTTTATAACTATTATCATTATTGTTACCATTATTATTATAAATATGGTTGCAGAAGTTGAAGCAGCAGTGGTAGTAGCAGTAGTATCATTGCTATAAGAGAGTGGAAAAAAGGTATGCAAGACTTGTGGTTTGGATATATACATACTTATTTTCTACCGCTCTTTTACTCGGTTCCGACAGATCCGCTGACTCGCTGGTTTGCTTTATCATCACTCTTCCGTCCGACTCACCACTTGTCGACGCAGGAACCATTTCTGGCCTAATATAAAATAAATTCGATGTATAAACTATTTTGCATATGATTATATTAATTTTTACAGTATTTATAGGCCAAAAACAAACATTATCACTATCAAAGCAAATAGAAAAACATATCGACGAAAGGAAAAAGAACAGGTTTGATAATTGTAGAAAGATAGTATCTAATTCACATATATTCCGTTATTTTTGTTTTTATAAATGTTTATATTGTATAAAAATTAAGTTATGAGTAATTAGTCTGTAACGGAGGGAGGGAACCCTTCAACATATGCTTACCTTTTACTGTCCAATTTTCTTTTTTTCGCAGAAGCTCCAGTAGTTGGTTGATTTTTTGGGCGTTTATTTAGTAACCTGTAAAGGAGAACATAGAACGAAAACTAATAATGATAAACGATACTAACACCAATTGTTGAAAAATGACCTTGATATTCGACCATGGTCTTGTTAGAGGAGCTGAAAAAGTCTTCAGCAGATGCACTCGAAGGTAGCTATACACAGGATAAATATAAGAATTGTGATTTAAATAATCATTAATTTAGGTACAGCTGATAGGTTTCGCTCTGTTAAACGACATGTACACAATCGGATTGATAGAATGTAGAATTCAGAAGTAAAATGTTTGTAATAGAACAAATTAGATAGTCGTCACCTTTTTCCTTTGTCTTGCGCATTTTCCTTATCGCTGATGATGACATTTTTATCATCATCATCACCATTATTATTATCATCATCATCATCTGTTGATTCAGTGTATTTCATTGCAAGGTCCTCGTCGTTGTTACCCTGCTCATCTTACCAACACATATACATTTTTTCTTAAATTTAACGCCCTTTGTAATATTGCTGCCCATATCACGGCTGACAGTGCATAAATAATAATTTCCTGATAACTCACAACCGTACATTCCACTAACTATATTTGCATTGCGTGGAAATGAACGATTTTATTATCAAAACAAAGTTTGTTGCGAGCTTGACTCGAACTCACAACCTCAAGATCGTGAGTTAGATATGTAACCAACCAATTCGAGGGAGATCAATAAAAGTTGTAAGAACTAGTTTCGTTTCTCAATCGATGTAAAATATAAAAGTTGTAAGAACTAGTTTCGTTTCTCAATCGATGTGAAATAAATATGCTTAAACTAAACCAACTAAGGCAGCTTTTCTCCTTTTCCCACAATTTTTTCAAAAGGTTTCCTCTAATTAGAATTGTAGATCCGTGGCTGGTACGATAGATTATAACTTAACCCTTTACTCAATAGATACTCATTTCTACGCGTTGCTGGTAGGAGCCTTTGGAAAACGTGGCAAAAGGTGAAATTGCTCGTGACGAGCGATTTCACCTTTTGCCACAATGTTTTCAATGCTTTCAAAAGGTGTCATATACACATAAGAAACGGCTTCATCCTTACTGTTATTTAGGGTCAATTAGAGATACCATAGAAATGCCTTATGGGGTAAAGGGTTAAATTACAAGCCAATAAATAGTAATAAGTAGGATTTATGTTCAGACTAAGGCGTTTGCAGACACAGAGATAAGTATTACTTATAGGACAAATCTTAGAATATGTTTTAGAAAGGGTATATTTAATATTAATGAGCTTTCATTCTCAGGTCGGTAACAATTTCAACGACTGAAAGTTATAAAAACTTGTTTCTAAATTAGTGTGAAATATAAATATACAAAATTACGGACCTCATTTCTAAATCTTTCGTCCACCTTTTGCAGACTATCCATCAAAATCTCCTGCAGTTCCTCATTCTCGTCTATTCCCATTGAAATAGTTTTGTCATTTTTAAAATTTCGCAGGTGTATACAAGTAAACCATCCATAATAGTTAATCGAAACTGATTTCCTTGATTCTCTACAAAAAGAAGATTTGGCAACATGCAGTCGCCCATTTAAACAAACTTTTTTCAGAGATATGCTTATATGACAGTGGCTATAGTGAAACCAGAGTATATAACAAAATGAGTCGGAAATAGCTCTTTATTTGGAGCAGAACATAGCCCAACGCCGTGAAAAACTGATAAAAATCTTTACCTCTTTCTTGGTAAATTATTTTATCAATTGAAGCTTTTAAAGTTAACATCTACAGTTAAAACTGGAATGCTATTTAGCCCTTTACCATAATTCTTCTTTCTGAAACTGATGGTCAGATTTTGAAATGACTTTTACAGGGGACCTTTTGAAAATTGCTTGGCAAAATAATAATGGTTCCAATGTTTCAATACCTAAAAAAAAAATAGGCTATGGTCATCTCAAAAGTTAGAGTGAGCGATCCAGGGCCACCTTAGCGCTCTTGTCTTAAATACTGCTCTTTTTTTGTCTTAGAAAAGTTTTTAGAAGTACACCATACATGTGTCAATCCTTCATGTTTGAAGTTAAAAAGGGGTGATATTTAAAGTAATGTCCTGGGAATATGTTTTATTTTTTCATATATATAATTGAAAGTGTTAAAAGTCCACTCAGGAAGTCCACTCAAGGTTGACTTTGTCCTGTTGGAAATATAATGTGTATTTAAAATACTCAGGGATATTTATTATAATTGTTAGAGAATGTTTGATATAAATCACAATCACATTATTCAGGTAAGATCTCAAATGGGAATTTGCATTAACCTCCATTCAAACACTTACATGTGAAATTTTGACTAAAGAAAATATTTTTGACAGTTTTCAACTTTCTCCTAGTGCTCTTAGTTGGAAATTGATACACTTGCTTTTCAAACTTTCTAGCTGATAGGTATGAGGAAACAAAACTGAATAATGTGATAATGATTGTCAATTTCTTGTTTTTTATGGTATTATGTATTGCTAAAGAAAGGGTCGTTTAGCTTGATATGTTATGATACTTTCTTAACAATTTAATGGATTAATAAAATGATTTAGAGCCATTTGCCAAAACCTACTATTGGTCAAATAAATGCCATTTATTTTTCTATTACATAGTTTTAACAGTTTATAAATAAAAACAAAAAATATCCCTGGGGTCAAATTTGGCCCCGCCTCGGGAGATCACAAGTTTTACATGGGCTTATGGAGGGAAAACTTCTGGTACCTAGCCTTAGGGCTTTCGGCTACCAAATTTGGCATATACATGTATCTCCCATCAAGTGGTTGTCTATCAAGAGTGCCCAAATTATAGCCCAGGGGTCAAATTTGGCCCGGCCTCGGAGTCAAGTTTTATATGGGCTAATATATGGAAAACTTTAAAAATCTTCTCCAAGCCTGAAGGCCTACGGCTACTCAATTTGGCATCTAGCTTTATCAAGTGGATGTCAACCAAGAGTGCCCAAATTATAGCCCTATGTTGAGGCTAATGAACCTTCTCTTTCTTACAGGAGGGAAAATTCTCACTTCAATATCTTTTAAAACTGAAGTCGAATCGTTTTAATCCAACTCATAAAGTTGTTTTTAAACCTCAATATAAAGATCTTTTTGAAAGGAAACCAAATGTTATTCCTCCATTTGGTATCCGCATGGAGCCCATAGTAGATAACCTTGGCATAGACACCGAGTCCATTGCCGATTATAAAATCTCTGAAATCCCTCCATGGACACTAAACAGTGCAGAATTCAGATTTGACCTTGCAGCTGACAAAAAGTCTGTCACGGATAGAACTGTGTTTCATGCTAGATATAATGAGATAAAGGAGCATTATTTTTCCTTCAAACCCATCTATACAGATGGATCTAAAGATGGAAACTCTGTAGCAGCTGCCGCTGTTTATGGACAAAGGAGCTTAAAGTGCCGCCTTCCAAACAACTCCTCTATCTTCTCTGCTGAAATCAAAGCAATTGATCTTGCCCTTAATCTAGTTCAAAGTTCTAATTCCAACCGTTTAATTTTCTTTTCGGACTCTTTGTCAATATTGCAGGCCCTTTCAAATCAACAACTTGAGAATCCCTTAATCTGTAGTTTACTTGAAAGGATCTCACAAATTTCTTCTACGAATAGATTGGTATTCTGCTGGCTTCCAAGTCATGTAGGCATCAAAGGCAATGAAAATGCTGATAGGTCGGCCAAATCTGCACTTAACCTTCCCATTTCAGATTTTAAAGTTCCTCACACTGATTTTAATTCCTCCGTTTTAACACATATCCAATCTTCTTTACAATCCCAGTGGGATGCTGATGCTTCAATAAACTGCATTCAGTTAAACCATCCCTTGGTGAATGGTACCCCGTTTACAGGTCTGTTCGTCGAGAAGAAGTGATAATTGCACGACTTCGAACTGGCCATTCACGCATCACACATTCCTGGCCCTTGACTAGAGATGATGCCCCTGAATGTATTCCATGCAATACGACCTTTTCTGTAAAACATATCCTATAAGATTGCGTTGACTTCCAGCCAGTTCGTTCAAAATATTTCAACGTCGATAGTTTAAAGAATCTTTTTGATTCTGTCAGCGTTGAATCTATTATCGCTTTCATAAAGGAGATTGGCATTTACAATAAACTGTGATATTTACTCTTGAGTTTCTTACCTATCTTTTTACAAAATTCTTAATTCCTATAATATTCAGTTTACATCTCCTTAATAGGAGGATTAGCCCTCTTGGGGCCATTTTATCTCATTGTAGACAGGACCTCTTTAATGGGAGTATATTGATCCCATTGGAGGCTACAATCTTAACCAGTTTTAACGTCATTTCCAAGAAAAAGTAATATTACCAGACTTACCTTTTAATCTAAAACTGTTGAGTAGGCAGGGATTGCCCAGCCACTCGGTATCATACTTTATGCACAGTAAAAATGAACACATTCCTTTTTCATTTAAAAACCTCTTTTTATCAATCAAACATTGACTTCAAACCTTTTTATCACATTCTTAATTATTATCATTTAAATCTTTCGAGTATATAGGGATTGCCCTGTATCTCGAAAATGCCCTTTATGCATACCTTTTAATTCAATTATGTTACTGTCATTGACATATTCAAACTTTATTCAATTTAAACAACCCCCTGTAAACAAAGTTGCTACTTTATTATCACTATTCTGTTTCATTGTTTCACAGTATAACTTAAAGTAGATGCATGAATCATTTGTAAGTGCGCCGAATAATTATGACTCAAGTTGTCGACGGGCCATAAAACACCACCATCCATTCATGCCACCAGTTTCATAATTCTCTCATACTCGATTGACTTTTTCTAGTTATTCGCTGAATTAGCATTTTTTAACTCGAGCTTGAAATGACTTCCTTCTTAAGTTGATTGCTCATCACATGCAATCTTTCTTTTCGTTCTCTTTTTTACATTTTTTGGTATCTCCTTCCTTAGCTAATGCTACTTTAGTATTGGGTAGCGTTTTCAAAATTGCATGCAGCTCAGATTGGAAAGCATGTATTTTCCTGTCGTTACCTGATTTGTTATGATCTTCAATTTCTTTGCATGATCGTTTCAACGATTTCCATTTGTTTGATACTTGTTGTTCAGGGCATTTTATTTCCAGCTCCTTAGCTAGGGTGTGGGCAACCTCTTTGAACATTTGGTTCATTTTTCCTGTGTTAACTTGGTTTATTTCTTTCTCATAACTTATGCCATGAGAAGAGCTGTAGCAGCTTTTGTCCGGTATACAGATTCAGGTAATGGTTCACTGACAGGACTTGGAGTTAAACCTGGAACATAAAAAATGTACCGAACATTGAAGAAGTTTCCTATCTAGCTTTTTGTGACCCTGCCCAACCAATATTGAACTGATCGATCATACGGAGTCTGAGGGTCTGAGAAATATTAAAAACTGGGAGAAAGACCCTGCTATGTCACAACGCATTTTGTAATAAACCTGCAAAATGTAATAAGTATTACAAAATGCGTTGTGATTACATGAAATGTAATAAGTTATTCAACGCGTTTTGTAATAAACTTGCAAAATGTAATAATCCTTGTTCCCTGGGTCCGAGTTCTAAGATGTTGAAAAGAAGGACTTCTTTTAACTTTAATCTAAAAGTTTGCAGTACGCAGGGACGCCCAGCCACTCAATATCGTGTTTTATGCACATTGAAAATACATGTAACACACATGTCTTCCTCATTTAATTTTTAACTATTAATCCAACAATTTGTTTAAATTTTTTCATCACATAGTTTACTGTATCATAACATATTTGAGTAATAGGGATTGCCCTGTGACTCAATTTACCAAATTTTATCCATTAATTATCTTTATCCTGAATCCTTAATTCAGCCTTTTACCCTCCTTGATATATTCAAACATTTTTTTCAGTTAAAAAGTTCCTCTTTTCAAATCTTTTATCACAGATATGCGCGCTAAACGACCTAAGCTGTCGATGCGCCATAAAACAACAAACAAACAATACAGTCGATTTTTTTTCAGTAAAATCTTAGTGGCATTTTGCCCTGAAAGCAGAGTGGGGTCCCAGTTGCACGGTCGTGTCCTACCTGCGAAATTGACCCTAATATGCTCGATATCTCGATCTATTCGGTAAACGAATTAAGGATTACTTATGGTTATAATCTTTATCATCATCAAAGAAGGTGTTTATAATTTGGTACATTTCATGAAACAATTTAATTGAAATTGACTTTGTAATTGGGCCTAAATTCGAACCTGGTAATATCTGCTCAAGTTCGACCCCTTGTCTATTATCTACTTACAAGAAAAAAACTACCAGATCGAGTCCCTGTGGTTAGGTGCTGGGTGGTAAGTTGAAATTGTAATTACAAAAGGGGCATAATTTGGCACCAAATGACCATTTCTGTGATATTATTTCAAAATATGACCAGTGTTTTCACAGAAGAGTTTTTAAGCATTTCATTATGTCCGTATAGCGCAAATAGCGCCCTCCTTCCCCCCCCCCCCACACACACACACACACGCACCACCAACAAACTTTCACTAACAATTTTTTCACAAGGGACATTTCTGTTAAATTATTTCAGAATCTGACGAATGGTTTAACGGAACATGAATTTCAAAGAATTTCTTTTAAGTCAATACAGAGCAGTAGTAATAGCGTCTCTTTGCTTGTAAACAAAGATGCTAGATTGTTATAGAAACATGCATGTTGAAACTTGTTTTACCATGAACACTAACCTACTGTGTAGTGTACGGGTTATTATGATGTCATCTATTTGAGTTGTTTTTCAATAGCGCCACTCATCTTTAAGTGCTTTTCAAATATTGGTGATTGGTACTTAATCCGCCTAAAGATACTTTGAGGTATATGAAGACTGATTGAAGAGTGATTCGATTGTGTCTTTAAAGTGAAGACAATGTATACATATTTGAAAAACCTTATTGGTACGAAATTTGAAGCTCTGATATAGGGTAAAAACATTGTGGGAAAAAAGATGGTTGGACGAAGCATTGAGATAAAACCCACCACCTTTTAATTATTATAAACCTTTTGGCTGGTAAGAGCGACTAACTGACTTTTTATGGACGATGTAGATCGAGCTCAGACTGTACAGAATATGCAGTTTGATCTTTGTTAAGGACAGTGCAGATCAAGATCAGACTACACAGAACATGCTGAGAGACCCTCTAATTACAATTAACCCTTTGTGTAGATGAAGATCAGACTGCACAGAACATTCACTTTGATCTTTGTTGCGGCTAGTGTAGATCAAGATAAGACTGCGCAGAACATGCGGCGCGAGCCCCCCAATTATTATTAACCCTTTAGCTGTTGCGCGCGACTCACTGACCTTTTACGGGCATTACATAAATTTTACTACGACGTCTTTAAACAATTATTGACTTTCCGCCCCAAATTATTATTAACCCTTTTAATTGCCCAGCGCCACTCACTGACCTTTTGAGGACAGTGTAGATAGATCAAGATCAGACTACACAGAACATGCAGGCGCCCAATTATTATTGTTAAGTTTATTTTTGTCAGTTATAACGAGATCAAGATCAGACTACACGGAACATGCAGCGCAATCCCCCAATTATTATTAGCCCTTTGGCTGCTAAGCGCGACTCACTGACCTTTTGTGGACGATGTAGATCAGATTAGACTTCACAGAACATGCAGCGCGACGCCCCCCTTCCCCAATATCATACCGTTAAAGTCGTTTATTCCAGGACCAAATACAAAATTTGCGTAGTAACAGTTTACCCTGTGGCAGAAAGTACAACGAGCGTGTCCAGACAAGAAATGCATCATTAAAGTACACTTTGAAAGAAGTTAACAAAATTCAGTGCTAACTTTTATTCAAAATTGTGATAGAGATACTGATGCAGTAAAAACATTGTGGGGAAAAAGAGAAATTACTAAACTTTATTCGTAAAAGACACCGTTTGATAACTATTATCAAATTACTCGATTTAATGTATGATTCGGAAAACACTGTGGGAAAAAGAAAACGTATTATCCCTATATTTTAAACATGATTAAAGCACACTCGTAGTATCTATTTGTTAAAGTAATTGAGATTTATAGTTAGTAAACAAATTTGAAATCTTAAAGGAGATGAGATCGGAAAATGTCGTATTTCGTTTTACGTTATGTTTATCAACACTTAAGGTGAAAAGAGCCTAAATGTAAATGAAGGAACAAAGTTAATTTTATTAAGAGTGGGTTTAACATCGTTTTTCAATTACATTTAATTATATACGTATAACCAGAGTTAGTGTTCTAGTATTTCTTTTCCGGTACAAACTTTTTTATTATCATCCCTAAACCCGTGACTGTTGTTTAACATTGACTAATGAACTTGTCCGCTGGTAAGGGACGAGTCCGCGACCCCGTATAACTATTCAGCCATGCTAATGAGACTCGGTTTTGGCGCGATTTATATGTCATATACACCCTTACACACACACCCACACACTATGTTGAGGTGAAACAAGAACATTGCGAAAAAAGAAAAGTCATTTATCAAACGAGAAATATTTTATCAACATATATTACAAGCTTTAAAAGATAAATTACCCATTCACTACGTGTTCAGTTTTTTTTTTGCGGTGTAAACTACTATCAAATTGCACAATTCACTTATTATATAATTCATTCTCACTAATCAGTTACACTATAAAATGAGTTTCGTGGTAGTAAGTATTGTATTGTATTCGAGTTTAACATCGCTTTAACAGCATATGTCATATTACGTAGGTCAGTGGACCTATCTGCGTGTTTTCTTTTCTTACACCAGTATAAACACAACTTTCTTTCCAAGCCATTGGCAACTTTCTCACGTGCATCAGAGGTGAGAGGCCTGAAACTCAAATAGGGATCCAACCCGCAACCCTCTGATCACAAGCTACCCGAGCTACCCGATCGGGTTTCGGGAAATAGGCGTTTCTGCATCTATGTATATCTTTAAACTTGTAAAGTACGTACATGCGTGCGTTCGTGTTTATGTGTCTTGTGTGGTTTTTTTTTTGTTGACTTTCCCAAGGAAAGCTTTTTATACTTTGAGTCAAAGAATGAAAACCGATCCGATTTGTTAGGTTTCCAACATGATAGGCTGTTACAATGGGGAAAAATCTTGCTATTAAATACGCTCTGATAAAGCAAAACCGTAAAGAGAGCATACGACTTTGCAGCAATAAATTGTTTCTTTATTTAGTGCCTGTGCCAATGATACAGGGAGATTTTCTCTCATAAATCATCCTATTTCCTGAATGTGTTACGACATTATATTGTTCGATGGTAGTTCTCAGAATTTTTTACGTTAAGAAAATATAAATTGACTGACAATATGTTTACATTTTACAATGACACGACCCGATTTCTTGTTCATTATTGTTTACATTTCACAATATCGCACCCCGATTCGTCGCTTATCCCTATTTAGACTTTACAATGGCACGCCCCTTCCCTTTAACACGTTCTGGTTAAGCAAACCCGTAGAAAAGAGCGTACGACTTTGCAGCAATAAACTGCTTCTTTATTACAGGGTCACTTGTATTGCTCTTTCCAAAATATTTTTGGCAAAAAATTTCTCACTGTATCGGACAAAGTAGACTCAAGATCTGACAGCTCGTTCTGTGTAGTCTCGCAGGCTCTTGGATCTTCACTGGCTGTAAAACCTCATAAAGCCCCGCAAAGCAGCCTTTGGATTAATGTATTGTACCTATTTATATCATTGATTATGATGCAAATGACAAAAAAAAAAAATCAAGTCGTTTCCCTTTAAATTAAAAAAGTTAAATGACTCAAGTAAGATTGCACAAGACGCATCATCCCTTTAAAGTTCAGTGCCCATTTATATGTCAATGTTTTTGACTTGAAATCGGATTAAGGTAACTTATAAAGAGAGCCGGTTAATGTTTACATAAATATTATTAATAACCCTAGTAACGGATTAGATTTAGCAAAAATGTAAGATATTGGTCGAAAGTTATAGAAGTTGTTTCTTTCAGCAATGAAATGATTTTTTCTTAACAACCCAACCTTCTAGCAAGTGAATTCGTGTACTGATAAGTTTAATTCTAGGAAATGTAGGCAAAGGCACCACCTTTTAGGAAAACAAAGCAAAGAAATCGGTATTCAACCCTCTCTTTCAATTTCTGGCAGTTACTATTCATGACTCTGACAAATGAGACATGACGCTTTACTCTTTCCTTTTGACCCACGTATTTGTCATTCAATTCCCAGCCGTTTTAAAGCCGATACTCCTTTTCGTAGAAAAATCGACTTTTTTATTTGCAGTCAGATCGAATCAATATAGGTATCATTGGAATAGCCTTGTCACACTGACTAAGAAAGTGTATAGTTTTGTGGGTGTCACTAAAATGACAACGGATATACAAGGGTTAAATCTGTGGGTGATACACGCTTTTGACATCCACTGACACTAAAATGACTCCCAATCTGTATTTACTGACCGGCTTTTACGTTCTTGGTGTCTGTCTACGATAATTTTTCGCTTGGAATTCGAATTGAAGTCAAAATTTACCTAAAGATCATAGTGAAATCGTAATATGTTGCCTGAAAGATTTTAGATACGCTATTAATGCAGTAACTTAAACAAAAAGTGGCTAAAAATTGTTGGTTATGAACCGAATTGCGTGATCTTTGTGTCCATTTGTATTAACTTTTGCTCAGAAATCCATTTATAGGGGTAACGAATACATTCTGGTGAGATGGCGGTTAAAAATGACGTCATTTTCTATAAAAATCACCACAGAAGATCAGCACAAGACAAAAAAAAAACTTTGTATATGTTATTATACGCACTGGCATTAGCATTAAAAAAAAAAAAAAAAAAAAAAGAAAACTAACTTCTGACAGGTCGATGCAGGTAAAATCTTTTGTAATAACCCTCGTAGTTTATGAGAAGAAGTTGTTCGAAAATTGAGACAATGGGCGGACACAGGCACACACGCACGATAGGCATAGGGCCATTACATAAGCTTGCTGACCTTTGGCTAGTGGAACTAAAACTTGCGTTGTGTAAATAATAAGTAGGTTGAATATATTCTTCAAGATACTGGCATACCAGACTCTTACTGTTACCATTAGATGAAATAGATAAAACTTACCCATATAATGTTCACCTTCCCCACTCCGTATCAAAACTTTCCTTTATTAGAAATATTCATAAACGTTAACACTGTTGGTCTCTAACCACGATAAATCACTTTTGAACTCGGAATTCACCTAGAGATTAAAGTGATATCGCAATATTACCTGAAATATTTCAGATAGGCTATTAATGTACTAACTAAAAAAAAAAAAGAAAAAAATGCTAAAATCATTGTTCATGAATCGATATTCATGATCTTGGTACCTATTTGTATTAACTTTTGCTGAGAACTCCATTTACGAAGGTGTTGTACTTCTAAACTCCTTGTCAGGATTTTCGAACGGTTTATCAGCAAATAAATAACTCAAAGTTTCTTTTTGAATTTCTAGAGCAATCGGCTGGTCGTTTTTAGATCTGGGCATTATAAGTTTATACCCAGACTTAGTAAATACCTCGAATGGTTTCAAAATCTATGCTCACTGCACGAACTTGAAAAGTTCTTTTTCATGCTGCATGTATCCTAAACACTCTATCTAAGTTATTGCATATATTCATACGCTGTCAATTTCTTCAAATTACCAGTTTTTACTTTGTTTAACAGGTTTTAGTCCCTAGTCTAATATAGGCTCATGGGCTAATTGGGTGGTACGGATTTCGTGATTGAGGCAGTAGCTTCCATGACCCTTCTCTGATTCCCAGGAATTGGTCATGTCTGCTGTTTGTCGCCTTGCCTTATCCTTGCTGTCCGAGTATATCATCTGGGTAACCCTGGCGTGGGGAGCTGGATATCCGCTCCGTACTCCATGCCCCCTAGTTGGGCTCCGCGGTGGGCGGGGACCACGGATGATGAACATTAAAAACCCAAACATGGATCACCAAAACAAAAAACGAACCCGTGATCAACTGGATGCAGACCTGGAAAATGTTCAAACGACAAATACAACGTTTCCTCGCTTCTTGATTATTGAGTCAACCGCACCCGATCAGCCACTTTCCAAATTATCTCCTTTTGTGATTGAAAAAGTTTTAGTTGGACTTGCTGGATCGCCAAAATCAGTGAAAAAGTTGAAATCAGGTAATCTTCTCGTCGAAGTTGAAAAGGCTGTTCATGCTAAAACCCTTCTTAAAATCAAGCACTTTTTTAAAATCCCTGCCAAGTGTGTCCCTCACAATAGTTTAAATACATCAAAGGGCATTATACGTTGCCCAGACCTTGCAGGTATTTCTGAACAAGAAATTACGTCAGAACTTTCAGACCAAAATGTTACGGCTGCTAGACGAATTACAATTTTCAGAGATGGAATCAGGAAACCTACCAACACAATAGTACTAACTTTCAACACGGCTATCCTGCCTAAATATTTAAAGGTAGGATATCTTAAAGTTGCAGTGGACCTATATATACCCAATCCACTTCAGTGCTATTGTTGTTTCAAATTCGGGCATCATGAGAGTAAATGCAAATACAATCAAGGTGAAGAATTTTGCCGACAATGTGGCAATTCAAACCTGGTGCACCCAAGCGAAAAATGTGAATTTGGAATTTCTTGCAAGAATTGCAAAGGAGAGCATGTTGCCACGTCAAGGTCATGTCCTGTATGGAAGAAAGAAAAAGAAATTGTAACCGTCAAATACACTGAAGGTCTCTCTTTTCCTGAAGCGAGGAAAATTGTAGAAGCTAGAAATAACATGGGTGTTTCATATGCGTCAGTATCAAAAGCAAATACACAAAAACTTGTGCAGCGCAGAGATGCTCATACCCAAACAACTGATACTGGTGTACAAACAACAGAAAAATCTTCTACCAGTAATGAAAATGTGCAAGAGAAATCTACAACATCTAGCAAAACCAACCAGAATACTGCATCCAGCCAAATTGTAACAAAAAAGTCAAATATTGCACCGGCAAAGGCTTCAAGCAGCCCTAGCCGAAGAAGAAATAAATCTCCACAGGTCTCATCAGATCGCCTTCCAAAGGGATCTGATGACCCAATTCAACAGCATAACCGCTTCCAATGTCTTGATGAAGACATGGAAGCGGAAGACTCGCAATCAGAGTCAAATACAAATAGGCAAGGCCGAATCATCAAACTGAATAACAAAAAATGAACAAACACATACTTCCAAAACTCTGTGGTATTTTCCTAATTCTCAATTTTCTTATGACTAACAATATTCTGCAATGGAATTGTCGAAGCGTTAAAGCTAACATCGAGGAATTAAATCTCTTAATTAACGAACAACAGCCAGTAGCGCTTTGTTTACAGGAAACATTTCTTAAACACTCGGACAAGTTTTCTTTGAAGTATCACTCTTGTTACTTGAAAAACTTTACTGATAACGATAAAGCTTCAGGAGGTGTTGCTGTCATTGTGAAAAACAGTGTCCCACACCATAGTGTAACCCTTAACACTACCTTACAAGCCGTTGCGGTAAACATTACTCTCAACAAGACCATTACTTTGTGTTCCATTTATCTTCCACCTAGTTTACCAATAGACGTCAGAAAACTTGATGATCTTGTGGCTCAATTGCCAAAGCCTTTCATTTTAATGGGCGATTTTAATTCCCATCATACATTATGGGGATGTTCAGATGCTAATGGCAAGGGTCATACTATTGAGGATTTTATCACGAAGCACGACTTTGTTCTGCTAAATGATAAGTCCTCAACCTACCTTCATCCTGCTACTGGTTGTTACTCATCATTGGATCTAACAATATGCAGCCCTGGAATTGTTTCAGATTTTAACTGGAAGGTTTGTGATGACCTTCATGGAAGTGATCACTTCCCTATAAAAGTATCAGAAGTAGGACCTTCAGTTCAACAACGTCCTCAACGCTGGCAGCTTCATAAAGCGAATTGGGAACAATTCAGAATTTATTGCGAACAAACAATTCATCCCGGTGCTTTTGAAGATTGTGAAAATCCTGCTGAGCTCTTCACTTCCTTGATTTATTCGGCTGCTGAAAAGTCAATTCCTCGAACTTCGACAAATCCTAAGCACCCAAACAAGCCATGGTTTAATGATGATTGCAAAAAGGCTATAAGAGAAAGAAAATCTGTTCTCAGACAATTTAACCTAAGACCAACCCAGGAAAATCTTTCAAAGTTTAAAATTGCTCGTGCAAAAGCACGTCGGACTATCAAGCAAAGTAAACGTGTTTCTTGGCGACAGTACGTGTCTAGATTAAATTCTAGATCGTCTGTCAAAAAAACATGGGACATGATCCGGAAAATTAACGGCAAAACCTCATCATTAAATGTTGGACACTTAAATGTTGGTGATGATGTCGTCACCTCCAAAGCAGACATTGCAGATGTCTTAGCTGACACCTTTGCAGAGAAATCCTCTTCTTCAAATTATTCGACAGCATTTCAGAAATTTCAAAAAACTACAGAAAAAACAAAGCTAAATTTTAAGTCGAATAACAATGAACATTACAATAAAGATTTCACTGTAAAAGAATTGAAGAAAGCATTAAAGAAGTGTCATGACACTGCTGTTGGATGTGACGACATCCACTACCAGTTCTTGAAACATTTACCATTTCGATCCCTCGACTGTTTACTTCGCATATTTAATCAAGTCTGGCATACTGGTATTCTCCCAGATTCCTGGAAAGAGGCTATTGTAATTCCCATACCAAAACCAGGTAAAGACTCAACGAATCCTGCCAATTATCGTCCTATAGCCTTAACAAGTTGTATTTGTAAAACCATGGAAAGGATGGTCAATGACCGGCTTGTTTGGTTTTTGGAAAAAAACAAACTTATTGCAACCGCCCAGAGCGGGTTTCGTAAACAAAGAGGCACTCTCGATCATTTAGTTCGCTTCGAAACATTTATTCGCGAAGCTTTTATAAAAAAGGAACATGTTGTTTCCGTATTTTTCGACCTCGAAAGTGCTTACGATACCACATGGAAGTATGGAATCATGAACGACCTCCATGATTTCGGTGTAAGAGGTCGCCTTGCTTATTTCATTTCGGCATTTTTGAATGAACGTCAATTTAGAGTCCGGGTTGGAGATACTCTCTCAAACCCTCATGAACAAGAAATGGGCGTTCCCCAGGGAAGCATTCTCTCTGTTACACTGTTCAGTGTCAAAATCAACAATATTGTGAAGTCTGTGTGCCCTGGCGTAGAATGCTTTTTGTATGTTGACGACTTCTGTATTTCCTATAGATCCAAGCATATGCATACAATAGAGCGGCAGTTACAGCAAGTACTTAATAATTTAAGTAAGTGGTCAAAAGTAAATGGTTTCAAATTTTCTAAAACCAAGACCAAATGCATGCATTTCTGCCAATCAAGAAAATTACACTTGGATCCTGAACTTACATTAGATGGGGTACAAATTGAAGTCGTTCCTGAATTCAAATTTTTAGGTCTTTTATTTGACTCTAAACTGTCGTTTATTCCACACATCAATTACTTAAGTAATAAATGCCAAAAAGCTCTTAATCTTTTACGAGTTGTCTCCAGCATGGACTGGGGAGCCGACAGGAAAGTCTTACTAAGACTATATAGATCACTTGTCCGTTCCAAGTTAGATTACGGCTGTATCGTATATGGCTCAGCCCGACAATCGTACCTTCGGAAGTTGGATTCTATCCACAACCAAGGTTTACGATTAGCACTTGGCGCTTTCAGGACATCTCCCGTCAATAGCTTGTATGCTGAAGCTAATGAACCATCTCTAAATTTACGCAGGAAGAAACTCTCCTTGCAATATTACTTAAAATTAAAATCAAACTCTGACAACCCAACTCATGAAGTAGTATTTGAACCATTGTACAAGGATGAATTTTTAAAAAGAGAGAAAGTTATACCTCCTTTTAGTTTACGCTGTGAAGCGGATATTAATTGCCTTGATTGTGATCTTGAAGATGTGGCAAGCCATAAGATTTCTGAAGTTCCTTTATGGACTTGCAAAAGTCCAACTTATATTTACAATCTTGCTACAGATAAGAAAGCTACTACAGATCCAATGATTTTCAAAACTAAATTCCTTGAAGTCAAAGAACAATATTATACTCATGAAGAAATCTACACGGATGGTTCAAAAGATGGGGAAAAAGTTGCTTCAGCTGCCGTCCTAGACGGTGAATTGTATCAGTTCCGGTTACCTAATAATTCGTCTATCTTCTCTGCCGAGTTAAAAGCCATTGACCTTGCCCTCAACCATATTGAACAAGACGGCTATTGGCGATACATTATATATACTGATTCTTTATCAGCTATGCAAGCACTTGAGGGCGAGAAAACGGATAATCCGCTTGTAATCAATCTCCTTGAGAAATTATCCAGATTATGCGAAAGAGCTGATATAGTTTTCTGCTGGCTCCCCAGCCATATTGGTATTAGTGGTAATGAAGAGGCAGATAAAGCTGCCAAGGACGCATTATCGCTAGAAATTTTACCGTTTAAAATTCCTTTTAGTGATTTTAAACCTCTTATTAATAGTTTTATTCATGGTGTTTGGCAAAGATCTTGGAGTGATCCTTCAAATCAAGGAAACAAATTATTCAATATCAAGCCAAATACAAGTGAATGGCTCCCTGGCTTGCGGTCAAACCGTCGAGAGGAAGTTATTTTGGCCCGTTTGAGAATAGGTCATACCCATATGACGCACTCATATCTTCTCAGAGGAGAAGAGCCTCCTGTATGTATCCCATGCAATACATTTCTTTCTGTCAAGCATTTACTGATAGAGTGCACAGATCTTGCACCGTACAGGGATAAATACTTTCATGTTGACAATTTAAAAACTTTGTTTGATACTGTGAAATTAGAATCACTATTCGAGTTTCTGAAAGAAGTTAACCTTTTTAAGAAGATTTAGTTTTACTTTTTTGACATTTCAATTTTTACTGACGGTCTTAAACAGTGTTTATCCTCCTTTAAGGGGTTCTATTAAAATATTTGAGTAAATAGGGACGCCCTGTTTCTCAACATTTATTTTGTTGTTTAATTTATAAATATTACATTTTAAGGCCTATTGACCTATTCAAAGTTAACTTTTTATCTTGTAAACAAGGTTGCTTCTCATCTATGTCAATGTTTCACAGTATAACTTAAAGTAGATGCATGATTTTATATGTAAGTGCGCCCAATATGACCTAAGTTGTCGACGGGCCATAAAACACCATTCATTCATTCATTCATTCTTTTTGAATTTATTTTAGAATGATTTTGACACTTTAAATTTCTTTCGTCCTAAACTGATCGATGGCACCCAAAGTTCTATTTCCAAAAGAAAATTTAGCGTGGTCAATTAAAAGTAAAGCCACAAAGAAGTTTCAAGCCAAAGATATAAGCCAAAGATGAGCCCTCTGCTGTGCGCGCTTGGTACATATACCAATCTCAGTCATCTGACCAACCTAACTCCTCCCAGAAGCGATGCAGCCTGCAAAACTTGCACCTTGATTGGTCTGTTCCAGTCACATGACTGTTTAGCTGGACAATTACGTCAGGCTCATCAGCACATCCGCGGCCAAGCCAGTGACTTGTCCTTGTCCGGTCGTCATAAGTTCAAACTTATTAAACTTTGAGTGCCAACTCATCATGTATGGTCATCCGTCGGTCATCCAGACTTGTCGGATGTAAACAACCCTTATCCTTGAACGACAAGGAAGAAAATATATACATGCCGAAGCACCATATTGTAATATACCTCCCTTTGTAATTTGGAAATTACCATATACACTAAACTTATGTGTCTATGTAATATCTCTCCTTAACGACATCTTTCAAAGAGGCACTTCAACATTTTCTCTCTTTTGAATTTTATTTAAGTGTTGATTGGTGTGTCATCATTACTAGATTAACAATAAACCTCATCCTTTGAATACACAAAAATTCAATTAAACACATTAAATGAAAATATAATCAAGTTCATTATTGTAGATAACAATTTCATAGGTGATATAAGGAGTCTTAACCGAGGCTGATGTTGAGAAAATTCAAAGAAATGTTAGGAGAATCGCTCAAAATCAAATGGACTTAACACATATCTTAAAGGAATCTATCTCTGTTCTAAATGTAACGAGGCTCGAGGTTAGAGGAAACAGACAAAAAATCAATGAGATAGTCGAAACAATCGAACAAATAGAGGATGATTGGTCAGTTCCAGTCACATGACTGTTTAGCTGGACAATTACGTCAGGCTCATCAGCACATCCGCGGCCAAGCCAGTGACTTGTCCTTGTCCGGTCGTCATAAGTTCAAACTTATTAAACTCGAAGTGCCAACTCATCAGGTATGGTCATCCGTCGGTCATCCAGACTTGTCGGATGTAAACAACCCTTATCTTTGAACGACAAGGAAGAAAATATCTACATGCCGAAGCACCATATTGTAACACTTGCAACACGCGAAAAGGAGCATTCGGACATTTGCGTAAAGTGACTACATTAGATTTTGTGTTACAGTAGACTTGCGAAAAACAGGAAATTACTTAGAAACGAAATGTGCTGTCTCGGCTTAGCCTGTGCGGAGTCCGAGACGACACTTTATGCAAATGTCATGCATGCCCTTGTTCACATGTTGCAAGCCATATAGAAGTCTAGACTATAAGAATATCAAGATGATTATGAAAGGGATTTTAACAGTTTACACACTATGTAAACTTGTAAAAGAGCCTGCAGATGACAAGAGAACTCCAATACTAATTGAAAGTCTCCAATAGGGTAAACAAGGTTCGAAAATGGGATATTGCTCGTTACGAGCAACATTTCAGTTTCTCGCAATGTTTTCAATTGGCTGACGATAGTATTGTTAAAATGGATTCTATTTTACAGGACTGAAAACAGAACAAACAAAAAACAACAGATTCTGTAGTTGATACAAACAAAACAGCATTTCATGTACTTGGCTTGCAACAGGCGACAGCGAGCTTTCGAACATTTACGTAAAGTTTCTTCTCGAATCATTCAGCGGCATTTACGACTGTAGTAGATTTTGTGCTGCAGTAGACTAGTGCAAAACATAAAAATATATAAAAATGGAAAGTGCCGTTCCAGATTAGCCCGCGATGACTACGTAAGCTAGATCTAATCCGAGGCGACACGTTACGCAAATGTCCGAATGCCCCTTTCCGCCTGTTGAAGGCCATATCGTCTTCTCAAATCATTGAGGTAAAATTTTTATAGCTTATTTTTTTCATCATTTTTTTTTTATTTTGTCGTTTCTGTCCATGTTCTTCCCCTATTTTATTATTTTATTCGATTTTTTTCGGTCGTTATCTCATTAATTGTCAGACGACGATGACTTGTTACTCTTTCATCTTCGAAGATCTGGCTGGCTCGTCTGCTGGTCCCAGAAATAAGGAGTGTATCTCGGCTTCTGCATTTGAAGATGATGATGGAAGAATGGCCTCCATTCCATCAAATGGGATATCTCCATCTTCATCGACGAGCTGATGCATTTCAGAATTTCCACTAGACAGTAAATCTAGCAATTGTTTAGGGTCACTCACATAATACTTCATTTTCTGACTAAGGTGGTAAAAGGGATTCTAGTTCTTGCTGTTCAGCAGTATAAAAATGGAATGGCAATGATATATCCTACATTTGTTGGCTCACTTGGACCAAATGCCGTGTCGAGAACGGCGTCTTTGTTGAGAGAATATTTGTCACTCATCCTAAAACCGCTTATTGTGTTGCTGCCAACCATCGCCCGATCCCAAACAAACTGGAAAATATCCACTTAGAGATTTGGTGAAGTAGGCTATCTCTAAGAAAGGTAGAACATTCTTCATCATGGTTCAAATTAAGAGACCAAAATACTGAACGATACAGTGGTTGAAGGAAATGTGTTGTATGTGGAGGCAGAGCCCTAATGTTTTCTTCCATTGTTCTCATCAGTAGGCCTTGGAGGCATCACTAACGAGTATTAACAACTGAGGTCGCTCAGGTCCAGTGTTAAAAAGAAATCCGGAAAACCAGCTTTCGCCGCGTCATCCATCCATTCATTTTGTGGGTAAAACCAATGTGACCATGGGGGTGCATCGCATGTCCTGAATCCATGCAGTGACCTCGATGTTTTCCCTTTTACAACAAACATGGGAGGCTTGTTTCTGCCTGTCGCATTTACACATGCAAGTATTGTTGAGTCTGACTTCAGTATTATGCCACCAAATATGTGACATTGGCCATGAAATTCCCAAAATAATAAATTGGAGAAAAATTGACCGATATAGATTTTTTAAATACTCTATTTCGTTTTTAACACAGCAGGAAGATAAATTTTCCAACATAAAGCATAATTATCGGCATTTGAAAATGTTTACCAGTAGAAAGTGTTGTGACGAACAGAGACAGACAATTTTGTAATTTTCTCTGAAACTGTTAGTTAAAACTGTGAAATAGGTAAGTCATTCTGTAGTATAACAGTTCTTTGATATGTGGAAGTAGAAATACCTGGAAATACTGTATTTTCAGCAGATGTAGTGAAATGATGAACTTAAGACAGACAGATAAAAGACTGCATTTTATAACATCACTTTTTAAACAATTTGGAGGACATCAAATTTCTTTATGCACCCTTTAGCTTCTAGTTTCCCACTGTAGCATGCTAACCTGCTTTGTAACATAGCTCATGGCAAGTGGTCAGTCTGAACATAACCATCCAAGCCATTAACCAGTATTCTTTAGTTCAGAAGAACCTGGGGTTCAAGTTAGAGGAAAATTTACAATATCTATATCCCTGGAAACTATTCCATACTATTATAAGTTGGCGAAGCTTACATCTGTTGCCTTCCTAGACTTAATAATCACAAAATAACCGAAAGCATTTGCATAAAGATAAAACTTTTCTATATTTCTTTGACCACTAATCCAGGTAATCTTTGCGAAAAAGTGCAAACGCGGAAAGGCGTAAACGTTTTCAGTCGTGAACATTTCCAGTCATAAACACTTCAATGTTTACAGTATTACAAGAGTATGGATCACATTTATGTATATAAATAAGTAAAGTGGGCATGTAGCAAGGCATCTGCCTTTATTCATAGTGTTCAGTCAAATGGCCTGTGATTTCGCAAATTTTATATGCAACTGCAGGCATTTGAGTAAAGTGTCATTAATAATTGACCTTAGCCATGCAATTTTGACCTGTTTCTCAGATCAACTTTCACAATTTGCCCAGTCTGACATTGAAGTGCACTAAATGTTTACTAAGCACTTACCTACGGTTTCACTTGAAACAGGAAAACAGGAAAAAACCAAACGTGTCATCTCAGTTTAGCCTGTGTAAATTGCAGAGGCTGATCTGGGCAACTAAGTAAACGCAAATGTCCGAGTGACCAAATTGCATGTCGCTGGTCCATTGGCCTTTAATGTCCGCATGGCCTATTCCAGGATGGAACCTGAATATTCAGTAATTTTTTTCCTAGTGAAGTCTATTTTTGTAAAAAAAACCTTGACAACATTTGAGCTATGTCATTGTGAACAAATGAGCATTTTCAAATTGCTTAAAAAATGAAACGTTAAAACCTCATTATTGCTACAACATACCAATGTTATTGCTACAACATACCAATCTAAGACATGGTAGATCTAGATGCATATTTTGTGCAGTCTGATCTTGACCCACATTGCCTTAAATAGCGATTCAATTGGGCAATTTGAGATTTAATGACACTGTTTCTTGAGGTTTCCCTTTTAATGGATAGATATATCGTCGGTTTACTTCCAAAACCTCGTAACTACAACTTGTTACAAGCTGTAGTTACGAGATTTTGGAACAAACCGACGATATGACGGTTTATGGTGCATCGATAGCCTTGGTCATTCAGCGCGCAGTTGAAGAGAAACAATATTGCTACGTGCAAATAACACAAATGTTCAACATCAGACAAACATGATAAATGAGGTATGAAAAATAACACACAAAATGATAACCCTTTTGTCGCCTTTCACTACATGCATGCTGTCATGTTTGTTCTACCAGTTGAAATGACAGATGTGTCGATCGCGGGACTGCAGTGATTTATTCTTAGTGATTAAACCACATGGGGTATCACAGGCCAAGCAATTCCCATATCAAACCCCATTTACATCGAGAAAAAATATGACTTGGAACAAAAATTAAATTTTGAAAGATCTGCAGTTGCCAAGCCTGGAAAATATTTTGGGTAAGAAGAAACATTTCTTTTTGACCAATAATTATAAGATAATTGATTTGATTGCATAACTGTTTACCAGCGACAAAATTTTAGACTGGTCCGAATTCAAAGTATTTGCAGACGACGAAATAAATGCGAGTTATAAATTGAAAACAAGAGCACTACATGATGCTAACCCTCGGCCGTGGGGTGCTTGATAGAGGTTGAAAAGTCAGTCACAAAAGTGGCGTAATTCTGAAAAAATGCCACAGTGGGGGTCTCTAAATCTATAACAGGACTCCGAATATGAATAATATGCGTTTAGAGAAAACAAGTGCCGTCATTGACGGATTACGCTCCCCGAAACAATTTTTTACGTGAAGCCCCCTTTTTACGTGACGCAGCCTCAAATTGAGAAACAGGAAAAGATGTATTTGTGCATTGTTCCAAGAAGTTCAAATATGAAGTTTCAAAAATATTGGTCTTTGGGTTGTAGAGAAATGGCTTCGGACGGACGGATGAACAGACACAGGGACGAACGGATGAACCCACGAGGCGTCTAAATGCTCCCGCGAATGCTGCGGGGAGCATGAAAATTAAGGGAGCAAGAACTTTTTCACCAGCTGGTGTCCTCATTTTTGAAGATCTATAGAACTGACGGCCAAATTTGAGCAAAGATGTTGTTCAAGCCCAATCAGAAAGAAAATGGAGTAGTTGTTGCTTAAGATACTTGTCCTGTAGCCATGTGCAAACAGTGCAGACTTGAAACAGCCTGCACCTCCATCCTGCCTGATCAGAATCTATACTGTTTGCCATTCAGTGCCCAGATAAAATATAACACTGTAAGGAAACAATGAAGGCCAATCAACTAGGCATATGGGAAGATCTTTCAGGATATATTAAAGCAGGACTTTCCTTGACATATTTCTGTGTTTAGGTTGCCTTTGTTATCATTTTTCTAAATACAAGTGAATGGCTTCCGGGCTTAGTTACGGTCAAACCGTCGAGAAGAAATTATTTTGGCCCGTTTGAGAATAGGTCATACACATATGACGCACTCATATCTTCTCAAAGGAGAAGAGCCTCCTGTATGTATCCCGTGCAATACATTTTTTTCTGTCAAGCATTTACTGATAGAGTGCACAGATTTTGCACCGTACAGGGATAAATACTTTCATGTTGACAGTTTAAAAACTTTGTTTGATACTGTGAAATTAGAATCACTATTCGATTTTCTGAAAGAAGTTAACCTTTTTAAGAAGATATAGTTTTACTTTTTTGACATTTCATTTTTTACTGACGGTCTTAAACAGTGTTTATCCTCCTTAAAGGTGGGTATTTAGAATTTTTACATCACACCAAATTAAAAGAAATATATAGTATTGAAATTTATACGGAAAAACAATACAAATCACCAATAATTAAGAATCATAAAATCACAAAAAAAATTTTTTTTGATGGTATTCCCCTAAAAGGCTACGTAGCCCCTCAAGCTATTTTTAGATTTTGAGCCAAAAATCAATAAAGCATAGTGGGAATGTCAAGTGCGTGGCACGTGAATAATAACGCTAAAATTCCATTACATATCAAACATAAAATGATTATTTTTCATAATGTCTTCTTCGGACGGATGTTTGAAGTTTTGTCTGTGTTTTCCTGTATTTAAATGAGAGAATTGATAATCTAAAAATAAAACGTGTCTCCCGTTGGTGTCAACCTGGTCCGTAATAAATTTCTAATTTCTCGTGTTATCGTATGGTTTTCGACTGCTGGGGGTTTATGAACACGAATTAAAAGGCTATGGGAGTATAAGGATGATTTTTTTGCATTTTTGTAAAATTTTCGTCCCAATATCTGAAGGGCCACCTTTAAAGGGGGTTCTATTAAAACGTTTGAGTAAATAGGGAAGCCCTGTTTCTCAATATTTATTTTGTTGTTTAATTTATAAGTATTACATTTTAAGGCCTATTGGCCTATTCAAAGTTAGCTTTTTATCATTTCTCATCTGTGTCAATGTTTCACAGTATAACTTAAAGTAGATGCATGATTTTACATGTAAGTGCGCCCAATATGACCCAAGTTGTCGACGGGCCATAAAACACCATTCATTCATTCATTCATTCATTCATTCGTTATCATTTTTCTGTCCATTCCTCCTTTTTAACACAGATATGCGCGCTAAATGACCAAAGCTGTCGATGCGCCATAAAACAACATTCATTCATTCATTCCATTCCTCCTGTCCCTTTTTCCCCCTTTTCCTAGCCTGAAAGCTTGGTTTCAAAAACTGCCACTTCCATGGCTCTGCATAAGCAGCAGATGAACAAGCATCCCCCTCAAATCCTAGACAACACCTGCAAACACATGAAAGTTCGCTTGTTTGAATTGAGCCCTGCTGATACTCCCTTTATACAATGTAATTGCCTCTGCCTCTGACAGTTGAGGTATCTGTGTTACGGTTTCTGTTGACCTCATCAGATTCTATGAAGTGGAATGTTCTTCTAAAGGTTTTTTATCTCTGCTGAGGTGCGATTCAGCATAATGAATGAACTCTGACACATTTGATACAATAGTTCCACCTTGTTACCGCTGCCTTCACTACTCCAGAATGAAATGAAGGCAGAAAATTCAAAGCTGTGGAATTATAACTGTTTCCACTTGGAAATATCACTGAGTTGTCTTTTAACTAAAGGTACGTCATAAGTTTCCTTGAACTTGAAAGCTTCCACAGCCCATCTTTCCCGGATGAATATTGGAAGTTTGGCAACAACTGGTCCGACACCAACTGCTGAATCAAAGTAGGACAGTGTTGAAGCATACCGGGGATGTAGTTTCAAACCTTCTGTTTCAGATAAAATGTCACAAAGTTCACAGTACTTCATTGAATATTTCGGTGAGAGTTGCGGCAAAGAGTTTCAGTTTCTTCAGAGTTGACTGATAAATGCTTTCTGCTGAACCAAATCCTTCATTTAATCTGCCCCATATGTTTTGAGGCATTCTTTATGGTCATGAGAGTGGACCACTTTCAACGAAGTAACATATGCCCTGGATGTCGGACCAAGCAATTTGATAAGATCTATCTCATCATCAGGAGATGCATCTATTTCTGAAATCACAGATGTAAAAGTGTTTTTCCATGACATATATTTTCAGGCTGTTCATTAACTACAGACAGACGTTAAGTAAGAATGTCTATCTTCATCAAAAATCTTGTAAAATCACTAATAGGATTTTGTAACTGTGGAGTACTTAAACTATAACTTTGTGGTGCAAAGGGTAGTGCATCAGGATTAAGAGATGCTTTCACTTTTACTGTATTCTTTACAAAATTGTCAGATTTGGTTTTATAGTCAAAGACTGCTACATTTAGTTGATCAAAATCTTCAGAAAGATATTCTTCCAATTTATCTTCTGCCCCTGGAGGCCCGAGCACGTGAATTTTTTCTGTTTCCTCTTACGCAGTCTTCTGTCTTTCTAATACAAATACAGCAGCCCTTTCGCGTAAACCACCTTTTTCTCTGCAACACTCAATTTCAGACGTGAACTTGCTTTTGAACACCTTGAAGTAGTTTCAGATTGCTTTGATAACAAGTCATTAAGACGATCAGAAAAGTCATTTACCCATTTTCTTTTCTTTGAATATGTTTACTCGACATAGGTCATCAGTTAAATACTCACTGGTACGTACAGCCTCTAAATATCTTATGAAGCTGGTGATTATTTCATCATATTTGTTGAAAGCTTCAAATATCTTTGATTTAATAGTTTTCAAGAGTGATTCATTACTAGGCTGTAAATCTGTATTGTCCTGTATAAGACTAGTGACATTAACCCATGGGTCCTGTGCTTTTTTGTCAAAAGTTTCTGTGTCTACCTTGTAATGTTTCATGGCTTTTTCTGTCAAGTTCCTGAGCCGTTTCTTGGGCACATCATCGGTGAATGACATGACAAAGGTTTTACAAGTAGGTGTTGTACATTTACGGCTTTTTACCATGCTGCCATGATTGCAGCTAGCTAACCCTAATGTCCCTACGGCCACAGTAAGTAACAACAACAAGAACATTTTTCTAGTCTTCAGTATTCTGTATTGTGGTTCTGTGATCAATGCAAAATGCGAGATAATATGAAAGATTATATCTACTAGCTAGGCGATACAGAAGGATGAGAACGACGAGGTAAAAAGTGAACGTATATACAAGAAACTTTACACATGTTTTCTGATCGAGGAAGAAAAATAGTCCTGTAATGACAAACTTTAAAAACTTAGTGGTAAAAGGAGAAAATTCAAGAAACCTACAAGAACTCTCTTCTCTTCCCACAATGCTTTGCTAAAATTCGCAAGAATCCCCAATTTCTACAGGTTTTTCCAAAATGTGACCAGAATGCATGTTTGTTTCTGGTTAAAGGCCGTGTCAACAGCATACAAATTATTGTTATATGACAATTCACCTATGTAAGTTCTCTGAACCTTTCAACCAGTACTTGACCAGTCTATCTTCTCTGCGGAGCTAAAAGCGATTTACCTTGCCCTCAACCATATTGAACAAGATGGCTATTGGAGATACATTATATATACTGATTATTTATCAATTATGCAAGCACTTGAGAGCGAGAAAACGGATAATCCGCTTGTAATCAATCTCCTTGAGAAATTATCCAGATTATGCGAAAGAGCTGATATAGTTTTTTGCTGGCTCCCCAGGCATATTGGTATTAGTGGTAATGAAGAGGCAGATAAAGCTGCCAAGGACGCATTATCACTAGAAATTTTACCTTTTAAAGTTCCTTTTAGTGATTTTAAACGTCTTATTAATAGTTTTATTCATGGTGTTTGGCATAGATCTTGGAGCGATCCTTCAAATCAATGACCACTGTTGTCGACGGGCCTTAAAACTCCATTCATTCATTCATTCATTCCTTCAAATCAAGAGAATAAATTATTCGCTATCAAGCCAAATACAAGTGAATGGCTCCCTGGCTTACGGTCAGACCGTCGAGAGGAAGTTATTTTGGCCCGTTTGAGAATAGGTCATACCCATATGACGCACTCATATCTTCTCAAAGGGGAAGAGCCTCCTGTATATATCCTGTGCAATACATTTTTTTCTGTTAAGCATTTACTGATAGAGTGCACAGAATTTGCACCGTACAGGGATAAATACTTTCATGTTGACAGTATAAAAACTTTGTTTGATACTGTGAAATTGGAATCACTATTTGATTTTCTGAAAGAAGTTAACCTTTTTCAGAAGATTTAGTTTTACTTTTTTTACATTTCACTTTTTACTAACGGTCTTAAACAGTGTTTATCCTCCTAAAAGGGGGTTCTATTAAAATGTTTGAGTAAATAGGGAAGCCCTGTTTCTCAATATTTATTTTTGTTGTTTAATTTATAAGTATTACATTTTAAGGCATCTTGCACCGTACAGGGATAAATACTTTCATGTTGACAGTTTAAAAAAAACTTTGTTTGATACTGTGAAATTAGAATCACTATTTGATTTTCTGAAAGAAGTTAACCTTTTTAAGAAGATTTAGTTTTACTTTTTTGCAATTTCACTTTTTACTGACGGTCTTAAACAGTGTTTATCCTCCTTTAAGGGGGTTCTATTAAAATGTTTGAGTAAATAGGGAAGCCCTGTTTCTCAATATTTATACCTTGTAAACAAGGTTGCTTCTTTATTACTTCTGATCTGTGTCAATGTTTCACAGTATAACATAAAGTAGATGCATGATTTTATATGTAAGTGCGCCCAATATGACCTAAGTTGTCGACGGGCCATAAAACACCATTCATTCATTCATTCATTCATTCAATATTTATTTTGTTGTTTTATTTATAACTATAACATTTTAAGGCCTATTGACCTATTCGAAGTTAACATTTTACCCTGTAAACAAGGTTGCTACTTTATTATTTCTCATCTGTTTCAATGTTTCACAGTCTAAGTTAAAGTAGATGCATGGTTTTATATGTAAGTGCACCCAATATGACCTAAGTTGTCGAAGGGTTACCAGCATTTCCTCCTTTTCCCTTAAAAAGGACCTCTCATCGGATTGTTAAAAATCTGCCTTGTGTCCTAAAGGGTTAAATCAAGAGTCGATGCGTCCGTACTGCCAACTAAGAAGAGCTTTAAAAGAGTGGGATAAAGACATTGATTTTCAAATTGCATCTAGCAATTCCATTCAGAATGAAAATATCAATATGATTTCACCAGTCTAATCAATTCTAATGTCCAACTGTTAATTGAAAAAACTACTATGGATATTTAAATGATTTAAATCTTACCATTTTCTTATACAAGTCTGTATGTATCGTCATCTAAGTAGAATGATGCAACAGTCCCATCTTCAAAATTTATGTTGACTTCTTTCAAGGTAGAGCTGATTAAAGATAAAAGAAAAATGCTATAGAAATCAAAACTAAAAGAGAAATATGCTTACACTGTGTATAGCTTTGATTAAAACTGGGCATGTTTAAAAAGACGAATAGCCGTTCAGCTCTTAATCATTAGCAGTCTAACAAATGCAAAAAGGCGGAAAAACGTAACAAGAGGACCATGATGGTCCTATATCGCTCACCTGAGTACCAAGTACCAAGGTGTACAACGGCTATAAATACCAAATATCATAGTTCAAGGCCAAATGATTCCGGCAGTCTATAAAACTTTGTGCAAAAGGCATCTTCTTTTTTTTTTCCTTTTTTTTCACAATCTTTCTTCTTTCTTAAGGCCGTAAAGTTGGGATTGTATGATATGGGACTGAATGAACTATGGGGGCCAGGTGTTCATTTCCTGGTCAAAATGTGGTCAAATGACAGGAAAACTAATAAATGTGGTTAAAAAACATGTATATTTTACATTTGACAGCTGAAATAAGTGTGAAATGAAGTTCAAAAAAGAAAGCCCAAAAAACTCAGGTATATTCCAGACCTGCATTTATCACAAAATAAATTGCACAAGCTGCAACTAGAAAATATGGATGTCCTTGAACTTGTGGGCATTTTGAACTTCACCTCAGAAGCAACTGACCTTGACCATTTAAAAATATCAAGCATATATATCATGCTTTCATGCAAGTCATTTAAAACTTGCACTGATGTACAAGATATTCACTGCTACCAACATTCACTGTTGGGTGTTCAAGATGATATGAAATTTTACAGATTGTAAATAACACAAGACTGCTTAGTCATTTTTTACACACTATTGAATATAATTATAGTGAGAAAAGTAGCAATCGCTTTTTAAAAGCATTTGATCCCTTTTTAATGAATTTTTCAAAACATTTTGACATTTCTAGTAACAATAGAATTCTGTACCTACTGATCTTAACAAGCGTGAGGATGAAAGGCTTTTGACTATTATTTTTTGCTTTCCACAGTTCTACATCCTTAGACTTAGCGCCAAAAAATAGCTAATTTTAACGACCTTGACCTGAGACCAACCCAGGAAAATCTTTCAAAGTTTAAAATTGTTCGTGCAAAAGCACGTCGGACTATCAAGCAAAGTAAACGTGCGGCTTGGCGACAGTACGTGTCTAAAAAGACATGGGACATGATCCGAAAAATTAACGGCAAAAACTCCTCATTAAATGTTGGACACTTAAATGTTGGTGATAATGTCGTCACCCCCAAAGCAGACATTGCAGATGTCTTAGCTGACACCTTTGCAGAGAAATCCTCTTCTTCAAATTATTCGACAGCATTTCAGAAATTTCAAAATATTACAGAAAAAACAAAGCTAAATTTTAAGTCGAATAACAATGAACATTACAATAAAGATTTCACTATGAAAGAATTGAGGAAAACATTAAAGAAGTGTCATGACACTGCTGTTGGATGTGATGACATCCATTACCAGTTTTTGAAGCATTTACCATTTCGATCCCTCGACAGTTTACTTCGCATATTTAATCAAGTCTGGCATACTGGTATTCTCCCAGATTCCTGGAAGGAGGCCATTGTAATTCCCATACCCAAACCGGGTAAAGACTCGAAATATCCTACCAATTATCGCCTTATAGCCTTAACAAGTTGTATTTGCAAAACCACGGAAAGGATGGTCAATGACCGGCTTGTTTGGTTTTTAGAGAAAAACAAACTTACCGTTCAAAGCGGTTTTCGTAAACAAAGAGGCACTCTCGACCATTTAGTTCGCGTCGAAACTTTTATTCGTTAAGCTTTTATAAAAAAAGAACATGTTTCCGTGTTTTTCGATCTCGAAAGTGCTTACGATACCACGTGGAAGTATGGAATCATGAACGACCTCCATGATTTCGGTGTAAGAGGTCGCCTTGCTTATTTCATTTCGGCATTTTTGAATGAACGTCAGTTAGAGTCTGGGTTGGAGATACTCTCTCATACCCTCATGAACAAGAAATGGGCGTTCCCCAGGGAAGCATTCTCTCTGTTACACTATTCAGTGTCAAAATCAACAATATTGTGATGTCTGTGTGCCCTGGCGTGGATTGCTTTTTGTATGTTGACTTCTGTATTTGCCATAGATCCAAGCATATGCGTACAATAGAGCGCAAATTACAGCAAGTGCTGAATAATTTAAGTAAGTGGTCAAGAGAAAATGGTTTCAAATTTTCTAAAAACAAGACCAAATGTATGCATTTCTGCCAATCAAGAAGAAAATTACACTTGGATCCTGAACTTACATTAGATGAGGCACAAATTGAAGTCGTTCCTGAATTCAAATTTTTAGGTCTTGTATTTGACTCTAAAGTGTCGTTTATTACACACATCAATTACGTAAGTAATAAATGCCAAAAAGCTCTTAATCTTTTACGAGTTGTCTCCAGCATGGACTGGGGAGCCGAAGAAAAGTCTTACTAAGACTATATAGATCACTTGTCCGTTCCAAGTTAGATTACGGCTGTGTCGTATATGGCTCAGCGCGACAATCTTACCTTCGGAAGTTGGATTCTATCCACAACCAATGTTTACGATTAGCACTTGGCGCTTTCAGGACATCTCCCGTCAATAGCTTATATGCTGAAGCTAATGAACCATCTCTAAATTTACGTTGGAAGAAACTGTCTTTGCAATATTACTTAAAAGTTAAAATCAAATCCTGACAATCCAACTCAAGAAATAGTATTTGAACCATTGTACAAGGATGAATTTTTAAAAAGAGAGAAAGTTATACCTCCTTTTAGTTTACGCTGTGAAGCGGATATAAATCTCGAAGATGTAACAAGCCATAGGATTTCTGTATGGACTTCCAAAAGTCCAACTTATCTTTACAATCTTGCTTCAGATAAGAAAGCTACTACAGATCCGACGATTTTCAAAAATAAATTCCCTGAAGTCAAAGAACAATATTATACTCATGAAGAAATCTATACAGATGGTTCAAAAGATGGGGAAAAGGTTGCTTCAGCTGCCATCCTTGACGGTGAATTGTATTAGTTCCGATTACCTAATAATTCGTCTATTTTCTCTGCGGAGCTAAAAGCGATTGACCTTACCCTCAACCATATTGAACAAGATGGCTATTGGCGATACATTATATATACTGATTCTTTATCAGTTATGCAAGCACTTGAGAGCGAGAAAACGGATAATCCGCTAGTATCTCCTTAAGAAATTGTCCAGATTATGCGAAGGAGCTGATATAGTTTTCTGCTGGCTCCCCAGCCATATTGGTATTAGTGGTAATGAAGAGGCAGATAAAGCTGCCAAGGACGCATTATCACTAGAAATTTTGAGAATAGGTCATACCCATATGACGCACTCTTATCTTCTCAAAGGAGAAGAGCCTCCTGTATGTATCCCATGCAATACATTTTTTTTCTGTCAAGCATTTACTGATAGAGTGCACAGATCTTGCACCGTACAGGGATAAATACTTTCATGTTGACAGTTTAAAAACTTTGTTTGATACTGTGAAATTAGAAGCACTATTCGATTTTCTGAAAGAAGTTAACCTTTTTAAGAAGATATAGTTTTACTTTTTTGACATTTCAATTTTTACTGACGGTCTTAAACAAACAGTGTTTATCCTCCTTTATGGGGGTTCTATTAAAATGTTTGAGTAAATAGGGAAGCCCTGTTTCTCAATATTTATTTTGTTGTTATAAGTATTACATTTTAAGGCCTATTGAACTATTCAAAGTTAACTTTTTATCTTGTAAACAAGGTTGCTTCTTTATTATTTCTCATCTGTGTCAATGTTTCACAGTATAACTTAAAGTAGATGCATGATATTATCCCCCAGCCGGACGGGGGGTAGAATTCGCCGGCTGCCGTCCTGCAGAGTGGTAAGACCCCACCAATGAACCCGCCTGTTTGCCGTGGGTGGAGACTCGTAAGTCGGAAAAGAGGGTCCTGGCAGTTGAGGGGAACCCAGGGATCTCCAGCTCTTCAACACACTGCTTCGGCCTCGGCTTCGGTGTAAACGAGAGCCTAGATGGGCCCGGTCTAGTGCAATCGGCTGGTCGCTTTTAGATTGTGGGCTTTTTTAGTTTATAAGTTTATACTGAGACTTGGGTAATACCTGGAATATCTCCAAAAATTACGATAATAACTGCACGAACTTAAGAAGTTTCTTCATGTTGCATATATCCTGTTTGTTTACTTTACCTAAGATATCGCATGTACTCATATACAGTATGTTCAAACTTACAATTTTTTACTTTGCAGAACATGTTTTAGTCCTCAGTCTAATATAGGCTCATGGGCTAATTGGGTGGTACGGGTTCCGTGAATGAGGCAGTAGCTTCCATGGCTGTTCTCTGATTCCCAGGATCTGATGACCCAATTCAACAGCATAACCGCTTCCAATGTCTTGATGAAGACATGGAAGCGGAAGACTCGCAATCAGAGTCAAATACAAATAGGCAAGGCCGAATCATCAAACTGAATAACAAAAAATGAACAAACACATACTTCCAAAACTCTGTGGTATTTTCCTAATTCTCAATTTTCTTATGACTAACAATATTCTGCAATGGAATTGTCGAAGCGTTAAAGCTAACATCGAGGAATTAAATCTCTTAACTAACGAACAACAGCCAGTAGCGCTTTGTTTACAGGAAACATTTCTTAAAGACTCGGACAAGTTTTCTTTGAAGTATCACTCTTGTTACTTGAAAAACTTTACCGATAACGATAAAGCTTCAGGAGGTGTTGCTGTCATTATGAAAAACAGTGTCCCACACCATAATGTAACCCTTAACACTACCTTACAAACCGTTGCGGTAAACATTACTCTCAACAAGACCTTTACTTTGTGTTCCATTTATCTTCCACCTAGTTTACCAATAGACGTCAGAAAACTTGATGATCTTGTGGCTCAATTGCCAAAGCCTTCCATTTTAATGGGCGATTTTAATTCCCATCATACATTATGGGGATGTTCAGATACTAATGGCAAGGGTCATACTATTGAGGATTTTATCACGAAGCACGACTTTGTTCTGCTAAATGATAAGTCCTCAACCTACCTTCATCCTGCTACTGGTTGTTACTCATCATTGGATCTAACAATATGCAGCCCTGAAATTGTTTCAGATTTTAACTGGAAGGTTTGTGATGACCTTCATGGAAGTGATCACTTCCCGATAAAAGTATCAGAAGTAGGACCTTCAGTTCAACAACGTCCTCAACGCTGGCAGCTTCATAAAGCGAATTGGGAACAATTCAGAATTTATTGCGAACAAACAATTCATCCCGGTGCTTTTGAAGATTGTGAAAATCCTGCTGAGCTCTTCACTTCCTTGATTTATTCGGCTGCTGAAAAGTCAATTCCTCGAACTTCGACAAATCCTAAGCACCCAAACAAGCCATGGTTTAATGATGATTGCAAAAAAGGCTATAAGAGAAAGAAAATCTGTTCTCAGACAATTTAACCTAAGACCAACCCAGGAAAATCTTTCGAAGTTTAAAATTGCTCGTGCAAAAGCACGTCGGACTATCAAGCAAAGTAAACGTTCTTACGAACGAAGTCCGTAACAAAGAAACAAATGAATAAATGCATGGCAGAAATAAGGATCGGAGCGGGATTCGAACTCCGAACTCCCGGACGCAAGGCCAATACCCTAACCACTGAGCCAAAGAGATATCTCCCTGACGCAGTAGCCAGGTATTGTATTTAAATCGGGAGTATGCCATGCAGGAAGGAGTGCTCTCCCGTAATAACGTGTTTCTTGGCGACAGTACGTGTCTAGATTAAATTCTAGATCGTCTGTCAAAAAGACATGGGACATGATCCGGAAAATTAACGGCAAAAACTCCTCATTAAATGTTGGACACTTAAATGTTGGTGATGATGTCGTCACCTCCAAAGCAGACATTGCAGATGTCTTAGCTGACACCTTTGCAGAGAAATCCTATTCTTCAAATTATTCGACAGCATTTCAGAAATTTCAAAAAACTACAAAAAAAAACAAAGCTAAATTTTAAGTCGAATAACAATGAACATTACAATAAAGATTTCACTGTAAAAGAATTGAAGAAAGCATTAAAGAAGTGTCATGACACTGCTGTTGGATGTGACGACATCCATTACCAGATTTTGAAACATTTACCATTTCGATCCCTCGACTGTTTACTTCGCATATTTAATCAAGTCTGGCATACTGGTATTCTCCCAGATTCCTGGAAAGAGGCTATTGTAATTCCCATACTAAAACCGGGTAAAGACTCAACGAATCCTGCCAATTATCGTCCTATAGCCTTAACAAGTTGTATTTGTAAAACCATGGAAAGGATGGTCAATGACCGGCTTGTTTGGTTTTTGGAAAAAAACAAACTTATTGCAACCGCCCAGAGCGGGTTTCGTAAACAAAGAGGCACTCTCGATCATTTAGTTCGCTTCGAAACATTTATTCGCGAAGCTTTTATAAAAAAGGAACATGTTTCCGTATTTTTCGACCTCGAAAGTGCTTACGATACCACATGGAAGTATGGAATCATGAACGACCTCCATGATTTCGGTGTAAGAGGTCGCCTTGCTTATTTCATTTCGGCATTTTTGAATGAACGTCAATTTAGAGTCCGGGTTGGAGATACTCTCTCAAACCCTCATGAACAAGAAATGGGCGTTCCCCAGGGAAGCATTCTCTCTGTTACACTGTTCAGTGTCAAAATCAACAATATTGTGAAGGGTGTGTGCCCTGGCGTAGAATGCTTTTTGTATGTTGACGACTTCTGTATTTCCTATAGATCCGAGCATATGCATACAATAGAGCGGCAGTTACAGCAAGTGCTGAATAATTTAAGCAAGTGGTCAAGAGAAAATGGTTTCAAATTTTCTAAAACCAAGACCAAATGCATGCATTTCTGCCAATCAAGAAAATTACACTTGGATCCTGAACTTACATTAGATGGGGTACAAATTGAAGTCGTTCCTGAATTCAAATTTTTAGGTCTTTTATTTGACTCTAAACTGTCGTTCTTTCCACACATCAATAACTTAAATAATAAATGCCAAAAAAGCTCTTAATCTTTTACGAGTTGTCTCCAGCATGGACTGGGGAGCCGACAGGAAAGTCTTACTAAGACTATATAGATCACTTGTCCGTTCCAAGTTAGATTACGGCTGTATCGTATATGGCTCAGCCCGACAATCGTACCTTCGGAAGTTGGATTCTATCCACAACCAAGGTTTACGATTAGCACTTGGCGCTTTCAGGACATCTCCCATCAATAGCTTATATGCTGAAGCTGGTGAACCATCTCTAAATTTACGCAGGAAGAAACTCTCCTTGCAATATTACTTAAAATTAAAATCAAACCCTGACAACCCAACTCATGAAGTAGTATTTGAACCATTGTACAAGGATGAATTTTTAAAAAGAGAGAAAGTTATACCTCCTTTTAGTTTACGCTGTGAAGCGGATGTTAATTGCCTTGATTGTGATCTTGAAGACGTGGCAAGCCATAAGATTTCTGAAGTTCCTTTATGGACTTCCAAAAGTCCAACTTATATTTACAATCTTGCTTCAGATAAGAAAGCTACTACAGATCCAATGATTTTCAAAACTAAATTCCTTGAAGTAAAAGAACAATATTATACTCATGAAGAAATCTACACGGATGGTTCAAAAGATGGGCAAAAAGTTGCTTCAGCTGCCGTCCTAGACGGTGAATTGTATCAGTTCCGGTTACCTAATAATTCGTCTATCTTCTCTGCGGAGTTAAAAGCCATTGACCTTGCCGTCAACCATATTGAACAAGACGGCTATTGGCGATACATTATATATACTGATTCTTTATCAGTTATGCAAGCACTTGAGGGCGAGAAAACGGATAATCCGCTTGTAATCAATCTTCTTGAGAAATTATCCAGATTATGCGAAGGAGCTGATATAGTTTTTTGCTGGCTCCCCAGCCATATTGGTATTAGTGGTAATGAAGAGGCAGATAAAGCTGCCAAGGACGCATTATCGCTAGAAATTTTACCGTTTAAAGTTCCTTTTAGTGATTTTAAACCTCTTATTAATAGTTTTATTCATGGTGTTTGGCAAAGATCTTGGAGTGATCTTTCAAATCAAGAAAACAAATTATTCAATATCAAGCCAAATACAAGTGAATGGCTCCCTGGCTTACGGTCAAACCGTCGAGAGGAAGTTATTTTGGCCCGTTTGAGAATAGGTCATACCCATATGACGCACTCATATCTTCTCAAAGGAGAAGAGCCTCCTGTATGTATCCCATGCAATACATTTTTTTCTGTCAAGCATTTACTGATAGAGTGCACAGATCTTGCACCGTACAGGGATAAATACTTTCATGTTGACAATTTAAAAACTTTGTTTGATACTGTGAAATTAGAATCACTATTCGAGTTTCTGAAAGAAGTTAACCTTTTTAAGAAGATTTAGTTTTACTTTTTTGACATTTCAATTTTTATTGACGGTCTTAAAAGTGTTTATCCTCCTTTAAGGGGGTTCTATTAAAACATTTGAGTAAATAGGGAAGCCCTGTTTCTCAACATTTATTTTGTTGTTTAATTTATAAATATTACATTTTAAGGCCTATTGACCTATTCAAAGTTTAGCTTTTTATCTTGTAAACAAGGTTGCTTCTCATCTGTGTCAATGTTTCACAGTATAACTTAAAGTAGATGCATGATTTTATATGTAAAGGCGCCCAATATGACCTAAGTTGTCGACGGGCCATAAAACATCATTCATTCATTCATTCCTTCTTTGCACACTAGACTATTGATTGAACTATTAAAAGAAACACCACTTTAAACAGTGCTTACAAAGCTTTGATTTAAAATAGTTTGGAATTGGGCTTTTTCAGCATGACAAGGGTTAACAAAAACATAATTTTGAACTTCAGAGCATTCTTCAGACAATTTCACTCAATTTTTTCTTCAATTGCAGATACAAGCTAGAAATACACTTTCACCGAAATTGTTTGGCCTGTCACTGATTGTTAATTTTCATTCTGCTAGTGTTTGTGTATAATATTCTTTTACACAGGAGCATGTTTAACAAGTTTATTTGTGACAACAGTATAAAATCTAGCCGTGAGCTTCCTGATACACAAAAATTGCTGGGGACACAAAAAAATCAGTAAATGTGCATCTCTTAGGATGTGAAATACTTGTACAAATAGTTAGTATACATAACGAACATAAAAGTGTCTTTTCCTCAATTACATATGGAACATGTAGACTGTCTACGAAACAAACTATACGAAAATAATATTATTATTAATGGATATTGGTGGGAAATTGCCTGGGATTGCCAAGTAGGTTCTACGCATCAAGCAGAAATATGGGCTTTAATAGCATTATCAGTTTCAAGTATAAACAACGCACGTAGCCCTGTTTGTCACAGGTATTCAAGTTGGAGAGTCATTTTGGAAAAAATGATACAGGTCAAAATCTGTAAAATGACAAGTTTTCAACTTGGCTTCAATCCCAAATGAAAAAATCATGAAAAGGTATTACGAAGAGAATGAATCATTATCAGAAAATGTGGTTGGAAAAATGAGCAACCTTATGACACAAGAAAGGTCAGTTTGATATCGAGAGATCAGATGTCCTTCAACCTGTTTTTACATCTTTTTTAATGAGTTTAAACAATGAATTTCACAAAAACCTTCACATAAAACATTATTACTAAAAGCTCAAATCTCTCTATGATAATGAGGAAAAAAATTACGAAATGGGTGGGGGTTTGCAAGTTAGGCCTTCACTCTTACAACAATATTAGCATTTGAAGAATTGTTAAAAGAAGATATTGGCCTTCCATTAAAAGAAGGAAGAGCACAAAATATAATTTAGTGTTATGGCTCAGGTTTAGCAGTGATACATGTATTTATTGAGCAGTTTCTTTTTTTCCACAATGTTTTTAAAACAGAGGTGAAATGACTCATCTTTAAATGATTAACCCTTCAACTCAAAATCCTGACTTTTAACGACCCTGGAAAAGAAGCCCTTTGAAAACATTGTAAGAAAAAGAGAAAATGCTGGTAAACAGCATTTACTCCCTTTTCCACAAAGTTTTCTACTTTGCTAGACACAAATTTCAATTTATGAGTTACCTTTGTCATCTGCAAGTGCTTTCAAGTTGGACTAGTCTGAAATTTCGTCATTTGGTAAAGAGTGAAACAGTGCCACATTGTTATGTTAATTTGGTCATTATAAAAAATTTTAAAGGTGGACTCATTGATTTTGGCCTGAACTCATTGTTTTCAGATCTGCGAGTCCTGAGACTCATGGTTAGCCAGATCTACTTTATTCACTGTAGCAAGATGTGTTCATGATAAATGAATGTCCCTCTAAAGGCCACTGCGATAGACAGACAATGGTAATACAATATGCCCCCTTCCACCCCTGCATTAAAGTGGGACATTAAAAAGCTGTTGGTGTACTGGTGTTGTATTTTCACTAGTAATGTGTAGATTGAACTGTACGACTGTTTCAGTAACTCTGAGTAGTAGAATGGAAATGTTCAGTCACTTATTGGTTGAACAATCTATAAAAGTAGTTGAAACTAGAAGGCCCTGACCGGCCTGAAATCGCTCTCCGGCAGAGATTTTGCTTTTAAGCGAGCATACATTATGAATTCAAGAAAAAAAGAAAAAAAAAAAAAAAAAAAAAAACACACACAAATGTGTTCTTGCAACTGGGCTTGAACCCACAAATGTGTTCTTGCAACTGGGCTTGAACCCATTAAGACAGCATATGTAGGCATCGTGAACTGAACAATCAGTGAAAAAATTGAAGTGAAATTTCTTAAATCTATATGTTTGGAATCCAGGCCGATTTTATAGTGTTTCAAACTTTAATTATGCCTTGTATTAAACCATTCTAGTAAATTTCAAAGAAATTTGACCAATACTGTGTACTTTGCCTGATCAGAAAACAATACTAAGTCGTCCGGAACTGTTTACTAGATTTGCAATCTCTTGATGAATCTTTGCAAGTTTCAAAAGAATTGGATCAACACTGTGAACTTCATTGCCTAAAAAAGAATTGAAAATTTTGAATTTCTACTTTTCCCCCAACTGATTGAGATTTTTTTTTTAATTAATTGGGTTCAAGCTCTTTATGATACAAAGCAACTTTGCAAGTTTCAAGAAAATCCAACCAAAATGCTGACCTAATCACGTAAACAAGAAATGGAAATTTTGAACTTTGTCTATTTTTTCCTATTGTTTATTGGATTCTTTTGAAAATCAACAGGATTCAAGCTGTTGATGCAACACAGCAACTGTGAGAGTTTTGCTAAAATCCGATTACAAACGCAGACTTTATCATGTACACAAAAATTGGAAATGTTCAGCATGAAGAGGCTATTTTTTACCATTTTGTTCATTGGATTTTTTTCAAAATCAATAGGGTTAAAATTACTGATGAGATACAAACTGTGCGAGTTTCACCAAAATCTGACAACAAATGCAGACTTTCTCGTAAACAAGAAATGGAAAATTTCAACTTGAAATGGCTACTTTTCCCATATTGTTTACAGGATTTTTTCATAATCAATATATTTGAAGCTATAGATGAGATGAACTGTGTGAGTTTCATGAAAATCTGACAAAAATACAGATTTTATCTCATACACAAGAATTGGAAATTTTCAACTTGAAATGGCTACTTTTTCCATACTGCTTATTGGATTTTTTTTTTTTTTTTTTCAAAATCAATAGGGTTATAGCTACAAAAAAAAAAAAAAAAAATCTGACAAAAAATACAGACTTTATCGCATGAACAAGAATTGGAAATTTTCAACTTGAAATGGCTTCTTTTGCCATACTGTTTGTTGGATTTTTCTCAAAGTTCATGAAAATCTGAAAACAAATGCAGACATCGCGTAAACACGAAAAATACTATTGGACAGACAGATGGACGGACGACGGAAACCTGACATAAGCTCTGCTGGCTTTCAGCCAGTAGAGCTAAAAAACCACAAGGTAAATTATCCATCAATTCATGCTCAAAGCAATGTCACCTTTTTCTTCATGCTTAATTGTAATACATGGTTGTAGGAGAATGTATTCCTCAATTTCCGAGACAGACTTTTTAGTTAAATCATTCTTGATCATTTAATACATCTGTAAATTTGACAATTTTTTACTGTTGTTGGTATATGGCACTAAAAATCAAAGTGGATCATATAGAGTAGAAATTTTACTAAGGAACTGTCTTTTGCATCTCACTTTTTTCTTCTAAAACATTTGACCTAAAAGTAAAATTGTCATTGTTTGCTTGCCAGAATACTCCCAAAGTCTTAATAGCAGGTTGTTCGAACTCGCTTTGCATGAAATTTATCTGTAGAGCACGGTCTGCAATTGGAACTCTTTCCATACTTTCTGAGAATTTGAAAACCACTTTCTTGCATACATACTTGCTTTTGCCGATAACGCTGACAACTGATTATAAAGTTCTATACCATCTTCCACAGTCTTAACTGAATCTATACTATCATCCATGTATGTGGATTTCTGAATGGTTGGTGAAGCCAAAGGAAATTTACAATTTGCACATTCAAAGTTTTACTCTGATTTCGTGGTAAATTTCTTTGTCTTTGGCCACAACTGTTGCATTTCCACAAAAAAATCCTGAACCAACAAGGGGCATGACTTTGTTTAAATGCATACAGAAGTTAAGGATTTTAGCCTAGAGCCTCGAATTACGGTTACCAGCATTTTTTCCTTTTCCCACAATCTTTTCTATGTAAGCCTTTAACATACTTTGCCAACTTTCAACAATCCTGAGAAAGAGCTCTTTTGAAAACAACGTTTACTACCCTTTCCAAACCGTATTACTATTTTTATACGCCCGAAGGGTCGTATTATGTTATACCCCCGGTCGTCCGTCATCCGTCCGTCCGTTAGCAATTTCTTGTGTGCGCAACTCCTCCTACAGTTTTCATCGGAATTATTTGAAACTTGCCACAATGAATCTCCATGATGTCTAGTTGTGCACCTGGAATTTAGAATTTTGATCGCTGTTTCCGTTCCAAAATTATCTGCCCTTGATTTCTGAAATAACCAACTTTTCACTTCGAAATTTTGTTCAGGCCATAACTTCCATACCATAAAAGGTATTAAATTGAAACTACATACACTGATAGAACACATCATGGAGAAGTGCAGTGCACAAGAACCATAACTCTGCCACTTTTATTTTTTGAGTTACAGCCCTTTGTTAATTTTCAGTTTGTATTTTTGTCCAGGCCATTACTTCTAAACTATAAAAGCTATTAACTTTGAACTTCATACACTGATAGATAACATTGTGGAGAAGTGCATCTCACATAAACCATAACTCTGCCACTTTTATTTTTTGAGTTATTGCCCTTTGTTAATTTTCAGTTTGAATTTTTGTCCAGGCCATAAGTTCCAAACTATAAAACCTAATAACTTGCAACTTTATATACTGATAGAACACTTTATGGAGAAGTGCATTGCACATGAACCATAACTCTGCGACCTTAATTTTTTTTACTTATTGCCCTTTATTAATTTTCAGTTTGAATTTTTGTCCAGGCCATAACTTCCAAACTATAAAAGCTAATAACTTGCAACTCATACACCGATAGAACACATTATGGAGAAGTACAGTGCACATGAACCATAACTCTGCGACTTTTGTTTTTTTAGTTATTGCCCTTTGTTAATTTTTTAGTTTGAATTTTTGTCCAGGCAATAACTCCCAAACTTTAAAACCTATCATTTTGAAACTTCAAAGACTTATAGAACACATTATAAAGAAGTGCACTGCGCAAGAACCATAACTCTGCCATCCTTCTTTTTTTAGTTATTGCCCTTTGTTAGTTTTCTCTTTGAATTTTCGTCTGGGCCATAATTTCTGAAATATAAAAGCTATGATCTTGAACCTTTCAAAACTGATAGAACACCTAGTGGAGAACAGCAATTTACAAAATTTGTAACTGTGCCACCGTTCCTTTTTTTAGTTATTGCCCTTTAATATTTTTCGCATATCATGGAGATTAACTACTCTTCATTCATGGCCCTTCCGTCATTTCAACTCATTTCACTGACAAGCCCCTTCGGGCGTATATGCGCCGCTTTGCGAAGCTCTTGTTTATGCATATTTATGTTGTTTTCTGCAAATCCTTTCAATTGGGACAAAGCTTTGCTTTTATGCAAGAGCAAAATTTCAAAGCAATAGCTTGAGTAGCTTCCGAGACATGTTGTTGCACACAAATTTTTAACAGTTCCAGAAAAGAAGATTTTTGATTTTTTTTTTTTTTTTCAGTTTTGTTGCCATGGCAACCAGAGTTTTACAAGAAATCGAATTCTTTCAAAAAATTCTGAAGAGGACCTTGGCAGCATAATTTCTGTGAAGTTTCATCAAATTTGGATGGGCAGGTTCAGAGAAGAAAATGTTTGAAATACAAGTGAACGCAAGCAGGGACAAACAAATTAGATCGACCATAGCCACCAGGCCATGGCATAAACCCGCTGGCCTTTGGCCAGTGGAGCTATTCACTACCTCTCCAGACAATTCCCTTTTGACAATACCGGCCTCCTAATTCATTGTTTGAAATGCAAATAGGTTGTTTTTTTTTGTTTTTGAAAAGTCTTAATTATGTTGTTTTTTAACCCCTTGGTATTCAATTCCTAGTTTTAACAAACCTGTATAGAAAGGTTCATGAAAATATCGTGAACAAAAGAAAAGATTCTGGTAGGCAGCATGTTCTCCATTTTCCATGACGTTTTCTACCTTTCAAGGAAAAATAAACACATTTTGAACTACATGTAATTTGTCATCTGCTAAAGCAGTGAAGTTGGAAATTTCTAAAAGTTTGTCATCTGGTAAATAATTATGGATTCTGTATACTTACTTTTGCACTAGTGTCTTGCTACAGAGTTCTGTTAATCTCTTTGCACAATACTGCCAGAGAGTCACTCTGAACACTTTTGAACACTTTACATACTACTGTTACTGAGTTACTATCTCCACAATGTTCAAATAAACAACATATAACGCAACACTATCACTGAGTCATTATCTCCACATACAAATATAACACATATATAACACAACACTCTCACTGAGTCACTATCTCAATTTATATAAAGTAAAATGATCACTAATGTTGAAATATCATTGACAGTTACAAAAACAATAAGGGTAGAAAATACAAAATGTCACAAGAAATAAACAATAGCTGTTAGTGGATTTCACTTCTCAACACATTTTTTTTTCTCACCTGCAGCAGAAGGAAAAGACATGATAATTTCATATAATCATCGTCATTAAACTGCAATAGGTATGTAATGTCCAGAAGGTTTCAGAGATATGGTTTTTAATTCTATTGCAAAAAGGCATTATTAAAATTATTTCAATTCTTTTTTATCTTTGAGTAATCTTCTGGCCCAAACAGCCTTGAAATATCGATACGATTGATTGATTGTATAGTTTTAACGCCATTTTGAACATTTCAAACATGTTGTGGCAGCCAGTGCACCTATCCATGCTTTCCTAGAGTTTATGTAACCAGTACTACACACTATATTCTTTCCAAGCCACACGGCTGCTTTCCCACATAACCATCATTGAAACGATGAGCGGTGAGAGAAGAATGAATTCTGTGGCAATGACTATCATCATACCGCAGAAAAAAAATGGCCAGTCCGGAGATTGTACTCATGACCTTCTGTCCTCAAGTCCCAAACACTACTTACTGAGCTGCCGGGGCTCGGCTGAAACACCGATATCAACTGGGTGTGATGTTTTTTCTCTCTTTTTCTTTCCAGCTTGAAATGTTAAACCTATTTCTTAGGACACAAAAAGTGATGAAAGCCTCACCATCTTTGCATAATATAAACATCAGAATCGTCTATAAACTTAAAATCTTTTGAAGGATCTTTATGGAAATGTTGTATTTAGAATTCATCTAACAAGGTTATGAACAAAAAAAAAGTTATATTGAAAATGATAAATGTAAAATGGAATTATTACCTATGATCAACTAGGCGGTTCTCCCAGGTGATGCCCTACCATAACAATGGTGAAGTAAATAACAATAACAAAATATATTTCAGAACTTAAGGCCGAACTAATGGTAAAACTTTTAGAAACTATGAATCATAAATAGAACCTCATTATACTATTGTCTTATTTGTTGCATGAACGAGGTTCCACATAATATTACTTTAAGTAATGACAACAAGTAAATTCTCCTTCGCCATAGGCACTTACCCGGTACAGACTGACACCTGTAACTACCCCAAACACAGGACTTATCCTGTTTTTTTTATTGCTTTTATTTTGTCGTTGTGGATAAGTGATACATAAATTTTGTGAATTAATCCAAAATGTAAATTCTCCTAACCAAAAGCCTGTGTGAAGTGGTTACTTTATCAGGTACTCAGCAAATCACTGTGTGACTGAATGACATGATTCTAAATCTTTTTCCATCAAATTATAAAATTGCTTGAGTTTGTGTTCTAAAGGCAAGCAATTGATGTGGAAATCTCCTGAACCTTCCATCTTCCACTGAAGCCTGAAATACAATTTAAAACTCACACAAGCCAAATCTGTAGATTTATCAACACATCAGTAAGAGTTTACATTCCTCTTTTACCACAATAATGGTATTTCATTAGATGAAAACAAATAATGAAGGTATGTACACTGAAGCCCACGGTTTCCATGACACATCATACAGAAGAAAATTGTATCAAAAGAATATCCAAAGGAAGACATGTTTAAGGTTTCATAAATGCCAAGGACTTTAGAAGATATCCGTCAAGGTGGACGAATAGCCAAATTGACTAATTGGTCCATAATGAAATCATACATTCAGTCCCCTTTATGACACATTATTTCATGAAATAAAATCAAATAACTAATGTCTGTGGCTTAACAAGATGAAGTGTAATTACATTTTGTCCTGTAGTGAAAGAGGTATTGGTCCATGATGAAAATATACACTAAGCCCCCTTTTTCCATATTATGACATTAAATGAAAAAAAGGTAAAATATTGTTATTGGCAGACTATCATTCGAAAGGAATACACATACCAAGTTTCCGTCTTGTTTTAGGGCGGAAGAATTTAAAACTTTTTCCTTTTTGTTCCCTTGTTCAAATTTGTGACCACCAGGGCAGGGGCAGTTTGCATCCCAGGGGCATTGTATGAAGAAACTTGGTACATGCCCAATAGGAAATGCTTCATACAAAATATCAAAGCTCCACCCCTTCCAGTTTCAGAGTGAAAAAACGTTTTCCTTGTTTCTTCCTATGTTTAAAACTTGTGATCCCCCAGGGTGGAGCCAGTTTTGACCCCCAGGGGCATCATATGAACAAACTTGGCAGAGGTCAACTAGCAAAAGCTATATAACAAATATCGAAGCTCTACTTCTTGACTTCTTCGTGTTTCAGAGAAGAAACATTTTACAGTTTTCCTTCTTTGTTCCTGTTTCAAACTTGTGACCCCCGGGACGGGCCAGTTTTGACCCCAGGAGCATCATATGTACAATCTTGGTAGAGGTCCCTTAGGAGATGTTACATACCAAACATCAAAGTCTTGCACCTTCTGGTTTCAGGGAAGATGAATTTTAAAGTTTTCCTTCTTTGTTCCTATGTTTCAAACTTGTGACCCCCGGGACAGGCCCAGTTTTGACCCCAGGGGCATCATATGAACAATATTGATAGAGGTTCACAAGGAGATGCTACATACCAAATACCAAAGCTCTGCACCCTCTAATTTCAAAGAACAAGAATTTTAAAGTTTTCCTTCTTTGTTCCTATGTTTCAAACTTGTGACCCCCGGGACAGGGCCAGTTTTGATCCCAGGGGCATCATATAAATAATTTTGGTAGAGGTCAACTAGCAGATGCTACATACCAAAGATCACAGCTCTGCACCTTCTAGCTTCAGAGAAGATGAATTTTAAAGTTTTCCTTCTTTGTTCCTATATTTCGAACTTTTGACCCCCGGGGCAGGGCCTGTTTTGACCCCAAGGCCATCATATAAACAATGCTGGTAGAGGTCCACTAGCCAATGCTACATATCAAATATCAAAGTTCTGCACCTTCTAGTCTCAGAGAAGATTTTCAAAGATTTTTCTATTTTTTTCCTTTTGGTTGCCATGGCAACCATAGTTATGGCTGGAATTCAATATCTTGAACAACGTTGGTAGAGTTTTACCCAAGGGACATCCCTGCCAAGTTTCATCAAGATTGGCCCAGTGGTTTAGGAGGAAATTTTGAAAGAAATTGTGGACGACTCAGGACGCACGAAGGACGACGGACATTGGGCGATCACAAAAGCTCACCATGAGCACTTCGTGCTCAGGTGCGCTAAAAATGCCGATATGCATATTTTAAAGTGCAAAAATTTTACATTTGCAAACTTTGTTCAGGCACAGCTACTTAATTATATCCTCTTACTATGAAATGTTTTAAAAAATTCAACTGGATTACGTTGTATAATTATTTTATTTGTAAGGGCTTTTGAATCGAAAAAAAAAATCTTGCTTAGCTGCGAAACTGTAAATTCCCCTATTTCTGGAGAAATATACGACAACTTTAGCAAAGAAGACATTTGCTAACTATAATGTCACCAGATTGAAATGGGCATGCATTTAAACATTCAAATCTTTGTACTACACACAATATGTACAAAACATCGTTTACAATTTCACGCATTTCTCACCTGTCCGCCATCTTGGATCTTTAAATAAACCACCCAAAACGCTGCTCGCGAAATTGGCGTGCGCTTGCCGCGAGCGCTTGCGAGCAAAGGCGTTCGATACAAACTTGCTCGCGAGCGCTCGCAAGCGCCCGCCTTATCAAATGCAGGGCAGGATATCTGCGTTTTAACCCCCCTCCCCATCTTAAGAGTCACGAAATTCTGATGACCGAAAGCAATATTGGTTTGCTGACAAAGAGTATTGCCCTTGTAAGTACTTGCTTTCTTGTAAGCTCAATACCCTTTCTAGCGGCCATCGTAACTGCATCGACAACCTTATTCTCCAGTTCAAAGGGAATACGAGGTGGATGTCCCTGTTTTGCTTTTAATGGATGTTTTCCAGTCAACCTATGAGCGCTCCCTGGCTTACGGTCAAAGCGTCGAGAGAAAGTTATTTTGGCTCGTTTGAGAATAGGTCATACACATATGACGCACTCGTATCTTCTCAAAGGAGAAGAGCCTCCTGTATGTATGCCGTGCAATACATTTTTTTCTGTCAAGCATTTACTGATAGAGTGCACAGATCTTGCACCGTACAGGGATAAATACTTTCATGTTAACAGTTTAAAAACTTTGTTTGATACTGTGAAGTTAGAAACACTTTTCGATTTTCTGAAAGAAGTTAACCTTTTTAAGAAGATAGAGTTTTACTTTTTTGACATTTCAGTTTTTACTGACGGTCTTAAACAGTGTCTATCCTCCTTTAAGGGGTTTCTATTAAAATGTTTGAGTAAATAGAGAAACCCTGTTTCTCAATATTTATTTTGTTGTTTAATTTATAAGTATTACATTTTAAGGCCTATTAACGTTTTATCCTGTAAACAAGGTTGCTTCTTTGTTATTTCTCATCTGTTTCAATGTTTCACAGTATAACTTAAAGTAGATGCATGATTTTATATGTAAGTGCGCCCAATATGACCCAAGTTGTCGACGGGCCATAAAACACCATTCATTCATTCATTCAACCTATGAGCGATTGTGGACTTTGACTCATTAAACATAGACGCAGCTTTTTTGACAGAAAGTGAACAATCCTGGATATGCTACAGCTTTTTAGCTCACCTGAGAGCAACGTACTAAATGGGAGCTTTTAGGATCACGCTGTGTCCGTCGTGCGTCCTCGGTCGTGTGTCGTGAACAATTTCTTGGCGGATTTGGACCAAACTTGAAATGTTCTTTGGGAGGTCCTCTTTAGAAATTGTTTACAACATTTATTTTCATTAAAAACTCTTGTTGCCAAAGCTTTTCTTCTCTGTAACCGCTGGTCAGATTTTGTAATAATTTCACAGAGATGTTTCTTGGGTGACCCTTTTTCAAAAAGTGTTTGTATCAGTGTTTCACAGTATAACTTTAAGTAGATGCATGAATTTATATGTAAGTGCGCCCAATATGACCTAAGTTGTCGACGGGCCATAAAACACCATTCATTCATTCAAAAAGTGTTCGTAAAATTTTGATCCGTCAAGAAATATGGCTCTGGTGAATGGGGGCTACTTGCACTACAGAGATATCAGTAAATTCTTAAAAATTCTTCTGTGAAACTGCTGGTCAGATTTTGAAAAAAAATCACAGAGTTGTTCCTTGGGTACACTTTTCAAAAATTGTTCGCGAAATTTTGATCCGTCGAGAAACATGGCTCTGGTGTCTGGGGGCTAATTGCACTGTACGGCCATGAAGAAATTCTTACAAATTATTATTCTGTTGAACGAATGTCAGATTTCGAAATAATTTCACAAATATTCCTTTGGCGACTGTTTTCAAAATTTGTCCACAAAATTGTGATCAGTCAAGAAACATGGCTCTGGTGAATTGGGGCTATTTGCACTAAAGGGGCAGGAAGAGGAATTTCTCAATTTATCTTTTCTGTAACGGCTGGTCAGATTTTGTAATAATTTCACAGATATTTTTCCTAGGGTGACCTCTTTCAAAAGTTGTTAGGGAAATTTTCATAAGTCGAAAAACAACAGCTTCGTGTTGGCATCTGCATGTGGTTCTCTTCTTCGACTTACGTTTTCAGTCACTTTCGCCCATGTGCTCTACCTCCAGAATTTGTTCTTGGGTGATCTATCAGAAAACCTATTTGCAGAATTTTAACTCATCAACATCATTGCTGTGGTGATGATTGTAGGGGTAGTGACAGATTTTGAAATGACTTTTGCGGGCGACCTTTTCAAAATTGCTTGGAAAAATAATTGGTTTTCAAAGTTTCAATACCTCAATAGAAATTGGCTATAGTCCTCTCAGAAACTCGTGTGAGCCATCCAGGGCAATCTTGGCCTTCTTGTTTTTATTACTGCTGTGTGTAGTTTAGGGAATTCCCTATTTTTGTATAAAAAAAAACATGGTTGTTAGAGGAAGAGAGAAAAAGAAGGGACGAAGAAGAAAAAGAAAAACGACCATATAGCATTGGATATTATTTTTGAAATGAGTAATTGGGGGTATATTCTTATTCTAATATGCATTGACCTTTACTTGACTGATCGGTATGATATTCTTGCGGTCATGTCTGCCATTTAAACCAGTAGTATTACCGTCGAAAAATGTTAAGTTGCTCGTGAGGAGAAATTTATCATTTTCAAAATGCTTTTGTATACACAAACTAGACATTCTATTGCATATTATTGTATAAGGAAATTTCTTATTATTTCTCATTTGTGTTCTGTTTTGGGGGTTCAAAATTTTGTTCATGTGCAAATATTCAATAATATGGCAGAAAATAATAATATATTATACACAATCAGTCACTTTTTCTTACCCCTATTAACCTTGCATGCCTACTAAAATAGAGATTTTTTTCAGGTGGACGTTGCTACATAGACAGATTTAAGTCTACTACTAGATTTCACCAAAACATCTAGTATAATCTTCATTTGAAAACTTTAAGATGCTGCCATTCACTTTTCATTCAAAATACTTTGGCTGATGATGACTCTCCACTTGTAGATGATTCTAGTTCGCAAACTTTAGAGACTAGGGGATTAGCAGTGGAGAATTGTACACAGACACATTTGTATTTTGATACTGAAGTAGTGTACACTGTAAACTCTCTCATCAACTGATAATCCAGTGGAACCATCTTATCCTCATTTACTATTTGAAAGTCAAAACCAACCACTGGTAGAGAATGAGGAACCATATTTAGATTGTAATTCTTTTTGTAAAACAACATTGATGTGCAAATGATAATCAGCAAGTAATTTGAACTCTTGCTTTGTAAAAAAGGAAAATTCCCTGGACAAGCATTTAAAATGTATGCAATACAGGTCAAGGATGTTTTTGAATTTTATCAGGAACATAGAAAAAGTGCCGTGTACAGTTTCTCAAGTAATCAAATAGATGTGATGAACAATCATATGAAAAATCTATCGAAACACTTATTGAAATAATGTGAAAATCAGTGAATAGAGACGGACCATCAAAACTGGAAAGTTTCTTGAACTCTTGAGTATAGTTTCTCTACTGCCTCCTTGACTATTAGAGTGTGAAATGTTACAAGTAATAAATCGCATAATATACGAATTTCTTTATTTGAACAAAAGATGAAATGCAGTTTTCTACAAGAAGCATTAAATGAAGAAAAAATTGAAAAAAAAGTAATCTACACAGTAAATTTAACACAACAGTTAAAACTATTGAGACTGAGAAAGAGCTGATTTCATAACAGTTAGCTGAAACAAAAACGAACTTGAAGTGAACAAGGGGAAAAGTATGCATATGAAAAGGTTAGGAAGATGGAAAGTACGTTTAAGATAAGAAATGCGACAATCAATAAGAGTCAGGAGGACATTATTCGTAAGGAAATCAGTACTCAAGTTACGTAACATCACTGCTTACAGATTACAATACAAAAGCTCAGTTTATGAAATAAGTCTGCAGCGTTTGTACATTTCTCAGGTCTATATAAGTAATGTGTTTTCAAATGACAGTTGCTCAGTATTTTTGACAGAGGAAACTTCGAAATATGGATCTAAGTTTATGGGTTATGAGGCATCTGATTCCCAAGGAAAGGTATGGGTGCTAGGCTTAAGAGAAATAGGAAGAAATCAGCAGATGATACTTTAAAAGTATTTAAAGAACTCTTATAGAATTTGGACGGCGCAAGTGAACTTACAAACAACGAAACCTCCAAAAGTATAGAGTCAAATTGTTGCAAAACTGTCTGACCGAGCTTCGACTCAAGTTAAAGTTAAGCAACTTTTGGCCAATTTCAGGAAAGACACACTTTCTTTGACTTATCACAACTACTAATACGGTCACTCAGGCAGAAAAAAAATTCACTTGAATCTATGTGTAACTTCTTGTGTGCTTCATGCTCTTGTATATTTTGCAGATACAGCAAAAACACGTATAAAAGAAGTTAGAACATGAATTTTCGAAAATGCCATTCATTGTTTTGACTTGACCATTCTCTTTGATTTTAAAAGTTTTGAGTTTTTGGAAGGTGTGAAAGCATTAGGTCATATCAGTAAATTTATTACTTCTCCTTTATGGACAGTTTTGGTAACTAAGGAAATATCAATAGTAGACACGAATTAAAATATTTAGAATTAGTAACATTTATTTATGATGCCTCAAGGAATGTAAGAAACTTATGGCTGGAGAATTTTCTCTGATTGGACAAGACTATTTTGAGAAGGGACCAATTTTGGATGCCTTGATTGGGACTGATTCCTTCGATGGCTCTGTAGACATATTCCTCCAAGTCATTTTGCCAGCCATGATTTAATTTATGTAAGCACTTTTTCAAAGAGCATCTACCCGGTGGAGTGTTAACTTCAACAAGTAATGCTGGCTTGGTTAGAAAGTAAGGAAAGCACTGAAAAAGAAAACCTGATGAAAACAATCAAAAAGTGTGAAAAGAATCAGAGAAAAGTACAAATCTAGGTTACATGAAATACAAGAAAGCAGGCGAATAGCAATGAATAAGAAGATACGGAAAGGGAAAAATTATAATAAGCAAAAATTGAGAAAGAAGAACAATACACCGAAGACATTCCTTTTTATGGTTTCAATTGAAATTGAAGATATGTTGAAATCTTATGGAAGAAAAGGTGATACAATTTAAGCCCTGAAAGTACAGCTGAAATTTAGGAGGGATGTCTTGCAGCAAATACCCGACAACAAAACATTTTTAACCTTTTTACATCTCAAGAGGGTGAAACATCAAGAAAGTTTTTTGGATTTTGATGAATTGAAAGATAACTGGAAAAAATTGGTAAAGCAAGCTTTTGTAAAGGATTCAGAAAATGATATTGAGAGATATATATTAGTTGGAAAGAGGGTGAAGCACCGCTTTCTACAGATGACGGAGACTAATGGTATACAGGGAAAGAGATGTCTCGGGTAACGCTCGCAGCTAAAGCAATCGTTTTGTTTTTAGTACTTCTTTTGCAATGGATGTTTCATTACATGTTTAGATAAACTCATTACCATGAAGGTATTTTTCTATTAGTCACTGGGTATAAGGTTTTGAGGTATTTGGTAAGAAGATAATAGCAAAAATTGTGGTTGTTTTATTACAACTGTTTTTACCTTTTAAGGAACAGGTATCAAGTATTTAGCCATGGTTATTTTTATGTCTGATAATTTGATATATATATAATGAATGAATGAATGGATAGTGTTTTATGGCTCGTCGACAACTTGGGTCATATTGGGCGCACTTATATATAGAATCATGCATCTAGTTCAAATTATACTGAGAAACATTGAAACAAAATAATAATAATAAAGAAGCAACAGGGTAAAAAGCTAATTTTGAATAGGTCAATAGGCCTTAAAATCTAACACTTATAAACTAAACAACAAAATAATATTTAGAAACAGGGCTTTCGTATTTACTCCAAAATTGTAATAGACAGAACAAGAACCCCCCTTAAAGGAGGGGTAAAGAATGTTTGTTGAAGACCGTCAGTATAAGGCGAAATGTCAAAAATTTTGAACTAATTCTTCTTGAAAAGGTTACCTTCCTTCAGACAAGTGGACAACACTATTGCTTACAATCCAACACTATGTGATCGGAGTGCAAGAATGCTCATTCTGATCCTATTTTCTTGTTTAGATGTAGTAAGCTCTTTCTTTATTGATGATAAATGAATAAGCGATGATCAGCCTGTGTCGTTGTTTCTGTTTACGTTGTCGATAAACTTACATTTTTCAAGCCTAGAATGGGGACGAAACGATCAAGTGAATGAAGGGTTTGCTTTTGATCACGTGGTGTTTACGTCACTAACACGTCACTGCGGAGATTTACGATGAAAATTCGGCTAATCGTCGGCAATCATCGATGTAAACAAACAGAAAATGGGGGATGGTTGGATCCGCTCTAGTTTCAATTTTTTTTTGCTGCCATTGACTCGAACTTTTGCGAATTGCACCTTTTCATATCATGAGTCATAATAATCGCCATATTTTACATGGTAAAAATCAAATTTACTTCATCGTATAAATTAGTTGTTTCTTCAGTTGGAAGCTTCTGAGACTTAAAGGTGGGTATTTAGAATTTTTTCATCTCACCAAATTAAAAAACATATATATAACTAAAATTTATATGAAAAAATAATACAAATCATCAATAAGTAAGACTCATAAAATTACTAAAAAAATTTTTTTTGATGGTGTTCCCTTAAAAGGCTACGTAGCCTCTTAAGGTATTTTTAGATTTCCAGCCAAAAATCAATAAAGCATTTTGGGAATCTCAAGTCATTGGCACGTGACTTATAACGCTTAAATTCCATTACATAACAAACATGTAATAATTATTTTCCATAATATCTTCTTCCGACCCTATATTTGAAACTTTGTCTGTGTATTCCTGTATATAAATGAGCGAATTGATCATCTAAAAATAGAAAGTGTCTCCCGTTGGTGTCAACCTGGGCCGTAGTAAATCTGTAATTTCTCGTGCTGTCGGATGGTTTTCGACTACTGGGGTTTTATGAAGGCAAATTAAAAGGCTTGGGGAGTATAAGGATGATTTTTTTTGCATTTTTTTTCAAAATTTTCGTCCCAAGATCTGAAGGGCCACCTTTAAATATGCATAACACTTAAAAGGATAAAAATATTTCAGGTTATAAGGTTTTCCAGATTGGTTCAATATCGTATATGACAATGATAGCAACGTTTACACATACAAGAAACTGGAAAATGACTTGAACTGATTTGATTTAAGAATATTGGCTAAATCAATTTTTTTTTCTTTTATTTATTGTTGCCTCCGTTAGCACATTTGTTAGTTATGTAACTGCAGACAGTGCAATGTACATGACCAAACCCATCCGAAGTTACACCTGGGCCCGTATTCACCAACCATTCTTAAGAACGTTCTTTATTTTCCAGAATTTTCTACATTTGTAAGTAACACAACTTCTGATTGGCTAAACCGAAAGGTTTAGCCAATCAGAAGTTGTGTTACTTATAAATTTGGAAAACTTTGGCGAATAAGACTAAGAATATTCTCAAGAATGGTTGGTGAATACGGGCCCCTGGTTCTTTAACATGCTCGGTGTATAGCACCATCTCACAGGATCTTGGTATTAGGTCTCAGGCGAAAGACTATCAGCAATTGTAGATGGTTAGCCTTGGGAAATCAAACATTGGTGTAAAGTGTTGATTTGTTAACAATGTTCTCTACAGGTAAGGAATGAAATGTTGATTTCTTTTGGTTTTCTCTAGGATTATGGACACTTGAAAACGTGAGTGAGAATATCTTGAATTAAAAAGTGGATTTCTTCTGTTCTTGTTGTTTTGTTTTCAGGGACAGATAACTCTTGATAATTTAACTGTAGCAACCAAAATGCACCATAACTTAACTGTAGCAATCAAAATGAACCATTTATGTGTTCCTCTCACTTGGCCGTGCAAAATGATATATCACACTTGAAAATTGGGTGAAAAAAGAAGAAGCGGTAGATCTACTCCTGGCAGAATTATCTTCACTTTTCAAGAAAAATAAAGGTGCATTACTCCTGAATGCAATGTCCGATTTTAAAAATCAAACCAGTTCTGTGTTCTTTAATGAGCTTTTTAACCCTTTACTCCATAGATACTCATTTCTACTCATTGCATGTAAAAGCCTTTGGAAACCATTGTAGCTCGTGACGAGCAATTTCACCTTTTGTCACAATGTTTGCTATGCTGTCAAAAGATGTCAAAAAGTCAGTAGCATACAGGACGTAAGCACAGGGGATCGTGAGTTCGAAACCCGACTCGGCTATTTTTTTCCGAGAATTGATGATTGTCATTATGACAGGATTCATTCCTCTCCCACCGCTGACCATTTGTCTCAATGATGGTTATGTTGGAAAGCAGCCAGTGGCTTGGAAAGAAAATTGTGCGGATTAATGGCTAAAAGAGTCTCCAGGAAAGCATGCATAGGTGCACTGGCCTAACTTAAACAATATTAAACACCATTCAATCAATCAATTGAAAAAAAAATGTCTGAATTACCCCCTTCCCCAATACTATTTTAGAAACCGCCAATAAAGACAATAAATGCTGGAGTCACACTTAATAATTGTAGTTTACTTCATGATCTTACTAAACATGATAATTTATGGATCAAAATAATTGCTCAGAAATAAGATAGTACTCCAGTACAATTCATATTTTAAAGGACAGTGATAACCGTTAAGGTTGGAACATCACAAAATACTCCTACGGCTCTTATCCAGATTGCTTAAGCAGAATAGGCGACGCAATTTGTGATGAATCCTCTCGAGATACAAAACTACGGTAGAAACACTTCCTCATATAACAATACCAATTACAATTTAACAAAATGCCTTACATGCTGCTCTGGGATAGAGCACGGATATTGCACAGAACCAACCTCTCGGATCCGGATGTACAGATCTTCCGTGTACAATCCATTAATAAACTACAACCAACCACCTCCCAACAGACTATACGACTTACATGACTTGTTTTCGATTAATTATGTAGAAAACATAAAAACAAACATACAGTACCTACTATTTCTGATAAAGTACAACGATATTGTCATAATTCAAAAGCACAGGTAGTACTGCTTTGAAAAACAAATTTTAGAAACCATAGCTAATGAAAAATAACTGGATTTCTGTTATCATGTGTGCTGATGAAATAGAGCTGATCAGTCCATACATGGATCCAAGAGGCAAAGGGGACGTTGCAATATATTCTGGAGTAACAACATTAATAATGAAGTTACAACCCTTCTTGACTGTAACTACAGAATTATCGCGATAAACGTAGTAAACCAGCTCTGAATTATCGGTGTTTACCTACCAGCAATATTCCGGTCTGTTAACTCGATTTTTTAGCAAAATGTTTACACTCCGGACGAAAGCAACAAATTTTGCACACAGTTAATAGACATCATTCCGAACCATTTGCGCCTGGTGTGCCCGATTTTAGTGGCCTAGGCTGGGAACTTTAATGGTCATAATGTTATGTGGAGTTGCGAGGACACCAACCAGAGAGGTCTGCAGTTGGAAAACTTCATTTCCAACAACTGTTTCTCTTTCATGAATGATAATAAGTCCAAAACCTACTAGCATCCAGCAACTGGATCTTACTCTTCCATTGATTTAACATTATGCAGCCCAGTCTTACTTCCCAATTTCACTTGGAAAGTGACTGAGAATCTGTGTGGAAGTGATCACTTCCCCATTACCTTTTCATCTACACAACCATCCAGCAGTGTTCGACCACAGAAATGGAAGCTTTCGACAGCTAATTGGAATAAATTTGAAACCCTATGTGAACAGACCATTACACATGAAAAATTTGGAGATTGCGATGATCCTGCAAAACTTTTCACTTCTCTATTAATTGATGCGGCTAAACAGTCCCTGCCTCAGACCTCGTCGAGTCCAAAACGTCCTGACAAGCCTTGGTACAATGATGATTGTAAACAGGCTATCAGAGACAGAAAACAAGCCCTTAGAAAGTTTAGCCTCAGACCTACCAAGGAAAATCATAACCTATTCCGTATTTCAAGAGCAAAAGCTCGTCGAACCATTAAAGAAAGTAAGCGCAAGGCTTGGAGACAGTATGTCTCAAAATTAAATAGTAGAACGACTACTGAAAAAACCTGGAATATGATCAGAAAGATCAATGGCAAAGGCCAGTCCCCAATAAGTCACCTTGAAGTTAACAATACTTCGTTGGAATCACCCAAAGATATAGCTGATGCTCTTGCAGACACCTTTTGCAAAAAGTCTTCCTCTGTAAACTATTCTGAAAAGTTTCAGAGGAATAAAGCCCGAGAAGAAAAGAAAAACATTAATTTCAATTCTCCAAATTCAGAGCATTATAATAAACTCTTCACCTTTAAAGAATTAAAATCAGCTCTGAATAAAGCTCACGATTCTTGTCCTGGTCAAGATAAAGTTCATTACCAGTTTTTAAAACACTTACCTTTTACTTCTCTCTCAGTTTTACTTGACATTTTTAATGATATTTGGCAATCAGGTGACTTTCCTTCATCCTGGCGAGAGGCACTAGTCATTCCTATCCCAAAACCTGGCAAGGATGCTGGTGACCCCGCTTACTATCGTCCAATAGCTCTTACTAGTTGTCTCTGCAAGACCTTAGAACGCATGGTCAACGACAGGCTTGTCTGGTATTTGGAGAAAAACAACCTCATCGTTGATGTACAGAGTGGATTTCGGCGTCAGCGTGGCACTATAGATCATCTGGTCCGCTTTGAAACCTTTGTCAGAGAAGCCTTTATTAATAAACAGCATGTAGTATCTGTCTTTTTCGACCTTGAAAGCGCTTACGATACGACTTGGAAATACGGAATACTTAAAGACTTACATGATTTTGGTCTTCGAGGCCGTCTTCCTCTTTTTATTTCAGCCTTCTTGGATAAACGTCTTTTCCGCGTCCGAGTTGGTAATACTGTCTCGGGAGTCCGTGAACAGGAGATGGGTGTACCCCAAGGATGTATTCTCTTTGTTACACTTTTCAGTGTAAAAATAAACAGTATTGTCAAAGCTATCTGTCCTGGTGTAGACTGTTCCCTTTATGTTGATGACTTCGTTATATGCTTCAGATCTCGAAATATGAATATTATTGAGAGACAACTTCAACAGTGTCTCAACAAACTGCAAACGTGGTCTGATGAAAATGGCTTCAAATTTTCCAAGTCCAAAACTAAGTGCATGCACCTTTGCAATCTACGAGGTGTTCATCCAGACCCTGAGCTGTATTTGGACAGAACTAAAATTGAAGTCGTTTCTGAGTTTAAATTTCTTGGAGTCATCTTTGACAGAAAGCTTTCCTTCCTTCCTCACATCACTGCACTTAAAAAGAAGTGCAAGAAGGCTCTTAATCTTCTTAAGGTTGTGGCCCATTCTGAATGGGGAGCAGACCGTAAAGTTCTCTTGCGGCTTTATCGGTCTTTAGTTCGCTCTAAATTAGACTATGGATCGATTGTATACGGATCTGCCCGTAAATCTTACTTAAAAATTCTCGATTCTATTCACAACGAAGGTCTTCGTCTTGCACTTGGAGCTTTCAGAACTTCTCCCGTTAATAGCCTCTATGTTGAGGCTAATGAACCTTCTCTTTCTTACAGGAGGGAAAAACTCTCACTTCAATACCTTTTAAAACTTAAGTCAAATCGTTTTAATCCAACTCATGAAGTTGTTTTTAAACCCCAATATAAAGATCTTTTTGAAAGGAAACCAAATGTTATTCCTCCATTTGGTATCCGCATGGAGCCCATAGTAGATAATCTTGGCATAGACACTGATTCCATTGCCAACTATAAAATCTCTGAAATTCCTCCATGGACGTTAAACAGTGCAGAATTCAGATTTGACCTTGCATCTAACAAAAAGTCTGTCACGGATAGAACTGTGTTTCATGCCAGATACAACGAGATAAAGGAGCATTATTTTTCCTTCAAACCCATCTATACAGATGGATCTAAAGAAGGCAATTCGGTAGCAGCTGCCGCTAATTATGGACAAAGGAGCTTAAAGTGCCGCCTTCCAAACAACTCCTCTATCTTCTCTGCTGAAATTAAAGCAATTGATCTTGCCCTTAATCTAGCTGAACGTTCTAATTTCAACCGTTTCATTATCTTTTCGGACTCTTTGTCAATATTACAGGCCCTTTCAAATCAACAACTTGAGAATCCCTTAATCTGTAGTTTACTTGAAAGGATCTCGCAAATTTCTTCTACGAATAGATTGGTGTTCTGCTGGCTTCCAAGTCATGTAGGCATCAAAGGCAATGAAAATGCTGATAGATCGGCCAAATCTGCACTTAACCTTCCCATTTCAGATCTTAAAGTTCCTCACACTGATTTTAAATCCTCCGTTTTAAAACATATCCAATCTTCTTGGCAATCCCAGTGGGATGCTGATGTTTTCAATAAACTGCATTCAGTTAAACCATCCCTTGGTGAATGGTACCCCGTTTACAGGTCTGTTCGTCGAGAAGAAGTGATAATTGCACGACTTCGAATTGGCCATTCACGCATCACACATTCCTGGCTCTTGACCAGAGATGATGCCCCTGAATGTGTTCCATGCAATGCAACATTTTCTGTAAAACATATCCTATTAGATTGCGTTGACTTTCAGCCAGTTCGTTCAAAATATTTCAACGTCGATAGTTTAAAGAATCTTTTCGATTTTGTCAGCGTTGAATCTATTATCGCTTTCATAAAGGAGATTGGCATTTACAATAAACTGTGATATTTACTCTTGAGTTTCTTACTTATCTTTTTACACTATTCTTAATTCCTGTAATATTCATCTTTAATCTAAAACTGTTGAGTAGGCAGGGATTGCCCAGCCACTCAATATCATATTTTATGCACATGATATATGAATATATTTCTTTTTCATTTAAAAACCTCTTTTTCTCAATCAAACATTGACTTCTAACCTTTTTATCACATTCTTAAATCTTATCATTTAAAACTTTTGAGTATATAGGGATTGCCCTGTATCTCGATAATGCGCTTTATGCATACCTTTTAATTCAATTTTTTTATTATCATTAATGCATTCAAACTTTATGCAATTTAGGCAACTCCACTTTTATTAACTTTTAACATAGATATGCGCGCTAAATGACCAAAGCTGTCGATGCGCCATAAAACAAAATTCATTCATTAGTGGCCTAGTTTATTAATTACTGCCTATTTTATATTCGGATAGATGTAGTGTCCGAATACTCTTCCTTTGTATTTTTATCAGAACACATATATTTGTATCTCACAATAATTTGATCACATCACTGAGGGTCGATCAAAACGCTTTCAAATTTAAGAGAACTTCATTTTTTTATCGAAAATTTGTTTTTTATTTACTTTGTAAGTGGATTTTGGTTTATTTTCAGTAATATAGATGTGAATAAATCCGAAATGATACCCAGAATGGGCATTCTTAGTACTTTTTTTTCACTTTTATATTAAGTTCCGAAATTTTTGAAAGGTCCTAAAAACCTAAAACGGCTGTGCCGGTAGTTTTATTAATCATCTTTTTCGAAGATACACACAAAAAAAGAAATGTCGTTTTATCAATCTTTCGGTAGACTTCAGAGCGTAAAGCAGTACCATAAGCGCCATCTTCTGTCGAGCGTGTTGATAGAACTTTTTGTATGCATTAAGCCTTAGGCTGCCAAGCGCGACTACATGATCTTTTGCAGACAATGGAGACTAAGATCAGACTACGAAGAATGTGCAGTCTGATCCTATATCATCTACACTGTCCGATACGGAGATATTTTTTCCTTAAGATATTCCTCTTGAAATAACATTTTGGATTTTACGATCGGCTTTAAAGTGTCATTTAATTAGTAGGATAAGGTTTAATAATTTGAAAAACAAATCCCCCAACCCATTCCGAAAGAAATAAGTGCAAATATACAGTTAAACTGGGACCGGTTAAATCAGGTTACATAATAATGCATTTGAAAACAAAAAAAATGTTCGGGCAGATAGAACAGACTTATCCTCTGTAACAGATTTTAACCTTGGTAACCCTTTACAAGTGACATCGTAAGGCTGAACGGGATAAACACTTAATTATGACACTTGTGTGTTAGTCGGTGCTCGAATTTCTGTTTTTTCTAGAAGGAATGGGAGGTTTGAGATTTGAATTGAATTTTGTTATTACGATGGTTAAGTTATTAGGTAGTTCAAACAGGAACATGACAAAAATGCACCTATAGAGATTTCAAATATTATTTCAAAGTCATGATTTTCGCTGTAACTTGAAAAATTAATGTATGATATCCCAGTTTTTTTGTAAATAAACTGTCTCTGTCTATTTCCTCTGTCTATTTCCAGACACTGGAACTTTTTTTTAAAACAAAAAATATTACTTTAATAGTTTAAATAAATCAAACCACCGATTCCTGGATTTCGAGCCAGTAGCCTACTTAAAAAAAAAACTTAGCCATGGAATTCGGCAAACATTACTTGATCAATCAGACATAAAAATAGGAAAGGTCTATTGCAGTTATTTTCATGTTATTTTTCTCCCTTTTCCCCAATTTCTTACAATACTGAATCTACATTAACTCTTTTCCAAACGAAAATTTGAAACTTGCCCAAATTGCAAGCCTTGGCAGACAAAAATTTGAATGTGACTTGAAAAAATGAAATTGTTTGTAAGAAGCATAGCAAATGGAAAAGGAGAAAAAGGGTGGTTACCAGAACTTTATCACTTTTCTATAACATTTTTGAAAACTATATTTCTCAGGGTCTTGAAAAGCTTGTGTTATGCGGTATAGGGTTTTAAATAGTTACAGTGAATGTTTTCACCCGACGACGTCCATATACTTAGCATATGGGGGACGGACAAAAGTCCACTGGACAAAAGCCCACTGGGCAAAAGCTCACTGCTAATTTTGACAGGGAGGAAAAATGCACCCTGCTTATAAAAAAGTGTATATAAAATAATTTTTTAATCATTTTTGTAGAAAAAACACAGAGATTTAATGATCAGAATTGCTTTTCTTCCTTCGCAATGTTTAATTCTCTGCATTATTTCCCATTCTTATAACAACCATGTGAAAGAAGAAGAAAATGCTGCTTATCGGCATTTTCTGCTTTTCACATAATATTTTCTACTTTTTGTAGAGACAAGTCACATAATATTTACGAAACTTATTAATTCCATACATGATCTGACAGAACTAAAAGTTCTATTGGGCTATTGTCCCAGTGGGCTTGTCCTAGTGGGCTTTTGTTCAGTGGGCTTTTGTCCCATTCGGTTTTTGTCCTACACCCAGCAAATGGAGACGATCGAATAAAGGTGGTTCAAATGGTTGTAATTGTCCTTGAAAAAGTAAAACATATTGTTGAAGCTGGAGAAAGATTCCTTTTTTTTTCAAATATTTTCTCTCGCACTTTGAAAATTCATTTTTCACAGATGTTTTTGAACTATAATATATTGATTACTTTTTTTGCGGGGGGGAACGGTGTTGGGGTTGAGGATGTGATACAAAAAATAGAAAGTGGGACAAATCAGCACGTCTGCCCCCTTTTTTCCGGGTCGCCAAAACACGAAATACTTTGGTAAAAGATAAAATAGCGGTCCAGTGTCTTCAGAATGACAGGGACAGTCCATTTACTGATATTATAGCACTAGTATCAAACCGTCTTTGTTGCCTAGTTCCTACTGACAAATAACTTCATGTTATAGATCATGGACAAAAGAAACGTGGCTTCAGATCAATTTTCAAACCTTCCATACCGTTTTCACAAAATATTTATTCAAACTTCATTTTGAGCATTTAAAGATGTGAAAAATGGGTAAAGGGTTAACTCGGGTGTTCTTTTGATCTCGGTATGGCACTGCAGGGTGGGTGACCTTTAGAAGAGTTGTAATGTACTGTCTTCTTACCAAACATGTGTCACGTTAAACTGACTCTTTTTATCTTTTGTTTCATATTAATTTACCCGTGTGGCGACCATTAATGGACGGGATTTTGAATTGTACACAGGTTACAGAGGGTTCATTCTTAGTCTCTATATGCTCTTTATTTCAATACGATCTCATAAAATGCATATTTTGTCTGTTCATAATTATTTTTTTCAAAAGCAATATCACGAAATATTACTAAATTGTGTTAGAATTGATTTCCTCTAGATTTTTTGCTATGTCATTTTCTTTTCAGTTGTGATTTTGTCCAAATGTAAAGTGTTTGCGAACGGGACATACACCATTTGTCCTTGAAAAAATGCTTTGGACAAAAAAAAATATCCGTTATATCAAATGTAATCGCAAACTGTCTATTGCATTGTATGCAGAAGTCTGAGGGCTATTTGATTTGTCCTGCCGATCGAACAAATTCAAAGGAATCCTATACGCGAAATTCAAAGTCAGTTCTTTTTAAGTATGTAAAGTGTAAACAAATGACAGGCAAATGGACGGACAGATAAACCCACAGATACGAAAAACATATAATATATCCATGAAATCAATCCCTAAATCCAGCTGTGCCTTTAAAATGGCAAAATACTTCTGAAACACCATTTTTTGTCGATCATACAATTTGACTAAACGGGAAACAACCAAATTACTGTTCTACAAAGGAAGAGTATTCGGACAGTACAGTTATCCGAATTTCAAATCGCAGTAAAAATTGATCTAGGGTCTTAAAATCGGGCACACCCCTTTTTATCGTTTTAGAAACGTATTATTTACATCATATAAAATTTTCACACTTCCGTCCGACTGGTAAACATTTTTGAGCTAACAGACCGGACTACAAGAGGTTCAAGTGATTCTGACCAATGCAGTTATCAGAGGCTATGCTACGCTCTACTCTGCTTTAGAGGCGGAGAGTTAAAAAATTCCCATGATAAAATAAGCTAAGGCAAATGTTAATTGATTACAATTTAAACTTTTACTGTATCTCTTTAATGTACATCTTAAAGGCTATTTTCTCGGAGAGAAGTTGATCAATAGTTGCCTGGTTTATATGGCAGATAGGCATGGTCCGGGTAGGGTCTTGCGTATGCGCTGACGTATGTGCATATTTATTAGCATGCAGATGCATACATAGAAGTGCAGAATGCGCACTCATATCTACATAAATCCCATATTTCCTAAATAGATAATATCAAAGTGCTGTCAGCACTGTAATCGGTGGACACTTAAAATTAAAATGGTTTTAAGTCACAGATCAAATGGTAGCTGTTTGAACTATGCATGGGAAAGAAATCCTACACCGTATAAGTGAGTCAGGTTGGAACTCGCATTCTAACTTTCCTGTACAAATTAGTAGTTAAACGGAATGCTGTAGATATATGTCTGCCAATCGACTGCAATATAGCGTAGAATGGAAGTGTCATATCAAAACTCTCACGTTGACAATAATTGTTGTTGTTGTTGTATTTCTCCAAAGGTCGCTGAGCACTGTTGACATTTTTCGAAAATACGACTATATTAGAAATGTATGTCTTGTATGTTCAGTTTTTGTCAACTACTTCTACCAAACTATGTTCTTGCACTAAGGCTGTGTACACAGCAACTACGGCAACAGCGTCTTTTTCTTTTTCCAAATACTCTATTTCTGCATCTAGCTCTTGGGATTTTTTTCTATCTATGGAGGCCTTTGATCTTAGCAAGCGAGCTTGTTCCTTGTTTAGATCCACCTGCTTTCTCTCAAAAATCACTCTGGCTTTCGCTGCCTCTGCATTGGCTCTTTCACGAGAGAGCTGAGAACTAGTTGTTGTTGAAGGGGTATGATAATTTTGATAATCAGTGACATTTTCTCTGTTTAACTGTTTTAAAAGTTTGTGTCATGTTCTCTAATTTTTGAAGTAAATCTATCTTAAAAGTCTGAAAAATCTCATCGTCTAAACAGTATACACATTCGTTTCATGCTCTATTTAGTTCGAGTATTCTTAAAAAAGTCCATATATTTCTTGTGTTCTTTCTGGTATGAAGAAAATATAGTTTTCAATTCATATTTCTTCATGAAAACGTCTTCTGGGTCTGTTTTTTCCTTTTCATCTAATACTTTACAAATGTCTCTCCGATACAGATCTAATTTTTCCTAAAAGCCAGACTTTCGTTTTTGGTACTCTTCCACACCAGCTTCTGTAAGTGTCCGCAATCTTGGAAGTTCAACTGCATTCAAATTCTTCATTGTTAAATGGTGGATGACTCTGCTCATCTGCTTTGGATAGATTGTTCCGGTCCTCAGCATACGCGTAGTTCGAAGCCATTTTGCAGTCTGGTCTTTTTACTGTGAAGGCTTAAAATGACAAAGTAGATTTCTGAATCTTTATTGAGCTTACATCTTGCGTATACACGCAAACATGGTAAAAAGCTGAAAAAGAAACAAAAAACCGTTTGACTCATTTGACCAAGCAATTGTTCAATACCTGAAGGAAGGGAGATAATCCCTGTATGAGTTGTCACAAGCCACACAAGGACTTTGCCTCTTTAAGTACGTTTTGGCCTTTGCCAGATTCTGAATCAATACAAAGCTATCCTCCATACTAATAGGCTAATAGTATAAGAAAATGCCTAAAAATCACAATTTAAGATCAACAAAGTTTAACATGACTTGCTATGTATGCACTTAAAGGGCAAATCCTAAGATTTTTTTACCATACTGTTTTTTTGCTCCAATCAGCTGCAAATGATGTTAGTAAACACGTGTCCATCAGTTTTCATAAATACCACTCTGTAACATGCCATAAATCACGCTCGAATTGTCACGCTGATATACGGCCCCAAAAATGGTGCATGGCTTACTTCCCCTGATTCGCTTATCTTCCGTACCTGTGTGACGTCATAGTCGCGTAAGCCTGTGTTTACAGTCAGTAGAAATAAGTAGGAACGCTGATGATTATACGCAGATATCTGAGTATTAACATAGAATTCAGCCGAAAAAATGGTAAATTGTGCAGCCTATGGCTTCAACGTCGAATCAGGAACACATAGAATTAGTATGTTCAAATTTCCGAAGGAATTAAAAAGGAGGAAACTATGGATTCAACGTTTAAACCGGGGCCGGACAGTAACGGAGGATTTTGTGCCATTAGTTCGTTCCAAATTATGTTTGAAACACTTCGAGGACAGTCAGTTCTTAATAAGTCCAAAACTCGTAAAAGAGTGTGGTTATAGGAATATTAGGCTGCGATTAAAACCTGATGCTGTGCCGACATTGTTCGAAACTCGGAGTCGAAATAAGATAGGCCATAAGACAGACATTCCGCAATGGCAATCTCCAAAAAGAAAAATAAACATAAGGTCGGTAATTCCTTTAATTGTTTTTCGTGATATTTTATCCTTTTCTAGATCTACATTCTGGACAAAGTAGAAATTGGTGCCGTTTTCTCCCTTTTTTTCCCTAAATGTTTTCAACATTTAACCCTTTACCAAGCGACAAAATTTTAGAATGGTCCAAATTAAAAGCACTTGCAAACAAAGTAAACCTAACTGAAATATTGAAATTTGTTTCCACCAGGATAGAAAACATTGTAGGATAAGAAAAAAATGTTGGTTACCAGCATTCTCTCCTTTTCCCACAATGTTTTAAAAAGGCTTCTATCTCAGGGTTGTAAAAACCAGGGATTGTTTGGTAAAGGGTTATTTGCACATGACAAAAAATGGTAATCAAAAAGTTGAAATGAAATTTGATTTGGAAAGGATGGAAAACATTATGGGAAAACGAGAAAATCTTAGCATTTTCTCTTTTCCTCACAATGTTTTCAAAGGCAACAACATAACATATTCATCCAAATTCATAACATAGATTTTGGAAGTACCAAAGTCTGGATTGTTCAAATGATGTTAACTTTCAAGTGTTTCAGCTTTTTCTTCCTTTTCCACAATGTTTTCAAAAGGCTTCTGTCTCTAGGTTGTAAAAAACAAAGGGTCAAGTGACCATTCACCAAACACAAAAATTTTAGACTGGTTCAAATTCAAAGCATTTGCAGACAACAAAAGAATTGTGATCATTCACCAAACACAAAAATTTTAGACTGGTTCAAATTCAAAGCATTTGCAGACAACAAAAGAATTGTGAACCAAAAATATTTGCAGCTGATTGGAGTAAAAAACAGTATGGTCAAAATATATTAGGATTTGCCCTTAAACAGTAAACATCTTTTTCTTCCCGTACTGTTTTTCAGACACTCTTTCTTTGGGTATTGGAAACTAGACCTAGGGTTTGCATGGTAAAGGGTGAAGTCAGTATCTGGCTACCCCTAGTCATGGTCATAAATGTTAATCCATCACCGGCCAATTGAAACAATACAGGAAATGGTTACATAACATTTGCATATCTCGCCCCTTTACTCTGTAATGTTTGTTTGTGACAGTAAACCCATGTTACAGCTTTTATCCCGTACACTTCTTCTCTTAAACATTTCAATCTTAAAAATGATTTGACATGAACTTACTATCATTTTGAACATATTTTCAATTGTATCTTTACATTTCTGATTTGTGGATATTTCCCTGTTCCTCTCCATACTCTGTCTTCTAGACAGGCTACTGAGAGAAATCTTTTGTTTTTACGACCCTTGTAAAGATAGAAAAAACTTTGAAAAACATTATAGGTAAAAGAGAAATATTGCTGACCAGCATTTTCTCCTTTTTCTACAATGTTTTTTACCCATCAAAAACAAGTCCAAACATGCAAGTTAAATTTAATTTGTTGACTCTGATTGCTTTCAATTCGGTTGAGTCAATAACTTTGATGTTTGGTAACAATTTAACCCTTTCCCAGACGGCAAATTTTGGACCAGACCAAATTCAAAGCAAAATTCAAATTCGGATACTGCTCCCTGTGAACTTAACCAGAACTTGTGCCCAATGTGTGGGATTTATATTTAACCCTTTACCAATCAATCCATAATTTTTACGACCCCGAAGACATCAGACTTTTAAAAACATTGTAAGAAAGTAACCATCTACCTAGTAGAAAGTAACCTAGTAACCAGCATATTCTCCTGTTAACACAGTCTTTTACTCTGCTGGAAAAAAAATTCAATTTTTGAAATATATAATTTTATATTGTCGTCTGCAAGCTATTTCAGTTGGGACCTGTTTAATATTTTGTCGTATGGTAAAGAGTTAAAAGTAGAAAATATTGTGGATAAAGGATAAATTGATACAGACGTGATTACCCAGAATATAAAATAATTTTGATGATTGTCTTAATGATCTCGGAACATATTATTTTCTCAAATTTCACGCTCGTTAACAGCATTTCAAACTATTCTTATTCTCACGAAAATCGCGATTTATTGTGTAACCCTTCACCCATGAGAGAACAAATTATGTACCTGTCAATGTTTACAGAATTCTTTACAAGGTACAAATAAAGAATCCATCAACAAATAGTTAGAACTAACATCTCACGATTATCAATCGTAAGTCAAGAAATCGGTTATTTGACATGAAACTAAAGTGTAGGAGAAATGTCTTTAAAAGTGTCGGGGAACTGTGTAGTCGTGGAACTGTCTTGAAACCGTCTTTTTTATTATTATCATTAATGCCACCCGTAAATCTACTGAAAATACCTCAAGTGAAACAAAGCTTATGCCGTACACTTAATTTTATCATGTATCGAATAATATTTCTGTATGCGACGGTTCGCCCCGTAGCCTAATACATGTAGGCGTGATACTCATCACGCTGTTCAAAAGTCCGGCATAACATCGTTATTTTCGCCATTGGTTGGCGAATTTTTACTTTTATCCTCATCATCAGAAACTATTAAGTTTCATTAAAAACTTGGTGGTACATGTACGGCCTTACCGGCCTAGAATCGTGTATTCCTTCGTCTTAAATATCGCTCATTTCACTATCTGAAACAAGGTCCATATTGAAACAAACGCTCCTATGACGTCACAGATCAAGGTACGCTACAATAAGTAAGGGAGGTAAGCGATGCAAGAAAAACTAATAAGCAAAAATATAAATTGAAAAAAAGTACTTTTACTAATTTTTTTTCAAATTACAATATTACCAGGTTGCCATTTGATAGATGTAGATTTCAAAATTAATCATATCAGAAACTTGTTGATTTGCCCTTTAAAGAAAAACGTTATTTAAGTTACTACTGGAAACTGTATGTGGCGGTTCGAACGGACATAAATGCCGTTCAAGGTAAATTGACACAAATACAGAGCTAATTATCACATTTCCCGTAAAGATAAAACCCTATAAAATCTTAAAAAACTGTAGATGTTTAAACCTACACCATGCGGCCACAAAATACTTTGGAACAGGATGGAAGACGTCGTTTTCTGCGCATGTCATATTCTTCGAAGATTCGACCTGTCTTATATGACGTATCACTCTCCCCGATATGCGGGAAACTTAAGTATTACGCGACATAAAGTAGCAATGGAGAAAATAGCTTTTATCAATACGTTTGGGGAGAAATGTGGCCTGTTTTAGCTCCAGATTTCTCTAAACTGCTGATCATAGAAGAGTGAATCGCACGAGGTAGCGTTTTATTGAATAAACGTTTATTTTAGTTTAAAATTCAAATTAATGGTTGTCTCGTAGGAAGCGGTTCGGTTCTGTACCCAGGACGCCAAAATTAGATAGATGAGTATTTATAGAATGCCATCTAGCGGGAGATACTGGGAAAACGTTCGTAAAATTGATTTACAAGATGGAGGAAATCAAAAAGGCATGTTTAAATTTTTGTACAAATGTAAAACAGAAGTCGTCTCTTACGTAACATTACATCCCTGAATACTAATTCTTACGGCTTTCGTTTCACTCTAAAACTGTCGTTTATTCCTCACATCAGCTACTTTAGGAATAAATGCAAAAAGCTCTTAATCTTTTACGTGTTGTATCCAGCATGGACTGGGGAGCCGACAGGTAAGTCTTGTTACATCTTCGCAAGCCAAGGCTGACGATTCACTACGCTACTCTACCCTTGGCGGATCCAGCTTGATTTTCACATTCCCCCGATACGCTTTTTCATTGGAAGCAGCCAGCTCTAACTGCAACGAATGAAATCACTCGTAGCATTTCATCTTTGATAGAAATAGGACAAGGTCACTACCTTTCGAATAGAAGGTCAACATGGAAACCCACGTGGATGTCTGCTTATCACTTCATGTCTCCCCCAGCCGGACGGGGGGTAGAATTCGCCGGCTGCCGTCCTGCAGAGTGGCAAGACCCCACCAATGGACCCGCCTGTTTGCCGTGGGTGGAGACTCGTAAGTCGGAAAAGAGGGTCCTGGCAGTTGAGGGGAGCCCAGGGATCTCCAGCTCTTCAACCCACTGCTTCGGCCTCGGCTTCGGTGTAAACGAGAGCCTAGATGGGCCCGGTCTAGTGCAATCGGCTGGTCGTTTTTAGATTTTGGGCAGTTTTAGTTTACAGAGACTTGGGTAATACCTGGAATATCTCCAAAAATTGAGAATAACTGCACGAACTCAAGACGTTTTTCTTTATATTGCATGTATCCTGTTCGTTCACTTTACCTAAGATATCGCATGTACTCATATACAGTATGTTCAAACTTACAATTTTTAGTTTACTTAACATGTTTTAGTCCTCAGTCTAATATAGGCTCATGGGCTAATTGGGTGGTACGGGTTCCGTGATTGAGGCAGTAGCTTCCATGGCTTTTCTCTGATTCCCAGGAATTAGCCATGTCTGCTGTTTGTCGCTTTGCCTTATCCTTGCCATCTGAGTATATCATCTGGGTAACGCTGGCATGGGGAGCTGGATATCCGCTCCGTACTCCATGCCCCCTAGTTGGGCTCCGCGGTGGGCTGGGACTACGGATGATGAACATTAAAAACCCAAACATGGATCACCAAAACAAAAAACGAAACCGTGATCAGCTAGATGCAGACCTGGAAAATGTTCAATCGACAAACTCAGCCTTTCCTCGCTTCTTGCTTATCGAGTCAACTGTACCTGACCAGCAACTTTCAAAATTATCTCCTTTTGTGATTGAAAAGGTATTAGTCGGACTTGCTGGATCGCCGAAGTCGGTAAAAAAGCTTAAATCGGGTAGCCTTCTCGTTGAAGTAGACAAAGCTGTGCATGCTAAGACTCTTATGAAAATTAAGCACTTCTTTAATATTTCTGCCAAATGCGTTCCGCACGGTAGCTTGAATACTTCAAAGGGTATCATTCGTTGTCCAGACCTCGCAGGTATTTCTGAACATGAAATAACATGGGAACTTTCAAACCAAAACGTAACAGCAGCGAAACGTATTACGATTTTGAGAGATGGCGTCAGGAAACCCACCAATACAATAGTATTGACATTTAATACTACTATTCTGCCTAAATCTTTGAAGGAAGGATATCTGAAAGTTGCAGTGGATCTTTACATACCAAATCCACTTCAATGCTATTGTTGCTTCAGATTCGGGCATCATGAAAGTAAATGCAGGTTTAACCAAGGAGAAGAATTCTGCCGACGTTGTGGCAATTCAAACCTGGTACATAAGACTGAAAAATGTGAATTTGATATCAGATGTAAGAACTGTCAAGGAGATCATGTAGCAACTTCGCGATCATGCCCGGTATGGAAAAAAGAAAAAGAAATTGTCACTGTTAAATACACTGAAGGCTTTTCATTTCCAGAAGCGAGCAAAGTTGTGGAAGCAAGAAACGCTTTGGGTGTTTCGTATGCATCAGTTTCAAAAACAAACACATTGAAACCTGTTCAGCGTAGGGACGCCCATACCCAAACAATGGATATTGGTACCCAAACAACAGAAAAAGTATCAACCAGTAATGAAAATGTTCACGAGAGGTCTAAAACACCCAGTAAAAGCAACCAGAATGCTGCATCTAACCAACCTATTACAAAAAAACTAAATAGTTCACAAACGCAAGCAAAGGCACCAAATAGCCCCAGCCGAAGGAGAAATAAATCACCTCCACAGGTCCTCTCAGACCGCCTACCAAAGGGATCTGATGACCCAATTCAACAACATAACCGCTTCCAGTGTCTGGATGAAGACATGGAGGCGGAAGACTCACAAGCAGAGTCAAATATGAATAGGCAAGGCCGAATAATCAAACTAAATAAGAAATGAACAATCACATACTTCCATTGCTTTGTGGTATCCTCTTTATTTTCACTTTCTTCATGACAAACAATATTCTGCAATGGAATTGTCGAAGCATTAAGGCTAACGTCGAAGAATTAAATCTCTTAGTTAACGAACAGAAACCAGTAGCAATTTGTTTACAGGAGACATTTCTTAAAGACTCCGACAAGTTTTCTTTGAAGTATCACTCTTGTTACTTGAAAAACTTTACTGGTAACGATAAAGCTTCAGGAGGTGTTGCTGTCATTGTGAAAAACAGTGTTCCACACCATTGTGTAAAGCTTAACACTACCTTACAAGCCGTTGCGGTAAACATTACTCTCAACAAGACCATTACTTTATGTTCCATTTATCTTCCACCTAGTTTACCAGTTGATGTCAGAAAACTTGACGACCTTGTGGCTCAATTGCCGAAGCCTTTTATTTTAATGGGCGATTTTAATTCCCATCATACATTATGGGGATGTTCAAATACTAACGGCAAGGGTCAAATTATTGAGGATTTTATCACGAAGCGTGACTTTGTTCTGCTAAATGATAAGTCCTCGACCTATCTTCATCCTGCTACTGGTTCTTACTCATCACTGGATCTTACTATTTGCAGCCCTGGAATTGTTCAAGATTTTAACTGGAACGTTTGTGATGATCCTCATGGAAGTGATCACTTCCCGATAAAAGTATCGGAAGTAGGACCTTCAGTACAACAACGTCCTCAACGTTGGCAGCTTCACAAAGCAAATTGGGAACAATTCAGACTTCATTGTGAACAAACAATTCATCCCAGTGCTTTTGAAGATTGTGAAAATCCTGCTGAGCTCTTCACTTCCTTCATTTATTCGGCTGCTGAACAGTCAATTCCTCGAACTACGGCAAATCCAAAGCACCCAAACAAACCATGGTTTAGTGATGATTGCAAAAAGGCTATAACAGAACGAAAATCTGTTCTTAGACAATTTAACCTGAGACCAACCCAGGAAAATCTTACTAAGTTTAAAATTGCTCGTGCAAAAGCACGTCGGACTATCAAGCAAAGTAAACGTGCGTCTTGGCGACAGTACGTGTCTAGATTAAATTCTAGATCGTCTGTCAAAAAGACATGGGACATGATCCGGAAAATTAACGGCAAAAACTCTTCATTAAATGTTGGACACTTAAATGTTGGTGATGATGTCGTCACCTCCAAAGCAGACATTGCAGATGTCTTAGCTGACACCTTTGCAGAGAAATCCTCTTCCTCAAATTATTCGACAGCATTTCAGAAATTTCAAAATACTAAAGAAAAAACAAAGCTAAATTTTAAGTCGAATAACAATGAACATTACAATAGAGATTTCACTATGAAAGAATTGAGGAAAGCATTAAAGAAGTGTCATGACACTGCTGTTGGATGTGACGACATCCATTACCAGTTTTTGAAGCATTTACCATTTCGATCCCTCGACAGTTTACTTCGCATCTTTAATCAAGTCTGGCATACTGGTATTCTCCCAGATTCCTGGAAGGAGGCCATTGTAATTCCCATACCAAAACCGGGTAAAGACTCGACAAATCCTACCAATTATCGCCCTATAGCCTTAACAAGTTGTATTTGCAAAACCATGGAAAGGATGGTCAATGACCGGCTTGTTTGGTTTTTAGAGAAAAACAAACTTATTGCTACCGTTCAAAGCGGTTTTCGTAAACAAAGAGGCACTCTCGACCATTTAGTTCGCTTCGAAACTTTTATTCGTGAAGCTTTTATAAAAAAGGAACATGTTGTTTCCGTATTTTTCGATCTCGAAAGTGCTTACGATACTACATGGAAGTATGGAATCATGAACGACCTCCATGATTTCGGTGTAAGAGGTCGCCTTGCTTATTTCATTTCGGCATTTTTGAATGAACGTCAGTTTAGAGTCCGGGTTGGAGATACTCTCTCAGACCCTCATGAACAAGAAATGGGCGTTCCCCAGGGAAGCATTCTCTCTGTTACACTATTCACGATACCACATGGAATTATGGAATCATGAATGACCTCCATGATTTCGGTGTAAGAGGTCGCCTTGCCTATTTCATTTGGGCATTTTTGAATGAACGTCAGTTTAGAGTTGGGGTTGGAGATACTCTCTCAAACCCTCATGAACAAGAAATGGGCGTTCCCCAGGGAAGCATTCTCTCTGTTACACTGTTCAGTGTCAAAATCAACAATATTGTGATGTCTGTGTGCCCTGGCGTGGAATGCTTTTTGTATGTTGACGACTTCTGTATTTGCTATAGATCCAAGCATATGCATACAACAGAGCGGCAATTACAGCAAGTGCTGAATAATTTAAGTAAATGGTCAAGAGAAAATGGTTTCAAATTTTCTAAAACCAAGACCAAATGTATGCATTTCTGCCAATCAAGAAAATTACACTTGGATCCTGAACTTACATTAGATGGGGTACAAATTGAAGTCGTTCCTGAATTCAAATTTTTAGGTCTTTTATTTGACTCTAAACTGTCGTTTATTCCACACATCAATTAAGTAATAAATGCCAAAAAGCTCTTAATCTTCTACGAGTTGTCTCCAGCATGGACTGGGGAGCCGACAGAAAAGTCTTACTGAGACTATATAGATCACTTGTCCGTTCCAAGTTAGATTACGGCTGTGTCGTATATGGCTCAGCGCGACAATCTTACCTTCGGAAGTTGGATTCTATCCACAACCAGGGTTTAAGATTAGCACTTGGCGCTTTTAGGACATCTCCCGTCAATAGCTTATATGCTGAAGCTAATGAACCGTCTCTAAATTTACACAGGAAGAAACTTTCTTTACAATATCACTTAAAGTTAAAATCAAATCCTGACAATCCAACTCATGAAACAATATTTAAACCATTGTATAAAGATGAATTTTTAAAAAGAGAGAATGTTATACCTCCTTTTAGTTTACGCTGTGAAGCGGATATTAATTGCCTTGATTGTGATCTTGAGGATGTAGCATGCCATAACATTTCTGAAGTTCCTTTATGGACTTCCAAAAGTCCAACTTATCTTTACAATCTTGCTTCAGATAAGAAAGCTACTACAGATCCGATGATTTTCAAAACTAAATTCCTTGAAGTCAAAGAACAATATTATACTCATGAAGAAATCTATACAGATGGTTCAAAAGATGGGGAAAAAGTTGCATCAGCTGCCGTCCTAGACGGTGAATTGTATCAGTTCCGATTACCTAATAATTCGTCTATTTTCTCTGCGGAGCTAAAAGCGATTGACCTTGCCCTCAACCATATTGAACAAGATGGCTATTGGCGATACATTATATATACTGATTCTTTATCAGTTATGCAAGCACCTGAGGGCGAGAAAACGGATAATCCGCTTGTAGTCAATCTCCTTGAGAAATTGTCCAGATTATGCGAAGGAGCTGATATAGTTTCCTGCTGGCTCCCCAGCCATATTGGTATTACTGGTAATGAAGAGGCAGATAAAGCTGCCAAGGACGCATTATCACTAGAAATTTTGCCTTTTAAAGTTCCTTTTAGTGACTTTAAACCTCTTATTAATAGTTTTATTAATTGTGTTTGGCAAAGATCTTGGAGCGATCCTTCAAATCAAGAGAATAAATTATTCGCTATCAAGCCAAATACAAGTGAATGGCTCCCTGGCTTACGGTCAAACCGTCGAGAGGAAGTTATTTTGGCCCGTTTGAGAATAGGTCATACCCATATGACGCACTCATATCTTCTCAAAGGAGAAGAGCCTCCTGTATGTATCCCATGCAATACATTTTTTTCTGTCAAGCATTTACTGATAGAGTGCACAGATCTTGCACCGTACAGGGATAAATACTTTCATGTTGACAGTTTAAAAACTTTGTTTGATACTGTGAAATTAGAATCACTATTCGATTTTCTGAAAGAAGTTAACCTTTTTAAGAAGATATAGTTTTACTTTTTGACATTTCAATTTTTACTGATGGTCTTAAACAAACAGTGTTTATCCTCCTTTAAGAGGGCTCTATTAAAATGTTTGAGTAAATAGGGAAGCCCTGTTTCTCATTATTTATTTTGTTGTTTAATTTATAAGTATTACATTTTAAGGCCTATTGACCTATTCAAAGTTAACTTTTTATCTTGTAAACAAGGTTACTTCTTTGTTTTTCTCATCTGTGTCAATGTTTCACAGTATAACTTAAAGTAGATGCATGATTTTATATGTAAGTGCGCCCAATATGACCCAAGTTGTCGACGGGCCATAAAACACCATTCATTCATTCATTCATTCATTCACTTCATGTCTATTCGTAAGTGGTTTGTAAAACGATATTTCATTGGCTTTTAGAAATATGATGTAAAGGGGGGAACTAACCAGCATCCAATAGAGGGCCAATCGCAGGAATCTCGAAATCGGGCTCAATCAGCCAAGGTAAGATCCACGCAGTGATCGTAGCCTTGGCTCGCGAAGATGGTCTTGTTAAGACTTTATGGAACACTTGTCCGCTCAAAGCTAGATTACGGCTGCATCGTATATGGGTCAGCGCAGCAATCATACCTTCTGAAACTGGATTCTATCCATAACCAAGGTTTACGATTAGCAGTTGGCGCCTTCAGAACATTCCCTGTTAATAGTTTGTATGCAGAGGCAAATGAACCATCTTTAAATTTACATAGGAAGAAACTTTCTATGCAATATTACTTAAAAGTAAAATCCAATCCTGAAAATTGTTTTTGAACCGCTGTATAAAGATATTTTCAAGAAGAAAGAAAAAGCCATACCTCCCTTCAGTATGCGCTGAGGTTTACTTGATTATGATCTGGAGGATATTGCCAATCATAAAATTTCAGATGTTCCTCTCTGGACATCAAAAAGCCCAACCTTCTTTTTTAATCTTACTGCCAATAAAATATTAATAAGCTACAACAGATCCCTTAGTATTAAAAACCAATTTCTCTAGATTAAAGAGCAGTATTACATCTATGAACAGATTTATACCGATGGTTCTAAAGACGGAGAAAAAGTTGTCTTAGCTGCCGTACTCGATGGTGAATTATACCTGTTTCGCCTATCAAATAATTCTTCCAGTTTTTCTGTGGAACTGAAGGCAATAGATCTTGATCTTGATCATATAGAACAGGACAGCTACTGGCTCTATATTATTTTCAGGCTACTGGCGCTATATTATTTTCACTGACTCACTGTCCGCCAAGCAAGCGCTCGAAAATGAGAGAACGAACAACCCGTTGATAGTTAATCTGCTAGAAAAGATTGCTTCAATCGGTGATAATGCTGATCTTGTGTTTTGTTGGCTCCCTAGCCATATTGGTATAAGTGGCACTGAAGAGGCAGACAGAGCTGCTAAGGAGGCATTGTCACTTGATGTTTTACCTTTTAAAGTTCCTTGTAATGGTTTTAAACCATTGATAAATGATTTTATTAAAAATGTATGGCAACAATCCTGGACTTATCCAGTTAACCGATGTAACAAGTTATTTACAGTGAAGCAAACACTGGGTGAGTGGCTTTCAGGGTTGCTGACAAGTCGCCACAAAGAAATTAGCTATATTTCTATGGTAACGTTTGTATCAAAACACTAAAAATGACTATATCTTCCTACAAGACAGTAATACAGTGCTAGAAAGTTTATTGTACAACGCAAATATTATTTTCCATATTCAGTATATTATTTCTTGATTCTTTATGAATGAAATAGTAATCTGAATTCATTTTCTTTTTAAAAGATTATTCTTCCTATTTCTTGACATGCCAAAATATGAGCAAATTTAACATGTAGTCTTCAATCAATTCAAAATTTTGAAAAAAATTCTTTCATAGAATTTTCTAAATTTGGTATAGTAAAATTTAATGGTGAGTACAAAAATGTGAAGAAAAAGATAAGTTGACGTATTAGATTTTTTGTGAAATGACCGTTTCCATAGTAACCGTTTAAGCCAAAGCAGATTAGAATGACACTTTCTATAAAGAAAAGAAATTGTACCAAATTCTTTCTAATTTTTGCAGCAAACATAATTTAACCATTTGTTTCTATTTCTTTTCAATCTTCAATCTTTAAGAATAAAAATATCAATTGAATAATTCTTTAAACAAATCTCATTTATAGGATTTTCAAATTTTCTATTAACGTGACAAAAAGTGAGAAAAATTGATATGTTTTCTGATAACAAATATAGACATAATAAATTTTTGGCATGGAGTTTAATGAATTTCAAATGAACATCTTTCAACCTCTTCCTAAATAACTTGTTCAAATACGAGGAAAATAGCTTTTTGAAAGCATTGTGGGAAAAGATGGAACTGCTTGATTCAGGCAATTGAATTTCACCCCGTTTCACAATATTTTCTATACTTTAAATCTTATTTAGATAAAAGTACCAATATTTTTAATATTTATCATCAATAGAATCATTTTGGACGTCAATTTCTTCGTGTATGTCGTTTCTTCAGCGGCGACATGAGTTGGTGGGATAGCGCGCTCAGACCGATCTGCACTGTCATGTTCAGTAGACTCTAGTCTTTGAGAAAGTCAATATCGCAGAAAACTTTCCTGTATTCTGATCTTTTCCCGTATGTTTTTTCATAATGTCCATTAAGTCGATATTGTAGACTCATTCTTCGTTTCAATACGTACCGTATCCGAAATTCAAGTTACTCGTAAATATACAAGCACCTTCTTTGAGAAGAGTTACTGTCTTTTATTGTCTCCCTTGAAATCGCAAAAACGATGCGCAGAAATTACTACCGAAAACGTCATTAAATATATATATATGTGTACATCGCATGACACTACACTACATAGGCGCCTAGTGAAAATAGTTGTCGATATTCTTTTTTTTAAAAGATATGTGACTTGTATGAATAGGAAAAAAGCCCCATAAGGGAACGTGGCTCTATTGACATGAGGAATATTCAACTGGTCATTTTTTGTGATGCACGGAAATGAAATATCGACAATTTAACAAACAATCCCATGTTAAATAAACAGCTAAGTTATACTAATCATTCCAATATTTAAATCAGGTCTTGTCTCATTATATTGGGAGTCTTGTGAAAACAAGGCAGAGGCACATAGTGGATTCGGCCAGAACATTTACTGCGGATCGAACTGTGATCACTCTTTGTTGTGTTGGTGAATTTGGTTGGATAGGACATCTATGTGGTGTGGCTGGTAATCGAAGCGTTGCATTCCTTGTGTTTCTTTATATATATGCGGTATTTTTTCACATATTTTATATAATGTTATTATACGAGAGTTGATTATTATTGTTTTGATTCAACACTTCCGGTACATGGGCAGTGACCTGGTAGGCAAAAGACAAAAGATAAATATGGCATATATTGGAAGTTTGAACAAAGAAAATCAAAAGTTGTGTCGTTACGCACTCTAAATACGCAATAGAACTCGATTCTGAAAACCTGTCTTAAGCATATGCAAAAACAGAGACACATATCAGCCATGCACTGCATACATGTCTGATCAGTTCCTCTGATTTTGCTATAGATGTACATATTTATTTCAAGAAATGACAGTATTATGGGGTAGAATAACCACCTGTATCACTTTACCACACAATTGCAACTTTTAATAACTCTTTGATCTGTAGTTTACTTCAAAGGATCTAACAAATTTCTGCTAAGAATAGATTGGTGTTTTGCTGGCTTCCAAGTCATGTAGGCATCAAATGCAATGAAAATGCCGATAGGGCTGCCAAATCTGCACTTAACCTTCCCATTTCAGACCTTAAAGTTCCACACACTGATTTTAAATCCTCAGTTTTAACACATATCCGATCTTCTTGGCAATCCCAGTGGGATGCTGTTGTTGTCAATAAACTGCAATCAGTTAAACCATCCCTTGGTGAATGGTACCCCGTTTACAGGTCTGTTCGTCGAGAAGAAGTGATAATTGCACGACTTCGAATTGGCCATTCACGCATCACACATTCCTGGCTCTTGACCAAAGATGATGCCCCTGAATGTATTCCATGCAATGCACTCTATTCTGTAAAACATGTCCTATTAGATTGCGTTGACTTTCAGCCAGTTCGTTCAAAATATTACAACGTCGATAGTTTGAAAAATCTTTTTGATTCTGTCAACGTTGAATCTATTATCGCTTTCATAAAGGAGATTGGCATTTACAATAAACTGTGATATTTACTATTGAGTTTCTTACCTATCTTTTTACAATATTCTTTATTCCTTTAATATTCAGTTTACATCTCCTTAATGGGAGGATTAACCCTCTTGGGGCCATCTTATCTCATTGGAGATAATGGGAGTATACTGATCCCATTGGAGGCTCCAGTTTTAACCTCATTTCCAAAGAAAAACAATATTATCAGTTTTACCTCTTAATCTAAAAGTTTGGAGTAGGCAGGGACGCCCAGCCACTCAATATCGTGTTTTATGCACATTAAAGATAACACATATGTCTTCTTCATTTAATTTTTAACTATTACTCAAACATTTTGTTTAAATTTTTTTATCACATAGTTTACTATATCATAAGATTCTTGAGTAATAGGGATTGCCCTGTGACTCAATTAATCAAATTTTACCCATTAATATTCTTTATCCTTAATCCTCCTTATTCAGTCTTTTACCCTCCTAGATGTATTCAAACATTTTTCAGTTAAAAATTTCCACTTTCAAAATCTTTTATCACAGATATGCGCGCTAAAGGACCCGAGCTGTCGATGCGCCATAAAACAACATGCATTCATTCACATATTTATTTTAAGAAATGACAGTATAATGGGGTAAAATAACCACCTGTAACACTCTACCACACAATTGCGACTTTTAATAACCCTGACAAAGAGGCCTTTTAAAAACATTGTAAGAAAAGGAGAAACTGCTCAACGACTAACGAGCAACAATTTTTGAGTAATAGTTATTTAGTTGTCTGCATATGCCTTTAATTCGGGCTAGTCTAAACTTGCGTCGCTTGGTAAACGGTTAAGACACACTACAAAGGTTTTTTTACCTTTATCAACTTGGGCATGCAGCATAGTCTGACCAGGATTAATACTTTTAGCAGTTTCCAGATGGTCCCTTTTTTATGACGGGTCACATATGTATATAAGAACTGCACAGTAATGTAGAATAATTTCCAAGTGGTCTTGGATGTTTTAAACTTGTTCAGCCTGTTAATTTGCAAAGGATTTTTTGTGTGTATATTTATATACTATGTTTATGCATTCTGTATATACCATGTATATGAAGTATATTACAACTCCTATCAAGTTTTTCTTTTGTAAATCAAAAAAAAAAAAAAAAAAAACCTCAACATGAGAGAGGTTTTGTCGACAATTTCATTAATTAAACCTACTCCAAACAAGAAAATTAGTCGACAATTTCATTAATAAAACCTACACCAAACAAGAAAATTAAAGACTGCTTGAAAACAATATCTTGAGGTTGCAGAGTAAATTCCAAGTAGGAGCAAACTGAAAATTGAACATTGGAAATACATGTAGTAGAAAAACGGAGTTTGAAAAAAAAGAAGACATAGTAAATGAAGAAGCAATGTAATGAATGAATGAATGAATGAATGATGTTTTACGGCCCGTCGACATCAAAGTTCATATTGGGCTCTAGAAATTATTTGAAGCAGTACTGCAGCCATGACAATAAAGTTAAAATACAGTCACTAACAATTTTTATGATGAAGCACTTACAATGAATTGAAGACGCGATAAAAAAACAGAGTAAAAAAGTCTACCAATTATAAAACAAAGTTATTGATGAATAGAAAAAATACTAAAACTTAATCAGATTTTAGTAAAAATTCTAATTTCTTTAAGAAACATAAAAAGTGTTTCCGGCAGAACAGACTCAAAGAGTTCTTTTGTACTCGAAATACTAAAATACTTGTCACGTATTGGCGCAACATCAACACAGTCTACAAATAAATGATGCACTGAAAGGGATGACGAACATGGCACACAAACAGGGGCCTCCTCTCCCTTCAGTAAGTACGAATGAGTTAAATATGTATGTCCAATACGTAAGCGGGCGAGTATAATTTCTTCACGACGGGATAATCTAAAACCTGGCAGCCAGTTACCAAGAACTGGTTTTATACAGCGTAATTTGTTATTGGAATTACCAGGATCATCCCACATGTTCTGCCAAACATTAAAAATAAAAGAATTAATTAAGGGTTTAAAATCTGAATGTGGTATATCAAAAGGTAAAATGTCTTGACTTAAAGCAGATCTCGCAGCTTGATCAGCTTTTTCATTTCCGCGAATTCCAATATGACTTGGGATCCAGCAGAAAACAACCTCGATGTGTTCACAGATGCGATCAAGTTTATTAAGCAATCTGTTGACCACTGGGTGTTCTAACTTTTCATTGCTGAGCGCCTGCATCGCAGAGAGCGAGTCAGTAAATATAATGTAGCGGAAATAGTTCTCAGATTCAATGTGGTCTATGGCAAGATCAATGGCCTTTAGTTCGGCAGTAAAAATAGATGCATTGTTAGGCAAGCGAAATGTAATGTCACCTTCATATGATACAAAATCACCATCAGGAATAGCTGCTGCAGCAGCCCTATTACCATCTTTAGACCCATCTGTGTAGATCGGTTCAAAGTAAAAATACCGATGCTTAATTTCATTGAATCTATTTCTAAATACCATTGGATCTGTAAGTGCCTTTTTGTCAGATAACAGTTCAAAAAGATATGCAGGTCTCCTCATAGTCCATGGTGGAGTGTCAGAAACTTCTTGACTTGCAACAGAATCGAGGTCCACATCAAGGTTTGCAACATCAGGGCCAAATCGCAGGCTAAACGGCGGTACTATTCGTGGCCTCTTGAGAAACAGTTCCTTGTACATAGGATTAAAAACAACCTCATGTGTCGGGTTTTCAGGATTTGACTTTAACTTGAGATAATATTGCATACCTAGTTTCTGCCTCCGTAGGCTCAAAGAAGGTTCATTGGCTTCAACATACAGACTGCTAATAGGAGATGTTCGAAAAGCTCCCAGTGACAGGCGTAAACCTTGATGGTGAATTGTATCAAGTGTCCGTAAGTAAGACTTACAAGCTGATCCATAAACAATGCATCCGTAATCTAGTTTAGATCGGATAAGAGACCGATACAAACGCAGGAGAACTTTCCGGTCCGCTCCCCAGTCCATGTGGGACACCACACGCAACAAGTTTAGACCTTTCTGGCATTTATCCTTTAGATAGTTTATATGTGGAATGAAAGTCAGTTTAGGATCAAACAACAATCCTAGAAATTTGTAATGTGGCACAACTTCAATGCGCATACCATCTAATGTTAAATCAGGATCAGGGTGATGTTTTCTAAGTTGACAAAAATGCATGCATTTGGTCTTGCTTTTTGAAAATTTAAAGCCATTTTCTTCAGACCATTTTTGAAGATTGTTAAGAACTTGTTGCAATTTACGTTCTATTGTATGCATATGTTTAGACCTATAAGAAATACAAAAGTCATCAACATACAGAAAACACTCCACTCCAGGACAAACAGCCTTGATGATGTTATTAATCTTGACGCTGAAAAGGGTCACAGAAAGGATGCAGCCTTGGGGGACTCCCATCTCTTGTGTGTGAGGAGTAGAGTAAGTATCACCAACACGAACCCTAAACTGACGATCATTTAAAAATGCAGAAATAAAGTGAGCAAGGCGACCTCTTATACCAAAGTCATAGAGGTCGTTCAAAATTCCATACTTCCATGTTGTGTCATAAGCACTTTCCAAGTCGAAGAAAACAGAAACAACATGTTCTTTTGTAATGAAAGCTTCCCGCACAAAAGTTTCAAAACGAACAAGATGATCTATTGTGCCTCTGTGTTTACGGAAGCCAGATTGAAACGGTGTTATGAGTTTGTTCTTTTCAAGGAACCAAACAAGCCTGTCATTGACCATCCTTTCCATAGTTTTGCAGATGCAGCTGGTTAAGGCTATGGGTCTATAATTGCCTGGATTGGTAGAATCCTTGCCGGGCTTCGGAATGGGAATGACGATTGCCTCTTTCCAGGATTTTGGGAGATTTCCTGTCTCCCAAATCTTGTTATAAACATCAAGTAAACAAGACAAGGACTGGTAAGGTAAATGCTTTATAAGTTGATAATGTATATCATCTGAACCTGTAGCAGTGTCATGACACTTTTTAAGAGCCGTTTTTAATTCTTTTAAAGTAAAAAGTTTATTGTAAGACTCTTCATTTGTTGAGTTGAAATTAAGTTTTCTTTTCTCCTTCTGTTGCTTAAATTTCTGAAATGAAGGAGAATAATTTGAAGAGGAAGACTTTTTGGCAAAGGTGTCGGCTAATGAATTTGCAATATCTTGTTTTGAAGTAGATTTACCTTCTGGAGCATTCAGATGACCTATAACCACTGATGTTTGTTTACCTTGAATTTTCCTAATCATATCCCAGGTCTTTTTGACAGTTGATCTCGAATTTAAACGAGATACATACTGTCGCCAGGACGATCGTTTACTTTGTTTAATAGTTCTGCGAGCTTTAGCGCGAGCAACTTTAAACTTAACATGGTTTTCGCTTGTCGGTCTCAGATTGTATGCCCTAAGTGCCGACTTACGATCTTTGACAGCCGTTTCACATTTCTCATCAAACCAAGGTTTGTTTGGATGTTTTGGATTTGTCGCAGTTCGAGGAATGGCCTCCTTTGCAGCCTGATAAATCAAAGAAGTGAAAAGTTCAGTAGGATCATCGCAATCTATGAAAACTTTCGGCATAATGGATTGTTCACAGCGGATCTGAAAAAGGTTCCAATTGGCTTTATGAAGTTTCCACCGTCTTGGACGCTCCTGGACAGACGGTCCAGTTTCAGTGATTGTGATTGGGAAATGATCACTACCACGAAGGTCATCACAGACCTTCCATGTAAAATCAAGAAATAAGTCAGAACTGCAAATAGCAAGGTCTAAAGCCGAGTATGAACCAGTAGCAGGGTGCAAGTAGGTGTTCGATTTATCATTCAAAATGCACAAATCATTCTCAGAGATGAATTCTTCCAACTGCCGGCCCTTCCGGTCAGTGTTTGCACACCCCCACAAACTATTGTGGGAATTGAAATCACCAACTAACAGAAAAGGTTGTGGAAGCTGAGAGACAAGCTTACTGAGCTGGTCAATTTCAAGTGGCATACTTGGTGGTAGGTAGACAGAACAAATTGTGATAGTTTTGTTCAAAGACAATTTTACCGCAGTAGCTTGAAGTGATGAATTGATTTCTACCGATTCCTGAGGTACGGAGTTGTTCACAAGAATGGCAACTCCACCACTAGCACGGTGACTCACAGACGATGCCGTGCAATAACTTGAATAATGTTTGAAGGTAAAGACATCACTTTCTTTAAGAAACGTTTCTTGTAAGCATACCGCTACTGGTTTGTGTTCATTGACTAGAAGGGACAATTCCTCAATGTTAGCCTTTAAGCCACGACAATTCCATTGCAGTAATGTATTACTCATCGGTAATATACAGACGAGTATGACAGAACACAGAAATTGAAGTATGGAAGTATTCATTTTTGTAAAGGTATTCTAATAATTTTACCTTGCTTACTTGACTCCGCAACGGGATCATCCACATCAATCTCTTCCTGTTCATCACTGAACTGGAAGCGATTGTGTAAAAGAATTGGGTTGTCGGATCCTTTAGGCAATCGGTCCGACTGGAATTCTTTCGTAGTATTCTTTTTGTTTTTTGTTTTATTGCTTTTTACAGGACTCTTTTGACTCGATACTGAAGGTTGAACTGGTTTAACAGAATGCTTATTAGTATTTGATTTAGTGAGAGGTGTTCTGTTTTCCGTTTGAACTGCAACATCAGTTTGTGTCTGGGCATCTTTTAACTCGGGTATTTTAGCGTGTTTACCATTTGCAGCCATAGCATACGAACCTGGAAGTACAACTCTGCTACTAACTACCCTTCTGGCATCCTGAAAAGAAAGACCCTCTCTGTACTTAACAGAGACGATCTCCTTCTCCCGCTGCCAGATCGGACATGATCTTGAAGTTGCCATATGCTCGCCACCACAGCTTATGCATTTTAAAGGCTTCTGGCAATCGTTTGCGCATGGACTTGGATGAGTACTTAAAAGCTCTCCACAGCGACGACATAATTTGCTGTCAGCACCAGACCCACACTTGCTTTCATGATGTCCGAACTTAAAACATGTGTAACACTGCAGAGGGTTGGGAATGTATAGGTCTACAGGTACTTTCAGATAACCTACTTTCAACGATTTTGGAATGATTGCCGTTTGAAATGTTAGTATGATCGTGTTGGTTTCGCGTTTGACGCCATCTCTATAAACGGTGATTCTTCGAGCATTAGTAACATTCTGGTCTGCTAGTCCCTCGATTATATCTTCTGTGGACACTCCTGCAAGGTCGGGGCATCTAATAATACCCCGCGATGTGTTTAAAGAGGCATGTGGCTTACATTGCGAGGGGATTGAGAAAAAAGTCTTGAGCTTTAGAAGTGACTCTACGTGTACTTTCTTGGTCATTTCGACTAGAAGAGCACCAGATTTCAACTTTTGGCAGGATTTTGGTGATGTCGCAATGGACGAAATACATTTCTCAATGACAAATGGAGAGAGTTTTGACAGCGGCCTGTTAGGATCAGTTGATTCGATGATTAAAAATCGAGGGTGCAGATTGGCGTTTCCAGTTTCGTTTTCCGAGTCGGAGTCCATTTGAGCACGTGTTCTTTTTTTGTTTTGGGGATCCATGGTTATAATTTGAATGTTCATCATCCATGACCCCACCCACCGCGGAGTCCAACGAGGGGATACGGCTAATGGAAGAAGCAATGTACATGACTAAAAAAATTAATATGACATTGAACTTGTAAATACTGTTTCATTATGATAATCTTAAATAATAAACTGCATGACTAAAATTTAAATTTGTTTTATGGTTTTTGATTTGTACCGAAAGTTGTAAGAACATATTAGCCCTTTTCTCGTTAATAGCTTGCTTTCATGTCACTGGCAAATTATATCAAGGAAAACGTTGTGGAAGATGAAAGATCAAATTTTCTTTCCTTTTCCTACTGGGAAAATTAATATTGGGTCAATTTCATAGTTTAGGAAGTGAACAATAGAGAGTGGATTTTTTCTTTAACAGTCTAGGCAAAAGATTTGTCAGTGCAGCACATATCATTAAGATGTCATCTGCATATTTCACAAGTCTAATAGGCATTGTGTGCTTCAATATCTGAAAATTCTTAATTCGTTCTATAGCCCTTTTGACATGAATTCGGGCTCTGGATAGTCTTCTAGAACTTTCCACTTCTCTCTGCGATAGCTGTTTCTTCCCCTTTGTGAATGCTGGTATGGCTAATGAGGCACCACGTATAGCCAACTCTTCCCGTATTAAGAATCCACGGTCTGCCAATACCAAGTCACCATACTCTAATTTGTCATAAATTCCAGACATGTCAGTTATTTCTTTGTCAGACACTCGACCACCCCAACATTTAGATAAAAAGCTCACTGTTCCATAAGGTGTTATGTCCACAAGAAATTTAATAGTATTATGGTGTTTGTAATTGCTATGTTTTTGCTCGTGCATCAAGGTTAGAACTGAATAAATATTCCAGAACAGTCTGTTATTACTCTACGCTTCTTGTATGTTTTCTTAAATACCTTTGGCAAATTTTTCAACGCAGTATTTCTTTCTGGCCATTTAATAGAAAAACCCAGTCTTTGAGAAATAATTGGTAAAACATGTTTAAATATTTTGACACTAGTGTTGGACAAATTCTAAACCTCATTGCTAGATCCTTGTTAGTCAGATTTAGTCTGAGCTTCACCAGAACAAGTAGCAGTTGATCACCAGCACTAAGGTTACCAATTTTCTTGAAGAAAAGTCTCACAATTCCAAGCAACCACATGAACGCTGCTACTGTTGGAATTCCGGTCAAAGTATATATAGCTGAATTGTCCAGATTACTATATGAAAAGCGTTTCTTTTCACTGGCTTTCTTTAACTGCCTGTTTTCCTCCAATAGCCGCTTGTACTTTGTCTGAAGCTGGGCATACTCCCTTAGTAGAGTTTCGTATCTTTCGTCTGGGTCGGTATTGATCCCTGCAAAAAAAGATAATGTACTAAGTTTATGCTATTCATCCTAGTTCTTTACCAGACAACTTTTAAACTGATCCAAATTGAAAGAGGTTGCAGTTCTACGGCATTTTTCAAGGTTGGCGTGAATTAAAACAAACTAATTTTTGTATGGTAGAAAATATTGTGGGCAAAGTAAACAAAAATGTGTGTTCCCACCAAATTTTCGACAATTTAAAGTCATGGACTTCTGAGAGAAAGCATGTAATATGGAAGAAAACATTCTGGGGCAAAGAGAAATTATTTGACAAGCAATTTATCCTTTTCTCAGAAAGTTTTCCTATATGTTGCATTTCAGGGTTGTTTTAAGATGTCCTCCATCCGTAAGGGTTAAAATGTATATTTTTATACTAGGCATCAGATTATGAGCATAATTTAATATCACTGTCCACCAGTGTTTTGGTGAAAATACTTTTCCTACACTTGAAAATTTGGTACTTTTCAGTGACAAGCATTCTGCTGATGACAAATACGTTATCTGACAAGCTCAATATCAATTTACAAGGTCATATTCTAGGGAAGTGGTTGTTGTAACGGTTTGCTGTTTCACATTCTATCTTGTTTTTCAGTAATCATTTTCATAATAGCTTGGCAAAGTAATCTAAAAATTCAAACTCTTCATTTACTCAATATCTGAACTGGTTTCAATGTTTAATGAACAATACCTATGTCAGTTTGCCTCGGAGCACTCTGCGACAGGTCAAGAAGTGCACCGGCAGCTTCAGTTCTTGAGATGTTCTCTTTTTCTTCCTTCTGTTGTTTCTCTTTATTGATTGTTTGAATGAATGAATGAATGAATGAATGAATGGTGTTTTATGGCCCGTCGACAACTTAGGTCATATTGAATGCACTTACATATAAAATCATGCATCTACTCAGTTATACTGTGAAACATTGAAACAGATGAGAAATAATAAAGAAGCAACCTTGTTAAAAGTTAATTTTGAATAGGTCAATAGGCCTTAAAATGTAATACTTATAAACTAAACACGCCTTGCCTTATCCTTGCCGTCCGAGTATATCATCTGGGTAACCCTGGCATGGGGAGCTGAATATCCGCTCCGTACTCCATGCCCCCTAGTTGCGCTCCGCGGAGAGCGGGGACCAAAACAAAAAACGAAACCGTGATCAGCTAGATGCAGACCTGGAAAATGTTCAATCGACAAACGCAGCCTCTCCTCGCTTCTTGCTTATCGAGTCAACTGTACCTGACCAGCAACTTTCAAAATTATCTCCTTTTGTGATGGAAAAGGTATTAGTCGGACTTGCTGGATCGCCTAAGTCGGTGAAAAAGCTAAAATCAGGTAGTCTTCTCGTTGAAGTAGACAAAGCTGTGCATGTTAGGACCCTTATGAAGATTAAGCACTTTTTTAACATTCCTGCCAAATGTGTTCCGCACGGTAGCTTGAATACATCAAAGGGCATCATACGTTGCCCAGACCTTGTAGGTATTTCTAAACAAGAAATTACGTCAGAACTTTCAAACCAAAATGTTACGGCTGCTAGACGAATTACAATTTTCAGAGATGGAATCAGGAAACCTACCAACACAATAGTACTAACTTTCAACACGGCTATCCTGCCTAAATATTTAAAGGTAGGATATCTTAAAGTTGCAGTGGACTTATATATACCCAATCCACTTGAATGCTATTGTTGCTTCAAATTCGGGCATCACGAGAGTAAATGCAAATACAATCAAGGTGAAGAATTTTGCCGACAATGTGGCAATTCAAACCTGGTGCACCCAAGCGAAAAATGTGAATTTGGCATTTCTTGCAAGAATTGCAAAGGAGAGCATGTTGCCACGTCAAGGTCATGTCCTGTATGGAAGAAAGAAAAAGAAATTGTAACCGTCAAATACACTGAAGGTCTCTCTTTTTCTGAAGCGAGGAGAATTGTAGAAGCTAGAAATAACATGGGTGTTTCATATGCCTCAGCATCAAAAGCAAATACACAAAAACTTGTGCAGCGCAGGGATGCTAATACCCAAACAACAGATAGTGGTGTACAAACAACAGTACAACCAGTAATGAAAATATGCAAGAGAAGTCTACAACATCCAGCAAAAGCAACCAGAATACTGCATCCAGCCAAGTTGTTACAAAAAGTCAAATATTGCACAGGCAAAGGCTTCAAGCAGCCCTGGCCGAAGAAGAAATAAATCTCCACAGATTTCATCAGATCGCCTTCTAAAGGGATCTGATGACCCAATTCAACAACATAACCGCTTCCAATGTCTTGATGAAGACATGGAGGCGGAAGACTCGCAATCAGAGTCAAATACAAATAGGCAAGACCGAATCATCGAACTAATAACAAAAAATGAACAAACACATACTTCCAAAACTCTGTGGTATTTTCAAAATTCTCAATTTTCTTATGACTAACAATATTCTGCAATGGAATTATCGAAGCGTTAAAGCTATCGTCGAGGAATTAAATCTCTTAACTAACGAACAACAGCCAGTGGTGCTTTGTTTCCTGTGTACAGGAAACGTTTCTTAAAGACTCGGACAAGTTTTCTTTGAAGTATAACTCTTGTTACTTGAAAAACTTTACTGATAACGATAAAGCTTCAGGAGGTGTTGCTGTCATTGTGAAAAACAGTGTCCCACACCATTATGTAAAGCTTAACACTACCTTACAAGCCGTAGCAGTAAACATTACTCTCAACAAGACCATTACTTTATGTTCCATTTACCTTCCACCTAGTTTACCAAAAATGATGTTAGAAAACTTGATGATCTTGTGGCTCAATTGCCGAAGCCTTTCATTTTAATGGGCGATTTTAATTCCCATCATACATTATGGGGATGTTCAGATACTAATGGGAAGGGTCAAATTATTGAGGATTTTATCACGAAGCACGACTTTGTTCTGCTAAATGATAAGTCCTCAACATATGTTCATCCCGCTACTGGTTCTTACTTATCATTGGTTCTAACAATATGCAGCCCTGGAATAATTCCAGATTTTAACTGGAAGGTTTGTGATGACCTTCATGGAAGTGATCACTTCTCTATAAAAGTATCGGGAGTAGGACCTTCAGTACAACAACGTCCTCAACGCTGGCAGCTTCACAAAGCGATTTGGAACAATTCAGAATTCATTGCGAACAAACAATTCATCCCAGTGCTTTTGAAGATTGTGAAAATCCTGCTGAGCTCTTCACTTCCTTCATTTATTCGGCTGCTGAAAAGTCAGTTCCTCGAACTTCGACAAATCCAAAGCACCCAAACAAGCCATGGTTTAATGATGATTGCAAAAAGGCTATAACACAAGGAAAATCTGTTCTCAGACAATTTAACATGAGACCAACTCAGGAAAATCTTTCAAAGTTTAAAATTGCTCGTGCAAAAGCACGTCGGACTATCAAGCAAAGTAAACGTGCGTCTTGGCGAGAGTACGTGTCTAGATTAAACTCTAGATCGACTGTCAAAAAGACATGGGACATGATCCGAAAAATTAACGGCAAAAACTCATTAAATGTTGGACACTTAAATGTAGGTGATGATGTCGTCACCTCCAAAGCAGACATTGCAGAGGTCTTAGCTGACACCTTTGCAGAGAAATCCTCTTCTTTAAATTATTCGACAGCATTTCAGAAATTTCAAAATACTGAAAAAAAAACAAAGCTAAATTTTAAGTCATATAACAATGAACATTACAATAAAGATTTCACTATGAAAGAATTGAGGAAAGCATTAAAGAAGTGTCATGACACTGCTGTTGGGTGTGAGGACATCCATTGCCAGTTTTTGAAGCATTTACCATTTCGATCCCTCGACAGTTTACTTCGCATCTTTAATCAAGTCTGGCATACTGGTATTCTCCCAGATTCCTGGAAGGAGGCCATTGTAATTCCCATACCAAAACCGGGTAGACTCGACAAATCCTACCAATTATCGCCCTATAGCCTTAAAAGTTGTATTTGCAAAACCATGGAAAGGATGGTCAACGACCGACTTGTTTGGTTTTTAGAGAAAAATAAACTTATTGCTACCGTTCAAAGCGGTTTTTGTAAACAAAGAGGCACTCTCGACCATTTCGTTCGCTTCGAAACTTTTATTCGTGAAGCTTTTATTAAAATAGAACATGTTGTTTCCGTGCTTTTTGATCTCGAAAGTGCTTACGATACCACATGGAATTATGGAATCATGAATGACCTCCATGATTTCGGTGTAAGAGGTCGCCTTGCCTATTTCATTTGGGCATTTTTGAATGAACGTCAGTTTAGAGTTGGGGTTGGAGATACTCTCTCAAACCCTCATGAACAAGAAATGGGCGTTCCCCAGGGAAGCATTCTCTCTGTTACACTGTTCAGTGTCAAAATCAACAATATTGTGAAGTCTGTGTGCCCTGGCGTGGAATGCTTTTTGTATGTTGACGACTTCTGTATTTGCTATAGATCCAAGCATATGCATACAATAGAGCGGCAGTTACAGCAAGTACTGAATAATTTAAGCAAGTGGTCAAGAGAAAATGGTTTCAAATTTTCTAAAACCAAGACCAAATGTATGCATTTCTGCCAATCAAGAAAATTACACTTGGATCCTGAACTTACATTAGATGGAATACAAATTGAAGTGGTTCCTGAATTCAAATTTTTAGGTCTTTTATTTGACTCTAAACTGTCATTCATTCCACACATCAATTACTTAAGTGATAAATGCGAAAAAGCTCTTAATCTTTTACGAGTTGTCTCCAGCATGGACTGGGGAGCCGACAGAAAAGTCTTATTAAGAATATACAAATCACTTGTCCGTTCCAAGTTAGAATACGGCCGTGTCGTATATGGCTCAGCGCGACAATCGTACCTTGTGGGAAAAGAAGAAAATGCTGTTTACCAGCATTTTCTCCTTTTCCAACATTTTTTTCAAAAGGCCTCTTTCCCAGGGTCTAAAAGTCGTGATTGTGTTGGAAATTTTTAAAATTTGAAATCTCAAAGATCCAAAGCCAAAAGTCAATCTTACATTTCTCACAAATTCACATGAAAATGTTCATACAGACGACACTCACTTTCAAAACCCCTCTCAGATGTTGAAAGTTTACAAACCATTACCTTTTGCAACATGCCAAACATCAAACCAGTGCTGAATACAGGGCCTTTCTTCACGCAAGTGCTTCTTTATGGAGCTGTGACGGTCTGTTACTAGGTCTGACACGGTTAGGTCTTGTATCTCTATGAGCCATCCAAGTCCTCTCTTTAACCCCTCTATTTCCATGGCATGCGAGTTTCGGACTTCATTGCTCTGAAAACATTAGCAGTAATGTGTAAATATACTCCTTTCTGAACTTCAAGGAAGTTCAGTTACAGATGCTGTAATCTACATGTATTAGAGATGCTTTGCATGTGAATATGTATGTATTTCATATGCATTGCACGAAATTAGGTTGGATTGGACTGAAAAAATAGCAAACTCTGGTCCATTCAAAATTCATAGCCTATTATTTAGCATTTTAAACATGGGTCAAATTATCAGATTCTTCTCATGCGTTAGTAGTCAACATTGTAGTAAAGAGAGAAAATGCTGGTTTTAAAAACCCTCTCCTTCATGCTGATGAAATTCAAAAATGGTGGTAAAGGGCTCATGTGCTAATATGAATTATGAAAACATTAGAATTTTCACAAACATACCTGAACCAGCTGAAAATCCAAAACTTGGTTTGCCTCTAGGTCTATCATCGTGTAAGAGCCATATTTTGCTGTATGACCTGGGGTGCAACATCTCATATCTCCAGCCAGCTTCAGTGATTTACAATGGCTCCTTATCTCCCTGACCATAGACTGTTGGTGCTTTTTCCAAACTGACATTACCGTTGGTGTTAGATAAGCCGACTGTATCAAATTAAAAGTACTGTTGCTTATATTTTGTATTGAAGCAAAGTCTAGTGCTCTTAGTACTTTCACTGGACTCACACCACAAAACATGACTGCTGCACTCAAAATTAAGTTTCCCAATGGCATGTTACCGCATAGTGGCTGACTTCGCCATGTTGTCTCCTGCTCACAGTTGAAGCACTTAATATCACATACCAGACATGTTCCTACAGTCTTCTTGTTCACACAAGTGATAGATCCACAGACAGAACACTTGTTCAATAAACTGTCGAGACATGATTCAAACACAATGTACTTTCTTTCTTTGGCAACATTTGTATCACAATCCTCGATTTCATTATCACTGTCTTCAATTGGATGCCACTCAGGATCTCTAGCGTTGTCTGATACTAATGACAACAGGGATTCATTCAAACTTTCATTCATATTCATACCCTTCATAGGCTGTATATCATGTTCTTTCCTCGGGGGAATGGAGGTTGTTTGGGTGCCTTTATTTTCTGTCTGCACAACTGGGCATTGGATCAAAACACTCCTTCTTTTCTGTTGAAGAAAAAACACATAAAATTAATACTATAACACTAAAGCTGCTAAGGACGACTCAGGCTCCTTTAGTGGACATGTGTAGATGAATATCAGAATAGAAAATTGTGCAGTCTGATCTTGGCCCTACACTGTCCAAGAGGGAGACAGCTTTCTTCCACAAAATCTAAACTTGAATAGCAATTTTGGGTTTTAAACTCTTTACCAAACGAGAAAAGTTAGATGGTCTATACTGAAAGCATATGCAGACGACAAATAAAACGCAACTGGAGGATTGAAAATTTGTTCCCAGCAGGGTAGAGGTCACAATGTTTTCAGCTGTCAGTAGCTGACATTGCATTAAGTTTGGTTATCAAAGAGCATAGCTCATAATAGATATATCCAGTTCAGTAATTGAAACTTACCTTGAGGAAAGGAGTATGCACTTTTGAGATGTCATTTACTTTTTATTGCCTAATCTACAACCATTCTCTTAGCTTTAACTCTTTATCAAATGACAAAATTTTCAACTCCCCTCAATGAGTGCATTTGCAATTACATGGTACATGCTTTTGAAAGCATGATGTGAAATGGAGACTACCGTATGCTGGTTACCAGTATTTTCTCCTTCTTCCACATTGTTTTGAAAAGGTTTGTTCCTCAGGGTCATTAAAACTTGAAACTGTGTGGCAAAAATTTCATGCATGAACAAAGTGAAACTTACGACAAGGTTGTAAGCTGTCTGTGTGGCTGTTGAAAATGTTCGTTGACTGGTGAGAGTTTGGCTTGGCAGTACATTTTTATCGGAGCCTATTGGGTTGATCTGGTGGGTTGTAGATAACTGTGTGCCTGTTGATTCGTTGACAGTTCGGAAGTGGTTTTGTTCAAGTTGTCTCTGTTGGAACTTGGATTCAGATGAAAATGTAGAAAGCTTCGGTAAAGAACTTGTTAAATCTGCAAACCACGTCAATGAACAAGGGTAAGACTGGCAAGTCTGACGATTCATTGTAGATGACACTGCTGTAGTTGTGATGATGGAAGTGGTTGTAGCAGCTATTGAGGGGCAAGCAGTCACACACGAGTAAAGTGGAACTGCTGTGTAAACTTCTCCAAAATGGTCTGTGTTTGTCTCTGCTAAACATGGATTCCTTTCTTTTTGTCTGAGCATCAAAGTTGAGTTTATCTAAAAATTCAATGGCAAAACATTGAAATCAAACTTGCATGTTATCCATATGGGCAAAAAATACATAAGGGTTTATTCTTGAAATGTTATCCGGTTTAGCTGAGGAGTAGCAGCAGTAGTGTTTGGCGTTTGTCATTTGGTAAAGTGTTACCAAATGACAAAATTTTAGACTGGTCCAAATTGAAAGCATTTGCAGACAATAAAATGAATGTGATCAAAGAATTGAAATTTGTTTTAGGGAGGGAAAAAAACATTGTGGGAAATGGAGAAAATGTTGGTTCCTAGAATGTTTTCAAAAGGCTTCTTTTTCAGCGTGTGTTCAGAGTAGGGACTGTGTGGTAAAAGGTTAACCCTTTCCCAAACAACAAATTTTGGACCCTTCCAAACCGAAAGAGTATGCAGACGACAATCTTAGATTTGGAGAAAATTGCAGAGGGTTCTCCAAAAGGGTAGAAAACATTGTAGGAAAAGGAGAAATTGCTCATTACAAGCAATTTCTCCTTTTCCCACAGTGTTTTCAAAGACTTTTACTACAGACACGTAAAAACCAGGGCTTGTTTGGGAAAGGGTTAACTCTTTAATACACAATACTGACTTTTAGAGAATCGGAGAATTTCCCACAATGTTTTCTGCCCTTCCAAAATCAAATTTCGATTTTTTAATGACATTCATTTTGTCATCTTCAAATACTTTCAATTTGGACTTGTCTGTAATTTTGTTGTTTGGTAAGGAGTCAAACATGGGACAAAATTTCCAAGTGGTAAAACTTGAATACCAAAAGGAAATTGGAGTCAAAAGATGGAATATTTTACTGAAAGACTTTGTAATATTTTGGCAAGAGGACAAAATACATGTACCAGCATTTTTACCTTCATCTAAATTGAATTTATAGACCTCTGTGAAAGTCATAAACTCTAAATTTTGTGTCATGTAAATTTGTTAGTTCTTGTTTGTCTTCTGCAATTTTTTTTCAATTTGGGCAAGTCTGAAATTAGTCTCACAAGGAATGAGAGGTTAATACTGAAATTCAGATCAAACTGAAGTAAAGACGACTTTAGAACCATTGTAAAAACATAAAAAGAGCTGGTATCAATTGATCCTTTATCCAAAAAATGTTTTATTTTTAACTGCATGTTTACAAAACTTCAAAATTTTAGACAGGACCAACCTGAGAACACTGTCTTGCAGACAACAAAAAAAAGTTACATATTTCAAAAACTGAAATTTGTTTCCAGCACACTAGAAAACATTGTGGTAAAGGAGATGCTGGTTACCAGCAGTTTCTCCTTTTCCTACAATGTTGAGTTCTGGTGTAGTTTCCAGGAAGCAGTATCCAAAGAAATTAGTATGACGTGAATGAACTTGTTTCTCAATCGATGCAAAATTCTGTACCAAATGTCAACGTTACAGACTTGTCCAAATGGAAAGAATTTGCAGATGAAACAAAAGATTATTGGCTCAAAAAATGAAAATAGTTTCAGGAAGGGTAGAAAACATTGTGGGAAAAGAAGAAAAGGTTTTTCTCCTTTTCCTGCAATGTTTTCAAAAGGTTATTTTCTCTGGATTGTTAAAAGTCAGGATTGTGTGTTAAAGAGTTAACATGTTCAAAGGGTTTTTCTTAGTTGCCTGTTTATAAGGGAGGACGGGCGTTTTGGCCACGGACGTTTTGGCCAGGACGTTTTGGCCACGGACGTTTTGGCCACCTATATTGAAAAAACGGACGTTTTGGCCAAATCTATTATATATGTACTTATTATAGATATTAAAGCTACAAACATATTTAATTTACTTATTTGATCAACATTTTTGACCTTTATTGCAATTTTTTATTATAACAGATGGTTTCAAGACTTTGTATCTGTGTCTTTTCAATCTTTAATAAGTACTTATATACTGATGGCCATGGACAATTGTGTAGAAGGTTTGGTAGTACATTATAAAAATATAAAATGAGACAAAAGAAATAAAACACGAACCTAAATTTATTTTACAACTCAGACACAATTTTAGGCTTTAAAATAAAGATGTTTAATTTCAAATAAAGTGTTTAATTCTTTTTCTTATATGATAGAAAACATTGGAGGAAAAAGAGAAATCCTCATTCTGAGCAATTTCTTTTTTTCTTACAATGATTTCATAATACAGTTAATCCTTCCATATTGGGAGCTTCTGAAGAGGACAATCAAAAGTATTGATCAAGGAATTTGATGTTTTCTTATATGATGGAAAACATTGGAGGAAAAAGAGAAATCCTCATTCTGAGCAATTTCTTTTTTTCTTACAATGATTTCATAATACAGTTAATCCTTCCATATTGGGAGCTTCTGAAGAGGATAATCAAAAGTATTGATCAAGGAAATTGATGTTTTCTTATATGATGGAAAACATTGGAAGAAAAAGAGAAATCCTCATTCTGAGCAATGTCTTTTTTTCTTACAATGATTTCATAAATCAATTGTATAGGCTATTATAACACCACTTTCTTTCATAATTATAATTTCATCACTTCAAATTTAAATGTCTGGTTGACCTGCTCTCAGGTTGCTGGAAACACCACGCAAGAACTCTACTATCGATTTCCTCTCAGATATTCTGTCTTCGCACAAGTTCCTTAGTCAAGTCTGAAGTTCAATGTACACTTTTTTAACCCTCTTCTTTGGTCGAACACCACGTTCATCTTGTAAAAGAACAGCACTTACACGAGCACATTCACGTTGAAGAGTCTCAATGAGTTCCCAGACGGATGGGTGGTCTTGGCCAACTAAACTGTGGAACTTATTGTTCCATCCTTCTGATGCGTTGTTTGTTCTTGGTTGATTTAAAATTGTTGCTTGGTGACAGTTCCATCTGTTAGGTGGGAAGAGTGGGGGTGTTCTTCGAAAACGGACTATAAGGCCATCATTATTTCTTCTTGGGCGAAGTTGTCCAGACACATATGTAGAATCAAAATAATTAAGAAGAGCTTCAGCTTCCTCGGGTACAGTTTCTTTTAAGTATTCTATTCCATCATTGACTTCTTCCAGTGGAAGGAAAGCCAGTGCGTCGATCTGTCCACAAAATAATCTAAACTCATTGTCGTTCTCATATCTGTTGGTAAGTCCGAGGGATTGTATCTTACGCCAAATTGATTGGGTCAAGTGATAGAAGCAAAACTGGATGTTCACATGTTCACCAAACACTGAAAAAATAGCCATTTCCACACTGCGTTCAAAATCCATTATTACAGTTGACGGATCACATCCAAATTGTTCAAGAACACGAAAGAGAGTTTCATATGTTGTCTGAGTTCTGCGCTGTAGGAGGGCATACACGAGTGGGAGAAAAACACCATTCACAAGTCCTTGAATGACATACAGCTGCGTAAAGAGGAGAGGTGCCACCGCAAATGTACCATCCATGCACCATTTATCACTGCCTGCTAGTTTCCTGACATGGTCTTCTGTAGCAAACACTATGACTCGTTCATCAGCATGTGGCCCGTTGTCAAATAGTAGAAAATCGGTCTGATTATCACCAACAGTTTGAGTCCATGGATGTTGAATACTCAATTCTTGTAGAGTTTGTGGTTCTTTTGGTCTATGAGCTGCCCTGACTCTTCGGAGGACTCTTTTTAGGGTGTCAGCTTCTGGTAATCTGGCTTTCACTTGGTCTGATGCTGTTGATGTTGCGAAAGTAACAATCTGGTTAGGTTTGTCATTTGTAGTTTTGGCTGTTGATTTCATTCCGTGTCTAGTGATTTCAATTTCGGCACCAACATTGTCAGATATATGATTATGAACTGTCTGTAAAGTGGCATCTTCATAATCCTTTGTAGTTTGTAAAATTGCCTTGCATCCAGAAGAAGTTCTTTTTACACAACGCCAAGTTATCTCGTTTTTCTGTTTGGCAACATGTTTGCACGTATACATAAATCCATCTAAACATAACTTCTGACCACCGCGCTTAGTAGTAATAATCTCCATTGTACTGTTAATATAAGTTGCCACTTGAATATTATTTTGAAATAAAGCTACAGTCCTCATAATGTCTTTATATATGTACCAGAACTTTTTCAGAAAAATTTACATATCAAACAAATATATTAATTCTATACTAGCAACTTTGATCTTTCTTAACAGTTTTTCAAACAAATTAATTAATCACATATTTCTTTAATTGAAATAGATGATTAAAGTGTGGTGTGATCTACAGATTCATTAGTGTTAAAAGACAAGAACAATGAAACTCTTTACACTTCTAATAATAGCAACATTAAATGCAAGAAAGTATCATTAATAAGCAATTAGTCAATCAAACTGTTTGTCAATCAAAAGACAAAACTTGAAAATTGAAGATAATTTAAAAACATTAAATTGTTGATGTTTTCCTTTACTTCAAAGGAATAAATAAAACTGTAAAACTCTAAAATTTATTACCAAATTTCAACAAAAGTTCAACAAAAGTCTAAACAATTGATCAAATAAAAAAAAAAAAAATTTTTAGCTTTATTTTACATAAAAAGTACATATAAAATTATTTTGGCCAAAACGTCCATTTTTTCACTATATGTGGCCAAAACGTCCGTGGCCAAAACGTCCTGGCCAAAACGTCCGTGGCCAAAACGTCCAACATTCGTTTATAAGATATTATGATATGGAAGAAAGAAATGCCCACAAATCAAAATTGTACAGAACTGATATAAATCAGAATTTGGTCAAAATGCATGCAAGTTGTCAAAGAGTGAATTGTCAAAGAGAGGTAGTGTATGGCATAAAAAGCTTTACACTGGTTTACTGTCACAAACAAACATTACAGTGTAAAGGGGTGAGATATGCAATTGTTATGTAACCATTTCCTGTATTGTTTCAAATGGTCAGTGATGGATTAACATTTATGACCATGACTAGGGGAAGCCAGATACTGACCTCTCCCTTAACCATATAAAGCCTAGATCTAGGTTCCCATACCAAAAGAAATAGTGATTGAAAATGATGTTTGCTATTCAAAGAATGAATATAAACACTTATATAAGTTAACATCATTTGAACAATCCAGACTTTGTAACTTGCAAAATTTATGTTATGAATTTGAATGAACATGTAAATTTGTTGCCTTTGAAACATTGTGGAAAAAGGAGAAAATGTTAGCAATTTCTCCTTTTCCCACAATGTTTTCCATCCTTTCCAAATCAAGTTTCATTTCAATTTTTGGTTCACAATTCTTTTGTCTGCAAATGCTTTCAATTTGGACTAGCCTAAAATGTTTGTGTTTGGTGAAGAGTCAGCTGACACTCCGTTTTTTACAACCCCGAGTTAGAAGCCTTTTGAAAACATTGTGGAAAAGGAAGAAAATGCTGAAACACTTGAAAGTTAACATCATTTGAACAATCCAGACTTAGTTATTTGCAAAATTTATGTTATGAAATTGGATGAATGTGATGTTTTTGCCTTTGAAAACATAGTGAGAAAAAGAAAAAATGCCAAGATTTTCTCCTTTTCCCAAATTTTTTTTCATCCTTTCCAAATCAAATTTCATTTCAACTTTTTTGATTCCCATTTTTTTTTTTTTTTTTTTGTCATCTGCAAATGTAAGCTTTCAATTTGGACTGGCACAAAATTTTGGCGTTTCCTAAAGGGTTAATTAACCCTTTACCAAACAATCCCTGGTTTTTACAACCCTGAGATGGAAGCCTTTTCAAAACATTGTGGGAAAAGGAGAAAGTGATGGTAACCAACATTTTCTCCTTATTCTACAATGCTTTCTATCCTGGTGGAAACACATTTCGATTTTTCAGCTAGGTTTAGAATCTACTTTGTTGCCTGCAAGTGCTTTTAATTTGGACCAGTCTAAAATTTTGCCTTTTGGTAAAAGGTTAAATGTTGAAAACATTTGGGAAAAAAAGGGAGAAAACGGCACCAATTTATCCTTTGTCCGGAATGTAGTTCTAGAAAGGGATAAAATATTACGAAAAACAATTAAAGGGATTACTTACCTCATGTTTGATTTTCTTTTTGGAGATTGTCATTGCGGAATGTCTGTCTTTTGGTTTATGGCCGATCTTCTTTCGACCCGGAGTTTCGAACAATGTCGGCACAGCATCAGGTTTTAACCGCAGCCTAAAATTCTTGTAACCAACTTCTTTTGCGAATTTTGGACTTATTAAGAACTGACTGTCCTCGAAGTGTTTCAAACACAATTTGGAATGAACCGATGGCACAAAATCCGTCGTTACTGTCCGGCCCCGGTTTAAACCTTGAATCCATAGTTTCCTCCTTTTTAATTCCTTCGGAAATTTGAACATACTAATTCTATGTGTTCCCGATTCGACGTTGCAGCCATAGGCTGCACAATTTACCATTTTTTCGGCTGAATTCTTTGTTAATACTCAGATATATGCGTATAATCATCAGCGTTCCTACTAATTTCTACTGACTGTAAACACAGGCTTACGCGACTATGACGTCACACAGGTACGGGAGATAAGCGAATCAGGGGAAGTCAGCCATGCACCATTTTTGGGGCCGTACGTCAGCGTGACAATTCGAGCGTGATTTATGGCATGTTACAGGGTGGTATTTATGAAAATTGATTGACACGTGTTTACTAACATCATTTGCAGCTGATTGGAGCAAAAAAACAGTATGGTCAAAAAATCTTAGGATTTGCCCTTTAAGTAAAATTTTGATGTGTGGAATAAATGACAGTTTAGAGTCAAATAAAAGACCTAAAAATTTGAATTCAAGATCGACTTCAATTTGTACCCCATCTAATGTAAGTTCAGGATCTAAGCATTGATTGTTTGAAGGACAAGTTTACGCTCTCTCAGCCTCTGAAATCGGGAGAGCTTGTTTGGAGTAGTGTCTCGAAGTGGAGAGAATACAACGATACTAGGTACAAAATCTGGATAATTTGGATCATTGACTGGGGCTCCTAAAAAATGAAAAATAGTACAAAATTCTTTAACAAATTAAAAATGATGCCAAAGTTCCTTTCAGATATCCTCGTATGTTACATCACAGGAATTTAAAACAAGAAAGATAAATACATGTACTCTGAAGTGTAATGTTACTGGGCTCATAACATTAATAATAATATGTGTAGATTTCCCTCAAACTGCATTATAGTTAATCAACAACACAAGATGTGACAGTTAACTATCTAATATACAAGAAGTAAAGGAACAGTTTAACGATACACAATAATCTACATAGGCCTAATGACTGAAGGGAAAAACAAGGGCTCTGTCCAGTGAGGGTTAATATAGCCGAGTTTCACTGCAGGCTAGGTGTACCTATTTTTAGACTCAATCATAATGTTACATCTCCCTCCTTTTGAAAACAAATACATGAATAGCATTGTGGGATTTTGGTACAGAAGAGTAAGGTGCTCGGTCAGTTACTAATTTGTCTTGACAGCTGGTATTTAACAAGAATTTTCAGTCCGTGAGAAATACTATCATTATCAGGGTGTTCCCAGCATTCCGGATTCATGGTAATTGAAAGATTAATTTTGTACCAGATACTGCAATAGAACATGAGACAACTATTTACCAAATTTACATAACCCATTCACCCAAACTTTCTTTAACAGTACAACTTATCTTTCTATGTCCTTACTTTTGCCACACCGGATCATTCAAATACTTGTTTGGTTTAACAGTTGTGCCAGATCTTGTCACATATACATCAGGGAGTTGCTGGTTTGATCCTGAACCGTTTTTGTTCGAATTTTCAGGCAACTGTTCTGCCGAATTATGCTCATTTTCACTTGAACTAGCCAAATATTGAAAATGATCGGATTGTGATTTTTCATTTTTATCTTTATTTTTGAACAGAAATTTTCTGTTTCGACGATAAATTCCACCGTCGTCTGTATGTCAATTATATTACCTGGCTTCCATTGCTTATCAAATTGCGCATGCACACGATTACCAACTTCAAGGGGTTTCAAGGCTTTTGACTGTCAAAGTACTTTTTCTGTCTTTCATGACAGTTTTGAAGCTTTCTGCGAACTTCCTTCACATGGATTGCTTGCGGCAATAACAAGGTGTTAGCTGTTGGCAGTGTCGTTCGCAACCGTCTGTTCATCAACAATTGTGATGAAGAATAACCACATTTTAATGGTGTTGTCCTGTATTCAAGAATAGCCATGTTTCGATCTTTTCTACTTTCTTTGGCTTTTTTGAATATGCGTTTGACAGTTTGAACAGTTTTTTCAACAAGGCCATCACTTTGACTATATAACGGGCTGCTTGTTACATGTTCAAAATTCCAGTCTCGAGCGAATTTTTTGAAACTTTCGCTTAAAAAGTACATTGCATTGTCTAAAATTACCTTCTGAGGAATTCCAAATCTTGAAAATGTAATTTTGAGCTTTTTGATGATTGACACACTTTTATTGTCTGTCAGCAAATCTGCTTCTAAATATCTGCTGAAGTAATCAACAGTGATTAAGTAATCATCATTGTCAAAAGTCATGAGGTCAATACCTATTACCTGCCATGGTAATTCTGGTATTTCATGATATTTCAGTGGTTCCTTTGTGTTTGAGTTTCTATGCTTTAAACAAATATCACATGTCAGTACATGGTCAGTTATGTCCGACGTCATTTTGGGCCAAAACATTACATCTTTTGCCCTACTTAAACATTTTTCTACACCCATGTGACCAGTATGTAGAATTTCCAACATTTCTTTTCTGAGTTCCCTCGGAATAACAATTTTCTGGTCACGAAAAATGATATTTTTCGATACTGATAGCTCATCCCTATGGTTCCAAAACTCAAGAATATTGGAAGGGCAGTCTGATCTCATCTCAGGCCATCGACTCAGAATAACTTTTGTCAGAGTTTGACACTGAGGGTCATTGCTTGTCATACGTCTAACTTGCTCAAGTTTTCTGTCACTAATAGCTACGTATATGTATAGTAGACAATACATTATGGATATGCAAATCTATATTCTCCGATGATTCGGGGTTTGTATCTTGTAGATACTTTCGAGATAACAGATCTCCTACAGGTATGTCCTTACCTGGTACATAGTGTACATCTAGGTCATATTTCTGCAATTCAAGCAACATCCTTTGTAGCCTTGGAGTAGCATTGCACAAAGATTTTTTCATAATTGAACTCACTGGTTTGTGATCAGACTCAACTGTGACCTTTTTTCCATAAATGTATTGATGAAAACGTCTGCATGAAAATAAAATAGCAAGCATTTCTTTTTCTATTTGGGCGTAATTTGTTTCGGCTGGTGTTAGGCTTTTTGAAGCATAAACAACTGGTTTACCTTTTTGCAAAAGAACGCTTCCTAACCCATTTTTCGACGCGTCACACTGAATTGTGATTAGTTCATTTGGATCAAAGAATGCAAGAACCGGTGCTGAACACAGAATTGTTTTTACTTCTTGGAATGCATTTTCTTGTGGTTCATTCAATTCAAATTCTACATCTTTCTTTAAGAGTTCTCTTAAAGGATTTGTGACTGATGCAAGATTAGGCGCGAATTTTGTCATGTATGTCACCATTCATAAATATGTCTCAAGTTCTGCTCTGCTTTTGGGAGCGTCCATTTCTGAAACAGCAGAAATTTTTTTCTGGTCTGGTTTTATACCTTGATCGGACAAGATGTGTCCAAAGTATGAAACTTGTGTCGTACAAATGACACATTTTTCAGGATTGAATTTAATTCCTTTTTGTCTTGCTCTTTTCAGTACTTGTCGCAAGTTTTGGTCATATTCATCTTTTGTTCTACCCCAGATTACTAGGTCGTCTACTATTCCAGTAACGCCAGGTAATCCCTCAAAAGCTTGGTCTAGCTTTTGTTGAAATATATCTTGGGAACAATTTAAACCAAATGCTAGTCGCTTAAATCTCCAACGATCAAATGGTGTGTTAAATGTAGTATAGTACGAAGAATGTTCGTCTAATTGTACACTCCAGTAACCGCTAGTGGCATCAAGAACTGTGAAATACTTGGCATTGGCTAATTGTGCCGTAACTTCTTCAAACTTTCTCATAGGATAATGAGGTCTACGAATTGCATTGCATAGAGCTTTCGGGTCTAAGCAAATGCGCAACTGTTTTGTCTTGGGCTTTTCAACAATCACTATATTGTTTACCCAACTTGTAGGTTTCGTAACCTTTGCAATGATGCCATGTTTTTCCATACGTTCGAGTTCCTGTTGTAATTTTTCTTTTAGTGCAACAGGCACTCTTCTCGGGGGATTTATTACTGGTATACTGTCTGGCTTCAAATGCAGTTTAAGTTTTCCCTTCATTAAACCTATTCCATGAAAAACATCTTTGAATTCGTCAAGAAATTCAGTTTTTTGGTCTGTCATGTCTATGGAAACGGTTTCATTATCGACCGAATAGACTAATTTGATCAATTCAAGATCAACAGATGCCTTAAAAGATAGCAGTGCTGTTTATTTTGTATCAACAATGTAGAACATTTCAGTCAAGGATTTACCTTTGTACTGGATGGGCAATTGCAGCATACCTTTTACTTTCAAAAGATCCCCTGTACAGGACGATAGTGTGCCTTTTGGAGTTTTCAGTTTGGTTTTTACTTTCAAAAATTTGAATTGATCTTCCGGAAAAATGTTTACTTGGCTACCAGTGTCTATCTTGAAAGTGATAGGCGTTTTGTTCTGACCAACTAAGATTGTGGCAAAAGCTTGGTCATTAGAATGAAAAGATGTACTTACCATATCAATTTCAAAATCAGTATCATTTTCTTCTATATTCACTTCAATCACACACTTAGTCCTACACATTTTCTTAAAATGGTCTAGTTTCCCACATTTTCTGCATTTTTGTCCTTTGGCCGGACATTGTTTATGTTCATGTAAGTATCCACATCTGGAACAAGTCTGTCTGTTCTGTTTCGATTGTTCTTCAGCTCTGTCGGAATGAGACTGTCCTTTGGCTCCAGATTGTTTCGTCTTTTTTCTTCGCTGTTTTGATTGTTTTACGGCATAGACCTCCTCCTTGGCCATTAATTTCATTTGTTCTTTTGCGTATTCAAAATTCTGATAAATTTCAATAGCCATTGGAAGTGTCAATGCTTCACCTTTTTCGATTAATTTTTCTCTAATTTTATTCGAGTTTGTCCCAAATACGATTCTGTCTCTAATCATCTCATTTTCGTTAGTGAAATTGCAATCCTTTGCCTTCAATTTTAGGCGTGTAACAAACGAGTCCACTGTTTCATCTTTCTGAGTTTCATTGTAAAACTGATATCTTGCAAATACTGGGTTTAACGTCGGTCTCGCATAATTTCGAAATCTTGTATAGAATGTTTCCAGTAATTTGTTTTCATCATCACTAATGTCCGTCCATGTGTGCCTAATGTCACGACCTTCGTCTCCAATCCATAATAAAAAATATGATACTTTTTCACGTTCTTCTTTTCCACTAAGTGGTCCAGTAAAAATTAGTTCACAATGTCTGATGAATTTTTCCAGTTGTTCTGGTAGATTAGAATCGTTCCAGTTCATAAATGCTGGTTTAATGCCTTCCATTTTAACAATTTCTTAAGAATAAAAGTTAGCAAATATTAGTCCAATGTCATGTGTTTTTTTTTTTTTTTTTTTTTTTGTTTTACTTCTGACACCATGTGATGTTACTGGGCTCATAACATTAATAATAATATATATGTAGAGTTCAATCAAACTGCATTATAGTTAATCAACAACACAAGATGTGACGGTTAACTATTTAATATACAAGAAGTAAAGGAACAGTTTAACGGTACACAATAATCTACATAGGCCTAATGACTGAAGGGGAAAACAAGGGCTCTGTCCAGTGAGGGTTAATATAGCTGAGTTTCACTGCAGGCTAGGTGTACGTATTTTTAGACTCATTCATAATGTTACAGTAGAACTTGCATTAAATGTACAGAGGTGGGGGGGGGGGGGCATTACTCATCTGCCACCTTGCCCTGACATTACCAAAATCTACGCCATGAAAATTGTCTTCTAGATCCATCATTACGGATTTTTTTTTCCGTGACATTGACCAGTTTGATTAATGAATACTCTTAAGAAAGAAAAGGGTAAAATTCTAATAACTGAATTAGTGAATACACAACCACACGTACCCTACACCGTCGACAGTCGACATGTCATTAGCAGTGCTTCCATAAGTCTACAGATTTGCAAAAATGTTTACTAATAAAAAATAATTAATAGAAAGAATAAAAACAAGCATTGACTATTACCAGAAATGAAGTGTTTGCTGCAAATACTATGATCTTTCGGTTCCCAATCTCTTTTCTTATCTTCCAAGTCAACCCGCTTCGTGGCTGCTATCCATCGCTTTCTTCTCTGTAGCACTGTTTCCTTACTTGGAAACCGATAAAATCTAATACCAGAGGTTTTGTTGTGCCGATTCGTACAGCCCGGGGCACAACAACTTGTCACCATTGTTACGACTGTCAAAAAAATCTACAGGCTCTACTAATTCTATGTAAAAAAATGGCCACTTTTTGCCTACCGCGACTCCTGGATGCAAACGTCACGTGATTTGTGAGTTCACTCTCAATTCGCCCATTCTCAATAAAATGGAACATTCGGGGGAAGAAAAATCGAAAAAATGACATCTGCAAATTTAAGAAATATATATCCTCTTTCAAAGATAAATCTATGTAGAATTATTTCCCAAAATACCGCGAACATCATCAACTCTATTTCGGAAAAAAATATGATTTACTCGAGGTATCCTTTTTCTGTAGGTAACGTATGTTTCTTTGGCTACTTATGTATTTCTTTTGTAAAAGTACTGAACATGTTCCATGACTATAGAGATAGAGACCTCTTTTCCTTACGAAAACGACTCTGATGACACAAAAATGATACAGATGAACAAAGAACTTCACTTTTTCATCTGAAGTAGTTAACAGTCTACACTAACTTTTTTTTCAAAACTGAAAAATATTGTCAAACTTACTTTTCAGTCATTTCTAACTATACTATTGGCATCTAATCTTTCATTCCTAATTAGAACTACAACTTTAATACCAACTTTAAACATATAAAAACTGCAATAAAAATTCTCAACTATGTTATTTATCAGACTATTGATTATAATGCAATACTGAACAGACGCTACATGGTAACGTAAGTTTCAAACAAATATCCAAAAGTGTTTAAAAGTTCTTTTTTTTGTAATCAAACTCGCAAATGTCACTAACTGTTTCAAATTTTGATATTCCAAGGGTTTTAATTCCATTTTTGCATGGAACAGATATAATATCGTGTGCTCGCTTACAAAAAGCGGGCTATCGAATTAAAGGTGGGTATTTAGAATTTTCACATCACACCAACTTAAAAAATATATATCTCACTGAAATTCATATGAAAAAATAATACAAATCATCAACAATTAAGATCCATTAAATTACAAAAAAAAAAAAAAAAAAAATGGTGTTTCCTTAAAAGGCTACGTAGCCTCTTAAGGTTTTTCAGATTTCGCGCCAAAAATCAATAAAGCGTTTTGGGAATGCCAAGTGACTGGCACGTGACTCATAACGCTTAAATTCCATTACATAACAATCATGTAATAATTATTTTTAATAATGTTTTCTTCGGACGCTATATTTGAAACTTCGTCTGTGTATTCCTGTATGTAAATGAGCGAATTGATAATCTAAAAATAGAACCTGTCTGCCGTCGGTGTCGACCTGGGCTGTATTAAATCTGTAATTTCTCGTGACGTTGGACGGTGTTCGACTACTGGGTTTTTATGAATGAAAATTAAAAGGCTTTGGGAGCATAAGGATAATTTTTTTGCGTTTTTGTACAGTTTTCGTCCCAAAATCTGAAGGGCCACCTTTAATAAGATAACGCATGTTCAGAAAAAACAAACATCGAAAGGGTAGCTTGTGTCAACTGTCAATAGAAATAACATCGAGTTGACCTTAGCAATAAATGAAAAAGTAAGGAATATGTAGTAACGTATGTTTCAAATGATTTACAGATGTTTTGGCAACAGACGAGTTCGGTAACATAGACTTACAGAGTAAATCAATTGGATGTTTCGGTAACAAAGCAATTATATAGTGTTTATGTATCGTGACGTTCTTTACACCCAACGCATGGCTTTATTTTATTCAAACCTTCGTTTTTAAAACCTTAATTTGTAATTTCCACTATGTTTTATAAATAGGTTTTGTTATGAACCTCATTCCATGCTGTATGTATTGGCCATGCGGATTGCCTATCTATCAAGCGAAATGGGTGGAAAGTGAAAAAAATAAAGGATTTGAACCTATCTATCAAGGAATAAATTGTTGAAAAGTGCAAAAGTAAAAAGTTTGAACAAAACAAAGCAATACATTAGGTGTAAAGAACGTCACAGAACAAAAACATAACATAATTGTTTTGTTACCGAAACATCCAATCGATTTACTCTATAATTCTATGTTACCGAACTCGTTTGTTACCGAAACATGTCAGCCTTTCAAATTTATCTCGGTAATTGAAAAAGCTCCTCTATCTTATCTATGTCACCCTTTTCTAGTTTATACATTCTTTTTGATTTCCCAGAAGCTACTGGGGGGTTTACTTTACAAATGATATGTGATTTTTTTCGCCATACACTATCCTCCTTACTTGGCCACTGAAAAAACCCTTTCCTTCTTTGCATGAAAGTAACATTGAAGTCAAAACCGTCGCTGTCATTATCTACCTCTAGAACTACCAGCTCCCTTCATAGTTGACAGCAATGAAATCTCCTGTAACATATGATTCGATTGAAGACGGAGTTTCATTGTCGGTTATTTCAATGCTTTGCCTTTTGTTTTCAATTACATTCCAAGAGCCACAAATTTCACCAGTGACACACTTTTCGCAGTAACAGGACAAACTGCGCGTGCAAAGTTTGCCATTCGAGTTTGATCTGACTGCGTGAAGCTGAAGTGTTCCCTTTACTGGTGTTAATTTTACATTCTGTAGAGAGTTGGTCTTCACTTCACAATCCGCTTTGTTGACGAATAGGAAAGTCACGCTTTTTATGTTTGAATTACTCGCCCAGGTCATAAAATCTTCTGCATCCTGTATTCTGCACTTTCCTGAACGTACTGCCTCATCTGCAAGGCGCTTCACAGTCCCTCCAAACCATCACAAACGTTTTTCCCCTGGCCGCTTTCATAATAGTTCCACGTCGCTGGGCAACCGAAGAGGTCTTCATGGTTAATAACTGCATCGAATATAAAGCGGTTCCTGTACTGTGAAGTTGGGCTGTCTGTCCAGTAGTGTACATATTGTATCTCGGTACAGTCAGGTAAGTTAATCATCTTAAACAGCTTCTCTATTATAGCCAATACTGTCCCGGCCGAATGTGACATGGTATCGGAAACAGCAACATAACTTTTATGCTGGAGTTTTCCTTCATCATCTTTGAAGTATATAACCATGGGGTGAAGGGTTACTGGTGTTGCATTCCAATATGAAGACTGTATTTCGTCTGCTGTTTTGCATGAATAATTCTCCGCGAAGTCCATATGTATAACTATTTCATTGTGAGGAAGTGCTTCTTTAAGCACACGAGTTTGTTTATATTGATTCCTCATAACTTCATAATGTATTTTAAACGTGGATACTTCTTTCAGCCATTCTTCATAGAACGCATGTCTATCTGCAGTTTCACTGACTATCTTCATCTTCTTTTTCTGGTTTTCTAGTGTTACTCTTTTCCATCGAGAGTATACAACAACTTGCGGTAGCATGTTTTTCTCAAAGTGCACTTCTTTTTGAATGAACGTCTCTGGATTCTGAGGGACTTCAATGCCAATTTTCTTCATCATTTGCAATTTCAGTGACATATTTTGATGTTTGGTGCAAAGACAGACATTTCTACTGAGACAGCTGGTTAGGAGGATATTTTTCGGTCGCATTCTGCAAAAGGTTGCTAAGGATAATTTGCTCTCATGGTTTTCAGCAAGATACTTTTGGTGAAGGTTAGCCATATAGTCGGTAAGGATGTGTGTTTGTAGCTTTCCGTCGGAAGTTTTTGTCGCATCTTTCTTCCCTGGGCCTGTATTCACCAACCATTCTTAAGAACGTTCTTGGTCTTATTCTCCAGAATTTTCTACATTTGTAAGTAACACAACTTCTGATTGGCTAAACCATTCGGTTTAGCCAATCAGAAGTTGTGTCACTTACAAATTTGGAAAACCGTGGAGAATAAGACTAAGAATATTCTCAAGAATGGTTGGTGAATACGGGCCCTGGTTGTACTCTACTGTTATCTTCTCTTTCAAAAAATCTTTCAACACTATCTTTCATCTGCGCCATCTTTCTTCGCCTTCTTATCTTTTCAAAGTCTATACCATCTTTTATAGCTCTTGCCAGTTTATGTCTGTTGATTTTAAGTTCTCTCGAAACTTTTGAGATACACTGGTATTTCTTAATCACTCCACTTGCAGCAGAACGATACAATCTATTTCTCTTACTTATATCCGCCTGACTTGACTGATCCCTCATGTGATGTAAAATTATATTTCCAAATAATAACTGCTTTCTTATATCGTTATTCTTAATACGATTCGACTTCATAAACATCGCAGTTTTTCTTCTCGGTGTGAGATCATTTTTTGGTTTTGATAGCCTTTGAAGTTTTCGTTGCAGCGTTTTGACTTTCCTCCTGGCCAGAATATTTTCTTTATGTAACTGTTTCAGCTTTGCTTTTGTCTCAAAAAGAGCTTTTGACACACGCTTTTTGGGCCCATGTCTGCGATTTGGAATCTTGACTATTAGTCGTCCAAATCCGGAATCCTGACCACTATATCCGCTGGTACTTGGGGCAGTATTTTCATCTTGACTTCTACTTTCATCTTGCTCTCGGCTTAATTTCAGAGCTTCTCTGTGTTTTTGAACCCGCTTATTTATGCTTTCATTTCTCTTCGCGCGTTCTGATGAAGACAGTTTAGACACAGTACATCTTTTGCCTTCTACGCTCTTTCAACAGATAAGCTTCGCCTTCTTCATTCTTCTTTCGCTCTCGGTACCGTTTTTGTATCTCGGCTCGTGACGGGGGCATCCTGAAACATACGTTACAAAACATACTTAAATAGAAGCTTTCTTTTTCTCAATAGATATTTCTTGGTTTATGATATTGTCTTGAATTAACAATATTTCTAACAAATAACATAATGTGTTTGACTTTCAATTGAAAAACTAATATCATGTTGAGCTTCTTACGAACAGAGTCCGTAACAAAGAAACAAAGGAATAAATGCATGGCGGAAATAAGGGTCCGAGCGGGATTCGAACCCCGGAACTCCCGGACGCAAGACCAATACCCTAACCACTGAGCCAAAGAGATATCTCTCTGACGCAGTAGCCAGGTATTGTATTTAAATCGGGAGAATGCCATGCAGGAAGGAGTGGTCTCCCGTAACAAGCTAAAGTAGTTTTCATATGTGAATTTTAGGACAAGAGATATATTTTTTTTTCCTACTGGAAAAATAATTTTTCAGTGTAAGTAAAACTTTTTTAAAACGGTTGAATATATATCTATACAATTATTTGTGCATCGCTTTCCCGACAAAAGTAAGTAACTAGAACTTAGAATAGAATGTTTTCCATGTGAAACATACGTTACGTATTGTAACGTATGTTTCAGTGTGTTTGGAAGTCTTACATAAAGTACGAAAAATAATGAGTTCGAATTCATTGCGTTCTGGAAAATATACATCAACTACTTAAAGTAAAAAAACATCGGACACACATAAACAATAAAAAAAATAGCCTTTAAGAGCTACCTCACCTGATTTATACAATTCCGAGACGAAATTCACATCAATAGCAAGACCCAACCTTTTTCAAGAGCGGAACATGTCAGAAGCGCTGATGGTGACGTCATATGACGTCATCAGAAGAAAAGGAATGACGAAGTTATCTATATGACGAGTTCTCTGTCGTCTTTTTTTACAGTCACGTATGTTTCGTCACGTATGTTTCATTCAGACTTTGACTGTGTTATGACGACGTCTTGTTTCACATGTTAATCCAATTTTTATGTGTATAGAAATATTCTTTACAGAGGTGCATGTGAGTGCTTGACAGCTATATTGCTTAAATAGTTTTGCATAAAACCATGGTAACGTTTGTTTCAATTTGATATGAAAAAAAAGGTCCTTCAAGTAAATGCTAACTTTTCTCGAAATTACATTTCTTGAAATGAAGCCTGAAATTAATTTCTTGACTGTAATTACATGTATATACTGCGTTTTTAAAACGTGTAATTTGAAGTATAATCCTTATTGTAACTTGATGCGGAGGTAGGCGCTACATCTGATTACAGACAATATTTATTTTTAAAAATTTGGCGACTTTAAATAAAAACGAATCAAATCGACAAGGTAAAGGTAAATATGAATATGGGCGTAATTTTACAAACCTGAAATAACAACCTTTGCTACAGACAAAATGTAATTTAGTATTTAAAGGGCCATGAAACCAGATATCGAAATGCAAAAAATTTAGAAAATGTTCGAATTCGGCAGTAAACTTGATTTTGTTGGGATGGACGAAGTTATCTTAGTATAATGTGAAAGATTGGGGTTAGAAATCAAGACAAGCAAACCCTTTTTCGTAGGAATTCCCTTAATTTTTTCAAAAGCGTCACGACGCTTTTCATTCTAAATCAGAAGCACGCACCTGAATATTCGCGCATGCGTAAACGAATAACAACAACCAGGAAGCCATCTTTAACAACGCGGAAGTGCGTCCGAGGAAACGCGAAAGTGCCAAAAAAACGTACGTTGATTGAAAGACACAGGAGATATGTTAAAACACATCAACCTATCGGACCAGGTCGAACAATGGCAAGGACTTATGGATATCATAGGTGTAGAGAGCGATCGTGACCCGGCAAAATACCTGATTGATTCGTAAGTATTGAAAGAATTCGCATTGGAGGGGGGGTCTCAAAAGTGTCAACCAAGAAAAGCATTCATACATCATGCATTTCAAAATGCAGTTACGCGGAAAAATACACTCGCTATGTGACTTGCTTTCGTCATTTACATATTTCCTCACGCACAGGAATTATGATGTGGTTTAAATCTTGTAGAACGAATAAAAAGATCAGGTTGGGCTTACGTGCAGGCTGATCTTGCTATGTGGACGTTCAGCTTGTCTAGATTCACTTACAATTTCCATCAATCCATCTATTTAGTTTGAAAAGGCACCAGGAATGGATCTACTTTAACCCATTACCACACAATTCCTACTTTTGATGCCCCTGAGAAAGGAGCCTTTAGAAAACATTGTGGGAAAAGGAGAAAATGCTGGTAACCAGCATTTTCTCCTTTTCCCACAATGTTTTCTACCCTTCACAAAACAAATTTCAAATTTTCAGTCACTTTTATTTTGTCGTCTGCAAATTCTTTCAATTTAGACCAGTCTAAAATATTGTCGTTTGGTAATGGGTTAAAAAAATATTGTTCTGGGTCAAACTGAAAGCAATTGTAGACAACAAATTCACACATTTCAAACAATAATTTGTGCTTTTGATATGGTTAGAAGTGTTGTGAAAAATGGAGAAAGTGCTGATAACCATTATTTTCTCTTTTACCCACAATGTTTTCAATTTTTTCTAGTGTTCAGGGTCATTAACTCAGTGTGGTAAGAAGTAACCAGTACAAGGCTAGTGCTCTAATGAATACTTAGCATTCATCTCTGAGCTGCACAGGACTGTGTGATTAATTGGTACACTGATGACTAGAGAATTCCTCAATGCTTTACAGATAAATACCACCCTCACGGCCCCTCTCCCCTGAACACTTCTTACTTCACTGTGCTTATAACAAATTTGATTTTGGCTATGCCATTGGATCTCTATTTAAAAGAGTTTGACAGAAATATTAATTCTTATCTTATTGCACTGAAACAGGTACTTGGAAAGTCAAACACCACCCTCTTTGGCAGGTGTCATTTTTGAAAGCCCAGTGAAGAGGCAACAGATTGAAAAACAAAAGGTGTCAACACCAATAGTGGGATCGAAACGCCTGCCATCGGATCCACAGATCTCCTCTGTAACAGAGTGGAGTGATTCTCATGAAGAGAAAAGTGTAGAGTAAGTAAGAATATAACTGAGAGAATGCATTACCACACAACCCTACATGTAACAACCCACAGGAAAAATGAGTTTAAAAACCTTGTTGGAGAAAGAGAAAATGATGGCAGACGGCATGTTCTCCTTTTCAAATAATTTCTTCCACTCTAACAAGAAGAAATTTCCAGTATTTTTTGCTTTGCATTTTTTTTCAGTTTGGACAAACCTAAAATTTAGTCATTTGGTAAAGAGTATTATTGATTAAGCCTTTACCAAAAAATTCCTGGTTTTCACAACCCTGGGATAGAAGCCTAATTAAAACATTATGGGAAAAGGAGAAAATGCTGGTTACCAGCATTTTTTCCTTTTCTGACAAAGTTTTTTATCCTGCTGGAAACAAATTTCCTTTCTGAGTTACACATACATGTATTTTGTCGTCTTAAGTGCTTTCAGTTTGTTCAAGTCTTAACTACTGTCGTTTGGTACAATGTTAATTTGTCATATGTTAAAGGGTGAATGTTCTGGAGCACCAGTTTTTAGAAACCAATGACAGAAGTCACAAATTAGGCTACTGTGCATGGTATTTTTTATGTTTTGATAGATTGATGAATCGAAAAATGCACGTTAGGGGGCTATTTTTTAAGAAAGGGAGGAATTGCATGATCAAAAGCTGCCTGCTACACAGGTTTAAAGTCCTTTTTATTTTGTAATGTATAATTTGATTGTTTGCAATATTGAGTGTAATGGCAATGAGGACAAAAATAGAAGAAAAAAATTTTATGATGTAATGAAAAAGAAATAAGTATCTTTGCCCAGTACCGCACATCTCTACTTTTGACGACCCTGACAAAGAAGCCTTTTGAAAACATTGTGGGAAAAGAAGAAAATGCTGGTAACCACAATGTTTTCTACCCTTTACAAAACAAATTTCATATTTTCAGTCACTTTCACATGTTGTCTGCAAATGCTTTCGATTTGGACAAGCCTAAAATATTGGTGTTTGGTAATGAGTTAATTCTTTACCACACAACAAAATTTTAGACCCATCCAAATTTAAAGCATTTGCTGACAACACTTTCAATTTGGCTAAAATAGCAAAATTTGTTTTTTTAAAAGAGAAGAAAACGTTGTGTGAAAAAGAGAAAATGCTTGGTACCTTTCTAAAAGGTGTGAGTTACTTCTCTGTTAGACCTATCAATGAGCCAAAGAAATATGTCTATTTTCCAGAGCTGCTCACTACGATTGCAATGGGGTATGTGACAGGAGAAAACAGCAACTTGAAAGGTTCAGACGGACACACGTCAACCAAAGAGAATCGCCTAACTATTGCATCGCAACAACCACAAACTACAGAATTAAGAAAAAAGCAAAGGGAAAAGTTATTCTGGATGACTGACTGGGTTGATTATTATACTGGAAATGGACAGGACTTTATATTACTGGGAGTGGTACAGTTTTCTTAGACATTAGACTTCTACATCATACATATTTGTCATTTGAAGCAGAGGCCTGGTAGCTTAGTTGTTAGCATACAGGACTTGAGAACAGGGTCATGAGTTTGATCCCTGGCTCGGCTAATTTTTTTACGAGAATTGATGATAGTTTTTTCAACAGGATTCATTCTTCTCCCACTGCCGACAATTGTTATGACAATAATTATGTGGGAAAGCAGCCAGTAGCTTGGAAAGAGTATTGCGCAGGGTACTGGTAAAAGAGGTGCCGGAAAGCATGGATAGGTAAATTGGCCACTGTGATATAACTGAAATAACGTTGAAAACAGTGTTAAACACCATACAATCGATTGTCATTTAAAGATCCAAATGGTCACGGGCAAACCCTATTCCATACAATATTACTTTGGATTTGTCCAAAATGAAAGCATTTGCAGACAACAACATAAACATGACTCAAAAACTGAATTTGTTAGTGGAAGGGTAAAGTCATTTTGGGATTAGAAGAAAATGCTGGTTACCAGTATTACCAGCATTTTATCCTTTTTTCACAATGCTTTCAGCAGAGTCTTCCTCAGGGTGTTTGATACTCAGGGTTGTACGGTGAAGGATTAAAAAGATTTCAGCAGGCTGCAGTTGAATCAAAGTAGGCAAATATCCTTATAGTCTAAGTATCTTTTGTTGTCCAATTCTGTTACAATGGTAAGCACTTGAGGATCTTCCTTTATTTGACCAATTTCACTCTTTACCAATATTCCAATGTTTAAATGGCCCTGAGGATGAAAGCTTTTGAAAACTTTATGAAAACCATTTTCTTCTTTTGACAAAGTTTTCTACTCTTTCCATTACTAATTTCAACAACATAAAAGCATCTTGTTTGTTATCTGCAAATGCTTCCGAAATTGGAAAAGTTTGAAACTTTGTTGTTTCAGTGGTTAACAGTTAAATCATCAGTATATTTTGATCATGGAAATTCCCCATCTGCTTCACCATTTTATTCACTTATTACTGTTTCAGCATTTGCACATTGTCAACTTACCAAACTTTGAAATATGAATTTCAAAAACTGCTGATGAATGAAATATGAATTTCAAAAACTGCTGATGAATGACAGAAATTTGTTTAACTCATTACCAAATAACAATTTTTTTGACTAGTCCAAATTGAAAGGAGTTGCAGACGACAAAACAAGTGTGTATCAAAATTGAAATCTGATTTGGAAAGGGTAGAAAACATTGTGGGAAAAGGAGAAAATGCTGGTTACCAGCATTTTCTCCTTTTCCCACAATGTTTTCAAAAGGCTTCTTTCCCAGAGTCGTTAAAAGTCGGTATTGTGTGGTAATGAGTTAACTAATTCATGTTCACTTAACTCATTACCAAATGACAATATTTTAGGCCTGTCCAAATCGAAAGCATTTGCAGACGTCAAAATAAAAGTGACTGAAAATTTGAAATTTGTTTTGTGAAGGGTAGAAAACATGCGGGAAAAGGAGAAAATGCTGGTTACCAGCATTTTCTCCTTTTCCTACTATGTTTTCTAAAGGCTTCTTTCTCAGGGGCGTCAAAAGTAGGGATTGTTGGTAATGGGTTAAAAAAGAAATCATTGCTGCTGAAGTAGATATTGTTGATTGGGAGCAACTTTTTGATTTGCAACAATGTTTTTTAACGAGGTTTGCTGACATAAAGACTTCACAAAACAAGCTTTTATTCTACCCTTAGGAAGAAAGGCTTCAACTGTTTACCAAGGCTCCACTGGCAATAATTTGGATTTGAACAAAATTGTAAGCAATGGCAGATTAATCAAAGTTTAAATTGTTTTCTGTCTTTCACTGAGAAGAAACATTTTGGGAAAAAGAGGAATGCGGGTTACTAGCATTTTCTTGCTTTCTCTCAATGCTTTCAAAAGTCGTCCTACTCAAGTTCATTCCACTGCTAACCCTGCATGATGCTAGAGTGGGAAAGCTTCCAGTAGCCTGGAATGTATATTGTAATGCAAAGAACTGGTTACAGAAACTCTGAAAATGTGTGGATAGGTGCACTGGTTGATGCAACATAACTTACATAAGGTTAAATACATGTGTGTGGTGTTAACAGACACACACACTCAAACAGAAAAAAACATAACTGCATTTATAGATTTTTTTTCTTTATTTCTCTAATTATAAATGGTATAGAAGCATATGTATTTTGTAGTCAGATGGATTAGAGTTGTTGGCAGACTTTTTACATTAGCTAGGTTAGTGTCATCCAATGTTCAAATCTGAACAGCAATTTTTAAAGCTTTATCAACAAGCCTGTTGTAAAGATCCTGATTAGGAAGGTTTTTTTTTAAGCATTCAGGAAAAAGGAGAAAATTTTGGTAGTTAGCATTATCATGTTTTTCCACAAACTTTTCTACCCACTGTGAACTCTTTACCAAATGACAAACTTTGGACAAGATCAATTGCAAGTATTTTCAGTTGAAATTAAATGTAGCTGAAATGATTACTTCTGTAAATAAATAATAGGGTGAAAAACATTGTGGGAAAAGAAGAAAATGCTGGTAATAAGCAGTATCTTGTTTTGCTAAAATGTTTTAGACCATCTGCCAAATATTGGACCAAATGAAACTGATTTTTTTTTTTTTTCAGATAACAAAATCAAAGTAACAGAAATCAATATATCTATGACAGGGTTATATTCATTGTTAAAAAAAGAGAAAAAGCTGGTAACCAGCATTATTTTGTTTCTTCACAATGTTTTCTACCCACTGTGAACTCTACCAAATGACAAAGTTTGGACAAGATCATACTGAAAGTATTTTCACATGACAAACTAGATCTAGCTGAAATGATAACTTCCATAAATAAATAATAGGGTCAAAGACATTGTGGGAAAAGAAGAAAATGCTGGTAACAAGCATTATCTTGTTTCGGGAAAATGTTTTATATCTACTTCCAAATCTTGGACAAGATCCAATTGAAAATGTTTTCAAATGACATAATCCATGTTACAAAAATGATTATATCCATGACTGGGTTAGAATCATTGTTAGAAAAGGAGAAAACCCTGGTAACCAGCATTTTTTTGTTTTTTCACAATGTTTTCTACCCACTGTAAACTCTTTACCAAATGACAAAGTTTGAACAAGATCAAATTGTAAGTATTTCCACATGACAAACTAAATGTTGCTGAAATGAATACTTCTGTAAGCAAATAATAGGGTCAAAGGTGGGAAAAGAAGAAAATGCTTGTAATAAGCAGTATCTTGTTTTAGTAAATTCTTTTAAACCTACTGCCAAATTTGGACCAGATCAAATTGAAAATGTTTTCAGTTGACAAAATCAGTGTAACAAAAATTAATATATCTATGACTGCATCAAAAGCATTGTTAGAAAAAGAGAATATGCTGGTAATCAGCATTATTTTTTTCACAATGTTTTGTACCCACTATGAACTCTTTACCAAATAACAAAGTTTGGAACAGACAAAATGCATTTTCAGATAACAGGAAAAAGAAGTGTAACTCAAATATTTATGTCAATGAAAAGGTCGAAAACATTGTGGGAAAAGATAAAATTACTGGTAAGCAGCATTATCTTGTTTTTCCACAATGTTTATTTATGTCAATGAAAAGGTAAAAAACATTGTGGGAAAAGAAAAAAATTACTGGTTAGCAGCATTATCTTGTTTTTCCACAATGCTTTTTTACCTTCTACGCACTCTAAAAAATCACAAAATTTTGGAGGGGAACAACTTGAAAGCTTGTTCGGATGACAAACTATATGTGGCTCAATGAATCATCTCTGTCTATGATTGGATCAAAGACATTGTGGGAAAAGGAAAAAATGCTGGTAACTAGCATTTTTTTGTTTTCAAACAAAGTTTTCCAAAGCTATCAAAGAAGGGTTATTAAAAGTCTGTTGGTTAAAGGTTGAGACGAGTTCCAAATTTTGTAACTTGTTTTTAACTCACTAGCAGACGAGTCACGACATTATTTTAGACTTGTCCAAATCAAAAGCATTTGCAGACGACAAAATATAAGTGACTGAAATTTTAAAATTGGTTTTGTGAATGGAAAAAAAACATGGTGGGAAAAGGAGAAAATGCTGGTTACCAGCATTTTCTCCTTTTCCCAAAATGTTTTCAAAAGGTTTCTATTACAGGAGCTTCAAAAGTAAAAATTGTATGGTAATGGGTAAATAGTTTGTCCTATACAGTTGCTTCTAGACTTGAATTTTTGTTTAGCCCTTCAGCTTCTATGACTGACTAAACGCTCTTTTGCAGACAGTGAAGATCAACATAAGACTGCATATAAACATGCTCTCTGACTTTGGATCTACACTATCTGATACAGCAGTTATTTCCTAGCAAAAAACACTTTGTAATCACAATGTTTCGGGTTATACTATTGGCGGAAAATCTTACTCTGTTTGTTTAGCATGTTAACCTTTTACCAATATTGACAAGATTTTTTTCTGGGCTAGATCAAAAGCATCTGTAGATGACAAAATTTGACTGTAGAAACTGAAATTTCTCCTTCGAAAGATAGAAAGCACTGTGGGAAAAGGAGAAAAAGCTGGTTATCAGCATTTTCTCCTTTTCCCAAAGTATTTTCAACAGCCTTCTCTGTAAGGGTTGTGAAGACTTGGGATACTTTGCTAAAGATTTAACACTTATGGAAGTTATGCAACTTTCTATGCTCTTGATTGCAAATGACAAGATTTGAATAAAATATAGGAATAGAGGCTTTTGCAAGTATTTATCATTTACTCCTACTGCCACAATCTCTTCAGTATTTTCCATCCATATTACATAAATCACATTCTTCCAAGGACATGGGAAAACAAACCCAAAACTAACTTTTTATTTATGAAAGAAAACTATATTTGCAATGCGCTTATTTTCCTAATAAATATTAGAAAATTATAATCGCAATGCATTTTTTTTTTTCACAAAATATGGTAAAAATAAATCCTTGCTGATTGAACGCATTACCACACTCATAAACTGTTTATATATAGCAAGCCGAAATCGTTTGTGTCTTCCACTTTTTATGGTGATGCGCAAATGCATAATCCCTCAATGTCTGCTGAATGTGTTGAGTCTGCATGTCCTCTAGCAAAAACCATTTTCTGAAAAAAAAAATTACAAAACTAAGTCTAAATATTGTATTTTTATATGGAAATCAACTGGCATACTCTGGTCAAGTCTAGCTATTCCCCGAAGATGTGAGCCTTTCTCCACAATCACTCATATTTAGAAAACAACATACCAAGACTTGTGACCAAACAAGAACAAAGCTGCAAGAGTATCATAATTTGTTTGTACATGTAATTCAAAAGAAGTACATGTAGCTTTGGGAATTTGAATCAAGGCCCTGCCAGATCTCCGGTAAGTTGTTAAAGTCTGTACAGCATAACTGATTTATGTCTTATACCGAAGAAAGTAGTGTGTAGTGCATGTTACTCAAACAACACAATTTTAGACTTGGCCAGATTGGAAGCATAAGTAACTAAAAAATTCAAATATGTGTTTGAAGATTGGAAGGGAAAGGAAATGCTGGTAACCAGCTTTTTCTCCTATTCCCATTATGTTTTCAAAAAACATCTTTCTCAGAGTTATCGAAACTCAGAACTTTGTAGTATATAGTAACCAGCCTTTTCTCCTTTTCCCATTATTTCTTTTAAAAAACATCTTTCTCAGGGTTATTGAAACTCCTAACTTTGTGGTAAATGGTTAACTCTTTACCAAACTACAAATATTTGGACTGGTCAAAATCGGAAGGATTTGCAGACCACAAATGTTACTGAAATGATGAGTTTTCTTTTGGATGGGGAAGAAAACGTTGCGGAAAACGTGGTTACCAGCATTTTCTCCTTTTTCCACAATATTTTCAAAAGCTTTCTCCTATAGGGTCGTTAAAACTCAGGATTGAGTGGTAATGGGTTAAACACATATATGGATATATAAGCTGGCCAACAAGTTATAAATAAGATGCTGTTCAAAACAGCTTTTATCTACAAAACTGAAATAAAATAAATAGTAAGAAACCTTTGTTTTATATGGTCTGATTTATCTTTGTTCCTTTGATTGAATGGATGATATTCTAAACAAATTTCGGTATGGTAAAAAACGTTGTGGGAAAAGGAGGGAATGCTGGTTACTAGCATTTTCTCCTTTTCCAACAATGTTTTCAAAAGGCTTTGATTCCTCTGTCATTGCTGACAGTTGTTTCCACAATGTTATGTGGGAAAATAGCGAGTGTCTTGGACAGGATTTTGTGCAAAGTACTCCTAAAATAAAAAGAAAATCCAGGAAAACAGGGATAGGTGCACTGGTCATAGATCTATAGCTTCAATTGTATTGAAAACATTATGTTAGGCCTTATACTGTTACAACAATCAATCTTTTCCTAGACTCTAGTACAGTGATTATAGTTAGGATAAAACATGGGTCTACCTAGTTTCAAATTGATACACTTTCAAGACTTTTACCAAAAACGAATTACCTAAGCATTGCTGCTTTAACCCCCCCCCCCCCAAAAAAAAAAATTACCTAGTTATTTTGAAGTTAATAACCATTATTGAAACATTTTATCTGTAATTTTGGTACCGTTGTGCAGCACTACGTATGTTTTTTACTGTATTAGAAATAAAAACATTGACACTAGATCGATTTCATCCTACATCTTCAGAAAAGAAAAGGAAAAAAGTTACCGTTTCAACATCTTCAAAAGTAAGACACAGTCTTGGATGTTTGCCTCTTCTACTTCTCCTCGTTTCTTGCATGGCCTCTTCTACCTAATAATTTATGTAATATAATGAGCTTTCATAAAAGTTTAGAATATATTAACCAATGTATTTCATAGGAATGCTAGATAACCCATTACCACGCAGGAAAATTTTAGACCTATCCAAATTGAAAGCATTTGCAGACGAAAATCTCAGAGTGGCTCAAATGGTGCTTTGGTTACTTTGATAGGGAAGAAAACGTTGACCAGCATTTTCTCCTTTTCCAACAATGTTTTCAAAAGGCTAATTCCTCCGGGCCGTTAAAAGTCATCATTGTGTGGTAAAGGGATAAATCATCCCCTTGAGAAAACCTTTCCAAATAACTTGGAGACAGATTCTCTGAAAAAAACATCCTAACTGACTTAAATTTTGGAGAATTTGTTCCAATATTCAAAATTCATAATACAGCTGTACAGTTATATTTGGATGATGCTATAACTTTTGGAATTTTTTTTTCTTTCTTCGATGGTATTTCAAATGACTGATTTTCTTATTTCAAGTGTTACTTGATTACACTGTCATTGTTGATTTCACAATAGCAGGCTGTTATTCCCACCTGTTGAAGGTAGTTTACACCAGGAACATAATTTTTAAATTCGTTTGTTTGGGGGACGATTCGTCCAGGGGACATCATCTGCAGGCCTATATACTTGTCATTATGATAGTAAGCATAAAAAAAACCAAAATACACCATAATTTGGAAAACTTCCTTACATATAGTTACATCAAAGTACAAAATGGAAAGACGGACCACCCTTACTGTTCTCTCCTTAACTCATTAGCAAATGACAAAATTTAAGGTTTGTCCAAATCGAAAGCATTTTCAGACGACAAAATGAAAGTGACTGAAAATTTGTTTTGTGAAGGGTAGAAAACATTGTGGGAAAAGGAGAAAATGCTGGTTACCAGCATTTTCTCCATTTACCACAATGTTTTCTTGATGCTTCTTTCTCAGGGTCGTAAAAAGTAGGGATTGTGTGTTAATAGGTTAAAATTACAAATCTAAATGGTACTCGTAGCTCTACAAAATCTGTAAGCGAAGGACAAAATTTTACGAGGCCATGATCCCACGTAAAAAAAACCTCTGTTACATTTCATTCATATCACACTTGTGTTGACAATGAATTTCATTTACTTAACAGACAAGCAAGATTCGATTATTAACATCGTGTAAACCCATATGATTTGAGATTGGGATTTTACTCTGTATTACAAGGCGATGGAACTTGGAGACGGGCCGTTTGAGGACCCTCACTTTCGATTTGCATTCTACGGCATTTCTACCGAATAAAATCTGCTGGAGTCCATCGATGGCAATGGTGCGTTTAACTATCATTAAACGCATACAGTTAGCCCAGCGATATAAACTTAACATGTGAAAAATTGAACGAAAACCCTACAATCACTTACTTCCTCGATACTTGATGCCGTTGTGTCCGCCATTGTGCTTGTATCTACGATCACATGACAATCCCGCGAGCGTTTGTTTGATCACGTGACAGTAACAGTGAAACCCGTTCTAATTTTGTAACAGTATCGGCTTCGACTCGAAAATTAAAATTGCTTTTTCATCCATATAATACATTTTTTCATGCGTTTCTCCATTCTAATTATTGTCTCTATAAAGTGATGTAATTAACAAGGGGAAAATATTAAGTAGCAAGGATTTTATTTGGCAAAACGGTTTCATGGCCCTTTAAGACGTTTGGTCGTCTGATTACAAGCCTGAAATCGAAAAAATGAAATGGCGACAGTAACGCATGTTTCATTTTAGGACCAAAATGGTGATCACAAGCGAAAATTAATACAAATATCTCGGAAATTTTAATCCGTCTCGATGTATTTAATTGATATGCTCCTGCAAATGACTCGTACTTGCAGGAATAAGCGAAAATATTCGTGATAAACAATGGAACATCGAATGTTCCGTTTTATTGAGAATGGGCAAATTTCCTGTGAATATATAAATGTTAAGAAGTAGGTCAATAGTCGCCGTGTTCAACCCCGCCGGAAAAAAGTAGCACATACCAGATTGGGCGAACACGTGTAGGGACGAAAAAGCCGCTCTCGTCACGTTACCTATCACATGACCAAAATATGGTAGCGATCAAGAGGGCGTGTGGTTTTGTCATACACTAGACACAGGAAACGTGAACTATGTCTCGTGCAACAGTAACAGTTAGGTAGAAATTTTCATCAAATAAATTAAGTTTTGGCCCTACATTTACGCTGAAATTGGTTTCTCTCCTGAAAGAGAGTATGAATGAACATTTAGAATAGTAATCATAGGGTACAGTAGTTAATGTTACATTCATAGGCACTTGGTTTCTTTGTCTTTTACTTTTGTGCCTTACCTCTTCTATTTCTGCTGATCTTAAATACTAGTATTTAAAATATGCAGGAATAGAAGAAATAAGGTACAAAAGTAAAAGACAAGGAAACCGAGTGCCTGTGGTTACATTCAGTCTGAAAGGTTTGCTCCGATCACACGAGTTTGACATTTTATAACCAAATGAAATGATCAAATATGAAAAAAAAGGCATAATACCGTAAAACGCCCCTCTGCTAATTGCTATACAGCCAATGCTTACATGTGTCATTGTTTTTTTTTAATTTTCAGGTTTTTTCATTGAAAAATCTTGTATTTGATGTATAGGAAATGAATCCATAAACCATTTGCAATCTTTTGGCATATAATTTTTATTTTCAAGGGTTTTCGCGATTTATGGCAGGGCGTTTTACAGTATTATGCAAAAAAAAAAAATCTGGTAACCAGCATTTTCTCCTTTTTCCACAATATTTTCTACCCTATCATAGAGAAATTGCACCATTTGTACCACACTGGAATTGTCGTCCGCAAATGTTTTCAGTTCTGTCAAGGCTAAAATTTTGTATCAAATATCACGAAAACAGACTATTAATTCAGACTTTAATCAGTAATTTGAACTTGATAGCGAAAAAATTGGGTGTTTCGGTGGTATTTTGATGATTCGTCTTAGTGAACACGACTAAGTAACATTATGTTTGGCAAAACTTCTTTCCCCAAAAGTGGAAAGGGTAACCCAACTTTAGCCAACAAAATATGGTGATAATACAACAGCCACCAATAGAACACCAAGATGATTTTTATACTTGGCAAAACTTCTACAGAAGTTAAAGATTTTAACATGATACTTAAAAATTCAATTGTATTTGGTATAGATGATTAGCTAAAAATATTAAACAATGTGGGTGGAATTTTCTCAACCTTAAGGCCGGATCTTTTCTACATTTGGGTTGAATCTTCTCAAAAAGTATATTAACCCACTACCACACAATCCTTACTTTTGACGCCCCTGAGAAAGACGCCTTTAGAAAACATTGTGGGAAAAGTAGAAAATGCTGGTAACCAGCATTTTCTCCTTTTCCCACGATATTTTCTATCCTTTACAAATCAAATTACAAATTTTCAGTCACTTTTATTTTGTCCTTTTCCCACGATATTTTCTATCCTTTACAAATCAAATTACAAATTTTCAGTCACTTTTATTTTGTCGTCTGCAAATGCTTTTGATTTGTGCAAACTAAAATTTTGTCGTTTGGTAATGAGTTAACCCTTTCCCAAATGGCAAAATTTTAGACTAGTCCCAAATCAAAGCATTTGCAGACGACAAAATAAAAGTAACTGAAAATTTGAAATTTGTTTTTGGAAGGGTAGAAAACATGATGAGAAAAGGAGAAAATGCTGGTTACCAGCATTTTCTCCTTTTCCCTTGATGTTTTCTAAAGGCTTCTTTTTCAGGGTCTTTAAAAGTCGGGATTGTGTGGTAAAGGGTTAAGGTATTGGGTCAAATTATCCTGATGATTATGTAACATCCTGCCTGTAATAAGTTTTGAAAATTTTTCTGGCAAAATGGACGAAATTGAAATTGTGTGAAGAAATAAATATTTGTGAGGTGTGAAATTAATAGTTTCGTTGTTTGTTTTATACAAAAATATACAACTATGAAATGTGGAGAAAATTGAATTTAAATTTACTTATAGTCGCTACTGGTACACTGTTATCATGGTATTTACAAATTCTTGCACTGTGGTTGAAAAAAGCCACTTAATCCATTACCACACAATCCCTACTTTTGACACCCCCGAAAAAGAAGCCTTTTGAAAACACTGTGGGAAAAGGAGAAAATGCTGGTAACCAGCATTTTCTCTTTTTCCCACAGTGTTTTCTACCCTTCCCAGAACAAATTTCACTTTTTCAGTCACCTTTATTTAGTCGTCTGCAAATGCTTTCAATTTGGACCAGTCTAAATTTTTCTCGTGTGGTAAAGAGTTAAAGGATGCTGTCTGATGAGTTTTTGTAGGTCAGATACTGTAAACAGTCCTTGCAACCTTACCTTGACAACTTTTATGAAAATGATATGGAAATTCATCAAAATAGCAATAAAACTTACCTGTCTGCAAAATTACACCTTCGTTTAACTTTTTACCATATGACAAATTTTTTGACTGGACCAAATTCATATCATCTGCGGACAAAAAATAAATCTTGTTAATATGATGATTTGTTACTTTAACTCATTACCGAACGACAATATTTTAGGCTTGTCCAATTCGGAAGCATTTGCAGAATGAAAATCTAAAAGTGACTGCGAATTTGAAATTTGTTTTGTGAAGGGTAGAAAACATTGTGGGAAAAGGAGAAAATGCTGGTTACCAGCATTTTCTCCTTCTCCCACAATATTTTCTAAACGCTTTTTTCTCAGGGTCGTCAAAAGTAGGGATTGTGTGGTAATGGGTTAACTCTTTACCACACAATCCCGACTTTTAACGACCCTGAGAAAGGAGCCTTTTGAAAACACTTTAGGAAAAGGAGAAAATGCTGGTAACCAGCATTTTCTCCTTTCCTAACAGTGTTTTCTACCCTTCCCAAACCAAATTTTAATTTTTCAGTCACCTTTATTTTTGTCGTCTGCAAATGCTTTCAATTTGGACCAGTCTATTATTTTCTCATGTGGTAAAGAGTTAATAGGGAAGAAAATATTGTGGGAAAAGGAGAAAATGCTGGTTACCAGCATTTTCTCCTTTTCCACAATGTTTTCTATAGGCTTCCTTCTCAGGGTAGTTAAAAGTCGGGATTGTGTGGTAAAGAGTTAAATCAAATAGAAGACCTCATCAGTGTAAGAAAAGTAATATCTTAAAAAAAGATCTGTATTTTTTTAACCACCTTTAGTGAGGTTCAAGAAATTGGAAACGAGATTCTAGATCAGCATCCATGAATGATGACAGTATGGCTTTCCAAATATGTGAATGAAATAAGAGGCCCCGACACAAATTTTCAACTTGCAAATAACATGCTTCAAATTTGATTTTCTTTCAGTTATGATCTTAGTACATATACTACTGAAATGAGAGAACAGTCCAAAAAAAAATTTTTTTTTTTTGTAAATCTTAAAAAAAAAATAAATTATCATATTTGGCAGCTACTTAACCCTTCACCTGTTATGCCAATTTGAGACGCTTCCATTTCAGCAGCAAATAAAGATATGATGTCAAAAATATGGATAAATTCTGATTGTGTGGAAAACTTTGTGGGAAAAGGAGAAATTGCTCGTTATGAGCAATTTCTCCTTTTCCCACAATGTTTTCAAAAGCTGTCTGTTGTTGATGCGTCAAAATGAGTATCTTTGGAGTAAAGGGTTAACACCCTAAAAATTTCTGAAGACCCCAGAAATTCCAAACAGGGAGTCACTGATGAGATGATATAATCGCCAAACTTCAAAAGGTAGCAGAAACACTGCATTCAATACCCATACAGAGACACAAAAGTTTATATACTTACAGACAACTCAAAAACAAAGACACTGGTATAGATCTAGCAGTGACATCGGTGAAAGAGGTGAAAGCTTTAATTGGGTCAGGATTTGAGTATGAAGTGATGATTGTCTCCAATTTGGCCTGCTTTAAAACAGCCAAGCACAAGGAAACAGATAATGTTCAGTTCACGGTAGGTGATTGCAACTATGGTTCATGGCACAAACCAGTATTTTTGCAAAATTTCTAGTGATATCCCCCCACCCCCTGTCAAGGTTGGGAGACATTTTGTTCTTCCCATGCGTACATCTCATTCTGTCCATCTGTCCATCTGTCTGTCCTTCACAAATCATGTTTGCTCTATAACTTGAGACCTTTTTAGATATTTTGACAAAACTTCACACATTTGTAGAGCACTAGGTGAAAGTGTCACACACCAGAACCGTAACTCGGGCTTGTCTATCTCTCGAGTTATTTCCTTTTGATTGTTTTTTGTCACAAATCGTGTCCGCTCTACAACTCCAACATCTTTTAAGGTATTTTTATAAAACTTCACACATTCATAGAGTATCATGAGATGAAATGTTATGCACAAAAACTGTATCTCTCTGGCTTGTCTATTCTTCTGATTTACTTCCCTTTGATTATTTTCCGTCACAAATTGTGTCTGCTCTACAACTCAAAAAACTTTTAAGATGTTATAAAAAAACTGAACACATTCGTGGAGCACCATGGGACGAAGTGTCAAGCACAAGAACCATAACTTTGGCTTATCAGTTTCATTAGTTATTTCCCATTGATTATTTTCTGTCTTAAATCATGTCTGCTCTGTAACTTCAACACCTTTTCAGGTATTTGATGAAATTTGACAAAATATTAGAGCAGCATGAAACAAAGCGTCATACTCAAGAACAGTAACTCTGGCTTGTCCATGTTTTGAGTTATTTCCCTTTGATTATTGTTCTTCTACCTAGCCATGGGGCCAAGGGCTACCAAATTTGGCATGTTGCTTGATATAGTGGGTCTCTACCAACGGTGCCCAAATCATATTCCTGGGGTCAAATTTCCTCAACCTTGGGGTCAAAAGTTTTACACGGGCTTATGTAGGGAAACTTTAAAAATCTACTTGTACCTAGCCATAAGGCCTAGGGCTCCCAAATTTTGCATGTTGTAGCTTTATCTAGTGGGCTTCTACCAAGAGGGCCCAAATTTAAACCTGGGGGTCAAGTTTGGCCCCATCCCAGGGGTCACAAGTTTTACATGGTCTTTTTTTTTTGTGAAAACTTAATATATCTTCTTGTGACTAACCATAAGACCTAGGGCTAAGATGTCCCATGGGTCTCATGTTTTTCAGGGCCTTTTATTGAGTAAACTTGTTTTACAGGGCCTTTTATTGAGCAACTTTGAAAATCTTCTTGTTTATAACCACACATTCTAGACCTGTTTTATTTGGTATTGTCTCAAAAGAGCTTTATTTCATCTTTACCTAATATGCCTTCACATACACATAAAAAAGCCAACATCTTGTCTATAGCGTATTGTGTTTGAGCCATTCTCTGTGAAAATGGGGCTTATAGCATATGTTGAAAAGTATCAATCAAAACTTTGCCGTTGGTCATTTTTAAGCATGTCTATGATCTAGTCTGCCTCCGAATGCCCACCCGGGTGGCTCAGTGATGAGCATGTCGCACTAATGACCTGTTGGTTGTGAATTCAACACCCCGTTGAGGCGAACTTTCTTTCCGGCATATTTTTGCCTCTCACCTCTGCTGAAACATGTGAGAAAAGTAGTCTGTGGCTATGGAAAGAAAGTTGTATTAGTATGAGAAAGCCAGGAAAAACATGTGCGTCACAGACCGCCATGATTATGACCTTAGCTGTTAAAGTGGCATTAAATCCCAATACAACCAACAAACCAACTGCCTCAGAATGGAGTCATTTATTAGACTAAATTGATATTACAGATCAATATTTATATAATGAATTGCTCGGTCTAATGTGTAACATGCAACAACCTGGTCACCCATCCAGGCACTAACCTAATGCATGCTGCTTAACTATCCCGGAGAGAAATACACCAAACTGCATCGCTGTAAAAGCTAGCTCAACAGCAAGGCTGGCTTTAAGTTCTTATATGTATAACCTCTCTCCTTGACTTTACTCCCCACTTCGACAAGTCTCGACCCTGAGACTGATATACAAGTATATATATACAAATAAACCAGGGGAATAAACATGGGTAAGGCAACGCCAGTCCGGTAGTTGTCATTATCCCACCCCTGCCACCAAATGTAACATGCAACAACCTGGTCACCCATCCAGGCACTAACCAAATGCATGTTGCTTAACAATTCCAGAGAGAAACACACCAAATCGCATTGCTGTAAAAGCTAGCTCAACAGCAAGGCTGGTTTTAAGTTCTTATATATGGTATATAACATCTCTCCTTGACTTTACTCCCCACTTCGACAAGTCTCGACCCTGAGACTGATATACAAGTATATATATACAAATAAACCAGGGGAATAAACATGGGCAAGGCAACACCAGTCCAGCAGTTGTCATTATCCCACCCCTTCCACCAAATGTAACGTGCAACGACCTGGTCACCCATCCAGGCACTAACCTAATGCATGCTGCTTAACTATCACGGAGAGAAATACACTAAACAGCATAGCTGTAAAAGCTAGCTCAACAGCAGGGCTGGTTTTAAGTGCTTATATATATAACCTCTCTCCGTGAAAAATGCATTGAGCCCCATTACGCCAGGGCATGGATCATTTGCATTATCCCTTCCAGTGCCAACTATATGAACTTAGCTTTTTTTGATGTTGGAAATATCCATCCAAACTCGGAGGAAAGAATTGTATCCTATTGGCTTACTTCTTTATGACAAAATTTCAGACCAGTCCAAATTGAAAGCATTTGCAGATGACAAAATATGTGTTGTTGAAAAAAATTGAAATCTGGTCTGGAGAGGATAGAAAACATTGTGGTAAAAGGAGAAAATGCTGGTCACCAGCATTTTCTCCTTTTCCCACAATGTTTTCAAAAGGCTTCTTGCATAGGGTGGTCAAATGTTGGGAGCATGTGGTAAAGGGTTAACCAAAGAAACAGACGGTATTGACAAAAGATCAGACTGCAAAAGTCCGCCTCTTCGCCTGTGGCACTGAAAAGATTAAAGCAGGTGATGTAATTTGCCGGCCACAATGAGTCAAATACTTATTTTAACATGACATGTGAACTTGGCTCTATAAACAAAGTGCAACAAAAGTATGGTAAAATCTGTGTCATTCTATATATAGAGTGATGTCATTCTGTTTAACTCTTTGCCACACAATCCCGAATTTAAATTACCCTGTGAAGGAAAGTTTTTGAAAACATTGTGGGAAAAGGAGAAAATGCTGGTAACCAGCATTTTCTCCTTTTCCCACGATGTTTTCTACCCTTTCCAAATCAAATTTCACTCTTTGATTCACATTTATTTTGTCGTCTGCAAATGCTTTCAATTTGGACCAGTCCAAAATTTTGTCGTTTGGTAAAGAGATAAAGTAAGTTATGAAATGGAATATAACCTGCATCCATATTTGTACTTTAAACATGCAGTTGTTTTCCTTTCATTAGGTTTGGTCGTGTTAGAATCGAAAAACTCTTCTTTTTATGCTTCTCTTTGTTGTTCAATAAACCACATCTCGAGTTATGAGGCCCAAAGGATAAACCACTTGGGATAATGCCCTCGTGGATTATTTATAGTGCTTTATAACTTACAATGGTTGTGTATTGAACAATAAACCAGGATAGAAAGAATACTATTTCTCAAATAAACAATAAGTAAATAACACTGCACTTTTTTCTACAGGTTCAGAGAAAGTTCATTGAATTTGAAGATTTACACACAAAGCTCAATACCAAATACACAGGAACAGCATTTCCACTGTTACCAAAGAAGGTCATCAAGGTCAGTTCAGTGGTTGCCAAGGAGAGGAGACAAGACTTGGACAAGTTTCTGAAGTATTTGGCAATGACAGATAAGCTAAGCTCATGCCCTCTGCTTTTGGAGTTTTTAGGTATTCATAATTATTATGTCTAGTTTATATGACCCTTTATCAGACGATTAAAATTTAGCCTTGTCCAAATTGTAAGCCTTTGCAGAGGACAATTTTAGCGTACCCCAGATATTGCAATTTTTCTATGATAAGGTTGAAAACATTGTGTGAAAAGGAGAAAATGCTGGTTACCAGCATTTTCTCCTTTTCCCACATAATTGTTTTCTAAAGGCTTCTTTCCCTTGATAACAAAAAGTCAGCATTATGCAGTAAAGAGTTAACTCTCAACCACATAATTCTGTCTTTCAACCCTTTACTGAACAATCCCAAGTTTTAACGACCCTTTCAGAGAAGGCTGTTTGTAAGAAAAGGAGAAAATATGTTGGTACCTAGCACTTTCTCCTTTTCCTACAATGTTTTTCACCATATTTTTCACTCTGTCACAGACAAACACATGTACATGTATCCACGTCACAGCCAGATTCAATGTGTCACCTTTAGACACTTTGCTACTTGATTGACAGATCTGTGTTTTTTTTTTTCTCCCCCTTAGTTTAACCCATTACCACACAATCCTTACTTTTGATGCCCCTGAAAAAGAAGCATTTAGAAAACATTGTGGGAAAAGGAGAAAATGCTGGTAACCAGCATTTTCTCCTTTTCCCACAATGTTTTCTACCCTTCACAAAACAAATTACAAATCTTCAGTCACTTTTATTTTGTCATCTGCAAATGCTTTCAATTTGGACCAGTCTAAAATACTGTCATGTTGTAATGGGTTAACCCTTTCCCAAATGACAAATTTTAGACTCTTCCAAACTCAAAGAGTTTGAAGACGACAATTTCAAATTTAATAAAAATGGCAAAAAGTTCCCCAAGTGGGTAGAAAACACTGCGGGAAAAGGAGAAATTGCTCTTTACGAGCAATTTCCCCTTTTCCCACAGTGTTTTCAAAAGACTTGTACTGCAGACAGGTTAAAACAAGGGCTTGTTTGGGAAAGGGATAAACATATTTATTTTACATCAATTTAGAAACAAGTTCTCACATCTTTCATGTATCTCTCTTGGTCCTGCTTTCTGGAACTGCACCAGTACTTGCACCGAGTGTGTGAACCAATGAAAAATCCCAAAGTTGACACTCACTCCCAGGTATCAAACTCAGGGTCTCATCATTACAAGGTTGACGCTCTACTTCACAACTTCCAACACCACGCAATGTAGGGTTAATGACCCTGCTGTAAGAGACTTTTTAACCCTTTACTCCATTGGTACTCATTTCTGCACATTGCTTATAGGAGCCTTTGGAAAACATTGTGGCAAAAGGTGAAATTGCTTGTGACGAGCAATTTCACCTTTTGCCACAATGTTTTCTATGCTATCAAAAGGTGTCATATACACATATGAAACAGCTTCATCCTTGCTGTTATATAGGGTCAATGAGAGATACCATAGAAATGTCTAATGGGGTAAAGGGTTTTAAAAAAATGGTGGGAAAGGAGAAAAAGCTGGTAACCTGCATTTTCTTTCTTTTATCCTTTCAAAAATACTATTAACCCTTTACCACACGAGACAATTTTAGACTGGTCCTAATTGAAAGCATTTGCAGACGACAAAATACAGGTGACTAAAAAATAAAAATTTGTTCTGAGAGGGGTAGAAAACACTGTGGGAAAAGGGGAAAATGCTAGTTACTCCTTTTCCCATAGTGTTTTCAAAAGGCTTCTTCCTCAGGGGCGTCAAAAGTAGGGCTTGTGTGGTAATGGGTTAATCATGTGTGCTAAATTTACTTTGATGTATAAAAATACTCTTTTTAAGAAGAAATGTAAGATTGTTTCTTTGGTAAAGGCTTTAGTCTACCAAATGGCTTGCCACACATGGAACGGGGCAATCAGACATTTGTGTAAAGTGTTGTAGTCTGCACAGGCTAATTTGAGACTGCACTTTAGGTCTACATTAGATTTTCTTCTTCAGTAGACTTCTGTAAAACTGGGAATAAGATAAAAACAGAAAATGTTGTTTCGTTGTAGCCTTTATATTCAAATAAACAAGAAATTTGTCATTTTGTAAAGATGAGAGATTAAAAGGGTTAGAATGAACATGCTAAATGTTCAACCCTTCAGACAGTGTTTTTAAAAGCCTTCTTCTTTTATGGTTGTTCAACTTTAGGATAGTTTTAACCCATTACCACACAATCCCTACTTTTGATGACCCTGAGAAAGAACTCTTTAGAAAACATTATGGGAAAAGGAGAAAATGCTGGTAACCAGCATTTTCTCCTTTTCCAACAATGTTTTCTACTCTTCACAAAACAAATTTCATATTTTCAGTCACTTTTATTTTGTCATCTCCAAATGCTTACGATTTGGACAAGCCTAAAATTTTGTCGTTTGGTAATGAGTTAACCCATTACCAAACGACAAAATTTTAGACAGGTCCAAATTGAAAGCATTTGCAGACGACAAAATAAAAGTGGTTGAAAATTTAAAATTTGTTTTGTGAAGAGTAGAAAACATCCTGGAAATAAAAGAAAATGCTGGTTACCAGCATTTTCTCCTTTTTCCACAATGTTTTCTAAAGGCTTCTTTCTCAGGGGCGTGGTTAATGAAGGGTTATTCCCTTTCCGTACAGCTTTCAAGTTTTAATGGTCCCAAGAAAAGGGAATTATAAGAGGTTGTTGGAAAAAGAGAAAATGATGGTTAACAGTAATGAGATTTAACTGTTTTATAGAGGATAAAGTTAGACTCTTCTATATTGAAAGAACTTACTGACAACAAATCAAATACCGCCATAATACAATGATGGGTTTTTTTTTATTAAAAGGATAGAAAATATAGTAGGAAAAAGAGAACATGCTGGTTACTAGCAATTACCAGTATTTTCCAACTAAGTCTTTAAAAATTTTATTTTGAGGTGCTTAACCCTTTTCCAAACAAGCCCTTGTTTTTACGTGTCTGCAGTACAAGCTTTTTGAAAACACTGTGGGAAAAGGAGAAATTGCTCATAACGAGCAATTTCTCCTTTTCCCACAGTGTTTTCTACCCATTTGGAGAACTTTCTGCCATTTTTATCAAATTTGAAATTCTTATCTGCAAATTCTTTGAGTTTGGAAAAGTCTAAAATTTGTCGTTTGGGAAAGGGTTAAAACTGAAGACTGTTTGATGAATGGATAAATACAAAGCAAAAAAGTAAGACCACTCATATTTTTTCAGGTGTTAACTCTTTGAAAGCCAGTAACTTCAGAAAACCCGAAACAACTGAATATGATGTCAGTCCAACAGAAATGACTGAAGAAAAGACAGTGAAACAGTCTTCAGACGAGTAGGTGTTATGAAGGATATTTGAAAAGTAGCCATATAGGTGTTTTTATTGTCTGTTAATGCTTTAGGGGTCATACAAAACCAAGCTCATGATGGTCTGTTGCCTGTCTTTCTGTCTTTTTGTGTCTTGTCGGTCTGTCCAACCATCAAATCATTATCAATTTCAGGTCTGCTCCATACCAGTTGTCTAATTATACTCCAACAAATGAAGATTGGGGGTACACGGACGTGACCTTGTCGGCTTGTCCATCTGTCTATTTATGCATCTGTACGTCCACTTAACCCATTACCAAACAATCCCTGGTTTTTCCGATCCTGAGATAAAAGCCTTTTGAAAACATTGTGGGAAAAGGAGAAAATGCTGGTAACCTGCATTTTCTCCTTTTCCCACAATGTTTTCTTCCCTGCTGGAAACAAATTTCAATTTTTGAGTTCTGTTTGATTTGTTGTCTGTAAGTGCTTTCAATTTGGACCAGTCTAAAATTTTGTTGTTTGGTAAAGAGTTAAACCTTGTCTGGATCATAACTTCCAGCATCCTCGGATACACCAGGGTCTCCCTATTTGCTATGCTACATCGACCCCTGGGACAATTAATTGAATTTCCCTCGCTTTACCCTTGGCCGAATTGACTAATAAAACTTTGAATCAGCCGCCGAAAATCGATACGAAACGTCATAGCGTACAGTCCACTCGCCCATCACAAAATGATGATGGAACCAATGAAAAGCCAGCATTCAGCCAGCGGTAAAGCAAGGGAAATTCAATTAATTGTCCCAGGGGTCAATGTAGCGTAGCAAATAGGGAGACCCCGGGTATCCGAGGATGAACTTCCAGAGTACATAGGCTATTGACGTTGAAACACAGATAGATCACATTGAGGACAAATGCAGTGTGCAGGATCTGTAACCCTATTATAAGTATTTTTGGAGTTATTTCCCTTTGCTTTTTAGCTCACCTGAGCATGAAGTGCTCAAAATGAGCTTTTGTGATCGCCCAATGTCTGTTGTTGTTGTCCGCAGTTTCTTATGCATCTTCTTCTCCTAAACCACTCTGCAAATTTTGATGAAACTTGACAAGGATGTTCCTTTGGTGAAGCTCTACCAAAGTTGTTTAACCCATTACCACACAATCCCTACTTTTGATGACCCTGAGAAAGAAGCCTTTGGAAAACATTGTGGGTAAAGGAGAAAATGCTGGTAACCAGCATTTTCTCCTTTTCCCACAATGTTATCTACCTTTTACAAAACAAATTTCAAATTTTCAGACCCTTTTGTTTTGTTGTCTGCAAATGCTTTTGAGTTGGACAAGCCTAAAATTTTGTCATTTGGTAATGAGGTAAGAGCTTGAATTCCACCCATTACTCTGGTTGCCATGGCATCCGAAAGGAAATATAGTAAAATCTTTATAAATCTTATTATCTGAATCTCAAAGTTGATCTTTACCAAGTTTATATGATGCACCCAGGGTCAAAACTGGTGCCGTCTAACATTTTTAAGTTTGTAAAGGCTAAAGCCAACATAGCTTTCTTGTGTTTTATTTTAGAGGTTTGTTTGAAGATGGAGGTGAAGAAATTGATGACAATGATGACGATGATGATATCTTCGCTGACAAGGATGATACAGAAATGGCTGGTAACTACCTTTTGCTGTTATCTCAACACCACACATTTTTTATTTTTAATACGCTGGTGCAGAATTTTATTTTGAAAGCATCATGGTGGAACAGAAAGAGTGGATTTAACCCTTTACCACACAATGACTACTTTTAACACCTCTGAGGAAGAAGTCTTTGGAAAACATTGTGGGGAAAAGGAGAAAATGCTGGTAACCAGCATTTTCTCCTTTTCCCACAAAGTTTTCTACTCTATCAAAGCAAAATTGCACCATTTGAGCCACTTTGAATTTGTCGTCTGCAAATGCTTTCTATTTAAATAGGTCTAAAAATTGTGCTGTGTGTTAACGGGTTAACCAGTATTTTGTTCATTTACCACAATATTTGCTCCACTCCCATACCAATTTTATTATCCTAGGCACATTAATTTTCATTTGTTACTTAAAACCACTGTCAGAATGCAAATTTCTTCAACTGGTAAAGAGTTAAATCTTTCTTTTCCATTTTCAAATATTTTTTAGACTTCAGAATTTTTATATACCTGCAGAGGCATGTTATGGCCTCTGTTGTCTGTCTGTCTGTCTTTGTGTCCATCTGTCTTTCCCTCTGTCCTTCTATCTGTCAGTTAGCAATGTCTTGTGTGCACAACTTCTCCTACAATCTCCATCAGAATAACTTGAAACATGCTACAGTGAATCTCTATGAAATTGTGGATGCGACTCATTTTAACCCATTTCACTGACAAGCCCGTTCGGGGGTATTTGTGGGCCTCTGTGAAAGTGATATTAGTTTTGTTTTTAGCTCACCTGAACATGAAGTGCTTGAGGTCAGCTTTTGCTATCATGGTGTGTAAGTTGTCTGTGGTGCATCACCCGTTGTCTGTTGTACATCTTGTGTTTGTCAACATTATTCACAGCAGGAGCCACATTTTTATCTGGTTACTTATTAAACTTGGGCAGTATGTTTGTCTTTATGAAATTGTAGACAAGTTTCAAATTTGCTTATGTTGGCTGAAAAAGTAAGTCACTTGAATAAATCTTAGAAAACTCTTATGTGCACTCTAGAGCCCATATTTTCAGGCTGATACTCTTGAAACTTGGTCAAAGTACCCGCCTTGATCATATCTTGGACAATTTCAGATTAGATCATGTTAGGTCAAAAAGTAGGTCACTGGGCCAAATCTTATAGAGACCCAGTGAACTCTATAGGCTTCACTTTCAGACTGAAACTCATGAAATTTAGTCTTGATGATATCAGGCCAGGCTGGGTCCAAAATTAGGTCACTTGATCTTGGAATAACATTTCGCATACTGAGGCCATTTTCTTAGCCTGATAGTCATGAAACTCTATCATCTTGTTTGTCTTGATTACATCTCATCGAAGTTTGAAAATTGGTCAAGGTAAAAAAGTAGGTCACAGGGCCAATCTTATAAAAAATTTGTATGCACTGTAGAGGCCATATTTTCAGGCTGATACACATCAAACTATGTCAGATTGTTTGTCTTCCTGATATCTCAGATAAGTCTGAAACTGGGTCACATTGGGTAAAAAAAGTATGTCACTGGACCAAATCTTTGAAAAAATCTGTGTGCACTCTAGAGGTCACATTTTCAACCTGATACTCATGCAACTGTCTCAACCCACATCATTGATTAAACAGTAATGTGGGAAAGCAGTGGCTTTGAAAGTATTCCCACAATGTTTTTAAAAGCTTTCTTTTTTAAAGCAATGAAGACACAGGATCGTATGGAAAAATCTCAACACTCAACAATGAGTTAACGATTATTGGGTTACTTAACAGGTGGAGACAACACTAAGATTTTTGGTGACCAGGACCTTGGAGGTGCAATAGATGATGAGGAAGACAGTGACCTATTTGTGCCAGATGCAAGACCAGAGGTCAGGGGTCAAGGTCACATAGTCAAACCTCTGGAGGAGCAAGAGAATGAAGATTTATTGTAGTAGGTGCTTTTCACCCTGTACTAAATGATCTCCAGTTTTAGGTACCTTGACACAGTTGGTTGTTGAAAATAATGTGGAAAAGGAGGACATGATGGCAACAAGCATTTTTTGTTTTCCCCGATGATTTTCTACCTTTTCATGCAACATGTTTTATAAGCCCAGCTATTAAGTCCATTTTGTACCTCATAAATGAAATGTTTCATTTGCTAGCAACATTTGCAAGAGAGGGAAAATAGTGTTAGTGATAACCAATAGCTTTCAACTATGTAGTTATCAAAATATATAGCTATCAAAATTGCAGCAATAAAAGGTTGTACCTATCAAAACTACAGCAATTAAAAGCTATAGCTATTCAATAATATGTCTTTTTAAAGTAGGTAATAACTGATGCTATCAAAATGTGTAGCTGTCAATAATGTACTTATCTAAACTGTAGCTATCAAACCTGGTTATCAAAAACTTTCTGTGTCCATCTTTGCATGCAAACTTGCATTAACTTTTATTTCAAACGTCTTCTCCTCTGAAACTACCCATCCAATTTTGATGAAACTTAACAGAAATGATCCTGCCATGGTTCTCTTCAGAATTTCTTGAAAGAATTTGATTCCTTTTAAAACTCTGGTTGCTAAGGCAACACAACTGAAAAATATTGAAAATCTTCTTATGTGAAACCACAAGGCCTAGGGCTACCAAATTTGGTATGTAGCTTTATCTGGTGGGCCTCTACAAAGTGTCTATAAGTTATAGCCCTGGGGTCAAGATTGGCCTCACCCTGGTTTACAAGTTTTATATAGGCAAAACTTGAAAAATTCTTCTAGTACCTAGCCATATGGCCTAGGGCTACCAATTTGGCATGTAGCTTTATATGGTAAACCTCTACCAAGGGTACCCAAATTATAGCCCTGGAATCAAATTTGGCCCTGCCCCAGGAGTCACATTTTATACATGGGCCTATGTTGGGATAACTAAAAATCTACTCTTACCTAGTCATAAGGCCCAGGGCCACCAAATGTTGCATGTAGCTTCATGCAGGGCCCAAATTATAACTCTTGAGTTAAGTTTGGTCCCACCCCAGGGGTCACAAGTTTTACATGGCTTTTTATTGTGAAAACTTTATTAATCTTCTTTTTACCATGCATAAGACTTAGGGCTACAAAATTTAACCCTGTCTGTGGGATCTCATCTTTTACAGGGCCTTTCATTTAGGAAACTTTGAAAATTTTCTTGTTTGTAACCATACATTCTGGACTTGTATTATGTGGTATGGGGCTTTTATCTTGTGGACCTCCACAAGGATTCAAGTAATTGTAGCTACATGGCCAAAAATTGGCATTGCCCTGGGGTTGTAGGACTTTCTCGTAGGATTTTACACAAAAATGACTGTTCTAGTTTAAAACGAATTGACCAAGTATTGTAATGTTTGGTATGGGTTTTTTGACTTATTAAACAGTGGAGCGATACAGGGCCATCATGCCCCGCTTGTTAGTTTTTGTTACCTTAAAGAAGACATTAAAAGTATTGCAGGAAATTCTAAAAAGGCTGGTTACAAGCATTTTCTCCATTTTACACAGTTTTCTGCCTATTCAGAGAAAAAAACCACTTTCATAATGAATTCCACCTGTACATGGTCATCTGTAAATGCATGCAGTTTACACTTTGTCTTCTTGTATAAAGTTTACTACATGTACATTATTTGTCCCCATACTCTTACAGCATTGAAGACAATTTGGAAGAACTAGTCAAACTTGGCAGAAAGCCTAGGCAAACAATGGACACTAATAATGAAACTGAAGGCAAGAACACAACAAAACCAACATTGTCCAAAAAACCAGCTATTCCCTCCAAAAAGCCAGAATTGACAAAAAACAAATCAGAAACCAGTATCAAACCAAATGAGGAGAATGAAAAAGTCACAGTGATTAAACAGAAACCACCATTACACCAGAAGCCTAAACTTGCTGATAAGCCCCCTCTGGCTCAGAAACCTGAGCTCAAACCAAAGCCTAAACCTGAAAGTGGTGAAAAGGTTAATTCATTGCAGCAGAAGGAGACTGAGACAAATGTGCCAAATTTAAGTGAAGATGACATTCTTAAGTACATACAAGACAATGATACAAACAATAATGATGAGTTGGATTTATTTTCATAAAAGTATTTGTTCAATTTGAATGCAATGATCGATCAAGATAAATTCCAGTTTCCACAAAATTGAAGGCATTTTAGGATGACTAATTAACCCTTTACCCCATAAGGCATTTCTATGATATCTCTAATTGACCCTAAATAACAGCAAGGATGAAGCTGTTTCTTATCTGCATATGACACCTTTTGATAGCAAAGAAAACATTGTGGCAAAAGGTGAAATTGCTCGTGACGAGCAATTTCACCTTTTGCCACAATGTTTTCCAAGGGCTCCTACAAGCAATGTGTAGAAATGAGTATCTATGGAGTAAAGGGTTAACTCTTTTCCAGACAATTTTGAATTTTAATGATCTAGAAAGAGAGGGCTTATACAAATGTTGAGAGAAAAGGAGAAAATGCTGATAATCAGCATTTTCTTTTTTTTCGCTCAATGTTTTCTACTAAATCATTATTTAAACCACATATATGGAAAAGGAGAAAATACTATTATCTAGTTTAACGTGCAACAACCTGGTCACCCATCCAGGCACTAACCTAATGCATGTTGCTTAACTATTACGGAGAGAAATACACCAAACCATATCACTGTAAAAGCCAGCTCAACAGCAAGGCAGGTTTCAAGTACTTATATATCTAGCCCCTCTCCGTGACATTACTCCCCCATTTGAGAAATCTCGACACCGAGACCTATATATAAGCATGTATATACAGAAATACCAGAATATACATGGGTAGGTCAACTCCTAAGTGGCAGTTGTCATTATCCCACCGCTGCCACCAAATGTAACGTGCAACGACCTGGTCACCCATCCAGGCACTAACCTAATGCGCGTGGCTTAATATCAGAGAGAGAAATACACCAAACCGCATCGCTGTAAAAGCTAACTCAACAGCAAGGCAGGTTTCAAGTGTTTATACATGTATATCTAACCTCTCTCCATGACACTAGTATGATTTTTTCTTTTCTCTACAATTTTTTAATCCTTTCAGAGACAGATGCCGTTTTTTTGCAGTATTTGATTGTGCACCTGCAAATATTTTTAATCCTTTAATGATTGCCAAAGTTGAAGACTGGTCCAAATAGATAGCATATACAGACAAAAGATCTAATGTCGCTTTCTAATGGAATTTGTATGTGAAAGAGTGCAAAACACTGTAGAAAAAGAAAATGCTTGATATCAGTATTAACTCGTTTTCCCAAAATGTTTTCAAAAGTTTTATTCTTCATGATTAATAAAGATCAAGATAGTATGGTAAAGGCGTAAATTGGTCAAGTCTGGAATTTTCTGGGGGTTTTTTGTGTGTTGAGAAAATTAAGGGGTTGTCTACCCTTTGTATTATTTACTGTATTGAAAATACATAACTGATTTCATGTGCCAATTTTACATTGACTTTTATTCAGGTAATTTAATTACATGTGTTAAACAGAAATATAGTATGATGTTATGTTTTTAGCCCACCTGAGTATCAATTACTCATTGTGAACTATTGTGGTCAGTCAATGTATCTATGACTGCGCTTCTAGTATCAGCATTGCTTTTAACCCTTTACCCCATAGATACTCATTTCTACGCATTGCTTGTGGGAGCCTTCTGAAAACATTGTGGCAAAAGGTGAAATTGCTCGTAACGAGCAATTTCACCTTTTGTCACAATGTTTTCTATGCTATCAAAAGGTGTCATATACACATAAGAAACGGCTTCATCCTTGCTGTTATTTAGGGTCAATTAGAGATACCATAGAAATGCCATATGTGGTAAAGGGTTAACCCTTACCACACAATCCCAAGTTTTAGCAACCGTAGGGAAAAAGGTTTGACAAATGAACAAATACATAGCTCAAATACAAACCATATCTGGCGGGATTCGAACCCATGAAGGACAATCATTTTTTGAGGATAAAAAGACCAATACCATAACCACTGAGCCAGACATATCTCTCTGACGCTGTAGTCAGGTATTGTATTTAGATCGGGACGAAGCCATGTAGGAAGGAGTCATCTCTCGTAAAACACCCCCTCTGAAAGTCATCATTTTTTGATGACTTGAAGCCTTATTAGGAAGAAAATCCAATTTTGGACGACAAATGGGATTAACCTTTTACCAAATGGCAAATTTTTACACATGTCCAAATTGAAAGCATTTACAGATGACAAAATAAAAGTAACTCAGAAACTGAAATTTGTTTCCAGCAGTGTAGAAAACATTGTTGGTAAAGGAGAAAATGCTGGCAACCAGCATTTTCTCCTTTTCCAACAATGTTTTCAAAAGGTCGTAAAAACCAGTGATTGTTTGGTAAAGGGTTAATGGCTCAAAGGCCAATCCCGTACGAGCCCCCATCTTATGAACAAAGTCTGTAACAAAGAATCTGGCTGGATTTGAACCCATGAAGGACAAAAATCCCCGTTTTTTGAGGATTCAATGACTAGAACCATAACCACTGTGCAAAAGAGCTATCTGTCTGATGGAGTAATCTGGTATTGTATTTTATAGTTACCAGCATTTTCTCCTTTTTCTGCAATGCTTCTGTTTTTGAAAAACCTTATTTTTTTGGATATGTTTAATTTAAACATACATGTATTTAAGTTACATCGATTAAGAAACAAGTTCTTACAACTTAACACATTACCACACAATCCCTACTTTTGACGCCCCTGAGAAAGAAGCCTTTAGAAAACATTGTGGGAAAAGGAGAAAATGCTGGTAACCAGCATTTTCTCGTTTTCCCACAATGTTTTCTACCCTTCACAAAACAAATTTCAAAGTTTAAGTCACTTTCATTTTGTCGTCTGCAAATGCTTTGGATTTGGACAAGCCTAAAATTTTGTTGTTTGGTAACGAGTTAATGTACGAGTCATTGAAAGTCCCAAAATTGACACATCCCCCTGTGAATCAAACTGTGAGCTTTATGCCTTATGGTAAGGAATCCGACACTCGACTTCACAACCACAAACGTCGCATGATTTTGTGTCGTAAAGGGTTAACCCCAGTGACGAAGAAGCCTTTCGAAAACATTGCGGGAAAAGGAGAAAATGCTGGTAACCACAAAGTTTTCTACCCTATCCTAGCAAAACTGCACTATTTAACTCTTTACCAAACAACAAAATTTTAGATTGGTCCAAAAGCATTTGCAGACAACAAATAAAAGTGAATGAAAATTTGAAATTTGTTTTGAGAAAGAGTAAAAAAAAAACCATTGTGGGAAAAGGAGAAAATGCTGGTTACCAGCATCTTCTCCTTTTAAATTTAAATTTAAACATATTTTATTCGACAGAATTACAATATACATGTACATGAACAATACAATTACATTAAATTGACAAAAAATAATCCTGCAGAAATGGATTGGAATGAAAGCATTTTCTCCTTTTCCCATCATGTTTTCAAAAGCTTTCTTTCTCAGGGTTGTTTAACGTCGGGGTAGTGTGGTCAAGAGTTAAGCCACTTTGAAATTCGTCAAATACTTCCAGTTTGGACAGGTCTAAAATTTGCTCTTGTGGTAACAGGTTAACCTGTTACCACACAATCCCTACTTTTGACGCCCCTGAGAAAGAAGCCTTTTGAAAACACTGTGGGAAAAGGAGAAAATGCTGGTGACCATCATTTTCTCCTTTTCCCACAGTGTTTTCTACCCTTCCCAGAACAAATTTCAATTTTTCAGTCGCCTTTATTTTGTCATCTGCAAATGCATTCAATTTGGACCAGTCTAAAATTGTCTTGTGTGGTGAAGAGTTAAACAACTGGAAAAATACCAACACAGTGGCAATCGATTTAGCAAGTCTATAGGACCTGTCGGTATGTAGCAATCATACATACATAATTATATTGATATTCAACGAAAATAAAGATATGTATGATTTAGCAATCAAGTCATTCGGATAACGTTGGGATTCACACACTGAACTAAACAGAAACAATACAGATTACATATTCACTGTATGGAAACTCTGTACGGGAAATTTCTTCGGTGAATTCAAGATGGCGGACACGTGTTATTGACAAAGTAAGTGTCGTTTAATTTTGGTCCATACTTGTTTCAAATTGCATCCCCAACAACGAGTAAGGTACCAATTTAAAGAGCTTTGATTGAAAAATCAAGCGATAGTAGCTGATGAGAAAACGGGAGTGCCTCTTGTCCGTAATCCCTCGCTGAACATGATGTTTTGATGAAGTTGAAAAACTAAGCGGGAGACCGGAAGAAAACTGGCTTTATTTCATCGAATAGAAAGCTAATGATAAAAGAATGTACCTCGATCGGTGGGGAAATGTCATATCCTTACAGCTGTACCAAAATATGTTGCTTATATTTACTGATTTAGCTGTTATAAAGTTTTGAAATTTTGCATGGTGTACTCTTCGGTGCAAACCGAAACTAAACTACTGTATGGTTGGGTGATCGGAATTTCTGTACGCTTCGGTAACAAATATGAAGTCAAAAATCTGTACGCTTTGGTGAAAATGATTAAAGGAGAAAAATGCTAGAACAGTCTATTTGTATTTCCCGCACAGCGAGAATTCCTTATACAAGTACATGAAACCAATTTTGTGTCATTTACTCTATATTTTGTTTGTCATGTTAAAACCGTATAATGCCTCAAAAATGAGTCACGCCAGGGTTTCCTGGCTTTGTAAGGATTTTATAGAGAATTCTTTGTTTTTCCCATTTTCTAAAGGAAAAGTACGAGTCATTTTAAAATAATGTTTAAAATTAGTGTGAATTTGAAAAAAATAACTTATCCCCAGATAAAACTATAATGTATCAACGTATTCAGATGACCCCGATCAAGACCTTATATTCGGGTATACTAAACACCGGAGTGTAAAAAAAATAAAGATATGTTATTAACAGAATGTAAGAAAAAAAATTTAAGTTCCATGTGTATAATTCTATGGTAGAACACTGAAAGCAGAAGAAAAAAGTATCACTACAGTAGTTCCTCATCCGTGTAACTGAAACATAAAAAGTGTGAGTTTATAAAAGCTTTAAAATGAAAGCTACGGAATAAGGACAATGTCCCTTAGAAAAGCTTACAAAAGGATGATATAAAGGGGTCGTAACTCAGAAAACGACGTAATGAAGACAGAGTTGCCCGAGTTCTTTGTATAGTCATCCGGAGTTTCTAGTCAAAGGAATTGATACTTTGAAAATTAAGGTTGAAATTAGTGGGTTTTTTCCCTAAATGAAAAGAGAGATATGGTTCTTCTAGGTTGAATTTCTCAGTTCTATTGATGTGTGAAAATTGTCGGTTTCAATTAATGAAAAAACGCATAATTTATGCAAAAGTAAAACTCTGAAATGTTAATTTAACAACAGGCATGCGATTGTCTTTTTTAAAAGGTCTCTTAAGTTATAAAGAATAACAAATGATCACTTAGGCGATATCAATGTAAATTAAGAATGAGCTATATAGCTACAAGGCAGTGCACAAAGGAGTTTTGTATTGCATTTTTCACTGCCGGTTCTTAGTGTTTGAAAAGTCAAGCCAAAGCTCAGAGATGTGTCATTGTTTGATTCGGGTTTATATGGCTTTCCAGCTGGTTCTGGTCCGATCAACACAAAGTTTGCTCAGAAAGTGCTTCACGTGTTCACCAGCACTGGTCTTGGGCTCTAAAAATGCGTCGCCAACAGACATTCAAACATAACCAGTATCCGTTGTGGAATTCTAACCAACACCATCCACAAAAAGTTACTAAAAATCTACATTACCTACTGCGCCACGGAGGACCCCTGATCAATAAATGATGATAGAGGAGGTACGATTCTATATTTCGCTTTTCACATAATGCGTCTTTGATGATTATACTATGGATGGCTTCTACATTTTTGGTGTCAGACCAAGACAAAAACCTTAAGTTTATTATTTTTATGTTAAAGGCCAATATATATATAAACATGTATACAAGATGCTTCTGTTTATGTTGCTCAGCACTTCTCAAAAAAACGAGCCATTTTAGTGTACGAAGTTGCGGATTTTATACATCACGTTTCTTTGAGTTCAACATAAAAACATCAAGTAAATGACCCATGTAGGTTGTTCGTACATTTCCTTTTTTCTTCCCTTAATCGTTTTCACCGAAGCGTACATATTTTTGACTTCATATTTGTTACCGAAGCGTACAGAAATTCCGATCACCCAACCATACAGTAGTTTAGTTTCGGTTTGCACCGAAGAGTACACCATGCAAAATTTCAAAACTTTATAACAGCTAAATCAGTAAATATATGCAACATATTTTGGTACAGCTGTAAGGGTATGACATTTCCCCACCGATCGAGGTACATTCTTTTATCATTAACTTTCTATTCGATGAAATAAAGCCAGTTTTCTTCCGGTCTCCCGCTTAGTTTTTCAACTTCATCATAACATCATGTTCAGCGCGGGATTACAGACAAGAGGCACTCCCGTTTTCTCATCAGCTACTATCGCTTGATTTTTCAATCAAAGCTCTTTAGATTGGTACCTTACTCGTTGTTGGGGATGCAATTTGAAACAAGTATGGACCAAAATTAAACGACACTTACTTTGTCAATCACACGTGTCCGCCATCTTGAATTCACCGAAGAAATTTCCCGTACAGAGTTTCCATACAGTGATATTGATAGTTTTATTCAATATCAATGTAATACATATAAAAACAACAACAAACAACCTTTCACCAGATAGCTCTAGGTTTCAACGAATCTCAAGAAAAAGTCTATTGAAAACAATTGTGGAAAAGGAGAAAATGTTTGTGACCAGCATTTTCTCCTTTTCCAACATTGCACTACCGAGAATCTTTTCACTGTGCTAATGTTTGCTTAACTCTTTACCAAATGACAAAATTTTAGACTAGTACAAAGTGAAACCATTTGCAGGTGGCAAAATAAAAGTAACTCAAAAACTGAAATTTGTTTCCAGCGGGGTAGAAAACATTGTAGGAAAAGGAGAAAATACTGGTTACCAGTATTTTCTCCTTTTTCTCCAATGTTTTAAAAAGCTTTTATGTCAGTGTCATAAAAACCTGGGATTGTTTGTTGGGTAATATGTATTAACTCTTTACCAGACTATCTGACTTTTAACAGCCTTGAAGATTATAGCTTTTGAAAACATTATGAGAAAAGGAGAAAAAGCTGGTGACCAGCATTTCCCCCCAGTGTTTTCTACCCTATCAGAGACAAACTTTATCATTTTGACCTACCTGCCTTTGATTTTTTGCCTACAAATGCTTTCAATTTGGACCAGTCCAAAATTTTGCAGTTTGGTAAAGAGTTAAGCAGAGACAGAATCATTAGACTGTGAGAAATATCAAGAGAGAAAGTAGTTCCAGCAAACATTCTAAAAGTATATCATCACTAGAGATGTATTCACTGTGAAAAAACTGAAAAAATATCACACCGAGAAGTCCCAGTAATTTACTGATAGGTATAAAATAAAATACAATGTTGTGCTTCTTAACTCTTTTCCACACAATCCTGACTTTTGACGACCCTGTAGTAGAGGACTGTTGAAAACATTGTGAGAAAAGGAGAATTTGCTGTATGCTGGTAACCGGCATTTTCTCCTTTTCCCACTATGTTTTCTACCCTGTCACATACAAGTTTCATAATTTAAGTCACATTTAATTTGTCGTCTGCAAAAGCTTTCAATTTGGACAAGTCTAAAATTTTGTCGTTTGGTAAAGAGTTAACAGCTGAAAATCAACACCTCATACCATATGTGCTTACCCACACCGAATCATATTTAACAATTTAAGCATCAGAAAGTATCAATGAAGACTGAAAATTTCACCTAAACAACACTTTATTATTATCAGCTTAACCCTTTCCCAAACATGCCCTGGTTTTTAAGTGTCTGCAATAAAAGTCTTTTGAAAACAATGTGGGAACAGGAGAAATTGCTCGTAACGAGCAATTTCTCCTTTTCCCACAGTGTTTTTCACCCTTTTTGAGAACCTTCTGCCCTTTTTTCCAAATCTAAAATTGTCGTCTGCAAACTCTTTGGTTTGGAAGGGTCCAAAATATGTCGTTTGGGAAAGGGTTAATCCTACGTTTTCGACATTTTGGTTATCTTATGGCATTTTTATCAAAAGTGTTACTTTTTTACCTGTTACATTTTTCTTTCTATTCACTATTTGGACCCTTCACCAAACAATCTCTGGCTGATGTGACCCTGAGAGGAGACTGTTCTAAGAATAGTCTGGTCCAAATTTTGCAATTTGGGAAAGAGTTAAATCTACTGTTTGTTGTCAAAACAAAGCACAGTTTTACCTTTACAATATTTGTAACTTTACATTCTATCTTGGATGATGAATTTTCTTTTCTCTCCATGAATGAATAGAATAAATGAATAGCGTTTAAAGGCCCCTCAACAACTTAGGTCATATTAGGCGCACTTATTTAGTAAACAATAATGCGAAGTGAAAATAACATACATGTGCAACAACATAAGACAAACATGATAAATCAATGGGTGAGTGCCATCCTTTGTCTAGGCACTTAGGATATTGTTGCACTCAGCTATCGAAATGAGGAATGGACAAAACACAAAATGATGCCCCTTTTGTCGCCTTTTACGACATGCATGCTGCCACGTTTGTTCCGCCAGATGAAATGGCAGATGTGACGATTGCAGGACTGCAGCGGTTTAAACCCCCAATTAAAGCACACGGGGTCCTCTTTTCTCTGCATAAACCCATCATAGACAGATAAACAAAAGGAAAAAGGAGCATTGACTTGTAACAAGGAATGGCTCTTTTACTCTCAGATTTTCTGTCTTACCGACAACAATATTTTCTTCATCTGAGAATGTTTTTATCTTGTGAAAATTATATATTTCATGTGTCTATTTTTAGAAATATTATGGGTAAAGAAATGGCATAATTTAAGCTGGGGGGATTGTTTCCCCCGACTCAGTGAATACTTTCCTTCTGCTGAAAATCAGATACTACTTTTTTTGAAAATATCGGGTCATTATCTCCCACTAGATGGCATTCTATAAATACTCATCTATCTGATATGGGCATCCTGGGTACAGAACTGAACCACTTTCCTATGCGACAACTGTTACTTTGAATTTAAAACAAACAAAAAAAAGATTTACCCAATAAAACGCTACCTCGTGCAATTCACTCAACTATGATCACCAGTTTAGAGAAATCTGTTGCTAAAGCAGGTCTCATTTCTCCTCAAACGTATTGATATGTAAAAGCTATTTTCAACATTGCTACTTTATAGAGCGTAATATTACAGTCAGCCCGCTTTCGGGGCTAGTAGTGATGCGTCATATAAGACAGTCGAATCTTCAAAGAATATGACATGCGCAGACAACCAATATCGGGTATCCGTTTAATTGACTTGAGATAACTGGTTTTAAAAAAAGCATTCTTTGACAAAATAATCAGAAGAAATATATAATTTATTTCATCAGCTTATGGTTAATATGGGGAAGTATTTGCCTCAAAAGGGAAACGTCTGTGAAAATAACTTGTGCCATAAGGCACTTGTTAATTTTCCAATACATTTCCCTTTTTCGGCAAATATTTCCCCATATTAACCACAACTGATGAAATAAATTCTATTTATATCTTCTCTTTATTTCCCTAAGCAAACTTTTACATGAACAGGTTAAAAAAAAAAACAAAGCAGAAATAAAATGTCTGAATATTTCTCTATGAAACATTTTTTAATCTCATCTATGAAAATGGTAAGTGTTTTTTTCTTTTTTCCATATTTTCTTAGAAATCAGATTTCACTCTTCAATATGGATGTACTTTTTTGTGCTATGAATAATGAAAACTATGTAACAGATATAAGTAACAAGGTAAAAAAGAATAGATAATAATGACACTCCTGCTCGTGATAACTATAGGAGATTCATTTTAGAGCATTTTATGCATATCAGTGTTTTAACATTTGAACTTTATCAGTCTTACGGTTAGGTGGCAGGGGTCTTGGAAACTTGTTCACGGCTGTGGTGAATCACATCGCCCCGAGCTGAAGTGAAGGCGAGATGGTGATGACATTCACCACAGCCGTGAACAAATTCCTTAGTCCCCTGCAATCTGACCTTACAAAGTATTTATTATACTGCAAAGTTTTACCATTCCAACATTTGTTAAGCTAACTTTACCTGCTCTTTGGTTTAAAAAATTGAGTGGACTGACGAAGTAGAATTTCCCTTCTGAGTGCCCCAATTCAATGAAAAATATCTTCACTGGGAACTGATGTCATTGAAGCCTTGGTAATACATGCTAAAACTTGCAAATTGGCGCATAATCTCGATGCTAATATTGATGGAAGCCCCCATTTTGGATGTTGTGTTGAGATTGTAGTCATGTATATGGGTCTCTCGAGAGGAAAACTGCTTTTAAGTTGGTTTTGCCCGTGTAAATGATCAATATATTCAGACATACTATCCAATCAGATCATAAGAAATTTCTTTGCAGTATAATAATACATTCTGTAAGCCTTTATTTGTGTTGAAAGTTGTGAAAACATTTGAGTAACAAAATTTATGACATACAAGCAAGAATGATATGTGTCTGTATAAACAAAAATAAAATAAAATATTCAGTGTGTCATTCACATAAAATAAAAAAAATATACACATGTAAAAATACATCACAAAATTACAAGAAAAACAAAACAAGAGGGCAACTCTGAGCCCATATTGCTCTACTGCCTTACCACTGTTTACCAGTTGACAAAATTTTAGACTGGTCTAAATTCAAAGCATTTTCAGACAACAAAAGATAAAAAGACGTTAAACAACTCAAATTTGAAACTAATTTTTGGATAGGTAGAAAAATATTGTGGGAAAAGGAGAAAATGTTAGTTACTAGTATTTTCTCTTTCACCCACAATGTTTTCAAAAGCCTTCTCCCTCAGGTACCTTTAACTCTTTCCCAAACAAGCCCTGGTTTTTACGTGTCTGCAGTACAAGTCTTTAGAAAACACTGTGATAAAAGGAGAAATTGCTTGTAACAAGCAATTTCTCCTTTTCCCACAGTGTTTTCTAGCCTATCGGAAAACTTTCTGCCATTCTTATCAAATTCAAAACTGTCATCTGCAAATACCTCTGGGTTTGGGACAGTCTAAAATTTGTCATTTGGGAAAGGGTTAAAGTTTAGCTAAGAGCCATATGGTGATGTGATAAACAAATGTGTCATGGCTGTAATTGATGTAAACAGAGGCATTAGCCCTATAAAGCATGTATTTAATTGAATGACAAGGCTCAGATAGATGGACTGATTTTGATTTCAAAAATAAAAACATTTAATTATTCTCCACTAAACCCTATGCTGTGGGTTCTCATTAGAATCGTCTCATAGAGACGATTCTAATGAGTACCCATAACATAGGGTTTGGAAAAGAAATAATGGATTTAGATTACCATCACTCCTTCTTATCTAGAGCCCTGGATGATACAAGTCCAGTCCAGCACAGTTCTGTTTGTTTCATGTGCTAAAATGATGTCAGTGAGAACAAGTAAACATATTTGACACTTTACCATACAATCCCAAGTTTTGCTAACAAGGAGGAAAAAAAGACAAGGCTATTGGAAACATTTTGGGAAAAAGAAGGAAATGATAGTAAACAACATTTTCTCCTTTTTCTAAGATGTTTTCTATGCTTTTGAAGACATATCTCACCATTTGAGCAACATATAAATTGAAGTCTGAACATGTTTCCGATTTAGACTAATCTCAATTTTTGTTGTTTGGTAAAGATTTAACTCTTTACAAAACGACAAAATTTTAGACTCGTCCAAATTGAAAGCATTTGCAGATGACAAAACAAATGTGAATCCAAAATTGAAATTTGATTTGGAAAGGGAAGAAAACACTGTGGGAAAAGGAGAAAATGTTGGTTACCAGTATTTCCTCCTTATCCCATAATGTTTTCAAAGGCATTCTTTCTCAGGGTCGTTAGAAAGTAGGGATTGTGTGGTAAAGAGTTAAGTATTATTGACACCAAATATCAATGAACTCTGACAAGAAGATGTACACAATGCAGACACCACAAAACATTTTTCTCTATGAAATCTGTGCTAAGTTGCCAAGAAAAGATGATGACAGACCTTGGTTCCATGAAATATTTAACATATCAGAGTATAGCAAATTACATAAAATTAAAAGTATCATAAATAAAAACTTTTCAGCAAAATAGTAGAATAACTAATTTATGAAACAAAACGATGTTAAATGAATCAAGACAATGAAAGGAATAAAGTGGTAACATTATATTATGTGGAAAACAAGAGTTTTATCTCTTCTGTTTGTTTAACCATTTACCTCAAAATGATGACTTTTAACAATCCTACGTATCAAACCCATGACCACCAGGTCACAAAACAGATATGCTATTTGACGGGGTTACTTCACTGTAACACTTTAACCCCTTACCACACAACAACTACTCTTGACGACCCTGAGAAAGAAGCCTTTAGAAAACATTGTGGGAAAAGGAGAAAATGCTGGTAACCAGCACTGTCTCCATTTCCCTCAATGTTTTCTACTCTTCCCAAAACAAATTTCAAATTTTCTGTCACTTTTATTTTGTTGTCTGCAAATGCTTTCGATTTGGACAAGCCTAAAAATATTGTCGTTTGGTCACGAGTTAAGCTTTATTATATCTTGCTGTCACCAATAATAAACTCTTTATCACACAATCCAGACTTTTAATGACCCTGAGAAGGAAAGCTTTTGAAAATATTGTGGGAAAAGGAGAAAATGCTGGTAACCAAAGTCAAAATTCAATTTTTGTTTCACATTTACTCTGACGCCTGCAAATGCTTCAAATTTGGACAAGTCCAAAATTTAATCATTTGGTAAAGAGTTAACAAATTACCACACAATCCCTACTTTTGATGCCCATGAAAAAGAAGCCTTAAGAAAACATCGTGGGAAAAGGAGAAAAAAATGCTGGTAACCAGCATTTTCTCCTTTTCTCACAACGTTTTCTACCCTTCGCAGAACAAATTTCAAATTTTCAGTCACTTTTAGTTTGTCGTCTGCAAATGTTTTCATTTTGGACAAACCTAAAATTTTGTCGTTTGGTAAAGATTAACTCTTAAGCCAAACCAAAAACAGCCATGCTCTCTGTGGGACCAAAATTATGTAAAAAATTCATGCAATGGCCAACCAGAGAATCATCTTGGCCAGTTTGCTTTTAATTTTTTCACTGTGGATTGGGAGAAGAGGTTTACAAGGCTTTATCAATATTTTTAGTTCTATTTCCATGGCAACCATTTGTAATCAAATTAAATTCCAAATAGATCATTTCTGTAGAGAGTTGTAAAAAATTGTGGAGCAGCTTCAGAGATAATGTTTTGAATAAAAGTTGGTGCATGCATAGACACATATATGGATGAACAGATTTTTTAGATGGAAATATCGTTTCTGTAAAAAAATTGTGGAGAAACTTCAGAGATAATGTTTGGAATAAAAGTTAGTGCATGCATAGACACATAATATAGATGAGCTGGCTGGCTTATGGCCAATGCAACAAAAAATGGCACAATATACACATAGGAGTAAGGAAAATCACCCTTTTACAGAAGTCATGGAAAATTCTATAAGCAAAAGAGCATTTTCTTATTAACAAAAAATAAGGATTCATAGTATAACACTGTCTACTGTTCAAAAGGCCTAAAACGTTTTTGATATGTGCTTAATTAACTCTACCCCACACAATCAAGAAATTTACCAGCCCTGGGGACGTTAACTCTTAGATTTAGATTGGTCTAAAGCATTCTCACCCAACACAATTAATGCTACTCAAAAATTGGAACTTGGCTGTAAAATGCTGGTCACTGGTGGTCACCAGCATTTTTGCCTTTACCAACAATGTTTTCAAAAGGCCTCCTTTTCAGGGCCGTGAAAACCAAGGATTTTTTGGGAAAGGGTTAAGGGAAAAGGAGAAAATTTTTGTCACAGCATTTCTCCTTTACCCTCAGTCTTTTCTTCATTTTGATAAACAAATTTCATGTTCTGAATATTTAATTTGTTGTCTGCAAATGCTTCCATTTTGTACAAGGTTATAATTTTGTCATCTAAAACAAGAGGACCATGATATAACTACGCTGTACTAAGCTGTAAAATCGAACTTGTGACCCCTGGGGTGGGGCCAGTTTTGACCCCAGGGGCATCCTAAGAAAAGACTTGGTAGAGGTCCACTAGGAGATGCTACTTACAAAATATCAAAGCTCTACGCCTTCTAGTTTCAGAGAAGTAGAATTTCAAAGTTTTTCTTCTTTGTTCCTAAGTTTCAAACTTGTGACCCCTGGGGCAGGGCAAGTTTTGACCTCAGAGGCATCATATGAAGAAATTTTGAAGAAGTCCACTAAGAGATGCTACATACCAAATATCAAAGCTCTATGCCTTCTAGTTTCAGAGAAGAAATTTTTTTTAACTTTTCCTTCTTTGTTCCAGTATTTCGAACTTGAGACCCACAGGGCAGGGCAAGTTTTGATCCCCATGGACATCATATGAACAAACATTGTAGAAGTCTAGTAGGAGATCCTACTTACCAAATATCAAAGCTCTACATCTTCTAGTTTCAGAGAAGAAGAATTTTAAAGTTTTCCTTCTTTATTTCTATGTTTTAAACTTGTGACCCTCGGGGCTGGGCCAGTTTTGACCCCAGGGACATCATATGAAGAATCTTGGTAGAGATCCACTAGGAGATGCTATATACCAAATATCAAAGCTCTACACTTTCTAGTTCTAGAGCAGAAGAATTTTAAAGTTTTCCTTCTTTGTTCCAATGTTTCAAGGTTTCAATGTTCCCAGGGTGGGACCAGTTTTGACCCCAGGGGCATCATTATGAACAATCTTGGTAGAGGTCCACTAGGAAATACTACATACCAAATATCAAAGCTCTGCAGCTTCTAGTTTCAGAGAAGAAGAATTTTAAAGTTTTCCTTCTTTATTTCAGTCATTTTTATATTGACGTCTGCAAAAGATTTCACTTTGGATCAGTCTAAAATTTTGTTGTTTGGTAAAGAGTTAAGGTAAGCTAAAACTATATACATGTATTATGCAAGCAGATGAGAAAAAAGCTTAGCTCTATAGCAGACAACAAAGTTTTAGATGTAGACAAATTCAAATCATTTGTTGGCAGCAGGCCAATCAAATGTTGCTCAAATGATGTGATTTAACTTTGAAAAGGTAGAAAACATTGTGGAAAGGGAATATAATGCTGGTAATCAGCAGATTCTCCTTTTCCCATAATGTTCTTAACTCTTTACCAAACAATCCCTGGTTTTCATGATCCTGGGAATGAAGGCCTTTTGAAAACATTGTGTGAAAAGGAGAAAATGCTGGTCACCAGCATTTTCTCCTTTTCAAACAATGTTTTCTAGACTATCTGATTCAAATCCAATCATATGTGTCATAATTCTTTAACAAACAAGACTTTCCTTTTGATAGAACTTTGTGAAACACATTAAATAATTTAAAACATGTTCAAGTAAGGCCATGAAGCCAATTATTGTACATAACTCTTTACTCCACGGATACTCATTTCTGCGCATTGCTTGTAAAAGCCTTTGGAAAACATTGTGGCAAGAGGTGAAATTGCTCGTGATGAGAAATTTCACCTTTTGCCACAGTGTTTTAAATGTTACCAAAAGATACCACATACACATAAAGTTAGAGATACCAAGGAAATGCCTTAACCCATTACCACACAATCCCTACTTTTGACGCCCCTGAGAAAGAAGCCTTTTAAAAACACTGTAGGAAAAGGAGAAAATGCTGGTAACCAGCATTTTCTCCTTTTCCCACAGTGTTTTCTACCCTTCCAAGAGCAAATTTCAAATTTTCAGTCACCTGTAATTTGTTATCTGAAAATTCTTTCAATTTGAACCAATTCAAAAATGGGTCATGTGGTAAAGAGTTAAGGGGTAAAGGGTTAATTAATGTGTGGTATTGAATTTCTGATACTGACAGCCACTCATATAATATGATGTCTGTCCTGGAAGTATTGAGACTAGATCTACTTTATCAAAATGAAATATACATTTTGGATTTTATCCAGAGTTAGCATTTCTGATGAGCATGTTTGGAAAATTGCACTACAATAAGACGAGAAATCAATCGCTACAAATAAAAGAACATACAATATTAACTCAACATGGAGCAGTTTGATGACATCTCCATAGTTTAGCATATCATCAAATTTACCCTTTACCACACAATCCCAAGTTTCAACAACCCTGAGCATGAGGCCTTTAAAAAACATTGTAGAAAAAGGAGAAAATGCTGGAAAACAGCATTTTCTCCTTTTTTTTCACGGTATTTTCTACAATATCAAAGACAAATTCCATGGTTTGAGCCACATCTCAATTATTTTCTGCAGATGCTTTCAATTTTTGACAACTCAACATGTTTGTTGTGTGATTCTGAGTTAACGTTTTTTCAAATCCAATCATTTCTCGCAACTTGTTACCCACCGTAGTTTGTTTCTAAACCATTATTTGGATTACGCTCTTTACAAAGCTACAGTTTTAGACTTGTCCAAAATAAAAGCATTTTGGGATGAAAAAATAAAGTGACTAGAAAAATGAAATTTGCTTTGGGAATGGTAAAAAATATTGCTTGAAACACAGGAAGTGCTGGTTACCTCCATTTTTCCATAAGCTTTTTTTGTCAGGATTGTTAAAATGGGGAATGGACAAAAGCCCACTGGGACAAAAGCCCATTGGGACAAAAGCCCACTAGGACAGAAGCCCACTGCTAATTTTGGCATAGAGGACAAGAGCCCACTGCTTATAAAAAAAGTGTCAGAAAATCATTTTTGTGAGACCGGCATTTTCTCCTTTTCACATAATGTTTTCTAATCCTCTAGAGACAAGTCATACATACTATTTTTTTTTTATTTAATACATGATCATAACTAAAAGTGGGCTTTTGTCCTTGTGAACTTTTGTCCCAGTGGGCTTCTGTCCTAGTGGGCTTTGGTCCTACAACCTGTTAAACTCTAGCTTGTGTAGTAAAAGAGTTAATGTCAAACAATTTATCTCACTCTCTTGTATGCTGTATGCATGGTGCATACTATTTATTAGCAACAGAGCTCCAGGTAAAGGTAGTGTTTTAGATTTTAGAACTCAAAATATAAAATATTCTCCACCAAACCCTATGTTGTGGGTACTCATTAGAATTGTCTCATCGAGACGATTCTAATGAGTACCCACAATATAGGGTTTGAAAGAGAAATAATGAATTTAGAATACCATAACTCCCTCTTACCTGGAGCACTGACCAATAACTCCCATAGATAAAATGGGTGCTGCCTGATGGTCACAGAGTTACCACACTTTCCAGTTTTATTACTTAGCTATGTCGTCATGTTTCTTGTGTAAACTTTGTGCATCACCTAAAGAGGAATCTACTGTATGTAGTTATGGTATATAATTTCGAGCAAATTAACCATTTACCAGACAACAAAATTTCAGCCTTATCAAAATTGAAAGCATTTGCAGACAACCATTTCAAAGTGGCTCAAATTGTGCAATTTTTCTATGACAGAGTAGACAACATTTTGGAAAAAGGAGAAAATGTTGGTTACCAGCATTTTCTCCTCTTCCCACAATGTTTTTTAAAGGGCTTCTTTCCTAGGGATGTCAGAATTATGAATTGTGCAGTAATGGTCCAACAGGAACCAACTTGTCACACCTGTCCATGTTTACTGAACCAGTCAGTTATTTCTTTTTCATATTTTGATAACCAGTCCACATTAATAGTAATTTTCTCCAAAGCTTGTTTCACGGCTCGTTGTCCCGATCCTGAATATTTGCTTGCAAAAAACTGTCTCACCTGAAAAAGTATATAGAGAGAATCAAAGTATTTGATCTGAAATGAAAAAAAAATTCACTCTCTATCATGCAAATGCATATATTTTATGTTTCTGTGATTGAAAACTTCGAACACATCACTGGAAAAGAAGCAAATGCTACTACAAAGCAACTGCTCCTATGGGAACTTTGCTTATCATCACATTCAATCCAAAGGATAAAGTTTTGAGTTATGAAAATTGCTTCTATCAACCGTTTCCCAAAAAATCCCTGCTTTTTATGACCCTTTGATAGAAGACTTTTGAAAATATTGTTGGAAAAGGAATAAATGCTGGCACCCAGCATTTTCTTCTTTTCCCACAATGTTTTCTACCCTGCTGGAAACAAATTTCCATTTTTGAGTTACGTTTATTTTGTCGTCTGCAGGTGCTTTCAATTTGGACCAGTCAAAAATTTTGTCGTTTGATAAAGGGTAACACCGGCTGATCTTTTTCCTTGATCTGATGATTAACTTTTTACCACATAATTCCGACTTTTAACGACCTTAGAAAGAAAGCCTTTGAAACCATTGTAGGAAAAGGAGAAAATGCTGGTAACCAGCATTTTCTCCTTTTCCCACAATGTTTTCTACCCTTTCCAAATCATGATTCAAATTTTGATACACATTTATTTTGTTATCTGCAAATGCTTTCAATCTGAACTTGTCCAAAATTTTGTCAATTGGTAAAGAGTTAACTGATAGGAAAATAACACAAACTTTGAGATTTGCCCACATCAATAGAGAGAAAGCTTAACTCTTTACCCCATAAGGCATTTCTATGGTATCTCTAATTGACCCTAAATAACAGCAAGGATGAAGCCATTTCTTATGTGTATAATTATGACACCTTTTGATAGCATACAAAACATGTGACAAAAGGTGAAATTGCGCGTCACGAGCAATTTCACCTTTTGTCACAATGTTTTCAAAAGGCTCCTACGAGCAATGCGTAGAAACGAGTATCTATGAAATAAAGGGTTAAAATACTGAGTAGAAAATATTGGTATCGACAATATTTTCCAGCCTTCCTTAGACAAAGCATTTCAGCAATTTAGAATTTCTCACCTATAAACTTGGACAAGTCTAGAATTTCTAATGAGAGCCCAATACTGATCACCTGATTGGAACTGTATAATGAAATGCTGTTCTGTTCAGGTAAGCAAAAGAGATTAACATTGTCTCACTATAGAGAGAGCCTGGGATTTTAAGAAAGTTAAAAAAGTCTGTTTACCATTTACCACACAATTCCGACTTTTCAGGGTCCTGAAGGAAAGGACTTTTCAAAATATTAAGGGAAAAGCAGGCAATGTATGTAACCAGTATTTTCTCCTTTTCCGTCAATGTTTTCTACCCTACCAAAAACAGATTTCAATTATCAAGTCATTTTGTTTTCTGCAAATGCTTTTAATTTAGCTAAGTCTGAAGTTTTATTGTTTTATACAGATTAAATATTTAGTGAAATAAATCTTAAGCTAAGAAACTGAATCCCTCAGTGGACTAGTACAAAACTAGAGCTGTCACTAAATATGACTAATAATTCCTCAAGCAGGAAGAGTTGACACTTGAAAATTGCGTCTTGCAAATCTTCAATATAAAATCAGTATATGTGCAAAGTTTCAATACAATTGAAGGAAAACTGGAGGAGGAGATCGCGAAACAAAATTATTAGTTTTTTGTACACAGACGGACACACGGACGGATGGATGGAAGGACGGACGGAGACACACACGGACAGACAGGCTGATTCCAGTATACCTCCGAAAACATTCGTTTTGTGGGGATATAATAACAGATTGAAATTCTTTTGTTAAGTCGGGTCCTTATACTGAACATACCTGTTCTAGATCAAACTGTGTATCAAATCCACTGGCCACATGTTTTATCAGCCTTGTCAGGGTAAACCCAGATGATCCATACCTGAAGAGAAGAGAATGCCACTGCATACCTGGATATTGAAAGTCATTTTGCCGCAAAAATTCTGCTTATTAACCCTTTACCACACAATGATGACTTTTAACACCCCTGAGGAAGGAGCCTTCTGAAAATATTGTTGGAAAAGGAGAAAATGCTGGTGACCAGCATTTTCTCCTTTTCCCACAAAGTTTTCTACCCTATCAAAGCAACATTGCAACATTTGAGCAACTCTAAAAATGTCATCTGCAAATGCTTTAAATTTGGACTTGTCTAAAATTTTGCTGTGTGGTAATAGTTTAGTACATTAAAGCCTTTCTACACTGAAAACATCTGTTTGAAAACATCTCCAGACACAGTGTTTTATTTTTGTTTGCAAAGAAAAGTTTGCTAGTGTAGACCAGTCAACAAACAAAAGCGTACACCCCTAAAACAGTGTTTGCTGATGTTTCAAGCCGTTCACATTTGTTTGCTGTGTTTGCTGATCTTTGGTACGTAATTTTCAAAGATACTGACCAATCAAAAGCTGTCTTATTATCATGTGATGGATGCATCACATGATCTTCAAACATCAACAAACACTGTTTGCTAGTGTTTTTGTAGTGTAGACACCCTGCAGACAAACATGAACCAACACTACACTACAAATGTTTGATAGTATACACTAGCCTTTACCCATTATCACACAACCCCTACTTTTGACGACCCTGAGAAAGAACCCTTTAGAAAACATAATAAGAAAAGGAGAAAATGCTGGTAAGTTTTCTACCCTTCATAAAACATTTTTCAAATTTTCAGTCACTTTTATTTTGTCATCTGCAAATTAATGCTTTCAATTCAGACAAATCTAAAAATCTTTTGTTTGGTAATGAGTTATGTCTCAGATCAAGTAAACTTTATCAGTTGCACAATCAGGTGGCAGGGGACTTGGTCCTTTAACCCTTTACTACATAATCCTGTATTTTAACAGCCCTGAGGAAGAATTTTCTCTCCTATCATAAAGGGTTAAATAATCATAACAAAACATATTAAAATGTTAATGTTTATGTACTGTATGACGTTTCGGCATTTGCCTTCCTCAGGAGTACATAATAAAGTAAATTGATATAAATAAACATGACGTCATAAACGTTACCTTACACAGAAAATTGCGGAAAAAAGTGAAAATACGCATAAGAAAGTGTGCAATTTAGCGTAAATGAGTAAGACATATTATTAAGTAGACCTTAGATTCCCCGCAAAAACATTGCAACTGCAGCCCGATTCAAGCTGTAGTTATGAGGTCTCCGCAGCAAACAGGCGATAATGAGAACCCCATGATACTCTTTTTTCTTTTAGTGACTCTCCTATCATAGGTAGAATATAAGTCATATTCAATTCATTGTCTGAATATTTGTTAGGTTTCTACAAGACTAAGGTAGTGTCCTGTAGCAAAGGGTTAAAGCTTACATTTTTAAAGTAACCCATTACCACACAATCCCTACTTTTGACGACCTTGAGAAAGAAGCCTTTAGAAAACATTGTGGGAAAAGGAGAAAACGCTGATAACCAGCATTTTCTCCTTTCCCATAATGTTTTCTACCTTTCACAAAAACAAATTTCAAATTTTCAGTCACTTTTATTTTGTCGTCTGCAAGTGCTTTTGATTTTAACAAGCATAAAATTTTGTCGTTTAGTAATGAGTTAATTGATTTTGAAAAAAGTGTTGTACAGGAACATTCTCTTACCTTTTGAAAAAAAGATCCCAATGTTGTTGTACAAAACGCCAGGCCAAAATCTCTCCAGGTAAATTACTGGTTACCATGGAAACCACAGATACTGTGTCTTGTGACTTTACCTTAGTTTCATCTATACTGTAGTCTAGTAGTCTAAACAAAATCATCACAAATCAACAACATCATGTAAATATATGGCTTGAAACACAGCAAAAGGGGCATTCGGATATTTGCGTAAAGTGTCGTCTCGGATCAGCCTGCGCTGTCCGCGCAGGCTAATCCGAGGCGACACTTTACGACTACATTAGATTTTGTCCTACAGTAGACTTTTGCGAAACAGAAAATCACATTAGAATGGAAAGTGTCATTTCGGATTAGCTTGCGCGGACAGCCCAGGCTGATCCGAGACGACAGTTTACGCAAACGTCCCAATGTCCCTTTTCGTGTGTTGCAGGCCATATATAAATATCGGCACTCAACTGAATTTAGACAGGTCTGAATTGAAAGCACTTGCAGATGACACAGTGAGTGTTTCGAATAAATGGAAATATTTTAGATAGGATTTCAAAATATTGTGGGAAAAGGAGAAAATGCTGGTCACAGTTCTGCTTCAGCTTCCCGTTCTCTGAGAATGAGGGTTTTTGAAAACATCGTGGGAAAAAGAAGAAAATGGTGGTAACCAGCATTTTCTTCTTTTTCCACAATGTTTTCTAACTTTTCAAAAAAAATCCCATCATCTGAGTAACGTCTGACCTGTTTTCTAGTACAACTTTCATATTGGATATGTCTAACATTATGATTTGGTAAAAAGTTTGAAGAGTAAGAATCAGTTGGAAACAGTCTAATAAACCATAGACAAACCTTGACAAGAGTCTTGCATCCCGAGAAAATCCTAGGACTGCAAGCAACTTCCTTTTTTCCGAGGCATCCATTTCTGTCTGATATGCTTGCCATACTGTCTCCCAGGCCTGCTCTGTACCATATTCTATACCCGCTAAATATATCACAGTCTTCAAGTTGACATTTATACTGAAATTTGAAAAAAAAAGTTTATTCCACTTCACCTTTTACACACAACCCCAACTTTTATTGACCCCGAAGAAAACCTCTTTGCAAACAACGTAGAAAAAGGAGAAGATAATGGCATTTTTTTCTTCTCCCACAATGTTATCTGCATTATCCATGACAGAAGATATAATATGCAATGAATCTGTTGTCTGTAAAAAAAATTCAATTTCCTTAATTCCAGAATTTTGTCATTTGTTAACCGTATCCTAAATAAGCCCTGGTTTTTACGTGTCTGCATTAAAAGTCTTTTGAAAACACAGTGGGAAAAGGAGAAATTGCTCATAACGAGCAATTTCTCCTTTTCCCACAGTGTTTTCTATCCTTTTTGAGAACTTTCTGCCATTTTCTCCAAATCAAAAATTGTCATCTGCAAACTCTTTCGGTTTGGAAGGATCCAAAATTTGTCGTTTGGGAAAGGGTTAAAGGGTATATAACCATATGCCATACCGACTTACCTCTTTGCCAAACAAAAAAAAATTAGACTAGTCTAAATTGAAAGCATTTGCAGATGACAAAAACATGGTTCAAAAATTGAAATTTGACTTTAGAACAATTTTGGTAGAGCTTCACCCAAGGAATATCCCTGCCAAGTTTCATCAAGATTGGCCCAGTAGTTTAGGAGAAAAAGATGTTTAACCCTTTCCCAAACAAGCCCTGGTTTTTACGTGTCTGCAGTACAAGTCCTTTGAAAATACTGTGGGAAAAGGAGAAATTGCTCGTAACAAGCAATTTCTCCTTTTCTCACAATGTTTTCTATCCTTTAGGGGAACATTTCTACCATTTTCATCAAATTTAAGATTGTTGTCTGCACACTCTTTCAGTTTGGAAGAGTCTAAAATTTGTCATTTGCGAAAGGGTTAAAGGAATTGTTGACAGAAGACGGAAGCTGGACGACTGACGAGGAACTCCGGACATTGGGCGATCACAATAGCTTACCTTAAGCACTTTGTTCTAAGGTGAGATAAAAACACAAAGTCACCCTGAGGCTCAAAGCTAGGACCCACCTTACTCTAACCCTTTACAAAACTATAAAATTTTAGATATGTCCAAACTGAAAGCATTTGAAGACAAATTACAGATGGCTCAAATTCTGGAATATGTCCTTCATAAAGTAGAAAACCAGCATTTCTCCTTTTTCCACAATGTTTTCAAAAGACTTCTTTCCAAGGGTTGTTAAAACCTGGAATCGTTTGGTAAAAGGTTTACACTGAGCCAGAAAAAAAATGACAGTAACCTGCAGTTTCTGCAGTTTCACCCTTTCCCACATTTTCTACTTTAGGTCTATCACATTCTCTCAAATACAGACATCACCATTCAGGCAACATTTAAATTGTCGTCTGTAAATGCTTTCAATTGGACTATTCTAAAATTTTGTCCTGTGGTAAACAATTAACCCATTACCACACAAGAAAACTCTACACTGGTCCAATTTGAAAGAATTTGCAGACGACAAAATAAAGGAGACTGAAAAATTAAAATTTTATTTGGGAAGGGTAGAAAACACTGTGGGAAAAGGAGAAAATGCTGGTTACCAGCATTTTCTCCTTTTCCCACCGTGTTTTCTAAAGGCTTCTTTCTCAGGATCGATAAAAGTAGGAATTGTGTGGTAAAGAGTTAACCCATTACCAAACAACAAAATTTTAGACTGGTCCAAATTGAAAGCATTTGCAGACAATAAAATAAAAGTGACTGAAAATTTGAAATTTGTTTTGTGAAGGGTAGAAAACATTGTGTGAAAAGGGGAAAATGCTGGTTACCAGCATTTTCTCCTTTTCCCACAATGTTTTCTAAAGGCTTCATTCTGAGGGGCGTCAAAAGTAGGATTGTGTGGTAAAGAGTTAAAACTGAGGATTGCTTGTTGTTGGGTAAATGATTCCAGACACAACATTCTAAATAAGAGTTTGAATGTCATATACTTTGAATGGTTATTCTTCCACTGCTCAAACAGTTCTCTCCCTTTCTTCACCGATTTCTCATGCCCTAGATGTACGGCTTTTCCTAGAATTGAAGCCCGCAGATATTTCTCCAGATGCGTTCCTTCATCTTTCCACTCTATCTTATCCAACTGTTTTTTCATCAGTTTCAACATATACTGTTTATAGTATGTATAGGCTGGCTTGTTTTCAATGCGATTCTGAAAGACCAAATCGTTTTTCGTAACTTTCAACAAAATTTATTAGCTCTTTACCAAACAAAAAAATTAGACACTTGTCCGTCTTCTAGGCATTTGCAGACAACAAAATGAAAGTGACAAAAAGAAAAAGAAAAAAGAAATTTGTTTTGGGAAAACATTTTGGGAAAAGGAGAAGATGCTTTTCTCACACTGTTTTCAAGTCTTCTTCTTAACTCTTTACCACACAATCCCGACTTTTAACGACCCTGAGAAAGAGGCCTTTTGAAAACATTATGGGAAAAGGAGAAAATGCTGGTAACCAGCATTTTCTCCTTTTCCCGCAGTGTTTTCTATGTTTCATAAAGCAAATTTCCTTTTTTGAGTTGAAGTACTTTTGTCATCTGCAAATGCTTTCAATTTGGACTAGCCAAAAATTTTGTCATCTGATAAAGAGTTAAGGGCCATTTAAACTCTGTACTGATTGGTAAAGGGTTAAACTACAATTAAACCTGCCTTTGTGGTCACCACAATTTTGCTAGTACTAACCCTTGAACACAGTATCCCGAGTTTTTTAAAACAAGATGTCTGTTTGTAAAACAGTCATGCACCCCTACTGCCACATTGATACAGGAAGTGGCACAGTTCATAAACTGATATCAAAATGCGTGATTAACTTTGGCTTTTTCCCAGTCAACTTTGATGCTTACTTTGTCCCGGATAATACACAAATAAAATGTTGGAACCACAAGTTGAGCCTGATTTGATGATTTTATTTATTTATTTCATTTTTAACAAATGGCTCAAGTAGTGGCAAATGGTAGCGTGGGCCCTAAATCATCTGGTGGCCACTGTGACCTTGACCTTTGATGGATTAACCTTAAAATTGATAGGGATCATTTACACTCCAAGATGAATATCTGTATAGAATTTGAAGAACCTATGTCAATTCTGTGTCTAGTTATCATCTAGACAAGATTTGGTCTATATATCATAAAGTTGAAGGCCACTGTGACCTTGACCTTTGATGGATTAATCTCAAAATCTATAAGGATCATTTACAATCCAAGATGAATAACTGTATAGAATTTGAAAAGCCTAGGTCAATTCTGTGTCAAGTTATAATCTAGAGGAGGTTTCGTCCATATATCATTAAGTTGAAGGCCACTGTGACCTTGACCTTAGATGGATTCATCTCAAAATCTATAAGGATCATTTACACTCTTCCATAAATATTTGTACAGAATTTGAAGAACCTATGTCAATTTTGTTTCTAGTTTTCATCTGGACAAGGTTTGGTCTATATATCATTAAGCTGAAGGCCACTGTGACCTTGACCTTTGATGGATTCATCTCAGAAAAATCTATAAGGATCATTTACACTCTTAGATAAATATTTGTACAGAATTTGAAGAACCTATGTCAATTTTGTTTCTAGTTTTCATCTGGACAAGGTTTGGTCTATATATCATTAAGTTCAAGGCCACTGTGACCTTGAACATTGATGGATTAATCTAAAAGTTGATGGGGATCATCCACTCTCCAAGACAAATGTATGTGCTAAATTTGATGAACCTTGGTCAATTGTGTCTAGTTATCATTCAGACAAGGTTTGGTCTATATACTTGTATTAACATTTTGAAGGTCAGTGTGACCTTGAGCTTTGACCGATTAACCTCATAATCAATGAGGATCATTTACACTCTGAAACGCATGTCTGTGCCAAATTTGACAAACCTAGGTCAATTCTGTGTCAATTCTGGGAGCATAATAACCCTTTATGTGGCTCAAAGTTACAAGTCCAACACTTTACAACCCCGCCTCACAGAACCCCTCAAGCCCCATCTTAACTCTACACTTTACGACAAAATTCTGGACTAGACCAAATTCATTAGCAGACCACATATCTAATGTAGCTAAAATGATGATTTCTGTATGTGATAAAGTAGAAAACATTTTGAGAAAGGAAGAAAATGCTGGTTATCAGCATTTTCTCCTTTTCCTACAATGTTTTCAAAAGACTTCTTCCCCAGAGTCACTAAAACTCAGGAATGTGTGGTTAACCCATTACCACACGAGAAAATTTTGGACTGGTCCAAATTGAAAGCATTTGCAGACGACAATATAAAGGTGACTGAAAAATAGAAATTTGTTCTGGGAAGGGTAGAAAACACTGTGGGAAAAGGAGAAAATGCTGGTTACCAGCATTTTCTCCTTTTCCCACAGTGTTTTCAAAAAGCTTCTTTCTCAGGGGTGTCGAAAGTAGAGATTGAGTGGTAATGGGTTAAGAGTTCACAAACAAATAAACTTAACTAGAATTCTCAAACGAATGTCCAATGGTAAACTACCTGTATGTAATTGAGGTTTTCCAAGAGAACTGCCCAAGGGAGATAATCATTTTCATTCACCATATACTCTGACATCTGTAATGCTAGCTCATACCTCACAAGACCAGCTCTTGCTAGGGTGAACACGTCGTCAATCATCCCAGCCCTCTCTACACTTGTAAAGACCTAAACCAAAAACAGTTTATAATTCATAACCATATGACAAAAACTTAACTCTTTACCAAATGACAAATTTATAGACTGGTCCAAATTGAAAGCATTTGCAGACAACAAAATAAATGACTGATAAACTGAAATTTGGTTTGGGAAGGGTAGAAAACATTGTGGGAAAAGGAGAAAATGCTGGTTACCAGCATTTTCTCCTTTTCCCACAATGTTTTCAAAACGCTTCTTTCATAGGGTCGTTAAATTCGGGATTGTGTGGTAAAGACTAAAGTAAGGACAATTGTTTTTCACTGTACCCTTTATGAAGTGATGATAATTTATGTTATATGTGCCATTCATCAAGTAAAAGTGATTCATTTCATGCTTTCCGGTAGGATATCGAGAAATAGCAGTGAAAATATTTTTCGATCTTACACTGGTAACACCAGTGAAAATACCGATTTTCATGTTCTTGTTGCCCAGGTTAAGTGCTTGTGCCTCGCAACCAGATGGCAATATGACGTCATTTACCTTACATTTCTCGCGCTTGACATAATATTGTAATGCGTTGCTATGCTGGAGGGGTACGCCACGGGGAATAGAGGAAAAGAACTGTACTAGATTTTGATAAAGCTCCTCCTAGAAAGGGTTAAAAACATGATATAAATAGAATATTTGTTTTTTTCCGTGAAAGATCAAAATTTATTTCATCTCAAGAACACCATCGGTAATATTTTCACTCGTGGCTGTGCCACTTGTGAAAATATTACCAATGGTGTCCACTCGATGAAATAAATTTCGATCTCTTACCGGAAAAAACAAATATCCTCTTTTATTCCCTGCCTGCCTTTGTACTATTGAAGAACCCATATGGCTTGTGTGTGCCTGTCAAGAAGTAACAAAAATCTATATATATCATGTACCCTTGAACAATTGAGCACTGTTTATGTTCAAGTATCGATAGTCTTATGTGTCCTTTTACAACTGTTTTTTTTTTTTTTACCAGCAGGTGTAATGCAGAGAAATGACCCTCCCCTACTAAATGACCCATGAGTCATTTCACTACATAGCGAAATGACCCATGGGTTGTTTCAATACAAAGAGAAATAACCAGGCTCATTATTCTACATAGAGAAATAACCCTCTGGGGTAATTTCTCTATGTAGAATAATGACCCGGGTCGTTCTGTAGTGGAGGGTCATTTCTCTGCATTACACAGGCTCTAAGACAAGTTAGGACAATATATTATGGATTTTCAACACCCAGAAAGACCTGCTCTTACTTACGTTATGATTGAGATCTAATTGCCGTATTGTCTCATTCCATCCCTTTTCATCGTAATTCACACGATAAAATCCATACATCCTAGAGTTTCCTTTGATCCAGGTTGTCTCTTGCGGAACATCAAAGGCGACTGCAAGTAACATATACTGTAAACGTAACCCAGTGTAACCCATAACAACCCATAACAACTATACTACATACTATTATAAATTCCATATTCACCCCTCACAACGTATGTCAGTGTGACGTCACAGGTAGTGATATCGGACCCTTGTTGTAAAGTCAATGTAAATGTGCGTGTTCGGTAAGACTGTTTTTTTTGTTTGTTTCGTTCCTTTAACCCATTCCCACACAATCCCTACTTTTTGACGCCCCTGAGAAAGAAGCCCTTAGAAAACATTGTGGGAAAAGGAGAAAATGCTGGTAACCAGCATTTTCTCCTTTTTCCACAATATTTTCTACCCTTCACAAAGCAATTTCAAATTTTCAGTCACTTTCATTTTGTCGTCTGCAAATGCTTTCAATCTGGACAAGTCTAAAATATTGTCGTCTGGTAATGGGTTAAATGATCTGAAAAAGTCTTTAGACCTCCAAAGCGTACAATGCCTAGGGACTTTGTTTTTTGTCAAAGCTTTTGTTAACTACTTATAATAATGGAATAGACTTCAACCGACTATTAAAACCCAATCACTTTTTGATATTTGGTCAAAGTGTTTGTGCATATAGACATCTGCTTCCTGTCTAAAACATCAGAATATTAAATGTATTCATCTAATGTCTTTGATAAATACATGATAGTATTTGTAGTCCGTTTGTATCCACCCAAGCTAGCCTCATTCTATCTTCATATCGTACTTACTTTTCAATATGGCGGACATAAGTTATGAAAATGCCCAGGTCTGATATCACTTCCTGTGACGTAGGTTGTTACCCTTGATATTTATTCCAAAATATTCCATGTTCAACCAACCATGAAGAATAGGACTTTTGCAAAAACTGCTAGAAAAGGACTGCATTTCCTTTATCCTTTCCTCCATAGACACTCATTTCTACACATTGCTTGTAGGAGCCTTTAGAAAACAGTGTGGCAACAGGCGACATTGCTCGTGACGAGTACTTTCACCCTTTGTCACAATGTTTTCTATGCTATCAAAAGGTGTCATATACTCATAAGAAACGGCTTTATCCATGCTTTTATTTAAGGTCAATTAGAGATACCATAGAAATGCCTCAATGGGTAAAGCATTAACTCTTTACCAAGACAAAATTTTAGACTAATCCAAATTGAAAGCATTTGCAGATGACAAAATTAATGTGACTCAAACATTATCCCTTTACCCCATAAGGCATTTTTATTGTATCTCTAATTGACCCTGAATACCAGCAAGGATGAAGCCCTTTTTTATATGTTAATCCATTAACCCATTACCACACAATCCCTACTTTTGACAACCCAGAGAAAGAAGCCTTTTGAAAACATTTTGGGAAAAGGAGAAAATGCTGGTCACCAGCATTTTCTCCTTTTCCCACAGTGTCTTCTATCCTTCCCAAACCAAATCTTAATTTTTCAGTCACCTTATTTTGATGTCTGCAAATGCTTTCAATTTGGACCAGCCTAAAATTTTCTCGTGTGATAAAGAGTTAAGGTTTTCGCCTTCCATCTGGGAAGTTCTAGGGTCCCTGTATTTCTGTTTATTTGTTTCTTTCTTAAGAAATTTGTAAGAATGTTCAACCAAAGAGGGGGTGGACGATCAGGAGGAGGAGGTGTATGAATATGAGGTGGGGGTTAAGGAGGGGTGGAGGAATATGAGGTGGAGGTGGAAGAGGATGAGGAGGAATGTGAGGTGGAGGAGGAGGTGGAGGAGGAGGAGGAGGAAAATGAGGTGGAGGTGGAGGAGGAGGTGGAGGAGGAATATGAGGTGGAGGTGGAGGAGGAGGTGGAGGAGGAAGTGGAGGAGGAGGAGGAATAGGAGGTGGGGGAGGAGGTGGAGGAGGAAGTGGAGGAGGAGGAGGAGGAGGAATAGAAGGTGGAGGAGGAGGAGGAAGTGGAGGAGGAGGAGGAATAGGAGGTGGGGGAGGAGGAGGAGGAATAGGAGGTGGGGGAGGAGGTGGAGGAGGAAGTGGAGAAGGAGGAGGAGGAGGAATAGAAGGTGGAGGAGGAGGTGGAAGTGGAGGAGGTAGAAGAGGAGGAGGAGGAATATGAGGTGGAGGTGGAGGACAACTATGAGGTTGAAGTGGAGGACAACTATGAGGAGGAGATGGAGGACAACTATGAGGAGGAGGTGGAGGACAACTATGAGGAGGAGGTGGAGGACAACTATGAGATGGAAGTGGAGGACAACTATGAGGAGATGGAGGACAACTATGAGGAGGAGATGGAGGACAACTATGAGGAGGAGATGGAGGACAACTATGAGATGGAAGTGGAGGACAACTATGAGGAGGAGATGGAGGACAACTATGAGGAGGAGATGGAGGACAACTATGAGGTGGAAGTGGAGGACAACTATGAGGATGAGGTGGAGGACAACTATGAGGATGAGGTGAAGGAGGGGAAAAGAAAGTGGACCATGCCAACAATGACACCAAAAGCAACAACACTGGTTATACCTGAAGCATCTGTCAGTAAGACCTTTTTGACTTCTTTTGGATTTGTAGATGTGGTATAGGTGAAGGGTATCTCCCATCTGTAACTGAAATTAAATCAGTTACATTGAAAACACTTTATACTCTAAATATGGTCTCACTGCCCTTAGCAACCAAGGAAGGGATCACACAACACTGGCCTTTTGAGGTAAGGGGTTGCTTAACTCTTAACCCAATAATCCTGAATTTTTCAACCAACCTGCATTTTGAAAAAGCTTTTTAAAAACAATGAGGGAAAAAGAGAAAATGCTGGTAATCTGCATTTTCTCCTTTTTCCACAATTTTCTATACTTTCACAGACAATTACATGTACCATCATTTCAGCTATAGTTATTATGCGGTCTGCAAATGCTTACATACTGGACGTGCCAAAAATTGTATTAGTTGTTGCAGATATTTAGTAAAAGTTTAACTCTTTACCTAAAAATCCTAACTTTTAACAACCCTAGGATGCTTTAAATTTGGTCCACTCCAAAAAATTGTCGTTTGGTAAAGATTTTAAATAAGATACCTGGTTATTTGAGCCATTTTTGAGTTAATATTTAAAAGTAAGCTGTTACGACAACTTTTATAAAAGGTTGTCTTACCCATATGGAGAGATAAAATCCTCTGTCATATTTTTAGACTGGTACAACAAAAATCTGGACTGGGTCGCAGTTACTTTATTTCCTGTTCTAGTCAAAGTGATAACTGGATAACCCATCTGCTCAGTCCAAGTTTTCATCATTCTGTCTACATTTGTACCAAGGTTTCTCTTCTGCTTCACAACTTCCTGAAAAGGTTGAACTCAATAGAGAGAATAACTCTTTATCAAACAACAAAATTATAGACTGGTCAAAATTAAAATCATTTGCAGCCAACAAAATGAATGAAACCCAAATGATGATTTCTGTCTTTGGAATGGCAGAAAACATTGTGGGAAAAGGAGAAAATGCTGGTTACCAGCATTTTCTCCTTTTCCAACAATGTTTTCACAGGGCTTTTTCTTTGGGGTCGTTAAAAATCCAGATTGTGTGGTAAAGAGATAATTGTTATGAATATCAAGAGAAACAGAAAGATGGATGGATGGGTGGATGGACAAACGGACGGTCAGATGGATGGACTGACTGAAAAATAAACAGATAAGAAGAGAAAAGGAAAAAGGTATGAAACCAATTTGACCCACGTGTAATTTCACATTTAAATTTTTACCAAACAGCAGTGTTTTAGACTTATCCAAATTGAGATCCTTTGCAGACGACAAACCAAATTGAACTAATGTGACGATACACGACTCTACATGTCCAGAAAACATTGTGGTAAAGATGAGATAAATGCTGGTGGCTATTATCAACATTTTCCTCTTTTCACACAATATTTTCAAACGGTGCTTTCCTCAAGTTCATTAAAAGATGGTAGTGGGTGGTAAAAGGTAAGATACTCATTTTTATGCATTGCTTGTAGGAACCTTTTGAAAACATTGTGGCAAAAGGTGAAATTGCTTATGATGGGCAATTCCACCTTTTGTCAGAATGTTTTCTATGCTATCAAAAGGTGTCATATACACCTAAGAAACGGCTTCATCCTTGCTGTTACTTAGGGTCAATTTGAGATGCCTTAGAAATGCCTTATTGGGTAAAGCATTAACTCTTTACCAAACAATCCCATGTAATCATGACTTGGTGGAAGAAGCCTTTTGAAAACATGGAGGGAAAAAGGAGAAAATGTGGGTAACTACCATTTTCTCCTTTCTCCACAATGTTTTCTACCCTTCCCAAAACAAATTTCAAGTTTTGAGTCACTTTAATTTTGTCGTCTGCTAATCCTTCCAACCTGGACCAGTCCAAAATTTGTTCATTTGGTAGAGTGGTATAGAGTTTAAGTTGAAAAAAACTAAACAAAATGTTGGCCTTTAACCCTTTACCACACAATTCCTATCTCAATGACCATTTAAGAAAAGGTTTTCAAATACATCGTGAGACAAAAAGAAATTGCTTGTTAGAAGCATTTTCTCAACTTCCCGCAATGTTTTCCATCCTATCAAAGACCAATATCATCAATTCAACAGCATTAATTGGTCATTTGCAAATATTCTGATTTCAGTCCAGTCCAAAATTTTGTTGTTTAGAACAGAATTAACCTTTACCACACAATCCATCATTTCAACAACTTTCCAAAGAAGAAAGTTCTTGGACACATGTGGGAGAAGGAACAAAATGCTCTCCTTTTCTAGCAGTGTTTTCTACCTTTTATAATACCAAAATCTAGCATTTTTGTCACATTTAAATTGTAGCAACATATCTCAATTTGGAGAACTAGTCTTCTTTTTGGAGATACTTCTTTCAACACACGAAAAGGAGTATTTGGACATTTGCTTAACTCTTTACCAAACAATAAAATTTTAGACTAGTCCAAATTGAAAGCATTTGCAGACGACAAAAGTACTTCAACCTAAAAAATGGAAATTTGCTTTAGCAAAGGAAGAAAACATTGTGGGAAAAGGAGGAAATGCTGGTTACCAGCATTTTCTCCTTTTCCCACAAGGTTTTCAAAAGGCTTCTTTCTCAGGGTCGTTTAAAGTCGGGATTGTGTGGTATAGAGTTAAAGTATTGTCTCAGATCAGCTTGTGCAGTCCCGGCAGGCCAAGCTGAGATGGCACTTCGCGATTACATTAGATTTTGTCTTTCACTAGACTTAACCCTTTACTCCATAGATACTCATTTCAATGCATTGCTTGTTTGAGCCTTTGGAAAACATTGTGGCAAAAGGTGAAATTGCTTGTGACGAGCAATTTCACCTTTTGCAACAATGTTTTTCTATGCTATCAAAAGGTGTCATAAACACACATAAGAAACAGCTTCATCCTTGCTGTTATTTAGGGTCAATTAGAGACACCATAGAAGTGCCTTATGAGGCAAAGGGTTAAACAAAATAGAAAATAACATAAAAATAGAAAATGCTGTTTTGGATTAGGCAGCTCAAGACTGCACAGGCTGATCCGAGATGACACTTTACGTTACGTAAATGTCTGAATGCCTCTTTTCACATGTTGCAGTTCATATTGCATTGACAATCTGTCTTTTGAAAGAAAATTCATTTGACATAGTTTCCAACAAACAAAAAGGCTTTTTTAACAGTATAGTTTACTCTTTATCCGATGACAAACTTTTAGCTCGTTCCGAATTGAAAGCATTAACAAAAGACATAATTAAAGTGACTAAATAAATTGAAATTTGTTTTGGGTAGAAAACAGCATTTTCTCTTTTTCCCACAATGTTTTCAAAAGGCTTCTTTTACGAGCCATGAAAACCTGGGACTGTAAAAGGTTAACCCTTTACCACACAACAAACTTTTACACTTTTCTAAATTGAAAGCATTTGCAGACAGCAAGTTCAGTGTGTTGAAAAATGATGCATTTTTCTTTGATAGGGTACACAATGTTGTGGGAAAAGGAGAAAATGCTGGTTACCTTTTCTCACGATGTTTTCAAAAGACTTCGTCTTCAGAGTCGTTAAAAGTCGGAATTGTGTGACAAAGAGTTAACCCATTACCACACAATCCCTACTTTTGACGCCCCTGAGAAAGAAGCCTTTAGAAAACATTGTGGGAAAAAGGAGAAAATGCTGGTAACCAGCATTTTCTCCTTTTCCCACAATGTTTTTTACCTTTCATAAAACAAATTTCAAATTTCTAGTCACTTTTATTTGTCGTCTGCAAATGCTTTCGATTTGGACAAACATAAAATTTTGTCGTTTGGTAAAGAGTTAAACAAAAGAGTCTCAATACAAAGATGTTAAAAATATCTTGTCTTTGATCTTTTTCTTCAATCACCATTGAATTTCATTTCTGATTGATCTTTAGCTTTTATTTTACTTACAGTATTCAAGAGACATTTAAAACCCTGTGAAAACATTGTAGATAAAATAGAAACTGCTTCTAAGTAGCATTTTTAGTGTGCTAAAATGTCATAAATTAATTACATAGAGTATCAAAATCATAAATATATGACTTAAAATAAGTATTCATTTATAAAGTGCACAAACTGATTCTTTTTTTCCTGATACTTTCTTAATTACCATGATCACATACCTGCTGTAACGAGGTCCACAAGTCTTTAGTTGCAGCATTCCCGTATTTATATCTGTTGAGATAGGCAGTTAGACCTGTTTTGAACAAATCATCCCCCATAAATTTGCTCAACATTCTCAGGATGGATGCTCCCTGTCAAAGCACAGTAAAATGATAATTACAATAAAATCTACATTTATCACATGATCGCCCTTGTTTTCAATGTATTATACCCATTACGAATTTTCTTGTCTTATACACGTTTGATATCATGTTTGTGTGACGTAATTCTTTTTACGTCATTTTCATATGTATTTCATACAAGTGAATTTGTCTTATGGATAATACCGCTGTGCATTTATGAATATTTTTGCATCATCTGATATATATTTTGTGAAATGTTGTTATGTGATAGAATGAATCTGATATCCGTGGACTTTTGAGTTAAAATCTTATTAAAATTGCCAAAGTCTCGCTTAATAACATTTCCCTAAATTCGTTTGATAAAATCTTATCTCAAAAGCCCACTCATGTCAGATCCTATATATCTCTTTTTTTAAAATTCTTTATATATCTCTCTTTTTTTTTTTATTAATTCTTCATCGAAATGCAAAATATATCAGCCCTGCTCTGAGAAAGGGGGTTTGATATGTCTGAAAAATGTTTCGACCAAGGTCAGCCTGCACAATGAGTGAAGGCTGACCCAGGTCAATACTTTCATAAATTTTTCTGTATTTCAAAGCACCAGTCTACCTCATAGTCATGGTTTGGTCAGTTGGTAGATTAACCCTTTACTCCATAGATACTCATTTTGATGTATCAACTACAGACAGCTTTTGAAAACATTGTGGGAAAAGGAGAAATTGCTCGTAACGAGCAATTTCTCCTTTTCCCACAATGTTTTCCACTCAATCAGATATTTGTATCCTCATTTGTCTATATTTTTGACATCATATCTTTATTTGCTGACTTCTTTTTCAGGGTTGTTGAAACTCGGGATTGTGTGGTAAAGAGTTAGCTCTGTCAAATTACTTAATTCTAGTTTTATCACAATGCCTTCAAAAGTAATATTCCTCAAAGCTATAAAAACTAAATACATGTATAGCAATAATACAGGAATAAACTATACTTACTTTATCATATGTGATGGAATCAAAAAGCTCATTTATCTGGTTCGGGTTTTCCACCGGCAGGCTGATAGGATGAGAGTTAGTCAGACTGTCTAGCCTCAAGGCAGGTATCAGGGATTCATAAACAAACTGGTCTTTCTGAAAGTATGCATTCATTGTACAAATACTGTTACTCAAACTAGACATCGCTGATAGGAAGAGACTCAGTCAAACTGAGTTGTTGCCATGTTGATATAACTCTTTACTAAACGACAAAATTTTAGACTGTTCCAAATTGAAAGCATTAGCAGAGGACTGATTGGTTGTATTTGGGTTTAATGCCACTTTAACAGCTTAAGATATATTGTGGCGGTCGGTAAGGCACATGTGTTTCCTTGCTTTCTCACACTAGTGCTAACACAACTTTCTTTCCAAAGTCACCAACTACTTTTCTCACATGATTCAGCAGAGGTGAGAGGCGAAAATATGCCAGAAAGAAAGTTCACCTTAACCGGGTATCAAACTCACGACCACCAGGTCATGAGTCCGACCGCTCACTATTGAGCCATCCAGGCTGGCATCATCCTCGGATACCCTGGGGTCTCCCTATTTGCTACGCTACATCGACCCCTGGGACAATTAATTGAATTTCCCTGCTTTACTGCTGGCCAAATGCTGGCTTTTCATTGGTTCCATCATCATTTTGTGATGGGCGAGTCGATGTACGCTATGACGTTTCGTATCGATTTTCGGCGACTGATTCAAAGTTTTATTAGTCAATTGTCCCAGGGGTCGATGTAGCGTAGCAAATAGGGAGACCCCGGGGTATCCGAGGATGGGCTGGCATTAGCAGACAACAAAATTAACGTGATTCAAAAATTGAAATTTTGTTATGGAAAGGGTATAAAACATTGTGGGAAAATGAGAAAAAACTGGTTACCAGCATTTTCTCCTTCTCCCACAGTATTTTCAAAAGGTCTCTCATTGCGTTGTCAGGATTGTGTTGTTAAGGGATAAGAGATTCATACGGCAACTGCACGTCTAAAAGTAAGTATTCACTGTATATCACTGTCAGTCAGATCATACATGGCTAACAGAATAAAAGTTAGTCAAACCCTCTAGTCCCACACCTGGTATCAATGACTCAAATGCAAACTAAATTTTCAGAATATAAATAACCACTGTACACTGGTGTTCATCTCCAACTTATAATCTCTAATGATTCATACTCTCATATTCTCTCTCCGTTTTCAGATTCATCTCTCATATTCTCTCTCCGTTTTCGGATTCATCAATCCTGAGTATTTTCAAATTCATTATCCTTATCCAATTTTCAAATTCATAAATTCTAACCAATTTCAAGCATGAGTGTGATGATCTCTTACCATTTTCCAAGATATGATTTTAAACAATTTTATCCATCATTTACATTTTTAACTTAAACTCTATTATCAACATCTTCCATTTTCCAACTTATTGTGTGTTACACATTATTTCCATCTTCCAGCTTATAATTATTAACTTATTTCCATTTTTAAAATTATGGTCTCTTATTAACCTCTTTCCATTTTCCAACTTACAATCTCTTATCAATCTCTTTCCATTTTCCAACTTACAATCTCTTATTAATGTCTTTCCATTTTCTAACTTACAATCTCTTACTAATCTCTTTCCATTTTCCAACTTATAACCTCTTTCCAATTTCCAACCTAAAGTCTCTTACCAATGTCTTTCCATTTTCCAACTTATAATCTCTTTCCAATTTCCAACCTAAAATCTCTTACCAATGTCTTTCCATTTTCCAACTTATAATCTCTTTCCATTTTTACCCTTTACCACACGACAGAATTTTAGACTGGTCCAAATTGAAAGCATTTGCAGACGACAAAATAAAGGTGACTGAAAAATTGAAATTTGTTCTGGGAAGGGTAGAAAACACTGTGGGAAAAGGAGAAAATGCTGGTCACCAGCATTTTCTCCTTTTCCCACAGTGTTTTCAAAAGGCTTCTTTCTCAAAAGTAGGGATTGTGTGGTAATGGGTTAAACAAATAATTGTACATGTAATAATCTTTTATTCATTTATTATCATTTCAAACATACATGTTAAAGTGCTTAGTCTAAAAGCTTGTCATGTGGTAAATATCTAACTTCTTTCCATTTTCAAACTCATGATGTCTCGTCGACCCTTTTCCATTTTTCCTAAAGTAATCTCCCCTACCGTTTTCCAGCACAAGATCTCTTTCCATTTTCAAACTTTTATGGTCTCTTTTAATTTTCCACCTTATAAGCTATTACTCTTCTATTGTAATCTTTTTAACCTTTTACCAGACAACGAAATTTTAGGCCTATCCAAATTGAAAGCATTTGCAGACGACAATTTCAGTGTGGCTGAAACGGTGCAATTGTTAAGTGATAAGGTAGACAACACTGTGGAAAAAGGAGAAAATGCTGGTTACCAGCATTTTCTCCTTTTCCCAAAATGTTTTCAAGTGACTTCTTTCCAAACATCGTCAAAAGTCATCATTGTGTGGTAAAGGGTTAACCCTTTACCACACAATGCCGTCTTTTGACACGCCTAGAAAAGAAGCCTTTTGAAAACATTGTGGGAAAAGAAGAAAATGCTGGTAACCACCATTTTCTCCTTTTCCCACAATGCTTCCTACTCTGTCAAAGAAAAATTACACCATTTGAGCCACAGTGAAATTGTTGTCTGCAAATGCTTTCAACTTGGACAAGGCTACAATTTTGTCGCCTGGTAAAGGATTAACTTAAGACTTGTAATATCTCACCATTTTCCAACTATCATCCACTACCGACGCTCCAATATATTCCACAAAACTTGCAAATCCCTCATTCAGCCATAAATCATCCCACCACTCCATAGTCACTAGATTGCCAAACCACTGAAAATAGTAATAGATATTTTTTTATAATAACTCTCTAAGGCAATAGAATTTCAGATTCATCCAGACTGAACACATTTCCCAGACAACAAATCTATCATGGTTAAATGATGCAAATATAATTCCAACATGACATGTGAATTCAGCTCTATAAACACAGTGCAAGGAAAGCGTGGTAAAATCTGCGACAATCCATGCAGAGTGACATCATTTTATATCAAGTGATGTCATCCAATGAGCTTGTTATTCAATGGAATATAATTTTCATTCACGTTTTTACTTTAAGTTTGAACTTTTTTTCCTTTGATTAAGAATTGGCCATGTTAGAAATGAAATAATCTTCTTTCTATAGTGGTTTATATTTCAATAAACCATGTTTTGAGTTATGAGGTGCAATGAATAAACCACTTGGGCTATAGCCCTTGTGAATTTTTTATTGTGCCTCATAACTCACCACAATGGTTTATTGAATGATAAACTATGATAGAAAGAAGATTATTTCTTATGTAAACCTTGTGAGAAAAGGAGTAATTGCTAGTTACCAGCACCTTCTCCTTTTCCCACAATGTCTTCAAAAGAATCTCATTTCAGGTTCTTTAAAACCTGGAATTGGTTACTTACATGTACATAGCATTCACCTCTTATTTAACATGTATTGAGAAAGTTTTAACTCTTTACCATACAATCTGGACTTTTAACTACCCTGAAAAAGAAAGCTTTCGAAAATATTGTGGGAAAAGCTGGTAACCAGCATTTTGTCCTTTTTCAACACTGTTTTCTACCCTGTTTGAGACAAATTAAATTTTTGAGTTTTGTTCATTTTTCCTCTGCAAATGCTTTTAATTTGGACCAATCTAAAATTTTGTTGTTTGGTAAAGTGTTAACCCATTACCACACAGTCCCTACTTTTGACGCCCCTGAGAAAGAAGCCTTTAGAAAACATTGTGGGAAAAGGAGAAAATACTGGTAACCAGCATTTTCTCCTTTTCCCACAATGTTTTCTATCCTTTACAAAACAAATTTCAAATTTTCAATCACTTTTATTTTGTCATCTGCAAATGCTTTCGATTAGTGCTAGTCTAAAATTTTGTTGTTTGGTAAAGAATTTAAGCAACATTACCTGATGGGCAAGCTCATGGGCTATCACTACAGCCACCCACTGTTGGTTATGGGCAGAGGATTTTTTAGGATCATAAAGAACAGCTGTCATTCTGTATGTAATGAGACCCCAATTCTCCATGGCCCCTGCCTCGAAGTCCGGAATAGCTATCAGATCTGTTATCAACATAAAACAGTGGAGCGTCAATGTAAAATTACACCATTTGAGCCCGACTGAAATTGTCGTCTGCAAATGCTTTCAATTCTTATAAGGCTAAAAATTTTTTTGTCATCAATGTAACAATTATACTAACCTCTTTACCAAACGACAATATTCTAGACATGTCAAAACTGAAAGCATTTGCAGACGACAATTTTAACATAGCTCAAACAGTGCAATCTTTCTTTAACTGGGTAGAAAAAATTGTGAAAAAAGGAGAAAATGCTGATATCAGCATTTTCTCCTTTTTCCACAATGTTTTCAAAAGCCTTCTTTCTCAGGGTCGTTAAAAGTCAAAATTGTGTGGTAAAGAGTTAAACTCATTACCAAACGACAAAATTTTAGGTTTGTCCAAATCGAAAGCATTTGCAGATGACAAAATAAGTAACTGAAAATTTGAAATTGGTTTTGTTAAGGGTAGAAAACAACATGGGGAAAGGAGAAAATGTTGGAGGCCAGCATTTCCTCTATTTCCTAAACTGGTTCAAAAGTCTTCTTTCTCAGGGTCATTAAAAGTCGGAATTGTGTGGTAAAGACTAAGGCCCCACTCTGCAACATGAAGATGCAATGCCTCTGCAAAAAGCGTCAACTGAGATCAGCCTGCTTAGTCTAAGCAGACTAATGCGGGTCAATTTCTTTATTTTGCTCTCCATTAATTTTCTGAGCGTCGAAGACCAGCCTACCTCACGCTTCAGTCTGTCGTACGACAATTTTGATTTTACAAATTCATAATTATTTGATTTTAACTTGCTGCTTATGATACAGCTCTACGATGCATTTAACCCTTTACCACACAATGACAAATTTTAACGACCCTGAGCAAGAAAACTTTTAAAAACATTGTGGGGAAAAGGAGAAAATGCTGGTGACCAGCATTTTCTCATTTTCCCACAAAGTTTTCTACCCCATCAAAGCAAAACTGCACCATTTGAGCCACTCTGGTTTCAAGTCGGGTAGGTCTAAAATTTTGCCGTGTGGTAACAGGTTAACCCCCATTAACAGAGCATGACTCTATCATGTGTCGAGAATTTAGATTAACCCTTTACCAAACAATCCCTGGTTTCTATGACCCTGAGATAGAAGCCTTTTGAAAACATTGTAGAAAACATTGTTGAAAAAGGAGAAAAGTAACCAGCATTTTCTCCTTTTCCCACAATGTTTTCTATCCAATCAAAGACAAATTCCATCAAAGACAACAATTTCAATGTAGTTCAAGCGGGCAATCTTGTTGGTAACCATCATTTTCTCCTTTTCCTGCAATGTTTTCTACCCTGCTGGAAACCAATTTTAATTTTTGAGTTACATTTACTTTGTCGTCTGCAAGTGCTTTCAATTTGGACCAGCCTAAAATTTTGTTATTTGGTAAAGAGTTAAAGGAACGATACAATTCCCCTGGTTCACCAAACAGAAAATTCTAAAATGTTAACCTTCACTTTGAAAGCATTTGCAGGAAACAAACCTAACATAGGCTGAAATAAATTAAAGTCTCATTGAAAGAGAGAAGGCTAAGGAGAAAATGCTGGTTTCAAGAGATTTCTCCTTTAGCCAATCATAAGTCGTGTTACTTTCAAGTTTGGAAAAAACTTGCAGAATAAGAAGAGAATGTTCTTAAGAATGGTAGGTGAATAGGGACCAAAGCCATAATACTGTAAACCTTGCTACAATATCCTACTTCTTACCTTGTTTTGGCAGTGGATATTTCACATTGAAGAACTTTTCATAATAGTCCAGCACCTTGGTGGCTGTGGTCAGGGCAAAATGAGCACTCTCTATAAAATCTTCAGGAGCATAAACATTCACCTGGAAAGTTAAAGTTTGTTTGCTTTCTTTTAAGCCATTACAACACAACCCCAAGTGTCAATGACACTGAGATGGAATCCTTTTGAAAACATTGTGGGAAATGGAGAAAATGCTGGTAACCAGCATTTTCTCCATTTCCCACAATGTTTTCTACCCAATCAGATGCAAATTCAATCAAAGACAACAATTTCAATGTATTTCAAATGGTGCAATTTTGCTTCGATTGGGTAGAAAACATTGTGGAAAAAAAAGAGGAAAAAATGCCGGTTACCTGCATTTTCTCCTTTTCCCACAATGTTTTTAAAAGGCCTCTTCTACAGGGTCGTGAAAACCTGAGATTGTTTTGGTAAAGGGTTTAGCTACATCTAAAATTCTGTTCAATGCTAAAATGTTCTTATCAATTAAAATGTGTTTAACTCTTTACCACACAATCCTGACTTAGCGACCTTGAGAAAGAAGCCTTTTGAAAACATTCTGGGAAAAAGAGAAAACGCTTGTAACCAGCAACCACCATTTTCTCCTTTTTCCCACAATGTTTTCTATCCTTCCAAAACCAAATTTCAATTTTTCAGTCACATTTGTATTGTCATCTCCAAATGCTTTCAATTTGGACCGGTCTAAAGTTATCTCTTGTGGTAAAGAGTTAACTCTACCAAATGACAAATTTTTGGACTAGTCTAAATTGAAAGCATTTGCAGACGACAAAATAAATGCGAGTCAAAATTGAAATTTGATTGGGAAAGGGTAGAAAACTTTGTGGTAACCAGCATTTCTCCTTTTCCCACAAAGTTTTCAAAGGCTTTCTTTCTCAGGGTTGTTAAAAGTCAGGTTTGTGTAGTAAAGAATAAAAGAAAATGGACATAAACTTACTGTTATACCAGAACTGGTTTTCGAAGTCAGATGGGCATAGTCGCATACAATAAATGCAACCAGGTAGGTGCTCATTTTAACTGATTTTTGAAACTCGTCTTTCTTCAAATCTCCGCTATAGTCCTTTGTTGAAGCTAAAGGCATGTTGAACAAGGCAACCTGTTTTTCCTCTCTGATCATAGTCAGCTGAAATGTAGCTTTCAGGTTTGGCTCGTCAAAGCATGGAAAAGCAGCCCTGGCATCTGTAGATTCAAAGTGGGTTGTAGCTATATGCCTGGAGTATAAAACACAGCAGAATTGCAGAAAAGAGGAATACAACTTAAAGCCCCAATAGAAGCTAAAAAACAAAAGAATAGTAGCCAAAAAAACAACAACAACGAAACAATGTGGGAGGTAAAATACATTTAAATTCAAATCTTAACCTTTTACCAAACAATCCCAGGTTTTTACGATCCTGAGATAGAGGCCTTTGGAAAACATTGTGGGAAAAAGGAGAGAAGGCTGGTAACCAGCCTTTTCTCCTTTTCTCACAATGTTCTCAACCCTGCTGGAACAAATTTCAATTTTTGAGTTATGTTCAATTTGTCGTCTGCAAGTGCTTTCAATTTGGACCAGTCTAAAATTTTGTCGTTTGGTAAAGAGTTAACCCTTTACTCCATAGATACTCATTTCTACACATTGCTTACAGGAGCCTTTGGAAAACATTGTGGCAAAAGGTGAAATTGCTCGTGACGAGCAATTTCACCTTTTGCCACAATATTTTCTATGCTATCAAAAGGTGTCATTTACACATAAGAAACAGCTTCATCCTTGCTGTTATTTAGGGTCAATTAGAGATGCCACAGGAATGCCTTATGGGGTAAAGGGTTAAAGAAGTTATCATGAAAATGACAATCTGTCATTGTTTTGTTGGTCACGTGTAACTCACTGGTAGAAAAATTAAAACACCTTAAGAATCGGTGCCTTATCATTTTAAAACCTTTACCAGACTTCAAAATTTTAGGCAAGTCCAAATTAAGGACATTTGCCGACGTTAATTTCAATGTGGCTCAAATGGTGAAATATTATTTTGATATGGAGAAAACATTGTGGGAAAAGGAGAAAATGCTGGTTACCAGCATTTTCTCCTTTTCCCACGATGTATTGAAAAGGCGTGTTTCCCACGGTTAAAAGTGTGCAATGTGCAGTAAATGGTGAAAGCAATATACCATTTTGTAATGGTTAATGATGTTTTAAGTTTACAAACCTTGTTTCACCACTTTTGGTACGATATGTGCTTTTATAAAACCCGGCTAACTTTCCAATTAACTGTCCTTCAAATTCTACCGTCAGATCTACCTTGGCACCCTTCTTCAAAACAGAGTTCAGCTCAACATAAATCTGTTCATTTGCCTTATATTCAAGAAATTTGGAAACACCGTAACTTGAACTGTCTGATGTACCTACCACTGATATGTGACTGATATTCAATTCTTTGGAATTAAAAACAATAAAATTTGTGTCTTTTTTGATTTCGCAAGATATTGTCACATTCCCTTTAAAATGAGACTTCGAGATATTTGGATGTATAAACAATGTGTAGTGAACCGGTAAAACACTTATTGGTAGGCGAAGAGACTTATAGGGAAACTTCTCTCCATTTGTTGCAATATACTCCTGTGTGACATTCTGCTGCTCTGTTTGTGCATCAGATTCTGGAATTGCGCTGCTTTTGGAAGTTGAACCACAGTTGGATAGTGTTGCTATGAGAGCTATCACGAGGATAATAAGCCCGCTGATGACTGCGATGACAGCAGCTCTGCCTTTTGTGCATACCAGCAGTCTAAGCTTCTGTATAATGTTGGGTTCGTACACTGCTTTACGGTGTAAACTCTCACCTGAAGAAATTAATGTTAGATCACACATTATCAAATAATTTTATCATTTAACTACCTTGATAAAAAAAGCTTTTAACCATCATTTTTTTCATGTTTCAATGTTTTCATCCCTTAGACCCTTACTGAGAGAAATCTCACACCATATTAAAGGCAAGTACTTAGAATTTTCACATCACAACTAATCAAAATATATATATATCACTGAAATTCATATGAAAAAACAATACAAATCATCAATAATTAAGAATCATAGAATTACCAAAAACAATTTTTTGATGGTATTCCCTTGAAAGGCTACGTAGTCTCTTAAATACTATTTTTAGATTTCGCGCCAAAAATAAAAAAATGCATTGTGGGAATGTTAAGTGACTGGCACGTGACTAATGACGCTTAAATTCCATTACATAACAAACATGTAATTATTTTTCATAATATCTTCTTTGGACGCTATATTTGAAGCTTCGTCTGTGTATTTCTGGTATGTAAATGAGCAAGTTGTTCATGTAAAAATAGAATGTGTTTCCCGTCCATGTCAACCTTTGCCGTAGTAAATCTCTAATTTCTCGTGTTGTCGGATAGTTTTTGACTACTTGGGATTTATGAATGACGATTATAAGGCTTTGGGAGTATAAGGATAATATTTTTTTAAGTAAACTTTTCGTCCCAAATTCTGATGGGAAACCTTTAACCCTTTACCACACAATCCCACCTTTTAATGACCCTGTCAAAGAAACCTTTTGAAAACATCATGGGAAAAGGAGAAAATGCTGGTTACCAGCATTTTCAGCTTTCCCTCAATGTTTTCTGCTCTATCAAGGAAAAATTGTGTCATTTTTGCCATTTTGAATTTATCGTCTGCAACTTGTTTCAATTGGGACATGTCTAAAATTTTGTCATTTAGTAAAGAGTAAACCGGTTATAAATGGTGTTAAGTACTATCGCTTTCACTGGTGACAACACGACAAAAAAAAAAAAGAGGAAACTTGTCCCAATTGACAGATTTTTCGGGGGAAAATTCAAATGTGGCTCCAATCATGGAAGTTATCTTAGATAACAACAAGCTTTGATGGAATTTAAGAAAAGCTACCTTCAGTCGATTTCTCTTTTCCTTCAATGTTTTTAAAAGTCATCATTATCATGGCTGCTTAAAACTCCGCGTAAGCCAGTCTCTTGTATCGAAACCGATTGTGACGAACAGTTGTTGCTGATTTCACACGCCGCTATAACCACATCACTTACCAGGCAAAAATGACACATCTTCAATTTCATTATCAGACATATTCAAAACAATTTTCCGTTGTCGGATCAGCTTGACAGATTGTTGTTAAGATACACCAAAGTGTTTTCGTGATGATGCTGTTTTTCATAAACTATGTGTACAATAGACGTGATGTTCAAGATTGTATAAAATTGAATGATATAATAAAAATCGCTTAGCCGACAAGATATTAAAATATGGCATTTTTTAAATGAAATACGATAAGTGGATAATATAGTTCAGTAATATAAGGCAACTGGGTTTAAATTAGAATTAAATAAATTGGACATTAAAAAATGGATAAAGTTGTGATGGCGTTTAGTTTCGTATTTTAAGAAGAATCAAAGGACTGATAGTCCTGATAGACTTTTAGAGTGGCGATACCTTACATCCGTCGTGGCATATTTTTACCGCGAGATACGAGATAGCTATCATGAAAATATTTAAGAGAAGTATCGTGATAAAACAAAAAATATCGTTATAAAAATATCGCGATAATTCTTACTCTTAGGAGATATTTTTATCCAAAAATAAGTTTGAAGTAGCATTATTGGCGTTTTTATTACTGGTTTGCAAGTTAAAGTTATTCAGCAGGATGGTAACCAGCAGGGTAAGGGATAAGTTTGAAATATTCTATAGTTTTAGATAAGATCTATGTAAGATGGGGTAGTAACAACTGAACCATCCTCTGTGAAAAGGGTTCAAACGTTGACCAGACAACAAAATTAGACTCTAGAGTCCTTATTGAGAGTATTCGATGACGACAGATTGTATGGAGCTCATACGATCGGTTTGTCTATAAAAGGATGGAAACCATTGCTCACCAACATGTTCTCATTTTCCGACGACATTTAAAAAAAAAAAAGCTTCCATCTACACGTAACAGAGGGTTGTGAAAACAAGGAGTTTTCGGTAAACGATTAAAGTAAGTCAAATAGTGAACACGAGTTGTAACTTATGGTAATACATGTGTTTTGTTACTTCATCGTTATTTCATTGTCATTGCCCAGCGATTTATATGCCACGTACTGTAATTGGCCTGCAAAACGCGAAAAGGAGCAATCGGACTTTTGCGTTAAATTTTGCAGTGCGTGCAGGCTAATCCGAAACGACAATTTTCCGTTTGTATGTAATTTTCTGTTTCGCACAATTCTACTGTACATAGCACATTGACGTAAAGTGCCGTCTCGGATTAGCCTGCGCGGACTGCGCAGGCTGATCCGAAACGACACTTTACGCAAATGCACGAATGTCCATTTTCGCATGTTGCAGGCAATATTATGATAATGTATCCTGCAACCAGAACAACCCCTTTATTCAACATATTTAGAGAAGGTGTCCAAGAATATGTAAAAATACTATCTCGTGGTTCAAATAATGTTTTAATAAAAATCAATAAACAATGACTTGTATGATGTGTTATAAGAAAGTCTAAGGTTCAAGGGGATGAAACGTGACTTTACCAATTTACAACGTGACCACGTGACTCCTAGATCTCGATTTGGCATTAATCGAAAGAAATCTCAGAGATAAACACAAAAACACGGCGCATTGACCCTAGACTTTGGGAATTTCTCTTAAAAATGGAAATTAGTCGTGTGTGTTACAGCTACATTTCGATGTTAAAGTTTATTGCAGGTAATTACTGTACTCAGTTATTCTAAAGATCCTCGTGTAGATCGATTTCGACTTCGCAGTTTTGTCATTTAGAAACCAAAGATTTGCTAAATGATAACTATAACTTAACTCTTTACCACACGACAAAATTTAAGACTGGTTCAAATTGAAAGCATTTGCAGACGACAAAATAAAGGTGACTGAAAAATTGAAATTTGTTCTGGGAAGGGTAGAAAACACTGTGGGAAAAGGGGAAAATGCTGGTTACCAGCATTTTCTCCTTTTCCCACAGTGTTTTCAAAAGGCTTCGTTCTCAGGGGCGTCAAAAGTAGGGATTGTGTGGTAATGGATTAATAGATCTAAAGAAACAATTGTGAAGAGAGTGGAGCTCCATATCCCATTTTGTTTTCTCCTTCAAATTTTGGTAAACCATCACACTAAACAGTTTCGTGTTTTCACGAACGTGACGAATTCGACTCCTGAAAACATCATGAGACAAGGAAAAAATGCTGGAAATCTACTTTTGAGGCAAGGTTTTGTACTAGATCAAAGAGGGAAATATCTTTTTACCTCCATTCGACTTACAGTCTACATTTTTTTTTTCATTTTAGACTAGAGTAAAATTTTGCTATTCGTTTAGGAGTTCTTTCAAAAAGTGATGGCGCGAAAGGTATCGATTTAGTCTATAGTATACACCCCCACAACGTAGGGAAGGTGGGTATGGCTGTCTGTCCGTCAGTATGTCAAATTTACACAAGGTGTTCCTATATCTCTGAAGTTGAGCATGTGCGATTTTCATGACCCTGCTGCCATTTGTTGCGGAATTATCTCCCCTTGAACTTTTTGAACCCTTACTTTTGTACTAAACTATTCTGCATTCTGTCACAAAGACCTTTTTTTGAGAAACGAAGCGGGGGGGGGGTGGTTAATGAGCACGTTTAGTGATAGCTGCAGTTACTACGTTGGCACTATGTATTGCTTTTGTTATTACACGGTTTACAGAAAAGGTATAGGCTGTACGCGAATGGCTCCGATTTTATTAGGGCGTCGGACTATTATGTAAGAGATTCCTGGCTCGATTCCAATATTAAGCGGGGCGAACTGTGTGATCTACCCACATCGCTGTGGGGTTAGGCCCCTACTGGTTAATTGTTTTCTTAACTGTAAACTTAGGTCCTTTACATAGATTCTGAAATAAGCAAGTACAACTTGCATTAACCCTTAGGCTGCTAAGCGGGACTTACTGACTTATTGTGGATACCAAAGATCAAGATCAGACTACACAGTACGCGTGCAGTATGATCTTGATCCACAATGTCCTATAAGGCCATATTATTCCACAAAACATACATTTGAAATAGACACCAATCCGACAAGACCTTCCTTTATGAAATAGGGCAAAAACGTGACTTAACTACATGTAAATATTCAGATATAAGGACAATTCGAAACTTAGGTTCGTTTCGCCCATTTCCTTTAACTCATTACCAAACGACAATATTTCAAGCTTGTCCAAATCGAAAGCATTTGCAGACGACAAAATAAAAGTGACAGAAAATTTGAAATTTGTTTTGTGAATGATAGAAAACATTGTGGGAAAAGGAGAAAATGTTGGTTACCAGCATTTTCTCCTTTTCCCACAATGTTTTCTAAAGGCTTCTTTCTCAGGGGCGTCAAAAGTAGGGATTGTGTGGTAATGGCTTAAACAGTCTTTTTCAGAATCATATGATCTATTGTCGTTATTAAAGATTGTCTTTAACTCTTTACCACATAAGAAAATTTTAGACTGGTCCAAATTGTAGACGACAAAATAAAGGTGACTGAAAAATTGAAATTTGTTCTGGAAAGGGTAGAAAACACAGTGGGAAAAGGACAAAATGCTGGTTACCAGCATTTTCTTCTTTTTCTACTGCGTTTTCAAAAGGCATCTTTCTCAAGGGCGTCAAAAGTAGGGATTGTGTGGTAGGCCTAATGGGTTAAACAACAATCTAAATAGTAAATAATTGTCCATGTGACTTAAAAACATTGATTAAACCAGCGAGGTTTCACCCAGATTTAACCGTTTTACTAAGTATTTCTTTTAAGGCATCGTCTTGTAGAGTATTTTTTTCTTGAAAACAGCTCTTATTTTTCAAGAAGATATAGTTTATTGACTATACTGTGTCTTAACACTTTACCAAAACACAAAGTATTAGACTGGTCCAAATTGAAAGCACTTGCAGACGACAAAAATAAACATAAGTTAAAAATTGAAATTTGTTTCCAGCACGGTAGAAAACATTGTAGGAAAAGGAGAAAATGCTGGTTACCATCATTTTCTCCTTTTCCCATGATGTTTTCTAAAGACTTCTAAAGGTTAATGTTTTCTAAAGGCTTCTTTCTCAGGTTCGTCAAGTGGGGATTGTGTGGTAATGGGTTAAATGGAATGGAATCAATAAATGTTTGGCCAATTGGAGTTATGCTGTTATAAAACAGAGGACAACTTTCTTGTTTTGCTATCTATTGTTGTTATATAAATGCATACGAAACGAAAAAAATACGAAATGTGTCAGTTATTTAGAGCATCAACCTTAAAATTATACATAGACCCAAGTTTATAAAACCCCGGTTTAAATGAACTCGAATCAATAAATGTTTGACTAATTGGCGTTATGCTGTTATATAACAGAGTACAAGTTTCTTGTTTTGCTATCTATTGCTGTTGTATGAATGCATACGAAAAGAAACAATACGAAATGTGTCACTTATCTAGAACAACAACCACAAAATGATACATGGACCCAAGTGAATAAAACCTCGGTTTAATAGCATTCTTGACCAAACTTCAGGTTTTATTCATGATTTAGATAGCCATGAAATTTGAAGTTAAAGCTTGCACCGATGTCATAACTCTGTTTATATTGTTCTGATAAAGTGATTAAGGTAAGACCATTCATATGTGTTCAAGCTCAACTATGTGTATTATGGGCAAGAGGCCTTATTAGTGGCTTCCTTGACAAATGCCACATCAGCATTCTCAATGCTTTGATTCTTTATACGTTTTATGATTTTTTCGTTTCAGGCACTGTGTATATATGTTTATGTTTTGTGCAAATGACAAACTCTCTAAAAGGTATGGGCACGCTTATGAACTTAGCTCTGAATTTGCTGTTGTTGTTGTGATCGTCGTCACTTCCGTCGTTAACTTTTTTTCTTTTTCTTCTCAACCCATTACCACACAATCCTTGCTCTTGACGACCCTGAGAAAGAAGCCTTTAGGAAACACTGTGGGAAATGGAGAAAATGCTGGTAACCAGCATTTTCTCCTTTTCCCACAATGTTTTCACTTCACAAAACACATTTCAAATTTTCGGTCACTTTTATTTTCATCGTCTGCAAATGCCTTCATAACATAAGCGTAGATCTCTATACAACCTATTATACCGAGCAAGTCATCACATTAGCATAGATCTATATCATACATTATACCGAGCAAGTGATCACAAAAACATAGATCTATACCACCCATTATGCCGAGCAAGGCATCACATAAGCGTGGATCTATACCATCCATTATGCCGAGCAAGGCATTACATTAGCGTAGATCTATACCATCCATTATACCGAACAAGTCATCACATTAGCACAGATCTATGCCGCCCATTATATCGAGCAAGTCATTAAAATAGCAAAGAACTATACAGTTCATTATACCGAGCAAATCATCACATTAGCATAGATCTATACCATTCATTATACCGAGCAAGTCATCAAAATAGCATAGATCTGTACAGTCCATTATAGCGAGCAAATCATCACAATAGCATAGATCTGTACAGTCCATTATAGCGAGCAATTCATCACAATAGCATAGATCTGTACAGTCTATCATAGCGAGCAAATCATCACATTAGCATAGATCTATACCATCCATTATATCGAGCAAGTCATCAAAATAGCATAGAACTTTACAGTCCATTATACCGAGCAAGTCATCACATTAGCATAGATCTATACCATTCAATATATCGAGCAAGTCATCAAAATAGCATAGATCTGTACAGTCCATTATAGCGAGCAAATCATCACATTAGGATAGATCTGTATATTCCATTATATGTATCCATGTACTTGGACATGTAGAAAATTTACCTAAGCTAAAAGTTTCGACCCCGATCAGCCTGCGTGTATTACGAAGGCTGACTAGGGTCGATACTACTTTCAGATGCTCTAGACCCCATTTTCACAAAGTATGGCTAATATAAGATTGTAATCGTAATTTCTCAGACTTGGCCTATTATTGCCTGTAAAGTTCTGAATACAACTAAAGTGTTTTGCTTCTTTATATTTTTTATATTTTTCTACAGGGAAAAAAAGTGTACAAACTGTATATAACCCAAGGCTTGAATTATTAAACCTTGGTACTTGAAAATGACGACAGCCATTGCGTCAGAAACTATTCCCGTTTGACCTTTGGTCCAAAATGTTGGCATATAGCTGGTGGCTTTGAAAGACTGGTGTATGTTACATGTCATTACTTTCGCAGGCAAAGATCCTTAACTGAAATATGCTTCAAACCTGCTAAAAATACAAATGACAGATATGCGTATCAATGAAGTGGTTTTTTTTTATTAGAAATTTTTTCGCTGCTTTCAACGAAAGTTCAGTTCAGTTACACCTTTGTCAGCGATCATGTAAGAGACAGTTGAATAATTTAGACAGTCACAGTTTAGGTTCCAAATGTACATGTGTATGACAGCATCTGTTGCCTAAAGAGGTCGGCATTATACAAGCCTTAAACCGGCTGCTGGAGAAAAGCTGACTGTAGAATTGAAAAGCCTGATTGGACTGTAATGTTCTGACGCAGTGCATCATACGAGGATAGTTTACATGTGTTTCTTTGATTTTTAAATAGGACCATTATGTTTGAACTGTCGAAATATACCATTTCCACGAGACTGTAACAGAATTATTCAGTGTGAAGTAGGCGAGGTAATGGTTTCATTAACTTACATAAATTTACACTGAATTCATTTACACAGGCTTACAGTAAATTCATTCACATAAGTTATATTCACTTCATATACTTAGGTTTACATTAAGTACATTTATCGTTGCTGATATTTATTTCAAGTATAAAGCTTTATGTTCAAACCACTTTACTAGCATGGGTTTACATTGCAATCAAATATATAAGATTATGGACAATTTAGTTCTATTCAATTCAGTTACATACATTTACATTTAAGTATGAATTGTTTGAATCGTATTACATGTATACTAGAGGACTCACCGTGACAATTCTAGTGTTGTACACACACGTAGTTACCTATTACCTTATTTTCAACTTGACCTTATTCATTGTCAATCTACAAATGATGTGCTTCTCGTCATCTTTTTTACTCCATGATATCGCTGCATTGGTGGTCAGTCTTCGGGAATCTCCTTCTTTATCATCATCATCTCTATTTCAGAAATGTGAGGCTGAAAGTTTTGTGACGGATTCAGCCAATACATTGTATAATGTGGGATGTTCATCGGTAAATCCTGTCTTTTTTGTAATTATCATTCTGATGACGACTGCAGATGCTTTGACCGACCATAAATTAGACCAAGATCTAATTCCGTACATTGAGTTTATTTGTAACGACAGCGCCACCACTGCGTGCTGAAGTAATCGCAAGATGAATTTAAACACCGTCATGAGAGATAAATTTGTACACAAATCCAGTGGCAGGAGATTGGGCAGGAGATTGATCTCCAAATATGGTCATGATCCAGAGAGTATTGCCTGGAAATAGGTGAATAATATGGCCGCTCGAATAGTCATAGATCACCCTGATTAGCCCCTGTATTCCTGTCAAAGACTACAGAGATCAATAAACCATAAAATATCTGACCAATCTGACAATCTAGACCCAATATCACGCTGCGCGTCTGTTTCCACACAAATTGATACGCCAATCACAGTTTGTGTTATTCTCTAGATAAAAAAAAGTTAATTGAAAATGCAATTTAATGGATGGCGAATACAGACTCGGACTGTATGGTCTTTGTAGTAATACATATTGTTCTATACAGTCTGTGAGAACACTAAATTTCCTTGAAATACTGCGAGAAATTTAAGCCCGAAAAGTAAATCGTATTTTCAATTTGTTGTTGTTTATTCTTTTCCAACAAAAGCTTCGGATAAAACCACATTATTGTTGCTTTAATTTTCTGGTGCATAATCGACTAATTTGTATAACATTGAACGATAACTAACTGTAATCTTATCTTCTATATTCATTTTTAATTTCACATAGAGATGCAGCGCCAAGAGATCCCAGATTAAAAGAAAAGATATCACTGTCTGTAGCCAGTGCTGTGACGGGGATTATTGCAATAGATATCTGTGTGGATATACACCATCAAGTATGTATTGGTGAACACCACGTGTACTTTGATAGAGAAAATGTAAATGTGCAGCGAAATAGTTTATTACGAAAAACTTGAGTCATATCGTGTATATAAACTTTACAATTGAATTGGACGAAATTCAAGGAAAAATAAATTTTTAATGAAAAATTAATGATAATTAGAATGTATTTTTCTTAATAATCTCTTAATACACACAAAATAACTGAAAAATTTAAAAGGCCTGAATCGCTGAATCGTTAAACGCTTTTACTAGGCCAGTAAACTTCAAACAAACGCAGAAAAAAAAACGAAATCTGAAAAAAAAAAAAAAAAAAAACTAAGGAGAAGTTTTTTTATTAACAAGCAGTTGCAAAAGCTAGAATAAGCAATTGTTATAGCTTCCGCAGCATTTTCTAAAGACATCTCCGTTTGAAGTTTTGTATTAAAAAAAACTCTGTGAATGCATTTCTTTTCCAGTTGATATGGCTAATCGTATGTATTGTTTAAAATGTGACGACGTGATACACCCAACACAGTGTGAAAATACCGTGCTGTGTGATACTAATGAGGTACAAATATTCACTTTCAATCACACACTGCTTTCTCCTCACAAAAATACCGGTATACCCATATTCGTATTTACTTGATTTTTTACGTTGTAATAACGTAGTACATAGTAACGTTATTTTAGCTTTTTTTACGATGAAAAACACATCGTATTTAGTTTTTTCTGTTTGGTACGCTCTGGTATGGTCGTGAACTGATGGTGATTTGTGGTCGGGAGGTGTGGGCACTGTTTGTTTAAGAAAACACTTTTGGTCTTACAAAGATAGATGTGAATTTTTGGATAACCAAAACTTGGTAGGGAAAACAATTATAAATATTCAAATTATGCTGAGAACATCGTACTCGTGTCAGTGATTGAATCTTAATTGTAATATATTCAATCCATATAACTATATGTAATTGCAAATAGTAATTTGTAAACGAGTACCCTTGTCAATCACTTTATTTCTTATAAGCAAATTTGTGGTCTCCATAAACGGTATTTCAGTTTTAAAACTAAATTGCAGTAAAAATGTATTTAACATGTTAATCATTACATATCATATTGCCAAAACGTGTTCAGTATGTACTATTTCAAGAATCAGTTAGACATGACTGAAAAAGTACATTCACTTCAAGTCACTTTCAATAACGATATTACCCGATGCAGAAATTTCAAGTCAGAAAAATCATCTTACACCCTTGATCACATTTACAGATTTGTTACACAGAATATATAAAACGTAATGGTGAGTATCGGTATAGGATGGGCTGCATAAATCCTCAGGTAAGCTCTTTACCTTTATGTCAAAAGTGCATTTTCAAAATAGCGTCTTAATAGTCTGATTATTAAATGTACACCAATCACCGGTAATTTAGCAGTTTCACAACAGCGTTTGTAGACGGAATGTCAACGGGCAAAAGTCTGTTCTTACTTCGTTAGACTTGGTAGAAGACGACACTATTTCAAGGATCCTAAAGAATGAAGTTTTTGGAAACATTTCCAACAATGCCACATGCTCTTTCACTAGCGAATTTCCACCATTTAAGCCGCATTGAAACCGTTTCTTCTGTCGTCTCCAAAAAACATTTTAAAGGGTTAAAATCAGGAAAGAAAAAGAAGAAAAAAAAACCGTCTTCTGGTAGTTTAAACCAAAAAAGGATTACATACAATACATAGAAAAGTTACTCAAGACTGGTCTTTCTTAATTTGCTGCATTATTTATAAGATTGAGAATAAAGAACTTCCGGTACGCATACGGTTTTAGAAATGGTAAATGGAGATATTACTCAAGACAGTCATAAAGTTCCAAAGTGCATATTACTACAAAAACTTAAAGGCAGTAGACTGAAAGTCTGTCGTCAAGATTAAACTTGCGTAATATAATCAATTTAATCAGTAAACAAAGGCTTCGCCGTAGTTTCAATTTTTACTACAAATATTTGGCGATTGATCACCTGCAAAGTGTGTAGCAGTAGAAAAATATCTCGGCCACCATGCTGAAATTAAAACTTTATAGATCGAACTTTAAATCAGGAAGAAATGCTGTCTGGCATAGGTTCAAATGGTTTGGAACATGATACATAACTGGTTACCATAATTTTATGTGTCCAGCATTGTTTTCAAAATCTTCATTGATTACGGGTGTAAAAATATGGTATTATATGGCAAAGGACGAAAAGAGGTAACCAGTCTCTCTCTATTCATTCCTTAAGTGTTTTAAATTTATTTCAGAGTTGTAGCGACCTAGGGGACGCAGCAACAAAATCTCAAGGTCGTAAACGTTTTTTGATCGATCCCGAGGTGCGTATTGATAGCTATTGTAATAGATGTTGTCGAGACAAAACGGGAAATAGCGGAAACTGTAACAGAAAACTTTGCAATAACCAGGAACCAGTGCCTGCATGTAAGTGATTTTTTTTTAACAACCAGTATCTCTAGTATAACAATCTGTAACAGTTTTATCAACCACTCCAAAAGCTGAATTGCGAGACTAACCCTCTAAGTGGCTTGGTCATTCTGTCACACTGAGGTTTCAGACAACGAATGAAATGTGAAGTATATCGTTCATGTTAATGGACATGCACTGACAGTAGACTTGTCGAAGTAGAGTAGACCTGTCGAAACAAGATAAGTAGACACTCAGAGTAATTTGCATTTGTAGATATAGTTATGTGTTACCATCGGGAACAAATTAAATCATATAAAGGATAACCTACTGTGCACAAATTTAATACTGATGACGAATACAATACACAACAGGAAACGTCAGGATGTGTCTAGGGTGAAATCAAGAAAAGGAACCATTGCTAGAACAGCTGTCTTTTTAGCATCTAATATAAATTCATATTTTTAGCCTGTTGTTATAAAAGTCAAAACGACTACATGCTGACATACATCATCACAATGTGTTAACACTTTATTAAATAATCTCACTTCTTTACGACTCCGAGCAAGCTGATACAAAGTACACACAATTTTTCGTTAAACATTTTATGCGTATGCTTTAAGTTATTGATGGAATTCTTGCATCAGCAACTTTTTACACCAGAAAATAAGAAGCATGATACATTATTTTACCTTTTTTTTTCAAAAATGGTGCGTATTTAAGAGACATTGGATCATTATTTAAAGGTCAGTTATAAAATAAGGCATACCAAAATTATGAATAATCTTTAAAACTACAGACGTAGAAGAGCTTATACTGGTCAAACCACCGCTAAGAACAGATTCCTGTGTCGACCTAACAGAGAATAGTTGTAAAGTATTGGTGATTGAAGATCCTACAGTATGTAATGTTCCAGGAATCTCTCATTTCGCCTGTCGACAGACTTGTGGCACGTGTGGTAAGGTTCTGTGTCTCCATGTTTGAATTTTTTATGTGTCTTATACCTATTTCCTACCCCAAGTCCTGACTCGAGTAACATGTAAATGTATAAGGGGATATTGTGGCCCGAAAATGAATTATAGGCCGTTACAGGCAGTGTCAACCATGTTATTCGCGAAACTTTTTGTGTTTAGCTGCCTAGGTTAGTAATACTAATAACAATAACGCCCTTGAGAGATCCGACTTAAGCCATTTATACTTTTGTCCTGCAGGAAAGTGTAATTCTCAACTTAAGATTCCAGTGTCAATTTTGCAGATAAAATAAATCCTGACATTTCCTACCATAGAGCCAAGTCAACAACGTACATGTATACCATGACTGTATATTATGTTTTCAGTAAAATGGATAATCTTGCAATGTACCAATTTATTACTTTAGTCAACAACGCTTCATAGTTGTTACTCCATCACGATTTTTATTTCCTTACATAGAGATAAGGGAAGAGAAAAATGCTCGTAATACGCAGCGAATCACTTTTCATGAAATGATTTTTGTACATTTTAAATAATTTTCCTTTACATCACTTTCATTTCTAAAGTTGAAATGTACGATGAGGTTACATTACGTTTACGTGTATTACATAAATCAACAAAATCAGTTTCATCTTTTACAGTTGCCACTGTTTCGTCTGGAAGTACTTTACCAGCGACAGGTATGTCAGTTGCAACTTTTTTTCTCTCAATTTACGTTTGATATAGAAACTTTTCTGTTTTACTTAAAATTACCGTTCTGTTTTACTTTAAAATACCGTTCTATTTTACTTAAAACGTGTTTTATTTGTGACCTCCATTGTCATTGGTAACGTTTACTTTTCATGTTGTAGATCCGCCAAAAAACTTTTATCCAAAAGGACCTGCGCAGCTGTTTGGGTAAGGCTATGGGGTTGTAATAAGGGAACCCTATATCACTCCTAAATGTGTTGATCACAGCCTAAAAAAAGTTAAAAGGTGGCTATTGTGACCGTCAAACTCGGACCTACCACTTGGACTTTTTCCATGTATATTCAAGTAAATGATACAGATGTAGAGTTGTGTCTTTCAACGGTCATATTTATGGTCGAGCCCAAGCACAGTTCTGGTGAACTCCTGTAAAGACGGAAACGGTCGCCGAAATATCGAAATAAAACGTACGACACCATTCAATTTGTGCTTTAATACACTATATTGTGTTGTAACTTTTTGTTGTGTCCTTTATACAGACTGTTTCTATGAGAGTAGGAAGTACCAGGGTGCTTACGAAAATACAGTTACAGGGGCAACTTGTATAGAATGGTCTTTGGTGTTTTATCAAGAGTCTATGGCATCCATGTTTCCTGATGCTACTCTTCGTGATGCTAAAAATAGATGCAGAGATCCAGACGGTAATGAAACATTTCTATTCATTTTTCTTTATTTTTAAGAAAATCATACGTAAGTATCTCTGTTTTTTTTAAAGGAAAACTATACAGAGAGTAATCAACTGCACTGACCTTATTAGACAAAGTAAGTTATTTGAATGGGCTGAAATGGAGTTTGAAAAAGTGATGTTTTCATCACATTAGCTAGCCTTTTTGTCAGTGTAATACATACAACCATGACGAATTTTCTTGTTTTTTTTTGCAATTGTTTGTGATAAGCAGTGCCTTACATTTTGAATTATATCTTTGTTTACTGCTTTTAACAGAGGTGAGTCGGGTTTTGCTCTCAGCGATTCCCACCAAAAGCGTCTATATGATTTTGCAATTTCGACCAATAAATCGTGAGATATACAAAAATTGCTCGTGGGCTTTTAAGATAATACATTATCTAAACCGTCTATGAATATATCAGAAGTTCCCTAAATAACATTTTCTAGAGTCGCTTAATAACTGTTTATGGTAACGGTGTAACAGACTATATAAATTTGAATTTATGTTTGTATCCATCACTCGACATATTGTCTGAAGCACGTTCAATGGTGGAAAGCCAAATACTAAGATTATTTAAGGTCCGACCAAAACTAGTATCTTAAGTATCAAAGTGATATAATAGCTAACTAGTGACGATGTTAGCTGTCGTATCCCTGAGAATGAGTGACTTTTATGAAATCCCCATTTAGCAAGGGAAGATGTATTAAAAATAGCTGTTCACTGTTTCGAAGTTTGCATTTACGTTTTCAGCATAGACAGTTTGAATTGTTTGTAACCATAATGCCAGCATTGATTTGGTAATCTCCAGAGAACTGGCATATTGGTGTAACCATTTAAGGTACAACATCAACCACAGTTGATTTGATAGTCTTGATTAAGGCTGCCAAAATCCATTTCTTAAGCAGTTCAATCTTTTTCAATGTCATGTCATATATTTCAAGGTAGAGGACATCCATGGTGTTTCACCTCCACAAACAATGACTGGGACTACTGTCCAGTCCCATTCTGTGACCGTAAGTATTTCAGGTTTAAAATTAGTTGCGCCCTTCTTTACCCATTTTCGTTAAACATCCGGCCCTGAATGTGCGTTATGAATGTGATACACACAGCCCTATCTTTATTATCCGCTTCCTATGAAATTGAAATTGTTTTAGCCATGTCAGCGTTAAATTCCGAAAGAAATATATTTTGGCAGTGGTTTATACAACATATTTGGTAGGATATGTATTAATGCTGACGTGGAGCGAAAGACTTTGGATGTCAAGTCAAAAATGACTTGCACTAATCCAATATTGCAACCATAAAAACATGAAATCGTGGCCAAAGGGTTACTTCTACGTTTGATCTTTGTAAGACATGGTATATTTGATGGCCAAGGTCTCGTTTTCATAATTGTGCATAAGTTGTGATTTAGTTGAATTTTTTTAAACAGGAAATCTTAGCTATTACTTGAAATTGGGGTTTTGTGACGAGAATGAATCTGAACATAACAACGTAACAAATGACGTGCAGTAGGATCTTGGTAATTTTAGTGTAAAAGTGAGTAAAAATTATCGAAAGTTCACTAGTGCTGTATCATCGCTCTAACTAATGAATGCAAGTAATAAATGAAATGTTTATATTATGAGAATCTCAATGAATCCGACTGGCAATGAGTATTAATTCTATGAGGACGCTTGAAAATAGTTGACAATGAAGCGGTCTTTTTAAAAAAAGCTTTCGGTGCATCAGATACTTGTCAGTATCCTGTATACTAGCAATACCATGGTGTCTATCGGCTGGTTTGTTTTTAGTTGGTATGTGTTTGTGTTGTGGCCATAGTCGTAAGACCCTGCACAAATGTGATATATAGAACCATGCCCCTCTGTAATGTTTTACAGAATGCTACTTTACCGGAGAAAGTCGACTCTATAACGGATACAAAAACACAGATATGTTCGGAAACAAATGTTTACCGTGGACCATGTCACCGCTCAATCTACCGGATTCCAGTTTCGTTGACGGATCAAAGCAAGCAGCAGACAGTTATTGTAGAAACCCTTTCCCGAAAAATACGGTTGCCGCGAACTCGTCTTTAGATGAACCTCTTTGTTTTACAAGTAGTGGTTACAGGGATTGTGGGGTCAAACGATGTACAGGTATGTGAAACTGATAAAACAGTATAAACGATTTTGATAAAAAGTTTCTTTAAAAACAAGTAGCCCAGGATCTTTAATTTTCTTTGTTTCTGAAATAGATTTAATACAAATTGGGAAAAACACAATTCATATTCAACCCATATACAGGATATATTTACATGTAGATATCTAATGCGTTTGTAGTAAGAATAAGATGAACACAACAAAAACACGACCACTACTCAGAAGAGATATAACAATGACCATTATCCCATTTATGATTCCTTCTGATTTTACTTCAGGGATTTGCATAGCTTATTATTCTTATGGCATATTGCGTTTTCATTGTACGTAATCTTTTCGTATTTTTTCTCATTTCAGATGTGTGTAAGGACAGTTCATCAACTAATTGTAGTCTAGTCAAGAATTATGTATGTCAGAACGACTACATGAGTACGACACTGTGTCCAAAAACCTGCGGGAAATGTGGTCAGTCTATTGATGATATTTTGTATTTGATAACCTTTCTTTGAAAAAATGCGTGATGCTTCTGTTGCGACGTATATCCTTACTATAAACATGCATATCATCCTTTCCTTCAGAAGTAAAGTATAGCCTGACATTTCCAACATGTAAAAACTGGCCATCACGATGAACATGAATCTATATATTGTGCTATAGTTATAATTCATTACAGTAAAATGAGAACCTTTTAATTTTGATGTACATTCTGATCTGATCATTGACCAACTGTCTGATACTGTCTCAATTTATGTCATAAGCTGCATCACATCTCTTCAAATGGTGTGACATACGAAATTTAAAGACTAGTTTATGTAATTTGTGTTGAAAAGAGTTAAACACTTTTACCTTTATAATAAAAGCTTATATACAAGTACATGTAGTGTAACATGAAATGTTGTGACTGTTTTCAGGTTTTGGACTTCTTCCGCCCGTTGTAATAAGCCCACCTAAAGGTGAGTTGGCTCTATACCAGCCGATAGAAATGTCAACCATTTCATTTGAAAAGTCATATATTGTTTGTGGCTTTTACACTACCGCCCTCTACGTGGACTCTCCAATTTCTCAGCTTGGGAGGTAGAGCAGAAGAAAAAATAGCAAATATCATTTTCTATACTTGGCATAAGTATCAAAATCTGTGACTACATTAATAAATTGAGCTTTGTGCAGAGCTTTTGGATAAAAATCGAGGAAAACCTTTGTGAAGCAGATAACCAGCATTTTCTCCTTTTCCCTCGAGTTCTCAACACTTTCAGAGAGAACTACAATCATATCAGCCACATTTAACTTGTTGTCTGCAGATGCTTCCTTCCAGTTTGATCCAGTTTGAAATTTTGTCCCGTGGTAAAGAGTTAATCTTAAAAAATAATACCATTTGAAAGTTTGGACAGTATAAAAAACAATCGTAAAAAAAGGGAGCAATTACTGACTTGGTTACTTTCTATTTTTCTCTACATACTGAACCGGAAAAAAGTTGCAATATTCATATCCAAGCACCTCTTACAATTTTTTATCTCATTCCTAAAGACTCTTCTTGTTTAATCTCATATCTATAGGTTTCTGTGAGGACAATCCGGCTGCCAATTGTAAAACACTTCAGAGCTTAATCTGCAGTGACCCAGATGGCGCTCGCAATCTCTGTCCGCAAACATGCCAACGCTGTAGTAAGTTATTCTTATCATTCTTTCTCTCATATTGTTTATTTGGACAAATGCTGAATAGTATCTGTAAGTTTCTTTGGGCACTATGTTTTAAAAAGTGGGAAAAGGAGAAATTTCTGGTAACCAATATATTCTCATATAACGCCAATACTTTAACCAGCCTTAGCCTTTTCTAAGGCTTTTCAGGGTCGTAAAGCTTCAACATTTTGAGGTTAAAGAGTTAAACAGCCGTTTCTTGCATTGTGCTTTGTTACAAAGTCACCAACTCATGTTGAGTGAGTGTTACTAAACTATTTGTCGGCGAAGAAAAGCTCTCTGATCTGAATACCATCTCACAGTTAACAGTAAGAAATTTTAGTGATACTGAAAGCGTATGTAACAATTCCATAGGCCATGGTCGTTTAAATTTCCCAGACGACGTCAGATTATGTTCAGAACGTCGAGACTCATCTGCAGGGCTCGTATTCACCAACAATTCTTGAGAATACTCTTAGTCTTATTCTCCAAGGTTTTCTAAATTTGTAAGTAACACAACTTCTGATCGGCTAAACCGAATGGTTTAGCCAATCAGAAGTTGTGTTTCTTACAAATGAAGAAAATTCTGAGAATAAGACAAAGAACGTTCTTAAGAATGGTTGGTGAATATGGACCCTGGAGTTAGATTTGTTCACGGTCTTTAATCTAGAGGCGAACCCCTGCCCGGCAAAACTTTTCCTCGTGGTTGGTGAAAGACACTGTCCTTATCGCTTTCACAGCTGTAAATTGTTTCGATGCTGTATTTGTATTTGAGCTGTTATTGGCTTGGAGTGAATGTCATCCATAGAACCAATAAACTTGAAAAACGCAAGTATGTTTGCACTGGGAGCCGTGACATTGATGAAACACTTCATAGAAACCGTGTTAGATTTCTGACAAATTGATAAATTATACGAAATATATATCTTTCAGACGAGTTAAGCATGACTCCACGTACCACACAAAGCTCTCTCACGACATCGCTTCCAAGTCAAATACCTGCCGGAACAACTCAATCAACATTACCTCATTGGTTAGAATGGGGACCGTACCAATGTCAAATCAAGAGTGGCCTCTGTCTCATGACGAGACTGAGGAATTGTAGTTCTACAGGTTGTTCGGGTCGCAATTCACTCGGAGTTGTACTGTGTACCAAAGAACATTGCCCTGGTAATTTTACAACTTAACATTTTACCAAACAATTCCTTGTCTAAACGATATAGAGGAAAGCGTTGTTGGAAAAGGATAAAATGCTGGTAACCAACATTTTCTTCCTTACCAACAGTGTTTTCCATCGTTTAACACTTTTTCCACATGACAGAATTTCAGACTGCACCAAATTGAAAGCATTTGTAGACAGGTAAAGAAATAGGCCAACTGATCAAGCTACTCCGAGAAATATCATATGCAGTATGCACTGGATTTTTTTGTAGTTTCACGTCAAACTTAGCAAAGAAAAGTGTTCATGCCTCTTTCAGACTGAAATATAGAAATTCTTACTTCATCATACATCGAAATCTCTCAATACTTTCAGTCTCACCGTTGACAAATAAACTTTACATATTCGATTATATGTTTTGTTCAGAATCTGATAGTTCTCTAGATGTTCTATCTAAACAAGATGTAGTGCACATAGATCAGTGTACTTGCATTTGCTTGAGATTGAGAGCTGCCAGCGGCTTGTTGCCGTAGAAAGCATGGTAGACATGAAGTTTAATTGCTTCCGTCGTAATATCATAACTGAATTACTGTTGATAACGATGTCAGGACGTATCGGGTAACTAATTTCATCGGAATGTCACTCACGGGTTTGTTACTCCAAATTTCTGTTAGTATATTGGATAAATCTTCTTGTAAGCAGAGACGTATTAAAGCTTTCATATCTAACGAATGGTTCTATAATTAAATTTCAGATGAAATAAACCAGATAAATGGCAATCCTACAACAGCAACAACTTCTACAACTTCCACAGTTAAAACAGTCTCGACAACACAGTCCACAACGACAGGTAACAAGAATCTCTGTACAGGGAAAATATCTTGCTGTGTCCTTTAGGATGGTTTGATCTTTGTAGAGACTTCATAGGTGCGGTCAGGTTTTGATTTACACATCGCAACTTTGTTCGATGCCTGTGCACCCGATTCCACAACCTAGCTGTAAACCCCCTTAAAGCTTCTTGTAAAGACGCGACGAAAACATTGAGCAAAAAAGAAATTAACTCACGCAAAATAGTTTTCATCAAAATCAGATGTCTAAGAAAAGTGTCAGACAGCAATGCTGAACTAACTATTTAAATATCAAAATTATTTTAGGCCTTAGTTATGAAGATCGGCAACAATGATGACAAACCGATTGACTGTAATCATCTAAATAGAAGTTGCCGACATGGAGGATCTAATCATCGTGCTTCAGATGGTTACAAAGTACATTGAAATGAGCGTAAATCATTTTGAGTGCTCGATGTTTTCAAATTAATGATGAGAATCAATAAACTTAGAAACAATACACTGGAAATAATGACTTCTTTGAAATCCTCAGGATTAATTTGAAGATGTTATCCATATCTTTAGTTTTATGTTTATGCATTATGTTAATCATTAGGAGCCTTGGGTTTACCTTTGTTTTTAAATTCAATATTTGAGAGTAATACATTTTGAAGTGGTTTCTGGAAGTGTACTGTTTTAGTAGTACACTGTTGAATACATAGATATAAATATAGGTGCCCTTCGGTAAGATACAACATATTGTGAGAAATTAAGCAAAAACAGTTACTCCTTGTTCTCCAAATATTTTCAAAAGGTTTCTTATGCAAGAATATGACAAACAATTTTTGTGCTGCTGTTGCCCGACAGATGATGAATCTTTTTTTTGTTTTTAATCCAATTTTCATATTTCAATCTTTTTAAAGCAGATTCATGTAGAGACAGCAGTCAGTACAACTGTGATCTTGTAAAAGATGTGGTGTGTGAAGACAATGAACTAAAATACGATTGTAATAAAACCTGCCATTTATGTGGTAATTGTTTAATTTTAATCACATTCGGGAAATATCATAGGGTTTGACTCTTTTACTAAATTACAAAATTTTAGACTGGTCCAAATTGAAAGCCTTCGCAGCCGAAGTATTAAATTTGGCTTGATGGCAATTGTCTGTTAGAGTGTAGAAAACCTTGTGGTAAAAGGAGAAAAATACGATTTTTAGGGGTCCATGAAGATCGGACCTCTGTGGTAAAGAGTTATTTGCCAAATCTAGGAATCTGGTACTCATTTTTAAGGAGACAAATTGTACCCATAAACAAATGAGCCTTGGTCATTCCTGACAAGTAAATGAAACGCTGGTTCTAAACTTTTCCAACTTCTTTCTTGTTTCGATTTTCTGGTTGTGAACATTCTGTTATCCAGTATGCGAATTTCTTGATAGTAACGAGATGATTTAGTAACGAAATCATTCATTATTAAAGATTCATGTCAATAGAAAGTAAGAAAAGAGAGAGAAAAAAGAAAACAAAAAAAAAGAAAAGTTTAAAAACTATTTTTCAATTACAGGTTGTAGAGATGCGTTACAATGTCAGTCAGCAACTTCTGTTAACTCTTTCTGCTCCGACAAGGATCTTGCTCAGAAGTATTGTAAAAGAACATGCAATAAATGCTGTAAGTAGTTTTGCTTAGTTAGGTTTCCTCCAAATAATTGGCAAAATGATAGATGATAAATGCTGATATATCTTTTTGTATGCCTGAAGGGTAGTATTATGTTATATCCCCGGTCGTCCGTCCGTCCGTTAGCAATTTCTTGTGTGAGCAATTACTCCTACAGTTTTACTGGGATAAGTTCAAACTTAACGCAATGAGTCTCTACGATGTGTGGTTGTGCATGTGACTTAAAACTGAGATATCTGCAGGCATTCTAGATAAAGCCATTTCACTGACAAGTCTCTTCGGCCGTATATGCGCTGCTTCGCGAAGCTCTTGTTTTTTTGTTTCAAAAACGATGTATAGTAAAAGGCGTTGTACATGTAAGTTTTTCGCGAAGTCATATCCAAAAGATGTTGAAAACATCTATATATAATTATAAGTTTTATCAATCGAAGACTGTTAAAGATGACGTGCAAGTATTTTTGCCAAATTGAATTAGATCTCGTGTAAGGCTATCATTGTTAACATAGTGCTCAATTGATGCTGTATTATTTTTAAGAATAGTATTTAGTAAGTGCTGTAAATGTTTTAACTATTGCAAAATATGATAGGTGTTGTATATAATTTTACACCATGGCTGGTGCTGCCAGCACTTTTGCAATAACATGCATTAAGTGTTGTTAGTAATTTGCAAATGGCATGCAATGAGTGTTTCTTTTTTTTACCATATTCTACACATGGCGAACCCTTGCATCCCATTCAAAGTGTTTAGACCAATATGTACACCTTTTATCGATATCAAAATGTTCTGGGTTGAATCTATCAGTACTGTTGTTATCTAGCAGAGCAAAAAGTGTAAATAACATGCACTGTACTGTTCTATTTTTAAGTTGAGGTTTGTTGGTCAACTGATTGTTTTTTTAAGATCTGCTACATGTGCCAACGTCGAACATTATAAACGGCGTTTTTATTTTCTAAAAGCCTGACATTATTTTCACGTGTAGCTCTATTTATTTTGACAGATCTACCGGATGTACCAATAACATATAACAGTTGTGGGGATCCTGTATCTAAAGACGATGGTTGTAACACACTACAGAGAGAAATATGTCTGTGTAGCGACCCTGATCTAGTGCAGCTTTGTCGGAATTATTGTGACGGCAAATGTGGACCTATAACGACGTGTTTGACAAATGCGGTATGTTCCAACTTTTTTCTTATTGTTTTTGTCTTTTTAAAAGGAAGCTGCAATGCATTTACCTTGTAGCAAAAGGTGCATAATGTTTATCCTTGTTTATCAGCGTTTCTTCTTTCTTAATTCTTTATCAAATTTTCAACTCAAAAATTTTCTGATTGGCTGGGTTATACAGTGTTAACCGAAAAAGGAAGTAGTCTTGGTACTAGTATATAGAATTCAATCAATATATAAAATGAGAAATTATATTCTGCAAGAGTGTGTTTTACCGACAGATTTCTTTTCCCTTTTTTGTGCTCATCTAACGTCAGAGGATTCAAAGTTGAATCCCATGGTAAGCAGATTGAAAGCTTTGACCATGTACACCACGGTGAGAGTACTCGTGAGGGTAAATTGTGAAAACCTGTGCTCTAATCAGTTCTGAGTTTTACACTTTAAGACGACAGAATAGTGTCAGATTGGCTCAAATTGAGAGCATTTTCAGACGAATGATACAATGTGGAGTTAGGGTTGGATTATGTCTTTTAACCCATTACCACACAATCCCTACTTTTGACGCCCCTGAGAAAGAAGCCTTTAGAAAACATCGTGGGAAAAGGAGAAAATGCTGGTAACCAGCATTTTCTCCTTTTCCCACAATGTTTTCAACCCTTCCCAAACAAAATTTCAATTTTTCAGTCACATTTATTTTATCGTCTGCAAATGCTTTTAATTTGGACCAGTCTAAAATTTTGTCGTTTGGTAAAGAGTTAATACGTATAAAGCTTTGAGTGGAAAAAGAGAAAATGCTTCAGATCAATTTTTTCGACTTTGCAGTACAATGAATTCGTTGTACAGTTAAGTGGCAGGGGACTTGGAAACTTGCTCACGGCTGTGGCGAATCATGTCGCGCCGAGCCGAAGTCCCCTGCCACCTGACCATACGACTAATGAAGTGTAAACTATTTCTTAAGTGTGACTGGTTGTGGAAAGGTAAACCTTCTCGTCTTTTAGCCTTTGATTTTTGTCTTTCCAGGGAAAACGATCTGTGAAGAGTAAATTTGAAACAATCGTAGAAGTCTTAAATGAACATTCATAAAAGTGATCAACTATTTTTGTGGCATGACTGTTTAGTTGACTGTGTGTGTGTGCAAGAGAGAGAAAGAGAGGTTTTCGGGATTTCCGTTTGTATTTGCAGTCGAACAACCAAAACTTTGCTCAAGATATGCCTTCAAAAGGGTTGAACGCACTATTTGAACAGGAGAAAATACTAGTTTCCATTTTTATCAATTTCGCACAATGTTTAAAAAAAACCTGTTTTTAAATCAAGGTCGTAAAGTTGGGGTAAACAAAAGGGGGAAAGATTATTGTGAATAAATCAGACACAGATCCGTGCAGTTTGATTTGTGCATTTTAACTTTTTAACCATTTACCAAACAATCCCTGGCTTTACAACTCTGAGATAGAAGCCCTTTGAAAATATTTTGGGAATAGGAGAAAATGCTGGTTACCAGCATTTTCTCCTTTTCCCACGATGTTATTTTACCCTGCTGAAAACAAATTTAAATTTTTAAGTTACGTTTTTTTTGTCTGCTGCAGTGCTTTCAATTTGGACCAGTCTAAAATTTTGTCGTTTGGTAAAGTGTTGATGAACAAACCCATATCTAACATAGCGATTCTGAAGAGTAGAGCTTTTAAAAACATTGCGGAAGGAAAAGGCATTTTTTCCCTTTTCCTGAATGTTTTTTTCCTTAATCTTCAAAGACAAATTTTAAAATATGAGCCGATTCCATCTTCTCGACTGCAAATACTTTTCAGTGTGGACCAGTCTAATTTTTGCCCTCTAGTAAAGAGCTGTCAAGCCACCAGTTACGTAGTTTCTTAAGTTATAAAGTCTGTTAGAGATGTTAAATTATCTTTGTCTATCTAAACTCATTATCATTATTAAAATATCGATCGAAATTATTTTTAGTGTTAAGTTTTGTCCCCTTGCCGACGTTGAACATCGTGCAAACAAACAAACAAACAAACAAACAAACAAACAACTTGCTATACCCTCACAAAACGAATGATTTCGGGGGTATACTGAAATCAGCCTGTCTGTCCGTCCTTCCCTGTGTCCGTGTGTGTACAAAATACTCGTAATTTTGTGTCGCAAAGTCCTCCTACAATTTACCTTCAATTGTATTGAAACTTTGCTCATACATGTATAATGATCATATATGTGAAGGTTGGCAAGACGCAATTTTAAAGTTTGAACTCCTCTTGGTTGAAGAATTATCTCGCCTTGAACATTTTTTTCTTAACATCCATCTGTCTATACAAAAAAAAACTAGTAATTTTGTGTCGCAATCTCCCATTACAGTTTCCTGCAATTGTATTAAAACTTTGCGCAGACATTGATCATATACTTAAAACGCAAATTTGAAGTCTCAATTCCTTCTGGCTGACTTAAACATATTCTTATTTCAGGGTCTCTCAGAAATGATATTCTGTGCATGGATACTTGTATTGAAATTTTGCACATGTATACGAGTACATTGATCATAAATAAGGTTTATAAGATGCAAATTTCAAGTGTCCTCCTGGTTGAGGGGTTATCTGCCCTTGGACTTAAACATATTTTTGAAATTTTAGGATCTCTCAAACATTACAAAATCATTAAAAAAAAATCAATTACAGCTCTTGCGGGGTATTAATTCACATCCTGAGATGAGTTCTAGTTTTACTATGGTAACGTCGTTCTCTCAAAGACAACTAAAGTATCATACTACAACTAATTGTTCGTTTATTTATATGGTGTTTCATGCAGCTTTCAAGTATTATTTCAAGTATATCGTGGCGGCTAGTACACATACCCATGCTTTTCTGGAGTTTCTGGAGTGACATCATCAATCCGAGGAAAGACAATTGTCGGGTTAACGGTGTCAACTCGCAACTCCTTAGTTTCATGCCTTGTACATCATTAGTTGTACGGTCAGGTGGCATGGAACTTGGAAACTTCTTCACAACTGTGATGAATCATGTCTCCACCTCAAAGTCTTACCTTGCCAACAGTTGTTAAACGAATTTTATCTGGTTTTTTTGTTTAAAAAAATGAGTACCTTGACGAAGTAGAATTACCCCTCTGAGTGCCCCAATTCAATGAAATATCGCACTTTCTCGCAAGACTTGTTCGTTTTCTTATGATATATGCACAAGAATATTCAAAGAGAGATAGCTATATCAGACTGGGAGAATAATTATTGTGTTGAAAATTGGAATTGAAATCCAAGAAACGAACAAGTATTCGCCAGAAAGTGTCTCCTGTTCAACAAATGAGTGTTTCCATTCAAACGCAAGGCATAGTAGAGAAAAGGTAAACCCAGGTATGTTTATATCAAGTTTTTTATGCTCATTATCATACAATGACTCTTCTTATAGCTTCCACAGAAATTTGTCACTTTGATGTACATAAGCTGTGCTAAAAAAGGGTGTTTATGTGTCTGCAAAAACTAGCGACCCATGTTAGCCTTGGCAGTACCGTGTCGATATTCAGGTTTAGGGAAAAAGTTTCTGTGTGTCTATGGCCCATTCTTCCTCATGATTCATGTTGTTGTCATTTCCATAACTACCTGATGACAGGATTGCCGTAATGAATCACGCAGATGCAATAACTCCCCTTTTACCAGAACATTACTTATTTATTTAGCAGCCTCATAACTCATTACCAAACGACAAAATTTTAGGTTTGTCCAAATCGAAAGCATTTCAGACGACAAAATAAAAGTAACTGAAAATTTGAAATTTGTTTTGTGAAGGTTCAGAAAACATTGTAGGAAAAGGAGAAAATGCTGGTTACCAGCATTTTCTCCTTTTCCTGCAATGTTTTCTAAAGGCGCCTTTCTTTAGGTCGTCAAAAGTAGGGATTGTGTGGTAATGGGTGAACCAAACGACAAAATTTTAGACACCACTAAATTGAAAAACATCTCCAGATGACAAATTCATTGAGGTTCTGGAATTTTTTTTCTTTGAAATAGCAGAAAACATTGCAGGAAAATGAGACAATGCTGATAACTAGCTTTTATGTTGATAACGCGGTGTATTTCCGGCCGGGAAGCGAACAGTGTTGATGCATATCACCCATCCAAATACAGCACGTAATTTGATTAAGGTAAGACCTGTGTAATGCACTTCCGGTGAATATGGGGCAAAAATTCTAATTGGTTGATAAATAAGGATTTATGCAGAAGTAGTATTTTTGCACATTTCTAACGGATCAGACATTCCGTTTATGTCTATCTTGAAATTATCTTTTTTAATACTTTTGTTTTCTGAAAAGGGAGATAATTATTATCTCTTTTTGAATTGAGAATATAGTGGTTTTAGATTTATAAATGATAATTCAAAGAAGGAAAAAATGGACAAAAAAAAATGAAAAGGTGGAAGTAGCTCAATAATACTCATTTTTTATTACAGCTAATTTTGCAGGATGATATTCTAGTGGAAATAGCTTTTTTCCATTTCACAGGTCTTACCTTAATAGATCACCAGAGGTTTACCGGATGGCTCATCTGTTCTATTTACATTATCTCCCGCTTGATATCATTATAAAAATACACATCTATCTAACTTGGGCATTCTGGATATAGGACCAATCTACTTTTCTTTGCGACAACTGCGTAGAATTTCAAACTAAAATAAACGTTTAAAAATAAATTGCTACCACCTGCGCTTCATTCACATATAATCAGCAGTTTAGAGAAACCTGGAGATAAAACAAGCATGATTTCTCTTCAGAAGTATTGATAATCTTAGTCATTTTCTCCTTTGTTTCTGTATACCGCGTATTACTACAATACCCCTAATTCTGGGGCGGGTGATGCGTCATGTATCAGACAGGTCGAATCTTCGAACAATATGACATGAGCAGACAATGGTTCTATTTACAGACAGGGCGTAAAATATTTTGCTAATAAATGTGTATATGAGATGAGGTTCCAGTAAACAATGGACTTAAATCATGTTGGCCTTAAATTGCAGTATATCGACACCCACTCCACAAATATGCCACGTGCACTTACACTATCATTGTAATAATATACACGCAATATACACCGAGTTATCGGCATATGAAATAACACGGTTATATGCAAATATTGCTAATCAAATACGACCAAGTCATCGCACGTGCAATACCAACACAGTTAAAATGGTCGAAAAAAGAGCATAAATCATCGCATGTGCAACATACACTACCACATAATTGGCCTTTAACATGTGAAAAGGGGCATTTCGGATAACTGCGTAAAGTGTCGTCTCTGGTCAGTCTGCACAGTACGCGCAAGTTAACCCGAAACGGCACTTTATGACTACATTAGATTTTGTGCTACAGTAGACTTGCGTAAAATATAATATTACACAAAAACGGAAATTGTCGTTCCGATTAGTGCACGGAATGAGCAGGGTGATCCTAGACGACGTCTAACGCAAATGTCCGAACGCCCCTTTTTGCATGGTACAGCCCGTATCACACTTGCAATAACACCAATACTGATTGTCCGTGCAATAACTTTATCGTAGAACACGCGTACAATAACATCAACACTTAATCGCACGTGCAATAACAAAGTGTTTAACAGACTTTTCGTGTCTTTTTTGGATCACATTTATACCGACCGTTTTTGTAACATCGACAACTATATTTAAGACAGTTCTCTGTGTAAGAGAAGAGGTTCATCTTGTAGACACGGTTACCCACCTTACAACCTGAAAAAAAAAGACATAAAAGTATTATCATACTGCAAAGAAATATTTCGTGATTTGATTGGGTAATATGCCCTGAACAAATATAATCATCATGTACACTGGCAAAACCAACGTCAAAGCAGTTTCTCTTTTAAGAGCCCCGTATACATGACTATAATCATTATCAATCCAAAATGGTGGCGTCAATCAAGATTAACACCACCATTATGCGCCAAGCTGCACTTTTTGGCAGGCATTACCAAGGTTTCAATGACTCCATTTCCCAGTGACGACATGTTTCATTGAATTGGGGCTCTCAGAAGGGAAAGTCTATTTCGTCAGCGTACTTAATTTAAAAAAAAAGAATTCGCTTAACAAACGTTGGGATGGTAAAACTCTGCAGTATAATAAATTCATTGTGCGGTTAGGTGGTAGGGGACTTGGAAACTTGTTCACGGCTTTGGCGAATCATGTCGCCACCTCGCTCCGTTTCCAAGTTCCCTGTCACCAGACCGTACAACTAATAAAGTGTAAGTCATAAAGGGCCAGCAATTCATTTGATTGAGGTGCTATTTAACGCGTTAAATTTCACCACCATCATCAGCAGCAACAGCAGCAGCTGCAATAGTAGCATCAACAGCAACATCACGTGACCTTTTTATCAAGAATAAGACATTTCTCGATCGTGAGAGTGAAAGTTTTGCAAACATAGTTAGAAATAGAGAAAATGCTGGTGGTCAGCAGTTTCCTCTTTTCAGTCGTTGTTTTCTATCCTTTTCAAGACACATTCTATTATCTGAACAAAATGTTCAATGAGTCATCTAAACAAAAAATCGACAAAAAAAAAATACAGATTGTTTAAATGGCAATTAGTTACTACAATAACGAAACCTCGACAGTTATTCTAAAACCAAGCCTTTTGAAACTGTTGATGCCGAAAATAATATCATACTCACTGGAACCGTTTATCTTATCCTATTAGAGCATCATCTTTGACCAAACAATTACGATTAAGCAGTTTGAAATCCTTGTGGGAAAAGGAAAAAATGCTGGTCATCAGTATTCTTTTCTATTTTCCATTGTGTTTTTTACAAGTACAAGTGCAGTTCAAATTATTTTAACAACAATTAAGTTAACGAAGGCGTTGGCCACAAATTCTTCTGATATGAAAGGAATTAATATTTTAACCCTTTACCAAACAACTCCTGGTTTTTACAACCCTGAGATAGAAGCCTTTTGAAAACATTGTGGGAAAAGGAGAAAATGCTGGTAACCAGCATTTTCTCCTTTTTCCCACAATGTTTTCTACCCTGCTTGAAACAAGTTTCAATTTTTGAGTTACGTTTATTATGTCGTCTGCATGTGCTTTCACTTTGGACCAGTTTAAATTCTTGTCGTTTGGTGAAGAGTTAGGGTACAGTTAAGAGTCTACTGAAGATATAACAATCTAAAAGATACATTACAAATCAGCTTTCGTCCCTATACGGCTGAAATATTGTTGAAAGGGGTGTAAACAAAAAACAAACAAACCTTTCATCGGAGATTCCTGACGTCCTCTCTGATCACAGAAGTTGGTCTTTCTGTCCTCTGGACAGACATACGTGCCGTTACAGAAACACTCGCATAGAGATTCGATACAACCTGATCGGAAGGTGAAGTCTCGGCCTCCCCTCAGAGACTGAAATAAACGTATAAATGTGAGAATGAGATAATGACATAGAAACAGGATTGCTTTTGGAGAAGAAGAAGAAGAACGAGAAGAACGATAAGGGAAGAGAAGAGAAAGAAGAACAAGAAGAAGACGAACAACAACAAGAAGAACAAGAACAAGAAGAAGACCATGATGATAATAACGGTGATAATACAGACAACAACGAAAAGAGAGGTAGAAGACAGAGTAGTAGAAAAAAAGAAGACATTCGAGTATGAGTGAGAAGAAGGATGGTAGGAAGAGGACGTCAGAAGAAGAAGAACAAGGAGAAGAAGGAGAATGTTTGCATGACCAAGAAGATCAAAGAATCCAGGTGTAACTGAGGATTGTGCTCTATCGTGTTCTATCTCCTATCATGTATAGTGACTAGCGCCTTTACCGGAGCGTCGCACATATGTGAAACTGATGGCGAAATAAGTTCAGTTTAACGCCGTTTTAACAGCTTATGTCATGTAACGTCGACCAGTATGTCTAAGCATGTGTCTGCAGACTTTCTAAAGCAAGTACTGTCATAACTTTCTTTCCCCGCCACTGGGTACGTTTCTCACATGTATAAGAGACGAGAAGCATAAGATCGCCAGATAGAAAGACTTCTGTATTCTGGTATCGAACCCACGACAACCAGGTCATGAGTCAGATACGCTATACACCGAGCTATCACACAAGGTTAAAATTCAAAAGAATCAAATGTGACCTATCACGCGAAATAGGACAATCTGGGAATTCTGTACCCTAATTAGATAAAAACGGACCGACGATAATGCAGGTCAGTTTAAGCTGGTATTTCAAAAATGAATGTATAACAAGGTACAGTGACCATTTTTCATATAGAAGATGTCATTAAAGCGAAAAGTGTCAACCCTGGTCAGCCTGCGCAATTCGTGCAGTCTGACAAGGGTTGACACTTTTCGCAGTACCCAGAAGGTCCCTTTTTGCGTAATGGGTCACAAATATTAAAGACACGTACCTCTCCGTTTACAATACAATCATTACAATGTCTGGCGCCGGACAGTAAGGAGGAAAGATCTACAGAACCACCAGGACGGTCGGCCGCTGTAACATTGAGAAACATTGTCGGTCTATTTGGTTATAATTTTACTACCCTTCTTAAACCCCTAGAGTGTTAAACATACTTCTAGGGCCTTCTTATACATCATCCTATCTCGGTCCACATAGTTTATCTATCTGGAGAGTCCTTTTCTTACGAGTGTTCCTCCATTTCAAAGACAACTTGCAAGATTTCAGCCGTGTTTGATTGCACAAGAGCAGGTGCCTTCGAGTTAAAACATAAATAAGCCGTTAAGTAATCTGGGAAAAGGGGGCTTAGTGCATCTGCAAACAGTGTCGACTCACGTCATCCTGCACAGTCCGCGTAGGCTGACCAGGACCGAGTCTTTTCGCTATTGGCCAATTAAAGGGCTATTCTACCTCATGATCCAGTCGGTAAGAAAACAATGTGGGAAAAGGAGAAAATGCCAGCATTTTCTCCTTTTCTCACAATGTTTTCAAAAGGCTTCTTTCACAGAGGTGTTAAAAGTCGTGATTGGGTGATAAAGGGTTAAGCCCCCCCTTTTTCATAGAGCATGGCTCATATATTTCGTTCGTCCGGTGTAATGCAGAGAAATGACCCCCATTACAAAATGAACTACGGTCATTTCTCGACGTAGAATAATGACCTATGGGTCATTTCTCGACGTAGAATAATGACCCGGGTTATTTTTCTACGTCGAAAAATGACCCATGGGTCATTCCTCTACGTCGAGAAATGACCCGGTGGTCATTTTGTAATGGGGGTCATTTTTCTGCGTTACAACGGCTAGCATTAACTTTTAATATACGAGAGTTTAAATAATAAAGATGGCAGTGTTCTTGTTCATGTTTGTCAGGAGATGATAAAACATTGTTCACAGTTTAATATTTCAACATTTTGAATATGTATTACTTTATGCTTATTTCACTTAATATTCCGAAGGGAATAAAAAATATACTATATAATGTTGTTTACTTTATTTCAGTATTTCGGCTTTTGCCTTTATCAAGGAATTTGACGTGAAATTAATGCTTTGTACGTTTTCTTTTTTTTTTTAATGTGAAATCATTTTTACGTTAAAAAAAAAATCATTAAAAATCTCCGTATGATAAAAGTAAGTAAATGTTGAAAGCATCAATTTCACGTCAAATGTCTTGATGGAGGCAAAAGCCGAAATATTTATAAAGAGTAAGCAATTTTATATTTTGAATATGACAAACAACTGGAAGCTGGAAGGACAGCTAAATAACAAACTAAAACAAACAATAGGTAACAAAAACCAAGCTAAGAAATAGATGATAATTGGCCTGCAACAAGCGAAAAGAGACATTCGGATATTTGCGTAAAGTGTCGTCTCGGATCAGCCTGCACAGTCTGCGCAGGCTAATCCTGGACGGCACTTTTCGTTTTTATGCAATTTTCTGTTTTGCATAAGTCTGCTGTAACATAAAATTTAATGTTGTCGTAAATTACTGTCTCTGGCCCATCCGAGAGGTCACTTTACGGAAATGTCCGAATGCCTCTTTTCGCGTGTTGCAAGCTATATATTACCAACATCTTCGGAGTATACACCTCCCCCACCGACACCTCCTGAAGCAACTGGGACTCCGGAACCGCCCGAGTACTGTGTATAAACAGTTCTTGAAAATACTGATTTGGCGTCTGCTTCTGCCCCGACCCCGTCCACTGCCCCAGCAACGACCCCTCCTTGTACTTTTGGAATGCCTGACATGGCGACACCATCGGGAGATATGACTTCTTGTCTCATAATTTGGTATCCTCCTTGTCCAACGGCCTCGCCTCTACCAGAAACACTTCCAGATGCAGAGGGTCTAATCGCAACGAATGTTCGCCCTGTCTGAGTTAAAGTTCTTGATCCACTACCGGGCAGCCTTCCACGTGATCCAGATCCTTCCCTACACACCCGAACAGCAGTTGACCCAGGACAATAATATGACCCGTCACATTCACACTTGCATATATACTGAGTACAGTTCTCAACCAGTTTGAAACTCTCGCCAACATTATACGAATCTGCACCTACAATACACTGACGACAAGTCCCTTTTTCAGGTTCATATATCTGACGTTGGAAAGGAGCAGGATTTCTAAAGGGGTCCTGAAAAGAACAGTCCGCTCCTTCGACAGATGTGCAGTTCCAACCTCCATAACAGTCGCATGAACACGTGAATCTCAAGCAGCCATCTTGAAGTGTAAAACCTGTGTTGCCTTTAAATTCTTGATCCTGTACAAAGCAAGAGCGACAAGTTCCTGCTCCAAATACGTTTCCCGACGCAGATTCGAGATTAGGTATAAGCCTAGAAGCCGACTCGGATACCAAAGGATCATTGGCATATACGAGACTTCCAGATAAACTGAAATCGTATCGTTCAATTACCTCTCGTTCATCACCACAAATATACTCAGGCCTTTGTGTTGGACATTCCCAGCTCCCATCACATGCACAAAGACAACCTATACGGAAACATCCCCTGTCTATTTTAAACCTACTACGACCATCATATTCCTTATCGCCGACAATACAGGTGTTGCACACGTCCCGTGGTTCAGCGGGCAATATGACGTCCGTAACGGCCCTGTAACCTTTGCATGAATATCCACCGTTACAGAAACACTCACAAAGCATTCTGACTCCCCCAACCTCTGTTGTAAATTTTTGGTTACTTTTATATTTTGATCCAAATATATAGCAATCCCGACATTCGCCGACAGACCCTGGATACTCCCTTCTACCCTCACAAACAAAATCGCCTGTACATCCACAGCGACACCGAATACTGTTTGCATTTCGATATAAAGTAAATGGACTATTGGCTGGATATGTTTCACCGCCAACAACACAGTCCCTGCATTCTTGAGAAGCACCAGTACAAGAGTGCCGACCACTGCAGTCACATGCACAAACTTTACGTTCGCCGTTGATTAAGACTTGAAAGCGCGTGTTACCATTATACAATCTACCATCGATCTGGCATTGCCTACAGTTCCGATCCACATCACCTTCACTGCCAATAATTTGGTAGCCTCTACATATAAACGAAGAATCACAATTACAAACACATTGCATGAAAAGACCATAATCTCTGAACTGAAACCTTTCATTTCCAGTTTTTAGCTTTCCATCAACGTTACAGGATTTACAACCACCGACTCCACAATTTTCACCGACGCATTCGAGAACCAGCGATGAAGTCCTACAGTCGAATTCCCCACTGCAGCTACATGAACAGATGGTTCCAGGTTTCAGCTCAAATTGGGAACCACCTTTGTACAATGTTCCATCGATGTTGCAAGAACTACAGCCATACTCATCACACTGATCGCCCACACAGCTACCAGATATACTGAAACATCGGTAAGCCCCATCGCATTCACAAACACAGTTCATGACCAAATCGTTTTTCTGAAGCCTGAATTTAGTGTCGACCGAATAGCTCTTTCCATCAAGCCGACATTTCCTACATACGTTATCGGCACAGTCTTCCCCTAAGCATGAGTGACTTACGCCACTCGATGAAGTGCAAGAATAGGACCCGTCGCAGTAGCACGAGCAGCTCATTTCGAAGTCTCCATCTTCTACAGTAAACCTTGTGTTTCCAGAATATTGTCGTCCATTAATGACACATCGCCGACAACCAAGAGTCCCACACCTTGGTCCGGGACATCTTCGCGACGTGCCTTGACAATCATACCCACCGTTACAATTACAGACACAGTCAAGGACTTCTCCATCCTGTTCTTTCTGGAAACGGGCCCTACTTCGGATTACTTTGCCATCAACAATACAATCTTGACAGCGCAATTTACAATCAGGTCCGGAGCAAGTCTTGTTAACAGTTCCTTTGCAATTCAAGTTACCACCACAGTCGCAGGTGCATTGGACATTTATGCCATCCATTACGGTATCGAATCTAGAATTTCCTGGGTAACGCCTTCCCTTGTACTCACAATCTCTGCAACCGGGTTGTGGGCATCCAGGCCCGACACAGGATTCAGTGTACCTGACGCCTTTGCAAGTATAACTACCGCCACACTGACAATTGCAGTCCATATCCATGTCATATCCGCGATGGAATATTTTGAAGCTTGTTCCTCCCTTGTATGTGACCCCTTCTATTTCACAACCTGAACAGGTATCCTGGCAACCAGAAGATGTACATATTAATGACTCCCCTCGACATTCAAAACTTCCTCCACACTGACAACTACAATCCATGTTCATATTTTGTCCGCGATGATATATTCTGAAGTTCGTTCCTCCTTTGTAAGTAGCACCTTCAATTTCACATCCGGCACACAGGTCCTGGCAGCCACCCGAAGACGTACAAACCGCAGTTTTCCCTCTACATTCATAACTTCCCCCACATTGACAATTGCAGTCCATGTTGATGTCGTAACCGCGGTGAAATATTTTGAAAGTTGTTCCCCCTTGGTAGGTCTTCCCTTCAATTTCACAGCCTGAACATGTATCTCTACATCCTGCCTGTGTACAAATGACCGTGCCTCCCCTACATTCATAACTTCCGCCACACTGGCAAGTACAGTCCATATTCATATTTTGGCCTTGATGGTACATCCTAAAGCTCGTTCCGCCTTTGTATGTTGCCCCTTCAATTTCACAACCAATGCACGTATCCTGACAACCGCTAGAGGATTTACAAACAACTGATCCTCCTCTACATTCATAACTTCCTCCACATTCACAACTACATTCCATGTTCATATTTTGTCCTCGGTGGAAAATCGCAAAGGTACTGTCCCCTCTGTATGTTTTCCCCTCAATTTCACAGCCTAAGCAAGTGTCCCGACATCCATCAGATAATGTACAAACAATGGTTCCTCCCTTACATTCGTAACTTCCTCCACATTCGCAATTACATTCCATGTTCATGTTCTGGCCACGGTGGAAGATTGTGAACGTGCTGTCTCCCCTGTAAGTGAGTCCTTCAATGTCGCAGCCTGTGCAAGTGTCACGGCATCCACGTGAGGATGTACAAATATAAGTTCCTCCTCTACATTCATAGCTTCCTCCACACTGACAACTGCAATCCATGTTCATATTCTGGCCACGATGGAAGATTGTGAAAGAACTGTCCCCTCTGTATGTTTTACCTTCAATTTCGCAGCCTGAGCACGTGTCGCGACACCCACTTGATGATGTACAAACAACAGTTTCTCCCCTACATTCGTAGCTACCTCCGCATTGACAACTACATTCCATATTGATATTCTGACCACGGTGGAAAATTGTGAAAGTGCTGCCTCCTCTATAGGTGATTCCTTCAATGTCGCAGCCTGAGCAACTGTCACGGCATCCACTGGAAGATGTACAAACAACAGTTCCTCCTCTACATTCATAACTTCCCCCGCACTGACAATTACATGTCATCTCCATGTTCTGTCCACGATGGAATATTGTAAATGTACTATCTCCTTTATAAGTTTTACCTTCAATTTCGCAGCCTGAACAAGTGTCTTGACAGCCAGACGAAGATGTACAAATGACAGACTCCCCTCTACACTCGTAGCTTCCGCCACATTGGCACTCACAATCCATTTCTATATTATGACCACGATGGAATATTTTAAATCTGGTACCACCATTATAACTTTTCCCTTCAATTTCACAGCCAGTGCATGTACTGCGACAGCCACCAGATGTACACACGATACCATCACCTGTACATTCATAAACACCATCGCAATCACATGTACATACTACTCGTTTACCTTCCATCACCGTGGCAAACCTAGTATTTCCATCATAGTCCCTGCCATTTACTCTGCATTTTTCACAACCTTTATATTCTAGTTCACATTTATGTTTTCCGTTGCAATAACAGTCACAAATGTAAGAATCACCATCCCTGAAGACACGATGTCTAGTGTGCCCCTTGTATGTTTTTCCATAAATTGTACAAGAATTACAAACTCGTTCCCCTACTTCTGTGCAACGTGTCGACCCATCGCATTCACAGCGGCAACGATGTCTTTTACCCTTCTTCATAGCATAGAACTCGGCCCCATACGGGCGCTCTCGTCCATTCTCAATACAGGATCGACAGCCAACTAGATTACAAGTGTCACCATTACATGTGATTGTGATTCTAACATCTTTTCCAGTGCATCTATATGAGCCATCACAATTACATTGGCAATTCATTTGGATATTATCATAAACCTTACTGAACTCGCTGTATGCTTGATAATCACGATTATCAGATCGACAGGTGTTACATCCTACCCACGTGCAATTATTACGTATGTCGCATGATATCTCCGAGCCGTCATCCTTACACTGACAGAAATAGCTTCCATCACATCCACAAGTACATTCCATGTTCTTACCTTGGTAGACGGTTTCAAATACGGTGTTGCCTGCGAACCTTTTACCATCAATTCTACATTCTCTACAACTGCTTAAACAATTTCCATCTGCTGGACAGGATGTGATAACCTCATTTCTAACGCCAAGGCATTCATAACTAGAATCACAATTACAATTACAAGTCATGAAATAGCCCTGATAGACAAATCTGTTACTTGATCCTCCAGGATACTCAGCGCCGAATATATTACACGGCCGACAACCACCAATTTGTTTACACCCTTGATTTCTTTGTCTTGCACATGCTATTTTTATGTCACTTGATTTCCCTTGACAGTAGTAGCTCCCGTCACATCCACACTCGCAAGACATTTTGTAATTATTCCACGTGAAGTCGAAACGCTCTCCTCCGTCATATCTTAGCCCGTTTACTCTACACTTCCTGCACCTGTCTCTGATACAATTTTCATTTATACCGCATTCGATTTTCGGATCTTCAGGTGACGTTCCGACACAGCGGTATGACGTGTCACACTCACATTTGCATTGAAGTTGTGAACCTCTATAAACTAGCGGAAATGAAGTATCGCCTTGTCGCTCAATTCCAAAAATGCTACAAGTTCTACAGGAAGTTGGCGAGCAACGGTTTCCGATACAAGAAACCTCATAACTAACATTGACACCTTGGCAGTACGAAGTACCATCACAGCCACACTCGCATCTCATGTCAATTCCTTTGTATCTATACGGAAATTTGGTATAACTTGTGTATGTCGTCCCGTCTACAACGCAGTTCTCGCATATGCTTGGGAGACATGATCGTCCCGCCTGGCATTCTATAACAACTTCTCCTGTTGATCCTTGACAAACGTAGCTAGAGTCACATGAACATTCACAACCAAGCCTCGTTCCTCTGTATATAATGTCAAAGGAGGATGGTGATCTATACTCCTCTCCAAATATACTGCAGCTCTTACAACCTACGGGTGAGCACCTTTCACCTATACAGGACACAGTTATCTCCACAAATTTACCCCGGCAGTGTGACGAGCCGTCGCAGCCGCACTCGCACTCCAATTCAATTCCTTCATAGACATATGGAAACTTTTGTCTAGCACTCCTTCGCACACCATCTACGACACAGTCTTTACAGGTAGATGGCAGGCAATTTCTACCGTATCCATCACAATCAATGACTACATTTCCAGTGGAACCCCGGCAGATGTAGCTGGAATCACAGGAACACTCACAATCTAGTTCTGTCCCTTGATAAACTATACTGAAATCTGAGAAGGACTCGTACTTTCTTCCAAACACGCTGCAAGACTGGCAATTTCTGGGTGTACATGTACCGCCTATACAGGAGACTTCTATTGACTCACGCACCCCAGTGCAAAAGGCACTACCATCACAACCGCATTCGCATTCTAGATCAATTCCCTTGTAAACGGATCTAAACTTTTGGAAAGCTTCGTAACTATCCCCATTTACTAAACATTGCGAGCATCTTGAAGGGCTACAGTTTCCGGATCCACAGTCTATAACTACCTCCCCAGATCCTCCTGTGCATCTATAACCTGAGCAAGAGCATGTGCAGTCCAGTCTGACACCTTGATGGACAATATTAAATTTACCGAAGGGTGGAATTTCTTGGTCGAAATATCTGCATGATGTACAGCCAATGGGTGTGCAATTATCACCCAAGCAGCGCAGTTCTATATTGGAAGTTACTCCACTACAATACACATTTCCGTCACATCCACAAGTACAACTCATGTCATATTCTTGATATTTGTATTTAAACGTATCCATTCCTTGAATCACATTTCCGGCAAACTCACAACTGTTACAGATTTGTGGCAAACAGTCCATCCCTCTATTATCCCTGCATTCAAGGGGGACATCACCTTGACAAACATAACCACCAGAACAATCACATTGACAATTTAGCATATATCCCGAGTATACAAGAGGAAAACTTGACATTCCTTCGTATGACCTTCCAAATATTCTGCAATCCCGGCACCCTTCTGGGGTACAACGACCTCCAATACAGGTTAATGTCAAAGATCCCTCTCCGGTGCAAAATATTGAGGAGTCACAACCACATGTACAGGTGACTGGTACCCCTTTGTAGGTATCTGTAAAAATGGATTTACCCTCGAACTGCCTGCCGTTGAAATTACATGTTCCACAAGGTCTACTTAGACAAGTACCTCTGTTATCCCTACATCTGAGCACACTTATTCGGTCAGATCCAAAACACTCGTAACTTCCGTCACATCGACATTGGCAATTCAACAACAGACCAACATGGACAATCTGGAAAGAGGAAGCTCCTGGTATTTCTTCCCCGTAGACTGGACATGCTTTACAGCCAACAGTTGTACATTCACCTCCAACACAGGACAGCTCGATTTTTTCTCTGACACCTTTGCAATAATATGAGGAATCGCAAGAACACTGACATTTCATCTCAATACCGTTATATGTGTAATCGAACCTGGTATTTCCATCGTATCTCTTCCCATCGATCTCACAGCTTCTACATCGATAACCAAGGCAATCTTGTCCGATACCATCTTCACAAACAATAAGCGGCGTTTGATCTTTGTTGGATCGACAAATATATCCGCCGTTACAGTCACAGGTACAAGTGACAGGTAACCCATTGTAGATGAAGTCAATAGAAGAAGATCCCAAATATTCCTGTCCGAATATAACACATTCCTTACACCCAATTCTGCTACACGATCCGCCGACACACGACACTTCTATACTCGTACTGACCCCGATACAGTAGCTTGTGCCATCACAACCACAAGTGCAGTTGATCTGTACGCCTTTATATGATGACATGAAGGTCGATCCACCATCGTAACGTCTTCCATTTACGATACATTGCCTACAGCTTGATGACAAACAGCCGACTCCATCATTACAGGACACAATCACCTGACCTGCAGATCCAGCGCAAACGTAATTACCATTGCATGCGCACTCACACTGTAGCTTAATACCTCCATATATTATTGGGAAGCTGCTTTCGCCCGCATAGTTACGACCAAATATATTACATCCACCACAGCCAATTCTTTTACAGACTCCTCCGACACAGGCAATCTCAATCAGTTCTGTCAAACTTCTACCTTGACAGTAATAGCTACCATCGCAGGCACAGATACATTCCATTTGAATTCCATTGTAATCATAGCGGAAAGTACTTCGTCCTGCTAATCGCCTCCCATTTACGTTACAATACGTACATGTTCCGGGCAGACATCCAGTACCATCCTCTCCACATGACACAATAACTTCCATTGAGCTTCCCACACATCTATACGAGCCTCCACATCGACAACCACAGCTTAGTTTCAAACCCTGATAGATAATCTCAAACTCACTATCACCCTGGTAGCTTTCTCCAAAAATGTTGCAAGATGTGCAACCTACTTCTCGGCACTGACCCCCAACACAAGAAAGTCCAAAACCTCCGCTACCTTCGCAATAATAGGACCCATCGCACCCGCAGCGACATTCTAGTCTTATGCCTTTGTAGTATGTTCCAAATCGTGAGCCGCCTTCGAATTCTTCACCTTTTACAGAACACTTTCCGCACGTATTGCTGAGGCAGCGGCCATCCAGACAAGTAATGATGACTTCGCCTTTGGATCCGTAACACACGTAACTCCCGTCACAGGCACACTGACAATTAAGCGGTAATCCGTTAAATACCATGTCAAATGAGGAATCACCCAGATACCGTTGTCCGAAGATTCTGCAGGAACGACAGCCGCCATCGAAAAGCCTTTTACCAAAGCAGTAGTAACCACCGTTACAATAACATTGACAATCAAGTTCTATGTCAGATCGCTGGATTGTAAAGTTGGAGTTTCCTCTATATGTACGACCGTCCATTTCACAAGAGAAACAACTTAGTCCACCCGAACCTATGCCTGACCCGGAAATAGAAATATCTGACCTTTCAAATAGCCACTCGGCAAAACAGATGTATGATCCGTCGCAGTTACAACGGCAAGACATTATCATCCCGTTCATGGAGTACTCAAAGTGAGTATTCCCGAGATACGTCTGTCCGTTGACCTCGCAATTTCGACAGACGTCGGGGGTATTGCATGTATTAATCACAGTTTCACTTGGACATCGAGTTGATCCGTCACAACCACAAAAGCATTGATATTTCCAGCACTTCTGATCCAGTGTAAATCTGCTAAATGATTCATAGATCGTTCCGTTCACATTACATTTCCGACAGGTGCTACACCTGTCTATGGCTGATTCCCCGTAACACTTCCATTTCGAGTTACAGAAGCAATCGCATTTTCTGTAAAGTCGGCAACCAACCTGTAGTGAAAATTCTGTTCCTCCTCTGTATTCTGTGCCATTTATCTCGCAGGATCGACACTCCCCACATGTGTTGACAACCTGTTGGCAGTGAGTTGTTCCACACTTACATTCGCAACCTCTATACTGGGAGCAACCATCTTCGTAATCAAAGCTTTGCCCTGGTCTGAAATTAAATTACTATAATTTCAAACAAACTTTCTGATAGACTCAATCCCTCTTTAACCACCGTTTAAAGACAATTTTCATCGAGATAGTTTAACCTTTTTATGTGTTTTACGCCGTTTTCAATTATTTTCAGTTTTTTCAAAGTAGCCATTGCACTTATGATAAACCGTTATTGGGGTTTCTTTGCCATGCCCTTTCTAAGCCACACCTGCATTATCTAAGCAAAGACGAAAGAACTTTCGGATCAAAAAGTGTCCATCAACCTTTTAAAATGAAGCGAATATTAACGTTCATCAGGTACCGCATTTACAAACCATACCAGATTTACATAGTAACACAACTTTTAATTTGCTAAATCAAATGGTTTAACCTATCAGAAACTGTTTTACTCTTAGAAAATCAATGAGAATTAGACTATGAATGACACTGGGAGTGGTTAGTGACTATGGACCCGTATTCACCAACCATTCTTAAGAATGTCCTTTGTCTTATTCTCCAGACTTTGCTACACTGGTAAGTAAAACAACTTCTGATTGGCTAAACCATTCGGTTTAGCCAATCAGAAGTTATGTTACTTACAAAAATAGAAAACCTTGGAGAATAAGACTAAGAATCTTTTCAAGAATGGATGGTGAATACGAACCCTGCTATATGAAAGGTATGAAAGGCTCACAGAACCGGTTTTAACCTTCGAACAACAAAACGCTAACAATCATTTCAGTGTGGTGTAATGTTCCCGATTAAAAAACCAAGGAAGTGTGAGGTATTATAATAACCCTTAACGGTTAAAAGGGTGACGCTATATTGTTGGGCAATGACTGAAATATTGTCTAAACAGACGAAATATACAGCTTACAAATTACTGAAAAAAACAGCTGAAAAGGCGTCGATACATAGTTGGCAAATTTTGTTATAGTTATCCACATTGAAAGATTGTGTGGACGATCAATCTATGTGGCTACAATACTTGGTCTTTTGAAACCTATAGTGTATACAGTATTTCATCCATCACACTTTATACAACACAATCCTGACCTTTTTCTCTCTGAGAAAGTTTTGAAAACACTGTGGGAAAAGGGGAAAATGCTGGTAAGTGGCAATTTTCGTTTTCCAACAGTGCTTTCCCTGACTGTCTGTTTCCGGCACTTCCCACTATATTCATCCCAACCCTCCGATTGCTTTCCAACATAATCACCGTCAAAACGTTATTAAGCAGTGAGAAAGGAATGAATCCTGTCGCAAAGGCTTTCATCAATCCTTGGAAAGAAATTGATCCAGCAGAGATTCCAGAAAGCGTCAATAATTGGCTTTGCAACAATCGAAAAGGGGCACTCAGACATTTGCGTATATTGTCGTCTCGGATAAGCCTGCGCAGTCCACGCAGGCTAATCCGAGACGGAACTGTACGATTACATTAGATTTTCTGCAACAATAGACTTGTGCAAAAACAGAAAAAAATGCTTAAAAACGGAGAGTGTCGTTTTTTATTAGCCTGCGCGGAGTGCGCAGGCTGATCCAAGACGACACTTTTCGCAAATATCCGAATGTCCCTTTTTGCGTGTGGCAGGCCATATCATCTTAAATCTTGTATGCTACCGACTGCGCTACCGGGGCTGAAGCTGAAGTATCCTGAAAGTAGACTGTAACATAAGCGAAATCGGGTACACATTCACCAACCATATTCAAAACATTCTTAGTCATATTCCCCACGATTTTGTAAATTTCAAAGTAACACAATTTCTGATTGGCTAAACCATTCTGTTAAGCCAATCAAAAGTTATGTTACTTTCTTAGCCCTTAATTGGACAGAACAATGTTCTTATGAATGGTTGGTGAGTATGAGGCGAGGGTAGGAGGGTAGGATACCTACACAAAACGTCTATCTCCATGTACACAGTCATTACACAGTCCATCAACAGGCTGGTCACTCCTCTCTCTGCACGTGTAGGTGCCACGACGGCAGTCGAATGTTCCGTCACAGTCACATCTACAGGATCGGTACCTTGTACAACCAACCTCGGCTGGAATAGGTTTATATGTTGATTAATTCTTCACCGAACGATGCTTTGCTTAGTTCTTTGTACCAAACGACAAAATTTTAGATTTATCTAAATTCAAAGCACTTGCAGACGACATAAATAAGCGTAACTAAAATATTTAAATTCGTTTCCGGTAGGGTAAAAAACGTGGGAAAAGGAGAAAATGCCGGTTACCGGCATTTTCTCCCTTTTCCACAATGTTTTCAAAGGGCTTCTATCTCAGGGTAGTAAAAACCAGGGGCTGTTTGGGAAAGGGCTAACACTTGAAGATACACGCATGCAAACAGAAAACGAAGCTGTTTAAGGTAGCAGACACGTAACACTTCTAGTATAGCATGGACTAAAATTTCTTGATAGTTGAAAAATACGGATTTATACAGTTATAATACTTTTGCATACTTTTAACCGCCCGGAAATTCCTTTGATGTCTATCTTGAAACTATTTTTTGATACTTTTCTTTGTTTACATGAAAGGGAGATAATTATTATCTCCTTTTAAATTGAGAATATAGTGGTTTTAAGTTTATGAATGATAATTCTAAGAGGGATACAAAGGAAAAAGTAGCTCGATTAAAGAAGTTCAATAATACCCTTTTTAAGTCATAGCAAATTTTGAAGGACAATTTCATAGCGAAAATGGCTGTTTTCTATTACGGCATTTACAGACGACAAAATAAAAGTGACTGAAAATTCGAAATTTGTTTTGTGAAGGGTAGAAAACATTGTGGGAAAAGGAAAAAATGATGCATCGTCAGAAGTAGGGCTTGTGTGGTAATGGGAGAACAATCTCGGTTAAGTGTGGACTCAAGTGCTGCTGTGAGATTGTTTACCTGTAAATCTTGCATTGCCGCCGTCGTAATACTCGTCTCCGATCTTACATTTACGGCATTTTCCGCACAGATCTTTAAGTCCGTCTGCATCACATGACCATTTTCCGTTACATCCACACGTGCACTTAGCGTAGTAGTCACAGCCACGTGTCAAAGAGAAAGTGGAATTACCCGGGTAACGCTGACCATCCACACGGCAACCTGGTGAAAATATGATTATTAAATCATATAATAATATCATATAGCCCTCGTGGATTATTTATTGTGCCTCATAACTCACAAATGTGCTTTATTTAACGATAAACTACAGAAAGAAGATTATTTCTTAAATACAATACAGGCTTCTGGTCCATAACACATGACAGCTGTGATCTATTAATCCTAGTTTAGATGAGCAAGTGAAAATCTGTATACTACAAGAGTTCATTAGGTGCCAAGTTTTTGTACTCTTCATTTGTCAAATTTAAAAAAGTATAATCAGTGGGCTTTGTACAACTTCTACAGATAAACATGACTTATTACCTTGGCATCGTTCACATGTGTATTCTCCGTCTTCACAATTCCACCCGCCATCACAGTTGCATCTGAAATACAGAAATGCTCATTGATTTTGATGATTTTGTCATCAGTTATTTTAACCCTTAAGCTGCTGATCGCGACTTGCTGACCGTTTGCGGACTGCGTAGATCAAGATCAGACTGCACAGAACGTGCAGTCTGATCTTGATCTACACTGTCCGTTAAAGAGATATTTTTTCTTTCAAAAATATACTTGAAATAGCATCGTTTGGGTTTTTACTATTGGCCTGAAAAGCTTAATTTGATTTATTCAGCAAGAGAAGGGTTAATACAACAACATGTCTTTATGCAGTAGCAACCTATTTTCATAGTGGGGCTAGTTCTCTTTATAAATACAATAGCAAGCTAACTTTATGTAGCGACAAGTCATTTTAATACTGCAGAAAGTTATTTGTGCAATGGCAAACCATCTTTGTGCTGCAGTAAGTTATCTTTATAGCTATCTTTATTCAGTGACAAGTTGTTATTATTATACTGTAGCCAGTTAACGTTCTACAAAAGCAAGCTATCTTTATGCAATGGCAAGTTATCTTTATTTAAATACAAGTGTTTTGTATATAAAAGCCGTAAGCCTACCAGTTATCAAGATATCTTTTTTAACCCTTTCCCAAACGACAATTTTTTGGACTAGACAAAATTGAAAGCATTTGCAGACAATAATTCAACTCTTGCTGAAAAGATGATTTCTGTCTCTGATAAGGTAGAAAACATTGTGGGAAAAGGAGAAAATGCTGGTTACCAGCATTTTCTCCTTTTCCCACAATGTTTTCAAAAGGCTACTATTCCAGACCCGTAAAAACCAGGGATTGTTTGGGAAAGGGTTAAACAGGAACAAGTTACTTCTATACGCAATATCGTATAATTTCTCGTGTATCAAGCGTCTATATCGAAAGATGAGTGCAACACTATCCTAAGTGCCTATACTTTGTATAGGCACTTAGGATGGTGTTGCACTCACCCATCGATATAGAGGATATTTGTTTGCCTTGGTAAAAAAATATAGAGTTAACATCGTCGCTAATATTTTCACGAGTGGCACACCACAAGTGACAATGTTACCGATTACTTTCATTACATGAAGATTTGGTAAACTTCGATCTTTAAACGATGAAAAACAAAGATTCTATCATTTGATGCGCTAAACCCATATTGTTTGTTAGGAATTTCAGTTTCAGTGCAGTTTTGTTGGGAAATTCTTCGTGGCGTCCTCTCACAGGTGAACGTAATACAAAAGATACAATAATCATGTATATACAGGTGAAAAAAACAACAACAGAGTATTGGTATATGCCGAAATTTTAAGGGAATTGTGTAACTAGAGAGAGAGAGAGAGAGAGAGAGAGAGAGAGAGAGAAGGAGAGAGGGAGAGAGAGGGAGCGAAAGCGGCCAGGTACGGAGAAACGGACCGACGGACAGACAGACAGACAGATAGACAGACTGACAGATAAAGAGTGTCTACTTACTTGCATTTATCAAACTTAAAACAGCCCTGTTCCAGAGAGAATTCAGTGTTGGGCTCGAATATCTGATTTTCAGAGACTTTACACTTGGTGCACGTGACTGGTCCGGTGCAGATATATCGGCTATCTTCAGAGGCACAATCGTAGCTTCCGTTACAACGACAGTTACATTTGTAACGCCAACAGTCCGACTCGTATTCGAATGTAGAAAGACCTGAAAAAGGTTAGTTTCGTTATGATATTTCCTAAGTAAATCCCTTGTAAAATACAGAATCTGTCATATGTCTGTGTTTGACATAAATTTTATCAAACGAGTCCTCGGAGGTCCAAACATAACTCCTGTAACAACGATAGTTACATTCATAACGCCAATAGTCCGACTCGTAAGGACATTTGAAAAAAAATAGCGCCAAAATATAAAATGTCACGTGTCTTTCATAAAGTTCTAAGAGTACAGCATTTTTAATAGAAATGTGCCTAGTTACTCGTCCATCGGTTCATATATGGCAACAGATCATACTTCATGCAGCTTTTATAAGTGCGCATATACACTACTCAAACTTTGATAGGGATCACTTACATATTTTTGTTTGGGTTTATAAGTTACAACAGTTTTGCATAAACTGTTTACCTTGCTGTAAAACTCTAGATTTATCCAAGTTGAAAGCATTTACTGACCAAAAACTAAATCCAACGTGCACTGTGCTGTCTGTAATAGGGTAGAAAACATTGTTGAAAAGGGAGAAAATGCTGGTATCCAGCATTTTCTCCTTTTCCAACAATGGTTTTCAAAGGCTTCTTTCTCAAAGTCTTTAACAGTCGGCATTGTGAGGTAAAGACTTAAAGATACATTTCCACTGGTCATTTTATTGCTCAGTGTGGCAATGTAACTTATTGTAAAATCATACATGATACATGCTACATATATATTTAGAGTGAATCTTTTAGGGTGATCCCTAGCAAATTTAGAGTAGTGTATAACGCATTCGAGTTCTAGAGTAAACCTATTTTTATTATAGTAAACCGTGTTCCTGCGAATACAAATGAAAGTGACTATCCCTGTACTGGTCAAGTCATAACTACCTACCATAAAACAGATTCAGAGAATGGCTTACTTTCATAGGTCACACCCGCATGTTTACACTCTAGACAGGTGTCAACAGCCGCACCCTCGTCTGCATCACGCCTTGCCACCATTGAACCGTACGCCTGGCTTTGTGCTCTACCTCTCAGGTTTCCCTCTTCTTTTAAATCACAGTTTTCGATCGGTTTTCTAGTCGGACATTTGATAGAACCATCACAACTACACTGGCATTGAATAAGTTCACACCCAGCTTCGATGTTAAAATTAGATTCAGGTCCGTAAGTCTTGCCGTTGACTGTACATGGTAAACAGTCGTTTCCCTTTTCAACTTGGTTGTTACCGAATTGTCCGATCTTGCCATCGACTGACTGAACAGCGGATCGATAATCGCCGCCTGATTTGTACACTGAAGAATACTCTATACTACTACTTAATGACGGGATAATGGAGATTTCTACATCGTCACATGTGAGTCGAGCCTCGTCTCCAGAGCAATGAAATCGTCCAGTGCAATCGCAAGTACACATGTACTTGATGCACCCTTTCTGGAAGAAAAACCTGGAATCCCCGAAAAAGATTTTTCCGTCGATGTTACATGAGTTGCATTCCTGCGGGACATTTCCATTTCCGTCACAATAGTATTCACCAACAGAGTTCTTGCATGTCCAACCTCCGTCACATCCGCAATCACATTGATATAAATAGCAGTCTCGCACGAGCTGAAATACAGAATTCCCCTGGTATAAATAGTTATCGACTGTACAGTAGTAACATCCAGTTGTCGCGTTTGTCATACATCTGTCGACGGCTTTCTCCCCGGGACAATTCCAAGACCCATCACAGTTACAGACACAATCGTAATCTATACATCCATTTGTATGTTTGAAATATGAATTCCCTTCGTATCTTTCTCCGTAAACATTGCAGTAATAGCATCCGGTATCTTTATTTATACTACACGTATCAACGGCATTTTCTCCAGGACAGTTCCAATTTCCGTCACAATCACAGACGCATGCGTACTCAATACATCCGTCCACGTGTTTGAATTCGGAGTTCCCCTGATAGCGTGTACCGTACACATCGCAATAATAGCACCCGCTGGTGAGGTTTTTGTTACAGATGTCTTCTGTCCTCTCTTCCGGGCAGTTCCAACTTCCATCACAGCGACAGAAACAGTTGTATTGATAACAACCTTCTTCAAACTGGAATGGTTCACCGCCTGTTCGTGTCTGAAAATGTACGTTATTCACAGAGGTACATTCAGGGACATTATCCCACACTAAGGCCAATATTAAATGTACTCATTAGTATCTAGATGTAACTTTTATATCTTCACCAAAGAACAAAATTTTAGACTTGTCAAAATGGACATCTTTACAAACGAAAAGATATGACTCACAAGTCAAGTTGATCGTTAGAGGGGCAGAATATTACTTGTGTGAAAATAAAATAATATCAGGAACGAATTTAATGAAACATTCTTTTCTTTATGGAAAAGAGCTACCTTCCCATGTCTTTAGTCTTATTCTTAAGATTCTCTATAGTTGAGAGTAGCACTTCTAATTGGCTGACCCAAATAATGTAGCCAGTCAGAAGTTGTGTTTCTTTCGAATGTAGGAAATTCTGTAGAATATGACTAAGAATTGTTTGTGATTAATGACCCAGCTCAACAATCAACCCAAGTAGATCTAATACAGGTTTTACAAAAGACAGAAAGATTTAACCCATTACCACACAATCCCTACTTTTGACGCCTCTGAGAAAGAAGCCTTCAGAAAACATTGTGGGAAAAGGAGAAAATGCTGGTAACCAGCATTTTCTCCTTTTCTCACAATGTTTTCTACCCTTCACAAAACAAATTTCAAATTTTCGGTCACTTGTATTTTGTCGTCTGCAAATGCTTTCAATTTGGACCAGTCTAAAATATTGTCGTTTGGTAATAGGTTAATATGATGATGTTGCCAAGTTGGTTTGTGTGAGGTATATCCTCCGCCAACATTTCTAAATCGTGAAGGACAGGTACTCACCTCCCCAGCAGCAGAGCATGTTTTGCACTCTCCTTGACAAGTATTTTTGATCAGTTCTCTCGGACAATTCCAGCTTCCGTCACAGTTACAATCACACGTGTATTCTAAACACCCATCCTCGTGCCGGAATATAGAGTTCGGCTTACGGGATAGTCCGAATGCATTGCACTCGTAGCAGCCATCTTGTTTTTCTGAAATCGAAATCAGTATTTTGTCTGTGAATTGAATATACTTTTTTAATGCTTTTCAAAACAACGAAAGTTTCGACTGGTCCATATTGATAGCATTGCAGACGACAAATTAAATGCGGCATAGGTTACAGGATTTGTACCACAAAAAGCACAAGAACTGGTTTGTATTTTTTTTAGATTCCTTCCTTTCTTCCTTCATTCCATTCCTTTCTTTCCTTTGCTTCATTGCTTCCTTCCTTCCTTCCTTCATTATTTTTTTTTCACTTGAACCCCTCTCCAAAATATTGATTCTAGTTGTTCTAGTCATTTAACTCTTTACCACATGAGAAAATTTTAGACTGGTCCAAACTGAAAGCATTTGCAGACAACAAAATAAATGTGACTGAAAAATTGAAATTTGTTCTGGAAAGGGTAGAAAACACTGTGGAAAAAGGAGAAAATGCTGGTTACCAGCATTTTCTCCTTTTCCCACAGTGTTTTCAAAAGACTTCTTTTTTCAGGGGCGTCAAAAGTAAGGATTGTGTGGTAATGGGTTAAGACTCTACCAAACGATAAAATCCCGGACTTGCCCAAAATACAAAGCATTTGCACACGGCTCAATTTCCCTTGAATTTGTTATGAATTGATAGAAAACATTGCGACGAAAGGAGAAAATGCTGGTCACCAGCATTTTCTCCTTTTTTCACAATGTTTTCAAATAGTCTATTTATGTAAACCGTCAAACCACGGAATTGTTCGCCAAACATTTTAGATTTTCTCCGTCTCTTATTCTCATTCTTTCTACATTTACAGCTTGTCTTCGGACCGTCCTAATTCCTCAACTTTTCTTGATTTTTTCCTTCATCCCTCCCCCAAATCTCTTCAACATTTTCTTTTTTTCAATGAAATCTCTATGTCCGTTCATCTGTCTTTCATATTTACTCGTAGAACACCATTTTCTTGCGAAACAAAATATCGTCGGTTTACTTCAAAAACCTCGTAACTACAGCTTGTAGCAAAGCTGTAGTTACGAGGTTTTTGAAGTAAACAGACGATATGCATGTTTTGGCAATACTACGAGAGACATGGGGGAACAACGTTGTAGACAAACCCAGGCTGTTTACTGATTACACAGGGCTTATCAGCGCTAATTGATCTATTCTGTAACCCATGTCTGGATCACAATTAATTAATGACTTCAGTGATACGAGAGATAATATTTTTGCAGTACCGCGTCCTTACAATAATTACAACTGGATGGGGGCGTATTCACCAACGATTCGCCGAGCCAAGTTTGGTCTGTATTCACCAACCATGTTTAAGAACGTTCTTGGTCTTATTCTTCAAGATTTCGTGACTGTGAAAGTAACAGAACTTCTGATTGGCTAACCCGAATGGTTTAGCCAATCAGAAGGTCTGTTACTTTCACACTGACAAAATTCTGAAAAATAAGACTAAGGATATTCTTAAGAATGGTTGGCGAATACGGGCCGAGGTAGCTCACCTCTGTACCAGCCTTAGCCCAGTCGGTAGCGCACAGAGTTTGAGAACATGGGGTCGTGAGTTTGATACTCGGCTCGGCCAATTTCTTTCCGAGGATTGATGATAATCATTGCTACAGGATTCATTCTTCTCTTACCACTGATCGTGGTTTTGGCAATGGTTAAGTGGGAAAGCAGCCTGTGGTTTGGAAAGAATATTGTGCTGAATTCTGGTAACAGAAACTCCAGGAAAGTATGGATAGATACACTGGCTGCCGAGATATCAATAAAATACTATTGAAAACAGCGTTAAACACCATACAATAAATCAATCAGCAACATTTCTGAAGTTAAGTTTTTATGAAAATGAGTCGTGCTCTGTTAAAAGGGGCCTAATGCACAATTATGCAAAAAGTATCAATTCAGATCAGCCTGCGCAGTCCGCTGGTCAGTTTTAGAATACCCAAGGGCCAGTATACCTCAGGATTAAGCCGCTTTTAAACAAAACGGATTTTATGGATCCACTGCTTTATGGCCTGCAACATGTGAAAAAGACGCATTCTGACATTTTTGTAAAGTGTTGCCTCGAATCAACCTGTGCACTCCGCGCAGACTAATCCGAAACAATATTTCCTGTTTATATGAAGTTTTCTGTTTTGCACAAGTCTACTGCAGCACAAAGTCCAATGTAGACGTAAAGTGCTGTATCGGATCAGCCTGCGCCGTCCGCACAGACAAGTCAAAAATGAAGGTATTGGCAGAAAACAACATAAATGTGGCTTAAAAACCGTATTTGTTATTAGAAGGGGTAAAACATTGTAGGAAAAGGACAAAATGATGGTAACCAGAATTTTTTATTCCATAAAGTTTCATAAAGTTTTCCAAAGCCCTTTTCCATTAGGAAGGTTCGTTGAACTTCTTGATTGTGTAGAACAAAGGGTCAAAGCAAGGAGATGTTGTGTGTTCTCATACGATCATTTGCCTAGAAAGAATAGTGGAAGTATTTTACGTTGTAGAATGGAGTCCGGGTCCTGCATTAGTAATTAAACAAATTCCTATTCTACCTGTTAAAGGACCAGTAATGGCCTAACTTAAACAATACGAGTGTTAAAATGAATTTGAGCCATGATCTGTGAACAGGGGGTCTTAATGCATCTGCGAAAAATATCGTCCCAGGTCAGCCTGCGCAGTCCGCGTCTAATTTTCTGTATGTCCAAGGACCAATCTACCTTATTGTTAAGTCAGTTGTTTTATAAAAAAAAAGGGTTTTATGGCTCTATAATTAACCGAACGACAGCTCCGCCCACTGATGTCACGTGGTCCGCCAGTCAAGTTTTTCGGGACAAACAACCTAGATACCAAGGCTTGGCTAGGAGATAAATTATGAAACTTACCGGAAAAATTTTCTACCATAAAATAATTATAGTAGATAACATAAACATGTGGCCAATTTTTCCTATCATGTTTTCTACTCTTCCCCAAACAAATTTCAATTTTTGAGTCACATTAATTTTATTTTCTGCAAATGCTTTCGATTTAGGCAAGTCTAAAATCTTATCGTTTGGTAAAGAGTTAACTGGCCGTCACTGTGCCTTTAACTCACGAGTGCATGTTCAGTCTTTTTGTGGTTTATTTATAGTGTTGTTGTTCTCGGCCGAGGGTGTGTTGTCTAGATGATTCATAACCCAAAACTTGGCCACACAACGAAGACAGCACAATCAACAGCCAAAACCAAGAACAAACATGACAGTTAGTATACAAAAGATTATGATCTAAGAGAATGCCTGTAGTTTTTTCGGTTTGGCTACATTCGCCGTTTTTTTTTAATCTACTTAAAGGTATGAATATGGTGGAATGAATAAATGGTAATTTTTGATTGGTCAATAATTATTCGGCTCTCCTCTGCAGGCTTTGTTGCGAGTAAATTCATGACAACAATATGAGCTATGGTCTGTCAACAGGGGGCTTATTGCCTCTCTATGACACATGATACTAAGCAATTCGTTATATAAACATGGATTCATAAAGTCTACTTTGTCTAAGAACCGGTTGAGCTATATGGTAAACAGGTCATTGGAAATGTATAAAATTGACTAACAGCAAAAAGTTTCGGCTCAGATCAGCCTGCGCGGACTGCGCAGGCTGATCTGAGCCGATACTTTTTGCAGATGCATTAAACCCCCTTTTCACATAGTATTGCTCATATACAAGTGTTTGCCACAACAACTAGTGGTATTTTTATAAGTATTACCCTTGTCGTTGGACAAGCCACCTTAGAGTCGTAGCACTGTGCTGATCAAACGCTGGACGTTATACGAATACATATACATTAACTGTCGCCCTGATATACATGAAATAATGTTGAAACCGTTGTTGAACAGAATTCTATCAAAATCATATCAAGGACTCTGAGAAAGAAACGGTTGAAAACATTCTGGGAAAAGGAGAAAATGCTGATAAACAGCAATTTCTCCTTTTCGCTCCATGCTCTCCATCCTTACCGTCCTTTTCTATCCTTTCCAATACAAACCCAATCATTTTAGCTGCATTCGTCTGCAAACACTTTCAGTTTTGACAAGTCTGAAATTTTGTCCTCTAGCAAAAGGGTACACTATTTTCGTCAACTCTACATAAGATTACGAATTCCGGACTTTTCCTCTTTTCTCCACAATGTTTACAAATGCCTTTTTACTTCGGATCGTTTAATTAACCCTTTACCACACAATCCCGACTTTTAACGACTTTGTGAATGAGAGCTTTGGAAAAGATTGCGGGAAAAGACGAAAATACTGGTAACCAGCATTTTCTCTTTTTCCCAAAATGTTTCAACCTTTCCAAAAACAAATTTCATTTCTTTTGTCACTTCGTTTTGTCGTCTACAAATGCTTTGAATTTGGACAAGTCTACAATTTTGTCGTTTGGTAGAGAATTAACCCTTTACCAAACAATCCCTGTTTTTTACGACCCTGAGATAGAAGCCTTTTGAAAACATTGAGGGAAATGGAGAAAATGCTGGTTACCAGCATTTTCTCCTTTTCCCACAATGTTTTCTACCCTGCTGGAAACAAAATTCAATTTTTTGAGTTACGTTTATTTTGTCGTCTGTAAGTACTTTCAATGGGGACCAGTCTACAATTTTGTGGTTTGGTAAAGAGTTAAAGTCGAGATTGTGTCGTGAAGGAACAAAGTACACTATTGTGACAAAGCTCTACATTGATGCTGAGTGGACGGAAATATTACACTTAAAAAAGCCCATTTAACGAAATTCCTATCAAAAGTAGAACTACTCATCAGTAAGTGAAGTGACAACGAGGCTTCTAGTGCATTCACCTCAGCTCTGGACCAGACCAGAAAATTGTAGACTTGCACAAGTTAAAAGCATTTGCAGGCATCAAATCAAGTTTGGGTCAAATGGTGGAATTTGTCTCTAAAAAGGTAGAAAACATTGAGGGGAAAGAAGACAATGCTGGTTATCAGCATTCTCTCCTTTTTCCACATTGTTTTCAAGAGCTTTCAATCAGAGAGTGATTAAAAACGGTATTGTTTGGTAATAGTTTAACCCCTTTCCAGGCGACATTTTTATAGATTTGACCAGAGAGCAAAAGTGTTTTAATTCTTAATGATACATCCTGAGTTTTAACGACCCTGGGAAAGAAGGGTTTTGAAAACATTGAGGGAAAAGGAGAAAATGCTGGTAACCAGTATTTTCTCCTTTTCCTACAAAGTTTTCTACTAATCCTGATAAGCAGCATTTTCTCCTTTTCTCACAATGTTTGCTAATGCTTTGAATTTGGTCTAGTTCAGAATAATGTCCTTTGGTAAAGAGTTAACTCTTTAGTAAACGACAAAGTTTTATAGACTTCTTCCAAATTTGAAGTACTTACAGATGACAAAATTAAGTTTGCTTAAAAAATCGAAACTTGTCCTGTGAGGGCAGAAAACGTTGTGTAAAAAGGAGAAAGTGCTGGTTACCAGCATTATTTTCCTATTCCCTCAATGTTTTCAGAAGGCTTTTTTCTCTGGGTCGGGATTTTGTGGTAAAGAGTTAAAGGAATAAAATTTAAATCTGGATTATATTCTGAGGTTTAATATTTTGAATGGACAAAAAACACTGGTGGGTAAAAGGATTCTGTTTATCTATCATTTTCTCCTTCCTCGACAATATTTTCGAAAGCCTTCATCCTTAAGGTTGTTAAAACACGGTATTGTTTCGTGATGGGTTAACTCATTACCAAACGACAAAATTTTAGGTTGTTCGAAATCGAAAACATTTGCAGACGACAAAATATGAGTGACTGAAAATTTGAAAATTGTTTTGTGAAGTGTAGAAAACATTGTGGGAAAAGGAGAAAATGCTGGTAACCAGCATTTTCTCCTTTTCCCACGATGTTTTCTAAAGCTTCTTCCTCTTGGTGGTCAAAAGTAGGGATTGTGTGGTAAAGGTTTAATTGTCTATTAGGCAAAAATTATTTGTAGACTTGTCCATCAAAACTTGCAGACGAAAAACAAAATATTAACTGTGGATCAGGAAATACAATTTGCTTTTTTGCAAGGGATAAAAAAAACATTGTGGGATAAGGAGAAATGCTAGTAACCCTGCGTTTTCTCCTCGTACTTGTAAAAGATTGTGAATGGTATTTAACCCTTTTCCTGCTAAATACGGTAACTAAAATTAAATTTTCAAATCGATATTAATAACCCAAATATTGCTGTTTCAAAGTTCTGTATTTGGGAATGATATCTCCTTATCGGACAGTGAAGATGAAAGATCAGACTGCACATTCTGTGCAGTCTGATCTTGATCTACAATGTCCGCAAAAGGTTAGCGAGTTGCGCTCGGGTGCCAAGGAATTAATATGATGGGGTCGAGAAAGCACGGGGACGTTTGCTATAGAGATAAGTTTTTCACTTTACAAAGCGCCCACAATCGATTTGATGTAACAAAAGGTATACTGTCTTTGTCAAGTATATACTTCAACACACACACAGACTTTCTCTCATCTGCCTCTTTTTATCTATCCATCTCCCCTCTCTTATCTATTCGTCTTCCCGTTCTTTCCTTTGTTTGTTTGTCTGTCTGTCTGTTTCCCACCTCTTTCTCACCCTTCCCTACCCCTCTTTATCCCCCAGGCCCATTTGTCTCTCTCTTCGTTAGCTCCAAGTCTCTTTTTCGTCGCGCCCTTCTATGTCTGTTTGTCTGCGTGTATCTATTTACCTCTCTCACTCTCGCTTGTAAATTCATGGCAAAATCATATATCTTATTATATCTATTAATTTGTGTATCATAAACATTAAACAGGGAATAGACTAAGAAAAAAAAAACATGTGCAGATAACGAACCAGAGTGAGACAAAGAGAATATGAATTGTACGGTCAGGTGGTAGAGACTCAGAAACTTGTTCATGGTTAATCATGTCGCCCCGAGCCAAAGGCGAGGTGGCCAACTGATTCACTACTGCCGTGAACAAGTTTCCAAGTCCCCTTCCACCTGACCGTACAACGAATTTATTATACGGCAAAGTTTTACCATTACAACATTTTCAGCGAATTTTACCCGTTGCTGTTAAAAAATTGAGTATGCTGACGAACTAGAATTTCCCGTCTGAGAGCCCAAATTCAATGAAAACTGACGTCACTGAAACCTTGGTAATACATGCCAAAACGTGCAGCTTGGTGCATAATCCTGATGTTAATCTTGATCGACGCCAATCACTGCTTTTACGTTGGTTTTGCAGGTGCATATGATAAGCATATTATATTATATTCGAGGTTTAATATCCAATCGGATCAAGAAAAATTTCTTAGCAGTACAATAATATTTTATGTCCAGAATAGTTTTTTCGCCAACAAGCGTACAAAATTTATTTGCAGTATATGTCAGTGCCAGTGACAGTAAGAATTTTCTCTATCTTTACGCTCTATACGTTTGCCATTATACCAAAACTCTGCCAACAATGAACGAAATCGTTCTGCCAAACATAAAAAAACAGTCTAAGTTATTATAGCAAGGACTGATAGAAAACTGTTATCATGGGTGTTTTTTATCTAGACGGAATTATTGCCAGAGACAAAGGTGCACAGCTAATAAAAGCAATAAAATCTAATTCTGAACTATTTCTTTTACATGAAAATCTTTTTAAAAAAATACCTAATGATGACCTGATACCTGTGTAGAAAAAAGAATGCCTTTTGCTTTATTTACGGGGATTTTCTACATTTGAAAGTAACACAGGTTGTGATTGGCTCAACAAAATAGTTCAGCCAATTAGAGGTTGTAATACTTCTAATTCTAGAATGGTACTATGAATAAAACTGAGAATGACTGGTGCGATTCATCCAGGTATAACCTTTTATTAAAACAGCCCCCACATGCTTGTGTAAAAGGCTAACAGCTTCGGTATAAGACCTAGTTTTCCCACATATACAGGAATGGGTGATGCGTCATAGAAGACAGGTCGATTCTTCCAAGAATATGACATGCGCAGACAACACCAAGTTGCAGTAGATTGTGCCATCGACAAATGTCGAGTTTACACAGGCCTAGTTGGTGCTGAAAGAGTTTAATGTTTAAACTGTTGCTGCTTTTGTCGTCAATATTGCTGAGCCCGTTACCAAATAATTAAGACTGTCTTAAAGACCCCTAGTTATAGTTATGGAAACATTGTGGTCTAAGAATGGAGAAATAGCCAGTTACCAACATTTACTCCCGGTATTACCACAATATTTTCTAGCTTCTCGACGACACGCCGCCACACTGGAGCCATGATTTCAATTTGGGATAAAAATTTATTTGAGCCATGCTCTGGCAAAAAGGGGGTCTAATGGATACCAAAGAAAGAATCATTTAACTATGGATCAGAATCCATATACCAACCACTTTTTATCAACATCGAATGGAATCATGGGTAAGATTTGTCCATTGACATGCATGAAATTTACCAGTTGAAAAAAGTTTCGGCAAGGTCAGCCTGCGCGGAATGCAAGTACAAGGCTCATTTATAAATTGTTTTAGACTACTTAAAAATGTGTTCCTTAAAGATATACTCACGGCAACAGGAAAAATTGACGATCGTCAACAGGATAAAAACTGGAATGATTCTGTGAAGCTGAAATTATAAAAGAAATGGACAGTGCTAAATTTGATCTTACACCAGCATCGCAGAGAAATACATCTTTGTCTCGATTCTATGAGACAATATCCCTTTCAACATAGACATAGAGGATATTTGTTTTTTCGGTGAATCGATAACACCATGGCGCAGCCACTCGTGAAAATATTACCCATGGTGTCCACTCGATGAAATAAATTTCGATCTTTCACCGAAAAAAAAAAATCTTCTATTTATTTCATGCTTTAACCCTTTTTGGGAGGAGCTTTGTCAAACTCCAGTATAGTTCTTTGCTGTTATTCCCCATGGCGTACCCCTCCCGCATAGCAACGCATTACAATGTTACGTCAAGCGCGAGAAATGTAAGGTAAATGACGTCATATTTCCATCTGGTTGTGAGGCAACAAGAACGTGAAAATCGGTATTTTCATTGGTGGTATCAGTGTAAGATCGAAAAATAATTTCACTACTTTTTCTTTTGCCTTGTAACAGAACATCTTGTAGGCAGACAAGCATACAAGCTCAGTGGTATCAAAAATTATTTTAAGATACTTTAAACGGTAAGCAATGAAAAAATATACAAAGACATAGAGGATATTTGTATTTTTCGGTGAAAGATCGAAATTTATTTCATCAAGTGGACACCATCGGTAATATTTTCACGAGCGGCGCAGCCAAGAGTGAAAATATTACCGATGGAGTTCACGAGATGAAATAAATTTCGATCTTTCACCGAAAAATACAAATATTCTATTTATTTCATGCTTTTTACCCTTTCTGGGTGGAGCTTTATCAAAATTCAGTACAGTTCTTTTCCCTTATTACCCGTGGCCTACCCCTCCCGCATAGCAACGTTACGTCAAGCGCGAGAAATGTAAGGTATATGACGTCATATTTCCTATCTGGTTGTTAGGCACGCGCAATTTACCTAGGCAACAAGAACGTGAAAATCGGTATTTTCACTGGTGATACCAGTGTAAGATCGAAAAATATTTTCACTGCTATTTCTCGATATTCTACCGGAAAGCATGAAATAAAGGTCTCTTGATCATCACGACATAATTGAAACAAGTTTAATTGCGGAATGATTGTATGGTGTTTAGTTTCGTTTTCAACATTATTTCAGTTATGACGCGGCGGCCAGTATACATATTTATGCTTTCATGGAGTCTCTTTTGACAATACTCCACACAATTTAATTTTCTTTCCAAGCCACTGACTGCTTGCCCACACAAACTTCATCGAGACAATGGTGAGCAGTGGGAGGGGAATGAACCCTGTCGCAATAGCTATCATCAATCCTTGGAAAGACATGGATCCAGCCAGGGATCGAACCCAGGACCCCTTTTCCTCAAGTCCTGCACGTTACCTACTGATCTCCGTGGAAACAACTTTAACCCTTTACCAAACAATCCCTGGATTTTACGACCCTGAGATAGAAGCCTTTTGAAAACATTGTGGGAAAAGAAGAAAATGCTGGTAACCAGCATTTTCTCCTTTTCCAACAATGTTTTTTACCCTGCTGAAAACAAATTTCAATTTTTGAGTTACGTTTATTTAGTTGTCTGTAAATTCTTTCAATTTGAACCAGTCTACTATTTTGTCGTTTGGTAAAGCATTAAAACGACAACCAAGTAGTAACCCTGCTAGTTAAGTGAAATCAAACTTTCAAGCCGAGAGTAAGGAGCTGAATTTAGCCATTTCAAAGTCTCTTTAGTTGAAAAAATTACCCTTTATCGGACAGTGTAGATCTAAGATCAGACTGAACGTTCTATGCAGTCTGATCTTAGATCTACATTGTCCGCAAAAGGTATCAAACTCTTGCTTATCAGCCGAGAGTTAGGAGCCGAATTCAGCCATTTTAAAGTCTCTGTAGTAGAAAAAATTAACCTGTATCGGACAGTGTAGATCTAAGATCAGACTGCACGTTCTGTGCAGTCTGATCTTGATCTACACTGTCCGCAAAAGGTCTTAAACTCGTGCTTAACAGCATTAAGGTTAAAAATAAAGCCAGCAATGTTTATGTAAGCTGGGTAGTTGACCTTTTCATAGACTGGCATTCAGGTCGACCATGAGTCATTCAGACAAATAAGATACGAGTATAACCAACTTCAGTAAACCCTATAGAAGTATAGTACTCTCAGATGATAATTTTAGCTTATGTTGACATACACAACACAACAAAATAAACACATAAAAAAATGCACGACAGGTAAAATGCACCACTTCATTACATAGACAGTACAACAGACATATCAGCAGAAAGGACTACCTGTTTCCCCTATTATTATGAAGTCAGTCGACCTCGTGAAAAGACATTGATACCGTCTGAAAGTAATATGAATCTATTTGTTTTCTTATTTATTTATTCGAGTCTGGGAAACGTGCGTTTCACATTAACCCTTTCCCAAACAATCCCTGCTTTTTACGGGTCTGGAGTAGTAGCCTTTTGGAAACATTGTGGGAAAAGGAGAAAATGCTGGTAACCAGCATTTTCTCCTTTTCCAACAATGTTTTTTCTACCCTATCATAGACAGAAATCATTTTTTCAGCAAAAGTTGAATTGAATTGTCGTGTGCAAATGCTTTCATTTTGTTCTAGTCCAAAAGTTTGTCGTTTGGGAACGGGTTAAAACAAAGTACGTACATACCAACGGTTGATTGATTGATTGATTGATTGATTGATTGATTACATGGTGTTTAACTCCGTTTTAACCCATTACCACACAATCCCTACTTATGACGACCCTGAGAAAGAAGGCCTTTGAAAGCATTGTGGGAAAAGGAGGAAATGCTGGTAACCAGCATTATCTCCTTTTTCCAAAATGTTATCTATCGTTTTCAAGTCAAATTTCAATTCTTGATTCACATTTATTTTGTCGTCTTCAAATGCTTTCAACGTCTTCATGTAACTCTGTCACTACTAAATAAGCTACCTTTTCTCAAAGGCTGTAAATACATTTCCTCTGCAAGTTCAAAAGACAATTCGAGCATGATCTAGAAACAGTTCTGCGCAGTCTGATCTTGATCTACACTGTCCACAGAAGTTTTTGGTGTCATCTGTGGTATTGAAGAGTTCATTACTTCACTGGACACTAATATTACATGATTGTTTAACCCTTTTCCAAACAATACCTGGTTTTCACGATCCTGAGTAGGAAGCCTTTTGAAAACATTTAGGAAAAACGAGAAAATGCTGGTAAAACTTTTTCACACAATGTTTCCTATTCATTCCAAAATAAATTACAATGTTTTAATCACATTATCACATTACTTCTGTCGTCTGCAAATGCTTCCAAGTTGGACTAGTCTAAAATTTTGTCGTTTGGTATAGGGTTAATCCACTAAATATAATTAACAGATATCTATCTTCTAGGCTCGAATGAAACAGACGATGTGATCCAAGATTAGACTGCTACTTTTCTACAGACTGATCTTGATCTACGACGTCCGCAGTTGCATTTTGCTTCGCCAACAATACTGACAGATAAAGACTAATAAAAGTTTAACCTTTTGGTTATATATATTTCCGACAAAGAATACTAGAATAGTAACCAAATTTATCAATTTTAAAGAGCGTTTAAGAGTTTAATTTCTATGTACCGAATATTAATGATAAAAGTAAGAAAAAATGACTTACCATTTTGAAAATGAAAATACAAAAAATACAATGCAGAAAAAAAAAGGAGAGGAAAAATGGTTTCTCAAAGTAAACCAAGTTTCCCCATGTGTTTCCTATCTCCCAACGTTTCACACTCCGAGCATTGTTACAAAATGGTTAACCCCATACATCAGCGAAACATCTTACAAAACCTATATTTTTTTTCCCTACCACTTATAAGCTTGCCTCAGTTCCAAAGTGGATCAAGTATTCTTGCAAACAGAGACGTATACGCTTCTCTGGAACTAAGTCGAATAGTGATTTTCTTCGTGCACGCGTCCCGAGCGATTTCGGAATCGTTCGCTTATCGTTCACATTTCGACTCGCTAATCAATGTGGGAGCGAAGACGGTACAGGCCATTTCGGATAATTCCGCACAACACTCGGCTTCCGAAATTTACCGAAGGAAGCGCATGCACTCGAGTATCATATTTCTAAACATCTGCTAACAAACATTATGGATGATGCAGCGATAAGCGCTAGGGTTGGCCGGAAAACAAAGAAACAAGGAGTGATAACGAGCATGCTTGTTGAGTTGTTGTTTATGTTTTTTTTTAGTTACGCAAATCATGCAAAAAGAGATATATTCCCACAGCCTTAGCTTGTCTTTTACATACGTAAAAAGTATTCAAAGTTCCCACAAACTTGGTTTTAATACAATGGCCCATAGAAAACTTGGACCCGTTTTAGATGTATTTTCAAACAGCAAAATTAATAGCAGGCTGCAGTCTGATCTTGGATCTACACTGCCCAATAAGGAGATATTTTTCCCTACAAAAATAAGTTTGGAATAGATGTACTCTGTCTTTTGTTATGCCCTTGAAAATTTTGTTTAACTCTTTACCAAATGACAAAAAAATTAGACGGGTCCAAACTGAAAGGATTTGCAGATGACAAATTGAATGTATTGAATGTAACTGAAATAACGAAATTTGTTTTGGATGGGGAAGAAAACATTGTGGGAAAAGGAGAAAATGCTGGTTACCAGCATTTTCTCCTTTTCCCACAATGTTTTCCAAAGGCTTCTTATGCCGGGATGTTAAAAGTCGTGATTGTGTGGTAATGAGTTAACTTATTTAGATGACAAAGGTTAAAGTACATTTTAAATCCGGAGTAAATCGGTACAGTTCTGAGAAAACAAAATAATCCCTTTACACCATAATCTATGGTCTAAATCACAAACCGACAGGGAATGCTGTTGAAAATATTGTTGAAAATGGAGAAAATACTAGTAAACCGACATTTACGACTTTCCCGCAGTTTTAGTCTTCCTTTTCCCACAGTGTTTTCAACGCTTTTACATATCAAAACCACCATTTGAGATAATTTCATTTATTTTGTCGTCTCAGCATGTTTTCAAAACCAACGTGCCTAAAATTTTGTCTTTTCGTAAACAATTGCTGGAGAAAATAAATAAAAAGGCTGCTTCAACTTTTTGCCAATCAATTTTTACGACCCTGGGAAGGAAAGATTGCCAAAATATTCTGGAAAAAGGAAAAAAAATGTCAGTAGTATTTCCTCCATTTCACATAATGTTGTTTTTTTTCCCTTTCATGGCTAATTTAAATAACTTAAGCTATATTTATTTTCTACAATTCCTTTCAATTTAGACAAATTAACGATTGATTGATTGATTGATTTATTGATTGGTCTTTGACGCCGTTTTAACCCATTACCACACAATCCCTATTTTTGACGACCCTGAGAAAGAAAGCCTTTGAAAGCGTTTTAGGAAAAGGAGAAAATGCTGGTAACCAGCAATTTATCCTTTACCATAATGTTTTCTACCCTTTCGAAATCAGTTTTCAGTTTTTGATTCATATTTATTTTGTTGCCTGCAAATGCTTTCAATTTAGACATGTCCAAAATATTGTCGTTTGGTAAAGAGTTAAACATTGTTTCACTTACATAACGGCGGACGACAAAATAAAAGTGACTGAAAATTTCAATATTGTTTTTGTAAAGAGTATAAAACATTGTGGGAAAAAGGAGAAAATGCTTGTTACCAGCAATTTCTCCTTTTCCCACAATGTTTTCTGCAGGCTTCTTTTTCAGGGTCGTGCATGCACAGAAATGTTACAAGTAAACCATTACCAAACGGCAACATTTTAGGCTTGTCTAAATTGAAAGCATCTGCACACAACAAAATAAAAGTGACTCAAAATTTGAAATTTGTTTTGTAAAGGGTATAAAACATTGTGGGTAAAGGAGAAAATGCTGGTTACCAGCATTTTCTCCTTTTCCCACAATGTTTTCTATAGGCTTCTTTCTCAGAGTAATGGGTTAACCCGTCTCCTGCTAAACAAGTCAAATGAAATAGCAAAGCTACAGTAAAAACCTGCATGTTGCTGATTCAAACTTATTTTTTGGGGGAAAAATTTCTCCTCAGCAAAGAGTGTAGATCAAGATCAGACTGCACGTTCTGTGCAGTCTGATCTTGATCTACACTGATCACAAAAGGTCATTGAGTCGCACTTAGAAGCCGAAGGATTAATACCGGTAATTTGGCACACAAATATATCAGCTGTCCGGTACATCATCCTTGTTAGATCTGAGAACTGATTAACTCTTTACCAAACAGCAAAATTTTAGACTGGTCCAAATTGTTCAAAAAGCACTTGCAAACTACAAAATAAACAGAACTCAAAAATTGAAATTTGTTTATAGCAGGTTTGAAAACATTGTGAAAAAGGAGAAAATGCTGGTTACCAGCATTTTCTCCTTTTCCAACAATGTTTTCAAAAGGCTCGGTCAATCTCAGGGTCGTAAAAACCAGGGATTGTTTGCTAAAGGGTTTACTCTCTCTCTCTCTCTCACAATCTCAAGTTTATCCCTTTACCAAACAATCCCTGGTTTTTACGGCCCTGAAAAGCAGGTCTTTTGAAAACATCATGGGAAAAGGAGAAAATGCTGGTAACCAGCATTTTCTCCTTTTCTGCAATGTTTCTAACCTACTGGAAACAAGTTTTATTTTTTGACTTGCGTTTATTTTGTCGTCTGCAAGTGCTTTCAATTTGGACCAATCTAAAATTTTGTTGTTTGGGAAAGGGTTAAGCGACCCTGGAAGCGAATGCATTGGAAAAAATGTTGGAAAAGGAGAAAAATGCTGGTAACCAGCATTTTCTCCTTTTCCCACAATTTCTTCTTTGCCTTTCAACAAAGATACATGTACCATGGTTTGGCCAACATTCAATTTGACCTCTGCAAATAGTTACAATTTGTACAAGTCTGCAAGTTGGCTTCTTTACAAAAGTAGCCAGGAAAGGTCAGCATCAATGTTTTCAAGTAGTTTTTAGGCTTTTAATTTCAATATATTTTTGAACATGTTAACAAGCAAGTAAAAAGCGGCCGCGTAGAAACCTCATATGCTTTACATGACGGTTTTTTGACCTTCTTGTCGCGTTTTCAAGTCGCATGATCTTGTCCAGCGGTCTTCTTTCTTTTTTTTTAACGAAATTCTTCCTTTTTTTTCCTTCTGCTTGGAATTTTTTGCTCAATGAAAAGTAACAATTATTTGAGAGGTCATATGCAATCATGGCAAATTAATAAAAACAAATCTTTCTGAACTTCGTCATTAAAAAAATAAACCACGACTATCTCCAGTTTCGTTTTTATTTCATTTCGCTTTATTTACAAAACCGTGACGAAACAGACTGCGTATCAACACAATACGGAGTGTGTAGACAAAGATCAGATTGGACATGAGTCAAGTGTTGGGCACACACACACCTTTCAGCTGTCTGATTCATCATGTAGGTACTGATTGATGTTTGTCTATCCTTTGATCATCTGTCAAGATAAGAGTAATTCACCGAGCAGGTATATGGTCTGGAAGTCCATTATCTTCCGCTAGATGGCATTCTGCAAATACACATCTATCTAATATGGGCTTTCTGGGTACATAAGCGGATTAATTTTTCAAAACGACAACCATTACTGTGAATTTCAAAATAAAGTAAACGTTTACTCAGTAAAAGGCGATCTGGTGCGATTTATTCAGTTATGATCAGCTAGCAGATAAGCTATGTTAAAACAGTCTCTACAGGTTTGGGTTTAGCTTCGGTATAAGCCCTACTTTCCCCAGGTATCGGGGAATGGGTGATGCGTCATATAAGACAGGTCGAAGAATATGACATGCGCACACAACGCTGGAAGTCAATACCATTTATTGTTTTCATGACTCAGCACTCGATGTTTGACGCCGTTTTCAACACTCACCCCGTTTTATCGCAACTGCCAATCAATATGATTTTCAGGGAAGAAATAAACAGTCAGCCTATCTATGTTTCTCAATCAATCAATCAATCTATCTATCTATCTGTCTGTCTGTCTGTCTGTCTGTCTGTCTGAGTTAAACACAAAGATAATTATCTATCTGTCTTTCTGTCAGTCTATCTGTTTCTCAATCGATCTATCTATCTGTCTGTCTGACTGTCTATCTGTCCTTCTATCGTATTATCTATTTATATGTCTGTCTGCTTGTCTCTCTTTTTCTCTCTCTCTCTACCTACCCATCTATCTATCTTTACAGGCACGGTTTATAGGGAGGGTATAGGAGCGGCTATCATTTGGTAGTGCCGACTTGCACTTAAATCAAAAGCAGTTCATATTCACATGTCAAAAAGACCAAAGGCATTATCTCCCGCTAGATGGCATTCTATAAATACTCAACTATCTAATATGGGCATCCTGGGTACAGAACCGAACCACTTTCCTACGCGACAACCGTTACTTTGAATTTAATATTGAAATAAAGTTTTACTCAATAAAACGTTACCTCGTGCAACTCAATCAGCTATGATCAGCAGTCTAGAGAAATCTGTAGCTATAGCAGGTCTCATTTCTCCTCAAACGTATTGATAAAAACTATTGTCAACATTGCTACTTTATAGAGCGTAATATTACAGTCAGTCCGCTTTCGGGGCTAGTGATTTGTCATATAAGACAGTCGAATCTTCGAAGAATATGAAATGCGCTGACAACGGACCAAAGGTTTCGAAGAAATTTCCACTTGTGTTGCAATAATGTTAGTTTAACTAAACATCAAAGCACCCAACAGATAGCACCATATGGTGTCCTTTCATCTCTTTAACCCATTACCACACAATCCCTACTTTTGACGCTACTGACAAAAGAGCCTTTTAAAAACATTGTGGGAAAAGGAGAAAATGCTGGTAACCAGCATTTTCTCCTTTTCCCACAATGTTTTCTACCGTTCACAAAACAAATTTAACAAATTTCAAATTTTCAGTGACTTTTATTTTGTCGTCTGCAAATGCTTTCAATTTGGACCAGTCTAAAATATTGTCATTTGGTAATGAGTTAAACATATTGTAGAGGAAGACCTGATTGGTCCAAACCAATGTCAACTCATATTAACCCATTACCACACAATCCCTACTTTTGACGCCCCTGAGAAAGAAGCCTTTAGAAAACATTGTGGGAAAAGGAGAAAATGCTGGTAACCAGCATTTTCTCCTTTTCCCACAATGTTTTCTACCCTTCACGAAACAAATTTCAAATTTTCAGTCAATTTTATTTTGTCGTCTGCAAATCCTTTCAATTTGGACAAACCTAAAATTTTGTCGTTTGGTAATGGGTATAAAGATGTCTGTTTGTAAAACAGTCATGTTCCACTACTGCCACAATGATACAGGAAGTGGCTCAGTTCATAAACTGATATCAAAATGTACATTTGACTTCGGCTTTTTCCCAGTCAACTTTGATGCTTACCTTTACCCCGATAATACGCAAATAAAATGTTGGAGCCACAAGTTGAGCCACATGTGATGATTTTTGAGATTCTTTGGGTTTTTTTAGCAAATGACTCAAGTGGCAAACGACAGAGCAGGCCCTGAATCATCTGGTGGTCACTATGACCTTGATCTTTCACAGATAAACCTTAAAGTCGATAAGGATCGTTTACACTTCAAGATGAATACCTGTATAGAATTTGAAGAACCTTGGTCAATTCTGTGTCTAGTTATCATCTAGACAAGATTTGGTCTATATATCATTAAGTTGAAGGCCACTGTGACCTTGACCTTTGATGGATTAATCTCAAAATCTATAAGGATCATTTACACTCCAAGATGAATATCTGTATAGAATTTGAAGAACCTATTTCAGTTCTGTGTCTAGTTATCATCTAGACAAGGTCTGGTCCATATATCATTAAGCTGAAGGCCACTGTGACCTTGACCTTTAATGGATTAATCTCAAAATCCGTAGGGATCATCTACACTCCGAGACGCATGTCTGTGCCAAATTTGATGAACCTACATGTAGGTCATTCCTGTATCTAGTTATCATCCGGAAAAGGTTTGGTCTATATATCAGCATGTTGACAGTCACAGTGACCTTGACCTTTGACCGACTGACCTCAAAATCAATAGGGATCATCTACACGTGAGACGCATGCGTGTGCCAAATTTGACAAACCTAGGTCAATCCTATGTCCAGTTATCATCCGGAAAAGGTTTGGTCTATTTATCCTTATGTTGACGGTCACTGTGACCTTGACCTTTGACTGATTGACCTCAAAATCAATAGGGATCATTTGCACTCCAGGATGCATGTATGTGCTGAATTTGACAAACCTAGGTCAATCCTGTGTCTAGTTATCATCCAGCCAAGGTAAGGTCTACCGATGGACCCACCGACAGACCAACTGACCAATATTAGCAAAGCAGTATACCCCCACTTTGCTGAAGGGGGGCATAATAAGATATGTTTAACCCATTACCACACAATCCCTATTTTTGACGCCCCTGAGAAAAAAGCCTTTTGAAAATACTGTAGGAAAAGGAGAAAATGCTGGTAACCAGCATTTTCTCCTTTTCCTACAGTGTTTTCTACCCTTCCCAAAACAAAGTTCAATTTTTCAGTCACCTTTATTTTGCAGTCTGCAAATGCTTTCAATTCAAACCAGTCTAAAATTTTGTCGTCTGGTAACGAGTTAAAGCCAACCCTTTACCATACAACCCTTGGTTTTTATGACTCTGAGATTGTCCAGACCTTTTGAAAACATAGTGGGAAGAGGAGATGCAATATTTCTACCCGATTCGAAACAAAATACACTTTTTGAATTACATGTTTATTGTGGTCTGCAAGTGCTTTCAATTTATTTGGACCAGTCAAAAATTTTGTCATCTGATAAAGGGTTAATATCTTTTGCAGAAAAAGCCTTATATAATGTAGTGGCATGGATATGAACAATGGTTTGAGCAAAACCTGACTTGCAGTAATGTCTCACAGAGAAAATAAGCCTAGCCCTAAAAAATACCCATTGTATGCCAAGTTTTTTTTTTGGCTGTGAAATACGACCTTAACACAATCAGGTTCTGTTTGCTCTGTATATCAAAGGTTCAATGAACAATGAAATTAAAGACTTGTCCAAATGAAAGCATGTTGTATAGCCAAAATGATAAGAATTATCTTTAAAGAGATACATGTAGAAGAGACTGTAAGGACAAAATGCTGGTTACCAGCATATTTTTCTTTTCAACAATATTTCAAAACCTCTCTTGTCAGAGAGGTTAACAGTTGAAATAATTAGTTGTAAGGTGACTCAGGGGGCAGGGGACTTGGAAAATTGTTCATGGCTGTGGGGAGTCATGTCGCTCCGAGCAGAAGGCGAGGTGGCGACATGATTCACCACAGGTGTGAACGAGTATCCAAGTCCCCTGCCCCCTGAATGTACAATGAATTTAGATCTATTATACTGCAAAGTTTTACCATTGCAATATTTGTTAAGCCAAGATTACCTGTTTTTTTTTTTTTACTTAACTCATTACCAAACAACAAAATTTTAGGCTTGCCCATATTGAAAGCATTTGCAGGCGACAAAATAAAAGTGATTGAAAATTTGAAATTTACCAGCATTTTCTCCTTTTCCCACAATGTTTTCTGAAGGCTTCTTTCTCACGGGCGTCAAAAGTAGGGATTGTGTGGTAATGGGTTAAAAAATGGAGTACACTGACACAGTAGAATTTCCCTTCTGAGTGCCCAAATTCAATGAAAACCTATTTCACTGGGAAAACATGTCACTAAAACCTTGGTAATATGTGCTAAAATGTGCAGCTTGGCACATAATCTTGAGGTTAAACTTGATCGATGCGGCCATTTTGGATATTGTGTCGATAGTGTAGTCATGCTTCTGAAAGGGAATCTGCTTTTATGTTGGTATTGGCAGTTTACATGTTATATGTTTGGCGCATACTAGAATTATTAAATGAAATCACGAGAAATTTCTTTGCAGTATATAATGTTTGAAACTTGATTCCTGGGAGATACAATTAATTTTCCTTAACTTTTTATCATGATGTTCCAATTTGTTCTTGTAGACTCTTTTTCACAATTTTCAGTCCATCTACCTTCCTCCATCCACCAATATATTTCTCTGAATATATGTTATCTAGAGTGGCATGATTGGTTAACTAGATGGCCTTTCATGCGACATTGAACATTATTATAGATGTATCACAGTGATAGCTCACATATCCATGTATATTCTAGCTTTCACCAGAACTAGACTTGGGCTCTGAAGTATCTTGCCCGAGGGCAATCCCACAAACTAGAAGGCCCTGAAAGGCCTGAATATGCTCTACTGGCAGAGAATTAAATTTTGCTTTTATGCCAGCATACATTATGAATTCTTTATGCAAAATGACAAACAAGATGTTTATAATACAAAGTAACTGTGTAAGTTTTGTTAAAATCCAACAAAACCTAATCACGTAAACAAGAATTTGAAATTTTTAACTTTAATTGGCTACTTTTCCCACATTGTTTCTTGATTTTTTTCAAAATCAGTTGGGTTGAAGTTACTGATAAGATAAGCAAATTGTGCGATTTTCAAGAAAATTTGACAAGAAATGCAGACTTTATCGCGTAAACAAGAATTGAAAATTTTCAACATGAAATGGCTACTTTTCCCATACTGTTTGTTGGATTTTTCTCAAAATCAATAGGGTTGAAGCTACTGATGAGATAAGCAAACTGTTTAAGTTTCACAAAAATCTGATGACAAATGCACATTTTATCGCGTAAACAAGAATTTGAAATTTTCAACTTGAAATGGCTACTTTTCCCATAGTGTTTGTTGGATTTTTTTTTTTCAAAATCAATAGGGTTGAAGCTACTGATGAGATAAACAAACTGTGCAAGTTTCATGAAAATCTGACAACAAATGAAGACTTTATTGCATAAACAAGAATTTGAAATTTTCAACTTGAAATGGCTCCTTTTCCCATAATGTTTGTTGGATTTTTCTCAAAATCAATAGGGTTGGAGCTACTGAAGAGATAAGCAAACTGTGCAAGTTTCATGAAAATCTGACAACAAATGCTGACTTCATCGCATAAACAAGAATTGGAAATTTTCAACTTGAAATGACTACTTTTCCCATACTGTTTGTTGGATTTTTCTCAAAATCAATAGGGTTGAAGTTATTGATGAGATAAACAAACTGTGCAAGTTTCAAGAAAATCTGACAACAAATGAGGACTTTATTGCGTAAACAAGAATTGGAAATTTTCAACTTGAAATGGCTACTTTTCCCATACTGTTTGTTGGATTTTTTCTCAAAATCAATAGGGTTGAAGCTATTGATGAGATAAACAAACTGTGCAAGTTTCACAAAAATCTGACAACAAATGCAGACTTTATCGCGTAAACAAGAAAATGACTAACAGACGGACAGACAGACGGATGACGGAAACCCCGCCATGACATAAGCTCTGCTGGCTTTCAGCCAGTAGAGCTAAAATCCCAGTGCTTCCTGTAGCACTAAACCCAGACCCTCAAGGTTTGAAGTCCGACACTTTACCACTGAGCTAGGCAAGATCCCCTCCTAGAGTTGCATGAAATGTAAAGAAAACATAAAGTAGATTTTCAATATTTTAATACAGAAATCAATGACTAAAAAAGAAACGCATTAAAAATACACTTAATGTGAATGACGTAAATTTTTATATGCTACATCACAATCCCAAGTATTAATGACCCTGAGTGAAATGGTGTTTGAGAAGATTAACCTTTTACCACACGTCAAATTTGTAGCCTATTTCAGTGTGGCTCAAATGGTGCAATATTTCTTAGACAGGGTAGAAAACAATGTGGGAAAGGAAAAAATGCTGGTTACCAGCATTTTTTCCTTTTCCCACAATGTTTTCAAAAGATTTCTTTTCAGGGGCTGTTAAAAGTTGGCACTGTGTGGTAAAGGATTAACTCTTTATCACAAAACAATATTTCAGGCTTGTCCAAATCGAAGGTATTTGCAGAAAACAAAATAAAAGTGACTGAAAAGTTGAAATATGTTTAGGGAAGGGTAGAAAACATTGTGGGAAAAGGAGAAAATGCTAATTTACCAGCATTTTCTCCTTTTCCCACAATGTTTTCAAAAGCCTTCTTTTCCAAGGGCGTTAAAAGTCTGCATTGTGTGGTAAAGGATTAATATTGTGGGAAGAGTATATATATAAGAGTACATGTATATAAAAAAGCTTTTCATCCCCTTCGCAACTTTTCGATCTACAGAGTTTTACACCATGGCAAGGTGTTTTGCGGCAATTTATCCTATGGGTTTTTCACTTCTTAAGTGTAGCTTACATGGTTACATACAAGGCTTGAATCACACTTGTCTATGCTTTGCCTCTTTAGCTTTGCAAATTTTTTCTCCTTGGGTTGATGATAGCCATTCTAATAAGATTTATTCCTCTCTTAACTCTTTACCAAACAACAAATTTATAGACTGGTCCAAATTGAAAAGATTTGCAGACGACAAAATAAATGTGACTGAAAAATCGCAATATGGTTTGGGAAGGGTAGAAAACGTTGTGGGAAAAGGAGAAAATGCTGGTAACCAGCATTTTCTCCTTTTCCCAATATGTTTTCAAAGGGCTTCTACATTAGGGTCGTCAAAAGTCATCATTGTGTAGTAAAGAGTTAATTTTTTGGGCTTGACCAAATTCAAAGCAAAAATCTTGTTAATATGATGATTTCTGACTTTGATAGGAAAGAAAATATTGTGGGAAAAGGAGAAACTGCTGGTTACCAGCATTTTCCTTTTTTCCCACTATATTTTCTAAAACCACCTCTGTTAGGGTAGATAGGCTAGTTAAAACTTGGCTCTGTATGATAAATGGTTTATTTTGATCATTTTCGCGTGGAAAAGCAGCCAGGAGCTTGAGAAGAATTTTGTACAAAAAACTGGTAACCTCAAGGAAAACATGGATTGGAGCACTGTCCACCATATCATCTAAATAGTGTTGACAACAGTAGTAAATATTATGCAAACTAAACTTACAAACTACACGGATCTGAAACTATTGCACAGATCTGAAACTATTACACAGATCTTAAACTATAACACAGATCTGAAACTATTGCACAGATCTGAAACTGTTACACAGGTCTGAAACTATTACACAGGTCTGAAAATTACACAGGTCTGAAACTATTACACAGACCTGAAACTATTACACAGGTCTGAAACTATTACACAGACCTGAAACTATTACACAGATCTGAAACTATTACACAGATCTAACTATTACACAGATCTGAAACTATTATAAAGATCTGAAACTATTACACAGATCTGAAACTAACAAAAAACATAAATCAGTAAGTTAACCCTTCCCCAAATGGCAAATTTTTTACCAGACCACATTGAAAGCATTTGCAGATTACAAAAAAACAGTTGCTAAAAAGATGATTTTTCTATATGATAGGGTAGAAAACATTGTGGGAAAAGGGAGAAAATGCTGGTTACAGCATTTTCTCCTTTTCCCACAATGTTTTCCAAAGGCTTCTATTCCTGACCCATAAAAACCATGGATTGTTTGGGAACAGGTTAATACTTTGGCAAAAAAATCTAAAGTCCTTCCCTTTATGATCTGATGACCTCCCTTTAACCCTTTACCATAAAACAAAATTTTTGCCCTCCAAAGCCTTCTTTTTCAGGGGCATTAAATAGAAAGCATTTGCAGACAACAATTTCAATATGGCTCAAATGATGCTACTGTTTGTTGATAGGGTAGAAAACATTGTGGAACAAGAGCGGCAAATTGTCGCAAGATACGCCCGTCTTACTCCAAGTTGTAAAGCTGGGGCATGCACCGGACAAAATTCAAGCATGAAAAACAACAAAGGGCAATAACTCAAAAATTAAGCGAGCAAGAGTTATGGTTCCTGTGCACTGCACTCCCCCTTGATGAGATCTATCCACCCATGAAATTTCATAACCCTAGGTAGTATAGTTTTGGAGATATTCACTGGACAAAATTCAACTATAAAAAACGGCAAAGGGCAATAACTCAAAAATTAAGCGAGCAAGAGTTATCATTCCTGTGCACTGCACTCCCCCTTGATGAGATCTATCCACCCATGAAATTTCATAACCCTAGGTAGTATAGTTTTGGAGATATGCTCCAGACAAAATTCAGGTATGAAAAACAACAAAGGGCAATAACTCAAAAATTAAGCAAGCAAGAGTTATGGTTCCTGAGCACTGCACTTTCCCTTGATGAGATCTATCCACCCATGAAATTTCATAACCCTAGGTAGTATAGTTTTGGAGATATGCTCCGGACAAAATTCAGGTATGAAAAAAGACAAAGGGCAATAACTCAAAAATTAAGCAAGCAAGAGTTATGATTCCTGAGCACTGCACTCCCCCTTGATGAGATCTATCCAGCCCTGAAATTCCATAACCCTAACTAGTATAGTTTTGGAGATATTCACCGGACAAAATTGAAGTATGAAAAACGGCAAAGGGCAATAACTCAAAAATAAAGCGAGCAAGAGTTATGGTTCCTGTGCACTGCACTCCCCCTCGATGAGATCTATCCACCCATGAAATTTCGTAACCCTAGCTAGTATAGTTTTGGAGATATGCTCCGGACAAAATTCAAGTATGAAAAACGACAAAGGGCAATAACTCAAAAATTAAGCGAGCAAGAGTTATGGTTCCTGTGCACTGCACTCCCCCTCGATGAGATCTATCCACCCATGAAATTTCGTAACCCTAGCTAGTATAGTTTTGGAGATATGCTCCGGACAAAATTCAAGTATGAAAAACGACAAAGGGCAATAACTCAAAAATTAAGCGAGCAAGAGTTATGGTTCCTGTGCACTGCACTCCCCCTCGATGAGATCTATCCACCCATGAAATTTCGTAACCCTAGCTAGAATAGTTTTGGAGATATGCTCCGGACAAAGAACTGGACGCCGCCCGCCCGCCCGGACGCCCGCCCGCCCGCCACGGGTGATCCCATAATACGTCCCGTCTACGACGGGCGTATAAAAAGGAGAAAATGCTGGTTACCAGCATTTTCTCTTTTTCCCACAATATTTTCAAAAGGCTTCTTTACTAAGGGTTGTCAGAAGTCATCACTGTGTGGTAACTGGTTAAAACTCTCTTTTTATCCACAAACATTTCAATAGTTCCATTGCACTCTACACTTAAGTTAAAATCCAGCTTTTTGATTTCCTATATTTCCCTCAACTCCCAAACTATATCTCCAATGTTTTATTTCCAATCTTCAATCTATTTATACTTGAACAAGCAAAAACCATCAATACAATAACAAATAAACTCTTTACCACATAAACCCGACTTTAAACAACCCTGAGAAAGGAGCCTTTTGAAAACATTGATGGAAAAGGAGAAAATGCTGGTAACCAGCATTTTCTCCCTTTCCAACAATGTTTTCTACCCTTCCTAAAACAAATTTCCATTTTTCAGTCACTTTTATTTTGTCGTCTGCAAATGCTTTCAATTTGGACCAGTCTAAAATGTTGTCGTTCGGTAAAGAATTAAAGTGCTTGATCCCTTTAATACTTCTTCATTTTAAACAGGGAGACTGTGTCACTGTACAGGCCTTTCACTCTTGGAACAAACACTCTTCGAACAACAGATGGGTCGTTGTCTAAAGCCCCTGTAAAATATCAAAACAGTAATCATTTATCTTGTAAACATAGCTTAACTCATTACCAAACGACAGAATTTTTGACTGGTCCAAATTGAAAGCATTTGCAGACGACAAAACAAATGTGACTGAAAAGTTAAATTTGGTTTAGAAAGGGTAGAAAACATTGTGGGAAAAGGAGAAAATGTTGGTAACCAGCATTTTCTCCTTTTCCCACAATGTTTTCAAAAGGCTTCTTTCACAGGGTTGTTAAAAGTCGGGATTGTGTGGTAAAGAGTTAATATCTACTGATTTTCAGTAACTAACATTTTCTGTAGGTTTCCCTATTTCTCCTTTCAGACCACAAAATAGGAGAGTCAGCATTGGAAGCATTTAACTCTTTACCAAATGACAAAATGTTGGACTAGTCCAAATTGAAAGCATTTGCAGATGACAAAATAAATGTGAATCAAAAGTGGACTTTTTATTTTGGAAGGGTAGAAAACATTGTGGGAAAAGGAGAAAATGCTGGTCACCAGCATTTTCTCCTTTTCCCTCAATGTTTTCTAAAGGCTTCTTTCTCAGGGTCGTCAAAAGTAGGGATTGTGTGGTAATGGGTTAAGAGAACAAAATTAATGAAATATGACTAAAATAACAAGTAACAAATCAAAGGACTGAAGGTCCTGAAAATCGCCATTTGTTGAAGGGCTTGAAGATTTAGAAGATTTTTGACCTCAAACAATAATTCAAGTGGCACATCTAATCATCAAGGAGAACAAGTACACCCTTTTTTTCCCCCCCATCTAAGTATAAATATAAGAGTGACGCTCTGCACAAGCTGATTTTGGCTTATTAACTCATTACCACACGAGACAATTTTGGACTGGTCCAAATTGAGAGCATTTGCAGATGATAAAATAAAGGTGACTAAAAAATAGAAATTTGTTCTGGAAAGGGTAGAAAACACTGTGGGAAAAGGAGAAAATGCTGGTTACCAGCATTTTCTCCTTTTCCCACAGTGTTTTCAAAAGGCTTCTTTCTCAGGGGCGTCAAAAGTAGGGATTGAGTGGTAATGGGTCAAAACATATGACCTTGACAATGGACTGACCGAAGAGATCACTTCATAATGGAATATAAAATGACCAAATAATTCTGAAATCCACCAACAAAGGTTGGATTTATGCTCAGGATTAATACAGACAATACATACAGACGGATGGCTATACAATTAAAGCTACAAGCTCAACAACAAAATGTTTCCTCATAAAATAAAGTTCTAATTTTGTTCAGCATTCAAACAGCTAACTTTTACTTAGTGGACACCAAGGTGATGACAATACCTCAACTTTATGTTCCAGAGTAGTCGAGCTAATATGGAAACCCTTTTAGGCGAATCTCTGCTATTAGGTTATACATTTTTTATGTAATTGTGATCCAATACATTGTTTAACTGCATAAAGGGAACAGAATTTCATTTGTATTGTCAAAAGCTTTTTTATTTAGAACACTTCTCCAGTAGCTAACTAAAACAGCTTTTTTGTCCAGGACAAAAACACCTCATTATGGTGGACTAAATGAACAACAACAAATTAAATTGAAAAAATATAAACTGTTTATTTAAAAAGTAAACTATTAGCACAATATCGATTATGCTTGGTACAAAATTAAAGCAGCTTTAAGAAAACATTACAAAATAATGATGAAAATTTGACCATACCATAAAATAACCTGTGCTTTTACTTGAAGACAGAGCTTTAAGTAAAATTAATTTGCTATTTCTAGACAGATCTTGTAAATCTTACTGGGTATAACCAAATCTTGACATAAAAAAAAAATTACTAAAATTCACTCATCATGCATTGCATATCTCACAACTTCCCATTTTTTTTTTGTTTTGTTTTCAAACTGGAAGTTTCAGAACTGAATCACCATGTAGTAAGTTTAGCCTCATCTATCAGAGACACTGTATGTGAACATGCTTGCTACAGGTTGTTTTCCTTTACTCTTTCCCAAGACTTTGAAAACAAGAGATTGTTTGTTTCATGTAAAGTACCAAAATAGTTATATAATTGCAGTCAAGGTGCATTTTCAAACTGGAAGTTTCAGAACTGAATCAGCATGTAGTAAGTTTAGCCTCATCTATCAGAGACACTGTATGTGAAAATGCTTGCTACAGGTTGTTTTCCTTTACTCTTTCCCAAGAATTTAAAAACAAGAGATTGTTTGTTACATGTAAAGTACCAAAATAGTTATATAATTGCAGTCAAGGTGCATGAAATAAACATTCAGTGAAAACACTATATATATCATTAAAAAAAAATACCCTTGAATGAAAAAAATTAACAGAGATAACAAGAGGCATAGGGTCCCACACACTTTACTGACTGTCAAACCTCTTTAACATCTCCTTTCCTGTGTTTTCCAATGTCATAAACTCAATGTCAAAAGTAACCTTCCTTTATGATGGAACACTTATCATTCTATGAAAATTAAAGAGAACTTGATGAAAATTGTACTTGAACGTATTTAAGAATTTAGTAAATTTCTATAAGCCCCTTTTCCAGTGTGTGCATTTCTTTTTTGTTGTTGTTGAAAAAATTAACCTACTTTCCAACACAGTTGAATCAAAGAAAAGGGATAAACCTTCACCCTATAAGTTTGGCTTATCTCTTCCTTTGAGGGAGAGGGTTTATAACTGATCTTTGGTTCTGACACTAAAGGAAATTTTACTGAATAGAGTAAGCAAACATTTGCAATTTGCATCCTCTATATAAGAGTACATCGAACACAGGCTCATTTAAGCATATCTGTGAAGTCCTTTTTGATGTAAAAATATTGATAAAGCAAATTACAGTTTCATTTGAAATGATGGCACCGCATGCAGAGGGTAACAATTAACTTAATGTATTTCATGTTGTTTTTCTTTAATCTTTACTACACAATCCTGACAATAAAAGATCCTGAAAAAATGGCATTTTGAAAACATTCTGGGGAAAGGAGAAAATGCCAGTGACTAGCATTTTCTCCTTTTTCCCAATGTTTTTCACCCTTTCCAAACAAATTTCAATTTTTCATTTACATTCATTTTGTTGTCTGCACATGCTTTCAATTTGAACCAGTTTAACATTTTGTCGTTTGGTAAAGACTTAAATGGCAATTACAGATCCAAACAAATTAATTTAACACATTTTACAAACTCTTTTTCTTTTAAGCAACAAAAGACTCAATGGAATTGCTGCTAGCTGAGAATTTCACATCTTTTGGAAGAAGCAAATAAAAATCTTCCATGGGACATGAAAATCCTGCAACAAGCAAATCAATATCAATGATGCAGATTCCATCATTTTCTGTAACCACGGAAGATTCCATGTTACCTCAAAAATTTGTTGTTGTCAGTTCCTTGTTTGGCAATTTCGTTACCTGTCAGAAACAAAAAGAGAATAATGGTGAATATCTTTATCTATATTCCTCTTTAGGTCCAATTCTAACCCATTCTCAGATGACAAAGTTTTACACTGGTCAATGTGCATCGAAGTTGCAGACAACAATTTCAAAGAAAAAAGTGAGAAAAGCCAAAATTGCCTGTAAGAATCAATTTCTCCTTTTCCCCTAGATTATAACTCTGGATTGTTAAAACATGTGATTATTTGGGAAAGAGTTAGATCTCAAATGCTCTTATGGGACAAATCTAATTCAAGGTCTGGACTTTTAATGACCCCAAGAGAGAAGCCTTCTGAAAACGTTGTGGGAAAATAAGAAAATGCTGGTATGCAGCATTTTCTCCATTTCACAAAATGTTTTCTACCCTTCCAAACCCAAATTTTCATTTTCCACTCATATTTTTTTTGTTGTCTGCAAATACTTTCGATTTGGACCCAGTCTAAATTTTTTTGTTATAGCATGTGAAAGATGAAAAGAAAGCCATGGTTTTGAGATTTGATTTTAATGAGATTAGTGAACATATAATTATCTTTGATAATTACAGATATTACAAAATGTTAAAGTTTTGCAAATTGCTAACAACACCGAAGCTATATAGTAATACCTCAGGTTATCTCTAAAAACAGTCAAGTCATTTATTATGAATTTGAATTTTGAAAAATCAGTTACCAGCTTTTAGCTTTTCTCCCTTCGAATCTATGTTTTTAAAATTAATATTTTGTAAATTTTGTAATGATTCTAAAGCTACAGCAATACGTGTCAATTCTAAGATGTGGGGATTATGTGCACATTTTTCCCCACTAACCATTCTACTTAATTCAAATTTCTTTTCAGTATGAAGGGGAATTTTTTCAAAAGAGTATAAAAAAAGAGTAATTTGCGAATATCATCTATTCTTGCCCTTACTTTAGAATTCTTAAACAGATATCAAGTGATATCTTAGGTTTTTATTGAAATCAGTATTAGCAAAATAAATGGAATGCATGCTTAATATTTTTTTTTTTCAACCAGTAAGTATAAGAAACTTATCTTACCTCAATTTCTGTGTATTGAGTTGATGACACAGAGTCTTCATTATCATAGTGTTTTTCGTTGCAAATAACGTTTGTTATTTAATAATTTCTACCACATCTCCGAGGGTAACTGCATGGCTTGACAGATTTTGCCACAGGCCCACCTTCATGTTATTGGTCCCATCATCCAGTGTTATTGTTCTCACATCTAATTCTTTCGAGTTAACCCTTACTTTGGTGGCAAGGCTGTCCTACAGAAATAAAAGAAAAAATAATTTCATAGCTTTGGATACATAGTGCAAAACTATTTAATAAAAATAGATTAATATGTGACATATGAACTATACTTATTCATTTTTTTTTAATGATCATAAATTTATAATTTGAAAATGGCCTCTACATGACTTAAGTTAACCTGGTATTGCACCCAACAATCAAGCCATACCACAAATAACACAAGTATGCAATTTCAAAGCCCATAAACCAACTCTTAAAAAATTAAAATCCATGTCCAAGGTGGGTATTTATACGACTTAAAACTTAACTGGTATTGAGATTGATATGAAAAAATAATACAAATCATCAATAATTAAGAATCACAAAATGACAAAGAAAAAATTTTTTTGATGGTGTTCCCTTAAAAGGCTATGTAGCCTCTTAACCCATTACCACACAATCCCTTCTTTTGACAACCCTGAGAAAGAAGCCTATACAGAAAACATTGTGAGAAAAGGAGAAAATGCTGGTAACCAGTATTTTCTCCTTTTCATACAATGTTTTCTACTCTTCACAAAACAAATTTCAGTCACTTTTATTTTGTCGTCTGCAAATGCTTTCAATTTGGACAAGCCTAAAATATTGTCGTTTGGTAATGAGTTAAAGTATTTTTAGATTTCAAGAAAGCATTGTGGGAATGTCAAAAGACTAGCATGTGACTGGTGACGCTTAAATTCAATAACATAACAAGCATGTAATTATTTTCCATAATCATAATGTCTTATGTTTATTTCAAAGCTTCCTTTGCGTATTTCCAGAATGTAAATGAGCGAGTTGCTCATGTAACAAGAACCTTCAGAGACGGGTTATGCTCCCCGAACAAGTGCTTGTCATAAAATATATGAAATTGATATAAATTTACTTCTTTTATCCTAAAAGGACCTGTTCGTGCTCCCCAAAAATTCAAGTGAAAAGGCAATTACCAACTTAGAGATAGCCAAGACAAACTTGTAGAGGACAATAAGCCCACTAAGCCCCCTTTAAGCCCTCTTTTCCCATAAGGCAATATTGCATCATTGAAATAAATACAACTGGTGTGTGATTTTTGGCATTTTTTGATAATAATTCAAATTTCGAAATTTCATAAAATTTTGAGCAGTCATGTAGTAAATATTACATAAAAGGATTTTTTTACATGAAGCCCCCTTTTTCCGTGTTGCAGCCTGAAATTGAGAAACCGAAAGAGAGGTACCTGGGCAACGTTCAAACAAGTTATTTTGCTTTAAGGCCCCTTTTTCCTTGGCATTTTACAAGAAACCCCCTTTTTCCATGACAGAGGGTCAAATTGAAAAACACATAGATAAAGAAACAAGAGCACATGGTGAAACTTTGAAAAAGCAATATAACCATGAAGTTTAATGAAATTTTGACCAAAACTGAATGAGACATTAGTAAAAATTGGAATTTTGCAAGAAAACCCCTTTTTCCATGACAGAATGTCAACTTAAAAACGCCTAGATTAAAAATAGCAAGAGCCTATGCTGAATCTTTTCATAAACAATATAACCATGAAGTTTCATGAAATTTTGACAAAAACTGAATGAGATAGTAGTAAAAATTGCAATTTTGCATTAAGCCCCGTTTTCCATGACACGGGGTCAAATGGAAAAACCAGGAAAGTTATATCGGCACCTTACCCTAAGGAGTTCATATATGAAGTTTTATCCAATTTGGTCCAGGGGTTGTGGAGAAATGACCTCGGATGGAGAGACGGAAGGACAGACGAAGCGGCGACTATATGCTTGCCCTTCGGGGAGCATAAAAATAGACAGTGTTTCCTGATGGTGTCAACCTGGGCCGTAGTAAATCTCTAATTTCTCTTGTTGTTGGCTGAAAAGAGGCTTTGGGAGTATAATGATAACTTTTTTGTAAAATTTTGATCCCAAAATCTGAAGGGCCACCTTTAAATTCCTTCCGGCAGACATACCCAAACAAAGACTAAACGCTCAGCCTCTCATCTAATATGAGGGTACAAGACTTCTGATCGGTATCAGGAGAACTCGTACCCTGGAGAACTCGTACCCTGGAGAACTCGTACCCCAATCTCAAGGGTACAAGTTCTCCAGAGAAGTCGTACCCTGGGTACGAGTTCTCTGGAGAACTCGTACCCTACTAATAAATATATAATGTTAGTTTACCAGCATGCAGTCAACTTTTATTTTTATGCCGTTATTGTGATGTAGATTTGATGATTTTTTTTTTTTTTTTTGCTTGTACATGTGTTGAAAAGACAAATAAGTATAGTAAGTTTTTTCTCATGCAGTGTATGTTGTATTTGATGTAAAAATCGTAAGGAAAACATTTATGAACCATAAATAAATTATATTCAACTGAAAAATCATTAGTAGGATTAACTTTTGCTCTCTTGAATTCTTCGGGTAACCTTCACTTGCATTCAAGTTTTGAATCGATGTTTGAAGTTGTTTTGTGTAAGAACGGTCTAGGAATCAGTATTTGATTGGATTATCTAGATATTTGTTAAATGGAAGGAGTTGATAAAATGAACACAGAATTAATCAGATTTTCACACCTGGTGAAAAGGCAAATTTCCTGAACAAAGAGAGCAAGAAAGGTGTGATTTTCACCATGATAAAATTACTGTAACATAATTGCAATAATCTGTGTGATTTCAATATTGAACCCTTAATTCCTTTAACGCTAGAATCGAAACGGGGGGGTAAAGAACAAGATCAATATGCAAAAAAATGCAGTCCGAGCTTGGATTTACACCATCAAGATTCTCAGCCAAATCTTTCAGAAAAAAAGTCTTTTCTGAATTTTAGTGAGTCGTCGATGAAGTCCCCTGTATACTTTTGGCGCCAAAAGAGTTAAGCAAGTAGGGTAATGATAGGAAAAATCAGTGACATCATTTGTCCACAATGTTTCAGCAATACAGAAATGCCTCTGAGAATCGCTTGTAAGTCGAAAACTTCGTATGAAGAAACTTTCAAAAATTAATTGTTTGAAATGATGAGAAAACACATGGAAAAAGAAGACCATGTTGGTTATTTGATTTTGCACCTTTTCCCAAAATGGTTACTTCTTCGGTGTGGTTGAAACTCGAGATCGTGAAGTAAACGTCCCAGAAAACATAGAAGAAGACTGTGCAATGAAAATGAGAGAGAGCGAGAGAAAATGCAAATATTGTTATATGTGAACTCAAAGTCTCTTCAAAATTGTATATATCTGCATACAACAAATTCATATTTGGTACAACGTATTTATTTATCGGACTGAAAGGGTGAAAAATTGTGGGAAAATGAGAAAATGCTGGTTATGTATGACCCTCCCCCCTTTTTCCAACAACATTTTCAAAAGCTATCAACCGCAGTGTGGTAGGCTTATTTAGCAACTCAGTGCTATTTGGATCCATCAAAATTCAAAGAGTTACATTTCTTCTTTTAATGTTGCATAATAGAGAACCGGTTATGATCATTTTATCCTTTTCCAACAATGTTTGAATAAGTCTTATTCCTCGTAAAACCATGCATTTGATAATATTGGTAAAGGGTTAAGAGTCCTTCAGAAGAATGATACAGATTTAATTGCTGGCAAGTGTGCACAATCATGTTTATCACACCTGATATGTGTCTTCATTGTACCTGACACCTTTGACGTCTTAAAAAAAGAAACTGACATACTCCATTTACGAACCTAAAATATCTAAGCAAGCTTAAAAAAGCCCCCTATGTTCGAATTATTAGATAAAACCAGATTATGTAGATCTGAATGATAATTTCATCTTTCTTGAATTTACCTGCCCATTTACCTTACTTCCTTTTCATTTTAATTAATGAAACATCAGGTAACAAAACTGATATTTTACTACAAATACCCGTTACCAATGCTTGATTATTGTATAACTTACTCGATCATTTCATGAAAGATAAAATGAATATCATCAATTAATCAAAATCTGAATGATATATAGAGATACAAATTTATTCCCAAAAATATCTGTAGGGTACGAGTTCTTTGGAGAAATCGTACCCAGGGTACGAGTTCTCCAGAGAACTCGTACCCTTCAGATTGGGGTACAAGTTCTCCAGAGTACGAGTTCTCCAGGGTACGAGTTCTCTAGCAACCTTCTGATCATGTAATTGGCAGGCCGAATTGACCCCCTTCCCTTGGAAAAAGAGATGAATTTATACTAAATTCGTAGATTTTACCTGCGCTCATGGTTCAATTGAGCATTTAGAACATTCACGATTTATAGGGATCAACGATCGTCCGTAATTTCGCTTTTCTAAAGTTTTGCCAAGTTACTTGACAAATTTTGTCTAGCCGACAATTCGTGATGTTATCGAAAGTGTACATATATTCGGGTAGTCAGATTATAGTTCTAGCGATATCGATTTGTATAGTAATTTGGATTAGGTCAATGTCGTAATTAATCTCACCTGATTTTTTATTTCAACTTCAATCGATGGAATGGCTGTCATGCATCTATGCATTGCGGTAAATGGGACCAGTATCAAAACGTGAGAAATAAAAAATGGCGACACCACAACACTGCGAACAGAAACTGGGTCAACAGATTTATTTTTCCTACCACACAGTTTAATAATCATAGATCAGGCGTACTATCAAGTAGAACCAGGCAAATAGAAAATAACCACTTTCACTTACCGACGTATTTAAGATGGATGGACTAGCTGATGCCTGAAAGTTGTAGAGATCCTTTTTCCTCTCTTGCAAGGCGCGTTATGACGTCATTAGCTCCCCGCATGTTATTTGATTCATACGCGTTTCAAAAATTTAAACCAACGAATATAATTAAAGAAAAAGACATATGAGAATAAATCAAACAAACGCATGATTTCAAAATTCATTTCTAACCATGTATTAATCAAACATTTTCAGATACGGCGACAATTTCTAATCTGTCATTTTTTTTTCTGCGGATGAACACATGAAATGAGTGATACAATCACATCGTAAAAAGCTGTAAGGTTTATTCAGAGTTACGATAGTGTTGCACGGAAATTTCAAGTTATTAGGCTCATCCTATCTTGAAAAAACCATGAAGATTCAGGAATCCACTTACAACTTTTAACCCATTTCATCCTACCTCCCCGACTGCAATAAATCTGCCATTCTTGACAGAATGGCGATTTAAAAATTCAGTAAGTTGCAACTTGGTGGGAAAAAAAAAAAAGACTTAACTGTTAGCAACCCCCCCTGTTTACCAAACGACATTTTTTAGACTAGTCCAAATTGGAAACATTTGCAGATGACAAAATTAATGCAACTCAAAAATTGAAATTTGTGTAGGGTAGGGTAGAAAACATTGTGTGAAAAGGAGAAAATGATGGTTACCAGCATTTCCTCCTTTTCCCACAATGTTTTCAGAAGGCTTTTTTCTCAGAGTCATGAAAACCTGTGACTGTTTGGAAAAGGGTTAAATTGAAAGCATTTTCAGACACCAAATCAAATTTTACTCAAAACATGAAATCTGGGTCCATATTCACCAACCATTCTTAAGAAAGTTCTTTGTTTTACTCTTGAAGATTTTCTGACAGTGAAAATAACAGAACTACTGAATGGCTCAACCAATCAGAAGTTCTGTTATTTTTACACTAGCAAAATTCTGAAGAAAAAGACTAAGAATGTTATTAAGAATGGTTGGTGAATACGGACCCTGCTTTCAAAGTGAAGAAAACATTGTAGAAAAAGGAGAAAAATGCTCATTACCAGTATTTTCTCCTCTTCTCACAGTCTTTTTAAAAGCCCTTCCCCTAAGGGTCCTTAACTCTTTACAAAATTTTAGACTGGTCCAAATTGAAAGCTCTTGCAGACGACAAATTAAACGTAAATCAAAAAAATTTTTTTTTCCCAGCAGGATAGAAAACATTGTAGGAAAAGGAGAAAATGCTGGTTACCAGCATTAACTCCTTTTCCCACAATGTTTTCAAAAGGCTTCTATCTCAGGGTCGTAAATACCAGGAATTGTTTGGGAAAGGGTTAAATCAAGGGCTGTTCCATAAAGGATTACACAGGCAACAAGCACTGTAGCAGTGTACAGTTTGTTGTCTGCTTCCAATGTAGAAATTTTGAACATATTGATCTAAAGGGAGAAAATGCTGGTGAACAAAGTTTGTCTCTTTTCCTGTAATGTTTTCTGTCCTTTTAATTCTTTACCAAAAGACAAAATTTTAGACTGGTCCAAATTGAAGGCATTTGCAGACGACAAAATAAATGTTGCTCAAATAATGGAATATGTCTTCAACAGGGTAGAAAACCAGCATTTTCTCCTTTTCCCAAAAATTTTTTTTATAAAGGTTTCTGTCTCAGGGTCGTTAAAAGTCAGGAATGTGTGGTAAAAGGTTTAAGGAAATTCCTTTCATTTTCACTACATTTAACCCTGTTTTGGGTAGGGTAGAAAACATGGTGGGAAAAAGGAGAAAATACTGTTTACAAGCATTTTCTCCTTTTCCCATTATGTTTTCGAAAGCCTTCTTTGTTAGGCTAAAACTCGGGATTGTGTGCTAAAGGGTTAATATATTGCCTGAAAATTCTTTCAGTTTGGATTGGTTTAAATTTTGTCATATTTCAATATTGTCCAAGAACTAAATGATTGAAAACATTGAGAATACCAGCTGCTCCCTTAGTCTAGCACTTTCTCCCTTTTCCACTTTAATTTTCACAGACTTCTATAATTGATTGATTGAATGGTGTTCAACAGAACTTGGCTTGGGCACTTAAAAAGTTTGCCTAAGGGTCCTCCTATGAAAATGCTTTGTGCCTAGGATGAGGATCAAATCAAAGACCCTTTGATTTCCGATCCATTTGGCACCATGGCCATTGGACTACTGTTCTTGACAAAACTATAAGCTTTTAAAGACCCTGATTAGGGAGAAATTTAAAACACTGTGGGAAAAGGAGAAAATACTAGTAACCAGCATTTTCTCCTTTTCCTACATTGCTTACTTTTGCTCCTACACAAATTCTATCATTTAACTCTTTACCAAATGACAAAATTTCACACTGGTCCAAATTGAAATTTTGGACTGTTTCAACTTGAAAGCATTTGCAGACTACAAAATAAATGTGACTCAAATACTGAAATTTGTTCTTCAAAGGGCAGAAAATACAGTGGGAAAAGGAGAAAATGCTAGTTACCAGCATTTTCTCCTTTTCCAACAATGTTTTCAAAATGCATCTTTATCAGGGTCAATAGAAGTCAGGATTGTATGGTAAAGGATCAAAGTAGAGGAATCCCAAAACTTGTCTGGTACTGAATTCACCAGACACTTACCTGCAGCATTCATAATCAGTGTTAGGCCTAGACCTGTCTGAAGTCCAATCTGCAGCCATGTTGCCTCAAACTTGCTTAAGTACAGCTCATACACACATCCCAGAACTGCCGTCACAAAATACTGAAATACAGACAATCTATTGATAGGTTCCGAGCATAGAGGAAGGTTGGACAGTCGACACCAGGGGCGGTTTTAACCGTGTTTAAAACCGCCCAGGTCAATACTACCAAAATGGCCAATCAATCCCTTAGTTAATCAGCAGTAAAGTCTTTTGAATTATGATCAAATTAAAAAAAGGACCATATTAAAAAGAAATATGATTTTTGATGATAATATGTAAAATTGGTGTGTCCAGTAATCTTGTGCACTTTGGAACATTCCTGTTCGGCGACTTTGTTTGACAGTTCTATTTGCTTATTGCAGTATTTGTCTTTTAAATGGTTTAAATCGGTCAATAGTGGTTACCAGCATTTTCTCCTTTTCCCACAATGTTTTCAAAAGGCCTCTACCTTAGGGTCGTAAAAACCAGGGATTGTTTGGGAAAGGGTTTAAGCAATGGCCCTTGTCATTTCCTGTTTAACCCTTTACCACACAATAATGACTTTTGACTACCCTGTGATAAAAGCCTTCTGAAAGCATTGTGGGAAAAGGAGAAAATGCTGGTAACCAGCATTTTCTCCATTTCCCACAATGCTTTCTACCCTTCCAAAATCAAATTTCCTTTTTCCAGCCACATTTATTTTTTTGTCTGCAAACGCTTTCAATTTGAATTGCTCTATAAATTTGTTGTTTGCTAAAGATTTGAAAAGGTGACAAATCCTTGTACCTCTTTTATACAATATACATTGGTAAGTTATCCATGTTTACACAGCTGAGCTATTCTACACACTTTCAAGTTGTAACAAAGCTTTTTTTCTCTCTAGCTGTAAGAATGTATATTTAACCCTTTACCAAACAACAAAGTTTTAGGTTGGTCCAAATTGAAAGCATTTGCAGACGACAATTCAAATCTTGCTGAAAAGATGATTTCTGTCTATGATAGGGTAGAAGACATTGAGGGAAAAGAAGAAAATGCTGGTTACCAGCATTTTCTCCTTTTCCCACAATGATTTAGAAAGGCTACGATTCTAGACCCGTAAAAACCAGGGATTGTTTGGGAAAGGGTTAATCCTTTACCAAACAACAAATTTTTAGATTGGTCCAAATTGAAAAGAACTTGCAGACAACAAAATAAACACATCTCAAAAACAGGCATTTGTTTTCACACTGGTGAGAAAACATAGTGACACAAGGTGAAAATGCTGGTTACCAGCATTTCCTCTTTTTCCCCACAATATTTTCAAAAGATTTCTATCTTAAGCTCATAAAAACCAGGGACTGTTTAGTAAAGGATTAAGACATAGCTTCATTTGAAGTCCAATAATGCTGTCAAAATGTGACTGAAAATTTGAAATTTGTATAGGGAAGGTAGAAAACATTGTGGGAAAAGAAGAAAATGCTGGTTACCAGCATTTTGTCCATTTCCAACCATGTTTTCATGAGGCATCTATCTCAGGATCGAAAAAACCAAGGAGTGTTTGGTAAAGGGATAAAATGTAACTAACTTTTGATAAACTAGAAGGCCCTGAAGGGCCTGAATATGCTCTACTGGCAGAGAGTTTGCTTTTAAATAAAGCATACAAAGGAATTCAGTACGCAAACACACAAAAAAGTTGACATTTTCAACTCAAAATGGCTACTTTTCCATTACTGTTTGTTGAATTTTTTCAAACTCAAAAGGGTTAAAAATCTATTGATGGGATAAACAAGCTGAAAAATTCATAAAAATCTAATCACAAATAAATACTTTATCATGTAAACAGGCAATGAATTTGTTCAATTTGAAATGGCTACTTTTCCCATACTGTTTGTCGGATTTTTTTCAAAATCGATAGGCTTAAAGCTATTGATGAGATAAACAAACTGTTTAAGTTTCACAAAAATGAAGACTTTATCGCGTAAACAAGAAATGAAAATTTTCAACTTGAAATGGCTACTTTTCCCATACTGTTTGTTGGATTTTTTTCAAAATCAATAGGGTTGAAGCTATTGATAAGATAAACAAACTCTGCAAGTTTCATGGAAATCTGACCAAAAATACAGACTTAATCGCGTAGACAAGAAATGGAAATTTTAAACTTGAAATGGCTACTTTTCCCATACTGTTTGTCGGATTTTTTTCAAAATCAATAGGGTTAATGCTATCGATGAGATAAATGAATTGTGTAAGTTTCACAGAAATCTGACTAAAAATGAAAACTTTATCGCGTAAACAAGAAATGAAAGTTTTCAACTTGAAATGGCTACTTTTTCCCATACTGTTTGCTGGATTTTTTTCAAAATCAATAGGGTTGAAGCTATTGATAAGATAAACAAACTCTGCAAGTTTCATGGAAATCTGATCAAAAATACAGACTTAATCGCGTAAACAAGAAATGGAAATTTTAAACTTGAAATGGCTACTTTTCCCATACTGTTGGTCAGATTTTTTTCAAAATCAGTAGGGTTAAAGCTATCGATGAGATAAACAAACTGTGTAAGTTTCACGAAAATCTGACCAGAAATGAAGACTTTATCGCGTAAACATGAAAAAGACTAACGGACGGACAGACGGACGGACGACGGAAACCACGCCATGACATAAGCTCTGCTGGCTAAAAGCCAGTAGAGCTAAAAAACAACATACCATCCAGTGGGACAGCATGTGGGCCTCCTTGTCCGAGGGTCGTAGAAAGTTTGCCGTCCTCCCAGTCAGAATTCCCATGGAAATCATCAGTGAACCAGCAACCCTTGCCAAGTAAGCATGCAACGCATCAATCTTGTCAATATCAGTCTGCAAAAAAGTAAATATACCGTAATCTTATCAAAAGGAGATTTATTCCATCTGTAACAGGTATACCCACTGGTCAAGTCTGTGCAGTCTGATAAAAGCAGAAAATGTTGGTTACTAGCTTTGTTATCTACTTTTCCAACAATGCTTTTGAAGGTCATTTCCTTCCTACTCTTCAAAATTTAGAATTGCATGTTTAACCTTTTACTTCATAGATACTCATTTCTACACACTGCTTGTAGGAGGTTTTGGAAAACATTGTGGCAAAAGGTGAAATTGCTCGTCACGAGCAATTTCACCTTTTGTCACAATGTTTTCTATGCTATCAAAAAGTGTCATATACACATAAGAAACGGCTTCGTCCTTGTTGTTATTTAGGGTCAATTAGAGATGCCATAGATATGCCTTATGGGGTAAAGGTTTAAGGCCTTAATTTTTTACCACACTGCAAATTTTAGACTGGTTCAAACTGAAAGCATTTGCAGACAACAAATAAAGGTGACTGAAAAATTGAAATTTGTTCTAGAAAGGGTAGAAAACACTGTGGGAAAAGGAGAAAATGCTGGTTACCAGCATTTTCTCCTTTTCCCACGATGTTTTCTAAAGGCTTCTTTTTCAGGGGCGTCAAAAGTAGGGATTGTGTGCTAATGGGTTAAGGCCTTAACTTTTCACTACACAGCAAATTTTAGATTGTATAAATTATAAGCACATGCAGATCACAAATCTGAAGGTGGTGAGAATAAAATGAAGTTCTTTGACAGCATGAAAAATATTGTGCAAAAAGGAGAACTCTAATCTTCCAACAATGTTTTCCATGGCCTGTGTTCAGATGATTTAAAATTCTGTATTGTTTAGAAAAAGGGTTCGCGCTTTACCAAACGACTATATTTAAGACTGGTCCAAATTGATAGCACTTGCAGATGACAAATTAAATGTCACACAATTGAAATTTGTTTCCGGCAGGGTAGAAAACTTTGTGGGAAAAGGAGAAAATGCTAGTTACCAGCATTTTCTCCTTTTCCCACAATGTTTTCAAAAGGCTTCTTTCTCAGGGTCATTAAAAGCCGGGATTGTGTGATAAACAGTTAAAGCAAGAAGATCAACTAAAATTACACAGATACACAAAAAATTTAATGAAACCTACCATTGAGATCCTGAGAATCCACTGGGGCAGGGCATACAACAGTAAGCCCACAACTGTAAGGAGCACAAAGTTGGCTTTCAAGTGGAGGTTGGTCAAACTTGGACTCTCGCCAAATCCACCCCAGTCAGTGGATTTGAGGGCGTAGTAGAATGTCACCACTGTGTAGATAAGGTGACTGTAGTATGGGGACATAAGCCTCTGTAAAAGTACAACATATATGATGCTTCAAGTGTCTATTTTTAGAAATGTTATGGATAAAAGAAATGTCATAATTTAAGCTGGGGGGAATTATTTCCCCGTCACAGTGAATATTTTCTTCTTGCTGAAAATCTGGAACTACATTTTTTATTTCAATCATGATGCAATGAGTGAATGACTAGTTTTGAAAGCGGCATTCGTTGACAAATTAATTAGAGGAAATATATAATTTATTTCATCAGCTTGTGGTTAATATGGGGAAATATTTGCCTCAAAAGGGAAAGGTCCACGGAAATAACTTGTGCCTTACGGGACTCGTTATTTTCGCACAACTTTCCCTTTTTCGGCAAATATTTCCCCATATTAACCACAAGCTGATGAAATAAATTCTATTAATTAACTCATTACCAACAACACAATCCCAACTTTAAAATGACCCTTAGAGAAAAGCCTTTTGAAAACAATGTGGGAAAAGGAGAAAATGTTGGTAACCAGCATTTTCTCCTTTTCCCGAAATGTTTTCTGCCCTCCCCAATACAAATTTCAATACTATAACCACATTTATTTTGTGGTCTGCAGGTGCTTTAAATCTGGACCAGTCTAAATTTCTATCATTTGGTAAAGAGGTAAACTAATCAATTTCTTAACCTTTTCTCAAATAACAAATTAAGGACTTTTGCAAACATGGAGAAACATTTGCAAATTTTTTTTTTAAAAAATTGGCTTAAGTTCTACAGTAGGGTAGAAAACATTGTGATAAATGTTGGTTACCAGTCATATCTCCTTGTCACATTGTGCCACAATTTTTTCAAAAGCCTTCTCTATCAGGGCTGTTAAAACTCTGGACTGTATGTCAAAGGCTTGAAAGGGCCATTTCAACGAGTGGTCAACACATTCTTGTTGGGAATTAATTTTCTTTTGCTTAACCCATTACCACACAATCCCTTCTTTTGACGCCCCTAAGAAAGAAGCCTTTAGAAAACATTGTGGGAAAAGGAGAAAATGCTGGTAACCAGCATTTTCTCCTTTTCCCACTATGTTTTCTACTCTTCACAAAACAAATTTCAAATTTTCAGTCACTGTTATTTTGTCGTCTGCAAGTGGTTTTAAATTGGACCAGTCCAAAATATTGTTGTTTGGTAATGAGTTAACACTGATTAATATATTTGAGCCATGCTCTGACAAAACATGCTTAATGCATCTCCGCGATTAACTCTTTACCAAACGACAATATTTTAGGCTTGTCCAAATTGTAAGCATTTGCAGACAACGACATAAAGTGACTGAAAATTTGAATTTTGTTTTGTGAAGTGTAGAAAACATTGTGGGAACAGGAGAAAGTGCTGGTTACCAGCATTTTCTCCTTTTCCCACAATGTTTTCTAAAGGCTTCTATCTGAGGGTTGTTCTGCTGGGTTTTTCGTGGGATTGTCTATGGGGACAGAGCTGTAGCCTAATACTGGTGAAACCCAGGAAATGTGTGATTATGTACACAGTCGCTGTGATATGACTGAAATAATGTTAAAAGTGTTGCAAAACACTATTCAATCAATCAACTATATGTATTTCAAAAGTTATGAATGATACTTTTCCAGATATTTTTCAAACACCCCTCATAAAAAACCTTACCTCACTGAGTGCTATTGGTGAATTTGGCTTTGGTGGATGTGTATTAAAGTATGCAAGGGCAAGAAGAGTGCAGCCAGCATTCTGTAAGGGATAAAATAGAACTGGAAAACATTTCATAACCTGTGTACTGACCAGGCTACTTTTAGACCAACAAGTACTATCACCAAGTGACCAATAATACAAAGGATATAAGTTTTTAGATATGTGACTCATCACGCATAAAGGGACCATCTGGGAATTCTGTACATCAATTACATGAAAACAGATCTACGATAGTGCAGGTCAGTTTAAGTTGACAATTCAAAAATGATTGTATAACAAAGTACAATAACCACTTTTCATACAGAAAATCTCATCAGAGCAAAAACTGTCAAACCTGGTCAGCTTGAGCAATTCGCTCAGTCTGACCAGGGTAGACACTTTTCACAGTTCCAAAAAGGTCCCTTTTTGCATGACAGGTCACATATGTGTCCATAAAGAAATAAAGCATATCAAGACAAAATTGCATTAGATTGAACCATTGCTTTTTATTTTTTTCAGGAGAATGGGATTCTTTCCCCTTCTGTGACATGATGAATCAACATTAATGGTGGGTAAGCAAAAGTTTGCCTATATATCTTACTTTCTATTTGCATGTCTTAACCCTTTACCAAACAATCCCTGGTTTATACTACCCTGAGATAGAAGCCTTTTGAAAGCATTGTGGAAAAAGGAACAAATGCCGGTAACCAGCATTTTCTCCTTTTCCCAAAATCTTTTCTACCCAATTGGAAACAAATTTCAATTTTTGAGTAGCTTTTATATCGTCATCTACAAGTGCTTTCAATTTGGATCAGTCGAAAATCTTGTCATTTGATACAGGGTTAAATGCTGTTTTCATCTTACTTTCACTTATTTCATGCCAGCTATCTCTGCATAGTACATGAGACGTGCTCTAGCAAAAAGGGGCTTAACCCTCTACCACACAGCTGAATTTCAGACAGGTCTTCATTCACGGAATTCACAGTGGACAATTCACTTGTTTTTTAACTGTTTACTTTACCAAACGAAAATAAATGAAACTCAAACATTCAAAGTTGTTTCCAACAGGGTATTAAACATTGTTGGAAAAGGAGAAAATGCTGGTTACCAGCATTTTCTCCTTTTCCTACAATGTTTTCAAAAGGCTTCTTTCTCAGGGTCGTTAAAAGTAGGGATTGTGTGTTAAAGAGTTAAATGATAACACTTATTCCTGAACTGGTAGAAAACATTGTGGAAAAAGGAAAAAAATGCTGGTCACCAGCACTTTCTCTTTTTCCCACAATGTTTTCAAAAAGCCATTTCCTCAAAGTCGTTAAAAGTAGGGATTGTGTGGTAAAGGGTTAATGCATATCTGTAGTACATGATAACAGGCAAGTAACCACATAATTATGGATCCATAATGGGCACTTTTTTAAAATGACCGGCTATCTTATGAGGTAGACTGGTCTTTTGACTCACACAAAAATGACCAATAGGCTAGCGAAAGGTTTCCGGCCAAGTCAGCTTGCGCAGAATGTGCAGGCTGACCTGAGACTGAGTCCACATTTTTCGCAGATGCATTAACTCTTTACCACACAATCCCTTCTTTTGACGCCTGACGCCCCTGAAAACAAAGCCTTTTGAAAACATTGTGGGAAAAGGAGAAAATGCTGGTTACCAGCATTTTCTCCTTTTTCCCACAATGTTTTCTACCCTGCTGGAAACAAATTTCAAATTTTGAGTTAAATATGATTTGTCGTCTGCAAGTGCTTTCAATTTGGACCAGTCTACAGTTTTGTCATTTGGTTAAAAGTTAAGCTCCCTTTTCACAGAGCATGGCTCATATAATTATCTATGCTTTCCTGGGCTTTCTTTTTCCACTACTTTGCACAGCACTTTCTACAGGCCACTGGCTACATTTCCAATACATGTTGTCTAACCAATGTTCAACAGGGAGAGAGGAACAGATCTTGTCACTTTGACAATTATCAACTGTCGGAAGGATTTTTGTCAAATTACCAATCAAACCCCAGCAAGCCTTGGGTTTCAAGCCCTGTAAGTAACTTGCCTACAGTACATACCATTGCTGTTGCCCAAATAAGGCTGGTCTGTACTGTAGAATCTGTTGATCGGTATAGCAGCCAGTAGTTTACACACCAGAAGAGCAGGATTATACCAATTCCTCTTGTTAACTGTATGTGCACAGCATCTGGTGCTCCTGTCACCTAAAGTTAATGGAAAACAAACTTGTTTTTCAAACAATCTCAACTTTCAACCTCATAGCAAAATTTAGATTCAAAATCTGATTTAATTCTTTAAGTATTCAAGATTCATTGTAAAGTTTCGGTTTCTTCGGAAAAAAAAACCATCGAGAAAGTGCAGTCCACAAGAGCAGTTTTTCTTGCATTGGCAAAATTCGATTACACCAGTATATTGGAAGGGTTTTTCTCATCGGGACAAATAAAGATCATAGAAAGACAAGAGTTATTTTTTTCAAAGTTACTTGTCCTACAGGACCAGTGCCTTTTCTGGAAATTTTTGGATCCTGTAATAAATATCATTTGAGAAACTGTCATGAGCAGTCACCAGTGTATTAACCCTTTACCACACAATCCCGACTTTTAATGACCTTGTGGGAAAGAAGCTTTTTGAAAACATTGTTGGAAAAGGAGAAAATGCTGGTAACCAGCATTTCTCCTTTTCTCACAATGTTTTCTACCCTTCATTAAACAAATTTCAAATTTTCAGTCACTTTTATTTTGTCGTCTGCAAATGTTTTCAATTTAGACAAACCTACAATTTTGTCGTTTGGTAATTATTTAAGTTAGGCAGTTAAGGCTTAGGTAAAATGGGCTTTTTGAGTTTTTCAAGTTTTTTACCCACACCCCAATACACAGCCTTTTGAATGTCTCGTGAAAAAATAAGGTCGTCTGCACAAATTCTTTTCGAAGAAGGAAGTATTCAGGTAAATTTGAAATAAATTACCACAAATGCGAGAATTTTCTCGGGATAAAACACAGATGTCAAACCCTCTAAGAACAACCAAACATTGATGACATTCATCCACAACTGACGTCCACGCGTGTGTCCCCGCAATATCGTGAAGACAGCGAAGATTGATACCAAAATAATCTCGTAGTATCGAAGGGATTGTTTATAACCATCTACCGCGACGTCTTTTAGCCATTCGACCGTAGTTTGGTTATACATTTTGGGGCTTTTTCAAGGCAAACCGTTTGTGTAGGGTTCCTTTGTTGACGGAAGTTCGCGAATTCGAAATTGACGCGGTGTAAAGTGGGTCATGTAAAAGCGCCACCGTCTCACATATGGGAGATAACTTCGAACATTAAATTGATTTAACCGTTGATTTCCACATAACGTCCAGTAACCTTACTAATTAGATCTAGTTACTCTGTGTAAATTTATCAAGTGTTTTAGCGACCCTAAGAAAAAAGGCTTTTGACAATATTGTGGGAAAAGGACAAATGCTGCTCTGCCCCATCAAAAAAGGACATATAAATTGAAGGACATATTAGATAATTCGTCAGCAAATGCCTAGGTTAATTAAACAATTCTAAGTTTTTGTCGTCTGCTTTCCATTATGTTCGCCTTTCTTGAAGACGAAATTTAGATAAAAATACGATTTCAATAAGTTTAAATAGTTAAAGGACTGAAAGTTCAGAAAGAAGATTTGGATTTATATCTAGATAATTGGAATGTATTTTCAACAGATTCAGACCAGGAAACATATAGTCTTCCCGATTGGTTCATGAAATTTTACAATGAATATTCTGTGGAAAATCTAAGTCATCAAAATTAACCCTTAGGATGCTAAGCCCGATTCACCAATCTTCTGTAGACTTTGAAGATCAAGATCAGACATCACAGACCGTGCAGTCTGATCCTAGATCTACAGTATCCGATAAAGAAGTATACTTTTCCCCGAAATTACCCTTGAACTGACAGCAAAACTTAGGTTTGATTGCTTCAATTCACTTATTTATTAGGATAAGGGTTAACTCTTCACCAAACGACAAAATTTTAGACTGGTCGAAATTGAAAATACTTGCAGACGACAAAATAAATGTGACTCAAGAATTGAAATTTGTTTTGGGAAGGTACCGTAGAAAACATTGTGGGAAAAGGAGAAAATGCTGGTTACCAGCATTTTCTCCTTTTCACACAATGTTTTCAAAAGGCTTCTATCTCGGAGTCGTGAAAAGCCTCGATTGTTTGGTAAAGGGTGAACAGAGAGACTAGTAGTCAATAGAGAAACGGCGATATCATGTCATTTGTATTATAAGGAAAGGTTTAATATAACAACGCTGGAAGGCTGTTATGGGATTCGGAATACCTTACACATTTGAAAATACCGTAACACCCATTATTAATTAACTATTAGATATGTAGAAAGGTGATTGGTAAAAAGTTCAATCGCGTGAGCATCTGCGCTTACTTTTGACCAATCACGTTCAAGGATTTCTGTATTGGTTGCGGTTCATCAATATACATGGATCCGTGGCGATAAGATAAACCGACTACCTTAGTTACTGTTGCCAAGGTCTCACAAACAAACGAAGTCAATACATACAGTATAGTAGATAGGCTACTTAAATCGTGCTGTCATGACTGTTTCTCTCAATAAAATTCCTGAAAAAGTATATTCCTATCGATGATAAATTCTCAGTAAGAACTTTAAAGATGCTTAACTAATTTACATACGGAGATATATTAAAAGGGCGAATTACGGGGGCAACGAACAATGTAACAGATTTACATGTTTAAACAAAAATTTGAACATATAAAAAACATCAACAAATCTCCGTTTTGCCACAGAGTAATAGAATTAACGATACTTATTCCTTTCGTTGGGCTAGTAAAGTCATCTCAGCATCATACCAAATTAAATAACACTGAATTACAAGCCTTTCGAGAAAGTTTATAGAATGTCTGATTCAACAGAGAGGTTTAAGTTAATGAAAAATTTCAATATTATGTTAAGGGGAAAAGGGTTGTCTGATGATTATAAAATGTGTCAAGTGTGTTGTCAATTAAGAAAATTGTTAATATCACTGACGGTAGTAAATGATATACTGATGACAACGGGTGGTCAAGTTGATTAGAGCGGTAATTTGCTTTGCAATCAAACACATTTCCTTTCAAATTAACAGTTTACCAACACACCCTTTGTGCTAATGTGCAGATGTGCAAATCCATTTAAACTCGTCAACAAATGACAAAATTTTTAGAGCAATCCAAGCTGAAATATTTGCAGACAAAAAAATAAATGATTCAAAAATTGAAATTTGTTTTTGAAAGAGCGCATAACACAGTGAGAAAAGGATAAAACGAGTGTTACATGCATTTTCTCCTTTTTCCGCAATGCCTTTAAAAGCTTTCTACGGGTCGTTAAAACTCGGTGTTAATGTGGTAAACGGCTAAACATCAAGTCAAGAGAAAAATTTACAAGTTCCACTAGATCAGAAGTTAGACTTTTTGTAAAATTGACATATACTCCTAGTGAGGAAGAACTACACGTCAAAGTGCTTATTGTAATCAGCAGGTAACCCAAGACTAATCATCATGTAATTTGCAATCTGATCTATACTACACACCAGAGATCGTATATACGATCCCAGTACACATTCAGCATATTCTTCATGCACCATGGGTTAAGATTAATGTCAAATTGAAACATTGGTAACAAGTTACGCGGCCACCTTTTGGATGTGCATAAATTATTGAACAAGGTTAGATATTCCAGTGAACGTATTTTCTTTTTATTAATACTTCATATAGGTCTATTTTTACCTTTTTCAGTTTTCTCTTTCAGAGAGGAAAAATTATAGAATACTTTGAATTAATCCATTATCCAGCGCTGATCAGCTCTTTGCATAAGTTCAAATTTTCAGTAATCATCACAATTCAAACTTGTATATAGCCTCTGCGTGATCTCACGTCCTCGGTACAAGTTCGCAAAGCACATTTTTTAAGCTTTTTTTTTTAAATTCAAACGTTAAAAACACAACATATATAAAGAGAATTGCAATCTTCCAACGTTAACAGTCGTTTATTTGTGAGCCGAAATTGCAGAAACCAAGGTAGGACATCGGGTAGAATAAATGCGATGTCCTGATTGGTCAAATATCGATTTTCACGGATCCATGTATTGATACGAGGTCAACTTAGGTTGTCATACTGATTATGAGCCAACAGTTGATTAATAAAAATGTCATTGATCAAGTGATTTCGTATTGGCCCGGCTACAGGTCCTCGGTCAGCCGTATTGACCCTCGGCCTCCGGCCTCAGGCCAATATGGCTGACCTCGAACCTGTAACTGGGCCAATACGAAATCACTTGATTAACCGTTCCCAAACAATCCCTGGTTTTTACGACCCTGAGATATAAGCCTTTTTAAAACATTGTGGGAAAAGGAGAAAATGCTGGTAACCAGCATTTTCTCCATTTCCAACAATGTTTTCTACCCTACTAGAAACAAATTTCAATTTTTGAGTTATGTCTATTTTGTCTATTTTGCAAGTACTTTCAATTTGGACCAGTCTAAAATTTTGTTGTTTGGTAAAGAGTTAATAACAATATAGTATAATTCATGCTCTCTGAAAAAGGGGGTGGGGGTTGGTGCATCTGTAAAAAGCATCAACCCATGTCAGCTGTCCGCGCAAGCTGACATAGGTCGATACGGTTTATAACCTGTATATTCTCTGCATGTGCACAAGGACCATTCTTACACATGATTCAGTCTTTTGCTGGACAAAATGGATTTTAACTCTTTACCAATTGTCAACATTTTGGACTGGTCCAAATTGAAAACATTTGCAGACGACAAAATAAATGCTAGTATTTGATCAGATTACTTGATCTTCAGTATCACATAGGAACATTCAAGATCTTATCTTCAATATCGCATGGGAACCCTCCGGATCTAATCTTCAATATCGCATAGGAACCCCAAGATCTTATCTTTAATATCGCATAGGAACCATTCCGATCTTATCTTTAATATCGCATAGGAACCTCCCAGAACTTATCTTCAATATCGCCCAGAAACCTTGACGATCTTATCTTTAATATCGCACAGGAACACTCCAGATCTTATATTCACTATCGCATAGGAACCATTTGGATTTTATCTTCAGTATCGCATAGCAACCTTCCAAAACTTGTCTTCAATATTGCGTACGAACCTTCAAGATCTTATCTTCAATACCGCAGGAACCTTCCAGATCTTATGTTCAGTATCGCATAGGAACCTTCAAGATTTTATCTTAAATATCGCATAGGAACTCTTCATATTTTATCTTTAATATCGCATAGGAGTCTTCCAGAACTTGTCTTCGATATCGCATAGAAACCTTTCAGATCTTATCTTTGGAATCGCATAAGAATCTTCAAGATCTTATCTTCAATATCGCATAGGAACCTTTCAGACACTAGATAATGTCAGTAACAAGCTCTGTCCCTATTTGTCCGTCTATCTGTCTGTATGTATGTCTGTCTGTCTCTGGTGACCTTGCTCAGCACAAGTCGGATGCTCTTACATCTCAGCTGATGAGGATGAAATTCTTCATTAGTTTCTAGAGAGATGTTTTTCAGAGAAATCATAAATGTTTAGGTCCGGTGGCTAAATCGTGGAGTTTGATCTTGTCTACACTGTCCGCCAAAGGTTCACGCGTCGCCCGTGAGCGATTCTAGTATGTTTTCACGTCCAAAAGTAAGACGGCTTTTGAAAATATTGCGGCAAATGGAGAAAGTTGGTTATAACTAGCATTTTCTCCTTTGCGAACGATCTTTTCGGCCCTTTCAGGGCCAAATTGGTCATTTAAACAAGATTTAATTTGTCATCTACAACCGCTCTCAATAAGGATGTGTCTAAAATTTTGTCGTCCGGTAGAGGTTTTTTTATTATGTTGCTAAAGCACGACATAATGACTTTTTGCCGACCGGACAGTACAGATCAAGATCAGACTGCGCTGAAATTGCAGATCTGATCTTGGATCGACCCGTCCTATAAGGAGATATTTTTCTCCAAACACGAGGACCAAAATGGCCCTGGATTGCTCGCCTGGATTTTTTGGGTATTGAAACTTTGAAAACAAAATTATGATTGAAGTCGTACAAGATACTATCAAGACAAACATGCTGACCAAGTTTCACGAGTATCGGACTGAAAATGTGGCCTCCAGAACGAACACAAGGTTTTTCTAAGATTTGACCTAGTGACCTACTTTTTGACCTGACATGATTCATTATCGAACTCATTCAAGAGTGTGGTGATTCATGTAGGCCAGAGCCGAAGGCGAGGAGGCGACATGATTCGCCACAGCCATGAACAAGTTTCCAAGTCCCCTGCCACCTGACTGTACAACTAATACTGTTTAATGCCTCCTCGCTTTCGGCACTGGCCTATATGAATCACCACAGCCGTGAACAAATTTCCAAGTCCCCTGTAAGTACATAAGTACAACGAATTTATTATACAGCAAAGTTTTACCATTTCAACGTTTGTTAAGCAGATTTTACCTGTTTTGTTCGGGGGGGGGGGGTTAAACATTTAAGAACGCTGACGAAGTAGAATTTTCCTTCTGAGTTAGTCACTGAAACCTTGGTAATACTTGTAAAAACGTGCAGCTCAGCGCATAATCTTGATGTAAATCTTGATCAGCGCCGCCATTTTGGATGTGTTGATAGTGTAGTTATATATACTGGGCTCCCGAAAGGGAAACTTTTTTTACACTGGTTTTGCCATTGTACATGATATAAATGTTCGGGATATATTATCCAATCAGATAGCGAGATTTTTTTTTTTGCGTTATAATAACCCATTCATCTATCAAGGACAAGATGCAATAAAATGTACATATGACAAATGCTTTCTTATATACATGTAAATCATGTAATATTTGACTAAGTACACTTGTACTTGTCCAATAAAATATACGTTCTGTTCTGTTCTGTTCTAAAAGTATTCCGTAGATCAAGTCAAGAACAAATAGATGCTACCAATCTAAACAATAAACACAATTTCATTTATTCAGTAAAAGCAAGATACAATTAACACTGTCCATTCAAACAATAAGCTATACTGAACTTACATATGAAAAACAAAAAGCTTTTAACAGTGCCCCTTTAAACAATTAAACCTTTACCACACAATGCCGACTTTTGACGACCCTGAGAAAGAGGCCTTTTGAGAACATTGAGGGAAAAGGAAAAAAAGCTGGTTACCTGCATTTTCTCATTTTCCCACTATGTTTTATCTCCCCTTCGATATAAATTTCAAATTTCCAGTGATTTCGACGTCTGCATATGCTTTTAATTTTGACCAGTCTAAATTTTGTAGTTTGGCAAAGAGTTAACCGACTGTACCACTAAAAAGCAAGCAGTAAACAGTATCCACTTTAAGTACGAAGGGGTTTCATTTACGTATAGATAGCAACTGTGATGAAAGTGTGCCCTTTATTAAGTAATAAACAATAAATTGTGTCTATCTAAACAATTAATCAAGAAAAACAGCCAATACAGAGTGTTCAATTCCAACATTAACCCTTTACCCCATGAGGCATTTCTATGGTATCTCTAATTGACCCTAAATTACAGCAAGGATGAAGCAGTTTCTTATGTGTATATGACACCTTTTGATAGAATAGAAAACATTGTGACAAAAAGTGAAATTGCTCGTCACGAGCAATTTCACCTTTTGCCACAACGTTTTCCAAAGGCTCCTACAAGCAATGTGTAGAAAAGAGTATCTATGGAGTAAAGGGTTAAGAAAAACACAAATTAATGTATGTCCATCTAAAACACAACCTGTATGCCAACAATGTATAGGAAATAAAACTTTAAATAGTGCCCATGTAAACTCTAAACAGTATTAACCCTTTACCCCATAAGGCAATTCTATGGTATCTGTAATTGACCCTAAATAACAGCAAGGATGAAGCTTTTTCTTATGTGTATATGACACCTTTTGATAGCATAGAAAACATTGTGGCAAAAGGTGAAATTGCTCGTGACGAGCAATTTCACCTTTTGCCACAATGTTTTCCATAGACATTCGTTTTGCCGGGGTATATCAAAAAGCATGAATATCAAATCTATTATTCATATCGGAATATCCGAATTGTTAAGAATGGCATGAACACCATCAGTGGCGAGAAAACAAGATACAAGTATTTGATAATACACGCGATTCTTTAAAAAAAGGCCATTCTTGATCGAGTTGTAGATTTAAATCAAAGCGTTGAAGCCGCTGGAGTGGCATTTGTCAAGAAAGCAATTGTGAGGTATTAATGATTTGAAAAAAAGAGAATATTATTCAAATATCGACTTGAAAAGCAATATACTTAGCAAATAATATTGCCGGTGCCAAAGTTAGGATTATTTGTGTATTGGTGGTCCCCTTTAAATCATTCACAGGAGTTTGGAGTAATGTCCCTTGACGATTGGATGCATGACAGAGAGAAATCATGCAAATTTATCGAATAAAATCAAGTTTATACCTGAAAACTATGATTTTGAGATATCTTTGGCTGCTATTTACATATTCAAATAATTGATTTTGATTTTGGGAATTAGATTTAATTCAAAAACAAAATCAGTTATTTCAATCTGTAAATATTCAGGTACAATCAAATTGGGGTAGCCTGCAATCAAGCCCAGGGACGAACTGGTCTGATAGGAATAAGCCCAGAACCAAAGTGGTCAGTAGACAAATTTTACGTATATTATTGCGCCTATAGTCGGCTATAAGTAGGTCAAGCTACATGTACTTTCAATCAAAAAGAAGTATTTCCACCATCAATGGCCTGATCCAGTTGATTTTAATATGTTATTTACAATTTCATATCTGAGAGTTATAGAAAAAACTCATTTGTAAGAGAAAAAATGAGATTATTAAATTGGGTTTATTTCTTTCGTTTTTTCCCCAACATGATCTTCAAAATTCAATATTGAACATTCAATATTGATCTCATGGTGGCAGTGTCTTTGAAAAAAAAAAACAAAACAAAACAAACAACTGCTCATTGACTAAACCATGTTATTTTCATTTCAGAAAATTCTCGAAATTAACACCAAGAGTGTTCCTAAGAATGACTGGTGATTATGTCTGATGATCTTTGGCTGCAGTCTTTGGAAAGGATGTGCTTTTGTTGCAATGAGCAGGATATCACGTAATATGTTGGAATGTATATCATCTCATTCATGACGGGAGACCTGTGACTTATTAGGTATGGAGTAAACATCATCTGTGGAGTAGGAACAATACAATGTTATGCATCAAAATTATGTATCATGTGTTTTATCATGCAACCGGTTCTACAAAACTCTTAAGAAGTAAACAACCTTGAATTTGAAAATGATGGGTGTTTCCTATTTATTAATAAAGTTTGCTTAATTCAAGTTTTAGTTTTCCTTATTGTCGAAAACTTCACAATTGCAAGGAAAGTTTGCGCAAATGTAACGCCAAAGTGGGCGAATTTAAGGCCCAATTGCGCAACAGTATGGCCAAATTCTGCAAATGTATGGCAAATTGGATTGTTCAAATGTTGAATGAATCGCAAAAATGTGAGTTATTACAAATAAGTTCTCGATAGGTCTTCCTGGATTATCACGAGACTTCTATTAGTAACCTATATAAAGCAATAATCGTTACAAAAACATTTACCTGAAGACCTGGCGACAGATGTTGACATGGACATCTTGGATTTAGTTGAGATAGAATACAAATCGTCTTGATCTGGAACGGATTTAAATTTGAGATATGCTTTGTAAAAAGAGGGCTCATTTCTGGATTAGATTTTTACAGTGTAATTTATGTTCACTTGGAGGAAAAAAAATGATTCGCCAAGCCAAACTGCATGGCAAAACTGTACAAATGTATGGTTAAATTAATTGCTCAAATGTCGAACCAAACTTCAAAACATGTAAAAGTCTGATTCACATGAACTATTCATAAGAACTAAAATCTCACTTATTTATGGACCATCCCAAAAGTTATATAAAGTTATAAATGTTATGAAAATATTTACCAGAAGACCTGGCGACAGAGTTTGCTATCTCGGATTTTGTTGAGATGGAATACAATACATCTTGATCTGGAAAGAAAAAGTGAATTCAATTTGAACCATAACCTGTGAAAAGAGGGGGTTTGTGCATTTCCAAAAAAAATCGACCCATGTCAGCCTGCGCAGTCTGCATAGACTGACCTTGGTTGAAACTTCGCCTTTGGTCAATTTTCTACATCGGACCACTGTACCGCATGATTTACTCGAAACAATTGCAAAGCCTTTTAAACGGGCTCACAACGGACCCAATGTTTGAAGTTTTTAATTTATTTGTCGTTCTAGTAAACTTCAAGTTTACTTCAAAACAAAACGACTTTTGGCCGAGACAATTAATGCGTCCCAATCAAGAACAGGTTGAACGAAAGTTCATTGTTCCACAAAAGACCTCAACTTAAAACCTGCTAAATGACTTCGTTAAAACAATGGTACGAGATGAGAGAAGGGTGAATCCTGACTATCTTCAGTCCTCGGAAACCTGACTATCTTCAGTCCCCGGGAACCTGACTATCTTCAGTCCCCGGGAACCTGACTATCTTCAGTCCCCGGGAACCTGACTATCTTCAGTCCTCGGGAACCTGACTATCTTCAGTTCTCGGGAACCTGACTATTTCCAGTCCTCGGAAACCTGACTATCTTCAGTCCTCGGAAACCTGACTATCTTCAGTCCTCGGAAATATGTTGTACCCTACCGACTGTGCTGCAAGGGCTCTACGGGTACTCTAGATAACGGTCAATACATTATCTCTTTTACCTGATGTTGTTTCTTTACCTATTTCCTTATTCTGATTCATTGTCTGTTTCAGATTTTGAAATGCAAGGTCCATTGCCCGGGGTCCTGAATAGGTATGGTTTTCATCTGCCAGAGTGTAGTGATCTTCAGGGGCCGTCTGTTGACCGTCTGTAATAAAAGTACAATAACTCTTTACCAATTGATAGAATGTAAAACTTGTACGTTATTAACCCAAACGACAAAATTTTAGACTGGTCCGAATTGAAAGCATTTGCAGACGACAAAATAAAAGTGACTGAAAACCTGAAATTTGTTTTGTGAAGGGTTGAAAACATTGTGGGAAAAGGAGAAAATGCTGGTTACCAGCATTTTCTCCTTTTCCCACAATGTTTTCTGAAGGTTTCTTTCTCAGGGGCGTCAAAAGTAGGGATTGTGTGGTAATGGGTTAAAGTACGAGTATTTATGTTGGTTGACGCCAAATGAAATTAGATGTAACTCATCTGGCCGGATTTAGCAATGTGAGACAAGACTAACTTGAAGAAAGTTGTGGGAAAAGAGAATGTGACGTCCAAAAGACGTTTTTGAAAGGCTTCCTGCTCAGGATCGTATGAATAGGACACTTTCAATATCAATTTCCCACTCACTTACCCACTGTAACTCCCGGGTCCATTACAATAACATTTTTAGTTCAATTCTAAATAAGGAAGATAACAATTACTAATTAAGATAAGAATTTTTCCCTCAGTCAAACAAAAATTAAATTCCTTCAAAATTTAGAAAATTCTCGATAAATAAAATTTATTGCAGAATGGCTGGTGAAAGACAAGCGCAAAATATGACTGAAATTTAAATGATTTAAAAAAAAAAATGCCCGTGTAGTGAGCTGCTGACAACAGATTGGAAAATGTATTTTCAAGGGTAGATCCGGGTGTACATCCTTATACGTCCCAGCTAACACTATGGCCTAACTTCCCTAAACCTTTTCAACACTTTACCACATAAACCCAAGTTTAACGACCCTGAGAAAGAAGGCGTTTAAAAACAATGTGGGAAAAGAAGAAAATGCTGGTAACCAGCATTTTCTTCCTTTCCCACAATGTTTTCTACCCTATCAAAGTCAAATTTTATTATACGAGCTACATCTAGGTTGTTGTCTGCAAATACTTTCAATATAGACAAGTCAATTTTTTTCGTCGTTTGGAAAAGATTTAAAGAGTTCTTACATCCTGTTCCTGCCATCTGGGTATTTGACAGTGGTATATACATTTGATTTATCGTGTATTCTGTAGTCTCATCATTCGCATCTTCTATCGTTGTTGTATTCATTGTAGTGCCTTGGCCTGTAATACACCAAACAATGTGTTCTTATCAATGAGCAAAGTCCTGTGCCAAGGACGTTGAGTTCACCTCCCAAAAGTATCGACCAAAGTTAGTCTGTGTTATACGCACAGGCTGACCGTGGTTGAAAATTTTGTTCTTGGTGATTTTCTGTATTCAAAGGGCCAGATTATCTTGATTTAATAGGTTGTCAGATAAAACAGATTTTTATAGATCTATAAGTATATGATTACTGGCTTGGTATATTGCATGACGGAGACGTATTAAACGTGGCCCTTCAGATTTTGGAGCGAAAATTTTACAAGAATACGAAAAAATCATCCTTGCACTCCCAAAGCCTTATAATTTTCATTCGTGAAACCCCAGTAGTCGAAAACCATCCGACAACATGAGAAATTAGAAATTTACTACAGCCAAGGTCGACACCGACGGGAAACACGGTCTATTTTTACATGAGCAACTCGCTCAATTACACACCGGAAATATACAGACGAAGCTTCAAACATAACGTCCGAAGACATTACGGAAAATAATTACATGTTTGATATGTTATAGAATTTCAGAGTCATTAGTCACGTGCCTGTCAGTTAACATTACCCCAGTGCTTTTTTAAATTTTTAGCGGGAAATCTAAAAATAGCTTAAGAGGCTACGTAGCCTTTTAAGGGAATACCACCAAAAATTTTTTTTTTCAATTTTATGATTCTTAATTATTGATAATTTGTATTGTTTTTTCATATAAATTTCAGTGATATGTAAATTTTTTAATTTGGTGGGATGTGAAAATTCTACATACCCACCTTTAAACCCTTTGTAGACAAAGTGCCGCTTAACTCTTTACCAAACGACAACATTGTAAGATTTGTCCAAATTGAAAGCACTTGGAGACGACAAAATAAATGCGACTCAAAATAGGGAAATTGGGGAAGAGTAGAAAACATTGTGGGAAAAGGAGAAAATGCTGGTTACCAGCATTTTCTCCTTTTCCCACAATGTTTTCAAAAGGCTTCTTTCTCAGGGTCGTTTAACGTCGGCATTGTGTGGTAAAGAGTTAAATGGATGTTGTTGGTGGATTTCTAGTCACTTGTGTCTTAACTCTTTCATATAATGACAGAATTTTACACTAATACAAATTCTAGGCATTTGCAGACTGCATTAAATGGTGCCCAAACAATAGGAACTTTTGTTGGAAGGGTTTCTTTGTTTGGCGTTTAACACTATTCATTATTTTAGTAATAAGGCGGCAACCGGTGCACACACTAAGGTGCACATATCATTGTTTTCTTTGCGTTTCTTTAACAGGCCTATGAAAATCATTCTTTCCAAGCCATGGTGTATTTTCCCATATGTGCATTGTTGAAATGATGTTACGGGGCGAGACAGCAATTAGGCGTGTCTTAATGACTACCTGCCATCGAAAGAATTTCCAACTGGAATAAAACCGGCGACCCCTAGCTTATAAGCCGTGTCAATTACTGATTGACCCACAAGGTTTGAAAAAATGGGGTTTCAGTTGATGACACAGTTGCTGGTCCCTGTACTGTAACTGTCCTTGCTGTTGTTCTTGTTGTTATTCTTGTCGTTTTTTGTGAAAAGAAACTGGTGTTGGTGCTGCTATTTTCATTGGTAGAGTTGGTGGTATTATTATGTGCATTATTGTTGTTTTGAAGTTTTCGTCCATAATGATGCTGTTGTTTTATTCTTGTTGTTGTTTCTGAATTGTTGTAAGTATTGCTATTGTCAGTGAAGCTGGTGTGGTTGGTTTTATTCTTGTTGTAGTCGATGGGGGTGGAAATTACTGATACTTGTGTAAACAGTGTTGTTGTTTGTATTGGTGGTAATGGTGTTGTAAGTGGTTCTGGAAATGGTGTTGTTATTAGTGGTGGAAAAAGCGTTGTAGTTAATGGTGGAAGTGATGGTGTCTTTTGTGGTATAAATGGTTCTGTTTTTTTCTTGACGAAGACATTGTTGATGTTTGTGGTTGGGGAGAGAGCGTTGTTGGTGGTTTTAGATATAGTTTTTGTCGGTGGTGATGAAAGATGTTGGTGGTGTGGGAAATTGTGTTTTTTTTGTGGTTGTGGAATTTTATTGTGATGGAAAAAGTTTTGTTGTTGGTGTTAGAAATGAAGTTGCTGTCCATTGTAAAGAATTTCCTACTGTTGTTGGTTGCTGTGGAGGTAGTAGTGAGGATAATGTTATTGTTGTCGTTTGCAGTGGTGGAAGGGGTATTCTTGTTATTTGTGGTGAAGAAAATCCTCCTTTTTGTTGTAGATGTGGCGGAAATATCGTTTTGTTGCTCGTGGTGGAAGAAATGGTCGTTGTTGATGGAATTTTGATCTTGTACATGTTGGTAGTGGTGTCGGAGTTTAAGTGTTGTTATTTTTTTGATTGCTGATACTGGTGTTTGTATTTCTATTGGCTGTGGGAGTATTATTGGTTTTGTTGTACTTGTAGTTGTTGGAAAATATAAACAATTTTGCATATGGAGTAATTGTTCACGATCGAAATGGTGTTGTTTGTAGTGCTGGTAGTGGATTTGATTGTGCTGCCAGCCGTTTAGGTTGTTATTGGCATGTTGCAGGCAACTCTGTGGTTTGTGGAATGCAAGTCAATGCAACAATCGGTTTTTAATATACATGTACACAGTTTGATATCTCCTAGGATGTGTAAAAACAAAAGAAATAAAATGCAACAACAGTTTATTTGTCATTCTTTTACTTCTTTGAAATGACTAAAGAATACATCGTTTTTAAATCCTATAATCTATGAAGTAGGAAATTTCACTACTAACAGCTTTTGAATTATGCAAATAATATTACCAAACCGTGTAAATTCACAGGAAAAGTTACTTTATATGTTTTAGTTTGAATAAAGCCTTTTGAAACACAGGGTATATTACAGACATTCTGATGACATTGCGAAATTTTACAAAAAAATCGAGGAGAGACAATAAGACAGACAGAGGGATGGAGGGCGGAAAGACAGAGAGAGAGAGGGAGGGAGCGAGAGAGGTTTGATATACAATGTATAATTACCATTCTGTGCGGTTTCCTCAGGTTTCCAAATAGATCCATTTTGTTCATAGCTTTCTTTTTTTCTAGCATTTCTTTTTCTAGCAAGTAAAGGAAAATGTACAAGTAAGGCCATGTCAAGTCTTAAAATAATTTGCCTTTTCACACAAGTTTACTGGCCTTTCCTAGGCAATCTTCTTCATTTGAACGACTTTTTATTTGCCGTCTGCAAATGCTTTCAATTTCAAAATTTTGGCGTTTGATAGGGTTACGCCAAAATGTACAAAGTAACTTCATACTGAAATACGATGCAGATACCAACAAATACAATACTATCATGCAAACATGGGGAGCCTCAGGCTCACAGAGTAGCAGTCAATTACTGACGAACAGCTAAAGTGTATGAGAAACATAATAAATGAAAATGTAGTTTTACTTATAAATTTAGACCCACCTATTACATACTCATATAGCAGTTAGCAAAACCATTTTCAAGCTCTGTGACATGTTTGCTTCACCGGTGCGTTGCCAAGACTCTTGCCCAAGGAGTTGGTAAGGACATCCCAGAAGGACCCAGTGTAAGTAATGAAGAAGAGTGCATACCTGACGACACAAACTGCCACTATGATGACGATAATCAAGAGTAGTAACCCGCCACCACCACCGGCCGCAACTATAAGTATGTTCGAGTCGATGCCATTATCTTTGGTCTCCAGCGCTGAAGCAAGAAGAGAACGGCATAAATGGTAAACCTCTTTTAGTTGTATCACGACACTTATAAATGCATTTATTGTCTCGGGTGTCACTTAAGTTCCGAAACGTCTTTGCAAATGGCACTCCAAATAAAAACCAAACGTTTTGAAACTGCTTCAACACTACATCAAACACATGCATAAATAATTCATGGGGTGTATTTCTCTTCCAAACCCTATGTTGTGGGTAGTCATTAGAATCGTATCGATGAGACGATTCTAATGAGTACCCATAACATGGATTTAGTGGAGAATAAATAATATCTTCAATTATGATATCAAAATTACTCTATCTGGGGCTCTGAAACTCGACACCGTTTGGCTTGGAATTAATTCATGCGCATGAACTATCCTCTCTGTCCAAGGCAATAAATGAGAAAAACAAAAAAAGAGAGTACCGTATGGTGGGGCCAACGCTCTGCAGTGGATGTTTAATCGATAAAAATTCCAGGGCGGAAAGGGAGCAGAAATGTCTCAAGAGTGTTTTGATGGTTACCTACTATAGCGGTATCGGTTCCCCTTTAAACAGCCAATAACTTGCCCAATTTTAAGTAGGCGTCTTCAGTAATAACCGATACATGAGAAAATATCATTTTTGCCCGACAACGAATATGACAACGCCGATGACATCGACGTGTTCTTTGGAAAGAGTCGATGTAGTAAAATATACTCACGTTTGATACAGTTTGATCCTGTATATCCATCGAGACAATCTGCATTGCAGTCGCCATCTTGTTTTCTACAAGATCTGTGTCCACTTTCATCAAATCCACAACCCTCACTACAAGTACTCTCACACCTCTCTCCGTAATAACCATTCTTGCAAGCACTGCAATTTCCTGTTATTATATTGCAGAAGAGTTCATTACCAGTTTCGACACAGTTTGGACTGCAGTTTTGTTCACAAAAATCTCCATAAAACCCAGCGCTACAAGATTTGCAGGTCCCGTCACGATTACATCCATTGCATGCGTCATCACACTCCCTGTCACATTTATCTCCCCACCATCCATCTTCACATCCATCTAAACAATTGCCCGTGGATATGTCACACTGTCCTGGGCTTGTACAATGTTCAGAACATGGAGTACATGTACTTTGGTCACTATAGTTACCCGGACCACATGGACAACATCCTGGTCCGAACGGAAACCAACTAGGATCAGTACAGCTGACACAGGTGTCATTAGTCTTATTTGAACATTTATGCTCATCGCATTGGCAGGTTTTCTTGTCTTGTGTATTTCCAGTGCTATATTTAGTATCAACACAGGTTAAACATGTATCTCCATCTGTACAAGTTTCACATGATTCCATACATGAATTGCTACAAGTTTGTCCATAAAAACCGTCAATACAAGAAAGACACATATTCGTAGAGTCACATGATTTACAGTTTGACTGACATCTGGTACACGCGCTTGAACTAAAAAAAATATACCCTTCAACACATTCATTACAGTTGTCTGACCATGAACACTCTGCACACCCCTCGCTACAGACTTTACATGAAGCCGCGTTTAAATAATACCCCCCTGAGCATGATGTACATGATGCCCCTGAATTATTGCATTCTCTACAGCCCGTTTGGCACTTGGAACAAGATGTTCCGGATGGATAGAAGCCTGATTCACATCTGAGACATGTTCCACTATTTTGCTCGCACTCAGAGCAGTTGGCGGTGGGACATTCAGACTCACAAACCGTTCCAAAGTACCCAGACACACACGATGTACAATTCGACACTGTGCTACACGTTGAACATCTATCTGGACACGTGGTTACACAAGAACCATTACTTTGAAAACATTCGTTATTTAAACATGTATTTGTGGGACACGGATGTTCGCAAGCAGGTCCATAATAACCATCTTTGCATCCTGACATACACGTGCCAGTGTTGTCGCAGTTGTTGGTTTTACAGTTATTGGGACAGCTACTTTCACAATGACTACCGTAGAATCCGGCCTGACAACCATCTGTACAAGGTCCGTTGATATCACATTTGTTACTGACACAGTTAACAGGACAGTTGTTTGTGCAATAATCTCCCCACTTTCCGTCTTTACATTCTGGACATTGACCTAATATATTACATATATTGGTTTTACAGTCAAGTGGGCAACTTTCAGTACACATAGTTCCCCATAACCCTTCTACACATGCGGTACATTGACTTGAATAGGAGCACTCGGTACAGTTGCTGGGACAGTTTAGACACTGACTATCTTTACGAAAGTATCCATCGTTACAAATGATACATTCATTTTCACTTCTGCACGAATAACACTCTGGTCTACAAGCAGGACAGGATCCATTAGATGCTAACCAGTAACCTTCGTCACATTGTTGACAGGATGAGACATTGTAGCAATTCTCACAGTTAATCTGACACTGTGTACATGTGTTGTCAGACAGGAAAAAATATCCTGGGTCACATCTGTAACAGCTAGTGCCATGACAATCGGCACAGTTTTCACAGGATCCATTGATCAAAACTGCAAGTAGACAAACAAGAAATCAAGAATCATCTGTACTTGTGCACATTTGGTAGACCAGTCTCAAGTTACCATCTATTCATTAGATCTTATTAACTCTTTACCAAACGACAAAATTTTTGACACAACCAAATTTAAAGATTCCGCAGACGACAAAATAAATGAAGCTCAAACGATTATTTCTATCTATGACAGGGTAGAAAACATTGTGGGAAATGGAGAAAATGCTGGTTACCAGCATTTTCTCCTTTTCCTACAATGTTTTCACAAGCCCTCTTCTTCTGGAGCGTTAAAACTCGGGATTGCGTGATAAAGGGTTAAAACAAGAAGAAGCTCAAAAGCTAACGCATTCTGTCCCGCCGAAAAAAGGGAAAAAAAAGTAATGTTACAAATGACGCATTCTGTCCCGCCGAAAAAAGGGAAAAAAAAGTAATGTTACAAATGAAACTGATATTAAATTCATATATATATCAGTTTCATTTATAATATTACCAAACAAGGGAACGGTATAAATCCAAAATCAAAATGCACGCTCTTCGCAGCCTTACCTTGTTCTATACGGACCTCAAAAACCTGTTTTCTTTGGAGGCGCTGACAAGGTCAAGGAATGTTCCTTTATTGTATAGAGTTGGAAAGTTTATTTTTGAGCGACACTTATTGACATGACGTTTTGAAACCTGTCCTTCCAAACTTTTCTTTAAAGACTTCAACAAAGATAGTTTGATATGCTTTTCAAATCGAATTGATATACGTTTTAAATAGTCCTCGAGACATTACCTTTGTCAAAGTAAACGGATGCCATTCCATTATTACTATTGCAATGTCTTACAGTGCTGAGCCAGGCAAGTACACTCTGAGAGGGGCTACTGTAGTTACGTTAAAAATGTATTTTTTGAAACAGCCTCCGTACAATACACGATGTACAATACTTCAACTTTGCCAAAGTGTGATGTGGTATCATCCTGCGAAACTTTGTTATTTACTAGGCAACAATAGGTATGTGATTAAACGTTCGGTCGTGAAGCGAGAACTCTTCCAGGAAAGACCCAACAAGAGGGCCATGATGGCCCTGTATCGCTCCACTGGTTTTTTTAAACCCTTTACCCTACAAATTGAAGTGTTCATATCCCTAAAAAAGAGGGCTTTTGAAAACAATGAACACTGTCAGGCAATACAAGCAGGTTTATTCATTGGCATAAAAGGTAAAGTTTTTGGGAAAAAAACCTTAATCATTTTCTATTATAGTTCTTAAAGGTCCTATTCTTCAAGATTTCCTGGCTGTGAAAGTAATAGAACTTCTGATCGGCTAAACCAAATGGTTTCGATTAGAGGTAATATTTCTAACAGCGAGAATTATTTTCTGCGAAGCAGTATTTGGCAGCTGCGTTTTTAGCTAGTCTATAGGGCATCCAGATTGAGCCAGACTCAATGTAAACAAAAAAACCTACAGTTGCCAAATACTTGCTCAAATAAAAAATAACTCCTGTTAGGAATCATAATTCTGTCAATGAACTGAACTTTGTCTGGAGAAGACCGGATTGGACTTGGTAACCAAAATGAACCGATGGAACTGTAACGGACTCAGTAACCGAATTTGACAATTTTTCTTCAGTCTTGTATAAACCCACTATGTTTAACATTTACAATAGCCACTCATTTCGAATGCGCTAATCTGTCAGTACTTTCAGAACTTTGATTCTTTTTTCACATTAAATCTGTGTCATTCTGGATGCCTGTAGGCTATTTTTTTTTTCAAAGTGAGATAAAAGTGAGATCTTAATATACGTGAGAATAAATTCGTCGCAGAACCCACAAGGAATTTCAAAATATTTCAAAATGTTAGTTACGTAAATGTGATCGAGATCTATATCACTGATATTTATTTGAATGAACAAGTGATACAGTTTATGTTTTGATTGCTCACATCTGTAAGGAAAACACCTGTCGTACACTTCGAATGTATACCTTTTTTGTGGAAGTCACTACTAGCCTCGGTTTCAGTCTGATCATTTCTTTTATTTTAGGACATTACTTTGTCGAAATTTGTAATAATTTCGGCGCAGATCTACATAAAGTAAATCAAGGAAACTCAATGTAAAAGAGTCAAGTCAAATGCATGTGTGTAACTGCATATAACTGCTAGTAAATGTTGGACTACTTTGACCTATCAAAATCGAACTAAAGCATCAAAAAAGAAAATAGGGAATTCAAGCTTTTACCAAAATCTTGGTATCTTCCGTGTTTTAGTGAATGATTACAAAACATCGTTTGTTCCGGTTTTTTTTTTTTAATTTCAGTCAGATATAAACATTACACATACATTAATCCACATGCAACCTTATACCAGTTTAGCTCTTTCCAAGCCATCCCGTGCTTTGACAACAATGAAAAGAGGTTTTGTAAAGACTGTAGGAAAAAGAGAAGATGGTGATAAACAACAGGTTCTCTTTTTCCAACAATGTTTTGTACTGTTTCAACTTTTATCAGAAGTAACTTTTGAACTAATTCAGTTTGTCGTCTACAGATGATGAAATAACGCTTTCAATTTGACCGCAAATGCTTAATCGATGCTTTCATAGAGACAGAGTCTAAATTTTGTCGTTTAGTAACAAATTAATTTGAAAAACATGTATATAGAAACAACAAAAAGAACTATCATAGTCGCTATTGTTCATTTACCTTACGGCATGAATCAACAAATACAGTAAATCTAAAAAACCTGTATTAAAAATCTTTACCAAACGACAAAATTTAGACTTGTCCATATTGAAAGCATTTGCAGACGACGAAAAACTCAAAAACTGAAATTTGTTTCTTTCAGGTTAGAAAACGTTGTGGGAAAAGGAGAAAATGCTGGTTACCAGCATTTTCTCCTTTTCTCACAAAGTTTTCTAACCGAGGCTTCTATCTCAGGGTCGTAAAAACCAGGGATTGTTTGGGAAAGGGTTAAACATACCTATTATACACAGCAGCGAGAGAAGTCTCAAAATCTGCGATGATCCCATGTTTATACTCTCGTTTGAAGAACCTGAAAAAGGAAGTGAAATGTGCTGACCATTCAAGCAGCATTAATATTATAATGTTATCAATCAAGTGATTCCGTATTGGCCCAGTTGAAGAACGGTTGAAGAACCTGAAAAAGGAAGTGAAACGTGCTGACCATTCAAGCAGCATTAATATTATAATGTTATTAATCAAGTGATTCCGTATTGGCCCAGTTACAGGTCCGAGGTCAGCCGTGTTGGCCCGAGGCCGAAGGCCGAGGGTCAATACGGCTGACCCCGGACCTGTAACTGGGCCAATACGAAATCACTTGATTAATGACACTTTTATTAATTATGCTTTACCAAACAATCTCTGGTTTTTACGACCCTGAAAAAGAAGCCTTCTGAAAACATTGTGAGAAAAGGAGAAAATGCTGGTAACCAGCATTTTCTCCTTTTTCCCACAATGTTTTCTACCTTGCTGGAAACAAATATCAATTTTTGGGTTACGTTTGCTTTGCCGCCTCCTTGAACGTGATTGGCTAAAAGTAAGCGCAGACGCTCACGCGACTGAACTTTTTACCAATCACGTTCAAGGATTTCTGTATTGGTCGCGGGTCATCAATATTGATACGAGGTCAACTGTATTGATCGAGGTCAGGTCGTATTGAGCCGAGGTCACGACCTGTATACTATACGAAGTCAGAAATGTGACTCGTATCGCATGGACCGGTTTCCATGTATAACTTCTATATATCCAATGGTTAATTAATAAAATAATATAATTACACAAGAAAATTAATTACTGATGTTTAAAATCATTAACTTCAGGAAAGATGTTTGTTCAGGAAGCCTCTTCCGCTTATTTTATTTTATCTCATTTCATTTATTTCGTTTCTATTATTTCATCATTTTCTAATGTATTACTTTTGATAGTTATAATGTCCATGTGTTGTTTGTCCATTATTACCGTTTGTTTGTTGTTTATTTACGTCTATCTGTCCGCATGTACTTTGTTCATGAAACTGACGTGGAATCTCATGGTTCAAGTCAAAGAATAAAACTATTGAACGATTGAACTATTAACCCTTTCCCAAACAAGCCCTTGTTTTTACGTGTCTGCAGTAGAAAGTCTTTTGAAAACACTATGGGAAAAGGAGAAATTGCTCGTAACGAGCAATTTCTACTTTTCCCACAGTGTTTTCTGCCCGTTCAGATAATTATCTGCCGTTGTTATGAAAGTTAAAATTGTCGTCTGCAAACTCTTTCAGTTTGGAAGAGTCTAAAATTTGTCGTTTGGGAAAGGGTTAAATTTCTGGCCAATACATAAATCCCGTACGCTCAGACTTAAACCTTTACCAAACGACAAAACTTTAGACTGGTCCAAGATGAAAGCACTTGCAGATGAAAAAATAAATGTAACTCAAAATTTTAAAGTTGTTTCCAGCAGGGTAGAAACATTGTGGGTAAAGGAGAAAATGCTGGTAACCAGCATTTTCTCCTTTACCCACAACGTTTTCGAAAGTCTTCTATCTCAGGGTCGTAAAAACCAGGGATTGTTTGGTAAAGGGTTAATTAACTCCATTCTACCGGAGAATTTTTCCCATACCAGACAGTTTTGTTTCGAGATCAGACTGCACATTACTCGCAGACTGATCTTTATCTACCATGTCCGCAAAACTGTTTAATGATTGTAACATCCTTGTTCAGAACAAATCGAAAGACACAGACAGACAGACAGACAGACAGACAGACTTATCAATAAAAACTTACTTTATAAACAAAACTACAAATGCTTGCAATACGCGTAAAGTGCATTCGAACATTTGCGTAAAGTGTCATCTGCACCCTAGCTAATCCGAGATGGCACTTTACGACTACGTTAGATTTTGTACAAACAAATGTAAGAATGCCCTAGTTGGCGTGCTTCAAACCGTAATCAGAAATTAGAGCGTTAGGAATCAGATCAAACGACCCACCCAACCCTGGTATCTCGCTCATTGTATTAGTGTTTTAGCTAACTAGCTCACACAGACAAAAAGACAGACAGACAGACAGATAAGACTAATCAGTAAAGACTTACTTATAACCTTTCTTTACGTAAGACGAACAAATTTTAAACAGGTGATAACGCAGTCGAGGAAAAAAACACAGTCAACTTTAATTACAGTATCAATTTCCCCAAAACATCACAAAGTATTATACCCTTTGAGTTTGTCTGCGCCATATATCAGGACTCGACATCTGTACAATTTATACAATACGTATGATCTCTTAAACTCAAAGATTTTTACCTTACAACTTTGAATAAACAAGTGGAAAGTAAATGTCCATTATTTGTGCAGTCTGATTTTGATCTATGACGTCTCCAGTTTAACTCTTTACCAAACGACAAAATTTTAGACTGGTCCAAATTGAAAGCATTTGCAGACGACAAAATAAACGTTAACTCAAAAATTGAAATTTGTTTCTAGCAGAGTAGAAAACATTGTGGGAAATGGAGAAAATGCTGGTTACCAGCATTTTCTCCTTTTCCCACAATGTTTTCTAAAGCTTCCTCCATCAGGGGTGTTAAAAGTCATCATTGTGTGGTAAAGGGTTAACCCCTAATTTTCACATAGGTCGATGAAAAGAGTTTTAAACGCGTAAAAAAAGTAAACAGACATTTTAGATCAAGAAGTCAGTTCGAGATGAAAAACAAAAAAACGCGCAAACATTGCAATGTTAAACGTTATTTTATGCGAGGACATTTTATAAAAACACAAACGGTATTGATCCAAGATCAGACAGCATGATCTTGATGCACACAATCAGCAACAAAGTAGTCTAATCTTAACTTAACTTACTTACCAATACAACCGATCTGCTCAGCGACACGAAAGTAAACAGGAAGTTGAAAAACCTGTTTTGCTAGTTTGAAATAATGTGCAAAATTTTCGACGATATGTTTATTGAAAATTGTTTACTTTTGTTCCTAAATTTGAAAAGTCGACCCGGAAGTTTAATTCTTCTATATCATCACCTGTACACCTACACCATCGACTAAACTTTATTTACGTGTATTTATTTCATTTATTTGTCAAATAGTTTCGTAAAAGAACAAAATAAATATGTCTAAAATAGCCTTTTGAAAACATTGTGGGAAAAGGAGAAAATGCTGGTAACCAGCATTTTCTCCTTTTCCCACAATATTTTATAGCCTGCTGGAAACAAATATTAATGTTTGATTTACATGTATTTTGTCATCTGCAAGTGCTTTCAATTCGGATCAGTCTAAAGTTTTTTTTTTTTCATTTGGTTAAGAGTTAAAATGGTTGAATACAAGACAGTATTATCCTATTTCAAATTGAGATGTTTTACTGCTTTTGACTATTTGTTGTTGCTAAAATTTCCCTTTTCAACAATATGGAAAGAAAAGAAGAAAAAGTGACAAATGGTGAGTAGGTAAGTTTTCATTATTTTCCTTCAAACTGAACCACGAAAGAATAGCCAAACTCCTGTAGTTCGGCTGGTAGTGCTCAGAACCTTAGAACGGGGGTAGTGCAGGGGGTGGGTGGGGTGGCTGGTCACTGGTTCGATCCTCGGCTTGGCCAATTTCTTGCCGAGGTTCCACGATAGTCATTGCGAGAGAATCCATTCCTCTCTCATCGCTGACCATTGTTCCGACGATGGTTATGTGGGAAAGCAGCCAGTGGCTTGGAAAGAATATTTTTCTGGAGTACTGTTGAAGACAGACTCCAGGAAAGCATGGATAGGTGTACTGGCTTCCATGATATAATTGAAATAATGTTGAAAACGGCATCATATACTATACAATCAAATAATCAACCAATCCAAAAAAAATCCCAAGAAAATATTGATGCATAACATGAATGGCGCCGCAAATCAGTTGTTTGTGAAATAAGGCACATTATACCATTTCAAAATTGACACTAGTAAATTTATGCAAAAATCGGTGAGAAATGAACTGAGTAGTCCTAGATAATCTGTTGAATGCAACTTAAAACTTAAAAAAAAACCCCGATATTAATAAGACACAATTATAGCCATTCTTTGGCGAAATTCAACATAGTTTCGATTGGAGCTGTGTACAAAATCAGTTGTCATTCGACAACCACCACAAGAAAATAGTATTAAAACTAGGTTCTAAATTACCGAATTGATAATAAAAAACAGGGAATGAAATGATCAAGGTGGTTACGCAATTATCTAAAGTGAGTCCAAAGTGACCAACATAAAAAGTAAAGGTGGGCACGAAATGGCTCAGGTACCAAATGACCTAGTTACGAAATGACTGAGTGCGGAGTAAACAATATGGCAGCCCCATAGGTACTTTTGAAAACCAAATAAAAACATAGTGCCGCCGATCATGCGGCACCACAATAAAAATACTCATGCTCCGGTACTTTTTGCGTCGTCTATCTGGTCCAAAAGATTTTCTTTGTTGCTTTCTTTCTTTTTCACGTTATTTTTTCACATGTCGGATAAGGTACAGGGCCGAAGTAACTCGGGGGGGGGGGCAATAATTTGATCACCAACAATGACTGTGGCAGTATTTGGCCGAATATTGCTAGACAATCATTGAATATTAAGAAGATGAAATAATATTTCAGAGTAGCTTACTGACGATAAGCGGATTGAAAATTTCAAACGAAATAGTTTTAAACAAATGGAGGCCAGCCACGGAATTTTTCTTCTACTTTTGTTATCTGACAGACACCAAACAATTTATGACGTCACATTTCATTCAGCGTGATTTTCTGCTTTATTTTTTTTCTCAAAATCTCATAATTCACCACATTATTGAACAAATTTCCTTCTATTTCTGTCTCTAGTATTAGTAGGTGGGTTATTTCTCACTGCAAAACCAAACACAGTGTCAAAATAGGGACAAGCCGATCCTGAAAATTTGGCCCCCCCAATCCAAAATTGCTTCCTACGGGCCTGAGGTAGGCTTAAATAAGATACGCGAAAAGGGACTCTCTAGGAATTCTGTACATCAAATTAGATAAAAACAGATAAACGATAGCGCAGATCAATTTAAGTTAAAAAATGGTTGTAAACATGATAGAACCACCACTTTTCATACAAAAATATCATAAAAGCGGTAAGTGTCGACCCTGGTCAGCCTGTGCAATTTGCGCAGTCTCACTGGAGTTGACACTTTCCGCCTTTCCCAGATGATCCCTTTTTGTGAAGAGTCATATAATTATAAGCAATCAGATCTTAATTTACAATTTACTAAAACAAATGAAAATCATCTTTTGGCTCTCTTATGACCTTTAACACACAACCCCGTGTTTTAACGATCCTGAAGGTGAAAGGTTTTGAAAACACTGCAGGAAAAGGAGAAAATGCTGGGAATCAGCATTTTCTCTTTTTCCCATAATATTTATCTATCCCATCTAGGACAAACCATCATTTGAGCTACATTCAATGTTTTATCTGCAAATGCTTTCAATTTGGACAAATCGTTAATTCTATAGTTTGGTAAGATTTCTAAACATCTGTGACCCATCACGCAAAAAGGAGACTTCTGGGAACTGCGAAAAGTGTCAGCTCTGGTCAGACTGCGCCAACTGCGCAGTCTGACCAGGGTTGACACCTTTCGCTGTTATATTTTCTGTATGGAAAGTGGTCATTCTACCTTGTTATACAATCATTTTGAACTATTAACTTAAATTGACCTTCACTATTGTTGATCTAATTGGTGTGCAGAATTCCTAGATGGTCCGTCTTCGGCGGGCAAGTCATATATTTAATATCAAGGGGAACTAAACCAAATTTAACCCATTTCTCGGAATCAAACCAACGACCCACCCCTTAGTGGACTCAGATCCTGAACGTTATTGACGGGGCCTCCTAGTTCGTCTTTATGTTCTAAAATAGTGTTCAAAAATCATGGTACACTATAGTACACTATAACCAAAAATATTTTCATATCAATAAATAAACAAAACAAAATATTACCTTGGTCAACTGTCAGGATGTTCTCTTCTCTAAATGATGGAAAATTGATAAGTTTCTGTGTCTTGCTTCATACAGTATATATAATATTTGAAACACAAAGACTCAACTGGAATGTAAAGGATATCCGTATAAGAAAGACCTAAACACGAGGTTCACGTAACGCCATGAGCGCGAAGCGCCCGATGTATTTTGTGAAGCTCGTGCCCAGGCTTTTTCTTATACAGAAAGGCCAATGTCCGAGATCGATATCCGACTTGTAAACACGCCGGTGTAACGTTGTAAAGTGACCCCCATAGAATAATGACCCCCCGGTCATTATTTTATATAGAATATCGACTCCCCGGTCATAATATTATGACCGGGGGGTCATAGTATTATGACCTCCCCACACGTAGAAAAGTGACCCCTCACGTAGAATTGTGACCCCCTATAGAATAACGACCCCCCCACATACACACTCAAACTCTTACTCTAACCCTAACCCAACTAAGGTACACTTACAACATAATTATCTCCACCGATAGGCATCGGAGGTGTAATGGCACCCGTCCGTACATGCTTCCGTCCGTACGTACAGAATTTTTTGACCGCAACTCTCCATTCATTATTGGGCGGAACCGATTCAAACTGGCTGGTTAGGCGCTTCCACCGCATCTGTATGGGTTCTGATTCGTCAGTACAGTACAGTATTTTCAGGGATTAAGAACTACTACCGATGCCTATTTGTGTGGAAAGAACAAATGCTTAAGGTTTCCGACCGAGAATCACTTGCCCCTCACCGTTGTGAGTTCGAGGCCTACCAGGGTTGTGTATGGGTGTCTGGCATACACACTGTCCTACTTGGCGGTTGCATATTAGAGTGATTCTGTTGACATTTAGTCACTTTGGCGAGATAGTTATCTAGGTTTCTATAATGACACTCAGATTTGGTGTTAAATAAACAAGTACCCGACAATTTGCTTTACAACAGAACGATTTCTGCTACTTTTACAATGCGCTATACGAGTCAAAATGGTTCCAATAGCTAGGGTCCATTCAGTCGCCTCATAGTATAGTATACACGCAATACTGTGCGGTGGTTGCAGTTTTATTTCTTTGATGTTAAAGGGAACCGTTCAACCACAATGGACACTTCAATATGCAGCGCTCGATAATCGATAATACGGCTGTTTCGACTGACAGGACGGATAAGCTGCAGTTCAGAGTTCAGAGGTGAAGTAGAAAAAAATGTTGCCTTTAAGTTGAAAACAAAATTAGTAGCATACAAAATATCGTTAAAACGAGTTATATATGTCAGCATCAGCTCCAGTAGAAACAACAACAACAACAACAACAACAAATAAACACGACAGTGATTTGAATCGATATACATGTAGAGTATGTTAAATTAGCAATAAGTTAGGTGGGGGTCAATATTTTATAGATAAAATCAGGAGGGGTCATTTTTTTATAAGGGGGGTCAGTATTTTATAGAGAGGGGTCATTATTCTATATAAAATAATGACCGGGGGGTCATTATTCTATGGGGGTCACTTTACAACGTTACACCGGTCACCATCGGTATTGAGTTGACGGCTGACCCATAATTTAAAAAAAAATTGTTTGGACCTACTTCCAGGAAAAAAGAAACGTTTTTATATTCTTTTATCGCAAACACATTTTTTTTATCCATTTATTTCTTTTGTTTTTTTTTACATTAATTTATTTATTTCTCACTTGAACATTGATGTCAAGTAAAGGTTCGAACTGATTGATTTAAGTGCATATTGTTAAAAAAAAAAAGAACAATGCTAGGAAAACGTGCTGTGTCATAGAGCACACCATCGTGGCCAACCTGACTTGTAATTGAACCCAGGAAGAACTTGTGTCAAAGACGATCAGGATCATTCGACTATGTGAGTGATAGGGTCGTTCAAATTTCATTACGTTTGAATTCCTGATGCTACCTGTCCTGAGTCGGTCCTAGATGGACAGTGTGTCTTGACGTTACCCTTGCTTTCTCTCACTAAGAAAAGAAATGATGACTTATCGCTCCAGAGTCCAAATTATTATACTGCAAAGAATTCTTTTGCGATCTGATTGGAAAATATGCCCCAAACATGTACCGGTATATCATGTACACGGGCAAAATTAATGTAAAAGTAGTTTCCCTATTCAATGGCTAGGGAACCTTCCAACTTGACCATCACAGTTGATTAAACAAGTGGTTGATATCATTAAAAGAACTTCATGGTATTAAAATATGAGTCAACTTTGAAAAGAAATGGCTTGAATAGATTGATTCTATACAGATCAGCTTTTAACAAGAAGACATAGGGATTAAATATGTATATGCACGGTAGAAAATATTTTTTGGTTATCAAAGAGGTTAAGATTTTCATCTCAAAACAAAATGGTTCGGAGTGTAAATCTTGTTATACCACTAATAAATAGGCTTAGACTAGTTCTCTGTGTATTATAAAAAGGACATTCTAAAAAGAAGTGTTGGATCGTTTTAATTGTACCCCATCTACAAAGTGGCGATTGGACTAACTTTTTTAAGTACAGGTCCTCATTGAGAGAGCTGTATCTATTGTGTAATCTAACATGACTTTTGTATGATTTGTATTTTTCTGTCGCCAAAAAAAATAAAGCCTCCCCGGACAAGGTTTGTCTACATTTCAACGGTATTTAAAAGCTGACAATGATTCAGCATTCTTTATTTCATCCGGCAGAGAATTCCAATCGTCAATTGACAAAAGTGAAGTGCTGTACAATCTAGTTCTACAAGCCATGTTTCTTAAATTGTTTGGCCTTCGTAGGTTACAAGAGGAAAAACTCCCAACGGTAGGTGGAACAAGAGTATCAAGATAGTTTGGAGCAAGTCCGTTCACCATTTTATAGAAAAGAATAAACTTATTTTTGCGCCGTCGTTGGCTTAGAGTTTCCCAACCAGACTCTTGATATAGATCAGCGATGGCAACTTTTTTAGAACAACGGGTAACAATTCGGGCAGCCTCATTGTGCACTTCATCAAGTTGATCTTTCAACCCTTGAGAGAAATTGTCCCATATAACATCACCATATTCAAGAATGGGTCTGATAAAAGAGAAATAAATTAGTTGAAGTGAAAGGCGATCAAGACGGGTTTTCAGAAGTCGTAAAACTCCGCTTCTTTTCCATGCCTTTTCGATAGTTTTTCCAGTGTGAAAGTCCCAAGACCCGCCGTTAGAAAGAATTATACCTAAATGTTTATGACTTGTAACAGAGGGAATTTCAGTATTTGACATAAACAGACCCAGTTGTTTAGTCATAATACGTTTATGAGATATGGCTAAGGATTCAGATTTTGTTGGATTGAACTTGACCAACCAGTTCTGCGCCCAACGAGTATTTCTACCGATATCTCTTTGTCAAATACCTTACTTATATCAAAGAATGTTGCCCTAAATTCCAATCCATCATCCAAGGCTTTACATATGTTATTGTAAAGCAATGTTACTTGATAATGGTAGAATCACCTGGCATAAAACCTGACTGGCAGGGAGTAAAGAAGTTGGTGTCCTTTAGATAGTTGTAGACATGTTTGAGTATGATTCGTTTTAAGACTTTTTAAATATTATTTGATGAAACAGGTCTGTAGTTAGAAGGAAGAGAAGGGTCGCCAGAGTTAAATATGGGACATCCATTGGATATTTTCCATGATGATGGAACAGAACTGGTAATTAGTGAGTAGTTGCACAGATCGCATAAATGTGGTGCCAGCTGACCCGCTGCTTCGACAAGAATTCTGTTATTTATACCATCAGGACAGACGCTTTGCCCATTTTAAGTGTTTTAAGAACATCCAGTACTTCAGACGGCATGACATGGATTGAATCTAAAGTTTCATGTATGACTCGGAAATGTTCATCGGGGAGGGTACTGAATGAATCATCTATACATGACTCATTAGTAAAATGTATCTGCTTTATCATGTTCGTCGGTAATCAACGAATCTTTAGAGATACCAAATAGATTTGGGGGGGGGGGAATAGATGTAGAAGGTTGTGAAGATATCATTGACTTGAGAGTTCTCCACCAATCACGCGAAGACAGGGAACCAGATTTTAGTTTTAAAGACAATTATTGTTCATAATAGTTTGATTTGCTTTGTCTAATTAAAGAGCTCACATTGTTTCTAACAGATTTGAATTCTGTCCAGTGTTTGATATTGTTTTTATAGTTCTGCTTTTCTATATAATCTTTTACAGCGACGAATTTTCTTTTTACTGGTACAGTTCATTCAGGGTGGTTGTTGTGGATTAATGTTAACCGTCTTCCAGGGAATGAACCTACTTGCGTTGTCAATAATGACGCCCCTAATTTTTTCAGCATAAGTATTAATGTTACTATCATATACAGAGCTCCAATCCAAATGAGTAAGACTAGTTTTGAGCTCATTATAATTTCCTTGATCATATTTCCAGACTGGTCGCTTGATATTTTAAACGTAGGTTTTAAAGAAATAAAACCGTCAAAACAGGACAATGATAACGTATTGTGATAACGAGACTAGGTTCCCCTTCCCCTACGCCAGTTGTTAGGATTGATTCTTTATTAGTAACGAAGATAAGATCAACAGTAGATACAGAATTTTCTGTGAAATGGGTGGGTTCGTCAATACATTGAATTATGTTAAATTCATTACATAGTGATTCAACCTTACGGAATTGGCTTTCCTTCATTACATTCAGATTAAAATCACCAGTAATAATGACATCAGTAATATCCGAATCCGTGGCACGGCCAATGGAATCCTGAATGAGTGAATTATATGCAGAGTCAGAGTTTGGTGGTCTATAGAATACACCGTATAAAATATTTCTGTTATTGCAAGACTTGATTTGTATCCAAATATACTCAAGTCTATTAGGTTCAAGATCATGTCTACGAATATATGACGAGGTATTTTTAACATATAGGATAGCACCTTCATATCTGTCACCAGTTCTATCTTTCCGCTCAGGTGGATGAAAAGATGGAAAAAATCAGATCATCTGATAAATATTCATTATGCAACCAAGTCTCAGAGAATGACAGGATATCAAAGAACGAAAACTCTGCAATCAAAGTATCGAGCTTATTCGCTATACTTTGAACTTAGTAATGTATGGTGGACAAGTGATTGGGGAGATTAAGAAAATTGTAAATATCAGATGTAATCGACACACTGCAAGAAGACTCATTGGATTGCGTACCAGGGTTCGGATGAACATCACCTGCCTGTAATATTAATAAAAGAATCACTGAAGACAAAAGTAATAAGTTGTAAAAAAAAAAGTGAAATATCAATCTGCAAAATTCAACGTTGTCCTCAAAGCGTTTGGTCATCAATAACCTTCTTTTATTGTGGTGTTCTATATGTTTTGACCGTAATCCTAACTGTTTTATATCAATTTGAAGTGAATATTACTGGAAGACAGCATTAAAAACTGGGAGAATAAAAAATAGAGTGACAGTCAAGTGGAAGTGAAGTTTTTGACGTGTTGACTGGCCACATTCATACCTGTAGAAACTACAAACATGTTACCGAACATAATAAGTATAGGAACAACATGTAGCATCACAACACGTGACTAAGTCTACAAGATATAGCTTTAGTGTAAGTCAAACCAATAAAAATTGAGAAACACTCCGCACAAGTTGGATAACGTAATAAAGATATGAAAAAGAAACAACGTAAAAAATAGAAAGAACAAGAGCTTCGCAGAGCGGCGCATATACGCCCGAAGAGGCTTGTCAGTGAAATGAGCAGCATTGACGGATGGGCCATGAATGAAGAGTAGTTATTCTCCATGATATGTGAAAAATATTAAAGGGCAATAACTAAAAAAATAAGGGTGGCAAAGTTACAAATTTTGTGATTTTGCTCTTATCCATAAGGTGTTCTATCAGTGTTTGAAGGTCCAAGATCATATCTTTTATATTTTAGAAATTATGGCCCAGACGAAAATTCAAAGTGGAAACTAACGAAGGGCAATAACTCAAAAAGAAGGATGGCAGAGTTCTGGTTCTTGTGCATTGCACTTCTTCATAATGTGTTCAATTAGTCTTTGAAGTTTCAAGATGATGGATTTTGAAGTTTGGAAGTAATGAAAATTAACAAATGGCAATAACTCAAAAAATAAAGGTGGCAGAGTTATGATTTATGTGCAGTGCACTTCTCCATAATGGGTTCTATCAGTGTATGAAGTTCCAAGATAATAGCTTTAATAGTTTGAAAGTAATGGCCTAGACAAAAATTCAAACTGAAAATTAACAAAGGACAATAACTCAAAAAATAAAGGTGGTAGAGTTATGATTCATGTGCACTGCACTTCTCCACAATGGGTTCTATCAATGTATGAAGTTCCAAGTTAATAGCTTTTATAGTTTAGAATTTATGGCCTGGACAAAAATTCAAACTGAAAATTAACAAAGGGAAGTAACTCAAAAAATAAATGTTGCAGAGTTATGGTTCATGTGCACTGCATTTCTCCATAATGTGTTCTATCAGTGTATGTAGTTTCAAGTTGATACCTTTTATAGTATGGAAGTTATGGCCTGGACAAAAAAGTTGAAAGTTGGTTTTTTTAGAAATCAAGGGCAGATAATTTGAGAACGCAAACAGCGATGCAAATTCTAAGACCCAGGTGCACAACTAGACATCATGGAGATTCATTGTGGCAAGTTTCAAATAATTCCGATGGAAACTGTAGGAGGAGTTGCACACACAAGAAATTGCTAACGGACGGACGGACGGACGGACGACCGGGGGTATAACATAATACGACCCTTCGGGCGTATAAAAACTAAAGAGTTCATAACACATGGATCTAAGAAAATCAAACTGGGTTGGTCAAAGGTAACACACAAGTACATGTGAATCAGTTATTCGTAATATTCACAGTAATGTAAAATAATTAAGGAGAACGAGATATCCAACATAATCATAGCCACCACTTTAAGGCAAAAATTATACAAGCGCACATCGTGAAAGGTAAGTATTTGTAGTTTCCAACATTTAAACTTCATAGTAAGACTCTACTTGTGAATGTTTAACTTCAGTGCAACTGTCCAAGGCCGCATTTCAACAGATGACTACATATATGCAAGTACAGGATAACTCCTTTACATAACAATAAGAAAATTACCAAATATAAAAACGTCTTGACCCGAATTATGACCTTAACCATAGAATAATGATGTTTGAAGAAAATCAAATAGAATAAAAATATATAGTTACAAAGGGACACTGAAAACTGTCGTCAAAACTCTAAAACCAGACACTTTGGCGAACAGATGAAACAAAGTGACAGACAGATATAGGATTGCAGGAAGGGACTCATAACACAATGTTTGACAATGAAATATAATATTTACCATCCAACATTTTTAAGTTAAAAACAAAAACAAATAAAAAACAGATAGACGGGCTCAAATACACTCAACCGATCGACTGACGGAGAAAGAGAGAGAGACAGTGGCAGACAGAGAGACGGACAGATGGACTGACTCAATGGACGAATACAAAGAGCAACAGTATATATACAATTAATAAACACAAAAGAATCATTAGTACTACTCTAGCTATAAGCACTGACCATACCGCTTCTAAAAACGACGTCGTTTAACATAGACTAGCGATACAAAAACACTAGTGGAAAAGGAGAAAACACTGGTCATCAGCACATTTTCCCTCTCCCACAATACATTCGAATATTGCAAGGACGAATACCCCTATTCTGCCTTCCTCCAATTGTCACCATCCAATGATTTCAATATATACAATTCAAAATTTTAACATGTTGTTAGGAAAACATACGGTAAAAGAAGTCGGAGAACCTGGGGCAATAACAATGATACTTCATTTTAAACATGCTTTTGAAATATATTAGGAATTTTAAATCCAATTAATGTAAATTCATATTGCCAAAATTCACAGAGAGAGAAAGAAGAGAAAACCTTCCGTCTCTTTCAAGCTTACATTTCACCTTTTGGCCCATGGAGTTTAAATGCAACTAAATGGGCTCTCATAATGAGGAAGAGCGATCTGAACTCAAGACATCAGTTACTGCTCTTGTCAGAAGTACAGTGCCTATCAAAGGTCAAACTGCAATTCTCTACCGTCCTAACTCGACAATGTCCAGAAATTCAACGAAAGTAGTGTACAGGTTTAACAGGGTTAATCATCAAACCACACAGCAGATCGAAGATCAGACCGCATTTGTGTGTAGTCCGATCACACCGCCGTGAAGTAACGAAGAATAAGACAAAGCACGCCTAACCTTTACCAAGCAATTCCGATTTTTTACCATCCAGAAAATAAAAGGCTTTTGATAACACTGAGAGAAAAGGAGAACATGCTAGTAACCAGAATTCTCTCTCCCCATGCTACCATAAGGAAAAATTTCGTCAAATCGTCAAATGTGCCAGATATACAGTGTAATGTGTCGTCTGCAACATGTTTGAATCTAAAAATCTAAAACGTTGTGTTTCAGTACAGACTGTAGGGTGGATTATCTAAACACTCGCATTCTTTCCTTTCAAACAGCGCATTCATGCATTTCCTTTCTACCCACAACAATGAATAATCATGTTATATATACTTTGCAAATAAGTAAGCGTACCATAATTAAAGCGAAACCTATATAAACATGTTCAGTTGACAATGCGACCAAAGCATCCTCGGATACCCCGGGGTCTCCCTATTTGCTACGCTACATCGATGTAGCGTAGCAAATAGGGAGACCCTGGGGTATCCGAGGATGCGACAAAAGGAACATCAGCTAAAAAAATGGGCAGGTCTTCCCCAACTCTCAGTGCTCATGAAGTGCATCTCTCCACATGCTTGCCATAAACAACAGCAAAGAAGGGATGGACAGTGTAGATCCACTATCAGACTGCATGGTATATGCAACCTGATCACAATCCACACTTTCCGATATGAAGTAGTTATTGTTATATTTATAACAATGACATCTCTGGACCAAAAATACCCCGGTGATAATAATCTGAATGCGACTGGATCCTTACCGAATAAAGAATGGGTCAAGTCAAACACTCATAATAAAATCTGCTACAGAAATCAAGAACTGCCTACAGAAGTCTTAAGCCGCTCAAGGTCCTGGCGTGACTCCCAAGGATGAAGTTTTAAATGCTTGTCTTTAACAATAATGCTACCATCACTGGTCCATGTACTGGTAATTAGTCTATCCCTCGCAAGTTTTCTTGTTTCTCTGAGCGCGGTTAAGTTCTTGTTCACATACACATTGTTAAAACCTTTAGATCTTAACTTGGACTTGTTTTTCAGTAGTTTCTGTCTTGCTTAATATATAACTCGTAAACTTTATAATTATGTCTCTTGGTTTAGCACTCTGTCCGCTCATTCTTCCAGGCTTGCCCAATCGATGACTGCGATCAATATCATTGATCGAAATATCAGCTTCCACTGCTGTTGCCATCTATAACACCTTCTCATCGACTGACTTGCCTTCAGTTTCAGGTATGTCAGCAAACCGGAGACAATTACGCCTACTGTACTGTTCTATCCTATCTACTTTTATCTCAAGCTCTTCAAGACGGCGCTTTAGTTGAACATTTTTATCAGAAAGTAAACTTATCTTTTCACTTAAACTGCTAGGAGCACCTTCAACATTGCGAGAGATGGTAGCTCGTTCTACAAATAGCTCCTCAAATAGAGGCTTATGTGCGCCAGATTGTCCTCACTGAGGGTGATCTCCGTTGCCGAAATATTAACTTCAGCTTCCTCTGGTATGGTAGGATCCGTTCCCTCCTTCTCACTCACGGGCTCACTCACAAGCTTCGTCTCCTTCAATTCTGTCTGATCCATTGGAGAAGATAAGGCCCGCTTCTTCTTAGGATTGTTTTTGGGAGTTGACTTATTACCGCTCATGGCCCCTATTTAAATTTGAACAATATACTAAAAATATAATTATGAGCGTGCCCCTTGGCCAATCACAGTTCGGGAAGAAGAAGTAAGGGGGTTACTGAAGCGTGCAGTGTAGCGAAAATTTACACGTAAAATGTCAAAATAATAAAAAATGCAACACAACAAGACTTTTTTCTTACAAAGTATGAGTGTGAATCAAGTCAATGCTTCATCTATAGCTCGTAATTCACAACAGATTCACCGAAAACAGCGATAAACAGACCAAAGATAAAAAAACAATGCTAATCTTCCATAACCAAAACCGGCTTGATTCTTAAACCTGATAAAAACTTTAAACGAGGAAGTTTGGTGACTACAAGTGTTGAGCTATAAGTTCCCTTTAAACCTTTCCCAAACAATCCCTGGTTTTTACGTTTCAGGAATCGGAGCCTTTTGAAAACATTGTGGGAAAAGGAGAAAATGCTGGTAACCAGCATTTTCTCCTTTTCCCACAATGTTTTATACTCTATCATATAGAAAAATCATCTTTTTAGCAACTGTTAATTTGTTATCTGCAAAATGCTTTCAATTTGGTCAGGTCCAAAATTTGCTGTTTGGGAAAGGGTTAAGAAGGACCGAATATCATAAATTCAACCATTTATGACTGCTAAAAATTCAATCCGCTGAAAATTCAATCCGCTGAAACTTAAAGAAAAATGATAATACTTTAATCCTATTGCCCTACCTATTGACAAACGGGTTGTGTAGTCTGATCTTTATCGATACCGTCCACAAGAACCCCGTCTTTCCTTAAATTCTGAGGTAAAAAACAACAAAACTCGAGCCTGGTATATGGAACGCCATAGCTGTCATATGTTGATGCACTTCGAGTTGTCGTATTCAAACAAACTTTTTTTGTGTCATGAAATGCATTATTTCGTCAACAAAAATAGTACTTTTCTCAATACATGATTTTGTTTTGTTTGAAATAAATGCTAAGTTGTCTACATCTATACTTGTTATACCTCAACACTATGTTATAATGTTAATGTATGGAACGCCATAGCTGCCATAAGTTAATGCAATTTGAAGTGTTTTGTTGGTATGAATTTTCACTTTGTAGAACCATTATTTTAATATGTCTACCTGGCATGTGGTATGCTTAATACATGACGTTATGGGGTTGAAAGCAATGTTGACTGGTAGTACCATTGTATTATTATGTCTTCATATGTTGTTGTTATGTTATGTCGATTCTTTGTGTTGTTTGGTCAGAAAAGAATGGTGACTTGTTATACAGTTGAATCATTATGTTAACACGTTATGTTATTGCGTGAATTAGCAATGCTGACTGGTCGGTAATTTGTGTTGGATGGTGAAAAAACAGTGTTGATTGGTCAAATGGTTTTATTGCTCTATCTACATGACATTTTACTCACTGGTCGACTATTTGTTTGTTGAGTTATAAGATTGAGTTGTTGTGTCTGCATGCTGTGTTGTTGTGTTACCAAACAATTTTGGGTTCTCTAATGGTTGAATTACTGTGTTCACATAGCTTTTTATTGTGTTCATTTGACTGATAGTGTTGTGTGGTCAAACAACAAAGTTAAATTATCAACAAGATGTATTATTACGTCTACGCGCCATGTTATTGTGTTCACTGTACAAGTTGACTGGTGGACTGTCTGTTTTGATTTGTTTAAAGCAACTCTGGGTTGTGGAATAGTTGTACTTATATGTCTAAAAGCATGTCATCGTGTTAATAGGATATAATTATAATAACGTCGCATGCAGGCATACTAGCTTAGTTTTGTGACACAAAAACACAACTAGTGACCAATCAATGTGTCACGTGAACAAAACAACGTAGTACTTAGACATAATACCTTTATTTCTCAACCAAACAACATGAAGATCAATCAGTCAACTTAGTGTACTAAAGCAATAACACGACTTGTAGACATAATAACACAACTGTTTAACAAGCTTGCTCTGTTTTTAAATCCAACAAAAATAAGAATCGACCAACCAACATGTCCAATGTAAACAGTAATGAAGGACAAAGACATAATAACTTGTATTTGAACACGACAACACAAACAGTCCACCATACAGCCTTTCCAAAGGACACAATAACATGTCCAGTAGAATTGGTGACATGACCATTTGACCACTTAACTTTGTTTTTTAAGCCAACAACACAGAGGGTCGACCAGGCAACACATCAAATGAACACAACAAAATGTCATGTAGATATAGCAATAAAACCATTTGACCAACCGACACTGTTTTTTCACCATCCAACACAAATTACCGACCAGTCAGCATTGCTAATTCACGCAATAACATAACGTGTTAACATAATGATTCTTTTTTTTTTTTTTTTTTAGCTTTATTTACCACGTCAATAGGTATGCGGGGGTCGTGGTCATCCCCCAGCATACCTTACATAATCTTTTAATATAATAATGAAGAAATGAAGAAAGAAAAAAACATTTTCCTATAAAAACATACAAATATATATATATATATCTATATATGAGACATTCTCCGGCAAAAAGGTGCCTAATGCTCCTCTGTCGCGCCAAGCAAGCTATCATATACTTTTGAATCTACAACAGCCTTTTTTTCTCGAAATCAACTCAATTACGAGGTAGAATAGTCCTTTGACATACAGAAAACTAGGCTTTAGCGAAATGTTTCGGTCCAGGTTAGTCTGCGCAGAGTGCGCAGGCCAACCTGGGTCGATACCTTCGCGCAGATGTATTAAGCACCCCTCTCACGGAGCACATCTCATATATATTCATCTCTTCAAAAAGGTAACATTATCGGAAAGATTAAATAATTTCAGGCTAATATCTGTGGCAATAAAGCGTGTGTGGGTGTGGGTGTGGGTGTGGGTGTGTGTGATGGGGTGTGGGTGTGCGTGTGTGGAAAAAACAAAAGATATAATGAAACTGATTGGTGTAAAAAAATAGCATCATTGATTGTGTGTTTAACCCATTACCACACAATCCCTTATTTTGACAACTTTGAGAAAGAAGTATTTAGAAAAACAATGTGTGGAAAAGAGAAAATGCTGTTAACCAACATTTTATCTTTTCCCACAATGCTCGCCACTCTTCACAAAACAATTTTCAAATTTTCAGTCGTTTTTATTTTGTAATTTGCGAATATTTTCGATCTGGACAAGCCTAAAATACTGTTGATTGGTAATGAGATTAAAAAAAAAACTATGCTTATTCTGAAATCGATAGTGATTATGGAAGGTGTTCTAAAATATGTTCTACAATTGTCATGTTATCGTTTCTAAGCGAAGTCGTTTTCGTATTGCTATGGATATTCACAGCGGTTGTAAGAAAATTCTTCATACCAATAAGTGACGGTTTATAAGATTTATTTCTACAAAAGTAAATATATTTTTTAACTTCTAAAAGCAAACAGTCTAACAAAAAGTTTGGTTTATATATACCCAAAAGAAAAATTCTACTATTTATTTGTAAATTGCGGTCTAAATTATTCAATATTGTTGTAATTTTATTTATCAAAGGTGTTATGTACTCACAATTATAAAACAAATGTAAAAGTGTTTCTTCATGTGTTCCACAGAAAGTACATGAATTAGTATCAGTCAAGTTCATTTTGAAAAGTAGTGCATTTGTTGGGAGGATCCTATGAACTATTCTTGTCTGGAACCATTGTGTATAAGTATCATGAGTACATTTAAAAACACTTCCGTGAACTAGATTCCAATCAATTTCTAAATCATTGTAAATTGAGTTCCATTTGACTCTACATGACGGAGTCTCTCTGTTCTCAATCAATTTGTTGTAAACATGTTTATTTATTTCTTTTTTAGTTAATATTTGAAAGAAATAACAGTTAATGCTAGGGTTATGGCATTCATTTAGAAATTTCTTTTGAATTAGTATATGATGCTTTGACAAGAAGCTCTTAACCGAGTTTAATAAACTGTAGTACCTTAAGAAATTTATTTTATTATTAGTAAGTTTATTGATTTCATTCCAAATTTTAAAATTACCATTTTCATTCAATAGGTCTTTAATATATCTTATACCTGCAGTGTACATTATTGAATCATAGACATAATTTGACTCAATTATAATATTGTCATTATAAAACAATGGCATATTAATTATATCTACCCAATTTGTAAATTTACATTTCGATATATAGGTAGTAAAAGACTGTAGGACATCAATCCAAAAATCGTTTTTAATAGTTTTCACGATTTGTTTACAATACGAAACACCTAAATTGAATAATTTTTGTGTGTCAAATATTCCATTAATAAATATGTAACAGTCACCATTGCCACTAGCTACAAGTTTCTTTAACCATTTAATTTTCATACTCATGTTATAGCTATTTACATCTACCATTTTTAGGCCCCCTTCTATGTGCTTCTTTATAAAAATGCTCTTTTTTATTTTTGCCGTGCCATCCCATACGAATTTATATAGCATATCATTTAAACTTTTCATGTATTCATTCGATGGTGACGGTAAACTAATAAACAGGTTGGTGAGTAAGGAGATTAAAATGCTTTTAACTACAGTTATTTTTCCAATAGGGGTTAATTTTCTCCTATTCCAGTAGGATATACTATTTTTAATGCTTTTTAGTTTTGGTTCAAAATTGCTTTTTATCATTTTTTTCAGATCAACATTGAAATGTATCCCAAGTAATTTAAATTGTATTTCCCCCCAAGATAGTTTCCATTTTGTTTTAATAGATCTTGAACTATATTTCATGCATCCTATCCATATTAGCTTCGTTTTATCGAAATTGACCTTCAAGCCTGAAATATGTGAAAAATTTTCAAGTAACTGTAATGTATTTTTGAGTGACTTTTCTGAACCATCTAAAAAAAGAGTCGTGTCGTCTGCAAATTGTGATATTATGTATTCTCGTTGTTTAATTTTTATTCCTGTGATACTTTTTTCATTTTTTATTTTGATGTTAAGAATTTCTGTACAAAGAATAAAAATGTATGCTGAAATTGGATCTCCTTGTCTGCAGCCCCTTTTAACCATGAAGTAATCCGATAGAAAACCATTAACTTGAACACATACTTCAGTATCATACAAAAATAACTTAATCCATTCTCGAATCATTTCACCAAAGTTAAAAAAAGATAATGTTTTTTCAATAAAGTTAAAGGATAAGGAGTCAAAAGCTTTCTCAAAATCAATTAACATTAACAATCCAGGTAATAATGATTCAACTGTATAACAAGTCACCATTCTTTTCTGACCAAACAACACAAAGAATCGACAAGTCATCATGTCTCCTTAACATAACAACAATATATGAAGACATAATAATACAATGGTACTACCAGTCAACATTGCTTTCAACCCCATAACGTCATGTATTAAGCATACCACGTGCCAGGTAGACATATTAAAATAATGGTTCTACAAAGTGAAAATTCATACCAACAAAACACTTCAAATTGCATTAACTTTTGGCAGCTATGGCGTTCCATACTGGTATGCAAGTCGATAATATACAGGGTTTAAAACATAGGGATCGCGGATTCATTTTTAAGTTGGACCAAATTATTTCCGAGGGCTGATGATACTCACTGCGACAGTACCTATTCATCTTTCACCCGTTCCGAGCCCCGGTAGCGCAGTCGGTAGCGCACAAGACTCAAGAACAGGCCGGAGTAGCTGATTCGATTCCTGGCTCGGCCAATTTCTCTTCGATGACTGATAATAGTCATTGCGACAGGATTCATTCCTCTCTCACCGCTATTCATCTTTTCGAAGCAACAAGTGGCTTGGAAAGAATATTGTGCAGAGTACTGGTAAATGAAACTCAAGGAAAGCATGGGTATGTGCACTGGCTGCCGTGTATAACTGAAATAAAAGTAAAAACGGTGTAAAACACCATACAACCAATCAATCAATCAGTCAATCAATCAGTCAATTTATCAGTCAATTAACCTTCTCTCACCGCTTAGCATTCTTTTGACGGTTTTATTGGGGAAAGCTGTGAATGGAAAAAAAATGGGTTGCAACTTAAGACCTAGGAGTTCGAAAAGAAAGTCTGGTAAAAGCATGGATAAGTGACCTTGTTACGCTGATAAAACTGAAATTATGTTAAAAAACGGCGTTTAACACGACAAACATCAAAGAAAAGTATTTATAGAAAAGGGGTCTACTGTAGTGTCATTGAGGTCGAACCAGATCGAAAGCCAAACAAAAAACCTACAGTCACCAAATCCTAAATAAGTAAGAGAAATATTAAAAGCCGAGGCCATCTTCATGTATCAAAAAGGAACTGTTGTCATTCTCGTGTCTGTCGCGGGTGTTGTAGGTCTCGTCCAGGTACGAGTTCGTCAAATCGGTATGAAAGAGAAACAACATGAAAATTAATCTAAAATTCAACTGTAGTAAGTACTGAAACGTAAAATTCAAATAAAGTTCTTTATTTTCTCATTTTCTTTTCAATTAAGGGTCAAGAAACAAGACTGTTTCATGGTGCCTCATTGTAAATTCGTGTGAGCAGTAGACATAGTCACGGGATCCAATCGGGTTGAACTTAATAAACAGAGTGTATCGGATCGAACTTTGTAACAGAATTGGATCGGATCAGTCTAAATGTCCGGATCGGAATATATATATTCAATCTTGTATGGACCAACCAAGTCATAACATTACCCAGGTCGCGTCAGTACTGTCAGTACTTTCAGTACTTTGATTCTGATATTCGTTCAACGTTATGCGTGCTAATACTTTCAGTACTTGATTCCGATATTCGTTCAACATACTGCATGCTAATGAATCATATCCTCACGGAAGTGTGCTAAAACAATGAAAGAAAAAAACCTGATTAAACTTCCTTTAGTTAAAGGACATTATTTAACCTTCCAATCGATGATTTCATCCTGTATCACCATTACTCGTGAACTGTTTATATTGTGAATTATATTCACCAGTACTTGTTCTGGCCCGTTTTCTGTTTACAGTGATAAAGTTTTCGTTACTCCCTGTACTCTCTTTGTTTTCAACGTCTATTCTAGCGCCTTCCACAGATTCAAAACGATAATGCATAAAAATTCCATTATTTGAGTCTAAATACATATATCTTTCATTTGACATAAATCCGTCGCATGGATCACTCATAGCCGTTCTGGATCTCTTTCAATACAAAGTGGACGGTTAACCAACTTAAAAAACAATCTTTTCTTCTTCCAATAGAAGACCCAACAAAATTTTCACAACCGGAACCGGAAGAACTCTTACCAAAACAGCGAATTCCATATTTGTAGGTCTTTCAGTCCTTTCAGTACTTTCAGTACTTTGATTATAATAATCGTTTGACATATTGCGTGCTAATGAATCATATCCTCGCGGAAGCGCGCTAAAACAATGAAAAAACGTGTTGATTATACTTCCAAAATTAAAGGCCTTTATTTAACCCTCCGATTGATGATTTCATCCTTTAGATACAACAAAATACTGGCCTTTAACAACACTGGGGAAAAAGGGTTTTGAAAACATTGCGAGAAAAGGAGAAAATGCTGATTACAAGCATTTTCCACATTTTCTACAATACTTCCTATCCTAACACAGGCAAATTACACATATTCAGCAATATTTACCCTTATCCTGCTAAAAAAACGAAATTGCTATTTTAACCCTTTCCCAAACAAGCCCTGGTTTTTACGTGTCTGCAGTAAAAGTCTTTTTAAAACACTGTGGGAAAAGGAGAAATTGCTCGTAACGAGCAATTTCTCCATTTCCCACAGTGTTTTCTACCCTTTTTGAGAACTTTCTGCCATTTTCTCAAAATCTAAAATTGTCGTCTGCAAACTCTTTCAGTTTGGAAGAGTCCAAAATTTGTCATTTGGGAAAGGGTTAAAGGTTTTCATTTTAGAGAGTTATCTCCTTAACGAAAAGCGTAGATCTAAAATTGTGTGCAGTCTGATCTTGATCTTTACTGTCTGCAAAGAGTCTTTGTGTCGCGCTCAGCAGCTGAAGGGTTCATTTTTTTGTCTGCAAATGGTTCCAATTTGGACCGTCTAAGATAGTTTTTTTTCTTTGTAAAGAAAGACATATTAGTGCGACAAAAATAGCCAAAGTATTCCTTTGCAAAGGCAGTTTTGACATGAATAAATGTTACAAAATAATGGATAGTGTAGGTCAAAGGTAATCCTGTACAGTAAGTCTGATCCTGATCTTCGCTGACCGCGAAAGCGTATAAGAGTTAAACTGCTGAATGAAGTTTATATAAACAAAGTTATGAGTAAAAAATGGGACAAAAGGAAGACGCCATGATGTACATGTATTTATCATCAGTGGAATTTGTGCATGCTCTTGACGTAGATAAATTTTATTATATACCTAGCAGTGAAATTCTGGAATTTCCCAGTGTAATAAATTTTGATATCATCACTAGTGACGTTATCAACTTTCACTTTCACTTCCTGCCGTAATTTGGGAACTACTTTTTTTTTTCGACTATATTTTTTTCGACTTTCAAACGCAAAATTACAAATAATGATGTTATAAGGTAAATAATAAATAGAATAATCAACTGGTTATTTTTTATATGAAAAATATCTCACTCGGACACTCGGATACGTCGTAAGGCGTTAAAAAAAACTCGTGCTACGCACTCGTTTTTTCAATGCCTAACAACGCATCCTCGTGAGATATTTTTTATATTAAAACTAACCAGTTGATTATCCTCTATCTATTACATTTTTCTTTCTTTTATTATTATTATCATTATTATTATCATTAACACATCTATGATTACTTTTTGTTATTCCTGCAGTTTCTTTTTTTTTTATGTTGTTGTTGCATGCTGTGAATATCCTTATTTTCAGTAAAGCTTTTGTCTTATTTCATGCTTTCCGGTAGGATATCGAGACATAGCAGTGAAAATATTTATCGATATTACACGGGTACGACCAGTGAAAATACCGATATTCATGTTCTTATTGCCTAGGTAAATTTTGGGTGCCTCACAACCAGATGGAAATATGACGTCATTTATCTTACATTTCTCGCGCTTGACGTAATATTGCAATGCGTTGCTATGGGGGAGGGGTACGCCACGGGGAATAACGGAAAAGAACTGTACTGGATTTTGATAAAGCTTCTCCCAGAAAGGGTTAAAAGCATGAAATAAATATAATATTTGTTTTTTTCGGTGAAAGATCAAAATTTATTTCATCTCGTGAACACCATCGATGATATTTTCACGAGTGCACAGCCTCGTGAACACCATAGGTAATAACACGCAGCCACTCGGGAAAATATTACCGATGGAGTCACTCGATGAAATAAATTTCGATCTTTCACTGAAAAAGAAACAACAAAAACTAAATATCCTCTATAGCATAGTGGGACTCTATGATGAAGAATTTTCAGACTAAATGCGACTTTCTACGATTAAAATCGTTGAAAAAAAAAGAAGCATAAGTTCACAGACAGGATAAGTGGTACTGGAATAAAAATGAAACAATTGCGTGATTCAATGAAAAGTAACTATGCCAGTAGTTGCCTATTTTCCTCCCCGTTTTACATATCGTTGAAATGTTAGACTTCTACTTCGATACATTTTTCATTAACATTTTCTGCATCCCAATGGACACTGATACCTAATAACTCAACAGTTGTACAATGTGTGTGATGACTACGACTTGCTTGGTACAATCAAATACAAAGATGCACTAAAACCTGTTTTCTCAGATCGACGCTTTCTGTATTACTTTGGGCTGCAACCTTGAACATCTCTCCAGGCAGGTACAAGGATATATTCAATCGAGAATATCAGCGTCACTCATACCGTGCCATGTTTATCTTCAACTGGATTTTATTCCTGGCTACCACTGATATTGGGGGTAAGTACTCTCTCTTTCTCTCTCTCTGGTGTTTTTGAGTGAAAGGTAAGAAAACTTTGGGGGAAAAAGAGCATTTTCATCTTTTTCGACAGAGTTTTTCAGAATGCTTTCTCAGATGGGTCGTTAAAGTTCGGTTAATGGTTATGTTTAGTCCGTTTTGTAGGTTTCAACAATGGAAGGTAGCCGACCCAACAGAACAAAAAGAAGCCAAAGGGAGGACCCCTAGTTAAACCTCTGGGGCCAGTTCCATAATGGCAGCTTAAAGTTAAACCTAGGTTAACCATTTACTCCACAGATACTCATTTCTACGTATTTCTTGTTGGAGCCTTTGGAAAACATTGTGGCAAAAGGTGAAATTGCTCGTAACGAGCAATTTCACCTTTTGTCACAATGTTTTCTATGCTATCAAAAGGTGTCATATATACATAACAAACGGCTTCATCACTGCCGTTATTTAATGTCAATCAGAGATACCATAGAAATGCCTTATGGGGTAAAGGGTTAAGCCATGGTGAACTCAAGGCTTGACTCAGATTTAACCATAAACTGCCGTTATGCAACCGGCACCTGAAGTTTTATTTTTTACCTTTGACAATAAAAAAATCAAATGGATGTAGACATTTTCAGTAAGTAACATAGATGCAAAACAATTCTAATTTAATATGAGCCATGATCAGGCAAAAGGGGGGGTTGAATGCAGTATGTTAGTTCATGTGTTTATTTTTAGAAATGTTATGGGTAAAGAAATGTCGTAATTTAAGCTGGGGGAATTACATGTATTTCCCCGTCACAGTGAATATTTTCCTCCTGCCGAAAATCTGGAACTACTTTTTTTTTTTTTAAAATGTCGGTTATCCAGTTAATTGACTTGAGATCACTAGTTTTAAAAGTGGCATTCGTTGACAAAATAATCAGAGGAAATATAATGTATAGTTTATTTCATCAGCTTGTGGTTAATGTTGGGAAATATTTGCCTCAAAAGGGAAAGGTCGCGAAATAATCAGAGGAAATATAATAAATAATTTATTGCATCAGCTTGTGGTTAATATGGGTAAATATTTGCCTCAAAAGGGAAAGTTACGCGAAAATAACTCGTGCCTTACGGCACGAGTTATTTTCGCATACCTTTCCCCTTTTCGGCAAATATTTCCCCATTTTATCGACAAGCTGATGAAATAAACTTTATCTAATGTGCCAAGCAAGTCATTAAAAAGCAAAAGTATGGGTCCATAAAAACCGCTTTAACAACAGACTGAATTATGAGGTGTTGCTCCTTGGACAGCCGGAAAATTACTGGACAAGCTGGCATTTTGTCGATACTTTTTGCAGATACATTAAACCCCCTACTCACAGAGCATTCGTTACTCATATGGCTTTCAACACGCTAAAAAAGGGACATTCCGGCCTTTGCGTAAAGTGTCGTCTCGGATCAGCCTGCGCAGTCCGCGCAGGCTAATCCGAGACGGCACTTTACGACTACATTAGATTTTATGCTACAGTAGACATGTGCAAAACAGAAAAATGACATAAAAAACGGAAAGTGCCGTCTTGGATTAGCCTGTGCGGAGTGCGCAGGCTGATCCGAGACGACACTTTACGCAGATGTCCGAATGCCCCTTTTCGCGTGTTGCAAGCCAAATATAAACTATATGACATTTTGAAAAAATAAATCGGACTGCGCAGAAAACAGTTCACAAAACACACTAAGTTGTAACCCACTGTTTGTGAGTTTTAGACACTAGCCCATTGCGTGCTTAATTTATGAATATTACACTTCATCTAATGTTGTTTTCCTGCTAAATTCCATACAGCTAGTGTGGAGAACGGCTGCAACAAATATTGTGCGGTTTGCAAAGAAATGAACTGTATACGTTGCAATCCAGGCTACGAATTTTCGAACAATACTTGTTGCCCTATGACATGTTTAAATTGTAACTTTTACGGTGAATGTATGTCTTGTGCTGATGGTTTCTATGGTAGCACTTGTAGCAGTACTTGTATGGAAAACTGTAAATCATGCTCGTCACGTGACAGGTGCATACAATGTGCAGAGAGTTGGTATGACTCGTCGATAGACTTAGAGGCTGGGTTATGTTTATGTATGTCGTTATCCTGTCGTAAGCTGATGGCGAAAAGGTACTGTGCCGGATGTCAAAACTGGTATGAGCACAAAGGAGGATGTTGTCCGTGCCCACAACATTGTAAACATCCAGGACATTGTAGCATCGCGACGGGAACTTGCTTACATGGGTGCGAAGAAGGATGGTTTGGCCCCTATTGCGACGAGGCATGCCGTATACAGCACTGTCGAACGTGTCACAGTAGAGATATTTGTAAACAATGTGAGAATGAGTACTATGGACTTGTATGTCAATTTAAATGTAGTCTTGGCTGTTTGCAAAGTTTAGAAGGACCGATTTGTGACAAAGAGACTGGACATTGTCTTCATGGCTGTAAAAACTATACATGGGGCTCTGCATGCAACCGTAATTGTGACGAGAACTGCGTTAATGGATATTGTAATGGCAGCACTGGGTTCTGTTTCGCGTGTGGCCGAACACGTCATGGACCATACTGTGAAAAAGGTACACAGAAAACATAGAGGATATTTGTCTTTTTACAGTGTAAGATCAAAATTTATTTCACCGAGTGAACATCGGTAATATTTTCAAAAGTGGTGCAGCCAAGAGTGAAAGTATTACCGATGGCGTTCACAAGATAAAATAAATTTCGATCTTTCACCGGAAAAAACCCAAATATTCTACTTATTTCATGCGTTTAACCCTTTTGTGGGGAACTTAATAAAAATCCTAGCGTACCCTCTCCGCATAGCTACGTACTATAATAATATGTCATGCTCGAGAATTGTAAGGTAAATAACGTCATATTTCCATCTGGTTGTGTGGCACGCGCAGTTTTCCTCGGTAACTAGATTGCGGGAACAACTGTTTCCGCCTTCAATTGAAGAGTTAGAGTATAATTTTTTTTTTCACTGGTTGTAACCATGAAATATTGAAAAGATATTTCACCGATATTTCTTTATAACTGAACAGAAAGCATGAACTAATATTATTTAACCATTTCATGACTAGGGAGCCCCAAAGTGGAGTGTACCACACATATTTCATTTCTGTATAACGAAACATCAATTCGATGAAGCCAAATATCACTTCGCAATAAGGAAAACCTATGTCGACAATACAAAAAAAACCCACTTTTTTTAACTAGGCATTCGATAAAAAGAACCTTGAATTCGTTTTAACGAAACAACCTCCGTTAACTTTCTTTCAAACGAAATCCAGTTTCGGTGAAACGAAACAATACTCTGATTGAGTGCGGTCGATTCATGGCGGGCGAAAACTGAAGAACGTTCCGAACATACATGTTTCATTTTTCTAAAGTAGCATTTCATTAATATATATGATAATTTCGCTTTCTCGAAATAAATTTCGTATTACCGATTTTTTTCTTTATCAAATTTGCGTTTCAAGGATATAGCAAAATAAGAAAAGAATAGACACAATACACCTTTGGTGCTCCGTATATTAATAATGTCGAATAATTCTTCAGCAGTGTAAGGGGAAGAAACGTTTGTGAACCCTCGGAAATCAATTTTGGACGAACGAGATATTTAATTCATCATCACTTGACTCTGGGCCCGAAAGTTATCGGGGTCGTATGGAAGCAGAGAGGAAATGAACAGGTAGTCGATCCCACGGGTTAATTACCTCGTTATTAAAGAAAAATTATTGCGTTTCCACTACAGGCCTATCCAATGATATGCGTTAATGTCTACTTGGATAATAAACCCTTTATTACACAATACCGAGTTTTAAAGACTGTGAAAAAGTAACCTTTGAAGACATTTTGAGGAAAGGAGAAAATGTTGGTAAGCAGCAATATTTCCTTAATTGTTGTCTTCAAATGCTCTCAGTTTAGAAAAGTCAACAATTTGTTGCCTAGCAACGCGATAGTTAGTCTTGATAACAGTATGGTTCCATCACAGGAACGAGATATTTTCTCACGTGACCGACATTTAAAGCCATTCGATTGTCCCTTCAGTGATGTCATTGGATAAGCTAGATCTAATACTTACAGAATGAAGTCTTCCACAACCCTGCATTCTAGATTGGATTCTTTGTCTTTATATACCCCCCCACAACGTAGTGGGGGGGGGGGGGGTAGGGGGGTATACTGAAATCGCCACGGCTGTCTGTCCGTCCGTCGGTCTGTCCTTCCGTCCGTGCGTCTGTCCCTAGACGCAAATTTGTCCGCAGCAACACTTTTACAGTTTTCATTTGCTGAACACGCATTTGCACGCAGGGTTCCTATGTATATGAAGTTGTGCATGTGCAATTTCCATGACCTTTCTGCGACTTGTTACGGAATATATCTCCTTGAACTTTTTCAACTTTTACTTTTGTACTAAACCATTGTGCATACTGTCACAAAGACCCGTTTTGTAACAAGCAGCTGGTAGAGGTATAATCACGTTTAGTGATAGCACTAGTTTTTTTCTATATTTACATAGTAACGCAATTTCTGATTGGGTAAACCGATGGAAAATGAAAATATAGGATCTGACATGAGTTTACCTTGAGATAAAATTTTATTGAACGAGTCTAGGGTAAAAAGGTTAAGCGAGCCTTTGGCGAGCTTAGTTACATTTTTTTCTTGACGATTCGAATAAACATTTTATCTCACACACCAACGAATGTCAGATTCTATTTATCACAATTGGAGTGCAACACGCGAAAAGGTGCATTCGGACATCTGCGTAAAGTGTCGTCCCGGATTAGCCTGCGCAGTCCGCGCAGGCTAATCTGAGACGGCACTTTACGACTACATTAGATTTTGTGCTACAGTAGACTTGTGTAAAACAGAAAATCACATAAAATCGGAAAGTGTCGTTTCGGATTAGCCTGTGCGGACGGCACAAGCTGATCAGAGACGACATTTTACGCAAATGTCCGAATGACCCTTTTCGCGTGTTGCACTCCACATGACGATATTTTACGAAATCATAGATCAGAATATGCATAACCATCTTCAGGTGCACAATCTGTAATATCCGTAAACCCATTCACTTTGATGAACAAAATGACGTCACACAATAGTGATAATAAACGTTTATGAGACAAGAAAATTCGTAATGGGTATAGATTACACTGAAAACACCGGATGTTACGTGATTAGATGACGTTACTTTGAAATTTTGAAAGAATTGGAAAAGAATGCGATTAAGAATGGTCGGTGAATTAGGGATAAACTTTATGCAAGCTATTGTGTAATCTCTTTATTTCAGAAAAGAAAGAAAGACCCTTAAGCCCGACCATGTTGACTTTGCCCGTTGTCATGACAATTACTGGACTGAGTATCTTATCTGTAGCTGCGACTGTTCTATTGGTATTGAAGGTGTGAGTATATTCAATAATCACGGTAGGAAACTTCATATTCAGAGCCAATGGCTCTGACAGTTAAATGTGTTGGTCTCCGTATCATGCCTTGCTCTAGTCTTTCAACATGTTTTCTACAAAATAGGAAGCTGTAGACTGTGTACCGTGTTGTCTGAATGATTTGTGCCGCGTGTTTACCTTAGCCGAAATAATACGTGGAGGTCCTAATTTCAGACTGATATTGCCATTAGATTAATCAGCAAATAAGAAATAGTTTTGCTGTCCATTAGCGCGAATTGTTGTCAGGAAATATTCTATTCGCGGCTGACAAGGAGTTCATAAGAATATTAACACAAAATTGATATAAATAAACAAAGGCCCCGATTATGTGGGCTGGCTCTGAAAATGTTTATCGGCTCAGAATATCTTGATGGGCACCGATGGATAAGAAATTCCTTTCAAAAACTTTGTTGTTTATCTTTGTAAATTTCGTATTAATTCTTGACAATTCTTTGTCAGCAGCGAATAAATAAAAGTTCAACACAATAGTTTTATGACAAGCTTACCCGTTTTTCGTTTGTTTTTGAGCCAATATTTTCGGAACTGGGAGACAAACATTTTATGGTCGGAGCCACTGGCACTATATAATATTTCCCACCCGTGATAATGAAACGTTATTTTCAACTGTATTTGCTCTCAACATATGACGCTTTGAGGCACTGATGAATTGAGAAGAGAGAATGCCATGGCGAGAAGTCAAAGTGAAAGTCGTTCATGGAACTGAAAAGAGATAGATCATGTTCTGCAAAAAGGCAGTTTATTCCTTCCATCTGCAAAAAAAGTATCGACCCAGGTCAGCCTATGCAGTCCGCACAGGCTTACCTGAATCGAAACATTTTGCTGTCGGTCAATTTTCTTCAAGTCCAAAATCCCTTGTTTATAATATATAGTGAATGGGTGACAGGAGTAAAACTACGGACCTTTATGATGTTTAGGAAATATCAACGAGTGTCAGTGTTCCGTGTACTATACTATCACGTCGATAATGCGACACGTGTATAAACTGAACGTGATAAATTTCCATCCACCTGTATCAATCAAACTTGTTAAATCGCTTCATCGACAGTCCTACGACCTGACTACTTACTGTACCACGGTAGCAGATTCAGTGCTGGCAATGTAAAATTAAAACTACGCTCACAACTTACGGCTTGTGATTATGCCTTGTGTGCGTCAGAATTGACAAACATTCCCTAATAATTGCATTTGTTTTCTACATATGCAAGATTTCACAAAACGGTTAAACAGTTAAATGAATTTCGGAAATACATGTACTATAATTGGCTTGCAACATGCGAAAAGGGACATTCGGACATTTGCGTAAAGTGTCGTCTCGGATCAGCCTGCGCAGTCCGCGCAGGCTGATCCGAGACGACACTTTACGACTGAATTAGATTTTGTGCTACAGTAGACATGCACAAAACAGAAAATCACATGAAAACGGAAAGTGTCGCTTCGGATTAGCATGCGCAGACTGCGCAGGTAGATCCGAAACGACTCTTTACGCAAATGTCCGAATCCACCTTTTCGCGTGTTGCAGGTTAATTATATGAGCCATGCTCTAGCAAAAGATGTTTTCAAGCATCTCCGTGAGGCATGTTATACCAACGCAACTTATCACATCAATAAATGTATGTACGAATGAAATCCATTTTGACTCAGGTTAGCCCGCGCAGACTGCACAAGCTGATCTGAAAGGATACTTTTAGCAGATCAATTTTGAAATTTTCACAAAGCATCGCTCGTATGTATACATTTATTCAGGAATGTTACTTACCACAGCGAAGATTTATTTAAGATTTATATTTAAGACATAATCTTTTTTCTTTCGTCGTTTATCGATCAATAAACCACGGTTGTGATGTGAGTTATGAGGCAAAATAAATAATCCATGAGTGGGATATCCCGAGTGGTTTATTCATTGCGCCCCATAACCCACAAAGTGGTTTATTTAACATTCTAACATGACACGCGCTTTTGGCTCTATAAACACAGTGCAAGGAAAACGTGGTAAAATCTGCGACAATCCATGTAAAGTGACGTCATCCTATATCGTGTGACGTCATTCAATGAGTGAGTTATTCAATGGAACATAATCTTCATCCGCGTTTTTACTCTAAGTTTGAACTTGTTTTCATTTCGCTAAGAATTGGCAATGTTAGAATCGAAATAATCTTCTTTCTATCGTGGTATATCGTTCAATAAACCACGTTGTGAGTTATGCGGCGCAATGAATAACCCACTCGGGCTATCGCCCTCGTGGATTATTTATTGCACCGCATAACTCACAACTGTGGTTTATTGAACGATATACCACGATAGAAAGAAGATTATTTCTTAAATAAACCAGGATGAAAAAAAAAATACTTCGATTCTACCATGATCAACTCTTAATCAAAGGAAAACAAGTTCATACTAAGAGTAAAAACGCAGATGCAGATTGTATTCCATTCTAATATGACACGTGAATTTCGCTCTATAAACACAGTGCAACGAAAGCGCGGTAAATTCTACGTTATTCTATGTAGAGTGACGCCATTCCATATAGAGTGATGTCATTTTGTATAAAGTAAGTTATTCAATGGAACATAATCTGCATCCGCGTTTTCACTCTAAGTATGAATTTGTTTTCCTTTGATTTAGAGTTGTTCATGTTGAATCGAAATAATCTTCTTTTTATTGTGGTTCATTGTTCATTCTAACATGAGACGTGAATTCGGCTCTAAGAACATAGTACAACGAAAGCATGGTAATTAAGATATAATATTCTTTCTATCGTGCTTTATCGTTCCATAAACCACAGTTGTGAGTTATGCGGTACAATAAATAATCCACGATAGAAAGAAGATTATTTCGATTCTAACATGGCCAATTCTTAATCAAAGGAAAATACATGTAAGTTCAAACTTAGAGTATAAATGCGGATGAAAAATATGTTCCATTGAATAACTCACTCATTGAATGACGTCACTCGATATAGAATGACGTCACTCTACATGGATTGTAGCAGATTTTACGTTTTCCTTGCACTGTCTTTATAGAGCAGAATTCGTGTGTCATGTTAGAATAAACGTTATTCTTTATAGAGCGACGTCATTATATGTAGAGTGACGTCATTCTGTATCTGTAAAGATGTAAGTTATTCAATGGAATATAATCATCATCCAAGATTTTACTCTTAATATGCACTTGTTTTTCTTTCATTAAGAAGTAGTCATGCTAGAATCAAAATAATCTACCTTTTATCGTGGTTCAATTTGATAGCCCTCGTGGATTATTCATTGTGCCCAATACCTACAACTGCGGTTTATTGAACGATAAACCACAATAGAAAGAAGGTAACTTCTTAAATAAACCATGTAAGGACTTCTTTTTTAAAATATCTTTTGATAGTTGCAAAGACTACCCACTGAAACTCAAACTGTAGTTTAGATGTTTCATAAAGCGACTACGATATGCAGTGTGACATTGACCTTTGAGGTCTGCAAGAGCCTTACTCTGGAAGGGGTTAATATCTCTCTCTTGTTTTACTTTCAGGAAAAATACTCGTAATCATCGGAATCCCACATTACCAACAGAAATGGCCAGTGATACTGATCAATGTGAAGGTAAGAGATTGATTGGATCGGATTTAAAATTACACGCATCAACCCATTGTCCCTCAAACAATCGGACGGTTCAGGTGCAGTCTGATTTTGAACCTGACCTGTATGCAAAACCTTTTATTTTGACCTATAGCGCTAAAATGGATACATCGTTCTTTTTATAGATATGAACCAGTCACAACCTGTACAATATGAAGAACTGCAAGCTGTACGAGATGATCAGCTGTACCAGGCTTTGGCTGTCGAGTATGAGAACCTGAAGGTACAGCCTACCCGCAAGCTGTGGGCAACAGGAAAACTGGATGCACCTTAAACCTGTATCTAACAGCATATGTTTGAAATCGTTCAGATTTAAAGCATTCAAATGCTACACATGAATGTGGTTCAGATGATGGAATTTATCAAATGGGAGGAAATATAATGGAAAAAGGAGCAAACGCTGGAAAGTATTTCCTCCTTTGTCAACAATGGGTTTAAAGACCTTTCCCGCTATGTTCCTTGGGATTGTGTGATAAAGGGATGATGTACAGACCTGGAAGACTAGAATTAGACTAAAATTAAAATCTTAATATTCCTCACAGTAATCAATGCCAGCTGGTTTAACCTCTCGTGTCTCATCAAACCTTCTGGCAAAAAACTCGGCATTTTACACATTAAAATGAAAATAATGAATGATTTTTTTTTCTTCTTCTTCTTTGTTTCCCTTATGTTCCTAGAGGTTTTTTTAAAGAGAAGTTGCATCTTTTGTGCCTCATCTAATTTTTAGCCTGCAAATGCTTTCAATATGCCCATTTGTGTGTGCGTGTGTGTGTGTGTTTATGTTGTTATTGTTGTTTGAAAAATTCAAGTGTAAAGAGAAAAGAACAGATTCTCTTTAAGAAAACTGTTACATTCCATGGACAAATATATGCACTTTTGCCAACATTGTAGACCAAGATCACTGACTCTTGTGTTCGTCGTCGTTTTGTCACTGAATTAACTTCAAGGTACGTATATCAAGGCCATTTATTTGACCGGTATACATTACTGATGACAAGGAAAAAAATGAAAAGATAGAGGTACTTTAATATGACCATTGAAAGAGTACAAAGAGAGTGTAGTCTGAGCTTGGATGTTATGCACGCTGATGACGAGTGTCGGTCTGTGTTAGGATTTTGTTAAAAACCTATGAAATAAAATCATGTAAAATGTGTCAATGTCCCTTTGTTATAATGAGAAATAATGAAAAGTAACCAAGCCATAGAATAAGGAAGACTTTCAACAAGAGGGCCATGATGGCGTTGGATCGCTCACCTGCACAATAGACGAAATTTCACTTCACGAGAATAATTCAATTTCTGACCAATTGTCAAGTCAATTGAACTAAATTGTAACCTCTAGAGTATCAAAAAGGAATTTTCTAGGTTGACCTACTGACCTACTTTATCACCAAAGATGACCGTATTTTGAACTCATCAAAAAATTGTCAATACAAAGATTCTTAGCAGTTTTCAAGTACATTGAGTAATAAATGTGGCCTCTAGAGTGCCTACAAGGTATTTCTTTAATTTGACCTTGTGACCTAGTTTATGACCCCAAGTGACCCAATTTCAAACTAATCCGATATTTTATCAAGATAAAGATTCTGAGCAATTTTGAAGTCAATTGAGCAAGAAAAGTGGCCTCTAAAGTGTCAACAAGGTATTTCTTTAATTTGACCAAGTGTATAAATTATGACCCCTGCTGACCAATTTTGAACTCATCTTAGTTTTTATCAAGATAAACATTGTGACCAACTTTTAAATCAGTTGACCAATAAACGTGACCTATATAGGGTGCCCACAAGGTATTTCTTTAATTTGACAAAGTGGGCTGGTTTATAACCACAGCTGACGCAAATTACTCATATGACATTCTATCAAGACAAACATTCTGACCAATTTCAAAGTCAATGGAGCTAAAAATGTGGCCTCTACAGTGCCCAAAAGGTATTTGTTAAATTCGACCTAGTGATCTAGTTAAACTTTATGATCCCAGGTGACCCTAATCCAAACTCATCTGAGGTTTCATCAAGAAAAATATTCTGAAAAAATTAAGGTCATTTGTGCAATAAATGTTGCCTCTAGAGTGCCCACAAGCTTTTGTTTTATTTGACCTAGTGACCTAGATTATGACCCCAGGTTACCAAATTTCAAACTACCCCAATATTTTATATAAAGAAAAATATTCTGACCAATTTTCAGGTCAAATGGGCTAGATATGTAGCCTCTATAGTGCCCCAAAGGTATTTCTTAACTTTGAACTAGAACGCCAAATAATGACCTGAGGTGACCCAATTTTGCACTCATCTTAGATTTCATCAAGAGAAATATTCTGACCAATTTTCAGATCAAATGAACATGAAATGTGGCGTCTAGAGTGCCCAAAGATATTTCTCTAATTTGACTTAATGACATAGATCATAACACTCCATGTGAGCGAATTCAAAACTCATTTTAGATTTCACCAACAGAAACATTTTTGCAAGTTTTCAAGGCAATTGAGCAAAAATTGTGGCCTCTAGAGTACGCACAAGGTATTTCTCAATTTGACCTAGTGACCTAGCCATGACCCCAGTTGACCCAAATTCAGACTCATGTGAGATTTTCTCAAGACAAATACTATGACCAATTTTCTAGTCAATTGAGCAAGAAACGTGGGCTCTAAAGAGCCTTCAAGGTATTTTGTTTAATTTGACCTAGTGACCTAGTTTATGATTCCAGATGACCTAATTTCAAAATCATCCGATATTTTAGTAATTCCGATATTCTGACCACATTTCAGGTCATTTGAGCCATAAATATGGCCGCTAGAGTGCCCAAAAGGTATTTCTTTCATTTGATCTTGTGATCTAGTTTATGATCCCAGGTGATTCAATTTTAAACTCACTGCACATGTTGTGTTCAGGTGGGCTGACAAACTTAGAACAGGATTACACCATAACAAATATCACAGTTCTACGCCTCCCAGTTTTAGAGAAGAAAAATTTTAAAGTTTTCCTTTATTGTTCCAATGTTCAAACTTGTGACCCCCAGGATGGGGCTAGTTTTGACGTCAGGGACATAATCATATGAACAAACTTGGTAGAGGTCCACTAGGAGATGCTACATACCAAATATCAAAACTCTTTGCCTTCTAGTTTCACAGAAGAAGAATTTGAAAATTTTCCTTCTCTTTTCCTACGTTCGAACTTGTGACCCCAGGGGCGGGGCCAGTTTTGACGCCAGGGATATAATATGAACAAACTTGATAGAGGTCAACTAGGAGATGCTACATGCCAAATATCAAAGCTCTGTGCCTTCTAGTTTCAGAGGAGAAGATTTTCAAATATTTTGCTTTTTTTCCCCTTTTTAACACGGCAACCAGAGTTATGGGTGGAATTCAATTCTATGAACAGCTTTGGTAGAGCTTTACCAACGGAACACCCATGCAAAGTTTCATCAAGATTGGCCCAATGGTTTAGGAGAAGAAGATGTTTAAAGAAATTGTTGACGGACGACAGACGACGGACGCCGTACAAAGGGTGATTACAATGGCTCACTTTGAGCTCGTTGTTTATAGGTCAGCTAAGAAAGGTTAGACAAAAATCTTGTTAAAAGCACTCTCTTCTTATTTTTTTTTTCTATGATTCTTTGTATTTGAAGCTAGCTTAGTTGTGTACTGTAAGGAGAGTTTTTTCCTTCCATCATATAAGGATGTCTCCTGGGCCTCTGAATACAAACTTGTGACAGATGACGTACAGAAAGCTCCTAAAGCTAACCGAAGACCCTGATGATGAATAGTGTCCAACTTTTTTAGATAGCTTTTACGTGCAGAGCCATATATAAGATTTAAAAGAGTTTTCTTATCTCCTCCCCAGTCAGAGTGAGAAAGTATTTTTAAAACATTTAAAGCTTTTTGACATTTTAGTTTCTTCAAAGTATAAATATGTGGAATGAAAGAAAGTTTTTTGTCTATGATAACTCCTAAAAACTTTGCTTGGTCTACTGTTGGAATTAGACTATTATATATTTCCAGTGATGGATCCAAGTGCAATCTATGCTCTTGGCAGAAGTGTACACAGTTTGTCTTTGTCTTGGGAAATTTAAAACGTCCATTTCTCAATTTTATCTAAATTATTTTGGAGCTTAGTTTCAATTGTTTTCATATCTTTAGACCTGTAACATATTACAAAATCATCCACATATAAAGAACACTTCACATCGTCATCTAAACATTTCACAATATTGTTAATCTTGATATTGAACAGAGTAGGTGAGAGGATATTTTCTTGAGGAACTCCCTGTTCTTGTTCATAGTTACCAGAAAAAAGATGTGTCAACCTTAACTTTGAAACATCAATTTCATAAAAAGTTTGTAATATACTTAGGTAGATTTCCCCTTGATCCAACTGTATGAATGTCTTTTAAGATGCCATGTTTCCAAGTGATGTCATAAGTTTTTTCTAGATAAAAAAAAAATACGGCAACTACATGTTGTTAGTACTGGTTGAGAAAGCCAGGAAACACATGTGCGTCACCGACCGCCATGATATTACCTTAGCAGTTAAAGCGGCGTTATACCCCAATACAAGCAACCTTGAAACTTACCCAAATTGAAACAATTTGCAGAAGACAAACAAGAACTGAACAAATTTACACTTTCCTTTCCCACGGCTTACAATTCAGAGTTTAACTTTCACGGAGAACCTCATAATGGAACATAATAATAATGTATTTCAAATTTTTGCATTGAATGGATCATGTTTAAAAGGTAAACAGCGAAAAAGTATTTCACACTTGTAGATCCCCTCTACCTCTCTCTGATGTTCATGTATTTCAGTATGGTAAGAAATACAACTGAAACAGTTTTCAAAATAATTTTGAGAATTGTCTTAATAATTTCGGAACATATTCTTTTATCAAATTTCACACTTGTTTGTAGCATTTCAAACTATTCTTACACTCATGAAAATCGTGATTTATTGTGTAACCCTTCATCCATGAGAAAGCAAATTTGTACCTGTCAATGTTTACAGAATTCTTTACACGGTACAAACATAGGATCCATAAACAAATAGTTAGAACAAACATCTCACGATTATCAATCGTAAAAATCAAGAAAAAGATTATTTGACATGAAACTAAATTGGCAGAGAAATGCTTTCAAAAGTGTCGTGGAACTGTCTTGAAACTGTCCTTTATTTTACTATTATTAATTCCGCCCGTTAATCCACTGAAAATGCTTCACGTGAAACAAAGCTTATGCCATACACTTAATTTTATTATGTATAGAATTATATTTCTGTAAGTGACCTTCGCCCCGTAGCATAATAGGTATGATACTCAACACGCTGTTCAAAAGTCCAACACAACATCGTCATTTTTGCCATTAGTGGGTGAAATATTACTTTTATCCTCATCATCCGAAACTTATTAAGTTTCTTTAAAAATTGGCTGGTACATGTACGACCTTAAAGCCCAGAAACTTGTTGATTTGCCCTTTAACTTTTAAACCAAGAGGCACATTTTATAAGTTAGAATAATTACAAAGTTATATTTCATCTCGCAAACCGGAACTTGGGACAGGAAGCAGTACAAGGCCGGAGGTATGCTTATGTCACCCTATAGATCAGTATGACAACAATGAGAGCCGCAACCAGGCGATTCAAAAAGAGTACAACATGTATTCATCCAATTTCAAACGGGTATTTGCTATCATCGAGATAAGCATTTTGACCAAGATTTCTGAGTATCGGTCTGAAAATGTGGCCTCTATCTATCTAGAGTGCTCGAAAGTGTTTTTCTGAGATATACAAATGTTGACGTTTGCATACTAATAGAAACCATCCTGATAATACGCCTTGTCCGAGATATTTAAAAAAAAAATGTAACCAAGTTTCACGAGTATTGGACTGGAAATTTGGCCTGTAGGTAATCGTTGACGACCGCACGACGGACGACAGACAACAGACAAAGCACAATCAAAACAGATCACCTTGAGAATTTGCTTGAAATGTTAAACCTGTTTACAATGACCGTTTTAATCCACCAAACAAAATACTTTTTCAAAATAAACCTAATTCTATCAAACCACTTAGATTAAGATTCAAAGATTCAAGATTCAAAGATATTTTAATCAAATATATAGGCCACCGGCCCATAATATATAAACAATTTTACCATGCAATCCCTCACAAAATATAATCTATTACCTGTAGGAGATCCTTAAATTCACAATTATTAAACTGTTTTCGTCTTTGCACTTTACCAGATTTTAGCCTTGTCCAAAAGTAAAACATCTGCAGTCGCCACTGCTCGAAACGGAGAAAATGCCATCAGCGTACATTTCCTCCATTTAACTTATTACCAAACGACAACACCCTAGGCTTGTCCAAATCAAAAGCATTTGCAGACGATAAATTAAGTGCCTGAAAATTGGAAATTTGTTTTATGAAGGGTAGAAAACAATGCAGGAAAAGGAGAAAACGCTGGTTACCAGCATTTTCTCCTTTTCCCACAACGCCCTCTAGAGGTTTCTTTCTCAGGGTCGTCAGAGTATGGATTGTGTGGTAATGGGTTAACTCTTTACCAAACGACAACGTTTCGGTGAAAACGCTGGTTACAGCGTTTTCTCCTTTGCCCACAATGCTGTCCAGAGCCTTCTTCCTCGAGGAAGGTCGTTAAAAGTTGGGATTATGTGGTAAAGGGTAACCGCAATGTTCAACTTATAATACTAGTACTGGTGAAACCCAGGAAACATGAATATGTGAACTGTCGCCGTGATATGACTGAAATAAGGTTGAAAGCGGCGTAAAACACCATTCAAACAAACAATCAAATCAACTTATAATAACTTATTGTGAGTTTCTTCCATTTCATACAATGTTCAGGTGTTATCAACTTGTTACATTAAAATAACTATTCTAACAATAGTTCACCGGCCGATGATTCAAACATCTTCAAAACACTATCTTACAAAAGAAAATGCATAAGTTCACTCTGATTAGACCCTTTAAACTTATCCGATTTGAGAATTTTAGCCTTGTCAAAATTTAAAAGCATCTGCGGTTGGCGTTTGACACTGATTGAAAAGGAGAAAATGCTCTTATTGTGCACTTTCTCCGTTTCACGCAATGCTCAGGTGCTTTCAACTTGTTACGATCTAGATGGCTATTCTAAAACAAAGACCCTTATAAATCTTATAATGCTGTCTTAATTATCCATATACAAAATATCTACGGTCAAAGGTTGACATTGGTTGAAAAGGAGAAGATGCACCCAATGTGCATCTCCTCGATTTCACACAATGTGCAGGTGTTAAAAATGTGTTGCACTCAAAATGGTTATTCTAAGACATACACTTAATTGTGCACTTTCTCCGTTTCACGCAATGCTCAGGTGCTTTCAACTTGTTACGATCTAGATGGCTATTCTAAAACAAAGACCCTTATAAATCTTATAATGCTGTCTTAATTATCCATATACAAAATATCTACGGTCAAAGGTTGACATTGGTTGAAAAGGAGAAGATGCACCCAATGTGCATCTCCTCGATTTCACACAATGTGCAGGTGTTAAAAATGTGTTGCACTCAAAATGGTTATTCTAAGACATACACTTAGAAAAAACATAAGTCCACAATAATTAAGTTTTTCTATCTTACCAAATGTGAATATTCTAGACTTGTCCAAATTCAAAAATATCTGCATGCGGAAGTTGACATTGACTGAAAAGGAGAAAATACTCATAGGGTGCAGATCCTCGATTTCAATCAATGCTCGGGTGCTATCAGCTTATTACGTTTAATATTTCTTATTCTAAGTTATAGGCCATCGGCCCATGGATCAAACCTTGCGATATAATATCTTACACAGAAAAAATGCATAAATTTACAATAATTAAACTTTTAGTTCAACACTTGTCAGATGTGAAAATTTCAGCCTTGTCTAAAACTCAACACGTCCATGTTTGGTGTTTGACATCGACTGAGAAGGAGAAAATGGTCTTAGCGTGCAATTCCTCCATCTCACGCAATGTTAGGTACTGTCAGCTTGTTACAATCCAGTCTCTTTTGTGAGTGTACAGTGCTGGAATATGTAAATAAAGAATGTGTTGTTTAAGTGATTTCGTTCCTAATTTGTAGAATTTTGTGTACGAACTTTGAAATATTAAAGAGACTGAATTGATTAGGATTTGACATAAATATAAAGAATGAATCGTATGTTTTATTCCTAGGCTCGCCTATATATATTTTCCTATAAAAATCGTATCGCTGGCAGAGAAAAAAAAATACGTGGTATTCGTCTTCAATAGCTTCGGTCTACGAGTTGAACTTCTCAATGAATCAAACATAAATGTAAAGAATATTAAGCCCTTTAAACTTCCTGTGAAAGAGTCGTGGACCATAGATCCACCAAATATTATTTTTTATCTCAACCTAAATAAGAAATCAGTCACAAATCCATTAATTTATCAAAATGATAAAATCACAGCATAAAAATTACATTTCAATTTATACTGATGGTTCGAAATAAGATAAAGTTGGTTGCACTTCAGTACACAAGCAAGAAACTGTCAAACTAAGATTAACAGATTATAGCTTTATTTTTTCAGCAGAAGCTGTAGCGTTAAACATTGCTCTCTATTCAATACAAAACAATAATAACAAGAAATTCATATTTTTTTCTGACTCAATGTCAGTTTTACAATCTTTGAAACATCCCGATAACCCAAATCCATTGATTCAACAATTTTTCAGAAAATATGTTTATTTATGTAGATCAAAGAAATAATATTCTGCTGGATACCCAGCCACATCAATATAAAAGGTAATGACGTAGCTGATCAGGAAGCAAAGGATGCTGTAAATATGAACATAGCCAACAAAGAAATTCCTTATACTGACAAAAAAACAAATAAATGAATTTATCAAGTATGAATGTCGAATTAAATGGCAACAATGTTTTAAAAACAAACTTTTAGCAATGAAGCCAGATTTTTATGATAAATATGAATTTTATTGTAACCGAAAAAATAATGTAATTTTAACAAGATGTGCGGGACACTTAAGGTTTTCACATTTGCATCTTTTAAATAATGAGAGAGCTCCACAATGTGTAAATTGTAATGAACCTTTAACTATTAAACACATTTTATTAAACTGTAAAAATTTCGACCGTATACTGTCGAAACATTTTAATGTTGATAACTTGCAAAATTTATTTCTTCATGTAAAACAGAATAACATTTTAGAATGCTTTAAAGAGATAGATTTTTATAATGAAATACAGACTTTAAAATTAACATTTTATTCTTTCATTACTAAATATTACCTTCATGCGCGCTAAATGGCCACAGCTGTCGATGCGCTATAAAACACCAATTAATAATAATAAAAATGATAATAATAATAACTGGACCAAATCGATAGCATTTGCAGACGATAATTTAGATGTTGCTAAAATGATGATTTCTCTCTTTGGTAGAGTAGAAAACTTTGGGGGAAAAAGAGAAAATGCTGATTACCAGCATTTTCTCTTTTTCCCGGTCTTTTTTCAAAAGGCTTTTTCAACAGGATCGTTAAAATTCAGAATCGTGTGGTAAAGAGTTATCTCTGCAGTCATAGAAAAAAATAAGAAGAGGATGCTCTAAACAAGATTTTTGTCTACCCCTTTTTTGCTGACCTAAGAACAACGTGCTCAAGGTGAGCCATTGCGATCGCCTTTTGTACGGCGTCCTTCATCCGTCAACAATTTCTTTAAACATCTTCTCCTCCTTAACCATTGGGTCAATCTTGATGAAACTTTGCATGTGTGTTCCGTTGGTAAAGCTCTACCAAAGCTGTTCATAGAATTGAATTCCACTCATAACTCTGGTTGCCATGTTAAAAAGGGAAAAAAGCAAAATATCTGAAAATCTTCTCCTCTGAAACCAGAAGGCGCAGAGCTTTGATATTTGGCATGTAGCATCTCCTAGTTGACCTCTATCAAGTTTGTTCATATGATGTCCCTGGGGCAAAACTGGCCCCGCCCCTTGGATCACAAGTTCGAACGTAGAAAAAGAGAAGGAAAACTTTGAAATTCTTCTTCTCTGAAACTAGAAGGCATAGAGTTTTGATATTTGGTATGTAGCATCTCCGAGTGGACCTCTACCAAGTTTGTTCATACGATTATGTCCCTGACGTCAAAACTAGCCCCATCCTTGGGGGTCACACGTTTGAACATGGGAACAATAAAGGAAAACTTTAAACTTCTTCTCTAAAATTGGGAGGCGTAGAACTTTGATATTTGTTATGAAGTAATCCTGTTCTAAGTTTATTAGCCCACCTGACCACATGTTCAGTGAGTTTAAAATTGGATCACCTGGGATCATAAACTAGGTCACAAGATCAAATGAAAGAAATACCTTCTGGGCACTCTAGCGGCCATATTTATGGCTCAAATGACCTGAAATGTGGACAGAATATCGGAATTGCTAAAATATCGGATGAGTTTGAAATTAAGTTACCTGGAATCATAAACTAGGTCACTAGGTCAAATTAAACAAATACCTTGCAGGCTCTTTAGAGCCCACATTTCTTGCTCAATTGACTAGAAAATTAGTCAGAGCATTTGTCTTCAAAAAATCTCACATGAGTCTGAATTTGGGTCAACTGGGGTCATAAGCTAGGTCACTAGGTCAAATTAAGAAATACCTTGTTTCTCTTGGTGAAGAATGTTTCTCTTGGTGAAATCTAAAATGAGTTTGGAATTCGCTCACATGGTGTGTTATAATCTAGGTCACTAAATCAAATTAAAGAAATATCTTTGGGCACTCTAGAGGCCACATTTCATGCTCATTTGATCTAAGATGAGTGCAAAATTGGGTCACCTCAGGTAATTATGTGGGTTTCCAGTTCAAAGTTAAGAAATACCATTGGGGCACTCTAGAGGCCACATTTCCAGCCCATTTGACCTGGAAATTGGTCAGAATTTTTGTTTTTTTATAAAATATTTGGGTAATTTGGAATTTGGTCATCGGTTCATAATCTAGGTCACTAGGTTAAATTAAACAAAAAGCTTGTGGGCACTCTAGAGGCCACATTTATTGCGCATATGAACTTAAATTTTGTCAGAATATTTTTCTTGATGAAACCTCAGATAAGCTTGTATTAGGGTCACCTGGGATTATTACCTAGGTCACTAGGTCGAATTAAACAAATACCTTGTGGGCACTCTAGAGGCCACATTTTTAGCCTCATTGACTTTGAAATTGGTCAGAATGTTTGTCTTGATAGAATGTCACCTGGGTCTAATCTTGGTCAACTGGGGTTATAAACCAGGCTACTAGATCAAATTAAAGAAATACCTTGTGAACACCCTTTAGGACATGTTTATTGGTCAACTAATCTAAAAGTTGGTCACAATGTTTGTCTTGATAAAATCTGAGATGAGTTCAAAATTGGTCAGCTGGGGTCATAATCTAGACACTTGGTCAAATTAATGATATACCTTATTGCCACTCTAGAGGCCACATTTCTTGCTCAATTGACTTCAAAATTGCTCAGAATCTTTATCTTGATAAAATATCGGATTAGTTTGAAATTGGGTCACTTGGGGTCATAAACTAGGTCACAAGGTCAAATTAAAGAAATACATACCTTGTGGGCACTCTAGAGGCCACATTTATCGCTCAATGTACTTGAAAACTGTCCAGAATCTTAGTCTTGACAATTTTTGATGAGTTCAAAATACGGTCATCTTTGGTGATAAAGTAGGTCAATAGGTCAACTTAGAAAATTCCTTTTGGATATCCTAGAGGTCACAATTTAGTTCAATTGACTTGACAATTGGTCAGAAATTGAATTTTTCTCGTGAAGTGAAATTTCGTCTATTGTTCAGGTGAGCGATCCAACGCCATCATGGCCCTCTTGTTGAAAGTCTTCCTTATTCTTTGGCCTGGTTACTTTTCATTATTTCACATCATAGTAAAGGGACATTGATACATTTAACATGATTTCATTTCATAGGTTTTTAACAAAATCCTAACACAGACCGACACTCTTCATCAGCGTGCATAGCATCCAAGCTCAGACTGCACTCTCTTTGTACTCTTTCAATGGTCATATTAAAGTACCTCTATCTTTTCATTTTTTTCCTTGTCATCAGTAATGTATACCGGTCAAATAAATGGCCTTGATACATGTACCTTGGAGTTAATTTAGTGACAAAACGACGACGAATAGAAGAGTCAGTGATCTTGGTCTACAATGTTGGCAAAAGTACATATATTTGTCCATGGAATGTAATGGTTGTCTTGAAGAGAATCTGTTCTTTTCTCTTTGCAATTGAATTTTTCAAACAACAACAACAACAACACACCCACACACACACACACACACACACACACACACACACACAAATGGGCACGTTGAAAGCATTTACAGGCTAAAAATTAGATGAGGCACAAAAGATGCAACTTCTCTTTAAAAAAAACCTCTAGGAACATAAGGGAAAAAAAGAAGAAGAAGAAAAAAATAATAGTCATTCATTATTTTTATTTTAATGTGTAAAATGCCGAGTTTTTTGCCAGAAGGTTTGATGAGAAACGAGAGGTTAAACCAGCTGGTATTCATTACTGTGAGGAATATTAAGATTTTAATTTTAATCTAATTCTAGTCTTCCCGGTCTGTACATCATCCCTTTACCACACAAGCCCAAGGAACATAGAGGGAAAGGTCTTTAAAACTATTGCTGAAAAAGGACGAAATGTTTTCCAGCGTTTTCTCCTTTTTCCATTATATTTTCTCCCATTTGATGAATTCCATCATCTGAACCACATTTCATTTGTAGCATTTGAATGCTTTAAATCTGAACGATTTCAAACATATGCTGTTAGATACAGGTTTAAGGTGCATCCAGTTTTCCTGTTGCCCACAGCTTGCGGGTAGGCTGTACCTTCAGGTTCTCATACTCGACAGCCAAAGCCTGGTACAGCTGATCATCTCGTACAGGTCGCAGTTCTTCATATTGTACAGGCTGTGATTGGTTCATATCTATAAAAAGAACGATGTATCCATTTTAGCGCTATAGGCCAAAATAAGCATGGCCAACTTTATCATGAAAATCAAACTCGGTAACTGCCATTTGACCGCTATGTAAGCCAATTCAATTATGAGAGTTTGATCCTTTTTGACCGTGAAATCGATCACATATGGATTGATATATTGACTGGCGATCTCTGCAAACCCTTTGCACTTATAACCCGAATTTCGCGCTTCGAGTGTAGAGGGTTTCAATTTATTGGAAAACAACTCTGCGGGATATCTGGGGTTGTAAATTACTGGGGTACCAAAACTTGTAGGATTCGTTTTCCTTTCAGGTCTTACAATTTCATCTACCCCAAATTTTACCAAAAACACGCGTTTGAAAACTTATGGTCAGCGATAGAAATGCTGGTGACAAACATTTGTTCTTTTTCAAGCAATGTTGTCATGCCTTAGTTGATACAAATTCGATGATTTGAGCCATATTTATTGTGCTGTCTACAACTGCTTTTAAATATTGGCGCAGTCATACATTGCCAGATCCTGAAGAGTTAAAAAAATATATCCGCATAAGTTTCTTATGATGGGACAAAAGCCGGGGCAGGAGCACGACAAGAACGCACGGAATGTAACAGTAGCAACATATGATTACTGCATCTTTGGAATTTTATTCCTGATTTTTTTCATCCTTATTTTAAATTCAATCTCCGATATTTTTTATTGATTTATCAACAAAAATTGTACAATAGTAAAAATACTTCGGTTGGATACATTTCTGAATAGCTACCCACAAAGTTAAGGATATTATGAACAGGTTTCTCTTGTTACAATGTTTTTGAAAACATTAATCTCCAACCTGTAGCACAGAGCTATTACATAGTCAGCAGAAGGCATTTTATGATAAGTGTTTTGTATAGCATCGTCACAAATACGTATATTGGGAAAAGTGTGGTGGTAGATCAGACCACACGGGTATCGTCTAATCTATCATAAACAAAACAACCAAATACAAATTGTACTTTTTAACCTTAATGTTCAATAGGTCAGTTCTGTTTAAACTAATTTCGTCAATTCTTTAGAAGAAGTTAGTGTGTTTTGTGAGCACAAGGTAAACAGATGTCAGCCTGCACATTGTGTTAGAAAATCAAAATTATCTTCAGTGAAGTGAGAAAGCTTATTTATTGTTCTTTAATATGGCGTCGCTTCCATTTATTTAGAAAATACAATTTTAGCCCTTTTTACAATTTTTTAAAGCAGCTATCATACTTTTTTTTCTTTTTCCCTGATCGTTCGCATTGTGCCGGAGTTCCACGGTGATGACCGAGTCTCACAGTTAGATAAGACGCCTGTCGGGTATCTTGATTGACGTTACGTAATGGTATACATTGACATACGGACCCCATGATATGTTCGTTTAGATATACAAATACCTACAATGTATCTGACTTTTGCTTAAATTTTAAGACTTGTCCAAATTGAAAGCACTTGCAGACGACAAAATAAATGTGAATCAAATAACGGAAATTTGGTATGGGAAGGGTCGAAAACAATGTAGGAAAAGGAGAAAATGCTGGTTACCAGCATTTTCTCCTTTTTCAACAATGCTTTCACAGGGTTTCTTTCTCAGGGTCGTTTAAAGTCGGGATTGTGTGATAAAGAGTTAAATGGATTTTGTTGTTGGATTTCTAGTGACTTGTGTCTTAACTCTTTCATATGATGACAGAAGTTTAAACTGATGCCAATTCCAGGCATTTGCAGACTTTAAAATGATGCCTAAACAATAGGAACTTTTGTTTTAAGGCTTTTTTTCTTGGGCGTCTAGCGCTATTTAAACACTGTTTCAGTAATATGGCGGCAACCAATGCCCATATCAATGCCTTCTTGCGTTTCTTTTACAGGCCTACGAAAACTATTCTTTCAAAGCCACTGTCTGGTTTCCCACACATGCATCGTTGAAATGTTATGAGGCGAAACAGCAATAAAGCCTGTTCAAATGCCATCGAAAGAATCTGGAACTGGAATAGAACTGAAACTGTAGGTTGAAAGCCGTGTCAATTACCGACTGATCCAAAAGGATTTAAAAAATAGGGTTTCAACTGATGACGCAGTTGCTGGTCACTGTGTTGTAACTGTTCTTGATATTGTTTTTGTTCTTGTTCTTGTTGCTTTTTATGAAAATAAATTGGTGTTGGTGTTGTTATTTTTATTGGTGGAGTTGGTGGTATTATTATGTGCATTTTCGTTGTTTTGAAGTGATGCCGTTGTTTTATTCTTGTTATTGTTTTCTGGTTGTTGGTATTGCTAATGTTAGTGAAGCTGATGTGATTGCTTTTATTGTACGATATGGGGGTGGTGGAAATAACTGATACTGGTGAAAACGGTGTTGTTGTTCATATTGGTGGTGTTGTTAGTGGTGAAAATGGCGTTATAGTTAATGGTGGAAGTGATGGTGTATTTGGAGTTAGAAACGGTTTTGTTTTTTCTTGATGGTGAAATTGTTGACATTTGTGGTTGTGGAGAGAGTACTGTTGGTAATTTTAGACGGTTTTTGTTGTTGGTGGGGAAATGTGTTGGTGGTGTAGGAAATTGCGTTGCTGTTAGTGTTTGCGGAAATATTATTGTGGTGGAAATAGTTTTGTTGTTGGTCTTGGAAATGTAGTTGCTGTCTATTGTGAAGAATTTCCTGCTGTGGAGGTAGTACAGGGTGATAATGTTGTTGTTTGTGGGCTTGGAAAGGGTGTTCTTGTTATTTGTGGTGAAGAAAAGCCTCCTTTTTGCTGTAGATGAGGCTGAATTATCGTCATTGTTGCCTGTGGTGGAGGAAACAGTCGTTATTGTTGGAATACATTTTTGATCTTATACCCCTTGGTAGTGGTGTCGTAATTTTAGTGTTGGTATTTTCTTGATTGTTGGTACATACTGTCGTTTATATTGCTATTGGCTGTGGAGATTTTATTGGTTTTGTTGTACTTGTAGTTTTTGGAAAATATTAACAATTTTGCAGATGGTGTAATCGTTCATGATGGAAATGGTGTTGTTTGTGATTGTGGTGGTAATGGATTTGATTGTGCTGCCAGCCGCTTGAGTTGTTAAGCATCGACATGTTGCAGACAACTTTCTGTGGTTTGTGGAATGCAAGTCAATGCAGTCGGATTTTAATATACACAGTATAATGTTTCCTACGATGTGTAAAAACAAAAACAACAAGAGGACCATGATGGTCCTATATCGCTCACCTGAGTTCTAAGCAATAAAGGTCTACAATGAAGAAAAATACCAAATATTGAGCTTCAAGGCCCCATGATAATGAAAACGAGAAAGGCAAACTGCCGTAATATATGCTCATCCCACAACCAGCTGTCGAGAAGGTATAATAATTGCAAACTCAATTTGACTTGAGACGTCAAAGTTCCGTTCCGGACAAGCAAGAAATGCTGTAAAAACGAAGATAAAAGTGAAATTACTCAAAATCGGTGCTAGGTAACGTTATTGTTCTTGCGCACAGTACTTAGAAATATTGCAACAAACATTCATACAAAGTCTGATGTCGTTCTGACTTAAGATGACAGTTATTTTCCGGACAAGCACTAAATGCTGTAAAAATTACAACCAAATTGAAATAACTCAAAGACAGCACAAGTTCCAATGTTTCGAACTTGTGCCACCTCGAAGCGAGACCAGTTTTGACCCCAGGGGCATCATATAAACAAACTTGGTAGAGATGTACTACTAGATGCTTCATATCAACTCTCAAAGCTCTACACATTCTAGTTTTAGAGAAGAAGAATCTTAAAGTTTTCCTTCTTTGTTCCTGTTTCAAACTTGTGACCCCTGTGGCCGGGCCAGTTTTGACCCAAGGGCCGTCGTATGGACAAACTTGGTAGAGGTCTACTAGGAGATGCTACACACAAAATATCAAAGCTCTACTTCTTCCAATTTCAGAGAAGAATAATTTTGAAAGTTGTCCTTATTTGTTCCTATGTTTCAATCTTGTGACCCCAAGAGCGGGGCCAGTTTGGATCCCAGGGGCATCATATGAGCAAGTTTCGGAGAAAAAGAATTTTAAACTTTTCCTTTCTTGCTCCCATGTGCAAATTTGCGATCCCTGCGGCGGGGCCAGTTTGGACCCCAGAGGCATCGTATGAACAAACTTGGTAGAGGTTCACTAGGAGATGTTACATACTAAATATCAAAGCATCTATGCCTTCCAGTTTTAGAGAAGAAGAATTTTAAGGTTTTCTTTCTTTGTTTCCGTGTTTCAAACTTGTGACACCCGGGGCTCGGCCGAGGGGCATCATGTTAACAAACTTAGCAGAGGTCCACTAGGCGATACTAGATATCAAAGATTTTGCTATTTTTTTCTTTTGGGTACCATGGCAACCAGAGGTATGGGTGGAATTAAATCTTTTGAACAGCTTTGGTAAAGTTTTACCAAAGGAACATACCTACCAAGTTTCACCAAGATTGGCAAAGCGGTTTAGGAGGAGAAGATGTTTAAAGAAATTGTGGACGACGCACGACGCACGTTGCATGACGGACGAAGGACATTGGGAGATCACATAAGCTCACCGATATGCACTTCGTGCACAGGTGAGCTAATAAAAAACGACAACAGTTTGTTTGTCATTTCTTGTGTGTGTGAAATGGCTAAAGAGTACATCTTTTTGAAAATTCTTTAATCAATGAAATAGAAAATTTCGTAAGGTCATCAGAATGTCTGTAATTGACTCCGCAGTTCAAAAGGCTACAACCTAAAACATATAAGGTAACTTTTCCTGTGACTTTATACTGTGTGTTAATATTATTTACAAGATTCAAAAGCTGTTAGTGACAGAAAGAAAGAGAGACAATGAGAGTAATAGAAAGAGAGACAATATGAGAGAGAGAGAGAGAGAGAGAGAGAGAGAGACAGACAGACAGACAGACAGACAGACAGACAGAAAGACAGATTTGACATATAATGTATAATTACAATTCTGTGCTGTTTCCTCAGGTTTCCAAGAGGATCCATTCTGCCCATAGTTTTCTGTCTTTGTAGCATTTCTTGTTCTGGCAAGTAAAGGAAAACGTAAAACTAAGGCGATGTCAAGTCGTAAAAGTGTGTGTTTTTGCGGGGTGTGTGTGTGTGTGTGGGTGGGTGTGTGTGTGTGTGTGTCCCAACACTAGATCTATGTAATTTAAATGTCTCTGCATCTTGATGCGCCAGTGAACGTATTTGACCGCAAAGCTATAATTACTCGAATCCTGGTGGAGGTACACAAGATAAAGCCCCATACCAAATAATACAGGTCTAGAATGTGTGGTTATAAACAAGAAGATTTTCGAAGTTTTCTCCATAAAAGGCCCTGTAAAACATGAAACCACTGAGACAGGGCTAAATTTAGTAGCCCTAGTCTTTATTATGGTTAGTAAGAAGATGACTTAGAAAGTTTTCACCTCAAAAACCCATGTAAAATTGTGACCAGTGATATGGAGAGAAACTTGACCCCTAGGCTGTAGCTTGGGCCCTCCTGGTAGAGGCTCACTAAATAAAGCTAGATGCAAAATTTGGCAGCCCTAGGCCTTATGGCTAGGTAAAAGTAGATTTTTAAAAAATTCCCAACATGAGCCAATGTAAAACTTGTGACCCCCAGGACGGGGCCAAATTTAATCCCAGGGCTTTGATTTAGGCACCTTTGGTAGACAACCACTTGATAAAGCTACATGTAAAATTTGGTAGCCCTAGGCTTTATGGCTAGGTACAAGTAGATTTAAAAAAAATCTAATTTGAGCCCATGTAAAACTTGTGACCCCCAGGACTGGGCCAAATTTAATCCCCCAGGACTGGGCCAAATTTAATCCCAGGGCTATGATTTGGGCACCTTTGGTAGATAACCACTTGATAAAGCTAGATGCAAAATTGAGTAGTACTAGGCCTTTTGGCTTGGTACGAGAAGATTTTTAAGTTTTTCCCTATATAAGCCCATATAAAACTTGTGACCCCCGGGGTAGGGCCAAATTTGACCCCTGGTCTATTATTTGTGCACTCTTGGTAGACAACCACTTAATAAATATACATGTCAAATTTGGTAGCCCTAGGCCCTATAGCTAGGTTCCAGAAAGATTTTAATGATTTCCTTATATATGCCCATATAAAACTTCTGACCCCTGGGGCGGAGCCAATTTTGACCCCAGGGCTACTATTTGAAGGTACGTGGTAGAGGTCTACTAAATAAAGCTACATGCCAAATTTGGTAGCCCAAGTTCTTATGGTTACAGAGTAGAAGATTATTAAAAACTTCCAATATTTTTCAGTTTTGTTGCCATGGCAACCAGAGTTTTTGAGGGAATAAAATTCTTTCAAGGAATTCGGGAGAGGACCACGGCAGAATCATTCCTGTGAAGTTTCATCAAATTTGGGAGGGTAGTTTCACAGAAGATATTTGAAATAAAAGTTAACGCACGCACGGACGCACGCACGAACGGACGGACGCACAACGGACACCGGGCCATGACAAAAGCCCGCTGGCCTTCGGCCAGTGGAGCTTAAAATAATCCTACAACCTGTGTCCTGCTTCACCAGCGCTAGGCTGCCCAAGAAGTTGGTAAGGACACCCCAGAAGGACCCAGTGTAAGGAATGAAGAAGATCGATTGATTGTATGATGTTTAACGCCGTTTTCAAAAATATTTTAGTTATATGGCGGCGTCCAGTGCACCTATCAATGCGTTCCTGGAGTTTCTTGTACCAGTAATTTGCACAATTTCTTTCCAAGCAACTGGCTGCTTTCTCACAAGATCATCGTCGAAACAATGGTAAGCGGTGGAAGCGGAATGAATCCTGTCGCAGTGACTATCACCAATCCTCTAAAAAAATTGGCCGAGCGAGGGGTTGTAGCCAGGGATCGAAATTTGGACCCCTTTTTCTCAAAGTCCTGCACGACTTAGCTACCGGGTCTCAGAAGAGCGCATACCTGACAACACAAACTGCCACTATGATGACGATAATCAAAAGTAGTAACCCGCCACCACCACCGGCCGCAATTATAAGTATGTTCGAGTCGATGCCATCATCTTTGGTCTCCAGTGCTGAAGCAAGAAGAGAACGGCAGAAATAGTGTTAAAACCTCTTTTAGTCGTATTACGACACGTATGTATTTATTGTCCTGGGTGTCACTTGGGCTCCGAAGCGTCTTGGCCAATAGCACCCCTATCAAAAACCAAACGTTTTGAATGGAAATCCAGCCCTGGTCTACCGTGCTTTTAGTATTATACATTGACCACTAGGACGAAGAATCCTCAAATTAAGAAAAGAAGTGGCACATTTACCCTATAGAATAATTAACATCGTTTTTCAGTTATTTGCAGCTCTAAGGTTGCTACGTGCATCCCAGTGATACTGTAGATCAAGATCAGCCTGCAAAGAACGTGCAGTCTGATCTGGAATCTGCACGGTTCGATGGAGTGAGATTTAAAAAACCAGTGAACGCTTGAAATTGCATGACTTTTCAGACAGTGTAGATTTGAGATCAGACTTTTGTTTGTCTGTAAAAACAGACACCTTACAGCGTTTCAAGCATTTGACTGCTCATAGAAAACAGATATCTGAAATGTCACCTTTTCCTCATACATTTTATAGACTACTGAAACCATATCACTACATCTACTTCAATAATCGGTATCTGCACGGTGTTCAACGCCGTTTTCAATATTATTTAAGTTATATCGCAGCGGCCAGTTCACCCATCCGGGCTTTCCTAGAAGTTTTTGACCAGTGCTCCGTACAATTTTGTATTCAAGCCACAGGCTTCTGTCCCACATAGCCATCGTAGAAACGATAACAAGCTGAGAGAGAGAAATGAATTCTATCACCAATCCTTAAAATGGAAAAAATGGCCGAGCTGGAGGTCGATTCTGCGAACACCTGTTCTCAAATCCTGCGCACTTTGAGTTACCGGGGCTAGGCACATTGATTGCAATAAAAGTTTACGAATTATATTCTTATTAAATTATTCTCTATTGAAAAATACAAACAAAGCATTATAATCAAATTTAAAGATATTGCGAAAATGCCGAACCCCCTTATTTACAATAATTTCAAATGCCTTTTTCCACTCGAGATTGTGTGGGAAAAGGCTAAAAAGGTTAAGGACAAACATTGTGTAGGGAAAGGAGAACATGCTGGTTAGAAGCATTTTCTTCTTCTAGTTCCAGTTTTCAAAAGCATTTTCATACGTTTAAGTCTTGCACTGCTATTTTTAACCTTTATGATTTTTGTGATATTTGTTGAAGACAATACCACAATGAGATCAATATTGCATTTTGAAGACAGTGTATCATATTTTATGCAAAGCCGAAGGAAATAAACCCAATTAAACTCAGTTTTTCTCAGGCAAATGAGTTTTTCGGTAGCACTCCGGTATGTAATTGAAAATGGCATGTTAAAATATACTAGGTCAGGCCATCGATCTTAAAAATACTAGCTTTTGACTGAAAATAGCTTCAGTCGCTCATAGTCTTCTATTAGCGCATTGATACAAAATTCGTCTAGAGATCGCTCGGGTCCAAAACGTTTTCGTTCAAAAACCAGTTCGTCCACTAACTTATTCATACCATGATTGCGCGCTACTCCATTTGAATGGGCATGAATATTTATAGATCGAAATAATTGATTTTAATGTTGGAAATTCATTGTAAACGGCCAAAGGTGTTTCAAAATCACTTTTCTCAGGTACAAACTTAATTTTGTTCAATAGATTTACATGGTCTCTCTCTCTACTCATCATGCATCCTGCTGTCATGGGACGTTACTCCTGACTCCTCCATATGATCAAAGGGAGACCACCAATGCACAAATAATTCTAACTTTGTTATAAGTACTCTCCCTTCAACCAAAAGAGTATTCATTTGATTTGTAGGTTGACTTTCAAGCCAGTGTTTGAATAGCTTTTCTCTTTTTCTTGCAAATATTGATTCCACACAATGGCTTCCTTGACAGTTACCATTTCAGCGTTTTCAATACTTTTCAAACGAGACAATGTATAGATCAGACTGCACAGAAGGTATAATACTTCATTAAAAGCAGGGACATAGCTACGTAGTTTGGATTGGTATGACCCACGGCGAGGGTTCTGGGGCCGCTTACGCTCCTTGCAGGTCCGCCCTGGTGGCAAAGCCCCCGGAAGCCCCTGCATTCTAGAGATTTTTCATTGTCTCAAAAGCTTTTAAATCAAAGCAAATCAGCACACCTACGCATATGTTTCCTGGCTTTTTCACATCTCTTCTGACACAACTAGTCCACTGACTACTTCCGCAGAGGTGAGAGGAGAAAATCGCCGAAAAGGTTTGTCTCAACCAGGTATCGATCTCAAAACCGCAAGGTCACGAGTTGGATACTGCAGATTCTGACCAGACTGCACATAATATACAGTCAGATCTTGGATCTGCAAGGCCAGTTATTCTAGTCAAGACACCAATGCAAATGGCCTTGCAATAGTCAGTTTTTTCCCTAAGTTTTACATATCTTCTTTTAGCTCACCTGAGCAGAACGTCGTCCGTCGTCAACAATTCTTTAAACATCAACTCCTAAACCGCAGGGCCAATTCGGACCAAACTTGGCTGGAATGTTCCTTGGGAGGTCCTCTTTGAAAAAAGTCCACAGAATTTGATTCCGTCAAAAACTGTGCTTGCCATGGCAACAAAATGGATTTTTCTAGAAAATTCTTTAAATATCTTCTCTGAAACCGCAGGTCAGATTTTGAAATAATTTCACAGAGATGCTCTTTGGGTGACCCTTTTAAAAATTGTTAGTGAAATTTTGATTCGTCAAGAAACATGGCTCTGGTGAATGGGGGCTACTTGCACCATACAGAAATAAAGAAATTCTTAAACATTCATCATCTCTCGAACGGCTTAACAGATTATGAAATAATTTCACAGAAATGTTGCTTGGGTGACCCTTTTAAAAAAGTGTTCGTGAAATTTTGATTCGTCAAGAAAGATGGCTCTAGTAAATGGGGGCTACTTGCACTATATGGAAATGAAGAAATTCTTGGAAAATCTTCTCTGAAACCTATTGTCAGATTTAAAAATAATTTCAAAGCAATGTTCCTTGAGTGACCCTTTTCAAAATTTGTTCGCGAAATTTTGATCCGTCAAGAAACATGGCTCTGGTGAATGGGGGCTACTTGCCCTATACGGACATTAAGAAATTCTTGAAAATTCTTCTTCTCTGAAACGGCTGGTCAGATTTTAAAATAATTTCACAGAAATGTTCCTTGAATGACCCTTTACAAAACTTGTTCACGAAAATTTGATAGGTCGAGAAACATGGCTCTGGTGAATGGGGGCTACTGGTACTGTACGGAAATTAAGATTTTGAAAGGACTTTTACAGGTGACCTTTTGAAAATTGCTTGGCAAAATACCGATTTTGTTTCCAGTGTTTCAATACCTCAAAAAAGAAATGGCTATGGTCCTCTCAAAAATTCAGGTGAGCGATTCATGGCCATCTTGGCCCTCTTGTTTAATCTATTCAGCGCTTCTCTCAGCAACATCTTTGTCAAGTGGGCAACTCCATATTGGTCTGATAGCAAGTTTCATTACTTTAAGTCAGTGATAATCTATTTATTGGCAAATCATTATTGACACCAAAGCCGCATCGGCAGCACCGGTAATTGCGCCCCTGATAATGTTCAGAATGCCACTTAATTCTCGACAGAATTTAATTTCAGCCGTCGAAAACTCAAAATAACTCGTTCGGCAGCGAAAATGTAAAAGGAATTTGCAGGCAAAATATCAAAGACACAAGTTATAGAAATTAACCTGTTTAGATGAATAGAAAAAAAACATGTGAGAAAGGGGAAATTACTGGTGACCAGTATTTCCTCCTTTTCCGAAAGTATTTTCATACATTCCAACGTGCAGTCTGATCGTTAATCTACACTGTCTGATAAGGAGATACCATTCCGCCAAAAGAACTTTGAAATAGCAATAATTGGGTTATTAGAATCATGTTGAAAATTTGATTTTAGTTTTTTAGCAAAGGAGTTAAACTCGACACCGTTTTGGCTTAGAATTAAGTAATGCGCATGAACTATCCTCTCTATCCAAGGCAATAAATGAGAAAAACAAAAAAAAGAGAGCACCGTGTGGCGGGGCCATTGCTCTGCAGTGCATACTTATTCGATAAAAATTGCAGGGCGGAAAGGGGACAGAAATGTCTGAATGCTATGTTGACGCTTATCTCCCAATGCGGTATCACTTCCCCTTTAAAAAGCCATTAACTAGCTCCATTTTGAAGTAGACATCTTCAGGAATGGCAGAGATATGGGAAAATATCAGATTTTGCACGACAATGAAGATATTAACGATGAAGCCGATGAAAACTACAGAGCTATCGCAATATCTCGACTTTCTCTTTGGAAACATTCGAGGTAGTAAAATATACTCACATTTGATGCAATTAGATCCTGTATATCCATCGAGACATTCTGCATTGCAGGCGCCATCTTGTTTTCTACAAGATCTGTGTCCACTTTCATCTACTCCACAACCCTCACTACAAGTACTCTCACACCTTTCTCCGTAATAGCCATTCTTGCAAGCACTGCAGTTTCCTGTTATTATATTGCAAAACAGTTCATTATCGACACAGTTTGGACTGCAGATTTGTTCACAAAAATCACCATAAAACCCAGCACTACAAGAATGACAGGTCCCGTCACGATTACATCCATTACATGCGTCATTACACTCCCTGTCACATTTATCTCCCCACCATCCATCTTCACATCCGTCTAAACAATTGCCCGTTGATACGTTACACTGTCCTGGGCTTGTGCAATGTTCAGAACATGGAGTACATGTACTTTGGTCACCATAGTTACCCGGACCACATGGACAACATCCTGGTCCGGACGGAAACCAACCAGGATCATTACAGCTGGTACAGGTGTCATTAGTCTTATGTGAACATTTATGCTCATCACATTGGCAAGTTTTCTTGTCTTGTGTATTTCCAATGCTATATTTAGTATCAACACAGGTTAAACATGTATCTCCATCTATACAAGTTTTACATGAATCCATACATGTATCACTACAAGTTTGTCCATAAAAACCGTCCATACAAGAAAGACACATATTCGTAGAGTCACATAATTTACAGTTTGATTGACAACTGGTACACGCGCTTGAATTCACATACATATACCCTTCAACACATTTGTTGCAGTTGTCTGACCATGAACACTCTGCACATCCCTCGCTACAGACTTTACATGAAGCCGCGTCTAAATAATACCCCGCTGAGCATGATGTACATGATGTCCCTGAATTGTTGCATTCTCTACAGCCCGTTGGGCACTTGGAACAAGATGTCCCTGACGGGTAAAAGCCTGACTCACATTTCAGGCATGTTCCATTATTTTGCTCGCACTCAGAGCAGTTGGCGGCGAGACATTCAGACTCACAAACCGTTCCAAAGTACCCAGATACACACGATGTACAATTCGACACTGTGCTACAGGTTAAACATCTATCTGGACACGTGGTTACACAAGTACCATTACTCTGAAAACATGTGTTATTCAAACATGTGTTTGTGGGACACGGATGTTCACAAGCATGTCCATAATAACCATCTTTGCATCCTGACATACACAAGCCGTTGTTGTCGCAGTCGTTGGTTTTACAGTTTATAGCACAATTACTTTCACAATGACTACCGTAAAATCCGACCTGACAACCATCTGTACAAGATCCGTTGATATCACATTTGTTACTGACACAGTTAACAGGACAGTTGTTTGAGCAATAATCTCCCCACTTTCCGTCTTTACATTCCAGGCATTGACCAAAAATAGAGCATATATTGGTTTTACACTCAAGGGGGCAAGTCTCATTGCATGCTCGTCCCCATAACCCATCTACACAGGTTTCACACCGACTTGATAAGCATTCAGTACAGTTGCTGGGACAGTTAAGACACTGACCGTCTTCATGAAAGTATCCAACGTTACAAATCGTACAGTCATTGTCATTTGTACATGAAAAACACCCTGGTATACAAGCAGGACAGGATCCATTAGATGCTAACCAGTAACCTACATCACACTGCTGACAGGATGAGACATTGTTGCAACTCACACAGTTGATCTGACATAGTGTACATGTGTTGTTAGACTGGAGAAAATATCCTGAGTCACATCTGTAACAGCTAGTGCCATGACAATCGGCACAGTTTTCACAGGATCCATTGATCAAAACTGCAAGTAGACAAATAAGAAATCAAGAATCATCTGTACTTGTGCATATTGGTAGACCAGTCTCAAGTTACCATCTATTCATTAGATCTTATCAACTCTTTACCAAACGACAAAATTTTTGACACAACCAAATTCAAAGATTCCGCAGACGACAAAATAAATGAAGCTCAAACGATTATTTCTGTCTATGACAGGATAGAAAACATTGTGGGAAATGGAGAAAATGCTGGTTACTTGCATTTTCTCCTTTTTAGGAGCGTTAAAACTCGGGATTGCGTGGTAAAGGGTTAAAGCAAGAAGAAGCTCAAAAGACAGGGCATTCTGTCCCGCCGAAAAAAAGGAAAAAAAACTGTTATAAATTAAACTGATATTAGATGGGTAATATCTGGAGAGACCTTACGAACTTGTTCCTGGTCAACGTTACTACCCCTGTCAATTTTACGTACCCGCTCGAGTAAAAAACATGGCTGCGCCCACAAAATTACACAAGGTAAGCATAAAAACATAATTTTTTAACATGTTGTTGAATAGATATGCAGTTCCAGGTTGTCGCATGGGATGTCAGTGCATGTTAATCTTTAGTTCTTTTGGTGGTTAATCGTTTGCTGAAGACGTTTAGTCCAACAAAGTTTCGTCGGCGACTACGATTTCTGGAAAAACACTACTTGGAGGCTCCAAAAACCTTTGTAAAACATATACACTCGATATTTTGAAGTGTGTGCCGTGTCAGATGACCAATACAGCGATTATCCTCAGAACTATAAACCGATCAAAAATCAAATTGCAGTTATTAAAGGATATTTTGCCATTTTTACATTACAACGTAAGATGCTCCTAAATTCAATACAACGATTCAGCTTCTGAGCTGAAAATACGGTAAGCGTATGGGTTTGTGTTACAGTGAACAATTTTGTCATTTTGGTCAAGATTCTATATCAATTACCGTAGTCACAGTCGTAGTTTATTTAAATAAATACTTGAATGGAAGTACAATTCTAAAACACGTTGAACTCTTTTTTTTTTTCTGTCAATAGGCCTAATGTTACTGGGCATGTATTCAGGCGATCTCGGGTTCTCTGTTTCTATCCCCAATTTTATTAAGCTGGCAGAATCAGACACCCATCGTGAAAGAGAGAGAGAGAGAGAGAGAGAGAGAGAGAGAGAGAGGGAGGTATCCTTAGGTATACACATACTTGTATACTGTTCGGACAAATACCTTGAATTTCGGATACGGTACGTTTCGAAGCGAAGAATGAGTCTACAATTTCGACTTAAGGGACATTTTGCAAAAAGATCTAAAGGGGAAAAGATCAGAAGAATACAGGAAATTTTTGGGCGGTATCGACTTTGTCAGAGACTATAGAGTCTACTGAACATGACAGTGCCGATCGGTCTGAGCACGGTATCCCACCCACCTGTGTTGCCGGTGAAGAAACGATCCTAAAAAAGTAGCCTTTCGAAAACATTGTGGGAAAAAGCGAAAATGTTGGTATCCAGCATTTTCTCCTTTACCCACAATGTTTTCTATCCTTCCAAAAACGAATTTCAATTTTTCAGTTAGATCAATTTTGACGTCTGCAAATGCTTTCAATTTTGAACATTCTAAATTCTTGTCGTTTGGTAAAGATTTAAATAATTATTCAATTGATATTTTTATATTTAAAGATTGAAAAGAAATAGTAATCAAATGGTAAACTTATGTTTGCTGCAAAAATTAGAATTTGGTACAATTTCTTTATTTTTGTTTGTACAAAGTGTTGCCATTCTAAATTGCTTAGGCCTAAATGGTTACTATGGAAACCACCATTTCACAGAAAATCTTACACGTCAACATATCTTTTTCTTTTCATTTTTGTACTAACCATTAAATTTTACTGTACATACCATAAAATTATAAAATTCTATGAAAGGAATTTTTCAAAATTTTGAATTAATTGAAGACTACATGTTGATTTTTCTTACATTTTGGCAAGTCAAGAAATAGGAAAAATAATTTTTTTTTTTTTAAAAAAGAAATTGAATTCAGATTATTATTTCATTTATAAAGAATCAAGAAATATTATATGAAATATGGAAAAAAAAATTGCACTGTATAATAAACTTTCTGGCACTAAATTACTTCTTTTATGAAGATAAAGTCGTTTTGAGTGTTTTGATACAAACGGTTACCATAGAATTAGAAACAGCCATTTTGCAGAAAATCAAACTAGTCAACATACCTTTTTCTTTACATTATTGAGTTTGCCATTGAATTTTACGCAACATATAAAAGAATTAGAAAATTCTATGAAAGGATTAAATTTTCACAAAACTACATAGAAGACGTCTTTACGTTATATAGCAAGATAAGGTTTAAACCTACCTATCATACACAGCAGCGAGAGAAGTCTCAAAACCTGTGATGATGCCATGTTTTTGCTCTCGTGTAACATCACGACTGAATAACTGAAACAGGAAGTAAAATGTGTTGACCGTTTAACAGCTCATTCAAACAACATGAAATTTCTGGCCAATACGTGAATCCTTAAAGCTCAGACTTAATTCTATTCTACCGGAGAATTTTTCCTATTCCAGACAGTCTTGATTCGAGATCAGACTGTACATAACATGAAGACTGATCTTTATCTAACATGTCCTCAAAACTGCTTAATGATTGTAACATCCTTGTTCAAATCAAATCGAAATACTCTTCACAAAATCATAAAGGCTTGCAACACTCGTAAGGGGCATTCAGACATTTACGTAAAGTGTCATCTTTGATCAGCCTGTACAGAGTGCACAGGCTAAACCGAGATGGCCCTTTACGACTACATTAATTTTTTATGATACAGTAGACTTGCGCAAAATAGAAAATGACAAAAAAACGGAAAGCGTGGTTTCAAATTAGCCTGCGCATAGAAGGCAGACTCAGATCCGAGACGACACTTTACGGAAATGCAAGAATGCCCCTTTTCGCGTGTTGCAAACCGTAATCAGAAATTAGAGCGTTAAGAATCGATCAAACGACCCACCCAACCCTGGTATCACGCTCAATGTATTAGTGTTTTAGCTAACAAGCTCAGAGAGAGAGAGAGAGAGAGAGAGAGAGAGAGGGAGGGAGAGAGAATCGGACAAAAAACAGAGACACAGACAGACAGACACAGACAGAAAGACAGAGACACAAACAGAAAGACAGAGAAGAGACGCAGACAGACAGACAGACTAATCAATAAAGATTTACTTTATAACCTTTCTTTAAGTAAGACGAACAAATTTTAAACAGGTGATAACACAGTCAAAAAAGAAAACAACAACAAAACGTCTACTTTAATTACAGTATCAATTTCTCCAAATCATCACAAAGTATTATACCCTTTGAGTCTGTCAGCGCCATATATAAAGACTCGACATCTGTACAAGTTATAGAATACTCGTACAATCCATAGAAACTCAGAGATTTTTACCTTACAACCTTGGATCAACAAGTGGAAAGTAAATGTCCATTATTTGTGCAGTCTGATTTTGATCTATGACGTCCCCAATTCAACTCTTTACCAAACGACAAAATTTTAGACTGATCCAAATTGAAAGCATTTGCAGACGACAAAATAAACGTTAACTCAAGAATTGAAATTAGTTTCCAGTAGGGTAGAAAACATTGTAGGAAATGGAGAAAATGCTGGTTACCAGCATTTTGTCCTTTTCCCACGATGTTTTCAAAAGCTGTCTCCTTCAGGGGTGTTTAAAGTCGTCATTGTCTGGTAAAGGTTTCACATAGGGCGATGAAAGAGTTTTAAACACGTAAAAAAAGTAAACAGATATTTTAGATCAAGAAGTCAATTCCAGATGAAAAACAAAAAAAAACGCAAACATTGCAATGGTAAACATTATTTTATGCGAGGACATTTTATAAAAACACAAACGGTATTGATCCAAGATCAGACAGTATGATCTTGATGCACGCAATCAGCAACATAGTAGTCTGATCTTAACCCAACTTACTTACCAATACAACCGATCTGCTCAGCGACCCGAAAGTAAACAGGAAGTTGAAAAACCTGTTTTGCTAGTTTGAAATCATGTGTAAAATTTTCGACGATATGTATATTGAAAATATTCTCTTTTGTTCCTAAATTTGAAAAGCTGACCCGGAAGTTGAATTCTTCTATTTCATAACTTGTATACCTATACCATCGACTAAACTTCATTTCTTTCTTTATTTATTTATTTGTCAAAACAGTTTCGTAAAAGAACGAAATAAATATGTCTAAAATAATAAGATATGTCTTTGGGTGGGTACATGGTCAACAGTCTGGAAAAAGGAGAAAACGCTGGTTACCAGCATTTTCTCCTTTTCAAAGTAAGTTTTCAAACGGCTTCTATCTCTGTGTCGTAAAAACCAGGAATTTTTTGGTACAGGGTTAAGATATGAGACCCGTCAAGCGATAAGGGTCTTTTTCTGGGAATTACCTGCATCAAATTAGATGAAAACAGATAAACGATAGTGCAGGTCAGTTCGCGTTGATAGTTCAAAACTGTATAGAAAGATAGAATGACCACTTTTCATACAAAAAAAATACCATAAAAGCGAAAAGTGTCGACCCTGGTCGGCCTGCGCAATTCGCGCAGTCTGACCAGTGTAGACATTTTTCGTAGTTCCCAGATGGTCCCTTTTGCCGCAGTTTTGCAATCAGATCTTAGTCTAGAACTTCCACTTTTCCCAAACAATCCCTGGTTTTTATGGATCTGGAATAGTAGCCTTTTGAAAACATTGTGGGAAAAGGAGAAAATGCTGGTAACCACAATGTTTTCTACCCTATGATAGACAGAAATCATCTTTTCAGCAAGATTTGAATTGTCGTCTGCAAATGCTTTCAATTTGGTCTAGTTCAAAAGTTTGTCGTTTGGGAAAGGGTTACACAAAAAAAAATGAAAATCATCTTTTGGCTCTTTTGTGACCCTTTACACATAATCCCGTGTTTAAACGATCCTGAAGGTGAAAGGTTTTGAAAACATTGCAGGAAAAGGAGAAATATTTGATATACATTCAATTTAAACATCTTCCAGTGCTTTGAATTTCGACGAGTCGTTAATTCTGTAATGTGGTAAAGGTTTTAAACATGTATGACCCATCACGCAAAAAAGAACCTTCCGGGAACTGCGAAAAGTGTCAGCCCTAGTCAGACTGCGCGAAATGCGCAGGCTGACCAGAATTGACACTTTTCGCTTTGATGACACTTTCTGTTTGAAATGTGGTCATTGTACCTTGTTATACGATCATTTTTGAATTATCAGCTTAAATTGACCTGCACTATTGTTGATCTGTTTTCATCTAATAGTTATGCGGAATTCCCAGATGGTCCCTCTTCGCGAGACAGCTCTTTACTTGATATCAAGGGGAACTATTTAATATCAAGGGGAACTAAACCAGATTTCAACCCATTTCTCGGAATCGAATCAGCGACCCGCCCCTATCAGTGGACTCGGGTTCTGAACGTTACCGACTAGAATTCCTTGCTCGTCTTTATTATTTAATATTTGATCAAATATCGTGGTATTGCTCTCAGATGATAATTTAAGCCTTGGTTGACATACAAAACATAAGAAAAAAAAACATATTAAAGGCAAGACAGGTAAAATACATCCCTTCATTTACATAGACAGTACAGCGGGTATTCAACCCTTTATCCTATAAGGCATTTCTATGGTATCTCTAACTAAACAAGAGCAAGGATAAAGCCGTTTCTTGTGTATATGACACCTTTTGATAGTGTAGAAAACATTGTGGTAAAAGGTGAAATTGCTCGTGACGAGCAATTTCACCTTTTGCCACAATATCTTCCAACGGCTCCTACAAGCAATGCTTGGAAATGAGTATCTATGGAGTAAAGGGTTAAGCCGTGAGGAATACCTGTTTCCCCTATAATTATGAAGTCAGTCGTTTCTTATGATGGTATTATTATTCCCTAGTATGTGTGTAAACAAATAAATCATTCGTCTTGACATTGCTGTAAATCAACATTTTTATCTAGGTTAATCAGGTCCATAAAAATGAAAATACTTACACCACCTCCGGTTCTTCCATGGAAAATTCGATCTGGTGTACCGAGAACACATGGTGTCCGCGGCTCACGTTGATCAGTGTGGTCCATGTAACCCTTGCTTTCTCGTACTAAGGAACAAAGAATATCTTTGAAAAAAAAAGATAGACTGCGTAAGAGGCACTTGGATATGGATATTTAAATTCGTTTGTAGTGTAATCTGAAGTGAAATGATGAAAACAGTTCTTTCGTCGGATTTTTTAGACATTTACACTTTTATCCAATGTCGGTAAAATTCTACTGTGACTTTCATTTTTTTTTGCGTAGTTCACATATCTTTGGCCAATCACAAGATGAGTAAAAATGCATTTCCTTCTAGTACTTAAAATAGGTCAAAAGTGAGATCATACAGCTACACTGAAAAAAAAGTGTCTGAACTGTGCTATCACGAACAAACCAACACTTGGCCACACAGCAAATAGGATGTGTGGAACCAAAACACAACAATGTTGCACACATATTTTAATAATATGCATCGGTTATTAACTTTTTCCAAATTTTCTTATTTCGCTGGGAATAACACTAGAACATAATCGAAAGTAAACTAGTTTCAAGTATGAATGAACTTTTAATAACAGAACTAATAGGTGACATGTATATGCTCTTTTTCGATATCCGTCCAACTTTGGGGCTAAATGTGTTTACAGACGGCAATTCAGACGTTTTTAAAAGGATCATAGTATTTGTCCTTGAATAGGTAAAACATTGTGGTTACCAGCATTTTCAAAGCTCCTTTTACCACGACGTTTTCATAAGATCTCCTACTCAGGGCAGTTAAAAATCGGGATTGTGCGGTAGAGGAAACTCTAAGGGGCAGATATTATGAAACGCTCGGTACATCTATATTTAGCTGTGTTTAAAATCAGCTTTTCTCTTGTTATACAAAAACAGCTATATATCATTACTAAGGTATGTTTCACATCAGCCGTGCGATTTTTTCGTCGTACGATTTTTGCCGCAAACGCACTCGCTACCTATTCGTGCTCGTCGCACATACTGTAAATTTACAAAGCAATCTCCACACGTTGTTCGCTCGGTCGTCTCACGAACCGTACGGTGTTAGCAGGTTGAACATGCGAGAAACACAAAGCGACGAGTTCACACGGCTGTCATGCGATTATCGTGAGGCTGCAGCACATCGGCAAGACTGCCGTAAGAATTTGTAAGGTCTCTTACGAGCACCGCACGGCAAGCACGAATTTGCAAGACTGTACGGTGTTCGTGCGATCGCCATTAGGTGGAGAAATTTTCTCTTCTTGTCCAGGTTTGGATATATATAAGAAAAGTTATGCGGCAGCAGCCTCATTCTTCAGCACGCTCTCGCGAAGTTAACTATGGCTATCCAGGCACATAGGCTGTGTATTGCAGCCATGGCCAGGATGCTTGCGGATGAAGAACGGGACGAAGTTATTTTTTTAGCGCTTGTCCGTGAGCGTCAATACAGAAGAGCGCAACAGAGACGTTGGTGGGTGAAGCCATGGTTGGAACGACGTCGACTGTTTGGCCAGTATCACAGGAACTGGAACGGGAGTTCGACGGGGATTACCTGCGCTACATAAGTATGAGTTCAAACATTTGCCGAGCTACTTCTACGAGTTGGTCCTCGTATCATAAAGTCCGACAGGCAAGTTACATTTGACTACCTATTTTTATTTCCAAACAATATTTTGCATTTTAGATCATGTATACGGGTACCCGGCAGATATCTTATTTTCCATTTTGCTATTACAATAGGAAACAATGTGGATCCTCCTCAGACGCGTCTTTTTGTCACGACTGAGCTGGATCCATGTTCTTTGCAATTGTCAAAGGGCCAAAATGCCAAATGCAGTAAGGGCCCCTAAACTTTTACATTTGTTATATTTTCCCAATTTCAGGAGCCGTGGATCTATTGAGCCCGGAGAGAAGTTAGTGGTAACTCTGCGCTCTCTGGCCAATGGGATGAGTTATAAGTCTTTACAGTACTCATTCAGAGTAGCACACAACACCATCTTCCGCTTTGTTCCCGGGGTGTGTCGAGCGATATATGAGGAGATAAAGAGGAAGTTTTCACTCTGCCTTCTAGTCCAGATCAGTGGCGTGAAGTGGCACAGGGGTTCGGTAACCGGAGGAATTTTCATTATGCATGTGGTGCCATTGACGGAAAATATATCGCCATTAAGAAGCCACGTGTCTCTGGGAATGAATTTTTTAACTACAAAGGATTCTGCTCCATTGTGTTGATGGGTTTGGTAGATGCCGAATATAAGTTTCTGTGGGCAAGTGTTGGTAGCAACGGTTTGGCATCTGATGCTGGCATTTTCAATGAGTGTTCCTTACGTGCCGCTCTGGAGGACAACACAATCTGTTTTCCACCGGCCGAGCCACTCCCGTAAGATGACCAAGCCGTCCCGTATTTCATATTAGGAGATGATGCTTTCCCGTTACGAACATGGCTTATGAAGCCATAAGCAATGAGAGGGATGACAAATGACCGGAGGGTGTTTAACTATCGACAGTCCCGTGCTAGACGTGTAGTTGAGAACGCCTTCGGCATCTTGGCACACCGATGACGCTGTTTACTAACGACTTTGCAATGCAGTGTTCCAAGTGCCGTCAATATAGTCCAGGGAACATTAACGTTACACGACTGGATGCGAAATAGAGCTCCAGCCCTCCAACTACCCGACGTTGATCAGGATGAGCACGGTAACGTTGTACCCGGTGCTTGGCGTCATGGTGCCCAGCTTCTGGGTGGTCAGCAGCACAGAGGACCTCTTGTAACAAAAAAACGTAAGACACAGAGGTACTATCTGTGTGCCTATTTCAACAGTGCGGTTAGGAGGGTGCCATGGCAGGATGAGATTATATAAAGACTACTGAGTATTATTTGCGTCACGATATGTGATACATAACTGAAATAGTGTCTTTGTTCTTTGTATCAGTTGTCAGTGATATTCGTAAGAAGTTCCATGTTAATAGTGTATGTTTTATAAGAAATCAAAGGATTCAGTTCATAAAACAATGTTTATTTCGAGTCTCATGTAAATACGCGATTGTACATATATGTTACGTAGTTTTAATGTAACACTGTGGCACTACTTGCTGCCGTCTATATTATCATCACCTACATACCTGCCTATTAATCATCTTTCAACATTATCTACTGATTTGACCCTAATCACTAATCAAACGTTTACATACTAGCACATGTAAAGTAAATGCAATCTTTTACTGAAACACTATGGCACTATTTGCTGCCGTCAAAAGACTCGCCGCATACATCATTGACTAGTTCTGAACATCCGACCTGCCGACATTATCATTCTAATGTTTGTTCCCCGGTAGGAATGCTGAACTCTGACAACCGAAAAATTAAACTTAACGTGTAGATCGAAACTGAGTGTCTGCACTGCATCCGAAACAGTAACTTAAGGTCATTGCGTCAGGGACATGTCAGCAACCCAAAAATCTGGATTCTTAACCAGTACCAGCACAGTTCTTTGTAAAACCCTACTACTTTATCAACTTGATTCAGACACACAAGAATTTGTCATAAAGAACCGAGTTTTACTGTGCTCTTAACTGCATGCTTAAATGAATGGGTCGCAGAACATAATAAGCCACTCAAGACCTTTTCTTACATAAATATATATGAACATATCTACATATGTAATAAATGTACAGATCAATATACAGCCTCTGTGGGGCCTGAGGCCGTATTATACCGCCGTGCGTGGTATTTAAGCCATCAGGAACAATAGCACGTACGTCCCCAGGCCCAGCAGAAGCCGTGCATTAACCTGTAATTATAAAATCGCGTTTTTATACCTGTGAGGCTCCCAACGATGGTGAACTTTGGAGGCTTGAGACAGCTGTGTTCCCTCTAGAAGAAATCTGTACAGCTGGTGGGTTACTCTGAATCAATAGTGATGGCATTTGTGGAGATTGTGAGAACGGCTGGTTGATTTTCTGCGTCTGTCTCTATTGGAACTGTTGTGTAAAATTCTGGGTGTAAATCTGATGTTATGGCTGGTATTGTTGCGACTCCACCTGAGAATACTGTTGATATGGATGAGGGTAGTTCTGTACATGATGTTGTTGGTGGCTTTGCAGTGCCAATGATGAAGACTGAGTCCACGACATGACGAAGTCAAACTCTGCTCTTTGAAACTGTTCCCGTCTATCGTCTGGTACCTTCATTCTCCGGGAAATGATCAAGTGGCCAAACGCTATTCTCTCGTCCAGGGGTGATGTTAGGCTCTTCAGCTTAGTAGAGTAATAAACGAAAATGTCCTAAATGTAATTTTCGCACCTGTCATAAGCATGATACATTACATGTATGAACTGATCAGACTGTATACTAAAATGACAATAGGAACAAGATGTAAATTGAGTCCGCTAGAGCATCTTGATACTGCTACCAAAATAATTGGATTTGTGGACCAATTCCCATTTAATTTTTGATCATGTCTACCCCCACTTGCTTGTATAAATCATACACATGTTTGTATAAGCGAAAAGAAAGTATTTTGAAATACCTGTTCTATAATGTTTTCAGCAGGACGTGGCCGACTAAGATAGTCAAGGAGCGCGTCGTCGATACATTTACGTCGGGCCCTCTTCTTTTTACTTGGTAAGGCTGAACATTTGGATCCGACGGCAGAGGAACTGCTCTCAGAATAGACATCACAGACGTTGACACTACCATCATCACTGTCGTCATTCGTTGCACGTGAATCAGGCCGAACAGAACTAGGAATCTGAAGGCATAAAGCATTTTATCGTATTATATAGGGATATATATATATAAAACCTGATTCGTAATGAGCCCTCTGCATTAGTTCTAGCCCTTGTGCAACGCTTCGCTCCACGCTCTAACATATCCCTCCGGCTCAATAGGTGTTAATGTACGAATGATAATATACGAATGTGCATTATCCCTATAAAAGCAAAGATGAATCAGATTTTATAATTATCACTACTATATCTACCATATCATTGGCACCGCACTAAAGTGCGGTGTTCTGTTTGGAATAAATTAAGAGTTTCTTGCGTAAGTGATAGGAGCGTAATTTTCTTATTACTTTTGTACTTCGAATTTTTTAGCCTAATACAAGATAATTTTCCAATTCAATGAATGAATGAATGAAGTTTTACGCCCCATCGACAACTAAGGGCATACTGGGTGCTACACACATCGGTAGGTGAACAACTACATGTCAACGAAAAGGAACACATTATAGAATGAGACAGGATAATGGAAATCCTCAACAACATTTAGAGTTCATGGTAAACAAAATTAGGTAATAAAATACAGAGGTGGTAACATAAAAACAATTTATCACAGAAATAAAGTGCACACAGATCCTTCGGAAATGTTGACTAACGGTTACACACCGAAAATGAAAAGTTTCGTATTTTACACAATAGATTAGTTTCTCATAGAAACTCAGATTTAGTAGAAATCGCAGTGAAATCGCAAAGAAAATGAATATGTTGAAAAACCAGCTGCGATTTGTCAAAAAAATGTGCCCGTACGGCTGTCGTAGGGCTGATGTGAAACAGGTATAAGGGCACACCAAACACAGTAGAAATACAAAAAAGTTTCGTAATTCCATCTATTTTTGTTCTGCATCTATCTATCTATCCATCTACTATCTATCTTTCAACCTATCTCACGTCAGTATTGATTCTAAAGCCAGTTTTGCACGCAAATAAAAATTAGCAGTTTTTATCCAGAGTTGCTTAAAAAAAGGAAGAAGAAGAAGAAGAAAAAAAAAACCTATGAAATGAAATCTGGCTTAATGTCTCTTTAATATGATGAGAAAAAATTAAAATAATGTAAATGAAAAGTAAACAAGCCAAAGAATACAGAAGACTTTTTAAAGATATTTTTGGAGGAAAGGAGAAGAAAAAATGTGGTAATACTTTCTTCTTTACCCACAATGTTTTTAATAATTTCAGATATGAAGCATCATTTATACAACATTTTGTTTGTTGTCTTCAAATAACTTTCACTTGGATGAGTCTTAATTTTGTCATGAGGGAAAAAGCCAAGGAAGTAAAGGAATATATAATCTTAAGATAAAAGTACATTATCAGCACTACCGATCATAACTCATCCTTCTTATCTCCCAACCATCTGGATATTATTCACAAATTAGGCAGGTAAATGATTTTAATTCTCTCCCTGGTTTGTAAATAGGTAATTACATATATATTTCTTGTTTTGGGCTGGTTGCACTGGGTTTAGACCTACTTTTTTGGTAATCATAATGTGTGAATAGATGGTAACTTGCGATTGGTTGAAAAATATGCATATGTTTTATTGTGCAGGCCCCTGCTGCCATATTTTCTCACACAGTTATGACACCACTTTTATTGAAGCATTGCTACCGCTAATCGATGCCTTGTTGCCTTAATTTATAACATGTAAGCCTATACGCAACTTCTTTTTTCCGTACAAGAAGACAAATACAGGCCTGTTTGAATCGAAAACATTACGATAAAACATATTTAAAAGTGTCTCAAATGATGGAGTGTTGTAAAAGTTGAAAACATTGCAAGAAAAATGGAGAAAATGCTCGTTACCAGCATTTTCTCCTTTTTCTTACATTGTTTTCAAAAGGCATTCTTCTTTAGGGTCATTGAATGTTTAGAAAAGGGCTCACCAGGCTCATGTTTTTACGAACCCGAAAGTGAATTTATACTTTTGAAAAAAGAGTTCAAGTTGTGATCTTTTGTGACTCAGGATCTTTTTCCTCAGTGTCATGAGAAATGTGTATTGTTTTCATTTGATTAATGAAAGAATGTGTTGTTAGGCCTGTTATCGTGATAGTTTCTATAAGTGCGCAGACGTTAACATTTCTAGCAATTTCTCAAGGTGATCTTTAGTTATGTCCGTCATCCGTCGTGAGGTCGTCAACGATTACCTACAGCCCAAATTTCAAGTCAGACACTCGTGAAACTTGGTTACAATTTTTTTTAAATATCTCGGACAAGGCCTATTACTAGTATCAGGATTGTTTCAGTTAACAGTTGCATATCTCGGAAAAACACTTGCGAACACTCAAAATAGATTGAGGCCAAATTTTCAGATCGATACTCAGAAATCTTGGTCAAAATGCTTATTTTGATGATAGCTAATATCCGTTTGAAAATAGGTGAATACTACGTCGATCGCTGAGTGCAACACTATCCTAAGTGCCTATACAAAGTATAGGCACTTAGGATCGTGTTGCACTCACCCATCGACATGTTGCACTCTTTTTGAGTGGCCTGGTTGCGTAGTAACCAAGCTCTCATTGTTGTCATACTGATCTATGGGGAAACGTAAGCATATCTCCGGCCTTGTACTGCTTCCTGTCTCAAGTTCCGGTTTGCGAGATGAAATATAGCTTTGTAATTATTCGTCGATAACTCGATAAAGAGATGAAATATAGCTTTGTAATTATTCGTCGATAACTCGATAATCATTCGTAGATAACTTACAAAATGTGCCTTTTAATGAGTATGTCAAAAAGACTGAAGTAATTAACGATTCTATAAGAAAGAGACTAAGGTGCAGGCAGTACCACATGTTGTATAATGTCTATTATTGTGAGTACCGGGAGTACCTTGATCATTTGATGCGTCAGTACTATTCTCAATTGAGTAAGTCATAGATGTTTTAATTAGTGTTTATGTTGTCTTAAAGATATGTGTTTTTTTATATATATATTCTGAAATAGGTACATTGTAATTTTATGTTTAAAGTCTTAGTAGATTATCCGGTGAAGAAATCATAACGCTTTTAGAAATACAAACTGCGGACCCTTTTTAGTCTACATATAATTATATTGGTGAATATTAATACTGCCAAACTCAAAAGTCAAGCCTCGCTCACGCCACAATAATCTGCAGCAGCTAAGTGTCCGTAAACTGTTATCGTGACAAGTTGTTTCAGAATACCCACCTCTGTCACGCTGTGGTGGTGAACGGCAAAGAGCAAGTTCAACTCTGGCATAGCGTACAGCCTCTAACCGTAACGCTAAGGATCACAACACGCCCGTATTTAGCTTCAGAGAGATCCGTACTCATTCCAAACACAATATAGGCTGACTTGGGGAGGCTCTTGAACGGAACAGCCTCGAACAGCCCAGCTTCAGAGAGGTTCAGACTCATTAACATTACGATAGGCTGACTCGGGGAGCTGCATCAACACGTCTATTACAGACCCAGTCTCAAATGGACGCGTTCCAAGCAGTTCGAAGCTGAGAAGTCTTGTCTTACAGTTCCGGCCTAGACAGTGAAGGTTAGACAGATTGGTCTGAAACAGATCGACATCGGTTCAGCACAACACCGTTCCTGGCCAGCTTCACGCAGACTTGGAGTGCTTCAAAGGGACTTGTTCCCAGACGTTTGAAGCCTAGTAAGACTAAAACGGTGTTTGAAGCCAAGTCACGAACGACGGTTATAAGCAACGTTCATATCTGTATGTTTAAACCAAACAGAGAAGTCTGATTTTGAGTTTGACACTTTGTCCTAATAGACTGTATAAGACAGTAGTTTAGCGTCCGATGGATAATCTATCAAGACAGTATTTTGATGCTCAAGATTGTGATTTTAGTTTCAAACCAATTGAGGCCTGATAGCCTGAGGACAATTCGACGTACCGCCAGAACTGTAGCCTATATATATAATGCCAGGTAACATATTGTCACCTGAAAAAAGGAATCATTCATCTTCATCATCATCATCATATCCCTTGATAGATTCAGATCTTGGAATCAGTCATTTCGTACACAAGAGCACGTCATAATAAATCGCTTACACAGAGACATCAAGTGTAATTTGCGTATCTGAAACAGTTTGTCACGAACTGAACAAATTTGCGCGAATGCTTACAGTACTTTCAACTACAATCCTCTTTTTTCTACTGGACACTTAGGCCATTTATCCAGAATACTTAGGCTAGTGATTTTTAATATTAATGTGAGTAATTTTAGGATTATTTAAGCGCTCTAGAACTCAGAAATTATACTTGCATAATTCTATCTTACGGTTAGGTCATCTTGTGTGTTTTCAACGCTTGTAATAGATTATCTTTAGAAATTTAACCCTTAGGCTACTAAGCGCGACTAACTGACTTTTTGCGGACAGGTTAGATCAAGATCATACTAGATCTACATAAGAACTTGCAGTCTGATCTTAAAACTAAGAGAAGAGAAGAAGATATTTTCCCCCAAAATGAATTCGAAATATCATCAGTCGGGTTTTTAATATCTGATTGACAGTTTCATTTTTTTTTTTTTTTTTTCCTTTAACGGGATAAAAGTTAATAAGGGTGAAAACTTTTAACACATTACCTACCCGGCGACTCTCAGGACCATCAGTCCTTTGATTTTTGTCACCGGGTCGCGTATAACAACAACAACAACAAAACAGGTACACAGCAAGGTGTTTTTTCATGTTTATAACGAATGCATTCACACGTGTGATTAAGATATGTATAGGCAGTGGACTAAAAATAGAGAGGAGAGCATTGTGTATTTATGAAACTCCTTAAGAAAATGACGGGGGCCTTGACATCTCTATTTGTCATGAGTTTTCGTGCACTGTGCACTTTGATTAACCCCTTACCAAACGACAAAATTTTAGACTGGTCCAAATTGAAAGCACAATCAGACGACAAAATAAATATATAACTCAAAAATTGAGTTTTTTTTTTTTTTTTTTCAAAGCTGGGTAGACATTGTGGGAAAAGGGGAAAATGCTGGTCAGAAACAGTCTGTTAAAGATGTGTTTTTAGTGCAATGTTACCTTCAGTCTGAAGGGTTGCTTCAATGTCATTTCTGTTACTCTTCTTTGCATACCTCTGAGGCTGCCCTCTTTAAAGACATCTGGAATTAATATGATTTTACCCGCATCTTTTCAAACGGCCCTATGCAACAAAATTTCCAGTGACTGCTGTTGGATCGTTGAAATGGGGATGTTAAAAACTCAGGATTGTGGGATAAAGGGTTAAGCCCTCTTCCTTGGAGTTGTTAACCCTTTACCACACATTCCAGACTTTTAACGACCCTGAGAAAGAAGCCTTTTGAAAACATTGAGGAAAAAGGAGAAAATGCTGGTAACCTGCATTTTCTCCTTTTTCCACAATGTTTTCTATCCTTCCTTACACAAGTTTTGATTTTTCAGTCACATTTATTTTTCTGACTGCAAATGCCTACAATTTGGACCGGTCTAGAATTTTGTCGTTTGGTAAAGAGTTGAAGCATGGAACTGTTTGGTCAAGGGTGAAAGATATAGATGCATTTAACTCATTACCAAATGACAAAATTTTAGGCTTGCCCATATTGAAAGGATTTGCAGGCAACATAATAAAAGTGACTGAAAATTTGAAATTTGTTTTGTGAAGGGTAGAAAACATTGTGGGAAAAGGAGAAAATGCTGGTTACCAGCATTTTCTCCTTTTCCCACAATGATTTCTAAAGGCTTCTTTCTCAGGGGCATCAAAAGTAGGGATTGTGTGGTAATGGGTTAAAGCATGGAACTGTTTGGTCAAGGGTGAAAGATGTAGATGTATTTAAGTTCCTGCTCTGTGAAACACAGTTTTAAATTAATGTTTCTCATAAAAGTATCAATCCAGGTCAGCCTGTGCAGGCTAACCTTGGGAACTTGTGACATTATGCCACTGGTATATTTTCTAAATATCGGTGTACTTTTCTACCCCTTGACCTAGATCTAGTTGGTTTTTTTTAAACTAGATCCATAATTTGAGACTACTTGTTTGAAATTAATATGTACAACAGGCTGCTATCACTCTTTTCATACCATAGGCTATACCAGAAGCTTTTGTGGACACTGTTGATCAAGATCAAACTGCACAGAAGATGCAATCTGATCTCTGATCTACACTGTTCATTGCTTTATTCTAGATTATGACCAAACTACTGTTGATCTTGCAGAGTAAATGTATTCTCAGCCTTTGACAAAGTGCAATTTAACTCTTTACCACATGAGAAAATTTTAGACCAGTCCAAATTGGAAGCATTTGCAGATGACATAACGATTTTGACTGAAAAATTGAAATTTGGTTTGGAAAGGACAAAAAAAACATTGTGGGAAATGGAGAAAATGCTGGTTACCAGCATTTTCTCCTTTTCCCACAATGTTTTCAAAAGGCTTCTTTCTCAGGGTCGTTAAAAGTCGGGAGTGTGTGGTAATGGGTTAAAGAGTTAATCCCTTAGCACAGGAAAATATCTGGACTTGGCCAAATTAATGGCGCTTGCAGATGACAAATGTGACTCAGATGAGGATATTTGCCATTTGCAAGGAAGAAAACATTGTGGGAAAAGGAGACAATGCTGGTCACCAGCATTTTTTCCTTTTCCCACAATGTTTTTTACCCTTTACCCATAAGGCATTTCTATGTTATCTCTAACGCACACAAAATAAGAACAAGGATGAAGCCATTTCTTATGTGTATATTACAGCTTTTGATAGCATAGAAAACATTGTTGACAAAAGCTGAAATTGTTCGTCACGAGCAATTTCACCTTTTGCCACAATGTTTTTCAAAGGCTCATACAAGCAATGGGTCGAAATGAGTATTTATGTAGTAAAGGGTTAAAACCTTTCTTCCTCAGGAACGTCAAAAGTCTGGATTGCAGAAAATTACAGTATTCTTTCTTGTCTTCCTGCCATCTTGCACTGGTCCTAGAGTTAGACGAAGAAAGATAATCCTCTTTCACCAAATTTTTACTAGTTAGGATGAGTGGAGGAGTGAATTTTTTGGACCCTTGATTGTGTGGTAAAGGGTTAAACCTGTTCCCAGAGTGCAGATCTCATGTATTTTTCAGGTGTTGGTATACTTTTTGATAATGTCTCAAAAGATTGGTGTGGCAGTCTTTGGTATGGGCAGAATGGGTAAGTGTTGACTGTAGTTATATAACAATGAAATGAGATGGATTTTGTTGTTTAATTGGGAAACTAATACCTTACATTGAGTGTTATAGTTATTGAGGATAATTATTTGTTTTGATGCAAGCTCAAAATAGTACTAAACCCTTTACCAAACAATCCCTGGTTTTTAGTACCCAGAGAAAAAATGCTTTTCAAAATGTTGTGGGAAAAGGAGAAAATGATGGTAACCAGCATTTTCTCCTTTTTCCCACAATGTTTTCTACTCCTCTAAAAAGTCAAGTTTCAACGTTTGAGTCATCTTTATTTTTTGTCCTCTGCAAATGCTTTCAATTTGGACCACTTAAGAATTTAGTCGTGTAGTAAAGAGTTAACTTAGTAAATACCAAAATTAATATTTTCACGAACAGCAAATTGCAAATTTTCCCAGAATGGTTTTCAAGAGTGAAAATGCACTTTCATCTTGTATCAAAACAGCTAAGTTTTTATTGCATAACCTCCCTTGTTTTCAGTGTAATATATGGTACCCATTATGAATTTTCTTATCTTATACATGTTTGATATCTCATTTGTGTGACGTCATTTTTTATGTATTTCATACAAGTGAATGGGTCTTATGGAAAATACTTTGTGCACATTTATGAATAATTTTGCATCATCTGATCTATATTTTGTGAAATGTCATTATGTGATAAAGGCTCGCCAAAGGCTCGCTTAATAACATTTCACCAGACTCTTTTAATAAAATTTTATCTCAAAAGCCAACCAATGTCAGATCCTATATATCTTTTTTTACTAGCTAAAAAATGACAAAAACGATCATTTTATTATTTTTTTTTTTTTTGCATAATGCCAATTGATATGGATGATTTTAGGACTTTGTTATCTAGTAAGGAGTGGACACATGTTTGCAGGTTTTCAGCATGTGAAGAACATACTGATGTCACCCAGGACCTCTTTACAGTGGATTGTCTGTGATAATATCAATGATGCTAAACAGGTGAAAGAGGAATATGGGCTTTCAACACACTGTACAACCCCTGATAATGTTACGCAAGCACTTGATGACTCCAGGTGAGCTGATCAAGCCTGTACCAAGTTATTCCCTATTTTTACAACCCTGACGGAGACGGCTTTTGCAATCTGACTTTCAACCCTTACCAGACGACAAAATTTTAGCCTTGTCCAAATTGAGAGCATTTGTAGAAGACAATTTTTAGTGTGGCTCAAATGTTGTAATTTTTCTTTGATAGAGTAGAAAACATTGTGGGAAAAGGAGAAGATGCTGGTTACCAGCATTTTCTCCTTTTCCCACAATGTTTTTTAAAGGCTTCTTTCTCAGGGTCATCAAAAGTAGGGATTGTGTGGTAATAGGTTAACAACCATGGAAAAATAGCCTTTGAAAATATTATGGAAAAAGGAGAAAATGCTGGTAACCAGCATTTTCCCCTTTCCCACAATGTTTCTACCCTCCCTATCAAAGAAAAATTGCCTATTTGAGCCACATTGAGCTTGTCGTTTGGTGATGCTTTCAATTTTGACAGGGCTAGATTTTTGTGGTCTGGTTAAGGCTTAAAAGAAAAGGAAAGATTAAAGTCTTTGTTTCAAGAATTTTCTCTCCCACAACATTTCTTACCCTTTCAAAGAAGAGCTCCATCATTTTGAACTTTATTAATTTGTTGACTTAAAATACTGTCATTATGAACAAGTTGAAAAATTCTTTATATATAGGTCTTAACTCTTTACCAGACGATAAATTTATGACTGGCCAAAATTAAAAGGATTTGCAACTACAAAATGAATGTTGCTGAAAAATTGAAATTTGCTTTTGGAGAACCTATGAAAAATAACACTCTAATGTTCTATATTTTGGCTAATGCCTTTTTCAAAAGTTTGAAACACTTTATCCTTCTAGATTACTTTTTTAAGCGTGTATCATGCAGCCATATTGTTTTACTAATAGGTGACGTCAGCTCTGCTACGCAATGTTGATTAAACATTCCTGCGCTCCACACAAGCAAGAAGGAAACTTGTTTGAGTGTCCTTTGGCAGTGCAGTCCACAGGCCTTGCATGGTTCTAGTGTACCCCTAAGACACAGATGAATAAGTGAATTTTTGCTATTATGCACCTAAACTTATGTTGAACAAAATGTATGATACCATTAAATTAAAAAAATCCAACTGTTTGACTGTTTTTTTTTTTCATTTCAGTGTTAATGCAGTTATGATTGTTTCACCAACAGCAACACATGAAAGTTTGATTAAGCAGTCTATTTCAGCTGGTGAACTACCTTTCTTTTATAACTTTTAGAGCGTCAAATAAAGCAAATAGACATTTTCAGTCCAGATATAAGACTAAGATAATCACAATTTAAAAGTTGTTCTTGTCCAGAATGTCTCGGCAAAGCAGATAGTGAATACCACACATCACACTCCACTTTTAGTGATGAGAATATTTGCAAAGATTGACATTTGGCAAGATGAGGGTGTGTGCAAAGATTGAGCGAACTGTCAAGATGAGGGTGTTTACAAAGATTGACAGTTGGCAAGATGAGGGTGTTTGCAAAGAACCACAGTTGTCAAGAAAAGAGCCTTTGCAAAGATAGACAGTTATCATGCTGAGGGAGTTTGAAAAGATTGACAGTTGTCAAGATGAGAATGTTAAGATTGACAGTTGTCAAAATGAGTTGTCAAGATTTGGGAGTTTGCAAAGATTGATAGTTGTCAAGATGGTGGTGTTTGCAAAGATTGACAGTTTTGCCATGATAAGATTGACATTTGTTAAGATGACAGTCTGCAAGATTAACAGTTGTCAAGGTATTGGTGTTTGCATAAATTGACAGTTTTGTCAAGATGTGAGTGTTAGCAAAGATTGACAGTTGTCAAGATAAGAGAGTTTGCAAAGATTAGCAGTTGTCAAGATGTGGGTGTTTGCACAGATTGACAGTATTGTCAAGATGTTAGCATTTGAAAAGATTGAAAATTGTTAAGATGAGAGAGTTTGCACAGATTGACATTTGTCAGGATGTTCAATTTTGCAAAAATTGACTATTGTCAAGATGAGACAGTTTACACAGATTGACAGTTTTCTAACGATGTGAGTATTTAAAAATGATTGACAGTTGTCAAGATGAGAGAGTTTGCAAAGATTGAAGTTTTTCAGGTTGTGCAATTTTGCAAAAATTGAGAATTGTCAAGAAGTAGGTGTTTACAAAGATTGATAGTAGTCTAGATGAGAGAACTTGCAAAGATTAACAGTTGTCAAGATGTGCTTGTTTGCAAAAATTGACAGTTGTCAAGATTTGGGTTTTTGCAAGATTAACAGTATTGTCAAGATGAGGTTGTTTGCGAAGATTAACAGTTGTCAAGATTAGTGTGTTTGGTAAGATTGATAGTATTGTCAAGATACGGTTGTTTTCAGAGATCGAGAGTTGTCAAGATGAGGCTGTTTGCAAAAAAATGACAGTTGTCAAGATGTGGGTGTTTGCAAGGATTGACAGTTGTCAAGATGAGGGTGTTTGCAAAGATTGACATTTGTCGAGATTATGGTCTTTGGTAAGATTGATAGTATTGTCAAGATGAGGTGGTTTGCAAAGATTGACAGTTGTCAAGACTATGATATTCGGGAAGATTGACACTTGTCAAGATGAGAATGTTTGCAAAGAGCAACAGGTCTCAAGATAAGAGTGTTTGCAAAGAGTGACAGTTTTCAATATGAGAATTTTTGCAAAGAGTGACATTTTTCTAGATAAGAATGTTTGCAAATAATGACAGTTTTCAAGATGAGAATGTTTGCAAATAATGACAGTTGTCAAGATGAGAATGTTTGCAAAGAGTGACAGTTGTCAAGATGAGAATGTTTGCCAAGAGCAACAGTTTTTAAGATGCTCTTTAAAAATGCTTTCATTATGGGCAAGTCGGCCATTTTGCCATCTGGTAAGTAGTTAACTGTTTTATTTCAGATAAAGGGGTATTCTGTGAAAAGCCACTCACCTCTGCTATAGCCACAACTAAAGATTGTTACGACATGGCAGCTAAGGCAGGGAAACCTCTTTTATGTGCCTTTCAAAGGTAAAATTCTTTTATCTTTCTTTTCTTTACAGTACTCCAATGGCCTTTTGCAACTTCAATTGGCAAAGCCTGATAGCTTAGTCAATAAAATACAGGGCTTATCTCTTTACCAAATGACAAATTTTTTGACTGGACCAAATTCAAAGTATCTGCAGATAACAGATCTTGTTAATATGATGATTTCTGATGTTGATATGGTAGAAAATATTGTGGAAAATGAGAAAATGCTGGTTACCAGCATTTTCTCCTTTTCCCACAGTATTTTTTATAGGCTTCTTTCACAGGGACATTAAAAATCAGGATTGAATGGCAAAGAGTTAAGGTACATTGTTAGGTCAGATTTTGTCCAAGGATTGATAGTCATTACTATGAAATAAGGGGAAGAAAAATAAAGTACATTATATTAACAGATGATGAGCCCAATTGCTCATTTAGTAAAGTACACATATTCAAACCAGGCTGATAACCAACATTTTCTCCTTTTCCCACAATGTTTTCTTCCCCACCCAAAACAAAAATCATTATTTCAGTTACATTTAATTTGTCGTCTGCAAATCTTTTCAATTTGGAACAGTCTAAGTTTTTGTCGTTTGCTAAAGAGTTAAGAGTGTCCTTAAAGTCTTTATCAGACAAAGAAATTTTACATTTCTCCAAACTAAAAGCAATTGTAGATGAAAAATTAAACCTAACTCAAATTGAGAAAATTATCTGTGATAAGGTTAATCCTTTACCACACAATTCTGACTTTTAACAACCCTAAGAAAGAAGAAAGAAGCCTTCTGAAAACATTGTGGGAAAAGGAGAAAATGCTGGTTACCAGCATTTTCTCCTTTTCCCACAATGTTTTCTTCCCTTCCCAATAGAAATTTCAAATTTTAATTCACTTGCGTGTTTTTTTCTGCAAATGCTTTCAATTTGGACCAGTCTTAAATTTTGTCGTTTGGTAAAGAGTTAACCCTTTACCACATGGCAATACTTTACACCTATCCAAATGGAACCAACTTGCATACCAAAAATTCATACTAGCTTAAATGACACAATTTTTCTTTGATAGGGCAGAAAACTTTGTGAGAAAAGGAGAAAATGCTGGTTACCAGTATTTTCTCCTTTTCCCACAATATTTTCAAAATGTTTTTGCCTCAGGATCTTTAAAAGGATTAAACATTGTTTGAAAAAGGAGAAATATTGTAGTTTCCAGGATTCTTCCTTTGTAATTATCAATCCTGAACCAAATATCCAAAATTTTCATGACTTTTGAAAACATTGTAGGAAAAGAAGAAAATAGAGGTAACCAGCATTTTCTTCTTTTCCTTCAATATTGTCTTCCCTATCGTAATTCTAAGTTCACTTGTACCAATTTTGTATTTGTCGAATTTGGAAGAGTCTAAAAATTTATCATTTTGGAAAGGGTTAAAATCGTGGATTGTATTGTAAAGGAAGAACCATGACTGCTCTGTTGTAGACGTTTTGATCCCAGTATGTATAAAGTATACCAATCTATCCGCTCCAATGAGACAGGACGTGTTCGGGTGGTAAAATCAACAAGCAGGGATTACCCTTTTCCTCCTTTAGCATATCTACAAACCTCAGGTAACATCTCTGTTTCATAGTATCTTTGTTCAGTTTTCAGAGGTATCTGGTCAGTTTTCAGAGGTATCTGGTCAGTTTTCAGGGGTATCTGGTCAGTTTTCAGGGGTATCTGGTCAGTTTTCAGGGGCATCTGGCCAGTTTTCAGGGGCATCTGGCCATTTCTCAGGAGTATATGGCCAGTTTTCAGAGGTATTTGGTCAGTTTTCAGGGATATCTGGCCAGTTTTCAGGGGTATCTGGCCAGTTTTCAGAGGTACTTGGTCAGTTTTCAAAGGTACTTGGTCAGTTTCCAGAGGTATTTGGCCAGTTTCAAGAGGTATTTGGCCAGTTTTGAAAGGAATTTGGCTAGTTTTGAAAGGTATTTGGCCACTTTTCAGGGGTATTTGGTCAGTTTTCAGGGGTATTTGGTCAGTTTTCGGAGGTATTTGGTCAGTTTTCGGAGGAATTTGGCCAGTTTTCGGAGGTATTTGGCCAGTTTTCGGAGGTATTTGATCAGTTTCCGGAGGTATTTGGTCAGTTTCCGGAGGTACTTGGCCAGTTTTCGGAGGTATGTGGTCAGTCTTCGGAGGTACTTGGTCAGTCTTCGGAGGTACTTGGTCAGTTTTCGGAGGTACTTGGCCAGTTTTCGGGGGAATTTGGCCAGTTTTCAAAGGTATTTGGCCAGTTTTAAGAGGTATTTGGCCAGTTTTGAAAGGAATTTGGCCAGTTTTTAAAGGTATTTGGTGAGTTTTCAAAGGAACTTGGCCAGCTTAAAAGTATTTGGTGAGTTTTCAAAGGTATTTGGCCTGCTTTTAAAGGCATTTGGTCAGCTTTCAGAGGTATTTGGCCAGTTTTCAAAGGTATTTGGTCAGTTTTCAAAGGAATTTGGTAAGTTTTCAAAGGAATTTGGCCAGTTTTTCAGAGGAATTTGGCCAGTTTTCAAAGGTATTTGGCCAGTTTTCAAAGGTATTTGGTCAGTTTTTAAAAGTATTTTCAGTACACTAAAGGGCCATCTGTTACCAGGTATTGGAAGCTTAACTCTTTACCACACAGTGTTATGCTTTCACGAACCTGAAGATTAAGGCATTTGAAATAATTTTGGGAAATAGAGGAAAAGCTGGTAACCAGCATTTTTTCTCTTTTCCCACAGCAGTTTGTATCTATCAAACCTGGAGTCATTATTTGGGCCACATTTGATTAATGGTCTGCAAATGGTATCTATCTCGTCAACCCAAAAAAGTTTGTCATTTGATAAAAAGTTAATTCTTCACCACACAGTCCCAGGTTTTAATGACCCTGAGGATGAAGGGTTTTGAAAACATTGTGAGAAAAGCAAAACATGGTGAGAAAAGGAGGATATACTTTCTCCACAATGTTACGGTTTCACATTTTGTTGTCATTTTGCAAACTCTTTCAGTTGGGACAAGTGTAAAAAAGTTGCATTGTAATGAGTGAATGAAATAATCCAGGGTTTTGAAGTAGATTCAGGTGACAAGTTTTGCACGACTTTGTTAAATTTAAGGGGACACTACACATATTTTTTAGTTTAAACATATTTATTTTACATCAATTGAGAAACAAGTTCCTTTAACTTATATTAATCTCTCTCGATTCTGCTTCCTGGGAACTACACCAGTACTTGCGCCGAATGTGTGGGCCAATGAAAAATCCCAAAGTTGACATCCGCTTCCAGGTATCGAACTCAGGACCTTTATGTTATGAGGCCGACGCTCTACCTCACGACCACGGACACCACATATGGAGGAACTTGTGAAGTAAAAGTAAAGGACATTGTCTTGTTGAAAGATTTAGTAAGCTCCATGTCAGAAAGAAATCCATTCATGCATAAAGATGTGGAGATAATGATGTTTATCACATTGTATAAACAGAATTGAAAAGTCTAACAGCCATCAAAAACTGGGCTTGCCCAAATTCAAAGCATTTGCAGATGACAAACATGCCTCAGTTGATAGGTTTTTTTTCTAGAAAGTATAGATGACATTGTGGGAAGAGGAGAAGATGATGGTAACCAGCATTTTCACCTTTCCCTTCGATGTTTTGCAGAGGATTTTTCTCCAGGGTCCTTGAAACTCGGGATTGTTTGATAAATTGTTAGCTCATTACCAATCGACAAAATATAAGGTTCGTCCAAATCAAAAGCATTTGCATATGACATAATAGAAGTGAATGAAAATTTGAAATTTGTTTTGTAAAGGGTAGAAAACATTGTGGGAAAAGGAGAAAATGCTGGTTACCAGCATTTTCTCCTTTTCCCTCAATGTTTCTAAAGGCTTCTTTCTTGGGGTCATCAAAAGTAGGTATTGTGTGATAATAGGTTAATGATAGCGTTGATAAATTTGCAGTAAGTAAATCAACAAGTCTTCATTGCATGTTTTCCAGGAGGCATTTTTAAAGATTCTACTATACACGACCTAGATATTTGTTCATGGATGACAGGCTCTGTTCCAAAATCAATATTTGCTCAAGGTTACCCTCACAATTCTGAACTGAGAAAGTTTGGCGATCACGATCAGGTTATTGTTACTATTCGTTATGCAAATGGTAGCATTGCTGTGATAGATAATGGACGATGGTCACCATTTGGTTATGATCAAAGACTAGAGGTAAGTAGAATGGGTACAAATTCATGTACACGTGTAATAGGAAATCTGTCGAAAATTTTCATGTATTCTACCGTACATTATAGATTCATTGTCTTTCTCTATTACCCTTTTCCAGACAATTCCACATCTAAACGACTAGAGAAAATATTGTGGGAAGATGAGACACTGCTGGTGACCTTTTTTTCACTGGGACATAATTTTCCATGTGATTCTCATGAAAATTTGTCAGAATGTGTGTTTTGATGATATCTTAGACAGTGTTGAAAATGAATTGTAATAGGTCAAAGAGTAGGTCACTTGTGAAAATTTTAGGAAAACCTCATGTGCACTCTAAAGGCCTCATATTTAGCCATATTCTTTTGAAAGTTGATGAAAATTTGCTGATAATATCTTGCAGAAACTTAAATGTGGATGATGTTGGGCCCAAAAAGCTCACTAAAAAATCTGCTGAAAAATCCCTGTGCAAACTCTAGAGACCATAATTCTGTCCCACTCTCATGAAAGATTGACAGAACCTTTGTCTTGATGGCATCTTGAGCGTGAAAATGGATGATTTTAAATCACACAGTTGGGTCACTTGGACCTATTCCTGAAAAACCTTGTGTGCTTTCTGTCCAATACTTAGGGAAAAAATTATCAGAATGTTTTCGGTGAGGATAATACAAAGTTGTTTGAAAATTGTTCAATTCCAATTTAGGTCACTTGGACAAATCTTTGTGCACACTGAAGATGTCTCAGTTTTTTTCCAATTCTCACGTTTGTCAGTTACAATGTTGGTTTCAGTTATATCTGATAAGTTTGAAAATGGGTCACATAGGGTCAAAAAGTAGGTGATATCTGATAAGTTTGAAAATGGGTCACATAGGGTCAAAAAGTGGGTGACTGTGACAAATTTCAGAGGAACTCAGGAGGCAACATCTTCAGTCAAATGCTTATGAAAGTTGGGGGCTTCACTCATTTCTGTTTATGTTACACACACAGTTAACACATTACCAAACAACAAAATTTTAGACTGGTCCAAATTGAAAGCACCTGCATACGACGAAATAAACATAACTCAAAAATGTAAATTTGTTTTCCAGCAGGGTAGAAAATATTGTTGAAGATGAGAAAATGCTGGTTACCAGCAATTTCTCCTTTTCCCATGATGTTTTCAAAAGGCTTCTATAGGATCATAAAAATCAGGGATTGTCTGGTAATGGGTTAATGTGTTAACAAGAAAAACTTAATTTCCATTATGCATATTTTACTTCATCACCACCAGGATCTCTTCAACTTAACCACTTTTTACAGGTGAGAGCACTATGGCTATCTTTTTAGTGTCTGTCTTTCACAAAAACATGCATAACAATCATGTACCGTTTTATCTACTCTCACTCCAGGTGCTTTGTGAAAATACTGTGTTAACTGTTAGCAACCGAGACCAAGATTTGGTAACAGATGCGGGTAAAAAAAGGACAGCTGTACCTCGGGTGGAGGACAGTTTTATCACGAGATATCCGGAGGCTTATCAAAATGAATTGGATCACTTCCTGAATGTTATACAAGGTTGCTTTATTTGTATAATCTTAACTCTCTACCACACAATCCCGACTTTTAATAACCCCGAGAAAACATCATTGGAAAGGGAAAATAGCTGCTTACCAGCATTTTCTCCTTTCCTTACAATGTTTTTACAGTTAATCATGAAAGTGCTGATTTACACCTGTGTTGTCCCTTGACCTTAGATGATTCATCTGGGAATGTCTTCACAGATTCACATTTTCTGGACCTTTACTTAGAAAGAAGCCAATTGAAAACATTTCGGGAAAAGGAGAGAATGCTGGAAACCAGCATTTTCTCCTTTTCTAACAATATTTTTTACCCTAGCAAAGTCAGAAATCATTATATTGACAAGATTTAAGTTGATATCAGCAGATACTTTGAATTTTGTCCAGTCCAAAAATTTGTCGTTTTTGAAAATTTTTTCAGGTAAACAATACAATCACGCAATACTTTTAAGTCAAGACCGAGCTTTGGATCACTTTGTCGCATGTGCGTGACATGACTGAAATTCGTTGTCAGGCGAAAGAAATCAAAAAATTGTGGTACTTATCACAAAGCGCACATCAAAATCAAAGGAATGTGCTCACCTTCAACAATCAAAGTACTGAAAGTGCTGTTTTGAAAATACTAATTACTAAATCAAAGTGCTGAAATTTCTGTGAAAAACTGAGACTGTTACATTTCTTTTACCAGTGCTTTGCATAATATTTTTTTTCCAAGCAACTGGCTGCTTTCCAACGTAACCATCAACAAATCACTGATGGACAGTGAGAATGGAATAAATTCTGTCCCAGTGATAGTCATCAAACCTCTGAAAGAATTCAGCCAAGATAGGAAATCAAACCTGTGACTACTGACCCATAATAGAGTTTCAAGATTTAATATTGAAGTATCTCATAATTCTTTACCATACAATGAGGACTTTTAACGACCCTGAGAAAAAAACTTTTGAAAACATTGTGGGAAAAGGAGAAAATGCTAGTATCCCGCATTTTCTCCTTTTCCCACAATGTTTTCAATCCTTTTCAATACAGTTTTTGATTTCTGAATTTATGTATTTTCATTTTGTTTTCTGTAAATGCTTTTAACCCTTTTCCAAACAATCCCTGGTTTTATCTCCCTGGGATAGAAGCCTTTGAAAACACTGTGGGACAAGGAGGAAATGCTGGAAACCAGTATTTTCTCATTTTCCCACAATGTTTTCTACCCTTCTGGAAACAAATTTCAATTTTTGAGTTGTGTTTATTTTGTCGTCTGCAAGTGCTTTCAATTTGGACTATTCTAAAATTTTGTTGTTTGGTAAAGAGTTAATTTGGGCTTGTATAAAACTTACTCATTTGGTATAGGGTTGAGTGCACATTTTTGTGTTTTCATCGAGAAATAAAATGCAATTGCCTTATTACATGCCAAATAACGCCCGAAGGGCATTATGTTAAACCATGTAATAAGGCAATTGCATTTTATATCTTGATGAAAACACAAAAATCTGCACTCAACCCTTATAATTGCACTCGCTGTTCACTTAAATCACTTTTCGAAAATGATAGAGAGAAAAAGGTCACGGACAAATACGACAGTAAATACGAGTTAATTTCCTTCGCAGATACATGGTAGAACGGGCATGAAAACACAATCTATTTTTAACTTTTCAACATTCCCTTGTAGTCGAAGGCGGCCATTTTGCTGGCTTTGAAATCATACTTTCGATGATTCATCAAACAAAATTTAAGAATAAAATAATTATGTAGATCTATATGAACAATACAATCAACTATCTAAACTTAAGGCTAAGTGGACGATGTGTTCTTTCTAGTGACCTTTTCATAGATAATTTGTAAAGAATATGCGTACGTACCGTCGGCAGATCTGTTCTCGACGAGTATTTATCTGTTGCCGATATAAGACTTGGTCTATCCTATGTTTCTTGTAAGATATGAATCGAATGACGCCAACGTTTTGTGACCAACTTATTAGAAGATAAAAAACGGTGTCGCAGCTGTTAATTTTTCAATATGTATTTTCTTGTTTCCCAGTTCTACGCTTGTTTCTAATATCGATCATATCCTGCCAACATTTCAAAAATTCTTAACACAGTGTATTCACTTCTTTTGATCCTTTCTCCAACAGATCTTTCACTATATACATTCCATCAAATCCCCGATAACTTTTTGCTGGTCAATAGCATTTTTCCAACCTAATCCCCACAATAAAAAAGTTTAACTCCGTCATGAAACAAGAAATCAAGTTCATTTATATGCAAGAGCGATTTTTCCGTTTACACATTGTACTAAATTTAACTCAGTGACCTTGGCTTCATAGAAATCGATCGCTGGTATATTGAATGATGTAACTGGTGACGTCCACCATTCTGACTCTCTATTCAGTGTTGGCATAGTGTATTTTTTTTATTTTTAGGGTGCAAATAAAGTTAGACATGCAATCACGCATCATTTTGTCAAGGTTTATTTGTTATCGATCTTTTTGCGTTTGACTGATTCAGTAATGGAACTCTAAATATAGCCCATAATCAGTTTGCGTGAAATCTAAAATTAGATACCAACAACAATTTGGAAAAACCAAAAGTCGTGCTATTGCGTTCATCGAAAAATAACATGCAGGTTTTTTCATCACATGGCACGATTCTGACCAATCAAAAAACGATTTTACACCATGAGTGCAATTATTAAACAGTTAAACCATGTTTTTCTTTTAAAGATATTTCTCTTTTTTTTTCCTCCAGGTAGTGAAGAGTTACGAGTCAAGAAGGAGGACACAGTACGAGCAATGAGGATGGCTGAATTGTGTGCGGAGTCCATTACTACACAAACTGCTGTAGATTATAGTGAATGAAGCTACTGGGGTTTTCTCCTTCACCAGAAATTATCCCAATTTCTCACAGAAATGATCGCATGTGCAGACTTAAAGTTGGCTATGACTGAAAAAGTGGGATTTTTTTAATCTTTTTGAACGGGTTGAAAACGTTGTTTGGAAAGGAGAAAATTCTGGTAACTGGTATTTTCTCCTTTTCTCACTTGGCTTTCCAGAGCTGTTTTCATTAGGACTGTAGAATATTGCATGGTTTTGTAAGGGGTCACCCAGAGCTCCAGATAAGAGGGAGTGATGGGATTATAAATCTGTTATTTCTCTTCCATACCCAATGTTGTGGATACTCATTAGAATCGTCTCAATGAGACAATTCTAATGAGTACCCATATCATAGGGATTAGTGGAGAATAACTAATATTTTCAATTATGAATCAAAATCACTCCCTCTATCTCAACCTCTGGGGTCAACTCATTATAAATGACAGGAAATTTACTGCAGACATCATCTCCTTGAAAGATATCTTTATTATACTGCAAAGAAATTTCTCGTCATATGATTGGTTAACATCTCGGGAACATATATATCATCTTCCCTGGCAAAAACCACGCAAAGCCAGTTTCCCTTTTGAGTGCCCCGTAAACATCACTACACGTGCAACACAGCATCCAAAATGGTGGCATTGATCGATCACCAAACTGCATGTTTATGCACCAAACTGCACGTTTTAGTGACGTCAGTTTCAAGTGACATCAGTTTTCATTGAATTGGGGCACTCAGAAGGGAGTTTCTATTTCGCCAGGATACTCGATTCGTGAGATTATAATACAGTAAGATTTCAATTAAGATGCTTTGAGAGGGTAAAACTTTGCAGTTTAATAAATTTGTTGTATGGTCAGGTGGCAGTGGACTTAGAAACTTGTTCACGGCTGTAGTGAATCATGTCGCCACCTCGCCTTCGGCTGGGGGCGACATGATTCACTACAACCGTGAACAAGTTTCCAAAAATTTTTTTATGCACTGTATTGTTCATGTATTAATTTTAATAGAAGCATATTTTATTATTTTATACTATTCTATGGTTATTCTTTTGTGTACAGTCAATCCCTAATTGTATATATAGAGTTTTAAGCTATATGGAAAAATGCAATTGCTTGAGATGTGGAAAAGTTTATAATTTTTTAGCTCTATTGTATCTTTAAAATTGTGGAAATTGTTTATCATGGTACAGATTAAAGGACTTTTACATTATTGAATTCAGCTTGGTTATAATATCAGTAATGAGACAATGACACTTGGATTTTTTCACTTATTAACTTGTTACCACACAATCCCGACTTTAAACAACTCTGAGAAAACAGCCTTTTGAAAACAATTTGGGAAAAGGAGAAAATGCTGGTAACCAGCATTTTCTCCTTTTTCCAAAATGTTTTCCATATATCCAAAAACAAATTTCAAATTTTCGGTGATATTTATGTTTTCTTCTGCAAATGCTTTCAATTTGGATCAGTTTAAAATTTTGTTGTTTGGTAATGAGTTAACTGATTCTAATTTCTCGGATTCTACTGTTGTCACCCTGAGGACTTGAGAACAGCGGGTTGCTGGGTTGACTCCCTGCATGGATTATTTCTTTCTGAGGAATTAGGATGGATGATATTATTTCATGCTTTGCGGTAGAATATTGAGAAATAGCTGTGAATATATTTTTCGATATTACTCAGGTACAACCAGCGAAAATACCAATTTTCATGTTCTTGTTGCATAAGTAAATTGTGTGTGCCTTACAACCAGATGGAAATATGACTTTACTTACCTTACATTTCTCGCGCTTGACCCTTGCGCTCCTCCCAGAAAGGGTTAAAAGCATGAAATAATGAGATTTTTTTTTTTTATTCGATGAAAGATCGAAATTTATTTCATCTCATTAACACCATCGTCCATCGGTACTATTTTCACTTGTGGCTGCACCACTTGTGAAAATATTACCAATGATGTTCTTTCAATGAAATAAATTTTGATATTTCACGGAAAAAACAAATATTCTCTATTTCATTAGGACAGGATTTAATCCTCTCCCACTACTGACCATTGTGATGGTTATGCAGGAAAGCAGCCAGTGGCTTGGACAGAATATTGTGGGAAGTACTGGTCAAAGAAACTGCAAGAAAACATGGATAATGTTTTCACCCTTAATCTTTTATCACAAGATACACATGTACTGAGTTTTAACAACCCTGACAAAGACAGACTTTAAAAAAACATTGAGGGTAAAGGAGAAAATACATATAATAGGAACCAGTCTTTTCTCTTATTCCCACAATACTTTTTTAGCCCTTTACCAAACGACAAAATTTTAGATTGGTCCAAATTGAAAGCACTTGCAGACAACAAAATAAATGTTACTCAAAAACTGCAATTTGTTTCCAGTATGGTAGAAAGCATTGTGGAACAAGAGCGGCAAATTGTCGCAAGATACGCCCGTCTTACCCCAAGTTGTAAAGCTGGGGCATGCACCGGACAAAATTTAAGTATAAAAAACAACAAAGGGCAATAACTCAAAAATTAAGCAAGCAAGAGTTGTGATTCCTGTGCACTGCACTCCCCCTCAATGAGATCTATCCACACATGAAATTTCATAACCCTAGCTAGTACAGTTTTGGAGATATGCTCCGGACAAAATTCAAGTATGAAAAACAACAAAGGGCAATAACTCAAAAATTAAGCAAGCAAGAGTTATGATTCCTGTGCACTGCACTCCCCCTCGGTGAGATCTATCCACCCATGAAATTTCATAACCCTAGCTAGTATAGTTCTGGAGATATTCAGCGGACAAAATTTAAGTATAAAAAACGGCAAAGGGCAATAACTCAAAAATTAAGCAAGCAAGAGTTATGATTCTTGTGCACTGCACTGTCCCTCGATGAGATCTATCCACCCATAAAATTTCATAACCCTAGCTAGTATAGTTTTGGAGATATGCTCCGGACAAAATTCAAGTATGAAAAACAACAAAGGGCAATAACTCAAAAATTAAGCAAGCAAGAGTTATGATTCCTGTGCACTGCACTCCCCCTCAATGAGATCTATCCACCCATAAAATTTCATAACCCTAGCTAGTATAGTTTTGGAGATTTGCTCCGGACAAAATTCAAGTATGAAAAACAACAAAGGGCAATAACTCAAAAATTAAGCAAGCAAGAGTTATGATTCCTGTGCACTGCACTCCCCCTCAATGAGATCTATCCACCCATGAAATTTCATAACCCTAGCTAGTATAATTCTGGAGATATGCTCCGGACAAAATTCAAGTATGAAAAACAACAAAGGGCAATAACTCAAAAATTAAGTGAGCAAGAGTTATGATTCTTGTGCACTGCACTCCCCCTCGATGAGATCTATCCACCCATGAAATTTCATAACCCTAGGTAGTATAGTTCTGGAGATAAGCTCCGGACAAAATTTAAGTATGAAAAACAACAAAGGGCAATAACTCAAAAGTTAAGCGAGCAAGAGTTATGATTCCTGTGCACTGCACTCCCCCTCGATGAGATCTATCCACCCATAAAATTTCATAACCCTAGCTTGTATAGTTTTGGAGATATGCTCCGGACAAAGAACTGGACGCCGCCCGGACGCCCGCCCGCCCGGCACGGGTGATCCCATAATACGTCCCGTCTTCGACGGACGTATAAAAAGGAGAAAATGCTGGTTACCAGCATTTTCTCCTTTTCCCACAATGTTTTCAAAAGGCTTACTAACCCTAAGGAAGAATAGTTTTGAAAACATGGTGGAAAAAAGGGAAAATGCTGGTAACCAGCATTTTCCCCTTTCACCACGGTGTATTCTATCCTTTCACAGATAAATTTCCTGTTTTCAGTAACATTTAATTTGTAATCTGAAAATTTGGAAAAGGCTAAAATTTTGTCATGTGGTTAATGGCATGCTAGAGGCAGAAAGTGTACAATTCCAGACACAAAATGGAAGAGAGTACTGTAAGACATTGTAATACTCATAATTATATCCATGGTTTAAAATGGTATGAACTAAATTTTACCCCTCCCCCCACCCCCATTATTACTTTTCAGCTATTCCTAGGCCTTTAACCCTTTCCCAAACAATCCCTGGTTTTTACGGGTCTGGAATACTAGCCTTTTGAAAACATTGTGGGAAAAGGAGAAAATGCTGGTAACCAGTATTTTCTCCTTTTCTCACAAAGTTTTCTATCCTATCATAGACAGATATTATCTTTTCAGCAAGAGTTGAATTGTCATCTGCAAATGCTGTCAATTTGGTCTAGTCCAAAAGTTTGTTGTTTGGGAAAGGGTTAACCTCTACCACACAATTCTGACTTATGACAAAAGCTTTTGAAAAACACTGTAGGAAAGGGAGAAAATTTTGATGCCAAATCGTTTTCTATCCCGATACAAAATACTTCAGTATAACAATTTTTGTCTGTTTAAAAGCACAAGAAAAGTGTCATGATCATAATTTTTGTCTTAACGACTTCATTCCCTTCTCTTTCTGATCCAACATTTATGATACCTGTAGATCTTAAATATATAATCTATCGGTATATGAAAAAGTACAAAAAGTTTGCTAGAACAAGCAAACTATTCAACTGTTTTGGCCATTTTTATTTTGTGTCTACTTAACAATCAACAAACAATTAACAGATATACTTACTTAAACATTCGAAAATAAAAAAAACATTTATAACCAAACCTAAAATAAAACTAACAGTTGTTAAACCCTTTACCAAACAATGACAACTTTTGACGACCCCGAGGTAGAAGCCTTTTGAAAAGATTTTGGGAAAAGGAACAATGCTGATGAAAACAGATCAACGATAGTGCAGATGTTCATAGTTCAAAAATAATTGTATAAAAAGGCAAAATGACCCCTTTTCAAATAGAAAATATCATAAAAAGCGAAAATTGTCAATCTTGGTCCGCCTGCCCAATTCACGCAGCCTGACCAGATTGATTCTTCTTGTAGTTCCAAGATGGTCCCTTTTTGTGTGACGGGTCATACATCATTCAATGCATAAAACTGAGAAAATGCTGAGTACCAGCATTTCTCCTTTTCGCACAAACGTTTCAAAAGTGTTCTTTCTCAGGGTAGTTAAAACTCTGGACTGTGTGGTGTAGGGTTAAGAACTAGCACTAGAAATGAAAGCCTCAACTTTGAGTCATACTTAACCCTTAGAGCACTTAAAGTTAAGCGCCTTAACTCTTTACCAAACAACAAAATTCTAGACTGATCCAAATTGAAAGCACTTGCAGACAAGAAGTAAAATGTAACTCAAAAATTGAAATTTGTTTCCAGTAGGGTTGAAAACATTGTGTGAAAAGGAGAAAATGCTGGTTACCAGCATTTTCTCCTTTTTCCACAATGTTTCCAAAAGTCTTATATCTCAGGGTCGTAAAATCCAGGGATTGTTTGATAAAGAGTTAAATTAACCCTTACCAAGTCTGATCTTAATCTTTATTGCTCAGTCTGCCACAACATTCTGAAAAAGAGCACCTTATACTTTCAATTACGTGTCTTATATTTCTGAATCAAGAATATCTGGAGGGTTTATTCAATGATCTTTGGGTCAACTTTTACCAGATAAGACTGGTCCATACTGGAAGCACTTGCAGACGGTAGGGCTCCGTACCGGTACTCGATATATATCGAAAACCGGTATTTTATGTTCGATAGATATATCGGATCGAACGTTTCTGTATCGAACAAAATATCGATCATCAAAAGAAAATAAAAGTAAAGCATATAAATACCCAGTTTAGTTGTTTTTAACTGCGAAATTCATTACGAGTTTATTTTAGGTAATCTCTAAAGTCGAGTAGTCGTAGAGGTAGGTGTGGCTACCTGGGAAACTTACAACCAATCGAAATGCGTCATTCTTTATTACTCGCCCTGTACCCGTTACACAATGGATGACAATTAGCTAATACCCCTATTCTCGTTCCCCCGTCATGTTGTTTGAAATCTGCAAATTATGCATCAATCAGCAGATTGCAGACAAATTTACGCTGATAATTGGTCAATATAGTTGATTAAAGAAAGGTAATGAAAATCTCGTGATGTGATCGAGAGGTAGCGATGGAAATAATTGAAGCCGTGACCTTTCAACCTTCCTAAGATTTTATTTGGTCGATCTTTTAATATTGCCGAAAAATGTGGCTCGAAAATCGGATCTCTTTTTCCATTAGATTATCTGAAATCAGTGTTCCGACTCGCGTAAATTATTGTGTAAATCATTTTATAGACTTGAAATTTGCATAACAAATGTTAATCACACGCGAGACCTCACGTAAGAAAAAACATGGACAAAAAAGGCCATTATCTGTTTATCGTGAGTAAAGTAACAGGTTTTGATGCTAGTTCTAATCGTTATTGAGAAATCTATGTCGAATCATGCGAACATACCTATCCAGAAATTAACACGCATGAAAAATTGTTCGGTGAAAAAAAAAAAACACGGAAACCCATGACACAACAAAATGTCTCTTTGACATTGTCCGATCAGAGTCCTCTTAGACTGTCTTTTCAGCTTTTTAATGAGTAGTAAATGTAGATCTAGTTAGAATTCATATTAATTTAGGCCTACATAATTATGAAATTTCAATACAATCTAGAAGTGTTAAATTTGCGGTATTTTGTTTTTCAGGTATGCTGAAAAAAGAACAAACACAATTTTCGCATTTTTTTCTTTCTTTTCTTGAAAATTGAAATATCATATGATATATCGAATATCGATCATTTTGTATCGATACAAATATCGTATCGATCAAACTGACCGATACGGAGCCCTAGCAGACGGCACACTTAAGGTCGGTCAAAATATGCTGGTAACCAGCAATTTCTCCCTTTTATATAACTGAAGGGTGGTATTATGTTATGGCCCTGGTCGTCCATCTGTTTGTCTGTAACTAAGTCTGTCTGTCCGTCCTTTAGCAGTATTTTATGTGTGCAACTCCTCTACAGTTTTCATTGGAATAACTCAACACTTACCACAATGAATTTCTATGATGTGTAGAAGTAAAAATGACTCTTAAAATATGGATCTCTGTAGGTGTTCTAGACTTCAACTAATTTCACTGACAAGCCTGTATGGGCATATATGTGCCACTCTGCTACGCTCTTGTCTCGCAATGTTTTCAGGTTGTTTTTCCTGCAAGTTCATCAAATTAAGGTATGTATTTCCATTAGATCATTGGCAAACTGAACATGATCCTCTATTAAGGATCTTCTATACTTCCCCATTGGCAAAGTCAGTGCTTGAAAACATGGTCAATTGTTCAAATCTACAGCTTTGCCAATTTTCTTTTTGAGTATTTTTGATAGTTATTATAACAGGACTAACTCTTTACCAGACAAAAGCTTTTGAAAACATTGCGGGAAAAGGAGAAAATGCTGGTGACCAGCATTTTCTTCTTTTCCCAAAATGTTTTCTTCCTTTCTAAAACAAATTCAGTTTTTTAGTCACATTTATTTTGTCGTCTGCAAGTGTTTTCAACTTGAACCAGTCCAAAAATTTGTTGTTTGGTAAGAATTAATTCCTCTCCAGGTGCTGATCAGTTTTGACAATGGTTATGTGGGAAAGCAGCAAGTCATGTGGGAAGAGTTTTGTTCCCACTACTGGACAAAGAAGTAAGGATACCTCGGGACAAGATTTTGTTTGCACTGGAGTTAGACTCTTTCAAAGCCTAGTTCATATTGCAGTGGTGTTTCCTGTTTTTCTCACACCAGTACTGACAAAACTTTCTTTTCAAGCCACTACTTTTTCTGAACCAATATTGTACCAGATTCCACCAGGTCAAAAGTCAGATATAGTAACCACTTAGCTACCCTGCCAGGCTAAGGGCAAGCACCCTGAGCACTTCAACACCAGTTTCAATTGTTTCATTGGTCACATGATTTCAAAAAGTATGCCCAAAGTCTAATTATTAATTATACCCCTGCAAAATATTCTTTTTTTTTTTTGAGGCAGGAGGGGGGAAGGGGGTACACTGGAATCAACCTGCCTGTTCCTGCGTCTGTCTGTGTGTAAAATACTAGTAATTGGCTGTTTCTGTCAAAGTGCTGGTGGGGGTATTAAGTCACATTCAGTGACAGCTCTAGTTCGAGACAACAGAGAGTCTGTTGTAGCTCTTAGTTCACATGAACACTAAATTGCACAGATATTCCATTTGCACTCACTAAGCAATTTACTACAGTCTCAAACAAAAGTAGAGTGGGTTACATGATAAAACATCAAGCAAAGTTCCTTTGATGTTTCCAACCTTGATCCAAATTCACTAAACACTCTTAACTCTTTACGAAACAACAGAATTTTAGACAGATCCAAAATGAAAGCATTTGCAGATGACAAAATAAAAGTGACTGAAAATTAGAAATTTCTTTCAGGAAGGGAAGAAAACATTGTGAGAAAAAGAGAAAATGCTGGTTATTAGCATTTTCTACTTTTCCCACAATGTTTTCAAAAGGCTTCTAGCAAAGGGTCGTTAAAAGTCAGGATCATGTGGCAAAGGGTTAAAAACATTCAAAGTCTTATTTTCAATAATTTTCTCAGCTTGATAGTAACGCAATTTTTGATTGGCTAAACACAATGGTTTAGCCAATCAGAAGTTGTGTTACATTCTTAATCTACGATCAGACTAAAAAGAAAAACAAGAATGGTTCTTGAATAAGAGCCCAGGGTCCGTATTCACAAACATTTCACGAGAATTTTCTTCCCCTTATTCTCCAAGATTTTCTAAATTTGTAACTAACACAACTTCTGATTGGCTTATCCATTCCATTCAGCCAATCAGAAGTTGTGTTAGTTACAAATGCAGAAAATTCTGGAGAATAAGACAAAGAACATTCTTAAGAATGGTTGGTGAATATGGGCCCATATCTAAAGATGTGATTCAAGTGTTATCACTATGAATGTCTATCATTGCTACTAGTTTACTGGCACACCAAACATGAAACCTTCCCGCTGGGCTCTCTCCATCAATCTCCGAGACTCTAAAACAAAAGTGGAGTAGTTGACGTGAGGGTACTTCAAGACAAGTTGCTCCACTGTTTCCATGGTAACTTGATCACAACGAATAAGTCCAAAGTAATCCAAATGAGCACATGCGTCTGAAATCACACACACACCGTTGTCTGTTATATCCTGACACCAACCCACATCCAATGCCTCCAACGTCGGTCGAAACTCGGCAATTTTTTCCAGACCTGGATAAAAAATAAACTTATACTATACTAAGGAAGAAGCCTTGTCTCTTTTTTCAAGAGTGTTTTCCAAACAAAATAAACTTCATCATTGGAGTCACATTTAAACTGTCAACTCTAAGATAGTGTGGTAAACGGTTAACCCTTTCCCAAACAATCCCTGGTTTTTACGGGTATGGAATAGTAGCCTTTTGAAAACATTGTGGGAAAAGGAGAAAATGCTGGTAACCAGCATTTTCTCCTTTTCCCACAATGTTTTCAACCCATCACAGAGAGAAATCATATTTTCAGCAAGAGTTGAAATGTCGTCTGCAAACGCTTTCAATTTGGTCTAGTCCAAAAGTTTGTCGTTTGGGAAAGGGATAACTCTTTCCCAAATTACAAAAACTTCAGGCTTGCCTAACTTACATGCAATTGCAGAACACAACAATCTCAAACATTGCATACGTCATACTCTTCGAGGATTTGACCTGTCTGATATAATGCATCGTTCTTTCGAAAGTTGGAGGGATTGTAGTTATACACGCTACAAAGTAGCAATGGAGAAAATAGCTTTTATCAATGCGTTTCAGGAGAAATCAAGCCTGTTTTAGCTCCAGATGTCTTTAACCCTTTCCCAAACAATCCCAGGTTTTTACAGGTCTGGAATAGTAGCCTTTTGAAAACATTGTGGGAAAAGGAGAAAATGTTGGTAACCAGCATTTTCTCCTTTTCCCACAATGTTTTCTACCCTATCATAGACAGAAATCATCTTTTCAGCAAGAGTTGAATTGCTGTCTGCAAATGTTTTCAATTTGGTCTAGTCCAAAAGTTTGTCGTTTGGGAACGGGTTAAACTGGTGATCCTAGCTGAATGAATCACAGCAAGTATCATTTTATTGAGTAAAAATTCATTCTAGTTTGAAATTCAAAGTAATGGTTGTCACTTAGAAAAGTAGTAATGTTCCATACCCAGAATGCCAAAATAAGATAGATGTGTATTAGTAGAATGCCATCTGGTGGGAGATAATGCTGGCACAAATAAACAATTTCTCGCTCTGAAAATTGTGATGGAAATACTGGGAACCTTGAGCAACTGTGAAATGAGTGTTCTTCGTCTTTGATGTACAGTACTGTACACTACTTTGAAGAGACAATAGCAACACTGAAACTGCTCTTATCTGTTTACTATACAATCCGAGGTTTAACAAACCTGAACTAGAGCTATCACTAAACTTGATTTTACCATCCACCAGCTCCTTCTCACAAAAACAAGTCCTTGTCACAGAGTTGAAAAAAGTTCAAGGGGAGATTGATTCCATAACAAATCACAGCTGGGTCATGAAAATTGCACATGCACAACTTCATATATATATAGAAACCCTATGTTTAAATTTGAATTCAGTACGCGAAAAACTGTAGGAGTATTGCTCCTGACAAAATTTGTGTCAACAGATAGACAGACGGACAGACAGTCATGGCAATTCAAGTATACCCCTCTCCACTATGTTGTGGGAGGTGTAAAAAGAATGCTTTTGAACACATTGTGGGAAAAGGAGAAAATGCTGGTTACCAGCATTTTCTCCTTTTTCCACAATGTTTTCTACTGTTTTCAAGATGACTTCTTTGACTTGATTGATTCTGAAATGATCATCTGCATATTGGTTTCGAAATGGACTACGCTCAATTCTGAATAATGTCTTTTAGGTTAACCCTTAACCAAACAATCCCTACTTTTGACGACCCAGAGAAAGAAAGCCTTTAGAAAACATTGTGGGAAAAGGAGAATGGTAACCAGAATTTTCTCCTTTTCCCACAATCACAAAACAAATTTCAAATTTTCAGACACTTTTACTTTGTCCTCTGCAAATGCTTTTGATTTTGACAAGCCTAAGATATTGTTGTTTGGTTACGAGTTAATTGGATACCCCTAGGGTTATAATTCATGATATAAGACATGAGAAGTTGGAATATCCACAAACCTGCGTCAGATATGTTACAGGAAACACAATACAGTCGCTTCAGCTTTGGCAAGTTACGAGCAAGTTCCGTCACACAATGGTCATTCATGACCGAGTTCAGGGAGATGTTGATACACTCGAGATTTTTACAGTGACGTGATAGATATACAACAGCATCCGGGGTCAGTCGTGGAATATTGGATAAATCTAGGTTGGTCAGATGTTTCAACTAAAAAGATATCAACCATACTTTGTGAAGAGGGGCTTAGCCCATTTGGAAAAAGTATCAACAAAGGTTAGCCTGTGCAGGCCGACCTGGATCAACTTTTTTGATTGGTCAATTTTCTGCATGTTAACCCTTTACCCCATGAGGCATTTCTATGGTATCTCTAATTGACCCTCAATAACAGCAAGGATGAAGCCGTTTTTTATGGGTATTGACACCTTCTGATAGCATGGAAAACAATTGTGACAAAAGGTGAAATTGCTCGTCATGAGCAATTTCACCTTTTGCCACAATGTTTTCCAAAAGCTCCTTCAAGCAATGCGTCGAAATGAGCATCTATGGAGTAAAGGGTTAAAGGTACAGCCAAGCTCATATTTCAGTTAATTGTAAGAGAAAATGGAATTTGTGGGTCCATAACTATGTGATGACTTGCTTGGTATCATGGAACACAGAAATTCATAAACATGGTGTTAAAAGTTGTCATTGTGTGCTAAAGGGTAAACAGAAGTCTTTTTCCTAGTCATTAAAAGTATGAGATAGTAGATTTAACCCTTTACTACACAGATACTTATTTCTTCACATTGTTTGTAGGAGCCTTTGGAAAACATTGTGGCAAAAGGTGAAATTGCTCTTAACGAGCAATTTAACCTTTTGTCACAATGTTTTCTGTGTTATCAAAAGGTGTCATATACACATAAGAAACGGCTTCATCCTTGCTGTTATTTAGAGTCAATTAGAGATAACTTAGAAATACCTTATGGGGTAAAGGGTTAACTCTTTACCAAATGATAAAATTTTGGATTGGCCCAAATTGAAAGCACTTACAGACCACAAAATAAACGTAACTCAAAAATTGAAATTTGTTTCCAGCAAGGTAGCAAACAATGTGCGAAAAGGAGAAAATGCAGGTTACCAGCATTTTCTCCTTTCTCCACAATGTTTTCTACAGGCTTCTATCTCAGGGTGGTAAAAACCAGGAATTGTTTGGTAAAGGGTTTTAGGTTTAACTACAGAGCTCTAGATAGAGGCAGTGATTTTGATTTCAAAATTGAAAACATTAAATTATTCTCCATTAAACCCTATGTTGTGGGTATTCATTAGAATCATCTCATCGAGATGATTCTAATGAGTACCCACAACATAGGGTTTAGAAGAGAAATAATGGATTTACAATACCACCACTCCCTCTTATCTGGACCTCTGTAACTAGATAACACCTAGAGCGGTCAATGAATGTCACTTAATACCCCTGCCGGCACTTTGTGACAGAAACAGGCAATTACTATTATTTTGTACACTGACGGACACAAGAACAGATAGACAGGCTGATTCCAGTACACCCCCGAAAACATTCATTTTGCAGGGGTGTAATAAAATACAACTTACATTGGCTAGCAGTTTGACCCCTCTATCTGTTACCCCACAGGACATTATATTGAGGTAGGTCATGTATGGACATCCTTGTACAATTGCTTCTATACCTTCTTCTGTCACCTGGAGTAATAATCAAAGTGCTGACATAGTGAAAGAAACAAGGGGCTCACACACTTAACTGTTGGCCAATTGATAAAAGTTTAGAAATGGTCGAAATCAAAAGTATTTGCAGATGACCATTTAACTTAACCCTTTACCACACAATCCCCACTTTTAACAACCCAGAGAGAAAAAGGCTTTTGAAAATATTGACAGAAAAGGAGAAGATGTTGGTAACCAGCATTTTCTCCTTTTCCCACAATGTTTTCTGCCATATTAAAGATAGAAATCACTAACTAACAACATCTGATTTTTCGTCTACAAATGTTTTAATTTGGTTCGGTCTAAAATTTCATCATTTGGTAAAGAGTTAAATAATGAAATTAGTTTTGATGAGGTAGAAAACGTAGTGGGAAAAGGACTGGCAACCAGTGTTTTCTCCTTTTTCCACCATATTTTCAAAAAGTCTTCTTTCTCAAATTGGTTAAAACTCAGAAATGTGTTCTACAGAATTAAAAAAGACCAAAGGGCTGAAAACCTAACAGAATCAAAGTAACACTGAGGGTAATGGGAGAGGTACAGTATTTTGCTTAAGTTTTGGGAGACCAAAAGTATTGGGACACCATAAAAAAAAAATCACAACAATAATTATTTTTCATGACTCAAAGATTTGGGTCATACTAAAAATTTCAAAGCAAGATCAATAGTTTTTCATCCCAAAGAATTGGGACAGTGAAAATCTATTCGAAAAAAAAAAATCTTTAAATCTGTTTGATACTTTTTGTTTACCTGCAAGCATTTATTTCCCGCACTTTCATTTCTACACACTTAACACCATATGCATGCTTACTATATGGCTGTATAGCTAGAAATGTAGCAAAGACAAGGGTAAAGCCTGGTCCAAACTTTAACATTTCTTTTTAGCCATGTTGTTTCTTTTTTTCCCTTGGAAAGGTGTACACATTTCCCACAATGTTTTCAAAAGTCTTGCTCCTCAGGTCGTTGAAAGTTGGGATTATGTGGTAGAGGTCCTAAGCATTAAATGACTTGCTCCAAGACACTCCAAAGAAACACCCTTAGCTCCAACTGGAGATTAAAGCTAAGGCCTCTAAGTTAGGTATCCTAGACTTTATCATTGAGCAATGCAAGACCCCTCTCAGAAAAGATAGATTCCAATGAATTTACAATGGCTGGGAAATACTGTCTACATTGCTTTTCTAGTATTTACTAGTCATTTCAAAGCCACTGGTTGCCTTCACAATGAATTCAAAACAATATTCAGTGGTGAGGCAGGAATGAATTCTGTTCCTGTATCATCAATCCCAAAAAAAGTTTAGCAAATTCAAAACCACCAACCCTATCAGTACTAGACTACCACCCCTGTATATTACAATAGAACTACCATGGCTGTTTTACATACCTGAGAACAATGGTCCATCAATAGCTGGGTCAACCTTGGACAATGGTCAGCCAACACTTTAATACTGTGGTCAGTTATCTTTGTACACTGGTTTATATGTAAAATTTGTAGAAGTGGACAAGCTTTGGCCACCTGAAATAATTAAAGATTTGTGCTTTAACCCTTAACCACACAATCAGGACTTTCACGACCCTGAGATGGAAAGCCTTTGAAAATACTGTGGGAAAAGGAGAAAATGCTGGTAACCAGCATTTTCTCCTTTTCCCACAATGTTTTCTACCTTTTCCAATTCTAAATTAAATTTTTGATTCACATATATTTTGTCATCTGCTTTCAATTTGGACTAGTCCAAAATTTTGTCGTTTGGTAAAGAGTTAAGTCCAGACAGCATGCCAGGGTATTTCATTTCATCTTTTTCACCAGATAGCTAAACTTCAGATCTGTGTCATTTTTTATCCCAGAACTTCAGGGGCAAAACCTGAACAACTTTAACTCTTTACCAAAAGACAATATTTTAGGCTTGTCCAAATTGAAAGCATTTGCAGACGACAAAATAAAAGTGACTGAAAATTTGAAATTTGTTTTGTGACGAGTAGAAAACACTGTTGGAAAAGGAGAAAATGCTGGTTACCAGCATTTTCTATTTTCCCTCAACATTTTCTAAGGGATTCTTTCTCAGGGTCTTCAAAATTATGGATTGTGTGGTAATCGGTTAGTGGTGTATCACTAAATAATGTTAAATTCATACAAAGTACTCAATGGCAAAAGTATCAATACCAAATCATAAGGTAGCATGATCCTTTGAAATGCATAAAAAGTTAAAATACCAAAAAAATACAGGGTGTTTGGAAAGTAAGGTAACACTTTAGTACATAATGTAATACGACTTTAAAAATCAGATAAGAGATAGTAATAAACATACACATATATGAAATACCGGTATGTAAGGTTTTTTTTTGTGGTAATTTCATTTATTTTTCACTGAAAACATCATTTATTGTGAAATGAGGTCAATGACCGAAAAGGACTTTTTAACTGAAATCAATATAAAAGTGGAAAATGTATAAATGAAAATTGAATTAAATTATCACACAAAAAACTTATGTTTCATTTACAGGTATATATATAATCTCTTTATCTTATATTTTAAGCCAAAATATGAATGTACGAAAGTGTTACCTTACTATCCGGACACCCTGTATCAAATTTTCAGATGCTTTTACCAAATATAGTTTACTTCCTTTTCACAGAGCATGCTTCAGTATTTTTCAAGGGCAGAGTAATTGTCATTTGATAGAAAGAAATTACTTTACCTTGACGATGGTAGCATCGTTCAGTTTACAACATCCATCTAGTCGAAGGCAGCGTAATTGTGAGCACAACTTCTTCTCGCAGATTTCTTTAAAAGCCTCATCTGTTATGTCAAAACACCTGTAACAAATTCACTACGTATATAACTCTTCACCATACACCAAAATTTCAGACTTTTCCAAACTGATAGCATTTGCACAGCCTGAATATTATAAGATGTTATACAAACATGAATATGGTCTTTCAAAGAGAAGAAAGCAGTATGGGAAAAGGAGAAAATGCTGGTTGCCAGCATTTTCTCCTATTCCCCCATTTTATTTTTTAAAGGTTGTTAAAACTCTAGAATATGTGTCAAAGAGTTACAAAATTTTAGACCAGTCCAAATTGCAAGCACTTGCAGAAGACAAAGTAAAGGTAACTCAAAAACTGAAATTTGTTTCTAGCATGGTAGAGAACATTGTGGGAAAAGGAGAAAATGCTGGTTACCAGCATTTTCTCCTTTTCCCTCAATGTTTTCAATAGGCTTTTCTTTCAGGGGTCGTTAAAAGTCGGGATTGTGTGGTGAAGAGTTAATGCATGAAGAAGTTAACACCATGGTCATATGAATCTGAAGAAGAAGGCTTGTTGTAAAAACATTTCCAGAACATGGAAAAATGTAGGAAACCAACAATTTCTCCTTTTTTTGTGGACGATGGTTTTTGCAAACATTCTGGAAGAAGGAGAAAATGAGGTAACCAGCATTTTCTTCTTTTCCCACAATGTTTTCATTCCTTTCAAAAATCAATTCCTTTTTTCTCAATGTTTTTAATTCTTCAAAAATGAATTTCAAGATATGCGCCACCTTTGGCACATCTGCAGTCTACAGTTGTGACCTTTTGAGTTTTAAAACTCATTTGACGGGGAAAGCTTTTGAATACAATGTGAGAAAAAGAGAAAATGCTGGTAATGAACAATTTCTCCTTTTCTCAAAATGTTTTTCTATGCTTTCACAGGCATACCCTGCATATTTCAGCCACATTTAACCTTTTACCACACAATGACGATTTTGGAAGACCTCCAGATAGAAGCCTTCTGAAAACATTGTAGGTAAAGGAGAAAAATGCCAGCATTTTCTCCTTTTCCCACAATGTTTTCTACCCTATCAATAAACAAGTGCACCATTTGAGCCACACTGATATTGTGGTCTGCAGATGCTTTCAATTTGGACAGGGCTAAAATTTTGTCATCTGGTAAAGATTTAATAAGTCATTTTTATCTGTTTGGAATTTGGATAAGGCTATAATCAAGTCATCTATTATCATCTTCGCGAGCCAAGTTTACAATCACTACGTGGATCTTACCTTGGCTGATTAAGCCTGATTTCGAGATTCCTGCGATGCGCCCTCTATTGGATGTTGGTTATTACCCCTCTTTACATCATATTTGTAAAAGCAAATGAAATATCGTTTTATAAACCACTAACGAATACACATGAAGCGATAAGCAGACATCTATGTGGGTTTCCATGTTTACCTTCTATTCGAAAGGTAGAGACCTTGTTCCATTTTTTATCAAAGATGAAATGCTAGGAGTGATTTCATTCGTTGCAGCTAGAGCTGGCTGCATCCAATAAAAAAGCGTATCGGGTGAATGTAAAAATCAAGCTCGATCCGCCAAGGGTAGATTTACGTAGTGAATCATCAGTCTTGGCTTGCGAAGATGTCTATTATAGTATAAAAGTCTTACCGCATAAGCTTAAGAACTTGTATATGTGTACATCTGGCCAGGAGTATTTTGATCCCAACATTGGTTACAAAACGGCAGTCTGTAAGATTGACACTTATCACTCTATCACTAAAACTAATCAACTGTTGAAGGTGCACATCTGTCAGTTTATGCTGGTTCATCAAGTTTATATTTTTCCACAAATCCTGATCTCGACACCAATTATACCAATATTTACACACTAAACTAACTTTACGTAGGAGTGTAAATATTGATAAGTATCGAAATATATGTACAAGAATTTGCGGTGGAAGACTGTTTATATTATTCTGACTTACAATTTCATTTAAATACTTTATTTCTAAGTTAAAGCGAGAGTTTGATGGTCTACAGAGAGCTGGATGTTTTATTGTTCCAACACTCCCACCTCCTCCACAAGGGATGTATTTAAATATGTTATCTAGAATAAGAGATTTTATTTTCAAGTCACTGGATGTAGCAGTATCTGATGACACACTGGAAGCATTCTGTGTTATTGCACTTGCATCTCCTCGATCATTCACTGTACAACTATACCTGTCTTTGTTGGTTGGTTGTCTTTGTAAACAATCCCCACCCACACCTAGACACTCAGGATTACTGGACAGATTTCGACAGTTAGAAAATAAATTAATGAATCCCGAATCAGACAAAAATCCTGGTCTGTCCACGTTCAATTCATCATCATCTTGATCATTGTCACTGTATAAGCACTGGGGCTCTAAATGTTTTATACTGACATGATTTGTTGAAGCTTCAGACCTAGCCCGTGACATTTTGTCCACATTTGAGTTACTGCAGGAATTCAAATCAATATCAATTAATTCATTCGCTTCACAAGCAGTCTTTCTATTATACCCCATGTCACCCATATCACAGCCTTCCATGATGTTCTCTCCAGTCTCTACAGGCATATTTAACAGCCCAGGAAATGGAATTTCTGAACAATTTTCATCCACTGTATTGGAAACATCAAGAGTGCTATCAATCTGATCATTACCCATATTTCTTACTGAACTTGTTATATCATCCTGTACTGAAGAACAATTCATAGCTTGCATTTCTATGTCTCTACTGGTTTGCATTCCCGACTCTCTGTCACTAAGCCCTTGCATTTTTGTCTCTCTATCCCTAATGGCTTGCAGCCCTGCTTCTCTATTTCTAATGTAGTTATTCTCTGCAAGAGCTGCCATAGTGTCTTGCACAACTCTGGCTATGTCATGCCTAACTCGTTGGTTTGTACATGTTTCTTTCTCCTCGCTGTTTTTCGCAAACATGTCTACTGGATTACCAGTTTCTTCACCTGTCTCTGCATCTGTATCTGTCATAAATATGAATACAATTAACCCATTACCACATAATCCCTACTTTTAACAACCCTGAGAAAGAAGCCTTTAGAAAACATTGGGGGAAAGGAGAAAATGCTGGTAATCTGCATTTTCTCCTTTTCCCACAATGTTTTCTACCCTTCACACCTACAAATTTTCAGTCAATTTTATTTTGTTGTCTGCAAATGGTTTCTGTTTGGACAAGCCAAAAATTTTGTCGTTTGGTAATGGGTTAAACCATATACCACATAAGAAAATGCTAGACTTGTCCAAATTAAAAGCATATGCAGAAGACAGGTGCATTTCAAATGTGAAGATTTCTCTCTAAAAGTTTAGAAAACTGTGGAACAAGGAGAAAATCCTGGCTACTTTATTTTCTCCTTTTCCCACAATGCTTACAAGAGTCCGTTTCATCTCTACCATTCAAACTCCAGATTGCATGTTAACAAAAGCAATTAAATACTTCCTAATCAGTTAGCAGTGGGAACTTTTGTCAGCGATCCAGATAGGGGGAGTGATTTTGATTTCAAAATTGAAAATATTAATAATTCTCCACTAAACCTTATGTTGTTGGTACTCATTAGAATTGTCTCGAGACGATTCTAATGAGTACCCACAACATAGGGTTTCAATGAGAAATAATGATTTTAGAATACCATCACTCCTTCTTACCTGGACCTCTGCTTTATCTTGCAAACTTGACCTTTTACCATACGACAAAGTCTTAGCATTGTTCAAACTGAAAGCATTTGAAGATGACAGATCAAATGTTACTCAAAACATAATTTTTCTTTTATCATAGAGTAGAAAACACTGTGGGAAAAGGAGAGAACATTTATCACCAGCATTTTCTCCTATACCAACTTTGTTTTCCAAAGCTTTCTTTACTTTCCATCTTTTTACTCTGTCCAAAATGACAAAATTTTAGACTAGTCCAAATTGAAAGCCCTTCCAGATGACAAAATAAAAGTAACTAAACAAGAGGGCCATGATGGCCCTGTATCGCTCCACTGGCTTTTTAACCCGTTACCACACAAATTCAAGTGTTCATGACCATGAAAAAGAGGGCCTTCAAAAACAATGAACACTGTCAGGCAATACAAGTAGATTAATTCATTGGCATGAAAGGTAAAGTCCTTGGAAAAATAAGCTAAATGATAGAAACCTTACTCTGAATTTATTATTCACCTCATGTGAGCATAACTATTAGCATCAAAATGAATCACACTTGAAAACAGAATATTTTCTATCAAAAAACTTAATGTCTAGCACCAATCATGTATCAATGTAGTTTGATAATCAAGGGAGGTAAATAGTACCAAACTTTATCTTTCATAAAAAGAGTTATTTCCCTTGATTAATGTTTAAATTGAAGTGATCATATTTTGAAGCCCATGTTAAACTTGTGATCCCTGGATGGAGTCAATTTTGACCTCAGACCAACAATATGAAACTAGAATGTGTGGTTATAAACACGAAGATTTTTGAATCTTGCCCAATAAAAAGCCCTGTAAAACAAGTTTGCTCAATAAAAGGCCCTGAAAAATATCTGACCCTTGAGACAGGTTTATAAAGCCAATGTAAAACTTGTGAACCCTGGGGTGGGGTCAAACTTTATCCCCAAAGTTAAAATATGGGCCCTCTTGTTAGAGGCCCATTAGATAAAGCTACATGCAAAATTTGGTAGCCCTAGGCCTTATGGCTATGTACAAGTAGATTATTAAAGTTTCCCTATTATAAGCCCATGTAAAACTTGTGACCCCCTGTGATGGAGCTAAATTTGACCCCAGGGCTATAATTTGGGCACCCTTGGTAGAGACCCCCTAGATAAAGCTGCATGCAAAATTTGATAGCCCTAGCCCTTATAGCTAGGTGCGAGAAGATTTTGAAAGTATTCCCTATATAAGCCCATGTAAAATTTGTTACCCCCCGGGGTGGGGCCAATTTTGACCCCTGGGCTATAAGTTGGACACCCTCTGTAGAGGTCCACTAGATAAAGCTACATGCCAAATTTGGTAGCCCTAGGCCCTATGGCTAGGTGGAAGAAGAATTTTAAAGTTCTCCCTATATAAGCCCATGTAAAATTTGGTACCCCCGGGGCGGGGCCAATTTTGACCCCCGGGCTATAATTTAGACACTCTTGGTAGAGGTGCATTAGATAAAACAACATCCCAAATTTGGTAGCCCTAGGCCCTATGCCTAGGTAGAAGAGGAGTTTTAAAGTTCTCCCTAAATAAGCCCATGTAAAACTTGTGACCCCCGGGGCGGGCCCAATTTTGACCCCAGGGCTATAATTTGAAGAAACTTGGTAGAGGTCCACTAGATAAAGCTACATGCCAAATTTGGTAGCCCTAGGCCTTACGGTTTCAGACAAGAAGATTTTCAAAGATTTTCAAATTCTTTCAGTTTTGTTGCCATGGCAACCAGAGTTTTTGAAGGAATTAAATTCTTTCAAAAAATTCTACAGAGGACCATGGCAGGATCATTTCTGTGAAGTTTCATCAAAATTGGATGGGTAGTTTCAGAGAAGAAGATGTTTAAAGAAAAAGTTAACGCACGGACGGACGCACGCACGGACGACAGACAACGGGCCATGACATAAGCTCGCTGGCCTTCGGCCAGTGGAGCTAAAAACTGAAAGTTGTTTTCAACAGGGGAGAAAACTTCTGAAAACATTGAGGGAAAAGAAGTAAATGCTGGTAACCAGCATTGTCTCCTTTTCTCTTAATGTTTTCTATCCTTTCAGAGACAAATTTAAAAGCATTTTTTCTTTAGATCTTTTAACTCTTTACTAAACGGCAAATTTCAGTGTGGCCCAAATTGAAAGCCCTTCCAGATGACAAAATAAAAGTAACTAAAAATTGAAATTTGTTTTCAGCAGGGTAGAAAACATTGTGGGAAAAGGAGAAAATGCTGGTTACCAGCATTTTCTCCTTTTCCCACAATGTTTTCAAAAGGTTTCATCTAAGGGTTTGAAAAACCAGGATCGTTCGGTAAAGGGTTAAAGTTGTCATTGTGGGGCAAAAGGTGAATACAGTAAATTAGAACAATGCATTGTTTGCTTAGGCCAAAATACACAATTTCTCCCTCTACATCATTAACTCTTTACCACACAATCCCGACTTTTAACGACCCTGAGAAAGAAAGCCTTTGAAAGCATTGTGGGAAAAGGAGAAAATGCAGTTAACCAACATTTTCCCCTTTTCCTACAATGTTTTCTAGCCTTTCCAAATCAATTTTCAATTTTTGATTCACATTTATTTTGTCGTCTGCAAATGCTTTCAATTTGGACAAGTCCAAAATTTTGTTGTGTGTTAAAGAGTTAAACATCGAATACTGATGCTTCATTCGGGGCTGTCTAGTACATCAAATTCTAGAAAAGCATTTACATCAGAATTTATCAATTGTTGAATCACTATCTGATAAACTAAACTTAAAACTAAGCATCAACTCTTTACCACACAATCCCACGTTTTAATGACCTTTAGGGAGTAAACTTCTGAAAACATTGAGGGAAAAGAAGAAAATGCTGGTAACCAGCATTGTCTCCCTTTCCCTTAACCCTTTGGCTGCTTATCGTGTCTCACTGACCTTTTGCGGACAGTGTAGATCCAAGATCAGACTGCACAGAACGTGCAGTCTGATCTTGGATCTACACTGTCCGATAAGGATATAGTATTCCCAAAATCCTAACTTTGAAATGACAGTATTTTGGATTTTACTATCGAAATGAAAATTGCATTTCAGTTATTTAGCAGGATAAGAGTTAACCCATTACCAAACGACAAAATTTTAGACTGGTTCAAATTGAAAGCATTTGCAGACGACAAAATAAAGGTGACTGAAAAATTGAAATCTGTTCTAGGAAGGTTAGAAAACACTGTGGGAAAAGGAGAAAATGCTGGTTACCAGCATTTTCTCCTTTTCCTACAGTGTTTTCAAAAGGCTTCTTTCTCAGGGCGTCAAAAGTAGGGATTGTGTGGTAATGGGTTAATGCTTTCTATCCTTTCAGAAATAAATCTAAACGCTCTTGGTACCTATACGTACATGTAGATGTGACCAAAATTGTGCCATTCTGTAAAGAGTTACGATTGGAGTGTGTTCAAGTTTGATGCCCTATTTAGGCAGTTATGTAAATATTGCTCTTTATAATGCCTTTAGGTTATAGTCTGCCTGGTATATTAACCCTTTACTCCATAGATACTCATTTCTACGCATTGCTTGTAGGAGCCTTTGGAAAACATTGTGGCAAAAGGTGAAATTGCTCGTGACGAGCAATTTCACCTTTTGACACAATGTTTTCTATGCTATCAGAAGGTGTCATATACACATAAGAAATAGCTTCATCCTTGCTGTTATTTAGGGCCAATTAGAGACACCATAGAAATTCCTTGTTGGGTAAAGGGTAAACTTCAGATAATCATTTAGGTAAGTACCTGTACATGTTGAACCACTAAAGTTTGATGTCTCAGTTAGGCAGTCTAGAAGACTTCTACCACACATTGATCCCCCATCATCCCGATTCTCTGGTTCAGAGTTAGGTGTCTCATTCTTTGCACTACCATTAGTCCCTTCCACATCGCTTTGATCCAGTGGTAAATTGTTTTCTGTGATAAAAAATTTAACCCTTTACCAAACAAAATTCAACACCCTTTTCAACAGTGTTTAATACAGTTTTTTCATAATGTCCGAACCTTCAATCCATACTATACACAGATCTCTTTGACAGCCATTAGCTGCTTTCTCAAACAAACAAAGTTCAAATTATGTCCAGCAGAGACAGGATAATGAATTCTCCCACATTAGTTATCAACAAACTTCCAATATAATTTAAATGATGCAAGAATTGGATCTCATAAAACCTCTGTATCACTAGCCTTGTAAATTATTACTGAATTTACCATGGCATGGTAATTAGAATGATTGTTGGTTGGTTGTTTTGGGGTTTAAAGCCACTTTAATAACTAAGGTCATATCATGACGGTCGGTGACGCACATGATTGTGTTTCCAGGCTTTCTCACAGCAGTACTAACACAACTTTCTTTCCAAAGCAACTGACTACTTTTCTCACATGCTTCAGCAGAGGTGAGAGGCGAAAATACGCCGGAAAGAAAGTTCGCCTCAACCAGGTATCGAACTCACAACCACCAGGTCATGAGTCCGACACGCTTACCACTGAGCCACCCTGCAGGGTGTAATTAGAATGAAAACAAATCAAGTGTACATTCAGCTTGTAACAAGCAAAAAGGGGCATTCCGACATTTGCTTAAAGTTCAGTCTCGGATCAGCCTGTGCAGTCACCACTGGCTGATTCAAGACTGCACTTTACAACTACAATACATTTTGTGCCACAGTAGACTTTCGTAGAGCAGAGTAGACTTTCGTAAAACAGGAAATTACATATAAATGGGAGATGTTGTTTCTGATTAGCCTGCACAAACTGCACAGGCTGATCCTAGTCAACATTTTATGCAAATGTCCAAACATGCCTTTTTGTGTGTTGCAGACCATATAATAGAAGTATTTTCTGGCTCAAACAAAACATTTAGGCCATTTTCTGTGAAAGAGGGCTTAACCCTTTACCAAACAATCCCTGTTTTTTACGGGTCAGGAATAGAAGCCTTTTAAAAACATTGTGGGAAAAGGAGAAAATGCTGGTAACCAGCATTTTCTCCTTTTCCCACAATGTTTTTAACCCTACTGAAAACAAATTTCAGTTTCTGGGTTATGCATACTTTTTCGTCTGCAAGTTCTTTCAATTTGGACCAGTCTAAAATTTTGCTACGGGGTAAACTAAAGGGTTAATGAATCTACAAAAAGTATCCAACCATATCAGCCTGCATGTTCCAATCTATCTCGTGATTCAGTGAGAGTCATGGACAAAATGAGTTTTATGGATCCAAAAATAATGTGATGACTTGCTTGGTACCACACATTACAGAGACATATTAACCCTTTCCCAAACAAGCCCTGGTTTTTACATCTCTGAAGTAAAAATCTTTTGAAAATACTGTGGGAAAAGGAGAAATTGCTCGTAACGAGCAATTTCTCCTTTTCCCACAGTGTTTTCTACCCTTTTTTGGGGTAACTTTCTGCCATTTTCTCCAATTCAAAAATTGTCGTCTGCAAACTCTTTTGGTTTGGAAGAGTCCAAAATTTGTCATTTGGGGAAGGGTTAAACCACTTTTTGCCAGAGTAATGATAGCCTTAATTTTTTCAGTATTTTAGAACACCTAAATAGTGAGTTTGCATTGGAGTTGTCTCAATGAGAAAATTCTATTGATTACCTGCAAACCACAACATCTCTTCAAGGTTCCAACCCCTTATCAAACAATCAAAATCTTAAGATGGAAAAAAAAAACATGTACAACAAACCAGCATTTTTTCTCCTGTTCCCACAAAGTTTTCACACTATTATAAAGTACTATAATCATTCCTCATTTGATTTATCCTCTGCAACAGCTTTCTTTCCAGACAGGTCTAAAACTGTGTGTGGTAAAAGAAGTTTACCTTCTAGTCTGTTTTGGCTGTTTGAAACTCTTTGTTTTTTACATGGACAGTCAGAGCATTGGTCCTCCATGACATCTCCCAGATAGCCTCATTTTCTGTAAGATATACTCAATAGACAGTGACAGGGTTTAACTCTTTACCAAACGACCCAGAAAAAAGAAGCCTTTTGAAAACATTGTGGGAAAGGAAGAAAATGCTGGTAACCAGCATTTTCTCCTCTTCCTACAATGTTTTCTACCCTTTTAAAGCAGCCTTTGAAATTTTTAGGCATACTCAATTTGTCATCTACAAATGCTTTCAATTAGGGACCATCTAAAATTTTGTTGTTTAACCCATTACCACACAATCCCTACTTTTGACGCCCCTGGGAAAAAAGCCTTTTGAAAACACTGTAGGAAAAGGAGAAAATGCTGGTAACCAGCATTTTCTCCTTTTCCCACAGTGTTTTCTACCCTTTCCAGAACAAATTTCAATTTTTCAGTCACCTTTATTTTGTTGTCTGCAAATGCTTTCAATTTGAACCAGTCTAAAATTTTGTCGCGTGGTAAAGAGTTGAATACTAGATAAATTAGGGCTGTCAGGTCTTTTTTCAAGATCGTTAAAAGTCGCAATTTTGTGGTAAAGGGTTCAACATGTAGAGAGCTCCAGTTATTAAGAGGGAGTGATGGTATTCTAAAATCATGATCAAGTATTTCTCTTCAAACCTTCTGCTGTGGGTACTCATTAGAATGATCTCGATGAGACATTTTAGTTGCGAATTTTGCAGCTCACAAAGGCACCTTGAGCAGAAATCATTATTATGGTTTGAGAACCAGACTGTACAATATTCAAATTCCGCTGAGTGTGCATGCCTGTTTAACAGAAGTCGCCATGTTAGTTGTTTACAAATTACACTGGATTTATTTACGTTGGGAAAAAAAAGGTGAATTTCTATTGATTTAATTGGTCTTTAGCAGCACAGTTTGTGTGAGGTTAAAGATTAATCATTTATCTAACGATATACCCATTTATAATAGCTGTCATTGGGAATTTTGTAGCATAGAGCCCTTTGAAAAGATGCGGATAAAATGGTATTTATTCCGGACGTGTTTAATGAGGGCTAATGTGAAGGTAAATGTGAAGACCAGTCACAAAAATAGCGTTGGAGCACACACCTTCAGACTGAAGGTGTCCCGAAGGGGTGGGGGGGTGACATCTCGCTATTGAACAGTGTAGCACTAACGGGGGGGGGGGTTGGGGACATCTCGCTATTGAACAGTGTAGCACTAACATCTGACTGCACATTCTTTGCAGTCTAATCTCAATCTACACTGTCCCCTAAAGCTCCTTGATTCGTGCTCAGCAGCCTAAGTGTTAATGTGGCAAGGAACCAAGGAACTGAAATCGATGTCTTTCAACAGAACAACATTCTCTTATATGAAAGACTCGGTTAATGACTAAGTTAAAGCAATTTTATTTTCAGAAATAAACAATTTCTTCCCTGTCTGTGATAAATCAGACTAGCTCTTACATGTATGAGGGATATTTCTGTCCGACAACTTCTGTTTTTGTGCTTTTTGCAATTATTTCTAATCGATACCAATCTTTTCTTGTTACTCCTCGCAAGGTAAGTGTGTATGACGTCATCAAACTATGTGTTAGTAAAATTTTATAGAACCTAATTAAACATAAAATCGTTATCGTCCTCAATAAAAATCAACAGGAAAATGAAAAAAAAAAACTAATTCTTCTGATAATTTGCCAAAAACAACAGATATGATAAAATATACCGTCATGATCATTATTTACATAGAAATATGATATAGACAAAGAAAACAAAGAATCATCAAAGTTATTTTGACTTCCAAATCAAACACAAAGGGATACACAGTATCTAAGGGAGGCAACTCTAACGTCTTCATGAACCGACCTAGAAAGTAACCTGTTACGTAAATGTAAACATGGATGTGGGTGGCACCTGAACCGTAGTAAATTATGTGGACTAAGTGGATCAAAATCAGACAGCATAGAAACTTCAGTCTGATCTTGCATCTGCATGGTCAATTATTCTAAGACTCTCTATATGCAAATTGGTGTCGAACTCGCAACGTGTAAGAGAGAAAGCAATAGTTGCATGGGTTTAATAGAACCTACAGGGGTTTGACACATTAAAGTATAGATTTAATGGTTTGTTTACCACGCGAACCTGAGTCATGTGCGGTTTATTTGAAGTTCATGGACTTTGTCGAACGTGCCGAAAGTGTTCTGTTAACTGTTCTGAATTCTGTAACCAACTCGGTACGTGGAAAAGTCGATATGAGGCGCCATACATGCTAATTCAATATTTAGTAATCTATAAATAGGTCAGATCTGGTCATCGTCAGAAGCTTTTCACGAACGGTTTAGGTTAAGATTAGGCTGCGCAAGATATGCAGTCTGATCTTGAATCTTTTTCCGTCCGCTTGAACATTCGAGACAGAATTCTATCTGTGTTTCAGTTGATTGTACATGTACACATTTTCTGTTGTCGACAGAAGATCGAGTTTACTACATGTAGATGCTTAAATTTTCGGCTAGATCTATTACAAAATTTAGAAGTATTTACAGACAACGGATGAAATGCGATTTAATGCATTGATCGTACATTTTCTTCGAAAGGGTAGAAAACATGGTGGAAAAAGGAGAAAATGCTCGTTACCAGCATTTTCTCCTTTTCCCACCATGTTTTCAAAAGCCTTCTTCTTTAGGATTGTGAATAAAAGACCAGGTTGTATAGAAAATGATTAGAGGGTCGCAGTGAGGTCGACCTACGGTGAAAATGGTGGACATGACCCGATCTTAATACAGGTTAGTTTACTTTTCTTGCATTTATTAAAAGTTAAATCTGAACTCTTATTCAAAGCACCTTTTCAGGACTACAGTTGGCCCTGAGGCAAGTGCAGATCAAGATCAGACTGCACAAAACAATCAATCTGATCTGTGATCCACACTGAAGGCTTTGGTGTACCACTATAGACGAAAATATTCTAGAAATTGAACTTAGTTATGTTAAATTTCTGCACCATATAGACTATATAGACGAAAACTTCCTTTAACACTTTACCAAACGACAAAATTTCCAACTAGTCCAAAATTGAAAGCATTTGCAGACAACAAAATAAATGTAAATAAAAAAATGAAATTTGATTAAGAAAGGGTAGAAAACATTGTGGAAAGGGAGAAAATGCTGGTTCTTTACAAGATGACAAAATTTCAGATTTGTCCAACTTGTGGACGACAAACAAAATGTGGCTGAAATCGCCTGTGTGTGAGTATATAGAACATCTGGTGAGACAAGAAGAAAGTTGGTTATCAGAGTTTCTCCTTTTCCTACAATGTTTTCAAAACATGTAGACGGACTTGTCTTCGTATGGGTATCTAGCAGTCTCAATAATGAGACATCTTGTGACAAGAAAAGAAAGCTGGTTATCAGAGTTTCTCCTTTTCCTACAATGTTTTCAAAACGTGTAGATGGTTAAATGTGGGATTGTTGGGTTGGGTAAAAGCATGTATATTTTCTATCTTTGAATGGATTTCTTTGCGTGACAGTTTTATTGATTTTGAACAACCTTTTACCAACCTACAAAGTTATTTACTTCTCCAAATTGAAAGCAATTCCTGGCAATAATTTAGCAGTGGACCAAACGGATGGGAATGTATTTAGAAAAGATGGAAAACTTTGTAGGAAAGAGAGAAAATGCTGGTAACCAATATTTTCTCGTTTTTCGACACATTTTTCGATACCGTTTTCCCATAGGGTTGTTGAAATATTGTCATTCGGTATACCTCGGGTGATGGGAGCCATCATGGTACGGAATCGGCCGAGATGTAACGAGTGGAAATATTGTGTGATGAATGCCTAATCCTTCCTTATCGCGGTGTTTTTCCAGGGTCTGTACAGTTCTGTGGCAAAACTGTAGCTCTATACCGTAATACTGGCCTGTAACACACGTAAAGGGACATTCGGACATTTCCGTAAAATGTCGTCTCGAATCACCCTCCGCAGTCCTCGCAAACTATAATCCGAAACGAAACTTTCCTTTTTTTATGTGATTTTCTTTTTCGCACAAGTCTACTGTAGGACAAGATCGAATGTAGTCGTAAAGTGTCGTCTCGGATTAGCCTGCGCGGACTGCGCAGGCTGATCCGAGACGACACTTTACGCAAATGTCCAAACGCGTTGCAAGCCAATTAATATAAAGTATTGTCAGTCCGGACATATAAAAGGTAAAAAAAAATGTGAACGGACACGAACCCAGACGACCTCAAAATTACCGAAAAATGGCTGCCTTTAATTAATCACGCACATAAATTGCATGATTGCATCATTAATCATAAATTGCATAAGCAGTCTAGGTAAGCTGGCTTAAAGTTTGAAAACAAGTTTCACACTGTTTCTACACTGTCCGCAAAAAGTCAGTGAGTCGATCTTAGGAGTTAAAGGAGTAAGGGTCGTGAAAATGAAACTATACGGTAGGGAGCTAAACACTACTGCATCCAAAAGCACAATAAATATATATATATAAAGGCTGCAGAATTTACGAGATACGAACGAAATGTTTACGCATACATATATACATACATGATGTAATTGCATAAGTCGCGGTGTGGAAAAAGGCGGCGTGATGCATCCCTGTGATGAATCACAAACATTATCTCCCGCTAGATGGCATTCTACAAATACACATCTATCTGATTTGGGCATTCTGGGTACATAACCAGATTACTTTTCTATGCGACAACTGTTGCTTTGAATTTCAAACTGAAATAAACGTTTAGTCTATAAAACGCTACCTGATGCGATTCATACAGCTCTGATCAGCAGTTGAGGAAATCTGGAGCTAAAACAGGTCTGATTTGATAAAGGCCATTTTCTACACTGCTACTTTATATAGCGCGTACTGCTACAATCCCGCCAATATGGGAGAGTGGGGGGAGTGATGCGTCATATAAGACAGGTCGAATCTTCGAAGAATACATCTTCGCAAGCCAAGGCTGACGATTCACTACGCGACTCTATACCCTTGGCGGATCGAGCTTGATTTTTACGTCCCCCCGATACGCTTTTTCATTGGATGCAGCCAGCTGTGACTGCAACGAATGAAATTGCTCGTAGCATTTCATCTTTGATAAAAATAGAACAAGGCCGCTGGCTTTCGAATAGAAGGTAAACATGGAAACCAATGTCTGCTTATGGCTTCGGCACAAGTAAACAGTTTGCTTCGAATTGGCCAGGGTCAAAAATAGAAATAAGTGAGTAAGGTAGGTTTTTAATGCAATTTTGATAAGAAGAGTAGTTATTACACCCATGAATTGTGTTAGATTAAGGAAAAGAATGATTTGTTTTGTATGTGAAACAGGGGGTCATGACCTTTCCTTCTTTGTTCTATGGTTTTGACCCCAAATGCGAAAGTGAGGGGTCATGGAGCAAGCGGCTGTTTTTAGCGGAGAAAACAAGGGTAGGGTCAGGGCACGAAAGATTGCGGAAAAACGGCATGGTAATGTGCTATTTTGGCTTTCATCCCCAGATTATGTGTTGTTTGGAGTTTCAATTCAGCTTGGCATTTTCAGGCTAGCTTCCTGGGTTTGGATTTTGTGAATTTTGGAATATAGGCTAAAATGGCAATTTTTTTCAGTTTTTTTCCGACCATGTCACTTGCTTATATTGATCATTGACATCAATATTTCACAAGTTGAACATGATTTATTGATAAAATCTAAAGAATTAGGATTTGTGCTGTTGCATTTAAGTGCTCCTTATAATTTCAGGCTGACTAAATAGACCTTTGTTTGAGGAAGTTCAGGTCGGCATACGGCGGACCGAGACGAGTTTAGCCGACAACCGTGTACTGCTACCTTCATGTGTATTCGTAAGCGGTTTGTAAAACGCCATTTCACTGGCTGTTAGAAATATGATATAAAGGGGGGTAATGACCAGCATCCAATAGAAGGCGCATCGCAGGAATCTCGAAATCGGGCTCAATCAGCCAAAGTAAGATCCACGTAGTGATCGTAACCTTGGCTCGCGAAGATGCGAAGAATATGACATAAGCAGACAATAGCATCATAACAAATAAGTCATCATATAATAATGTGAATTTATAAAGTCCATTTTATCTAACGACCGACAGAATCCTTGTGTAGAATGGTTCTTGAGCATGCGAAACATCTAACAAATACCAAATAATTTCGACTCATGTCAGCCTGCGCAGTCCGCGCAGGCTGACATGAGTCGAAACTTTTTGCAGATGTATCAAACACCCTTTTGAATTTCACCGTACATGGCTTAATTTAACTCTTTACCAAACGACAAATTTATATACCAGTCCAAATTGAAAGCATTTGCAGACGACAAAATAAATGTGACTGAAAAATTTAACTTTGATTTGGGAAGGGTAGAAAACATTGTGGGAAAAGGAGAAAATGCTGGTTACCAGCATTTTCTTCTTTTCCCGCAATGTTTTCAAAAGGCTTCTACCTCAGGGTCGTCGAAAGTCGTTGTTGTGTGGTAAAGAGTTAAACGTTTTATAAGAGAGTGCACGAAAATACCTTATTCACGAAACACATAATAAACTATTTTAGATTATAAAGATACAATTATGAAATACCACATGCGTGTCATTATTCTACAGCCGGAAATACGCTTCCACTCTTTTTTCCCAAACGATAGAATTTTGGATTTGTCCAAACTAACAACAATAGCCGAGGACAAATTAAAAACTTTGAAAACATTGTGGGAAAAGGAGAAAATGCTGGTAGCCAGCATTTTCTCCTTTTCCCACAAGGTTTTGTTATCCTGCTGGGAACAGTTTTCAATTTTTGAATTACATTTATTTTGTCGTCTCCAAGTGCTTTCAATTTGGACCAGTCTAAAATTTTGTCGTTTGGTAAAGAGTTAAATGCAACTCGATTGGCTAGGTCTGTCTGTGAACGGGTTGTAACGTTGCTGGCAATGGAGAAGTGAATCAGCCTGTTATATGCATGACGTAACTATTTTAGACGACAAAATTACCGACTTTGTCAAGCGATTGCAGACGGCAAATCACATGCGGCTGTAATGATGGGATTTGTTACTGAGAGTATGGTAAACATTGTAGGAAAAGAAGAAATTACTTATTATTTACTTCTTCCCCCTTTGCCACAACGTTTTCTAAAACCGTCTTCGTCAGGGACGTCTAAACTCGTGATTACATTGTATATGGCATGCAACACGCATTCGAATATATGCGTAAAGTGTTGTCTCGGATCAGCCTGCACACTATGCTCCGACTTATCCGAGACGGCATTTCACGTTTTTATATAATTTTCTATTTTGCATAAGTCTGCTGTGGCACAAAATCTGCTATAGTTGTAAAGTGGCGTCTCGGATTAGCCTGCGCGGACTGCGCAGGCTGATCCGATACGACACTTTACGCAGATGTCCGACTGTTCCTTATCGTATATTGCATGCCATTATGTGAAGGGTAAATAACCCTTTCGGATAAAAATACAGAGTAACTTACTTTTGCAAATTCGAAATAATAGCAGAAACGTTGCTTTTTTTCAAGTACATGTATTTTGAGCCAGTGATACATGTTTTATAGTCACGAATAATGTAGATCTAAGATTATGTTACACCTTTGACGCAGTGTGATCTGAATCTACACTTCCCGCGAAAGCGCAATGAGCCACGCTTGTAAGGATAAGGTTGTAAATACGCATGTTGAAACATGCATCCTGCTGGAAAAGCTTATGAAACATTACATGTATGCTCTCATGAACTCTTCCTGTGCTGAAAACAACATATGGTGTGTGTATTTTCTTTTTAGCGAATATTATGTTTAGTTGATTGATTTGTTGGTTGTTGATTGATCGATTGATTGCTTGAAGTTTGCTTTCTTATTTGTTTGATTGATTGATTTACTTTATGGATCGGTTGAATAATTATTTGTTGGTCTTTCGGTCTTAATGGATTAATTTGATATACATGTACATGATTGATACATGTAGATTGTTCGCCAAGATGATTGGTTTGATTGGACTGTTTTCTGTTCGGTCTTGTTTGATTGACTTGAATAGTCGGCTGAGTGTTCATTTCATTGATGGATGGATCGATGGTTGGATGGATGGCGCTGTGCCCCGGTAGCTCAGTCGGTAGCGTTTAGGACCGGAAACCAGGGGGTCGCGAGTTCGATCCCTGACTAGGCCATTTTCTTTCCGAGGATTGATGATAGTCATTGCGACAGGAATCATTCCTCTCCTACCGCTGACCACTGTTTGGACAATGCAGCCAGTGGCTTGGATAGAAAATCGTACGGAGCAATGGAAAAAGAAACTCTAGGAAAGCATAGATAGGTGCACTGGCTACCGCGATATAACCGAAGTAATGTTGAAAACGGCGTGAAACACCATACAACCAATCATTCATGGATGAGTGGATTAACTCATTACCAAACGACAACATTTTAGGCTTGCCCAAATCGAAAGGATTTGCAGACGACAAAATAGAAGTGAATGAAAATTTGAAATTTGTTTTGTGAAGGGTAGAAAACGTTGTGGGAAAAGGAGAAAATGCTGGTAACCAGCATTTTCTCCTTTTCCCACAATGTTTTCTAAAGGCTTCTTTCTCAGGGTCGTCAAAAGTAGGGATTGTGTGGTAATGAGTTAATGGATGGATTGATTGTTTGTTTGAAGTCTTTTTTAATACATTTTTCACATATTCGGCTTGGAAAACCCGACAAAGAGCATTTCGGACATTTGGGGTAAAGTGTTGTCTCGGATCATCCGCGCAGGCTAATCCGACACGGCACTTTACGACTCTACTAGATTTGATGTTACTGTAAATTCTCGCAAAACAGAGCGTTACATGGGATCGAAAAGTGTCGTTTCGGATTAGCCTGCGCGGATTGCGCAGGCTAATCCGAGACGATACTTTACGCAAATGTCCGAATGCCCCTTTTGGCTTGTGGCAGGCCATATATCGGCTGTACAGCGTCCTTATTCGTATGTCTCAACAGTATCACGCCAGGGGTTCTGAAGTATCTTTCAGGGGTAACAACCTACGTCATAGTGCATACGTCATCGGATACATTTTAAATCCGCCATTTTCGTTTTAAAAAGGTAAGTTTTTCAGCTTGTACATTATTGTTATTGAAGATCTGTCCAAACAAAGCAGTGCATATGGTACCTGACAACTTTCTTCGTTAGTATACGTTAATATTTTGTTCATTAGTTTCGTTGATTTTGCAATTACCTCCGCACAATTTCGAAGCCGGTGACACATGTGCGATCTAAAAATAGATGTCGTATACAATGCTGTTAAGAATAATTGTGTTGTTCAAAGTGTTTAGAGCTATACAACATTGTTTCATGGCATTTTGATTTCCCGAATAGGACACATATATTTACCGTCATCAGATGAAGTAGGTATTCTAAGTAAATTTTAAATACATATATCTTTTTAAAGTAATTAATCTGCACTTTGCGCACAAAATGGCAGCTATTCCGACACCTCTGCTATGACGTAGGTTGTCACCCTTGGTGTCTTTTTACTATGATAATGACACTACCTCAACAACATAGCGCGTCGAGCGAGGATCGCATCGTCGACCAACCGAATGTGAAAAGTACAACACCACTGAGCCACAGACCGCACCATTGGCTTGGAAATTAAGATCAAGATTATATGTAGTTTGACAAAAGGCTAATAAATGGTCAATAATCCATAGGAAAATTTGGTTCTTGTTACGTTGTCGGACTAGATTTTTTTAGCATAACGGACCAAAGGGTACATAGCCCTGTGGGCGTTCTGCGTGCGTCCGTGTTACCACTCTAAAGGTCTCTGTAACTTCCCTATCAATTAGGACCATCTTCAAAGAAATTAACCCGTGGTTAGCACAGTGGTGAGCGTGTTGGACTCATGACCTAGTGGTTGTGAGTTCGATACCCGGTTCAGGCAAACTTTCTTTCCGGCGTATTTTCACCTCTCACCTCTGCTGAAGCATGCGAGAAAAGTAGTTGGTGGCTTTGGAAAGAAAGTTGTGTAAGTACCGGTATGAGAAAGCCAGGAAACACATGTGCGTCACCTACCGCCATGATATGACCTTAGCTGTTAAAGTGGCGTTAAACCCCAATACAACCAATCAAAGAAATTAAACTGCTACATGATGTTCTTCAGAATATCTTCAAAGAATTTGATTTCATTGGGAACTCCTGTTGCTATGACAACAGACCTGAAAAGGTTGAAAATCTTGAAATATCTTCCTTCCAAAATGGCAAAGTTTAACCTTCCACGAATTAGGAAGTTTTGTGTCTGGCATAATTACTTCCCTTTGATGAATGCAAGCGTGGGATAAGCTTGGCAAACTGTATGGCTGATTGTGTAGATCTATATATTCACTGTAATTCCATAGGGAATAAATTAGTTGCTCCTTGGATAAGATTGGAAAAGAAATTTCATTGAGAAAAGAAGTCTGAAATAACTTAAAAATATATAGGTCCTGCTAGGTATTGCATGAATTTGTTCAAAAACATACAAAAACATGTTACTTTATTTACAACAGTATAAATAGACAGAGCTCCATATAATAAAAGCGGGTAATGATTTTTCAAATCCATTATATCTCTTCCAAACCCTATGTTGTGGGTACTCATTAGAATCGTCTCATCGAGACGATTCTAATGAGTACCCACAACATAGGGTTTAGTGGAAAATTAATCATGTTTTTAATTTTGAAATCAGAATCACTCCCTCTATCTGGAGATCTGTATAATAGAGATAGCTTGGTCACTAATAAGTTGCAATAGATTTAGACAAGTTAAAATGTAATGTTGAATGTTTGAAATACTCTAAGGGTTTACAAATGTTCAAAAAGAAAGAACGAGAATTCAGCATTTCTCAAGCGTCAATTGTAGACTTTTGCAGTTTCAAGGTCACTACAGACGATACAGTTAAAAGGTTAAAAGTAGTCTATTAGATCTAACATTCTTCAACAGGGTCATGAGATAACATTGTGCGAAAAGGAGATAATACTAGGTAACAGCATTCTCTACTTTACCCAAACCCCTCACCTTACAATACAATCCTAAGTTTCAACAACTCTTCAGGAAGAACATTTAAAAATGTTCTTTCTGAAGGGTTGTTGAAACTTCGTTGTCTGCGCATGTCATATTCTTCGAAGATTCGAATGTCTTATATGACGCATCACTAGCCCAAAAAGCGGGCTGACTGTAATATTACGCTCTATAAAGTAGCAATGTTGAAAATAGCTTTTATTAATACGTTTGAGGAGAAATGAGACCTGCTTTAGCTCCAGATTTCTCTAAACTGATGATCATAGCTGAGTGAATTGCACGAGGTAGCGTTTTATTGAGTAAAGGTTTATTTTAGTTTAAAATTCAAAGTAACGGTTGTCGCGTAGGAAAGTGGTTCGGTTCTGTACCCAGGATGCCCATATTAGATAGATGAGTATTTATAGAATGTCATCTAGCGGGAGATAATGGTTGGAACTTATGATAGTAAGGTGAGGGGTTATATCATGTAAAGTAATACAGGGCAGTTATATTACCGAATTGTATCTATCATAAAAGGTTACTGTCGTAAAGAACATTGACTGGTTTCGTTTCCGGTGGCTACCATTGACTTAACTTCCGGCCTGATCTTTCTCACTTCAGATAAAAAAAAAAAAGATCACGTGCAACAGAAAATTGCGTTCGTAGGTGCGTCAGCAATTTAACAAACAATCTGATGTTTTGTAACTCCAAAGAGAGAATATCTGATAACACTATGGGAAAATAAGAAAATGCTGGTAATCAGCAAGTATTTCTCCTTTTCTGACCTTTGAAGGACAAAACTTAAAGTAATGAGGAAATGATTGACACTGGTCTTGTGTCTGCATTCATTGTTTTAACCCTTTCCCAAACGACAAATTTTTGGACTAGACTAAATTGAAAGCATTTGCAGACGACAATTCGACTCTGCTGAAAAGATGATTTCTGTCTATGATAGGGTAGAAAACATTGTGGGAAAAGGAGAAAATGCTGGTTACCAGCATTTTCTCCTTTTCCCACAATGTTTTCAAAAGGCTACTATTCCAGACCCGTAAAAACCAGGGATTGTTTGGGAAAGGGCTAAAACCCATTGTGAGCTAAATCAACGTTGAACTGTACTCAGTAGCTCTATCTGTGGACAACTTTAATCCTTTACTACACAATCCCCAGCTTCAACAACCCTGGAGAAACAGACTTTTAAAACATTGCGGGAAAAGGAGAAAATGCTCCTGTTTCCATACAGCTGTCTAACATTTCAAAGACAGAGTTTGTCTTTCGATATACGTCAAATTTGTCCTCTACAAGTGTTTTCAATTTCTATGAAAAGGAAATTTTGTCATGTAGGAAAGAGTTAAAATAATCACCTATAGAAAGCGATGCCACGTGATATGTTTCATAATCGACTTTAAAATATTTACCAAAAAGAAATGTTATTACTGTAGACTGCAGAGGCATATAATATCGTATATGTACAGTAGCTTAACCCTTTTTTCCCATGCAAAAACAGTTTTCAGTTTTTGAGTCGAATTAATATTGTCCCCAAATGCTTCCAATTTATGCTAGTCAAAACATTTGTCGTTTGGTAAAGAGTGAATGACCTGATAGTGTATTCTGTAGGTTATTGAATAACTTTTGATATATACATGTATATCTGACCCACGCTTATATGTCTTGCAACACGCCAAAAGGGGGATTCGGACGTTTGCGTAGAGTTTTTTATTACATTCTGTTACTAATAATAGTAACATTTTCCACCGAAAATGGTGTAATATCAGTGTCACGCGAGGGCAGATATGGCAGGGCAACGGGCTGATATCTGATATCCTGCCCGTTGATAAGATATTTGTTCTATATCTATAGCAACAGAACACCCGCTCGTAAACTAACGTTCTCAAAACATCCATTTTGAAAAAGAAAAAAATGGCGGAATCGGTCCGTCAGTCGCTAGCGGACAAATTTTCGGAAACACAGCCAACGTTGAATCGTTAAACCAACAAAGACGTGATAAATAGAGAATAGATTGTTGTTGTTTTGGATTGGGAAACTTATCAGGCAATGTGTAGTGTCTATAGGCTAGTAGTTCTACGATTTTTATCCACTGAGCCGGATGAACCGAGCTTAAGTTTCATAATTCGAAGCACCAACCATCTATTCTATTTATCCTGTTTCTCAGTTTTGATCCCTATCACACTAAATTGAATATTTAAACTGAAAAACAATAACGGCAACATCTTTTTAACAATAAACAAACATGAAGAAATATTTATTTCAAACGTCCTATACTGCACATGTATACGCAGCTCTACGATAGTGATGATGAGTGACGTCATGAACGTGACGTTTACCCGCGGAAAAAAATTGTGTCGAATGGAGACAATATATTTTGTCTTTAGTATTTAAACATGCTAGAAAACCAAAAAAGTCGAGCTATTGATCCATGAATGTAATAAAGAGGTTATTACACGGCTGATGAGGGCCGGAGAGTGATATCGGCCCTCCACCTCGAAATCTGCCCTCGGGCTAAAGCCCTCGGGGCAGATATCAAGGTGGCGGGCCGATATCACTCTCCGGCCCTCATCAGCCGTGTAATAACCTCTAAGTCTCGGATTAGCCTGCGCAGTCCGCACAGGCTAACCAGAGACGGCACTGTACGACTACACTAGATTTTGTGCAACAGTAAACTTGCGCTAAACGGAAAATTACATCAAAACAGAAAATGTTGTTTCGGATTAGCCTGCGCGGACTGCGCAGGCTGATCTGGGACGAGATTCTACGCAAATGTCCAAAGGCCCCCATTTTGCGTGTTGCAGGCCATTTAAGGTTTAATGCATCTTCGTGATAAATTCGTTGTCTGCGCATGTCATATTCTTCGAAGATTCGACTGTCTTATATGACGCATCACTAGCCCCAAAAGCGGGCTGACTGTAATATTACGCTCTGTAAAGTAGTAATGTAGAAAATAGCTTTTATCAATACGTTTGAGGAGAAATGAGACCTGCTTTAGCTCTAGATTTCTCTAAACTGCTGATTATAGCTGAGTGAATAGCACGAGGTAGCGTTTTATTGAGTAAATGTTTATTTTAGTTTGAAATTCAAAATTACGGTTGTCGCGTAGGAAAGTGGTTCGGTTCTGTACCCAGGATACCCAAATTAGATAGATGAGTATTTATAGAATGCTATCTAGCGGGAGATAATGGTGATGAATTATACTATGCAAGGCGTATAATGCCACAAAATCCGCGAAAATAAAAAAATCTTTCAACAACACACTGTATCCTGAATTATTCTTTGACTAACGGAAAATTTACTTAAAGCAAAACGTTTCAGTCTATGCCAGCCTGCGAGGAACGTGTAGACTGACGTGAATTGCCACTTTTTTTTCCCCAGATGCAGTATTAACCCGTTCCCAAACGACAAACTTTTGGACTAGGCCAAATTGAAAGCATTTGCAGACGACAATTCAAGTCTTGCTGAAAAGATAATTTCTGTCTATGATAGGATAAAAAAAAAACATTGTGGGAAAAGGAGAAAATGCTGGTAACCAGCATTTTCTCCTTTTCCCACAATGTTTTCAAAAGGCTACTATTCCAAACCCGTAAAAACCTGGGATTGTTTGGGAAAGGGTTCACCTCTATATATAGATATTTTCTGTTTCAGCTGCAAGCCATGATAATCTTATCACGTGGTGCAGTCTGCAGTTTCACAACGAAATCCCCAACTGCAAGAGAAGGAGAGAAGGTCCTTGCTAGTTTCAAAATTGTTGTAAGGACGACTGGCAGTCCATAGTCCTACAGCAGTAGCATGTAACAGCTATCAACGAAGAGATTTAGAGTGGCATGCAGTGTTTTACAAACAAATCAAATGCAAACATATCTCTATTACTGCGGGAAGTTAAAACAGTGGGATGATCGGGTATCATATTGTATGAAATCAGTTATAGATACGTTTTTCTTTCAGCGAAAGTAACGCGGAAGTAAACTTCTGTTTCACAAACTAATTGTCAAAATGTTGATTGGGGAAGGAAATATTCTTCGCTATTCTTCAATAGCAGGTAGAATATTTTTAAAACAAGGTGGCTATCCGTGCTAAAAACCCACAAATCTTTATCTAAGAGAGTAATCCTTTCGACAGTGTTCCATCTGCTTAAGAGAAATTGTATGCAAACGCACGCCTGCTTTATCGACACTGCCTAGTATATATGACAATGATGACTGTGTGTTTCTATGGGTGTTGAGTTTGGATTTGTGCTTGTAATTTTACCATTAAAGTCATGACATTTTAAGTTTCCTTCAACTTTGAGAGTTCAGCGTTGGATAATGATTTAGGTTATTCTTTGGATTATCGTAACATTTGAACATTTGATATTTTCCTTGAAGAGAAATTTATACGGAAGCAAGACTTTATCATATCCTTTGAATTTTTGACATGTTACCATAAAATCTAGAATTTATTTCTCTTCAAAAAAACTGTCCTACAAGTAGGCAACGATTTGAGATAAGTTTTTGTTTGAAAGGGTGGTGTATTTTTCTATACTTGTGGATGTTACGTGACAATATATAGTGCTGTGTGGATAAGAAAAAATCGCAAAAAGAAGCGGGCAGGACTCTTTTTATTAACAAGATCCCTCACTGCAGGACAAGAAAGCTCAACTCAGATTAACAACGAATAGATATATACAGGACCTTTGCGGCATTGACGATGTAACTTTTTTTAACTTTTTTCAGTCTCAAATTGATCGGACTAATGGCCTGATGGAGAACTCAGCCGAAACCTGTGAATCTGAATGAAAAATCGCCTGCAATATTTGAAAGAAAAGTGACATGTTACTTGAATTATCGTTCATAAATACGAATTTACCAACACTGGATAAATTCACATCAGTTCCATAATAGAAATCTCCACAGAAAGATCTGACTGTTATTTATATACCTGTACGCAAAACTGTAGTGTATACTGTTTTTAAACCTAAATATATCTAAGACAGTCTTATTCGAGTATTTATAAACAAATTAATGTGAAGAGATCTGACCTTCTGTCTGTAAAGTTTTTTTTGTGAGTGTTACTTACAACACCGTCCTTATAGATCTGTCGTTGTTCACGCAGAGTCAGAATCTCAAGTCGAGCATTGATCCTCAGACTTGTCGTTGACTACAACATCTTGATTGATAGGCTTGCAAGATTGGGAACTATTTTCAACATGAAAATGAAATTATGACTTAATTTATAGCATTGTTCACCTCGTCTACAATAGAAGGAAAACACAGCTTAGCTATTGCGGAAAGGCTTGCCACAATAAGTGTGTGCCAAATGTGTTCAGGACCGGTACTTTTTTTAATATGACTTGAGTATTATAAGAAATAAAACTGAAATGATCCTCTTTTGATTGAAGGCGAGACATATATGTAGGTATCCACACTTATTGAATAGATGTAAAAATGGTAATACGATAGATATTAAACCAGATATAAGGTATACGTTATCGTGGAGATCGATGATAGACTAAGTGGTAAATGATAAATGTCTGACATGCAAAGCATCACCTGGAAGTGCAATTTGCATAAACCAATGCAACTGCAGATTTAGTACAACGTAAATATTGTGGTCATTCCGCAACAAGAAATACAACATATTTCAGGATAGAAGGGGCAGTTTATAGGGAGTGCAATATTATATACGGTTGTTTACAAAATGTCTCAAGTAAGAAATCATTCTGATTCAGACAGTTTATTTGAATATCGTGGCGAGAATTTAAAATACAGTAGATGGGCATTAATACCCGTGCTGTTCTTCTATGTGTTTGGTGGGGGAATGACGATGTATATTGTTCCGGAATATATCCAGAGTACTATAAAACACTCTTACCAGATGAATAATTCGGTCTCCAATGTGTCTTGCTTGATGGGTGCCAAGAAACACAGTATAAATGATATTGTACAACAAGAAAGTGCTAAGTGGAATATTTATCTTGCTCTTGCCTCATACATTCCCGCCATTTTCACAAACCTTATTCTGGGATCTTACTCGGACGTGATTGGTCGAAAAACCCTGTTAGTTTTCACACTGTCTGGCATGCTGATTAAAGTTACAGCAGTCATGATTGTAGTAAAACTCGCGCTACGCTTTCATTTCCTTATAATTGCAAATCTTATTGAAGGTTTTACTGGTTCCTTCACCACGCTGTTGGCGGTATCCTTTTCCTATGTCTCTGATCTCACAGAAGCGGGGAACCAAAGGACACTATTTATAGTTCTTTTAGAGTTGGTTCTCGCATTCTCCTTCACTGCCTCGTCTGTAACGGTTGGATATTTTATCAGGAGCACTGGTTTCTTTTATCCGTCTGCCGCTGGTACCTTTATCGCATTTATTGGTGTGGTCATCGCAGCTGTAGCTCTACCGGAAACGTTACGACGGAGGCTCTATTCCACAGAAAATACACAAAGCGAAGGAAGCGGGTCGTGCTTAACATTATTACAGACACTGAAGAATATATGGACCTTGTATGTTGGTCAGAACTCTAAAAGAACGATAGTCAAGTATTTGCTACTTCTGTCGGCGTTCATGTTTATTTGCATTCCAGAGTTCGGCAATTTTGATACCCTGTATCAGTTAGGCAGTCCATTTTGCTGGTCGCCCACGAGAATTGGATGGTATGCAGCGTTCAAGATTGCCCTTGCATCGTCAGCTGGACTGTTCTGTGTTTATCTGTTTAAGAAATGTCTATCGGACGAAAAAGTTGCCGCCATTGGAATTATTTCAATGCTTTTTAGTCTGATTGTGGAGGCATTTGCCACCTCTAGTCCAGAATTGTATCTAGGTAAAGATGGTTTTGAATTAAACTTTTCTTTGTAAAAAAAATTATGTATGACATGGCTTGCAACACGCGAAAAGGGACATTCGGACAATTGCGTAAATTGTCGTTTCGGATCAGCCTGCGCAATCCGCGCAGGCTAATCCGAGACGGCACTTTACGTCTACATTTAGTTTTGTGCTACAGTAGACATGTGCAAAACAGAAAATATCATTAAAACGGAAAGTGCCGTCTCGGATTAGCCTGTGCGGACTGCGCAGGCTGATCCGAGACGACACTATACGCAGATGTCCGAATGCCCGTTTTCGCGTATTGCAAGCCATATGCCTGGTGACATTTAGCAATAACTTAAAACTTAAAAGCAAAAAGAATAAAGATATGCTATATGCAGTAAAAAAAATCAGAGTTAATTCATTTATCAAAATGCAAAATATTTGGCTTGTCCAAAGCGAAAGCATTTGCGGACGACAAAATGAAAGTGACTGAAAATTTTAATTTGTTTTATGAAGGGTAGAAAACATTGTGGGAAAAGGAGAAAATGCTGGTTACCAGCATTTTCTCTTTTTCCCACAATGTTTTCTAAAGGCTTCTTTCCCAGGGTCGTCAAAAGTAGGGATTGTGTGATAATGGGTTCAACAGCAATATTTATGATTTCACTTTCGGTGCTTCACAGTTTAATTTGTTTTATACAAAGGGCTAAGGGTTGAAATTTATCTTTTGAAAATGAAAAAAAGTCAGTATTTTGTATTACATTTCATTTCTTGTCAGCAATTTTTTTCTCTTTCTTCCCTTTTTTTCAAAGTTCCAGTATTGGGTTTTATGTACTCAATCCCAGTGCCGATGATACGAAGTTTGATGTCCCATATGACAAGTCCGGATCTACAAGGTAAGCATACTGCTTTCAGTTACCAGCCTTTTGCTGTGACGGTCATTCCTGAAGGTTTATGATATCAGCGGCTTCCGAAACGTTTACTCGGAGATCAAATTTTCAAAATTTTTAATTCTTAACCAAACGACAAAATTTTAGACTGGTCTAAACTGAAAGCATTTGTAGACGACTAAATAAATGTGACAGAAAAATGGAATTTTGATTTAGGAACGGTAGAAAACCATGTGGGAAAAGGAGAAAATGCTGGTTAGCAGTCGCTACACTCCCTCTTTTTGGCTGTTTAAATCGTTTAACTCTTTACCACACGAGAAAATTTTAGACTGGTCCAAATTGAAAGCATTTGCAGACGACAAAATAAAGGTAAATGAAAAAATTGAAATTTGTTCTGGGACGGGTAGAAAACACTGTGGGAAAAGGAGAAAATGCTGGTTACCAACTTACCAGCATTTTCTCCTTTTCCCACGGTGTTTTCAAAAGGCTATTCCTTCTCAGGGGCGTCAAAAGTAGGGATTGTGTGGTAATGGGTTAATATAATTTTGACTTCTTAGCGTTTAACTATTACATAGTAGATAGATGTGTATTTGAAGAATGCCATATAGCGGGAGACAATGCATGTTTACGTATTCGGCACTGTGAACTTTAATTTTGTTTCAACTTGCAGGTGCTCTGTTTGCTAGTATTGGTGCTGTTGAAACACTCTGCATACTACTTGGATCGTTAACAACGAATGCCGTGTATTCAGCAACATTACAAATCATGAACGGTTTCGTCTTCCTTGTGTCCGCTATGTTTGCCTTTGTATCCTTCATACTTCTTGTGTAAGTTACTTCTTTATCAAACGACAAAATTTTAGACTTGCCCAAATTGAAAGCATTTGCAGACGACAAAATGAATATGACTTAAAAATTGAAATCTAGTTCTCTGTCCATTTAAGTGTATTCTCGCATTTTTCAGCTCACCTTAGCACAAAGTGCTAAAAGTGAGCTATTGTGATCGCCCGATGTCCATCGTCCGTGGTCCATCAGCAGATTCTTTACACATCTTTTTCTCCTAAACCACTAGGCCAATCTTTATGAAACTTGTTCCTTGGGTGAAGCTCTACCAAAATTGTCCAAAGAATTGAATCCCGCCCATAACTCTGGTTGCCATGGCAACAAAAAGAAAAAAGGATGACATCTTTGAAAAGCTTCTTCTCTGAAACTAGAAGGCGTAGAGCTTTGATATTTTTTTATGTGGCATCTCCTAGTGGACCTCTACCAAGTTTGTTCAAATGATGCCCTTGGGGTCCAAACAAAGGAACAAAGAAGAAAAACATTAAAAAATTTCTTCTCTGAAACTTGATGGCATAGAGCTTTGATACTTGGTGTGTAGCATCGCCTTGTGGACCTCTACCAAGTTTGTTCATATGATGCCCCTGGGCTCAAAAATGGCCCTGTCCCAAGGGTCACAAGTTCAAACATAGGAACAAAGAAATAAAAAAAATAAAATTCTTCTTCTTTAAAACTAGAAGGCATAGAGCCTTTGTATTTGACGTGTAGCAATTCCTAGTGGACTTCAAATGGACCTCTACCAAGTTTGTTCATAATATGCATTAATATCAGTTGAGCGCTCCAGGGCCGATAGCCCTCTTGTTTTTAAAAATGTTCTCATTAAGTTCTCTATACGACTTCGATGATTCCTTTTACCCATTTTCCTGAAAGTTTCCATGACTTCCCATGATACATGTACTTTCCGGTCTTCTCACAATGATGCCCTATATTCCTACGGTAAATATTTTCTCATTGTGTGGAATGTTTCTCATTTATACTCGCAATGCTTTTCTACTGATCTCCAAACCCCAAATTCCGTGATACCATTATGTGCCTATTTTATTTCATTGTGAAACAAGCAAGAATTGGAGTGTTTTGCAATTTTACATGATGAATTTACTTTTTTTTTCCAGATGTTTCATGGTTGTAAAACGAAAACACCCGGATGAACGGACGTTACTTGTGACTGCGGAGGAGGAGAACGGTGATATTCCGGTGGATCTGAATAATCCGGACTAGACCTAATCGAACTCAACTGTACTTCCCCTTTTCAATAGTAGAATTGTAAATTACAACGGAGACGCATAAACAAGTATGCAAAAAAAATGTACTGCAATCAATTATAAGTCTGCTCAAACTAAAGGAAGTACTGCGATGCAGTAAGTACCTGTCAATTGTAAATTACAACGGGGACGTATAAACAAGTATGCAAAAAAAAGTACTGCAATCAATAAATCTGCTCAAACTAAAGGAAGTGCAAATCACTACACAATGATGCAGTAACTACTGGTCATATTTTAACTTTAGTTTCTTATTTAATCTCGTCTTGGATTGATTTACGATTACTTCTTTATTTTACGTTATGGCGGATGTTCCCGTGTAATCTCGCGAGACTCGTTAAGTTTTTGCCTAGGGGCCAACGGCGCCTAGCTTTAGTACCCACGTTTCAGACGTTTGCATGAAAGCAGCAACCACTCTCCACATCATGTATAAATGCGCGCTACTCGCTGTCTCTGATTTGCTGGAACTGCAACTGCCGTTTCTTATTGGCCTGAAACGACACACCCCTCAAAACCGCCTTACACTGTACGAGTTATTCATCCGTGATGTAAAATAGAAATTGAAAAAGGTTCTTGTGTCTAAATTTACCGAGAAAATGCCAAAGAGAATATATTCAAAGCAAGAGTTTTTTTCAATGTTTTTTGTTGGCGTGTTGAATTTTGAATAAGAACGCATAATACTGAAAGAAATCCTCCCGTTTATTTCACAAAATACTTGTGCAGAGCATGATACAAACAACACCCGTGTTAACCTCGGGTTGTTGCTGTGTGCACACCCTTGGACGTACATGTATATGGAACGTGGCGAAATTGACATTTGATTGATACGACTTGTATGTTGTGTATTAATCCTTTACCCCATGAGGCATTTCTGTGGTATCTCTTATTGACCCTAAATAACAGCAAGAATGAGAAGCTGTTTCTTATGGGTATATGATACCTTTTAATAGCATAGAAAACATTATGGCAAAAGGTGAAATTGCTTGTCACAAGCAATTTCACCTTTTGCCACAATGTTTTCCAAAGGCTCCAATAAGCAATGCGTAGAAATGAGTATCTATGGAGTAATGGGTTAAAGTGCTTTACACATATATGCATTTTCCACTTGCCCCTAGCCATTAGTGCTTTTGAGTGCTTTGATTACTGAATGTGTACACATGAGTGTGTAAAGAGGGATAATCAATCTCCGAGCAGAGTTGTCGTTCGTTACTCTCACCAGACATCTCTGCACAGGAATTTGACATTCTATAACCAAAATAAATGAAAAAAGTATGAAAAAAAATCTCCCCTATATAATATAAACACAAGTAGTGCAACGTCTCGCTTGCTTGCGCCAGCACAGGACAACCTTTCCCACCCAAAATCACCCACGAAACAAACCTCGATCATAATTTCCTTTAGCCGAGCGATAAACAAAACAAAAATGTACAGGTCTGCGACAGTCGGCGATACCTCAATAGACACCTTTAACCGGAGATATCCGGATTCTCAGGAAGTGTATCCCGCAATATTTTCGTATTACTTATTACTAGTATTTTTTCGTTTTTAAGATATATATATTTATGGACATACATGGACATCACATGATACTTAAGATTTTTCTAGAAGTAACTTACAAAGTTATTTGACCGCATTCCTTTTTAAAGAAAAGATATTTGACTTTTGTGAATATGGCAATCCCCCATCAAGCGAGGTAACTCTATAGGCTTCAGTTGTATTGGACTGTTCATGGGAATCAAGTGACGTTAGCGAATGGCCTCCTCGATGGATCAAAACTGTCAAAATAAAATGTAAAACATGACGAATATCTCTGGTTTAAAGGTGTCTACTGAGGTATCGCCGAATGCCGCAGGTACATTTTTGTGTTGTCTATTGCTTGGCTAAAGGAAATTATGATCAATGTTTGTTTCATGGGTGATTTTGGGTTGGAAAGGCTGTCCTGTGCTTGCGCCAGCAATCGAGACGTTGCATTCCTTGTGTTTATATTATATTGGGGAGATTTTTTTCATACTTTATCATTTATTTTGGGTTATAGACTGTCAAATTCCTGTGATCTCTGCAATGGGCTAAATGACAAGAATCTTGTCAAACCGAGGAAAACATGTTTTGTTATTGTTTAATCTTTTCATGTGTAACATTATAGACAAAGGAAGTATGGTTCTGGATTCATTATAGGTGCATTCAAACTGATGAATTTACCTGTATACAATGGAACTATTTTTTTCGAACTTCTTTACTGATCAGAATCTTACGCCAATTTTAACAAAAATGGCTGCGCCCATGAATGATGACAACAGTTTGGACACACCGATGGATCTAAGTTTGTAAGATTAAAAAACATGTTATCGTCCTTTAACCCATTACCAAACGACAAATTTTAGACTGGTCCAAATTAAAAGCATTTGCAGACAACAAAATAAAAGTGACTGAAAATTTGAAATTTGTTTTGTGAAGGGTAGAAAACATTGTGGGAAAAGGAGAAAATGCTGGTTACCAGCATTTTCTCCCTTTCCCACAATGTTTTCTAAAGGCTTCTTTCTCAGGGGCGTCAAATGTAGGGATTGTGTGGTAATGGGTTAAAAGACAGTTAGCTTTTCAGAAAATCCCGCTTTTTCACATTTCCTACCTCTAAATCTGATTGGCCGTATGCTGTTTGAACTGCATACAGAACAATTGGTATTGGTCTTTCTTTCACCGGCGTTTGTGTCGCCATTTTGAGTTATGGTCATATGACGAAAGTATCACGTAATGACGGACTACTTTCTGAGCCCACTTTAGAAGTGAATGTGAATGATCCGGAATGCAAGAGAGTGAGGGATAACATCAGAGTGGCTGTTATAGGTTGTAATGTCATACAAATAACGTATGCTTGTCTAGATCTTTGCCGAGTACAGATTTTATAATGTTGATGGAATGGAGAACTACATCTGTACATTCACACTCTTGCACTACGGATCATTCCCATTCATGGAATTTATGATGAGAGTAACGAACGACAACTCTGCTCGGAGATTCCTGTATTATGTTATTGTTTTTATTTCCTTGGCATCGTTTCAAACAGAGGCAATTTTCTTTTTATAATCAATTTTATATTTATTGATCTGGTTTTTTTTTTTCGGTTTCTTTTAACTACCTTAAATTATTAAGTGATCTTATGTTTTTATTTTTTATTTATGGTGTAACGTAATTCTATTTACATTCTTTGTTTAGATTCTTTGTTTATGATGTGCTATGTAAACAGACTGAGTCACTGTATTCTCTGAGAGTGTTTTTTTTTTAATGTAATCTGCAACTCTCTATTTTCTTTATTTTGTAAACTTATTTGCCTATATATGATGATAGTTACTTTGTGTTTCCAGACTGCCTGTAAATTTATGCTTATTTTTTTTGTAGGTGTTTTTTAAGCTGGGTAAAGTAAATGGTGGACGCTCAGTAGCTCTATTTGAGACCACAAAATTTTAGACTTGTCTACCTTGAGAGATTTTGCAGATGACAAATAGATTATGTTTCTAATACATGTAACAGGAAGTGTCTTCCAACATTGTTTGAACAGGAGAAAATGCTGTTAATGACCGTTAAAAAGAGGCCTTCTTTACCACACAACAAAATTTTAGACTGCTTCAAATTGAAAGGATTTGCAGACGACAAAATAAAGGTGACTGAAAAATTGAAATTTGTTCTGGGAAGGTTAGAAAACACTGTGGGAAAAGGAGAAAATGCTGGTTACCAGCATTTTCTCCTTTTCCCACAGTGTTTTCAAAAGGCTTCTTTCTCAGGGGCGTCAAAATTAGGGATTGTGTGGTAATGGGTTAAAATCATTATGGGAAAAGGAGAAAATGCTGGTAACAAGCATTTTCTCCTTTTTACACAAAGTTTTCTACCCAATCTAAGAAAAATTGCGTCATTCGAGCCACTATGAAATTGTAATTTGAAATGCTTTCAATTTGGATAGGTCTAAAATTTTGTTGTGGTAAAGGGTTAACAAATATTCCTGTTTTTTTAACAATCAGGGAGAAGAAGGCTTTTGAAAACATTACAGGGAAAGGAGGAAACTGCTGGTAACCAGCATTTTCTGCTTTTCACACACATTTTTTTTTTATTGTTTTTCAAATCCATCTTACTATGTTGTCTGCAATTGCTTCCAATACTGAGAAGTGTAAAATTTTGTCACCTGGTGAATTGTTAAAGAGTTAAAATTCCTGGAAGAAAATACAGGATAACCGCAATGATTAATCCTTTCCCAAACAAGCCCTGGTTTTTACGTGTCTGCAGTAAGTCTTTGAAAATACTGTGGGAAAAGGAGAAATTGCTGGTAACGAGCAATTTCTCCTTTTCCCACAGTGTTTTCTACCCTTTTTTAGAACTTTCTGCCATTTTCTCAAAATCTAAAATTGTTGTCTGCAAACTCTTTGGGTTTGGAAGAGTCTAAAATTTGCCGTTTGGGAAAAGGTTAATCAAAAATTTCATGGAAAACCTGCTTAGTATTATTATTATATTATTTACTATAACTTGTTGTGTTCTATTGCTTTTATATTTATTTCTAGTAAGTTCTTTAAACTCACAGTATCCACTAATAACAGATCTGATATTTTTTATCTCTATATGCATGAAGCTATATAAATTTACCAAAGTACAAAATTTTAGACTGGTCCAAATTGAAAGTATTTGCAGAAATTACTTGGATATATAATATTACTGATGAATCAAAATTATCAAACATTGTGTTTGATTTGATCATTGATGTTGTTTATGTCTTGCTTGAACACTGTAGCCTGTCTTGCTTGAACACTGTAGTCTGTTGTTGTTATTTCCATTTATTTATTGTCGCTTCTGGTTGCCCATCCGAGCGACGCCCCCAGAAGACGGTTGGTTGTTACGAGGGATAGTGCAAGGATACAGGTTGAAACTACTGAGAGCTTCGCCTGGTTCTTTAACGTACTTGGCGTATAGCACCGTCACACGGGACCTCGGTTTAATGTCTCATCCAAAAGACTATTAGCAATTTTAGTTGGCCAGCCGGGGCTTCGAACCCACAACCTGTAGGACATTGTGTTCACAAGTCCTACGCTCTACCTACTGAGCTATATCGGCTGGTACTGTAGTCTGTCTTGGTTCAAAACTCATTTATATAGACATGTAATATAATGTAAGCGCAATAATGCTGATGTGATATAATGTAAGCGCAATAATGCTCAGTAACCAGTTCTAGCTCTTTCCATGTATTTGACGACATACTTAACCTTTTACCACATGGCAGAATTGTAGATCTATCCAAATCAAAAGCAGTTGTAGGTAACAGTTTCATAGCGACTCAAATGAAACATTTTTTTTTCTTTGACAGGATAGAAAACATTGTAGGAAAAGGAGGAAATGCTGGTCACCAGCATTTTCTCCTTTTCCTACTATGTTTTCAAAAGGCTTTTTCCTTAGGGTCGTTAAAAGTCGTCACTGTGTGGTAAAGGGTTAAAGGTCATCAGTTGAGAATGTAGATGTTTTTAATCCTCAGGCTGTCCAGCTTGACTCAAGGACCTTTTTCAGACAGTGTGGATCAGGATCAGATGACACAAAGCCTGCAGTATGATATATTAACTACGCTGCACTATATGGAGATATTTTCAAATAAAAAATTCTTGAAATATGAAAAAAAAAAATAAGATTTTACTGTCGGCTTAAACCTTTACCACACAATGACGACTTTTGATGACCCTGAGGTAGAAGCCTTTTGAAAACACTGTGGGAAAATGAGAAAATGCTAGGAACCTAGCATTTTCTCCTTTTGCCACTCTTTTCTACTCTTCCCAAATCAAATTTTGATTTTTCTGTCACGTTTACTTTGTCTACAAATGCTTTCAATTTGGACCAGTCTATAATTTAGTCATTTGTAAAGAGTTAAGTTTCATATTGCTTTTTTAGCAGGTTACGGGTTAGAATCACCTGGAGAAAATCATCAGAGATCAGCCTACTTAGACCAGTCTACTAAGATCAGTCTACTTAGACCTGTCTACGTAGACCTGTCTACTTAGACTGATCAGTCTACTTAGATCAGTCTACTTAGACCTGTCTACTTAGATCAGTAGATCAGTCTACTTATACAGTCTACTTTATCCAAACCTAATTCTCATCATTTCCGTCTACTTAGACCAGTCTACTTAGATCAGTCTACTTAGACGGTCTACTTTATCTAAACCTAATTCTCATCATATCAGCAAGAGTTGTTCTTTGAATTTGGACAATTCTACTTTTTTTGTGGCCGAGGTCAAAATGTCTATTAACCCTTTACCACAATATCCTTACTTTTAACGACCCCAAGAGAGAGGTCTTTTGAAAGCATTGTGGGAAAAGGGGAAAATGCTGGTAACTAGACAATCCCACAATCTTTGGTACTCTTTCTAAAACAAGTTTCAATTTTTGAGTCCCATTTCTTTTGCCAAATGCAAATGCTTTCAGTTTGGTTTTTTGTTTTGCTTGTATGCAGAAGTTGTTTATGCTTGTCATCCTTCACAGTTTGTATAAATTCTTTACCACAAAATTGTGACTTTTAACGACCTTGAGAAGGACAGCTTTAGGAAATATTGCGGGAAAAGGAGAAAATGCTGGCCACAAGCATTTTCTCCTTTTTCTCACGAGGTTTTCTTCCCTATTATGTCATCTGCAAATACTTCAATTTGTAATAGTCCAAAATGTTGTCATTTTGTAGAGTTAACCCTTTACCAAACCCCCCAAGCATTAATGACCCTAAAATAGAAGCCTTTTGAAAACACCGAAAAAAAAACAAATGTTTACCCAGCATTTCTTTCTTTTCCAATACTTTCAAAAGTGTCTATCACTGGTCTGTTAAACCCAAGCGTTTGTAGTAAAGGGCTATAAATTATGGGAAAAATTCAAAAGATAAACAAAATAAACAAGGTCCATCTTATTCTTTCTTTTTTTCCACAGAGTTCTTGCATAACATTGCAAATTTTATCAACTTGGTGGAGTAACACTCTTGAAAATATCACTTTAACCCATTACCACACAATCCCTACTTTTGTCGACCCCAAGAAAGAAGCCTTAAGAAAACATTGAGGCGAAAGCTGTGTGCTATTGCTTTCAATTTGGACAAGCCTAAAATATTGTCCTTTGGCAATTAATTAAATAGAGAAATGCTGGTTACAACATTGTAGCATTTTTTACTTTTTTATAATGTCCTCTACTGTTTGAATGACATGTTCTATCACCTGATGATAGTCCCACAAATTAAACATGAGAGCCATGATGGCCCAGGATCGCTCATCTGAGTCAATAGGCGAAATTTCACTCCACATGCATAATTTAATTGTCAAGTCATTTGAGCTTAAAATGTGGCATCTAGAGGGTCCATGAGGAATTTCTGTAAGTCAGCGTAGTGACCTACTTTATCACCATAGGTGACTCAATTTAGAACTAATCAAAAATTAATCAAGACAAACATTCTGAACAGTTTTCAAGTTAATTGAGCAATAAATGTGGCCTGTAAAGTGTCCACAAGGTATTTCTTTAAATTGACTTGGTGATCTAGATTATGACACCAGTTGACTCAATTTCAAACTCATCCAATATTTTGTCAAGACAAACATTCTGACCAATTTTCAAGTCAACTGAGCTAGAAAAGTGGCCTTTAGAGTGCCCTCAAGGTACATGTATTTCTTTAATTTGACATAGTGATCTAAATGTTGACCTCAGGTGACCCAATTTTGAACTAAGTTATGGTTGGAAATCAATCTCTTGAACAACTTTGGTAATGTTTCATCCAAAGAACATCCCTATCAAGTTTCATCAAGATTGGCCCTATGGTTTAGGAGAAGATGTTTAAAGCAATTGTTGGTGAAGCATGACGGACACTGGGCGATCACAAAAGCTTATCGCTTGAGCACTTTGAGCTCAGATGAGCTAAAAAGAAAATCAACAAATTTTCTTGCCAGTTTCTGGATTTATTATCTCATAATATGTTTTTTTCTTTACTTTTTTTTATACAAATGGTACTGATATGGTATTATATAGGAATAAATGGGAAAAAATTAAAATTTTTGCAAGATGAACATCTATGTACATGTACAAATTTTACTGTACTATATCTCTTTAAAAAATTAATCACACACATAAACTTTTGGAAAGAAAAAAAAAAAGTCAAATCTTAGCAAGACAATATAACAGTATGCAGTAAAATAAACTTTCAACAATTAGGAAATATTGTAAAACATTGCGGCAAGTAGGGATATTGGTCAACTTGAGCAATTTCCAATTCTGTCCAAATGGTTTCATAAAAATCTGGCTTCAATGAATAAATTTAACCCTTTACCATACAGCAGAGTTTTAGACATATCCACATCGAAAGCATTTGTAGGCGTTAATTTCACAGTGGCTCAAATAATGCAATCTTTTTTTGATAGGGTAGAAAACTTTCTGAGAATAGCTCCTTTTCCCACAAAGTTTTCAAAGGCCTCTTCCTCAGGGTTGTTAAAAGTCGTCCTTGTGTTGTAAAGGGTTTATTCTTAAAGTGGAAAAAATTCAGTAATAACCCTTACACAATTTTCAAAGCTGTATTATTAGTCTTTGAGGCCAGTTTTGATCAAGATCAGACAGCAGAAAATGTGTAATCCGATCTTTCATCTACACTGTCCAATTGGCTGAAACATTATGCTTTAACCCATTACCACACAATCCCTCCTTTTGATGCCCCGGAGAAAGAAGCCTTCTGAAAACACTGAGGGAAAAGGAGAAAATGCTGGTGACCAGCATTTTCTCCTTTTCCCACAGTGTTTTCTACCCTTCCCAGAACAAATTTCAATTTTTCAGTCACCTTATTTTGTCGTCTGCAAATGCTTTCAATTTGGACCAGTCTAAAATTTTCTTGTGTGATAAAGAGTTAACTCCTTTACCAAATGAAAAACTTTTAGACTGGTCCAAATTGAAAGCATTTGCAGACGACAAGATTTAATGTGACTAAGGAATTGAAATGTGTTTTTAGAAAGGATAGAAAACATTGTGGGAGCAGAAGAACATGCTGGTTACCAGCATTTTCTTCTTTTCCTACAGTTTTCGTAAGGGTCGTAAAAAACAGGGAGTTTTTGGGAGAGGGTCAACTCATTACCAAACGACAACATTTTAGGTTTGTACAAATCGAAAACATTTGCAGACGACAAAATAAAAGGGACTGAAAATTTGAAATTTGTTATGTGAAGGGTAGAAAACATTGTGGGAAAAGGAAAAAATGCTGGTAACCAGCATTTTCTCCTTTTCCCACAGTGTTTACTAAAGGCTTCTTTCTCAGGGTCGTCAAAAGTAGGGATTGTGTGGTAATGGGTTAAAGCAACCTTCTAACAGCAATTACTTTGGTTTTATTCTTTGACTGAAAATGGCAATAGGTTTAGTATTTCGCGCTCTATGTGTCAATAATACACACAACACCAAACTTCACAACCATACAGCCCATACATTCAGGTTTTTAACCTCTAGAGCCCAAAACACAACCTCTGTTGCTTTTTCTGACAGTGTGGATAAAAGTCAGACTGTAGAGTATTTAGTCTGATCTTGGATTGACACTATCTGCAGCTTTATAACAAATTTTGGTAAATAACTTTGAAATTGTAATATTTAACCCTTTCCCAAACGACAAAGTTTGGGCTTCCAAACTGAAAGAGTTTGCAGACGACAATTTTAGATTTTGAGACAATGGCAGAAAGTTCTCAAAAAGGGTAGAAAACACTGTGGGAAAAGGAGAAATTGCTCGTTATGAGCAATTTCTCCTTTTCCAACGGTGTTTTCAAAAATCTTTTACTACAGACACGTAAAAACCAGGGCTTGTTTGGGAAAGGGTTAAGTTAGTCTTTCTAATTATCTCTTTTTAAAAAAAAACAAAAGATTAAACTTGCCAAAACTCAAAGCATCTGCAAACCACAAACTCGGTTTGGCCAAACAATACCATTTTCCGTAAAATGGCAAGAGACATAGTGGGAAAAAGAGAAAATTCTGTTTACCGCCATTTTCTCTTTTTCCCACTATGTGTGATATAGTAATACACGGCGGGGAATCATGTGACACAACGACAACAACAATGACCGACATTTGAAAAAGTTCCCCAACTTCAGGTAAGAAAATCTTCAATAATTCCGTTAATACGTGACCGATTAGAATTTGGTTTGAAGCAGAGAAGGCGGAAGGACTCCGGGGATTTGCTTGATGTGTTAGATTTTTTAAACAACACCTGATAAAAAGTTATTGACGAGCAAACAAATTATCTAGGGTAAAAAATTTGTTTGCATGTCAATAACTTTTTTATCAGGTGACCAATCGGTCACATAATAACGGAATTATTGAAGATTTTCTTACCTGAAGTCGGGGAATTTTTTCAAATATCGGTCATTGTTGTTGTTGTTGTGTCATGTGATTCCCCGCCGTGGTAATAAAGGTCTACTTTATCAATTCATTACTCTAAAGGTTAAATGAGATCAACATGTTACATTATTGCTGTTAAATTTACACAAACTCATACTGTTAAATTTATTAACCCTTTATCACACAATCCAGACTTTTAACAAGCCCCGAGAGAGAAAGAAGCATTTTGAAAACAATGTGGGAAAAGGAGAAAATGCTGGTTACCAGCATTTTCTCCTTTACCCACTATGTTTTATACACTTCCAAAAAGAAATTTCAGGGTTTTTGAGTCATGTTTATTTTGCTGGTTACCAGCAATTTCTCCTTTTCCCAAAATGTTTTCAAAAGCCTTCTTCCGTATAGTTGTTTTGACTTGGCACTGTGTGGTAAAAAATTCAATACTTGGATTTGTCAGTAAATTGATTAAAACTTTGTCTGAGAACAGAATAATGCTAATTACCAGCAATTTCTCCTTTCCAACATTGTATTTAACCCATTACCACACAATCCCTACTTTTGACGCCCCTGAGAAGGAAGCCTTTTGAAAACACTGTAGGAAAAGGAGAAAATGCTGGTAACCAGCATTTTCTCCTTTACCCACAGTGTTTTCTACCCTTCCCAGAACAAATTTCAATTTTTTAGTCATCTTTATTTTGTCGTCTGCAAATGCTTTCAATTTGGACCAGTCTAAAATTTTCTTGTGTGGTAAATAATTAAAAACAGTTTATCCAGATATGTGATTTAATTCAGGGATTCTCCAGTACAGGGTTAACTCATTACCAAATGACGAAATTTTAGGATTGTCGAAATTAAAAGCATTTGCAGACGACGAAATAAAAGTAACTGAAAATATGAAATTTGTTTTGTGAAGAGTACAAAACATTGTGGGAAAAGGAGAAAATGCTGGTTACCAACATTTTCTCCTTTTCCCACAATGTTTTCAAAAGGCTTCTTTCTCAGGGTCGTCAAAAGTAGGGGATGTGTGGTAATGGATTGGTAATGGGTTAAGGAATTTTACATACATGTAGGTGACTTTTCTGGATCAAAAAATTACATGAAATTACATCATGTGATATGTAATACCACATGATTCCGTGATCAACTTTTATGCACCACATAAATCTATATGAATATTATCTGAATCATATAATTCTGTATATAAATTATATGAATCATAATATTGTGTGTGTAATAACTAAACTGAATCACATGATTCTGTCTGTAATCAGTATGAGTCACATGATTCTGTATCAAACGTATCCAAATCACATGATTCTATGAGTTACCCCAATCATATGATTCTGGGTGAAATAATTTATCTAAGTCATATGGTTCTGTGTGTAATTCATCTGAATAAAATGACTCTGTAAGTAACCTATCTAAAACACTTGATTCTTAACCCTTTCCCAAATGGCATATTTTGGACCAGACCAAATTGAAAACATTTGCAGATGACAAACTAACAGTGGCTAAAAAGATGATTTTTCTATATGATAGTGTAGAAAACATTGTGGGAAAAGGAGAAAATACTGGTTACCAGCATTTTCTCCTTTTCCTACAATGTTTTCAAAAGGCTTCTATTCCTGACCTGTAAAAACCAGGGATTGTTTGGGAAAGGGTTTATTCAGCTACAATAAATGATATGACTGTGTATGACACTAATCCAAATCTCAAGATTCTGTATGTAACATATTGGAGTCAGATGGTTTTGTGTGTAACTGGTCTGTATCTCAAGATTCTGCATGTAACAGATCGGAGTCAGATGGTTTTGTGTGTAACTGGTCTGTATCTCAAGATTCCGCGTGTAACATATAAGAGTCGGATGGTTTTGTGTGTAACTGGTCTGTATCTCAAGATTCTGTATGTAGCATATGGCTCAAAACACGCATAAGGGGGCATTTAGAAATTTGCTTAACTCTTTACCAAACGACAAAATAATAGATTTGTCCAAATCGAAAGCATTTGCAGGCGACAAAATAAAAGCGACTGAAAATTTAAAATTTGTTTTGTGAAGCGTAGAAAACATTTTCTCCTTTTCCCACAATGTTTTCTTCCCTTTACAAAACAAATTTTAAATTTTCAGACACTTTTAGTTTGTCGTCTGAAAATGCTTTTGATTTGGACAAGCCTAAAATTTTGTCATTAGATAATGAGTTAAGCTTCTGAATCACATGGCTTTGCGTATACCTTGCCTGAATCATGATTCTGCAAGTGTTATATGTGAGACACATAATTCTGCATTTAACCCTCTCCCAAATGACAAAATTTTGGACCAGTCCAAATTGACGGCAGTTGTAGAAGACAAAATAAACGTAACCAAAAAATCGAAATTTGTTTCCAGCATGGTAGAAAACATTGTGAGAAAAGGAGAAAATGCTTGTTACCAGCATTTTCTCCTTTTCCCACAATGTTTTCAAAAGGCTTCTATCTCAGGGACGTAAAAACCAGGGATTGTTTGGTAAAGGATTAACTTTTCTGAGTCACATGATTCTGGCTGATACTCTTCTAAATCACATGGCTTTGTGTATACCTTGCTTGCTTGATGATTCTGCATATAAATTGTGTATTCTTTGCCTGAATCATGATTCTGTAATTGAAATATGTGAATCACATAATTTTGCATTTAACTTTTCTGAGTCACATGATTCAGCATGTTAAGCTTCTGAATCACATGGCTTTGTGTATTCTTTGCCTGAATCATGATTCTGCAATTCATAAAAAATTATGTGAGTCAACATAATTCTGCATTTAACATTTCTGAATCGCATGATTCTGGATGTTTAGCTTCTGAATCCCATGGCTCTGTGTATTCTTTGCTTCCATCACATGATTCTTCATGTAATATAAGTGAGTCAAATGGTTCTACATGTAAAATGTCTGTGTCACATGCATCAGTATGAAACTTATGTGAATCACATGGTTTAGTGTGTAAGTCGTCTGAATCACATGATCCCACATACACATTCGTAATCTAATTCACATAGTTAACCCTTTACTCCATAGATACTCATTTCTACGCATTGCTTGTAGGAGCCTTTGGAAAACATTGTGGCAAAAGGTGAAATTGCTTGTGACAAGCAATTTCACCTTTTGCTACAATGTTTTCCTATGCTATCAAAAGGTGTCATATACACATAAGAAACAGTTTCATCCTTGATGTTATTTAGGGTCATTTAGAGATACCATAGAAATGCCTTATGGGGTAAAGGGTTAAAATAATTTTTTTACAGTGACTACTAATATCTAATAGCACTTCAGCTGTTTTGATCATTAACGTTAATATCACTATGGAAACAGTTTTTAGAACGAAATCTATCAGAAGTGGTCCACAAGCACTGATACACTGTTTTTCCCCACACGTCCTTGCTGTGCTGCCTCCTGTTCTGTTAAATTCATATTCTGCCATTTTGTGGGATGACCTGACAAAAGAAAACATAATATATAGAGGATATTCAATAAATTTCAATCTTTTACCGGAAAAAAACAAATATTTTATTTATTTTATGCTTTTAACCCTTTCTGGGAGGAGCTTTATCAAAATTCAGTACAGTTCTTTTCCCTTATTCCCTGTGGCGTACCCCTCCTGCAAAGCAACGTTACGTCAAGCGCGAGAAATGTAAGGTATATGACATCATATTTCCCATCCGGTTGTTAGGCCCATGCAATTTACCTACGCAACAAGAACATGAAAATCGGTATTTTCACTGGTGGTACCAGTGTAAGATCGAAAAATATTTTCACTGCTATTTCCCTGATATCCTACCGGTAAGCATGAAATAACACCCTGTATCACACCTTTCTATGTTTTAACCCTTTACCATACAACAAAATTTTAGCCCTGTCCATATTGAAAGCATTTGCAGACAACAATTTCAATGTGGCTCAAATGGCGCAATTGTTAAGTGATAGGGTAGAAAACGTTGTGGGGGAAAAGGAGAAAATGCTGGAAACCAGCATTTTCTCCTTTTCCCCACTATGTTTTCAAAAGGCTTCTCTCCAAAGGTCGTCAAAAGTCGTCAAGGTAAAGGGTTATTGGTCTGGAGGGAAGAATTTTTAAAAATATGGTTGGAAAAGTATTTTCTCCTTCTTCCCACCATGTTTTTATTTTTCTCAATGACAGAAATCATGACATAAACCATGTTGTCCACCAATGTTTTCAATTTGGAGGTGTCTAAAACTTTTTATTTGGAAAGCAGCACTTTCTCCCTCACCATATTTCTTAACCTTGAAAAGCCAATTGGAAAATAGAAAATGCCGGTAATTACTTTGAATTACATACAATTCATCATCTACAAATGCATTTAATTTGGACAAATCTCAAATTTCATTTATTGGAAAAGAAATAATTAAGTAACTGCTCCTTTCATAAGAGCCTTAACTTTTTACCTCAGAATCCAGACTTTAAATGACCCTGTGAAAGAACCGTCTGAAAATATTGTGGGAAAAGGAGAAAATGCTGGTTTTCTCCTTTTCCCACAATGTTTTCTACCCTTCTAAAAACAAATTTCTTTTTTCAGTCACCTTTGTTTTTGTCGTCTACAAATGGTTTCAATTTGGACCAGTGTAAAATTTTGTCGTCTGGTATAGAGTTGAAGAGTCATCAGCAAAGTTAATGATTTCAATTTTGACGACTCTGAACTTTCAATCATACGATAAAGATTTGACCAATATGGAAAGCTTACCTGATGGAGAATCGCTTGACTTCAACGCAAAGGACCATGTATCTGGGTTAACTGACGCACAATGAGGGAGTCGTAACTCTACTGGCTGATTGAATTTCAATCCGTGAGGTCCACACATAACTAGGGGAGATAACAAGGTCTCTCCTGGAAAAGATAAGAAAACGGTATTGCTATATAACCATTTACCACAAAGCTGCATCATATTAATCCATTACCACACAATCCCTACTTTTGACACCCTTGAGAAAGAAGCTTTCAGAAAACATTGTGGGAAAAGGAGAAAATGCTGGTAACCAGCATTTTCTTCTTTTCCCACAATGTTTTCTACCCTTCACAAAACAAATTTCAAATTTTCAATCCCTTTTATTTTGTCGTCTACAATTCCTTTCAATTTGGACAAGCCTAAAATTTTGTCGTTTGGTAATGGGTTAAACCTACCTGATGGCAAAGGTATTTTTATATCATTTTCGGGATTTTTTTTCTATTCTCACAATGTTTTCTACCTTTTAATTCTTTCATTACTAAATAAATAATTTGCATATTCTCAAAGGCTTTACCCTTTACCAAACAATCCCTGGTTTTTACGACCATGAAATAGAAGCCTTTTGAAAACTTTGTGGAAAAAGGAGAAAATGCTGGTTACCATATTTTCTCCTTTTCCAACAACATTATCTGCCCTTCTCAAAACAAATTTTGAGCCACATTTATTTTGTCATCTGCAAATGCTTTGAATTGGGACCAATCTAAAATTTTGTCTGGTAAAGAGTTAAACAAGAGGCCCATGATGGCCCTGGTTTGCTCACCTGAACTTTTGAGAGGACCATAGCCAATTTTTTCACAATCTAAACAACCATTTCAGAGAAGAAGAATTTTTAAGAATTTCTTCATGTCTGTATAGTGTAAATAGCCCACAGCCATCAGAGCCATGTTTCTTGATGGATCAAAATATTTCGAGCAATTTTTGAAAAGGGTCAACTAAGATACATTTCTGTGAAATTATTTCAGAATCTGATCAGCCGTTTCAGAGAAGAATTTTAAAAAATTCCTTCATGGCCATATAGTGCAAGTAGCCCCCATTCACCAGAGCCACATTTTGTGACAAATCAAAATTTCATAAACAGCTTTTGAAAAGGGTCACCCAAGGCACATTTCTGTGAAATAATTTCAAAATCTGACCAGTGGTTTCAGAGAAGAAGAGTTTTTAAGAATTTCTTCATTTCCGTATAGTGCAAGTAGCCCCCATTTACCAGAGCCACATTTTGTGACGAATCAAAATTTCGCAAACAACTTTTGAAAAGAGTCATCCAAGGAACATCTCTGTGAAATTATTTCAAATTCTGACCAGCGGTTTCTGAGACGAAGAATTTTAAAGAATTCCTTTATTTCTGTATAGTGCAAGAAGCCCCCATTCACCAGAGCCATGTTTCTTGACGGATCAAAATTTCACGTACAATTCTTGAAAAGGGTCACCCAAGGAACATCTCTGTGAAATCATTTTAAAATCTGACAAGCGGTTTCAGAGGAGAAGATTTTTAAAGAATTTCCTAGAAAATTCCATTTGGTTGCCAAGGCATCCAGAGTTTTTGACGGAATCAAATTCTGTGAACAGTTTTTAAAGAGGACCTCCCAAGGAACATTCCAGCCATGTTTGGTCCAGATTGGCCCAGTGGTTTAGGAGGAGTTGATGTTTAAAGAATTGTTGACGACGGACGACACACGACGGACACCCATTGATCCTAAAAGCTCCCCTTGAGCACGTTGTGCTCAGGTGAGCTAAAAAGTGTTTAGAATTTGTTGTTTGGGAAAGGTCCACAGTTTTGGACACTTTATAAATAAACTTACATTTATAAAATTCACAGGTGAGGTATTTTACTACATAACTATTTTATTACATACCTACAGATTTTCAGACACATATAATTAATCATGCTTGGCCACTGATGAAATCAGACACAGTCCCAAAACTTCTGTACCTTATAGTGGAATAAGTAGTTTTACTGTGTATAATATGGTGAGGATGGTATGAGGACTGGACTGGGTGACATGACCCCCGGTTCACCATCCATTCCTAGGAACATTCTTTGTCTTAACCCTTTCCCAAACAAGCCCTGGTTTTTACTTGTCTGCAGTAAAAGTCTTTTGAAAACACTGTTGGAAAAGGAGAAATTGCTCGTAACGAGCAATTTCTCCTTTTCCAACAGTGTTTTCTACCTTTTTTGAGAACTTTCTGCCATTTTCTCAAAATCTAAAATTGTCGTCTGCAAACTCTTTCAGTTTGGAAGAATCCAAAATTTGTTGTTTGGGAAAGGGTTAATCGTCAAGATTTTCTGACTGTGAAAGTAACAGGATTTCTGATTGGCTAAACCAATTTGGCTAAACCAATTGGTTTAGCCAATCAGAAGTTCTGTTACTTTCACATTGACAAAATTTCTGAAGAATACGCCTAAGAATGTTCTTAAGAATGGTTGTTGAATACAGACCCAGGTCTCTTTTCCAAGGAAAATTTTTATCTCTCATGACATAAGATCTCATGAGAAATCTATTTAACTTCACATCCAAAGGAAAATACAAGCATGAGGTAATTTATAACAACTTGATATTTCTTATTTATTTCATGCTTTTCGGTAGGATAACGAGAAATAGCAGTAAAAATATTTTTCTATATTACACAGGTACAACCAGTGAAAATACAGATTTTCATGTTTTTGTTGCCTTGGTAAATTGCCTGTGCCTCACAACCAGATGGAAATATGACGTCCTTTACCTTACATTTCTCGCACTTGACGTAATGTTGTAATGTGTTGCTATGGGGGAAGGCCAGGCCACGGGGAATAACAGAAAAGAACTGTACTGGATTTTGATAAAGTTCCTCCCAGAAAGGGTTAAAAGTATGAAATAAATAGAATAGTTGTTTTTTTTTTAGTGAAAGATCGAAATTTATTTCACCTCGTGAACACCACATGATTGGCACAGCCCTTTGTGAAAATATTACCAATGGTATTCACTTGATGTAATAAATTTCTATCTCTCACCAAAAAAACAAATATCCTCTATTTATCATGCATTTTTTCTATCTTGAGAGAGGAAATTTATAACAACTTGATGTTCCTTCTTTGCCTTACCTTTTTCCCTATCTAAAGGGGGTAGAATAGAATTGTCCCGACACACTTTAAAATAAATTTCTTGTTCAATATTATCATCTAATGCACCCTGGGGAATAACAATACTGACACCGGTCTCGGGCGACTCCAGGACACCACCCTTACTGGTAAATACGCCCCGGGCTGTGGCCACTACTGTATGGTTTTCATCAACATCATCGTTGGGGTCGAACCTGTAAAACAAAGTGATACCTTCAGATTGCTTAAAAACTCCCACAGCAATTAAAGCTTTGTAGATCGCAAATGTAGCTAGATTAGAAGGAACAGCTTTTAAAAGGACAGAAAATATGTGAGAAAAGGAGAAAATGTCGGTTACCAGTTTTTGTTTGAATGCTGTTTAACCCTACCATATGACAAACTTTTAGCCTTATCCAAATTGAAAGCATTTGCAGATGACAATTTCAGTGTGGCTCAGATGGTGCAATTTTTCTTTGACAAGGAAGAAAACATTGTGGGAAAAGCAGAAAATGCTGGTTACCAGCATTTTCTCCTTTTCCACAATGTTTTCGAAAGGCTTCTTTTCCAGGGGTGTAAAAAGCCGGGATTGTGTGGTATAGATTTAATACCATTTGTGACAAACTTTCTGACCAAGACATTGGTTGCTTTCCCACCTAAAACATCCCAGGATGATTGCAATAATTAACAAATCCTGGGAAATAAATCTGGCAAGTCAGAGGATTTCAAACCCTTTATGTAACTGAATGAGTTACTAGACCAAGCAAATTTGCAAAAACTTTAACTCATTACCAAACAACAATATTTTAGGCTTGTCCAAATCGAAAGCATTTGCAGACGACAAAACAAATGTGACTGGAAATTTGAAATTTGATTTGTGAAGGTTAGAAAACATTGTGGGAAAAGGAGAAAATGCTGGTTACCAGCATTTTCTCCTTTTTCCAACAATGTTTTCTAATGGCTTCTTTCTCAGAGGCGTCAAAAGTAGGGATTGTGTGGTAATGGGTTAAGTTTGCTGCGCACACCTTCCAAAACTAAAATTTTAATGACCATCTGACAAATCATGATGATAGTTTAATGATAAATATTACAGTAAGTTGACAGAAAGCTGATAAGAAAACAAATACATGTCTTACACATGCCATACTCTTCACAGACCAAACATGCAAAGACGAAACATTCACGGAGACATTATCAAAATTGTTTTTTGTAAAAAACAAATATAAACAAGAGCATCTCACGCGGATTCCAACACATGGTTCAAGTAAACAGTTGCTTTTTTGTTTCCCAGTGTCAAATTTGAGAGAAAAAGGAGCAACATGTGTCAAAGACATTTCGAAAATTATCTACCCTGCTGGTATGGACCCCACTTCAATTATTATCAATAAGCAAGAGTGTGAAGTGAAAAGTGAAGTGACGGAGACATCGTAAAATGTATGTCTTCATATGAAAGTGATAAACACAGCTATGAAAACTGTTTGCTTTAACCCTTTACCACAGAGAAAAGTTAAGACCTATCCAAACTGAAAGCATTAGCAGAAGACAATGTCAATGGGACTCAAATTATGGAAGTTACCTTCAAAGGGTTTTGAAAAAATTGTGGGAAAAGGAGAAAATGCTGGTTACCAGCATTTTCTTCTTTTTCCACATTGTTTTCAAAGGACTTTTTTCATGTCATTGAAAATTAGCATTGTGTGGCATTGTGTTTAACCCTTTACCATACAATGACGACTTTTAACGACCAAAAGGAAGAGGCATTTTGGAAACATTGTAGGAAAAGGAGAAAATGCTGGTAACCAGCAGTTACTCCTTTTCCAACAAAGTTTTCTACCCAATCAAAGAAAAACTGTATCATTTTATCTACCGGTACTATGCAAACACTGTCAGCAAATGCTTTCAATTTGGATGAATCAAATATTTTGCTGTGTGGTAAAGGTTTGAAGAAGACCAAGCTAAACGTTCATCTAAATATTAAGAGCATTATTTTGATATGAAAAGATGAAAGTGATTGTTTTTAAATCAGTGAGTAAACACAAATGAAAAGAAGCATTACAGCTTGATGGCACATAAGCAGACAAGCACATAGACAGTTGTACACTCACATACTGAAGCCAGAGAGAATGACTTATAAAATGAAACCTTATGCTTATTGCAAATACTTTCAATTTGGACAGGTCTTGTCTTTTTTATCAAACCACAAAATTTTAGACTTTTTTAAATTAAAAGCATTCACAGACGACAAAATAAATGTGCCTCAAAAATTGAATTTTGTCAAGGAAAGGGTAGAAAACATTGTGGGGAAATGAGAAAATGCTGGTTACCAGCATTTTCTCCTTTTCCCACAATGTTTTCAAAGGCCTTCTTCTTAGGGGCATTACACTTTAACACAGACATCTTTGGGCCTAATTTCTAGGCCGAAAATGTCAGGTGAGTTTATTTGGCCCTTTAACCCTTTATCAAACTATCCCTGGTTCTTATGACCCTGACAAAGAAGCCTTTTGAAAACATTGTGGGAAAAGGAGAAAATGCTGGTAAGCAGCATTTTCTCCTTTTCCCACAATTTTTTCTGCCCCGTTGGAAACAAATTTCAATTTTTTAGTTTTGTTGGGTTTTTTTTGTTGTTGACAAGACTTTTAGTGCTTTCAATTTGGACGAGTCTTAACTTATGTTGTTTTGTTTGAACATATTTTATTTGCAAAATCAACTAAAATGTACAAGATAATTTTACAAATACAGCTCAAAATTTTATGCAAAATGGATAAGAACGAAAGCAGAGCTTATCATGTTGATAGCCTAAACAAGCGTGTACAAGCCATAAATTTAAACTAATATTTTGTCATTTGGTAAAGAGACTGAGTTAAGGGTAAACTACAACTTTATCCAATTCAAACACCCCAAGGTTTTTTTTTGCCTGCATATGAAAACATTTTAAACATAATACGGGAATAAGGAGGATATGCTGATGTCCTGCTTTTTCTCATATTGTCCTGTCCCTATTTACAGACTGCATTTTTTCCGTTTCCCACAATGTTTTCTACATGCTAGAAAAAAAAATCAATTTTTGAGTTATTTTTCTATTGTCGTCTGCAAATGCTTTCAATTTGGACAGACTAGTCCAAAAGAAATTGTTGTTTTGGGAAGGGTCAAGGACACCATGCCATGAAATAAGCTCTGTTTGCTTCTAATTGTGCTAAAAAACTTGAAATTTAACAAACTACTATAAGTAACATGCCTTTAACTTGCGCATCTCCAAATAAAACATAAGGATACTTTTAAACATCAACTTTCAGCATGCTTTAAGTATTCTTCAAGTTTTGCAGAAGGAACATGCAGGCGAATCTTGAATTAGGGCCCTATAAAATTTCTATATGACCCCCAATATTTAAATGGTTGCCTTCTTTCACTCATTTCAATCAAAGCAAATCATCCCTATGTTTAATGTCCAGGAAAACTCTACTTACTGTCTGTTGTGACATGTTGAAAATAAAATATTTAAAATATCCTTAACCATGGCTTTACCACAGTGCTGACTATTGATCCCCTGGGACGACCCTGGAAAAGAAGCCTTTTGAAACATTTTGTGAAAAGGAGAAAATGCTGGTAACCAACATTTTCTCCTTTTCCCACAAAGTTTTCTATCCCATCAAAAGAAATGTTACACCTTTTTAGCCACTATGAAACTGTTATCTACAAATGCTTGCAATCTGGATAGCTCTAAAATTTTGCCATGTGGTCAAGGGCTAATTTCCATTTTATTCCCATGAAGTGCCACAACTACCAATGATAATGTTAGAGCACCTCTCTGAGTAAATGAAAAAAAAAAAGTCAAACACAAAATAGTTTTCATCTCTTTGCCTTGTAATACTTATTATCCATACACTGTTAAGTTTACAGATTAAAATTACAGCTACATAACCCATTACTACACAAGATGCCTTTTTTTGAAAGCATAGTGGGAAAAGAAGAAAATGCTAGCAACAAGCATTATCTCAATTTTTCCTGGGTGTTTTCTACCCAATCACACAGAAATTGCATCATTTCAGCAACATTTGATTGGTTCTTCGCAAAGACATATACTTGCAATTTGAGCGAGTCTGAGATCCTGTTGTTTGACAAAGAGTTAACTCTTTACAACATGATCCAGACTTCTAACAACCCTGAGAAAGAAGCCTTTTCAAAACTTTGTAGGAAAAGGAGAAAATGATGGAAACAGCATTTTCTCCTTTTCCCACAATGTTTTCTACCCTTCCCAAGACAAATTTCAATTTTTGAGCCATACTTAGGTTTTCATCTGCAAATGCTTTCAATTTGGACTGGCCTACACTTTGGCGTTTGGTAAAGAGTTAACCCTTTACTCCATAGGTACTCATTTCTACACATTGCTTGTAGGAGCCTTTGGAAAACATTGTGGCAAAAGGTGAAATTGCTCGTGACGAGCAATTTTACCTTTTGTCACAATGTTTTCTATGCTATCGAAAGGTGTAATATATACATAAGAAATCATGGCTTCATCCTTGCTGTTATTTAGGGTCAGTTACAGATACCATAGAAATGCCTTATGGGGTAAAGGGTTAAGGTAGTATACCATGCTAAGTGGCATATTAGTTGACAAAGGCATTACATGCAGAGGGCTAAATTATGCACCCAGATTATAATGAGGGTTATGATCATCAAACTTCAATGTTTTATGATAGTAATTCAGGGTAACAAAGACATATTGAACCAGTCCACGATTCTATCTTCATTATCATGTCTGTACATTTTGAAGATGTCTGCCTTTCCATGAAAGTTTCTTTATTATCACAAAGCTTTGCCAAGCAATGATAAATACTTTGCCAAGCAGTGTTAAGCCATGCTGGTTAAAGTCTACATGCCCCTTACCCCTTGAAAATAACTGTATCAGGAGTAGAGTTACTGCAGGTGTCTGATTGGCTATCAGGATCACGTGACACAGTCACAACCAATGGTTGTCTTTCTTGTTCATTTGGAGTATCTCCATATTTTTTCACTTCAACAACTGGTATTTCATTTTCAAATTCTTTTGACTTTTCAGAAATCTCATCAGGAATGTCATCAGCACTCCTGCAGAAATAATGATTTACACACAACCAGTCTCAACCTGCTCTCATGGGTATTATTCTTTCTGCCCTCTTAAATACTTCAACATCATTTTTCTTGTGGCTGCCAGTGTACCAATCAATGCTTTACTACCTTTTTCTTTCTGACAAGCACCTTAACAACACTTGACCCGCTGGCTACTTTCCCAATCAAACATTGTCAAAATGATGTTCAGCATAAGAGAAGTAAGAATCCTGTTACAATGACTCTTGGCAGTCTTTGACACTACTTTGATCAAACATGGGAAGGAAAACCAAGACCCCTGAATAACTCTTTGCAAGAGAACAAAATTTTCAACAAAATTGAAACCATTAGCAGAAAACAAATTCAATGTAGGTAGAACTAGAGCTGTCACTGAATGCGACTTAATACCCCCGCCAGCCCTTTGACAGAAACAGGCAATTACTCGAATTTTGTACACAGACAGACACATAGACGGGCGCACGAACTGATCCACAGACAGACACATTGACAGACAGGCTAATTCCAGTATACCCCCGAAAACATTCGTTTTGGGAGGGGGGTATAATAACAGGACATATCTAAGAAAGGGTAGAAAACATGTTTTTAAACTCTCTCTTCTTCAAGGAAGTTTAAATCTGTAACTAACTAAGCTACTTGTCCCCTATTGCAGCATTTCTTCACCACCCTTCAATCCTTTTTATTTCCTATAAATCTACAATAATCTTCTACATGGCATACCATAACACTTGTCTATTACATGCATATTTTCTTACACGACAGTTTCACTACTGTTGTCCATTCATATATCATTATCAATCGGTATTTTTCTCTCATGTTGGGAGAGGGGAAGAGACGGGCGACTTAGAATTTTCCAAGGACGATGATATCTTTGCTGTCCTTATCAAAGTCTGTGCTGACATAGAAGCAATCACCATGCAAGAAACCCACTGTCTTTAACTCTTTACCACTTGACAAAATTTTTGATTAGTCCAAATTGAAAGCATTTGCAGACGACAAAATAAATGTGAATCAAAAAGAGAAATTTGATTTGGAAAGGGTAGAAAACATTGTGGGAAATGGAGAAAATGCTGGTTACCATCTTCTCATTTTCCCTCAGTGTTCTAAGAGGGCTTCTTCCTCGGGGTTGTTAAAACCAGGTATTGTTTGATAAAAGGTTAAATCCTGATCGCTACCAACTGAAATACCTAGACTCACTTAAAGTTAATTATTAATTTAAGACTGAAGTTCATATTTTCAGTAATTTATCAGGAAACATAATAAATTCAGACACCAAAAGGGATTTATCCAGTCAACTTCTTCCAGCTAAAAGGTGCTGGTTACCATTGTATGTTCTGTCGTCCATTGAACAGCTACACAGTATCGGACACTACAAAGCTGATGCAAAGAAGAAGCACACAAGCTGTTGTTGACTTAACTTTTAACCACACATATCCTCAGTTTTAATAACCTTGATGAGAAAGCTTTGGAAGACATTGTGGGAAAAAGAGAAAATACTAGTAGACAGGATTTTTTTTTCTATTTGTTAGTTCCACCAGGTTTTGTACCTTTTCAAAGGCAAACTTCAGATTTAACTTTTTACCACACAATCCCGACTTTTAACGACTCTGATAAGGAAAGTTTTTGAAAACATTGTAGGAAAAGGAGAAAATGCTGGTTACCACCATTTTCTCCTTTTCCCACAAGGTTTTCAATCCTTCCAAAGTTAGAATTCAATATTTGATCCACATTTATTTTGTCGTCTGCGAATGCTTTTAATTTGGACCAGTCTTAAATTTTCCAGTGTGGTAAAGAGTTAAACCCTTTACCAAACAATCCCTGGATTTTACAACCAAGAGAAAGAAACCTTTTGAAAACATTGTGGGAAAAGGAGAAAATGCTGGTCACCAGCATTTTCTCGTTTTCCCACAATGTTTTCTACCCTGCAAGACACAAGTTTGGATTTGTGAGTTATGTTTATTTTGTTGTCTGCAAGTGCTTTCAATTTGGACCAGTCCACAAAATTGTTGTTTTGTAAAGAGTTAAGCTACATGTAATTTGCTGTCTAAAATGAATTTATATTTTGAATGTTTAAAAAGAGTTGACTTTTTACCAGACAATAAAACTTTGAAATCTTTACCAAACGACAAAATCATAGCCTGCTCCAAATTGAAAGCATTTTGCAGACGACCAAATGAATGTGACCAAAAAATTGAAATTCCTTTTAGGAAGAGTAAAAAACATTGTGGGAAAAAAAGAAACTGCTGGTTACCAGCATTTTCTCCTTTTCCTACATTGTTTTCAAAAGGCTTCCTTCTTGGGGGGGTCATCAAAAGTCAAGATTTTATGGTTAAGAGCCTAAACATGTTCATTTCCAAAGTGGTTGCAGATAACAAAATGTGGTCAATACAGTGACCTCTGTCTTAGGACAGGTAGAAAACATTCTTGGAAAAGGAGAAAGTGCCAGTTTCATACCATGTTTAAAAAATGTTTTTTTTTCCCAAGGAGTTGAAACTTAGGATTGTGTGAAAAATGGTTAAAACCTATATACAAAGAACCACATGCAATGTAGATTGTTAGTATATCCAATTAATTCTTAGACAGTCCACCAAACAGAACAACTATCTTCTGTCTAGAAACAGCACCTAAATAATTACACCTCAAAAGATGATTTTCTCTGGAATGTCTGAGCAAAGCAGACAGTGTAGGTCAAAGATAGAAGAAAGGAAGAAAATAGGAAAATTTAAAGCATTTTGTAGATAAAAATTTTTTATGCAACTGAAATGATGAGATTTGTATATAATTGGGTAGAAAAATATTGTTAAAAAAGCAAAAATGCCGGTTACTAAGATGTCCTCCTTTTCTCACTGTGTTTTTTTTTTTAAAAAGCTAGGTTCCTCTTCGTCATTGAAACTCTTGATTGTTTGGTTCAGAGTTAAATGGCAAGATTTTAGACTTGCCCATAATGAAAGCATTTGCAGAAGTGACTCAAAAATTGAAATTCGTCTGGAAGTGAAGAAAACATTGTGGGAAAAGCAGAAATTGCTGTTTACTAACATTTTTTTCAAAATGTTTTCAAAAGCTTTATTTCTATCAGATGTTAAAACATGTGATTGTGTGGGAAAGAGTTCACCTTTTACCAGTCAGTGCCTGGTTTTTACGACCCTTAGATAGAAGCCTTTTGAAAGTATTGTGGGAAAAAGAGAGATTGCTGGTTTCCAGCATTTTCTCCTTTCAACAGTGTTTTTTACCGTGCTGAAAACGAATTTCAATTTTTGAGATACATTTATTTTGTTTCTTGCAGGTGCTTTCAATTGAGACCAGCCCTAAAATTTCGTCATTTGGTAAAGACCTAACAAATGAATATCATGTCTCTCCACCCAGTAACACGTAAAGTGTCATACACACCTTGACAATTTTTTCACCTCCCGAACATCCGCTTTCACCGGCGACGTCATAACTCCAGGATCTACTTTTCCAAATGAGGTCATTGAGGGCTTATTGTAGGCCTCAAATGCGCTCCCTGCCTGCGAGCCCCGTTGGTCTGAGCCTGGGGAACCTGTACCAGATCCTGAACCCATTCTCCTGTGGTCAATGTTTGATCCTCTATCATCTCTGAAAACAAAGATGAATTTCATTATATCTTAATCTGCAGACAACAGATAATTGTGACCATCACACAAAAAGGGACCATCTGGGAATTCTATACAATCTATCGATGAGATGAAAAGAGATTAACAATAGTGCAGGCCAGTTTAGTTGATAATTCAAAAATGATTGTATAACAAGGTACGATGACCACTTTTGATACTGAAAATGTCGTTACAGCGAAAAGTGTCAACCCTGGTCAGCCTGCGCTGCGCAGGCTGACCAGGGTTGACACTTTTCGCTTTAATGACATTTTCAGTATGAAAAGTGGTCATTGTACCATTGCAATTTGCAGTCTGACCAGGGTTGACACTTTTCACAGTTCCCGAAAGGTCCCTTTTTGCGTGACTGGTCACATTATGATCCTGATGGGAGATCTTTTTCAAATTCAATTTCAAATATGTACTTATGAGCTTTTAATTTTCCATCTAAAATGTAACCCCTAGGAAAAAGTTGTGAAAAACAACTTTGAATGCCTTTGTGAAAAGAAATCGCCTTTACGATTTAAGTTGAACTCTTCCATACAACAAACTCAAAATTTTAGACTTTTCCTGTTTGAGAGCATTAGGAGACAACAAACTGAATGTGGTTCAAATGAAAGGATATTTATTTCATGCTTTCCCCTAGGATATCGAGAAATAGCAGTGAAAATATTTTTCAATATTACACAGGTACGACCAGAGAAAATACCGATTTTCATGTTCTTGTTGCACAGGTAAATTGCGCGTGCCTCACAACCACATGGAAATATGATGTCATTTACCTTACATTTCTCACACTTGATGTAATATTGTAATGCATTGCTATGCGGGAGGGGTACGCCACGGGGAATAAAGGAAAAGAACTGTACTGGATTTTTATAAAGCTACTCCCAGAAAGGGTTATAAGCATGGAATAAAAGAACATTTTGTTTTTTTTTTCGGCGAAAGATCAACTTTTTTTCATCTTGTGAACACCATCTGTAATATTTTCAGTCGTAGCTGTGCCACTCATTCGATGAAATAAATTTCAATCTTTCACCAAAAAAAGCAAATATCCTGTATGTCTTTAGAGAAAATGCCTTTAACTAGCATTTTCTGCTTTTTATCACAGTTTTTTCCACACAAATTTTTTCTTGGGATTCTTAAAACTTGAGATTGTCTGATAAAATATTAAAGCATGATGAAATATCAAAGCATGACTACATGTAAAGGAACTTGCAGTATATTCTTGGATCTACATTATCAGCAATTATATAGGTGACTTAGCCTAGCCAAAACAATTCCGAAACTGCAATCCTGGATTTTTCATTGAGCCTTAAAACTCACAACTGTTATTCATTGAACGATAAACCCCTACAGAAAGGAGATTATTTCTATTCTAACATGACCAACTTATAATCAAAGGAATACAAGTTCATACTTTGAGTTAACTCATTACCAAACGACAATATTTTAGGCTTGTCCAAATCAAAAGCATTTGCAGACAACAAAATATAAATGACTGAAAATTTGAAATGTGTTTTGTGAAGGGTAGAAAACATTGTGGGAAAAGGAGAAAATGCTGGTTACCAGCATTTTCTCCTTTTTCCACCATGTTTTCAAAAGGCTTCTTTCTCCGGGTCGTCAAAAGTAGGGATTGTGTGGTAATGTGTTAAAACACAGATACAGGTTATATTTCATTGAATAACTTGCTTACCTACATTATGCACAATGAAGTCACTCTATAAAGAATGACGTCACTCTACATAAAATAACCCTTTACCAGACAACAAAATTATAGCCTTGTCCAAATTGAAAGCATTTGTGGATGACAATTTCAATGTGGCTCAAATGGTGCAATGTTTCTTAGACAGGGTAGAAAACATTGTAGGAAAAGGAGAAAATGTTGGCTAACAGTATTTTCACCTTTTCCCACAATGTTTTCAAAAGCGTTCTTTTACTGGGGCGTTAACTCTTTCCCAATCAAACCCTGGTTTTTACGTCCATGAGGAGGAAGACTTCTGAAAACATTGTGGGAAAAGGAGAAAATGCTGGTAACCAGCATTTTCTCCTTTTCCAACAATGTTTTCTTCCTTTCCCAAAACATATTTCAATTTTTGAGTGACAATACTTTTGTCATCTGCAAATGCTTTCAATTAGAACTAGTCTAAAATGATGTTGTTTAGTAAAGAGTTAACCCTTTCCCAAATGACAAATTTTTGGACTAGACCAAATTGAAGGCAATTGCAAACGACAATTCAACTCTTGCTGAAAAGACGATTTCTGTCTATGATAGGGTAGAAAACATTGTGGGAAAAGGAGAAAATGCTGGTTACCAGCATTTTCTCCTTTTCCCACAATGTTTTCAAAAGGCTATTACTCCAGACCCGTAAAAACCAGGGATTGTTTGGGAAAGGGTTAAGTCAACATCATGTGGTACAGAGGCAAACTCTGGATTGTGTGGTAGTGTTAAAATAAAAAGGTACAGAGTTTATTTACTGTTATTATATGGCTTTCAACAAGTGAAAAAGGGCATTCGGTCATTTGCATAAAGTGTCGTCTCGGACCAGCCTACGTAGTCAGCACAGGCTAATCCGAGACAGCACTTTACATCAATATTTAAGAAATAATCTTCTTCCTATCGTGGTATATCGTTCAATAAACCACAGTTGTGAGTTATGAGGCACAATAAATAATCCACGAGGGCAATAGCCCGAGTGGGTTATTCATTGCGCCTCATAACTCACAACGTGGTTTATTGAACGATATACCACGATAGAAAGAAGATTATTTTGATTCTAACATGGTCAATTCTTAATTACAGGAAAACAAGTTCAAACGTAGAGTAAAAACGCAGATAAAGATTATGTTCCATTGAATAACCCACTCAGTGAATGACGTCACTCAATAAAGAATTATGTCATTCTGCGTGGATTGTCGCAGATTTTACCACGCTTTCCTTGCACTGTGTTTATAGAGCGGAATTCGCGTGTCATGTTAGAATAGATTTTATTCTACAGTAGGCTTGTATGAAACAGAATATCGGAAAGTGTTGTCAAGGATTAGCCTGCACGGACTGCGCAGGCTGATGTAAGATGACACTTTACGCAAATGTCCGAATGCCGCTTTTCACGTGTTGCAGGCCATATAGTTCCTGAAAAGTTAAAACAATCAGACAGATAGATCAAGCCATTCCAGAAAGTAACCAGAAACCCCAAGAAACCCAATAAACCAAAACATTTCCAAACCAAAACAGAACTGAAAGTCATTTGTACTAACCTGAAACTGTTAAAAAACATAATCAGTACAAAAGTTTACCTCTGTCCCAAACAACAATATTTAACCCATTACTACACAATCCCTACTATTAACACCCCTGTGAATGAAGCCTTTTGAAAACATTGTGGGGGAAAAAGGAGAAAATGCTGGTAAACCTATGTTTTCTACCCTTCACAAAACAAATTTCAAATTTTCAGTCACTTTTATTTTGTCCTCTGCAAATGCTTTCGATTTGGAAACACCTAAAATTTTGTTGTTTCGTAATGAGTTAACCCATTACCACACAATCCCTACTTTTGACGCCCCTCAGAAAGAAGCCTTATGAAAACACTGTAGGAAAAGGAGAAAATGCTGGTAACCAGCATTTTCTCCTTTTCCCACAGTGTTTTCTACCCTTCCCAGGACAAATTTCAATTTTTCAGTCACCTTTATTTTGTCGTCTGTAAATGTTTTCAATATGAACCAGTCTAAAATTTTGTCGTTTGGTAATGAGTTAAATGAGTTGATTGTGAAGCACATCCAGACAACAAAATATATATGACACAAATAACAGGATTTGTATCAGATAAGTCTGGAAAAAATTATGGAGAAATTTGAAATTTGTTTTGTAAAGGGTACAAAACACTGTGAGAAAAGGAGAAAATGGTGGTTACCAGCATTTTCTCCTTTTCCCACAATGTTTTCTAAAGGCCTCTTTCTCTTGGTCGTCAAAAGTAGGGATTGTGTGGTAATGGGTTAATATACATTACTTTTTAACCCATTACCACACAGCAGAATTTTACACCTATCCAAATTGAAAACATTTGTGGATGATAATTTCATAGTGGCCCAAAGGATTTAATTTTAATTTTACTTTGATAGACTGGAAAACTTTGTGGGTAAAGGAGAAAATGCTGGTTACCAGCATTTTCTCCTTTTCCCACAAAGTTTTCAAAAGGCCTCTTTCTCAGGGTTGTTAAAAGTCCTCATTGTGTCGTAAAGGGTAAATCTGTAAACACTTTTGATTTGGGCAAGAATTAATTTTCTTGCCTGGTACAGTCTGATATAATACATGCTGTAAGGACATTAAACGGTCTAACTCGTTACAGGTTAACAGAAAATTCTTAAAAAACGAAAGACGAAAAAACCCACAAAAACCCAATTAAAGTCTACTGAAAAATGAACCCCCTAAAATAAACAAGCAAACACATGTAAACTCAGATTAAAAATAAACTGGAAAAACCCAAACATAACTAAACTATAACCAATATCCAAGTCCCGTCACCAAAAATAAAAGCAGTCTTAAACTTCTAAAATCACTAACAAAACAAACTTCTCAACAACAGCCAATCAAATTTACCGTAACTCATCATGTGACTTAGAGACTTTCTTTGCAGAGCTATATAGGCCGGGGCTGATCAGCTTTTTGTACGCTACAAATTTTTCACTTGTCCCTCGTTTAGTATTTCCCGATGTATTCTTATCAACCTGGTCTGATGATTTAGAGTATGTTCTTGACTGCTTTAGCTTTTCTAATTCATCATCCGTTCTGGAAAAACCCATGACTATTTATAGACAAACTGGAAAAACCAACCACTATAATTAATCAGATCATATATTTTACCAAAAAGTCCCACTGTTAATATCATAGCACAAATAAATGTGAGAAAGAAAGATAGAGACAGAGAAACAGTGCGACACAGAGAATGACAGTAATTTGAAATAATTAATTATATAATATTCTTTTTCTTTTCTAAAAATAGTATCCCTCAATTTATACAAGTGATAAACATTCAGAGGACATGCAAATGATTATCCATTACTATTATTATCCTTTGACTCTTCACAAGGAATCAATTACTATCAGTTCTTAAAAAAATTTGTTCAAATATCTATTTACCAAATGACATAATTTTATACTTGTCCAAATTGAAAGCATTTACAGATGACAAAATAAAGTGATTGAATATTTGAGATTTTTTTCTTATGAAGGGTAGAAAAGATTGTGGGAAAAGGAGAAAATGCTGGTTACCAAAATGCTGGTTGTACAAAATTTAGTTTATTTGGCACTAGTTTCAATCAAAATGTTCTTAAATATGTATAGCTTTTTCTACTCAATTATCTAGAAGTAAAAAGTGATTTACATGAAATTCAGAAAAGTGAAACTCAGACTATACTATACATGTAAACATGCAGGCATGCATCATGCAACACACAACAATAAGGACAAAAATATCCCTGTTTACCTCCATTACATTTTTTTATTGAAATAATTATACATGTAATTTAAACATGTTATTCTGTGTTTTTTATGGCCCTGTGGAACAATACTTTTAAAAACATTTCAAGAAAAAAGATGGCAGCCATCTTAACCAGCAGAGCAGTATGGTACAATTGTATTGGGAACAGGTTCACCCAAGTTACATATCTGTGAAATTATTTACAAAATCCTTGGACCAGTCAACCCATTACCACACAATCCCTACTTTAGACGGCCCTGAGAAAGAATCCTTTTGAAAACACTGTGGGAAAAGGAGAAAATGCTGGTAACCAGCATTTTCTCCTTTTCCCAGTGTTTTCTACCCTTTCAAGAGCAAATTTCTATTTTTCAGTCACCTTTATTTTGTCATCTGCAAATGCTTTCAATTTGGACCAGTCTAAATTTTCTCGTTTGGAAATGAGTTAACCAATTCTAGGTTTGTATTCACCAGCCATTCTTTAGAACATTCTAGGTCTATATTCTTCAGAATTTTGTCAATGTGAAAGTGATAGAACTTCTGATTGGCTAAACCATTTGGTTTAGCCAATGAGAAGTTCTGTTACTTTCTCCGTTTGAAAATCTTGAACAAAACAAAGAATGTTCTTAAGAATGGTTGGTGCGAATACAGACCTTGGAGCTGACATTTTCTCCTTTTCCCACAATTTTTCCTCACTATTTGGACAAACTGTATTGTATTATTTGAGCCACATTTAATTTGTTGTCTGCAAATGCTCTCAATTTGGACTTCTCTAAAATTCTATGATTTAGTAAAGAGGTAAAAGCAAAGTCAGGGTCTGTATTCACCAACCATTCTTATTGTCCTGTTCTTCAAGATTTCTAATGGTGAAAGTAACAGAATTTCTGACTGGCTAAACCATTTGGTTTAGCCAATCAGAAAATGGTTTAGCCAATCAGAAGTTCTGTTACTTTCACATTGATAAAATTCTGAAGAATAAGACTAAGAATGTTCTTAAGAATGGTAAGTGAATACGGACCCTGCCTGGACAGATATAGTCAACACACTGACCCCAATAGCCCATCTATGGGCAATTAGTTCTCTGGATCCATATTCACCTACCATTCTTAAGAATGTTCCTAGTCTTACTCTTCAAAGTTTTGTCAATGTGAAAGTAACAGAACTTCTGATTGGCCAAACCAAAAGCCTTAGCCAATAAGAAGTTCTGTTACCTTCACATTCAGGAAATCTTGAAGAATAAGACCAAGACCGTTCTTAAGGATGGTTGATGAATATGGGCCCTGGAGAGTTAAAAATAGATCATAACTAATAAATCTTTACAAAAATCAAAACAAAACACCATGCTTAGAAAAGAACGACAAGAGTTAGAGATGTTCACACATTTCTCACCTTGGCGGTATGATCTGGGAATATCTCTGCCCGCTACTTTTTGACCTACCAGGTACAGGAAAAAAATGGCTGTTATTTGAAAATAAATTCTTGTGAGAGAAATTCTTGTCGGATTCCATTTATACAGACACATAAAATTTTGATTTTATTACGTCAAAATTAGTGCGGACACACATCTGCTCATTGATTGACTGATTGATTGATTAATTAACTTTTACCACACAATCCCAATATTTAACAACCCTGAGAAAAGAAAGCATTTGAAAACATTGTTCAATTGGCAAGTTTCAGCTGCTTCCAAAATTTGCAGATCTGAGATTCAAACTCATGACCCCTGGTTGTCTATCCCTTTGCATTTCTGACAGAGCATACTAGGTTTGGCAGATCTACAGCATATAGTCATTCTCAAGACTTAAAATTTCTTCTCGGTAGATTTGTATTTTTGAATTAGATGCTTTTAGAAACCAGTCATAGGAATTCCATTTTCAACAATTTTTTACCATAAATGATGAACTCAAAAGAATTTGATGGCTGGACACAAATTGATCTATTTATCTGTTTACGAAAACAACAAAATTTTAGATTTGTCAAAAATTTAAGAATTTGCAGTCAACAACTAGAGTGTCGCCTAAATCATGGGATTTATCATTGAAAAGGTGGAAAACAATGTGAGAAAAGGAGAAAGTGCTGACATATTGCATTTTCTATTTTTCACACAATGGTTTCAGTGGCCAATTCCTTAAGGGTCATTAAAAATATGTCAATGACGGTTAACAGAATATTATCACAGTATTCCTTGAATACATAATTCTTTACCAAACAAGAAACTTTTAGACTGTTCTAGATTGAAAGCACCTATAGACAACAAAATAAATGTAACTCAAAAATTAAAGTTTGTTTGCAGCGGGGTGGTAAACATTGTGCGAAAAGGAGAAAATGCTGGTTACCAGCATTTTCTCCTTTTCCCACAATGTTTTCAAAAGGTTAAAAGTTTTCAAATGTTTAAAAGTTTGTTTACAGCTGGGTGGTAAACATAGTGGGAAAAAGAGAAAATGCTGGTTACCAGCATTTTCTCCTTTTCCAAAATTGTTTTCAAAAGGCTTCTATCTCAGGTTCATAAAAACCCGGGATAGTTTGGTAAAGTGCGGTACATACTAATAGCACAATGACTCCGAGAAGTCCAAAATTCTTCATGCTTGCCCATTTTCACAATCTTGTATTTTTAAGACCAACACAGAATTACTCCTTTGAAAATACTCTGCAGAACGGAGAAACTGCAAGTTCTTTTTGGACTGATCACAAGTACCGGTAACCATTGTTTCATCCTTTTTCCGCAATGTTTTCCAAAACTTATCTTCATCCCGAAAAAAATCCATTCACAGGTTATCCGCATTTTCTCCTTTCTCTTAACTCTTCACCAAACAACAAAACTTACATGAACCAAAAATTGAAATTGGATTTGAAAGGGTAAAGAACACTGCGGGAAAAGGATAAATTCTGCTTTCCAGCATTTTCTCCTTTTCCCACAATGTTTTTTATTATTTTACAGGATTTTCCAACGGAGTTGTTACAAGTCAGGATTTCATGGTAAAGAATTAACAGTTTAGAAGTATAATGGACTAATGTAAAATCACAGAGTAGTATGGTAACAGGTTATGAAAAGTACAAGACTGAGGACAAATATTAAAACACAATAAAACGTGCAATTCCGTATCATCAATTTTATTACTGAGTATTCTTAGAGAAAAGTTCATAACAATATGATTGAGTTTCTTTAATTCTTTACCAAACAACAAATTTATAGACAGGTCCAAACTGAAAGCATTTGCAGACAACAAAATAAATGTGACTGAAAAATCAAAATTTGAATTGGGAAAGTCAGAAAACATTGTGGGAAAAGGAGAAAATGCTGGTTACCAGCAATTTCTCCTTTTCCCACAATGTTTTCTAAAGGGTCGTGAAAAGTAAGGATTGTGTGGTAATGGGCTATTTCTTTACAGATTGATTTTTCTAAATTAAGAGCAATCACAGAAGACAAAATGAAATTTGGCCAAAATAGCTCTTTAGCAGATGAGGTAATTTTTGTCTGCTGAAATTGAAAGAATTTACAGACGACAAATTTAGAGTTGCCAAATAGGACATATTTTTATCTATTACAGCAGAAAACACTGTGGAAAAGAGAGAAAATGCTCGTAATCAGCATTTTCTCCTATTTCCACAGTGTTTTCAAAGGCCTTCAACCTCAGAGCCATAAAAACTAGGAAAGGCTCGCTATCCCAAAATTTTCTGGGATTTCAAAAGTTTCGTTGCCTCTACAGCCATTGTAGATCAAGATCAGATCACTGGTCTTAGCTCGGCTCTATCTGGTGTTGTTACAGAAGACTTCAAGTATGGCTTCGTCCTGATTTTTAATACAATACCCAACAACTGCCCGTATTCACCAACCATTCTTGAGAATGCTCTCAGTCTTATTCTCCAAGGTTTTCCAAATTTGTAAGTAACACAACTTCTGATTGGCTCATTCTTAGTCTTATTCTCCAAGGTTTTCCAATTTTGTAAGTAACACAACTTCTGATTGGCTAAACCGAATGGTTAAGCCAATCAGAAGTTGTGTTACTTACAAATGTAGAAAATTCTGGAGAATAAGACCAAGAACTTTCTTAACCCTTTCCCAAACAATCCCTGGTTTTTACTGGTCTAGAGGAGTAGCCTTTTGAAAACATTGTGGGAAAAGGAGAAAATGCTGGTAACCAGCATTTTCTCCTTTTCCCACAATGTTTCCTACCCTATCATAGACAGAAATTATCTTTTCAGCAAGAGTTGAATTGTCGTCAGCAAATGCTTTCAATTTGGTCTAGTGGGAAAGGATTAAGAATGGTTGGTGAGTACAGGCCCTGGTGTTGTTACTGGAGACCACTTCTTCCTGTATAGCTTTGTCCTGATTTTCAATACAATACCCAACAACTGCGTTAGGGTGATAATCTCTTTAGCTCAGTGGTATATAGTGTTGGTCGTTTAGACCTCGAAATAAGAGGGCCATGATGGACCTGTATCGCTCCACTGGCTTTTTAACCCTTTACCACAAAAATTGAAGTGTTCATGACCATGAAAAAGAGGGTTTTCAAAAGCAATCAACACTGTCAGGCTATACAAGAAGGTTTTTTAATTGGCATGAAAGTTAAATTTCTTGGGAAAAAACCCGAATGATAGAAACCCGAATAATAATTTAATATTCCACGCATGTGAGCATAACTATTACCATCAAAATGAATCACTCTCCCTGAAAACAGAGTGTTTTCCATCAAAATACTTAAATATCTTGCACCAATCTTGTGTTGCTGCAGTTTGATAATCAAGGGAAGTAAACAGTAACAAACTTTATCCTTTATAACAAGTTATTTCCCTCGATTAATGTTTCAACTGAAGTGACTATATAAGGAAGCCCTTTTTAAACTTGTGATCCCTTTAAGGGAGCCAATTTTGACCCCAGTCCTATAATACGGAGAAACTTATCAAAGGTCCATTAGATAAAGCCAGATGCCAAATTCAGTAGCCCTGGGCCTTGTGGTTTCAGAGAAGATATTTAAGAATGTTTTTTTTTTTTTTCATTTTTGTTGCCATGGCAACTACAGCTTTTGCATCAATCAAAAAAATGTTTCAACAAATTCTGAAGAGGACCAGTGCTGGATAATTTCAGTGGAGTTTCATCAAATTTGAATGTGTAGTTTCTGAGAAGATGTTTGGAAGAAAAGTTAACACACGCATGGACGCATGGACAGACGCACAACTGACACCGGGCCGTGACATAAGCCGGCTGGCCTTCCACCAGGGGAGCTTAAAACAATAGTCTTGTCTGCATGGGTTCTAATCCCATCTGATGCGGTTTGTTATCTTAGCTATGCATTTTTTGGCAAATTTTCATGTTTGTAAAATGTGGGCTTGTCCGGGATTGGCCATTATCACCCTTGAAAAAATGAGAATCTTGTTAGCATGGGTTCAAGTCCCGCCAGATGCGGTTTGTATGCCAGCTATGCCAGCTTTTGTTGTAAAAAGATATTCTAGACACAAACAACCTTGAATAACCAATTATTAGCATCTTACATCTAAAATGAACATGAAGGCCATCTTCAAGAGGGCCAAGATGGCCCTGAATCGCTTATTTGAATTTCTGAGAGGATCATAGCTGATGCCTTTTGAGGTATTGAAACTTTGGAAACAGGGTCATTATCTTGCCAAGCAATTTTGAAAAGTTCACCTGTAAAAGTCATTTAAAAATCTGTTACCACCCCTACAATCATCAAATGCAAAGGCTTAGAAGAATAAGATTTCTGCAAAAAAAAAATTTGGATAGATCACGAAAGACAATTTCTTGACGAAGAGCACATGCTTGATAGTGACTACATACATAAGTTCAACAAGAGAATCACATGCAGGTGCTAACAATTGGCTGTTGTTTTTCAATGGATAAAAATTTCCCTAACATTTTTTTTAAAAGGGTCACCCTAGAAAAATTTCTGTGAAATTATTTCATAAATCTGACCTGCTGTTCCAGAGAAGAAAAATCAAGAAATTCCTCTTCATGTCCCTAAAGATCACTATTTTTTTTAACAATTCTTTAAAAGGATCACCTAAGGAACATCTCTGTGAAATTATTTCAAAATCTGACCAGCGGTTTCAGAGGAGAAGATTTTAAAGAATTTCTTCGAAAATTCCATTTGGTTGCCATGGCAACCAGAGTTTTTAATGGAATCAAATTCTGTGAACAAGTTTTAAAAAGGACTTCCCAAGGAATATTCCAAATTGGCCCAGCGGTCTAGGAGGAGATGATGTGTAAAGAATTATTGATGACGGACACAGGGTGATCCGAAAAGCTCCCCTTGAGCATGTTGTGCTCAGGTGGGCTAAAAAGTAAGGTCTATTACATTGCTCTTTAGGTTAGGAACTGCAAAAAATAGAGCCATTGCAATTCGCAAATATAAGATGGAAAACACTACCTTTGCTATAAATAATTGTATAGTTTTAAAGTTAAAAAAATGTAAAATGAAACACCATAAAATACATATGTAACAAAATATATCCATGTAAGATCAGGTCTATAACAAAAATTGTGCTTCACTAAAGCTGCCACTCTTACAAAGTCAAATAAATAAGATGGACATTGGTCAATGAAACTCTGCTAATTCACTTTGGAATAACTGCAGACTTCCAAACATAGAATTCTGCTTTTTCACTGTGGTGTTATAATTTCAATTTTGGATTGAAAAGGGAAGATTTGTTTGCCTTCCAAAGTTTTCAGCTTTAAACCTTAACCAAACTGGAGCGGTCACTGAGTGTGACTTAACCCTTTACCCTATAAGGCATTTCTATGGTATCTCTAATTGACCCTAAATAACAGCAAGGATGAAGCCGTTTCTTACATGTATATGACACCTTTTGATAGCAGAGAAAACATTGTGGCAAAAGGTGATATTCCTCGTCAATGTTTTCCAAAGGCTCCTACAAGCGATGCGTAGAAATGAGTATCTATGGAGTAAAGGGTTAATACCCTCGCCAGCACTTTGACAGAAACAGGCAATTTAACAAAAAAAAATCTAAGTTTAAGGGAAGATTACCCTGGAATAATAGGGAGTACATGATTGAAAACTGCATCTTGCACAACTTCAGTATACAATCAATGTATGAACAAACTTTCAATACAATAGCAGTAAATTGAAATCTGATTTGTGAAAGGTAGAAAACATTGTGGGAAAAGGAGAAAATGCTGGTTACCAGCATTTTCTCCTTTTCCCACAATGGTTTCTAAAAGCTTCTTTCTCAGAGGCTTCAAAAGTAGGGATTGAGTAAGAGGAGTTTGAGACACAAAATTAACAGTATTTTTTACACAGATGGACACACAGATAGACGCATGGACAGACAGGCTGATTCCAGTACACCTGCGAAAACATTCGTTTTGCAGTGGTATAATAAGTCTAAAATTTTGTTGACAGGTTAAGAGGTAAGACATGACATATACATGGACTGAGAGAACAAAATATATACACTATAAGAGACAACTATAAAACACTAACTGCACTACATGACCTCTAGGAACTAGCATGACCTCTCACCTTGGTCTATCCACAGGAGAACCATATTGCTCTGCTTCCCTTTCTTGCCTCATTCTCATTAATTCAGCATGATCCATATACATTTGATTCATATAAGAGCGTCCATTTTGATTGATGGATCGGGTACCATCCCTGAAGTTAGAGTTTCTACTTCCTGTTTGGTGGTTCCCTGATCTACTTCTAGGAGCAACCCATTCATAGGGATCCTCAGATCTGTAATGTGGAGACAGGGAAATCGGCTGGTCTTGTGGGAATCGATCACCATCATTTGGAATGTTTCTGTTTTTATGGTCCTGTTGCCATGGAAATGAGCTATAATGATTGCCTTCCCTGTATTCATACCCTCTGTAAAATCCAAAAACAAAAACATGCTATGATGTCACAACATCCAACTTGTTCTTCTGACAATAAAATTTCTGACAAATCAAAATAATAGCATTTTACAGAGGACAAATCAAATATGGCTCTAGATTTGATTTGACGAGTTTTTTCTTTTCGGATTATCCTGCACGGACTGCACAGGCTGATCCGAGACGACTCTTTAAGCAAATGTCCAAATGCCCCTTTTCGCTTGTTGCAGGCCACATGTATTTTGCTTTCTTAATTCATTATCAAACAACAAAGTTTTTACCTTGTCTAAATTCAAAGCTCTTGCAAACAAAAACAAGAGGACCATGATGGTCCTATATCGCTCACCTGAGTACTGTAAAATCGAATTTGTGACCCCTGGGGTGGGGCCAGTTTTGACCCCAGGGGCATCCTAAGAAAAAACATGGTAGGGGTCCACTAGGAAATGCTACTTACAAATTATCAAAGCTAGTTCCAGAGAAGTAGAATTTTAAAGTTTTCCTTCTTTGTTCCTATGTTTCAAACTTGTGACCCCTGGGGCAGGACAAGTTTTGACCCCAGGAATATCATATGAAGAAACTTTGTAGAGGTCCACTAAGAGATGCTACATACCAAATATCAAAGCTCTACTCTTTCTAGTTTCAGACAAGAAAAATTTTAAACTTTTCCTTCTTTTTTCTTATGTTTCGAACTTTGGACACACGGGGCAGGGCAAGTTTTGACCCACAAGGACATCTTATGAAAAAAATTGTAGAAGTCCACTAGGAGATCCTACTTACCACATATCAAAGCTCTACATCTTCTGTTTCAGAGAAGAAGAATTTTAAAGTTTTCCTTCTTTATTTCTTTGTTTTAAACTTGTGACCCTCAGGGTGGGGCCAGTTTTGACCCCAGAGACATCATATGAACAATCTTGGTAGAGGAGATGCTACATACCAAATATCAAAGCTCTACACCTTCTAGTTTCAGAAAAGAAGAATTTTTAAGTTCTCCTTCTTTGTTCCAATGTTTCAAACTTGTGACCCCCAGGGCTGGACCAGTTTTGACCCCAGGGGCATATGAATATTCTTGGTAGAGGTCCACTAGGAGATGCTACATACCAAATATCAAAGCTCTGCACCTTCTAGTTTCAGAGAAGAAGAATTTTAAAATTTCCCTTCTTTGTTCCTATGTTTCAAACTTGTGACTCCTAGAACGGGGCCAGTTTTGACCCCAGGGGCATCAAATGAACAATTTTGGTAAAGGTTGACAAAGAGATGCTGCATACCAAATATCAAAGCTCTACACCTTCTAGTTTCAGAGAAGAAGAATTTTACAGTTTTCCTTCTTTGTTTCTATGTTTTAAACTTGTGACCCCCACAGGGCAGGGCCAGTTTTGACCCCAGGGGCATCATATGAATATTCTTTGTAGAGGTCCACTAGGATGCTACATACCAAATATCAAAGCTCTGCACCTTCTAGTTTCAGAGAAGAAGAATTTTAAAGTTTTCCTTTTTGTTCCTATACTTCAAACTTGTGACCCCCGGTGTGGGGCCAGTTTTGACCCAGGGGCATCATATGAACATTCTTGGTAGAGGTCCACTAGGAGATGCTACATATCAAATTTCAAAGCTGTACGCCTTCTAGTTTCAGAGAAGAAGATTTTCAAAGATTTTGCTATTTTTTTCCGTTTGGTAGAGCTTCACCCAAGGAACATCCCTGCCAAGTTTCATCAAGATTGGCCCAGTGGTTTAGGAGGAGAAGATGTTTAAAGAAATTGTGACGACGCAGGACGGACGATGCACGACGGACAATGGGCGTTCACAAAAGCTCACTATGAGCACTTTGTGCTCAGGTGAGCTAAAATTTTGTCTCAGTCGATGAAATCTGACTCCAAAAGGGTAGGAAAAATTGCTGATTACAAGCATTTTCTCCTTTTACCGCAATGTTTTCATAATGCTTATTCCCATGTGATTAAAATTTGGGATTGAGTTGTAAAGGGCTTACGCTTTACCATGCATTCTCACCATAACACAGTCAAACTAAGATACAGTAAACCAAGGTTTAACCCTTTACCACACAAGCCCTGGATTTTACCACCCTGAGATAGAGGCCTTTTGAAAACATGGTTACCAGCATTTTCTCCTTTTCCCCAAATGTTTTCTACCCTGCTGGAAACAAATTTCTATTTTTGGGTTACGTAATAAAGTGATTTCAAAGATTTAAGTGATTTTATAGAGACTGAAGTGCCGAGAAATGACAATGAATCCTAAAAATTATGAGCTTACCTAAGATTTGTACTTTCATAATTTCTAATCTTCTGATCATCTGGTTCAATTCCGCGATCTTTTAAATTATACGTCTTGACTGGAACTGGTGGAGGCTCCTTTCGTTTGCCGTGCTGCTCCGGCATATGACCTGCTGGGCCAGGCTCGAAACCTTGGCTCTGCAGGGTCCCACTGGATGCTGATTTCGAGGATCCTGGTTGCTTTTTCACTCGATCGTCGCTCCTGTGAATTGAACGGGGTAGGAGAGTTGGGTAATACTGAGTACATATAAGAAGCTGATGTGTTAACATGCGTCAGGGTTATAACCTACTTGGCAAATAAATATTATTTTTATCAACATTTTCCCTTTATTTTGTTCAACATCAGTGGACTCATCTCTTGCTTATGAAACAACAGACTTTTAAAATTCCCAAATTGAAAATACTTGCAGACAAAAAAGTAAATTGTGGCTTAACCCTTTACCAAGCAACAAAATTTTAGACTGGGCCAAATTGAGAGCACTTGCAGACAACACAGTAAATGTAACTCAAAAATTGACATTTGTGTCCAGAGGGGTAGAAAACATTGTGGGAAAAGGAGAAAATGCTGGTCACCAGCATTTTCTCCTTTTCCCACAATGTTTTCAAAGGCTTTCTTTCTCAGGGTCACTAAAAGTTGGGATTGTGTGGTAAAGAGTTAAGGAATGAACGCCACTGGCAACCTATTTTTTCCCATACATGTACATGTATTTGATTTTGACTTAACACTGATGCTGAATTTGTATCATAAAGGGAAAAGTGCCAAATCATAGAAAATAAAAGGGGATTCTGTGAAAATACAATATAAAATAATTTCACTGGTTCCTTCATGCATAGCATTCATATTAAACATAATACTCTAAACAAAAAAATCAACTTTGTAGCCATCCAACGAAAACTGGTAACAATAATAGATGTATAATCTCTTTTCCGATCTCTAACATGCAACATGATTCCTCATTTACATTACAAAATAAGACAGTTTGATTGATAAACATGTAAGAAAGTAGGTACTATCATTTGGCTGCAGTTGCTTCTTCAGTGAAAATTCAAAGCTGAAAAAGGGCAATAACTATGTCAAGGGCAATAACTATGTCAATGGCAATAACTAGGTCAAGGGCAATAACTATGTCAAGGGCAATAACTATGTCAATGGCAATAACTAGGTCAAGGGCAATAACTAGGTCAAGGGCAATAATTATGTCAGCACTATTTTGATGGTTACATGCCCTTCTAGTATCGGTCCCATTTTAAATAATGAAAAATTACCAATTTTTTTAATGTTTGATGTTGTTGTTGTATTGGGGTTTAATGCCACTTTAACATGGAAATGAGTAAATCATAGCGGTCGGTAACGCACATGTGTTTCCTGGCTTTCTCACACCAGTACTAAGACATCTTTCTTTCCAAAGCCACAGACTACTTTTCTCACATGCTTCAGCAGAGGTGACCAAATTTTTGAAATAATTAATATCTGTAATGACACAGATATCAGAAAACATCAATTTCTTGTGTAACAAGATTACTGACAAAGACAAACAGAGGGCTGTAACAATAACTTGATGTATCTTTGCACATAGCCAACACAAAAACCCTTATCCTTATGAATAAATTGATCCTTTCCCAAACAATCCCTGTTTTTTACAGGTCTGGAATAGTAGCCTTTTGAAAACATTCTACCAGCCTTTTCTCCTTTTCCCACAATGTTTTCTACCCTATCATAGACAGAAATCATCTGCAAATGCTTTCAATTTGGTCTAGTCCAAAAAATTGTCGTTTGGGGAAGGGTTAAATGAAATCTTCAAGGTGATTGTTAAAACCTGACTAATTGTATTTCAAATTCATTTTTTGGAGAAAAATACCTTCTGATCAGACTGTCAATCCAAGATCAGACTGAAGTTCTATGGAACCGTATCTTGATTAACACTTTCAACAAAAGGTTCGCGAGTTGGCCTTTGTAGGTCAAAGGTTAAAATATTGGGCACAAAGAGGAGTATTTCCATGGGAACAGATTTATGGATACCATTGTTCATGACAAAAAAAAGTAATGAAATTATTATTTTTGGTATAAATCCATGCTTTTGGTAACTACAATGTTGGTCCTGTTACACATGCTGGTTGTTTTGTACAGTTGGTTGCTACAACACGTTTATATGGATGCATGCATTTGGGAACACAGTGACAAACAATAACAAACCTCCACTAATAGAAAGCAAACAAGGGTGATAACCTAGGCTACAACCATGGTGATATGAATTTCAAATTGATAAATTGACTGCTTTTTTAATCTTTACCAGATGACAAAAATTTAGACTTTTCTAAATTTAGAGAACTTGCATATCAAGTATGGCCAAAATTATGGTAAAAATTAATTCTTTGAAAGTTAAGAAAACCTTCTGGGAGAAAGAGAAAATGTTTGTTGCCGCCATTTTTCTTTTTACCACAATATTTTCAAAGACCTTCTTCAAGGTTGCTTAACAAGGGATTGTGTGGTTAAGGGTTGAATCTTGAGTAAAGTCATTTCACTATTTGCGAGCATGGCCTGCACCATGCGAAAAGCAGCATTCGGACATTTGCACAAATTGTAGTCTCGAATCAGCCTGTGCACTCTGTGCAGGCTAATCAAGAACAACACTTTCTGTTTCTATGTAATTTTCTATTTTGTGCAAGTCTACTGTAGCACAAAATCTAATGTAGCTGTATAGTGTCATTTTGGATCAGTACCTTCGCGGAATGTTCCGGCTGATCCGAAAACAATTTACACAAATGTCCAAATGGCTCTTTTCCAAGCAATCTGGCATGTATTTGACCTTGATTTATGTTGATTACTCGCATTTTACAAGATTCTCTATTTCCAAATTTTACAAGGACTGATTTACCAAATTTTACAAAGATTATTAATCTATATTAAAAAGATTGTTTTCAAAGCTGTCTATCATAATTTCTTCTAGGCAGTAGTAAGTTATGCATTGCAAATACATAGGTGTAAGCCAAGGTAGGTGCTGATTTTAAGTCTTTGTCACAAAACTTAAGTAACATATAAACAGCTTGGTTATGAAGGAAATACAAAAATATAATCCTTTACAAAAACCGTCCAGTGTTTTATGACACTGAAGTAGGAACATCTTTGAAAACATTTTGGGGAAAAGGAGAAAATTGTTGGGTTTTTTTTTTTTTTCCCATTTCCAGTGTTTTCTACCCTGTCAAAGACTAATCAGTTTGACTATTCTGTTGTTAGTAAGAAGGTTTCTATATGAAAAATTTCTATAGATTTTTCATCTGGTAAGGAGTTAACTCATTACTAAACAACATTATTTTAGGCTTGTCCAAATCGAAAGCAGTTGCAGACGACAAAATTATAAAGTTACTAAAAATTTGAAATTTGTTTTGTGAAGGGTAGAAAACATTGTGGGAAAAGGAGAAAATGCTTGTTACCAGCATTTTCTCCTTTTCCCACAATGTTTTCTAAAAGGCTTCCTTCTCAGGGTTGTTGAAAGTAGGGATTGTGTGGTAATGAATTAACTCTTAACTCTTTACCACACAAGAAAATTTTAGACTGGTCAAAATTGAAAGCATTTGCAGATGACAAAATAAAGATGTCTGAAAAATTGAAATTTGTTCTGGAAAGGGTAGAAAACACTGCGGGAAAAGGAGAAAATGCTGGTTACCAGCATTTTCTTCTTTTCCTACAGGTGTTTTCTAGAGGCTTCTTTCTCAGGGGCGTCAAAAGTAGGGACTGTGTGGTAATGGGTTAACAAATGAGGTGGGTTTGTATACTGAAACTGAAAGAAGTTGCAGATGACAAATTTAGAGTGACTAAAGAGGTGGTATTTTCATTTGTAAAGGAAGAAAACTCTGTGTAAAAAGGAGAAAATGCTCATTATGAGCATTTTCTCCTTTTTACACAGAGTTTTCCTATGCCTTCAACCTAAGAGCCATAAACACCAAGGCTTATCTGGAAAAAGGTTAACCCTTTACACACTGACAAAAATTTGCAGACCACATTTTGATAGGTGAGTGCAACACTATTCTAAGTACCTGTCAATGTACAGGCACTTAGAATAGTGTTGCATTCACCTATTGATTTCCACATGGCGTAATAAATTTGGCTCAAACAGGGAACATGATTCTTTGACAGGGTATAAAACATTGTGACAGGAGAAGAAAATGCTGGTTAACAGTGTTTTCTCCTTATCCTTCCACGTTTTCCAAAGTCTTCTTCTACAGGTTCATTAAAACACAGGTTTAAGGTTTCAACTAAAGCAGGAAAAGCTCAGGTGTAACGTTAAGGCACCTTGCAAACAAATAGAGGTTGCATATCAGAAGCTCTTTGCATGTCAACTAACCCTTACAATGCAAAATACATGAAATAGACAAAAACTTAACATCTCTTCACAAGCCAAACTATCATTTTTCGACATCATTTTCAACATTCAGTTATATCTAAGAGGTATCAAGGATTCTTATGTTTATACAATTTAGAAGTACAAAGCTTTTGAAAACATTGTGGGAGATAGGAAAAAATATCAGCATTTTCTCCTTTCCCAACAATAAACAATCCCTGGTTTTTACTACCCTGAGATACAAGCCTTTTGAAAACATTGTGCGAAAAGGAGAAAATGCTGGTAACCAGCATTTTCTCCTTTTCCCACAATGTTTTCAAACCTGCTGGTAACAAATTTCAATTTTTGATTCACATTTACTTTGTCGTCTATGAGTGCTTTCAATTTTAGCCAGTCAAAAATTTTGTCGATTGGTACATTTTTGTGTCCATTTCATATATTTAGCTGCCCAATGATTTTAACACTCAAATCTCACCTGTATTTTGATGATAAATCGGACAGTTTTGATTTGTCAATGTTGCTTGTGCTGACTTTGTTCACTGTGCTTCGAGTAAATCTGTACGGGTCATTGCCACGGTAACCAGGTCTTGTCTGCTGACCCATTTTTTCCCGCAACTTGGAGTCATCGTGTTTATTTGCTGGGTTTGATGTGTATTTTGTGAATGAATCACTCGAATATGATGAGTTGTCGTTATATGGCTGTAAGAGTAAGAGTCTGTTTAGTATTCTAGCTTTAACTAACCCTTTACCACACAATCTCGACTTAAAATGACCCCGAGAAAGAAAGCTTTGGAAAACATTGTGGGAAAAGGAGAAAATGCTGTTAACCAGCATATTCTACTTTTCCAACAGTGTTTTCTACTTTTCCCAAAACAAATTTCAAATTTCAATCTGGCTCTTGTTTAACCTTTTACCACTCAGCAAAATATTCGACCTATCAAAATTGAAAGTATTTGCAGACAACAATTTTAAAGTGACTCAAATTGTGCAATTTTGCTTTGATAGGGTAGAAAACTTTGTGGGAAAAGGAGAAAATGCTGGCTACCAGCATTTTCTCCTTTTCCCACAATGTTTCCAAAGGCTTCTTCCTCAGGGTCGTTGAAAGTCATCATTGTGACTTTACCACACAATCCTGACTTATAAAAACCCTTAAAGAAAGAAAGGCTTTTTAAAATATCATTGGGAAGAGATACCAGCATTTTCTCCTTTCCCCACAATGCTTTCTACTTAGGCTGGCAAATTCAATTTTTAAGTCATGTTTATCTTATCTACTAAAATTACTTTCAATGTGGATGTGTCAAACATTTTGTCATTTTGTAGAGGTTTGTCATAGATTACATTATGCCCCATATAACCTATGCTATTATAGATAAACATTTCACAAAATAACTAAATTTTAGCTTCTCCAATAGATATTGTTGATCTGGCATGCATAAACAAGGAGATCTATCATTGAAAGGGAAAGAAAATATTAAGAGAAAAGATTAACCTGGTGATCAGCACTATTTTCTCTTTTCCCCACGCTTTTTTAACCCTTTACTCCATAGATACTCATTTCTACGCATTGCTTGTAGGAGCCTTTGAAAACATTGTGGCAAAAGGTGAAATTGCTCGTGACGAGCAATTTCACCTTTTGCAACAATGCTTTCTATGCTATCAAAAGGTGGCATATACACACAAGAAACAGCTTCATCCTTCTGTTATTTAGGGTCAATTAGAGATACCATAGAAATACCTTATGGGGTAAAGGGTTAAAACACTTTCTTCCAAAGAGCAATAATAAACAAACAGTGGTTCTAGCAGGTTTCTAACCCTTACAATCCTAAGTTTTGTCTCTACATCAAATGACAAATTTTTGGGCTGGACCAAATTCAAAGCATCTGCAGACCACAAATTAAATCTTGGTAATATGTTAATTTCTGACTTTGATAGGGTAGAAAATATAGTGGGAAAAGGAGAAAATGCTGGTTGCCAGCATTTTCTCCTTTTCCCACAATGTTTTATAGTCTTTTTTCTCAGGGTTGTTAAAAGTCAGAATTGTGTGGTAATGAGTTAATAGCCCAAGGGAAGAAGAATTGTAAAAATATTGTTGGAAAAAGAGGAAATGCTGTACCAATTTATTTTGAAATGTACTGAAGAATTAGTTATTGGTGAATACAAAGCCTGGCTGCCAATATTTTCTCCTATTCCCACCGTGTTTTCAGAGCTGGCATTCTCTAGGTTTCTACCCTTCCCTGAACAAATCTCAATTTTTGAGTCACATTTATCTTTTAATCTGCAAATGCATTGAAATTTTGAAGAGACTAAAACAATTGTTTTTTTTGGTAAAGAAGTAGAAAAGAAAACATTTCCTTACCCGAGAATCTCGTGTATTATGGGCATGAGGTGGTGGAGGGGGCGGGGCACTGACTTGCTGGTTGTATGATGGGGAGCTTGGCTCATGAGGCGATGAAGGCGAGTGTGGGGGCTGATGCTGGCGTGTGAGTGGACGAGAATATAGAGCATCTGGTGGACTTTGATTGGGCTGATCATTGTATCTGAAAAGGAACAATTAACAAAATTTAACAATGATTAACTTGTTACGACACAATCCCACGTTTCGACTCCAATGAAGAAAAAGCCTTTTGAAAACATTGTGGGAAAAGGAGAAAAATGCTGGTAACCAGCATTTTCTCCTTTTCCCACAATGTTTTCTACCCTTCCCAAAACAAATTTCACTTTTTTAGCAATGTTTTTTTTTTGTTGTCTGCAAATGCTTTGAATTTGTACCAGCCTGAAATTTTGTCCTTTGGTAAAGAGATAAAATAACTAATTTTTTACATATTATATGGAATTTTTCAAAATGAAGAACTATTCCTCCTTCCTTTGTTTTCTTATGTATTAATACACCATATACTCTGTACATTATTTTCCTCTTCTATATGTGAATCAAAACAAAACAACAGATTGCTGGTAAGCCACATTTACTTTACTCTTTACCGAACAACAATTTTTCGACACATCTGTATTCAAAGCAGAAAACAAATTCAATTACATAAAGTTTGATTTTGTGTTGGGTGAATTTGTGATTGAGTGAAAAAGGAGAAAATGCTCTTCTCACAATGTTTATCAGAAAGGCTGTAGCCAGTATTTTCTCTTTTCCCCACAAAGTTTTACACAAGCTTTTTCCATGGGATCTTAAAGCCAGAATTTGTATGGAAAAGGGTAAACTTTTTACTCAAAGTTTCAGACTCGTCCTCACTAAATTGGTCACAGAAGATAAATTGAATGTGGCAATTGCCTTTATAGTTAACCTTCTAGCTTCTATGAGTGACTTGGTGACTTTTGCCAACAGAGTGAATCAAGATCAGACGGCACATTTTGTACAGTCTGATTTTCGGTTGAAACTGTACAAACGTAACTTTCTTACTGCTGAAATCCAAGTATAAACATATTTATTCTAAATCAATTAAGAAAGTTCTAACAAGTTATACTAATCTCTCATGATTCTGCTTCCTGTGAACTATACCAGTACTTGTACTGAATGTGTGGGCCAATGGAAAATCCCAATACTGAACTCAGGAACTTATGCTCTACCTCATCTCACAGCCACATCCACTTTTGAAAGCAGGATATTTCGGGTTTTTTTTTAATAAATTGAAATTTTTATTGATTTATTTAGCAAACTTATGGGTTAAAATTAATTCAGGTTGAAAGTCTTACCCATTCCATTGCGAATCAGATGGTATTCGACCTCGTAAACGTTCGCTTGGGGTGATGGTAGCATACGGATCAATATTGGCACGGTTTCTATCATGAGGATAATTATCTGCATAGTATGATGGATAATATCTGTCTTCAGATCTCTGTGTGTACGAGTCGTCATATACAATGTCCTGGTAATTGTTGTGACCCTCGTATGACAACTGTAAAACAAAAACAGTCATTTGTTTCTTTGTATAGTGTTTGATCTACTTTCAACATGCTAGTTTTACCCCAGAAGCCATAGAGGATCCTAGTATTTGGGGTTTTTTCTCGGTGAAAGATTAAAATTTATTTCATCTCGTGAACATCATTGATAACATTTTCACGAGTGGTGCAGCCATGAGTGAAAATATTACCAATGGTGTTCACGGGATGAAATAAATTTCGATCTTTCACAGAAAATAACAAATATTCTACTGATTTCAAGTTTTTAACCCTCTCTGGGCAGAGCTTTCTCAAAATCCAGTACAGTTCTTTTCAGTTATTTCCCCTGGCGTACCCCTCCCGCATAGCAACACATTACAACATTACGTCAAGTGCGAGAAATGTAAGGTAAATGATGTCATATTTCCATCTGGCAGTGAGTCATGCACAATTTACCTCAGTTACTAGAATATACAAATCGGTATTTTCCCTGGTCTTACCAGTGAAATATCGAAAAATATTTTCACTGCTATTTCTCGATAACCTATCGGAAAGCATGATATAAAGTGCACTCATTCATGCCTTTCCCTCCCACAATCTTCTTTACAAGCCACTGACTGGTTTCTCATGTTGAGAATATGACAAGTTGTGGAAAGAATAAACATTGTCACAATGACTGTCATCAATGCTTTGAAAGAAAATCGCAGAGCTCGGAATTAAACAATTACCACACAATCCCTACTCTTGACCATCATGAGAAAGAAGCCTTTAGAAAACATCGTGGGAAAAGGAGAAAATGCTGGTAACCAGCATTTCCTCCTTTTCCCACAATGTTTTCTACTCTTCACAAAACAAATTTAAAATTTTTAGTCACTTTTATTTTGTCGTCTGTAAATGCTTTTGATTTTAGCTTTTACCATTTGCTCCAACCAAAAACTTTAAGCTTGCCTACCTTTGGTGATCTCTGATAGCGAGGAGGATCTGGGTATGGGGGTATTCCTGGTATTTTCTCCGACGTGTTGACACTTGGATCTGAGTTTGATCTGACTAGAAATCGCTTTTTGTGGGTGGGTGACCCATCCAGGTCATCTAAAGCTCTTGTGATGTCTGGGTCGCTCTCTCGGGTTCCAGAGAAATTGAGTCGGTTCGACATTGGAAACAGGTAGTCATCACTGATATCTTCATCAGGCTGAAATATTGCGGAAAAACATTTTCTGTATCTGGTTTGTTTAACCCTTTCAAAAACAATCCTGAGTTTTAATGACCCTGAAGAAGAAGAAGGTGGCCCTTCAGATTTTGGGACGAAAAATTTACAAAAATGCAAAAAAATCATCCTAAAACTCCCGAAGCCTCTTAGTTTTCATTCATAAAACCCCAATAGTCAAAAACCATCCGGCAATACAAGAAATTAGAGATTTACTACGGCCCAGGTTGACACCAACAGGAGACACGTTCTAGTTTTAGATGATCAATTCGCTCATTTACATACAGCAATACACTGTCGGAGTTTCAAACATAGCGTCTGAAGAAGACATTATGGGAAATAATTATTACATGTTTGTTATGTAATGGAATTTAAGCGTTATGAGTCACGTGCCAGTCACTTGACATTCCAAAAATGCTCTACTGATTTTTGGCGTGAAATCTAAAAATACCTAAAGAGAGTACGTAGCCTTTTATGGGAACACCATCAAAAAATTCTTTTATTTGTAATTTTATGAATCTTAATTATTGATGATTTGTATTATTTTTTCATATGAATTTCAGTAATATAAATATTCTTTTAATTTGGTGACATGTAAAAATTCTAGATACCCGCCTTTAACTCTTTACCAAACGACAAAATCGTAGACTGGTCCAAATTGAAAGCATTTGCAGCCGACAAAATAAATGAAACTCAAAGATTGAAATTATATTTGGGAAGGGTAGAAAACATTGTGGGAAAAGGAGAAAATGCTGGTAACCAGCATTTTCTCCTTTTCTTACAATGTTCTCAAAAGCTCTCTTTTTCAGAGTCGTTAAAAGTCAGAATCATGTGGTAAAGAGTTAAACAAACTTAATGGGAAAAGGAGAAAATGCTGGTAACCAGCATTCTCTCCTTTTCCCACAATATCTTCTTCCCTATCAAAGACAAAAAGCATTCTTTAAGCTAAACTCATTTTATCGTCTGCAACTGCTTTGAATTTAAATCCTCGGAATTGGTCTAATTTTGTTTGTTTGTTTGTTAAAGAAATCCACAGATATCCATCCTGTTTTTCAACCATGTATTATAATACAAGATGCAAGCTCACCTTTTTCTCTGACATCCAGATCTGCTGTTCTTGTTGTAAGTCAATCATATCTGTCAGTTTCTTGTACCAGCCATCTGAACTGTTATGTGTTAATGTGGCTGGAATGAGAAAGAAAATATATTCCAAATTATCACAATGAATGAATTATGAATGAATGACTTATTTTGGACAATACATATCCCTGTTGATACATAACCTCAAAAAATTAATCCCAACCTCAAAAATTAACTCAAACCTCAAAAATTAATTCATTACCAATCAACAAAATTTTAGACATGTTTTAATTGTAAGCATTTGCAGATGACAAAATGAAAGTGACTGACAATTTGAAATTTGTTTTGTGAAGGTTAAAAAACATTGTGGGAAAAGGAGAAAATGCTGGTTACCAGCATTTTTTCCTTTTCCCACAATGTTTTCAAAAGGGATGCTTTCAAGGGTTGTCAAAAGTAGGGGCTGTGTGGTAATGGGTCAAATGATCATCAAACCGGATTATTCTCAAAGCATGATTTGTCATAGGCTTACAAGTAATTGTATGGTACTGATTGTATGGTGTTTATCGCCATTTGCAACATTATTTCAGTTATATTGTGGCGGCCAGTGCACCTATCCATGCATTCCTGGAGTTTCTTTTACCAGTACTTCAAACAATTTTCTTTCCAAGCCACTGGCTGCTTTCTCACATGGTCATCATAAAAACAATTGTCAGTGGTGGGTGAGGAAAGATTCCTGTCACTTTGACTATCATCAATCCTTGGAAAGATATCAGCCGAGCCAGGGGTTGTAGCTGGGGATCGAACCCTGGACCCCCGTTTTCATGCCCTGCCTGCTATCGACTGAGCTACCAGGGCTCGGCTGACAAATAATCCCCACTCACTCATCCCTTTGTCTTGTAACACTAGATTCACGAAAATTTCATTGTAACACTAGATACAGGAACAAAACAAAGGCCTATAACTCTAATAATACTCAACAAATACTGAAAATTGCAGGTACACTTCACAGAGCATGGCTCTTATGTAATTATTCTGATTGGTTTTTGGTTGTACTGGGTTTTTTGGTTGTATTGGGGTTTTTGGTTGTATTGGGGTTTAATGCCACTTAAACAGCTAAGGTAATATCATGGCGGTCAGTGACACACATGTGTTTCCTGGCTTTCTCATACCAGTACTAACACAACTTTCTTTCTAAAGCTACCGACTACTCTTTTCACATGCTTCAGCAGAGGTGTGAGGCCAAAACACACCGGAAAGAAAATTCGCCTCAACTGGGTATCAAACTCACAACCACCAGGTCACGAGTCTGACACGCTCACAACCGAGCCACCTGTGCGGGCGTTATTATTCCGAAAAATTTTCCTATTAAAATGCGATAGTAGGGCTCAGCATACTACAATTTGGAATTGTGTAAACGACTATTTACTGAGGCACTTACCAGTAAAAAGATGTTGATACAATTTGTCCAGCTTCAAACTTTGTTCATATAATTTCTTCGGGTTCTTGCTGGATCCTTTTGCCCACTTTGCACGCAAATCTTTCACTGTAGTTTTACAGTCCGATTTCAGGAACACAACAATCGGATAAAACTGGGCAAAATTTAACCTATCTACATTGTGGGGAGTGACATCAAGTAAACAATGCTTCCTCTGTAAGAAAACAAAAGTTAACTTTTTACCAAATGACAAAGTTTTAGACTGGTCCAAATTGAAAGCACTTGCAGAGGACATACTAAACCTAACTCAAAAACTGAAATTTGTTTCCAGCAGGGTAGGAAACATTGTGGGAAAAGGAGAAAATGCTGACTACCAGTATTTTCTCCTTTTCCCACAGTGTTTCCAAAAGGATTCTTTCTAATGGTCATTAAAAGTCCAGATTGTGTGGTAAAGGTTAAAATATCTTTTAGTAAAACAACCCCGAGTTTTAACAACCTTGCAAAAAAAGGCTTTTGAAAGTATTGTGGGAATAGGAGAAAATGCTGATGATAAGCATTTTTTTTCCCTTTTTCAAAAATGTTTTCCACTCTTTTCTGTCACTGGTAAATACTCTATAAACCTAAATATTGCAATTTAGAAGTTCTTTTTTTCAAAAAAAAAAATATCACCAACAGCCTGTAGATCACAGCAGTCTCACATTGATCTACATAGTTATTGCAGCATAAAAAACATGGTGGGAAACAAGAAAATGCTTGGTTCAAATTCCATCAACTATTCTCAAGAATATAAGAGGCTTATTCTCCAGGATTTTCCAAAAAGTAATACAACTTCCAAATGGCTAAACCATTTTTGTTTTGATATTAACCCTTTACTCCATAGATACTCATTTCTACGCATTGCTTGTATGAGCTTTTTGAAAACATTGTGGCAAAAGGTGACATTGCTCGTAACGAGCAATTTCACCTTTTGTCACAATGTTTTCTATGCTATCAAAAGGTGTCATATACACATAAGAAATGGTTTCATCCTTGCTGTTATTAAGGGTCATTTAGAGATACCATAGAAATGCCTCATGTGGTAAAGGGTTATGTGTAGGAATGTCCTAAAAAATTCTTGGTGAATAGGAACCCTTGTTGACGTTATTCTCTCCTATTCTAACTATATTTTCAGAAGCTGTCATTCTAAAGTAAGAAAAAATATTCATAATCCTGGAATAAAAAGTAATTACTTACCATTTTAATAATCTCTTTAATTGCACCAAGTCTAATAATACCAGATCTACCCTTCTTTTCATCATCCACATGGCTCTCACTCTCTGCAAATATCCATTTGATTGTATCATTGATTGGTTGATTGATGTATTGATTGACTGATTGATTGATACATTGATTGTTAATCAATTGATTAACTTATTGATTAATCGATTTATTAATAGGTGTTAAATGCCACTTTCAACATTATTTCAGTCAGTATTCAGTCATTGCAATGGCCCAATTATTCATGTGTTTCTGCGTTATAGAAAATACAAGGCTAGGAGTGTGAAGGTACCCAAATGAAAAACGAGAAAGTAATCATTTATGGTGTTTGCTCGAAGCTGTCTGAATGTGTTTACAGTCAAAGACAAACAAAAACCTGACTCCTGTCCTGTTGACTTGTTACTGGATAAGGAAAGGATTAAAATTCAATGATCTGGATCTTATTTCTCGAATGAGAATATTGGATTTATGTGTCACTTTGAGAGTTAAGGTGACCACGATTATACAGTATAGATTGGCTAACATGGCAAAACTTACGTGGAGACTGGAATTTTTCTGGGTACTCCTGTAACAACCTCTCTCTCGCCACATCAGCTAGGGGGCCGAATATGACAACTGGTCGAACAAATCCCGCTGTAAAACATATCCAAGATATATATGAGAGATGTTCTGTGGAAAAGGGCTTAACCCTGTACCAAAACAATCCCTGGTTTTTACGCCCCTGAGAGAGAAGCCTTTTGAAAACATTGTGAGAAAAGGAGAAAATGCTGGTAACCAGCATTTTCTCCTTTTCCCACAATTTTTTTCTGCCCTGCTGGAAACAAATTTCGATTTTTGTGTTAGGTTTTTTTTGACGTCTGCAAGTGCTTTCAATTTTGACCAGTGAAAAATTCTGTCGTCTGGTAAAAGATTAATGTATCTGCAAAAAGTATCGACCAGTGTCAGTCCTGCACAGGCTTACCTTGGCTTTAGATAAATTTTCTAGATTGAAATATTGCAATATCACTACATACTTTGAGTGCTTGTCTTTTAACTCTTTACCACACAATCCCGACTTTATCGACCCTGAGAGAGAAGCCTTTTGAAAGCATTATGGGAAAAGAAGAAAATGCTGGTTACCAGCATTTTCTTCTTTTCCCATAATGTTTTCTACCCTTCCCAAAACTAATTTCAACTTTTTATTCACATCTGATTTGTCGTCTGTAAATGGTTTGAAATTGGAAAAGTCTAAAATTTTGTTGTTTGGTAGAGTTAACTCTTTATCAAACAACAAAATTTTGGACTGTTCCAAATTGAAAGCATTTGCAGACGACAAAATAAATGTGTCTTAAATATTGTAATTTATTTTGGGAAGGGTAAAAAACAACATTGGAAAAGGAGCTTACCAGCATTATCTCCTTTTCCCATAGCGTTTTTAAAAGGCTTCTTTCTAAGGGTTGTTAAAAGTCGGGATTATGTGGTAAAGAGTTACCAAGATAAATTACTCCTTGCAGAAATTCTCCTTCTGCAACAATGTTTTCTACTTTGGTTTACTGCAGGAATGATAAAAGCATAGGTGGTAAAATAACCTTTTGAAATAAAATATGTATACAATGTGTCAGTTTTTGTCAGACTGTAGCCTTCATTCGATTAATAAATATTAGAAAAACTTACTGTCCTTCAAAACCACTCTTTCATACGCCGGAAACTTTGTCTGTAGATGTGCTATAAATAGAAAGCAAGAAAAAGCTCTGTGTAAGATTCAGAGTGTAACAAGAGCTGTCTGTCATCAGAGTATCTTGTTTCGGAGTGCCAATGCCTTAAACCTTCACCAAACGACAAAATTTTAGACTGGTTCAAACTTAAAGCATTTGTAGATGACAAAATGATTGTAAATAACGATTTAAAACATGTTTTATGAAGGGAAGAAAACATTGTGGGAAAAGGAGAAAATGCTGGTTACCAGCATTTTCTCCTTTTCCCACATTGTTTTCAAGAGGCTTCTTCCTCAGGGTTAAAAGCCAGTAAGTTGAAATAGGATTAAAATAGCAATAGAGTCCCTGCCCAGGACAAATAAATCTACACCACTTCAATGCTAGATTGGTGACTTTGTCCAAGATATCGTCTGTGAGCCTGGCCTTTTGGCCACAGGCCTAGGCAGGAGTGCATGTAAATAAAACTGCATCAGATCTATTGTTCATCATAACACTAAATATGAACAAATTCAATTATTCATTCCAGAAAATAGGAGCTCAATAAAAACGTTCACATGAAATATTAAAATCTGCGACCTTTACCTTTGGATCACAGGCATGGGTTATTTGAGCGTATGGTGTTTAGTACCATTTTCAACATTATTTCAGATATATCGCAGTGGCCAGTGCACCTATCCATGTTTTCCTTGAGTTTCTTTTACCAGTACTCTGCACAATTTTCTTTCCAAGCCACTGGCTGCTTTCCCACATGATCATCATCAAAACAATGGTCAGCAGTGGGAGAGGAATGAATCCTGTCTCAGTGACTATCATCAATCTTTTGAAAGAAATTTGCCGAGCCAAAAATTGCACCATTCGAGCCACACTGAAATTGTCATCTGCAAATGGTTTCAGTTTGGACATGGATGAGTTTTTTTTTTCGTCTGATACAGGGTTTTAATGGATATCCATGATGCAGTTCATAAAGCAAGTCATTACATTAACACTGATCTGTAAAATCCATTTTTTCCAACAGATAACTGATTCCCAAGGTACACTGGTCCTTGGAGATGCAAAAAATTGACCAATAGCAAAAAGTTCTGGCCCAAGTTCACCCTGCACAGACTGCCCAGGCTAACCTGGGTCAATACTTTTTGAAAATGCGTCAACCCATTATCACACAATCCCTACTTTGGACGACCCTGAGAAAGAAGCCTCTAGAAAACATTGTGGGAAAAGGAGAAAATGCTGTTACCAGCATTTTCTCCTTTTCCCACAATGTTTCTACCCTTTACAAAACAAATTTCAAATTTTCAGTCACTTTTATTTTGTCATCTGCAAATGCTTTCGATTTGGACAAACCTAAAATTTTGTCGTATGGTAATGAGTTAAGCCCCTTTTCATGACAGCATGGCCCATATTAAAGGAACCATTACTCCTGTCAATCATTATGGAAACTACAGCAGCAGAATCTCCCCATGGCAGGAAGGCTTACACTGGAATATTAGGTAAATAGGTTGAATAATGCAGGAGGAGAAGAAGCTACAAAAATTCATCTAACATAGCCCTACTTACAGACAACTTAAGAATATTCTTACTTAGCCTCTTTCTCAACAAATTTCTATATTTATTTAAAGTAACACAACTTCATATTGGCTAAACTGTATGGTTAACTATTTACCACACAATCACAAGTTTTAATGACCCTGTAAGAAAAGCCTTTTGAAAACACTGTGAGAAAAGAAGAAAATGCTGATATTCAGCATTTTATTCTTTTCCCACAATGTTTTCTACTCCATCAAAGACAATTTTCAGCATTTAACCCTTCACCTGATATGCCAATTTGAGGCCCTTCCATTTCAGCAGCAAATAAAGATATGATGTCAAAATTATGGACAAATGAGGATACAAATATCTGATTAACTCTGTACCACACAAGCCCGACTTTTAACGACCCTGAGAAAGAAGCTTTTTGAAAACACTGTGGGAAAAGGAGAAAATGCTGGTAACCAGCATTTTCTTCTTTTCCCAAAGTGTTTTCTACCCTTTGCAAATCGAATTCAGTTTTTCAGTTACCTTTATTTTGTCGTCTGCAAATGCTTTCATTTTGGACTAGTCTAAAATTTTCTTGTGTGGTAAAGAGTTAAGTGGAAAACATTGTGGGAAAAGGAGAAATTGCTCGTTCCGAGCAATTTCTCCTTTTCCCACAATGTTTTCAAAAGCTGTCTGTTGTTTATACGTCAAAATGAGTATCTATGTAGTACAGGGTTAAGAATATTCTTAACCTCATCCTCAACAACTTTCTATAATTTAAAGTAACCCAACTTCATATTGGCTGAATTGTACGCTCAAGCTTATCAAAAGCTGTGTAACTTTCTAAATCTATCATTAAGCTCAGAATAAATAGACCTTGATTTTCAGAATACTTTCATTTCAATTTATAATATTGGAATACACAAAATTCTACAAGTGATCTACTAAGATAAAATTGTGCTGGAATATATATTAAAGATACAAGCCAGTAGCCTTTAAAATTTAGAAAAAACTTTCAAAAACACTATTTGTCTAGTTCTTTAACAAACAACACAATGTTAACCCATTACCACACAATCCCTACTTTTAACATCCCTGAGAAAGAAGCCTTTAGAAAACATTGTGGGAAAAGGAGAAAATGCTGGTAACCAGCATTTTCTCCTTTTCCCAAAATGTTTTCTTCCCTTCACAAAACAAATTTCAAATTTTCAGTCACTTTTATTCTGTTGTCTGCAAATGCTTTCAATTTGGACCAGTCTAAAATATTGTCGTTTGGTAATGGGTTAAATTGAAAAAACTTCAAATCACTTGCAGATGAAATTAAAATGTAGCTCAAAAGAATTTTTCTGTCTCTATGGGATTAACACTTTTCCACACAATCCAAGCTTTTAATGGTGGATTTTCTCCTTTTCCCACCATGTTTTCTACCCTTTCAAAGACAGAAATCATTATATAAGGAACATTCTTTTTGTAGTCTGCAAATGCTTCCTATTTGGTAAAGTCCAAAACCTTGTTGTTTGGTAAAGAGTTAAGGAAAATCTTTTGATATGTGACCTGATAGGCGAAAAGGAACATTCTGGGAATTCTGTACATCAATTATATGAAAACAGATGAACTATAGCGCAGGTCAGTTTCAGCTGCTAGTTCAGAAATGATTGTATACAGAAAATATCATAAAAGTGAAAAGTGTCAACCCTGGTCAGCCTGAATAATTGCGCAGGCTGGATTGACACTTTTCACAGTTCCCAGATAGTCCCTTTTTGTGTGATGGGTCACATATCATAAAGTTTTGCACTGTTACAAAAATTTGTATCCTGTGCAGCCTGATCTCCATCTCCACAGTTTACCAATGTTACTAAAATTCCATGTAGCATGCTATCAGCCTACACTACACACAACTAAAAATAGTACAAAAGGACAAATATTCTGTTTACTTATAGGGGCTTCATTACATCACTTACCTGTGGGACTAGCTGTATGAGAAAAATGTTAAACAAATGTACACATTTAATTTCCCTGTAGAGACAAAACATGTATAAAAACATCAAACAAATGTATGCTTTTTATTTTCTGTGTACCAAAAAAACTTTCAAGGTATAAAAAATATAAAAAAAAGATTTCATTTCAGAAAATACATCCCTCACACAGGACAGAAAAGAATCTGTATCAGATTCTAAACACTGTGAGATTCAATCCGAAATACGGTATGGTAATGTTATAGTGACGTAGGTCATGACCAGAATATGTATGTATCTACTTGGAATTTGATTGATCAAAATTTTACGCTATGATATTCATATGCCATTCATAGAAAGTTTGAATACCATTTTTGAATTAAATTTCAACAACTGCAATATTTTTCGTTGAAGATGTATGGCTTGCAACATGCGAAAAGGGGCATTCTGACATTTGTGTAAAGTGCCGTCTCAGATCAGCCAGCGCAGTCTACGCAGGCTAGTCCAAGACGGCACTTTACGTCTACATTAGATTTTGTGCCAAAGTAGACATGTGCAAAACAGGAAATTACATAGAAACAGAATGTGTCTTCTCGGATTAGCCTGCACGGACTGCCCAGGCTGATTCAACAAAATACTTTACGCAAATGTCCAAATACCCCTACTGCAGACCATATAACAAAAGGATTATACTTTTGTAGTGACCTTCCTTGTGCATGTAAGAAAATTTTTGAAAGTTGCTCGGCTGCAGGGCCGAAAAGCAGTAACATCTACTTGTATCATCTTCAAACAAGAGGGCCATGATGAAATTGCTCACCTGAGTCTTTTCACCAAACATGACCGACTTTCAATCTCTTTTGAGATATAACGACAAACATTCTACCAAGATTTTCAAGAGTTATTGACCCGAAATGACCCACTTGCAAACTGGTGCAAGACCAACATTCTGACCAAATTTCATGAGTATTGCATTTAAAATGAGGCCTCTAGAGCATATGCAAGGTTTTTCTAAGATTTGACCAAGTGACCTAGCTTTTGATCCGACATAATCCATTAACAAAAACTTTTAAAATATCACTGAGACAAACATTCTGACCAAGTTTCATGAGTATTGGACTGAAAATGAGGCCTCTAGAACAAACAAAAGGGTTTTCTAAGATTTGACCTACTGACCTAGTTTTTGACAAATGACCCATTTTCAAACTCGGCCTAGATCTTATTGAGACAAACATTCTGACCAAGTTTCATGAGTATCAAAGGGAAAATGTGGCTTCTAGAGCATACACAAGGTAAAAAATTGACAAAGCACTCAGTATGTAGGACACTAGATACAGCACGATCACAATAGTTCACTATGAGCACTTTGTGCTCAGATGAGCTAAACAGTTAAAAGAAAGCTCAAAAGTGGAGTAATCTGACATTAAAGACCTCTTATCATGCTTTGTTCTAGGGTATGTCCTCCTGCCCAGAATCAATAGTCAACACTTAACCCTTTATCAATCTAAACTTTTAAAGACCCTGAAGAAGAAGACTTTTGAAACCAGCATTTTCTCCTTTTCCTCATATTTTCAATATTTCTAAACACCAAAATTAACTTTTTGGGTCACAATTACTTTATTGTCCAGAAATGCTTTGTCTTTGGACAGGTCAAAATTATTATTACTTTGTAAAGGGTCAAGATATAAGCACCAGCCTAGATTTAATGAACAACACTTAAGTCTTTACCAAACAACAAAATTTTGGACAATTCCAAATTGAAAGCACTTGCAGACCACAAAATTAATGAGAATCAAAATGTGAATTTTGGTTTTGGAAGGGTAGAAAACATTGTGGGAAAAGGAGAAAATGCTGGTAACCAGCATTTTCTCCTTTTCCCACAATGTTTTTCAAAAGGCTTCTTCCTCAGTGGCATTAAAAGTTGTCATTTTGTGGTAAAGGGTCAATAAAATACCCCTACCCAAACTATTCCTACACCCAGAACCAACAAGATTTGTGAAGATTTGTGAACGAATACTCACAGAAAATGACATCTTCCCAGTGGTCTTTGCTCAGAGACTTTGAGCGTCTTGCTGCTTTGCGTTTAAATAATATGCCCCGCCCCTTGGAGGGGGAGTTTTCTTTATCCTCCTCCCCTGCTATTTGATTGGATATTGCAAACTGCTCTGCACTGTAATACAAAATTTCATAAAATTTAATATCACTTTTTATCATATAACCTCCATTGTTTTCAGTGAAATGTGCTCATTACGGTTTTTTTTTTTATAAAATCTTAACCCACAAACACACAATCTAAAATTTTAACAACCCCACAAGAGAAAGCTGTTGAAACCAATGTGGGAAAAGAGACAAATGCTTGTAACCAGAATTTCCAACAATTTTTTCTACTCTTTCACTGACAAATTCTATCATTTAACTTAAGCACATTCAATTTGTTGTCTGCAAATGTTTTCAATTTTTTGCCAAGCCTAAAATTTTGTTGTTTTGTAGAGAATAAAACACATTTCAGATAAATACTGTGTCATCTCATATGTTATATCATTTTATGGGTAAAGGGTTAATGTGAGAAAGAAGCCTTTCGAAAACATTGTGGGAAAAGGAAAAAATGCTGGTAATCAGCATCTTCTTCTATTCCCACAGTGTTTCCTACTTTTCTACCATCAAGCTTCAATTTTTGAGTAATGTTTTGTTGTTTATTCTTTTTTGTCCAAAATTGCTTTCAATTTGGACAAGTCTAAATTTTGTTGTTTGGCAAGAAGTTAAAACAGCATTTTATCCTTTTACCACAATATTTTCTACCCTTCCCAAACCAAATTTCAACTTGTCAGTCACAATTATTTTGTCATCTGCAAATACTCACAATTAGGACCAGCCTATAATTTTCTTGTTTGATAAAGAGCTGATGTTCTTTCTTTATTTCTATGCATCATACTTTTCTATGCCATCAACATTCAATACCAGTATAAATTAACTCTTACCTGTTTTTATTTGGTATAATCCCTTTTTGCGTTTCCTGATTACTTCTACCAATTCTAATAGCTAGCCAGGAACCAGGCACACCTCGAAACAATGTATCTTTAATATGGAAAATGTCTCCTTGTACAAAAGTTAGTTCTCCCGGTTCCCCTTGCTCGTGATTGAAATGTGTTCTGATATAGAGTGAATCTCCTGCTTCTTGACTTGTCATAATTCTGTCAAAATCTGAAATAGGATTTCAAACTAGAGCTATCACTAAACATAACCAGCATTTTCTCCTTTTCCCAGTACTTTCTAAAATCATCATATTACCAAGATCTTATTTGTTGTCTGCTGATGCTTTGAATTTGCTCCAGCCCAAAAATTTGTTGATTGGTAAAGAGTTAACCCTTTACCACACATTCCCAACTTTTAATGAGCCTGAAGAAAGAGGCCTTATGAAAATGTTGTGGGAAAAGGAGAAAATGCTGGTGACCAACATTTTCTTCTTTTCCCACAAAGTTTTCTACCATATCAAATGAAAATAGAGTCATTTGAGCCACTATGAAATTGTCATCTGCAAAAGCTTTCAATTTGGATAGGTCTAAAAATTTTCTCACATGGAAAAGAGTTAAGCAAAATATTCTCAATTTGGGCAAGAGTACCTGTGTGTCTAATTCTTTTAAGCCACACAATCAAATGTTAGACTTGTCCAAACTGGAAGCATTCGCAGACAACAAATCATTTATTGGGATTTCGTCCTTACCTTCCTTTTTATATTGCACAGTTAGAGTGACCATTCCTTCCAAACTTGTTAGATATGTCACCGCTTCTTCCCTGGTCAACCCTATAATATCTCTATCATTGGCCTGTAAATACAAAATATACATGTTATAAATATGAAAATAAAATACTTAAACAAAAAAAAATATAATAAAGGTACAAAACAAATGAAAATACAGCCGTCACTGAATGTTACTTAATACCCCCACCAGCACTTTGACAGAAACAGGCAATTACTACTATTTCGTACACAGATGGACATACAGACACACAGACGAACACATGGGCAGACAGGCTGATTCCAGTATAACCCCGAAAAAATTTGTTTTGTTGGGGTATAATAAAATAGGTAAATTCTAAATAACAGTAAATATTGTTAAAACAAACTAAAATGTTAATTTCCTACATTTTCTCCTTTGCCTACAGTATTTTAAAAAGTTTAATGCATCTTGTTTGTTCAACCTTGAAATTTGTAAAAGACATTATTGACATAACTGAACTTGCATTAACACATCACTTGCTGCACCAGGCCATTTTATTTGTTTTCTTTTACAACACCAGAGGAAGAAGCCTTTTGAAAACATTGTGAGAAAAGGAGAAAATGCTGGTAACCAGCATTTTCTTCTTTTCCCACAATGTTTTTTAATCTTCTAACATCAAGCTTCAATTTTTGGGAAATGTTTTTTTGTTGTCAGAAATGGTTTTCAATTTGAACAAGTCTAAATTTTGTAGTTTGGTAAATAGTTACTCTTTACCACACAATCCCGACTTTTAACGACCCTGAGAAAGAAACCTTTTGAAAACATTGTGGGAAAACGACCCTGAGAAAGAAGCCTTTTGAAAACATTGTTGGAAAAGGAGAAAATGCTGGTAACCAGCATTTTCTCCCTTCCCCACAGTGTTTTCTACCATTCCAGAAAAAAAATTAAATTTTCAGTCGCTTATATTCTGTCCTCTGCAAATGCTTTCAATTTGGATCAGTCTAAAATTTTGTCGTATGGTAAATAATTAAAACAGGTTTGACTCGATTTACCTTCAATATCTGGTCCCCTTCTGAGAGTCCTTGGGTCTCCGCTGGGCTATCAGGCTGTACTGACGCTATAAATATTCCTGTGGCATTTCCACCAGCCAGTCTAAGCCCAAGCCCTAGTTTTGGTTCTTTTCGAAAGGTGACTGACCTAGGGTCGGGACCAATATCTTTTCTCTTCCCAACGTATCTCCTGTAGAAATGTAAACATGAATAAATACACAAACATGGATATTTCCTTCACCAAACAATTACTTGTTTTAACTGCTGTTGAAAACATTATGGGAAAAGGAGGAAATACTCCTTCTTCCATAATGTTTTTAAAAGGCTTCTTCCTCGGATCATATAAACATCTGATTAATGGTAAAATAACGACTACCAAACTTCTTTTCGGTGGTGAAAAAGTCATAATCAAACATAACAGAGGAAAGACTATCTGAGAATCAATTCAGCATTTTCTCCTTTTCCTACGATATTTTCAAATGCTGTCCTTCTTAGGGTCGTTAGAATTCAGGATTGTGTGTGAAGGGTTAACACATATACAATCCAAATCGAAAGCACCTGCAGACATAAAAATGAATGTGACTCAAAAAATGAAATTAATTTTAGAAAAGTAGAAAATATTGTGGGGGAAAAGGAGAAAATGCTGGTTATCAGCATTTTCTCTATTTCCCACAATATTTTCAAAGGCTGTCCTTCTAATGGTCGTTAAAATGTCGGGATTGGGTGTGAAAGGTTTAACACATATAGATAGTAAAGGCAAACTTACTCATTATGGTGTCGTCTTATGATTCCCATATCTGTCTCATCGTGCACTGTGGCATAATTTCCATAGCTTTTCTGTCGTCTCAAATCTTCTCTGTCACTATAGTAACCATCGTTCCTTGGCAACTCTTTAACTGGAGACCCCACTGGAGAATCTAACATAGAAAATACAAAGCAATTCACTCTTTCCAGAGTGACAACACATTTAGACTCTTTAACTCCTTACCACACAATCTCTACTTCTAATAACCAAGAGAAAGAAAGCCTTTGAAAACACTGTGGGAAAAGGAGAAAATGCTGGTAACCAGCATTTTCTCCTTTTCCAATAATGTTTTCTATCCTTTCCCAATCAATCTAAATTCCTTTTTCACATGTAGTTTGTTGTCTGTAAATGCTTTCAATTTCGACTTCTCCAAAATATTGTCGTTTGTTAAAGAGTTAATTTTCAAAGTATTTCAAGACCATAAATGTCATTTGGTAAAGGGTTAACTCATTACCAAACAACAAAATTTTTGGGTTGTCTAAATCGAAAGCATTTGCAGACGACATAATAAAAGTGACTGAAAATTCGAAATTTGTTTTATGAAAGGTAGAAAACATTGCAGGAAAAGGAGAAAATGCTGGTTACCTGCATTTTCTCCTTTTCCCACAACGTTTTCTAAAGGCTTCTTTCTCCGTTGTCAAAAGTACAGATTGTGTGGTAATGGGTTAACCCTTTCCTCCATAGATACTCATTTCTACACATTGCTTGTAGGAGCCTTTGGAAAACTTTGTGGCAAAAGGGAAAATTGCTCATGACGAGCTATTTCACCTTTTGCCACAATGTTTTCTATGCTACCAAAAGGTGTCATTTACACGTAAGAAACAGCTTCATCCTTGCTGTCATTTAGGGTCAATTAGAATTTAGAGATGCCATGGAAAAATGCCTTATGGGGTAATGGGTTATAAAATCAACAGATACATACTGCTATCTATCCCTGAGGGAAGTGGGGGTCTAGGTGGCACTGTTTCATGATCATAAATGTACCGCCCATCATATCTAGAGAGGGGGCTGTTGGGTGGATATGCCCCTGGGGGAATGTCTTTAGGTGAAATCTGGCCCTTATAAAGGTCCTCGTCCTGGTTGGAATGTGGTCTGTAAACATTGATGTTCTCTGAGTGTTTTGGTAATGTGCTCTGCATGGTTCCATAGCCAAGGGAGTATTCTGTAATGGAAGATAGATGATTTTTTCTCCCTGTAAACCCTTTACTGAATGACAAAACTTTTGTCTGGTCTAAATTGAAAGCATTATCAGACAATAACATAAGCATAACTCAATATATGAAATTTGCTTCGAAAAGGGTAGAAAAGATTGTGGGAAAAGGAGAAAATGCTGATTATCAGCACTTTGTATTTTTTCCGCAATGTTTTCAAAAGGCCTTTTCCAAGAGTCGTTAAAGGTCGGGATTGTGTGGTACAGGGTTAACACTCGTAGTGTAATTACATTTTTCCAAACAGGAGGTAAGAAATAGAGGTAACTAGAGTTGTCACTGAATGTGACTTAATACCCCCACCAGCACTTTGACAGAAACTGGCAATTATTTATACACAGACAGACACATGGACGGACACACAGGCAGACAGGGCAATTCCAGTATACCCTAGAAAACATTCGTTTTGCGAAGGTATAATAAATCTCAGAATTTTCAGAGGACTACAATAAACTGCTGCATGGATTTTTGCTAAAGTTGTACCCTAGGCCATCTAGTGAAAAACCTCTTGTTTTTTTTTGTGTGTATCAAAAAACAAGCGTGCTGATGAAGTAGAATTTTCTTTCGAAGTTCCCCAATTCATTTAAAAGTGATATCACTGGGAACTGATGTCACTGAAACCTTGGTATAACATGCTAAAACATGCAATTTGGTGCAAAATCTTAATGTTAATCTTGATCGAAGCTGCCAGTTTTGGCTATTGTGTTGATAGCGTAGTCATGTATACCGGGCTCCCAATGGGTACCTGCTTTTACATTGGTTTAGCCAGTGTACATGATATATTTCTTTCGGGCATATCATCCAATCAGATCACTAGAAATTTCTTTGCAGTATAATTATACTGACTAAGCCTCTAGACTCAACAACTCTGGTGTTATAAACCTACCATCATCTTTCTTCTTATTATCTTTTTGCTTTGTGATGATCAACTGTAATCGGTCTTTTGATTTCTCTATAACTTTTCTGGCATCCACCAACGACAGATTATCTATTGGAGAATTGTTGATCTGAAATGAAGACAAAATATCAACTTTTTATCCTTTGACTCTTTACAACAAAAACCCAACTCCTAGCAACCCTCAGAAAGAAAGTTTTTGGAAACTCTGTGGGAAAAGGAGGTAATGCCGGCTTTCTTCTCTTACAAAAACAAGTTTCAACTTTTGCATCAAGTTTTGTTTTCGTTTTCTGCAAAGCTAAGATTTTAACTTTTTACCAAACAACAGAATTTTGGACTAGTCCAAATTTAAAGCATTTGCAGACAAAATAAATGTGAATCGAAAATTGAAATTTGTTTCGAGCAGGGGAGAAAACATTGTGAGAAAAGGAGAAAATGCTGGTAACCAGCATTTTCTCCTTTTCCCACAATGTTCTCTACCCTCCTTCAACCAAATTTCAATTTTTCAGTCACATTTATTTTGTCGTCTGCAAATGCTTTGAATTTGAACCAGTCCTAAATTCTGTCGTTTGGTAAAGAGTTAATGCGTCTGCAAAGAGTATTGACCCATGACAGCCTGCAAGCACTGAGGCAGATTGGTCCTTGGACAAACATGCTGAAAATTTACAAATAACATAAAGTCTACCTTTAAAATACTGTCCCCTTCTTTCAAACCGCCTTCCTGAGCTGCTAAACTGTTTGGAATGATTTCTTTGATAAAATAACGACAACCCAATACAATTCCATATTCTGAAATGAAATATATATGTATACATCAGTACAATATCTGACCAAAATGGGAAAAGTGAAATGACAATTTTGGCATGCTTGATGCAGATTGGTTGGCCGACTGGTTGGTTGGTTAATGTTTAACCCATTACCACACAATCCCTACTTTTGACGCTCCTGGAAAAGAAGCCTTTTTAAAACATTGTTGGTAACCAGCATTTTCTCCTTTTCCCACAATGTTTTCTACCCTTCACAAAACAAATTTCAAATTTTCAGTCACTTTTATTTTGTTGTCTGCAAATGCTTTTGATTTGGACAAGCATAAAATTGTCGTTTGGTAACAAGTTAAAGCTGCTTTCCAGTACTATTTCAGTTATGTAACAGTGGCATGTGCACCTATCCAACTGTTCTCAGTTTTCTTTCCCATCACTTTGAAAGACATTCTTCCCAAGCTACCAATAGTTTTCCAAAATCAACATGGTTGAAACAATGTTCAGTGGTGAGTGATGAATGAATCCTGTACAATACCTTCCATCAGGCCTAAAAAAAAAGTATCTTTATTTACGGCTTCAGTCTGAGATACTGTAGGTAGGGATTTATTTTTGTTTTCCAAAAACAGTTATTTTTGTTTTGCAACAACATTTTACATGGAACATAATTATAGTGAAATCACACCCGACAGATGATTTTTTTTTCAATCATGGCAAAAAAGTTTAAAGTCGGCCCCATTTTCTAGGTAGGGTAGGGAAACCCTAAACACTAGGGATGGCAACGAGTAACCGGTTAACCGAGTACTCGATCGAACGTCCGAGTATCGATTACCGAATTTGATATTCGAGTACTCGGTATTTTTTTCCAAAATGTACCATTTTGCTTCCCGAGGAAAAATTTCTTTGCAAAACAAAGACTGCAGCCTATTAAATGTAATCAAAACATCGTTGCAAAAGTGCGAAAGTTAGCGAAAGATAGCCAAACAATTCACAATTTGACACGTGTTTGTAATAAAAAAAGCAAAAGATAGCCAAACAATTCACAATTTGACACATTTTTGTAATAAACAACAACTGGGTCAATTATAACGTTAAGCCGTTCACGTTAATCGCTAATCATTAAAGTTTTTGTAATTTCAGTGAATCAGAGGCCGGCTAATATGGTCTAATCAGGGAGTAGAAAGTATTTATCCTCAATCTTCACAGTTTGACTGTGAAACTTATTTAGGGATCGTGCGTACCATGTGATCGCCAACGTGCCGTTGTATACCTACCGTATTTTGCTTTAATTTTTGGGATAGTATTTTTTTTTTTCGTGTTCCAATACTAAGGTCTATAAAAAATAGTTATTTTATAAGCGGTCCCAAAACTTATGATCAGACAAGACACGCTCGCGAACTCCAGGTCACTGACCGCTAACAAGTCGAACAATGCCGACATGAAAAAGCTACGCCATTGATTTCATAAACCTACACGTGTACGTTCATATGCAGGTTGGTCTATTTTTAGACAGATTGGAATTCCAGCGGTCAATTTGTGCACTAAACAGTCCAAAACTTGGCTTTTCCCCGTTGTTTTCGTTGATGATTAACTTGTAACTCATTATTGTCTATATCCTGGGACAACGATGAAGATTGTTATTTTGCGTTTTTTGGTAAAATCATGTTATAATTTACCTGCTTACGTGGGGTGAATGACGTAAATTCCACTGACAAGGACCTGCTCGAATCGTTCTCAAATTTGATTGGTTCGTCGATCTTCGATCGATAAAACTCGGTTAGATTACTGAATGTTGATTTCTATTTATAAAGAACGAACCCGATTGACCGTGAAATACATGCCTGTCAACTCCATGGCAACCTCGGATGTATATGTATATGTATCTTGGTATACAAGCTTTAATCACACCCTTTATACACTTACACCCGAAATTTGTTGAATTGGGGTTTAAATAGTTTGTCAGGTGATTGGATTTTTCGGGAAAGTCCCTTTGAAATCGTGGTGGGTTGGGAAGCATGCTTATGACGTTATGTGTGTAGAACGTGAAATAAATGCTTGTAAAGAAAGAGTGTCAAACGGATCAAGAATTTTTGTTGAATAGATTTTCACTGTTTCCAATTCTTGTGGACAAAAAAATACCGATCTTGCTCTGAAATTTTAGTATAAAATGTAGTAAAAATCGTCCGAGTAACCGAGTACTCGATCGGAAAAATGACCGAGTACTCGAGTATTAAAATCGATACTCGTTGCCATCCCTACTAAACACAGAATTTTTTTTCTCAATCCTTGGACCAAGGTAAGATAAGTTGTTAACTCATTACCGACTACCAAATTTTAGACTTGTCCAAAGAATTAAACACACAATGACGACTTTTAATGCTTCTCAGAAAGAAACCTTTTGAAAACATTGTGGGAACCAGCATTTTCTCCTTTTCCCAAAAAGTTTTCTACCCTAACACAGTAAAATTGCACCATTTAAACCTTTATAAAATTGTCTGCTAATGCTTCCAATTTGGATAGGTCTAAAATTTGGATGTATGGTATCAGGTTAAAGTTAACAGATGTTAGTTACCAGGGTTTCCCATTAGCGTTTTCTTCCTTATTTTAACCCTGGTTTTTTTTTTATAAGCCTTCTTCTTTAGGGTTGAGCTGTGGCTTAGTGGTAAACTGTAGGGCTTATACCAAGCCCTACCTGAAGCACTGGGATATTCAACGGAGTGTCCTTGGGCTAAACAAGACTGAACCCTTGTGAGAACTGGTGAAACCCAGGACATACTTCAAATAATCAAGTGGTCATCAAGATACGATTGTAACAATGTTGACAGAATTTTATACCACCATTCACTCATTAAATCCTTAGGATTTAGGGGCAATAAAAAAAGAAACTTTGGTTAAACAATTGAGAAGCAAGACCAAGTACCATCTTTTCTGTTCCTCTTTGCCAGGGTCACTTTTAAAGGTGGAGTTTCATTTTCTAATGAGGCAGGCAGCACAATTCTCCTTCTTATAACCTGTAATAGAGAAATACATGTACAACAGATTTGTCAGTAGATGTAAAATTTTAGAATTGTCAAACTTAACCCTTTACTCCATAGATACTCATTTCTACGCATAGCTTGTAGGAGCCTTTGGAAAACATTGTGGCAAAAGGTGAAATTGCTCGTGATGAGCAATTTCACCTTTTGTCTCAATGTTTTCTATGCTATCAAAAGGTGTCATATACACATAAAAATTGGCTTCATCCTTGTTGTTATTTAGGGTCAATTAGAGATACCACAGAAATGCCTTATGGGGTAAAGGGTTAAAATAGTATCCAGATAAAAACAAACTTTACTGGTTAGGGATCGTTGTAGGAAAACAAGACAATGATAAGTATCTTTTCAAACGTTTTCAAAAGCCTACTTCCACAGGGACATTAAACCTGGATTATGCTCAGCAAAGGGTCAATAAAACAGCAACTTACCAAGTTGACTGTACTGCCGCTGTCCTTTAATACTGATATGGCTGTGGCATGATCTACATTCTCTAGTGAGACACCATTTACACTTAGAACTCTGTCGTTGATTCTGTAATAAGAACATAATCTTTCTAAAAATTCATTATAGTTATAATCATGTAACAAAGCTAGGATAGTTGGATGCAATTAGACATAACTGGCCAAGTCAACTGCTCTTACTTTACAATCTACCAGATATCAAAATTTTAGACTTGTTTAATCCATTACATTACGGTCCCAAATTTTAAAGACCCTGACAAAGAATAATTTCAAAAACATTGTGGAAAAAGGAGAAAATGCTGGTAACCAGCATTTTCTCCTTTTTCTGCAATGTTTTCTAATTTTTCAGAGCAAGTATTTGAGGTTCATTTGAGTTTGTGTGTGCACATCCATTCAATTTGGACCAGTCTATGGTACTGCCGTGTGATGAAACCATTTACTGGTGACTACCGGTAAATTTAATGTGGCTGAAAAAGTCTGCATTTGTCTATGAAAGGGGAAGAAGAGGACACTGTAGATACCACAATTTCTGCCTTTTTACACAGATTTGTCTACTATTTGAAAGACACTTCAAATTGTTCAGGCTATATTTGTGATATGTAAATCTTTTTTACTCTTTATCGAATAACAAAGTTATAGGCTCAATCAAACTGAACAAACTGCATATACCACAGTTAATGTAAATCATAAGACAACGGTAATGTCTGTCATTAAGATGGTAGAAAACATTGTGGAAAAATGAAGAAATGCTGTTTACTAGCTTATTCCCCTTTTCTTACAATGATTTAAAAGCCATCTTTCTCAGGGTCGCAAAAAAGTGAGATTGGTTGGTATAAGAAAAAGCCTAAAAATTCTGTCAACTTGTATAGTGTTAAATATTCACTGCTTAACAAATTCTGTCCTCTAGTATAGATTTAATTATTCACTGCCTAACAAAATTCTGTACTCTAGTATAGAGTTATTTATTCACTGCCTAACAAATTCTGTCCTCTAGTATAGAGTTAATTATTCACTGCCTAACAAATTCTGTCCTCTAGTATAGATATATTTATTCACTGCCTAACAAATTCTGTCCTCTAGTATACAGATAATTATTCAATGCCGCAGCCTATCAAAGTTCTGTCCATTATTATAGAGTTATTTATTCACTACCTAACAAATTCTGTCCACTAGTATACAAATAATTACTCACTGCCTAACAAAATTCTGTCCACTAGTGTATAGTTAATTATTAACTGCATAACAAAAAAACTCAAATGAATAAATAAATTTCAGAACTTACTCCACCATCTTAACTTCAGAACTATGTAGTTTCAACTGTTTCAACTTTCATAAAAATTTAACACCTAATTGACTGATTCAATGACAATAACTTGTATGGTGCACCACTATAGACAAAAAGTTCAAAGCACCGAGTCCAGCGCTTTTAATACTGTCTGTTGCAGAAGAGCCTGTGGTTAAATATATTACCTAATGTTCCCATATTTGGATCCAATAGCAAATATAGAAATGTCAAAACTGCTTCACTCTTCACTCTATGAAAAAATGTCAAATTGTTGAATTTTGAAGAATGGCAGATGGCAAAATAAACTAGGATTGTGTATAAAAGAGTAGAAAACATTGTGTAAAAAAGCAAAATTGCTGACTTAAACATAGTGAAAAATGGAGAATATGCTGCTAACCAGCATTTTTTTTCCTTTTCCAACACTGTTTTGATAAGCCCCTGTTACACAAGGTCCTTATTAAAGCTCAAGATTTTGTGGTAAGTTAAGTGTTGAACTCTTTTCCATATTGCAATCCCTGGTTTTTACGACTGAGATAGACGCCTTTTGAAATCATTGTGGGAAGGGAGAAAATACTGGTAACCAGCAATTTCTCCTTTTCCCACAATGTTTTCTACTGTTGCCAAAACAAATTTCAATTTTTGAGTCACCATAATTTTTGTTATCTGCAAAAGCTTCCATTTTGGGCTCGTTCAAAATCATCTTAAAAATGCTTAAGAGTTAATACATGACAAACTCTAAAACCTGCCCATTTTCAGCTAATTTGTCTGCTAATTCAAGTAAAATGATTGGAATGTTTCAAGACAGGGTAAAAAATTTATTGTAGGAAAAGGAGGAAATGCTGATTACCAGCATTTTCTCCTTTTCCCACAAAGTTTTTGGAAGCCTTTGTCTACCTTGTTAACTCTTTACCACACGAGGAAATTTTAGACTGGTCCAAATTGAAAGCATTTGCAGACGACAAAATAAAGGTGACTGAAAAATTGAAATTTGTTCTGGGAAGGGTAGAAAACACTGTGGAAAAAGGAGAAAATGCTGGTTACCAGCATTTTCTCCTTTTCCCACAGTGTTTTCAAAAGGCTTCTTTCTCAGGGGCGTCAAAAGTAGGGATTGTGTGGTAATGGGTTAAACAACATATAAGCGTTAAAGCTATACAGCACTAAACCCTGCTAAATATTTTCCGTCAAGTAATGAGACCAAAATCACAGCAATTTTGAGGCTGTTTTTGTCCAGAATATCTTGGCAAAGAGGGCAGGGTAGATCAAAGATCAGACTGCATGTTCTGTCCACTCTGATCTTGAACTACACAAACCATAACACAGGCAGCTCTGAAGTAAAAGGTTGGAAATGTCAGGGACTGGTAAAACAAAACCCAACAATACACTGGATGACAGCTCAACCCAAAACAATTTGTGTTTGTTGGATGTCACAGAGTTTTAACTCATTACCAAACAACAATATTTTTGGCATGTCCAAATCAAAAGCATTTACAGACGACATCATAAAAGTGACAGAAAATTTGAAATTTGTTTGGTGAAAAGTAGAAAACATTGTGGGAAAAGAAGAAAATGCTGGTTACCAGCATTTTCTCCTTTTCCCAAAATGTTTTCTTAAGGCTTCTTTCTCAGGGTCGTCAAAAGTAGGGATTGTGTGGTAATGGGTTAACCTTTTCAGAACATTCACATGATTTCTATACCCCAAGGTGGTCTCAGACAACACTTTACACAATGTCTAACTGTCCCTTTTCACAATCATGTTGCAGGCCTTATGATGCAGTTATGTTTTTTTCATATGTTTTCCAAGAATTAGGTCTAAACACTCCTTCCATTTGAAGATTTCTACTAATGGAAGTCAGAAGTTTTTAAAATGTTCGCTTCATTAATCCATTACCACACAATCCCAAGTTTTAATGACCTTGTAGGAGAAGGCTTTTGAAAACATTGTGGGAAAAGAAGAAAATGCTGGTAACCACCATTTTCTCCTTTTCCCACAATGTTTTCTTCCCTATCAAAAACAAAAATCATCCTTTCAGTTACATTTGTCGTCTGCAAATCCTTTGCATTTGGACCAGTTTAAATTTTTGTCACTTGGTAAAGAGTTAATTAACCAGACAGAATGTTCAGGGGATTTAACTCTTTATCACACAATCCCGACTTTAAACGACCCTAAGAAAAGAAGCCTTTGAAAACCTTGTAGGAAAGGAGAAAATGCTAGTAACCAGCATTTCCTCCTTTTCCCATAACGTTTTCTATCCTTCCCAACACAAATTTCAATTTTTGAATCACATTTACTTTGTAGCAAATGCTTTCAATTTGAAGAAGTTTAGAATTTGTCATTTTGGTAAAGAATTTACTCTGTACCACACAATTCCAAGTTTAAACAATCCTGAAAAAGGCATCTTTTGAAAACATTATGGGAAAAGAAGAAAGTGGTTAAAACCAGCACTTTCTTCTTTTCCTACAATGTTTTCTAGCCTTTACAAAACAAAATTCTATTTTTGAGTCACATATATTTTGTCCTCTGTAATGCTTTCAGTCTGTGCAGCAGAATCTAAGAAATTTCCAATCAGATTCCACATTCCAGAGAGGATAACTATCATTGCGCAATCACCATCCATCATCATTGTCCCTGTAATACATTTGTTTGTTTGTTTGGCACTTAACTCATTACCACACCATCCTATGTTATAATGACTCTGACAAGAAAGGCTTTTTAACTCCTTACCAAACAACAAAATTTTAGGTTGGTCCAAATTCAAAGCATTTGCAGACGACAACATGAAAGTGACTAGAGTTACTAGTAACTCTTTACAAAACAACAAAATTTAAGACTGGTCCAAATTGAAAGCACTTGCAGACGACAAAATAAACAAAACTCAAAAACTGAAACTTGTTTCCAGCAGGGTAAAAAACATTGTTGGAAAAGGAGAAAATGCTGGTTACCAGCATTTTCTCCTTTTACCACTATGTTTTCAAAGGCTTTCTTTCTCAGGGTGGTTAAAAGTCAGGATTGTAAGGTAAAGAGTTAAACACTGGGGAAACAAAGAGAAAACACTGTAAGCAACATTTTCTCCTTTTTCCACAATGTTTTCTTACCAGTTTTAACCCTTTCCCACACAATGACGACTTTTGACAACCCTTGGAAAGAAGCCTTTTGAAAACATTGTGGGAAAAAAAGAAAATGCTGGTAACCAGCATTTTCTCCTTTTCCCACAGTGTTTTCAAACCTATCAATATACATTGCACTATTTGAGCCACACTGAAATTCTCGTCTGCAAATGCTTTCCATTTGGTCAGGGCTAAAATTTTGTTGTCTGGTAAACAGTTAAAGATATTATCCTTTTTTTTTCGGATATTATAAAGGTGGTTTTTGAAAGGGGAAAAAAATGGGATTCATGGCACAGAGGCCAATCCAAGACAAGCCCCCCCCCCCCCCCATTTTACTAACATGAAAGCTCACAACAAATGCATCACTGAAATACAAACCACATCTGGTGGGATTCGAACCCATGTGGACAAGATCCTCAGAGGTTTTTTTTTTTTCAGGTTTATAAGACTAACACCATAACCACTGAGCCAACGAGATATCTCCCTAACGCAGTTGTCAGGTATTCATTTAACTCTTTACCAAACGACAAAATTTTAGACTTGTGCAAATTGAAAGCATTTGCAGACAACAAAATCAATATGACTCAAATTGTGGGAAAAGGAGAAAATGCTGGTTTCCAGCATTTCCTCCTTTTCCTACAATGTTTTCAAAAGGCTTCCCTCTCAGGGTCGTGAAAATCAGGGATTATTTGGTAATTGGTTAAATCTGGCCACAGCCATGCAGAATGGAATGGTATCCCGTAACACTAGCTACTACTCGCTTTCCCTCATAAATGATTTTGGTACCGTGATCAGCAATGACAAGAATTGGACCTGCTTCAATGACGATCTTCAATCAAAAGAAAGAAACAGGCAAGGGCGGGATTCAAAGTAGCTATCCCTAGAAGTAGAAAGACCAGGAGGATCGAGGAGAGGTGATTATTTTTTTATTTAACCTTTTACCACACAGCAGAATTTTTAGATCTATGTGAATGGAAAGCATATGCAGGCAATAATTTCACAGTGGCTCAATTGACACAATTTTTCTTTGATAGAGAAGAAAACTTTGTGGGAAAAGGAGAAAATGCTGGTCACCAGCATTTTCTCCTTTTCCCACAAAGTTTTCAAAAGGCCTCTTCCTTAGGGTCGTTAAGAGTTATCATTGTGTGGTAAAGGGTTAAGTAATTGTCAAACAAAAAGACATGACTTACTGTAATTTCCCTTCCGCAGGACCTGCTTTCAGCACATCTGATATGGCTATGGAAGGGTCACCATTGGCAAAATGGGGGTTGTCCCTGCCCCCACTCACAGCGATCCCAAATCCAAACCCAGTAACCTGAAAAGGAACACCAACTTAACCTCTTTGCCACATAACAAAATTGTTGACTAGCTTTTAATGAAAACATTTGAAGGGGAAAACCTAGACTTGTTTCACATAATGACGTTTGTTACTGAAAGGGTAGAAAACATTTTGGGAAAAGGAGAAAATGCTGGATACCAGCATTTTCTCCTTTTCCCAGAATGTTTTCAAAAGCCTTCTTCCTCTGGGCTGCTAAAAGTCGGGGTTGTGTGGTGAAGGGGTTAACACATAACCTAAATCTGTATGCTGCTTCATTTTCTAACGAAACTAATTATAAACAAGAGGGCCATTGGCCCTAGAACACTCAGCTGAGTAGAGTCCTCTACAATAGATAAAGCTGAAAACATCATAGTTGTCATGACATAAAACACATAAACATTTGTGACCTATTTTTTGTCCAATACAACAGCAAGACCAACATTATGACCATATTTCATGAGTACCAGGCTAAAATGTGGCCTATAGACTACATAAAAAGGTTTTTCTATGATTTGGCACAGTGACCTACATTTTTATCCTAAATGACCCAATTTCAAATTCATACAATATCATCAAGTCATACATTCTGATCAAGTCTTATGAGTATAAAACTAAAAAATACTGAGAGTACAATTTTCTTTTTAAACCAAATGACTATTTTTGATCCCATTTAAAACTTGTGCAAGATATCATCAAAACAAAATATTCTAACAGTTACATTAGTATCATGTGGAACATTTTGCCACTGGAGTGCTAATAAGGATTTTCTAGGGTATAAGGTGACCTACTATTTTAACCTATATGACCCAATTTCAATCTTAGTCCAGATACCATCAAGACAAACATTCTCATCAAGTTTCATGAGTATCAGTCTGAAACTGTGGCCTCAAGAGTGCACAAAAGGTTTTTCTAAAATTTTCTAAAATTTGGCCCAGTGACCCACTTTTAGACTTGAAATGACCCAATTTCAAATTATCCAAGATACCAAGAAGATTATAGCCATTCTGATCAGGTGTAAAAGTGGACTCTACATGTTTTTTTAAGATTTGGCCTAGTTACCTACATGAATTTTTTGACCTGCTATTATCCAATTTCAATCTTGTCCAAGATGTCATCGAGATAAACCTTCTGACACAGTTTCTTGAATATTGGGCTCGACATATGGCTTCTATGGTGCACACAAGGTTTTCTCTTAACATTTGGCAAAGTGACCTACTTCTTGACCTGACGTGACCCAATTTCAACCAAAAGGGAGATTTTATCAAGCTTAACAATCTGGCAAAGTTTCATGAGTATCAGACTGAAAATATGTCTATGCCTAGACAACCCATGACAGACACTGCATGATTAATGTTGCATAGTGGACTCCGCACAATCACAGAAGCTCACTGCAAGTACAGGTGAGCTCATCTTCGCAAGCCAAGGATACTAGGGTAGTACCCTTGGCCGCTCGCCTCTTTAAAAATCGAAGCTCCCGCTGCGCCTTTTCATTGGATGCGATCAAAACCCATCGCGTCCAATCAAACCATCCGTAACAAGAAATATTTCGCAAAACAGAAAACAATAATGGCAGCGCCCATCAAAAACGAAAGTTGTCGTGTTTGTGACGAAATTTGCCAAAAAAGAGTAGACGATCGATATTTAGTGAGTTTTTTTTTTTTTGTTTACGATCAATTATGTGAAGTATTAGGACGGGTTCCATAGCCAAATGATTGCGTCTGTTCGTCTTGTTTTGGTGTGATGAATCCGAAAGCGCAGCCATATTTGATGCATAACCAACCAATTTTATTACGAGCATTTTGATTTGTCAGAAATAACATCAGCAAAGGTTATGCAACTCGTGATATTCGACAGGTGGCGCAGCGGGTGTTTCGATTTTTAAAGAGGCGAGCGGCCAAGGTACATAACGAACAGAGTGAAGTTAGTATCCTTGGTTTGCGAAGATGAGGTGAGCTCAAAACATCAAAATGCAACACATGTATATGGATCTGTCTTACTTGTCTGTAAAAGTTTATTGAAAGCATTGTAGGTAAGGGAAAAAATGCTGGACACCATCATTTTCCACTTTACCACAATGCTCTCAAACCCAATCTTCCTCAGGATATTTATGCATGGAGCTGTGCAGTAAAGGGTTAAACCATCTTTAATTCGTTGTATGCAACTGCTTAACTCTTCACCACACGAGAAAATTTTAGACTGGTCCAAATTGAAAACATTTGCAGACGACAAAATAAAGGTGACTAAAGAATAGAAATTTGTTTTGGGAAGGAAAGAAAACACTGTCGGAAAAGAAGAAAATGCTGGTTACCAGCATTTTCTCCTTTTCCCATAGTGCTTTCAAAAGGCTTCTTTCTCAGGGCATCAAAAGTAGGGATTGTGTGGTAATGGGTTAAAACTTGCACAATAACTAAGTCTAAAACTTTTAAGTATTAACTTGCACAATAACTAAGTCTAAAATTTTTAAGTATTGTACAGAGTTAACCTTTTACCACACAATGCGCACTTTTAACGACCCTGAGGATAAAACTTTTTTTTAAAAACAATGTGGGAAAAGTTTTCTACCCTATCAAAGAAAAATTTCGTCATATGAGCCACTATGAAATTACCATCTAGAAATGCTTTCAATTTGGATAGGTCTAAAATTTTGCCATGTGGTAAAGGGTTATGAAGTGATAGAAAATTTGGACTAGGGTGAGACTGACAGACTGATTGATGGATGGTCCCAACAGATGGATAGACAGATGGATGGACAAATGAATGTATGGACCATTTAACAGATGGATGAACAGGCAGTTGGATAGATGGGTTGATAGACAGATGGATAGACATAAGGATGTATAGACCAAGTAACAGATGGATGGACAGACAATCAGATGATAGACAGATGGATGTATGGACCAAGTGGATGGACAAGAAAATGGACAAACAACACTACTCACCCTTGTTAGAGCAACCTTGTGTGTTTCCCATACAACATTGTCAGAGCTCTGAAAAGATAAAAAAAAGAACGCATTTATTACAAAATGATTTTATTTCAATGTACATACATACATACATACATACATATACTTTATTGCTTGAAAACATAACATGTTTAAAGCAAGCACAAATACAAATATATCATAGCAGAAAAATGAACTGTACTGTACTTCATTTCCCTTGAAAACAAACTGCAGCAAACTGTATTGAGTGAGTATATGATCCTTAACTCTCTACCAAAGGACGAAATTTTAGACAGGTCCGAGCTGAAAGCATTTGCATACAATAGAATAAATGTGATTAAGAATTGAAATTTGTTTTAGGAGAAAAACAAAAAATTGTGGGAAAAGGACAAAATGCTGGTTACCAGCATTTTCTCCTTTCCCCACAATGTTTTAAAAATGTTTCTTTCACACAGATGTTAAAAGTCCAGATCGTGTGGTGAAGGGTTAATTAACCTTTTACCAGAAAAATCCTGTTTTTTGTTTAACCATCCCAAGGAAAATGGCTTTTGAAAACATTGAACGAAAAAGGTGAAAATCATTTTGCCTTGTTATAACATTATCATGTTATAACAGAAATATCTGTACACTATGGATAGCCTATTGTCTATGTATAGACTGATCTTGATCTACATTGGACGAAAAAACAACAATGGTTGAGAAAGGAACTTCAAAAATGAATCCTTTGCCAAACAATTCCAAGTATTAACCCTTTACCCCATAAGGCATTTCTATGGTATCTCTAAATGAGCCTAAATAACAGCAAGGATGAAGCCGTTTCTTTTGTGTGTTATGTCACCTTTTGATAGCATAGAAAACATTGTGACAAAAGGTGAAATTGCTCGTCACGAGCAATTTCACCTTTTGCAACAATGTTTTCCAAAAGCTCCTACAAGCAATGCCTAGAAATGAGTATCTATGGAGTAAAGGGTTAACAGGCCTAAGAAGAAAACCCCAGAAAACATTTTGGATTTTTTCTCCTTTTTCAAAATTTTTATCTCCCATTACAAAAGCAACCTTTTATTTTTGAGTTACATGTATATTTAAACATACATGTATTTATTTCATTCACATTGACTGAGAACTAAGTTTTTACAACAACTTAAACTAATCTCTCTCAATTATGCTTCCTGGGAGCTATACCATTACTGTACAAATGTGTGAAAGCAGTTGCAGATGACAAAATAAACCTAACTCAATAACTGAAATTTGTTTCCAGCAGGGTAGAAAACTTTGTGGGAAAAGGAGAAAATGCTGGTTACCAGCATTTTCTCCTTTTCCCACAGTGTTTTCAAAAGGCTTCTTTCTCATGGCCGTAAACACCAGGGATTGTTTGGTAAAGAGTTAAAAGCATATTTCCACTTCCATTGAAAATGAGTTAGGTCACAGTCTACCAACAAGAAACAGATGGTGAAGATCAAAGATCAGGCTGCACCTTTCGTGCAATCTGATCCGAATCTACACCATCCACAAGAGCTCATTAAATCTTCACTGGTAATTAATGAAAGAGATAATGCAGTCATACCTGCAGGGCACACATTTAAAATTACAAGTGTTAGCTTGAAGATAATGGCTGTTGGACTGTCTGTATCTGTAACTGTAATCTTTAACCCTTTACCCCACTAGTCATTTCTATGGTATCTCTAATTGACCCTAAATAACAGCAAGGATGAAGCATTTCTTATGTGTATATGACACCTTTTGTTAGCATAGAAAACATTGTGACAAAAGGTGAAATTGCTCGTCACGAGCAATTTCACCTTTTGCCACAATGTTTTCCAAAGGCTCCTACAAGCAATGCGTAGAAATGAGTATCTAAGGAGTAAAGGGTTAAGCCATCAACAACTTTTTTTGAATTCTAAATGGAACTAGCTTTTGACAGGATAGAAAACATTGTGGAAAAAAAATAGTGGTGACCAGCATTTTCTTGTCTTCCCATCATGTTTTTCAAAATGCTTTTCTTCATGACCATTATACCCTTAGGGTTTTTGATTTAATTTAGCTCTTTACCACACAACAAAATTTTAGCCCTGTTCAAATTCAAAGCATTTGCAGATGACAATTCCAGCGCAGCTCAAATGGTACACTTGTATATTGATATGGTAAAAAAGATTTGGGGGAAAAGGAGAAAATGCTGATTATCAGCATTTTCTCCTTTTCCCACAATGTTTTCAAAAGGATTATTTCCAAAGATCATCAAAAGTCATCATTGTGTGGTAAAGAGTTAAAAAATAAGAAATGTGATCAGTAAGAGCAAATTTAAGAACAATTAAGATAACTAATTTAGATAAATTAAACACAACCCCTAGATTTCACAGCTTTCAAATAACCCTGAGGGTCCACAGACTTGACAGTCAACTCTGGACTAGACACAAAATTCAAGGCTACTTTAATTTGAAAGTATTAGCCCTTTACCAAACGACAAAATTTTCAACTTGTCCAAATTCAAAGCATTTGCAGATGACAAAATAAATTTGACTTAAAAATTGAAACTTGACTTTTGAGGAGTAAAAAACATTGTGGGAAAAGGAGAAAATGCTGGTTACGAGCATTTTCTCCTTTTCCCACAATGTTTTCAGAGGTCTTCTTCCTTTAAGTCGTTACAACCAGGGATTGTTTGGTAAAGGGTTAAAGCAGTACACATATTTACTTAAAAACAAAAATAAAACATTGTAGGAAAAGGAAGAAAATTATGGTTTCCAGAATTTTCTTCTTTTCCTGCAATGTTTTCCAAAGACTTCTTTGAGAAGGTTGTTAAAAATCTGGATTGTGTGGTAAAGAGCAAAACCATTCAGGTGCAAAGTAATTGGTATACTGGCTATAGTAGAATGCAAACCGAAGTCTAAGAATTTTTTGTCAATTAAAAGGTAAATACTGCATGAAATGAACTTAAATTATTTTTCTATATCTAACATGATATACCACAAAGCATAGAAAGTTTGTTTATCCCATTTTTCTGTGTTTAAAAAAACATTTTGGCCAAAACGTCCTACTTTGCACTTTCAGCTGGCCAAAATGTCCGCAGCCAACATCTGTGGCCAAAACGTCAGTCCACCGTTGAGAAAAGACCTGGTCTTCTACTGTACAACACTATCCCGATTTAAAATGAGCATAAAGAAGGCAGTGGAAAACATTGCAGGAAAGAAGAAAATGCTGGTAACCAGCATTTTCTCCTTTTCTCTCAAAGTTTGCTTCTGTGTCAAAGAAATTGTTTCATTTGTATCAGTTTCAATACCGTTATCCATAGTCCAACCTGTCAATTTTAAAAAAGTTTATTGTTTGGTGGTTAAAAATTGGCAGTTACAAAACTGCTCTGTTTTTAGTGCCCATGAACATACAGCAGGAAAAGGAGAAAATACCAATTACCAGCATTTTCTCCTTTTTCCACAATGTTTCTATCCTATGTGAATGTACTTTGATTCCTTTTTATCCTTTCCATTTTGCTGTCTGCAGTTCAAGCTTTTAATCTGGGCAAGTCTAAAATTTTGTCGTTCAAAGGAAATTGACTAGAGCTGACTCAGACAGATGACTTCATAATTAATGCAAAACCCACAGATTACACTTTCAATTAAAATGCTGCTTCTTAATTAACTCTTCAATTTCCCTCTTTGAATTAAAACACTGAAAATAAATTCAGGTTACTATGGTTACAGGACATTTCATTGGTTGTCCTGATTTTGAAAAACTTTAGACAAAATGTTTCAACTGACAAAGCAGAGATCAATTACCATCAATGATGTTGATTCCTATATTATTTCCTGAAGGAATTATCAATATAATTAAAAAAAATTGTTCTATTGGTTTGTAATTCAGACACTATGAATGTTTCAGACAGTGTAGATCAAGATCAGACTGCACAAAACCTGCAATGTAAGTTGTACACTCTGTCTGATAGAGTGTGACTTAAATTCTTCTACATAGAGAAATTTCAAAACACAAATCATGAATCTTTTTGTTAATTTTTTCAATCCCAAAAACAAACTCGGCACTGCAATATGGGTGTTACTCCAAAAGCCATTCTATATGTTAACCCTTTCTAAAACAACAAATTTTGGACTCTTCCAAACTCAAAAAGTTTGCAGACGACAATTTTATATTTTGAAAAAATGGCAGAAAAGGGTAGAAAACACTGTGAGAAAAGGAGAAATTGCTCGTTACGAGCAATTTCTCCTTTTCCCACAGTGTTTTCAAAAGACTTTTAATGCAGACACATAAAAACCAGGGGCTTGTTTGGGAAAGGGTTAAATTTTCCCTATAACCTACCTTACAAACATTGTTATTTCTGCAACAAATCAAATTTTTGGGAATAATCCTCATTTTCAAAGAGCACAGTGAGTATCTGAGTCAATGTTCTAGCTGAATGTCAGAATCCCAATCAACATAACTTGGTGTGTAATCATGTCAGAAAATTGCATGTCCCATTACACTAAAATATAGTTGCCTAACCATGTTAACTCATTACCAAATGATAATATTTCAGGCTTATCCAAATCGAAAGCATTTGCAGAGAACAAAATAAAAGTAGCTGAAAATTTGAAATTTATTTTGTGAAGAGTAGGAAACATTGTGGGAGAAGGAGAACATGCTGGTTAACAGCATTTTCTCCTTTTCCAACAATGTTTTTAAAAGGGCTAAAGGCTTTTTTCTCAGGGTCGTTAAAAGTTGGGATTGTGTGGTAGGGAGTTAATGCTGTCAAAAACAATCGTAACTTTCTGTTGAAAACATTTTTGTTAAAGGAGAAAATACTAGTAACATTCTTGTCTCCTTTTCCCACAATGTTTTGTAATTTTATAAAGATCAGTCCCATTATCTGTGTTGTACTGAATATGTTGTCTACAACATGCTTTAAGTTTGGACAAGGCATAAGTTTTTGTTGTCTGGTAAAAGATTACTATATTGCTTTTTTTTTTCCAATTATAAAACTTTACATTGAGGTCTACAACTTTTAAAACATTGTGACAAATAAAGGATTTCTTATGATATGCAAGTTTTCCATTTATTACGATGTTCTTTGATCCCTATATATCTCTTATTTCATCACTTTCCTTCAGCATTATTTCTCGAGAATGAGGAAGAGGTATGTACAGATCTTTAGGAATTTAACTACCACTGCAAAAAGAATCATTGTATTTTACCATTAATTTTGGAGCTTTTAACCCTTTACTCCATAGATACTCATTTCTCCGCATTGCTTGTAGGAGCCTTTGGAAAACATCGTGGCAAAAGGTGAAATTGCTCGTCACGAGCAATTTCACCTTTTGTCACAATGTTTTCTATGCTATCAAAAGGTGTCATATACACATTAGAAATAGCTTCATCCTTGCTGTTATTTAGGGTCAATTAGAGATACTATAGAAATGCCTTATGGGGTAAAGGGTTAAGTCTATCTATGCATATACATAAATGAACTTTGTTACTACGACAAAATCAAATTTTACTTTCTAATAATTAAGTAAAATTAAACCTCTAACGTTTTCAAGGAAAAATAAAATAGTTTAACCCATTACCACACAATCCGTACTTTTGACGACCCTGAGAAAGAAGCCTTTAGAAAACAATGTGGGGGAGAAAGGAGAAAATGCTGGTCACCAGCATTTTCTCCTTTTCCCACAATATTTTCTACCCTTCACGAAACAAATTTCACATTTTTATTCACCTTTATTTTGTCGTCTGCAAATCCTTTCGATTTGGACAAGCCTAAAATATTGTCATTTGGTAATGAGATAAGAAGAAAAAAAATCATATTCATCATTGCATTCTCCTGCATTGACGTATCAATTAGCTAACATGAAAGTCTAAGAAAAATCATAGAAAAAATCCCCCAAGTCTTCTAATGAATTTTAAAATATCACCAATTATCACTTCAGATACACATATGATCACTAATCATCACAGTAAACGTTCACCAATCACTATTATGACTAACTCCAATCAAACATTTCATATAAATAAACAGATCAAGAAGTCAATTGCATCAAGGTCAAAATCAAAATACTTAAAAGAGCAAAATCAACCAACAAAAACTCTACTCTGTAATCTTTTCTTTTCCAAATTTTTGCAAGTTCTTTAAATAAATTCTAAATAGCATTAATCATTAACAGTTTTATACAGAAGAATACTGTTAGTTCAAACACATTTAATTGTTTGATCTATTTAACTGATATTTTCTATTATTACAGTTTAATTCAATTTAGTAGAAGCTGATTTTTCACACTTTTGCCACAATGAAATACAGCCTAGGGTCTACATTCTTTATAATAGCACCTTTTCTTTACAATAACTTGTTACCACTTGAATAAAACTGCTGCCTCAAAGCAGACCTATACTTAAGACATTGTGGCAAAAGGAGACATCGACTGTTAATAATCCAAAACAAACTTTGATTGAAACAGTAAGTTTGAGACTGAACGGAGACACATGCCCAGAAGTTGTCAAATATTTTCTATGTATGTGGGGTCATTATAACACCTACTGTTTACACCTTATTCTCATTTCTATGCATTGCTTGTTGGAGCCTTTGGAAAACATTGTGGCAAAAGGTGAAATTGCTCGTGACGAGCAATTTCACCTTTTGCCACAATGTTTTCAATGCTATCAAAAGGTGTCATATACACATAAGAAACAGCTTCATCCTTGCTGTTATTTAAGGTAAATTAGAGATACTATAGAAATGCCTTATGGGGTAATGGGTTAACAGGGCTCAGCCCCTAAGTCCCCTTAACTCTTTACCACACGAGAAAATTTTAGACTGGTCCAAATTGAAAGGATTTGCAGACAACAAAATAAAGGTGACTCAAAAGTAGATATTTGTTCTGGGAAGGGTAGAAAACACTGTGGGAAAAGGAGAAAATGCTGGTTACCAGCATTTTCTCCTTTTCCCATAGTGTTTTCAAAAGGCTTCTTTCTTAGGGGCGTCAAAAGTAGGGATTGTGTGGTCATGGGTTAAGCAAGAGTATTCTTGCCTAATTCAATATGCAAGCTTGTTAATAAATTTTTCAGGGCACTGATGTTGTTTTTGTTGTAAGAGTAAAATTTTCTATTCCAAGATATAAATAATGACTATCCACCAATGTATAACATAATTTGAGCAGCACAACTTTGTAGTGTTTTGCAGTTATTTAACCCTTTATCCCATAAGGCATTTCTATGGTGTCTCTAATTGACCCTTTATAACAGCAAGGATAAAACCATTTCTTATGTGTATACAACACCTTTTGATAGCAAAGAAAACGTTGTGACAAAAGGTGAAATTGCTCGTCACGAGCAATTTCACCTTTTGCCACAATGTTTTCCAAAGGCTCCTACAAGCAATGCGTAGAAATGAGTATCTATGGAGTAAAGGGTTAACTTTTTTAATGACTGATATCAATAAATTGCATTACCTCAATTAAAGGCTAACATTTCCTCCACAATTACAGGAGATGGTTTAGTCATAATCTACAATGTAGCAGTGAACATTGTGCTGATCAGAAATCAGACTGCATGTTCTGTGCAGTCTCATCTTGATCTATACTATCCACAAAAACTGATGATATTGTCTGTGGTATGGAAAGACTTAACCCATTACCACTCAATCCCTACTTTTGACGCCCCTGAGAAAGAAGCCTTTAGAAAATATTGTTGGAAAAGGAGAAAATGCTGCTAACCAGCATTTTCTCCTTTTCCCACAATGTTTTCTACCCTTCACAAAACAAATTTCAAATTTTCAGTCACTTTTATTTTGTCTGCAAATGCTTTCAATTTGGACCAGTCTAAAATATTGTTGTTTGGTAATGAGTTAAACTTTGTTGGAAATAGGGCAACTTTTACCGCTTTTCCTGGGCCACATTTTAGCCTGGTACACCATGTTTTCTACCATATCATAGACAAATTTCATCACCCTATGAAATTGTCGTCTGCAAATGCCTTGTTTTCTGATAGGTTTAATATTTTGGCATGTGGTAATGGGTTAAGTGTATGTAAATTTCTATGGAGATTGCAATCTGTTGTTGTACAGTTGGTCAACATGTTAGTTATTTTTTCATTTCACCAGCCCGTACAGCTCAGTAGGTAGAGCGTAGGGCTCGTGAACACAATTTGTCAGGTCACTACAGGTTGCGGGTTCGAATCCACGGCTGGCCCACTAAAATTACTAACAGTCTTTCAGATGAAACATTAAACCGAGGTCCTGTGTGATGGTGCTATACGCCGAGCACGTTAAAGAACCAGGCGAAGCTCTCAGTAGTTTGCACTGTATCCTTGCACCATCCACCGTAACAACTAACCGTCTTCTATGGGCATCACTCAGATGGGCAACTGGTAGTGACGATAAATAAACGGAAATCACTAACCAACCAACTTTTTCGTTGCCAACAGAAAAATGAAAACTAAAAATAGATTAAACATTGCCAGGTCACTCTATCTTTTGTTTCCTTTTCTTTACTAACAAGAAATTCATTTTTCCACCAGTGACTATCCGGTACCCCTATAGCCATACAATAACAGATTGTCATCTTAGCAATTATCTCCATACTTATAAATGATCCGATTCAAAATTTTAATACAACTGACCACCATGTTGTTCACTCTTGGCACTTACAGGGCCTTTAACTCTTTACCAAACTACATAATTTTGGACGAGTCTAATTTGAAAGCACTTTCAGATGACAAAAAAAAATGTGAATCAAAAATTGAAATTTTATTTGGAAAGGGCAGCCAACCCTTTCCCAAACGACAAACTTTTGGACAAGACCAAATTGAAGGCATTTGCAGACGACAATTCAACTCTTGCTGAAAAGATGATTTGTCTATGATAGAGTAGAAAACATTGTGGAAAAAGGACAAAATGCTGGTTACCAGCATTTTCTCCTTTTCCCACAATGTTTTCAAAAGGCTACTATTCCAGATCCGTAAAAACCAGGGAAAGGGTTAACATGCAACAGCAAGAAGAAACAAAATAATACCAAGTGCACACTAGTGACTACTGAAACAATCTGTCCACTAAAAGACCCTATATTCTTTCATAAGTAGAGGTGAAATTGCGGACTTTCAGAAATCTTGTGGTCAACATCAAACTTTTTTGACCTGACAGACAATAACAACACCAACAAGAGACTACAATATAACAACAACCACAGACTCGTAATACCGGTACCTTGTCCACAAAAAGGTCACACTTCCTCCCATGAGCAGCTGTGGTATTGCTGACCTTCAGAAACCTCATTGCCAAGGTCAAGGTTAAGGTCATAAAGTCCAGGATTATTTAATTTTATTGTCCTAATTCAGTCTCTATAATTATGATTTCTGTCTCATTTAACAGTTTACTTTATCTGTCTCATTTAACAGTTTACTACACAATGCCTGGAAAAGAGGCCTTTTGAAAACATAGAAGGAAAAGGAGAAAATGCTGGTCACAAGCATTTTTCCTTTGCCTGCAACCCTAGTAATCTCAAGTCTCACTATTCAACCTAATCTTTTAACACAAGTGCTTTAAATGTTGACAAACATTCTAAGTTTCATGGGCATCTGACAGAAATGTAGCCTCTAGGGCAATTTTTTTTAAGATTCGACCTAGTTTTTCGCCAAACATGACCCATATTCAAGCTTATCGAAGATATCACCAAGACAACATTCTCACCAAGTTTCATGAGCATTTAACTGAAAATGTGGCCTCTAGTATATACACATAGTAAAAGTTGGCCATGAATGACAAATACAGCAAGACTGCGACACAAGCTCAACAAATGACCTTTCTGTTACCGCGAGTTTTGCACGCCCCCCTTAGTACGCGCTATATTGGTTGTGAAGCCTTACAAGCTAACTAGAATTTATGTCACACTTTTTTGCTTACATGACGCAGACTTTTTTGTATACATGACGCCCAATGCTGTGTTTTTATTGGCCGATAAGACGTTGGTAGACCTGTCAATCAAAATCGGCAGAAAGGTCAATTATTGAGCATTCGCCAGATTATGGAAAAATTCTTGAAAGGAAGAGCAATGCTCTCTCATCCAAATTTACCACATTTCCCTTGAAAAAGTATTATATACAAGCAACAGTATATATGCAAGAATTGCAGTACAATATAATGTATTGATTCTCTCCATTTCTATAACATTTGATAGGGGAGAAACTTGAAAACTGTCCAAGACAAAAAAACTGCCCAGACTGCAACGGTTACTGTGTCATAGAAAATCCATAGTGCAAGATAGAAGATTAAAATATCCTTAGTTTTGACTGGTTCTTTAACCCTTTCCCAAACAATCCCTGGTTTTTACGGGTCAGGAATATAAACCTTTTGAAAACATTGTGGGAAAAGGAGAAAATGCTGGTAACCAGCATTTTCTCCTTTTCCCACAATGTTTTTTACCCTATCATATAGAAAAATCATCATTTTAGCAACTGTTAACTTGTCACCTGCAAAATGCTTTCAATTTGGTCTGGTCCAGAATTAGCCGTTTGGGAAAGGGTTAACCCCTATGCTTTCAACCCTATACCAAACAATCCCTGGTTTTTATAACCCAGAAGAATTTATAACCCAGAAGAAGAAACCTTCTGAAAACATTGTTAATCAGCATTTTCTCCTTTTCCCACAACATTTTCTAATCATCTGAAGTCAAGTTCCAATTTTTGAGTCACATTTATTTATTTTATCGTCTGCAAATGCTTTCAATTTGGATAAGTCTAAAATTTTGTCGTTTTGTAAAGACTTAAGCCTGACATAGGGATCCTGCATCTGTACTGTCCCCCCCCCCCCCCCCCCCCAAAAAAAAAAACCAAAAAAAAATTGAAATAGAAACATTAATATTTTTACTTGATATTTCATAATTTCGCCTATTTTGCAGGACAAGGGTTAACATGATTGCTATAAAGTAACATCCAAAAGGTTCTTTAGTTTTACAATTTGGTCAGCTGTATTAACTCCTTACCAAAAGACAAAATTTAAGACTATTCCAACTTAAAAGCACATGAAGACGACTTACATAAATGCAACTCAAAAACTGAAATTTCTTTCCAGCAGGGCAGAAAACATTGTGGGAAAAGGAGAAAATTCTGGTTACCAGCATTTTCTCCTTTTCCCTCAATGTTTTCAAAAGCCTTCTATCTCAGGGTCATAATAGCCAGGGATTGTTTGGTAAAGGGATAACACAAAGTGTATCTTGCTCTATTTCCTGTGGCTTAACCCTTTCCCAAACAATCCCTGGTTTTTACGGGTCTGGAAAAGTAGCCTTTTGAAAACATTGTGGGAAAAGGAGAAAATGCTGGTCACCAGCATTTTCTCCTTTTCCCACAATGTTTTCTACCCTATCATAAACAGAAATCATCTTTTCAGCAAGAGTTGAATTGTCGTCTGCAAATGCTTTCAATTTGGTCTAGTCCAAAAGTTTGTCGTTTGGGAGAGGGTTAACTGACTGCAACCTTCCAGGACATTGCCAATATGGTCAACCAGGGACAGAGCTCTAGATTAGAGGGAGTGATGGTATTCTAAATTCAGTATTTCTCCTCGCAACCCTACGTTGTGGGTACTCATTAGAATCGTCTCGATGAGACGATTCTTATGAGTACCCACAATGTAGGGTTTCAAGGAGAATAATTAATATTTTCCATTTTGAAATCCTATTATCACTCCCTTTATCTAAAGCACTGCAGGGGCAATGATAAAGAAATGAAAATCAATTAACGGATCAATCAATTTTTAGAATTATATTTCCCTCATTACATAAACACTTATTATTTTTCCTTGTTACATTTATTTCATTACATCAAGGCCACTCTTTATAAGCTTTTGGTAAACAAGCAGAAGAGGAAGGCTTATGAAAACACTGGGAAAAGTTGATAACCAGCATTTTCTCCTTTTCCAACAATTTTTTAACCCTTTACCACACAATCCTTACTTTTGACGACCCTGAGAAAGAAGCCTTTAGAAAACATTATGGGAAAAGGAGAAAATGCTGGTAACCAGCATTTATCTCCTTTTCCCACAATGTTTTCTACTCTTCACAGAATGAATTTCAAATTTTCAGTCACTTTTATTTTATCTGTAAATGCTTTCGATTTGGACAAACCTAATATATATTCATTTGGAAATGAGTTAAAGTTTTTCTAACTGGCTAATTAATTCATTTCAGCCATATCTATCATCCGCACAGGCTTTCGATTTAGACATGTCTAGAATTTTGTCATTTGGCATAAAATAGCAAAAGCTTCAATAATTTCTATTTCAGTTCCAAACTCCACAATAAAATCACATCTCATCACAAGACACTGAATCCAAATCAATCAGAAGCTTCCTTGAAAATGACTTTGATCTGTGTCACTCAACTGATTTGCGTTTTTTTCTCCCTCCATGAAAATGAATTCGAACACATTAATCTGTCTAGCAAACTTCCAGGAAATGTTCTATTGAAACCAATATCATTTTTCCTCCTCTTCTACCCCTCACAGAAAAGCAACGAGGGCATTTTTTTTCACTCATTACCACACAACAAATTTTCATGTTTGTCCAAATCAAAAGCATTTGCAGACGAAAAAATAAAAGAAACCGAAAATTTGAAATTTGTTTTGTGAAGGGGGGAAAAAAAATTGTAGATACCAGCATTTTCTCCTTTTCATGTTTTTTAACTCAATACCAAACAACAAAATTTTAGGCTTGTCCAAATCAAAAGCATTAATTTTGCAGAAGACAAAATAAAAGTGACTTAAAATTTGAAATCTGTTTTGTGAAGAGTAGAAAACATTGTGGGATAAGGAGAAAATGCTGATTACCAGCATTTTCTCCTTTCCCACAATGTTTTCTGAAGGCTTCTTTCTCTGGGTTGTCAAAAGTAGGGATTGTGTGGTAATGGGTTAAAGGCTTCTTTCTCAGGGTCGTCAAAAGTCGGGATTGTGTGGTGATGATGAGTTAAATGACGACACATCACATGTGGGTGCTAAAGCTCTGCTACTTTTTCAATTTAAAAATCCAAATCTAGACCAAAAAGGGGCATTACTGTATCAAAAATATAATTAACTAACTCCCCTTGCTTCATGGGCTTCTCCTTTGCTAGTTAGTGACTACCTCAAGTTTGAAGAAAACACCTTCAGCAGAGTGACTACCTCAAGTTTGAAGAAAACACCTTCAGCAGAGTGACTACCTCAAGTTTGAAGAAAACACCTTCAGTAGAGTGCCTACCTTAAGTTTGAAGAAAATACCTTCAGTAGAGTGACTACCTCAAGTTTGAAGAAAATACCTTCAGTAGAGTGCCTACCTTAAGTTTGAAGAAAACACCTTCAGTAGAGTGAGTACCTCAAGTTTGAAGAAAATACCTTAAGCAGAGTGACGTAACCTCAAGTTTGAAGAAAATACCTTAAGCAGAGTGACGTAACCTCAAGTTTGAAGAAAATACCTTAAGCAGAGTGACGTAACCTCAAGTTTGAAGAAAATACCTTAAGCAGAGCTCCAGATAGAGGGAGTGATTTTGATTTCAAGATTGAAAATGTTACTTATTCTCTGCTAAACGCTATGCTATGGGTACTCATTAGAATCTTCTAATCGAGACGGTTCTAATGAGTACCCACAACATTGGGTTTGGAACAGAAATAATAGATTTAGAATACTATCACTCCCTTTTATCTGGAGCTCTGCCTTCAGTAATTGCACAGATACGAAAGTAGAGCAATGCATGTTGGTACCAAGCCCAGTGCTGCAGTTGCCTTTCAGTGAAACTTCCAAGTCTAAAAAGGTGCATAACTGTGTCACAAATACTTGGATGGTTGTCTGCCTTTCTTGTATGGGTTCCCCTTTTGCTATATCTTGTCCGAGTTAAAGTAAATATCGTATGTTCAACAGACATTTTACAAAAGTTTTTGCACAATGCTAACACAGATGATGACAACGCAGACGACAAAAATGCCAACAGGGCAGGAGCTACAATAGTATTTTTTCTTTGAAGACAGCCAAGCTAAAACCATTGAACCAAAACAACAACAGTACCGACAACATATTGATGCCAGAGCCATCACAATACTGTTGGTTTCTTTAGAACACAGCCAATCTAAAAATTTTAAAGATTGTTTAAATTGTTTAATGTTGTTTTCAACATTAGTTCACTTGTTAACATACTGACCACTGCACACATGCTTTCCTGGAGCCATTTTGCACTGGTACTTCAAACAAAACTTTTTTTCATTTCATTCGCTGCTTTCCAACATGAGGAACACCAAATAATACTCATCTGTGCAAGAAAAATTAATTCTGTTACAAAGACTTATCATCAAACCAAAAGTATTTGGTTGTGCTGGGAATCACTAACCCTTTACCACACAATCCCTACTTCGATGCTCCTGGAAAGGAAGCCTTTTGAAAACATTGTGGGAAGAGGAGAAAATGCTGGTAACCAGCATTTTCTCCTTTTCCCCACAATGTTTTCTACCCTTCTCAAAACCAAATTTCAATTCATGAGTCACATTTATTTTGTCATCTGCAGGACTTGTGCTTTTAATTTGGACAAGTCTACAATTTTGTCGTTTGGTAAAAGGGTTAATCATATGGTATCTCTAATTGACCCTAAATAACAGCAAAGATGAAGCATTTTCTTATGAGTGTAGGACACCTTTTGATAGCATAGAAAACATTGTGACAAAAGGTGAAATTGCTCGTTGCGAGCAATTTCACCTTTTGGCACAATGTTTTCCAAAGGCTCCCACAAGCAATGCATAGAAATGATTATCTATGGAGTAAAGGGTTACTCAGCAACCCCTGCGTCTTGCTCGTGATGAGCAATTTCACCTTTTGGCACAATGTTTTCCAAAGGCTCCCACAAGCAATGCGTAGAAATAATTATCTATGAAGTAAAGGGTTAAGACAGCAACCCCTGTGTCTTGCAAACTCAGCTGCTGGGTTTGGCAATAAAGGTCGATAAGATTTTATGAAATATACATAATAATTGTATCTGACAAGGGTAAAAAATTACTCATTCCTATATCTGATTTCAGTATTTTAGCAGATATTACAGTATAAAATGACAGAAGATTATTAGAGCATTAAAACAGACAAACATACCCATTCTTTCATGGATTCACTGTAAAGCCAATACAAGACAATAATCCTTTAACCCATTACCACACAATCCCTACTTTTGACGACCCTGAGAAAGAAGCCTTTAGAAATCATTGTGGGAAAACGGGAAAATGCTGGTAACCAGCATTTTCTCCTTTTCCCACAGTGTTTTCTACCCTTCACAAAACAAATTTCAAATTTTCAGTCAATTTCATTTTGTCGTCTGCAAATTCTTTCGATTTGGACAAGCGTAAAATTTTGTAGTTTAATGAGTTAACAACTCAGAGGAATCAGAATTTTATAAAAACATTGTCTGAAAAGGAGAAAATGCTGGTACCAGCATTTTCACCTTTTCCCACAATGTTTTCTAGTCTTACAACTCTTTACTATGTTAACAAAATTTCTGACTAATAATCAGAAGCAAGGAATTCACAGCAAACAAAATTTGGTTAAAACATTAAGATTTATTTCCAACAATTTAGGAAACATTATGGGAAAAGCAGGAAACTCTGTTTACCTCATTTTCTCCTTATGTCATGTTTTCAAATGCCTTTAAGCGTTTATTTAGTGTCACCACCGGATTCCCATATGGGAAATGCCCCATGCAGGCTGTTAGTAATGTTACAGGGAATGGTGCAGATACAGGAAGAAACCCATCCTAAGTTTCGCTTGGTTCTTCAACACGCTTGGTGTATAGCACTATCACACGGGACCTTGGTTAACATCTCATCCAAAAGACTAATAGTTTTAGACGGCCAGCCATGGGTATCGAACCCACACCCTTATGACCATGAGTCCTATGCTCTACCAGCTGAGCTATGCAACTTGCTAGTATCTGTATGCCTGCATGTTTTATATGCCAAAAGGAAGTCTGAATATTCATCAGGTGCATATACATAAAATTACAATTTACTTAGTCATGAACTAGCCTAATTAAACCCTTTGACACACAAGCCTTGGAAGAAGGCTTTTGAAAATGCTGTAGGAAAAGGAGAAAATGCTGGAAACCAGCATTTTCTCCTTTTCCTATGACATTTTCTATCCTAAAAAATATGAATTCCATTGTTTGCACCACACTGAAATTCTGTTGCTTGCTTATACTTGCCATGTGGAACTGCCACAATTTTTTTCGGTCCTTGGTAAAAAAGTAAATAAAACTTTAGACTAGTCCAACTTACAGTAACTTTTTCCCACACAATCTCAACTTTTAACGACCCTGGATTCGAGGGGTTTTGAAAACATTGTTGGAAAAGGAGAAAATGCTGGTAACCAGCATTTTCTCCTTTTCCAGGGTTTTCCCTCGGCCACAAAAATAGGGGGTCATTGTGACCCCCTAGTCAAAAATAATGGGGGTCATTTTGGAATTTGTGGGGGTCACAACAAAATGTAATTCGCTAAATCGCTTAAACAAAAGCTAGTATTTGTGAAAGTACAGCATGTGTTTTTTATGTGTAGCCTCTCTGTATGGTTAAGGGTTATTTTGTTTTTATCACAGGAATTGACCATTTCGTTGGCGAAGAAAGCTTGTTGTCGGCTAAAATGGGAAGTCTGTTATTTTTCTTGATAAAGATTATCCGTTTCGGCCGAAAATAAACTATTTTCAACAATTAGATAAATGACCGATTCTTGTGTTTTGACACACGGGTCGCGTTCATATCGCTGTTTTCAACGAATAACAAAGTGAATCTCTAGCTAATTTAAGTATACAGTAAATCCTCGAGACCTTGAAATGTTGTTCTGGGTGCTCTTACCACCTGCCGTATCGTCTGATCTTTGTTTAAGGGCTCTTCTTCCTTGCAGACAGCAAGAATGACGTCGATTTTGACAGGAGCCATATTGTTTTCATTCGAGATCGACTGGTTCAGTTTAGACCCGTTTAAAGACCGACGGTATTTTAGTAAAATCGATACACAGTCCAGTGTTTCGTCCCATTTTCCCATCGTACTCCAGATTTTTCATCTGCTCACGATGTTAACAGTGTCAGAAGTATATACGATCGTTATTACCTCTTGTTGTATTTGTGCGTCCACCATGACGCATTACTGAAAAAAATGCGGGTCATTTTCCTTAAAAGTGCGTCAAAACGCACAAAATCGTGCGTCAAGGAAAACCCTGCCTTTTCCAACAATGTTTTCTACTCTGTCACATACAAATTTCATCATTTAAGTCGCATTCAATTCAATGTCTGCAAAACCTTTCAATTTGGACATTAAGTCTTAAATTTTGTCGTTTAGTAAAGAATTGAAAAGTACATATACAAGTATTTGCAAGCCACAAATAAAATGGTATTCAAATGATGCTGAAATGTTAAAATGATCTTGAAATGCTCAAATGATTATGAGAAAGGAGAAAATGCTGCTTATCAGCACTTTCTCCTTTTTTTCGGCATTCTCCGTGTTGTTCACTAACAAGCTGGTTTGTGTGTTATATCTTCACCAGATGGCAAAATTTTAGACTAATCCAAGTTCCAAGCAGATGACAAATAAAGTGTCTAAAATAATTAAGATTGCCTTTAAAGGGCAGACCAAACATTTTTCTCTTTTCCAGAAAGAATTTTAAATGCGTACTCTGTCAGGGTCATTAACCCATTACCACACAATCCCTACTTTTGATGCCCCTGAGATAGAAGCTTTTGCTTTTAAAAAACATTGTGGGAAAAGGAGAAAATGCTGGTAACCAGCATTTTCTCCTTTTCCCACAATGTTTTCTACCCTTCACAAAACAAATTTCAAATTTTCTGTCACTTTTATTTTGTCGTCTGCAAATGCTTTCGATTTGGACAAGCCTAAAATATTGTCTTTTGGTAAAGAGTCAAGATTGTGTGGTAAAGGGTTTAAACTTTGGACAGGAGGTAAAAAGGCAAACAAAGTCCAGCCACTGGCACTTGAGATAAGGTGACAGTTATCTACAGTCATCCTGATTTTATGAACTCTGTATAACACACCCCTGTAGATAACTGCCTACATTTTTCTTTTTCTGTTTTTCCTTTGATAACCCTTTACTGCAAAATGCCGGTGGTATTGTAGTAATACACACTAGAAAGTTTCAATGAAGAAAATGGCTTTAACCAATACATCGGAGGAGAAAATCAGGCCTGTTTTAGGTCCAGATTTCACTAAACCGCTAATCATAGCTTAAAGATTTGCACCAGGTAGCGTTTTATTGAGTAAACATTTATTTTAGTTTGAAATTCAAAGTAACAGCTGTCGCGTAGAAAAGTAGTCCGGTGCTGTGCCCAGGATGCCCAAATTAGATAGATGTGTATTTGTAGAATGCCATCTAGGAGATAATGGCAATGCTCAAGGTTCAATCATTGTATTCACATAATTGGCTAATAGACTGATCCAGAATTTTGTCCAAATTTTTTTCCTATAGTAAAGAGATAAACAGAAGTTGAGAGATAAAGTGACCCTAGGCTAAAGACAACAGTTTTACTATATTACTGCAAGATGTGACTTTATGGCTTAGGAAAATGATAATGCTAAAACAACATAAAACATTAATGATGTTTTGTAAGATGCAACAGATTAGCATGCATCTGTTTTCAGCTGTTCTTTGGTTTTATTTGGAAGTAAAGTTGGCTTTATTTTCCCCAAACAAAACAATATTGTTGCTGTTTTTCTCTTTTGCCACAAACACTGAACTCTTTACCACACAATGTTAAGATTTTTACCAACCCAGAGAAAGAAGACTTTTGAAAACACTGTGGGAAAAGGAGAAAATGCTGGTAACCAGCATTTTCTCCTTTTCCCACAATGCTTTCTAACCATACCAAAAATCAAATTTGCGTCTATGGACAGACGGACAGACAGACAGACAGACAGACAGCCATGGCGATTCCAGTATACCCCCCTCCACTACATTGTGGGGGGGGGGGGGGGGGGGGTATAATCAAGGGTGAAGGAAAGGGAAAATCTGGGATAAAAACACCCTTGGGAGATGTGGTATAATCTGTCACATATCAGGTATGCATACCTTTGCAATCATTAAAATTGTTCAAATTAATATTTCATATCTAAGCCCTCAACTTTGTTTATTATCATTCAAATAAACCCATCACAATGACAATTTAACCCATAACCACACAATCCCTACTTCTGATGCCCCTGAGAAAGAAGCCTTCAGAAAACATTGTTGGAAAAGGAGAAAATGCTGGTAACCAGCATTTTCTCCTTTTCCCACAATGTTTTCTACTCTTTCCAAATCAAGTTTCAATTTTTGATTCACATTTATTTTGTTGTCTGCAAGTCCTTTCAATTTGGACTGGTCAAAAATATTGTCATTTGGTAAAGAGTTAACTCTATCTATATCATAGATGACACCAGAAGCTTCTGTGGACAGTGCAGATCAAGATCAGACTGCACAGAACATGCAGTCTGATCTCTGATCTACAATGTCCACTTCTGTATTCTAGATTATGATTGAAGTATTTCTTCATCTTGTATCAGAGCCGTTTTGTAGCACTAAAATTAAAATTACATGTATTTAACCCATTACCACACAAGAAAAATTTAGACTGGTCCAAATTGAAAGCATTTGCAGACGACAAAATAAAGGTGACTGAAAAATTGAAATTTGTTCTGGGAAGGGTAGAAAACACTGTGGGAAAAGGAGAAAATGCTGGTTACCAGCATTTTCTCCTTTTCCAACAGTGTTTTCAAAAGGCTTCTTTCTCAGGGGCGTCAAAAGTAAGGATTGTGTGGTAATGGGTTAATACTGAAAGACTTGACTGAATCCATGCTTTCCTGGAGTCTCTTTTACCAGTACGCTGTGCATTTTTTTCCAAACCACTGGCTCCTTTCCCACAAGAAAATCATTGAAACAATGGTCAGCAGTGGGAGAGGAATAGATCCTGACTCAATGACCATCATCAATCCACGTAAAGACGTTGGCCAAGCCAGGGACTGAAGCCATAACCACCTGTTCTCAAGTCCTGTACGCTACCTACTGAGCTGCTACCAGGACTAGTACAGATATTAGTCGCAATAATGAGATGCCCTGGTGATCTTTTTCATATTTGGACATTTACTGTACACCGTACCGTCTCAAGTCCATTGTAAATCTTCCGGTAGCAAATATAGAGTGCTATTATACTGACTTTCGGTTTCGTCGGTTTTATCTGTATTGCAGTGAAATGCAATTAAATTAGTACTAATCATGACCAAAAACAAATTGTTAAACCATTCATTACATAAAAAGCTTGTAGAAATCGTTTACAACATGTTTATCTCCGAAAAATCACGTACGAAATTTATCGTGCATGGCGGCCATTTTGAATGTTTTCGGGAACGTAAACAGCTGGAATCACTGATGAAATGCACGGTATTTTCTCACGATCAGTGTTTGAATTGAAAATATTTGTATTTTAAATGAAAGAATATTGAATACGCAAGCCACGGGTATGTTTAAATCCTAGTTTTGTGCTCTATTTGGGAAATTATAAGAGTTCAAAGTTGCGCACAAAATCTGTGCGGAACTTTCAACTGATTTTGTCCAGATTGTCTCTGTACCCAGAGGCAACCAGTCGAAAAGTAACATTGCCTTTGGGGACAGTTATCTGTACTAGTACAGATTTCTGTCCCCAAAGGAGATGTTACTTTTCGTCCGGTCGCCTCTGGGTACAGAGACAATCAAGACAATCATGGTGCACAGTAAATGCCCGAATATGAAAAGATCAACGTAGCGTCTCAGTATTGAGACTGCTACCAGGACTCCGTTGTGAAAAAGTTAAAAGGTCATGCTTGAATCTCTTCCAAAATGACAAAATTTTATACATTTTGAAAATATTTGCAGACCACAAGGTAAATATAACTCAGATGGTGAGATTTGTTTGTGAAAATGTAGAAAACATTGTGAGGAAAGGAGAAAATACTGATTACCAGTATTTTCTCTTATCAGTATTTTCTCCTTCTGCCCCAATATTTTGAAAAAGCCTTGACTTCCTTCAGTTGCATAAATACATCATTCAGTAACTAATCTATATCATGTTATTAATTATAATCTTCCTTTCAGTTTTACTCACCCTAAAATTCCAATAAGCGAATGTTTTTTCTGGTTCCAACCTTGAGGTCAAAATATTCTTCCCGTACAAGTCATTAAGACTTCTAGAGTGATGACGATTTTTGTAGAACTGCGCTCGATGATCTCGATAATTTCCTGATCGAGCCATGGTTAATTTCTCAGTACTCACTTTTTCCGATCTAACTTGAATTTGAAAATCACAACTACTGCAGTGTTACTATAAAACCAGTAATGTTACATTACGCACAATTCTCAAGTCATGTTAACTCCTTTTCTCCTTTTCAGACATTATTTTAACACATCACCATCATTTTTTGTGCCTTTTCCAAGACTCTATCAACACATTTTCACCGCCTGAAATGAATTTCAATCTTTACCAAAAGACAAGATTTTTTTACCTATACAATTTAAAATTAACTCTTTACCAAACAACAAAATTGTAGACTTACCCAAATTGACAGCACTTGCAGGCAACAAAATAAATGCAACTCAAAATTGTAATTTGTTTCCAGCAGGTTAGAAAACAATGTGGGAAAAGGAGAAAATGCTGGTAACCAGCATTTTCTCCTTTTCCCACAATGTTTTCTACCCTTCCCTACCCAAATTTTAACTTTGGAGTCAAATTAATTTTGTCACAATGTTTTCAAAAGGCTTCTTTTCCCGGGTTGTGAAAACCAGGGATAGTTTGGGAAAGGGTTAAGTATAGCGCATTCTATTACTAGAAAACATTTTGGGAAAAGGAGAGAGAGCTGGTAACTAGCATTTTCCTCATTATCACATGATGTGCTTTCTGCCTTTCAAAAGTCAATCTTAATTTTAAGCCACATATAACTCTTTACCAAACACCAAAATTTCAGATTTATCCAAAATCCAAATTTAAAGCATAATTGCAGACGATAAATGGCTCAAAATTTGAAACTTGATTTTAGAAGAGTAGAAAACATTGTGGGAAAAGGAGAAAATGCTGGTCAATGTTCGAATTGCTCTGTTAGTGATCAAAGATCAAACTGCACCTTTCGTGCAGTCAGATCTTGATCCAAATTGGCCACAAAGGTGGCGTTAGTTGTGATCAGCCCTTTCAAATTTAATAACTATACACTAATCTGAAATAAAGTCGCACACAATATAGACCCACTATTATCAAAATGAAGGAAAAGGTTTACCACAAAAAAAACCTGAGAGATCACAAAACAAAACACATTTCCCACAATCCTTTTTTATGTGCCTACAAAATCAAAGTAACTGAAGTAACATACAAATGACAGATAACCCAGCCCCAAGTACAAACTCCCTTGACAGCCAAGTACATCAAGATGACACCCTCCCCTGACTTAGGTATGTAATTCTCGAATAACTTAAAATATTTTACATGACAACAACACTTAAAACATGTCAAGTTGCCATAGCAGCTAGTGCAGTCAAGTTGAGGCTGCAATGGCTTCAAAATATATGTACTCTGATATTTTTTTACCACATTTTTTTTTGTACAGTGGTTAATAACCATTTTGACATAACTTCAGTCATAAGATGGTAGCCTAAGCACCTCTCCGAGCATTCCTGGAGTTCCTTTAGAAAGTGATCCATTCGTCTATCTCTTAACTAGAGCTGTAACGATACACTCGAATATTCGGTGCACCGAATATTTTTTTCCCGGCGAATACGTATCGTATTCGTCTGTCCGAGAACCGAATATTGGCGAATACAACATTCATAAATAATCCGGAATGCTTACAGCTCGATCAAATTCAACAAAGTTTTGCCTGAAGAACAAATCTCGGCAATTTTATGTAGATGTAAACAATGATTAAAAGAGAAACAACTCCGAGAGGTTTGTATGACGCTTTATGGCACAATATGTCGTAAACTACACGAAATGGAATTGAAAACAATTGAAAATGGGTTTTTTATTCTAAATATTAATTATAAGAATTTAAGAAATAAAAGTTTTTATCTATTTATCGTCATTGTGTACAGGTTTAACATTTAATACAGCGACATGCTGTAAAGGAGTCGCTCGTATTTCCCGCAAAATGTCAGACGAGCTTGTTAGTCCACCGGCAAAATTCAAGTTCCCCGTGTGGAAATATTTTGGGTTTCCACGAACAAAGGAGTGGGACAAGGTCATAAAAATAGAAATCTCGACAGTGTACAGACTGTGCAATCATGGCATAAAGTATATAAAGTATATCAAGATAAATATCAATCAATTTTAATAGGTCAAACTGACCAAATATGAAGTAGGCCCCTAGTCAAAACGGCCTCGGTCTGTTAACTGTACATGACAAGAAGTCAAATCAGCACCGTCCTTAAATGAAAATTATAACCTGTCAAGTCCAGAAATGGGCAATTTGGCCCTTTTATAGTATAATTTTTCAAATATATGTACTTATAAAGATATTTCTTTGATATTTATTTATATTTTTTCTAAGACTAATTTGGAGGCCAGCTTGTATGAAGATGACAAATGATTGGTATATCAATGTTTAGGATTACAGATTTAAATGCTTAAGAGTGTGCATGAAGTATGTGTGAGATGTTTCCTACACATTTAAACAAATTCATAGTATCAAGCTGTAGAGTTGATTAACCCATTACCCAATGACAAAATTTTAGACTTGTCCAAATTAAAAGCATTTGCACAAGACAAAATGAATGTTGCTAAATTGATGATTTATGTCTTTGATAGAGCAGAAAATGTTGTGGGCAAAGAAAAAAATGCTGGTTACCAGCAAATTCTCCTTTTCCCACAGTGTTTTCTACCCATTTGAAGAACTTTCTGCCATTTATATCAAATTTGAAATTGTCTTCTGCAAAATCTTTCAGTTTGGAAGTCTAAAATCTGTCATTTGGGAAAGGGTTAAATCAGTATTTAAGCCAGGTAAGGTTTTCTTCATTACTTTATTAATATTGATAAGACATTTTTTAAATCCAAAGTATTGAAAAAAAAAATCATTTTGTGCCTGGAAAAAATTTATATTCATGAATAAATATTCGTATTCGTGCCCCTGTATCGTGATGTGTATTCGTATTCGTGACCTCCTGTATCGTTACAGCCCTACTCTTAACTCTTCACCAAATGACAAAATTTTAGACTGGTCCAAATTCAAAGCATTTGCAGACGACAAAATGATTGTCATCTGCTGTTGGGGTCATAGTCCTAATGCCGGAAACAATGGTATTTAACTCTTTACCACACGAGAAAAATTAGACTGGTTCAAAATGAAAGCATTTTAAAAGACAAAATAAAAGTGAATGAAAATTTGAAATTTGTTTTGTGAAGGGTAGAAAACATTGCGGGAAAAGGAGAAAATGCTGGTTACCAGCATTTTCTCCTTTTCCCACAATGTTTTCTAAAAGCTTTTTTCTCAAGGGCGTCAAAAGTAGGGATCGTGTGGTAATGGGTTAAATCACTTTTTTTGAAAATAAAAGTTAATAATTATGTCTTTTTTTACAATTTTCCAAATTACAAGAGTTAACGCGATACCATAGTGGACTCCCGTCAGGGCACCTGTAGTCAACATGGTAGCTTGACCTAGATATTTTTGTCTGAAAAACATGACTTGAGCTTTGATAGCAGCATTTATCATAACTTTACATGCAACAGTTCATCGGAGTTTTGGAAAATAATACACCAGAATTCTCTCTATTGTTGTAAATTTTTGGCAAAATTAAGAACCGCAGTATCATAGAGGACCATCCAAAAACTAAATTACTAAATTTTCAAGCTGGTACTAAAAAGACGAAACTTTAATGTTTATGTTTTCAAACTTATATTTTGGACATCTTCTTATCAGCCAGGTGTAGATTCAAGCCAGACTGCTTGTTCTGTGCAGTATGATCTTGATCTATCCTGTCTGAAAAAGATCACCAAGTCATGTTTATCAGCCTACACTCGTTACCACACAACAAAATTCTAGACTAGTCGAAAATGAAACCATTCACAAGGGACAAATCAAAGATAGATCAACTGATGAATTTGTCCCTGATGTGGTAGAAAACATGGTGGGAAAAGGAGAAAATGCTGGTAACCAGCATTTTCTCCTTTTCCCACCATGTTTTCTAAAGGTTTTTTTTCTCAAGATCATCAAAAGTAGGGATTGTGTGGTAATGGGTTAACCCTTTACCACACAATCCCTACTTTTGATGCCCCTGAAAAAGAAGCCTTTAGAAAACATTGTGGGAAAAGGAGAAAATGCTGGTTACCAGCATTTTCTCCTTTTCCCACAATGTTTTCTACATTTTTATTACATCTTCCACAATTTTAGTAACATTAAATTTTTCATCTGCATAAAAATTATGCTTTGGATTTGGATGGGTCTAAAATTTTGTTGTGTGGTAATGGGTTAAGGACATGCCTGAAATTTTTGTTATCTGGTAAAGGGCAATATGAAGTAAGGGGTAAATCTAAAACAAATGGTACCATGCAAATTTTGATTAGATAAAGGTATTATCAATTAGTGAGTCTAATTTACATTAATTAAGATCACTGATTAAGAGAGATTAGGTTCATTTAATCCCCTACAATACTTAATTCATGGCTGTCACAGCACATCACGAGAAATTAGAACATACCGATTCATGCAGGGTACCAACCCTTAGAGAGCAAACAATTTGGCTGCATTTGCTATTTTCCATTTTATACAAACTTTTGTAATATCACAGCAGCTAGTGCACCTATCCATACTTCCCAGAGTTTTCTTTACCAATACTCTCCACAATATCCTTCCCAAGAATCCAGCTGCTTTCCCACATGACCATATCTGAGATAATGATCAAGGGTGTAAAAGGAATGAATTTTGTCACAAAGACAATCCTCAAAAAGAAATTGGGAAATGTGACGATTCCTACTAGAAATCACTTCAGGTTTTAAACCTTACATATTACAATCAAAGTGCCAAAATCACTAAAGTGGCATTTGTGAAGGTATTCATTGTGAAGAATTCATAATTTAAAAGAAAAAGAAAAATATCATTAAAATATTGGCTTGAAAGGCAACCTACTAAGCAACTAATACCTTTTTGGTCAAAGGCAGAGTACTCGTGACAAAGTTTGGATTATTTGTGTATTGGTGGTCTCCCTTTGATCATTCAGGAGTCAAGAGTAATGTCCCTTGATGGTAGAATGCATGATGGGTAGAGAGAGAAACCATGATATTGAATAAAATTACATAATTTATGTACCTGATGTAGAGGGTATTTGTTTTTTATGTTGAAATATCGAAAGTTATCTCATTAAGTGAACATCGTGGGTAATATTTTCATGAGTGGTGAAGGCACTAGTGAAAATAAACTGACGATATTCACAAGATGAAATAAATTTCGATCTTTAACTGAAAAAAAAAAAAAGTTATTTTCGGCTATTCCTTTTGGTGTACCCCCCTCCACATAGCAACAAATTACAATATTATGTCAAGCGCAATCAATGCGAGGTAATCAATGCAAGGTAAATCACATCATATTTCTATCTGGTTGTGAGGCACATACATTTTTACCTAGGTAACTAGTGGGTGGGAAAAATTGTTTTGGCATTCAATTGAAAGGTTAGAATAGAAATTTCAAAATCTATGTTTTCACTGGTCATAAGCATGAAATATCGAAAAGTATTTCACTGATATTTTTCTAGAAGGTACCGGTAAGAATGATATAGTTTGAAATATCTTTGGCCATCAAGATCTAATTCCCAACATTACAATCAATTATTTTTATTTGTACATATATGTGTACAACTGAATGAAGTAGCATGCAATGATGGGACGAACAAGCCAAAGGACAAACTGGTTTTAGAGCGAACAAGCCCTGGGCCAACCGGTGAGTATGTGCATATCATTACGCCAATATAAGGCTATGACCCAGTGAAGCTATTTTTATAAAAAAGAAGTATTTCAAAGATTGATGAAAACAATGTGGAAGAAGCAGAGAGTGTTGGTTACCAGGATTTCCTCTTTTTCCCTCAATGTTTCAAAAGCTTCTTCAACAGGCTTTCTGTAAAAATGCCAGGGCATATCTTTTGACAGTCTGCGGGCCAGTTGACCAACTAATTCAAAAGCACATACACATCTGCACAATATCAAAACTTATTTTCATTTATATATATATCATCTTATACTCTCTTTCACGCCTTCTGACCACCCAAACAAACACAGTCATAATAAACACAACATGAAAGACCACCAAATAATAAAAACACCAAATCACAAATAAACTTGATTCAAACACAACAAAATTGATAAAACGACCCCACTAAAACATCATTGTTGTATAAAACTCATTGCTAGCCATCCATACATCACTAGAAACTTTGAACTAAAAGAAGTAAACAAAAAAATTTACATTAATAAAAAACTTGGCCAACCATTTAATGACTATAAACACCAGCAAGCCACAGATTTGTAATCAGTAATACACATTTCATTAATCACTCGACAGCACCTATAGTATACATACAACTAGACAGTAATCCCTTATTTGGCTGACCAATACAAACAAAGCCCAGGTAATTTCTCTCTCTCATCACTGCATAAAACTGACCCTTCCTTTTCTTGCCTCAACTCCACCAGATCAGTAAGTTTTACACTGGTCCTAACTAACAGCATCATTCTGCTGACCAAAACTTTCAGGTTTCTTAACCCTTTACCACACAATCCCGACTTTTGACACCCCTGGGAAAGAAGCCTTTTGAAAACGTTGTGGGAAAAGGAGAAAATGCTGGTAACCAGCATTTTCTCCTTTTCCCACAATGTTTTCTATCTTTCAGAAAACAAATTTCGAATTTTTAGTCAATTTTATTTTGTCATCTGTAAATGCTTTCAATTTGAACCAGTCTAAAATATTGTCGTTTGGTAATGAGTTAAAGGATGGGATCTGTATTTGATAGGATTAAAAACATTGCAAAAAAAGAGAAAATGCTGGTCACAAGCATTCCCTCCTTTTACCACAATGTTTTCAAGCCTTTTTTGTTAATAAGAATCAGCTGAAAGTCTGGATATTAGGGTAAAAGATTCACATTGATAAAGGTCAAGCAAATTGAAACAGTTTGTTTCTGTATTCAAGATGATTCTTAGATAAAGTTTAAATAGACTGATGCAGCCAATCAAAATGATTGGTAGACAAGGTCTCAGCCAAACAGCCTCTTCTCCTTTCCCTACAATGTTTTCTACCCTATTTAATACAAAGACAAATTCTATCATTTTTGCCACATTTAACTCTTCTGCAAACTTAACTCTTTACCAAACGAAAAAAAATTTAGCCTTGTCCAAATTGAAGGCATTTGCAGAGAACATTTTCAATGTGGTTAAAATGGTGCAATTTTTTTAACAAGAGGGCCAAGATGGCCCTGGATCGCTCACCTGAGTTTTGAGATGACCATAGCCTATATTTTTTTTTTTGAGGTATTGAAACACTGGAACCAAATTTATAATTTTGCTAAGCAATTTTCAAAAGGTCACCTGTAAAATTCATTTCCAAATCTGACCATCAGTTTCAAAAAGAAGAATTTTTAAGAATTCTTCATTTCTGTATAAGAGCAAGTATCCCCCATCCACGAGAGCCATGTTTCTTGATGGATCAAAATTTACGAACAAGTTTTGAAAAGGGTCTTCCAAGGAACATTTCGAAAAATTTCTTTTAAAATCTGACCAGGGGTTTCAGAGAAAGAGAATTTTCAAGAATATCATCATGTCCATATAGTGCAAGTAGCTCCCATTCACAAGAGCAAGGATCACCCAAGGAACATCTCTGTCAAATTATTTTAAAATCTGACTAGGGGTTTCAGAGAAAAAGAATTTTCAAGAATTTCTTCATTTCCATATAGTGCAAGTAGCCCCCATTCACTAGAGCCATGTTTCTTCATGGATCAAAATTTTGTGAACAGTTTTTGAAAAGGGTCACCCAAGGATCATCACTGTGAAATCATTTTAAAATCTGTCCAGCCGTTTCAGAGAAGAAGAATTTTTAAAAATTTCTTTATTTCCCTATAGTGCAAGTAGCCCCCATTCACCAGAGCCATGTTTCTTGACGGATTAAAATTTTGTGAACACTTTTTGAAAAGGGTCACCCAAGGAATATCCCAGAGAAATTATTTCAAAATCTGACCAGTGGTTTCAGAGAAGAAAAAATTTTAAGAATTTCCTCATTTCCCAATAGTGCAAGAAGCCCCCATTCACCAGAGCCATGTTTCTTGACGGATCAAAATTTCGCGAACAATTTTTGAAAAGGGTCACCCAAGGAACATCTCTGTGAAATTATTTCAAAATCTGACCAGCGGTTTCGGAGAAGAAGATTTTTTAAGAATTCCTTCATTTCTATATAGTGCAAGTAGCCCCCGTTCACCAGAGCCACATTTTTTGACGGATCAAAATTTCACGAACAATTTTTGAAAAGGGTCACCCAAGGAACATATCTGTGAAATTATTTCAAAATCCAACCAGGGGTTTCAGAGGAGAAGATTTTTTAAGAATTCCTTCATTTCTGTATAGTGCAAGTAGCCCCCATTCACCAGAGCCACAATTTTTGACGGATCAAAATTTCACGAACAATTTTTGAAAAGGGTCACCCAAGGAACATATCTGTGAAATTATTTCAAAATCCGACCAGCGGTTTCAGAGGAGAAGATTTTTAAAGAATTTGCTAAAAAATTCCATTTCGTTGCCATGGCAACCAGAGTTTTTGACGGAATCAAATTCTGTGAACAATTTTTAAAGAGGGCCTCCCAAGGAACATTCCTGCCAAGTTTGGTCCAAATTGGCCCAGCGGTTTAGGAGGAGTTGATGTTTAAAGAATTGTTGACGACGCACGACGGACGACGCACGACTCACGACGGACGACGGACACCCAGTGACCCTAAAAGCTCCCCTTGAGCACGTTGTGCTCAGGTGAGCTAAAAAGGGTAGTAAACATTGTGGGGAAAAGGAGAAAATGCTGGTGACCAGCATTTTCTCCTTTTCCCACAATGTTTTCAAAAGGCTTCCTTCTCAGGGTCGTCAAGAGTCAGGATTGTGTGGTACAGAGTTAATGTTTTGAATTTGGACAAGTCTACATTTTTGCCAGAGAGGTAAAGAGTTTATACCTGAAATGACTCAGATTATAATTAGAGAAACTTTTAGCATTACCCTTTACTCTCCTTCCAGAAATCAAAACATGGGGTTGTTTATTAAACATTTACGACACAACCTCAACTTTTAACCATCCCAGGGTAAAAGGCTTTTTGACAAATTGTTGAAAAAGGAGGAGATGCTGGTAAACAATATTCTCTCTTCAACACAATATTTTCTGCCCAGAACAAATTTTGTCATTCTGACAACCTTTCATTTGTTGCCTACAGAATGCTAGCTTTCAATATTTATGGTCCAGTCTGAATTTTTTCCTTCAGTAAAGAGTTTAACCCTTTCCCAAACAATGCCGGATTTTCACGACTCTAAAAAGGCAGCCTTCTGAAATCATTGTGGGAAAAGGAGAAAATGCTGGTAACCAGCATTTTCTCCTTTTCCCACAATATTTTCTACCATGCTGGAAACCAATCTCAATTTTTGAGTTATGTTTATTTTGACATCTGCAGCTGCTTTCAATTTGGAACAGTCTAAAATTTTGTTGTTTGGTAAAGGGTTAAATGTAAGATTTAGCCAAAACAGTTAATCTACCAAGATTACTAACAAACTCTATTACAAACCTATTTAGTATAATCTTTTATATACTGCATTGATACTTCACATTTTACAAATTGCTTTACTTCTTCCAAACAGTCCAACATTTTTATAAAACAAGAAGCCTCCCATAAACTTTGTCAAAAAGATAAGAAATTACTTGTAACCAGCATTTCCTCCTTTTCCTACCGTGTTTACTTTACTTTCAGAGACAAATTCCATCAATTTAGCCAATTTATGTAATATGTGGTCATCTCATACAGATTTAACCCATTACCACTAAATAATTTTGACGACCCTGAGAAGGAAGCCTTTAGAAAACATTGGAAAAGGAGAAAATGCTGGTAACCAGCATTTTCTCCTTTTCCCACAATGTTTTCTACCCTTCCTTAGACAAATTTCAATTCTTTAATCACACTTATTTTGTTGTCTGCAAGTGCTTTCAATTTGGACCTTTCTAAAATTTTGTCATTTGCTAAAGAGTTAACTATACAAGATGAAATCTTTTCCAACTGAAAGCATTTTACAGTCGACAACAGTTACTGAATAGTAGGCTAAGAGATTATTTATGTGACACAAATGACAAAAAAAAACATTGTGGAAAAAGTTAAGGTTACTTGTTCCTTTTCAGCATCTTTTTTTTTTTCAAGGACCTCATTCCTCAGGGTAATTATAACTCTGGATTGTGCTGTATAGGATTAAACTCATGACCTCAAGTGACCTGTTGTGATACACAAAGCCCAGGAGGGCCAATACCTGCCTCTGATTGCTCACCTGTGCCAATGACCTAATCTTTGATCAAAGAATCCTGTATCTGAATTTGACCCAGGAATATCCAGTACAAACATTCTGACCAAATTTCTTGCAGAAGAGCATAGCTCCAATACTAGATGAAGTTTTGTCAGATACAGTCAATCTCGGTAATTCTAAGTGATGGGGACCGCCAGATTTTTTTTCCGGAATTATCCGAATTCAAATATTTGAAATTAGCATTTTATTTAAATGTTTGCAAGTTTCCATTCGGCATCTGTTTGACACTTAGTTGCCCGTAGGCAATGCATGCAGAATGCCAAATCAACGTTTAACTCTTTACCAAACGACAAAATTTAAGACTTGTCCAAATTGAAAGGTTTTGCAGACGACAAAATTGAATGTGACTTAAATGATGAAATTTGTATGTGACAGGGTAGAAAACATTGTTGGAAAAGGAGAAAATGCGGGTTACCAGCATTTTCTCCTTTTCCACTAATGTTTTCAAAACCCTCTAATCAAGGGTCGTTAAAAGTCGGGACTGTTTATCACTCAAGCTGTTAATGATTTGACAAGGTGTCAATTACAATGTACCTTTGAAATCAATCACTGGTGTGCAAAAAAATAATGTTAATTGTGACGTGAAACAAAACCTTTATGCATGACCGTGCCTGACTTTTTTTAACTTCGAGATTCGAGATGGATTTTAATGGGAATTTCTTCAATGAGGACCGACAGACTTATTCGAAGAATTAAATTTTTCGAATAATTGAAATTTGAAAAATTGGTAATTTTTACATAAAATAATAGCAAAATATGTCAAGACTGAAGGTCAGTTTTGAAAAATCCAGTAGTTTCGAAAAATCGGCATTCAAATCATTGAGATTCTACTGTAGTTTGAATGGCACAACATTTTGGACAGCTTGTGAATCGGTGTATGTAGTCACATGGACAGTCAATGTCATGTTTACCCTTAACTCTTTACCACACAATCCCGACTTTTATCGACCCTGAAAAAGAAGCCTTCTGAAAACATTGAGGGAAAAGGAGAAAATGCTGGTAACCAGCATTTTCTCCTTTTCCCACAATGTTTTCTTCCCTTTCCAAAACATATTTCAATTTTTCAATCACTTTTATTTTGTCTTCTGCAAATGCTTTCGATTTGGACCAGTCTAAAATTTTCTGGTGTGGTAAAGAGTTAACTCTTTCTCTTCTGTAGACGACTCCAGAAGGTTTTCTGGGCTTTGTAGATCAGAGAAAGTTTTGTGGACAGTAAAGATTACAGATCAGACAGCACAAAATGTGCAGTCTGATCTCTGATCTACAATGTCCATTTCTTTATTCTAGATTATGACCAACCTGGTTCCAAATTTTGCATCATAAGTGTATTAGTGGCCTTTGGAAAAAAATGCGACTATTTATTCAGTAGTGAGCGAGTTTACAAATTCTGTGTTTACAATCATGTGGCAAGGGCTTCTGAAAACACTGTGGGAAAAGCAGAAAATGCTGGGGAACAGCATATTACTTATTCTCCTTTTTCTACAAAGTTTTCTAGCCTTACAAGAAAAAAAACATCTCATAATATGAGGCATTGGTCATCATTAGTCACCATTTCAAAATGTTTTGAATTTGGACCAGTCTGAAATTGTATCATCTGGTAGAAATAATGCTGGTAAGGACATTCTAACATGCCTTGGCAGACAGGACAGATTGGGATCAGACTGCACAAATTATGCAATCTGATCTTGGATCTACAAAACCAGATTTCATGTGATGTTCTAGCCACATTTGCACAAAACAATGCTTTGCATCTACATGAAAATACCTGTCTTTTCTGGACAGAAACTGGAAAGTGTTCAAAATCAGTTTTCATGTTCTTGCATAAATTAATCAATTTTAACGTCACACCTGTAGGGTAACCTTTAACAAACAATCAAATATTTTAACTGACCAAGAAAGAAGGCTTTTGAAAACATTGTAGGAAAAGGTGAAAATGCTGGTCACCAGCATTTTCATCTTTTCCCAGTGTTATCAAAAGCCTTCTACTTGCAGGTCTGTCCAAAAAAACACTGTATTGCTTGACAAAGGGTCAAACATATTGATAATTGATAGTGTATCAAAGTTACCACACAGCAAAATTTAAAACCTATCCAATTTGAAAGCATTTGCAGAAGACAATTTAAAAGTGGCTCAATGGTGCAACTTTGCTTTGATTGGGTAGAAAACTTTGTGGGAAAAGGAGAAAATGCTGGTTACCAGCATTTTCTCCCTTTTCCACAATGTTTTCAAAAGACTTCTTCAAAATACTTCTTCCTCAAGGTCGTTAAAGTCCTCAGTGTGTGGTAAAGGGTTAAAAACGGGGCATTCTTTGTGGCCAAAAATGAAACACTCACTTGAAAGCAGGGCTTCTGTAATCAAACTTTAGTAACAATAATGATAAGAAGCACCTTGAGGTACTTTTTTTTTTGTACTTTTCTAGTACTAGACTTAACCCCTTACCACACAATCCATACTTTTGACGCCCCTGAGAAAGAAGCCTTTGGAAAACATTCTGGGAAAAGGAGAAAATGCTGGTAACCAGCATTTTCTCCTTTTCTCACAATGTTTTCTATCCTTCACAAAAACAAATTTCAAATTTTCAGTCACTTTTTTTTTTGTCGCCTGCAAATGCTTTCGATTTGGACAAGCCTAAAATTTTGTTGTTTAGTAATGAGTTAAGTAGTGTTTTTGCAAATAGTGTAGATCAAGATCAGACTACACATTTTGAGCTGTCTGATCTAGGATCTACACTGTTCAGTTCCAGCAAATACTCTGGAAAAGACAGTCTAATACTGCAATACCTGCATGTTAAGTATTTAACCCTTTACCACACATGCCCAACTTTTAACGACACTGAGAAAGAAGCCAATAGAAATCGTTGTGGAAAATGGAGAAATTGCTGGTAACCCTAGCAATCATCATATGAACAAGATTTAATTTGTTGTCTGCTAATGCTTTGAATTTGGTCCAGTCCAAAAATTTGTTGTTTGGTAACGAGTGAATTATAAAGAATACCAGTCTATTTTATATCTAACCCTTTACTGCATCATCCATCATTTCAATCTGTGCTGGTAACCAGCGTTTTTCCCACCATATGTACCCTCTCAAAGAAAAAATTTCACTATTTGAGCCATTTCATGTGTTGTCTGAAAAGCACCTTCAGTACCAGTCTAAAATTTTGTCCACGTTAAAGAGTTAATCACCTTTACTAGACAGTTATAACTTTAAACAAACTTTACGAAGAAGCCTTTTGAAAACATTGTGGGAAAAGGAGAAAATGCTGGTAACCAGCATTTTCTCCATTTCCCACAATATTTTTTACCCTTTCATCACAAATTCAATAATTTGAGCTATGTTTAAATTGCTGACTTCAAATGCTTTCGTTTCGGATAGGTCTACAACTTTTTCCCTGCTGTTAACCTTTTACAACACAACGAGATTTTAGCTAGACCTGTCCGAAAAGAAAGCATTTGCTGATGACAGTTTCAATGTGGCTCATAATGAAATGATTTTTCTTTGGTAGGGTAGAAAACATTGTGGGAAAAGGAGAAAATGCTGGTAACCAGCATTTTCTCCTTTTTCCCACAATGTTTTCAAAACCTTCCCTTTCAGGGGTGTGAAAAGTCTTCATTGTGTGGTAAAGGGTTAAGAGCTTAGAAGGCATACTAAAATGTTTGCATGAATAATTTGAATATCAAAGTGCAGGAAAAATTGAATCCCTACCATTTTCAAACCATATCTGTCAGTGACATTTGGACTGAATTTTTCCATTTTTTTTAACCCATTACCACACAATCCAAACTTTTGACGACCCTGAAGGAGACAGATTTTGAAAACATTGTGGGAAATGGAGAAAATGCTGGAAACCAGCATTTTCTCCTTTTCCCACAATGTTTTCTACCCTTCACAAAACAAATTTCAAATTTTCAGTGACTTATATTTTGTTATCTGCAAATGCTTTCAATTTGGACCAGTCTAAAATATTATCGTTTGGTAATGAGTTAAAACGAATTTTTACTGAAACTATGACATATAGTTTGGTATTTATACTGCATCATCTCTCCTTCACATAGAGATAACTTCAAATTCTAGCCATAATTTAACCACAAGAAAGAATGCATGTTCTATTAGTCACAAAGAATTTCCTGTGATTCACTTCCAAATATGGCCTGCAACGCGTGAAAAAGGGGCATCTGGACATTCACCAGTCGTATAATAACGGCAATGAAGTGTCTTGTCCCCTCCAAAGGGTTGTCTGCCCAATTGTCGTATTCTACAAAGATTCGACTTGTCTTATATGACGTATCACTAGCCCCAGAGGAAGGAAGACTGTAATATTACGCTCTATAAAGTAGCAATGTAGAAAATAGCTTTTATCAATGCGTTTGTGGAGAAATGAGACCTGCTTTAGCTCCAGATTTCTCTAAACTGCTGATCATAGCTGAGTGAATTGCACGAGGTAGCGTTTTATAAATGAGTAAACGTTTATTTTAGTTTGAAATTCAAAGAAACGGTTGTCGCGTAGGAAAGTGGTTCGATTCTGTACTAGGATACCCAAATTAGATAGATGAGTATTTATAGAATGCCATCTAGCGGGAGATAATGACCTCCGAAGAAAAATCCCGTTCTTCAAATGAGGTCTGACCCTAGTGCTTCCAGGTTACCAGTTCTACTTTGCCACCGAGACAAGCAGGACCAAATATGGCTTGCAACAAACGACAAGGGGCATTAAGACATTTCTGTAAATTGTCCTCTCTGATCAGCATGCACACTGTCCATGCGGAACTTTACAACTGTATTCAATTTTGTCTTACAGAAGAGCTTGCACAAAACAAGAAAATTACAAAAGAATGTGTCATGTTGTATTAGCCTTCTCAGGCTGATCCGAGATGACACTTTATGCAAATGTCCAAATGACCTATTTTTTGGATGTTGTTGCCCATATAAGACTGAAATAACACTGCATGTTGGTGAGGAGTTAACACACCTTTTATTATCTGAACATTTTCAAATGGCTGACTCATCTTACAGAGTTGTTTTTTTTAAATACATATTTGATGTTTTAAACCCTATAAATACTTTTCACAAATTTTGTCACCTCTGCAGCCAGTGTAAATCAAGCTCAGACTGTGCATTGTAACTGTTGGTCTACAATGTCTGCTTCACTGACACACTACAGACGTTACAGCCAAAACAAAATTGCAATTGTTAGGAGCTCATTTCTACACATGTCTTTTAACCCATTACCACACAAATCCTACTTTTGACGCCCTGAGAAAGAAGCCTTTTGAAAACACTGTGGGAAAAGGAGAAAATGCTGGTAACCAGCATTTTCTCCTTTTCCCACAGTGTTTTCTACCCTTCACAAAACAAATTTCAAATTTTCAGTCACTTTTATTTTGTGGTCTGCAAATGCTTTCAATTTGGACCAGTCTAAAATTTTGTTGTGTGGTAATGGGTTAACTCTTTATCACACAGCCCCGAGTTTTAAAGACCCTCAAAAAGCCTTCTGAAAAGAATGTGGGAAAAAGAGAAAATGCTGATAACCAGCATTTTCTCCTTTTCCCATAACATTTTCAACTCAACTAAAGACAAATTCCATCACTTGAGCAACACCTAAAGTATCGTCTGCAAACTTTTTCAGTTTGGACAAGTCTACAATTTTGATGTATGATAAATATAGTTCAGTCTTTTACTACTGACTAAATAAATTTTTTCTCAATGGCTAGTGATACAGTTTTGCAACAAAATCACGAGGCAATTCATTTATAACTTGGAACAAAGCAGTGTTCTGTTCACAAAAGCTTCTGGTTTGCACTATGCTATGAAAAGAGTTAACTCTTTACCACAATCCCAATTTTTAACGACCCTGAGAAAGAAGCCTACAGAACACATTGTTGGAAAAGGAGAAAATGCTGCTAACCATCATAATCTCCTTTTCCCACAATATTTCCTACCCTATCAAAATCTAAAACCATCTAATAACAAGATCTAATTTGTTGTCTGCAGATGACTTGAATTTGGTCCAGCCCAAAGTTGTTGTTTGTTAAAGAGTTAAGGTTTTACTAGCTCTCAATACATTCATCCCTTCCAAACAAGTTTTAAACTATTCCAATCAGCAATACCAGCTTAAGATGACAAATTCCAATGCAAAATGCTGTACAAGTTGGCTGAAGCTCTTTTTTAAGGAATTGAAAAATATTGTGGGAAAAGGATTATGCTGGTTACTAGCATTATTTTGCTTCTATCCCCATTTCGATTTTCAGAGGATGTCTTCAGAGGGCTTCTTAGTCAGGATTGTACAGTAAAGGATCAAAGTATCTTAACTCTTCACCAAATGACCATATTTTAGGCTTCTCCAAATTGAAAGCATTTGCAGAAGACAAAAGTGACTGACAATTTGAAATTTGTTTTGTGAAGGGTAGAAAACATTGTGGGAAAAGAAGAAAATGCTGGTTACCAGCATTTTCTCCTTTTCCCACAATGTTTTCACAAGGCTTCTATCTAAGGGTTGTAAAACCAGGGATTGTTTGGTAAAGGGTTAAATTAACTGAGGTGTGCATATCAATAAAATATCTATGTCCCTGAGCTGTGTGTTTACTCACAAGGCACGCCTTATCAGCATTGGGTCATGATGTTCTGGGTCAAAATATATTTACATTTTTTCAAAATCTTACACAAACACTTCATAAAGAAACAGAAAAAGCAATAGAACTTTGTTATTTCCTCCTTTTTCTTCTTCTTCTTCTCATTTTTCATGTCACAATTAACCCATTACCAAACGACAATATTTCAGACTGGTCCAAATTGAAAGCATTTGCAGACGACAAAATCAAAGTGACTGGAAATTTGAAATTTGTTTTGTGAAGGGTAGAAAACATTGCGGGAAAAGGAAAAAATGCTGGTTACCAGCATTTTCTCCTTTTCCCACAATGTTTTCTAAAGGCTTCTTTCTCAGGGGCGTCAAAAGTAGGGATTGTGTGGTAATGGGTTAAAATCATGTTTGTTATTGAAGATAACCAGCATTTTTCTGTGTTTCCAACAATGTTTTCTTCCCACTCCAAGAAAAGTTTAATCCTATAACCCACAATTATTGTTTTCTAAAAATACTTTCAAATTGGAAATTGTCTACAGTTTTAGCTGTTTGTCATGAGTTTCAGGTCTTTCACTACCAAATAAATAAATATAGAGGCTATTTGTTACAAAAATTCTAATTATTTCATGTTTTTAGTTTATGTACCTAACTTTGTTGGGACTTTGGTCAAAATCCAAAACAGTTATTTTTGAAAATTCCCCCATTTTGTACTCCCTTCCGCACTACAATAATATGTAAAGCACAAGAAAAGTAGAGTAAATGCGCATTAAGTTCTGTCTGATTGAATGGTACCCAATGTTAACGTAGGTAACATTTCTAGAAATTCTATGTTCGGTAAAAGGTTTACAGAAGTTTATCGCAAGACTGTGTGACTGTTGTTTAATTAACCCTTTACAAAACAATCCCTGGTTTTAACGACCCTGAGATAGAAGCCCTTTAAAAACATTGTGGGAAAAGGAGAAAATGCTGGTAACCAGCACTTTCTCCTTTTCCCACATTTTTATCTACTCTTCTAAATTCAAGGTTTAATTTTTGAGTCAGGTTTGTTTTGACGTCTGCAAATGCATTCAATTTCGACAAGACTAAAATTTTGTCGTTTAGTACAGGGATATAGTTACAAAAAGTACCATTTATAAACATGAAATACTACAATGATCTAGAGCGTGTATGACTGTGAAAAAAGAACAACATTTTCTTAAGTTAAAGAACTTGAAAAGGAATACATGAAATTTTCTTACCACTGTTTGTTGTATCAAAGATTCTGATCCTTGAACAGAATAGAATCCGAAATCCATGGTCAATCCAAAACAGTTCACAAGCAGTTCATACCCATGGGAAAAGCAAATTATTCCTTCACAGAAAATCAAAACAGAAACTTCAAAACTTCAAAAAAAGAGTCCTGTTGATCTTTTAATCATGCATGTTGCATATTTTGTGCTGCCTGATCTTTATCACCACTGTCCACAACAGAAACTATCACTTAGTGTTTTGGTTTATTCAGTGTTTTGACAACAGGTAGTTTCATTAGAACTTATGCCCAAAAGTGTCCTATTTTGTCCCAAAATGTTCACTTCAGCTATTTCAGCAGTCTAAATTGTTTCATTCCAGTTCATCTCTTGTAATAAATAAGCCATGCTCTGTGAAAAGGTGGCTTAAAGCATCTCCATGATACTTTATAATCATGGATCCATTATAGCCACTTTTTTACCAACCAACTAAACCATGAGGTAGACTGGTCCTTGGACATACAGAAGAACTATCCAATATCAAAAAGTTTCACAGAAGTAGACTGGTCCTATGACATACAGAAGAACGACCGATAGCGAAAAGTCTCGGCCCAGGTCAGACTGCGCAGGCTGACCTGGGTCGATACTTTTCACAGATGTATTAAGGCCCCTTTTCCTAAAGCGTGGCTCAAATTACATTTACACATCCTTGTAAATATCCTTGTAAAAGATGGAAAATTCCACTTTAACTAGTTTAGCATATAAAATGAGCAGTGCTTTGTACAAAAGATGCTAAATGCATGTATGCAAAAAGTATCAACCAAGATCAGTGTGCACAGTCTGACACCGACTAACAATGAACCGAAAACTTTTCCAGTACTTGTACATTCTTTTTCCTGGCATGTCCAAGGACCATTCAGCATGATGATTCAGTGTATTGTCAGACGAAGTGGATTCTTATGATCAATAATCATGCAACGAACTTGCTTGGTATGGTGCGTCACAAAGATACATCCCATGGCTCTTTGCACTTAACTCTTTACCACACAATCCTGACTTTTAACAACCCCAAGATAGAAGCCTTTAGAAAACATTGTGGGAAAAGGACAAAATGCTGGTAACCAGCATTTTCTCCTTTTCCCACAATGTTTTCCTCCCTTCCCAAAACAAATTTCAAATTTTCAATAACTTTTACTTTGTCGTCCGCAAATGCTTTCAATTTGGACCAGTCTACAATTTTGTTGCTCGGTAAAGAGTTCACTAAAATGCATTCAACCACCTTTTGCCAATGCAGTCTGCTCATTTACTATACATATTTATTAATATTTCAGTCCTTTTATCTCCAATTTGATATTTATTTCTTTTAACCATCACTTTAATCTACAAACTGAATGATATAGTTTTCAATATCTAGACATATCTTTAACCTTTTACCACACGACAGAATTTTAGACTCGTCCAAATTTAAAGCACTTACAGATGACATTATACATGTAAATCAAAAACTGAAATCTGTTTGAAGCAGAGTAGAAAATATTGTGGGAAAAGGTGAAAATGCTGTTTACCAGCATTTTCTCCTTTTCCCACAGTGATTTCAAAAGACTTTTATCTCAGGGTCGTAAAAACCAGGGATTGTTTGGTAAAACCGTACATGTTTTAAATGCTTTACTACAAAATTCTTGGTCTAAATGACTTAAAGAACCAGAGCCTTTTGAAAACATTATGGGAAAAGGAGAAAATGCTGGTAACCGGCATTTTCTTCTTTTCACACAATGTTTTCTACCCTTCCAAAGACAATTTCCAACCCTTGACATCACATTTATTTTGTTGTCTCCGAAGTTTATGCTTTCAATGTTTCGTCAGATTGTAAAGGGCTAGCTCCTATCATATTTATCAGCCAACAAAATTTTCAACTCTTCTGAATAATAAAAGGCAGGATGGAAAGGTGTGTGCAATACTATTCTAAGTGCCTGTACATTGTACAGGCACTTAGACCAATATTGCACTCACCTATTGAAATTTTAAAGATAACATAAATTCCTCTGAATAATATGACTGTCTTTGACCAGGTAGACACATTCCTTCACATCAATGATCAGACATCACCCTCTACACTATCTGATCTTAATCTAAACTATCCATACAAACACATCATATGGTAATCCTTCCCAACATACGATTTTATATCAGTCCAACAAAGCGTTATAATGTCACATGCATCTAATGTCACATTCAAGACTGAAAATATTTCGCTTTCCCACTTTCATACCTATAAATTGTCCCGTACAACCTGGATTTTAAATTTTTTACATCCTGTGCTATGAATAACCACACTTCTTTCAAATCGACCCTTTTCAAGATGACAAAACTTTACACAAAACATGTCTTCACTGAGTGTATTATGCACTGATGATGGTTATACAGTATAATGTGGTTTTAAGAATTAGATTGTCATTGAAAGGATCAAAAACATTGTGGAACACGGAGGTTAACAGCATTTTATCTATTTCCTAGGGATGCTTTCAAAGTCTCTTTTGTCAACATCATAGAACTCTTGCGCCCATATTCACCAACCATTCTTAAGAATGTTCTTTGTCTTATTCTCGAGAATTTTCTACATTTGTAAGTAACACAACTTCTGATTGGCTAAACCATTCAGTTTCGCCAATCAGAAGTTGTGTTACTTACAAATTTTGAAACCTTGGAAAATAAGACTGAATATTCTCAAGAATGGTTGGTGAATATGGCCCAAATTGGATTATTTTGAGAAAGGTAAAATGAATTAATTGGTTGTATTGGGGTTTAATGCCACTTAGCAGCTATGGTCATATCATGGCGGCCGGTGACGCACATGTGTTTCCTGGCTTTCTCATACCAGTACTAACACTACTTTCTTGCCAAAGCCACCGACTACTTTTCTCACTTACTTCAGCAGAGGTGAGAGGCAAAAATAGACCGGAAAGAAAGTTTGCCTCAACCGGGTATCAAACTCACAACCACCAGGTTACAAGTCCGACACGCTCATCACTGAGCCGTCCGGGCAGCGGTAAAATGAATGGGGACAGCCCTTGCTGTTCATTAGGCAGACTTCTGGCTCTGTTTTAAGGTACATGGAAGTCTAACAAAATGCAGCAACTCAAACCTATTACTTCATTTGTAAGGCTTTTATTTTTCAAATTGATGCCTTTTGTTTGCGATACTTTATTAGGAAAATCAACACCAAATACCTGTAACTGTAGTATATAATTAAACCTAAACTCTTTACCAAATGATAAATTATGGACTGGACTAAATTCAATTCTGCAGACAACAAATTAAGTTTTGTTAATATGATGATTTCTGACTTTGATAGGGTTGAAAATATTGTGGGAAAAGTAGAAAATGCTGGTTACCAGCATTTTCTCCTTTTCCCACAATGTTTTCAAAAGGCTTCTTTCTCAGGGTTGTTAAAAGGCTTCTTTGTGTGGTAAAGGGTTAATTAATCAAAGTTGCAATTTTTCAGGTCTTATTTCAGTACTGAAAATTTGTGATGTTACCCTAACTGTTAATAAGTTGGTACAAAAAACACTGCAATAAAAGGTAAAATCATCATTCTTTTTTTTTCAAAATTTCTGTTTCAGAGTGCCATAATGACTTCAAAATCAAATTTCTTCTTAGACAAGCTTGTACAAGGTGAAATTCCACTACGTAAACAAGATCGAGAAAAGAGATTACCAGCAACTCTTAAACAAACAACAAAATTTCAGATTTGCACATGTCCAAATTGAGAGCAATTACAGATGACAAAACAAACATATATGAAAACTTAAAACTTGACTTTAAAAGAATAGAAAACATTGCGGGAAAAGGGGAAAATGCTGGTTACCAGCATTTTCTCTTTTTCCAACAAAATTTTCAGAAGGCTTCTTCCTCTGGTTCGTAAAAACCAGGGGTTGTCTGGTAAAGGGTTAAGAAAGAGAAGCGAGATGAAATTTCAATTTTATCGTTTCAGATCATTGCACTTAAAAACCTCTCCCCCTCTCCACAGGTATCAATTCTTTAAATTAGCCTTTACCCCATTAGGCATTTCTATGGTATCTTTAATTGAACCTAAATAACAACAAGGATGAAGCAGTTTCATATGTGTATACGACACCTTTTGATAGCATAGAAAACGTTGTGACAAAAGGTGAAATTGCTCGTCACGAGCAATTTCACCTTTTGCCACAATGTTTTCCAAAGGCTCCTACAAGCAATGCGTAGAAATGAGTATCTGTGGAGTAAAGGGTTAAATTAAATTAGCTGTTTTTTGAAACCTAACATTTTTTACACATGACACTAGTATTTGAAGTCTTCACTGAATACCGGTATTTCTTGACCCTGAACTAAACAATCCCCGGATTTTCTAGCTACCTGAAGGAAAGAAGCTTCTGAAAACATTGTGGGAAAAGAAGAAAATGCTGGTAACCAGAATTTTCTCCTTTTCCAACAATGTTTTCAACCTTGGGCTAAATATAATCTGCAAAATTTCATGTCATAATTATGGACCAGTCTAACATTGGTTGTGTATTAACTCATTACCAAATGACAAAATTAAAGACTGGTCCAAATTGAAAGCATTTGCAAACAACAAAATAAATGTGATTGATCAATTGAAATTTGGTCTGAAAAGGGCAGAAAACATTGCGGGAAAAGGGGAAAATGCTGGTTACCAGCATTTTCTCCTATTCCCACTATGTTTTCAAAAGCCTTCTTTCTCAGGGTCGTTAAAAGGCGTGATTGTGTAGTAAAGAGTTACAGAGATCACAAAATACCGAAATTCTTTTATCACTTTATCATTCCTTCCTGCCACTTCCTCCAAACCTTAGCAACCAGCATATTCCAAGTATTGCAGAAAGAATTGCACATAGTTCTAGGTCCTCATCCATCTTCATCCATCTTACCGACTTCGTAGTCTACTTATAGTACGGTTGATTGTATGGTGTTTAACGCTGTTTTCAACATTATTTCAGTCATATCGCTACAGCCAGTGCACCTATTCATGCTTTCCTGGAGTCTCTTTTACCAGTTCTCCGCACAATTTTCTTTACCAAGCCACTGGCTGCTTTTCTCCATAATTATCGTTGAAACAATGGTCAGCGGTTGGAGAGGAATGAATCCTGTCCCAAAGACTATCATCAATCCTCGGAAAGAAATTGGCCGAGCCGGGGTTTGAACCCATGAACCCCTGTTCTCAGGTCCTGTACACTACCAACTAGGTTACCTGGGTTCAGCTCTTAGTCTACATTAACCCTTTACCCCATAAGGCATTTCAATGGTATCTCTAATTGACCCTAAATAAGAGCAAGGATGAAGCTGTTTTTTATGTATATATGACACCTTTTGATAGTGTAGAAAACATTGTAGCAAAAGGTGAAATTGCTTGCCACGAGCAATTTCACCTTTTGCCACAATGTTTTCCAAAGGCACCTTCAAGCAATGCATAGAAATAAGTATCCATGGAGTAAAGGGTTAATAATTTCGACCCTTCACTACACCATCCCGAGACTTAAAAGACCCTGAGGAAGATCGGAAAAGGAGAACAAGCATAAATTCTCCCTTACCCTCACTGTTTTCTACTTATCAAAAGGCAAACCAGACATCACCGATGTTGCCGTCATTTCCTCCTTTTTCCCAAAAATGTTTACAAAAGCTTTCTTTCGGTGAGGTTAAAATTAGGAATGTATGATAATTAACTCTTTACCACACAAATCCCGACTTTTAACGACCCTGAGAAAGAAACCTTTTGAAAACATTGTGGGGAAAGGAGAAAATGCTGGTAACCAGCATTTTCTCCTTTCCCCACAATGTTTTCTATCCTTCCCAAAACAAATTTCAAACTTTCAGTCAAATTGATTTTGTCGCCTGCAAATGCTTTCAATTTGGACCAGTCTGTAATTTTGTCGTTTGGTAAAGAGTTAAGAGTTGTCATTTTTCATCATTATTGTCGAACAAGTTGATAATGAATTTCTATTGTTTTTTTCTTCCTATTAATACATCTACATTTATTACATTTAGATCTGTCACCATAGTTTTTACACAGATGAGAAATGAGGTAATACAAAGCATGCAAAACATTCCTCTTCTCACCTGCTGATCCTTTACCATACCATCTCTAGATTTTAACCAGTTTGAGAAAGAAGCATTTTGAAAAAATTGTGGGAAAAGGAGAAAATGCTGGAAACCAGCATTTTCTCCTTTTCCCACAATGTTTTCTACTCAGTTTAACCCTTGACCACAAAATACCGAGTTAAAAACAAGCCTGAGTAGGAATCCTTTTGAAAACACTGAAAAAAGAAAATGACGGTAACCAGCATTTTCTCTTTTTCCCGCGATGTTTTCAACCCTTTCAAAAACTGAACTTATCATTTTTGCAGCAGAAAATTTGTCATCTGGAAACAGTTCCAATTTGATCCCGTCCAAACTTATGTTGTGTGGTAAAGAGTTAATAGACTGGGATTGATTGACCCTTTATCGCACAGTCCCAAGTATTAAAATTCCCGCGAAAGAGGTTTTTTGATAACATGTTGGGAAAAGGAGACAGTGCTAGTGACCAGCATTTTTGCTTTTTCCACAATATTTTCCACTTTATCATTTGGGCTACTTGAAACTCTTGTTTGCAAATGTCTGAATATGGTAGTGTGAAGTATTTTGTTGAGTGGTTAAGGGTTTAACCCATTAGCACACAATCCCTACTTTTGACGCCCCTGAGAAAGAAGCCTTCAGAAAACATTGTGGGAAAAGGAGAAAATGCTGGTAACCAGCATTTTCTCCTTTTCCCACAATGTTTTCTACCCTTCACAAAACAAATTTCAAATTTTCAGTCACTTTTATTTTGTCGTCTGCAAATGCTTTCGATTTGGACAAGTCTAAAATATTGTCGTTTGGTAATGAGTTAAATGATGGAATTTCTTTGTTAAAAGGGTGGAAAACATTGTGGGAAAAGGAGAAAATGCTGCTTACAAGCATTTTCTCTTTTTCCCACAATATTTTCAAAACCCTTTGTCCTCAGAGTCTATAAAGTTTTAGAATTAATTGGTAAAGGGCTGATTTACTTACATTTGCATACAATGTGTCTAAGCTTAGATAATACACTTTTTTCCCCTCAAGGGACAGATCAAAACTTTTGTCTGGTCAGATCCTTTACTAGACAACAAAAATGCATGTTAACCCATTACCACACAATCCCTACTTTTGACATTCCTGGAAAAGAAGCCTTTTGAAAACATTGTGGGAAAAGGAGAAAATGCTGGTAACCAGCATTTTCTCCTTTTCCCACAATGTTTTCTACCCTTCACAAAAACTAATTTCAAATTTTCAGTCACTTTCACTTTGTAATCTGCAAATGCTTTCCATTTGGACAAGCCTAAAATATTGTCGTTTGGTAATGAGTTAACTCTTTACCTTGCAGCCATATTTTAGACTTTGTTAAATTGAAAGCATAAATTCTGCAGATGATAAAATTGATGTGACTCAAAATTGAAATTTGTTCTGGGAGGGACACAGATCTCCATTGAGAGGGAGTGATTTTGCTTTGAAAATTGAAAATGTTACTTATGGTCCACTAAACCCTATGTTGTGGGTACTCATAAGAATCGTCTATGAGTACCCACAACATAGGGTTTGAAAGAGAAGTAATGGATTTAGAATACCACAACTGAGTACAAGTCAGCTTCAGTTAATTTAACTCTTTACCACATGAGGAAATTTTAGACTGATCCAAAATGAAAGAATTTGCAGACAATAAAATAAAGGTGACTGAAAATTAAAAATTGGCTTGGGTAAGGTAGAAAATACTGTGGAAAAAGGAGAAAATGCTGGCTGGCAGCATTTTCTCCTTCTCCTACGGTGTTTTCAAAAGGCTTCTCTGAGTCATTAAAAGTCGGGATCATGTGGTAAAGAGTTAAACCACATTCAGATTTGTCGTCTGCAGGTCTGCAGACCCGTTCATATTGGAAGAGTCTCAAATGTGTCTTTAGCTCTTTACCATGCAATCCCAACTTTTAACAACCCAAAGAAAGAAGCCTATAGAAAACATTGTGGGAAAAGGAGAAAATGCTGGTAACCAGTATTTTCTCCTTTTCCCACAATATTTTCTTTTCTATTAAAGACAACTTTCATCATCTGAGCCTCATTTATTTTGAAATCTGCGACTGTTTTCAATTTGGACAAGTCTAAAGCTTAGTTATTTGGTTTAGAGTTAACCCTTTACCCAAAAGGCATTTCTATGGTATCTCTAATTGACCTTAAATAACAGCAAGGATCAAGCCTTTTCTTATGTGTATATGACACCTTTTGATAGCATAGAAAACATTGTGACAAAAGGTGAAATTGCTCCTGACGAGCAATTTCACCTTTTGCAACAATGTTTTCCAAGAGCTCCTACAAGCAATGCATAGAAATGAGTATCTGTGAAGTAAAGGGTTAAGTAGTGAGTTATTCTTATCATCTTTCTTTGCAATTTTGGTAGCTAATGTTACCAGCTAATGTAACTTATTATAATTCAATTATTCATAAATCTTTTTTGAAGTATGCAAATCATTATGATATCATATACCGGTATCTACTAAACTTGCATCACAACCCTTTACCAAACGACAAAATGTGAGGCTTGAAAGCAGTACCAGACCACGATTTTAATTCTTTACCAAACACCAAAATTTGAGACTGGTCCAAATTGAAAGCATTTGCAGATGACAAAATAAATTTGATTAACCAATTACCACTCAATCCCTACTTTTGACGACCCTGAGAAGGAAAGCTTTTGAAAACATTGCGGGAAAAGAAGAAAATACTGGTAATCAGCAATTTCTCCTTTTCCAATGTTTTCTACCCAGCTGGAAACAAATTTCAATTTTTGAGTAACGTTTATTCTGTTGCCTGAAAATGCTTTCAATTTGGAACCAGTCTAAAATTTTGCCATTTGATAAAGGGTTAACTCTGGTCCAAATTGAAAGCATTTGCAGATAACAAAATAAATTTGATTAAAGAATCAAAATTTGTTTTAAGAAGGGAAGAAAACATTGTGGAAAAAGGAGAAAATGCTGGTTACCAGCATTTTCTCCTTTTCCCTCAATGTTTTTAGAAGGCTAACCTTTCACAGGGTTGTTAAAAGTCGGGATTATGTGGTAAAGGGTTAATGTGGCTCAAATGGACACAATTGTCTTAGATAGAGTCTAAAACATTGTGGGAAAAGGAGAAATTGCTGCTTACCAGCATTTTCTCCCTTCTAATAATGTTTTCAAAAGGCTTTCTCCTTCAAGGTTCGTTAAAAGATGGGATTGTTTGGTAAAGAATTAACTCATTTATGATTATAACTCAATCCCTACCTTAGACGACCCTGATAAAGAAGCCTTTAGAAAATATTGAGGGAGGAGGAGAAAATGCTGGTAACCATTATTTTCTCCTTTTTCCCACAATGTTCTTTTACTCTTCACAAAACAAATTTCAAATTTTCAGTCACTTTTATTTTGTTGTCTACAAATGCTCCCAATTTGTCTAAAATTTTGTCGTTTGGTAATTAGTTGAAGACACATTTTAGACTCTTTTAGGGCATCTGCAGACGACAAAGCTGAAAGTGTTATAAAGAATTAAATACATGAATGAAACTATGTTCCTAAATATGGCATGATGACATGACCCATATCTAGACATTACTTTTGGCATGGAATGTGGTAAATGAAATTAAATGTATCTGAAGATGACAGATCAAACATGGCTAAAAATGGCTGCACTCGTCTTTGAAGGGTATAAAACATAGTGGGAAAAGCAGAAAATGTTAGCTACTAGCATACTTTCCACAATGTTTCTAAGTGATTTTTCCCTCAGGTTCATAGAACTTTCGAACGACCTTGAAAAAGAAGCCTTTTGAAAATATTGTACAAAAAGGTAACCAGCATTTTCTCCATTTCCCACAATATTTTCTACCCTTCTCAAACCAAATTTCAATTTTTCAGTCACATCTATTTTGTCGTCTGCAAATGCTTTCAATTTGGACTGGTCCAAAATTTTGTTGTTTGGTAAAGAGTTGACACTCTTCCTCCTTCTTTCCTCAACTATCTCTCTCTCTTCTCTTCTCTCCCCCATCCCTCTTCCTTCTCCATCCTTCTCTCCCTCTCTCATGCATACAAAACTGTCCAGATGCTTGATAAAGCAGAATAAAGCTGTCAGAACAGGGGGTCAGCGGTCACAACTGCCCAGTATAACTGTCTACCTGTCTTTTCTCAGCCTAATTAATTGTCCCACATAAACATCAATTAGTCACCTACAATTACCCTTACTTTCTTGACCTTTGAACTTTCCAGCTCTGACCTCTATCAGTGTGAAACTTTTGGTCTACAACTAGCTTGACCAGGAAGGTTCAGACCAGCCTCCATAGCTCAGGTTGTAGAGCGTAGGACTCGTGATCATGGGAGTGTGGGTTCGATCCCCACAGCTGGCCATCGTCTTTTGGATGGGATGTTAACTCATTACCACACGACTATATATTAGGCTAGTCTAAATCGAAAGCATTTGCATGATGACAAAATAAAAGTGACTGAAAATTTTAAATTTGTTTTGTGAAGGGTAGAAAACATTGTGGGAAAAGGAGAAAATGCTGGTTACCAGTATTTTCTCCTTTTCCCACTATGTTTTCTAAAGGCTTCTTTCTCAGGGTCGTCAAAAGTAGGGATTGTGTGGTAATGGGTTAAACTGAGGTCCCATGTGACGGTGCTATACACCAAGCATGTTAAAGAATCAGCCGAAACTTAGAAAGGTCTTCATCCTGTATCTGCACTATCTTCCCCCCCACCCCCCCCACCCCGTAACCATACTAACAGTCTTCAGAGGGCAAATTCAATCAATCTACAGATTTTGGCATGCGGACCAGTCTCAACAGGAAGGTGGTACAGCAAGAGACTTGTAATTGGCAAATCTCAAGCCACTTGAGGCTGCGGGTTTGATCCCCACAGCTGGCCAACTTAACCCATTACCAGACAATCCCTACTTTTAACGACCCTGGGAAAGAAACCTTTAGAAAACATTGTGGGAAAAGGAGAAAATGCTGGTAACCAGCATTTTCTCCTTTTCACAAACTGTTTTCTACCCTTCACAAAACAAATTTCAAATTTTCAGTCCCTTTTTTTTGTCGTCTGCAAATGTTTTCAATTTGGACAAGCCTAAAATATTGTCGTTTAGTAATGAGTTAACCCTTACTCCAAAGATACTCATTTCTACCCATTGCTTGTAGGAGCCTTTGGAAAACATTGTGGCAAAAGGTGTAATTGCTCGTGACTAGTTTTGACGACCCTTGGAAAGAAGCCTTTTGAAAACACTGTGGCAAAAGGAGAAAATGCTGGTAACCAGCATTTTCTCCATTTCCCACCATTGTTTCTACCTACTGATAAACAATAATTATTGTACCATTTGAGCCACACGGAAATTGTCGCTTGCAAATGCTTTGAATTTGGAAAGGGCTAAAATTTTGTTGTTTGGTAAAAGGTTAAAGATCTATTTCTGGTATAACACTGGACACACCACAAGGTGCAGAGTCTCTAAAACAGAATTAACTAATTGAATCTTAATTGAATTATGATAGTTACCACAACATTATCAAAAGGAATTTAGGGTGGAGAAACCAGTCCTCTATATCTGTCTCTTGTCCTCATTTTATCCAAAACTACTTTACTTATCCCATTACCACACAATCCCTACTTTTGACGACCCTGAGGTAGTAGCCTTTGAAAACATTGTACAAAAAGGAGAAAATGCTGGTAACCAGCATTTTCTCCTTTTCCCACAATGTTTTCTACCCTTCCCAAATCAAATTTTGGTTTTTCAGTCACATTTATTTTGTTGTCTGCAAATGCTCTCAATTTGGAACAGTCTATAAATTTGTTGTCTGGTAAAGAGTTAACCCATTACCACACGAGAAAATTTTGGACTAATCCAAATTGAAAGCATTTGCAGACGACAAAATAAAGGTGACTGAAAAATTGAAATTTGTTCTGGGAAGGGTAGAAAACACTGTGGGAAAAGGATAAAATGCTGGTTACCAGCATTTTCTCCTTTTCCCACAGTGTTTTCAAAAGGCTTCTTTCTCAGGGGCGTCAAAAGTAGGGATTGTGTGGTAATGGGTTAAACCACCCCTAAGGAAAAGGGACAAAAGGTGAAAACATTGTGGGAAAAGAGAAAACACTGGCTCATACCCATTCAACGAAAAATCTCATAACATGTAGAATATTTAATTTGTCCTAATGGCAAATGCTTTCAATTTCAACCAGTCTAAAATTTTGTTGTTTGGTAACAAGGGAAATATTGATACCCCTCAATTTTATATATACAAAAAAAAATTAAAACATCAACTCAGAACAGATGTAATTAATTTCAGAATTTTTGCATAAAATCATATTTTTGAATAATTCAGTTTACCATTACACATGTTTACTGTAGTTATGGATAATATAATTATAATCTACTGAAACACCTTCTGATTTAACCCATTACCACACAATCCCTACTTTTGACGCCCCTGAGAAAGAACCCTTTAGAAAACATTGTGGGAAAAGGAGAAAATGCTGGTAACCAGCATTTTCTCCTTTTCCCACAATGTTTTCTACCCTTCACAAAACAAATTCTAAACCTTCAGTCACTTTTATTTTGTCGTCTGCAAATGCTTTCAATTTGGACCAGTCTAAAATATTGTCGTTTGGTAATGAGTTAATCCTTTCTAAGTGTCTATAGCCAGTATTATGACCTGGAACATGCAAAAAGGTGGCATTTGGACATCTGCGCACAGTGTTGTCTCTGATCACCCAGTGCAGTCCGCACAGGCTAATCCAAGATGGCATTTTACAACTACATTAGATTTTGTGCTACAGTAAGACTTGAGCAACAAAAAATTATATGAACACAGAAAGTGTTGTTTCGGATTAGCTTCAGTGCATCGTGCACAGGCTGATCCAGAACACCACTTTACATCAATGTCCAATGTCCTTTTTCATGTATTGCATGCCATATACTTTAGTACAACATAGTTATATGGTTTTTCCATTCCAGGGGAGGTAATCAACCCTTTCCTGATTTCTTTCTTATGGTTGTTAAAGGTGGGTATTTAGAATTTTCACATCACACCAAATTAAAAAAAATATATATCATTGAAATTTATATGAAAAAACAATACAAATCATCAATAATTAAGAATCATAAAATTACAAAAAAAATTTTTTTTTGGTGGTATTCCTTTAAAAGGCTACGTAGCCTCTTAAGCTATTTTTAGATTTCGCGCCAAAAATCAATAAAGCATTTTGGCACGTGACTCGTAACGCTTAAATTCCATTACATAACAAACACGTAATAATTATTTTCCATAATGTCTTCTTCGCATGCTATGTTAGAAACCTCGTCTGTGTATTCCTGTATGTAAATGAGCGAATTGGTGATCTAAAAATAGAACGTGTCTCCAGTTGGTGTCAACCTGGGCTTTTGTAAATCTCTAATTTCTGGTGTTGTCTAACGGTTTTTGACTTCTGAGGTTTTATGAATGAAAATTAAAAAGCTGTGGGAGTGTAAGGATGATTTGTTTGTATTTTTTGTAAATTTTGGTCCAAATCTCTGAAGGGCCACCTTTAAAACTCTGGTTTGTGCGGTAAAGTCTGAAATTTTGTCTTCTGCTAAACAACTAAGAGAAAACAAAGGATAAAACTGCAATAGGACAGTAATGATTCTACAAATTCATTGAAAATTTTAGCAAACTATACACTTACCAAACTTTCAGACAAGACCATCAAATCATCAATTGCAATATAGTTGTAATTTGAAGTCATTAGTGGTGAACTTGGTGCAGCCATCTTGATTTACTCTCTTTTAACTTAGTTATACCCCAACTACATCAATTTGATTCCATCTAGGTTTATTTTTCAGCATTATTCTATTCCCTTTCTTTATGTAGCCAACATAAAAATTCATCACTGATTCTAGCAGCACAAAATCATACAAAACTGAGGAAACATTCCTACACTAAAGTGCTTTGACTTAAGTTTGAACATTCATGCACTACAGTGGATCGATTCAAAAACATTCTAGAACTACAGTGCAAAATTTCACATACACATACTGGCACTATAGAGCAATAATTCATAAGCACACTAGAGCACTATAGTGCTTTATTTCAGTTACTTATCCAGGTATCACAGTGGTACCACAGTGCACTATTTCAGGTATAATGTCCTGGTTCTACAGTGCACTATTTCAGGTATAATGTCCTGGTACCACAGTGCACTATTTCAGGTATAATGTCCTGGTTCCACAGTGCACTATTTCAGGTATAATGTCCTGGTTCCACAGTGCACTATTTCAGGTATAATGTCCTGGTACCACAGTGCACTATTTCAGGTATAATGTCCTGGTTCTACAGAGCACTATTTCAGGTATAATGTCCTGGTACCACAGTGCACTATTTCAAGTATAATGTACTGGTACTACAGTGCATAATTCCACTTCACAGTTATCCTGATTACTAAACCCTACTTGATTAGCTTTACTTCAAGTCTTCTTCCTTTGGAATCAAATTCAACATTTTCATATTTCTGTCAGTACTACAAAATAATAAGAACTAATTTTAGACCAGTTTTAAATCTCCTCACCCTCCATCAAATTATCTTGTCTTTAATCGACACTGGAGAAGATGGGTTTTTGAAATTATTGTCAGGAAAGGAGAAAAATTATCCAAATTTTCTTTTTCTCTAACAGGTTTTTGTACTACTTTATAGACAAACCTTTTCATTAAAACTGTGAACCAAGCTTATTTGTCATCTGCAAATGCTAACTAGGCCAATTTTGAAATTTTAAAGACTTCAAACAGTTATATGATAGGCTTATATATGATAATTTAAAGTTTAGTGAAAAACTTGTACTAGTTCCGATTTACCCTTTTCAGCTTCTTAGATAATTCACTTGTTTTAAAAAAAACAATATCTTGTATCTAATTTCTGCATGAAATACTTCCCTTAACCCATTACCACACAATCCCTACTTTTGACGACCTTGAGAAAGAAGCCTTTAGAAAACATTGTGGGAAAAGGAGAAAATGCTGGTAACCAGCATTTTCTCCTTTTCCCACAATGTTTTCTTCCCTTTCAAAATCAAATTTCAATTTTCAATTCACATTTATTTTGTGGTTTGCAAAATGCTCTCAATTTGGATTGGTCCAAAATTTTGTTGTGAGGTAAAGACTAATGTAATTATGCACCCAATTTAACTCAATAAACGTTTAGATCTGTCAAAATTCAATATACATGTATGTGCAGACGATAAATTATGAGGCTGAAATTAATGAGACTTTTTGTCAGTGGGTAAAAAACATTGTGGGAGAAGAAAATGCTGGTTTCCAGCATTTTCTCCTTTTCCCACGTGTAGATCAAAGATCAGACTGCACGTTCTGTGCAGTCTGACCTTAATATACAGTGTCTGCTAAAGGTCAGCTAGTCGAGCTTAGCAGCCAAAGGGTTAACAGAGAAACAGTGTAAGAAAAATATAAATTTAATTCACAAACACACAAAAAAAAAATCCAATCCCTATGAATCACTGAAAGTTTTAATACAAACCTAACCCCCTTCTTGTATTTCTTTTTTATTAAATATACTTATTTCACCCAATACCCCCTTACTTCTAACCAAACAATCTATCAAACGATCGACAAATATGTCTGCTATTTTAAAATATTTTGCAAAATGGAGAAAGTTCTGGTTACTATCATTCTCTTCTTTTCCCACTATGTTTTTTTTTTATTCTGTCAAACATTTTCAGCGCCTTTGTATTAATTTTGAAACTGTTCTTTGTGGACAATTTCAATTCTGAAGACTCTAAAATTCACCACTTGGGCACCCTTTACAAAACAATGAACACCTTAGGACAGTCCTAAATCATTATACATTTCCATACAAAGAATTACATACATATGGCTCGAATGAGGGTAGATTTTTATCATGAAAAAGGTCGAACACAGTGTTGAAGAACAAGAAAATGCTGGTTACTACAATTTCCTCTTTTTCCTACAATGCTTTTTGGAAGTCTTTCTTACAACTGGGACTTAAAAACAAAAAGATTGTGTGGTAAAGGAATGACCATTTCATGATCAACTTGAAGACAGGGCATTAAAAAAGAAGAAATAAAATTTGAGCATAAAAAAAATATGTCAAGAACAACTCCAGATATCTAAAAATAGAAAAATTAATGGCATGAAATAGCAATTTATTCTTTTATCACAATGTTTTCTACACCCTGTCTTCTATGGATAGGTCAAAATACATTTTCTTTCAGAAGGTAAAAGGTAAATATGACAATCACAACAAATTTTACACTTTATTCTCCGAAAACAGGTCAATTATGGTTGCTTTATTACGCTTCACTCTCTGAACTTCGAGACTATCAAGGACAATTACATGTCAACGCTGTTACAAGCAATGTAGATCTAAGATCAGACTGCACAAAATATGCAGTCTGATTTTGTACCTACACTTAACGGTAAATTTATGAGATTTTCCGAAATAATTACTGAAGTCTATTTTAATATCTTTAATTTAGTCTGGAAATAAACAGCTTGGCATTTTCAATGCAGTCAAAACACAAAACACTTACCAGTAGTTCTCTAATTTGCCAAAAGTTATTGCCTCGTAACAACTGCGCCAAAATTTGTACTTGAAAAAAAAATTATTTGTCGCCATGGTAATGCAAGAACTCTTACAAAAATGTTGTTTTATCGCAGTAATGTGAATAATGTAACAACAGATTGCATATGAGAGCACGTTCTGGAGATTTTACTGGGGTAAAAGGGAAAGGTAAGAGTTGTAAAATTCTAACACAAATATTGTCTAAAATTGACTGTTTAACCTTCAATTTTCTAACATTGCTTTCCTCTCATAACCTAATGATTTAACTAAGTTACCAAATGACAAAATTTTGGACAGATCCAAAATCAAAGTCTTAGCAAACGACAGAATAAACATGATTTAAAAATTGAAATTTCTAGCGAGATGGCTAGAAAACATTGTGGGAAAAGGAGAAAATGCTGGTTACCAGCATTTTCTCCTTTTCCCACAATGTTTTCAACAGGCTTCTATCTCAGGATCGTGAAAACCAGGAATTTTTTGGTACACACAATCCCGGCTTTTAACAACCCTGAAAGAGAAGGCTTTAGAAAACATTGTAGGAAAAGGAGAAAATGCTATCAGTCAAAGTGCACTATATGTACAATCACATGATTCTCATTTCAAAATGGTAATCTCCTTGATACGGACCAGGTTAGATTTAGGTACGAAATCAGCCGAGTTGTGACGAGTGAGTATGTCATAGGGATACAACTGACCGCCTTTTGGCAGAATATGACTCATTGAGATTTAAAAGAAACATCACTGCACTAAGTATTCCAATCCATCCAAGAATGTACAATCCTTCCTTAAAACCAGCTTTTCTATCATTTATTTTTTATCCCTTAACCCTTTACAACATGAGCCTGAGTTTCAACAACCCTGCGAGAGAAGCCTTTGAAAACATTGTGGAAAAAGAGAAAATGCTGGTAACCAGCATTTTCTCCTTTTTCCACAATGTTTTCTAACCTTTTAGAGAAGTCAAGCAAACATTTGAGTTTTTTTGATGTTGTATCTGCACATGCATTCAATTTGAACCAGTCTACATTATAACGCCATGTGGTAAAGGGTTAACCCATTACCACACAATCCCTACTTTTGATGACCCTGTCAAAGAAGCCGCTAGCAAACATTGTGGAAAAAGGAGAAAATGTTGGTAACCAGCATTTTCTCCTTTACCCACAAAGTTTTCTATCCTATTAAACAAAAATCTCATAAGTGAGCCACATTGAAACTGTCTGCACAGGCACTCAATTTGGACTAGTCTATATATATTCATTGCCATGTGGTAAAGAGTTAAAGTCCTGACAAATAAAATAAGATTTTATCCATAAGGAACACAGATTTCAAGGATGTATTTGTATAAACATTTTGAGAAAATACTAAGAGTGTACATCAAAGATCAGACAAAGTAGTCTGTGCAGTGAGTGGTATAATCTACATCTCTACTATCCACAAATTCCACAATGTCTGTAGTAACAGTAACACACAAACTGTTTACAGCTTTAAGGATATTAAATACCAACAAAGGAAATTGTAACCGTCCATCCCTTGGCTGAAAAAAAAAACACAAACAACTTGAGGTGCTCTCGACCGTGAAAATTCTTCAGTAAAGATTTCGGACAGTCCAAAGAGAATACATATTTTCTATCGTAAGTATCATATTTATATACCCTTTACTTCATTCCTCTCTCACAACTGTCAGATCGTTGTTTCGATGATGGTTATGTGGGAAAGCAGCCATTGGCTTGGAAAGATCATTGTGTGAAGTACTGGCAACAGAAACTCCAGGAAAGCATGGATAGGTGCACTGGCTGCCATGATATAAATGAAATAATGTTGAAAACAGCATTAAACACCATACAATCAACCAATCGTTTTATACCCTTTACCTGGACTTTGGTGTTGTTTTTTTTTTTAAATGTTTACAACACAATCTGTGTTTCAATGGCCATAATTTTCTCCTTTACCAGCAATGTTTTGCACTCTTTCGAACACCGATCCATCAATTCAACCATGTTGAATTCATTGTCTTTAAATCTTTACCAAATAACCCTGGTTTCTACCACCCCGAGATAAAAGCCTTATGAAAACAATGTCGGAAAAGGATAAAATGTTGGTAACCAACATTTTATCCTTTTCCCGCAATGTGTTCTACCCTGCTGGAAACAAATTTCAATGTCTGAGTTGCATTTACTTTGTCGTCTGCAAGTGCTTTCAATTTAGTCCAATCTTGAAAATTGATGTTCATTTGTAAATTTGGGAATATGCAAAATACTGAAAGCAACCATTCTCTCATTTCCAACATCCTCGGATACCCCGGAGGTCTCCCTATTTGCTACGCTACATTGACCCCTGGGACAATTAATTGAATTTCCCTTGCTTTACCGCTGTCCGAATGCTGGCTTTTCATTGGTTCCATCATCATTTTGTGATGGGCGAGTGGACTGTACGCGATGACGTTTCGTATCGATTTTCGGCAGCTGATTCAAAGTTTTATTAGTCAATTGTCCCAGGGGTCGATGTAGGGTAGCAAATAGGGAGACCCCGGGGTATCCGAGGATGCATTTCCAATAACACCAGTACTTTCTACCTTTCCAAAAACAAACTTCAGTTTTTGCATCACGTTCATTTTGTTGTCCAAAAATACTGTTAATTTTAACGAGCCTTAGATTTTGTTGTCTGGTAAAGAGTTACTATGTTTGGTTCTTTCCTATACAACAAAAGTCAAGTCTCGTCAATCTTAACTCTTTACCAAACGACAAAATTTTAGGCATGTCCAAATCGAAATCATTTGAAGACGACAAAATAAAAGTGACTTAAAATTTGAAATTTGTTTTGTGAAGAGTAGAAAACATTGTAGGAAGAGGAGAAAATGTTGGTTACCAGCATTTTCTCCTTTTACCACAATGTTTTCTAATGGCTTCTTTCTCAGGGTTGTCAAAAGTAGAGATTGTGTGGTAATGGGTTAAAGGTAATGTTATGTGCTCCTCAAAATCAGATATAACTCTAATGATGAAATTCATTTTTGCATGATAGAAAACATAGCCAGGACAGTGGTGAGCGTGTTGGACTCATGACCTGGTGGTTGTGAGTTCGATACTCGGTTGAGGCCAACTTTCTTCCCCGTGTATTTTGGCCTCTCACCTCTGCTAAGCATGTGAGAAAAGTAGTCAGTGGCTTTAAAAAGATGTGTTAGTACTGGTATGAGAAAGCCAGGAAACACATGTGCATCACCGACCGCCATCATATGACCTTTGCTGTTAAAGTTGCATTAACTCTTTACCAAATGACAAAATTTTAGACTAGCTAGTACAAGTTGAAAGCATTTGCAGACAACAAAGCAAACGTAACTCAAAAAATTAAAATTTGTCTCCAGCAGGGTAGAAAACATTGTGGGAAAAGGAGAAAATGCTGGTTACCAGCATTTTCTCCTTTTCCCACAATGTTTTCACAAGCCTTCTATCTCAGGGTCGTAAAAACCAGGGATTGTTTGGTAAAGGGTTAAACCCCAACATAACCAACCAACAAATCAAAGGGAGATCAATCTTGTACTCTTACTGTGGAGTCACTGGTGTATGGATAATATGGATTTGAAACTATATTCACTGTGTATACCAATCTATAAATAGACATTGATCATAGCTATATTTACGCCTGAAAAACCAGAATTTTGTCATTAGGAGCACATCAACAAATTCAGGTACATATTTCAATTTTTCTTTTCAAATCTAATGTTTTAATTTGGATAAGGTTCCACTTGCCTTTCCTGTATTATGCCATGACAATGATCTTTTTTGTGTAACCTTTTAGACACAATCATAAGTTTTAACGACCTTGTAGGAAAAGCCTTTTGAAAACATTCTGGTAACCAGCATTTTCCCTCTTTCCCACAATCTTTTCCACTTCATCAAAGAGGAAATTCATCTATTAACCCATTACCACACAATCCCTTCTTTTGACGCCCCTGAGAAAGAAGCCTTTAGAAAACATTGTGGGAAAAGGAGAAAAATTTAATGCTGGTAACCAAAGTTTTCTACCCTTCACAAAACAGATTTCAGATTTTCAGTTGCATTTACTTTGTTGTCTGCAAATGCTTTCGATTTGGACAAACCTAAAATTTTGTCATTTGGAAATGGGTTAAATAATATTTAAATTGTCATCTGTAAATGCTTTCAGTTTGGACGAGTCTAAATTTTTGTCATGTAGTAAAGAGTTAAGACTTCAAGCCATGCCACTATTTTTTCATCCATTAACTCATTATCAAACAAAAAATTTCATGTTTGTTCAAATTGAAAGCATTTGCAGATGACAAAATGAAAGTGACTGAAAATTTGAAATTTGTTTTGTGAAGGTCAGAAAACATTGAGGGAAAAGGAGAAAATGCTGGTTTCCAGCATTTTCTCCTTTTCCCACAATGTTTTCTAAAGGCTTCTTTCTCAGGGTCATCAAAAGTGGGGATTGTGTGATAATGGGTTAATACCATTATCAGTTGACAACTTTGTCAGCGGTCAAAAATCACAACTTGCAGACAGACACACATAGCCATGATGATCAGAGCCATCCTTGAAAGAGATGAAAACACTGTATAAAATGAGATACTGCTGGTAACATTAACCCTTTCTCAAACTATCCCTGGTTTTTATGACCCTGACATAGAAGCCTTTTGAAAACATTGTGGGAAAAGGAGAAAATGCTGGTTACCAGCATTTTATCCTTTCCCTACTATGTTTTCTACCCTCCCAGAACAAATTCCAATTTTTGAGTCACATTTATTTTGTCGTCTGCAAATGCTTCCAATTTGGACCAGTCTAAAATTTTGTTGTTTGGTAAAGAGTTGACCACCATGTTTTCTATCCTAATATTTAAGACAAACCTTATCTTTTGAGCTGTATTAGTATGACAACTGCTCAATAGGATAGAAAACATTGTGGGAAAAGAAGAAAATGCTGCTTATCAGTTCCTTCACTCACTACATGTTTTCAAAAGCTTTCTTGAATAAGGCCCAAGATTGTACAGTACATGTAATAGGTTAATAGCTGATGTTCAAAATGGTTATTAAAATTTTACATTCCAGATGCTGAAGTTTTTGTAACATGGCAGAAAGAAATCTGGGCAAAGATCAAAGTGAATCATTTACTAATGACACTTGTGATTCACGGAACCAGCCTGAGGCTAACCAATCATCTGCCAGCACGTCAGAAGTTACAGATATGTCAAACAAGTCACTGGTCAAACCAAACAAGGTAACAGATCTCCATGAATCCAATATGACTAATGATTCTCATAACAAAGAAGAATCATTTACTAATGACGCTTGTGATTCACAGCACCAGACTGAGGCTAACCAATCATCTGCCAGCACATCAGAAGTTACAGATATGTCAAACAAGTCACTGGTCAAAACAAACAAGGTAACAGATCTCCATGAATCCAATATGACTAATGATTCTCCTAGCAAAGAAGAAGCCAACCAATCAGTCACAAGCCCATCCAAAACTACAGATAGTTCCAACAAATCTTTGGTTAATCCAAGCCAGAACACAGATCCCAAAGAATCTACCAATGATTCACAGAGCCAGGAAGGAGCCAACCAACCAAATTCAAGCATATCCACACTTACAGACACTTCAAATAAGCCATTTGTTGACCCAAACCAAAACAAAGATCCTGAAACATGTGTATCTAAGTTCTATGAAGACCTAGACAAAGATAAACTTGCTTTCACATTTGATAAGGCAGAGCTTGCTGACCTAGAAAGTGCTGTACTTGAACTGGTAGAAATCATTGTAGAAAAGGTTGGAAAAATTGATGATAAGTTTAAGTGCTCGGAAGTGCTAGCTGTAGGAAGTCACAAGGAAGGAACTAAAATAATTCAGCCTGATGAGTTTGACTTCCTAGCTGTCATAGATGAGCTTTCTAAACCTGATGCAGTACAGGCTATAAAAGTATGTGAAGACAGACCTGGTTTTATGCACCTCAAAGTTCTTGATGAAAATCTCAAAACCAGATGGAAAGAATTCATAAGGGATGGGGAACTTGTAGGGTTCACTTATATGCCTCGTGACACAAAGGGAGATGATCAACTAAAGATTAGCTGCTTTTCTGATGCTTTAGCTCATGTATTTCATAAAGGTGGATTTCCAAAAAGACTTGCTGTACAACGTGACACAGGTGTCATGAAATATGAGGGCTTCCACATGTTTCATGAGCCAAACGCTCAACTGTTCTTTATCTGGTTCCCAAAAGACACTGATAAGTTTTTCGAGATTCATGTAGACATATCACCAGCAATCCGCTGTTTCAATGTCAAGGATGCAGTTTCAGAGGCAGACTGTCTAAATGCAGACTTCTACACCACACTTCTACATTTTGGAAGCTTTCTGTTGACGCCAGGAAAGGCTAAAATTGGGGGTGATACAGTCATGAAATGTTTTCGAATATCATTAACAGAAGTTGAACTTCAGTTAGTAAAATCATTGAGCAGAAACCACAGAAAATGCTACAGGGTTTTAAAATATCTATGTGCATATCGCTTTAAACACTTATCACTCAATGACATTATCTATCCTGGAATAAGCTCTTATATTTTAAAGACCTCAATACTACACCATGTTAGTCGATGCCATAACAAGAATACATTCTGGTGCATGAAAGATATTGCTAACTTACTGTTATGGGCGCTGGTACGAAAACATGGATACCTTCCATATTTCCCGAGTGTGTTCATAAAACATCACAATTTGTTAGAAACACTGTATTACTATCAAACAACCAAAAATACTGCTCTTGATCTAATAATGCATGTACAGTGCTTATATTCTCTTGATTTCCTCAACGAAAAAGTTAGAGCTATTCCTGCTGATAAATACACTTATGAAAAATGCTTGGAAATGTTAGAAGAAATGGTTGCGAATGCAGAGCTTGCCAAACAAAACTTTGCCAAGCTTGGCGACACTTTTGTAAACGAGGAAGGAAAATGGGGTGCTTATGATATGTCAACTAATGTTATGTTACAGAAATTTGGTGTTCCAGACTTTGAATCACTCTATCCAGGTACAAAAGAAGCAGAAGCAAGTAACAGATGTACTTCCTGAAAATTTAGCTATCAGGGCACAAAAGCAATACCAAAAGGTTGCTCACATACTTATCATGTCTGCTTGAAGTATTTCAGTGATTTTTAATGAAATATATTATTAAGAAATCTCAGTTTAACCTTTCACCAAAAAAACATTTTCTTCTTTTCCCACAATGTTTTCTACTCTTCTAAAGTCAAGTTTCAATTTTTGAGCCATGTTTATTTTGTCGTCAGCAAAATGCTTTCAATTTGGACCAGTCCAAAATTTTGAAAACATTGAGGGAAAGGAAAAATGCTGGCACCATTTTCTCATCATTTTCCCACAGTGATTTTTCTCCTTTTCAAAGATAAATTTCATACTTTATGCTACATTAAATTTGTCCTATGCAAAGGCTTTCAATTTAACCCTTTGTCCCATAAGGCATTTCTATGTTATCTCTAATTGACCCTAAATAACAGGAAAGATGAAGCTGTTTCTTATGTGTATATGACGCCTTTTGATAGCATAGAAAAGATTGTGACAAATGGTGAAATTGCTTGTCACGAGTAATTTCACCTTTTCCCACAATGTTTTCCAAATTCTCCTACAAGCAATGCGTAGAAATGAGTATCTATGGAGTAAAGAGTTAAACATGTCAAAAAGTGTTGCGTTTGTTACCAGTCGCCTTTTCCAAAATGACAAATTTTTAGACCCTTTCAAGATCAAAACATCTGCAGACAACAAAGTCAAAATTAGTATAAATGAGCTTAAGCTCTACGATAGGGCAGAAAGCACTGTGGCAAAAGGAGAAAATATCCGTTACCAGTATTTTCTTCTTTTCTAACAATATTTTTTTCAAAGCCCCCATGTCCAAGGGTTTTCCTTTAACCCTTTAACACATGGCAAAATTTTAGACCTATCAGAATTAAAATCATTTGCAGATGAAAATTCCACAGTTGCTAAAATTATGCAATTTTGTTTTGATAGGGTAGAAAACTTTGTGGGAAAAGGAGAAAATGCTGGTTACCAGCATTTTCTCCTTTTCCCACAATGTTTTCAAAAGGCTTTTACCCCAGAGTCGTCAAAAGTCGTCATTGTGTGCTAAAAGGTAAACAAAATGTTACCTTTAAATGACTCTAAGAAGCAGCCTATTGAAAATATTATGGAAAAAGGAGAAAATGCTTGTAACAAGCTTTTTCTTCTTTTCCCAAATGTATTCAATCCTTTCAGTGAAAAATCTCATTACTGTCAGCTACATCTGATCTGTCTTCTGCAAATACTCATAATTTGGGGGAGTATAGCATCTTGACATGCAGTACATAGATAAAGGCAGGTAACCAAATAAAACTTTTTTTTTTGCTGCATGTTATCTTTCTTTCTAACATTCTTATACTATCAGAAACTTGAGTTATATTACAGAGGCTAGTGTTGCTATTCACCCTTTCCCAAATGACAATTTTTTGGACTGGTCCAAATTGAAAGCATTTGCAGACGACATTTGAATGGTAAGAAAAAAGAAAATTGTTTTTGAAAAGATAGAAAACATTGTGGGAAAAGGAGAAAATGCTGGTTACCAGCATTTTCTCCTTTTCCCACAATGTTTTCAAAAGGCTTCTTTCACAGGGATTGTTTGGTAATGGGTTAATGCTTTCCGATTCGCCTTGAGACTCTCTAATACTAGTTTGCAAAACGTTCTTCCAAAGCCACTGATTCCACTGACGAAATGGGGAGAGAGATAGAGACAGAGACACATACAGAGAGAGAGAGAAAGAGACAGAGAGAGAGAGAGAGACAGAGAGAGAGAGAGAGAGACACAGAGAGAGAGAGAGACAGAGACACAGAGAGAGAGACATACAGACAGAGAGAGAGACGCAGCTGGGAATGTATATTGTCAGAATCACTATCATCAATCCTTGGAAAGGTTTTAACCCATTACCACACAATCCCTACTTATGACAACCCTGAGAAAGAAGCCTTCAGAAAACATTGTGGGAAAAGGAGAAAATGCTAGTAACCAGCATTTTCTCCTTTTTCCCACAATTTCTTCTACACTTCCCAAAACAAATTTCCATTTTCAGTCAGATTTATTTTTACCAAACGACAAAGTTTTAGACTGGTCCAAATTCAAAGTATTTGCAGACGAAATTTAAATCGGACTGAAAAAAAAATTGCTGTGGGAAAGGTAGAAAACTTGGTGGAAAAAGGAGAAAATGCTGGTTAGCAGCATTTTCTCCTTTTTCCATCATGTTTTCAAAAAGGCCTTTCTCAGAGTCTTTAAGAGTCGGGATTGTGTGGTAAAGAGTTAAAGTCATGATAAAGACTTACTCGAAGAAGTTTCTGTAAAACATTCCACCAATGGCTGTGCATGCTAGTTCAAAGAACAAAAAAATCCTTTTTCCACACTGTCATCAGTTTACATCGCATGAACTATGACAAACACAATAGGAAACTTTGACGATATACACTGAGTAACAAAACATCAAACACCAGCTCCGATTATTTTCCTTCTGTTTTGTTTCTCCGGGTCACCAAGTCAAGCGTAACACATCAAAACGTTTGTTAGCAAAACACAGCAGGTAATTACAATATTCACATCCCTGTTTCCTACTAAGTTTTTCCGTAATTTAACCCTTTGCCACAGAATGCCAGTTTTTAAACTCTAAGAACTGCATTTTTGTTATCTAGTAAACAGTTAACCTTTTTATCAAATGACAAGATTTTGGGCTAGTCCAAATTGAAAGCATTTGCAGACGACAAAATATATGTGACTCAAAAATTGAAATTTGATCTTGGGCAGGTTGAAAACAATTGTAGGTAACCAGCATTTTCTCCTTTTCCTACAATGTTTTCAAAAGCTTTCTTTCACATGTCTTTAAAATGTCCGGATTGTGTGGTAAAGAGTTAACCTTCACAAAACAACAAAATAATAAGCATGTCCACATTGAAAAACATTTGAAGACAAAAGACTATTTCGTGGTCTAAATGAAAGCAGTTGTCACTGAAATGAAGGAAAAATACTGTGGGTAGCTCAGTGGGTAGAGTGCAAGACTTGAGGACAAGGGGTTGTGGTTCGATTCCAGGTAGCTCAGCTGACTTCTTTTCGAGGATTTATGAGTCATTCTGACATGATTCATTCCTCTTCCACCACTGATTTAACTGTCTTGACGACGGTTATGTGAGAAAGCAGCCAGTGGCTTGGAAAGAAAATTGTGCAGAGTACTGGTAAAAGAGAGTCGAGTAAGCATTGATAGGTGCACTAGCTACCACGACACAACTGAAATAATGTTGAAAAAGGCATTAAACCCAAAACAATCAATCAAGTTAAAATTTACACATTCTTTACAGGGACAAGCATAATTTTACCCCTCAACCATCTTTTACACTTATAGACACCTTTTAGACCAGTGTAGGTCAAGATCAGACTGCACAAAATGATCTGTCTGATCTTTGATCTACATTACCTACTGATATGAAATAATGAAGGACAAAAACAACATTGGAATATCAGCTATTTGAGTCGAATTTCTACACATGAAAATGTCTACTGGGTAATTAATTATCTGCCACTTTGTGGGATAAGTTATGCCCTACAGGTCAACAATGATTAAACATGATGGGGCAATTTCCATACTGAATTTAATAAAAAACTAGATTTCTAATCTCCTCAAAAAGACCTTTGTACATAATAAATTACAAACTACATAGTTATATAAAAATATCCTTTAGCTCACACACACAACTTTAATTTTAAAAGTGATTACATTTAGACCCAAATTATTTTTCAGCCGTTTCAATTTACATACTTTCGTTGTATATAATTATTAGCCATCATAAAATAAACTACTGATAGTGATCCTGACTCTTAACCCATTACCACTCAATCCCTACTTTTGACGATCCTGTGAAAGAAGCCTTTAGAAAACATTGTGGGAAAAGGAGAAAATGCTGATAACCAGCATTTTCTCCTTTTCCCACAATGTTTTCTACCCTTCAAAAAATCAAATTTCAAATTTTTAGTCACTTTTATTTTGTCATCTGAAAATGCTTTGATTTGGACAAACCTAAACTTTTGTCATTTAGTAATGAGTTAACCTTTTTTAACACAATCCTGATTTAAATCCATTCTTGGGAAGAAGCCTTTTGAAAACCACTGTTGGAAAAGGAGAAAATGCTGGTAGCCAGCATTTTTTCCATTTCTCACAATGTTTTCTATCCTCCTTAAGTCAGTTCCAATCATTTGAGCTAGTTACATAGACTTCTCAAAAGGCATTCAATTTGGACAAGTCTAACACGTCATAAGGTAAGGTATTCACCCCATCACAGGGCAGAATATTAGACATAGACATATTTTATTCGACATAAGCTTGTACAGCTTCTAGTCTATACATATAAATTGTTACAATACATATACAGACAAAAATGACAATGAACTAATTTACAAATGAATTCGTAACACGTTACTTGTAGGCTGACATTAGGAAGAGAGTTAGATAAGTGACACTGGTAAAAAGTAATTAATTAAACAAATATTAACAAATCTGGTATAACCATCTACGAATGAAGACTTGTCCAAATTGAAAGTATTTGCGGGTTGCAGTTCTATTGTGACTCCAACATTTGGAGTCGACAATTAAATATGGTTGAGGAGCAAATTGTTTTCATGAGACAAAAAAAAAAAACGGATAATAATTATAATTATAATGGAAAAGAGAAGTAAGAGTGAAGGAAAAGTAAAATGCTGGCCGTCAGCAATTTCTTTCCATTCACAATGTCATACACATTAAAATATTGGAAATTAGCTCTTTTCCACGTTGGAAAATGTGGACTTGTCCAAAACTGAAAGCTTTTGCAGTGGACAAATTAAGTTTGGATCAAATGATTGTGTTTCTTTTAATGAGTTATCAAACACTGCGGGAAATGGAGAAAATGCTGGCTGCCAACAATTTCTCCACATCCGCAATGCTATACAAACCATAATATTCCGGACTTGTCTACATTGAAAGCATTTGTAGATGACCAATCAAATGTGGTTTATCCCTTAACCACACATTAACAACTTGACGACCCTGAGGTAGAAGCCATTTGAAAACATTGTGGGAAAAGGAGAAAATGCTAGTTACCATTTTCCTGCAATGTTTTCCAACTTTTCAGAGACAAACCCATCCTTCACAACACAGTTGATAAATCATTTCAAAATGCTTTTCCTATAATATTTTCATGAGCCATCACCTCCTAGGTAGTTGAAACTCAGGATTGTACAGTTAACTCTTTACCAAACAACAAAATTTTGAACTAGTCCAAATGTTGAAAGCATTTGCAGACGACAAAATAAATGTGAATCAAAAGCTGAAATTTTATTTGGAAAAGCTAGAAAACATTGTGGGAAAAGGAGAAAATGCTGGTTACCAGCATTTTCTCCTTTTCCTACAATGTTTTCAAAGGCTTTCTTTCTCAGAGTCATTAAAAGTCAGGATTGTGTGGTAACGAAAGTTAACAGTATTTTCCCTTTTTCTAACAATGATTTCATACAAATTGGAAAAAGGTTATAACCACACTATGTATACACATAAATTACTACTAAAAGCAAAAATTAAAACTTGAACTAACCTTTAATTTTCTCACCCGCTCTTTATTTCTGTCCCCCTTCCATCCATACAGCCCCACAGCCCCTGAGGGTAGACTGTGCCTCCTCCTCCTCTGAAGGGGCATTTTTCAGGGTCAGAAAAATCTAAGCCACTTTTATTTAACACTATTCAAATTTCATCTAATTGTTTTCAGCAGATTTCATCTAAAACCTTGTTGCCTTTCCTCCAAAAATCATATCACTTCCCATTTGAAACCATACAACTGTCGTCTAAAGGAAACTAAGTCAATTTCATCTAAAACACACTGTTTTATCTGTGAAAGCTATATCACTTCTCTTTTAACACCATGTAAATTTTGTCCAACTGTAACTATGTTTTTGCATCTAATAGTAACTACAGTGTGCAAAATTGCAAATTTCATTTAAATGCATCTGTAAATTTCATCTAATACCTATTGCCTCTTCTCTGGAAAATGTATTAATATCACTTCAGAAAAACTCAGCCAATCATCTATCAACTATCTCAGTTTAACCCATTACAGCATTTTCATGCCCACTTTTAATGAAACTGGGAAAGAAGCTCTTGGAAAACATAGTGAGAAAAGAAGAAAATGCTGGCAACCAGCATTTTCTCCTTTTTCCACATTGTTTTCTACCCTATTGTAAAAAACAAATTGCACCATGTAAGCCTCACTGAAATTGCTGTCAACAAAAATTAATGCTTTCAATTGTTGTCTGGTATAGGATTAATTCTTTACGGTTACCATATGACAAAATTGGAGATCAGTCCAAATTGAAAACATTTGCAGATGACTCGACATTAACTCTTTACCACACGAGAAAATTTTAGACTGGTTCAAATTGAAAGCATTTGCAGACGACAAAATAAAAGTGACTGAAAAATTGAAATTTGTTCTGGGAAAGGTATAAAACATTGTGGGAAAAGGAGAAAATGCTGGTTACCAGCATTTTCTCCTTTTCCCACAGTGTTTTCAAAAGGCTTCTTTCTCAGGGGCGTCAAAAGTAGGGATTGTGTGGTAATGGGTTAAATACAGCTCAAAATTGAACATCGTTTTGAAAGGGTAGAAAACATTGTGGAAAAAGGAGAAATTGCTGGTTTCAAGCAAGGGGTGACACAGGTCCATAATACGTAGATCAGCCAATTTATTTTCAGGGATTGATGACCATCATTGAGACAAGTTTAACTCGTTACCAAACGACAATATTCTAGGTTTGTCCAAATCGAAAGCATTTGCAGACAACAAAATGAAATTTGAAATTTGTTTTGTGACGGGTAGAAAACATTGTAGGAAAAGGAGAAAATGCTGGTTACCAGCATTTTCTCCTTTTTCCACAATGTTTTCTAGAGGCTTCTTTTTCAGGGGCGTCAAAAGTAGGGATTGTGTGGTAATGGGTTGACTCTACCAAAAGGAAAATTTTAGGCTGGTCCAGATTGAGAGCATAAAATTACTGACGAAATATCAAATGTAGCTGAAATGATGCAAATTGTAAGTGAAAGTGAAGCATTTTCTCCTTTTCCCACAAGGTTTTCAAAGGCTTCTTCTTCAATGTTGTTAAAACCAGGGATTCTTTGGTATTCTTATCTTACAGCTGATCAGTTTTTTGATATTAATTCTTCAGGTGGACAGCAGTCCAGGGCTTGGGCTAAATACTGTGCAAAATACTGGTAAAAAAAAGACCAAGGAACACATGGATACACACGAGTATGTGCACTTATTGTCTCATCATAACTGAAATAATGTTGAAAATCAGGTTATAAATTATTCCATAACAACAAGCAAACAAATCTCTCCCTCATCCCCCTCCCCCCCTACTTAATAAGCCCCACCCTGGTGGCTCAGTGGTGAATGTATCGGACTTGTGACCTGGTGACTGTGAGTTCAATACCCGGTTGAGGCAAATTTTCTTTCCGTTGTATTATCACCTTGCATCTCTGCTGAAGCATGTGAGTAGTAGTTGGTGGCTTTGGAAAGAAAATTGTGCTAGTATTGGTGTGAGAAAGCCAGGAAACATGTGCGTCACCGACCGCCATGATATGACCTTAGCTGTTAAAGTGGCGTTAACCCATTATCTCACAATCCTTACTTTTGACACCCTTGAGAAAGAAGCCTTTAGAAAACATTGTGGTAAAAGGAGAAAATGCTAGTAACCAACATTTTCTCTTTTCCCCACAATTTTTTCTATCCTTCACAAAACAAATTTCAAATTTCCAGTCACTTTTATTTTGTCATCTGCATTATGCGTTCAAATTGGACCAGTCTAAAATATTGTCGTTTGGTAATGGGTTAAACCCCAATACAACCAACCAAACCTCCTCGTACTGCTTCAAGGGAAAGATGTAAACATGTCAAGAAGCTACCCGTAAGTTTATCTTGGGTAAATATAACCTACTTACCCAATTTCTAAAGATAAATTTCCCAAAGAACAACGTAAACAATACAAAGACTATGAAAGAGAAAGCTTTTGAAAACTGTGAGTAAATCAGAAAATGCTGGTAAGGGTCCTCCTGCCATTTTGCTCTTGTCAGTTAGAAAAAGAAGGATAATCCAACTTTCCCTCACCAAATTTTTACTAGGTAGGACAAGCGGACAAGTGGACCCTGCTGGTGACCAGATTTTGAATTGCATCGGACTTTTGCAAATGCCTCAGGTTTGGACAAGTCCTAAACTGTCGTTTGGTAACAACTTATAGCAGAAGGTCTAGTGTAAGTATTTCAACAATGTCACTGCACCTAGTGCAGCTATCCATGTGTTCCTAAACAGTGTATGCACTTCACAAGCAAGATGTCTCTTTTTGCAATAGTTTATGCATTACGTGCCACAATTTGACCCGCTATCCCTGCTGAGTATACAGCCTGGCTGAGCTCCAGATAAAGGGAGTGAAAGTATCATTCTCCTCAAATGCAATGTAATGTTTTTCGAAATTGAAAATATCAATTACTCTCCTCAAACCCCATGTTATGGGTACTCATTAGAGTACCCATAACATGGGGTTTGGAAGAGAGATACAGGATTTAGAATACCATCACTCCCTCTTATCTGGAGCTTTGCATAACAGGGCTTGACACCACAAGGTTGATGGTTTGATTCCACAGTCTGCCTAATTGCTATCAAAGGACTGATGAAACTCATTACCCTCTCATGAAAGAAAGTTGTTTCCATGATAGACATTTGAGAAAACAGCTATTGGCTTAGGAAGAATTTTGCACAGTACGAAAGAAGAAACTTTGAGAAAGCATGAATAGGTGCACCTTTTGCCTCAATACAAAAGAATTGATGTTGAAAGTTTCAAAACCTATAAAAAGAAGAAGTACCTGCTTTCACAAGATAATCATCCATTTTAAACTAAAAATAAAATGTTCACATTAAATTATTCTGTGCTAATAATACATGACTCCCAAAATTACACCAAGAACCCAATGTTTTGACATTAACCACATTTATCAGTTGACTCATGGTATAGTTTGATAAAGATAAGGTGTCAATTGGTATAGCCCTTTCCCAAATAATCCCTGGTTTTTACGCGTCTGGAATAGTAGCCTTTTGAAAACATTGTGGGAAAAGGAGAAAATGCTGGTTACCAGCATTTTCTCCTTTTCCCACAATGTTTTCTACCCTATCATAGACAGAAATCATCTTTTCAGCAAGAGTTGAATTGTTGTCTGTGAATGCTTTCAATTGGTCTAGTCCAAAAGTTGGTTGTTTGGGAAAGGGATAGGTTAAGTCGGTTCCAAACGACAAAACTTTTGACATGTCCAAGTCGAAAACATTTGACAATATAAATGTCAATCAAAAACTGAAAACTGTTTTGGGAAAGTACTAGAAAACATTGTTGGAAAAGGAGAAATTGCAGGTTACCCGCTTTTTCTTCTTTTCCATTATGTTTTCAAAAGTCTTCCTTTTTAGGGTCTTTTAAAACCCATTACCTCTCAATCCCTACTTTTGACGCCCCTGAGAAAGAAGCCTTTTGAAAACCCTGTGGGAAAAGGAGAAAATGCTGGTAACCAGCATTTTCTCCTTTTCCCACAGTGTTTTCTACCCTTCCTAGAACAAATTTCAATTTTTCAGTCACTGTTATTTTGTCGTCTGCAAACGCTTTCAATTTGGACCAGTCTAAATTTTTCTCGTGTGGTAATGGGTTAAGTTAGAGATTGCATGGTAAAGGGGTACAGAACTGGACTACTTTTCTAGGTGACAACTGTTACTTTGAATTTCAAACTAAAATGAACTTTTACTCAATAAAACACTACCTTGTACAACTCATTCAGCTACAATCTGATAAACAAATAATTATAGTGTACAGAAATCTGGAGCTAAAACAGGCCTCATACTCCAACATATTGAAAATTGCCATTTTCTCTATCGCTACTTTATTAGCATGTATTACTACAATCCCCCAATATTGGGGGGGAGTGATGCATCATAGCAGACAGGTCAAATCAGTCTCATTACCAAACGACAAAATTTTTGGCTTGTCCAAATTGAAAGCATTTGCAGACGACAAAATAAAAGTGACTGTAAATTTGAAAATTGTTTTGTGAAGGGTAGAAAACATTGTGGGAAAAGGAGAAAATGCTGGTTACCAGCTTTTTCTTCTTTTCCCACAATATTTTCTATAGGCATCTTTCTCAGGGTCGTTAAAAGTCGGGATTGTGTGGTAAAGTTAAATGATTCACTTCTGATGAGGTGACACACTATTAGTGTTGAATTATACCTGGTGAACATCCGAAGGTCACATGTTCACTAAAATTAAACAAACCGTGGATAATGTCCCAGGTAATTGTTAGCTAAACTCTAAGGAGGTCAGACAGTAAAATCGTTATCCTATTTAAACATCCTCGTCCATTGATTTCACTGTGTGAATATCAGAAAAATTTGCAAGTAACCCATTACCACATAATTCCTATACTTTTGATGACCCTGAGAAAGAAGCCTTTAGAAAACATTGTGGGAAAAGGAGAAAATGCTGGTAACCAGCATTTTCTCCTTTTCCCACAATGTTTTCTACCCTTCCCAAATCAAATTTCGATTTTTCAGCCACTTTTATTTTTTCGTCTGCAAATGCTTTCAATATGGACCAGTCTATAAATTTGTCATTTGGTAAAAGAGTTAGACGACAGTGTACATCCCAGATTAGACCGAGGATCTTCCGGTCATTTCACGCACATGTGTCATGCTCTGTAAAAAGGTGGCTTAACTCTTTACCAAACGACAAAAATTTTGACTAGTCCAAATCAAAAGCATTTGCAGACAACAAAATAAATACGAGTCAAATATTGAAACTTGTTATGAATAGGCTAGAAAACATTGTGGGAAAAGGAGAAAATGCTGGTTACCAGCATTTTCTCCTTTTCCCACAATGTTTTCAAAAGGCTTTTTTCTTATCTAGGTTTGATAAAAGTTGAGATTGTATGGTAAAGGGTTAAGAAATGAGTGGTGAATACAGACCCAAATCAAGAAAGTCCATGATCTGTATGTTGCATAATCTTGATCTACAGTGTCTGCAAAAACAGTCCTTAACTCATTACCAAACGACAAAATTTTAGGTTTGTCCAAATCGAAAGCATTTGCAGACAACAAAATAAAAGTGACTGAATATTTAAATTTGTTTTGTGAAGGGTAGAAAACATTGTGGGAAAAGGAGAAAATGCTGGTTACCAGCATTTTCTTCTTTTCCCACAATTTTTAAAAAAAGGCTTCTTTCTTAGGTTCGTCAAAAGTAGGATTGTCTGGTAATGGGTTAATCCATTACCACACAATCCCTACTTTTGACAAGCCTGAGAAAGACACCTTTAGAAAACATTGTAAGAAAAGGAGAAAATGCTGGTAACCAGCATTTTCTCCTTTTCTTACAATGTTTTCTACCCTTCACAAAACAAATTTCAAACTTTCAGTCACTTATTTTGTCACCTGAAAATGCTTTTGATTTGGATAAACCTAAAATTTTGTCGTTTGGTAATGAGATAAATCTGCACACCAGAGCAATAAAAATCTTTGCCATTATAAAATTAATGTAATCAAGTACATTTTGCATATCACTTGCACCTATCACACTGTATTAAACTATAATGTCAAATGAACCATAAATCCTATTAAACACACTAAAAGTACAAGTCCACAAGTCCATTTTCTTTGCATTCTGATCTTCATCTACATGTTCAAAACAACACAATCAAAATGTTGCCTTTAACCAGGTTCATTTTGCATATCATTTGCATCGACCATACTGTTTGAATCTATTGTCAAACAAAACCCTAATCCCAATACAAAACATACTGACTTCAACCCTGTTCCATAACATGGTAAGATCCTCTTGTGATTGCAGACCTATTAGCCAGAATGCATTTGGAAACATTATGGGAAAAGGACAAAATGTAGGCCAGTAACATTTTGTAGGTTTTGTACCCTTTTTAAGAAAAATCTTTTGTTCCACATTAAATTTGTTATTTACAAAAATTAATACTTTCAAAATGGTCTGCTTTTAAACCATTACCAAACGACAATATTTAAGACTGGTCCAACTTGAAAGCATTTGCAGACGACAAAATAAAAGTTACTGAAAATTTGAAATTTGATCTGTGAAGGGTAGAAAACATTGCGGGAAAAGAAGAAAATGCTGGTAACCAGCATTTTCTCCTTTTCCCACAATGTTTCCTATAGGCTTCTTTCTCAGGGGCGTCAAAAGTAGGGACTGTGTGGCAATGGGTTAAATAAAGTTGGCTGGTTAACAGTCAACCCTTTTCCAAAAGATCTCTTTACTTTTGCAAGAAGGAGGAAAGAAACCTTTGAAAACATTAGGAGGAAAAGAGTAAATGCTTGTAATTAGCATTTTCTTCTATTCCCATGAAAAGAGGAAACATGCTGTTAACGAGCATTATCTCCTTTTCCCGTATTTTAATAACATTCAAAGACAAACCGAATATCGATAGTCCAAAACTTTGTCCTTTGATAAAGAATTAAAAGGTCAAATGTCCACTCAAAATAATCCTTTCTATTCCAACATGTCTATATTAGGTAACTGTTCAAAAACTGTGTGGCAGATGGAGAGTTGACTTATCATGATGAATTTCTTTATTTGTAAAATATTCTGTCATTTTACAATTCTTTGATGGAATTTTGGTACAATCAAATTCAAAGGCTTTTAACTTGTTTTTGGTTTTCCCTCAAAGACTTAAACATTTCGAATTTCTAATACAATCAACAGCTTCAATCCTTTACCAAACAACAACATTCTAAACAACTCAATTTGAAAGGATTTGCAGACAACAAATCAGACTGGTTTGAAATAATGAAATTTGACTGTTAAAGGGTAGAAAAAATAGTGAGAAAAAGGCGAAAATGCTGGTTTCAGAATGGTCCAAGTTGAAAGCATTTCTAGATGACACAATAAGTAACCAAAATTTGAAATTTGTTTTGTGATGGGCAGAAAACATTGTGGGCAAAGGAGAAAAAGATATTTACCAGTCTTTTCTCCTTTACCCATAATGTTTTCAAAAGGCTTCTTTCTCAGGGTTGTTAAAAGTCAGAATTGTGTGGTGATGGGTTAAAGTATTAACTCTTTGCAACACAATCCGACTTTTAATAACCCTGAAAAGGAAGCCTTTAGAAATATTGCAGGAAAAGGAGAAAATGCAGGTTACCAACATTTTCTCCTTCCCCCACAATATTTTCTATCCTATCAAAGTCAGAAATGATATCACGTTTTTGTTACAAGATTTCCTTTCTTGTCCGCAGATGTTTTGAATTTGGTCCAGTCCAAAAATTTGTCATTTGGTAAAGATTTAAACCTTAGGGAGTCAATCCAGTGTGCAACACAAAATGTTCATGTAAATATTGACCAAATTGCAGACTCACCCAAATCGAAGTGGTTCACAGGCGCCAACCTAACCTTTTACCACTCAACTCCACTTTTTGTCAATCTTTCAAAAAAGGGGGATTTAAAATAGTGTGGGAAAATGAGACAATGCTTGTTACAAGCATTTTCTCCTTTTTCAACAATGTTCTCTACCCTATCAATGAAAACTTCCAATTAAAAGAATAGAAGCCTTTAGAAAACATTGTGGGAAAAGGAGAAAATGCTGGTAACCAGCATTTTCTCCTTTTCCCACATTGTTTTCTACACTATCCAAAGAAAAGTTGGATCATTTGAGCCTAATTGTCTTCTGCTAATGCTTTGGTTTAACTCATTACCACACGAGAAAATTTTAGGCTGGTCCAAATTGAAAGCATTTGCAGACGAAAAAATAAAGGTGACTGAAAAATAGAAATTTGTTCTGGAAAGGGTAGAAAACACTGTGGGAAAAGGAGAAAATGCTGGTTACCAGCATTTTCTCCTTTTCCCACAGTGTTTTCAAAAGGCTTCTTTCTGAGGGGCGTCAAAAGTAGGGATTGAGTGGTAATGGGTTAAAAATGTCACAATTTCTTAGAAGATGTACAGTAAATGGTTTAACCCTTGACCAGGCAACAAAATTTTAACCTTGTCCAAATTCAAAACATTTCCAGACGACAATTGATTGATGTACTGTACTTGCTTTGTAAGGTGGAAAACACTGAATCCTCTAACAATCAATCAAGTATTAATGACCCAAAAAATCTGTGAGACAGTTTCAATTTTTCAGTCACATTTTATTTTGTGGTCCGCAAATACTTTGAATTTGGACACAACTAAAATTTTGTCATCTGCTAAAGAATTAAAACTCCAGAACAAAAAAGCGCAATGTTTTCACATCAAACCCACTGTATATCAGTTTTGCACATCATTTCAATAAAATCCACTCTCTCTTTTATTTGTGAAATATTACCCAACACACTTAATATATAATATATACACACAAAAATATATATAACAGTATAAAACACCCTTTCTAAGCTAATGTTTCATGTGTTTTTTCATAACCTAAATGTTGGAGTGACAAATAAATGGCATATTCTGAGGTTGGTTGATGAGTCTCATATGTCGGCATTCATACAGTTAGAAGCAGGGGGACAAATAGGGCCATGGGCCCGCCTTCATAAACATACTTAACTCTTTACTGAATGACAAAAATTTTGACTGCTCCAAATTGAAAGCGTTTGCAGACGACAAATTAAATGTGAATAAAAAATTGAAAATTCATTTGGAAAGGGTAGAAATATTGTGGGAAATGGAGAAAATGCTGGTTACCAGCATTTTCTCCTTTTCCCACAATGTTTTCAAAGGCTTGCTTTCTCAGGGTCGTTAAAAGTGGGGATTGTGTGGTAAGGTGTTAACTCGTGTTAAAAATTTTGACTGCTCCAAATTGAAAGCATTTTGCAGATGCCAAAATTAAAAGTACCTAAAAAACTTGAAATTTGTTTCCAGCAGGGTAGAAAACATTGTGGGAAAAGGAGAAAATGCTGGTTACCAGCATTTTCTCCTCTTCTAAAAATGTTTTCAGAAGGCTTCTTCCTTTGGGTTGTAAAACCAGGGATTGTTTGGTAAATGGTTAAATCATTACTAAACGACAATATTTTAGGCTTGTCCAAATCAAATGCATTTGCAGACCACAAAATAAAAGTGACTGAAAATTTGGAATTTGTTTTGTGAAGGGTAGAAAACATTGTGGGAAAAGGAGAAAATGCTGGTTACCAGCATTTTCTCCTTTTCCAACAATGTTTTCAGAAGGCTTCTTCCTCCGGGGCGTAAATCCAGGGATTGTTTGGTAAAAGGATAATAAAACCAGTCTATAAATAAGAAGACCAACAATTCATATACTTGGTTATTCACTGGGAGGAAAATTATAGCTTACCACAAAGCATTATGGAAAGTATGGGAGCCATCCATCTTGTCACGTCTGTATAACACTTTATGTCATACATCAAAACAGACTGTAACTAGCAATGCCATGCACATCAAAATTATACAGGGGTGTACCTTAACTCGATTTTCCACACAATTCCAACTTTTATCAACCCTAAGAAAGAAGCCTCATGAAAACATTGTGGGAAAAGGAGAAAATGCTGGTAACCATCATTTTCTCCTTTTCCCCACAATATTTTCTACCCTATCAAAGTCAGAATTTACCATATTACCCAGATTTGTTTTCTGCAGATGCTTTGAATTTGGTTCAGTCCAAAAAATTGTTGTTTTGGTAAAAGAGTTAAAATAGAGCTCCAGATAAAGGGGGTGATTGTGTTCTAAATCCATTATTTCTCGTCTAAACCCTATATTGTGGGTACTCATTAGAATCATCTCAATGAGATGATTCTAATGAGAACCCACAAGATAGGGTTTAGTGGAGAATAATGAATATTTTCAATTTTGATATCAAAATCACTCCCTCTATCTGAAGCTCTGCATAGAGCATTCTTACGCTTTACCACACATTGCAATGTTGGACTCGTCTATATTGAACAACTTTACAGGCCACAATTCAAATATCCTTAACTCTTTACCAAACAACAAAATTTTAGACTGGTCCAAATTGAAAGCATTTGCAGACGACAAAATCAATGTGACTAAAAATTTGAAATTTTGCTTTGTGAAGGGAAGAAAACATTGTGGTAAAAGGAGAAAATGCTGGTCACCAGCATTTTCTCCTTTTCCCACAATGTTTTCAAAAGGCTTTTTTCACAGGGGTGTTAACAGTTGGGTTACCAGCATTTTTGCACATTTTTAGTGACATCATTTTCCAGTGACGGCAGTTTGCATTGAATTCGGGCACTCAGACGGGAATTTCTATTTCTTCAGCATACTCGAATTGTGAGATTATAAAACATGAAACTTTTGCCTAACGCACTTTGAAGGGGTAAAACTTTGCAGTATAATATATTTGTAGTACTGTCAGGTGGCAGGGGACCTAGGAACTTGTTCACAGCTGTGTCGAATCACGTTGCCACCTCGCCTTCAGCTCGTGCGACATGATTCGACACAGCTATGAACAAGTTTCCAAGATCCCTGCCACCTGACCATACAACTTATAATGTGCTATATGCATAAAGACAAAAGTAATGGATCTGAACTCAAACAACCACAAAGTAGACCTTGAAGTGTTGAAGTATAAAGATAAGCCTAATGTAGTAAACATTATAGTAAAATCCTTGCCAGGTATGGTGAGTAATATTATATATATACCTAAATGTGAAGATTAACATCATGGAGTACTGGGACTTAATCTTTAATCCTTTACTAAACATTATTCTCTGTCTTAATTCTTTACTACATGACAAAAGATCAAAGCATTTCCTGACAACAAAATAAATGTCACTCAAAAGAGTAAATTTGGGAGTCATACAGAAGAAAACACTGTGGGAAAAGGAGAAAATGCTGGTTATCAGCATTTTCTCCTTGTCCCTCAATGTTTTCAAAAAACTGACTTCTCTGGGTCATCAAAACTCCGGATTGTGTGGTAAAGGGTTAATAACCTAAGTATGATATATTTAACTCAGTTACCATAGAAAAATGGTTGATTTGTCCACATTGAAAGCTTCTGTAGACCATAAATTAAACATGGCTCATTTAACACTTTTCCACAAAATCCTGACTTTTAACGACCCTGAGAAAGAGGCTTCTTGAAAACATTTCCCACAATGTTTTCTGTTCTTTTCAATGCAAATTTCCATTTTAAGATCAAAGTTACGGTATTTGTCTGCAAATGCTATCAATTTGGACTAGCCTAGAATTTTATCATCTGGTAAAGAGATAAGACTGGAGTCTGTCTCTAGAAAGAAAGGAAACAATGAGGAAAAAAAAAAGTTCCTTTTTTTTTCTCCCCATCATTTTCTGCTTTTTCCGCAATGTCTTCAAAAACTGTCTTATCTAGAGGTCTAAAACACACAAGACCGTTTGGTGAAGGATTTAACCCTTAACTCATTACCACACAAGAAAATTCCAGACTTGCCCAAATTGAAAGCATTTGCAAAAGACAAAATAAAAGTGACTGAAAAATTGAAATTTGGTTTTGGAAGGGTAGAAAACATTGTGGGAAAAGGAGAAAATGCTGGTTACCAGCATTTTCTCCATTTCCCACAATGTTTTCCAAAGGCTTCTTTCTCAGGGTCTTTAAAAGTCGGGAGTGTGTGGTAAAGAGTTAAAGCGCTGAATTAATACAAGAGACATTTTTAAATAGGAAAAACATCTGAAATATTGCTGCACCAAGATTTTTTTTGGCCAGAATATGTAACAGAATAGTGGACAGTGTAGATCCAAGATCAGACTGCACGTTCTGTGCAGTCTGATCTTGATCTACACTATCCACAAAAACAAGTTTAGTTGGTTCCAGCACTTTAAGGGTTAAACAGTACTGTATATTGGATAATCTATCAAGATTTAAACCACTCTATGTAAGACCGGTAAGTTCACTTTAAGTACATATGTAATCAAACGATACCCCTATAAAACACACAGTGGGTAGACTTGACCTCCGTGACTCATTCTGAACCCAAGCAAACACTGTATGACACAGTAATGTCACCCAAAACTAATGTTTTTGGCACTCTATGCTTTCATAATAACCACAAACTTTGATCACTCTTTGCCCATGGACAAATGCCTTTCAGTCTTCATCAAACAAGCTAATGCTCTACATAATCTCTACCTTTAATGACCATCAGAAAGAAAGATTTCGAAAAAGTTGAAGGAAAAGGAGAAAATGCTGGTAACCAGCATTTTCTCCTTTTCCCACAATGTTTTCTACCCTTCCTAAATCAAATTTCAATTTTGAGTCCCATCTATTTAGTCGTCTGTGGATGCTTTGTATTTGGTCAAGTCTAAAATTTTGTTGTTTGGTAAAGAGTTAACTCTTTACCAAACGACAAAATCTTAGACTGGTCCAAATAAAAAGCATTTGCAGACAACAAAATAATTGTGACTGAAAATTTGAAATTTTGTTTGGGTAGGGTAGAAAACATTTTCCTAAAATGTTTTCAAAAGAGTTCTTTCTCAGGGTCGTTAAAAGTCAGGATTGTGTGGTAAAGAGTTAACAACCCGTAGAAGGCAGATTTTTGAAAATATTTTAGGAAAAGGAGAAAATGCTGATATAAGCATTTTCTCTTATTTGTTTTCTAGTCATTAATTTTGTTCATTCTGACTTACTTTTAAATTATTTATATGATAAAGAATTATAGACATATTCCTGTGCTCTTACCCGACTTAATCTTGTTGTCTTAATCTTGTTGTCTGGGGGGGGGGGGGGGGGGGTTTCAGTAAAATGGCGATCATCAATTCATTTGAGAAATTGAGCCTGTTTTAGCTCCAAATTTCTTTAAACTATAATAATTTTTACTGGCAAAAATTATTTGAACAAAAATAAGATCGATGACTGCAAATCTCTGAATACAGTATCTGAAAATAGATTAACACGGTACACCGAGTACATGTGCATTACCTATAGCCTATTTTAGGTTGAATTCAAAGTAATGGTTGTCACGTAGAAATGTAGTCCACTTCTGTACCCAGAATTAACCCTTTCCCAAACAATCCCTGGTTTTTACGACCCTGAGATAGAAGCCTTTTGAAAACATTGTGGGAAAAGGAGAAAATGCTGGTAACCAGCATTTTCTCCTTTTCCCACAATGTTTTCTAACCTATCGTAGACAGAAATCATCTTTTCAGCAAGAGTTGAATTGTCGTCTGCAAATGCTTTCAATTTGGTCTAGCCCAAAAGTTTGTCGTTTGGGAAAGGGTTAAATAGATGTGTATTTTTAGAATGCCATCTAGTGGGAGATAATGATCTGAACACGAGTTCTATCTAATTTGGGCATCCTGGATACAGTACCGAACCACTTTCCTACGCAACAACCATTACTTTGAATTTCAAACTAAAATAAAAGTTTACTCAATACTAGAGGCGCTTGAGCGCCTGTATCGCTCCACAGGCCTGATTTTTCTGTACCGGTGAAGAGAAGTCTTTTTACAATTACCATTCATTCCTGCATTTTAGGTCACTAAAGAAAAAAGGCTATGAAAATCATTGTGAGAAAAGAAGAAAATAAAAGTTACCTGCATTTTCTTAGTTTGACACAATAATTTCTACCCTTTTTGATACAAGTTTTACTAATTTGAAGATTTATTATGTTGTCTGCAACATCTTTCAATTATGGCCAGTTATAAAAATTTTGTCTTCTAGTTTAGTTAACTCATTACCAAATCACAACATTCTATGGTTGTCCAAATGGAAAGCATTTGTAGATGAAAAAATAAAAGTGACTGAAAATTTGACAGTTGTTTTGTGAAGGGTAGATAACATTGTGGGAAAAGGTTACCAGCATTTTCTCTTTTTCCCACAATGTTTTCTAAACTCTTCTTTGTCAGTGATCAGTTTGATTGGAGAACAAAATGCCTTATCACAACAGTAAAGCCCTGTCCCTCTTTCTACCAGGTCACCAGGAGGTCAACAAACCTTTACCAGAACTAATCAAAGTGCAGAGTTTCCCTTGCTTTAAATGAAAAGGATTACAGATTATGTAAAGCAACCATCTTTAACTCTTTACCAAACGACAAAACTTGGGATGTGACCAAACTGAGAGCATTTGCAGACAACAAATTAAACATTGATGAAATGATGATTTCTCTCTTTCATAGAGTAGAAAACACTGAGGTAAAAGGAGAAAATGCTGATTACCAGCATTTTCTCCTTTTCCAAGAGTGTTTTCCAAAGACTTCTTCTTTAGGGTCCTTAAAAGTCAGGATTGTATGGTAAAGACTTACCACCATTGGAACTAACCTTCAATACAACAATGAAATCAAAACAAGTAGTTTGAGAGAAGAAATTTTTCAAAGATTTTACTTTATACCATAAAAGGAAAATGAGTCTCCCATAAAAGCCATGTTTTTTGACGGATCTTTTTTTTTTTAAGGAATTCTGTAGACTTATATCTAAGGAACATTCCTGCAAAAAAATAATGCTATCCAATTAGTGGTTTGGGAGGAGAAGATTTTTAAAGGTTTTTTACTTTGGTTGCCATGGCAACCAGAATTATTCAGTGAACACAATTATTTGAAGGAATTTGAAAGAGGACCACCTAAGGAACATTCCTGTGAAATTTGGTAAAAATCCAGTCAATAGTTTCTGAGAAGAAGTTTTTTAAAGAAAAAGTTTACGGACGCACGCACGGACGAACGGACGGACGGACGGACGGACGGACGCACGACGGACACAACGCCATGACAATAGCCCGCTGGCCTTCGGCCAGTGGAGCTAAAAACGCTACCTCGTGCAATTCACTCGGCTATGATCAGCAGTTTAGAGAAATCTGGAGCTAAAGCAGGTCTCATTTCTCCTCAAGCTTATTGATCAAAGCTGTTTTCTACATTGCTACTTTATAGAGCGTAATATTACAGTCTGCCCGCTTTCAGGGCTAGTGATGCATCATATGAGACAGTCGAATCTTCGAAGAATATGACATGCGCAGACAATGCGAGTTTTATAATATTTTGTGCCTCTTCGAAAAACTTTCCAATAATTTGACTTAATTGTTACCTATCTCTTCAAGCACAAAGTTTCCCACTTCACCTTAATTTCTTGAGACAATTTGTTTAACTCTTTACCAAACGACAAAATTTCAGGCTGGTCCAAATTCAAAGCATTTGCAGAAGACAAAATAAACATTGCTCAAAAAATGAAAATTGTTTTGTGAAGGGTAGAAAACATTGTGGGAAAAGGAGAAAATGCTGGTAACCACCATTTTCTTCTTTTCCCACAATGTTTTCAAAAGGCTTTTTTTCTCAGGGTTGTGTGGTAAAGAGTTAAGAAAGTAGCCTGCATTTTTATCCATTTCCACAGTATTTTCTAACCGTTTCTAGACAAATCCTGTCCAATGACCATGAAACTTTGTCATTCACCTATTCAATATTTACTGTTCACTTATTTAAAGCTTATTTTTGATCATTCGGAATTTTAAACACATGTAGCAAGGAATCGCGTGACTAAATACATTTGATTTAAAAATTTATATATCTACATGACTATAAACTATGTAGTTTTTGTCAAATAAACGATGTTCTGTTCTGTTCTGTCATTCGGAAATACATGTACTTTTAGTACTGACCTACATTTGGCATGCTCAGGTGATGGGAGCCATCATATCCCTCGGCTGTAACTCATGGCGGATTAATATGTCTCGGATCAATACGTTCATCACCCAGAAATATGTCAGTTTACCGTAATGGAAACTGTATATAAGGCTCCGCTTACAAATGAAAACCTGGGTTTAAATTTTCTATCAAAATCTTTCTAACTATATTTTACTTGACAAAAAGTTCGTACATTCATTTTTTAACATGGTTTATCAATTCCGATTGAAGTTTTCACCGACAAATCAACAGATGTGAATAATTTCATCGAGGTTTTTTATGTCGTTGCTAAAAATATACTCTATATTCTAAAATGTTTTTAGCATATAATCTGTATTCCAAAATATTTTCAGCATAATTTTCTGTACTCCAAAAAGTTTTCAGCATATATTCTGTATTCCAAAATGTTTTCAGCATATATTTTGCATTCCAAAATGTTTTCAGCATGTATTATGTATTCAAAAATGTTTTCAGCATAGCACACATTCTGCACTCCAAAATGTTTTCAGCATATACATGTATTCTGTATTCCAAAATGTTTTCAGCATGTATTCTGTATTCCAAAATGTTTTAACCCTTTACCAAACAATCCCTGGTTTTTACGACCCTGAGGACAAAGGCTTTTGAAAGCATTGTGGGTAAAAAAGAAAATGCTGGTTACCAGTATTTTCTCCTTTTCCTAAAAGGTTTTCCACACTGCTGGAAACAAATTTAAATTTTTGAGTTCCCTTTATTTTGTCAGTAAGTAGTCATCTGCAAGTGTTTTCCATTTGGACCAGTCTAAAATTTTTGTTGTTTGGTAAAGAGTTAACCCATTACCACACAATCCCTACTTTACTGTTCGGTATAGAGTTAAACATATATTCTGTATTCCCAAATGTTTTCAGGCTCTAACACATAAGTTCAAACTTGTTGTAACTCACAGCACAAAAATCCAAGTCACTTCAAGCAATGTGTCACAATGTTCACAGACAGTCTGTAATGTTAACCTCGTTTGTCCTCATTTTAATATCATCAGTCTGACAAGTCTCTATGCATTTCAAATTAACCCTTAGAAATCCTTTCACTGCTATAATTGCGTTAGCATGCAGCCAGTGCAGATCAAGATCAGACTGCACAAAATGTGCAGTCTGATCTTTGGTCTACACAGTATGCTTTTCTTAAACAGAAGAAACAAAAAGCAGTCATGAGACTATAATATCATCAGTATGACAAGTCTCTATGCATTTCAAATTAACCATTTTAGAAAGCCTTTCACTGCTATATTTGCTTTGCAGCCAGTGTAGATCAAGATCAGACTGCACACAATGTGCAGTCTGATCTTTGATCTGCACTGTCTGCTTTTCTCAAACAGTACAGGCAAAAAGCAGTCATGAAAGTATAATTATCTGGGTCTTAAAAATTACTTCAGGATGAAAACCGATCTATTCAGCGCTTAACTCTACCAAACAACAAAATTTTGGACTACTCCAAATCAAAAGCATTTGCAGAATCGTCAATATAAATGTGAATCAAAAATTGATTTTTTATTTTGGTAGTGTAGAAAACATTGTTGGAAAAGGAGAAAATGCTGGTTACCAGTATTTTCTTCTTTTTCCACAATGTTTTCAAAAGGCTTCTTTTCCAGTAGCGTCAAAAGTCTGCACTGTATGGTAAAGAGTTTTTCATACATCTTCAGCATCATGATTGCACATAATTACATGCAAATGATGGACGTTTTAATACATCTTCTGTCCCAAGTTTGTTTCTATCTCCCTTTTACAATTCTTTTAACCCTTTACCATCAGCAAAGTTTTAGACTAGTCCAAATTAAAAGCATTTGCAGACCGAAAAAAAATATGTTAATCGAAAAATCAAATTTAATTTGTGAAGAGTAGTAAGCAGTGTGGGGAAAGGAGAAAATGCTGGTTATCAGCATTTTTTTTCCCTTTTCCTACAATGTTTTCAAAAGGTTTCTTAATTAGGGTCTTTAAAAGATATCATTGTGTGGTAAAGGACTAATTTTTGTGCGAATTTATTAAGGAATTAGATACTAGGAAAAAAGATATCGCACAAACATAACCATGTCACTGGCTTACAGATGGACAGACAGATGAACTGATTTGCAGATGGACAGACAGATGAACTGGCAGACAGATCAAACAAAACTATGACTAGAAGGGCCTGAAGGGCCTGAATATGCTCTATTGGCAGAGATTTTGTATTTAAATAAAGCATACATAGGAATTCATTATGCAAAAAGACAAAAACATTGACATTTTCAACTCAAAATGGCTACTTTTCAATTATTGTTTGGTGAATTTTTCAAACTCAACAGGGGTTAAAATGCTATTGATGGGATAAACAAGCTGATAATTTCATAAAAATCTGATCACAAATAAATACTTAACCATGTAAACAAGCAATGAAATTGTTCAATTTGAAATGGCTACTTTTCCCATACTGTTTGTTGGACTTTTTTAAAAATCAATAGGTTTAAGCTATTGATGAGATAAACAAACTGTGTAAGTTTCACAAAAATCTGTCCAAAAATGAAGACTTTATCGCGTAAACAAGAAAAAGACTAAAGACGTACGGAAGGACAGACAGACGGACGACGGAAACCATGCCATGACATAAGCTCTGCTGGCTTTTAGCTTTTAGCCAGTAGAGCTAAAAATTATTCCCTTCACAATTTTGGAATATTTAAAATACACTCCCTGACATTTGTGAAAATGATAACAAAGTACAGCCAAATATGTAAACATTTAAAGGTCTGTACCAAGATTCTGTCAAAATATTTAGATGACATTAGATACACTAGATACCAAAACCAGGGCTATTTGACATATATCACAATTGTTTTGCCTTATCAAGTATTATTTATATGAGACAAGCTCTGTGAAAAGGGGGGCTTAACCCATTACCAGACATAAATTTTTGACTCTTCCAAATTCAAAGAGTTTGCAGACGACAATTATAAATTTGATACAAATGGCAGAAAGTTTTCCAAAAGGGTAGAAAACACTGTGGGAAAAGGAGAAATTGCTCGTTATGAGCAATTTCTCCTTTTCCCTCAGTGTTTTCTGATGCCTTTTACTCCAGACACGTAAAAACCAGGGCTTGTTTGGGAAAGAGTTAACCCATTACCAGACGACAAAATTTTGGCCCTGTCCAAATTGAAAGCATTTGCAGACAACAATTTTAATGTAGCTCAAATGGTGCAACTGTTTATAGATAAGGTAGAAAACATAGTAGGAAAAGGAGAAAATGCTGATTACCAGCATTTTCTCCTTTTCCCACTATGTTTTCAAAAGACTTCTTTCCAAGATATCGACCTAGGTCAGGCTGAACATTCCAAACAAGCTGAACTACATTAAAGTCTTTACCAAACGACAAAATTTTGGACGAGTCCAAATTGACAGCATTTGCAGATGACAAAATAAATGTGACTCAAAAATTGAAATTTGATTTTGGAAGGGTAGAAAACATTGTAGGAAAAGGAGAAAATACTGGTTACCAGCATTTTCTACTTTTCCTACAATGTTTTCAAAAGCTGTCTCACTCAGGATCGTTAAAAGTCGGGACTGTGTGGTAAAGAGTTAAACCTTTTCCTTTAACAATTTGTTAAATTTTCTTCATGTCCAAAAAACATTCCGACTCTTGTTTCCTGTATTCAAAAACAGGGCCTGTATTCACCAACCATTCTTAAGAACGTTCTTCGTCTTATTCTCTAGATTTTTCAACATTTGTAAGTAACACAACTTCTGATTGGCATTCAGTTTAGCCAATCAGAAGTTGTGTTTCTTACAAATTTAGAAAACCTGAGAGAACAGAACTAAGATTTTTCTACATTTGTAAGTAACACAACTTCTGATTGGCATTCAGTTTAGCCAATCAGAAGTTGTCTTTCTTACAAATTTAGAAAACCTTGGAGAATAAGACTAAGAATATTCTGAAGAATGGCCTGGTGAATACAGTCCCAGGATTTCCTGCATGTCCAAAAAACATTCTGCCTCAGGTTTCAAGGATCCACAAACAGGATGTAGTGGATCCATAATCATGAGATGACTTGCTTGGCATCAAACCCTCGATAGAGGGAGTGATTTTGATTTCAAGATTGAAAATATTAATAATTTTTCACTAAACCCTATGTTATGGGTACTCATTACAATCGTCTCATTGAGACGATTCTAATGAGTACACACAACATAGGGTTTGGAAGAGAAATAATGGATTTAGAATATCTTTTATCATCACTCCCTCTTAAAATGGTTTTTATCTTTTGGAAAATTTCCCATTCAAATAAATTAACGAGCTTTATAATTTGTTCCTCCTTGTCTAATTTCAATGCACCATTAACCCCATAGTACTTTTTGATAGCAATCTTAGTCACACTTAACAGATTACAAAATGTAAGACTCATCAAAATTAAGGTATTTGCAGGTAACAAATTAGATGCAGTTCCAGTGAGAGAATTTGGCTCTTGATGGGAAGAAAACTTAGGGGAAAAGGAGAAAATGCCTGCCACCAGCAATTTCCCCTTTTCCAGAATGTTTTCACAGATCTTCTCCATGAGTTTCAAAAGAGAGGACTGTCTTTGACGGATAGCAAACACTGCAGAATGAACAGAAAGTATGGAATATCAGATCAATGCTATCATTTGAACCATATTTCATTTTTTGCAACAGTAAAGAGCTGAAAACTCATTGTCACTTTGCTGGGTTCTAACAATCTTACTTTCAACTTAGTTCTGGTGTATTGAACCTCTAATAATAAATCTACTAAACAAATGTTCAATACTATAATGATATAATGATGTCACTAATTTTCATCATTTTAACGCCATGGACCGGCAGTTTTAAGGCACCATGAATTATGAATGAATTGGACATGAAATATATACACAATGTTGGACTTCGAATGAAAAAAGCAGTTAGTATAATTGAAGTGTATATTTTGCTGTCTGTGATATTAATTTTAGGGAATAAAGAGAATTTCTTTTTGTTTTCATGGAGGTATGAAAAGAAACCCTAATAACACTGTATGAAACCGTGAAGTGGTTTCATACAGTGTGATTAGGCTTTTTTTTCATACCTCCATGAAATTAAAAAAAGTTCTCTTCATTCCTTAGTGAAAGAGTTAATAACCACATCTCTACTTCCATTATTCATCAATCATTTTAACCCTTTACCAAACGACAAAATTTTAGACTGGTTCAAATTGAAAGCATTCGCAGACGACAAAATAAAGGTGACTGAAAAATTGAAATTAGATCTGGGAAGTGTAGAAAACATTGTAGGAAAAGGAGAAAATGCTGGTTACCAGCATTTTCTCCTTTTCCTACAGTGTTTTCAAAAGGCTTCTTCCTAAGGGGCGTAAAAACTAGGGATTGTGTGGTAATGGGTTTTCAAGACAATTTCAATTCTTATTCCTTTCCCATGTGACAAATTTAGACTCCTAGTTCAATATATCTGCAGACAACAATCAACTCTTTCCCAAACAAGCCCTGATTTTTACGTGTCTGCAGTACAAGTCTTTAGAAAACACAGTGGATAAAGGAGAAGATGCTCATAATGAGCAATTTCTCCTTTTCCCACAGTGTTTTCTAGCCTATTGGAAAACTTTCTGCCATTCTCATCAAATTCAAAATTGTCATCTGCAAACAGTTTGAGTTTGGGACAGTCTAAAATTTGTCATTTGGGAAAGGGTTAATTCAGTCTAAGTTCTATGACAGGGAAGAAAACATTGTGGGAAAAGATGAAAATGATAGTTATCAGCATTTTCTCCTTATCCCAATTTTTTTTTCAAAAGCCTTCTGGCTCAGGGTCATTAAAATTTATAAATGAATGGTTAAGGATTCGAGGCAAGACCAGCCATCAGATACACAGACGGAATATTTCAGCCAATCAGAGGACAGACGTCCCAATCCATTATCAGAACAACATTTAGAATTATTAGGGAAAACTGGTCCCTGAACCTTGAGTCCATGGGGAGACATTATTGAAATACCTTGTGGAGATAAACATATTCAAACATGAACAAAGTACATGAAACACTAACTGGAATAGCAAACATAAACTATCATTCTGAACAACAACAACTGAAAGGTCTATCAGTAACAAAATTTTCTGCATACTATATCTATAATTACATGCCATTGCAACTTTAATTTCTATATTCTTTACCAACAATAAAATTATAGACATGTCATAATTACTAGCATTTGCAGATTGATGACAAATTTAAAGCAGCTGAAATGACAGTAAATGTCTATGTAACTGTAGAAAACCCTATGGGAAAAGGAGAAAATGCTGGTAACCAGCATTTTCTCCTTTTTCCATAGGGTTTTCTAAAGGCTGTTTCCTAAAGGGCAGTAAGAATTTGGTTTGTGTGGTAAAAAGCTATGGCAATACTTTTCCAGAGGACAAAATTTCAGAACTTGTCCAGACTGACAGTACTTACATACAACAACTTGAATGTGGCCAGTGTAAATTCTGTGTTTGGTAACGGGTAGAAAAAACATTGTGGAAAAAGGAAGAAAATGCTATTAACCAGCTTCACAACAGAACAATGACAACAGAAAGATTTCTCAGAAAACAAAGTTTTCAATATGTACCTTACTGTATCAAATCATTGATGTGATTGGGTCATTTTACAGGGGTAGGACATGGAAACATGTAATCGGTACAAGAAATTTCAGTGAAATGATATCCCTCACCGAAAAAAAAGCGCAACTTAAAATCGTTCTCAGTCGGCCAATTTGCATCAAAACAAAAAAGAGACTTAGCAGAATGGGTTATTGTACATTTTGTACATACTGTATAAATTTTCACAAAATTCTGTCCAATGGTATTGGAGATATTCACCGGGATGGACAGATTGACAGAAAGAAGGACGGACAACGCTACAGCTATATCCCTCCTATTTTGGCGGGGGATAATAACATAGAAATGAACAAACTAAAGACTGTAACAACACCACCACAGGTTTATCAAACTACAATGGCTGTCCCTTTGTGTCAATGACAGCAATGAAGTCAGTTTTTACAACCCTGAGAAATGAGTTTTTTTTAATCTTTGTATGAGAAGGAGAAATGCTGGTTACCGGCAGTTTCTCCATTTTGATCAATTTCTAAAGATGTCCCTTACTTCTTCATCTTCAGAGTTGTACAGAAAAACAGAGTTACATGATTGTGTGATGGGGGAAAATTGAAATAATAAGGATTTCTATTAATAACCAATAAAGTGTCAAATGAATCCAATGGAAGTTTCTGTGCAGCCTGATCTTGATCTAAACTGGTCACAGAGGCCCTTACAGTCATAAAAGCCACTTTAACCCTTTACCACACAATCCCGACTTTTAACACCCCTGTAAAAGAAGCCTTTTGAAAACATTGTAGGAAAAGAAGAAAATGGTGGTAACCAGCATTTTCTTCTTTTCCTACAATGTTTTCTATCTTTTCTAAAACAAATTCTATTCCTTAGTCACATTAATTTTGTTGTCTTCAAATGCTTTCAATCTGGACCAATCTAAAATTTTGTCCTTTGGTAAAGAGTTAAGGGTTAAAAAATAAACGCTACTAGGAGACACTACAAAAATAGCCTTAGTTTCCTCCAATCACTCTGTTAAAACTCCTTCCAAATGTTTTATGTGTTAACCCTTTACCTCATATGCCACTTTGGGGCTCTTCCATTTCAGCAATAAATAAAGATAATTATGATGTCAAAAATATGGACAAATGAGGATACAAATATCTGATTGAGTGGGAAACATAGTGGGAAAAGGAGAAATTGCTCGTTACGAGCAATTTCTCCTTTTTCCACAATGTTTTCAAAAGCTGTGTGTAGTTGATGTGTCAAAATGAGTATCTATGGAGTAAAATGTTAAGGATTAACTTCCACACTACAGCAGACTTATTTCCCTTGTCACAAAAAAATAAAAACCTTTTTAGACCAAGGGAGGTTACTCAAATCAAAACAGTTCCACAAGGATTATCCATCAATAAACCTTACCTTTAATCGCTTGAGCCTAGCTCGTCCCTTTGAAAGTCAAGGCAAAAATATTGAAATACAAAATCAGAGACAACTCTATGCTGTAAAATATAGCAACTAACATTCTATACACGTACTTGTCTTTAATCCTTTACCAAACGACAAAATTTTAGACTGATCCAAATTGAAAGCACTAGCAGACAACAAAATAAATTCAAAACTCAAAAAATTGAAATATGTTCCCAGCAGGGTAGAAAACATCATGGGAAAAGGAGAAAATGCTGGTTACCAGCGTTTTCTCCTTTTCCCACAATGCTCTCAGAAGGATTCTATCTCAGGGTCGTAAAAAGCAGGGATTGTTTGGGAAAGGGTTAACCTTTTACCACACCATAAAAACTTTTAAGATCCATGAAGAAGAAGCCTTTTGATATCATTGAGGGAAAAAGGAGAAAATGCTGGTAACCAGCATTTTCTCCTTTTCCCACAAAGTTTCCTACTCTATCAAAGCATAATGGCACCATTTGAGCCACTTTGAAATTGCCATCTGCAAATACTTTCAATTTGGATAGGTCTAAAAGTTTGCCATGTGGTAAGGAGTTATAAAAATACCACACAAATACAATCTTTATCATACAATCCCAAGTTTTAACAACCATAACAGAGACGCTTTTGAAAACATAGTGGGAAATGGAGAAATATGCCCGTAACCAGCAATTTCTCCTTTTCCTACTATGTTTTCTACCCTGTTAACATTTAATTCTGTGGAACCATATTTAAGTTTTCATCTGCAAAGTTAATGCTTTAACATTTTACCAAACAAGAAAATTTTAGACTGGTCCAAATTAAAAGCACTTGCAGTTGATAAAATAAATGTATCTCAGAAGTTGAAATTTGTTTCCAGCAGGGAATAAAACATTGTTGGAAAAGGAGAAAATGCTGGTTACCAGCATTTTCTCCATTTCCCACGATGTTTGAGGCCCTTATCCTCTCGGGGTCGTGAAAACTAAGAATTGTTTGGGAAATTTGGACCAGTCTATAATTTTGCAGTCTGGTGATTAGTTAACCCTATACAAAACATTTAAAAACCTTATTGCGTATTGAAACAAAAAAATAATTTGGTTCAGACACCAAATTACCGGTAAATGTGTCTTTACCACACAAACTTAAGCTTAACTTATTACCAAACGACAATATTTTAGGCTTGTGAAAATCGAAAGCATTTGCAGACGACAAAATAAAAGTGACTGAAAATTTGAAAGATGTTTTGTGAAGGGTAGAAAATATTGTGGGAAAAGGAGAAAATGCTGGGTACCAGCATTTTCTCCTTTTCCCACAATGTTTTCTAAAGGCCTTTTTTTCAGGGTCGTCAAAAGTAGGGATTGTGTGGTAATGGGTTAAATGACTCTGGCCAGGATTTTTAAACCATTGTGGAATAAAGAGAATATGCTGGCGATGCTAATACAAATCCTGTCTTTTAACCCTTTACCACACAATAAAAATACAGACTTGTCCAATTGAAAGCATTTGCAGACAACAATTTCAATGTGGCACAAGTGATGGAACTTTTCTTTGAAGGTGTAGAAAACATTGTGGGAAAAGGAGAGTGGGCCAATACTTTTTTGCCAATGCATTAAATCTTTACCACATGATCCTGACTTTTAACGACACTGAGACAGAAACCTTATTCAAAACATCGTGGGAAAAGGACAAAATGCTGGTAACCAGCATTTTTTTTTTCGTTTTCCCACAATGTTTTCTACCCTACAGAAGACATATTCCATCATTTGAACCACATTAGAATTGTCGTCTGCAAATGCTTTCAATTTGGACCAGTCTAAAATTTTCTCGTTTAGTAAAGAGGTAATTACACCCCATTTAACCCTTTACCAAACAAAAAAATTTTAGACTGGTCCAAATCGAAAGCAATTGCAGACAACAAAATAACCACAACTAAAAAATTGAAATTTGTTACCAGCAGGGTAGAAAACATTGTGGGAAAAGGAGAAAATGCTGGTTACCAGCATTTTCTCCTTTTCCTACAATGTTTTCAAAAGGCTTCTTTCTCAGGGTCGTTAAAAGTCGGGATTGTGTGGTAAAGAGTTAAGCAGAACATTGCTCATCCATCTCAGTGTGCAATTCTTACCTCCTCTATCTCTGTCTCCAAGTCACTATCTACTGCTTTTAGCTTCTCTTTGTTCTTCCTGGAGGGTGATATAGACCTCTTCTCTAACTGTGGTCTGGAAAACAATTCCAGGCAATGAAAATACTTAGAGAATAATAGATAAGTGTCTGAAATGAGTCAAGTTTTTCGGGCAAGGCATAGGAATTTATTCGGTGGGCTAAATTCTGAGACCGATTTATTAGTGAGATAAATTCCGAAGCCGAGCCCCGAAAAACATGAACCATTTCAGAGACATACCTATTATTCTATTTATTACATAAATCTTTCTTAGATAAAAGTTACAAGTGCCATCATATTTTCTACGTACAACTTTTTTTTGTCCTCGCTTCAATTTACACACAAGTAACCATTAACCCTTTACCAAATGACAAACTTTTGGACTAGACCAAATTGAAGGCATTTGCAGAGAACAATTCAACTCTTGCTGAAAAGATGATTTCTGTCTATGATAGGGTAGAAAACATAGTGGGAAAAGGAGAAAATGCTGGTTACCAGCATTTTCTCCTTTTCCCACGATGTTTTCAAAAGGCTACTATTCCAGACCCGTAAAAACCAGGGATTGTTTGGGAAAGGGTTAAACACAAAGTTTTCAGGGCACCCCTTTTCACGGTCGATATTTTACAATCTAACGGGATAGAATTAAAATAACTCCTTGTTTTTTCTAAGATTTTGTAAGTACCCAAAAGCTAAAGAACCTTACCCATACCAGTCCATCCTTTAACGACAATATTTTAGGCTTGTCCAAATTGAAAGCATTTGCAGACGACAAAATAAAAGTGATTGAAAATTTGAAATTTGTTTTGTGAAGAGTAAAAAACCTTACGGGAAAAGGAGAAAACTGGTTACCAGCATTTTCTCCTTTTCCCACCATATTTTCAAAAGGTTTCTATCTGAGGGTCGTAAAAACCAGGAATTGTTTAGTAAAGGGTTGAAACACAGAATTGTAAAAGATTATGGCCCTAAAATGTCTTGCCAAGACACAATTCCCCAAATGACCCAGCATTTTGAAAAAGGATCAAACCCAGCACCCTCAGGTATCCGAAACCCTATACATTCATCTCTGAGCCACACACAAGACTCTTCACATGTCTAAAGTTTTAACCCCTAGAAAGTAGGAAAAGAACAATAACTAAACCAAACATACGTATTTCTGCGTTCAGACAAATTGTCTAGACTGGCCAGGGCTTGGTCCCGTTCAGACTTCAACTGTTGTGCAAGTCGTAAAGCTTCTTCTCGCTCTTTGACGGCTATTGCATTCTCTCGTAACATTGCATCTCTTTCCTTCAATGCCAGTTCATAACCCAGTTGTAACGCCTGTGTGGCAGGTTTTTTGTTCTCCGATATTGTTTCTGAAAAAAGCAGTACTGTTATAAACAAAAATAACCCCCTAACCAAACAATCACATGTTTTAACCCTTTCCCAAACAATCCCTGGTTTTTACGGGTCTGGAATAGTAGCCTTTTGAAAACATTGTGGATAAAGGAGAAAATGCTGGTAACCAGCATTTTCTCCTTTTCCCACAATGTTTTCTACCCTATCATAGACAAAAATTGTCTTTTCAGCAAGAGTTGAATTGTCGTTTGCAAATGCTTTCATTCCAGTCTAATCAAACAATTTGTCGCTTGCTGCTATTTAGGGTCAATTAGAGATACCATAGAAATGCCTTATAGGGTAAAGGGTTAATGATCATAAAGTACAGGGCTTCTGAAAATATTGTTGGAAAAAGGAAAAAATCGCTTTCTTATCTTTCATAGACAAATCCTATCAATTGATCTTTCTGTAAACGTGAGTTTGGTATGCTCCCGTTAGTAACATTGTATATTGGTTATCAAGCCTGACAAGCTAACCAGAAAATGGTGTCGAATACAAAGAGAAGGAGCATTTATTTCAGCTTTATTCTAGCTGATATTTTGCTTTAGGTTAATTACAACATTTTTTTCCTGAACGTTCTTATCGATTCCAATAGTGTTGGCGGTTTTGATAATTAAATAGACACAATCACATTATCGCATGTCTATAACAAATTGTGTCGGACTTTTTTGTTTACATGACGCCCAATGCCCAATAAGACGTTGAAACACCTATCAATCAAAATCGGCACTTTGTTGTTTAGTATATAATAAATACCACTAAAAGGCAATAAACAAACAGATTAATGGAAATACCTCATTACCTAACGACAGTACATGTATTTTAGGCTTGTCAAAATTGAAAGCATTAGCAGAAGACAAAATAAAAGTGGCTGAAATTTTGAAATTTATTTTGTGAAGGATACCAGAAAACATTGTGGGAAAAGGAGAAAATGCTGGTTACCAGCATATTCTCCTTTTCCCACAATATTTTCTAAAGGCTTCTTTCTCAGGGTTGGGATTGTGTGGTAATGGGTTAAAGATTTAGCTAAATTCTGTATACCTGACAAGTCTGGATAATCCCTATCAAAGATTTCACATAATATATTATTCCTTCTCAATGTAATGTAAAAGGCCTATTTGGTAAATCATATTTCTCTTTAATAATTTTCCATATTTCACTAATTTTTTCTGACCCTTTACAACAAAATCCCAAATTCTGATTACCCACAAAAACTAGAGCCGTCACTGGACGGACACACAGAAAGACAGGCTGATTCCAGTATACCCCCGAAAACATTCGTTTTGTGGGGTTATAAAAAGATTCATGGAAAACATTTCAGATAAAGAGAAAGCGCGACTTCCATGTTTTCAAACCTTTCATTGAAATATCTAATGGTTTCAGAAACATCTAATTTGTCACCTGCATAATCATGCATGCTCCCTGGTAAAGAATGAATTTTGCAAGCAGTCATTAAAAGAATATTTTTTGAATTATCCGCTCTAAATTTCTTAACTCATTACCAAACAACATAATTTTAGACTTGTCCAAATTGCAGACAAGAAAATTAATATTCATGACTCAAGAATGGAAATTTGTTTCAGGAGGGGAAGAAAAACATTGTGTTAAAAGGAGAAAATGCTGGTTACAAGAATTTTCTCCTTCTCGCACAATGTTTTCAAATGGCTTCTTTCTCATGATCTGACAAGAAAAACGGGGATCATTTTTTTTCAAAGGGTTAACTCTTTACTAAACAACAAAATTGTAGACTTGTCCAAGTTGAAAGCATTTGCTGACAATAAAATATAAAAATATGTGGAACAAAAGCTGAAATTTGTTTTGGGAAGGGTAGAAAACAATGTGGGAAATGGAGAAAATGCTGGTTATCAGCATTTTTTTCCTTTTCCCTCAATGTTTTCAGAAGGCTTCTTTCTCATGAATCTGAAAAACAAGAATTGTTTTGTTAAAGGGTAAAGGAAATAATGAAATAATGTAAAAAAGAATCCAATTATTCAACAAAGCATGTGCTATCCTATTATGCATATGGGTAATTTGAAATATGCACCAATAAATTACTATTAAATCTTTACCACACAATTCCGACTTCTAACGACCCAGAAAAAGAAGGCTTTTGAAAACATTTTGAGAAAAGGAGAAAATGCTGGTAACCAGCATTTTCTCCTTTTCCCAAAATGTTTTCAACCCTTTCAGTAATTAAATTCATCATTTGAAACATGTCTAGTTTTTCCTCTATAAATGCTTTCATTTAACTTATTACCAAACGACAGTATTTAAGGCTTGTCTAAATTGAAAGCATTTGCAGATGACAAAATAAAAGTGACTGAAAATTTGCAATTCATTTTTTGAACGGTAGAAAACATTGTGGGAAAAGGAGAAAATGCTGGTTACCAGCATTTTCTCCTTTTCCCACAGTGTTTTCAAAAGGCTTCTTTCTCAAGGGCATCAAAAGTAGGGATTGTGTGGAAATGGGTTAAGATGAGTCAAAATTTTGTTGTGTGGTAAAGGGCTAATAAGAGATCATGAATTATACAAATCATGCATTATGATATAATAAACCAAATTAAGAGATTGCCTTATTTAAAGTTGTCATTTTTTGTAATGTTTAACATTATTTGAATACCTCCGGCTTCTTTGATGACATGCTGCACAGTGCCTGTACCCCACCTATTTACTTCTGTTGCATTTAGTTTAACCCATTACCACATAATCCCGACTTTTCATGACCCTGGGGAAGAAGTCTTTTGAAAACATTGTAGGAAAAGGAGAAAATGCTGGTAACCAGCATTTTCTCCTTTTCCAACAATGTTTTCAACCCTTTCCAAATCAAATTTCAATTTTTGATTCACACTTATTTTGTCGTCTGAAAATGCTTTCAATTAGGACAAGTCTAAAATTTTGTCGTTTGGTAAAGAGTTAAATGTATTTTATTTTACATCGATTGAGAAACAAGTTCTCGCACCTTATACTTATCTCTCTTGATTCTGATTCTTTGGATCTACACCAGAACTTGCGCCGAACATATGGACTGATGAAAAATTCCGAAGCTGACACCCACTCAATGGTTTCAAATTCGAGACCTTATGGTTACGAGGCCAATGCATATAAACTGCAGTCTGACCTTTGATCTATATATGGTACTAACAGTTTTTCTGAGACATTTTTGAAAAAGCAGCCTTGACATTCCACTTACCGCCATTATCATTCCAGACTGAAATATGTGTGAATGATTTATTTGGGCTTAACTCAGTACCACAAGACAATATTCTGGACTAGTCCAAATCGAAAGCATTTGCAAATGACAAAAAAGTCAGAAAATTTGAAATTTGTTTTATGAAGGGTAGAAAACATTGTGAGAAAAAGAGAAAATGCTGGTTACCAGCATGTTCTCCTTTTTTCTACAATGTTTTCTAAAGACTTATTTCTCAGGGTCGTCAAAAGTAGGGATTGTGTGATAATGGGTTAAACCCCTTATGAAACAATGCCATTTTTACCAAAAAACAAAATTTTTGATTAGACCAAACCGAAGGCATTTGCAGACGACAAATTAAATGTGAATCGAAATTTGAAATTTGATTAGGGCAGGTTAGAAAACAGTGATTGTGGGAAAAGGCGAAAATGCTATTTCCCCCAAAATGTTTTCAAAAGGCCTCTTTTTCAGTGTCATAAAAAGTTGGCATATGAGAGGTAAAGAGTTAACCCATTACCACACAATCCCTACTTTTGACACCCCTGAGAAAGAAGTCTTTTGAAAACACTGTGGGAAAAGGAGAAAATGCTGGTAACCAGCATTTTCTCCTTTTCCCACAGTGTTTTCTATCCTTCCCAGAAGAAATTTCAATTTTTCTGTCACTTTTATTTTGTCATCTGCAAATGCTTTCACTTTGGACCAGTCTAAAATTATCTTGTGTGGTAATGAGTTAAACCTTGACTACACAGTCTTGAGTTTTTCATCTTCGCAAGCCAAGACTGACGATTCACTACCGTTACTCTACCCTTGGTGGATAGAGCTTAATTTTTACATTCACCCGATACGCTTTTTCATTGGATGCAGCCAGCTCTAACTGCAACGAATGAAATCGCTGGTAGCATTTCATCTTTGATAAAAATAGAACAACGTCAATACCTTTCAAATAGAAGGTAAACATGGAAACCCACGTGGATGTCTGCTTATCGCTTCATGTGTATTCGTAAGCTGTTTGTAAAACAATATTACATTGGCTTTTAGAAATATGATGTAAAGGGGGGGTAATAACCAGCATCCAATACAGGGCGCATCGCAGGAATCTCGAAATCGGGCTCAATCCGCCAAGGTAAGATCCACGTAGTGATCGTAACCATGGCTCGCAAAGATGTGAGTTTTTATGACTGTCTAGTCTAAACATATTTGTTTTACATGGACTGAAAAGTAAGATCTAACAACTAATAGTATTATACCAGTCTCTCTCAATTCTGCTTCCTGGGAGCTAAGCCAGTACTTGAACCAAATGTGTGGGCCACTGAACAATCACAAAGTTGACACCTGCTTCCAGGTATCAAACTCAGCACCTCCATCACAACCACAGCCACTGCAAATGACTGTCAGTGGAGGGTTTAGAAAAAATTGTGATATGAGGTGAAAATACTTTAACCCTTTCCCAAGCAAGCCCTTGTTTTTACTTGTCTGCAGTACAAGTCTTTTGAAAACACTGTGGGAAAAGGAGAAATTGCTTGTAACAAGCAATTTCTCCTTTTCCCACAATGTTTTCTAGCCATTTGAAGAATCTTCTGACATTTTTATCAAATTTGAAATTGTCGTCTGCAAACTCTTTGAGTTTGGAAGAGTCTAAACTTTGTCGTTTGGGAAAGGGTTAACTCACAGTAACACTTGCCTTATGACCTAAGACAATCTTCTACAATCAAGCTCTATTAACCTTTTATCACACAATCCCCACTTTTAACACCCCTGTGAAAGAAGCCTTTTGAAAACATTGTAGGACAAGGAGGAAATGCTGGTAACCAGCATTCTCTCCTTTTGCCATAATGTGTTCTTCCCTTCCTGGAAAATATTTTAATTCTTTGGTTACATTCATTTTATAATCTGCAAATGCTTTTGAATTTGGACCAGTCTAAAATTTGGTCATCAGGTACAAAGTTAATCTTTTCATTTACAAATGCTTTGGATTTACTCTTTACCAAAAGACAAAGTTTTAGACTGGTCCAAACTGAAAGCACTTGCAGACAACAAAATAAATGTAACTCAAAAATTGGAATTTGTTTCCAGCAGGGTAGAAAACATTGTGGGAAAAGGAGAAAATGCTGGTTACCAGCATTTTCTCCTTTTCCCACAATGTTTTCAAAAGGCTTCTATTTCAGGGTCGTAAAAGCAGGGATTGTTTGGTAAAGGTAAAGACAAGTCAACATTTTTATCATCTGGTAGAGTTAACGCTTTAGCAGATGACAAAATTATGCTCTTGCTGAAATTGAAAGCATTTGCAGATGACATGTAAAAGGGACTCAAAACATCCGACCGAAACCGATATTTTGAAGGAAATAAAATATTGCGGGATAATGTTTTTATCCTATCACAGCCAAATTTTACCATCACATCAATATTTAAATTGTCATTTTGTCATTTGCAAATACTTGGAATCTGGACCAGCATAACCCTTTACCACACAATCCCGACTTTGACCACCTTGTAAAAGAAGCCTTTTGAAAACATTTTGGGAAAAGAAAATGTTGGTAACCAGCATTTTCTCCTTTTCCCACAATTTTTTCTACCCTGCTAGAAACAAATTTCAATTTTTGAGTTACTTTTATTATGTCATCTGCAAGTGCTTTCAATTTGGACCAGTCTAAAATTTTGTTGTTTGGTGAGAGGTTAAATATTTTCTTAAGCCTTAACCCTTTACCCCATAAGACATTTCTATGGTATCTCTAATTGACCCTAAATAACAGCAACGATGAAGCCATTTCTTATGTTTATATGACACCTATTGATAGCATAGAAAAAATTGTGGCAAAAGGTGAAATTGCTCGTCACGAGCAATTTCACCTTTTGCCACAATGTTTTCCAAAGGCTCATACAAGCAATACGTAGAAATGAGTATCTATGGAATAAAGGGTTAAAGGATAACAAAATTTCTAGACTTGTCCTGCTTTAACACATTATGTAGACAGCTAAACAAATGTAGCTAAACAGTTAGACTTTGTCTTTAAAACAGTAAGAAAACATTGTAGCAGAAGCACAACTACCAGTTACCAGATTTTCTCCTTCTCCCACAATGTTTTCAAAAGCCTTTTCAAAAAAACACAGCATTGTATGGCAAAGGGTTCAGTTCTTATACCTGTAGTAAATATTGTAGTATACAATGGTAGTAAATATTTATCATACATCTTAAATGATACAAAAATTCTGAAACTATTACAAAATACAGTAATTGTGCAGATCCTCTATTTGTATAGCATAGAATAGAAAATACATGTAACCCTTTATAAAGGGGAACCCATATAGGTCTGCCATTTACTAATTGTTTTCTTGAAGTTCTTTGACCAAATCCTTTGTTTTAGGCAAATATTAGAATTGTCTAATGCAGTCATTTCCAATAACTTCACAAGAGGGTAGGATAAAGTTCAGTTTTGGAATATAATTACCTGTAACCATTTGCCTCATTATAAAGTCTTAGACCCATCCAAATCTATAGTGTTCCAGCTGAAAAACCATCTTTAGCTCAAATTCTTCAAGTTGTCTTGAAAAACAGTAAAACAAGAGGGCCATGATGGCCCTGGATCGCTCACCTGAGTCAATAGCAAAATTTCACCCCAATTTCAATTTCTGACCAAGTATCAAGTCAATTGAGTTTGAAATGTGGCCTCTAAAGCATCCACATTCTGACCAAATTTCAGGGCATTTGAGTGATAAATGTGGCCTCTAATGTGCCCATGTGGTACTTCTTTAATTTGACCTAGTTTATGACCCCAGTTGACCCAAATTCTGACTCAAGTGAGGTTTTATTAACTCTTTCCCAAACAGCAAATTTTGGACCAGACCAAATTGAAAGCATTTTGCAAATGACAAATTAACAGTTGCTTAAAAAGATTATTTTTCCATATGGTATGGTAGAAAACATTGTGGTTACCAGCATTTTCTCCTTTTTCCACAATGTTTTCAAAAGGCTTCTATTCCTGACCCATAAAAACCAGGGATTGTTTTGGATAGGGTTAAGACAATTTTCAAGAAAATTGAGCACAGAAATGTACCCACAATGTATTTCTTTTTATACTGGCCTAGTGACCTAGTTTTTGATTCCAAGTGACCCAAATCCAAACTCATCAAAGATTTCGTGGAAACGAACAAACTTAATCAATTTTCAAATTAGTTGAACAATAAATGTGGCCTCTAGAGTGTCCACAAAGTATTTCTTTAATTTGACCAAGTGATCTAGTTTATAATTCCAGGTAACCCAGTTTCCACTATATTTCCAAATATCAAAGCTCTATGTTTTCTAGTTTCAGAGAAGAAGATTTTCAAAGATTTTGCAATTTTTTCCATTGCAACCAGAGTTATTGGTGGAATTCAATCTCTTCAAGAACTTTTTTATTAAGTTACAAAAACTATGCATTGGGCTGAAGATAATTAAGAGGGTGATGCTGACAATATAGACATAGAGGAAAAAAAAAACGATGATATGAAACAAAGAGGGAAATGTAGACGAAATATGGGCGATATTGTAAAAAGAGACAAAAAGCAGAGGCACTTGTATCAGGGAAAATGTGGATGTCCTGTTTTAATCTTTTCTTTCACCTCTGCATTCATACTCACTCACTCAAGAAATGCACCTCCTACACAAAAATGCACTCAACTTTTCCTATATGTTTGGATTGCTACTTGATCTATTAAGAGTAACCTTGATTATAAATGTGAACAAAATGAAAAAGGTAGAAAAGCAGTATAATGTAGCCATGGTAATTCACATGTTTTCCCAAAGAAAAAGAGAGAGAGAGAGAGATAGAGATGGAGGGAGGGAGGGAGGGAGGAGGGGATGTACCTCTTCATTTATGAATCCAAAGTCACCCGCCAACAAAATCAAGTGCACTGATTTAACCCTGTACCCCATAAGGAATTTCTATGGTATCTCTAATTGACCCTAAATAATAGCAAAGGATGAAGCAGTTTCTTATCTTATGTGTACATGGCACCTTTTGATAACATAGAAAACATTGTGACAAAAGGTGAAATTGCTTGTGACGAGCAATTTCACCTTTTGGCACAATGTTTCCAAAAGGCTCCTACAAGCAATGCGTAGAAATGAGTATCTATGGAGTAAAAGGTTAAGTGTAATGTTGTTTATAAATGTGAACAAAATGAAAAAGGTAGAAAAGCAGTATACATTGTATAATGTAGCCATGGTTATTCACATGTTTTCCCAGAGAGAGAGAGAGGGAGGGAGGAGGGGATGTATCTCTTCATTTATGAATCCAAAGTCGCCCGCCCACAAAATCAAGTCCATTGATTTAATCAGTATGTTAAAGCGTGACAAACAATCATAACTTGATTGTAAACTTGGCTTATTGTCTATCTGTGTATAACTACATCATAATCCAATTATTATCATATATACCATGTACAGGCAACTTGTTTTAAAATTTAAAAAATTGGTAGGTCTTAAACTTATTAAACTTGTCAAAACTCCCTTTGTTGTTCCTGGACTGTACCTGTCCATTTTTTTTTTACATGTAATCAAACATTAATTAGTACAGGGAAGTCTGTCATTGGAAATGGTTCTTTTGCCATTACAGCTACTTAGATTTGCTTGGATAAACATTTTTTTTTCTGAAAAAATTCAAATTACTTTCTTAGTGAGTTACACTTATACGACAGTCGGAAGTTTCAAACCCTACGCTAATTCTTCAGTTTTTATCCAACATGGCAAACACGACGTCTGCATCTTTTACAAGACTTCCCGAAACATGTCCGTCCGACAGACATGACAGATGAAACTTGACAAAGACCGACCATTTTTCAAGGCAGATTGGTCCGACTGTCCAGCATTTATTCCAAGCAAGGTTGGCAAAAAGCCGGTCAATATGAGTATTGACCGGGCCGGCGGTTTTAACCGGTTAAAACCGGTCAATACTGGTCAATAGTGGTCGATTGGTGGTCAATTGAAGTGGTTGATTGGGTCGATTGAATCACTGACTTACATACCTGCCTTGTTTGTAGTCTTAAAAGCTCTCCTAAATCCTGTACTGAAGATATATTACATATTATCAATAGTATCATAGTTTTTAATCAATAAGATCCCTTTTTTATTTGATCATAATTCAAAAGACATTACTGCTGGTCAACTGAAGTGGTTGTTTGGCTTGACCTTCCTCTTTGAACTTACATGCAGGTCAGTTCTTTTCAACCAAAAAATTTATAAGTTTTATCGATCATCATTCCTCTATAGGTTAGATATCTATTTATAGTACTGCATCTTTTCCCTTTCTCTCTTCCCTACTACCACTACATATACACTTAGGTTTTAGATTAATATTTAAAAGTTCAAAGATAGCATAAAAAAGCAGCTAATTTGAAATTTTCATGTAAAATTGAAGAAAAAGTGTCACCCATGTGTAAACAATTGTGAAATTTACCTGTCACTAATCTATAGGCATAGTAAGTACCCATAAAGAGGCTGTGACTGATTAACTAAACAATAGTTAGGGGTACAATAATGTTTCAAGTGGCTACCTACACCTTTACATTGTTGTCAAAACACATTAAAAGGTGTAAAAGTTGCCCCTTTCTATCCCAATGGGTGTGGCTTAAATTACAATAAGGACCAATCATGTATCCCTATTTGGGGTAGAATACTTGACACCAAGCCTTGTTCCTAAAGTGTGAAATATTGACTTACATGTATATGCAATCAAGTTAATATCTTATCAACAAGCAGTTACTTATGGTGTCAAAAGTGAAACCTAAGGACCTTATTAGGAACTTATATAGAGTTTTGGAAAACTGGCAAAAGCCAGCTGATAAGTAGCCTTGGGAGGGACAAAACATTCTTTCCGCTAAAGTCAACTCTTATATTGGTGAATTAAACCAACCTTGGAACCAAAAAAGGAAAAAAAAAAACACAAAAAAATATCAACTAAATAGCATGACTATCCACTTAAAATGTATCTGACCAGTAAATATTTCCAAATGACCACTACAAATATCCAATCGACCAGTATTGACCAGTATTGACCACTTTGGGAGTATTGACCGGGGCGGTTTTAACCGGTTAAAACCACCCCTGGTTTCGACCGCCCAACCTTGATTCCAAGCTGCTGAAAACCTTATCACAATGTTTTGGACAAAACAGGCATCACTAAAATGTTAGAGAGGCTATGTTTGAAGCTTCCTCTGCGTACTCCGGTATGTAAATGAGCCAGTTGCTCCATGTAAAAATAGACTGTGTTTCCCATCGGTGTCGACCTGGGCTGTAGTAAATCTCTAATTTCCCTTGTTGTCAGATGTTTTGAACCACTGGGCTTTTAAGAATGAAAATTAAAAGGCCTTGGGGGTATAGAAGGATGATTTTTTTTTTTTATTTTTGTAAAATTTTTGTCCCAAAATCTGAAGGGCCACTCTTAAAACATGGAATGGTTTGGCACCAGTTAATTCTGGTTACAAAACCAAATTTTCTTTTCACATATCACGATTAACTCTAAAACTGACACATCTATAGCATTTTGAAAAACGTACAATGTCCACAAAAAGGTAAAATATGCTTAGTTTCTTAAGTGTTAATAAACACTTTAGATAGTTGTGTTTTTTTTTTTTAATTTTTATATATTGTATTTGTAAATATTTATTCTATATTTCATGCTATATTTCTGTAAAATTGTCAATGGCAAAATTCTTTTGCCGAATACCAAATAAAGTAATTTTGAGTTGAGTTGAGTTTGAAAAACGTACCTGTCAAAATAAATCATTTAGACTTACCTCCCTTACATGTTTTACAGGTGGGTGGGGAAAACTTTTGAAAGTTAGTAACGGAACATTAGATCAAATACAGACAGGAATTATAAATGACAACATGCGTTATCTTACCCGGACTTGCATCCAATAAGAATCGAGTCAATAAATGAGGTGCTATTTCTTCCAGTACGCCACAAAATTCATGAAAAGTGCTAGATCCCTTCTCCGATAAAATATCCACCAATATTTCAATTTTCCGCTTGCGATCATCGCAGTCAAACAACACCTCCTCCTCTTTCTTGGTCAAAATACGCTTTCGGACAAGTTTTGCCACTACTTTGTTTACATCGAGATCTTTGATTAAAGCTGCCTTGTGTTTCGTCAACAGACGACCTATTCCCGAAGGTTTGGTCGCCATTTTGGCAACACGATATTGAATGGATGGACAGGTAAGCTGATCAAATCCGACCTTAGTAAAACACACAAAAAAGTAAGATTTTCAAAATTTTCAGTAATATAACATAACTAAAAACAATATATATTGTATTAAGTACATAAGTAGGTTAATGTCTTTAGCTTTAGTGATAAATACTCAAATCAAGAAGTATTTGTTTGTATTGAGTTTGGTTTCCGAATTTCCCTCTCATTCTCTGACTCACTGCTATGACGCTGTCAAAGCGACACCTGTGTTTGTCAAATTCAAAATAGACAGCACGTTGATTTGTTTACGTCATGTGACTTTCACTGTTTATAGTCAAATCGCCAAACGCTACCTTCACAATCACATATAAAGATACAATTTAGATCTTTTAGAGGCAAATTTTTTCTCATTACGGACAGGCCATACAAACTAACGTTAGCGTGATATTGATCACCATGTGATTTTTCTTGAAAGATAATTGAGTCTGCTGTGGGAGACTTCAAGAAATCATGCAGTCTGATCTGAGATCCAAAATTTCCAAATCTGTGTGAGACGTTTCCATGGGAACAAGTGTATTTCATTTCATAACGATATGCAAAAGGGTAGCCTACTAGTATTTTAAACTGGCCGAAATTAAAGGCATGATTTACAGAGTAGTTTAGATACTGTTCACCTTACAGAGACAACTTGTGCTTTTAGATGAGATCAAAATATCAGACTGAGCAGAATGAGCAGACTTCTGAGGGTCCTACTAAAATACGCCAATGGGACTTTTTGCACGCCACAGCTGTTCCATTGCACAGTAAAATAACATATTACTTATTTAGTAAAATAGGCTGCCTATATTCAAATATGCCTTTTTACATCACGCAATTTTCAAAAGGTCACATGTAAAAGTCATTTCAAAATTTGACCAGTAGTTTCAGAAAAGAAGAATTTTTAAAAGCTTCTTAATTTCCGTATAGTGCAAGTAGCCCCCATTCACCAGAGTCATGTTTCTCGACGGATCAAAATTTCGAGAATAAATTTTGAAAAGGGTCATCCAAGGAACATTGCTGTGAAATTATTTTAAAATCTGACCACGGGTTTTTGGGACGAAGAATTTTCAAGAATTTCTTCATTTCCATATAGTGCAAGTAGCCCCCATTCACCAGAGCCATGTTGTTGTTGTCCCACAATATTAGCACTGTGGCACTACTTCTTTTTGAAGGATATTCTTCTCGCGGATGAGAGGGGTTTTTTTTTGTACAGGGTTTATGAGTTAGTAATGTAACACCCAACCTTAACCGGCTTCAAACTTTTTGTGTGACATTTATGTACATGTGCTATGTTTTTATAGACGCATATCTGACAGGCGCAGTTTGGTGTAGAGAGAAAGAGTCAGATACAAGGAAATCCGGGTACCAGACCCTAGCTCTTTTTCGAATAGATTTCCTTGGTTCTTTTACATGCTCAGTGTATAGCACCGCTATATGCGAGGCTACCCATGGGTTTCTAACCATTTCACCTCTTGGTGGGTGGGAGACACAAGGTGTCTCTGAAAAACATCCTACCAGACCGGGATTCCAACCACAGACCTTTAGAATGGTAGTCCAACGTGTTAACCACTAGGTCACTGCTCAAGTGCTCCATGTTTCATAATGAATTAAAATTTCACGAACAATTCTTAAAAAGGGTCACCCAAGGAACAATCTCTGTCAAATTATTTCAAAATCTGACCAGCCGTTTCAGAGAAGAAGAATTTTTAAGAATTTCTCATTTTCCCTATAGTGCAAGTAGCTCCCATTCACCAGAGCCATGTTTCTTGACGGATCATAATTTCGCGAACAGTTTTTGAAAAGGGTCACCCAAGGAACATCTCTGTGAAATTCTTTTAAAATCTGGCCAGTGGTTTCAAAGAAGAAGATTGTAGAGTCAACTGATTTATCGGGATTTAACCCAAGAAGTAAAGGCAAGAATCTTCTCATACAACAGACATTTAATCAATAACTTCTGCGCATGCTTATACAGCAGAGCACCAATAGTATCATTATCTCCCGCTAGGTGGCATTCTATAAATACTCATCAATCTAATTTGGGCATCCTGGGTACTGAACCGAACCACTTTCTTACGCGACAACCGTTACTTTGAATTTCAAACTGAAACGTTTACTCAATAAAACGCTACCTCGTGCAATTCACTCAGCTATGATCAGCAGTTTAGAGAAATCTGGAGCGAAAGAAGGTCTCATTTCTCCTCAAACGTATTGATAAAAGCTATTTTCTACATTGCTACTTCATAGAGCGTAATATTACAGTCAGCCCGCTTTCAGGGCTAGTGATGCGTCATATTTATAAGACAGTCGAATCTTCGAAGAATATGACATGCGCAGACAACGCCAATAGTATTAATATTATTGTCAATGATCAAAGTGCTTAGAGTGAAACACTACATCCCTCCTCATCTTTTGAAAATGGAAAACTAAAGAAACAAAATTGACGAATGACTAGTATTTTCAGACTTAGATTCAAACTATAAGGAAATTACCAGTTGATATATTTGAACAAGTAATCTCAATATTGTAATACAAAGTTAATACACTGACATTACCAGCATGGCACTCTTACTACAATCAAATTCTACATTTCTTCCATTTTGACAGTTAGCCCACAATGAAATCATTAAGTCTGGCTGGCAGCTTAATGTCTGTTCTTGGCCTGACCAAAGCCTCTTTCTGAATATTACAATTTTCATCATTCCTTTCCTCTGCAATGCTTTCTCTTTCCTCAACCAGACCATTTTGGAGATTCTCTACATTTTCACCATTCATGTCTTTATTGTCGTTTTCTGCAGAATTGAACTTTTTAACATGCGTGGTGTTTTTTTTTTTCTCATATTGTTACCTAACACAACAGAGTTTCCATTTTTTTCCAACAACTATTCTTAGATCTTCACCAAAATTTGTGTCGAGTTTGTTGTTGTTTTTTTTTTTCACTAGTACCCTGTCCCCTAGTTCGACCTCACTTGTTTTTGCACTCTTTTTTATCAGCATAATTTTTTCCTTTTCATTTCCTCTCCACATCTCTCTCTCTCTCTCTCTCTCTCTCTCTCTCTCTCAATGTCATCTACACAGTACTGATTGATACTAGGGAATTTGGTGCGTATTTGTCTTCCGTACAACAGTTCAGCAGGACTCACACGTGTCATTAATGTTGGGTACTCCGATATATCATCGGATAGGAATCAAGTTCCTTTCTCCATGACTTGTTTTCTGCTTGGGCTATTGGCAGCCTTTTCAAAATTTAATGATTCTGACGTTCTACCTGGCCATTGGCTTGTGGCCAAAAAGGTGTACATTTCTTATGTTCCACCTCCAGAGACTCTAAATAATTCTCAAAAATTTCACTCATGAAATGGGGCCCATTGTCAGTTTGCATTGTTTCGGGTAACCCAGGGGTAAGGAAAATCGTTTCAAAAATTGATATAATCCCTTCAGAGGTAATAGACTTGGTGACTTCTATTTCAACCCACCTACATGTACTTTAGTGATCCACAACTACAAAAATTTTGTCGCCTGAGGGTAAAGGCCCAAGTAAGTCAGCCGCAAGATGTTGCCATGGTGATTTTGGAAATTCATGTCTTACTAATGGTTCTGGTTTGTCCACCTGGCAGACCAACTGACATACCAAAACATTCTTTACATGTTTTCGCGACATCCTTACTAATACCTGGCCACCATACCTTACATAGCATTCTTCATTTCATGGATACTATCCCGGGATGACCCTCATGGGCAATTTCTAAGACCCTTTTGCGCATTACTTGAGGTATAACAAGTCGTTTATCCCGCAACACGATTTTCCCAAATTGCATATAACTTTGATTTTACAGGTAAGTAATCTTTGAAGGGTAACATGTGCCAATGACCTGTGAGTAAACAATCCCGAATTTGACGTAGTTCTTCGTCGTCATACTCTGACTCATGTTCAACTTCTTTTACCGTCATTGCAGCGGGGATTGCCTCCCTTGCAACACTGCATACATATTCATGGTCAGACTTTAACCCATTACCAAACGACAATATTTTAGACTGGTCTAAATTGAAAGCATTTGCAGACGACAAAATAAAAGTGACTGAAAATTTGAACTTTGTTTTGAGATGGGTAAAAAACATTGTGGGAAAAGGAGAAAATGCTGGTTACCAGCATTTTCTCCTTTTCCCACAATGTTTTCTAAAGGCTTCTTTCTCAGGGGCGTCAAAAGTAGGGATTGTGTGGTTATGGGTTAAGAACTCTCTTGGCATATTGCTTTGCTTTAGGCGAGGCGACAAAGCATCTGCTATGTTTTTCGGACCTGAAATATATTGAACTTTGTAGGTATACAATTGTAGCCGAAGAACCCACTGTTCAATACGGGCTGATATGCTTTGGAACATAAATATACTCCAATGGTTTGTGATCAGTTAGTAACTCAAACTCAAGACCAAAAAACATAAATATGGAACCATTTGCTGGCACAAACTATTGCCAAGGATTCTTTCTCGGTTTGACTATATCTGCGTTCAACATCGCTAAGGGTACGACTTGCATAACAAATTACTTTGTGATTCCCTTTATTTTCTTGAACTAGAACCGCCCAAAGCCCTACTGGACTAGCGTCACAAATAAGTTCGGTCTCTGCATTTTTGTCAAAGTAACCTATAGGGTCTCAATATTGGCCAATTATTTCTTCAGCAAGACAAATATCTCTTGTTCCCTATATCCCCAAACAAATTTTGTATTATTCCTTGTCAAAACCCGGAGCGCGGCTGATGTAGTGGCCAAATAAGGGTTAAATTTCCCACTGTAATTTACCAGTCCCAAAAAAACTCCTGATCTCACTTACATTTGAGGGTGCGCAGGCATCTAAGACTGCCTTAACTTTAGTTTCGGATGCACTGACTCCCTTTTCAGACAAAACATGCCCCATTAAGACAACCAATTTTACACTTTTTTACATTCAAGGTCATACCTGACTCCTACAGCACTTTCACCACTTCTCTCAATCTCTCATTGTGCTCTCTTTCATTCTGACCATGTACAATCACACCGTCCGTGATTTGTTGCACCCCCTTGGTAACTTTTCAGCACTTGTCCTAGAACACGCTGAAAAAAATTCAGAAGCCCAACTAACTCCAAAAAACAGACGTAGTTATCTCTCGAGATTTCTCATCCAATTCAATTTGGTTGTATGTCCATTTTATTTCTAACTTACTTAAGTATTTGCTTTGACCCATTTTCTGCAAGTTCATCCACTGTAGGAATTGGAAAACGTTCTCTTTTGATTGGGATATTTGCTCTACCCCTATCTATGCATAGTCGAACATCACCATCTGTTTCTGGTACTATGTATACTGCCATCGGTTACACCCATGTTCTTCGTCCAGTTACCCTTGCAATTATGTGTAATTCTTCCAATACCGACAACCTTATGCCTAATTTGTCACTCATAGAATAGGGAATACGCATGAGAGGCTGGGCTACTAGTTCCACTGTTTCATCAATGGGAATGGTCAATTGAAAATCATTCAGATTACCAAGCCCTGTGAAGCACTGAGGAAATTCTTTCAAAAGCACCTCCTTCATATCTAGATCATTCTGATCCAGGTTCACTTGTGTCTGATCTTGATCGTATGGATTTTTCTCTTTACTACAGCTATTGACAGAATCTTGCTTCTTCATGACTTTTTGCCCAAAAACCAAAATTCCTAGCTTGAAGGAGGAATCCATCCCTAACAACGTTTGGCTATTCCCTTTTATTACCAGAAGATGTGCATTTTCAACGAAAAATTCTCCACATTCTACTTTTGCATTGAATGAGCCGATAGTCACAACTGTTGTTTTTCTTGTGCCATAGACAAATATTTGTCTTTGTTCTTTCTGCGATTTACAAATCCCACCCTTATCTTTTAGTTTTGTCCAAGTTTTCTCGCTAGGTACGTTGCAGTTAGCAAGTCTATAATAGCCTCTGTTTGGACCCCTCCGATGCTGATTTCCGTCCTGTTGTCCATGTCACCAGGAATCAAGGCAAAAGCATAGTTTTCATCATTCGTCTTGGCATCCACTTGTCTCACGGTTGATGGCTTCTTTGACCTACATTATACATTGAAGTGCCCTTTTTTATGGCACCTCCTGCATTCTTTTCCTCTGGCTGGACAATTTTGGTCCTTAGAAATGTGACCAACTTTCCACAACTGCTGACATTTTTGTTTGAATGTTTACCTTTATGGTCCCTTTTCGTCGAAGGATGCCTTTGTTCAGGTTTGTTAACTTGAACTCTGTTCACTGATACATTCTCTATGGACCGTGCCTGGATTTCAGAAACCTCAAATGCACGAGCAATGTCCCTCAATTGAGATATATTTAGCGTTCTACCTTTTTCTAGTAACTTGCGTAGAAGACTAGAGTTGTAGCATTTTTCAATGATTTGATTTCTAAAGTTGTCCTCTGCCTAGTTTCCGAATCCACATGTTTCCATCTGTTGCCTGAGCTTTATGATAAATTGCTGGATTGTTTCATCGGCTTTCTGTGTCATCGCCCTAAACACGTGTCTTTCATACGGCACATTCGACAGCAGGTTAAAATGTTCATTAAGTGCTCTGAACGTTTTATTGTATCCGTCATCGTTACCCGCTACCTCAGGTAAAGTGAAAAAGATGTCTTGAAACCGCATTCCTCCCTGTGAAGCAGCAGCGCCTTCTTTTGGTTTGCGTTAGTCACGCCTTGCCCCTCGCTGTAAAGTTCGAAAGCTTGCAGCTACCTCTTCCATCCAGCCAACAATCGGGACGCTTCTTCGCAATTAAATGCTTGCATGCCCCCAGTTCAGGTATAAAGACTCTCGAAGGACCTTCCTCCATCGTTTATCCTCGTCACCAGTTCGTAGAGTCAACTGATTTATGTGGTGTCCGTGGTCGTAAGGTAGAGCGTCGGCCTCATAACCTAAGGGTCCTGAGTTCGATACCTGGGAGCGGGCAGAATCGAGAGATATTAGTATAAATTGTAAGAACTTGTTTCTCAATCGATGCAAAATAAATATCTTTAAGCTAAACTAACTGATTTATGGGAATTTAACCCAAGAAGTAAAAGCAAGAATCTTCTAATACGCCAGACATTTAATCAACAACTTCTGCGCATGCTTACACAGCAAAGTGTGTTTTATACATGACGATTATTTGACCTTCTTGTCGCGTTTTCAAGTTGCATGTTCTTGTCCAGCGGTCTTCTTTCTCTTTTTTAATGAAATTCTTATTTTTTCTTCTATACTTGGAATATTTGCTTAATTAAATAAACTACAATTATATCGGAGAGGTTATTTGTAGCCATGGCAAATTACTAATTTTTTTTTTCTGAAATTCGATATTTATAAAAATAAATCACGTCTATTCCCTGTCTGTTTTTGTTTTTGCTTTATTTACAAAACCATGACAAAACAGACTGTGTATCTGAACAGTTACACTAGAAGAGATAGAATTAGACAGTAAATTCTGTGGCAGTCTGCCTTTTAAACTCACCACTGTTGATGAGATCTACACATTCTTTGAAGTCTGACCTTGATCTCAACTGTCAGCAAAAACTACTAGGTTGATAGGCTGGTTCATGTAAAATACATAATATATATAAACTTATCAAACTATCTATAATGCTGTTAAAACTCTACCACACAATCCCAAGTTTTAACGACCCCAAAAGAGACGGACTAATGAAACTGTGTGGAAAAAAAATGAGAAAATACTGTAACCGGGGTGTTCTCCTTTCCTCACAATATATATATTATATGTTCTACCCTTTCAAAGACCGTCTTCATTTATTTCGTTGATTTGTCCTCTGCAAATGATTTCAATTTGGACCAGTCTGAAATTTTATCGTTCGGTAAAAAAATGATCGGAATGCCGTGCTCAGTTTTAAAACGAAGGCGCAAAGTGATAGTGAAACAGTGATTTTGAAGTTCTCTGACTGGCTGATTGGGCCCAACTTTGAATTTCTCAAAGCCTCCCTGATTGGCTAATTGGTATCCATTCTGATTTCCTTAAAGCAGCTGTGATTGGATAATTTCACAGAGGAATGAGATTTGATTGGCTGATTGGAAGGTGGATATCTGTTTATCCTTTTTAACCCTTTACCATACAATGATGCCTTTTAACACCCCTGAAAGAAAAGGCTTTCAAAATCAGAGAACAGGAGAAAATGCAGGTTACCATCATTATCTCCTTTTTCCACAATGTTTTCTACCCTGTCAAAGAAAAGAAAAATAATTATAAGTTATTCTTTGTATCTTTATGGCCTATTTTCTAAATTCTCCAAACAAGTACAATATTTTCTTATAGGAAAAAGTTTCTGCAACAGCAACCGGTTACTTCTGAATTTTATATTTTCGCGATGAAAACCCTAAATATTTGAAAAAAAAGTTGTTAAAAAAAAATATAATGTCCGAGACAGATTGAAGCATGTGCAGACAAAATAGATATAAATAAAAAGCGCATAAGTGGTGTTGACCGAAAGACGGATTTCTACAGCATTTCATATAGCTTTTTAACGACAGTTTCAAGACCAAATAACCTTCTAAAGATGCCAAAGGCTTTTCATTAGTTTTGCTTACGTGTGTGCTACACTTCCGACGAAAGCGAATTTTTTAAATGAAGGTCTCATCAATAGGCGCCAATTTACATATTCAGAGCCGATTGACTTAATCGAGGCCCGTCCTTGCTTTTGTCATTTTTATGTTTTTTTTTTTCAGTTCTTTACTTCAATGAATGTAACATTTCAAGACACTATTTCAACCTTTTGGAACAGCAAGGCTCTCTCTTTTTGACCAATTAAATGGCAATAACGACTAAGTTTAGGTCTGTGACGTATAATTTCGGCTACGGTCAACCCACGCCACAATTGATTCAGACAACATCGTACACCAGGGCTCCGGAAAACCGACAAAATGCCGGTCCAGACCGATTTTTGAGTAGCCGGACCGATTAGAATTCCGAAAATATACCTATAAATCGGTCCGAGTTTTTCAAAGCAATTCATACATCTATACTCGTGTATAACACCAACTGCCAATTTAAATCCACAAAACACAGCTAGAATCCAGGGTTTTCACACATTACATCCATGTGACTATATATACAAGCGTGGAGAATATCAGATAACGAGTTTACCCGCAAGGCACAGATTAGGTTTACCCGCACGTGGACTGCTGGTTCTTACGTCATATATTGTGTTCGCAGTTGGCCAGTATGTTTGTTTCAGTTTCATGCTTGATCGAGCAAATGATAGCGAGTTTGCATAATGTACAATTTTTGCTTGTGAATGGGGTTTAGAACCGACAATAATTCTAAACATGTTTGAAGTTTGGGGCCGTGTCTTTAAAATAAAGGTCATCAAACATTGCGTCAATTTTAATTGCTGATACTCGTGAAACAAATTTGTATTACTCAAAAAGAAGAAGCGTATTTATAAAACGAGACGAGTATGGCTGTTAGTGGTGGGCCGATGATCGACTGTAGGCAAAAGTCGGTTGGATTTGGCTTCCGATTCCGATAATCGATTGAGTGGATAACAAACACTAAAATTGGCTGAAAAATGAGAAGCAAATCTTTGTCCACGAATGTCTTGACAAAAGTTGACATTTCGGCAAGCTTCCCAGAGCCCGGATTTTGACATTTGGAAATTTGAAATGACCTGTCTTTGACGGTGAAAGATATCTGCCTAAATATCAATCTGAGGCATGAAATTATCGTCTAGAACTTCATATAAACTAGCTTGCAAGCATCTGGCATAAATATGGGTTAAACACAACCAGTATAAAATGCGAGGGACACCCGGATGATAATGAAGCTGGCGAGTCGTTTAATTATGACAGAGTAACAAAGGTTTTATTCCTCTTACGTAGTGTAAAGTGACAACTTTTTAAGTTACTTGCAATTTAAACTGACTAAATGGTGTCAAATCATGTAGTAATTCTTCTCCAGAAACTAACTGTCCAGAAAAAATAGATCGCCAAAAAAGCGCGAAAACCCATGACACTACAATGAGCAGCATGGCGTCGTCCGATCACAGGGACTTCAAACTATCTTCTTATCTTTAATAATGAATTTTAAAAGTGAATTTAGACAAATTTCTTAATAGAGCAATAAGTGGAAGCTAAAATTCTGTTCATGAGTGGAAATAATGTTGTTTTTGAAATGAAAATACAGTGGGGGAGGGGGGGTGGAAAGAGGGTTCGTCTGCAAATGTTTGAACTATTACGATCGGGGTGGGGTAGGTCAGAGACGTAGACATAGACCGGGGGGGGGGGGGCCTGGACCGATTCAGATCGAAAAATTTCCGGAGCCCTGTCGTACACCTATTACAACTTTCTGTTGTGTAGAAAACACGTTGAAAGACCAGAGCATTGCATGACATTCTTCTTTTTTTGGAATTTCAAAGTCACTAGAAAACAAGATTACAAATAATGACAAGGTTATCTGTTTTTTGTTTGTTTTTCAGCCGACATTTTCATAAACGGAAGACCAACACAACATTTTCTCATCTATTGGCTCTAAATGTGAAGTTTCCTGCCCGTGTGTAAGATAAGGGATCGTACAATAACATACACTGATCCCTTGTAAGACCTGGGGTCCGTATTCATTAACCATTCACCTGAACGTTCTTACTCTAACTCTTCAAGGTTTTCTGACTGAAAGTAACAGAACTTCTGATTGGCTAAACCAAATGGTTTAGCCAATCAGAGGTTCTGTTGCTTTCATATTGTTAAATTCTTGAAGAATATGCCTAAGAACGTTCTAAATATTGCTGTTTTGAAACACTAGAGCTCTGTGTCATCTTGCAAATAAAGGATATCGTATAATGACGAAATAAACGGATGAAAAAAAAAATGTTGGCCAACCTACAGCTATCACTAAACGTAAGTATACCCCTTTCCCCCCCCCCCCCCCCCCCCCCCACACACACACACACACACATTCATACACACACAAGCTCCTTGTCACAAAAAAAAACCAGGTCTTTGTCACAGAATGCAGAATGGTTTAGTACAAAAGTAAGCCTATGAGTTGAAAAAAGTTCAATTCCCATGTGGCCTGAAACACGCGAAGAGGGGCATTCGCACATCTTTGTAAAGTTTCGTCTCGCGCAGGCTAATCTGAAACGACACTTTCTGCTGGAAGAACAAATTCTGACGTACTGGGTAGTCTCAAAGTGCCGTCTAAGATTAGCCTGGGCGGACTGCGCAGGTCTACAGATCCGAGATGACAGTGTACGTAAACGTTTTCGTGTGATGCAAGTCATTTATATACAAACAAAAGTAAAAAAAATATGAATCTAGAAATCCAAAGACATGTTATTGGTATAATTCTGAGTTCATCTATAAATTAGTCCCTTGTTGCTTACCAGAGAGTGCCGAACACTAGTAAACATTGAGAAATAAGACCTAAATAGTTGCAAGTTTAACCCTTTACCAAACAATCCCTGGTTTTTACGAACCTGAGACAGGAGCCTTTTGAAAACATTGTGGGAAAAGGAGAAAATGCCGGTTAAACAGCATTTTCTCCTTTTCCCGCTATGTTTTCTACCATTCACAAAAATTTAAAATTTTCATTCACTTTTATTTTGTCGTCTGCAAATGCTTTCAGTTTGGTCTAGTCTAAAATTTTGTCGTTTGGTAAAGGGTTAAGGGTGCTCTTGGTCAGATTATCTCAACAAAACGGACAAGATCAGAATGCTTCTTGTTCAGTCTGATATAAATCTTCTGTGGCTGCATTCACGCGGCTTTAGTTGTGAAGGTGATTGAGGAGGGAGGCTTCCGAGTTCTGTTTCCGACTGATCTGGTTGTTTTTAGACTGACCCCGATCTCGTGATCTCCCAACCGCGCACGAGATTTATAAGTAGTCAACGCGGGCAGTATGGTGTTAACCAGAAAGACCCAGACAATATTTGATCCGAGAAAAATGAAGTAAGTGTCTTATTCATTCGTAATCTGTAGATATTTTGGATGAATAATCAAAATATGTGTAAATCTAGAGTCTGACATTTCCCTAAAGCTGACTCTTCGATCCTTGTCAACAATCATATCCTCAACCAACCTAATTTCGATCACAACCTTGATTCGATCACCTCGGCGAATTTCAAATATCTCGCGGAAGTTTACCCCGACACCGTCTGCGCGCGCACCCTTTGTTTACAGTGACGACGATAGCTGTCAAAAACCCAAAGCCGGTTTGAATGGAGATAAGAAAGGTAATAAACATTGATAATTACCAAGAAATGGCATGAAATGGTGCCATTTTACTATTTCCAAGGTTTGCATTCATAAAATTTCATTTTCTTCAAAAATGATTAAAAAATAGACTTCTTTATATGTGCGTCTGCTAGAATGGATATTTTCCAGGGCCCAGCTCCAACAAAAATGACGTTTTAAGTATACTTCCAATAAAAAGTTAAGGAACATGACAATGCAGTGCTCAGTACTGCTAACTACAAAATTTCTTCATGGACATTTAATTAAATCATAAATTTACGAAATTTGTTGTACAAAATATATATGAGGCTTTCCTTTTTATTTTCAGAAACCTGTGACTGCAAGAGGTTCATATAAGTCTTATGACCAAGATGACATTTCTAAAGCCTACACTGCTGTTAAAGAAGGAGGAATGGCAATTAGAAAGGCAGCTGCTGTATATGGCGTTCCTTACACAACACTTGCAGACAGAGTTGATGGCAGAGTCAGCTGCTGTATATGGTGTTCCTTACACAACACTTGCAGACAGAGTTGATGGCAGAGTCAATATTGATACAGTTAGGTCTGGTGCTACGCCATTATTTTTCCTTGAGCAGGAGACTCTACTGGCACGACACCTAGACACAATGGCTGAAGTTGGCTATGGATACAGCCATCAAGAGACACTCAATTTGGCCACAGAATATGCAGTGGAATTGAATGTGCACTCCAGAGATCACAACCCAGTCTCAGACAAGTGGCTTCACAACTTTTTACAGTGCTGGCCTCAACTGAAGTTAAAAAAGCCCAGAGCTTTTGATGTAGGATGTGCTAAATGTGCTACACGACAAGCTGTTGATAACTATTTTCAAAGAATTAAAACAAAAACTTGTAAAGTACAACCTTGAGCGCAAGCCACACCGCCTATTTAATATTGATGAAAAGGGGTTGAACTCTGACCACAAACCAACCAAAGTTGTAGTGGGCAAGTTCAACAAGACACAGGCAGTGACTTCAGGAAAATCCAACACCACCACTGTAATTGGCTGTGTAAATTGTATTGGACAACAGGTGCCACCATTTTTCATATTCGCTGGAGCAAGAATGGTGGATGGGCTGATGGAAGGATCTTCTGCAGGTGCCAAGGGCACAGTTTCTGCTATTGGATGGTCAAATACAGAAATATTTAAGCAGTATATGAAAGATCACCTGCTCCAATACTTGCCCTCACGTGATAATGAACATGTGTTGGTGCTTTATGATGGCCACAAGTCCCACTGTTCCCTTGGTTTAATTGAATGGGCCAAGTCAGAAAAGATAATTCTTTTTGCACTGCCCCCTCAGTGTTCACATTTACTGCAACCCTTCGACATTAGCTGTTTTGGGCCGTTTGAAGTTGCTTGGAATTCAGCTTGCCAAAAATACATGCGCAAGTCTGGTGGACGCATGGTTACTAGGTATGATGTATGTAGTCTAGCATGTAGGGTATACAGGCCCGTCGGAAGGAAATTTCATTTGGTCTGGCCAGTATGGCAAGCGACGAAGTCGCAAAGCCATGCTGGGGGGGGGGCATGCTCCCTCGGAAAAAAAAATGAAAATAAGACGCTCTCTGGTGCATTCTGGCGCATTTTTTGAGGTTTATATTACGCATTTAAGCCATGCTAGGGGGTCCGGGGGCATGCTCCCCTGGAAAAATTTTGAAAATAAGACGCTCTCTGGTGCATTCTGGAACATTTTATTTTTAGGTTTATATTACGCATTTTTTTCGAAAATCGGTCTGGCCATTCTTCATTTTTGGCCAAAAATTTGCTCCAGCCATGGCTGGACCGGCCGGACCGCTTCCGATGGCCTTGGTATATACTTCAACCCTTAATGTGTCAAACATCACAACAGCATTTCGAAAATGTGGCCTATATTCATTCAATTCTGAAGTCATATCTGATTCATCAATTACCGCTTCTATGTCGTTCACTATAGAGAGCAATGCTCCTTTAACCTCTGTAAATAATACCGTTCAATCCCAGGCAGCTGAAAAGTTTTTTACAAGAAAAACTGAAAAGTTTTTTACAAGAAAAAGGAGGAAAAATTCTTCAAAATATTGATACATCAAAGAAAGTTAGGAACACTTTAAGCAAAGTAATCGGTGGGAAATCAATAACTGAAGATGACAGTATAGAAAAGATCAAGGAACACAACGATAAACAAAAAACAAGGAAAGCTACATCAAGGAAAGGAAAAAGAAAATATGATAAATCTCCAGTCGCAAGCACTTCTGGTTTGCCAATCAAGAAAGGGAAAAAATGTCTTACATTTACAGAAGACAGTGACAGTTCACAGGAAGACATCGCTGAAAATGAAAAATGCATCATCTGCAAGAAATTTTCACCTGACACAACCAAACTACCATATGTTATAATTGTCAAGTGGGGTTGTTGTGATAAATGTAAAGGATGGGTCCATCTTCAGTACTGTTCTCCTGTGAGGGTCTTGAGGTGTGGGGATAGCTTCCTCTGCCCCAACTGTATTTCTTTAACACCACTTGAAGAGTAAACGTCGAAAAAAATTGAAATATATGTAAATAAGTTGAAGACTGTTAAAATTTCCTTAAAAATCAACATTTAATTACTTTTACAGTTCATTTATAATACCATTTACACCATTTCATGAAGATGTGTAGTATAGTTTTATGACACTAGCTTCACTTTGATCGAATCAAGGTTGCGACCTGAACATGTTTACAAAATGGATGCTTGTTGATGTTTACACCATACACGGCTAAGAATTTGGTAAGTTTTGTCAGTATAAGTTCAATTTGGGTTAGAAAAAAGTTAGTGTACCTGGTTTTATGGCTTGAAACCTTACAGTTATTCATTTACATTAGTACAAGGGCAGATTCTGGTTAGCTGATAGAAATTAGGTCGGACGGGGATACTTGCTGCACAAGAATTTGACATTCTATAACCAAAATAAATGCTAAAATATGAAAAAAAAAATCTCCCTGTATAATATAAACACGAGGAATGCAACGTCTTGATTGCCGGCACCAGCACAAGACAGCCTTTCCAACCCAAAATCACGCAAGAAACAAACATGGATCATAATTTCCTTTAGCCTAGCAATAGACAACACAACAATGTACCTACGACCACAGGAATCTGATGTTTAGTTGGTGAAAATAGCTGAATGTCAGCCGATGTGTTGACTCTCTATTATAGAATATACAAGGAATGCAATGGATTTCGGATAAAAATTTGACAAGACTGTCACTGAAAATCATCTCTGAGAATGCGGTCAAATCAATATTAGCCGACATAAACACACATCTACTGTGCTCTTAAATATCTAATCTGCAGATTTATTAAGTCTCTACCTGCCATGAATCACTCTTTCCGCGTCATTCATCGGATTTCCCTAGGGCAATATATATATCAGCCGGCATAAACACACATCTACCGTGCTCTTAAATATCTAATCTGCAGATTTATTAAGTCCATACCTGCCGTGGATCACTCTTTCCACGTCATTCATCGGATTTTGGGTTTTGAGCTTGAAAATCGTTAGTGACCCCGATTCGACGCTCGGAAAAAATACCATATATGTCAAATTGACGCACGCAAATTTTGGCCTAAGCATCAACCATATAAGCTGTAGGCAGAGTTTTGCGAATAAATTTTATTGCTGGTGATATTGGCGATTGTAAAAAACGTAATCAGATAATATGGCCGACCGTCAAATTCTTACCAGTTTTGCATATTGAACACTTCCTAAACTGAGAAATCGGCCTATGCCAACTTGATTGTCATATATCAGTTATCCTAAGCTATTAACCGTTGTATCTCCCATAACTATCTGATAGACAAAGATCCGATAACAGTTGCACATTTAATTGGCCAGTTACAGGGTATGCCTGTTCTATTAATAGAATACATTCAAGAACAATAGCAATTTTTTGGACACTGTGGTGCAGAAAGAATTAAAGGTAAGCAAAGTTTTACTTTTGTTTATCATGTAAAATTGACAGCATCAAACACATTTTTTTTTTTTTAAATAACTCTACTTGACCTTAAACTTTGTGTGGCCTTACTAAATTCTTTTCTCATAAATTTCTTTTTCTTATGAAGAATACTAAGGTCCAGATCTTAGATTTATATTGATCATACAGGACTCACAGTCATGAAATACTTAGAAAATGACACTAAGACCAATTGACAGTGACTAGGCTCATTGACTGATCCTGGGTTTTGTCAGATCAAACTTTTGGCTACTAAAATCTTTGGCTGGCACCAACCTAGATCTTGATTTGAAAATTTTGACTCTTAAAAATTTCAATTTGACTCTTGGAATTTCTGGCCCAAGAGTCAATGACTCTTGAGTTTCAGATGCTAAGGAGATCCCTGATTGTACACAAAATTTTCTGACATATATCTCATAAATATCATGTAAAATCAATGTTTTCATAGAGGCTATTGGACAAGGACTTTTAATTCATAATTCCTCTAGACAGTAAATATGGCTCAAAAGATGGGTTTGCCTTTGAAGAGGTAAAACCATGTTTTTAAGGTGGGTATTTAGATTTTTCACATCTCACCAAATTAAAAAAAAAAATTTATATCACTGAAATTTATATGAAAAAACAATACAAATCATCAATAATTAAGAATCATAAAAACAATTTGATGGTATTCCTTTAAAAGGCTACATAGCCTCTTATGCTATTTTTAGATTTCGCGCAAAAAAAAAAAAAAAAAAAACGCTGTGGGAATGTCAAGTGACTGGCACATGCCTAATGACATTCAAATTCCATAACATAACAAATATGTAATTATTTTCCATAATTTCTTCTTCGGATGCTATGTTTGAAACTTCTTCTGTGTATTTCCGGTGTGTAAGAGAGCGAGTTGCTCATGTAAAAATAGTCTGTGTTTCCCGTCGGTGTCAACCTGGGCTGTAGTAAATCTTTAATTTCTGTTGTTGTCAGATGGTTTTTGACTACTGGGGTATTATGAAAGAAAGCTAAAAGGCTATGGGAGTATAAGGATGACTTTATTTTGTATTTTTGTAAAATTTTGTCCCAAAATCTGAAGGGCCGCCTTTAACCCATTACCACACAATCCCTACTTTTGACGTCCCTGAGGAAGAAGCCCTTTGAAAACACTGTGGGAAAAGGAGAAAATGCTGGTAACCAGCATTTTTCCCTTTCCCACAGTGTTTTCTACCCTTCCCAGAACAAATTTCAATTTTTCAGTCACCTTTATTTTGTTGTCTGCAAATGCTTTTAATTTGGACAAGTCCAAAATTTTGTTGTGTGGTAAAGAGTTAAAAACATTTTTTGAGACTTAATGAAACTTAAGAATGTGTGGTAAAAGTTTTAACTAATTAATGGAAAATATCAATTTAGACTATTAAGCAACCTGCTGAATAAATTGCTGCAGGTATCTCTGAGAACACTATTGTAAAATAGGCATTTTCAATATTCATTTTAAAGACTACGACCCCTAACTCATCAGTATATATAGGGTAACATCAGTATAATTATATATCAGGGCTATTCATCAAACCTTGGCAGCTTCCATGTTTTAATATTAGAGTTAAAGAGTAGAGACTCACTTACTCATCAGTAAATATTGTGTAACATGGACTTTTTTGTACAGGGTGTTTGCCCGATCTCAGCAGCTTCAATCTTTAAATATGAAAGTTAGGGGCGGGGGAGAGACCTTCGAATATGCCAGTATGTGGGAAAATGAGGAATATGCCTATTACCATAATATTTCCTTAACCCTTTACCACACAATCACAAGTTTTAACGACCCTGAGAAAGAAGCTTTTTGAAAACATTGTGAGAAAAGGAGAAAATGCTGAAATATATCTGAAATGATGTTAAAAAGTTAAAGGTGGGTATCTAGAATTTTCACATCCAACCGAATTGAAAAATATTTATATCACTGAAATTTAAATGGAAAAAAAAAAAATACAAATCATCAATGATTAAGAATATAAAGATATAAAATTACAAAAAAAAAAGTTTTTGATGGTATTCCCTTAAAAGGCTACATAGCCTCTTAAGCTATTTTTAGATTTCCCGCCAAAAATATGAAAAAGTATTGTGGGAATGTTAAGTGACTGGCATGTGATTAAGGATGCTGAAATTCCATAACATAACAAACATGTAATTATTTTCCATATTGTCTTCTTGGAATGCTATGTTTGAAGCTTTGTCTATATTTTCGGTGTGTAAATGAGCGAGTTGCTCATGTAAAAATACAACGTGTTTCCCGTCCGTATCGACCTTGGGTGAAGTAAATCTCTAATTTCTCTTGTTGTCGGATGGTTTTCGAATACTGGGGTTCTACAAGTGAAAATTAAAAGGCTTTTGGAGTATAAGGATGATTTCTTTGTATTCTTGTAAAATTTTCGTCCCAAAACCTGAAGGGCCACCTTTAAACATTATACAATCAGTCAATTATTGTGGTACATGTACATAGGTGTTGGTTTTATGCTAAAATTGTGTATGTAGAATGATCAATTTTGTTTTAAGTTTATTATTATTCCTTTGAAATCTGTTGCAAGGAGGGAATGAGCTTGCCGATATGGAAATTTCTGGATAACTATGGACTCAAAGTAGGTCAAAGTTGTCAGTTTTTAGCTCACCTGAGCACAAAGTGCTCCAGGTGACTTTTTGTGATTGCCCAATGTCCTTCAGTGTGCATCGTCTGTCGTCTGTTGTCCAAAATTTCTTTAACCCATTACCACACAATCCCTACTTTTGATGCCCCGAGAAAGAAGCCTTTTGAAAACAATTTGGAAAAAGGAGAAAATGCTAGTAACCAGCATTTTCTCCTTTTCCCACAGTGTTTTCTACCCTTCCCAGAACAAATTTCAATTTTTCAGTCACCTTTATTTTGTCGTCTGCAAATGCTTTGGATTTGGACCAGTCTAAAATTTAGTCATGTGGTAAAGAGTTAAACATCTCCTAAACAACTGGGCCAGTCTTGATGAAACTTGGAAGGGAAGCTCTACCAAAGTTGTTCAAAAGATTGAATTACAGGTATAACTCTGGTTGCTATGGCAACCAAAAAGGAAAAGAATAGTAAAATCTTTGAAATCTTCTCTGAAACTAGAAGGCTTAGAGCTTTGATATTTGGTATGTAGCATCTCCTAGCGGACCTCTACCAAGTTATTCATATGATGCCCCAGGGGTCAAAACTTGCCTCACCCCGGGGATCAGAAGTTTGAACATAGGAACAAAAGAGGGGAACTTTAAAATAAATTCTTCTTCTCTGAAACTGGAAGGCATAGAGCTTTGATATTTAGTATGTTGCATCTCTTAGTGGGTCTCTACCAAGTTTGTTCATATGATGCCCCTAGGGTCAAAACTAGCCCTGCCCTGGGGGTCAGAAGTTTGAAACATAGGAACAAAGAAGGAAAACTTTAAAATTCTTCTTCTTTGAAACTAAGTGCTAGGGTGAAGTATTGTGATAGGTCGTTGTCAGGTGTCGATCTGTCTGTCCACAATTCCTTTAAACATCTTCTACTCCTAAAACAGTAGGCCAATCATGTTGAAACTTGGCAGGTCTGTTCCTTGGGTGAAGCTCTACCAAAGTTGTTAAAAGAATTGAATTGTTAACCCATTAACTCTGGTTTGCCATGGCAACAAAAAGGGGAAAATTTGCAACATTTTTAAAAATCTTTTTGTCTGAAACCAGAAAGCCCAGACCTTTAATATTTGGTATGTAGTATCTTCTAGTAGTCCTCTTCCAAATTTGTTCAAATGAAGTCATTGGGGTCAAAATTGAACCACAGCAGGGGTCACAAATTTGGGCAAAGTGGTATATACATGTTGATCAAATTTTGAAAATCTTCTTGAATGAAACCAGAAAGCCCAGAGCATTGATATTTGGTATGTAGTATCTTTTAGTAGTCCTCTACCAGATTTGTTCAAATTATGTCTCTGGGGTCAAAATTGACCCCAATCCAGGAGTTATGAATTTGGGCATATAGTTCAAATTTTGAAAATCTTGTCTGAAATAGAAGGCCTAGAACTTTCATTTTTATATGGATTATCCCCTGGTGAACCTCTATCAAGTTAGTTCAAATGATGCCCCTTGGGTCAAAATCAGCCCTGCCCCTGGGGTCACAAAGTAGGACATTAAGGTATATAGCATGAACTTTTGTTTTGAGTCTCATCTTTAAAACTATACAGAGTTTTTACATTAAACTTGTAACATCTATTGACCAGCATTAGGAAATGCAGGATAACAAGTTTTACCTAGAGTGACCATGCAACACCACAGTTATATTCTCTTTTTTTTTTTATTGCAGTGTCATGGAAAAAGGGGGCTTGACATGTACATGTATTTTCATTGCGAATCAATATCTCTAACTACAGAACAAAATTTCATGAAACTTCATCTTTATATTGTATATCACAAGCCACAGACAATAGTTATTTGTTTTTATTTCATGAAACACCATGTCATGAAAAATGTGGGCTAAATGTTTAATTTTATCATGGACCAATGAGCATCTGTTTGTCTGTCTTTCAGAACAGATATCTTCTAAAATCCTCATCAGAAACAAATAGAAATTCAAACAGTTGTTCCTTATGATGTCTGCCTTTTTTTCTCTTAAATAATTATGGACTTCATTCCTAAATAATTTTTCTTAAATTTTTTATATCAAATATGGTGTCATAGGAAAAAGGAGTTTAGTTCATGTATGTTTCTGTAAAGGATCAATAATCTTCAACTCAAAATCCTCGACAAAATTTTTTGAAACTTTATACAATGCGTTCCTTATGATAGTCCACCAATATCATTATTTAGCTTTTTTTATTAAATGTTGTGTCATGGATAAAAGGGAGCTTCACATATATTTTTATTATGGATCAATATCCCTTTTACTACAGGATATAATGTAATGAAACTTCATCTTTAAGTTATTTATCACAAGCCACAGACAATAGTTATTTGTTACCTCACCTGAGCACGAAAGGCTAGGTGAGATACTCTGTTTCATTGTTGTCCTGTGTCAGTTTGTCCACAATTCCTTTAAGTTTACGTCTCCTGAACCAATCATACTGAACCTGACAGGCTTGTCCTTTGCTAAAGCTCTACCAAAGTTATGAAAAGAATTGAATTAACCTATTAACTCTAGGGGTCTGAAACTCTGGGCCAAATTATATATAGATCTAACTTTGAAAATGTTGTTTTGTCTGAAACTAAACAGCTTAACTCATTACCAAACAACAAAATTTTAGGCATGTCCCAATTGAAAACAATTCCAGACAACAAAATAAAAGTAACTGAAAATTTGAAATTTGTTTTGTGAAGGGTAAAAAACATTGTGGGAAAAGGAGAACCTGCTGGTTACCAGCATTTTCTCCTTTTCACACAATGTTTTCTAAAGGCTTCTTTTTCAGGGGCGTCAAAAGTAGGGATTGTGTGGTAATGGGTTAAAGCTTTGATATTTGGTATTTGAGATCCCCTTGTGGACTTCTTGAAGGACTAAAATTCAGGTGAGCGATATAGGACTATTATGGCCCTCTTTTTGGTATGTAGCATCTCATAGTAGACCTCTACCAAGTTTGTTCAAATGATACACCCTGGATCAAAACTGCCCCTGCCCTGGGGGTCAGAAATTGGAACATAGCAAAAAACAAAGAACGAAAACTTGAAAATTCTTCTTCTCTGAAACTGGAAGGGGTTGTGTTTTGATATTTGGTATGTAGCATCTCCTAGTAGACCTGTACCAAGTTTCTACATATAATGCCTCTGGGGTCAAAATTGACCCTGCCCCACATCACAAGTTCAAAGCATAGGAACATGGACAGAAAACTCTTCTTCTCTGAAACTAGAAGGTGTGGAATTGTAACTCATGTTGGATGGCTTGCACGCCAAAAATCAGGTAAAAATCTGCCAGTCTAATTTCTTAAAAAATCTGTGGACTGGAATGAAACTTGAAATTAAACTCATGGTGGTCGACATAGTCACGAAAAATCAGCTCAATATCTGCCAGCGTTTAGAAAAAAAGTCTGGAAAACTGATTTGCCAGACTGACAGACAGATGGACGAATGGAGTGCAAACCTAAAGTTCCCTTCCACTTCACTGGTAGGAATCTTTTGCCAAGATTTTATAGGATGAGTTGTTTCTTTTTAACATCAGTATCTATAGATCAATTCAGATTACTTTCCACTACTTACATATAGATATAATGATGTAATAGCCATGTAAATATTTGTAACATAAAATATGGCCTGCAACACGGGAAAAGGGCATTCGGACATTTGCCGCGCAAGCTAATCCGAGACAGCACTTTCCGTTTTTATGTAATTTTCTGTTTCACACATGTCTACTGTAGCACAAAATCTAATGTAGTCGAGATAAATTTCGATCTTTCACCGAAAAAAACAAATATTCTATTAATTTCATGCTTTTAAAAGGTTATGTACGTAACAGTATTGTAGAAGAAGAAAGTTGCTTTTGAGCTTCTGTTTTAGTTATAGGTCTGTTGTAGTGTCTTCACAAAAGAAAAACTTGTTTGTAAGTGTTGAATTTTTACCAACGACAAAATTATAGACCTACTCATTTTGAAAGCACTTGCAGATGACATACCATAGCTGGCTCATGGGTTTTTTCTTTGAAACGGTAGGAAACATTTTAGGAAAAGGAGAAAATACAAGATGAAATTGTTTGTTTCATCAGAATCATACTGATCACTCAGATTTATTATATATAACTTTTCCTGTACAGTGTTGTTCTCTTTCGCATCGTGAGTTTGTACACATAATTAAATTATATGTATAATGGTCTTAAGAATGAAGTCCCTAACATGGAAACAAATAAATGCATAGCTCACATACAAAGTATCTGGTGGGATTTGAAACCTTGAAGGGACAAAATTTATCCTCGTTTTTCAAGGTTTAAGATACCAATACCATAACCACTGAGCCAAAGAGAAATCTCTCTGACTCAGTTGTCAGGTACTGTTTTTATACGGGAAAGCTGTGTAGTAAGGAAGGAGTAATCTCCTGTAACATACGCCATCTTAAAGTCATCATTTATTGATGAGTCAAAGCCTTGTTATGCAGAAAGTACAATTTTGGACAACAGATGGGATTACAAAGTCCGTAACAAAGAAACAAACAAATGCATAGCTCAAATACAAATATCTGGCGGGATTCAAACCCTTTAAGGGACAAATATCCTCATTTTTCAAGGATTAAAAGATCAATACCATAACCACTGAGCCAAAGAGATATCTCTGACAGGAAAGCTATGCAGTAAGGAAGGAATGATCTCCAGTAACAATGGGAGGGGTGTAGAAGGGTGTAGGGTTACTGCATGGCTTAATGGTAAAGTGAGCGACTCCTAATGTAGAGGTCGCTAGTTTAAGCCTTACAGGAAACACTAGATTTTTCTGGGAGTGTCCATGCACAAGATACTAAAGAGGTCTTGTGCTGGTGAAACCCAGGACACACAAAAATATGTGAGCTGTTGCAGTGATATTAGGGAAATAATGTTGAAAATGACACAAGAAACATTTAACCTGTTACCACACAGCAAGATTCTAGACCTATCCAAACAGAAAGCAATTGCAGACAACAATCTTAAAAAAGGCTAAATTGCTGCCATTTTGCTTTTAAAGGATTGAAAACTTTGTGGGAGAAGGAGAAAATGCTGGTTACCAGCATTTTCTCCTTTTCCCAAATGTTTTCAAAAGGCGTCTTAGTCAGGGGCGCTAAAAGTCGTCATTGACTGGTAAAGGGTTAACCAATCAGAAGGGAGTGAAAAAGTACCAGAGCAAAAAAGATTTTTTCACAGCTTTAATTTATTTCATAGAAAATTTGATTATAATTATATCTTGCATATGAAAGGCAGTGCATGTGAAAAATTGTTGTAACTCTCTCACTTCAAAGTAAATTATTTACACTGCAAGATGAAGAGTCAGTTTGTCCTTAGCTCTTTACCAAACGACAAAATTTTAGACCTGTCTAAATTGAAACCACTTGCAGATGACAAAATAAATGTGACTGGAAAATTTGAATTAGTTTTTGAGAAGTATAGAAAACATTGTGGGAAAAGGAGAAAATGCTGATCACCAGCATTTTCTCCTTTTCCCACAATGTTTTCAAAGGCCTTTTTTTTTGCCTGGGTCTTAAAAGTAGGGATTGTGTGGTAAAGAGTCAACTCTTTACCAAATGACGAAAATTTAAGACTGGTCAAAATTGAAAGCATTAATTTTGCAGATGTCAAAATAAATGTGGATCAAAAACTGAAATTTGTTTTGGGAAGCGTAGAAAACATTGTGGCAATAGGAGAAAATGCTGGTTTCCAGCATTTTCTCCTATTCCCACAATTTTTTCAAAAAGGCTTCTTTCCAAGGGTTGTTAAAAGTCAGGATTGTTTGGTAAAGTGTTAATACAAAATTGTGTAGTGTACAGTGTTTATCAGGGATCAGACTGTACAGAATGTGCAGTCTGATCTTGATCTTCACTTTTAACAGATGTTTCCTGTGTTGTCAACAGTATGGAAAAACTTAAAACCTTAACCCTTTCCCAAACAATAAATTTTAGACTCTTCTAAACTCAAAGAGTTTGCAGACGACAATTTCAAATTTGATAAAATTGCAGAAAGTTCTTTGAATGGGTAGAAAACACTGTGAGAAAAGGAGAAATTGCTCGTTATGAGCAATTTCTCCTTTTTCTACAGTGTTTTCAAAAGACTTGTACTGCAGACACGTAACACAAGAGCTTGTTTGGGAAAGGGTTAACAGACAGTCCAGGGTTATAATGATCCTGGGAGTAAAGTCTTTTGAAAATATTATATAAACCAGCATTTTCTCCTTTTCCAACAATGTTGACTGACCTTCAAAGAGCAAATTTCAGTTTTTGAGTCCCATTTACTTTGTCGTCTGCAAATACTTTTAATATGGACAATTCTTTTTAGTTAGGTTTGTGACTGAACTGTAAGAAAGACCTTAGACTGCCCTATGTGGACTAAAAGCATGCCATCATAGCTTTTTTGAAACAATGTAGCCACAAAGTCAGACAAGCAATCTAATCTTGTAGTTATATTGTTAAATTTTCCTGACATTTTTGTTCAAAATGCCCAGAATAACAACATTTAGCTCTGTCATTTCACTATTGAGACAGGAATGATAAATCCCTACCACACAACCATAAGGTTAAACCCTTTACCACACAATCACGACTTAACAACACCGAGAAAGAAACCTTTTTAAAACATTGTGGGAAAAAGGAGAAAATGCTGGTAACCAACATTTTCTCCTTTTTCTACAATGTTTTCTACTCTGTCAAAGCAAAATTGCACCATTCAAGCCACTTTGAAATTGTTGTCTGCAAATGCTTTCAATTTAGATAGGTCTAAAATTTCGCTGTGTGGTGACAGGTTAACAACCCTGAAGAAAGAGCCTTTTGAAAAGATAAAAGTGCAGGTAATCGGCATGCTCTACACTTCCTATTTACCAAAGAGAAGTTCATCTGAGGTACATTAACTCTTTACCAAACGACAAAATTTCAGGCTGGTCCAAATTCAAAGCACTTCCAGACAACAAAATAAATGTAACTTAAAAATTGAGCTTTGTTTCCAGCTGGCAAACATTGCTGGGAAAGGAGAAAATGCTGGTTAGCAGCATTTTCTTCTTTTCCCACGATGTTTTCAGAAGGCTTCATTCTCAGGGTCGTGACAACCTGGGATTGTTTGGTAAAGGGTTAAGATAAAGTGTTACTGAAATAAAATATTGAGCATACCTTTGTTGTGAGCATAAACAAGCAAATTGTTGCAAGATACGCCGTTCCACCACCAGTTGTCAAGGGGGAATACTAATCTTAAAGGGCAGGTAGAGGAAAATAGCTGTGCAGCAGAAATCATGTAAGTGATTGTAATAGGCATGAATGTCTCCTCTAATGTTAAGGAAACATACATATAAAGTTTCAGGTCATTCCAACATGAAAAGGTAAAGTTATATTGTAGGGAAGCATGAAAAGCTGAAAAAAAAGATAATGAAAAGGGAATAATTCCAAAAAGGCATTTGGTAAGGTTACAGTTCCGTGCATTGCACTTTTCATAACTGCAACAAACACGTTTACTGAGTCTCAAGTCAATTTGACTTGAGGTGACAAAGTTCACATCTGGACAAGCAAGAAATACTGTAAAAATGAAGATCAAAGTTGAATTACTCAAAATCTGTGCTAGGTAGAGTTATTGTTCTTGTGCACTGCACACTGTGATATTGAAACAATGATACATGCCAAGTTTGAAGTCATTATGACTTGAGATGACAAAGTTATATTGTAAAGAAGCATTTAATGGTGTAAAAATGATGACCAAAGAGAAATAAATCACAGACAGCTCAAGGTAGAGTTACAATTCTTTTGCACTGCACTTTCAAATATTGCAAAAAATAATCATACTATATTTCAAGTCATTCCATTCTAAGATGACAAAGTTATGCATCAGACAAGCAGAAAATACTGTAAAAATGATTTTGAAAGGGAAATAACTCAAAGACAGCATTCCTACTTGAAATAACAAAGTTATGCGCTTGACAAGCAAGAAATGATATAAAAGAGAATTAAGGGGAATAACTCAAAATTTGTGCTAGAAAAGGGTTATGATTTTTATTCGCTGCTTTCCATAATTTTTCAACATTCTTGCATATTAAATTTGAAGATGTTTAGACTGAAAATGACAAAGGTACATTTTGAACAAGTAGCAAATGCTGTGAAAATGACAATCAAAGGGAAATAACTCACAGACAGCTCAAGGTAAAGTTACAGTTCTTTCACACTGCACTCAGTATCATTGCAACAAACACAAATACCATGTTTCAAATCAGTCGGACCAGAGATGACAAAGTTATGCACTGGAAAAGCACAAAGTGCTGTAGAAATGACTAGCAGATGGAAATAACTCAAAAACAGCATGATGTAGAGTTACAGTTCTTTTGCACTGCACTCTGTATTATTGCAACAAACACAAATGCCAAGTTTCAAGTCAATTGCACTTCAGATGGCAAAGTTATGCTCCGGACAAACAGAAAATGCTGTTAAAATGATGATCAAAGGGAAGTAACTCAAAGACAGTGCAAGGTAGAGTTACGGTTCTTTTGCACTGCACTCCATATTACTGCAACAAACACAACTGCCAAGTTTCAAGTCAATCAGACCAGAGATGACAAAGTTATGCTCCAGACAAACAACTGGATGCCACCGCCTGCCCGCCCGCCCGCCATGGGTGATCCCATAATACGTCCCGTCTTCGACGGGCGTATAAAAAGTATATCAGCAGAGCTCCAGATAAGAGGGATTAATGGCATTCTAAATCCATTATTTCTCTTCCAAACCCTATATTGTGGGTACTCATTAGAATTGTCTTGATGTGACGATTCTAATGAGTACCCAAAACATGGTGTTTATTTGAAAATAATTAGAATTTTCAATTTTGAAATGAAAATTCTTCCCCCTATCTGGAGACCTGTAACAGCAAATTTTGTGAAAAATGCAAGATTCATCACTCTATCATCAATTAACCCTTTACCCCATGAGGCATTTCTATGGTATCTCTAATTGACCCTAAATAACAGCAAGGATTAAGTGATTTCATATGTGTATATGACACCTTTTAATAGCATAGAAAACATTGTGACAAAAGGTGAAATTGCTCGTTACAAGCAATTTCACCTTTTGTCACAATGTTTTCCAAAGGCTCCTACAAGCAATGCGTGAAATTGAGTATCTATGGAGTAAAGGGTTAAGAAACCTGATGAAGAGGGATTTATTTATTTCCAAAATGGTGACAGAAAGGTTTCATGTTAAGTACATCTCAGACAGCACCCAATTGAACAATTATTTGTATATTTCTTAGAGACATGCAGAAAAGCAAAATTCACGATCAAAATGAAATTATTGAGCTTACCATTAAATTTTTATGACTGGGATTTTCCCTGGTTTTTATGACCACGAGATAGAAGCCTTTTGAAAACATTGTGGGAAAAAGAGAAAATACAGGTAACCTGCATTTTCTCCTTTTCCCACAATGTTTTCTACCTTGCCGGAAAAAATTTTCAATTTTTGAGTGAAGTTTATTTTGTCCTTTGCAAGTGCTTTCAAATCAAACCAGTCTAAAATTTTGTCATTTGGTAAAGGGTTAAATATAAACACACAAAAAAAATACAGGTACTATCAAAACGCGATAACTGTGGCCTTTGTTTACAAACAATGGATCAGTTCAAAACATTCAAATAGGGAATACTAGGGACGAAGCAGTTACTTATTGGTAACTTTCAACAAAGACGTACAAGTAATGTTGTGGTGCAGTGGTCAAAGGGACTCTGCTACCGCCCAAACGGATCGAGTTCGAGTCACAGAGAATTTTTTTTTTCAGTAAAGCAACTGTTTTTTTTTTTAAGCCAAGTCAATGGTTACATTATTTTTTATGACATAATAGTGAATATTTTTACTTTTACTTTGTAGTTTCATTCATATTTAATAAATTATTGACATGACACGAGATTGCACATTGATCCTTCGAAAGTTGGGAAAAATGAACCAATACATTTCTTGTACAGGAATTGATGCTAGAAATAGCCTCGTGATTTAGACTTCTAAGATGACTAAAGCCACAAATGTCCGGCTACTAGTTTTCTTCCTGTTTCATGGCTTTGACAGAAGAGACATGTCTATATACTCACTACAGTTGGGAACTTACGCATATCGGAAGCTTGACTGCACAAGGATTTAAATTGAAACACCAGTGGAACGGAACCACTTGTAAACTAAAGCAACTTGAGTGGAAAAGTTACTGTAGATGTGCGGTCCTAGCAGAATTTTTTTTAAAGCAGATATTGCAGTTCAAGAAACCTGTGAGCAGTTCAGCGACGAGGAAGCAACAAATAATGAATGTTAAGAGGGTTAGGGTACCGATAAGGCCAGTGAAAATGAAGCAAGTTCCGATACTGCCAGAGCACGGGATGAGAGTTGCACACTTATCATTTATTGTTGAGTCAGTCATACAGATGCTTTAAAAAAAAAGAAGAATAAAATGAATAAGAATAAAATGTAACAAAAGAATATCAATGACAAAAAAAAAAGATGTACACGTCTTAAAAAGGAAGAGGAAAGGATAAACAAAAGAAACATAAAAGACATTCAAACAAGGAAAAGAAAAGTATGGAGAGGAAAAAAAAAGTTAAGCGAAAACCGAAAAAATAAAAATGCAACATGCTTCCTTTAAAAAAAAAAAAGGTAGGTGTGACGGCTCGAACGAGGATCGCCGGCTTTAGAGGTAGTGATGTTATCCATTATACCACTGCTCGCTTAGTACAATAGAGGACTTGTAAAAGTTTTAAGCCTTTTCAATTTACATTTTAACTAAAATTATCGGATAATTTACCTGTTCTTCCCGTACACGAAAATAGAATGGTCTGAATTATTGTAAACAAGGGCCACGGTTATCGCGTTCCATTAATACTATCAAAACGCGATAACTGTGGCCTTTGTTTACAAACACTGGATCAGTTCAAAACATTCAAGTAGGGAATACCAGGGACGAAGCAGTTACTTATTGGTAAATTTCAATAAAGACGTGCAAGTAATGCTGTGGTGCAGTGTCAAAGGGGCTCTGCTACCGCCCAAACGAATCGAGTTCGAGCCACAGAGAATTTTCTTTTCAGTAAAGCAACTTTTTTTTTAAGCTAAGTCAATGCTTACATTATTTTTTATGACATCATAGTGAATATTTTTACTTGTTGTTTCATTCATATTTAATTGACATCACACGAGATTGCACATTGATCCTTCGAAAGTTGGGAAAAATGAACCAAGACATTTCTTGTACAGGAATTGATGCTAGAAATAGCCTCGTGATTTGGACTTCTAAGATGACTAAAGCCACAAATTTCTGGCAACTAGTTTTCTTCCTGTTTCATGGCTTTGACAGAAGAGACATGTCTATATATTCACTACAGTTGGGAACTTACGCACATCGGAAGCTTCACTGCACAAGGATTTAAATTGAAACACCAGTGGAATGGAACCACTTGTGAACTACAGCAACCTGAGTGGAAAAGTTACTATAGATGTGCGGTCTTAGCAGAATAAATATTTTTTCAAAAAGCAGACATTGCAGTTCAAGAAACCTGTGAGCAGTTCAGCGACGAGGAAGCAACAAATACTGAATGTTAAGAGGGTTAGGGTACCGATAAGGCCAGTGAAAATGAAGCAAATTCCGATACTGCCAGAGCACGGGATGAGAGTTGCACACTTATCATTTTATTGTTGAGTCAGTCATATAGAAATATGCTTTAAAAAAAAAGAAGAATAAAATGAATAAGAATAAAATGTAATAGTAACAAAAGAATATCAATGTCAAAAAAAAAGATGTACACGTCTAAAAAAGGAAGAAGAAAGGATAAAGAAAAGAAACATAAAAGACATTTAAACAAGGAAAAGAAAAGTATGGAGAGGAAAAAAAGAAAAGTAAAGCGAAAACCGAAAAGTAAATGCAACATGCTTCCTTAAATAAAAAAAAAAAGGTAGGTCTGACGGCTCGAACGAGGATCGCCAGCTTTAAAAAGCAGTGATGTTATCCATTACACCACTGCTCGTTTTGTACAATAGAGAACTAGTAAAAGTTTTAAGCCTTTTCAATTTACATTTTAACTAAAATTATCGGATAATTTACCTGTCCTTCCCGTATACGAAAATAGAATGGTCTGAATTATTGTAAACAAGGGCCACGGTTATCGCGTTCCATTAATAGGTAAAATGAAGGAGGCAATGTATGTAGCATCCACATCTGGTTTCATGAGTGAAATAAAAATATGACTAGTAATGAGTACGGATGTAACTATCATGAGATATATGACTAGCAATGAATAACAATGTATAAAATGATATAAAAAAATGCTAAAACAGTTTTAAACTGAGGCGCAGGGTAAAATAATATGGAATAACTTTTAAACAGCTTTGTCTATTATCATGAAAATTGGTCTGGCTATTATCTCGGTCATTGTGTACTCAACGCGGTAAGAAAAATTACCAAAGTATGTAACGTACCGTGTCACGTAGTGCAAGCAGTGAAAAGCAAAAATTCCGTGCAGAATAAATCTGATCATTTTGTCAACACAGTTTTTCAATACTCTACAGATTTACACTCTGTTTTCAGTAGTTAAAACTCTACTTTGATTACCTACGGTAATGGCACGGCTTACGGAAGTTCAGAGGGTCAGGCCATTGCGTTACTAATGCAAGGTCAAACACAACGGCAGGTTGCTATGCAGTTTGGCATGAATGTTTCTACCATAGAACGACTTGTTCGTCATCCTAGCGAAACTGGAAGGCTTGCCGACGACCTCGAACAGTGCATCCGTGCGTAACGACACGACCTCAAGACGGGGCTTTACGTATTGCCCACCTGCGTAATCGGTACGTTACTGCCACTGAAACTGCTAACAATACAATAGGCAATCATAACCGTCATACTTATCCAAAAAATGTATGGAACCGATTACGTGAGGCGGGTCTGCGATGTAGATGTCCATGCGTTGGTCTGCCTCTCACTCATCCACGTCGCGCGCGTCAAATGGCTTTGTTGGCGGCACATGCCCCCAGAATATTTCCAGTGAGGCAATGGAGACAGGTCTTTTTCACTGATGAGTCACGATTCACACTTTTTTATGGTCGACGTTGTATATACCGACATGCGTTACTGAGGTGGATATGTTTGGTGGTGGATCAGTTATGGTCTGGGGTGGAATATATCTCACGGGGTAAAGTCACCGTTGGTTGTGTTGGGTGGGACTTTGACCGCCGTCAGGTATAGGGATGAAATCCTCCACCCGGTAGCTGTTCCTATAGTCCAACATAATCTCGTTTTCCAACAAGACATTGCCCGACCTCATGTTGCGAGAGTTTGTAGACAGTTTCTGGCGAATCGTAACATTCAGCCGTTTGACTGACCAGCCTATAGTCCAGATTTGTCCCCAATTGAACATCTTTGGGATGAACTGGACAGGAGGGTAAGGCGGCGTCAGAACACACCCACCACGCTCGACCAACTGAGAAATGCCTTGTTGGAAGAGTGGAACAATATCCCCATGAGATAAACACTCTTATGAATTTAATGCACAGGATAATAATAAAACATGGCATTTTTTGGTAGAGAGTTAAAAGGCTAGTTTTATCACATGTGCAAGGATAAAGTTAAAATAAAGCATTTGAAATAACTACAAACCAGCATGACTAACCATCCAACATCAGTAAATATTCAAAATCCTAAACAAACTAGAGAGAAACTACAACAAAAAGAAAATTTTCAAACTAACATTACATCAAGTTCATTTTGCATTTGTTCAGTTCAAGTAATTATGTTTTGTGGTATGCAAAGAATTCATGAAGTTCTAATAAATGTTACATGTCTTGAAACTTCAGCAAGTAGAATATCTCAGGGCTATTCTCACAAATTAAATTTAGTAAATCTCTGTACACAAAGAATGGACTTTTTTCTAGGTGTTAGAAATTTTTTTTTAGCACCTGAGGTTGAGTGAGAATATTCTGGCAAAAATAAAACGATCAAGATGTGAAACGTTTTTTGTCTCTGAACTCTTTGAAACAGAAGTTTAAAGTATTACACAGGAAAAAAAGATAGCACAATGACTCGAAATAAAAGACATTGAAGAACACATGATGGAAATTGAAACATAATTCATTACACCTTGATCTAAAGTGGAAAACACATTTTTTATCTTCAAGGTTTTTTTTTTTACCAGAAAAATTCTCACTGTCTGCAACACGTATTGAATCATTCCTAGGAGCAATTGCCACTGCTCTCTGCCATTCATCAGTCAAATATATATATCCTTTGAAAATGGTAAAAAAGATAAAAAATTTTTGGAAGCCCAATCAGTTGGAAGCCCAGAACTTTGATTAAATGATATGTTGCTGTCATGGTGTGACTTTTATTGGCACATCATATTTGGTGGCACATTGGTATGGCAAACCTGTAAGAAAAAAAAAAATTGACTAGAAATTGGGATCTGTATTATTTTGAAATTTAGCCGATAGGGCGCCAGTTAAACCCAACAGACATTTTCATGCTTAAAAGTACCAAAATCATCGCAGCTTCAAGATTTCTTTTGTCTTTCTTTGTCCTTAGCATTTCAGCAAAGCAGATAAAGAAGATCAACAGCATTTTTTGTGTGGTCAGATCTTGATCTATACAGGCCAGAAATGCAACTATAGTCATGAAAGGCGCTTTAACTCATTACCAAATGGCAAAATTTTTGGCGTGTCCAAGTCGAAAGCATTTGCAGAAGACAAAGTAAAAGTGACTGAAATTTTGAATTTTGTTTTGTGAAGTGTAGAAAACATTGTGGGAAAAGGAGAAAATGCCTGTTACCAGCATTTTCTCCTTTTCCCACAATGTTTTCTAATCGCTTCTTTCTCAGGGTCGTCAAAAGTAGGGATTGTGTGGTAATGGGTTAAAGGGTTAAGTACTTCTTAGCTTCACTTGCAAACAACAATCAGATAATGTCATGGGTCTGTGTCTTGTTATATGTTTGTGGTGCCCGTCCGTTCATTGTGTGCCTGGAAAAGGTGGATGGAAAAAGGTAATAGTATATATGTCCATTAGGCAATACGTCCGTCTATCTGTCCTCCCATCCTACTTTTTTGTCAGCAGCATAACTCGAAAAATAATAGAGGTGTAAACTTGTTACTTCACAGGTGGATAGATGTCACCAAGGATACGTGCAGTGTTAAAAATCATAACTCTTGATTGCATATTTTAGGAATTATTGCCCATTGTATTTTTTTTTCTGGCTTAAATTTTGTCAAGAGCTTGACTTCAAAACTACATAAGATATAAACATGAAATTTCACAGGTTGATAGATAACATTAAAGGTGGCCCTTCAGATTTTGGGACGAAAATTGTACAAAAGTGCAAAAAATCATCCTTTTACTCCCAAAGCCTTTTAATTATCATTCATAAAACGCCAGTAGTCGAACACCGTCTGACAACACGAGAAAATAGAGATTTACTACAGCCCAGGTCGACACGAACGGGAGACACGTTATATTTTTAGATGATCAATTCACTCATCTACATACAGGAATACAAAGATTGAGTTTCAAACATAGGGTCCAAAGAAGGCATTATGGAAAATAATTATTACATGTTCGTTTTGTTATTGAATTTAAGCGTTATTAGTCACGTGCCAGTCACTTGACATTCCCACAATGCTTTATTGATTTTTGGCGCGAAATCTAAAAATAGCTTAAGTGGCTACGTAGCCTTTTAAGGGAATACCACCAAAAAATTTTTTTTTTGTAATTTTATGATTCTTAATCATTGATGATTTGTATTGTTTTTTCATATAAATTTCGATGATATGTATATTTTTTAGTTTAGTGTCATGTGAAAATTATAAATACCCACCTTTAAGGAGAAGTTCAGTGTACAAGAAGCATAACTTTCAGTGTCATGAAATTTAGAAGTTATTGCACTTTGTTATTTGAATACTTGAATTTTGTCGAGAGCATAACTAAAAAATTACTAGAGGCGTTAACGTGATACATGTACTTTACAGGTGCGTAGATCACATTGAGAAGACTAGTGCACAAAAACTGTAACACATGATTGCATAATTAAGGAGTTATTGTCCTTTGTTAAGTTTTTCATACTTAAATTTGCCAAAAGAATAACCTGAAAACAAGATCATGTAAAAATGACTCTTCACAGGTTGAAAGATGACGCTTAGGAGAAGTGCAGTTCACAAGAATGATAACTCCACCTTCCATAATTTTGTTTTGTTGCTCTTTGTTGTTTTCATGTAGATTTGTTTCTGTCTGATTTCATGAATGTTCACAGTTGACAGCTATAGAAGAAAAGTATAAATTGTTGAAGTTGTTTATTGTATTTCGTATTAACTCTTTACCAAACGACAAAATATTAGACTGGTCCAAATTGAAGGCATTTGTAGACAACGAATCGAATGTAACCCAAATGATGATTTCTGTCTTTGGTAGGGTAGAAAACATTGTGGGAAAAGGAGAAAATGCTGGTTACCTTTTCCCGCAATGTTTTCAAAAGGCTACTTCCTTGGGGGTCATTAAAAGTCAGGATTGTGTGGTAAAGAGTTAAGCAACTGCCAGAAGATAATTCTTAAATTTCCTTTAACCCTTTCCCAAACAACCTCTGGTTTTCACAACCCTTAAAAAAGAAACTTTTAGAAAACATTGTGAGAAAAGGAGAAAATGCTGGTAACCAGCATTTTCTCCTTTTTCCCACAATGTTTTCTACTTTTCCTGAACAAATTTCAACTATTGAGTCACATCAGTTATGTCGTCTGCAAATGCTTTCTATTTGGCCCAGTCCTTTGGTAAAGAGTTAAACCAGCCTACAAGCAGACATGTAATGCTATGCTTAAGCATGAATAGTGATTTCTTAGTTTTTCCCCATGTGAATTACTGGAAGCCACTAGAAAGCAGCTTCCAGTAGGAATGTACCTAAACTGTTTACCGTGTAGATGGTCAGTAATTGTTCGAATGGTTATTATTTTTGGAAATTTTCTAATAATGTCGTGTTTGTGGTACAGAATTACTCGACATGACTCTTTCTTAAATATTCAACCAAACCTACATGAATATCAAGGTTTTCTTGCAATATACCTTCATTCCAAAGTAACAAGGAAAACACAGAAAAATGAACTTCCTTTTATTGGCTATTCCCTCGCACTTGTCCAACCTAAAGGATTCCTTCCTTGCTCCCAAATGAAATTGTAATGCTTCTGTCTTTCACAGGCTCTCCAACCTGTAAATGGTTTTTGCATTTGTCTACTTTTTTACTAGAGAAAATAATGATAATTATGAGATGGAGAGCATCTTAGAATAGATAATCAGAAGCAGTTTTATATGCAAGTGTTTCATCCAATTTTAATCTGTAAAGATAATCAGGTAGTTAACCTTTGATCAAGACTGGTTACCTCCCTACAAAGTTAATCGTATTACAGAGAGCAGTATGCATCAGCTATTTATAGAATGCTTGTGAAAAGATAACCCTTTTTTGTTCCCTTCTCGATTGTTTAGCTGAATTGAATTTCGTACATTGGAATGATCTACCTTGTGAGCCCTGTAAAATTTAGCATTAACTGTATTGTGTGTTGAAGCTGTTTTGATCAGAGTATAAGTTCTGTACATTATGGTCTTGATCTAAAATACACGTAAATTATGGATTGTGATGTGCGTTGTTCACAAAATTTACCAAAGTGGTGCATAGTGCTCTCAGGGTATAAACTGTTAAAAAACGACAGAAATAGGTCAAGATCAGACAGTGCATAGCTTGTGTAATTTTTTTTAATACTGTATACCCAAAGGAAAAAGAAACGCAGGGTAAAATTTAGCGGTCATTTATGGTAAATTGTATGAAAGGTATTAAATTTTGTTTATTACACTATCAAGAACTATCTTTCATGAATTATTTCTCAAAATTTCACTGGATTTTGACCTTTACTTTTAGAGTTATTTGAACCAATTCGGCAATACCCCACAAAAACGTAATTTCAAATCGGCGTATAGTTCTCAGTACCGGGTATGTCCACCACCCGCAGCTGTCACAGCCCTTATTCTCCTGTGCATTGAATTCATAAGAGTGTTTATCTTTCTCATGGGGGTATTGTTCCACTCTTCCAACAAGGCATTTCTCAGTTGGTCGAGCGTGGTGGGTGTGTTCTGATGCCGCCTTACCCTCCTGTCCAGTTTGTCCCAAAGATGTTCAATTGGGGATAAATCTGGACTATAGGCTGGTCAGTCAAGCGGCTGAATGTTACGATTCGCCAGAAACTGTCTACAAACTCTTGCAACATGAGGTCGGGCAATGTCTTGTTGGAAAATGAGATTATGCTGTTGGACTAAAGGAACAGCAGCCGGGCGGAGGATTTCATCCCTATACCTGACGGCGGTCAAAGTCCCACCCAACACAACCAACGATGACTTTACCCCGTGAGATATTCCACCCCAGACCATAACTGATCCGACACCAAACCTATCCACCTCAGTAACGCATGCGTCGGCGAAACGTTCCCTACGACGTCTGTATATACGACGTCGACCATCCGGACGAAAAAGGGTGAATCGCGACTCGTCGGTGAAAAAGACCTGCCTCCATTGCCTCATTGGAAATATTCTGTGGGCATGTGCCACCAACCAAGGCATTCGATGCGCGCGACGTGGACGAGTGAGAGGCAGACCAATGCATGGACGTCTACATGGCAGACCCGCCTCACGTAATCGGTTCCTTACATTTTTGGGGTGAATATGACGGTTATGATTACCTACTGTATTGTTAGCAGTTTCAGTGGCAGAAATGTACCGATTACGCAGGTGGGTATAGCCCTGTCTTGACGCCGTGTCATTACGCGTGGACGCCCTGTTCGAGGTCGGTCGGCAAACCTTCCAGTTTCTCTAAGACGACAAACAAGTTGTTCTATGGTAGAAACATTCACGCCAAACTGCATAGCAACCTGCTGTTGTGTTTGACCTTGCACTAGTAACGCAGTGGCCTGACCCCTCTGAACTTCCGTAAGCCGTGCCATTACCATAGGTAATTAAAATAGAATTTTAACTACTGAAAACAGAGTGTAAATCTGTAGAGTATCGAATGATATGAAAAACTGTGTTGACGAAATAATCAGATTTATTCTACACGGAATTCTTGCTTTTCACTGCTTGCACTACGTGACACGGTACGTTACATGCTTCGGTAATTTTTCTTACCGTGTTGAGTACACAATGACCGAGATAATAACCTGACCAATTTTCATGATAATAGACAAAGCTGTTTAAAAGTTATTCTATATTATTTTACCCTGCGTTTCTTTTTCCTTTGGGTATTTTTTAGAAGTTTATTTTTTACACGTAAAAATGTCTTGTTTCTTTTTCCTTGCTCATTATATTAATTTCATTCGGTGTAGTTGAAAGGATAAAGTCATTACCAAACCTATCACTGTGCATATACAACTTTTGATTTCGCTGCTGGTCAAGGGTTTGAATGGCTCTTGAAGTTTACATTAGAAGTTTTAGAGGTTTGTACAAGGCCTATGCATAAACATCCTCGGATACCCCGGGGTCTCCCTATTTGCTACGCTACATCGACCCCTGGGACAATTGACTAATAAAACTTTGGATCAGCCGCCAAAAATCGATAAGAAACGTCATAGCGTACAGTCCACTCGCCCATCACAAAATGATGATGGAACCAATGAAAAGCCAGCATTTAGGCCAGCGGTAAAGCGAGGGAAATTCAATTAATTGTCCCAGGGGTCGATGTAGCGTAGCAAATAGGGAGACCACGGGGTATCCGAGGATGATGCATAAAATGGTTCAAACTAATTTCTATTAAACGATATATATAGTAACATTTACTATGTTGTTTTTATATAGATCCAGATCCTTAAAGACTTAATTTTTTTTACGGTGGTTCGTGCCAACTGTGAAGGCTATAATCAGAAAAAGTTCGGAGATACTATGCAAAAGTCTCTAATTCTGGAGTAGAAATGTAAAGATTCACAAACTAAGATACTTTTTGACAAGCAAAAAGAAAATGTTTTAGAAGAAAGTTGATGAACATTTTTTTTCCCTATTTTCTTTCTGTAAGAAATGAAACACAAAGAATCTATCACTTAAAAATTGTAAATATCTGTAGATCTATGTGAAAATTAAATATCACTGAATAGTTACTAACTTACATTATTCCGTAGTATCGCGTTTCAAAACCATTTAATAGTGAAAAACGCTGTAATTTTTCTCCATTTTCAAACATTGAGTAGAAATTTGATAATTCCAATGTTTTTACATGTTTTCTCACATACTAACATTATCACCTTAAATGAAAATGATTATGATAACAAGAGGGCCATTGGCCCTGGAATGCTCACCTTAGACTATAGCTTATGAGTGAAATTCAATTCTTTGAGCAACTTTGGTAAAGCTTCACCCAAGGAACATCCCTGCCAAGTTGCATCAAGATTGGCCCAGTGGGTTAGGAGAAGAAGATGTTTAAAGAAATTGTTGATGGGACGCCGGACATAGGGAAATCAAATATCAAAGCTCTACACCTTCCAGTTTCAAAGAAGAATTTTACACCTATGTTCAAACTTGTGGTCCCCGGGGCTGGGTCAGTTTTAACCAAAGCAGCATCCTTCTACAAACTTGGTAGAGGTCCACTCAAAGATGCTACATACCAAGTATCAAAGCTTTACACCATCCCGTTTAAGAGAAAAAGAAATTTAAAATTTCCCTTCTTTGTTCTATGTTCCAACCTGTGACCTCTGGGGCATGGCCAGTTTTGACGCCAGGAACATCAAATGACCAAACTTGGTAGAGGTAAACTAGAAGATTCTGCATACCAAATATCAAAGCTCTGCACCTTCAAGTTTCAGAGAAGATTTCAAAAGATTTCCTTCTTTGTTGCTATGTTCGAACCTGTGACCCCTCCGAGGCAGGGCCAGTTTTGACCCCAAGGGCACAATATGAACAAACTTGGTAGAGATCCACTAGGAATTGCTACATGCCAAATGTCATAGCTCTATGCCTTCTAGTTTTAGAGAAGAAGAATTTTAAAAATTTCTTTCATTGTTCCTATGTTCGAACTTGTGACCCCCAGGACGGGGCCAGTTTTGACCCAAGGGACATCATTTAAATGCACTTGGTAGAGGTCCACTAGGAGATATAACAGACCAAATATCAAAGCTTTATGCTTTCTAGTTTCTGAGAAAAAGAATTTTAAAGTTTTCCTTCTTTGTTCCTATGCTCAAATTTGTGATACCCAGGGTAGGGTCAGTTTTGACCCCAGGGATATAATTTGAACAAACTTGGTTGAGGTCCACTAGGAGATGCCACATACCAAAATATCAAAGCTCTACGCCTTCAAGTTTCAGAGGAGAAGATTTTTAAAGTTTTCCTTCTTTGTTCCTATGCTCAAATTTGTGTTACCCGGGGTAGGGTCAATTTTGACCCCAGGGATATAATTTGAACAAACTTGGTTGAGGTCCACTAGGAGATGCCACATACCAAAATTTCAAAGCTCTACGCCTTCAAGTTTCAGAGGAGAAGATTTTTAAAGTTTTCCTTCTTTGTTCCTATGCTCAAACTTGTGACCCCCGGGGTGGGGGCAGTTTTGACCCCAGGGACATAATTTGAACAAACTTGGTAGAGGTCCACTAGGAGATCTCACATACTAAATATCAAAGCTCTAAGCCTTCAAGTTTCAGAGGAGAAGATTTTTAAAGTTTTCCTTCTTTGTTCCTATGCTCAAACTTGTGACCCCCGGGGTGGGGGCAGTTTTGACCCCAGGGACATAATTTGAACAAACTTGGTAGAGGTCCACTAGGAGATCTCACATACTAAATATCAAAGCTCTAAGCCTTAAAGTTTCAGAGGAGAAGATTTTTAAAGTTTTCCTTCTTTGTTCCTATGCTCAAACTTGTGACACCTGGGGTGGGGCCAGTTTTGACCCCAGGGACATAATTTGAACAAACTTGGTAGAGGTCCACTAGGAGATGCTACATACCAAATATCAAAGCTCTACGCCTTCAAGTTTCAGAGAAGAAGATTTTTAAAGTTTTCCTTCTTTGTTCCTATGCTGAAACGCGTTATCCCCCGGGGCGGGGCCAGTTTTGACCCCAGGGACATAATTTGAACAAACTTGGTAGAGGTCCACTAGGAGATGCTACATACCAAATATCAAAGCTCTACCCCTTCAAGTTTCAGAGAAGATTTTTAAAGTTTTCCTTCTTTGTTTCTATGCTCAAACGCGTTATCCCCCGGGGCGGGGCCAGTTTTGACCCTAGAGGCATAATTTGAACAAACTTGGTAGAGGTCCATTGGGAGATGCTACATACCAAATATCATAGCTCTACCCCTTCTAGTTTCAGAGGAGAAGATTTTCAAAGATTTCATTTTTTTTTTCGTTTTGTTGCCATGGCAACCAGAGTTATGGGTGGAATTAAATTCTTTGAACACTTTTGGTAGAGCTTCACCCAAGAAACATTCCTGCCAAGTTTCATAAAGATTGGCCCAGTGGTTTAGGAGGAGAAGATGTTTAAAGAAATTGTTGACGGACGCCAGACATTGGGCGATCATGATAGCTCACCTTTAGCACTTTGTGCTAAGGTGAGCTAATAATGGTACGAGATAATCTAAGATTGCTATCTTAACTGCTGTTCCCCCCCCCCCCCCCCCCTTGCATTTTAAGATCATTTGTTATGATCTTCCGTTGGGGAGGGGGGGGGAACAGATAAAAAATAGGGATGGCAACGAGTAACCAGTTAACCGAGTACTCGATCTAACGTCCGAGTATCGATTACCGAATTTGATATTCGAGTACTCGGTATTTTTTCCAAAATGTACCGTTTTGCTTCCCGAGGAAAAATTTCTTCGCAAAACAAAGACTGCAGCCGATTAAATGTAATCAAAACATTGTTGCAAAAGTGCGAAAGATAGCCAAACAATTCACAATTTGACACGTGTTTGTAATAAACAACAACTGTGTCAATTATTACGTTAAGCCGTTCATGTTAATCGCTAATCATTAAAGTTTTTGTAATTTCCGTAAATCAGAGGCCGGCTAATATGGTCTAATCGGGAAGTAGAAAGTAATTATCCTCAATCTTCACAGTTTGACTGTGAAACTTATTTAGGGGTCGTGCGTACCTTGTGATCGCCAACGTGCCGTTGTATACATACCGTATTTTGCTTTAATTTTTGGGATAGCAAAATTTTTTTTTTCGTGTTCCAATACCATATGTCTATAAAAAATAGTTATTTTATAAGCGGTCCCAAAACTTATGATCAGACAAGACACGCTCGCGAACTCCAGGTCACTGACCGCTAACAAGTTGAACAATGCCGACATGAAAAAGATACGCCATTGATTTCATAAACCAACACGTGTACGTTCATATACAGGTTGGTCTATTTTTAGACAGATTGGAATTCCAGCGGTCAATTTGTGCACTAAACAGTCCAAAACTTGCCTTTTTCCCATTGTTTTTGTTGATGATTAACTTGTAACTCATTATTGTCTATATCCTGGGACAACGATGAAGATTGTTATTTTGCATTTTTTGGTAAAATCATAATATAATTTACCTGCTTACGTGGGGTGAATGACGTAAATTCCACTGACAAGGACCTGCTCGACTCGTTCTCAAATTTGATTGGTTCGTCGATCTTCAATCGATAAAACTCGGTTAGATTACTGAATGTTGATTTCTATTTATAAAGAACGAACCCGATTGACCGTGAATTACATGCCTGTCAACTCCATGGCAACCTCGAATGTATATGTATGTGTATCTTGGGATACAAGCTTTATCACACCCTTTATACACTTATATCCGAAATTTGTTTAATTGGGGTTTAAATAGTTTGTCAGGTGATTGGATTTTTCGGGAAACTCCCTTTGAAATCGTGGTGGGTTGGGAAGCATGCTTATGACGTTATGTGAGTAGAACGTGAAATAAATGCTTGTAAACAAAGGGTGTCAAACGGATCAAGATTTTTTGTGGAATAGATTTTCACTGTTTCCAATTCTTGTTGACAAAAAAAATACCGATCTTGCTCCGAAATTTTAGTATAAAATGTAGTAAAAATCGTCCGAGTAACCGAGTACTTGATCGGAAAAATGACCGAGTACTCGAGTATTGAAGTCGATACTCGTTGCCATCCCTAATAAAAAATGTCATCACATTTTTTCTAGAAAGTCAATATTTCTGAAATTGTCCACCAATAGATTGCGGCTTCTTTGATGCCATGCATCATAAATTTGTCTTGTGTGCTTATGTAGTTTTAACATAATTATTTTACCCTAATGGACAAAAACAATATGCCCTGAATCTTTCTATTCAGTAGCATAAAATATGTTTTCTTCTCTTCTACGCATCTTCTATTGAGCAAGCCATGGGGGAGGGGGGGAGGGGGGGGTGGAAGCCACCTCACTGTGGCAATTGTTGTTGACTTGACTTTCATTTTAAATATCTCTGAAACTGCTTTTTCAATTTTGACATAACCTCAGAGAAAGTTATTGCCCTGAGTTGTTGCGTGTTTTTTTGACTGAAGCATAACTTCAAAAGCATTTAAGCCTTTTGACTTCAAACTTTAAATACAGGTAGATCACATTAAAGGCAAGTGCAGTGTACAAGACCCATGCCTCAGTATACAGTGGTTTTTGGACAATAGGCCATCATTCAGTGAGGTCATTTTTATGTTTTGGCCATCATTTAGAGAAAAGGCAGCAGGTATCATATGGGTACTTTGTTCCTTTGCTGCAGTTTCAGTTTTTATCCAAAGAAATTGTTCTTTTTTCCACAACTGTATTCACTGACCATTGTGAATTTGATTCTAAATCTTAATGCCAAGACTTGCCATCTGGTATATGAGTAAAGAAAATTTTAGCTATGCTCTGCCAAATTGGGGTTTGATATACATGTACAGTATCTCCATGATGCATTGTACTGAGCAGTTAACTCCTTAACCCTTTACTCCATATATACTCATTTCCACGCATTGCTTCAAGGAGCCTTTAGAAAACATTGTGGCAAAAGGTGAAATTGCTCGTGACGAGCAGTTTCACCTTTTGTCACAATGTATTCTATGCTATCAAAAGGTGTCATATACACATAAGAAATGGCTTCTTACTTGCTGTTATTTAGAGTCAATTTGAGATACCTTAGAATTGCCTTATGGGGTAAAGGGTTAAAACACAATCCTGACTTTTAACGACCCTGAGAAAGAAGCCTTTCTGAAAACATTGTAGTAAAAGGAGAAAATGCTGGTAACCAGTATTTTCTCCTTTTCCCACAATGTTTTCTAGCCTGCTGGAAACAAATGTAACCACTCAAGTCAGTCTCCGCAGGCTACGTAGGCTGACCCTTTTCTGCAGGTATACTAATTCTACCAGATGATAAAATATTGGCCTTGTCCAAATTGAAAGCATTTGCAGACAGTAATTTCAGTGTGGCTTAAATAGTGCAATCTTTCTTTGATAGAATGGAAAACATCGTGAGAAAAGGAGAAATTGCTGGTTACCAGCATTTTCTCCTTCTCTTGCAGTGTTTTCATAGGACTTCATTCCTGGAGTCGTTAAAAGTTGTCTTTTTGTGGTTAAAGGTTAATCCACTTTTACAGAACATGACATGTTTGTAATGGCTCTATTACAATGCCGTATGACAATAGTTATTTTTACCATAATATATGGTCTTATAAGACTTTGTAATGGCATTGTAAGTTACAAAATAGAACTGAGTACGAATAAAAAAGGCCTACCTGTTGAGCTAGAGGTTAATGGATGTTCACCGCTGGCAAATTACAGGCAAGATAGCCCGGAGGTAGATTTGATCCATATGCCGTATCATAGACTTCTCGTAGACACTCACGATGAGCTGCGGTGTGGTTGGAAATATCTGTCGAGTCAAGTTGGACTTGACAGGCAAAACAAGTTATATTTTCACCATCAGGAGTGTAATAACCATCAGCGGCTATTCTTAACAGTTGGCCAGGTTCTGACAACCTCTGTGAAATGTTTTGTAGGTTAATGATTCTGTTTGCTTGATATGAGTAGTCCATCTTTGTAACTGTCTTGGGTTTTCTGATCTCTGGAAGAAAACAAAATATTTCATTCTTTTTTGCTTTTTAGGCAACTTTAGTTCTAAGTTCTAAGATTCTTTTTTGTTTTGCTAGCTTCTGAAGTTTTGATTGACTGTACTTAATGGAACTATGTGAGACTTGACCCTTTACCAAACAATCCCTGGCTTTTACAATCCTCAGATAGAAAACTTTTGAAAACATTGTGGGGAAAGGAGAAAATGCTGCAGACCAGCATTTTCTCCTTCTCCCACAATTTTTCTACTCTACTGGAAACCAACTTCATATTTTAAGTTACAATTATTTTTGTCATCTGCAAGTGCTTTCAATTTGGACAAGTCTAAAATTTTGTCATTTGGTAAACAGTTAAAAAAAGATATGCTTTTAATGTTATGAATGAAATTTGCATGCAATTTGACACTCAGAATGTTAAAATGGCTGTTAGTGGGCCTTTAACTCATTACCAAAAGACGATATTTTAGACCAGCATTTTCTCCTATTCCCAAGGTTTTCTTTCTCAGGGTCATTAAAAGTTGGGATTTTGTGGTAAAGAGTTAAATTTTGGATTGTGTGGTAAAGAATTGAGGCATTATAGAGCACGGGGGTAATACCAAAATTGCTACCTGTGCTCTCGACCAAGCTGGTACTGCATAAAGCTGCTGTCGACCCAGGAATACGGTTTTTAACTGAACAGTACGGCTGTCGACAAGGTGATTTAAATGCGCTGTAAGTGTGTAATTTTACTGTTATGTTTCTACATTTTTTGGTTCAAACAGTTTCTGAAATAGTTTGCGATTGTTTTAAGTGTTTTGGAAGTTTGGCTAATATCCTGTTTTAACGCTGAGCGCAGTTAATCATGAAAATATGTAAAATTAGTATTTCCGGGGAAATGCGTGATTCTTATTCAGTGTCATGGCAAATCCAGGGCGGTACAATGCAGATACATCATAAGTATACATGATTACCTTTTATTTGTGTGTGTGCATGCGCTTATATGCATCTATGGCACCTTGTATGTTTTCACTGATACTGCTGTCGATGATCTGAAAGTTTGCCGGGTACAGTTGTCGACGCTACTGGATACGGCTGTCAATGATTGAGCGAGAATGTAACCGACAGATTTACTTGGAAATAAACAGTTAAACAATAAAATTTCTGTTACATTATTCGTCAGCCATTGTGTGCTTAGAAAGGGTTACAGCTTGTTGATTCAAATGTCAGTCTAGACGATTGTGTTGCTTCAAGTGCTATGATTCATATATATAGGACTGATTTCAACCAATAAAATGGATGTATACATGCAGTTTGTACGTTCTGATAACTGCAAAACACCGTTGTGTATCCATTCTTTTTGACACAAGCATTTATTCATGTGTAATAAAAGCAAGTCCTGTGGTTTATGAACTCTTCAGGAACATGCAGTTCAGCAGATAGCAATGTGTAGTGTTTGGTACGGACCGTTTAGTTCGACAATTTGGACAAACAGCTTGTAAGGAACTATTAACTCTGCAGTTATCATCTGCGAAATCAGTTTTACATGTGAGCTGTGACGCAGGAAAATAGCAGTTATTGCGTATGCGTACAGCGAAGGTTTAGGCGATCCTGCCCATCCCCCCAGTCTCTTTCTCTAATGGAATTAGATCATCATACAACATACGGGAGTAGCCAAACTTTCCATTTTCTGGATGTAGAGTTACTTTAGGAAATTGCAGGGCCTGTGATGGATGCCTTGAGTATGCATGTTCAATGACTTCGTGATGGGCAGTGCACTTACACGAACAGTAGTAGTATATGTATTCAAACATTTCAACATTACACCAAAATGTGTTACGGTTAGTCCAGGAATGGGCGCAACTAGTATACATTAACCTGAAAATACACATATACACGTATAATACCAAATAAAATGATTTGAGAAAAATTATTTGTTGAGAAAATGCAAGTGTTTGCCTTTCACAAAATCATAGCGGTATTCAGAAGTCAGATGTCAGATTCATGGTATACAATGGATATCCTTGCAAATAGGATATTATGCCATGGCTCTGTTACCATAGCAACCAAAATGCTCAGTTTTCTGTTCACTGATAACTCTCAAAGAGAAATATCGTACTTGCAATGGTATCCATCGTATACCATGCTTCAGTGACATTAAATCCTGCATACCGCTATGATTTTGTAATAGGCAAAGACTTGCATTTTCTAAAATAAATAATTTTTCTCAAATCATTCAATGAATAGTCATTTTGAAGCAAATACGCTCAAAATTGACAGCATATAGAAAAAAAATCCCAGATAATGGACAAATTGCATTCCTTGTATTCAGTGCAATTGAAAATTTTTCTAATTGAATATAGAAACTCCTAACCGTTTGCTGAAAATGTGAACTTTTCTTTGACCACGTCAAAATATTTCAAAGCATGGAGCCGCTGGAGATAGCCATTGCAAATTATACAAGGGCCATCTCTGCTGAGCAACCCTACAGATTGCCATGACATTTGTTGCGAAATGTTCTTTTCTCCATAGGCGCTTGAAGTTCATCGCTCTGAAAACCCCATCAAAATGCTAAATATCAAGGTTAATATCGACACAGTCTATATGCAATTTCATAATGGCTCATCTAGCAAAAATATTTAAAATTTTTGACCTGTTTTAGCATTTTAACTTCAAGCGCCTGTGCTCTTTCCGACATCATTCTTCAAGAGTATTTGCACATGTTTGCAGTCCTATTCCTTTATCAAAGTACTGAAAATACTGACAGACTAGCAAATTTGAAACTAGTGAGTGGTTATGGTAAATGTAAATCTTTGTTAATTTATACCAGACTGAAGAAATATTGTCATATTTGGTTTCTGCGTCCGTTCCAGGTCCATCGGTTCATTCTGGTTATTAAATCCAATTTGTTTCAATTCAAATGCAGTTCAATCCATTGACTTTACCCGTTGCTCTTGACTATTTTCTTCTCTAACACAAGAAATATTACGAAAAACTTCAGTTTGTTAACTTTCAATTTGAAACAGGTTATTTTGTTCAGATGAAATCTCCTGCCTAAAAAGACATCTTCAGATAGAAAGAAATAAGACGTATATTGTGTTTTGCATGTACACCTGGCCTTTTAGTTATTTCCATAGCATAGCATTTGAAAAGATAAGACAAATATGATTGTATGCTGCCTATAAACAAAATTAATACGAAGTTTCATAAAATTTTGTCCAATAGTTAAAAAGATATCAGTCCGTAGTGGAAATATACATCAAGCCCCCTTTTCCGATGACATGGCATCAAATGAAAAAGGAATCTTTATTGGTGGACTATCCTAAGGAATACATGAATGATGTTTCACTAATTTTCATCAAGGATTTTCAGAGATATCTGTCTGACCAGAGGAGCACACAGACAGTGTGGAACAAGATCAGGCTACACAGTCTGTACAATCTGATCTTGGATCTATGCTAACCGATAATGGGATATTTTTCCTTTACAAAAATATAACCATCCGCCAGAATGTTTTATTTAACTTTTTTTAGCAGGTTGAGGATTAACTTGGATTATACAGTTAATTAACCCATTACCCAACAGCAAGAATTTTAGACCTATCCAAGCTGAAAGCATTTTGAGATAGCAATTTCAAAGTGGCTCAAATGGTGCAATTTTGCTTTGATAGGAAGAAAACTGGGAATAGGAGAAAATGCTGGTTACCAGCATTTTCTCCTTTTCCCCAATGATTTCAAAAGGCTTCTTCCTCACAGGCGTTAAAAGTTGTCGTTGTGTGGTAAAGGGTTAACAGCTCCTGATGCAATAGTCAACTATTTAACTCTTTACGAAAGCAAACATTTTACGGCCCTCCACATTAAAAGCTGTTCCAGACAATAAAGTTAAATGTGATTAAATTGATGAAAACATGCTAATTTCTAGAGGGTGATAAAATAAATGAGACACATATTACCTTGGATTGGCAATAATCCCTGACAGACTGTACATTTTTCCTATTATGTGGTATGTCCCATATGCGTAAATAATGTAAATGTGAAGAACTTTTCTGGTTCCAACTAATACAGTCTTACATAGCATCTCCTGTCTCTTGTTACCTCGAGAGAGAGAAGATAACGCCAATGCTATTATGTTCCTACTTACATTTTATTTCTGATTATGTTTTATAATTAACCCTATGTTTTACTTTAGTTTATCTATCTTCTTTGTTTTAACCTGAAGTATAAGACCAGTGGGGGTATACTATGATACTGCCGAAATAGGGCAGGTTAAGTAAAGGTTTTAAATAAAAGAAAATTCTTCTTAAATAATTTTTATCAATTAATTGAAAAAAACACTTATTTACTTTATATCTCTTAAAATATCTTACCAATCAAATTTTTTAATTTTCTCAAATTTCTCAAAAATAATAATAAATAGCCTAACAGGCTAAATGAACACTGAACAGTGGTGCTCCAGTCTAGTGGAGGGATTTATACTCAAAAGAAGAAGCTAAAAGGGTTGAAAAAAACATGAGAAAAGGGGAAAATGCTTCTAACCAGCATTTTCCTTTCTTTTCCTGCACTGTTTTCAAAGGGCTTCTTCCCCACATATGTGAAAACTTGGGATTGTGTGGTAAAGGGTTAATATACAAGATGTTAACAGTGTAACATATCAGTTTCGCATTCAAAATGATCTAAATAATGAATGACTGGAGGAATGAGAAAGGTTCCCTGGCCAGTGAGGGTTTGTGTAGCTGGGATTTGCTACAAGTCATCTGGGGGTATTACTTTTAGATCCATTCGAACTTTTATGTACTCTGCAGTAGGAATCAGTGATATGAGCCTGATTTGCATATAGGTCACTTAATTTACATAAGCAAGCATCATGTACCTTATCAATGACATCTTGTACAGTCTACTGCTTTGAAAGTGGACAAGTTCAAATTGGGATGGTAGAGATTCTGCACTTTAAGTCAAAGTTGTCGTAATGACTGAATTAAGATTCTTAAGAGTAAGGAGGTTTTTTATGTGAGGCAGTACTTGGCAACTGTGGGTTTTTTTGTTCACATTGAGTCTGGATCAATCTGGATGCCTATAGACTAGCTTCGCTAGTCTAAAAATAGATTTTGCAGCTTTGTTCTTAATCTGATTTGACCTTTACATGTTTAAGTATTTACATCAGTGACCAGCCTTGTAGTCTGTTGTGTGAACTATATACGAGCGAGTTAAGGGTAGAGTTATTCTTGGTGACTGTTGTGTCTTTTAAGACACCAGTCCGCACAAAACATACCATTTTCTTCATGGCTCCCAATGAAATCTGCTTTATAGTGGAGATTTCAGTAATAGTCATAGAATAATTCATGTATTTTAACACAGGTACATGAAATGTAGTTTTCATATTTTGCCAACAGCCGTATCCACACTGATCAACGTGAGCCGCGGACACCATATGTTCTCAGTACACCAGATCGGATTTTCCATGGAAGAACTGGAGGTGGTGTAAGTATTTTATTTTTTATGGACCTGATTAACCTAGATAGAAATGTTGATTTACAGCGATGTAAAGGCGAATGATTGATCTGTTTACAGACATACTAGGGCATAATAATACCATCATATAAGCGCGCTGTGGCTTTATGAGCATCTAGGGTTTTATTGTTTTGAAGTTTGTTGCCGATTTTTGGATAAAATCCCCTTACCGTTGTTCATTTTACAAGTTTTTATAATGAGATAAATGCATCCCCTAAAAGAACACAAAATTTCACCTAGAAATGTCCATCCAAAGCGAAGATATATGATTTTGAATGGACCTGGAAAATATGCTAACAAGACACCAATTTCATTTTCATTGTATGTACATGGACACCAGATCAGAAAAAGCTTGCGGTAACTGGACACCAACCTTTAAATCATCAATATTTCTGCCTGAAAGTCGATGCATGAACTATATACGAAGACTATTTTTGTAAACATTAGGTCACTACGGTTTATTACCTGATAAAGAGCATGTTCAACCCAATTTCATTACTTCTAGCACTTGCTTTCTGATTATGGCTGAGAGTCAATGGTCCATTTTTACGATTTTTCCTTGAAATATTTGCAATATTACGGCAATTTACGAAGTAGACCTACGATGACTTTCATTGCCTCCAATGTTGGTGCAAGACATGTTCCTTGTTTACAGCATTTCAGTTTTGTGAATGGCGTATTAACCCATTACCACGCGATCACGAGCTTTAATGTCCCTGGGAAAGCAATCTCCGAACAGAGTTGTCGTTCGTTACCTCACATACATCTCTGCGATGGGCTAAATGACAAGAATCTTGTCAAACCGTGGAAAAGATGTTTTGTTACTGTTTGACTGTTTCATGTGTAAAATTATAAGATAGACAAAGGAAATGTGATTCTGGATACATTATAGGTGCGTTCAAACTGATGAATTTACCTGTATAAAATGGAACTTTTTTTTTTTTGAGCTTCTTCACTTATCAGAATCTTACGCCAATTTTAACAAAATGGCTGCGCCCATGAATGATGACAACTGATTTGACACACCGGTGGATCTAAGTTTGTAAGATTAAAAATCAATTTATCGTCCTTTAAAGATATTTAGGCTTTTCAGAAAATCCCTCTTTTGTACATTTCCTATCAGTAAGTCTGAATGTTCCCATGCTGTTTGAACAGCACACGAAACAATCGATATTGGTCTTTCTTTCATCGGCGTTTGTGTCGCTATTTTGAATTATGGTCATGTGACAAAAATATGACGGACTACTTTCTGAGCCCACTACAGAGGTGAATGTAATGATCCGGAGTGCAAGAGAGTGCTGGGAAAGATGACTTAGAAAAACATTGTCCATACAGTAAAACCCTATTAATATATCCTTGAAAGAATTTGTAATTCGTGTTCATTACTTTTAAGTGCAAGAATTGGTCTCACTGGCCAAAGTAGGTATACGTTGGATTGCCGGCTTTGACGTTAGATTGTACATACACCGAAAATGTTCAGTTCTTTCATTCTTGATGGTATTAAAAACTTTTTTTGCATGCCGAAGGGACTATGAAAATTACTTATCTTCAAGGTAATGCTTAACACATATAGACATATTTGTAAACATTCCAGTACTGATAAAGAGGCGAGTCTGTTTTTGAAATTTCTCAGCAACTTGATTACTGACATTTTTTTCACTTGTACAATTTTCACTTTGAGTTTGATACTACCTCTCGATGCTCTAGAACCAACTAAAGATTTCTACATGGATAAAAAGAGGGAACAGAATCAGGTTAAATTTATATCGCTCAAAGGTACGTGGTGTACTAGGAAATTATTAGAGAGGTTCATTGCAGCCATGGCAAATTACACAAGAAATTTTAGACTGGTCCAAATAGAAAGCATCTGCAGACGACAAAATATAGGTAACTGAAAAATTAAAACTTGGTTTGGGAAGGGTAGAAAACACCGTGGGAAAGGAGAAAGTGCTGGTTACCAGCATTTTCTCCTTTTCCAACAGTGTTTTCAAAAGGCTTCTTTCTCAGGGTCGTTAAAAGTCGGGATTGTGTGGTAAAGAGTTAAATCTTTTCTGAAATTCGCCATTTATAAAAATAAACCACATCTATTTCCTGTTTCGGGTTTTTTTTATTTCCCTTTATTTACAAAACCATGACGAAACAGACTGTGTATCAGAATTACGCTCGAAGAAATAGAATTAGACAGCAAATTCTGTGGCAGTCTGCAATTTAAACTCACCACTGTTGAAGGGTCTGATGACCTCTCCAATAAGTTTCAGCAATACGAAATACAGTAAAACCTGGCATGTGGGCCACCTGTATTAAGCAAGCAACCTGAATAAACAAGCATACATGTAGTTCCCGACAAATAGCAATGCACAGACATTCGTCAGTATCAAGCAAGCACCTGTCTTTGGCAAGCTCTTTTGACCGTCCCTTTGGTAATTGATTAATATAGGTTGAACTGTAACTATATCTGAGCACTAATGCTGCATTTCTAAGAACTATGTAAGTTTGTAACAATAAAGATTAATATCTCATATATCATGATCACCCAGCATATTGGATAAAATGAAACGTTATCAGTGATCATCTGTGTTATGAAATACATGTAGATCTACATACATGTATTATCAATGAATTTAAAGAGCTGCAAGTACTTCCGCTTTATGACACAAAGAGAAAACAAGCCCCACCAACAAAAGCCATGTTTTTCAATAGATCAAAATTTATTGAAGGAATGTGATGGAAAGCTACCCAATGCCAATCTCGTGATTGAGTTCTTTTGAGAGGACAAATTTTACAATTTTCACAACGCGCCGTACATGGAAAATAAGCTCCTTCCACATAAGCCATCTTTTTTTAAAGGATCGAAGTACATGTATCTCGAAAGAAATTTATGGAATCATCCACGTTGAATTTTGTTGATTTACACTTGGTTTCTGAGGATAACTCAATTAAATAAAAAAATATAGAAATAAATGCGTAGACGAACAAACGCACGCATGTAAATGTACGAAGGGTAGAACGCCATTCTAACAGCCCGCTGGCAGTTGGCCAAGCAGATTTGAAAATTATTTAAACTAAGAATCAGGCCAAATGTGGTAAATAATGTACACTCTGTATTAGTTAATAAGGGTTTTTCTTTATGGACAATGTTTTTCTAAGCCATCTTTCCAAGGGACATTAAAGCTCGTTAATACGCCATTCATAAAACTGAAACGCTGTAAAAAAAGAACATGTCTTGCACCAACATTGGAGGCAATGACTGATCAATTGTGATCAAGCATCGTAGGTCTACTTCGTAAATTGCCGTAATATTGCAAATATTTCAAAAAAGCAAGTGCTAGAAATAATGAAATTGCGTTGAACATGCTCTTTATAAGGTGTAATGGACAGTAGTGACACAATGTTTACAAAAATAGTCTTCTTATACAGCCCATGCATCGACTTTCAGGCAGAAATATTGATGATTTAAAGGTTGGTGTCCAGTTACCGCAAGCTTTTTCTGATCTGGTGTCCATGTACATACAATGAAAATGAAATTGGTGTCTTGTTAGCATATTTTCCTCTACCCAGGTCCATTCAACAACATATATCTTCGCTTTGGATGGACATTTCTAAGTGAAATTTTGTGTTCCTTTAGAGAATACATTTATCTTATCATACAAACTTGTAAAATGAACAATGGTTAGGGGATTTTGTCCAAAAATCGGCAACAAACTTCAAAACAAGAAGACTCTAGTTGCTCATAAAGCCACAGCTCGCTTATATGATGGTATTATTATTCCCTAGTATGTCCATAAACAGATCAATCATTCGTCCTCACATTGCTGAAAATCAACATTTCTATCTAGGTTAATCAGGTCCATAAAAATGAAAATACTTACACCACCTCCGGTTCTTCCATGGAAAATGCGATCTGGTGTACCGAGAGCACATGGTGTCCGCGGCTCACGTTGATCAGTGTGGTATCATTCAGACTACAATGCCATCGACAGCCGTATCACTGGTAATCGACATCCGTATCCGGATATTTTTCAAAGGTCCATACAATCTCCCAGAGTGCATGAATTATGCCAAACACGCTTTGTTGTAGAAGCGTAAATGATTGACAAAATATATAAGGCGTTTTGCTGCTTTCGTACCTTTTATAATGCATTAGATTAATGATATTCTATGAAAATTGATTTTTCTTTTCGAAAGAATAGGTATTTTATAGTGTTTTTCAGCGTCGCAACCCTCTATAAGTGAACAGACAAATTACATGTTGTCTGTTTAAAAAACTGACAGCATTTGTAATGTTTATACAGTAAAACCTTGTTATTTCGAGTCTCGGATATTCGAGAACCAGGCATATTTTGAGGAATTCCGAGAGTCCCGGCAAAAACTCTACTTTATTGAACCAAAAGTAGCTCGGTAATTTCGAGTCTCGATAAGTCGATAATTCAAACGCGGACGCTGGTCCCTGTAATTATTTTCCTTCTTTAAATTGATTGTTTATTCGAATACAATATTTTCGCACCTCTCCAACGAATGTTTTCACACCTTTCCAAGCAAAGGTTTTCATCTCGCCAGCCTGTCTATGGTGTGGCGCAAGTTTTACAATCTGACAATTACTACGGGGTATTCATACCACAATATGATTTGGGAAGGTGTTGACGTTAATTAATGATGACAGGCTACTTGTAACAACAGCCCTTTAAATTCATTGTTGATCCTGAAAAGTCAGTTTAGTAACTGCATTTGTGATCAGACGACGCCATATTTTCATCAGTTTTCGTGTCAAATCTATTTACAGCATCAGATTTTTTCCCAGTCGCATCGCCACAGATTAGGACCTGTTTGATCACATAAATGTTATCTAAATATACCGACCAGTTCAAAACCAACAACAGTTTTATTCTGGCTATAGAAATTATCACTGCCTTTATACTCAAATTATCGTTGACAATGAAGGTATGATTAGATATGTTGAGCCTGGTTTACTTGGCCATCAGAATGATGCACAAACTTAAAGAATTATGCGTCAATAGATGCGCAAGATCTAGGTATACCTTTTCCTGTCGATTGTGTTTTTCTTGCGGGCCAAATTTACCCAAATGGACACCCAATCATAATGCCGTATAGCACATCTTCGCAGAATACAGGATCAAGAAAGGGTAATGTGTGAGAGGTACAACAGATACTACAGGAGGTATAGAGTGTCTGTTGAACATGCAATCGCTCAGGTAAAGGGGTACAAAAGCTTGAGTTCAGTTTTGCATCACCCCCGACAGTTTCTCGGTGTGACCGTCAGGGTATGCTCTGCTTTGGTATGCCAAAAAAGACGCATCAGTCTCATAATGTTAAAAGGGGGAAGTTTAAAACGTTTTAAGTGAAAACTCGATATACAAGAATTCTATGACTTATTGAGAAATGCATTATTGGAATATAGTTTTCTTCGAGTTTTTTGCTATTGATGCCTCTTTCGCTTATACCGCTGTATGAATACCGGTTTTAGGGGTGTTTTATTACCCTAAAAATGAGGTGTGCGATGCACAATCGTTTTTTTTTTAATGTAAGTACTTATTTAGCTAAGATCTGTTGAGAGAATGTTAAGATCAGGACAGAATGTTGTGGTACCATCATACTGAAGTGATTAGATCTAGAATGGAGGAACAATTGACTTAACCCTTTCCCAAACGACAAATTTTTGGACTAGACCAAATTGAAAGCATTTGCAGATGACAATTCAACTCTTGCTGAAAAGATGATTTCTGTCAATGATAGGGTAGAAAACATTGTGGGAAAAGGAGAAAATGCTGCTTACCAGCATTTTCTCCTTTTCCCACAATGTTTTCAAAAGGCTACTATTTCAGACCCGTAAAAACCAGGGATTGTTTGGGAAAGGGTTAAGAAACCGTGAAGGGTTTTACCAAAGGAACTGGTTCATGTTTTTAGTTCATGTTTGGGTAGTTTACTTGTATTGCAATAGACCAAAGAGTAGTAAACTAAAATCCACAATACGATCCAAAGAAGAGTTACGGCCAAACGTAACTCAGTGTGTTACATATGTTATGTACAATTCCTCATAGAAATATTACAGACATCGTTTTGATTCTCTGAGAAGTGAAATTTTAGCGTGGTCTATTTAAAAGTACCTTGCAAAAGCAGACGATCGACAGCGAGCATCTCTTAAATAGCGAATTACCTTTATGGATAGTCTCGTAAATTTTGAGAAGAACCCCTTGTCTAAAATCCGTATTCCTTGTCATATATCCGTATTCGATGTCGGCTTGTACATCTCTTATAGCAGATATTCATTTTATCAAGTCGCGCTTTTGTAACGTAATTCATGGCTGTTTTTGACCTACTTCTATAGGGTCTGATTTTAGTGCTTAAAAAATCCAATGCAAACACTTTAAGTATCGAATCTGTATGTCAAAAGGTTGAAAGCCTACAAAAAACGAGGTTGAATTAAATTTTGTGTTCCAAATATTATGGCCGAAATTACAGTGTAAATGGCGCAACTTAACTAATTTTGGACGATAAGTCCATTTAGAAATAACATAACAACCTGTCTATAAACAAAGAGTTGTAGATGCTTCAAAAGGCAGTCTGGAAAAGATCAAAGCAACTATCTTTCTATTGATCAAAGAAGGCAAATACAGGTCCCTCTGAATAATAAGCAGGAAATTGCGTATCAGTAACTTCCGAATATATCCAGTACGCACTAAATATTCACTTCAGTCTGATTAGTTATTTATCGACAAAGGATAAATAAGAAAATAAGCTTAAGTCTTAGCTTGACTCCCATGCTACTAAAGCATTAAGTTTTGTTTCGCAGCAATATATGAAAAAAAAAGACTTAAAAAATAATAACCTCTTATTTAAGAGTGAATAATTACTGCCTTTTTGGTCGATTTGGTATGTTTATAATCCGGAAACATCCGAACTCATTAAACCCATAATTTGCTGGTGATTTTTCACCCCTTGTAACCCGATACAGCTGATTTTTATCCCATAATGGGGTATGACTGAATGCTTTTTTTCCTCATACAGTCAAAGATCAAAATCTGTGTTTAATCTTATACCTTAGCTATCAATTTTCAAAGATTGGTAGCGAAAGCAGCTTTGAAATTGTAAAATTTTCATAGGTGGAACGGCCAGAACACAAACTGTTCTTGGTATTTCATGAATGAGCCATGGGATGTGAAAAGTGTTGATTGATTGTTTGGTGTTTGGTGCCATTTTTAACATTATTTCAGCTATATTGCAGTGGCCATTCCACCTATCCATGCTTTCCTGGAGTCTCTTTTACCAGTATTCCACACAATTTTCTTTCCAAACCACTGGCTGCTTTCCCACATAATGATTGTAGCGGAATGAGTCCTGTCGCAATGACTATCAATGTAAAAAGATCAGCAGAGCCAGGGATCAAACCCACACCTTGTTCTCAAGTCCTGCATGCTGCGAACTAAGCTGCAGGGACTCAGCAGTGTGTCAGAAAGGGATTTAACTCTTTACCAAGTGACAAAATTTTAGACTGGTCCAAATTGAAAGCACTTGCAGATAATAAATTAAACATAACTGAAAAAAAGAAATCTGTTTTTCGGGAGGGTAGAAAACATTGTGGGAGAAGGAGAAAATGCTGGTTACCAGCATTTTCTCCTTTTCCCACAATATTTTCAAAAAGCTTCTTTCTCAGAGTCGTTAAAAGTCAGGATTGTGTGGTAAAGCGTTAATACATCTGCAAAAATTAACTTTCTTGTTCAGGCTGACCTGGGTCAAGTTGTTTTGGAATTGATCAGTTTTCTACATGTTCAAGGACCTATCTACCGCATAACTTGGTTGGTAATTTCAGATAAAGAATGTGGGTTTTTCAACACAGTCTAGACTTTTAACAGCCTTGAGGAAAAAAGGCTTTTGAAAAACATTGTTGGAAAAGAAAAGAATCCTGGTAACCAGCATTTTCTGCTTTTCCCACAATGTTATTTTCCTTCCCATATCAAATTCAACTAATGAATCCCAATTATTATGTATGCAAAATGCTACCACTCTGGACCAGCCTAAAGTATTGTAGTTTGGTAAAAAGTTAACAACATAATTGAAATTATGCGTTTTTAACCCATCACAACACAATCCCTACTTTGGACGCCCCTGAGAAGGAATCCTTTAGAAAACATTGTGGGAAAAGGAGAAAATGCTGGTTACCAGCATTTTCTCCTTTTCCCACAATGTTTTCTACCCTTCACAAAACAAATTTCAAATATTTAGTCACTTTTATTTTGTCGTCTGCAAATGCTTTCGATTTGGACAAAACAAAAATATTGTCATTTGGTAATGAGTTAAAAGATGTGGAAATTATGATGAAAATGACAATCTGTTATTGTGCAGCTTGTCCAAGTTTTATTCATTGGCATAAGAATGAATTTTAAATGAGGTAAAAAGTAAATAAGAGATAGAGCAACTTGGCAACTTTATACCCAGTTTTAACATTCATTTTTGTGCAAGGGACTAAGCCCCTGTTTCCAACTACACATTTTTACCTGCACAGATAATTAGTGCATGGTAAGACCTGCGCTGTATGCCATTTCCAACCCTACATTTTTATCCTCCCCTAAGGGTGACCATATAATCGCCACTTTGTCTGTCCACCTGTCTGTCTGTCTGTCTGAAGCCGTTTCTTCACAATTCCTGGACCAAATTAGATGAAACTTCATATATGGACTCATTTTTAGCTCCACTGGCCGAAGGCCAGCGGGCTTATGTCATGGCCCGTTGTCCGTCGTGCGTCCGTCCGTCTGTGCGTGCGTGCGTCCGTGCGTGCGTTAACTTTTATTTCAAACATCTTCTTCTCTGAAACTACCCATCCAATTTTGATGAAACTTCACAGAAATGATCCTGCCATGGTCCTCTTCAGAATTCCTTGAAAGAATTTTATTCCTTCAAAAACTCTGGTTGCCATGGCAACAAAACTGAAAAGTATTGAAAATTTTTAAAAATCTTCTTCTCTGAAACCATAAGGCCTAGGGCTACCAAATTTGGCATGTAGCTTTATCAAGTGGACCTCTACCAAGTTCCTTCAAATAATAGCCCTGGGGTCAAAATTGGCCCCACCCCGGGGGTCACAAGTTTTATATGGGCTTATATAGGGAAAACTTTAAAATCCTTCTAATACCTAGCCATAGGGCCTAGGGCTACCAAATTTGGCATGTAGCTTTATCTAGTAGACCTCTACCCAGGGTGCCCAAATGATAGCCCAGAGGTCAAATTTGGCCCGGCCCCAGGGGTCACAAGTTTTATATGGGCTTATATAGTAAAAACTTTAAAAATCTTTTCGTACCAAGCCATAAGGCCTAGGGCTACCAAATTTTGCATGTAGCTTTATCTAGTGGGCCTCTACCAGGAGGGCCCAAATTATAGCCATAGGGTCAAGTTTGTCCCCACATCAGGGGTCACAAGTTTTACATGGGCTTTTGTGGTGAAAACTTTCTAAGTCATCTTGTTACTAACCATAATAAAGACTAGGACCACTAAATTTAGCCTTGTCTCATGGATTTTATGTTTTACAGGGCCTTTTATTGAAAATTTGAAAATCTTCTTGTTTATAACCACACATTCTAGACCTGTATTATTTAGTATGGGGCTTTATCTTGTAGACCTCCACTAGGATTCAAGTAATTATAGCTTTGTGGTCAAAATTGGACTTGCCTATGGGTCACAACTTTTTTGTAGGTTTTTATGGAAAAAAATTGTATGCCCTCAAGTTTGAAACCAGTTTGCCAAATAATGTAATGTTTGCCTTGTAGTGTTTTTACGAATTAGCCAGTGGAGCGATACAGGGCCATGATGGCCCTCTTGTTTAATCTGTTCTAAACCTTATAACGAGAAAAGGGTGCTTAGTGTCTTGCAGCTTTAGGTTTTGTTTTTTTGGACTGAAATAAAACATTTCCCAATTTCTTAAAGACTTTTCAACATATATGTAATGATAAAAAAAACCCAGACCATGATATCATTCTTTCCTATTTATACCAAGCTGTGTTATAGAAGAACGTGGCTTAATGATAGACACAAATGCGAAATTTATAAATGTTTAATCTGATTTTTTTTTCAGACAATTTTACCACAACTACAATAGTAATTAACTGATTTACAGATAGTTCACATTGACAAGAAGACTTACTCTACTGTTCCAAGGTTTATGCTCCTTCTTTAGTTTACTATTTGAAAATGAGTAATGGTTGTACTAGGGGAACAGGTATTTCTTACAGGATTTCAACATAGTACGTTTTCAGTCTTTTCTTGAATTTTATGGCAAATGCATTTTGACAGACAGGACCAAACACAAGTAACCGGTTTCATTCTCTCCCGTGATCAACCATTTACAGACAGCCTTCATTTTCCAAACAAGAGACCTGTTCAGGGAGCATAATCTGTCTATGAAGGCTTTTGTAATGTAGATTTAGGCAGCAACATTCTACAGGGTTATCTCTCAATTTTGCCTGTCTATCATGGCTGCCATCTGTTTGTTGAGTTTTCTCCAAAGACAGAAAGGCATAAAATATAAGGGTAAAGAAGAAAATTTAGTAAAGAGGGTAATTAGAAGAAGTCGGAGAAGGCAGCATTTATAATTGATCCTTATGTTGTTAGAGACCTGGGTGTTCAGTTTTTCCATCTGTTGAATGGACAATGTTGGCATTCTACTGTTGTTAGCCATGTCTTTAGTGGCATGTAAATATTGGAATGTCTATGTTCTATATATGGGTATGCAGATATCTTACCTTGTAGTGGTAAAAAACAAGTTGGTTTTTTTTACTCATGAACTTTTTGCCGCGCGATGAAAACATATGGTTGGAAATGAGATAATGAAGGTTAACATGCCTGTTTATTTTCGTTTTACACATGGAGAAAATCAGCTTTGCTGGTGCGGGTAAAAACACCTGGTTGGAAATTAGGGCTACAATTTGACTGACCCTGCAACAACAAATGCTCATGACATAAATTTATATTACATTCAACTCTTTACCAAAAGACAAAAAGGAATGATTTAACCCTTAACTAATTAATCCCTGGTTTTAATGACTCTGAAGAAGAAACCCATTGAAACCTTCTGGGAAAATGAGAAAATGCTGATGACCAGCATTTTCTCCTTTTCCGAAAAGGTTTTGAACTCTTTCATTCTTTCACTGACAATCAGCTTAATTTCAGCTATATTTGATAGATGTATATTGTCAGCAAATGCTCTCAATTTGAAACCAGTCTAAAATTTTGTCATTTTGTAAAGAGTTAATTGCGTCATAACATAGTTTACTTTTGGCTGGCACTGGGGCTTTCACCTTAACTTTTTATCCCAAAGCAAAATTTTCTACTCATTCTAATTGAAAGAGGTGGGAGTCTACAAATCATATGTCACTCAAACGACAAGTTTGTCTGTAGAAGGGGGGAAAACATTGTAGGAAAAGGAGAAAATGCTGGAAACCACTATTTTCTCCTTTTCCTGCAATGTTTTCAAAGGCTATCTTCCTCAAAGTCATTAAAAGTAAGTATTTTGTGGTAAAGAGTTCATACAACTTGGTTATCAGAATTCTGAAAGGTTATTTTGAACTGGTATTTTATAAATATTTTTTGCAGCGTAGCTTTCCGTGCTACCCTTTGATCAACTTATTTTTATTCACACACTTGAATTTGTTTTTGAATGGGTAGCATACATTGCGGGAAACAAAGAAAATGTTGGTTACTACCCTGTTCTCCTTTTCCCACAATGTTTTAAAAAAGTTTGTTGTTTGGTAAAGTATTTGCAGACAACAAATCAAATTTTGTTCAAATGATGATATCTGGCTTTGATATGGTAGAGGACAATGTGGGAAAAGGAGAAAATGTTGATCACCAGCAATTTCTCCTTTTACCACAGAGCTTTCAAAAGCCATCTGGCACAGGAATTTTAAAACATGTGATTGTATGGGAAAGTGTTAACTCTTTACCACACGAGAAAATTTTAGACTGGTCCAAATTGAAAGCATTTGCAGACGACAAAATAAAGGGGCCTAAAAAAAAGAAATTAGTTCTGGGAAGGGTAGAAAACACTGTGAGAAAAGGAGAAAATGCTGGTTACCAGCATTTTCTCCTTTTCCCACAGTGTTTTCAAAAGGCTTCTTTCTCAGGGGCGTCAAAAGTAGGGATTGAGGGGTAATGGGTTAAGATAAATGCCATTCAGTCTTCAGCCTTTTATCAAAAAGTCTCATGACTTGATGATCAGAGCATCAAAGCTTTTCGAAACATTTTTGTAAAGGTAAAGGCTGCTTGTAATTGACATTTTCTCCTTTTCCCACAATGAGTTAACAAGCAACAAGTTAAGTTTCAAAGCTGTAATATTTAATCTCTAAATGCCAAGTAAAAGCCAAGATATCACAGTAGGTGTCATAATACATAAAACGTCAGTCATTCCATTCAAATATATGAAAAACATGGAAATGATTGTCTATTATCATGTGATCGGGCCATATCATGTTTAGTCACCAGCAAAAAAAATGAATTTTTATATCAGACAAAAGGTAAACTAAAGACCCAGCTACCTAGCAGGTGTTCATCTAGTTTTGAAATCAATTTCTCTGTTAGTGGCTAACACTTGGACAGACTGTGCAATGACATTGTCATCTTCACAATAATTTAAAGGTATGATATAAATTCAAATGCATTTAAACACTGGCTTTGTTTACAATTTTGGCCTTTATTGTTACTTTAACCCTTTACCACACAATGGCGACTTTCAACACCCCTGAAAGAGAGGGCTTTTGAAAACATTGTTGGTAAAGAAGAAGATGCTGGTTATCAGCATTTTCTCCTTTTTCCACAATGTTTTCAACCCTATCAAAGACAAATCATTTCATATGAGCCACATTAAAACTGTCATCTACAAAATTAATGCTTTGATTTCAGACTGGTCTAAAATTTTGTTGTATGGTAAAGGGATAAAGGAAACAATAAACATGTTCACAACTGAAATAAATAGTCATCAGAAGGTCTTGTGTTTTGATTCCATAAAAAAAGGAGTCCTAGATGGCAGGGGTGGTGGCGAAATGAGATATTGCTTCTACTCAAGATTTACTCAAGAAAACAGCCGGAAATATGAAAAAAGTTAATATATCATTTTTGATCTATTTTCACACCCTGCCACAATTAACTGTCTAAAATTATTATCCCTGGCGGAAGGCAGAGGGATATAGTTTAACGTTGTCTGTCTGTGTGTCCGTCCATGTGTCTGCCCAGGAGAATATCTCCAATACAATTGCACAGAATTTCGTGAAACTTTATATATGTGTACAATAACCCATTCCGTTGGGACACTTTTTAGCTCACCTGAGCACTACGTGTTCAAGGGGGAGCTTTTAGGACCCGTTGTCCATCGTCAACAATTTCTTTAAACAACTCCTAAACCACTGGGCTGATTCGGACAAACATGGCTGGAATGTTCCTTGGGAGGTCCTCTTAAGAAAAAATAAATAAATAAATAAATAAATAAGATTCTTATAAAAAAATAAGATTCCATCAAAAACTCTAGTTGACATGGCAACCAAATGGAATTCAAGAAATTCTTTAAAAACCTTCTTCTCTGAAACCACCGGTTAGATTTTGAAATAATTTCACAGTGATGTTCCTTTGGTGACCCTTTTCAAAACATGTTCGTGAAATTTGGATCCATCGAGAAACATGGCTCTGGTGAATGGGGGCTACTTTCACCATGTATAGAAAACAAGAAATTCTTAAAAGTACTTCTTCTCTGAAACGGCTAGTCAGATTTTGAAATAATTTCACAGAGATGATCCCTGGGTGAAGTATTTCGTGGGCGACCCTTTTTCAAAAGTTGATCGCGAAATTTTGATCGGTCAAGAAACATGGCTCTGGTGTCTGGAGGCTTCCTACACTATATGGCCATGAAGAAATATTTGAAAATTATTCTTCTCTGAAACCGACGGGCAGATTTTGAAATAATATCACAGAAATGTTCCTTTGATGACCCTTTCAAAAACCTTTTCAAAGTGCTGATTCGTCAAGAAACATGGCTCTAATGATGGGTGGGGGCACTTGCACTATATGGCCATGAAGAAATTCTTAAAAATTCTTCTTTGAAATGGGTGGTCAGATTTTGAAATGATTTCACAGAAATATTGCTCGGATGACCCTTTTTGCAAATTGTTCAAGAAACTGATCCATCATGAAACATGGCTCTGATGGCTGTGGGCTATTTAGCCTACACGGACATTTAGAAATTCTTAAAAACTCTTCTTCTCTGAAATGGCTGGTCAGATTTTGAAATAATTTCAGAGATGTTCCTTTGGTGACCCTTCGCAAAACATGTTCGTGAAATTTTTATCCGTCAAGAAGCATGGCTCTGGTGAATGGGGGCTACTTGCACTGTACAGAAATGAAGAAATTCTTAAATATTCTTTTCTAAAAGGGCTTGTCAGATTTTAAAATAACGTCAAGAAGCATGGCTCTGGTGAATGGGGGCTACTTGCACTGTACAGAAATGAAGAAATTCTTAAATATTTTTTTCTGAAAGGGCTTGTCAGATTTTAAAATAACATCACAGAGATGTTCCTTGGGTGACCGTTTTCAAAACATGTTCGCGAAAATTTTGATCCGTCGAGAAACATGGTTCTTATGAACGGGGGCTACTTTTCACTATACAGAAAACAAGAAATTCTTAAAAGTACTTCTTCTCTGAAACGGCTAGTCAGATTTTGAAATAATTTCACAGAGATGATCCCTGGGTGAAATATTATTCGTGGGTGACCCTTTTTCAAAAGTTGCTCATGAAATTTTGTTTGTCAAGAAACATGGCTCTGGTGACTTGAGGCTTCTTGCACTGCATGGCCATGAAGAAATTCTTAAAAATTATTCTTCTCTGAAACCGACGGGCAGATTTTGAAATAATTTCACAGAAATTTTCCTTTACAGGTGGCCCTTCAGATTTTGGGACGAAAATTTTACAAAAAAATTATCCTTGTACTCCCATAGCCTTTTAATTTACGTTCGTAAGACTCCAGTAGTCGAAAACTATCCGACAACACCAGAAATTAGAGATTTACTACGGCCCAGGTTGACACCAACGGGAGACACGTTCTATTTTTAGAAGACCAATTCGCTCATTTACATACAGGAATACACAGATAAAGTTTAAAACATAACGTCCGAAGAAGACATTATAGAAAATAATTATTACATGTTTGATGTGTACGGGAATTTAAGCGTTATTAGTCACGTGCCAGTCACTTGACATTCCCACAATGCTTTACTGAATTTTGGCGCGAAATCTAAAAATACCTTAAGAGGCTACGTAGCCTTTTAAGGGAACACCGTCAAAAAAATTTTTTTTTGTAATTTTTATGAGTCATAATTACTGATGATTTGTATTATTTTTTCATATGAATTTCAGTGATATATACTTTTTTTTTAATTTGGTGAGATGTAAAATTTCTAGATACCCACCTTTAATGACCCTTTTCAAAAATGTTTTCGAAGTGCTGATTCGTCAAGAAACATGGCTCTAATGAGGGGTGAAGGCACTTGCTCTATATGGCCGTGAAGATATTCTTAAAAAATCTTCTTCTTTGAAATGGGTGGTCAGATTTTGAAATAATTTCACAGAAATGTTGCTTGGGTGACCCTTTTTTCAAATTGTTCAAGAAATTGATCCATCATGCAACATGGCTCTGATGGCTGTGGGCTATTTACGCTATGTGGACATGAAGAAATTCTTAAACATTCTTCTCTAAAATGGCTGGTCAGATTTTGAAATAATTTCACAGCAGTGTTCCGTGGGTGATTCTCAAAAATTGTTAGGAAATTGAATTTTTTATCCGTCGATCTTCTTCAAGAACTTGTCATTGGGTGATATATCCAAAAATTTATTTGCAGGATTCTGATTCATCAAAATCATTGCTATGGTGATGACTTTTACTGGTGATCTTTTCAAAATCGCTTGGCAAAATAATGATTTCGTTTCCAAAGTTTGAAAAAAAGAAGGGCTATAGTCCTCTCAAAAATTCAGGTGAGCGATCCAGGGCCATCTTGGCCCTCTTGTGTTTCTTTTTTTTTTTCCGATGCAAAATGGCCGACTGGGAGCGATTTCAAGGAAGTGGACCCGTAATAGAAAACGGCTATTTCCACTATGATAATTTCATCCTACAAAATTTGCTATCATTAATCAAAGCGTTGAGAACGCTGAAGTGGTATTTGTCAAGGAAACCCATTGTGTGGAATTAATAGTTTGAAAGAAAAAGAGACATATTGTTCAAATATTGGCTTAAAAGTCAACCCACTATGCTAATGAATACCTTATCGGTTGAAGGGAGAGTACTCATGTACCTTAAAACTATACTTTTGAAATATCTTTAGCCTTTAACATTTAATTTCAAATATTACAATTAATTACTTTGATCTATAAATATTCATGAGCAATCAAATGGGGTAGCGCGCATTCATAGGACGAACAAGCCATGGAACGAATTGGTTTTGGAACGAAATAGCCCAGTGTCAGTTGACAAATTTATATCATTGCACCAATAAAGGCTATGAGAGAGAGAGAAGCTATTTTCAATCAAAAATAAGTATCTCAGCGATCGGCTTTGCCCCATGTATTTTAGTATGCCATTTCAAATTACATATCTTAGTGCCATCGAAAAACTCGTTTGCCTGAGAAAAAATGAGTTCAACTGGGTTTATTTCCTTCGGCTTTGCACTGCACAAAATAAGATACACGGTGATCGAAATTCAATCTTGAACTCATAGTGGTATTGTCTTCGACAAATACCACAAAAACGAGTATTATTGTACTACTTTAACCGAGCCAATTTTCAATTTTTCGTTCTTAGAATTATCATTTATAAATCTAAAACCGCTATATTCTCATTACAAGTTGAGATAATAACTACCTTCCTTTTGTGAAAACCATCAAAAGTATCAACAGATAATTTCAAGATAGGCATCAAAGGAATTTATGGACGCTTAGAATATCAATATAAATCCGTATTTATCAACTACAAAAAAAAAAAAAATGTTATTTCATGATGTACTAGAAGTGTTACGGGTCTACTACCTTGATTAAATTTTGCATGTTTATCTTAGTCTATTCTCCAGAACCATACAATTTATACATCAAACGTGTCTAAATTTTGCATGTTTATCTTAGTCTATTCTCCAGAACCATACAATTTATACATCAAACGTGTCTAAATTTTGCATGTTTATCTTACGTCTATTCTCGAAAACCATACAGTTTGTACATCAAACTTGTAACATCTATCAACACCCATTTGGAAATGCAGTATGTACAACAACTTCCACCCAGATTGACCATGCAACACCAGTTATAATACGCTTTTTAATGCCGCATGATGGAAAAAGGGGGCTTGATGTATATATATTCAACATGGACCAGGATCTCTATCACTACAGGACAAGATGTAATGAAACTTCTGTTTTCCCGGGCAAAAATCTTCTAAATCCTAGAAAAAAAAATAATGGATTCAAATTTTCCTAATGTTGCCCTCTGATACTGATTACTTTTTGCTTTGTAGCAGAGCTTATGTCATGGCGTGGTTTCCGTCGTCAGTCCGTCCGTCCCTCCGTCCGTCCCTCCGTTAGTCTTTTTCTTGTTTACGCGATAAAGTCTGTTTTTCTGGTCAGATTTTCTTAAAAATTGCGCATTGTCTTTATCTCATCAATAGCTTTAATCCTATCGATTTTGAAAAAAAAAAGTCCGACAAACAGTATGGGAAAAGTAGCCATTTCAAGTTTAAGATTTCTATTTCTTGTTTACACGATAAAGTCTGTATATGTGGTCAGATTTCCATGAACTTTGCAGAGTTTGTTTATCTTATCAATAGCTTCAACCGGATTGATTTTAGGGAAAAAAATCCAACAAACAGTGCGGGAAATAGCCAATTCAAGTTTAAAACTTTCATTTCTTGTTTACCATATAAAGTCTGCAATTTAGGTCAGATTTTCAAGAAACTTGCTTAGCTTGGTTATATCATCAATAGCTTAAACCCTGTTGATTTTGAATAAAATCCAACAAGCAGCAAAAATTAGCCATTTCTAGTTGAAAACTTTCATCTCTTGTTTACGCTATAAAGTCTGCATTTGAGGTCAGATTTTCATGAAACTTGCATAGCTTGTTTATATCATCAATAACTTAATTTAAACCCTATTGATTTTGAAAAAAAAAAAAAAAAAAAATCCAACAGACAGTATAGGAAAAGTAGCCATTTCAAATTGAACGTTCTCACTGCTTGTTTACATGATAAAGTATTTATTTGTGATCAGATTTTTAGCTCACCTGAGCACGAAGTGCTCATGGTGAGCTTTTGTGATCGCCAAATGTACGTTGTGCGTCGTCCACAATTTCTTTAAACATATCCTAAACCACTTGGCCAATCTTGATGAAACTTGGCAGGGATGTTCCTCGGGTGAAGCTCTACCAAAGTTGCTTAAGACATTGAATTCCACCCTTAACTCTGGTTACCATGGCAACCAAAAGGAAAAAATAGCAAAATGTTTGAAAATCATCTTCTCTGAAACTAGATGGCATAGAGCTTTGATATTTGGTATATAGGATCTCCTAGTGGACCTCTACCAAGATTGTTCATATGATGCCCCTGGGGTCAAAACTGGCCCGGCCCCGGGGGTCACAAGTTTTGAAACATAGGAACATAGAAGGATAACTTAAAAAATTCTTTTTCTCTTAAATAGAAGGTGCAGAAATTTGAAATTTGGTATGTAGCATCTCCTAAAGGACCTCTACCAAGATTATTCACATGATGTCCTTTGGGTCAAAACTGGCCCCGCCCCGGGGGTCACGAGTTTGAAACATAGGAACAAAGAAAGAAAACTTTAAAAATCTTCTTCTCTGAAACTAGAAGGTGCAGAGGTTTGGTATTTGGTATGTAGCATCTCCTAATGGACCTCTACCAAGATTGTTCATATGATGCCCCTGGGGTCTGGCCCCGCCGTGGGGGTCACAAGTTTGAAACATAGGAACAAAGAAGGAAAACTTTGAAATTCTTCTTCTCTGAAAATGAAACTAGAAGGTGCAGAGGTCTGATATTTGGTATGTAGCATCTGCTAGTGGACCTCTACCAAGACTGTTTATATGATGCCCCTGGGGTCAAAACTGGCCCCGTCCCTTGGGTCACCAGTTTGAAACATAGGAACAAAGAAGGAAAACTTTAAAATTCTTCTACTCTTAAACTAGAGGGTGCAGAGCTTTGATATTTGGTATGTAGCATCTCCTAGTGGACCCCTACCACGTTTGTTCATATGATGTCTCTGGGGTCAAAACTGGCCCCGCCCCGGGGGTCACAAGTTTGAAACATAGGAACAAAGAGGGAAATATTTAAAATTCTCCTTCTCTGAAACTAGAAAGTTCAGAGCTTTGATATTTGGTATGTAGCATCTCCTAGCGGACCTCTACCAAGATTGTTCATATGATGTCTCTGGGATCAAAACTGGCCCTGCCCCGGGGGTCAGAAGTTTAAAACAGAAATATAGGAAGAAAAAAATTGAAATTCTTCTCCTCTGAAACTGGAAGATGTAGAGCTTTGATATGTGGTAAGTAGCATCTCCTAGTGGATTTCTACAATCTTTGTTCATATGATGTCCCTGTCTAGGGGTCAAAACTTGCCTTGCACCGTGGGCCACAAGTTCGAAACATGGGAACAAAGAAAGAAAACTTTAAAATATACTTCTCTGAAACTAGAAGGTGTAGAGCTTTGATATTTTGTAAGTAGCATCTCCTAGTAGAACTCTACCAAGTTTTTTCTTAGGATGCCCCTGGGGTCAAAACTGGCCCTGCCCAGGGGTCACAAGTTTGATTTTACAGCTTAGTACTCAGGTGAGCGATATAGGACCATCATGGTCCTCGTGTTGTGATTTTTTTTAGTTTGTTTATCTCATCAATAGCTTTAACCTTGTTGACTTTGAAAAAAATCCAACAAACAGTGATAGAATAGTAGCCATTCAGAGTTGAAAATTTCCATTTCTAATTTACATGATGAAGTCAGCATTTGTGGTCGGATTTTTGTGAAACTTGCACAATTGATTTGTCTCATCAACAGCTGGAACCCACATGATAATTGAAAAAAAATCTGACAATCAGTATGGGAAAAGTAGCGATTCAAAGTTGAAAATTTCCATTTCTTGTCTATAAGTGCTTTCCTTCACTCTGATTCTACTGTTCTTTTTGCTTCATGAATTCATAATGTATGCTAGCATAAAAGCAAAATCTCGGCCAGTAGAGCGATTTCAGGTCCTTCAGGACCTTCTAGTTTGATATTAAATATGGTGTTACAGAAAAAGGGGGATTTCGTGTAAATTTACATTATGGATCAATATCTCTTTCACTCGAATTCCTTTCCGAAAATTGATGAAACTTTATACATGTGTCCCTTATGATAGTCAGCCAATTTCAAGCTATTGCTTTGCGGGTTCAAAGTCGTCATAGAGCCAAGTAAGAAAATGAATTTAACTCAATTTTGGTTAGAATGTCACTTGACTCCTTTCTGCATCAAGGCCACATAAAGCTTAATGAAATTTAACCCTGGAACCAATGGGATGCTTCTGAAATGATAACATGATTTTGTCAGGCAAATATGCAAGCAACATTAAACACACTTTAGACGTTAAAATTATCTATCCATGGACATTTCAGGTGACCCAACCGATAGAGTGCCTTTTAATCCATTATCATATAACCCCTACTGTTGACGACCCTGAGAGAGAAGCCTTAAGAAAACATTGTGGGAAAAGGGGAAAATAACCAGCATTTTCTCCTTTCCCCACAATGTTTTCTACCCTTCACAAAATAACTTTCAAATTTTCAGTCGCTTTTATTTTGTCGTCTGCAAATGCTTTCGATTTGGACAAGCCTATAATATTGTTCCGGAGTCTGGTAATGAGTTAAAGTTAAACGAATGGCTGTAGATCTAACTCTATCACGTGACTCTGGCCTAGATGTCTTAATCTACCCCAGTATCATATGATCGTTCAAAGATTTGACGGAGGTAAGAGTTTCATTTATTAATTTGTTTATGTATTCATACTGTGACCAAATTTGACATTCATTTCCGATAAACAATCACGAAACAAAGCAACGGAAAGTGCTATAAAATGTGTGAAAAATTTGAAGGAAGAAATATCGTTGGTTTACTTCAAAAACCTCGTAACTACAGCTTGAAACAAGCTGTAGTTACGAGGTTTTAGAGGTAAACCGACATTATTTTATCCTCTTCAACGCCAAACATAAAAACTCGACATCTTTTGACAGCTGAAGCTAAAATCACTCACTGACCTTTTGCGGACAGTGTAGATCAAGATCAAACTACACAGAACGTGCAGTCTGATCTTGGATCTACCCTGTCCGATAAGGAGATATTATTCCCCAAAGGATATCTTTAAAGTAGCAATATTTGGGTTTTTACTATCAAATTGAAATTTTCATTTTAGTTATTCAACAGGATAAAGGTTAATTCAACCAGCAGACTGTGTAACTCTTTTAAGATCAGTCTATACAGAAAGAACAGTCTGATCTTGATCCTTACCTTCCGCGGGGCCATCGTCTTCGCTTATGGCGTTGAAAACGTTAAACATAATGTAAAAGGGAGGTAATTGAAGTCATCAGTCGGACTTTGCACTACCACAGTTCCATTTATTCATTTTTTTTACATTGTAAAGCAGGTATGCAAGAAAATACTGAAGCATAACATCTGATATAGGGTATCTCAAGCTCAGTTGGTAGCATGCAAGATTTGAGAACAGGATGTCGCGAGTTCGATCCCTGGCTAGGCCATTTTTTCTTAGAATTGATGGTGGTCTTTTTGACAGGATTCATTCCTTTCCTGTCGCTGATTATTGTCTCCGTGATAGCTATCTGGGAAAGCAGCCAGTGGCTTGGAAAGAAAATTGTGCAGAGTACTGGTTAAAAAGACTCGAGGAAAGCATAGCTATGTGCACTGGCCGCCGCGAAATAAACGAAATAATGTTGAAAAAGGCGTTAAGGTAAACCTGTGTAATAGAAAACAGCTATTTCCACCAAAATATCATCCTGCAAAATTAGCTATAATTAAAAATGAGTATTATTGAACTAGTTTCACCGATTCATTTTTTCCATTTTTTCCTTCTTTGAATTATCATTTATAAATCTAAAACCACTATATTCTCAGTTCAAAAAGAGATTGTAATTACCTCCCTTTTCAGAAAAATAACAAAAGTATCAAAAAATAATTTCAAGATAGACATAAACTGAATTTCTGATCCGTTAGAAATGTGCAAAATATTATTTCTGCATAAATCCTTATTTATCCTTATTTATCAACCAATTAGAAATTTCACCGGAAGTGCATTACGCAGGTCTTACCTTAAGCCATTACCACACAATCCCTAAATTTGACCACCCTGAGAAAGAAGCCTTGAGAAAACATTGTGGGAAAAGGAGAAAATGCTGGTAACCAGCATTTTCTCCTTTTCCCACAATGTTTTCTACCTTGCTGGAAAAAAAATCAATTTTTGAATGACGTTAATTTTGTCGTCTGTACGTGATTTCAACTTGGAACGGTCTAAAATTTTGTCGTTTGGTAAAAAGTTAAAGAAGGTTTTGTTTCAAAGTAAGTCCAAACAGTGGTCGATGGAGATCAAAGATCAGACAGCAAATTTTTTGCAGTCTGATCTTGAACTACATTGTGCTTAAATAGTGCTAAATCAATAGATCTTTCAGTCGTTCTTAGAGGGGAAAGATTTTATAGCTTGTATCAGTTTCTAACTCCATCTGACCGCATATCTTTATCCCCAAGTGCTCTTACTGATAACAAACGTATATGAACCATCAAAATTATTTTAACTCATTACCAAACTACAAAATTTTATATTTATCCAAATCAAAAGCATTTACAGACGACAAAATGAAAGTAACTGAAATTTTGAAATTCGTTTTCTGAAGGGTGGAAAACATTGTGGGAAAAGGAGAAAATGCTGGTCACCAGCATTTTCTCCTTTTCCCACAATAGTTTCAAAAGGCTTCTATTTCAGGGACCTACAAACCGTGCATTGTTTGGTAAAGGGTTAGAATTAAGTGAGACAGCTATCATATACAAGATTTTCATTCTACAAAGTAATAATACATGCAGCTCTCTTCCGGAATACATTAAAGAAACGTAAATCAAACTTTCGCTGAAATTACCCGGACAAGATACTCTATTCATGCTGTCAAGCGGGAATACTGTTGAAACCAGCATGTTCTCCTTTTCTTAAAGTGTTTTCTAGCATTTTGGGTACAAGTTCCATCAGTGTTGGCAAATTAACCCTTTCCCAAACAATCCCTGGTTTTTACGACCCTGAGAAAGACGCTTTTCGAAAACATTGTGGGAAAAGGAGAAAATGCTGGTAACCAGCATTTTCTCCTTTTCCCACAATGTTTTCTTCCCTGCTCAAGACAAATTTCAATTTTTGAGATATGTTTATTTTGTCATCTGCAAGTGCTTTCAACTTGGACCAGTCTAAAATTTTGTTGTTTGGTAAAGGGTTAAATTTCTCGTCTGCAAATACTATTATTTTGGACAAGTCTCGAATCTTTTAGAGTGGTAAATAGATGAACAAGAAAATATAGATGCATAACATCAATGGCGCCACAAATCAGTTGTTTCCATAAAAATAAGGCACATTATCAGCATTTTAATTTGACCAAAGTAAAATTTTGCAGAGCTCGGTGAGGAATGAAGTCCTAAACAATCCTTAGAATCCAACTTAAAACTTAAAAAAAAAAAACAATAATGGTAAGACACAACCATAGCCATTTCTCACCAAAATTTAACATAATTTCAATTGGAGCTATGTTCAAAAGTAGTTGTCATTCGAGAAACAACACAAGAAAATTGTAGGTTTAAAATTTCCAAAATTGATATTAAAAACTGGATTTGAAATTATCAAAGTGGGTACGAAATGATCGAAGAGGGTATGAAATGACCAAAATAATAAAAAGGTACGAAATGACAAAAATTGTACGAAATGGCTAGGGACCACATGGCCTAGTTACGAAATGACTTGAAGCCGAAAAAACAATATGGCTGCCTCCATAGGTATTTTTCAAAACCGAATAAAAATATAGTGCCGCTCCTCATGCGGCGCCACAATAAGCGTATCTGTAATGATTTCAGATGTTTCGAGTCGCTATCATCGCTAGCCTTCTTGCTGTGGGCCTTTCACTGCCATTCCACGAGGAACTTGACGAACAATGGTCTGAGTTCAAGGCCAAATACAAGAAGGTCTACAATGACGAGGATGAGGTCACGAGGTAAGCTTTGACCTTTCTGTATTCTGAATTCTCGTTTCGTTTCAATCCCACGAGCAACAGGCACTCGTTACAACTCAGCCGATTCCGTAAAATCATCTAACCCGATCTGCATTATCTCCCGCTAGATGGCATTCTACAAATACACGTCTATCTAATTTATGCATTCTGGGTACAGAACTGGACTACTTTTCTACGCGACAACCGTTACTTTGAATTTCAAACTAAAATAAACGTTTATTTGATAAAACCCTACCTCATGCGATTCATTCAGCTATGATCAGCAGGTTAGAGAAATCTGGAGCTAAAATAGGCCTGATTTCTCCTCAAACGTATTGTTAAAAGCCATTTTCTCCATTGCTACTTTATAGCGCGTATTATTGCAGTCTCCCCGATATCGGAGAGAGTGATGCGCGTCATATAAGACAGGTGGAATCTTCGAAGAATATGACATGCGCAGACAACAAATCTGTCCGTATAAAGGTCGCTTCCATTTTGAAGAAACGATCTCGTGATTTCAAACATGGCGGCGCCCGTATAAATCGATTAGCAACAACATAAACAACAATTTCTTAGCTGAATTTGTTTTGTCATCTGGAAATACTTTGAGTTTGGACAAGTCTGAATTGCACGGATCCATATATACCTGCGTACTTGCTTGGTGCTTTGTGTGTTGCATCAAGGTGATGCTTTAAACAACCTTACGTCAGAACACTGTACATGTACGAGTATATGTAAAAGTCGCCTGTCGCTATGATATGACTGAAATGTTGTTGAAAACGGTGTGAAACAAATTTCAAATAATTATTTCACTTTATTTTCACAGACGTATGATCTGGGAGGAAAATCTAGATTTGGTCAACTCTCACAACTTTGAAGCTGACAATGGGAAACACAGCTATACGCTTGCCATGAACAAATTTGGGGATTTGGTAAAAACAGCTGACTTTTTGTTTTTGTTATATTTAGATGTCAAAGTCGGTAGAGTACTTGAGAACAGAAGGTACTTGATTGAAATCCCCAGCTCGGCCATTTTTTTCGGGCACTGATTATATAGTATTTGCGACAAGGTTTATTTCCCTCTCACTGTCGATCATTGTTTCAACGATAGTTAGGTGGGAAAGCAGCCAGTTGCTTGGGAAGAATATTGTGAGGGAAACTGGTTTAAAGATACTCGTAGAAAAATTGGATATGAACATTGACCGTCGACATATAACTGAAAATAATATAGTTTGTTTTTGTGTTCGGTATTGAATTTTGAAGACCATGTATCGTATTTCGTGCAAAGCCGAAGGAAATAAACTCAATAAAACTCAATTTTTCTTGGACAAATGAGGTTTTCAATAACACTTCAGTATATAATAGGAAATAACATGTTAAAATATAATGGATTAGGCCATTGAGAGTGGAAATCGTTTGATTCCACACTTTTTCGTTCCAAAACTAGTTCGTATCTTATAATTAAGAATGACGTCACTGTCAGGGGTATATAACAAGTTAAACTGACCTTTGTAGGCGCTTTCACTAAACTGAAATGAAACATTTTCCCCATCGCGATTTCAGACCTCAGAGGAATTTACTTCAATGATGAACGGCCTACAGGAAGTCAATAATGTCGATGCCAAAGTATGTACCAAGTTCGAGCCACCAAGTGAAGACAAGTTCATGGCTCTTCCAGACGAAGTTGATTGGAGGAAAGAAGGTTACGTCACAAAGATCAAAGATCAGGTAAATATAGATTCTCGCAGATAATGACAGTTCTGTTTGATATCACTATCACCTGATGTAAATAAGGGCATAAGAGAAAATGGATAGAAATGAAAATTTGGTAGAAAGAGAAGTATTTCTTCACATATAATTTTCAACCCTTTACCGCACAATGCCGACTTTAACTACCTTAAGAGAGAGGACATTGTGGGAAAAGGAGAAAATGCTGGTTACCACAATGTTTTCTACCTTAACCCATTACCATACAATCCCTACTTTTGACGCCCCTAAGAAAGAAGCCTTTTGAAACCACTGTAGGAAAAGGAGAAAATGCTGGTAACCAGCATTTTCTCCTTTTCCCACAGTGTTTTCTACCCTTACCAGAACAAGTTTCTATTTTTGAGTCACCTTTATTTTGTCGTCTGCAAATACTTACAATTTGGACCAGTCTAAAATTTTCTCGTGTGGTAAAGAGTTAAAGACAACTGGCGAAATCTTAGCCTCGTTTAAGTTGGTGTCTGCATATGCTTTTGTTTTGGGCAGGTCTTAAATTTTCTGGTGTGGTAAAAGGTTAAAGATTAATTTGTGGCCAAAAGTAAACATTGCAGGTATTGAAATGTATTTAATTTTAAATCGGACAATTTAATGGAATGGAAATTATTGTGAAAATGACAGTCTCTTGAACTATTGTACGATCGGTCCAAATGTTAGTTTTATTGTAGAGAAATGAATTTTTAACCTTACCAAAAAATCTAAAGGCTGCCAAAATGCTCTTTCTTTTGTTTACTTTTTATCTGGTTATTAATTTCATTATACCCCCGAAAAACGAATGTTTTCGGGGGTATACTGGAATCAGTCTGTGTGTCCATCCGTGTGTCCGTTTTGTACAAAATACTTGTAATTTTGTGTGGCTAACTCCTTCTACAGTTTTGCTTGAATTGTATTGAAACTCTGCATATATATATCGATCATATGTTGAAGGTTTGCAAGACGCAATTTTCAAGTGTCAACACCTCTTGGTTGAGGATTTATCTCCCCTTGAACTTGACACTTTTTATACTCCTTCAAAACGAATGTTTTAGGGGGAATACTGGAATCAGCCTGTCTGTGTGTGTGTCTGTGTGTATGTCTGTGTACAAAACAATAGTGATTTTGTGTTCCAAACTTCTTCTACAGTTTTGCTTGAATTGTATTGAAACTTTGCATACATATTGATCATATATTGAAGGCCTGCAAGACGCAATTTTCAAGTGTTAACACCTCCTGGTTAAGGATTTATCTCCCCTTGAACTTGACACTTTTTATACTCCTTCAAAACGAATGTTTTCGGGGAAATACTGGAAACAGCCTGTCTGTCCCTGTGTGCGTGTGTACGTCTGTGTATAAAATAATAGTAATTTTGTGTGGCGAACTTCTCCTATAGTTTTGCTGCTATTGTATTGAAAGTTTATTGATACATTGATCGTACATTGAAGATGAGCAAGACACAGTTTTCAATCATCTACTCCCTATGATTCCAGGGTAATCTCCCTTGAACTTAGATTTTTTTTTTGTTAAATTGCCTGTTTCTGTCAAAGCGCTGGCCTGGGTATTTTGTCACTTTCAGTGACAGCTCTAATGTTTTCATCCAGCGACTGACGCTCAGACCAACTGCACAAAAACAGATTGTCGTGCAATGATTTCTATACTTTCTGATTGTATGGAAAGAAAGATAAATGGGGTTAATGATTTTATCAGTTATTATTTGGAGAGAGGAAGTAGAAAACCATTTAGAGATATTCTTCCTGTTATAGGTATTAGACCTATAAAACAGTAAAATGTAATCGTCGGAGGACACTTTTTGCAGTTCCCGGAATATCCTTTGTGGGTCACATATGCATGATGAAAAGTTACACAGTTCGCAACATTCAGGTTTTCTCTTTTCCAGGGTGAATGTGGGTCATGCTGGTCTTTCTCGGCCACGGGGTCACTTGAAGGTCAACACTTCAATAAGACAGGGATTCTGGTAGAACTGTCTGAGAAAAACCTCATGGACTGTTCTAAACCCGAGGGTGAGTGCTCTATGGCCTGCATCACCACGGCGAAAAGGGGGCATTTCGGACATCTGCGTAAAGTATCGTCTCGGATCAGCCTGCGCAGTCCGAGCAGGGTAATCCAAGACGACACTTTCCGTTTTTATGTATTTTTTTTTTGTTTGTTTTGTTTTGCGCATGTGTACTGTACCACAAAATCGAATGAAGTCGTAAAGTGCCGTCTCGGATTAATTCCTCTGAGGCTGATCCGAGGTGACACTTTACGCAGATGTCCGAATGCCACTTTTGGCCGCGATGATGCAGACGACACTTTATGCAAATGTCTGAATGTACCTTTTAGCGTGTTGCAAACCAGATATATACTTTAGTTATTTGACTTTTTTCTGTTTTTTTTTTTTGTTGTTTGATATCTAATCCCAGTCTGGCACCCCTCCGTACTTAAGAGTACGATAACGTAGTGATAGGGGCAGGTAATCCAGACTAATTTAATCCTTGCCCACAGAACATGCAGTCTGATCTAGTTGAATCTACACTCTCCAATATGGAGATATTTTTCTCCGAAACATAGGTATCAATGGATATAGCGTTGTTCGGGGTTTTACCAACGGGTTGAAAGTTTTTTATTTACTTTGGTTAATTAGCAGGATAAGTGATAAAAGATCCTGGCAGTATTTTATTATTTGGGTTTCAGGCAACAAAGGCTGTAAGGGTGGCTTGATGGATAAAGCTTTTGCCTACGTCATCAAAAATAAAGGAATAGACACAGAGAAATCCTACCCGTACAAGGCCAAGGTAAAGATTTATTGGTATAACGTGTATCTACACGTACAAGGCCAAGGTAAAGATCTATTGGTATAACGTGTATCTACCCGTACAAGGCCAAGGTAAAGATCTATTGGTATAACGTGTATCTACCCGTACAAGGCCAAGGTAAGGATCTATTGGTATAACGTGTATCTACCCGTACAAGGCCTAGGTAAGGATCTATTGGTATAACGTTTATCTATCTACCCGTGCAAGGCCAAGGTAAAGATCTATTGGTATAACGTGTATCTACCCGTACAAGGCCAAGGTAAGGATCTATTGGTATAACGTGTATCTACCCGTACAAGGACAAGATAAGGATCTATTGGTATAACGTTCATCTATCTACCCGTACAAGGCCAAGGTAAGGATCTATTAGTATAACGTGTATCTACCCGTATAAGGCCAAGGTAAGGATCTATTGGTATAACGTGTATCTACCCGTACAAGGACAAGATAAAGATCTATTGGTATAACGTGTATCTACCCGTACAAGGCCAAGGTAAAGATCTATTGGTATAACGTTTATCTATCTACCCGTGCAAGGCCTAGGTAAAGATCTATTGGTATAACGTGTATCTACCCGTACAAGGCCAAGGTAAAGATCTATTGGTATAACGTGTATCTATCTACCCGTACAAGGCCAAGGTAAAGATCTATTTGTATAACGGGTATCTATCTACCCGTACAAGGCCAAGGTAAAGATCTATTGGTATAACGTGTATCTACCCGTACAAGGCCAAGGTAAGGATCTATTGGTATAACGTGTATCTATCTACCCGTGCAAGGCCAAGGTAAGGATCTATTGGTATAACGTGTATCTACCCGTACAAGGCCAAGGTAAGGATCTATCGGTATAACGTGTATCTATCTACCCGTGCAAGGCCAAGGTAAGGATCTATCGGTATAACGTGTATCTATCTACCCGTGCAAGGCCAAGGTAAGGATCTATCGGTATAACGTGTATCTATCTACCCGTGCAAGGCCAAGGTAAGGATCTATCGGTATACCGTGTATCTATCTACCCGTGCAAGGCCAAGGTAAGGATTTATCGGTATACCGTGTATCTACCCGCGCAAGGCCAAGGTAAGGATCTATTGGTATAACGTGTATCTATCTACCCGTGCAAGGCCAAGGTAAGGATCTATTGGTATAACGTGTATCTATCTACCCGTACAAGGCCAAGGTAAGGATTTATTGGTATACCGTGTATCTACCTGCACAAGACCAAGGTAAGGATCTATTGGTATAACGTGTATCTATCTACTCGTACAAGGCCAAGGTAAGGATCTATTGGTATAACGTGTATCTATCTACCCGTGCAAGGCCAAGGTAAGGATCTATTGGTATAACGTGTATCTATCTACCCGTACAAGGCCAAGGTAAGGATTTATTGGTATAACGTGTATCTATCCGAACAAGGCAAAGGTAAGGATCTATTGGTATAACGTGCAGGTTATCTACACGTACAAGGCCAAGGTAAGGTTTTATTGTTATAACGTGTATGTAGAGAGCCCGTTTTCGTCCTGACATTTAATCCTCAGACTGGTAAGCCGACTCGCCGATCTTTTGCGGAGAGTGTAGACAAGATCACACTGCACAGAACGTGCAGTCTGATCTTAGATCTACACTTTTGGATTAGGATTTTTTTCTCCCCCAGAAACTGATTTGAAATAGCAACATCTAGGCTTTTTACTATCGACTTGACCGACTTGAAAGTTTCTTATTTAACCCTTTACCAAACGACATTATTTTAGACTGGTCCAAATTGAAAGCACTTGCAGACGACAAAATAAAAGTAACTCAAAAATTGAAATTAGTTTCTAGCACAGACGAAAACATTGTGGGAAAAGGAGAAAATGCTGGTTACCAGCATTTTCTCCTTTTCCCACAATATTTTCACAAGGCTTCTATTTCAGGATCGAAAAAACCAGGGATTGTTTGGGAAAGGGTTAAAAGGATAACAATAAAAGGCCATTATAAGTTTTGGAGATACTTCAAGAGTACAGATCAACCGAAACAATCCTAAGGTAGAATTCAATATAGATATGCAAAAAGGTAAAAGTTGATTTAGGTATGCAAGTAATTTCAGTTTAGATTTGCAAAAGGTAAAAGTCAGTTTAGATATGCATATACAAAAAGTAAATGTCAATTTAGATGTGCAAAAGGTAAAAACAAATGTAGTAAAAATCAGTTTAGATGTTCCCAGGGTAAAACCAGTCAAGATATTCTAAGGATGAAAGTAAATTTAGATATACAGAGAGTTAAATCCAATGTAGGCATGCCTTGGGTAAACTTTCCAGTAGATATACCAAGAGTAAAAAACCTGTATATATATGCCATGAGTAAACATCAAATCAGACATGTGAAGGCTATAAATCAGATCAGCTAAGATATGTCAAGGGTAAAAAATGATTTAGATATGCCAAGGATAAAAAACATGTCAAGAGTATAGATATGTCAGAAGAGCCCAAAGGTATAGATCAATTCGGAAAATCTAAAGATAATTAGTGGATGAAAATAATCAAATAATCAAGTAGCAGAAATGATATTGCAATACTCCAAGGGTAAAGATAATGTTGGGTTACTCCAAGTGTAACGCTTTTACAAGTGCAATGATTAATTGAGATATTCCAAGGATAAAAATCGATTAAGATATGCCCAGGGTAAAGATAATGTTGCGATACTCCAAATGAAACGATATTACAAGTGCTATTATTAATTGAGATATTCCAAGGATAAAAATCAATTAAGATATGCCAAGGGTAATGATAATGTTGCGATACTCCAAGGATAAATATTAAATCGGATATTCCAGAGATGAAATTCAATCTAGGTAACTATACCATTGTAAAAATTACAGTAGATTTACCATCGATTAAGCTTTATTGAGATATTCCAAGAATTAAGGTAATGTATACACATTGAGATAATCCAAGGTGGAGAATATTTTGAAATATCACAAGGGTTAAGATCAATTTAGATATGTCAGAGATTGAGACATAGTTAGATATTCTGAGGATTAAAATCCATATAGATATCCCAAGGGTAAAAGGTGTCATGGGTTAAGATATTGAGATACTCAAACGATTCAGAGATATTTCAAAGGTAAATGTCAATCGATGATACACCAGAGGTTAATAATAATCCAGATATTCTAATTTACAGGACGGCCCGTGTGAGTTCAAAACAGAAGACATTGGTGCTGTTGAAGTTGGCTGTAAGGATATTGCTGAAGGATCTGAAGACGATCTGAAATCTGCTGTAGCTATGATAGGACCTATCTCAGTTGGCATTGATGCCAGCAAGGCATCTTTTCAGTTTTATTTGTGAGTTTCTTTTTTTTTTAGTTTCTAAATGTCTGCACTGCTTAATGTTCCTTTTCGGACAATCAGATCGAAATCAGACGGCGCATTATGTGAATTGCGATTTTGAATCTACGATCTCCTTCACATTTTGATATTCCGATCGCTATTGTGGGATTATACTTTTTGAAGATGTTTTATACCTTTCCCACACAATGACAACTTTTCGCGACCTTTGGAAAGAAGCCATTTGAAAACATTGTGGGAAAAGGAGAAAATGCTGGTAACCAGCATTTTCTCCTTTTGCACAATGTTTTCTTCCCTATCAATAAAGAAATGCACCATTTGAGCCACATTGACATTGTCGTCTGCAAATGCTTTCAATTTGTACAGGGCTAAAATTTTGTCGTCTGGTAAAGGGTTGAATCCCCTTTTGACAGAGCATGGCTCACTCATTCTTTATATTTCTTTGTCAAAGGTTGTCAACTTATAGGCGTGAAGCAGTCGGTAGTATCAACAGAGCATGGCTCACTCATTTCTTTATATTTCTTTGTCAAAAGGTTGTCAACTTATAGGCGTGAAGCAGTCGGTAGTATCAACTCAACTCAACTCAAATGATTTTATTTTGGTATTCGGCAAGTAAGATTTTGCCACTGATCATTTACAAAAATTATAGCAAGAAATATAGCATAAGCATGTACATATACAATCTAGAAAAATCTGAAAAAAAAAAAAAAAGATTAATCGCAACTATATTAGGATCATTATGTTGGTCAACTGATATCATTCTAGCCGTGGTATTTATGACGAGAAGAAATGCTCCACTAAGAAACTGGACCATGGCGTTCTGGCAGTAGGCTATGGAACAAAAGGCAAAAACGACTATTGGCTGGTAAAGAATAGGTAAGCCTTTGGGATAATATCTTCCCTAACAAGCAAAGCATTGATTCTTCCAAACTGAGAGCAGTTTCAGACAAAATTGATACAAATGAAATGCAGTTGTGTGATAGGATATATCTTGTTCAAAAAAATGTGGGAAAAGGGGAAAATGCTGGTTTCAGCTATTTTCTCCTTTTCCTACCATGCTTTCAAAAGTTGTTTCTCATGGTTAAAAGTCGGGATTCTGCGGTAAACTTTAACCCTTGAGCTGCTAAGCACGACTAGCTGACCTTTTGCGGACAGTGTAGGTCAAGATCAGACTGCACAGAACCTACAGTATAATCTTAGATCTACACTGTCCGATACAGTAATTTTATAGGTTAGGGCTTTGAAATGTCTTGCCCAATGACACTCTTAAAAACACCAAGCTTCCAGTGGAGCTCCAACCCTTGTCTCTCAGATTACTAGTCCTTCACTTCTTCTTCGTACTATTATTCCCCCACAACGTAGTGGAGGGGGTATACTTTAATCACCATTGCTGTCTGTCCGTCCGTCCGTCCGTCCGTGGACACAAATTTGTCCGCAGCAATACTCCTACAGTTTTTCACGTACTTAACTCATATTTACACACAGGATTCCTATATATATGAAGTTGTGCATGTGCAATTTTCATAACCTTGCTGCTATTTGTTACTGAATTATCTCCCCTTGAACTTTTTTCAACTCTTACTCTTGTTCTAAACTATTTTGCATTCTGTGACAAAGACCTGTTTTTGTGACAAGGAGCTGGTGGGGGGGGGTATAATCACGTTTAGTGATGGCTCTAGTTGATATAATTATTATTATTATCATCGTCATCGTCGTCTTCATCATCATCATCACAACCAGCACGACCACCATTATCATCACCACCAGCTTTACCATCGTCATAATAATAATACCATTAATAGTAGTAGTAATAATAATCATCATCAACAGCAGCATTGTGACTTTCATCGTTATCATCATTGTCATCATCATTGTAATTACAGTTGGGGCACCGACTGGGGGATAGATGGCTACATTATGATGTCACGGAATAAAGATAACCAGTGTGGAATCGCGACTCAAGCCAGTTTTCCCACCATGTAACAACCACGAGCATGACGACGAATAATGACTACCACTAATTCCGCCATGAAAAACGACCCTGTAGCGCAGACGCCTAATATACTGATGGCGGTCGTAAATCATTAAAAGTGTATTTGTCTGTAACTCTATAAAATAGTTGGCGATTGAAATTATAGTATGATTTTCCTCCAATGTATTTTGATGAACAACCACCACTACTATAACGAAAAATATACCGAATTAAAATTAAGTTTATACCTGCAAACTATTATTACAATATTTTTTTCGACCTGTAAATATTCATGCACAATCAAATGGAGTAGCGTGCAATCATAGGACAAACAATCCCATGGACGAACTGGTTTTGGAACGAACACGCCCGGAACCAGAGCGGTTAGTAAGCAAATTTTGTGTGTATCATTGCGCCAATAGAAAGCCAATTGGCAGTGAAGCTATTTTCAATCAAAAAGAAGTATTTCCACGATTGATGGCCTAGTGCAGTTTATTTAAATTTCCATTTCCAATTATATATCTGACCCCTATCGAAAAAAAAATCGTCTGTCTGAGAAAAATTGAGTATAAAAGGGTTTATTTCCTTCGGTTTTGCATAGGGGATGAGATACATGGTCTACAAAATTCAATATTGAACATTCACTATTGAGTTGAAAGTGGCATCGACAAAAGCCACAAAAAACTATCCATACCACCAAATTAGCAACTAGCATGTATGTCCTAGAACCACCCTACCTCCAGATTCTGCTAGTTTTTTAGACGAAATGGATTTTATAGATCCCTACCTATGTGGTGACTTGCCTGGTATAATACATCACATCGACATATTAAGCCCCTTTTGCCAGGAGCATGACTCAAGTTTTATCGGACAGACAGACACACTCACACGCACTGACAGACTCACAGACAGACAAATACATGAGAAATATTATAAACAGTTTCTTTAACCCTTACCCCAACAATCTCTGGTTTTTACGACCCTGAGATAGAAGCCTTTTGAAAACATTGTGGTAAAAGGAGAAAATGCTGGTAACCAGGATTTTTTCTATCCTGCTGAAAACCAGTTTTCAATTTTTGAGGTACGTTTATTTTGTCGTCTGCAAGTGCTTTCAATTTGAACCAGTGTAAAATTTGGTCATTTGTTAAAGGGTTAACGCCATAACTGTGTCACGGGATAATCATAAAATATTATAATGAGCTTCATTTAATATCGTCGGTTTACTTCAAAAACTTCGTAACTACAGCTTTTTTCAAGCTGTAGTTACGAAGTTTTGAAGTAAACCGACGATATGCTATTCGAAAATACAGAAATGAAAAGCTTCAACAATTTCGTCGTCTGGAAAAGGGCTAAATTCTTACAAGACTTTTCCCACCTTCTGAAAAATGCCTTAACTCATTACCAAACGACAAAATTTTAAGTTTGTCCAAATCGAAAGCATTTGCAGACGACAAAATAAATGTTACTAAAAATTTGAAATTTGTTCTGTTAGGGGTAGAAAACATGGTGGGAAAAGGAGAAAATGCTGGTTACCAGCATTTTCTCCTTTTCCCACAATGTTTTCTAAAGGCTTCTTCCTCAGGGTTGTTAAAATTCGGAATTGTGTGGTAATGGGTACCGTTATGGTTACCTGGTAGTAGACCCGTAACATTTCTAGTGCAGCATGGAATAAAATTTTTTGATAGTTGACAAATACGGATTTATACTGAGATAATACTTTTGCACATTTTTAACCGACCAGAAATTCCTATGATGATCTTGAAATTATTTTTTGATACTTTTGTTAGTTTCCAGAAAAAGGAAGGTAATTATTATCTCCCTTCGTAATGAGAATATGGTGATTTTAGATTTATAAATGATAATTCTAAGAAAGGTCAAAGGTAAAAGTGGCTCGGTTATAGTAGTACAAGAATACTCATTTTTAATCATAGCAAATTTTGTAGGATAATATTATAGTGAAAATAGCTGTTTTCTGTTACAAGTTCACTACCTTAACCCGTTACCACACAGCCAAATTTAGACCTATCCAAATTGAAAGCACTTGCAGATCACAGTTTTAAAATGGCTCAAATGGTGCAATTTTGCTTTGATAGGGTAGAAAACATTGTGGGGAAAGGAGAAAATGCTGGTTACCAGCATTTTCTCCTTTTCCCTCAATGTTTTCAAAAGGCTTCTTTTCCAGGGACGTCAAAAGTAGGCATTGTGTGGTTACTGGTAACGGGTTAAGGCAGTAACTTCCTAATAGAAAACAGCTATTTCCACTATAATATTATCCTACAAAATTTGCTATGATTAAAAATGAGTGTTATTGTACTACTTTAACCGAGCCACTTTTTCCTTTTTTTTCCTTCTTAGAATTATCAGTTATAAATCTAAAATCACCATATTCTCGCTACAGAGGGAGATAATAATTACCTCCCTTTTCACGAAACTAACAAAAGTATCAAATAATTTAAAGATAGCCAAAAAAAGGATTTTTGGTAGGTTGGAAATGTGCAAAAATATTATATCAATATAAAAAAACTTATTTATCAACTTACAACAAATTTTATTCCATGTTGCACTAGAAGCGTTCGGATAGTAATACCTTAATACAGTGATTGTGTTTAACCCTTTCCCAAACGACAAATTTTTGGACTAGACCAAATTCAAAGCATTTTGCAGATGACAAATTAACTGTTGATAATAAGATGATTTTTCTATATGATAGGGTAGAAAACATTGTGGGAAAAGGAGAAAATGCTGGTTACCAGCATTTTCTCCTTTTCCCACGATGTTTTCAAAAGGCTTCTATTCCTGACCCGTAAAAACCAGGGATTGTTTGGGAAAGGGTTAAATATAATAGGGGTTTGAAATATTGGCGAAAGGGCACGTTTTGCCTTAATACTTTCGTACTTTGATGTCATAAACTTTGATCCACGAAATGCGCCTATTCGAATGTCCACCTGTGGCTTCGTGAGAATGTTGAATCATATGATTAAGTCTCAACCCTTTAAGCACGTATTTACAAACCTTTTGTGGACTGTGTAGATCAAGATCAAACAGCATAGAACATGCAGTCTGATCTTGGATCCACACTGTCCGATCCACTTCTTTTCCTACAATGTTTTCAAAGGCTTCTTTTCCAGCAGCGTCAAAAGTCGAAATTGCGTGGTAAAGGGTTAAGATTGTGGACAAAAAGTATTTCGTACGGTAAGAACCAAACATATAAAATTTATTCTTTACCATTCGACAAAATCTGAGGCTCGTAACTGTTGATAGATTTGCAGACGACAAAATAAATATCTCTCAAAAACTGAAATTTGTTTTTTGACGGTTAGAAAATATTATGAGAAATGAGAAAAACGATGGCTTTCAGCATTTGGTCCTTTTCCTACAAGGTTTTCGAAAGATTTCTTTTCCAATATTGTTTGTACGAGGGGTGATCAGAAAGAACGTGGACCAGTGCCGGTATCGGACATTATCTCCCGCTAGATGGCATTCTATAAATACTCATCTATCTGATAGGGGCATCCTGGGTACAGAGCCGAACCACTTTCCTACGCGACAACCGTTACTTTGAATTTAAAACAAAAAAAAAAGGTTTACCCAATAAAACGCTATCTCGTGCAATTCACTCAACTATGATCACCAGTTCAGAGAAATCTGTTGCTAAAGCAAGTCTCATTTGTCCTCAAACTTATTGATACGTAAAAGTTATTTTCAACATTGCTACTTTATAGAGCGTAATATTACAGTCAGCCCGCTTTCGGGGCTAGTAGAGATGTGTCATATAAGACAGTCGAATCTTCGAAGAATATGACATGCGCAGACAACGCGGTATCGGAATATTGTTATAAAAAGCAACCTTGAGTGTCCACTACTTTTGAAAGTAACATCCTCTGAGTTCTGTGCACTTATTCATTCTTGATTTCCATGAGCGAAGCACGTGTGGAAGTGTGTCACGTGACGTTACCATCATGGACCCGGTCATAGCGAGGGTTAGCTCCTCTCTGCTCTCGTAGTGCGGACACATGGAAACAGGACTTAATTTTACGGAGCTTTTGCAAGTGTTTCCATGTTTAGTTTTTGCAAAGTTTCCAGTACAAGTGTGGACCCTGCAGGACTTCTGGCTAAGTTTTTCGTATCGGGTATGTGAAATTCATTTGAATAATGTGGGCATAAAACTCAGTATTGACCATAGTATGTAGCATATAGATACAACAATCTAATGATTTAGAAGAAAAACAGGGGAACAAACCTGACGTAGATCTAGATAACTTTGCCAAGTGACTTTGAAAGGTTAGCTTTAGATCTAGATCTACCAGCGGAAGGCAGTGTTGAATGTTTTGTTGTTTAGATTCAGTCTCGATAAAGTAAGCCCATCTTTCATAGCATGTTACAATATGATCAGTAAAGTTTGGCCCTTCTAGTCTACCCTAATGCATTCAGAAATTTCTTTAAAGATTTCGTTCCGAACCCCAATTTTCTCGCTCGTCAGTTGCCGAGGTACCCACATTGTGCAGTTACGCGACATTCCAAGATTCCTTGTCAAAATCATCTGGGCACCTCAATACGAAAGGTCAAATGTCTAAGCTATTTTCCTGACAGTATCTCGGCGATCTTGTTTTACATGCTGCTCTACAGCCGTTATGATTTTGTGTATGACTGATGTTGATGGACCGTCAGATTTAGGGTCATCTTTAACAGTATCGCACCCTTGTCTAAACATGTCTGATCCATGTACAAATATCAGATTTCTTGAGTGCAGAGTCCCCTTTAATTGGTTCTAAATCGCTTTTGATTTCCGATAAACACTTTTCGAGTTTGACGTAAAACTTTATTATTAAATCTACTTTCGGCTCAAATAAAACATCGTCCGATATTCTAGACCGCTAATGCAGTATATGACGTCATTAAAATGACGTCATACCTTACCTACATATATGACAACATTTGAAAGCTTGAATCAGTTACCAGATAATTGATGCTCATAGATGCAAAATTTTGTATTTTTACGTGTAGTAGTTTTCAAATAACGAGGTAGTCCTCGATCTTTTTTATCACCCCACATATAGGTCTAACTCTTGACCGACCGAGTGACTGGCTGACTACCTACAGCAGGCTAGCGAACGAACGAGCGAACCAACCAATCAACGGACCGGCCGATCGACCAGCTTACCAACAACCCACCCACTCACCTTACCAACTAACTAACCAACAAACTAATCAATTACATGTAATTAAACAAACAACCAGTCAACTGGCCAACCCTTAACAGTTATCAATAAAATTATAGAACATCTTTACCTTTTCTTTACTATCTAAAATGTTAGAAGCAGAGCTTAGTTACTAAAGCCTTTAATATTTTAGGACCTACCATTTACTTCGGAATAAACACGAACTGTATACAGTAACGGAGAGTCAGTTGTTGTCCTCACAAGTTTCACAATGAGATATTTGGAGACTGTATATATTTTCTGCTTTTTATTTACAAAATCCACAGGTTTGATTTCCTTTACTTTTTATTTATTCTTTAACTTATCTTTATCAATTAGTTTATCTATCAATTTATTCATTCATTTATTTATTTATTTATTTTTTTATCTAGATCTATTTTATCTTTATTTATTTATTTATTTATCTAATTATTTTTTATTTAGTTTGACAACATTGTTGTTTTTCTTTGTCCTCCTGTTCCTTTTGCTGTCATATTTTGACATTTTGAAAATTGACGATAAAAATCAACATGATCAACACCAAAAAATCGTTATCATTTCAGAAAAAAACATCTGTTGTCTATGTCCATACAAGCAATTTCTGATTGCCTAGCCCAAATGCACGGTTTAGCCAGATAGATATTATATTTATTTCAAAATAAAGAGTCAGACCAAGTATCAAATTAAGACTGGTTGGTAATTATAGCCACTTACTCTTTATTACATTTGCTTTCTTACTCCATCTGTTGACATTTATTCCAAATTTATAAGTATCAACTTGACGTAACTTCTAATTGGCTTAACCCGATGATTCAGCCAATCGGAACTAACGTTTCTCTCTGAACTGATAATTGGACTGTGTATGCCATTTACAATGATTTGTGAATGCGGCCTCTAAAATATTGTCTATCTATATAATTATTTCAGCAACTATAAAATGGGACAATGTCTGGATTAACATTAGCCATCCTGATGTAAACGGGTGAGTTTGCTGTTCTTGGTACGTGACTTACAAGGGAACCAGTCCACTTTCCTCTTCAGTCTAGCTCTTTACCATTATCTCCCGCTAGATACCATTATACAAATACACATCTGTCTAATTTGCGCATTCTGGGTATAGAATCGGACTACTTTTCTATGCGACAACCGTTACGTTGAATTTCAAACTAAAATAAACGTTTACTCAATAAAACCTACCTGGTGCGATCAATTTAGCTGTGATCACCAGTTTAGAAAAATCTGGAGCTAAAACAGGCCTAATTTCTCCTCAAACTTATTGATAAAAGCCACTTGCTCCATTGCTACTGTATAGCGTGTATTACAAGAATCCCCCAAGTTTGGGGAGAGTGATGCGTCATATCAGACAGGTCGAATCTTCGAAGAATATGACATGCACAGACAACGAGCTCTTTACCAATCAACCTAATGTGTAAACGACCCTGGGAAAGAATAGCTTCTTGAAAATTTGGGAGTATGTAAAATTTCTTTTGCAGTTTATAGATAAGGAACCTAAAGAGGATTCCTCTCGTTTTTTGCCTTAACTGAGAGCTTTATCCATTGTTTTTACGACCTTGAGTAACAAGGTTTTAGATCAGCACTATGAGCCGAGCCCTGGGCCTGTATACACACCAACCATTCTTAAGAATATTCTTAGTCTTATTCTCAATAATTTTCTAACTTTGAAAGTAACACAACTTCTGAATGACTAAACCAATCAGAACTTGTGTTACTTTCAAGTTTGGAAAAACTCGAAGAATAAGACAGAGAATGTTCTTAAGCATGGTTGGTGAATACTGACCTGGTGGCATGAGTCGGTAGCATGCAGGACTTGAGAACGTGATGTCACCAGTTCAAATAATCCTAATTTTGTCATGAGTACTTTCCCTTCAACCAAAAAGGTTCACATTTGCTTAGGAGGTTGACTTTTAAGCCAATATTTGAATAACGTTTCTCTTTTTCTATCAAATTATTAATCTTTCACAATGGCTTCCTAGACAAATACCACTTCAGCGTTCTTAAAGCTTTGATTTCTTGCGAAATTGATCTGATACACAGTCTGTTTCATCGTTTTCTTGTAAACAAAGCGAAATCAAAAACCGAAACAGGTAAAAGACGTGATTTATTTCTGTATGGCTAATTAAAAAAAAAGTTATATTAATTAATGTTCAATATTTGGCTATTGCCTCTTTGGTTAAAAATAACACTCTAATGTTCAATATTTCGGCTATTGCCTTTTTTCGTTAAAAAAGGCAATAGCCGAAATAGTGAACTTTAGAGTGTTATTTTTCATAGTGTTTTAATTATTCCCTAAGGAATTCAAAGTGTTATTGTGGCACCGGACGAGCGGTGGCTCTATATTTTTATTCGGTTTTGAAGAAAAGTACCTTTGAAAGCAGCCATATTGTTTACTTCGCTTCCAGTCATTTCGTAACTAGGTCATTTCGTACCTAAGCCATTTCGTACCCACCTTTACTTTTTATTTTGGCCATTTTTTACTCACTTTGATAATTTTGTAACCACTTTGGTCATTTCACACCCTTTTTTTGTAATATCAATTCTGTAATTAAGAACCTAGTTTTAATACCATTTTCTTGTGTTAGTTGTCGAAAGACAACTTATTTTGTACATAGTTCGAAAACTGCTTTTTCACAGCTCCAATTGAAAAAATGTTAAATTTCACCGAAGAATATCTGTGATTGTGTGTTATTATTTGTTTCTTTTTTAAGTTTTAAGTTTCATTCTACAGATTGTCTAGGACTCCTAAATTCATTTTCCACGGGGTTCTGCATAAATTTACTTAGGTCAAATTTGTAATGTAGTAATGTGCCTTATTTCAGAAATAACTGATTTGCGGCGCCATTGATGTTACCCATCAATATTTTCTTGTCGATTTTTAGGACTGAAATAGAGGCACCACCGAACGCGACTTATCTCGACAGCTTATGCCCAGCTGGTATAGGAACGTTGGCTATCCAGTGTATGGACGAAAAAGGCAAAACATTTCATAGCTACAAAGAAGATCTTGTGAATGGTTACACTGTCACCTGTGATCCACGTGTTGGAATCCTCTGTAACCCGGATCATGGGTTGAACAGGACGTGTCCGGACTTTGCAATGAATTTCGGATGTGACATTCCGGATACTACAACAGGTAAAAATTTGCTGAAACTCTTAGTTTAAACATTTTATTTCATACGTTGAAATTGGGTTGGACCACAAGTTCTACCAACTTACAATCGGTTGAAACTCTTTAAGCATTTACCAAACGATAAAATATTGGACTAGGTCAAACTGAAAGCATTTACAGACCACAAAATAAATGTGACTGAAATAATCAAATTTGATTTGGAAAGGGTAGAAAACACTGTGGGAAGAGGAGAAAATGCTTGTTACCAGCATCTTCTCCTTTTCCCACAATGTTTTCTATTTTCTCTAAAGTCAAGTTTCAATATTTGAGTCACGTTCATCTTGTCGTCTGCAAATGCTTTCAATTTGGACTAGTTTAAAAATGTGTCGTTTGGTAAAGGGTTAAGAAAATTAAAAAAAAAAGAAGACAAAATTTCTCTACGTCAATGAAGCTTAAATAAATCGGATTATCACGGAAAACCCCTTTCATGCATAATTCTCCGCAAGCAAAATATGCGACTGGACAGTTTACTATTTCCACTTTATTCGATTTTTGTTTCACTGCATCTTCATGATTTTACCATCTTCAACCCTTTCCAAAACAATCCCTGATTTTTACGACTCTGAGATAGAAGTTTTTTAAAACATTGAGGGAAAAGGAGAAAATGCTGGTAACCAGCATTTTCTCCTTTTCCCAGAATGTTTTCTACCCTGCTGGAAACAAACTACATTTTTTTAATTACTTTTAATTTGTCATCTGCAAGTGCTTTCAATATGGACAAGTCTAAAATTTTGCCGTCTGGTAAAGACTTAAGAAGAGAGAGAGAGAGAGAGAGAGAGAGACAGAGACAGAGACAGAGACAGAAACAGAGAGACAGAGCGAGAGAGCGAGAGAGGGGAAGGGGAGAAAAAAATGAGGCAAGTTGCACAAAATATCTAGTCTGAGTCCTTTTTATAGGGGCGAAAATGTCAGAACTGTCATGTATTCTGCCTTTTGCTTTACTACTGATCATTTATGCTTTTTAACTCGACAAGTTGAAGCGTCTGCAAACGGCAAATATGATCTGGCTCATATGATGGAATGAACTAAGGCTTCAAAAGGCTTCTACCTCATGGTAAAAAAGACAAGCGGGTATCTTACTAGGCTGTGAAATATTCCTACTCTTTCAGCTGCTCATGCTTCTAGACCGTCACAGTATGGTTCTAGCCCAACACAGCACAAACCCGGACTTAATCAAACAACGGTTAAACCAGGTCAGACGATAACTCTGACACACTTGGGGTTACTAATTTCAACCTTTATCAATTCAAATGGCCAAACCGGAACTGGAACCAGCATGTGGAGAAGCACTACATCTCGTATGTCAAACACTGATACCCCATCAAACACATCACCATTAGTTGGAACCGGAAATCAGAAGTCTGGGACCGGAACAACTATATCTAGGACAACGAAACCACCTCCGTCCGGGACAAATGTCCTCTCAATCACGACGCATCTTGGTGGAGTAGATAATCAGAAATCCGGGACTGGAACTAGCGTGTTGGGGTCAACCTCACCATATCCTTCAGTGACGAAAACCATCTCAGACACATTACCTATAGGTGGTGCAGAAAATCAGTTATCGGGTAGCGGAGCTAATGTGTCAGGAACAATCACAACAGATTTGTCTAAGACAAATACCGTCTCAAAACAGCAACCACTAAGTGGAGCCGGAACCCGCGTGCCCTTGATTACTACACGACGACTTTCTGCAACGAAAACCGAATCAAACACACCGCCTCTTGGTGGAAACGGAAAACCGAGGCAGAAAGAGGGAAATAGAAATGGCGGGAAAAAACTTGTTGATGACATGTTGCTGTTTTATGTGATATGTGTCTTTACACTATGCAGAAAGTTGTTTTATTGAAAACTTTATAGTCTTTCATGAGTTTACAAAATTGTATGTATTCTATCAAACTTTATTATACTGCAAAGAAATTTCTCGTGATCTGATTGTTTAACATACCGAGAATATATATTTATATTATGTACCCTGGCAAAAACCACATAAAGCCAGTTTCCCTTTTGAGTGCCCCGTAAACATCACTACACTTGAACACAACATCCAAAATGGTGGCGTCGATCGATCACCAGACTGCATTCGGAACACCTGTCAATTCTACGAATCAAGCCTCGGATGTATGCCGACGTGAGACTACTTCCGGAAGGAACAACAACACCCGCATAACAAGAAATACAATGACGTCATTATCGCGCAAAAATTCAGAAAATCTCGGCCAATCTTTCGATCCAGCCCACGTTTTAGTGACGTCAGTTTGCTGCGACGTCAGTTTTCATTGAATTGGGGCATTCAGAGGGGATTTTCTATTTCGTCAGCATACTTGATTGGTGAAATTGTAAAACAGGAAAATTTCGCTTAACGCGCTATGAAAGGATAAAACTTTGCAGTATAATAAAGTCGATGTACGGTCAGGTGGCAGGGGACTTGGGAACTTGTTCACGCCTGTGTCAATTCATGTCGCCCCGAGCCGAGATCGAGGTGGCGACATGATTCGACATAGCCGAGAACAAGTTTCCAAGTCCCCAGCCAACTGTCCGTACAACTATTGTCTCTGTGAAAAAAAAAAAAAGCAAAACAATTATCTCTGAAATATAAAGCCATGTTTTTCAGCAGATCAAAATTTATTGAAGGAATGCGATAGAAAGCTACCCAATGCCAATCTCGTGATTGAGTTCTTTTGAGAGGACAAATTTTACATTTTTCACAACGCGCCGTACACGGAAAATAAGCTCCTTCCACATAAGCCATCTTTTTTTTAAAGGATAGAAGTATCTCGAAAGAAATTTATGGAATCATCCACGTTGAATTTTGTTGATTTCCACTTGGTGGTTTCATAGGAGAAGTCAATTAAATAAAAATTTTAGAAATAAACGCGTAGACGAACAAACGAAAGCATGTAAATGTACGAAGGGTAGAACGCCATTCTAAGAGCCCGCTGGCAGTTGGCCAAGCAGATTTGAAAATTATTTTAGCCAAGAATCAGGCCAAATGTGGTAAATAATGTACTCTCTGTATTAGTTGATAGGGTTTTTTCTTTATAGACAATGTTTTTCGAAGCCATCTTTCCCAGGGACATTAAAGCTCGTGATTGCGTGGTAATGGGTTAATACGCCATTCATAAAACTGAAACGCTGTAAAAAAAAAAACATGACTTGCACAAACATTGGAGGCAATGACCGGTCAATTGTGATCAAGCATCGTAGGTCTACTTCGTAAATTGCCGTAACATTGCAAATATTTCAAAAAAGCAAGTGCTACAAGTAATGAAATTGCGTTGAACATGCTCTTTATCAGGTAATGGACCGTAGTGACAATGTTTACAAAAATAGTCTTCGTATACAGCCCATGCATCGAGTTTCAGGCAAAAATATTGATGATTTAAAGGTTGATGTCCAGTTACCACAAGCTTTTTCTGATCTGGTGTCCATGTACATACCCTGAAAATGAAAATGGTGTTTTGTTAGCATATTTTCCTCTACCCAGGTCCATTCAAAAACGTATATCTTCGCTTTGGATGGACATTTATAAGTGAAATTTTGTGTTCCTTTAGGGAATACATTTATCTTATCATACAAACTTGTGAAATGAACAATGGTTAGGGGATTTTGTCCGAAAATCGGCAACAAACTTCAAAACAATAAGACCCCAGTTGCTCATAAAGCCACAGCTCGCTTATATTATTCCCTAGTATGTGTGTAAACAGATCTATCATTCGTCTTGACATTGCTGTAAATCAACATTTCTATCTAGCTTAATCAGGTCCATAAAAATGAAAATACTTACACCACCTGCGGTTCTTCCATGGAAAATTCGATCTGGTGTACCGAGAACACATGGTGTTCGCGGCTCACGTTGATCAGTGTGCAAATACAAGGTATGAAAGCATGGACAAAATGCAAGTGCTCAGTTTTTAAGATTCCCAACATAAGTAAGGTGAACGGTTTGTGCAGGGTTTTTCTGATAATCTAATTATAGAACAGTGTGGTATCCCATTTTGACATTTTCGGGAAACTACCTTTACTAGGTGCGTGTAAGCGATACAGTCACTCAAGACTGGAGTGCGTTGTCTGCGCATGTCATATTCTTCGAAGATTCGACTGTCTTATATGACACATCACTAGCCCAGAAAGCGGGCTGACTGTAATATTACGCTCTCTAAAGTAGCAATGTAGAAAATAGCTTTGATCAATACGTTTGAGGAGAAATGAGACCTGCTTTAGCTCCAGATTTCTCTAAACTGCTGATCATAGCTGAGTGAATTACACGAAGTAGCGTTTTATTGAGTAAACGTTTATTTCAGGTTTAAAATCAAAGTAACGGTTGTCGCGTAGGAAAGTGGTTCGGTTCTGTACCCAGGATGCCCATATCAGATAGATGAGTATTTATAGAATGCCATCTAGCGGGAGATAATGCTCTGGAGTGGTACATATAGCACGCCGGTGTAATGCTGAGAAATGACCTTCTCCTACAAAATGACCCATGGGTCATTTCTGTACGCGGAGAAATGACACGGGTCATTATTCTACGTAGAGAATGACCCCAGACTGTACAGAAAGGACCTCCCTGTAGTAGTAGCGTAGCAGTAGTTATAGTAGAAGAAGTAGTAGTAGTAGCAGCAGCAGCATCTGTAGTAGTAGAAGTAGTAGTTGTAGTAGTAGAAACATCAGCGGTATCAGCTGCAATGACAATGTTAACCCTTTACCCCATAAGGCATTTCTAAGGTATCTCAAATTGACCCTAAATTACAGCAAGGATGAAGCCGTTTCTTATGTGTATTTGACACCTTTTGATAGCATAAAAAACATTGTGACAAAAGGTGAAATTGCTCGTCACGAGCAATTTCACCTTTTGACACAATGTTTTCAGAGGGCTCCTACAAGCAATGCGTAGAAATGAGTATCTATGGAGTAAATGGTTAAAAAGGGGGAAGGAAACGAGTAATTGTAGTAGTAATAGTATATATATAGTAATAGTAGTAGTAGTAGTAATATCAGCATCAGCAGCAACAACAATGTTACAGGGGGGGAGGGGGGTTATTTCTCTACGGGGCTAATGAGGGGGTCATTCTACTACAGGTAGAGAGGGGAGTTCTTTCTGTACAGTCTGGGGTCATTTCTCTACGTAGAATAATGACCCAGGTCTCATTCCTCTACGTAGAGAAATGACCCATGGGTCATTTTATAGGGGAGGGTCATTTCTTTGCATTACACCAGCTATCGTTTTCTTTAACAAGCATTCTCTTTTATGTACAATTCCTCCTCTTTAACCACATATCGTTGGTTTACTTCAGAAAACCTTGTAACTACAGCTTGATTTAAGCTGTGGTTTTGAGCGGGTTTTTAGAGTAAACTGACGATATAAAACAAAGTGTTAAACTGTATTGCTGGCCAAACATGATTCATAGTGACTTGTAAGGTTTTTTTCCACATACATGTATATGTTGTACTGGTGAAAATATTTCGAGGAAAGCGTGGAGAGGAGGGCAACCATCTGATATAACTGACATAATGTTGAAAACGGCTGTAAAACACAAAGAAAATAAAAAAAACCTGAACTGGAATAGAAAACGTCTTTTTTTTTTAAACGAAGAACTTCCATCTGATACGTGTAAACAGAACAGATAAAAAGAATACTGAATTATTATGAGATTTAAGAGGCTTCAACTTTGAGGGGGGCGGGAGAACATTACTTATCCCCTTTGCGAAATGGAAACTTAAATACCACCGTGAAAACATTGAAAAATAGATCTATTTGGTGCAAACTTTGTTATGCTACTTTCACCATTAGTTGAGTCACATCACGGTGATAGCTCAGACATTTGTTAGTATCACAAGGTCCTGAACCTTGGTAGGCTACGGCTCTGAAGTGTCTTGCCTGAGGACACACCGACAAAAACACAACACCTATCTAGTTTTATTTTCAACTTTTTTAGTTTAGAAGGTTGATCTAGTGAGATGTCTAGGTTCGTATTCACCAACCATTTTTAAGAACATTCTTTATCTTATTCTTCAAGATTTTTATAACTGTGAAAAGAAAAAAACAGAACTTTTGATTGGCTAAACCAGCTGGTTTAGCCAATCAGAAGTTCTGTTACTTTCACATTGATCAATCTGAAGAATAAGACTTGGAATGTTCTAGAGAATGGTTTGTGAATACGGGTCCTGGTTAGCTCTAGCAAATGGTATAGTCGATCAGAAATTGCCTTACAGTCTAAATTTAGACATAAGTCTGGATATGCAGTTTAGAAATGGTTGGTGAACCATATTTCCCACTCAGTCTATACTGCACTATTACTATAGTAGTTAAACTTGAGGGTCCTTATTCACTAACTATTTGTCAGAACATTCTTTATCCTATTCGTCAAGATTGTCTGTGAAAGTAACAAAGCTTCTGATTGGCTAAACCGATTGGTTTAGCCAACCAGAAGTTCTGTTACTTTCACATTGACAAAATTCTGAAGAATAAGACTAAGAATGTTCTTGAGAATGGTTGGTGAATACGGACCCAGATTTACTGAGTATCATGATTTGTAACTTGCTAAACCGAATGGTTTATCCAATCAGAAATTGCATCATTTTCTGGATTTAGAACAAGTATAAGAACTCAAATTAGAATAGTTGATGAATAGAGAGACATTTTCATAGCCCACATCCTCACCATATCAGGGGCCGTATTCACCAACCATTTTTAAGAACGTCCTTTATCTTGTTCTCCAGAATTTTCTACATTTGTAAGTAACACAACTTCTGATTGGCTAAACCATTCGGTTTAGCCAATCAGAAGTTGTGTTACTTAAAAATGTAGAAAACCTTGGAGAACAAGATTAGGAATATTCTCAAAAGACTAAGAATATTCTCTGGAGCCCCTTACGACCCCTGTTTAATGGCATTGGTAAAACATCACGAGTTTTAAACGTCTCGAAAGAAATTACAAACTTGTGGAACTATTCTCGGCTGGCGAGCCCTGTGCGTCGTAACAAACGTACACAGTAACTACGTCATTATCGTCATAAAGACTGGTATCTGCGTTTGCTTCTATAACCTGTATTTCAAACGTTTCCGGTGAACAAGACAAACGCTCAGTCTCCAACTCCGGATATGTGATATAATTTCCGGCCATGACGTCATCTTCTGTCACAGTCTCGTATCCTTCCGAGCTGGTGCACATGCTATTGTCAATACACTGATAACTTTCTTCGCTATTTTCCGATGAAAAGCTTGTACTTGAAGTTGAATCCGCGTGTATTGCATTCTCAAGGTAGAAAACGCTTTGTTGATCTTCATCTGTTGCACTGTCTGCTGCTTCAAGGATCTTATTTTCGCTTGTAATGGCGTCCAATGTCCGTGATATATCGGTATGTGATATTCCGTAATCATTTGTGAGAGAATGTAAAAATACAGATTTTTGCCGTTCCATGTCCATGTGTGTTTGTTTTAACCTTTCATTTCTGGCCTGTTCTTCTTTTAGCAACTGAAATAAAGAAGAAACAATTAGATCTGTAAAATACGATTGGTGACGTAGTGTGGAAGATCTAGTAGAATCTGTTTTGTGGTTCATGTGAATGGACATAGCCTAATTAAATACAACTCTGTGTGTATTTACAAACTCACTTTCCCCCTTTTTCTCCCATAATTTTGAAAACATGAAAATTTGGCCTGCCACACATGAAAACGGGAATTCGGACCATTTGCGTAAAGTGTCGTCTCAGATCAGCCTGTGCAATCCGCGCAGGCTAATCCGAAACAACACTTTCAGTCTTTTATGCAATTTTCTGTTCTGCACAAGTCTACTTAAGCACAAAATCTAATGTAGTCGTAAAGTGTAAGCGGACTGCGCAGGCTGATCCGAGACGACACTTTACGCAAATGTTCTGATGCACCTTTTCGCGCGTTGCAAGCCAAATGCTCAATTAGATATTAGCCAGACATCCCCATCCATCCACCCATCCATCTACCCATTCATCCATCCATCCATCTACCAATCCATCTATCCATCCACCGATCCATTCATCCACCGATCCATCCACCCATCCATCAATCCATCCACCCATCCATCCACCAATCCATCTATCCATCCACCGATCCATCCTTCCTACCATCCATCCATCCACCAAACCATCCATCCACCGATCCAACCATCCACCGATCCATCTTTCAATCCATTCACCAATCCAATCAATCCATCAATCCTTTCACCTTTCCATCCATCCATCCATCCATCCACTGATCCATCCATCCAACCATCCGTTACCTGTTCATTTCTTTTCCGCTCTTCATTTACCATCGCCCGACATTTCACAGCCGACTTTCGATTGCATTCTCGTCGCCGTTTTTCGCGCTCCTTTTCGGCAGCTGTCATCTGTACGTAATTAAAGTAAAAACAATAATAATGATATTACATGAAGTAAAAATAATGATATCAATAATAATAAAAGAAAAGCAGTCAGAATGAGTATGATACCTAATAAATTTGCGTCTCTTTTTGAAAGGAAAGGTTCTCTGTACTTTACAAAATGTTACCAGCATTTTCTCCTTTTCCCACAATGTTTTCAAAAGCTTTCCTCCACAGAGTCGGGAAAATCAGAGACTGTTTGGTAAAAGGTTAAGACTGTTCCAAATAAAGCGTTTGCAAACAATTAAAATTGACTCGCGAATTTATCTGTGATGGGTTGAAAACATTATGAGAAAAGAAGACAATACTAACCTGATAAATAGGGTCAGGAAAATACAGCCAGGATATTGCAAATACAAGATTTTAGATGTGTAATAAATATATGCCGATGTCGACAGTGCAGATTTAAGATCGTCCCACAATAGCTATTCTGCTAAGTAGGCCGAAGTTAGATGACCCATTACCACACAATTCCGACTTTTAACACCCCCGTGAAAGAAGCCTCTTGAAAACATTGTGGGAAAAGGAAAATGCTGGTAACCAACATTTTCTCCTTTTCCCACAATGTTTTCTTCTCTTCCAAAGTTAAGTTGAAGTTTTTTAGTCACATTTATTTTATCGTCTGCAAATGCTTCCAATTGAGACCAGTGTAAAATTTTGTCGTTTGGTAAAAATATTAAGTATCAAGCCGATAGCAGTAACAGGAATAACAGTATTATCATTTTTAGTGAAAAATATCTCCTAATCGTTCAGTGTAGATCGAAGATCAGACTGCACGTTCTGTGCAGTCTGATCTTGATCCGCACTGTCCGCAAAAGGCCAGTGAGTCGCGCTTAGGAGCTAAAGTTGGTCCCAGCGGCACTACGATACAAAACATTACCTCTCGATATCTGACATTCTCCAAATATACATCTATCTTATGTATATACATCTATCTTATGTGGACACTTTGGACTATATCTTCAAAACAACAACCGTTACTTTGAATTTCAAAATGAAGTAAGCATTTACTCAATAAAACGCTATTTGCTGCGATAAATTCTTTCAGTTATGATCGGCTAGCATGTAACCTATGCTTCACCCATTTATTAACGCAACCCCTACATGCTTGGGTAAGCAAGCCCTTCGGTGCAAGTCCTACTTTTCCCAGGCAGTGGGAGGATGGGTGATGCGTCATAGTAGACAGGTCGAATCTTCGAACAATATGACATGCATAGACAACGCAACACAAACGGTGTAGTTACTCACAGGCTGCGGTGACTTCGGTTTAAAATCCACACTTATATCTCCCAATCCATTTGAATGTCTATTATTTAATATTTTCATCTTTAAGTCCTTCTTTAAGTTGAACATGCTAGAATTATTTCCAAATGCGCTCGAACCATTGGCTACGTTTTCGCCATTGCAGTCTGACAAGGCCATCTTGGTGGACTTAAAGAATTAACGAAAAAAAATGTCGTCACTTCTCTGTCACACAATGTTTCGAAATACAAGTTTTGATGTTACAGGCCTACTGGATCGTATCAAGTATGGAATGTTTACATAAAAAATACACCCTTTATCTCAGAGTCTATGAAATGAGGTTGAAAATTATCTTACTTTGTATATAATACATGCAAATATCCAATGCAAATTAAAATGAATCGAGTCGGATCTCGGACAAGCGTTATAATTATGGATGCAAAATGATAGATATTGTTAAGTATGAGCGTTGTCTCCTTTTCCTACAATGTTTTCTAATCCGTGTATTTCGTTTGTCAGTGTAGGGTAAATATGGGAGACCACATGTGACTTCAACCAGGGATCCCTTTCCGACTTTGTGGGATTTCCAAAAATTATGGGGAAAAAGTTTATCTTAATTTTGCGCACCCTCGCACTACTTAATTTTCTAAGGTAGTTTCTCTTTTATGAATATAGTTTTCCTAAATATCTGATAATTTGATTTGATCTGGAATATATTTATTTCTGTTAGACTGCTATGTAACCGTCGACTTTAATAGCAGTGATTTGATAATTTAAATCGCAAGACGCGATTTAAATGTAAAAGAATGGAAAAACCATGGTACTTGAATTTGAAAGTCGGTTTTTACGCGGTTGCTATAAATAGAATGAGTGGAATATCCAGAGAAGAGATATTTATAAATGTCTATTTTAAGATCATAGTACTGTCGAACCTTGACTAGATCTATACTAATGTTGTACATAGCGTATTGAAAATAGGAATGCTAATGAAGTACTTAGAAGACAATATGAATTATTTCCATACCATAGACAACACCACCGGAGGCTTTCGTGGACAATGTAGATTAAGATCAGACTGCACAGAGCATGCAGTCTGATCTCTGATCTATTGCTACATTTTAGATTATGATCCATGAAGGAAATTCATTTTTAGCCTGAACGAAAATGCAATATATTGTTTCAGTGGTGAAAGACTTTACCCTTTACCAAACAGGCCCTGGTTTTTACGACCCTGAAAAAAAAAGCCTTTTGAAAACATTGTGGGGAAAGGAGAAAATGCTGGTCACCAGCATTTTCTCCTTTTCCCTCAATGTTTTCTACCCTGCTGGAAACAAATTTCAATGTACAATTATTTTGTGGTCTGCAAGTGCTTTCAATTTGGGCCAGTCTAAAATTTCATCGTTTGGTTAAGAGTTAACCGTAATCGAGACTGACATTCAAGCCTTTATAGTCCCTTGATCCGCGGAGGAAATGCATTTACAGCCTATTAGAAAATGCAGTTTATCTATTCAGTGGTGAAAGAGTTAACCCTTTACCAAACAATCCCGGGTTTTAGGACCCTGAAAAGGAAGCCTTTTGAAAACATTGTGGGAAAAGGAGAAAATGCTGGTAACCAGCATTTTCTCCTTTTCCCACAATGTTTTCTACACCCTCCCTAGAGTCATTTCAATTGTTAAGTCACATTCATTTTGTCATCTGCAAATGCTTAACTCTTTACCACACAATCCCGACTTTTAACGACACTGAGAAAGAAGGCTTTTGAAGACATTGTGGGAAAAGGAGAAAATGCTGGTAACCAGCATTTTCTCCTTTTCCCACAGTGTTTTCTACCCTTCTGAGAACAAATTTCAATTTTTCAGTCACCTTTATTTTGTCATCTGGAAATGCTTTCAATTTGGACGAGTCTAAAATTTTCTCGTGTGTTAAAGAGTTAAAATTTGGACCAGTCTATTATTTTGTTGTTTGGTAAAGAGTTAAACAGAAGGTAAAACTCTAGACTTACCCTTTTTGGTAACATTTGTGTACAACAAGTTACATTTGTCTCATATGATTGGTTTTGTCTTTTTAAAAAAATTGAAAACATCGTTGTGAAAGAAGAATATGTTAATTACCATCATTTTCTCTTTCTTCAACACATTTTCTCCTTTTCCCACAACGTTTTCAAAAGGCTTCTTTCTCAAGGTTGTTAAAAGTCAGGATTATGTGGTACAGAGTTAAAGACAAACACAAAACATGCTTTGATGATGATGATGATGATGATGATGATGGATCACTGTGGATTGAGCCTGTAAAGTATTCTAGAAAGAAAACAACACCATGAGGAAACATGCTGATCAAAATTATATTTAATAATCATTTTGTAACAAAAGATTTTATAAACAAAACACAGTTATTTGGTCAAAATTTTAGTCGCCCTCTACCAGACTGCAAAATTTAAGACTGATCTTTATAACAAAAGTTTACTGTTGATGTATCCCACAAGGTTTAGTTAGTGGAATTTTTCTTTTACATGGGAAAAAAACACTGTGGGAAAAGGAGAAAAAGCTGGTTACTAGTATTATTAAATACAAAATAATCATAAAGTCAACAACAATATTTATAGCATGACATAATAAAAATAAAGAAAAAAATAAATTATCACAAAATGTGTAATTATGCATGAACATTTACAATTATTAAAAAAAAAATTCCTGTCATCATAACAAAATCATGTCATTAAAGATCAATTTTCTTTGACAATGAGAAAAACATTATCATTAATGAACAATCTCTATTAACTTTATCTTATTAACTCTTTACCAAACAACAAAATTTTGGACTTATTCAAATTGAAAGCAGTCGCAGACAACAAAATAAATGTGAATCAGAAATTTAAATTATATTTTAGAAGGGTAGAAAATATTGTGGGAAAAGGAGAAAATATAATCCCTACTTTTGACGACTCTGAGAAAGAAGCCTTTAGAAAACATTGTGGGAAAAGGAGAAAATGCTGGTAACCAGCATTTTCTCCTTTTCCCACAATGTTTTCTACCCTTCCCAAACAAATTTCAAATTTTCAGTCACTTTTATTTTGTTGTCTGCAAATCTTTTCGATTTGGACAAGCCTAAAATATTGTTGTGTGATAATGAGTGAAATATAGGTAGTAAATGTGTAAGCAGGCAATAAATCTATTAACTCTTTACTAAAAGAAAAAAATTTAGACTGGTCCAAACTGAAAGCATTTGCAGACGTCAAAATAGGAGTGACAGAAAGTCTGCAATATGTATCGGAGAGGGTAGAAAACATTGTGAGAATAAATAGGAGAAAATGCTGGTTACCAGTATTTTCTCCTTTCCTACATTACTTTCAAAAGCTTCTTTCTCAGGGTTGTCAAAAGTTAGAGTTGTGTGGTAAAGGGTTAAACATAGGTAATAAATGCAATGGCAAGCAACAAATTAATTAACCCTTTACCACACAATGATGACTTTTAACGCCCCCGAGGAAAAAGCCTTTGGAAAGCAGTGTAGGAAAGGAGAAAATGCTGGTAACCAGCATTTTCTCCTTTTCCCACAAAGTTTTCTACCCTATGAAAGCAGAATTGCACCATTTGAGCCACTTCGAAATTGTCGTCTGCAAATGCTTTCAATTTCAGTAGGTCTAAAATTTGATTTCTGGATTTCAGTGGATGTAAGCCGTTCACAAGAAAAGTCAAAGTTTCCAGTTCTAACCATGAGGAAGTCTTCACATTTAGAACATTTTTTTTTTTAATTTATGGCTGTATTTTACATAAATGCTGTGCAATATCAAACCAGTACCATTTCACGAATCCAATAACCACATTTTGGCCAAAATTCCAGTGGGGTCCAGACCCCCAGACCCCCCCCCCCCCCCCCCCTTCTGGATCCGCCCATGGCCTATATTCAGTGTATGAGCAGACAACCTATTAAGTGAATCTTTATCACACAACAAAAATTAAGACTTGTCCAAACTGAAAGCATTTGCAGTGGACAGTTTATAAATATTGTCTAAAAGATGAAATTTGTCTTTGATGGTGTAGAAAACATTGTGGGAAAAGGAGAAAATGCTGGTGACCAACCTTTTCTCCTTTTCCCACAATGTTTTCAAAAAGCTTTTCCTACAGGGTCGTTAAAACTTGTGACTGTATGCTAGTAAAGAGTTAAGTGGAAGTCCATTGATAGGATTCTTCATTGAAAATGTAGACAACATGGTTGAAAAACTGGTATGCTGGGATTGTCTATGAAAATATAGAAAATATTTTTGGAAAACCTGTACAGTTGGATTTGTCTATTAAAATATGAAACAATAGCTTCACATGGTGGCGCACAAAGGCCTGAAGGGGCTTGTCACTGAAATAGATTAAAATCCAGAGATCAGAATTATAACCGTTTAGATATGCATTTTGACATATTAACAACAGACAGCTTTTGAAAAGTTCAAAACATTGTGGGAATAGGAGAAATTGCTCGTAATGAGCAATTTTTCCTTTTCCCACAATGTTTTCCACTCAATCATCGATTTGTATCCTCATTTGTCCATATTTTTGACATCATATCTTTATTTGCTGCTGAAATGGAAGAGCCTCAAATTGGCATATCAGGTAAAAGGTTCAGAGTCACATGCACAACTACAAACCATAGAGATTCTTTGGGGTAAGTTTGAACTTGTTCCCATGGAAAATGAAGGAGGAGTTGTGCGCATAAAAAATTATAGACAAATGGATGGGTGGATGACCTGGGCCATGACATAATACGATCCTTTGGATATATAAAAACTTTAAAAAAATCTGGAAAGACGGAATTGGTCTTTGGAAAAGTAGAAAACGTCATGGGAAACTGGTGTCATTGAATTTGTCGATGAAAATGAGGAAAACATTGTGGCGAATCTGGAATAATACTAGTCTATGATAATGTAGAAAACATTGTGAGGATAGAAGAAAATAATGGTAACTAACAATTTTTTCTTTCGTCACAATGGTGGGAATGGTGGGGTTTGTATACAAAAATGAAAAAAAAAAAGAATTGTGGACAATCTAGAATGAATAAATTGGTCTTTTGAAATGAAGGAAACATTGTAGGAAAAGAAAGAAATTTGGTGACAAGTATTCAAAAACTTGCCTCTGGATTATAAAAATATGACCCATCATGCAAAAAGGGACCTTCTGGGAGCTGCCGATAGTGTCAATCCTAGTCGGACTGCGCGAATTGCGCAGGCTGACCTGGGCCCGTATTCACCAACCATTCTTGAGAATATTCTTAGGCTTATTCTTCAGAATTTTGCCAATGTGAAAGTAACAGAACGTCTGATTGGCTAAACCGGATGGTTTAGCCAATCAGACGTTCTGTTACTTTCACAGTCAGGAAATCTTGAAGAATAAGACCAAGAACGTTCTTGAGAATGGTTGGTGAATACGGGCCCTGGGCTGTCACTTTTCGTTTTAATGACATTTTCTGTATGAAAAGTGGTCACTGTACCTTGTAATACAATCCTTTTTGAATTGTCAACTTAAACTGACCTGCATGATTGTTGATCTGTTTTCATCTAATTGATGTACAGAATTCCCAGATGGTCCCTTTTTACATGATGGGTTGCATATCATTTTGCGAAAGGATAAAGTTCCGTATAAATAAATATCCATTTTCAGTCAATTTCAAAGCTGTGTTAGTTCCTACAGTTTAATAAACAAGAGGGCCATGATGGCCCTGAAATCGCTCACCTGAGTTTATTGACCAAACATGCACCATCTAGTTTCCCAGTGGCCTAGTTTTTTATCAGACATTACCCATCATCAAACACTTTTGAGATATCAATAAGACAAACATTCTTGCCAAGTTTCATGAGTATTGGACTGAAAATGTGGCCTCTACAGTGTACAAAAGGTTTTTCTAAGATTTCACCAAGTGACGTAGTTTTGGACCCGACAAATACCCATTATCAAACTCTTTAGAGACATCACCAAAACAAACATTCTGACCAAGTCTGAAGAGTATCGGGCAGAAAATGTAGCCTCTGGAGTGTACACAAGGTTTTTCTAATATTTGACCCATTGACCTAGTTTTTGACTCCACATGACCCATTTTCAAACTCATTCAAGGTATCACCAGGACAAATATTATGAAGAAGTTTTAGGAGTATCAGACTGAAAATGTGTCCTCCAGAGCATACAAAAGGTGTTTATAACATTTGACCTATTGACCCAGTTTTTGACCCAACATGACCCATTTTCAAACTCATCCAAGATATTATCAAGGCAAACATTCTGACTAATTTTCAAGAGTGTTGGACTGAAAATGTGGCATCCAGAGCATATACAAGGTTTTTCTAAGATTTGACCTGTTGACCTAGTTTTTAACCCCCAATGACCCATTTTCAAACCTGTCCGAGATATCATCAAGACAAACATTCTGACCAACTAACAAGAGTTTCGGACTGAAAATGTGGCCTCTAGAGCCTACAAAAGGTTTTTCTAACATTTGACCTAGTGACCTAGTTTTTGACCCCACATGACCCATTTTCGTTCTTGTCCGAGATATCATCCAGGCAAACATCCTGACCAAGTTTCATGAGTATCCAACTGAAAATGTGGCCTCTAGAGTGTACAAAAGGTTTTTCTAAGATTTGACCTAGTGACCTAGTTTTTGACCCCACGTGACCCATTTTCAAACTCATCTGAGATATAATCCAGACAAACATCCTGACCAACTTTCATGAGTATCCGACTGAAAATGTGGCCTCTAGAGCGTACAAAAGGTTTTTCTAAGATTTGACCTAGTGACCTAGTTTTTGACCCCACGTGACCCATTTTCAAACTAGTCAGAGATATCATCCAGACAAACATCCTGACCAACTTTCATGAGTATCCGACTGAAAATGTGGCCTCTAGAGTGTACACAAGGTTTTTCTAAGATTTGACCTGGTGACCTAGTTTTTGACCCCACGTGACCCATTTTCAAACTCGTCCGAGATATCATCGAGACAAACATCCTGACCAACTTTCATGAGTATCCGACTCAAAATGTGGCCTCTAGAGCGTACACAAGGTTTTTCTAAGATTTGACCTAGTGACCTAGTTTTTGACCCCACATGACCCATTTTCGAACTTGTCCGAGATTTCATCGAGACAAACATCCTGACCAACTTTCATGAGTATCCGACCAAAACTGTGGCCTCTAGAGCGTACACAAGGTAAAAAGTTGACGCCGGACGACGCACGACGGACGCCGGACACAGCACGATCACAATAGCTCACCATGAGCACTTCGTGCTCAGGTGAGCTAAAAATTGATCAGTGTAGATCCAAAATCACTTATCCTGACACAAAATGTCTGCAAAACAGTATTGTACTAGGAACTGCAGGTTCTAAATGAGAAAGTGACTTGATAACAAATAGGTGTCGAATCAGCCTAAGTTTCACACTATAATTGCTTTTGAGTTAAGAGTAAATCAAGATCAGGACCCATGCTTATAAAATTTCTTGAGACTAATCTCATACAGTGTATTAAAGCATGAATATTACATAATAAATTACACGTCATTAATCTGATGAAAAATAAAATGTAAAAGTTACATGTTCCTGCATGCGAATATGGATTTCTTTTGGTCACAAGCATCAAAAAATTTAAAACAGATTATGGACAAAAATGTATATGTTGTAATCACATAATTTATCTATAGGCTGATAGAAACTCATTCATGTAAATAAATGCAAGTGTTTTATAAAAAAGGAGCAAACCTTTTGCTAAAATCCCTTAACTCATGCAACACAAAAAGATTTGCATCCAACAATGACAATGTTGCTTATATAATACATGTGGCATTTTTCTTTTGAGAGGGGAGAAAACATTGTGGGAAATGGTAAAAATGCTGGTTTACCAAATGACAACATTTTAGACTGGCCCAAATTCATAGCTCTTGCAGACAACAAATTAAATGTAGATCAAAAATTGAAATCTGTTTCCAGGAGGGTAGAAAACATTGTGGCAAAAGAATAAAATGCTGGTTCCCGGCATTTTCTCCTTTTCCCACGCTTTCAAAAGGCTTCTATCTCAGCGTCGTAAAAACCAGGGATTGTTTGGTAAAGGGTTAATTATATATATATTGATACTGCACCTATGTATTTGTATGGAATGTAAGGGTCCAATGTTTTTTTCCATACTGAACACCAATATTGGACTAAGGTCTTTTGCACACTAGCCTTTAGGAATTGAACTACCATTGAATGCACCATTTGTCAAAATATCAAAACATAAATAGCCTCTATTATAGCACTTTTTGACAAAAGACGGCAGTTTTCGAAAGTGTAGTCAATGCCCCATTCTTACTGTTGATCTGGGAACCTCAATCAAACTCAGTCACAAGAAATGAAATGACCTCCCTCAAACTGCAGTTGGGTTGCGCTTGGTCTGCAGTGATCTACCTTAGTTGGTAGCTCTCACAGTTTCAATATAATTTTTTTTTTTCACAAGTCAATATAAACTAAAGCTGTCACTGAAAGTAACTTAATACCCCTGCCAGCGCTTTCACAGAAACAGGCAATTACCAGTATTTTGTACACAGACAGACACACAGACAGACACATGGATAGACAGGCCGATTCCATTAAACCCTCCGAAAACATTCATTTTGCGGGGGTATAAATATCTCAGTAGTGATCCAGTAAAGGGTCAGTCAGTCAACAGTCTGAAATGTATCGGTTAATGCTCCAGCAAGCTCTGTACAAATTGAAGTCTATACACAAGACAACCAGTTGCATGTATTTGACCCATGCTCTGTGAAAAAGGGGGCTTCAGTGATCCAGGTCAGCCTGCATAGTCCATTTAAGCTGACCCAGACCAAAACTTTTGGCTACTGGTTAATTTTCTTTACATCTGAGGATCATTTGACCTCAATATTAAGTTGGTTGATTAAAAAAAAAAAGAATGACAATTAAGGATGAATATTTTTATGGCTTGCATCAAGGGAAAAGGGTCATTTGGACATTTGCATAAAGCGTTGTCTCGGATTAGCCTGCACAGTCTGTGTGATTTAACCCGTAACTGCACCTTACAAATACATTAGATTTTGTTCTTCAGTAGACTTGCGCCAAACATAAAATCAGGCTTCTCGCTCAGGGTCATAAAAACCAGGGATTGTTTGGGAAAGGATTAATAACCAACACTAATTCTCAGGGCTGTTAGAACTACAACTTATTTGGCGCAAAGCTACACTCTGTATCCACATGTTTGTCGAATGATTTGAAGCGTTTCCTTATTCTGTGTGTTAATATTTGATTCCCCAACTTGACCTGCCTCGTACACGAAAAAAAATCTGGTACACACATGTTTCTCGTCTGGGCACACCCAAATGGAGCCCGATTTCTTTAAATTGGGTGCGGTTATAACCTCACATAAAGCTATACACTTAATGTCATGGGTGTCAAGATAGCGGGTGTTTGTGACACTGGGTTTTGCTTTCTTTGATAAGTTTTGGTATCCGTAACCCATTCTGGAATAACCCATGGATGTCGAGATGTCAGGACTTAGGTAGATTCCCTTTCCGTAAGCTGCTCCATTCACCTGAAGCTTGGTGCCTGAGGCGTTGACTAGACCCTTTCTGAAAATGCAATAACTCTTTAGCACACAATCCCAACTTTTAATGACTCTGAGAAAGAAGCCTTCTGAAAACATTGAGGGAAAAGGAGAAAATGCTGGTAACCAGCATTTTCTCCTTTTCCCACAATGTTTTCTTCCCTTCCACAAAACGAATTCCAAATTTTCATTCACTTTTATGATGTTGTCTGCAAGTTCTTTCTAATTTGGACCAATCTAAAATTTTGTTGTTTGGTAAAGGGGTAATTGATTGATTAATGGTTTGCAAGACCATGCAAGTTTAACTCTTTACCAAACGACAATATTTTAGGCTGGTCCAAATTGAAAGCATTTGCAGACGACAAAATTAAAGTGACTGAAAATTTGAAATTTGTTTTGTGAAGGGTAGAAAACATTGTGGGAAAAGGAGAAAATGCTGTTTACCAGCATTTTCTCCTTTTCCCACAATGTTTTCTAAAGGCTTCTTTCTCAGGGGCGTCAAAAGTAGGGATTGTGTGGTAATGGGTTAAGCTGTTTATGCAACTTTCAACATCATTTTAGTGAAATTAAAATACCAGCTCAGCTATTTATACGTTTCTTTAGTTTCAACAGTACCAGGCTGAGGATTCTGAAGTACCTTGCCCAAAGACACTCAAACATAGCCTCTGGTGCACCAGGTAAGGATCCAACTCAAGATCTTTGGGTTACAAATTCCCGCATTTTAACAAGTGAGGCACAAAAGACTTTATAACTTCTTTATTTAAAATCTCTGTGAAAAGGAGCCTTCATGCATCCGCAAAAAGGCATGGGCTCTTATCAGTCTGTGCAATCCGCGTAGCTGACCTGGCTCAAAATTATTTGCCATTTCTTATGTTTCTGTAAGGCAAAGGGCTTTTCCGATATTGCTTTCAAAAGTCGTTTTAAGGGACATTAAAACTTTGGACTGTTTGGTAAAGGGTTAAGAAGCCAGTCAAAAGATCATTGTATTCTTCTAAAATGAATTTGGACACAATATAAGATAGTAGGTGAAAGCATTGTGGTAAGAGAAGAAAAAACTCATTTAGAGCAAAGTTAGTTTTGGGGAGAAATATCTCTTCATCGGTCAGTGTAGATCCAAGATCAGACTGCACATTTTGTGTAGTCTGATGTTGATCTACACTGACCACAAAAGTGCCTGAAGTCAAGTTTTGTAGGCTAGGGGTTAAATTGATTACCTGTGTACATAAATACATTCCCATGTGCATGTACATTTCTGAAAGATGACTTTGTAGGATTAACCCATTACCACACAGTCCCTACTTTTGACGCCCCTGAGAAAGAAGCCTTTTGAAAACACAGTAGGAAAAGGCGAAAATGCTAGTAACCGGCATTTTCTCCTTTTCCCAGTGTTTTCTACCCTTCCCAGAACAAATTTTGATTTTTTCAGGCACCTTTATTTTGTCGTCTGCAAATGCTTTCAATTTGAACCAGTCTAAAATTTTGTCGTGTGGTAAAGAGTTAAGGTCCCTCCATGCTCTAGGCATATTTGTTATGGATCATTAGAGAGAAAGAATCGGATACAAGGAAATCCGGGTACAAGCCCCTAGCTTTTCTTTGATTAGAACTCTTTGGTTCTTTAACATGCCCAGTGTAAAACACCAATACACATGAGGCTACCTCTGGGTTCCAAACCAGTTCATCTGTAGTTAGGAGGGAAACACAAGGTGTCTCAGAAAGGTCCTGGTTTGGCCGGGTGTCGAACCTCGGGCCTCATGATTGATAGTCTAGTGTGTACATTTCTGAATAATAGAGAGTTCTACTTATATGCCTACATATATATTCAACATAAAGGTCAGGACCAGGTTAAATAAAGTAAGCAATACCTTATAATGGAATGCCAGTTTTCAATGCTAGAGCCATGGAAGGCAAATGTGCTCCCATGTCTCTTTTTAGCTTCTATAAATGCCATCTCTTTAGCCGGCGGGCTTGATAACATCAGGAACTGGTGTGGTGTGTGCATGAATCCTAGCTGTTTTTCAGGAGGCAACTTGACAATATGTGACCTGTAATATTAAAGGGAAAAAAAGACCTCTATTAACCCTTTACTCCATAGATACTCATTCTATGCATTGCTTGTAGGAGCCTTTGGAAAACATTGTGGCAAAAGGTGAAATTGCTCGTCATGAGCAATTTCACCTTTTGTCACAATGTTTTCTATGCTATCAAAAGGTGTAATATACACATAAGAAATGGCTTCATCCTTGCTGCTATTTAGTGTCCATTAAAGATACCATAGAAATGCCTTATGGGGTAAGGGGTTAACATAAATTATGTGGTTGAATTACCGTCCAAGATTAGTTTCAGCTGCATGTTGAACTATGTGAATGATTTTCAACTCTTTATGTAGCTAATAGATTTAACCCTTCACTCCATAGATACTCATTTCTACGCACTGCTTGTAGGAGCCTTAGGAAAACATTGTGGCAAAAGGTGAAATTGCTTGTGATGAGCAATTTCACCTTTTGTCACAATGTCTTCTAAGCTATCAAAAGGTGTCATATACACATAAGAAATGGCTTTATCCTTGCTGTTATTTAGGGTCAATTAGTGATACCATAGAAATGCCTTATGGGGTAAAAGGTTAAAGTGTCTTTAGAGAGTACTGAATTTAAAATGATTTTGTTGTTTTAAGTGGTAATACATGGCTGGTGAAATAGATGTAAAATAGATGTAAGATGCACTTTCTGTGCAGTCTGATCTTGATCCATGTCATCCGCAAAATCTCTCACATTTTGACTATGGCACTGTAAGGGTCAAACCCGGCATTCACCGTTAACAGAATTTCTGTACCTTCCCATTATACTGGATGATATAAATAAATGAATGAATGAATGAATAAATGAATAGCGTTTTAAGGCCGGTCGACAACTTGGGTCATATTGGGCGCACTTACTTAGTAAACAATAATGCGGGGTGAAAATAACATACATGTGCAACAACATAAGACAAACATGATAAATGAGGAATGGACAAAACACAAAATGATGCCCCTTTTGTCGCCTTTTACGACATGCATGCTGTCACTTTTGTTCCACCAGATGAAATGGCAGATGTGACAATCGCGGGACTGCAGTGGTTTATTCTTATACCCCCGATTAAACTACACGGGGTCCCACAGACCAACTGATTCCCATTCCAAACCCTATTTACATAGAGAAAAAAAAAGATATAGGATTTGGAATAAGAACTACCCAGCCTGCTGCAATCCTACAAATTACAGGGAAAGCAGCCGTTCGTCTCTAATTTTAGTCGCCTTGTACGACATGCCATAGAGAAAGGTCAAGGTCCTATTCTATACAGTAAAAATAAACTCCAGGACCCCACGGGGAGATGATATAAATACATGCATTCACTCTTCAATTATTCTTTGCATAAAGTGCAATTTTAGGTCAATTTGTTCTAGTAATACCTGTTACTTGATATGATCCATTGCATTAGTGGGTACAAGGCCAGATGAATTTCATTGAGTTTCGTCCGTAGTGATGACATCAACTTGACCATCTCCGACATGTCTGGTATCTTACTGAGTATAGACTCGACCATCTCATACTGTAAAATGGTTATCATAAATTATTTAACTCTTTACCAAACGACAAAATTTTAGGCTTGTCCAAATCGAAAGCATTCTCACAACCCTGGAACTTAGAGCACTGAAAAAAGTCTAATAAGTCTTCACCACATAATCCTGACTTTTATCAACCTTGAGGAAGAAGCCTTTTGAAAATATTGTGGGAAATGGAAAAAAATGCTGGTAACCAGCATTTTCTCCTTTTCCCACAATGTTTTCTTCCCTACCAAAGACAAAATCATCAAGTGAGCTACATAAAATCTTTACCACAGTACAAAATTTCAACATTGTCCAAATTGAACAAACTGAAAGGATTTGTAGAGGAAAAAATAAATCTGGCTAAAGAATCAAAGTTTGTTTCGTAAGAGGGTAGAAAACATTATGGGAAAAGGAGAAAATGCTGGTTTATACCAGCATTTTCTCCTTTTCCCACAATGTTTTCAAAAGACTTCTTTCTCAGGGTCGTTGAAAGTTGGGATTGTGTAGTAAAGAGTTAAACCTCGGAAAACCAGGGTCTTTTCTGCAAGGGTATAAATTCAGGTGTGGTTTATATTTCAGTTATGCATTTGTTGCAAACTTTCATATGGTCTTCCGCAAGACCATATGAAATGAGAATTTTTTTCTTTCCAATTCAAACAAACTTTAAGTCCTATGTCAAAATTTCTATCATTCTTGGAAGGTCTAAAGATGTACCATACTTTAACTCTTTACCACACAATCCCGACTTTTAACGACCCTGAGAAAAAAAAAAAAAAAAAAAAAAACATTATGGGAAAAGGAGAAAATGCTGGTACCCAGCATTTTCTCCTTTTCCCACAATGTTTTCCATCCTTCCCAGACAAATTTCAATTCTTCAGTCAACTCCGTTTTGTCGTCTGCAAACACTTTCAATTTGGACCAGTGTAAAATTTTGTTGTTTGGTAAAGAGTTAAAGATGGCCCTTTAGAATTTGGGACGAAAATTTTACAAAATACAAAAATATCATCCTTATACTCCCAAAGCCTTATAATCACCATTCATAAAACCCCAGTAGTCCAAAACCACCCAGAAATACGAGAAATTAGAGATTTACTACGGCCAAGGTCGACATCGACGGGAAACACGTTCTATTTTTATGGGAACAACTCGCTCATTTACATACTGGAAATACACAGATAAAGCTTCAAACATAGCGTACGAGATATTATGAAAAATAATTACATGTTTGTTATGTAATGGAATTTATGCATCATTAGTCATGTGCCAGTCATTTAACATTCCCACAATGCATTTTTTTATTTTTGGCGCGAAATCTAAAAATAGCTTTAGAGGCTACGTAGCCTTTTAAAGGAATACCACCAAAAAAAAATTTGGGGGGTAATTTTATGTTTCTTAATTATTATGATTTGTATTGTTTTTTCATATAAATTTCAGTGATATATATATTTTTTGATTTGGTGTGATGTGAAAGTTCTAAGTACCCACCTTTAATGGTTCATATCTGATCTTCATCTTCAGCTTTTGAAAAAGCATGTCTATTGAAATTGGTTACAGAAATTCTGACTGAATAGTTGATCTGAGAGGATGACAAATAAAACAAGATCTTACATTTGGATTCTTTGGACTGAAAAGTAAATTACAAGCATCATTTGGATCGACAATGGTTGGAAATGGGTCAAATATTGTAGTTCTCCTTCCCGACTTCGCTGCTGTCTGCGTCATCTTTATAAGTAGGTCAACGACTTCTGCACCAGTAGCGATATCCTCCGCTGCATCAGCCATGACGCCTAACGTCTGGAACGCAAACACGCACAACTCTCTACTGCAAACAGCCGGTTTCAACATGGCGCCATTTTGAAAGACATGAGGCTCATCACAGATTACACAATACTCATTTATTGTTGGAATCCGTTGTCGTACATATTTGAACACTTGAACCAAAAACCCATTTTCTATACTGGGTCTTACTTTTGCTTGTTTACCATCATAAGTTGACTGTGGAACCAAATTTAAATCTTCAGTGGGGCAGGAACGATGTATATTTGAGTCTGTAGCAGATGGTGTCATGCTTGTTGTTCTACTCAATTTGGGTAACAACCGTTTCAGTCTGTTCAGAATGGGTGGGTGGGACAATTGTCTGCAAACTTTTGGAGGTTCTACCTTTGATGTTGTTGGTTCTGCAGGTATTTCTGCCTCAAGACATGTATCTGGATTGGACTGGATGAGTTGTGCTGCCTCCTGGGCATTTCCGTGAGTAATTATCAGCGCATTACGAGCCAATGTTGAGTCAAAGCCTAGTCCCACAAGCATAGCTATCGATTCATCACTGACGGCTGTGACTCCTCCTTCAGCTTTTAAACTTTGATTGCCACTAAACCCTTGAGGGTAACTCTGGGATTTTGTTGCTTTTTTCTGAATTTCTAAATATTCTTCATATTCTTTATTGGTGTTATGCCAATTAGCAGTCAAATAGTATTCCAAAATTTTTCTAATTTGTGTTCCAAAACCAAAGTTTTCTTTCTTAGAATTTTGAAACACTTCAATCTTTGGAGGGGTAGAGGAATTCAGATAAGTTGACAAGGACAAATGCAACCTCACAACAAGGGCTTCAAGTCTGTTAACTTTCCATGCTTCTGCAGTTTCCTCACTGAGAAATCCTAACGGAATATGTAACTCCACATCAATTTCATCAATACTTTCAAATGGTCTGTACTGCAAAGAATTTTCACCATACAGAAATATCAATGTTTCCATATCCTTGTACAACAAGGGGTTGACAGTGTTCAAAGATAAACTGTCTTCATACTCCATCAAGAAATCATTCTGTACATATTCACTATCCATGTCGTCTTCAGTATCGATGGTCTCCTCTTTATCGTTCTCATCGATGTTGGACAGAGCATCAACATAATCTGAGGCCGTTGACTCACAACTGATTCCCCTAAAGACGATAAAAAAAAAAATGCCAACTTTGTTGATATATGTGACCAATCATGCAAAAAGGGACAATGGGAACTGTGAAAAGTGTGGGACCTTGGCCCATATTCACCAACCATTCTTCAGAATATTCTCAGTCTTATTCATCAAGATTTTCTAAATTTGTAAGTAACACAACTTCTGATTGGCTAAACCGTATGGTTTAGCCAATCAGAAGTTGTGTTACTTACAACTGTAGAAAATTCTGGTGAATAAGACATAGAACGTTCTAAAGAATGGTTGGTGAATACGGGCCCTGGTCAGAATGCGAGGATTGCGCAAGCTGACCTGGGGCGACACTTTTGGCTCTTATATTTTCCGTATGAAAAGTGGCCATTCTACCTTATTGTACAGTTACAATCAAATTCTGTGAACGATTTTTAAGAAGATCATCCAAAGAACATCCCAGCCAAGTTTGGTGTCCAAATCGACCAAGTGGTTTAAGACGAGAAGATGTTTAAAGACTTGTTGACATCACTAGGACTGGACACAAAGAGCCTCCCCCCTCTTTCAATCTTGGCCATGTTTTTCAACGGGTCAAAATTTCATGAATAATTTTTTTTAAATGGCTCACCAAAGGAACATTTCTGCGATTTTTTTTTTTTCAAAATCTAACCAGCTGTTTCAGTCTTTTCAGAGAAGATTTTTCCTAGAAAATTCCATTTGGTTGCTATGGTAACCAGAGATTTTGATGGAATTAAACTCTGTGAACAAAATTGATGGATGGACGGACAGACAGACATGATGAAACAAGTATACCCATCTCTACTATATAGAGGGGGGCATTACAATATTGTGGGAAAAGGAGAATATCATGGTTACCAGCATTTTCTCCTTTTCAACAATGTTTTTGAAAACTTACCTTTTCAAACTCAGGAGTGTGTGACAAAGGGTTAGTCATAACAGAGATATAACAATGTATTAAAGTTTTCACATTGTGACGACAATGACAGGGTTATTGGACAGTGACAACACCTCTGGCATTTTTCAAAACAGCAGAGCAAAAAAATCTGGTAACTAACCTTTCAACCAAAGGTGGAACTTCAAGATTCTCCATCTTTTTATCTGTTGTCTTTAAACTGTCTTCTTCTGCCAAGATATTTTCCGTGGAATATTCGTTGTAGTTATTGCCAGTTTTCTGCAAAAGAATACATGAAGTTTGTCGCATAGAGCCATTTGAAAAGATGCTGGTAAATTCATAATTCTGATTCATTCCAGATACTTTTAATTAAGGTTGTTTCGGAGGTTTGCAAAGATAAAAAATGCATGGGAGCAAGCGTTCAGACTGACTTCAGGTAACCCATACCTTCAGTCTGAAGGTGTCTGCTCCGATGCTATTTTTGTGACTGGTCTTCGCTAACACCTTCAGTCCAGCCATTCATTCAAGGCTTCTGGAAAAAATACGATGTTACCAGCATCTTTTCGAACGGCTCAATGCGACAAAATTTCCAATGACAGCTAATAAAATGGGTATGGATCGTTAGATAAATGATTAATCTTTAAGAGCACACAAAATATGCTGCAAAATACCAATTAAATCAATAGGAATTTACCTTTTTCCCAACGTAAATAAATCCAGCGTAATTTGTAAACAACTAACACGGCGACTTCCGTTAGTCAGGCATGCGCACTCAACGGAATTTGAAATTTGTACAGTCTGGTTCCCTAATCCTATACAGCCAAGTTCGATCAAGGTGCGTTTGTTTACAGCAAAATTCGCAACTAAACCATCCTGTAGCGTGTCAGAGATACTGCGATTTCTGCCGAGACATGCGCATTGAAAAGATCACCATGTTTTGATTTCTGGTGAAGTAGGTCAACGATTATTTACGTTGTAAAGTACAGATTTGCACAAAGGTAAGAGTTGGATATGAACCAACACCAGTTTTTTTGTAAAGATTAATCATTTATCTAACAATCCATGCCCATTTTATTAGTTGTCATTTGAAATTCTGTCGCATAGAGCCGTTCGAAAAGATGTGGGTAAAATCGTATTTTTTCCATACGGGTTCAATGAATGGCTGATATGAAGGGGAATGCGAAGACCAGTCACAAAAATAGCATCGGAGCAGACACCTTCAGACTGAAGGTAGGTAACCCATAACTGCCAAAACCAGGTGCCCGCTAAGTTGGTTGAGCTGCCACTCTAGTGTCCTGGAGTTTAGCTCTTTTTCCATATCGGGTACACTTTTCTTCCTTGATTTACTTCGATGAAATAAGGTTCAGTAAATCGATCGATGTCTGGCCGAGATATTAGTTTCGGTTTCGTCTTGACATATTCTTTTAATCTTTCGATATAACACGCTTTCCAGTTTGGAGTACACAGTAATTATGATGGATTTAAACCTACCACTGTAAGGATAAACGACAGGTTTCGATGCAGACTTTGAATATTCGACTTTAGTTAAGAATTCGTACCTTTTTCTCTTCCCCAATATTCGTGTTTTCGTCGGTTGCAAGTTGTTTAGCAATGTGCACTACGCTTTTTTCCAACCGTTGACTGATCGAGGAAGCGAACCGTAACATGTGTGAGCCGGTGCTAGGTAAATTTATACCAGTACAATTATATCATGAAAGGGATACAAAACTATTCAGAGAGAAGAGAATATTGCTGAAAAAAAAGGGGGGGGGGAATGCTGGGGATACTCATTTCTCCGTTTTCTCACACCATACAAAATCTATTGATCTTACTTTCGATGAATGGCATTACTAGAAATTATTTGGGTTTCTGTCTGTAGGCACAGGAATTTGACATTATATAATCGAAATAAATGATAAAACATGAAAAAAAAATCTCCCCTATATAATATAAACACAAGGTGTTTATATTATATGGGGAGATTTCTTTTTTCATGTTTTATCATTTATTTTGGTTATAGAATGTCAAATTCCTGTGCTGTAGGCAGTGTAGATATGTACACCAGGATCAAACTGGTCAAATCGCAGTTTGATCTCGAATTTTCACTGTCTGACGTGGTTTTTAGCGACATCGCTATCAAAATATCATTTAACTCTTTATCACACTATCCCGACTTTTAACGATCCTGAGAAAGAAAGCCTTGGAAATAATTGTGGAAAAAGGAGAAAATGCTGGTATCCAGCATTTCCTCTTTTTTTTCTACAATGTTTTCCACCTTTTCCAAATCAAGTTTAATTCTTTGTTCACATTTAATTTGTCGTCTGCAAATGCTTTCATTTTGGACAAGACCAAAATTTTGTCATATGGTAAAGCGTTAAACATCTAGCAATCAAATGATTTTACGTCCCTGAGCAAGAACGCTTTCGAAAACATCGCATCGAAAACACACAATTTTCACCTTTCGCCACAATTTTATCTATGCTGAGATAGCATCGACTTAAAGGCGTGCCCAACTTCCTGATGGTAACTTTGCGATGTAGATCTAGAGCCATTATCTTCCGCTAGATGGCATTCTATAAATACTCATCTATCTAATTTGAGCATAGATCTACTGGGTAAAGAACCGAACCACTTTCCTACGCGACAACCTTTACTTTAAATTTTAAACTGAAATAAACGTTTATTCAATAAAACGCTACCTCGTGCTTTTCAGTCAGCTATGATCAGCAGTTTAGAGAGATCTGGGGCTAAAACAGGCCTGATTTTTCCTTAAACGTATTGATAAAACCATTATCTCCATTGCTACTTTATAGCGCGTATTACTACAGTCTGCCCGATTTCGGGGATAGTGATGTGTCATATAAGACAGGTCGAATTTTCGAACAGTAAAACATGCGCAGACAACGGAACTAGAGCGCTATATAGGCCCTATGTTTTTTTTTTTTATGGTGACATGTATCTGCCGTAAGATACTTAGATAGCTACTGCGATAATTTAAGAGAAAATCCGTGATAAAAAAATCTTTCCTGGAAACATTACATATACATATATCTAGATCTTATGGTGGCATACTTGGTGGCATACTTCTGCCGCGAGATACGAGGTATCTATTGCGATAATTTAAGAGAACTCGTGATAAAACACAATTTCTCGGAAATATTAGACTATATCTAGATAATGAAATTTTTTCACGAAAAAAAATATCTGGCTAATTCTGTTATCATGATTTCTTTTGCTTTAGTTCCCACAACTAACATTCACGGTAATTTATTATAAGATACGGTTTCACATTATCTTCGTCGATATCTTTATGTATTTCCTTTTCCCTGAATGGTTTTAAATTAGAAGGAGGCGTTTCGAGTCGTCTTTGTGATTTTACAGACTTCTATGGTGGCATATTTCCGCCACGAGATAAGATAGATATCAGGATAAGTATTTAAAACTATCGCGATCAATTTAAGTTTCCTGGATATTTTATCTAGGGAGTAAAAACTATCGCGATCAACTTAAGTTTCCTGGATATTTTATCTAGAGAGTATAACGTTTCCCAAAAAACAAAATCACGATAAACTTAATAATATTTTGTCACAAAAGTTCTCAACTGAGTGCAAAGTTGACATTCGAGATAAAATTATCGTGATAGTTCCACCCGTTTCTCTATACCTATAAATAGCAAATTCACTATCTGGATGAACTCGGTACATTTTGACTTTATATGGCACAGTTGTATTTTGAGATACATGATTGCATTAAGTTGAATTTCGAAAAATTTATTTTTGTTGCTTAACTGGTAAATTTTGACACGACTCGAAATGTATAGAAGTCTGTTAAACACAAAGACAACTGGAAATGCCTTCTACTAACAACTTTAAAAGCAGTTAGGGAAAAAAGAATATTCACAAGGTTGTGGACGGAGATATTCTAAAACTGTATCTGATCATAGATATTTTTTTTTGTTTTATGTCGCCACGAAACTCTGTTGGGAAATGCGGCATATCTACCTGGCACCTTCACCAACACCTGTTTCTGTCTATGTATCGAAGAAAATCATACTGAGGTAGTAGACCCCTAATACCTCTAGTGCTCCATTGCATAAAATTTTCTTGATAGTTGATAAATACAGATTTTATACAGGTAAAATACTTTTGCACATTTTTAATCGAGCAGAAATTTCTCTATGACTATCTTGAAATTATTTGTTGATACTTTTGTTGGTTTTCAGAAAAGGGAGGTAATTACTATATCTCTTTGTAATGAAAATGTAGTGGTTTTAGATTTATAAATTATAATTCTAGAAAAGACAAAAAGGGAAAACTGGCTTGGTTAAAGCAGTACAATAAAACTCTTTTTTAATCATAGCAAATTTTGTAGGATAATATCATTGTGGAAATAGCTGCTTTCTGTTAAGGGTCTACTACGTTAATGGTAACCTAATCTAATACTACTTAAAGGATTTGAAAAAGGAAAGAAAAATGATTACGATGTATCAAAGGTATGTATTAAATGTTACTAAAACCTCCTTCTCGTTATCCTACGGGCTGAATCTTTTAAAAAATAAATTGAAAGAGACCAATCTTTATCATGAGATACATGGCGACAAAAGAATACGCTAATTTTAAACATTATGTTCTGCTAAACATCTATGAAGCATAACATTTACATGATTTTTAAAAAGATATTCTATTACTATAGATATTTCTCTAAATAAACTATAAAACATAGTTAGCCGAATCTTCCTAGTCTCAGGACTGAATCTTCTCAACTTCAGGGCCGAATCTTCTCGAAAATCGCTGGTTGGCCTAGGGCCGAATCGTCTTGCTTCCGAATCTTCTGACATCCGATAAGATGTATGTCTCTGGTTACATGGATAAATTAGTCAATTTTGAATGAATTTAGGGCCACAGAAAATTGATGTTGTTCGTTCTTTTATTTCTTTTTAATGTAGATCTACCAATCATTGATAATTGTTTAATAATTTAAATGACATCCTACCAACATGCTAAATTTGATCATTATCAACATGGTAATACTCCCCACTTCCTTGTCGTCATTTCCTGTCATTCTGTTGTTTTGTGTACTATTCGATCCTTTCAGGTTATGTTTGTCATACTTAAAAGGGAACCAGTCCGATTAGGATACGAAAGAGTGGAACTCGCATAATTATTTTATTTCAGCTAAGTTTGGAAAAGCACCAACCTATCGTAAGTATTCTGTAACACTCTTCTTGTTTCAACACAGTTTATTATTTTATTCCAACATGTATCACATTCAGAAAACTTAAATTCTGTGTCTTTAATCGATCTGTTGTTTTCGTACTCAAAACCCATCGACCCTATTTATCTTTGGCAGTGGCTAGAGATACGGTACCGTACCTCTAGCCTATATCAAAGAAATTGCTAGAGATACGGTACCGTACCTCTAGCCCCGGAGTCTAAAGATACGGTACCGTATCTTTAGTCATTCTTATGATATAGGCTAGAGGTACGGTATTTTGTAGTCCAAATATTTAGACGTACACATGCTTGTTTGCCGTTCAACATTTATTTTTCGGACATTTTACATTTTACTTTTCTTTTGCATGTTACGTCTAAACGGGCCCTACTTAGTTCTATGTAGCAAATTCGATTTCCTAAAATCCGGGATAATGGTGAAAAAGCACTCAAGTAAACATGATAGATAACTTAACTGGATACAAAATTACTTTTCTGCCTCTGAAAAAGGGCCACATTCATGATATATTCATCTTGACTTCAATCGTGTAACTTTTTCAACACAAAAGCCGCCATGTTTACAAGCATATTTCGGGTTAAATAAAAAAACGAATTTCCGAACGATTTTTGAACGAAATCCGATTAGCGCCCCCCCCGCCCCCCGCACGCACGGATTGTAACCTTAGATTTGGCAACCATTTTCTGAAGTTCTGTTTACCAAAATTATTTCTAAAACCCTAACATAAATTAATGTGAAATGCCTTTATAGTCATAGTCCCTACTTGAATCATGTATATATTCAACGATAATGTGTTCAACATATTCAGCCTTCGGTCTTGTGCCAGAAGCTGAATTTAAACATGGGAAACCCCGGCCTCATTGCGTGGCTTTATATATCCATTGGACAGTTCATGAAAAACATACCGTATACCAGAACTCAAGGAAAATGCTTCCTATCACCAGAAGTAACTGTTTGAATAACATAAATGAACTGTTCTAAGTCGATTAGCTCAGTTTTTGAAGCACGATGAACGGGACGGACTTGTGTAAAATTTGACGTCTGTTGGTCTTCTCTTGACAGCAGCACTAGAATACCAGAAAATTTAAAAAAATACACTTTTTGCAGTATTTCTGCTCCAGCAAATTTGTAAGAAAATCAAGTTGTGGAATTGAAATTCATGTAATAAATTTTGGCTACACGCGAACCCTCACGCCAAAAAAAAAAAACATAATAAAGTGTCATTTTTTCCGTTGTCTCGTGTAAAATGACACTTATGCAGTAACTTGACACCCTTATTGACATTATTCTTCTCAAATCATGCGGAAATACGTATGCATAAATTTACAGACATGAAAAATCGATTGGTGCAAAAAACGCAGAAACCCATGACACAACAGAATGTTCCGTTAGACTCAGCCCGATCAGAGACTTCAGACCGTCTTTTCAGCTTTTTAATTACTTTAAACAGAAATTTTTCATAATTATCTTGATCTAACAGACTTGTTTTGCTGCAAATCATAAATATGCAGTTTAGAATCATTATTGTCAAACCCTCTAATTATGAACTTAACCACAGATTATAGCTCAGGGGTTAAGTGTGTCCTGAGCAGAAATACCAGTTTCAGTTCCTTCTATCATTTTATTAGCAGTTGTGGAGAAGGACTAGGAATTTTCTTCAAAACTACTTTATTATAAATAACCTGGAAAATATTCAGTGTCGTATTCAATGGGTTTCATTGCTATGGAACAGCTGTGGCGTGCAAAAACCCCCATGGCGTATCCATCACGTATACGTTCTCCATGTCGTATTTTAGTAGGACTGGATGGAAATATTCACTCTCAGTAATAAGAGCGATTGGTTTGGAAAAACGTCATAAAATACCACTAAAACCGATCTTTCTTTTAAAAATATGCATACGGTCCTGTTTTGGTTGCAGTTCCTAAATTAATAGCAGTGAAACTATTGTTTGCATTTAAATAAGGGGTTCGTAAAAAGAAAGGTGACGTCTTTCACTTCATTGTGCCTGAGAAAACTGGGATGCATTTAGGGTTCAAAAACATACACCCCGCGAAAACACATCGATCGACGATAGATCTTATTTCTCTTTAATGAAATGAAGCTTTTCAATACTTGCCAACGTTAAAGTTTACCTAAATAGTTGGAGCCTTACTGTCGCACGTTCATTTATGTCCATGCCTTTATCTACGTAAAATAAGGCCATGCATATAAACGTCATAAAATCCTATATGTAACACTCAACCAATCATTCAAGAAACTCTTGAATTATCACTCTATTCAACACACATCCAAAAAGTATCAGGAACTCGGGTTGGACGGGAATCCGGCGAAATCGATTCAGAAAACGTGGGAACGAACTAGATTTGGGACGAGTTACTAGGACATTCTCTCGACGTTTCTTTGATTTATGAATAGTCTTAAAACTCGATAACCGTCTGTAATGGACCATTAAACGATTCAGTCCTTCTTTCTAGGCAAAATTTTATTTGTGAATGAGGGTTGCCCCTTTCTGTAACACTTTAATGGAGGTAAAGGAATTTCGTTTAAAAAATTTCGTTTAGTTGCCGTTAACCCGCGATAACTACACATTTACATACATGTTTTACTTCAAAAACAGGGTAGTGTGAAATAAAAGCGGATTTAACTCATAAAACGTAAGTGTTTTACAACCAAGTTTTTAATATCGGTTCAATATTGATTTATCTTGTTACCGATACTAGTTTCATTGGCCATTTTGCATTTTAAGTATCCAAATTTGATGCTCAAACAGCGACAAGATTTGATGTCGGAGTTTGCTAAAGGAACCTATGAAGGGCCCGATAAGACCCTACGTACACGATGAATGTCAAAATGTGAAATAACGTACGTAGGGTCTTATAAATAGGACTAGGTATTTTGTAGATACTTGTAAGAAATTATAAATTTATTTCAGTTTTGATTATTATCGTTATTAGTATGTATTTGTAGTAATTGATCGGCATCAAAGGACAGAATTAAACTCGTTGCTGTGTGCGAGTTTGCATCGATGCGGGAAAATAATAATTGCGCTGATTAGTTAGGTGAATTTAATTGCTTAAGATATAAGCGGATCTTACATTATTTTAACTTTTGTTGTTCTTTAATTGATTATGGAAAGCGACATAATTAATCACTCACGGAAATTGATAATTAATCTATTACTCAATCACGGAATTTTTTCTGAAAGCACTTTCAAGCCAATTTTGTATCATACGGTCAAAATGGCTCATAGTATTCACGTCGGGAAGAAATTTGAAGATTTTTAAACATTTAAAAGCGCAACAGAGTGTTATCAAAGTGCAGAAAGTGTGCAGTTTTACAAGAGGGATTCTAGGACTATACAAAAAGCCCAGCCGCGCGTACAAACAAAAATAAAAGAAAGGATAAAGTATTACTGGATATCGCTGTACTGTATTCATGGTGGCAAGAATTTCAAAGCCAGAGGGACAGGAGTGAGAGAACAAAGGTTATCTATCTGTCTGTCTGTCTACCATCCATTTATACTTATTAAGTTATTTTACCTTGGGTTGGGAGCGGTGGATAGAGTTGAGCGTTTAGGTTCGGGTCTGGTAAGCACGATTCGAACTGAAATTTGATGTGGGCTTTGCTTATGTATAGTAGAAGCAAAATTTTACGGCATAAATTATACATAACTATTTAGGGCAAACATTACGGCCACAAAATAATGTGAACAATGGGTTCTTTTAACCAGTTCTCCGCACAATATTCTTTCTAAGCCACTGGCTGCTTTCCCACATAACTATGGTCGAAACATTGGACAGCAGTGAGAGAGAAATGAATCCTGTTGCAATGACTGTCATCAATCCTCGGAGAGTTAATTGGCCGAGCCGTGGATCGAACGGCGATCTCCTGTTCTCAGTTCCGGAACGCTATACTGACTGAGCTATGGGGCTATGCCTGCACATTGTTGTAAATAAATTTAGGAATTTGATTGAATGAATGGTGTTTAACGCCGCTTTCAACAGTATTTCAGTACTTCTGCATCGGCCAGTGCACCTATTCATGCTTTCCTCGAGTTTTTATAACCAGTACTCGGCACAATATTCTTTCTAAGCCACTGACTGCTTTCTTACATGCAGTACAAGTCATTTGAAAACACTGTAGGAAAAAGAGAAAATGCTAATTTCTCATTTTCCAACAGTGTTTTCTACCCTTTTGGATGACCATTTTCCACCATTTTTCATCAAAATTTAAATTGTTTACAAATTCTTCGAGTGTAAAATTTGTCTTTCGAGAAAGGGTTAAGCAGGGATAATACATATGTTATATAGAATCCCTGGGTTAAGTAATCAAGTTCACCTAATAATCAACGCAATTATTATTTTCGCTCTTCAGTGCACATTCGCACACTGTGCACAACTTGATGAGTTTCTGTCCTTTGATGCCGATCAATTACTACAAATACATACTAATAACGATAATAATCAAAACTGAAGTAAATTTATAATTTCTTACATGTATCTACAAAATACCGTACCTCTAGCCTATATCATAAGAATGACTAAAGGTACGGTACCGTATCTTTAGTCTCCGGGGCTAGAGGTACGGTACCGTATCTCTAGCCATTTCTTTGATATAGGCTAGAGGTACGGTACCGTATCTCTAGCCACTGCCTTTATCTTTTTACAAAACAGGTTAGAACGTCATTGATGATGAATTTTGGAGACGACAAAGTAACGAAAGCTCAGATAATTTGATTTTTTTTTATCGAATCCATATAGAAATTGTTGTTAAAAAAGAAAATCCTGATTAGGATTGGATTTCCTCTGCCTGTAGCAATTAAAAAAAAAAACGCGTTTCTTTGGGGGATGTGAAACACCAATCTTTGTTAAAACTGGCAATGGGTAGACACATGATCAGTTTTCTGGCTAGCTCAGCTGGTAGAGTAGCCACACTAATGTTTGTGGGCTATAGGTACTGGCTGAGAGTTAGTGACTCCCAAAAATTCAAAAAGGTTACTAGTGTTGTGCATAGAGTAGACTCATGACCAGTTGCCCAGCTAGCTCAGCTGGTAGAGCTGTGGCACTAGTGTTCCTGCTTTCAAGGGTTCAAGTCCCATGTCTGACACACTTTTCTCCCTTGATTTACTTCAATGACTCTGAGGTCAATTGATCAACGCATATTGATCCCATACTTGTAGCCAATGAAGTAAAGAACGACTGGATTGGTAAAGGGTTTACTCGGTTAACTCTTTACCAAACAACAAAATTTTGGACTAGTCCAAATTGAGAGCAACTGCAGACGACAAAATAACTGTGAATCAAAAACTGAAAGGTGATTTGGAAAGGGTAGAAAACATTGTGGGAAAAGGAGAAAATGCTGGTTACCAGCATTTTCTCCTTCTCCCACAATGTTTTCAAAAGGCTTCATTTTCAGGGTCGTTGGGATTGTGTGGTAAAGAGTTAACTCTTTCCTACACAACAAAACTTTACACATGTCTAAATTAACTCTTTACCAAACAGTGCCTGGTTTTTACGACCCTGAGATAAAAGTCTTTTGCAAACATTGTGGAAAAAGGAGAAAATGCTGGAACCAGTATTTTCTCCTTTTCCCACAATGCTTTCTACCCTGCTGGAAACAAATTTCAATTTTTGAGTTATGTTTATTTTGTCGTCTGTAAGTGCTTTCATTTTGGACCAGTCTAGAATTTTGTCGACTGGGAAAGGGTTAAAAGTATATGCAAATGAAAAAAATGTTCCTCAGGTTCTCTTTTTTTTTTCCACATAATAATGTCAAGGTGTACAATGCTATGAAAATGGAGGAAATTCTGGTTTCTTTTTCCACAATGTTTTCAAAACCCTTTCAGTCTAAGTTGGTAAATATCTTGATCTTGTGGTAAATGATTTACCAGGGCTGCTTAGAGCTAATTATCATAGTGAATTATAGTGAATTTTCTTCTACTGCAAGCCTCCATGGATTAGTAAAATAAGAATTTAAAGATGCAGATTAAAAATAGTTTTAGCTCATTGCTAGAGGACAAATTGATTCTTTACCACACAATCCCGACATTTAACGACCCTGAGAAAGAAGCCTATTGAAAACACTGTAGGAAAAGGAGAAAATGCTTGTAACCAGCATTTTCTCTTTTTCCCACAATGTTTTTTACCCTTCCCAAATCAAATTTTATTTTCAGTTACCTTTATTTTGTTGTCTGCAAATGCTTTCAATTTGGACCAGTCTAAAATTTTCTTGTGTGGTAAATAGAACTGTTGTCTGGAATGCAGAAAGGATTATGTTGACCCTTTACCGCACAATGATAACTTTTAATACCCCTGAAAGATAAGGCTTTTCGAAAACATTGTGGAAAAAGAAGAAAATGCTGGTCACCATTATTTTCTCCTTTTCCATAATGTTTTCTTTCCTATCAGAGAAAAATCATTTCATATCAGCCACATTGAAACTGTCATCAGCAAATGCTTTCAATTTGTAGAGGTCTAAAATCTTGTCATGTGGCAGAGGATTAAAACTTCCTGCAGTACAATAAATTAGGCAAATCTAAATTTAAAGCTTTCAGAGGTGACAGATACAGATGAAGTGTTGGAAATTGGCTGCGTTGGTGTAGAATACCTTGTGGGAAAAGGAGAAAGAGCTGGTTTTCAAAAGCTTTTTTTTTTCCAAAAAACTTGCAATCATGTGTTCCAGAGTTTTAGAGAAAATTGTTGCTGACCAGCATCTTCACCTTTTCCCACAATCTTTTCAGCCTTTCCAAAAATAAATCCTAGTTCTGTCACATTTAACCCTTTGCTCCATAGATACTCATTTCTACGGATTGCTTGTAGAAGCCTTTGGAAAACATTGTGGCAAAAGGTGAAATTGCTCGTGACGAGCAATTTCATCTTTTGCCACAATGTTTTCTACACTATCAAAAGGTGTCATATACACATAAGAAACGGCTTTCATCCTTGCTGTTATTTAGGGTCAATAAGAGATACCATAGAAATGCCTTATGGGGTTAAGGGTTAATTTTTTGTCTGCCAGTGCTTTCATGTAGAAGATGTCTAGAATCTTGTTTTATATTCCAAGAATATAAATTGAAACCTTTTCGACTAAAGGGGAAATATTTCAATGAAGCAATATCTGGAAAAATAGTTTATTCAAGTAATTAGTAACATTTTGCTAAAGCTTAGTTTTCTGTATGTCCAAGGACCATTCTACCTCGTAATTAAGTCAATTTCGAGAAAAAAAAGGCTGTTGTAGATTCAAAAGTATATGATAGCTTGCTTGGGCGTGACGTAGGAGCATTAAGCACCTTTTTGCCGAAGAGTGTTTCATATGTATATATTTTTATGTTTTTATAGGAAAATGTTTTTTTCTTTCTTCATCACTATACTAACAGATTATGTAAGGTATGCTGGGGGATGACCACGACCTCCGCATACCTATTGTCGTGGTAAATAAAGCTAAAAAAAAAAAGGTAATTAGTAAAAAAAATTATTAGTAACAGAATGTAATAATCAGTATTTTTTGCCTTTTCACACAACGGAATACATCATTTGAACAACATTTAGTTTGTTGTCTTTAACCCTTTACTCCATAGATACTCATTTCTACGAGCAATTTCACCTTTTGTCCCAATGTTTTCTATGCTATAAAAGGTGTCATATACACAGAAGAAACAGTTTGATTCTTGCTGTTATTTAGGGTCAATTAGAGATACCATAGAAATACCTTATGGGGTAATGGGTTAATGAAGTAATATCTGGAAAAATAGTTTATTCAAGTAATTAATAAAAAATTATGAATAACAGAATGTATTAATCAGCATTCTGCCTTTTCACAAAACAGAATACATCATTTGAACGACATGTGGTTTGTTGTCTTTAAATGCTTTCACTTTGATTTAGATAAAAATTTAGTAATTAGTGAAGGGTTAAAAGGTGTGGGATAAGAAAACATTAACCCTTTACTGAATGACAACATTTTAGACTAGTCCAAAGTGAAACCGTTTGCAGGTGACAGATTAACTCTTTATCAGACAACAAAAAGTTTAGACTGGTCTAAATTGAAAGCAAGAGCAGATAACAAGATTGATGTTAGTCAAAAGCTGAATGTTTTGGGGAAAGGATAGAAAACATTGTGGGAAAAGGAGAAAATGCTGGGGTTCCATCATTTTCTCCTTTTCCCACATTGTTTTCAGAAGCCTTAAGTCTTTCTCAGGTTTGTGAAAACCAAGAATTGTTTGATGAAGAGTTGAAGACAACTTAAAAATCGATTTTTTTTTGCGGGAAAGGCAAAAAACCATTGTTCAGAAAGAACAAAATTAAATGCTGATTTCCACTTTTCCTTTCTATTTCCTGCAATGAGTTATTTTGTTTCAGGATTGTTAAATCACAAGGACTGTATGAGAAAGGTTTAAACCTGTGGTAATGATGTGAAGTGGACAAGGGGCCTAAGGGTACAGAATCTGTCACAAAATCCCTTCTCACCACCCTTTTGTCCTATAAAGGAAAGTGGACAATACTTTTAATCTTTAAAAATGAGACAAAATGTTTTGACTGATGGAGATTTTGTAGTCCTTAAATTAGATGTTCTTCAAATCATGGAATTGGTCTTTTATTGTAGGAAAAGAAGAAGATGCTGATTACCAGCATGTTTTCCATTTCACACTAACGTTTTAAAAAAACCTTCCCCAGAATAGTTTGAATACAGGATTTTCTTGTAAAGAGTTAAATGTTACTTGACACTAAACATCTTTTTAAGGTGGGGTCAGCCTAATATTTTGATTGGACATAATTGTAATGGCGTGGGCTCTCCTCACCCTGAGGTTCTAACTTACTCCTAGAGTGCAGAATCAGTCCAACAGACATTTTTAGTTTATTTGTAAAACCAAAATAACTTCAGTTTTACAATGGTTTTAGCATATATATTTAGTGCCTCAGCAAAACTGAGTGTGGATCAAAGATCAGACTGCATGTTTTCAGCAGTCTGACCTTGATCTACATGGTTCGCAAAAACAACAGTAGTTGTGAAAGGCGCTCTAAAGGTCTGTTTATACAGAACGCAAAAGCGAACACGGTTTTTCGTCCTGGAATATTTTAGTCATTTGTACAGGAACCATTCAAATAGAGTGTGAACACGAACAAATAATTGTTCGCGCAAACGACCGCCTTGATTGCCCCCAGAGCGAATTTTCTGAGAAAGTCGCGCGGCTTTTTTGCTATCAACCAATCAGCAGGTACTTCCCTTGCATCATTTCCACAAATAGAAACTTGTAATCTAATTGCAAAATATAGTCAAATTGCTCCTCTGTCATTCGAAAGTATTGCTGGAATTTTGCAGGATGAAAATATAGTTCTTGTACGAGGTGGTGGTTCTCTCCAAATTCTCTTCTTCTCTGTAAAATGTCATGCACTGACACACGCCTCTTTCTCTTCCTCTGTCATTTTGCATACAAATACAGTACTATGATCTCCGTGTCTGACTCTACCTGTGCCATGATTCCAAATGACCAAATTTTTTCTCTCACAGCAAGAAGAAGACGAGTCGCCTCAAAAGCCGTCGATGGTTTTTCCGCGTTTGGGTTCCTGCTCTATTTGAATGGCAAAACTGCTCAAAAGTCGCGTTCGTGTTCGTGTTGGACGCGTTCAGGTTCACGCTCTGTATAAACGGGCCTTAAGGGGTAAAGTGTAACTCCAACATCTGATTTGTTGAGACAGGACAATCTTACTTTTGGGAATGTTAATTGTAATTTGTGGTAAGGTTCATTCCTCAGTCACTGACACAAATGAACACCCTTTTTGACATTGTTTATTTGGAAAATCAGCCTCTATAGCTTTTAAGTGTTGTGCGTTATAAGATCTTGAATTGTGTTTTCTTTACTAGACAACCAAATTTCACGCAAAAGCTTTTGTTTTTACATACTCTTTTTATAGTCAAGTCTTATCGTTCAACTCTTTACCTCACAATCCCGACTTTTTACAACCCTGCCCTGAGAAAGAAGCCTTTTGAAAACATTGTGGGAAAAGGAGACAATGCTGGTAACCAGCATTATGTCCTTTTCCCACAATGATTTCCATCCATCCCAACACAATTTTCAAATTTTTAGTCACTTCTGTATTGTCGTCTGCAGATGCTCTCAATTTGGAATAGTGTGAAATCTTTTGTTTGGTAAAGAGTTAATCCAATTGCATCTTATTCTACATGTATATCTGAAAATGCTTGCAATATGGAAGGGTCCAATATTTTGTTGTCCCTTCAAGTTTAATTGGCAACTCCAAGCTAACAGAAGAGTAACAGATATAAAATCATTAAATTTTCATCCCTTCCTATCCATTTTATGTCTGTCTCTTATTAACCCTTTCCCAAACAATCCCTGGTTTTTACGGGTCTGCAATAGTAGCCTTTTGAAAACATTGTGGGAAAAGGAGAAAATGCTGGTAACCAGCATTTTCTCCTTTTCCCACAATGTTTTCTACCCTATCATAGACATAAATCATCTTTTCAGCAAGAGTTTAATTGTAGTCTGCAAATGCTTTCAATTTGGTCTAGTCCAAAAGTTTGTCATTTGGGAAAGGGTTAAGTGAATACGGTGTCTGTTCCATGGGGTAGAAAGTTTTGAACATGTTAAAAAATTTCCACCAGACAAAACAGACAGAGACAATGACAGACTTGGGATGCATCTAACTATTTATACCCTCAGCATGTCAGGTTACAGGTCCGTTCCTCATATGTTAGTGTTTGGTACATTTCCGTTCAATGTTCATTTGAAAAATGTTTTGTTGAACCTCATGTGTTGCGCTTCTGTTTTATCTAGTACAAGTGATATACATTAAAAGACCATTTATTATCCGGTATATATTCAGTACATGTAAATGTGCTTTTTCTTTTTGTTACATTGTTTACAACACTATGACCTTCGGCGTAGGTGCGAACTTGCAGCCATGACTACATATTTGGAGATGTACTTTTGATCTTATACATGCCCTGGGTATCGGGTGAAATACATGATTCTAGCATGTTGTATAATGGGCACCAAAAATGAGTATGTGACACTACCACTTTATAAAAATCACCAAAAACATGAAAGACGTAAAAAAAAGTTTTCTTAGAATTTAATATCAGTCAGAATAAAAGTCAAAACAAGCCCACTCTCTGTGTCAGGTCTCTCTCCAGATCTTGTCCCGTTTCCTCTTGCTCTCTTAGTTTCGTCCTCTGCCGCTGGCTTATCTTGCACACATATTTATGTGGACGGACATATCACTTGCCGATTATACAACACACTGGGATCATGTATTTCACCTGATACCCATGACATGTATAATATCAAAAATACATCTCCAAATATGTATCCATGGCTGCAAGTTGGCAGCTACGCCGAAGGTCATAGTGTTACAACATGTGCGTTACTTGTGTGGTCATTGTGTGGCTTCTTCGCACAACACACGAATCATGTGAGCCTTGTGTCTTGTAAATGGGTAAAAAATTAACTCTTTACCACACAAGGACGACTTTTAACGACCCTCAGGAAGAAAGCCTTTGAAAACATAGTGGGAAAAGGAGAAAATGCTGGTTACCAGCATTTTCTCCTTTTCCCACAATGTTTTCTACCTTTTCCCACAATGTTTTCTACCTTTCCCAAACCAAATTTCAATTTTTCCGTCACATCTATTATGATGTCTGCAAATATTTACAATTTGGACTAGTATGCAATTTTCTCATTTTGTAAAGGGTTAACTCTTTACCACATGACAAAACTTTAGACTGGTCCAAATTGAAAGCATTTGCAGACAACAAAATAAAGGTGACTGAAAAATTGAAATTTGTTCTGGGAAGGGTAGAAAACACTGTGGGAAAAAGGAGAAAATGCTGGTTACCAGCATTTTCTCCTTTTCCCACAGTGTTTTCAAAAGGCTTTCTCAGGGGCGTCAAAAGTAGGGATTGTGTGGTAATGAGTTAAAGGACATGCAGCTCGCCCCAGTATGTCCAGATTTTCTGTGGTGTTATCTTGTGTCTGACCGTAAATGAAACTGTTATCCTAATTAAATTACCCTAATTAGATTCTGCTCAGTCTGCTGTATGTGACTTTTCACTTCAACTCATTACCAAGCAACAACATTGTAGACTAGTCCAAATTGAAAACCTTTGCAGAAGACAAAATGAATGTGAGTGAAAAATTGAAATTTGACTCCAGAAGAGTAGAAAACATTGCTGGAAAAGGAGAAAATGCTGGTTAACAGCATGTCCTCCTTTGCACACAATGTTTTCAGAAGGCTTCTTACTGGGATAGTAAAAATCAGGGATTGTTTGGTTAAGGGTTAATTAACTCTTTCCTACACAATCCCGACTTTTGACGACCATTGAGTAGAAAGCTTTCAAAAAAAAATTGTGGGAAAAGGAGAAAATGTTAATAACCAGTATTTTCTCCTTTTCCCACAATGTTTTCTACCCAGTCACTTACAGATTTCATTATTTAAGTCACATTCAATTTGTCGTCTGCAAAAGCTTTCAATTTGGAGAAGTTGAAAATTTTATCATTTGGCAAAGAGTTAACCCATTACCACACAATCCCTACTTTTGATGACCCTGACAAAGAAGCCTTTAGAAAACATTGTAAGAAAAGGAGAAAATGCTGGTAACCAGCATTTTCTCCTTTTCCCACAATATTTTCTACCCTATCAAAGTAAAATTGCACCATTTGAGCCACTTTGAAATTGTCGTCTGCAAATGCTTTCAACTCGGATAGGTCTAAAAATTTTCAGTGTGGTAATGGGTTAAAGCTCTTATGCAGTCATCAAAACCTGGAAATGATGGCAAAGATTGTACACCTTACAAGACCAATGAATGATTTTTGGATGAACTTAGGGAGGAAGGCAGTTTAAAACATTGTTTGAAAAGGAGAAAATGCTGGTAACTAATATTTTCTCCTGTTTTCTGCCATGTTTTCTATTCTTTCAAGGACAAATTACACAACTAAAATGTATCACATTTACCAAACAACGAAATTTTAGACTGGTCTGAATTGGAAGCATAATTTTGTAGACTCCAAAATAAAAATTAATGTGATTAAAGATTCAAAATTTGATTGTCAAAAGGTAGAAAGTGTTTTGAGTAATGGAGAAAATGCTGGTTACCAGCATTTTTCCTTTTCTTACAATGTTACCAAAGGCTTCTTCCTTAGAGTCGTTAAAACTAGGGATTGTGTGGTGAACAGGTAATACCGGTATGTCAGCTGCACGTAGTTTGGATTTGAACCAGTCTGAAATATTGTTGTTCGTTGGAGTTCTGACCCTCAGGCTAACCAAGTGCTACTCCCTAATCTTTTTGGGACATTGTAGATTCAAGATCAGACAGCAGTGAACATGCCGCCTGATCTTGGGTCTACACTGTCCAGTGAGATAGTTTCCTCCAAGCAATAGGTTTGAAATAGCATTATTCAGATTTTTACTCTCAGTTTGAGTTTCATTTGATTTAGTTAGCACAAGGAGAGTTAACTCTTTACCAAACGACAAAATTTTAGACTGGTCCATTAATTGAAAGCATTTGCAGACGGCAAAATAAAAGTGACTGAAAATTTAAATTTTTTTTTGAGAAGGGTAGAAAACACTGTGGGAAAAGGAGAAAATGCTGGTTACCAGCATTTTCTCCTTTTCCCACAATGTTTTCTATGGGCTTCTTTCTCAGGGGCGTCAAAAGTAGGGATTGTGTGGTAATGGGTTAGCTCTTTACAAATCACAAAGTCTTTGATTGAAAGCATAATTATGCTGATGACAAAATAAAAATGACTCAAAAATTGAAACTTGTATTAAAATGAGTAGAAAACATCGTGGGAAAAGGAGAAAATGCTGGTTACCAGCATTTTTCTCCTTTTCCCACAGTGTTTTCAGGAGGCTTCTTCCTTAGGGTTCTTAAAACCAGGGATTGTGTTATAAAGGGTTGGCAGATTCTGTGAGACTAGATTACCCACATGTACTAGTCTAATGTCACTTCCCAAGAAAATCTGTCTTGTGCTAAATTAATTTATCTGGGGCTGCGGATAAGGACAGTATTGTTGGATTGATGGGGAGCGAATTTTGGTTTTGTTCACTGTATCCTAATACTGCACAATACATTTTTTAACCCTATACCAAACAATCCCTGGTTTTTATGACCTAGAGGAAGCTTTCTGAAAACATCATGGGAAAAGGAGAAAATGCTGGTAACCAGCATTTTCTCCTTTTCCCACAATGTTTTCTACTCTTCTAAGATTAAGTTTAAACTTTTGAGCCACATTGTTTTGCCTTCTGCAAATGCTTTCAATTTGAACTTCGTGGAGGAAAGTCTTTGAAAAACAATTTGAAAAAAGTAAGCATTTTCACCTTCTTCTACTATGTTTTTTTCCTCTTTCAATGATGAATTCCATCAATAGAGTCATACAATGGACATTTATGTTGTCTGAAAATGCTTTCTTATTGCATTTTGCCTTAGGGTTAACTCGTTACCAAACGGCGATATTTTAGGCTTGTCCAAATCGAAAGCATTTACAGACCACAAAGTGAAGTGACTGAAAATTTCAAATTTGTTTTGTGAAGAGTAGAAAACACTGTGGGAAAAGGAGAAAATCCTGGTTACCAGAATTTTCTCCTTTTCCCACAATGTTTTCTAGAGGCTTCTTTCTCAGGGTTGTCGAAAGTAGGGATTTTGTGGTAATGGGTTTTAACCAGTACTAAATTATTTATAAGCACAATGAGGTATTGAAGTGGGGAAGGATGGCATTTATTGTAAAGCCTAGAGGAATTTCATAGTCACAAGTGCATCTATTTAACCTATTTATTTAGTTTCACAATGTGCACAGATCATGTGAAAACTCCATACAATCATGCACTTGTATATGACATTGTGATTTACAACTTTGATTGCAGATATATAAGCACATGCATAATGTCTAATTGCCTGTATGTTTAATTGTCAAATTTTTGTAAACTTTATAGCGCCACTGACCCAAGTCTTATGTCATGGCTCTGCGTTAACCCAATACCACACTGCAAAATTTTAAACCTATCCATATTGAAAGCATTTGCAGACGACAATTTCAACATGGCTCAAATGGTACAATTTTGCTTTGATAGGATGGAAAACTTTGTGGGAAAAGGAGAAAATGCTGGTTACCAGCATTTTCTCCTTTTCCCACAATGTTTTCAAAAGGCTTCTTTTTAAGGGGCGTTAAAAGTCGTCATTGTGTGGTAAAGGGTTAATTTTGATTTCAAATATCTTCTTCTCTAAAACTACCCATGTGATTTTGATGAAACTTCACAGATATGATCCTGCAACCAAATTTGGCATGTAGCTTTATCTAGTGGACCTGTACCAACTTTCTTAAAATTATTGCCCTGGGGTCAAAACTGGCCCCACCCCAGGGTTCACAAGTTTTATATGGGTTTATATAGGGAGAACTTTAAAATTCTTCTACCTACTACTAGCCATAGGGCCCAGGGCTACCAAATTTGGCATGTAGCTTTATCTAGTGGACCTCTACAAGCTGTCTTCGAATTGTATAGCCATTGAGTCAAACGTTTTACATGGGCTTATATAGGAAGAACTTTAAAATTCTTCTTCTACCTAGCCATAGGACCTTTGGCTACCAATTTTTGCATGTAGCTTTATCTAATGGACTTCTACTAAGGGTGTCCAAATTATAGCCCAGTGGTCAAATTTTTTCCCACCCAGGGGGGTGGGGGGGGGGAATCAAAAGTTTTACATGGGCTTATATGGGGAAAACCTTCAACATCTTGCAACTACCAAAATTTTAGCTCTACTAGTGACTGTCTCTTCCAATTCTAGTTCAAAACCAGTTGGCCAAATATTGTAATGTTAAGCTTGTAGTGTCTTGACTTAATAGCTAGTGGAGCGATAGAGGGCCATCATGGTCCTCTTTTTTACCCTATACCACACTATCCTGACTTCTAACTATTCTGAGAAAGAAAACTTTTGAAAACACTATTGGAAAAGGAGAAAATACTGGTGGACAAATTCTGAAACAAATTCTAAGTTTTGATTCACACCTATTTTTGATTCACTCCCAATTTTGTCGTCTGCAAAATTTAATGCTTTCTATGTGGACTGGATGAAAAGTGTTTTGTTTGGTAAAGAGTCAAGGGTTAACTCTTCATCAAATGACACAATTTTAGATTTGTCCGAATTGAACGACTTTGCAGACCACAAATTCAAAGTACAGTAGGTAAAAAAATGAAATATGTCTTGAGATGGTAGGAAGTATGATGGGGAAAAGGACAAATTGCAAACTTGAATAAAACATTTATGCCTGCTTATCTGGAACTCAGAACTTATCTCTGAAGTACAGATTTATCCATCACAGAGTTTCAAGCTTTTCTTTTCCTAACAGTTTGAGATATGGATTAGTGTTATGCAACACAATCCTGTGTTTTAACCCTCTCCCAAACAAGCTCTTGTTTTTTACAAGTCTTTTGAAAACACTGGGAAAAGGAGAAATTGCTTGTATCGAGCAATTTCTCCTTTTCCCACAGTGATTTCTACCCATTTGGAGAACTTTCTACCATTCATTTCAAATTTGAAAATTGATTGACAATTTGAAATTGTCATCTGCAAACTCTTTGAGTTTTGGAAGAGTCTAAAATTTGTCGCTTGGGAAGGGGTTAATGATTCTGAAGAAGAAGGCCTCAGATGATGATTTGTCTTAGATATGGTAGAAAAGATTGTGGGAAAAGGAGAAAATGCTGGTTAACAGCATTTTCTCCTTTTCCCACAATTATCCCAAATAAAATTGTTTTCTACTCTATCAGACACTGAAAATATTCAAATTTGTTAAACATGTAGTTTGTTGTCTGCAAAGAGTTTTGAGTTCAACCCTCTGAAATTTTTTTTGTGTGGCACACAGTTAACCCTTTACCAAATGGCAGATATTAGACCTGTCCAAATCGAAAGCACTTACAGACAATAATTTCATAGTGGCTCAAATGATGCAATTTTTCTTTGATAGATTAGAAAATTTTGTGGGAAAAGGAGAAAATGCTGGTTACCATCATTTTCTCCTTTTTTCCACAAGGGTTTCAAAAGGTCTCTTCCTCATGGTCGTCAAAAGTCATCATTGTGTAGTAAAGGGTTAACTCTTTTCCAATCGACAGATCCAGTTTGAAGCATTTCTGAAAGATACAGTAAATGTGGCACAAGTAATGAGATTTGTCTTTCAATGAAAAGAAAACAATGTGGGAAAAGCAAATGCTGGTTATCAGCATTTTCTTTTCTCACAATATTTTCAAAACTGTCTTTCTTAGGGTTATTAACTCATTACCTATCAACAATATTTTAGGCTAGTCCAAATCCAAAGCACTTGAAGACGACGGAATGAAAGTGGCTGAAAATTTGTAATTTATTTTTTTGAGGGGTAGAAAACATTGCAGGAAAAGGAGAAAATGTTGGTTACTAGCATTTTCTCCTTTTTCAACATTGTTTTCTAAAGGCTTTTTTATAGGGTTCGTCAGAAGTAGGGATTGTGTGGTATATTATGGGTTAACCCATTACCACACAATCCCTACTTTTGACACCCCTGAGAAAGAAGCCTTTAGATAACATTGTAGGGAAGAGAGAAAATGCTGGAAACCAGCATTTTCTCCTTTTCCCACAATGTTTTCTACCCTTCACAAAACAAATTTCAAATGTTCAGTCACTTTTATTCTGTTATCTGCAAATGCTTTAGATTTGAACAAACCTCAAATATTGTCGTTTGGTAAAGAGTTAACCCTTTACCCCATAGGACATTTCTATGGTATCTCTAAATGACCCTAAATAGCAGCAAGGATGAACCCGTTTCTTATGTGTATATAACACCTTTTGATGGCATAGAAAAAATTGTGACAAAAGGTGAAATTGCTCGTCACGAGCAATTTCACCTTTTGCCACAATGTTTTCCAAAGGCTCCTACAAGCAATGCGTAAAAATGAGTATCTATGGAGTAAAGGGTTAAGAACTCAGGTTTGCATGGTAAAAGGTTATGGGGGTCAAAACGATACAAAAACCGATACTGTTATGTGGGGTTAGGGAAGACATTTTGGACTATGGCTAGAAGACAAGAAAAGGCAATCAGGAAGCTGTATAAATAATTCACAACATCCTCATTTTTCACAGCTCTTACTTATAGACCCCTTATTACCCCTTAACCTTTTACCAAACAATTCCTGGTTTTAATGACCCTGATAAAGAAGACTTTAGAAAACATTGTGGGAAAAGGAGAAAATGCTGGTAACCAGCATTTTTGTCCTTTTCCCACAATGTTTTCTACCATTCACAAAACAAATTTTAAAATTTTCAGTCTCTTTTATTTTGTCATCTGCAAAATGCTTTCAATTTGGACCAGTCTAAAATATTGTCGTTTTGGTAACGGGTTAACCCTTTACCCCACAAGGCATTTCTATGGTATCTCTAATTGACCCTAAATAACAGCAAGGATGAAGCCGTTTCTTATCTGTATAATGACACCATTTGATAGCATTGAAAACGTGGCAAAAGGTGAAATTGCTCGTCACGAGCAATTTCACCTTTTTCCACAATGGTTTCTAAAGGCTCCGACAAGCAATGCGTAGAAATGAGTATCTATGGAGTAAAGGGTTAAATTGTATTGTATTGTATTGGGGTTTAACGCCACTTTAACAGCTGAGGTCATATTGTGGTGGTCGGTGACGCACTTGTGTTTCCTGGCTTTCTCAAACCAGTACTAACACACTTCCTTTCCAAAGCCACCGACTACTTTTCTCACATGCTTAAGCAGAGGCGAGAGGCGAAAATACGCCGGAAAGAAAGTTTGCCTTAACCGGGTATCGAACTCACAACAACCAGGTCACAAGTCCAACATGCTCACCACTGAGCCACCCGGGCGGGCTAGTAAAGGGTTAAAAGCTTTAGAATGATGATGATTGATGGCAATATACAGTATGAAGCAATGTGCAAATCATAGATAAATGGCTGTCTGCTTGTATATTATAGTTTTCATTTCTATCATGTTTTGGTATAATGCAGATAGAGTGGGGCTTTGTACTAAACTGCTCATGTTTGTTTGTTTGAATGGTGTTTTATGCCGCTTTCAACAGTATTTCAGTCATATCACGGCGACAGTTCACATATTCATGTTTCCTGGGTTTCACCAGTACTAGTGTCTTGCCCAAGGACACTCCTGTGAAAAAAACCCAGTGGAACCAGCGAAGCTCGAACCTGGGACCTCCAGGGCATGAGTCCTACGCTTTACCACTGAGCCACACAGGACCCTAAAAACTGCTCATTTTTCGTACAAATACATTATATGTGACAAAAGATATTTTTGGATGGTAAATTATTTAACTCTATTTCTAGATAATTTGTTATACACAAACATTGACGAAATTCATAGAATGTGTTCCGTGTTAAGTTGGATTTTTTGTTTGTGTACAATGAGACAAAAGATTGAAGTTTTAATTCTTTACCACACAATCCTGAGTTTTAACGACCCCTGAGGAAGAAACCTTTTGAAAACATTAAGGGAAAAGGAGAAAATGCTGGTAACCAGCATTTTCTCCTTTTCCCTTAATGTTTTCTTACCCATCAAAGACAAATGCTGTTATTTGAGACTCATTTGAATTGTCGTCTGCAAATGCTTTCATTTTGGACAAGACAAGTTAACTCTTTACCAAATGACAAAATTTTAGACCGGTCCAAATTATAAATATTTGCAGACGACAAAGCAAAAGTGACTGAAAATATGAAACCAGTATTGAAGAGGAGAGAACACGTGGAGACCAGCATTTTCTCCCTTCCCAAAATGTTTTTAAAAAGCTTCTTTCTCAGGGTCCTCTAAAGTCGGGATTGTGTGGTAAAAGGTTTATTAGTCTATGTATGAATTTACAATTGGTAATCATTTTAAACAAAGCCTTGAAGATAATTTGTCTACTTTAAGTTTGCAGGATTAAATAAAAGACCCAGTAGAACTATTTGTGCACATATTTTAATAGTAGTTTATCCCTAATGACAAAATTTAACCCTTTCCTCCATATACTGTATACTCATTTTAACACAGTGAAGAAAAAAGCTTTAGGAAAAGATTGTGGAAAAAGGTGAAATTGCTCAAATGAGCAATTTCACCTTTTTCCACAATGTTTTCTAGGGAATCTGTATCGTAAAATCCCCTAATAGCCTTATTTCAGTTGTTGTCTGCAGCTTCTTTGAACTTGAGATGGTCTCAAAATGATATATTAAGGAATGGGTTAAGACCAGCCCAAATAGAAAACATTCTGCAGACAACAAACTAAATGTAACACAAGAATAAATTATGTTTTTTTGAAGGTTAGAAAACATTGTCAGAAAAGAACAAAAAGCTGGTTACCAGCATTTCTTCTGTTTCAACAATGTTTTCTGATGTCCTTGCCAAGGTTTGCTAAAGTCAGTTTGTGTTATAAAAGGTTACCCAGTTCACTGAATTTCAGCTTGGCAGATGACAAATTAACCCATTACAGGGCTTCCCCTGCAAGTTTTAATTTTTGCGCCATCAAATTCGCCACTTCATAAAAATTGGGGCCAGTAGGAGCCAACTGAAGTAGCCACATAGTGCTTTAGATACTTCAGTTTATTGGCCAATGCTTTAGATACTACAATTTATTGGCCAATGCTAAAGCTTCTAAATACATTGCTTAATAGTGCTGTACAAGCTTACTTATGTTTCTTTTTCCGCAATGGTTTCAAGGCTTTGAGCTGCAGGGACATAGAATTTGTATTTTAAAAGTAAAACAGCTCCTTAATTCTATGACTGCCAATCTGTTAGAATTCCATCAGTTTTTAAGAAATTCAGGATGAAATTTGTGATTGTGGTGAAGGGTTACCACATCATTTCTTTTATCCTGAAAATACTTATGTTTAATTTTTTAAAAGGTCCTTTTATTCTGGTCTTTTCTCTCAGTATGAGTGTCCTATATAGTAACTTGTTCCTGTGCTGTCACTAAGACAAAGTGGTCTATAAAATGTAATCCCCCCCCCCCCCCCCCCCATCATTCAGCATTTTCACATCATGAAATCATCCATGTTTTTCCTCATTATAAGACATATTTTAGCACCTACTTTAGAGTTTTATACATATATTTGTGTAAAATTGCTGTTTAAAGTCATCATCAAAGCTAAAGACCGTCTGAAATGCTTTTGATCGGACAATGTCAAACTGACATGTTGTTGTGTCATGGGTTTTCACGCTTTTTCGACGATCCATTTTTTCATATCAGTTAATTTTCAGAAATTATTTTCGGCATTATTGTGCATAAAATTTTCGGTATATGTAGCAATTTGATCCAAAATCTGTCATTTTTACGCTAGATAAGCAGATCAATACCATTATCATGTTTTTCATTAACAACATCAATAAATACTCGCGATAAATTTCTAGCCAGTGAAAGGATGTAGACCAGGTAACCAGGTAAGGCATACTGAAGGGGTGGCTTTACAAATTATGGGCGGCGACTAAGTCTTGTATCTGATAACTGATTGGTTTGATATAGAGTGCTCAAAGGGGCGTGACGAAATATTGATATTTGATTGTTTAGCAGTGGTGTGTATGCAATTATGGTGTATAATTTAGACAAGACCGTTAATGAATGCCAGCCTGATAAGGTGTGATAAACAGTTATGCAGGCTTCCTTTATACTTGATACATACTGTGTATGTCAGAGGATAGTTTACAGATATTTACTTGTCGCCAATACATTCGCCAGTGCTTCATTTTTGGTGCCATTTTCTCTAAATTTTCGCATTTGGCGCCACTGGCGATCGACAGCGGGAGCCCTGCATTACCACACAATCCTTACTTTTGATGACCCGGAGAAAGAAGCCTTAAGAAAACATTGTGGCGAAAAGGAGAAAATGCTGGTAACAAGCATTTTCTCCATTTCCAACAATGTTTTCTTCTCTTCACAAAACAAATTTCAAATTTTCAGTCACTTTTACTTTTTCGTCTGCAAGTGCTTTTGATTTGGACAAATCTATAATATTGCTGTTTGGTAATCAGTTACATGGGCCTCAAATGATGAAGTTGTTTAAAAGGCAAATGAATATGGATGGAAAAGGAGTAAATGCTAGTAACCTTAGTACTTTCTCCTTTTTGCCGAATGTTTCTAAGGCCATCTTTCTCAGGATAGTTAAAATGTGTGATAGAAAAAATTATGGAAAGAGGAGAAAATGCTTGTGTTAGCCATTTTATACAGTTTTCAAAAATCGTTTTCTCATGGTCATTAAAAATTGGGATTATAATTTACCGGTATGTGAAAGGTTGATTAGTTTCAAGAGCCCAAAAGATTCTGAGCATGTCGGAAATACAGGGTGGGGTAAAGTTTTATCTGGGTTTGAATTCATTAACAGCATTTGCAAGGTAATTATAGCTGTAAAGCCTGTTAATCTAATTTGGGAGGTCATAACCCAAATTTTTTGTCTTTACTTTTACTGTAAAGTTATGTGTTTTAACTCTTTACCAAGTGACAAAATTTTAGACTGGTCCAAATTCAAAGAACTTGCAGACTTGCTCAAAATTTGAAGACGACAAAATAAATGTGAATCAAACATTGAAATTTGATTTGGAAAGGGTAGAAAACATTGTGGGAAAAGGAGAAAATGCTGGTTACCAGCATTTTCTCCTTTTCCCACAATGTTTTCAAAAGGCTTCTATTTCAGGGTCGTAAAAACCAGGGATTGTTTAGTAAAGGGTTAACTGCCTTGAAGTAAAGTTACTTTTTGGCTCTTTACCAAACAAAAAAATTTAAAACTGGTCCACATTGAAAACATTAATTTTGCTGACCACAAAGTTAAAATGATACAAAAATTGAAATTTGTTCTGGGAAGGTAGAAAACATTGTGGGAAAAGAAAAAAAATGCTGGTTATGTTTTGTATAAAAGTCAGGAACATGAAAACTTGAGATTTTTTGGTTTAACCCTTCACCAAACAATCCCTGGTTTTTACAACCCAGAGGAAGAAAGCCTTGGAAAACATAGTGGGAAAAGGAGAAAATGCTGGTAACCAGCATTTTCTCCTTTTCCCACAATGTTTTCTACCCTTCCCAAAACAAATTTTAATTTTTCAGTCACCTTTGTTTTGTCGTCTGGCATCTGCAAATGTTTTCAATTTGGACTAGTCCACAATTTTGTCGTTTGGGAAAGAGTTAAAAGTTAAACCACCAAAGGAATGAATTGTTTTGCTTCTTTTAAAGATACAGCAATTGGTTTTGCCACCTTTGTCATCTACAAATGCTTTGGATTAATTTGGACAAAGCTATTTTTTTTCCATGATAGGAGTTATGCGGTCATTTCCTCTTTAAAATTCAACAAAATTTTAGATTTTTCAAACTTGAAATGGCTGGTAGTATGGCTTAACTTTTTGGCACTTGATAAAGTCCAAATTGAGATCCGTCAGCAAAAATAAGGCAGCCCAAATGATGAAATTTGACCTTGATAGAGTAGAAAACTTTGTTGGAAAAGGAGAAAATGCTGGTTACCAGCATTTTCTCCTTTTCCCACTGTTTTCAAAAGCTAAATTCTTTCTCAGAGTAGTTAAAAGTTTGGATTGTGTGGTAAAGGATTAACTCTGTTCCAAATGACAAAATTTTAGTTTCATCCATATTGAACTCAGCATTTGAAGAAAAGTTTAACTCTTTCCCAAACGACAAAATTTTGGATTATCCCAAATTGAAAGCATTAATTTTGCAGAAAACAAAATAAATGTGAATCAAAACATGAATTTTGAATTGGAAAAGGTAGAAAACATTGTGGGAAAAGGAGAAAATGCTGTTTACCAGCATTTTTTCCTTTTCCCACAATGTTTTCAAAGGCTTTCCTTCTCAGGGTCGTTAAAAGTCGGGATTGTGTGGTAAAGAGTTAACCCATTACCAAACAACAGTATTTTAGGCTTGTCCAAATAGAAAGCATTTGCAGACGACAAAATAAAAGTGACTGAAAATTTGAAATTTGTTTTGTGAAAGGTAGAAAACATTGTGGGAAAAGGAGAAAATGCTGGTTACCAGCATTTTCTCCTTTTCCCACAATGTTTTCTAAAGGCTTCTTTCTCAGGGGCGTCAAAAGTAGGGATTGTGTGGTAATGGGTTAAGAGCATGTTTAACTCAAATGATAAGATTTGTTTTTGACAAAGAAGAAAACATTGAAAGACGACAAAATAAATGTGAATCAAAAATTTAAAACTGATTTGGAAAGGGTAGAAAAGATTATGAGAAAAGAAGAAAATGCTGCTTACTAGCATTTTCTCCTTTTCCCACAATGTTTTGAAAGGATTTCTTTCTCAGGGTCGTCAAAAGTAGGGACTGCGTGGTAATGGGTTAATCATTCAACTTTTCAGAAATGAAAGCCCTTTCAGATGAACATAAACATTAACTCAAAGATTAGAAATAGTCTTTGGACAGGAAAAAAAAAGTATTGTAGGAAAATGAAAAATGTGGAAGAAGTAGAAAATGCTGATGACCAGCATTTTCTCGTTATCTGCGCATGTCATATTCTTCGAAGATTCGACTGTCTTATATGACACATCACTACTAGCCCCGAAAGCGGGCTGACTGTACGCTCTATAAATTAGCAATGTTGAAAATAGCTTTTATCAATATGTTTGAGGAGAAATGAGACCTGCTTTAGCTCCAGATTTCTCTGAACTGCTGATCATAGCTGAGTGAATTGCACGAGGTAGCGTTTTATTGAGTAAACCTTTATTTTAATTTTAAATTCAAAGTAACGGTTGTCGCGTAGGAAAGTGATTCGGTTCTGTACCCAGGATGCCCATATCAGATAGATGAGTATTTATAGAATGCCATCTAGCGGGAGATAATGAGCATTTTCTCCCTGTTCCACACTGTTTTCAAAAGGCTTCTTGTTAAGGGTGTTTAAAACTTGGCATCATAGATGGGTAAGGTGCTGACCTCTTGACCTTACAGAATTCCACAATAGACAACAGGTTAACTCTTTACCACCCGACTTTTAACACCCTTGGGAAAGACACCTTTTGAAAACATCGTGAGAAAAGGAGAAAATGCTGGTAACCAGCATTTTCTCCTTTTCACACAATGTTTACTACCCTTCTCAAAACAAATTTCAGGTTTTGAACCACATTTATTTTTCCGTCTGCAAATCCTTTCAATTTGGACCAGTCGAAAAATTTGTCGTTTGGTAAAGAGTTAATTGAAGCACCATTAACAGTCATAGATTGGAATGACAAAAGTTATCCTCAGATGACAGACAAATTATCAGATACTGGTCACAAAAAATCAATTCCTGTATTATTATACTCTGTGCAAGATAGATTTGTAATTGATCGGGGTCCTCTAACAGTTGCTTTTTAGCGGATTTGCTATAGCAAATCCGCTTACTGTGATCGTTTTGACCGGAACCAAATACATGATCCGTAATGACGCATGCGCACTTACTTTCAGTTTTGCATGGCTGGTGATTTGGGCGAATAACGGAGACCTACAAATCAGTTCAACTCTGACCCTGAACAAACCATACAAATTAAGGATGAATTCTTTATCGAAATTTCGCCAAAACTAAAAAATTGTCAATCTGAAATACTTTAAATACTGGAACAAAGTTTGTTCTTTTATTTTTTCAAAATGTAGCGTATGAACATTGTTTACACTAGTACCCTCGTTTTCATTCAACAACTTTCATTCACAACTTGTCTATCGTCCGCTGCCAAATAAACAAGAAGATTAAGCAGTTTTTCCTCAATAAAATCACATATTCAACCATGTCTTATATTAAAAATCTTTTACTGTTCAGATAGCCTGCTAAAATTTGGCCATAAATAGTTTAAATTGCTTCGATAACGAATTCACAGTACCCATAAAGTCGACCAGTCCTAGTTAGCGGACTAGGCGCTATATCGATGAATTTCCGAATCGTTTGAAACATTTTTGCAGAACGTTTTATAGAATGGAGATCGTGCAGTCTAACCAAAAAATTAATGTTTGATTTATATGCATCTTGTAGTGGAAACGCCTGGAACCAGTATTTCCCTCTTGTCATCAACGGTAAGAAATATTTTATTTACGAACGGCCCCGATCAAGTACGAACCCGGGACACGAATTTAATTGAAGGTTTTTGATGGAAATTCGTGTCTTGCATAGCGAACTAGACACCCATTTACGTGAAGCCTAAAGGACTCAGACTGGCTTACAATTTGTCTTCAAGATGTAAACTCCATTTATAGTCCCTCTGATACCTTGAATTTTATTTTGTGACTTTTCAGAAAAAAAAGAAGAAATGCTGAATTTGTTGATAAATTTATGATAACGGATCCACAGGAATGCATCTGTCTTTTTAAACATATAGATTTGACATCTTTAATATAGTTTTGATCATGTGAATTAGAAGTGCATTTACAGAGCAAGTTATATAACTATTTTTACTTCTTTAAATTTTTATTATGAACTGCTGCTCAACCCATATTAAGACGGTGACTTTGTTTTATGTAATTCAAACCTTAGCATGAAAGTATGCCTATATAATTTTTAAACTTTTAAAGAGTGACACAATACTATTAAGTAGTAACCCTTAGGCTCCTAAGTGCTACCCAAGGACCTTTTGCAGACAGTGTTGATTAAGATCAGATTGCACAGAAAGTGCAGTCTGATCTTTGATCCATACTGCCTTGTAAGAAAGAATTCTCCCCAAAGAATTAACTTCAAAATAGCAATAATTGGATTTGTACATTCAACTTGAATGTTTTATTTTAGTTATGTTAAAGTCACGTTTCACTCTACATGGCAACTTGTCACACTGAGTGTGATCTTGATCCATTCTGGCTGCAAAAGTACCTTCAGCTGTACCAAGGGCTTGGATTCACACATTGAAAAGAAGGACTACGTTCTGCTCGGTGATGTGTGATGAGTTTAAGTAATGGATTCACTAAAAAAATCATTGGATGTACTGAAAAACCCTTATACCAGTTTAAATATTTATTTCAAGTATCTCATAATGCTACAACAGATATTTTTTGAACTTATTCCTGCAATGATTTAGTTATATAGTGTGCAAGGTTGGCAAAGAATAGGTCAATATGAGTAATGACCTGGCTGGCAACTGGAACGGGCTATAAACGATCAATACTGGTCGCAAGTGATCAATTGGTGGTTGACTGAAGTGGTTGATTTCGTGATTAACTCATTACCAATCGACAATATTTTAGGCTTGTCCAAATCGAAAGCAGACGACAAAATAAAAGTGACTGAAAATTAAAAATTTGTTTTGTGAAGAGTAGAAAATATTGTGGGCAAAGGAGAAAATACTGGTTACCAGCTTTTTCTCCTTTTTCCACAATGCTTTCTTAAGGCTTCATTCTCAGGGCTGTCAAAAGGAAGGATTGAGTGTTAATGGGTTAAATCACGGGCTTACATACTCATCTGGTTTCTAAATTGATAGTAAAAGCTGTTCTCTTACATCCTGTACATGAAGGTTTGTTACATATTATCATCAGTATCATAGTTTTACTAATAAGGTCCTTTTTTATTTGATCATAATGCTGGTCAACAGAAAAGGTTGTCCTGAACAAAATTTCAATTTTTTAGCCTACAATTTTGTCATTCGGTAAAGAGTTAAACTTCCAAAGGGACAAATCATGTGTCCCTATTTAGGGTATTATCCTTAACACCAGACTTTATTCCCAAAGCATGAAATAATGACTTGTATGTAGTCATGATGAATTAATAACTTATCATCAAGCAATTACTTAAGATATCAAACATGAAACCTAAAGACCTTATTAGGAACTTCTACACAGTTTGGAAAAGTGGCAAAGGCCAGCTGGTGAGTTACCTTGGCAGGGACAAAACAGTTTTTCCACTCCTCTCTTTCACATTAATGAAATTAAGTTATCTGAGGAAAAAAATTCCACACAACAAATCATCCACAAATTAGCCTAATTGCTGTTTTAAAACTCATCTGACTATTTAAATTTCCAATTGACCTCTACAAGTCGACTACTATTGACCAGTTTTGACCACTTACGGATTATCACAGGTTCTATCCTCTTCTAGATGCCAGTATTTTATAGAATGCCAATAGATAAGACACTGCACAGAACCAGCCTAGCCCTAGTATAACTCAAAAGGTACACAAATAGATGAATTGTTGTCATTGTAAGACTGAAACAGTGTTGACACTAATGTAAACACCAGAAAATAGTCAACATCAAATTATTCTTGAAGGTTTCAAATTCATATTTTGTGCCACTGCATGAGTTGACCTTACTTTCTTGTGTACAATCATTATTTTGTTGACTTGTTTCTTATGAAGACACAAGGTAAATTTTCATTTATCTTAAGGAAGAAAGGTACATTCAATATTCATGAATTACACATGGTCTAAGTCTTGGAGATTACTGAACATATCACTTAGTTTTCATCTTTCAGACTATTACAAAACATTTTTTGAGTCCAGGAATGAAACCAAGAACATTCTTATGAGAAAGAAAAGAAGAAATCATTGTACCTGAACAATCAAATTATTGTTACTAGGTTGATTTTGTATTTCATTTAAATTAATAGTTTGAAGTTGTGTGGTAATTGAGAGGAACCTTGAAAGGATTCAATGTGTTAAGAGTTATGGAAAGGACAATGCACTTTCAGTAAGAACTTACATACAAAATACCAGTTTCTTTACCCTAAGAGGACTAGAGCTGTGTTTTTTTAACTAAACCATACTAGTTTCAAAACAATGCATGCTTTATACCTCAGAATGGGGACAGTCTGTATAGTATGTAACAGGTGTACTGGTAGAGTAAGATCAGACTGCCTAACATAGTAAAATTCCATTCATATAGGCACACTGTTTTAGATTTGAATTGTTTGCAGTCTATATGACTATACTAACCATATAAAAGTTTAGAAATTGTTGTACTTAGGCTAGAATTGTAAAATGCTACTGTAAAAATCAAAACTTTAATGTCTGAGTACAGAAGTTTCAATCTTTTAAAACAGTCTTGCATAATGATGAATAATGATGAATTTAGAAATGCTTAAAATTCTATAGAAAAGAAAGATAGAGTCAACATGTGTAGTGTATCTATAAGCTCACAGTCATGTTTACAAACCTAGGCTGAGCTGTTAATATTTTCAATCTTATTTAAAGGAATGTCTCAGACAAAAAGCACGTCAGCCAGTTGGATTTAAGTGGTTTCAAAAGTTTTTTTCTGGGCATCTTTCAAAATGGGATGATATAGCCACACTTACCTTGTATCCTTAATAGTGTTATAAGATGGGGGGAAATGACTTAACTTTTTACCACACAATGAAATTTTGGACATGTCCAAATTGAAAGCATTTGCAGACGACAATTCAAATGTCGCTCAAATGACGGAATATGTCTTCAATAGGGTAGAAAACATTGTGGGAAAAGGAGAAAATGCTGGTTATCAGCATATTCTCTATTTCCCACTTTGTTTTCAAAGGGCTTCTTTCACACAGTTGTTAACTCGGGACTGTGTGGTAAAGAGATAAGTAAGAGTGAAAACTGAAAATCTGTTGGTCTACCAATGTTTTCAAAAATTTAACAGCTACATTTTGTGAGGCTGACAGAAATGTTAGATAAAGTTTAACTTTGCAGGCCAATGTTAGATCCACATTTGATTAACTAAAAGATGTTTACCGTCACTTTCAACATTATTTCTGTCATATGACTGCTACAGCTAGCTTATTGATGTATGTCTGGGTTTAAGTAGTACATGTACTAGGCTAGGGCTCTGCATTGTCTTGCCCAAGGACACTCTTGCAAAAAAGCATTGTGCATCCAATGAGGCTGGGCCATCACGTAACAAGACCTACACTTTACTGGTGAGCCATGCAGGACCCCAGATCCACATTAGATGGGAGTTAATTTTTGTAAGATTGTTCAGGTTAGACTATGTCAACCATCTATGCATAAGTTACTTCCTGTTTTTTAAGCAAATATGGTAATCGAATTGATGGTATTTCATCGTTCATTCCTTTCCCATATGACAAGTTTTAAGCACTTTAACTCTTTCACTGCTAAACAAATAAATTGCATTGTCTCAAAGGCTAAAAATACATTCCTTCTGCAAGATCAAGAAACAATTCGGTCATGAATCTACAATGAAGCAGGGAACAGTGGAGATCAGAGATCAGAATGCATTATCAGTGCAGACTGATCTTGATACACACTGTCCATCAAAGCTTCAGGTGTTGCCCATAAAAGTTAAAAGATACCTGTACATGAACTGAAGTTCACTCATATAATTGAAAACACTACCGGTATTTGAACAAGAGAAAATACCTAGAAAAAAATATGGCTTACCAGAATTCTGTCTCTGTCCTATAATGCTTTGAATTGCCTATTTCCTTAAAATACTGCCTTCCAGAATTTTGTGTTTGTCTCATAATGCTTTCAGTTGCCTATTTCCTTCAGGATTATTAACACAGAGTGTTTGGTATTTACACTTTTAAGTGTTAAAAATAAATCCCAATCAAAATTTTCTCTAGATCCAGCCTTCAGATGCCATGACCAGACATGGATATGTTGTAAACTGGTCTATCCCACAGATTGATTTTAATTATGTTTGTATAAGGGGATACTTATACTGTCTTGCTATAGAACTAGCTTTTGTAGCAATGTGGTCGACCATTTGACTTGGGACCTGAAGATTCTGGGTTCAATCCCAGCCTTGGGGGGCTATTTAGCAGAACTGTTACAGATATATATATATAATAATCAGTATTTGGATGGAATGCCTTATGGTTTATCCAAAAGTGACCAGTATTTGACCCATGAATTTTGTGTCAAACAAAGTTAAATTGGGAGAATTTGAGGATTTTCCTTTTTTTAGCCTTTTAACAGGCAATGATTCCTGTGTTGTATGAGTCCTATGTAGAAGGGATCATGTAAACATTGTTGGAAAACAAGACATCAGTATTTCTTTTTTTTTTTCTGTAATTTTCTAACCTTTACAAATACAAACCAGTGACAAGTCATTTTTTAGTTTGGCCAGAGTATGAAAATCTGAATAGTTGGTTTTAATTTGGGACAGGCAAAAATTTTGTCCTCATGTCAAGAGTTCAACAATAATTATGGTGTAAAAAATTCATATTGCACACATGTGAAAGTTAATGTTAAGCATTTATTGCACTCTTTGATCAAGTTTGTGTATGTTTGCTAAAACTGATCAACAATTGTAGACCCTAATACTTTGTTTTTACAGAGTTATCATGATAATTTGTCCTTGAGGCAAAAACTGTCTTATTTTCTACAGTTTTTTTTTTTTATCTTACTCAACAATAACTGAAGTGTTTTATCTATTTGTCAAATAGGTAATATTTACTTATGTAAATACATCTTGGTTTATTTTCAACATGTTTGTATTTTCGGGTATGTTTACATGTAGCTACACTACACCGTTCTGCTAAAAAAATGTTAAATGTTTGAATGATTTTGAAAGTTTAAGGAAGAGCTTAGATTTCTGATGAAATAAACAAGTGTAAATTAGACAGATCGTTTATATAGAGCCATAATTATCTCTAAAACTTCTTCTGTTTATGCTAATGTTAGCCTTGAAAAAATATTCTTTTATCAAGATCGTACAATGTTATAGGTTTAATCTAAACCACATCTTTTATGTGACTGCATGTTTGCACATTTACCATTCTACTTCAAGTTTTAGCTAGTGCACCACAACTCCACTTTTTTTTTTTTCAAACACTGTATACTTCTGATCAAAATAAAGCTCTAAAACAGTAATAAAATAAAAGTTGCTGTACAGCACACTTGGTAGAACAGCTTCGACTATCATTGTCCTTGCTCAGTCTATTTACATGTATTGTTTATATTTCATAGATCTACATGTATTACATGTGATAAAACTCATAAAAGATTCTAATTTTCTTTCATAAAATCATAGCTTGAAACCGTTCAACAAATCCGCTTTCAGGACTTTCAGTCCTTTGATTACTGTGTTTTGCTAAGTTTATGAATGAGCGTTTGGTCCCTCCAGAAATACAAAAGAATCACTTTGCTTAACCCTTTACTCGATAGATAGTCATTTCTACGCATTGCTTGTAGGAGCCTTTTGAAAACATTGTGGCAAAAGGTGAAATTGTTCGTGACGAGCAGTTTCACCTTTTGCCACAATGTTTTCTATGATATCAAAAGATGTCATAATTATACACATAAGAAACTGATTCATCCTTGCTGTTATTTAGGGTCAATTAGAGATACCATAGAAATGCCTTATATGGTAAAGGGTTAACTCATTACTAATTGACAACATTTTAGGGTTGTCCAAATCGAAAGCATTTGTGGATGACAAAAAGAGTGAATGAAAACTTGAAATTTGTTTTGTAAAGAATAGAAAACATTGTAGGAAAAGGAGAAAATGCTGGTTACCAGCATTTTCTCCTTTTCCCACAATGTTTTCTTAATGCTCCTTTCTCAGGGTTGTCAAAAGTAGGGATTGTGTGGTAATGGGTTAATTAACTCTATACCTAGTAGGCAATCCTGTGTTTTGACGACCCTGAGGAAAAATTGTAGGTTAAAGCAGAAAATGTTTGTTACCAATGCTTTTAGCTCAATTGATGGTGAAGTGCTCAAGGTGAACCTTTTTTGGTCTTTCTATTCTGTTCAGAGTGCCTTCTTTCCTGCTTTGTATGGTCGTCAACGTTTACCTGGTGTGCACTCTAGAGACCACATTCTCAGTCAAACAATCATTAATTTTTGGTCAGAATGTTTGTCTCGATAAAATTTTGAGAAAATTTGAGACTGCGGGCCAATCATTTGGGCCAAATCTAAGGAAAAATCTGTATATTTGTAGAGGACACATTTTCAGCTTTGTATTCTTCAAACTTGTTCACAATGGGATATCTCATACAAGTTTCAAATTGGGTCATTGGGTCAAAAAGTATGTCACTAAGCTGAATCATCAGCAAACCTTGTGTGCACTCCGCTCCGGGGGTCACAAGCTTAACCCTTTCCCAAACGACAAATTGTAGACTTTTCAAAACTGAAAGAGTTTGCAGACGACAATTTTAACTTTCATAACAATGGTAGAAAATTATCCGAACAGGCAAAAAACATCCTGGGAAAAGGAGAAATTGCTTGTTACGAGCAATTTCTCCTTTTCCCACAGTGTTTTCAAACGACTTGTACAGCAGACACGTAAAAACAAGGGCTTGTTTGGGAAAGGGTTAATATATGGGCTTATATAGGGAAAACTTTAAATCCTTTTGGTACCTAGCCATAGGGCCAAGGGCTACCAAATTTGGCATGTACCTTTATCAAAGGATTGTCTACCAAGAGTGCACAACTGATAGCCCAAGGGTCAAATTTGGCCCGGCCTGGGGGGGTCACAAGTTTTATATGGGCTTATAAACGGAAAACTTTAAAAATCTTCTCGTATCAAGTCATAAGGCTACTCAATTTTGCATCTAGCTTTATCAAGTGGTTGTCTACCAAAGGTGCCCAAATTATAGCCCTTAGGGACTTCATTTTGCCCTGTCTGGGGGGTCACAAGTTTCACATGGACTCATATTGGGAAATTTTTAAAAATCTACTTGTACCTAGCCATAAGGCCCTCAGGGCTATCAAATTTTGCATGTACTTTTATCTAGTGGGCCTCTACCAGGAGGGCCCGAATTATAGCCTTGGGGTCAAGTTTGAAAAAAATTTGTATGTCCTTAAGGTTGAAACAATTGGCCAAATATTGTAATGTTTGGCTTGTAGTGTTTTTACTTATTAGCCAGTGGAGCGATATATGGCCATCATGGCCCTCTTGCTTTTAAAAATATTCATCCCAAAATCTAAAGGGCCACCTTTAAATCAAGGTTTTTTTTTACTTTTCTACATGCAGACAATAACTTAATAGGAACTGGTCTTTGAAGGGAGGAGAACATGAGAAAAGGGAAAGGCTTGTTACTAGTGTCTCTTTTTTTTCCCGCTATGTTTCAGATGACTTCTCGCCTTTGTATAAATATTTGGATTGTGTAGCAGAGCTCCAGATAGAGGGAGTCTGATTTTGATTTCGAAATTGAAAATATTAATTATTCTGCAACAAACCCTATGTTATGGGTACTAAAAAGAATCATCTCATCGAGACGATTCTAATGAGTACTCATTACACACAACATAGGATTTGGAAGAGAAATTAAGGATTTAGAATATCATCTCTCCCTATTATCTAGAGCTCTGTGCCCCATATTCACCAAGCATTCTTAAGAACATTCTTTGTATTTTTCTCCAGAATTTTCTACATTTTTAAGTAACACAACATTCAGAAGTTGTTACTTACAAATGTAAAAAACTGAGAATAAAACTAGGAATATTCTCAAGAATTATGGTTGGTGAATACGGGCCCTTGTTTAGTATAGAGTCCAGGAAAATTATGATACACCATTTTTAGAGAAACAGGATATTGAGTGCTTGCAGTGCATTGGGTCATACAGGAAAAATGTATTCAAGTGTTTACATCATACATACCTAACTCTTATCCTGGTAAGTCTCTTAAACTAAAATTTTAAACATTACCAAATGACAAAATTTTAGGTTTGTCCAAATTGAAAGCATTTGCAGACGACAAAATAAAAGTGACTGAATATTTGAAATTTGTTTTGTAAACGGTAGAAAACATTGTGAGAAAAGGAGAAAATGCTGGTTACCAGCATTTTCTCCTTTTCCCACTATGTTTTCTAAAGGCTTCTTTCTCAGGGGCGTCAAAAGTAGGGATTGTGTTGTAATGAGTTAAACTAAAATTTTAAGCAGGTTTAAAAAGCCTGAATAATGTTACAGTATTATACTTAAAACTTATATATTTTCAAGAAAAATATCTCCGTATTGGAGAGCATAGATCCAAGATTAGAATACAAGTTCTGTGCAGCCTGATCTTGATCTACACTGTCTGCGAAAGGTCAGTGAGTCACTGTTAGCAGCCTAGGGATTATTCCTTTACCACAGATTCCGAGTTTTAACCCTTTACAATGATGACTTTAAACGCCCCTGAGGAAGAAGCCTTTTGAAAACATTATGGTATATACTGTAACCAGCATTTTCTTCTTTTCCCGCAATGATTTCAAAAGCTTTCTTTCTCAGAGTCGTCAAATATTGTAAAATGTAAAAGAACAGCATTATCTTCAATGCTTTCATTGTTTGTACATGTATTTTGTCGCTGACCTATACCGTAATAGATTTGTTTATATATTTTTTGTTGATGACGAAAAAGTTGTATAGTTTAAGTCAATAAAATATTCTGTTCTGTTCTGTTCTGTCAAAAGTCCTGATTGTGTGGCAGTGGGTTAAATATAATGCTACAAGAGCAATGTCTGTATTGTATCATGTTTTACTGTAGATGTAACTATGGTCTATGATCATTCAACCTAACGGTATAATAATACAGTATTTTTGTACCACTAAACAGCCCAATTTTAGCCTTTGAAATGTGACACTTTAGTCTGTCAAAAACTTGTCACCTTTTGTAATAAATATGGACCCATAGAACTCTTTTTATAAACAAATTACCTAAACTCTGCGTTTAATTAACCCTTTACTACGCAGTCCTGAGTTTGACGGAGATATTTTTGAAAACATTTTTGGAATATTTTCTATTGTATACAATCACAGGCAAATTTTACAGTCTTATCAATACATGTATTAGAGATTTGTCGTCAGCAATTTAATGCTTTCAAAGTTGAATTAGACTAAAATTATGTTGTTTGGTTAAAGGTTAAATGTTTTATTCTTAACTCCTATCTTCTACATAACTGAAGGAAAAGTTTTAACCCTTTACCACTCAATGACGACTTTTAACGACCTTGAGGAAGAAGGCTTTTTGAAAACATTATGGGAAAAGGAGAAAATGCTGGTAACTGGCATTTTCTCCTTTTCCCACAATGTTTTCTACATTATCAAAGAAAAATTGCATTATTTGAGACATTATGAAATTGTCATCTGCAAACGCTTTTGATTTTGATTGGTCTAAAGTTTTGCCATGTGGTAAAGGGTTAAGCGATTGTAAAAGCCCAAATTTTGTTGTTTCAAAGGTACCTTTTTTTAGGAAAAATATGTCCTTCTTGGACAGTGTTGATCAAAGATCGGAGTGCATGTTCTGTGCAGTCTGATCTTGATCTAAAATTGTCCACATAAGGTCGTTAAGTCGTGCTTAGTAGCCTCATGATGCATCCTTTACTTAACAATTTTACGACCCTGTGAAATTTCAAAACATTGTGAGAAAAGGAGAAAATGCTGTTAACTAGCATTTTCTTCATTTTCCATGAAGTTCTCTACCCATTTATAAAGAAATTTCAATTTCTGAGTCCTATCTAGCTTCTTGTTTGGCTTGTCTACAAATGTTTTCAACGTGGAACCAGTCTTAAATTTTGTCACATTGTAGTTACATGGTTCATTTGTCTTCCCAGCATTCCCTAGTTTTCACAATGGATTGCATAGTGTTACCACACAATTCCTACTTTTGACAACCCTGAGAAAGAAGCCTTTAGAAAACATTGTGGGAAAACAATAAAATGCGGGTAACAAGCATTTTCTCCTTTTCATACAATGTTTTCTATCCTTCTCAAGATAAATTTCAAATTTTCAGTCTTTTTTTTTGTCGTCTGCAAATGCTTTTGATTTGGACAACCCTAAAATTTTGTCGTTTGGTAATGAGTTAACACTGTTTTCAAAATAATTTCAGTTACCGGTATATCATGTTGGCCAGGCAGTTCACCCAACCACGATTTCCTGGAGTCTCTTAAGTCTTTTACCAGTACTCAGCACAATTTTCTTTCCAAGCCACTGGCTGCTTTCTCATGTAACAATTGTCAAAACAACAGTGAGAGAGAGAGAGAGAGGAATGTATCCTGTCACAATGAATATCACCAGTCCTCAGAAAGAAATTTGGCAAGCCAGGAATCGAACCCACGACCCCGAATTCTTAAGCAGAGCTCCAGATAGAGAGAGTGATCTTGGTTTCAATATTGAAAATATTAATTATGCTCCACCATACCCTATGTTGTGGGTACTCATTAGAATCGTCTCATCGAGACGATTCTAATGACTATCCACAACATAGGGCTTGGAAGAGAAATAACGGAATTAGAGTACCATCACTCCCTCTTATCTGGAGCTCTGCTTAAGTCCTATACACTACAAATTAAGCTACCAGGGCTTGACTCGGCACTTTTGATTTGTTGTCTGCAAAAAGTTTTGTACAAATTTGTGAAATATGCACAAGTGTAAAATTTTTGTTGTGAAATACAGTTGACCATTTCTTCACAATTGGCAAAAACAGCTGGGCCATTGCAGATGTCATAGATAAAGATCAGACTGCACAGAATGTGAAGTCTGATTTTGGATTTATATGATCGCTTGTTTACTAAAGCCTACAGGATAGAAAGAACTTTTTGAAGTTCTCTGGATTGTATTTTCTGTTGTTAGGAAGTCAAGTGTGTATATTTCGTGCTGGAGGAATTAATTGTATGTGGTCGTAATACTTAACTCTACCATACAATCCCGACTTTAAACGACCCTGAGAAAGAAGGTTTTTGAAAACATTGTGGGAAAAGGAGAAAATGCTGGTAACCAGCATTTTCTCCTTTTCCCGCAATGTTTTCTGCCATTCCTAAATTAAATTTTGATTCTTCAGTCACATTTATTTTGTCAACTGTGAATGCTTTCAATTTGGACCAGTCTATAAACTTGTATGGTAAAGAGTTAACTCTTTACCAAACGATAAAATTTTAGACTGTTCCAAATTGAAAGCACTTGCAGATGACAAAATTAAGTTAACTCAAAAATTGAAATTTATTTAGAATAGGGTAGAAACCATGGTGGGAAAAGGAGAAAATGCTGGTTACCACAATGTTTTCAAAAGACTTCTATCTCAGGATCATTAAAAAACAGGGATTGTTTGGTAAAGAGTTAGAAAATGCACAAACTGCCAATTGAATGAGTCAGTATTTACTTCACATTCTTTCAAGTGCATAGTGAAAGCCTTTTATCGTTATGACTTTTGACTCAGTTCTGTTTTTGTGTGCCTTGCTAAACAGGTGCTTTAAGAAACATTGCAGCAAAATGAACAATTGGATGTCATGAGCATTTGCTCAACTCTTTACCGCACAATCCTGACTTTTGACGACCCTGAGAAAAGGAGAAAATGCTGCATGGTTACCAGTATTTTTTGCTTTTCCCACAATTTTTTCTACCGTTTCCAAAACAAATTTCACTTATTGAGTCACTTAAATTTTGTCGTCTGCTAGTCCAAAATTTTGTTGTTTGGTAAAGAGTTAACTCATTACAAAATGCTAAAATTTTTGGACTTGTCCAAGTCGAAAGCATTTGCAGAAAATCTGTTATATGAAGGTTAGAAAAGGAGGGGGGAAGGAAGGAGAAAATGCTGGTTTTCCCACGATGTTTTCTTTAGTTTCCTTTTAGGTTCCTTTCTCTGGGTAGTTAAATGTCGAGATAGTGTGGTAAACAGTTGATTTATTTTGGTAACTTGACCAGATAACTGGTTACCAGCATTTTTTCCTTTTTGCACAATGTTTGCTAATTAGGCTTCTATCTCACGGTCGTCAAAAGTAGGGACTGTGTGGTAATGGGTTAAAAATTGGACTAGTTGTTAACTACCAAACAGGAAACGAATACAACATGAGCAATGTAGCCATGAAAGTATTTTGACACAGTTATGGCCCTTTTAGACTGAAAAGTTTTACAAAATCAAAGGACTGAAAGTCCTGAAAGCGGATTTGTTGAACGGTTTCAAGCTATGATTTTATGAAAGAAAATTAGAATCTTTTATGAGTTTTATCACATGTAATACATGTAGATCTATGAAATATAAACAATACATGTAAATAGACTGAGCAAGGACAATGATAGTCGAAGCTGTTCTACCAAGTGTGCTGTACAGCAACTTTTATTTTATTACTGTTTTAGAGCTTTATTTTGATCAGAAGTATACAGTGTTTAAAAAAAAAAAGTGGAGTTGTGGTGTACTAGCTAAAACTTGAAGTAGAATGGTAAATGTGCAAACATGCAGTCACATAAAAGATGTGCTTTAGATTAAACCTATAACACTGTACGATCTTGATAAAAGAATATTTTTTCAAGGCTAACATTAGCATAAACAGAAGAAGTTTTAGAGATAATTATGGCTCTATATAAACGATCTGTGTAATTTACACTTGTTTATTTCATCAGAAATCTAAGCTCTTCCTTAAACTTTCAAAATCATTCAAACATTTAACATTTTTTTAGCAGAACGGTGTAGTGTAGCTACATGTAAACATACCCGAAAATACAAACATGTTGAAAATAAACCAAGATGTATTTACATAAGTAAATATTACTTATTTGACAAATAGATAAAACACTTCAGTTATTGTTGAGTAAGATAAAAAAAAAAACTGTAGAAAATAAGACAGTTTTTGCCTCAAGGACAAATTATCATTATAACTCTGTAAAAACAAAGTATTAGGGTCTACAATTGTTGATCAGTTTTAGCAAACATACACAAACTTGATCAAAGAGTGCAATAAATGCTTAACATTAACTTTCACATGTGTGCAATATGAATTTTTTACACCATAATTATTGTTGAACTCTTGACATGAGGACAAAATTTTTGCCTGTCCCAAATTAAAACCAACTATTCAGATTTTCATACTCTGGCCAAACTAAAAAATGACTTGTCACTGGTTTGTATTTGTGAAGGTTAGAAAATTACAGAAAAAAAAAAGAAATACTGATGTCTTGTTTTCCAACAATGTTTACATGATCCCTTCTACATAGGACTCATAAAACACAGGAATCATTGCCTGTTAAAAGGCTAAAAAAAGGAAAATCCTCAAATTCTCCCAATTTAACTTTGTTTGACACAAAATTCATGGATCAAATACTGGTCATGTTTGGATAAACCATAAGGCATTCCATCCAAATACTGATTATTATATATATATATATCTGTAACAGTTCTGCTAAATAGCCCCCCAAGGCTGGGATTGAACCCAGAATCTTCAGGTCCCAAGTCAAATGGTCAACCACATTGCTACAAAAGCTAGTTCTATAGCAAGACAGTATAAGTATCCCCTTATACAAACATAATTAGAATTAATCTGTGGGATAGACCAGTTTACAACATATCCATGTCTGGTCATGGCATCTGAAGGCTGGATCTGGAGAAAATTTTGATTGGGGCTTATTTTTAACACTTAAAAGTATAAATACCAAACACTCTGTGTTAATAATCCTGAAGGAAATAGGCAACTGAAAGCATTATGAGACAAACACAAAATTCTGGAAGGCAGTATTTTAAGGAAATAGGCAATTCAAAGCATTATAGGACAGAGACAGAATTCTGGTAAGCCATATTTTTTTCTAGGTATTTTCTCTTGTTCAAATACTGGTAGTGTTTTCAATTATATGAGTGAACTTCAGTTCATGTACAGGTATCTTTTAACTTTTAAGGGCAACACCTGAAGCTTTGATGGACAGTGTGTATCAAGATCAGTCTGCACTGATAATGCATTCTGATCTCTGATCTCCACTGTTCCCTGCTTCATTGTAGATTCATGACCGAATTGTTTCTTGATCTTGCAGAAGGAATGTACTTTTAGCCTTTGAGACAATGCAATTTATTTGTTTAGCAGTGAAAGAGTTAAAGTGCTTAAAACTTGTCATATGGGAAAGGAATGAACGATGAAATACCATCAATTCGATTACCATATTTGCTTAAAAAACAGGAAGTAACTTATGCATAGATGGTTGACATAGTTTAACCTGAACAATCTTACAAAAATTAACTCCCATCTAATGTGGATCTGGGGTCCTGCATGGCTCACCAGTAAAGTGTAGGTCTTGTTACGTGATGGCCCAGCCTCATTGGATGCACAATGCTTTTTTGCAAGAGTGCCCTTGGGCAAGACAATGCAGAGCCCTAGCCTAGTACATGTACTACTTAAACCCAGACAAACATCAATAAGCTAGCTGTAGCAGTCATATGACAGAAATAATGTTGAAAGTGACAGTAAACATCTTTTAGTTAATCAAATGTGAATCTAACATTGGCCTGCAAAGTTAAACTTTATTTAACATGTCTGTCAGCCTCACAAAATGTAGCTGTTAAATTTCTGAAAACATTGGTAGACCAACAGATTTTCAGTTTTCACTCTTACTTATCTCTTTACCACACAGTCCCGAGTTAACAACTGTGTGAAAGAAGCCCTTTGAAGACAAAGTGGGAAATAGAGAATATGCTGATAACCAGCATTTTCTCCTTTTCCCACAATGTTTTCTACCCTATTGAAGACATATTCCATCATTTGAGCGACATTAGAATTGTCGTCTGCAAATGCTTTCAGTTTGGACATGCCAAAAATTTCATAGTGTGGTAAAAAGTTAAGTCATTTCCCCCCATCTTATAACACCATTAAGGATACAAGGTAAGTGTGGCTATATCATCCAATTTTGAAAGATGCCCAGAAAAAAACTTTTGAAACCACTTAAATCCAACTGGCTGAGGTGCTTTTTGTCTGAGACATTCCTTTAACCCATTACCAAACAACAGTATTTTAGACTGGTCCAAATTGAAAGCATTTGCAGACAACAAATTAAAAGTGACTGAAAATTTGAAATTTGTTTCGTGAAAGGTAGAAAACACTGTGGGAAAAGGAGAAAATGCTGGTTACCAGCATTTTCTCCTTTTCCCACAATGTTTTCTAAAGGCTTCTTTCTCAGGGGCGTCAAAAGTAGGGATTGTGTGGTAATGGGTTAAATAAGATTGAAAATATTAACAGCTCAGCCTAGGTTTGTAAACATGACTGTGAGCTTATAGATACACTACACATGATAACTCTATCTTTCTTTTCTATAAAATTTTAAGCATTTCTAAATTCATCATTATTCATCATTATGCAAGACTGTTTTAAAAGATTGAAACTTCTGTACTCAGACATTAAAGTTTTGATTTTTACAGTAGCATTTTATAATTCTAGCCTAAGTACAACAATTTCTAAACTTTTATATGGTTAGTATAGTCATATAGACTGCAAACAATTCAAATCTAAAACAGTGTGCCTATAAGAATGGAATTTTACTATGTTAGGCAGTCTGATCTTACTCTACAAGTACACCTGTTACATACTATACAGACTGTCCCCATTCTGAGGTATAAAAGCATGCATTGTTTTGAAACTAGTATGGTTTAGTTAAAAAAAACACAGCTCTAGTCCTCTTAGGGTAAAGAAACTGGTATTTTGTATGTAAGTTCTTACTGAAAGTGCATTGTCCTTTCCATAACTCTAAACACATTGAATCCTTTCAAGGTTCCTCTCAATTACCACACAACTTCAAACTATTAATTTAAATGAAATACAAAATCAACCTAGTAACAATAATTTGATTGTTCAGGTACAATGATTTCTTCTTTTCTTTCTCATAAGAATGTTCTTGGTTTCATTCCTGGACTCAAAAAATGTTTTGTAATAGTCTGAAAGGTGAAAACTAAGTGATATGTTCAGTAATTTCCAAGACTTAGACCATGTGTAATTCATGAATATTGAATGTACCTTTCTTCCTTAAGATAAATGAAAATTTACCTTGTGTCTTCATAAGAAACAAGTCAACAAAATAATGATTGTACACAAGAAAGTAAGGTCAACTCATGCAGTGGCACAAAATATGAATTTGAAACCTTCAAGAATAATTTGATGTTGACTATTTTCTGGTGTTTACATTAGTGTCAACACTGTTTCAGTCGTACAATGACAACAATTCATCCATTTGTGTACCTTTTGGGTTTTACTAGGGCTAGGCTGGTTCTGTGCAGTGTCTTATCTATTGGCATTCTATAAAATACTGGCATCTAGAAGAGGACAGAACCTGTGATAATCCGTAAGTGGTCAATACTGGTCAGTAGTAGTCGACTTGTAGAGGTCAATTGGAAATTTATATAGTCAGATGAGTTTTAAAACAGCAATTTGGCTAATTTGTGGATGATTTGTTGTGTGGAATTTTTTCCTCAGATAACTTAATTTCATTAATGTGAAAGAGAGGAGTAGAAAAACTGTTTTGTCCCTGCCAAGGTAACTCACCAGCTGGCCTTTGCCACTTTTCCAAACTGTGTAGAAGTTCCTAATAAGGTCTTTAGGTTTCATGTTTGATATCTTAAGTAATTGCTTGATGATAAGTTATTAATTCATCATGACTACATACAAGTCATTATTTCATGCTTTGGGAATAAAGTCTGGTGTCAAGGATAATACCCCAAATAGGGACACATGATTTGTCCCTTTGGAAGTTTAACTCTTTACCGAATGACAAAATTGTAGGCTGAAAAATTGAAATTTGGTTCAGGACAACCTTTTCTGTTGACCAGCATTATGATCAAATAAAAAAGGACCTTATTAGTAAAGCTATGATACTGATGATAATATGTAACAAACCTTCATGTACAGGATGTAAGAGAACAGCTTTTACTATCAATTTAGAAACCAGATGGGTATGTAAGCCAGTGATTTAACCCATTAACACTCAATCCTTCCTTTTGACAGCCCTGAGAATGAAGCCTTAAGAAAGCATTGTGGAAAAAGGAGAAAAAGCTGGTAACCAGTATTTTCTCCTTTGCCCACAATATTTTCTACTCTTCACAGAACAAATTTTTAATTTTCAGTCACTTTTATTTTGTCGTCTGCTTTCGATTTGGACAAGCCTAAAATATTGTCGATTGGTAATGAGTTAATCATGAAATCAACCACTTCAGTCAACCACCAATTGATCACTTGCGACCAGTATTGATCGTTTATAGCCCGTTCCAGTTGCCAGCCAGGTCATTACTCATATTGACCTATTCTTTGCCAACCTTGCACACTATATAACTAAATCATTGCAGGAATAAGTGCAAAAAATATCTGATGTAGCATTATGAGATACTTGAAATAAATATTTAAACTGGTATAAGGGTTTTTCAGTACATCCAATGATTTTTTTACTGAATCCATTACTTAAACTCATCACACATCACCGAGCAGAACATAGTCCTTTTTTTCAATGTGTGAATCCAAGCCCTTGGTACAGCTGAAGGTACTTTTGCAGCCAGAATGGATCAAGATCACACTCAGTGTGACAAGTTGCCATGTAGAGTGAAACGTGACTTTAACATAACTAAAATAAAACATTCAAGTTGAATGTACAAATCCAATTATTGCTATTTTGAAGTTAATTCTTTGGGGAGAATTCTTTCTTACAAGGCAGTATGGATCAAAGATCAGACTGCACTTTTTGTGCAATCTGATCTTAATCAACACTGTCTGCAAAAGGTCCTTGGGTAGCACTTAGCAGCCTAAGGGTTAATACTTAATAGTATTGTGTCACTCTTTAAAAGTTTAAAAATTATATAGGCATACTTTCATGCTAAGGTTTGAATTACTAAAACAAAGTCACCGTCTTAATATGGGTTGAGCAGCAGTTCATAATAAGAATTTAAAGAAGTAAAAATAGTTATATAACTTGCTCTGTAAATGCACTTCTAATTCACAGGTTCAAAACTATATTAAAGATGTCAAATCTATTTGTTTAAAAAGAAAGACGTATAAATGCATTCCTGTGGATCCGTTATCATAAATTTATCAACAAATTCAGCTTTTCTTCTTTTTTTCCTGAAAAGTCACAAAATAAAATTCAAGGTATCAGAGGGACTATAAATGGAGTTTACATCTTGAAGACAAATTGTAAGCCAGTCTGAGTCCTTTAGGCTTCACGTAAATGGGTGTCTAGTTCGCTATGCAAGACAGGAATTTCCATCAAAAACCTTCAATTAAATTCGTGTCCCGGGTTCGTACTTGATCGGGGCCGTTCGTAAATAAAATATTTCTTACCGTTGATGACAAGAGAGAAATACTGGTTCCAGGCGTTTCCACTACAAGATGCATATAAATCAAACATTAATTTTTTGGATAGACTGCACGATCTCCATTCTATAAAACGTTCTGCAAAAATGTTTCAAACGATTCGGAAATTCATCGATATAGCGCCTAGTCCGCTAACTAGGACTGGTCGACTTTATGGGTACTGTGAATTCGTTATCGAAGCAATTTAAATTATTTATGGCCAAATTTTAGCAGGCTATCTGAACAGTAAAAGATTTTTGATATAAGACATGGTTGAAAATGTGACTTTATTGAGGAAAAACTGCTTAATCTTCTTGTTTGTTTGGCAGCGGACGATAGACAAGTTGTGAATGAAAGTTGTTGAATGAAAACGAAGGTACTAGTGTAAACAATGTTCATACGCTACATTTTGAAAAAATAAAAGAACAAACTTTGTTCCAGTATTTAAAGTATTTCAGATTGACAATTTTTTAGTTTTGGCGAAATTTCGATAAAGAATTCATCCTAATTTGTATGGTTTGTTCAGGGTCAGAGTTGAACTGATTTGTAGGTCTCCGTTATTCGCCCAAATCACCAGCCATGCAAAACTGAAAGTAAGTGCGCATGCGTCGTTACGGATGATGTATTTGGTTCCGGTCAAAACGATCACAGTAAGCGGATTTGCTATAGCAAATCCGCTAAAAATTAACCAATTGCAGTCAGGTGTTGGCACCCACATGCTGTAGTCGAATTCGGCAAAATTTTATATTCTGTAATGAAACCTGTATTGATGGTGAATAGTCAAGTTTAGTGTGATAGTTTAACTCATTACCAAACTACAAAAGTTTAGATTAGTCTAAATTGAAAGCATTTGCAGACGACAAAATAGATTTGCATGGATTTTGAAATTTAATTTAGAAAGGGAAGAAAACTTTGTGGGAAAAGGAGAAAATGCTGGTTACCATTTCCTACAATGTTTTCTGCATTTCCTACAATGTTTTCAAAGACTTTCTTTCTCAGGGTCATTAAAAGTCGGGATTGTGTGGTAAAGAGTTAAGTGTGATAGCTTAACCCTTTACCACACAATGACGAATTTTAACGACTCTGAGGAAGCAGCCTTTTGAAAACTTTGTAGGAAAAGGGGAAAATACTGGTAACCAGCAATTTCTCCCTTTACCCACAAAGTTTTCTACCCAATTAACCCTTTTCCAAACGACAAACTTTGGACTAGACCAAATTGAAAGCATTTGCAGACAACAATTCAAATCATGCTGAAAAGATGATATCTGTCTATGACAGGGTAGAAAACATTGTGGGAAAAGGAGAAAATGCTGGTTACCAGCATTTTCTCCTTTTCCCACAATGTTTTCAAAAGGCTGCCATGCCAGACCCGTTAAAACCAGGGATTGTTTGGTAAAGGGTTAAAAGTAAATTTGTGTCAATTGTGCCACCATAAAATTGTTGTCTGCAAATGCTCTCAATATTGCTATGTGGTAAAGAGTTATGTAACGAAGACAGGTCGAATCTTTGGAAAATATGACATGCGCAGACAACGCACAATCCCTGGTTGTTTCAACCAAGAGAAAGAAGCCTTCAGAAAACATAATGTGAGAAAAGATGAAAATGCTGTTAACCACATTTTATCCTTTTCCCACAATTTCTTCTCCTCGTCTGAAGTTTCAATTTTTGAGAAAATGTATATTCTGTCATCTACAACTGCTTTTAATTTGGACAAGTCCAAAATTTCTGTTGGTTGGTAAACAGTTAAATACAGAAATTGTGTGTTAAAGGATGAAGGGTTTATTTAGTACAAAATGTACAAGGGAAATTTATGTTTTGAAGGTCATAATGGAAATGACGGAAAATATTGACATTTAGATATAGTAATGATCTTTGGTTGTTCATACATCACAATCTTTTCCTCATTATATTCTGTCTGGTCTTCCTATAGCACTATGTTTTAACTCTTTACCAAACAACAAAATTTTGGACTTGTCCAAATTGAAAGCATTTACAGACGACAAAATAAATGTGAATCAAAAATTGAATATTAAATTGGAAAGGGTAGAAAACATTGTGGGAAAAGGAGAAAATGCTGGTTACCAGCATTTCCTCTCCTTTTCCCACAATGTTTTCAAAGGCTTTCTTTCTCAGGGTTGTTAAAAGTCGGGATTGTGTGGTAAAAAGTTAACCCTGCACAAAACAATCCTAAGTTTAAAATTAAATGTGGAAAAAGGCTTTTTATAAACATTGTCTGACAAGAAGGAAATGCTGGTAACAAGCACATAACTTGTCAATGTTTTATACCTTTCAAAATCAAAATTCAATTTTTGATTCAAATTTATTGTGTCGTCTGCAACTGCTTTCAGTTTGGACAAGTCCAAAATTTTGTCGTTTGTTAAAGAGGTAAAAGATGTCAACTTACCCTACATGAAAAATTAGGGAAAATTATTAGATAATATTTCCTTTTTCTCTTTTACAGTTTGATGTCGTTGGAAGAGCAAGTTAACTGTGTCGAGTTTGAAATGTTCTAAAATGTGACTGTTTGAGAAAGGAGTAAAGGTAATTAATTTTGTTATTTAGCCATGTTTTCTGAAAAGGGGGTTTAACTCTTTACCACATGACAATATTTTAGGCTTGTCCAAATTGAAAAAACACCCTGAAGAGATATTGAATGCAGCTCAAGTGTTGGTATCTGTGTCTGAAAGAGAAGAAAACATTGTGGGAAATGGAGAAAATGCTGGTTACCAGCATTTTCTCCTTTTCCCACAATGTTTTCAAAAGTCTTCTTTCTCAGGATCGTTAAAAGTAGGGATTGTGTGGTAAAGGGGTGGTAAAGGGTTTAATGCAACTGCAAAGAGTACAGACTCATGTAAGGCTGTACTGTATGCACAGGCTGCATGACTTGGGTCGAAACCTTTTACCTCAGTCAGTTTTCTGCTGTCAAGGGATCAGTTTACAAGGTCCAAAAAATCCACAGGTCCTCTCGTAATTAATTTACGGGTAAGAAATGGATGAGGATGAGTGAAATACCGGTATATCATTTATGGTCGTCCAGCAGGAAGAGCGATGAATAGGGGATAGTAAAATAAGTTTTTCAGATAAATATTCAACTTACAGGAGACAAAGCGGCTATTCTGTTATTGAATAAGCGAATTAAAAGTATTCAGGAAATCAAATTTTGCAACAGAACATAAAATTTGCTGGTCCCTGCTCCAAATAAAGACTACTTTCAAATCAGCCGAATGATGTAACCCGGGACCTTTCATTGCAAACAAAAATCTTATAATATGCTTTGGGTTGACCTAATTCAATATGAGCGACTTTGCTAATTATTGAAATGAATGACATTAACATTAATGCAAATAATTTTATTCCCCAAACCAGATCGAAAAACTGTAGTTTTGGCTTGATTACTTTCTATAACTTGACTGGAAAATTGGTACCGGTATTTAAGGTTTATTGTACCGTTTGTGTTTCATCTGAAAAAGAAAACATTGTGTCCAACTTTGGAAGAATTTCTCTTTGCAGACAAGTGAGGATTAACCCTTTACAACACAATTATGACTTTCAACGACCCTGTAATAGAAGCCTTTTGAAAATGCTTCAAATGAAGCCCATTTGTGGCTCAAATGAAGAAATTTGTCCTTGATAGGTTAGAAAACAGTGTGGGAGAAGATAGGTTATAGAAAACATTGTGGGAAAAGGAGAAAATGCTGGTTACCTTTTTTTCTCCATTTCTCATAACCACAATGTTGTCAAAGGCTTTCTTCCTTAGGGTTGTTAAAAGTCAGGATTGTGTGAGGTAAACTGTAAAGGGTAAATACCCATTGGGGGTAAATGATTATTTTTCTTTTCCATTTTTTCACAGGAATTTACATAATTTTCAAGGTACATGTACCAAAGATTTATAACTTGACACACTACAAAAGCAGACATCCAGAGAAAATTCAAAATGGCGGGTGATGTTGCTCCATGGAATTTACTTCAGATAGCGTTTATTGCTGTTTTTCCAGCATGGCAGTCTTTTTCAAGAATGCCATCAGGTATTTATGAATTACTCTTTTTCTTTTGAGCCAAAGAAAATAAGCTTCTAAAACAGTGTTGGAAAAGGAAAAAAATGCTGAGAATAGGTATTTTCTTCTTTCCCAAAATGTTTCCTACTCCGTGATGGAGACAGCTCAGATCACTTGAGCCTTGTTAATTTGTTGTGAGCAAATACTTTCACTACAGACAAATCTCCAGTTTTTAGCTCTACTGGCTTTCAGCCAGCAGAGCTTATGTCATGGCGGGGTTTCCGTCGTCCATCCGTCCGTCTGTCTGTCTGTCCGTCCGTTAGTCTTTTTCTTGTTTACGCGATAAAGTCTGCATTTGTCGTCAGATTTTTGTGAAACTTGCACAGTTTGTTTATCTCATCAATAGCTTCAACCCTATTGATTTTGAGAAAAATCCAACAAACAATATTGGAAAAGTAGCCATTTCAAGTTGAAAATTTCCAATTCTTGTTTACGCGATAAAGTCCTCATTTATCGTCAGATTTTCGTGAAACTTGTACAGTTTGTTTATCTCATCAATAGCTTCAACCCTATTGATTTTGAGAAAAATCCAACAAAGAATATTGGAAAAGTAGCCATTTCAAGTTGAAAATTTCCAATTCTTGTTTACGCGATAAAGTCCTCATTTATTGTCAGATTTTCGTGAAACTTGCACAGTTTGTTTATCTCATCAATAGCTTCAACCCTATTGATTTTGAGAAAGATCTGACAAACAGTATGGGAAAAGTAGCCATTTCAAGTTGAAAATTTCCAATTCTTGTTTACGCGATAAAGTCTTCATTTGTTGTCAGATTTTCATGAAACTCGCACAGTTTGTTAATCTCATCAATGGCTTCAACCCTATTGATTTTGAGAAAAATCCAACAAACAATGTTGGAAAAGTAGCCATTTCAATTTGAAAATTTCCAATTTTTGTTTACACGATAAAGTCTTCATTTGATGTCAGATTTTCGTGAAACTTGCACAGTTTGTTTATCTCATCAATAGCTTCAACCCTATTGATTTTGAGAAAAATCCGACAAACAGTATGGGAAAAGTAGCCATTTCAAGTTGAAAATTTCCAATTCTTGTTTACACGATAAAGTCTTCATTTGTTGTCAGATTTTCGTGAATCTTGCACAGTTTATTTATCTCATCAATAGCTTTAACCCTATTGATTTTGAAAAAAATCCGACTAACAGTATCGGAAAAGTAGCCATTTCAAGTTTGAAATTTACATTTTTTGTAAACGCAATAAAGTCTTCATTTTAGGTCAGATTTCCATGAAACTTGCAGTTTGTTTATCTTATTAATAGCTTCAACCCTATTGATTTTGAAAAAATTCCAACAAAGAGTATGGGAAAAGTAGCCATTTCAACTTGAAAACTTTCATTTCTTGTTTACTTGATTAAGTCTTCATTTTTGGTCAGACTTCCGTGAAACTTGCAGAGTTTGTTAATCTCATCAAAAGCTTTAATCATATCAGTTTTGAAAAAAATCTTACAAACAGTATGGGAAAAGTAGTCTTTTCAAATTGAACAATTTCATTGCCTGTTTACATGATAAAGTATTTATTTGTGATCAGATTTTACGAATTTTTCAGCTTGTTTATCCCATCTATAGCTTTTTAACCCTGTTGAGTTTGAAAAAATTCAACCAACAGTAATGGAAAAGTAGCCATTTTGAGTTGAAAATGTCAATTTATTTTGTATTTTTGCGTAATGAATTCCTATGTATGCTTTAATTGAAAGCAAACTCTTCTGCCAGTAGAGCATATTCAGGCCCTTCAGGGCCTTCTAGTGTTGTTTAATGATGAGTTTACTGGTAAGTTATAAATGTGACCCCAAGTTATAAATGTGACCCCTCGCGCAAAAAGGGACCTTCTGGGAGCTGCGAAAAGTGTTAACCTTGGTCAGACTGCACGGATTGCGCAGTCTGACCAGGATCGATGTTTCTCGCTTTTATGACATTTTCTGTATGAAGAGTGCTCATTCTACCTTGTTTTACAATCATTTTTGAATTATCACTTTAGCTCATTACCACTTAATCCCGACTTTTAAAACTCTTGAGATAGAAGCCTTTTGAAAACATAGTGGGAAAAGGAGAAAATGCTGGTAACCAGCATTTTCTCCTTTTCCCACAATGTTTTCTAACCTGCTGGAAACAAATTTCAATTTTTGAGTTATGTTTATTTTGTCGTCTGCAAATGCTTTCAATTTGGACCAGTATAAAATTTTGTCGTTTGGTAAAGAGTTAAACTGACCTGCACTATCCTTGATCATTTTTCATTTAATTGATGTACAGAACTCCCAGAATGTCCCTTTTTGTGTGATGGGTCACATAAATTGATGTGAGTTGTCCTATAGCAAAAAGAGGGTTTAATGTAGGCTAATCTATGATGATACAGGGTACTAGTTTATCTGTTATTTATTTCATGTGATTCATAGAATCTCACATTGGTTTTTATGTATTACCAATTTTAGCAAACTTGTTGACTGAACTCTTTACCAAACAACAAAATTTTAGACTGGTCCAAATTGAAAGCATTTGCAGATGATAAAGTAAATGTGACGAAGAAATTGAAATTTGTTTAAGGAAGGGATGAAAATGTTGTGGGAAAAGGAGAAAATGCTGTTTACCATTATTTTCACCTTTTCCCACATTGTTTTCAAAAGGCCTCTTTCACAGGGGTGTTAACTCGGGATAGTGTGATAAAGGGTTTTGATCCATTCCCAATGATTGTGCCATAGAATTATAGTCCACTTGTTTGATAAAAATCGTAAAACACAAACACTTTTGTCAAATTTTCTATTTCATTTCAGGCATGTCATTACTGGCAGTGTATCTATACCTTCTCATTCTTTGTATTCCACCCATGTTTATCCAGCTCAAGTTAGGCAACCACCAACAGAAAGGGATTGTGGGATTGTTGTCAAAACACATTCCGATCTTCAAAGGTGTGTCAAGTTAGGCAATCATGAACAAACACAGGTTATGTAAATGCTATGTATCCACACGGCAGTCTGCAGATATGAGTCGAGTTAGGCAGTCCTCAGTTGAAAGGGATTGTTTGATTTCTGTCTAAATACTATTCAGTCTTGAAAGGAGAGTAAAGTTAGGCAATTGTGAAAAGAAACGAATTACAGGATTCTTGTCTAACTCATTCAAGTCTTTGAAAATAAGTCAAGTTAGGCATTTACAAACAGAAAGTAATTAGGGTTTGTTTTCTAATTTGTTCCAATCTTCAAATTTTAGACAAGGCAATAATTAACTGTTTACTACACAGTTCAAAGCTTTAACCCTTTCCCAAACAAGCCTGGTTTTTAGGTGTCTTCAGTAAAAGTCTTTTGAAAACACTGTGGGAAAAGGAGAAATTGCTCGTAATGAGCAATTTTTCCTTTTCCCAGTGTGTTTTCTACCCTTTTTGAGAACTTTCTGCCATTTTCTCCAAATCTGAAAATTGTTGTCTGCAAACTCTTTCGGTTTGGAAGAGTCCAAAATTTGTCGTTTGGGAAAGGGTTAAATTGGTTGGTTGGTGGTATTGGGGTTTAACGTAGGTACTAACACTACTTCCTTTCCAAAGCCACCAACTACTTTTCTCACATGCTGCAGCAGAGGCGAGAGGAGAAAATATGCCGGAAAGCAAGTTCGCCTCAACCGGGTATCAAACTCACAACCATGAGTCATGAGTCCGACACGCTCACCACTGAGCCACCCGGGTGGGCGGGAAAGGGTTGAATTAAAAGCATTGAAGAAGGCTATTGAAAACATTGTGGGAAAAGAAGTAAATGCTGGTTACCAGCATTTTTCTTCTTTCCCCACAATGTTTTCAATGATCTTTAAGATAGATACTGTCATTTGTGCCTTATTTTATTTGTCGTCTGCAAATGCTTTCGTTTTGGACTGGACTAAAAGTTTGGTGTGTGGTATAGAGTTAACAGAAGAACTGAGAGCATTGGTGTCTAACCACATCCCAAGTTGTGAAAGTAAATTAGGCAATCAGTAATGGATAAGATTTATTAGATTGTTGTTTAACCCTATACCACACAATTCAAACTTAAAACACCCTTGTGAAAGAAGCCTTTCAAAACCATTGTGGGAAAAGGAGAAAATGCTGAGAACCAGCATTTTCTGAAAAAAATTGTGGGCAAAGGAGCAAATGCTAGCATTTTCTCCTTTATCCACATTGTTTTCGATTGTTTTAACTATAAAATTCTATCCTGTATTGTAAGCCATATTTGCATTGTCAACTGCAAAAGCAGTGAATTTATATTGTGGTTAAGGTTGGAGTCGATGAGTTTTAACGTTTTATCACACATTGCCAACTTTAAACGGCTTTCAGAAATGGGACTTTTTGAAAACATTGTGGGAAAAGGAGAAAATGCACAATGTATTCTACCCTATCAAGGGCATCTTCCACAATTTTAGCAACGTTAAATTTTGGGTCTGCATATGCTTTCGATTTGAATGGGTCTAAAATTTTATCGTGTGGTAAAGGGTTAAAACTTGGAGGTGATTTATTTTCCTAGGTGTTGGTATTACCTTACTGATACAGCTATTCCTGATATGTGTGAACATGGTTCCTTTGGTAACACATTATGGCATGTATGCATTTATTGCCATATCTCAGACACCTTATGTATGGAATGGATGTGACAATGAGTGGAATACTGAACTATGTCTCAGAACCATCGTTGATAAACCTGGGTAAGTGACAGTGCATTTTGACTGTTTTCTATTTTACAATATTTTGTTTTGAGTTTTCTGTAAGAATATATTTACTGGAACTCATCTGTGCAGTTAAGACAGTGCTGTTATTTTGCCCATATATGGATACTATTCAGACTGACAGGGTTGATACATTTTGGAAATGTGTCTAACAACCTTTGCAGACAGCAAGACTCAAATATATTACTCAACTTTTGCTAGGGATCAAAACAAAAAATGAATAATATTTTCCAAATTAAATTTATTCTAACAAAAACAAATTCATTTCATCTATGGTCATAGTAAAGGAAATCAATATCAAATAAACAGAATAAAGTTCTTTCAAACATCGTGGAAGGCGAAAAAAAAAACAGATTTGCCTATTCGAAAAAATAAACAATATTTTGGTTTTGATCCCAAGCAAAAGTTGAGTGGTATACATGTGACCCATCACGAAAAAAGGGACCTTGGAACTGCGAAAAGCATCAACACTGGTCAGACTGCACGAATTGCGCAGGCTGACTAGGGTTGACACTTTTTGCTTTAATGACATTTTCTGTATGAAAAGTGGTCATTGTACCTTGTTATACAATAGTTTTTGAATTAACAACTTAAACTGTCCTGTACCTTGTTATACAACCATTTTTGAATTATCATCTTAACCCTTTACCCCATGTGGCATTTCTTTTGAATCTCTAATTGACCCTAAATAACAGCAAGGATGAAGCTGTTTCCTATGTGTATATGACACCTTTTGATAACATAGAAAACATTGTGGCAAAAGGTGAAATTGCTCGTCACGAGCAATTTCACCTTTTGCCACAATGTTTTCTAAAGGCTCCTACAAGCAGTGCGTAGAAATGAGTATCTATGGAGTAAAGGGTTAAACTGATCTGCACTATTGTTGATCTGTTTTCATCAAATTGATGTACAGAATTTTTGCATGATGGGTCACAAATACTCTCTCTTAGTATGGATAATTGTGTTTTCAATAAGGTTAAATTCTCTCTGAATGAGATAATGTTGGTGTGGGAAAGAAGCCAGTTTCTTCTCAAACAAAATTTGGAGGGACTTAAGGATAGATGCATGGATGTGGTACTACAAAAGTCATCACTTATCTCTTTACCACACAGTCCAGACGTTTAACGACCCTGACAAAGAAGCCTTTTGAAAACATTGTGGGAAAAGGCTTCTTTTCCAGGAGTGCCAAAAGTTGGTATTGTGTGGTAAAGGGTTAAAGAAATACATATTTTGTTGTCTTTTCAGAGGAGCAGATGTAGTATACCGGCATCAAAACAACGAGAAGCATGTTTCTCCAGAAAAACAGTTTTTTGAGTAGGTTGAATCTTTCAAGTGGTTTAACATTTTATCAGACGATGAAATTTTAGTCTTGTCCAAATTGAAAGCATTTGCAGACTACAAAATAGATGTGAATCAGAAATTGAAATTTGATTTGGGTAGAGTGGAAAACACCGTGGGAAAAGGAGAAAACACTGGTTTCCAGCATTTTCACCATTTCCTACAGCATTTTCAAAGGCTCTTTTCTACGGGTCATTTAAAGTCAGGATTGTGTGATAAAAAATTAAGGGTTAAAGTATTTTAACAAGTTTTTCTTCTTGTATTTTGTCTTTGTCTTTAGTTGAAAGACATTGTTGGTTAGAAAAAGACATTCTTGTTTAGAAAACAGACTTCTATTTTCAATCACATGGAAAATCATACAGTTGCACATAGTTTTACTGAAAAATGATTGAAAAGTTAGCAAAGGCACTGCATAGAGAGATGATATTAATTGTATGGTTAGGTGGCAGTGGACTTGGAAACTTATTCACAGCTTTAGAAAATAATGTCATCACCTCGCTATGGCAATGGACTTGGAAACTATGGAGAATAATGTCGTCTTGAGCTGAGGGGGAGGTGGCGACATTATTTTCTACACAATGAACAAGTTTCCAAGTCCCCTACCACCTGACCATACAGCAAATTTATTATACTGCATTTCAGCCTGTGTTAAGAAAATTTTACCTGGTTTTGTTTTGTTTCAAAAAACTGATGAAGTAGGTTTTGCGTCTTAGTGCGCCAAATCAGTGAAAACTGAGTTGACTGGGAACTGACATCATTGAAATCATAGTAAAAAGTGCTAAAATGTGCAACTTGGTGCATAATCTTGATGTTGATCTTGATTGACGCTGCCATTTTGGATTTTGTGTCGATAGTGTAGTCATGTATACAGCTCCCAAACGGAAACTGCTTTTACTTTGGTTTTGCTAGTTTACAGGATATATATGTTCAGAACATTATCCAATCAGATCACAAGAAAAATTTTTGCAGTACTATAAAAGGTTTATTCTCCGTCTTTCACAGTAATGAATACCTACAAGTCTCCGGCAATATATCTGATATTTCCGGCTTTCCACTGTGGCGGTTTTCAGAACCACTAAAAGAGGTCAACATCTCCATTCTTCCTTTAGCCATGTTGACAGTGTGGACACTCATCTTTCTGGCCATTTGTTTTGGTGGGCGTGTCTGTGGATGGGTAAATTGTACATGTATTCCTACCAATCTGCTTACCTGTACCCTTCCCTTATACTTCTATACCAAAGAATCTGACCAATGACCCCGTAGAGGACGGCTTCTGAAGTAAAAAAATGAAGGAAAAGGGGAAAATTCTTGCAATTACTCATGCCGCTGTCAGATGCTTTAGATACATATGGCATATATAAAATGGGGCATTCAGACCTTTGCGTAAAGAGTCATCTCGAATCAGCCTGGGAAGTCGGCATAGGCTAATCTGAGATGGCACTTCACAATTACATTAGATTTTGTCCTTCTGTAGGCTTGTGCAAAACAGAAAATTACATAAAAACTGAAAGTGTTGTTTTGGAATAGACTGCGTGGACTGCACAGGTTGATCCAAGACAACACTTTACACAAATGCCCGAATGCACCTTTTTGCCTGTTGCAAGCCATATCAACCATGCTGTGGTAAAAAGAGATTCAACCCATTACCAAACGAAAAAAATTAGGACTGGTCCAAATTGAAAGCATTTGCAGACAACAAGATAAAGGTGATGGAAAAAATGAAATTTGTTCTGGGAAGGGTAGAAAACATTGTGGGAAAAGGAGAAAATGCTGGTTACCAGCATTTTCTCCATTTCCCACAGTGTTTTCAAAAGGTTACTTTCTCAGGGGCGTCAAAAGTAGGGATTGTGTGGTAATGAGTTAACTCTTTGCAACATTGCAAAGTGGTAAACCAATCCAAATTCAAAGCATTTGCAGACAACAGTTTCAGTTTGGCTCAAATGTTACAATTGTTTATCGATAGGGTAGGAAACATTGTGGGAAAAGGAGAAAATGCTGGTTTTCAGCATTTTCTCCTTTTGCCACAATGTTTCCAAAAGGCCTCTTCCCAAGGGTCGTCGAAAGTTGTCATTGTGTGGGAAAGGGTTTAAGCAGGTACAAGCCCTTGTAAAGCTACTACAAAATAATATTCCCTATTTATGTATCCAGTAAATCCTTCAAAAAAGCCATGCTGTCAGCTGTAAAGTCAGAAATACTGTAGAATCAAGAATTATTATACCCCTGCATAACAAATGTTTTCGGGGATATACTGGAATCAGTCTGTCTGTGTGTGTCCGTACCTCGGTGTGTCCATCTGTCCATTTGTGTACAAAATACTAGTAATTTTGTGTCGCAAACTCCTACAGTTTCCTTCAATTGTATTGAAAGATTGCACATATACTGATCATTATATTGGAGATTTGCAAGAGGCAGTTTCAACTATTCCTTGTTGAGGAATTATCTCCCCTTGAACTTGACTCTTTCTGTCAAAGCGCTGGTGGACACCTTTTTCTGTCAAAGTGCTGGTGGGGGGTATTATTAAGTCATATTCAGTGATAACTCTAGTTTGTCCTGAAATAATGTAAGGATTGAGTAAAGACCAGACAACATTTGCTGACAACGAAAATGTGCTAAAAAATTTGAATTCGTGTTGTGAAGGCTAGAAAACATTGTGGCAAAAGGAGAAAATGCTGGTCTTTCTCAGAGTCATTTAAAGCTTGCATTGTGTGGTAAATTGTTAATGATATATTATGGAAGTGTAGCTACATTTTTTACCAGGAGCGACTTGAATCTTTCAGCTCTTATTCATACTGGGCCCAGCTTTCCTCTCACTGATCTTCACTGTACTGGGATACGGCTACAGTAACCTTGACAACAATGGAACAGACACTTTCCTACAAGATCTGTACAGTTTAGATATGGAACAGTTTAAAAATATACAGAAAGACTCTCCTGTATTGAAGGTAATATTGTGATATTTATAAAGAAAAGTTATCTCTTGCATATAGAACTGTTTAGTAAGTGGGTTGACTCTTTTCCAAACAACAAAAAATTGACTGCCCAAATCGAAAGAAGGTGGAGACGAATTAACCCTTTACCAAACAATCCCTGGTTTTTACGGCCCTGAGGAAGAAACCTTCTGAAAACATTGTGGGAAAAGGAGAAAATGCTGGTAACCAGCATTTTCTCCTTTTCCTACATTGTTTTCTGATCTTATAAGGTCGAGGTTCAATTTTTTAGCCACATTCATATTGTCGTCTGCAAGTGCTTTCAATTTGGAAGGATCCAAAATTTTGTCGTTTGGTAAAGCGTTAAACTGGCTCTCAAAACATAAAATCTTTATTTTCAAAGGTAGAAAACATTGTTTGAAAAGCTAGAAAATGCCGATTTTCAGCAGTATTGTCTTTAAATATGTTTTTAAAAGCCTTTTTACTTCAGGATTATCAAAAGTTGGAGTTGTGTGTTAGCCCTTTACCAAACAGTCCCTGGTTTTTACGACCCTGAGATAGAAGCCTTTAGAAATATTGTGGGAAAAGGAGAAAATGCTGGTAACCAGCATTTTCTCCTTTTCCCACAATGATTTCTCTCCTGCTAGAAACAAATTTCAATTTTTTAGTTGCTTCTATTTGTCGTCTGTAAGTGCTTTCAACTTTGACCAGTCTAAAATTTTGTCGTTTGATAAAGGGTTAATGGTAGGAAATGATAGAAACAGGGTTTGCATATTATCAGTTTTACATTCCATTGGCAAAATAAGTTAGTCTGGAAGAAAATTATGTTTGGTTTTTTACCAAATGACAAAATGCGAAACAAAATTGAAAGAGTTTTGCAGGCGTTAAAAATTCATTTGACACATTTGATAGAATTTGAATAAAACAGGATAAGAGAGCAATAGAGAGCAGTATAGGAAAGGAAGAAAATGCTGTTACTAACATTTTCTTCTTTTTCCCGGAATGTTTTCAGGGTAGATAATATACGAATTTGACGATAAGGCATTTCTATGGTATCTCTAATTGAGTAAAAATAACAGCAAGGATGAAGCCAATTTCTTTTATGTATATTACACCTTTTGATAGCATAGAAAACATTGTGACAAAAGGTGAAATTGCTCATCATTGTCGCTCGGTAATGATTTAACCCATTACCACTCAATCCCTACTTCTGATGCCCCTGAGAAAGAAGCCTTTAGAAAACATTGCGGGAAAAGGAGAAAGTGCTGGTAAGCAGCATTTTCTTTTTTTTACACAATGTTTTCTTTCCTTCACAAAACAAATTTGATGCCCCTGAGAAAGAAGCCTTTAGAAAACATTTCGGGAAAAGGAGAAAGTGCTGGTAAGCAGCATTTTCTTTTTTTTACACAATGTTTTCTTTCTTTCACAAAACAAATTTTAAATTTTCAGTCGCTTTTATTTTGTCGTCTGCAGATGCTTTCCATTTGGACAAAGCTAGAAATTTATCGTTTGGTAATGAGTTAAGTCATTACCACACAATCCCTTTTGACGACCCTGAGAAAGAAGCCTTTAGAAAACATCGTGGGAAAAGGAGAAAATGCTGGTAACCAGCATTTTCTCTTTTCCCACGATGTTTTCTTTCCTTCACAAAACAAATTTTAAATTTTCAGTCACTTTTATTTTGTAGGCTGAAAATGCTTTCAGTTTGTACTTGCCTAAAATATTTTGTTTGTTAATTAGTTAACCCTTTCCCAAACAGTCCCTTGTTTTTACGGGTCAGTATAGAAGCCTTTTGAAAACATTGTGGGAAAAGGAGAAAATGCTGGTAACCAGCATTTTCTCTATTTCCCACAATGTTTTCTTCCCTATCATATAGAAAAAACGTTTTTTTAGCGACTGTTAATTTGTCATCTGCAAAATGCTTTCAATTTGGTCTGGTCCAAAATTTGCCGTTTGTGGTAATGAGTTAATATTCATTTTTTTCAGGATTGGACACAAGGGTTCCTGTTAATAATGCATTCCATACCTATATGGACAGCAGTGTTACCTACCATGGGGAAAATGACTGGGTCAGGACGGTTGAGTAGAAATATGTATGTACATGTGATATTCAAATATTTTATTGTTCCAATACTTTTATTACAAATCGGACTTTTTCATTTTTTTGCAACATTGTCATGGGTGTGTCGTCATTTTTGTTTCTACTGTTTCTCAGCAACTTTTGGTTGGAATTCAGAGACACCCAATGAAAAGTTTCCCTTTAACTCTTTACCACACGAGAAAATTTTAGACTGGTCTAATTTGAAAGCATTTGCAGACGACAAAATAAAGGTGACTAAAAAATTGAAATTTGTTCTGGGAAGGGTAGAAAACATTGTGGGAAAAGGAGAAAATGCTGGTAACCAGCATTTTCTCCTTTTCCCGCAGTGTTTTCAAAAGGCTTCTTTCTCAGGGGCATCAAAAGTAGGGATTGTGTGGTAATGGGTTAAGTTTCAATTTGGACTGGTCTAAAATTCTCTTGTGTGGTAAAGAGTTAAAACATTACCACACAATCCCTACTTTTGAAGAAGCCTCTAGAAAAATTTGTGGGAAAAGGAGAAAATGCTGGAATTCAGCATTTTCTCTTTTTCCCACAATATTTTGTACCCTTCACAAAACAAATTTCAATTTTCAGTCACTTTTATTTTGTCGTCTCCAAAGGCTTTCGATTCGGACAAGCCTAAAATATTGTTGTTTGGTAATGAGTTAAGAGCATATTGTTAGCAGTAGTGATTAATTCTTGCAGTTATGACCCTTCAAATTTATACTCCCCCCAATTTGTTTTCATTTATAAAAAGAGATTGTAAATGTTGCAATTTCGAGCATTGTTTTGACCCGAATTTCTCTAAATAGCAGACTGTTGATCTAAGATCACACTGCATGGTGCTTTTTGATTTCGATCTAAACTGTCTGCAAAAGTAACTTAAGTTGTGAAAGGTGTTTTGTGCCAAATAAAAATACATGACCTCTGTCAAACGCTGAGAAAATATTGACATGAAACTCTTTCTGAGTTTCATATTAACCTATTACCACACAAGCCCTACTTTTGACAACCCTGAGAAAGAAGCTTTTAGAAAATATTGTAGGAAAAGGAGAAAATGCTGGTAACCAGCATTTTCTCCTTTTCCCACAATGTTTTCTACCTTCCCAACACAAATTTCAATTTTTGAGTCACTTTTGTTTTGTCATCGGTAAATGCTTTTGATTTGACAGGTCTAAAATATTGTCGTTTGGTAATGAGTTAAAGACTTGACCATACAAGTGAATGGATGATATAGATCCATGATCTATACTGTTGGAAGTTGCCACTTTTTTCGTATACTTTTATCTCTCTGTAAGGGTTATCTCTTAACCACACGAGAAATTTTAGACAGGTTCTATTTGAAAGCATTTGCAGACGACAAAAAAAATGTGACTGAAAAACTGTGAAATTTGTTTTGGGAAGGGAAGAAAACATTGTGGGAAAAGGAGAAAATGCTGGTTACCAGGATTTTCTCCTTTTCCCACAATGTTTTCAAAAGGCCTTTTTGGCAGGGTCGTTAAAAGTCGGGATTTGTGTGGTAAAAAGTTAACTCTAATGTATTTCCTCCCTCCATCAGTTCCTGGTTGTTACTGGTCCTGGTGTATGCAGCCACCTGTCAGATCCCACAGCTAGCCATGGCTCCTTATATTGGGAATCTTCAAGCTATTGTAAAGGACCTCAAGTTTGATACCAAAGGTAAATCTGAAACTTGCTTTAACCTTTTTCCACTGTCCCTAGACAGATTTTGGAACTCTGCCCCAATGAAAGCATTTGCAGAAAGCAAATTCAGTGTTGGTTAGAGGCCCAATAATGAAGGTGTTAAAATTCAGATGAAGTTAATTCATAGAATTAAAAAGGTTTGAAATTATTGACAAATTGTTATTGTAGGTCTAAATGTTAGGTACAAGCAGAAAAACAGATTTTAATTCTTTACCAACTGGGAAATTAAAGACCAGTCCAAATTGAAAGCATTTGCAGATGTCAAAATGAATGTGAGTGAAAAATTAAAATTTGGATTTGGAAGGACAGAAAACACGATGTTTTCAGAAGCTTTCTTTCTCAGGGTCGTCAAAAGTCGAGATTGCGTGGTAAAGGGTTAAAACCAGGTTAAAAATGCCAGGTTTGCTTAATCTTTTGTTAACATATTCATCTGGTTTTGAATTTCTATTATCTGCCAGTGACAAGCACTTAGGTCGCCCACACAAGAACAGCTTGTTATCTTCACAATAATTTCTACATTTTAACTCTTTACTGGAGGACAAAGTTTTAGCCTTGTCAAAATTGAAAGCATTTGCAGACGACAACTTAAATGTTACTCAAGTAATGGAATTTGATCTTGACAGGGTTTGAAAACATTGTGGGAAAAGGAGAAAAGTTGGTTTCCAGTGTTTTCTCTTTATCACAAAACAAGCCTCTTCTTCAGGGTTTTAACTCATTACCAAACCACAAAATTTTAGGCTTGTCCAAATCGAAAGCATTTGCAGATGACAAAATAAAAGTGACTGAAAATATGAAACTTGTTTTGTGAAGGGTAGAAAACATTTTGGGAAAAGGAGAAAATGCTGGTTACCAGCATTTTCTCCTTTTCCCACAAGGTTTTCTAAAGGCTTCTTATTCAGGGTCGACAAAAGTAGGGATTGTGTGGTAAGGGTTTAAAATGTAGGATTGCTTGGTTGAGGGTAAATGTCTGAAATCACTGGTGCCAGATTGATTGATAAATTCATTCATTCATTTTTCCAGGGATGGGTGTAATATTCAATACAATGGCAGCAGCATTTGCTGTCCTAGAAGTACCGCCAGTCTATGCTATGTTGTATTATCTTGCCATATTTATAGCCGGACTTATGTTTTTGGTAGGTATATACTTTTTAGTGTAATCCCTGTTATGTTTTTGGTAGGTATCAACTTTTTACAGCTATTTCCAGTCATGTTTTTGGTAGGTATATACTTTTTAGTGTTATCCCTGGCATGTTTTTGGTAGGTATATACTTTTTAGTGTAATCTGTTACGTTTTTGGCAGGTATATACTTTTTAGTGTAATCCCAGTTACTTTTTTGGTAGGTATATACTTTTTAGTGTAATCCCAGTTATGTTTTTAGATAGGTATATACTTTTTAGTGTAATCCCTGTCATGTTTTTGTTAGGTACATGTATTTACTTTTTAATAATTGCACTCATGGTGTAAAATCGTTTTTTGATTGGTCAGAATCAGGTCATGTGATGAAAAAACCCGCATGTTATTTTTCGATGAAATGCAATAGCACTACTTTCGGTTTTTCCAAATTGTTGTTGGAATCTAATTTTAGATTTCATGCAAACTGTTTATAGGCTATATTTAGAGTTCCATCGCTGAATCAGTCAAATGCAAAAAGACCGATTTCTTTTTCTGTAAAAAACTTGCAAAAAGGAAACTAACAAAATAAACCTTGCAAAATGATGCGTGTTTAACTTTATTTGCACCCTAAAAAAAATACACTATGCCAACTGTGAATAAAGAGTCTGAATGGTCGACGTCATCAGTTACATCATTTAATACGTCAGCGATCGATTTCTATGAAGACAGGGTCACGGAGTTAAATTTAGTACACTGTGTAAACGGAAAAACCACTGTGGCATAAATGAATTTGATTTGTTTCATGACGGAGTTAAACTTTTTTTATTGCGGGGATTAGGTTAAAAAAATGCTATTGACCAGAGAAAAGTTATCGTGGATTTGATGGATTGTATATAGTGAAAGAACTGATGGAGAACGGATCGAAAGAAGTGACTACACTGTGTTAAGAATTTTTTAAATGTTGGCGTGATAGGAATGATATTAGAAACAAGCCTAGAACTGGGAAACCAAAAATACACATTGAAAAATTAACAGCTGCGACACCGTTTTTTTTATGTTCTAATAAGTGGGTCACAAAACGTTGGCGTCATTCGATTCATTATCATATCTTACAAGAAATTTAGGATAGACCAAGTCTTATATCGGCAACAGAGAGATACTCATCGAGAACAGATCTGCCGACGGTACGTACGCATATTCTTTACAAATTATCTATGAAAAGGTCACTCGAAAGAACACATCGTCCACCTAGCTTCAAGTTTAGATAGTTGATTGTATTGTTCATATGGATCTACATAATTATTTTATTCTTAAATTTTGTTCGAAGAATCATCGAAAGTATGATTTCAGTGCCAGCAAAATGGCCGCCTTCGACTGAAAAAATATGTTGCAAAGCTAAAAATAGATTGTGTATTCATGCCCGTTCTACCAAATATCCGCGAAGGAAATCAACTCGTATTTACTGTCGTATTTATCCGTGATTTTTTTCTGTCTATCATTTTCGAAAAGTGATTTAACCGAACAGCGAGTGCAATTATAAGGGTTGAGTGCATATTTTTGTGTTTTCATCGAGATATAAAATGCAATTGCCTTATTACATGGCTTAACATAACGCCCTTCGGGCGTTATTTGCCATGTAATAAGGCAATTGCATTTTATATCTCGATGAAAACACAAAAATATGCACTCAACCCTATAATAATTGCACTCATGGTGTAAAATCGTTTTTTGATTGGTCAGAATCGGGTCATGTGATGAAAAAACCTGCATGTTATTTTTCGATGAAATGCAATAGCACTACTTTCGGTTTTTCCAAATTGTTGTTGGAATCTAATTTTAGATTTCATGCAAACTGTTTATAGGCTATATTTAGAGTTCCATCGCTGAATCAGTCAAATGCAAAAAGACCGATTTCTTTTTCTGTAAAAAACTTGCAAAAAGGAAACTAACAAAATAAACCTTGCAAAATGATGCGTGTTTAACTTTATTTGCACCCTAAAAAAAATACACTATGCCAACTGTGAATAAAGAGTCTGAATGGTCGACGTCATCAGTTACATCATTTAATACGTCAGCGATCGATTTCTATGAAGACAGGGTCACGGAGTTAAATTTAGTACACTGTGTAAACGGAAAAACCACTGTGGCATAAATGAATTTGATTTGTTTCATGACGGAGTTAAACTTTTTTTATTGCGGGGATTAGGTTAAAAAAATGCTATTGACCAGAGAAAAGTTATCGTGGATTTGATGGATTGTATATAGTGAAAGAACTGATGGAGAACGGATCGAAAGAAGTGACTACACTGTGTTAAGAATTTTTTAAATGTTGGCGTGATAGGAATGATATTAGAAACAAGCCTAGAACTGGGAAACCAAAAATACACATTGAAAAATTAACAGCTGCGACACCGTTTTTTTTATGTTCTAATAAGTGGGTCACAAAACGTTGGCGTCATTCGATTCATTATCATATCTTACAAGAAATTTAGGATAGACCAAGTCTTATATCGGCAACAGAGAGATACTCATCGAGAACAGATCTGCCGACGGTACGTACGCATATTCTTTACAAATTATCTATGAAAAGGTCACTCGAAAGAACACATCGTCCACCTAGCTTCAAGTTTAGATAGTTGATTGTATTGTTCATATGGATCTACATAATTATTTTATTCTTAAATTTTGTTCGAAGAATCATCGAAAGTATGATTTCAGTGCCAGCAAAATGGCCGCCTTCGACTGAAAAAATATGTTGCAAAGCTAAAAATAGATTGTGTATTCATGCCCGTTCTACCAAATATCCGCGAAGGAAATCAACTCGTATTTACTGTCGTATTTATCCGTGATTTTTTTCTGTCTATCATTTTCGAAAAGTGATTTAACCGAACAGCGAGTGCAATTATAAGGGTTGAGTGCATATTTTTGTGTTTTCATCGAGATATAAAATGCAATTGCCTTATTACATGGCTTAACATAACGCCCTTCGGGCGTTATTTGCCATGTAATAAGGCAATTGCATTTTATATCTCGATGAAAACACAAAAATATGCACTCAACCCTATAGTGTAATCTCTGTTATGTCTTTGGGAGGTATCATTTCTTACAGTGTAATCCTTGTAGTTTCTAGTGCAGGGAGTAAGACTTAAAGATAATATGATAATAAATTTCATAAGAATTATGGTATTTGCTGAAAATAGAGAAAATGTTGTAGGAAAAGGAGAAAATGCCAGTTACCAGCTTTCATGTTCCCCCACAATGTTTTCAAATGGTTTCGCTGTAATGGTTGCTAACAATCGGGATCCTGTTTTTAAAAAGACTGTATTTCAGACGGTATTTTGTTATAATACGGTTGTGATTTCTACTCCTGTATTTGTTAAAACTTATTTCAAAAGTCTTGGTAATAGGATTCATTTTTTCCGTCATAGATAGTCAGAAATGTTTCTCTATTTTTTACTATGGTAGTTTTTGGCTCCATTATGAAGATGGAGCTGCTCAATTAAGTAATAAAAGAATGTTTCTTTATCTGTTCCAAGTTAACCCTTGACCAAATGACAAAATCTTAGACGGTTCAGATTAAAAACATTTGCCGGTGACAAAATAAATGTGACTCAAGAATTAAAACTGGACTTTGAAAGAGTAAAAAACATTGTGGGAAAAGGAGAAAATGCTGGTTACCAGCATTTTCTCCTTTTCCCACAATGTTTTCAAAAGGCTTCTTTCTCGGGATCATTAAAAATGTGGGATTGTTTGGTAAACGGTTAACTATGACATGATAATGTTACCTACTTTGGTATTGTGTGTTATGAATGCTAGAACTTTGGAAAATGAGGTCAAAATACGATTTCAACTGTAATTGTTTTTCAGATCATTGCCATGTTTACTATACTGGACAACCTGACAGATTCTTTGACAGATTGGATAGAGATGTTCCAAGAGAAGAGGGGCTGTGTCAATTTCTGTGGGGCTTTTGTACTTATGGCTATAGGTGTTGGAGCCTCCATTTTACACACCACTAAGGTATTAGAGAGTTTTGTTGTCATTATTCAATACTGAGTATATTTAAAAAAGCGCAATTTGGTTTTTAATTAATATCTTGGACAGTAATAAATACATGACAAAGAAAATTCACCTTGTTAAATGGTAATTTTCAATGGCACAGTGCCCAGAATTTCATAAAAATCAAACAAATACTTCATTTCATATCAAAAGCTTACATTCAAGTGGTCAAAAAATGAAATTCACAAGATTAATAGTGGTACCATCCCAAACATCAATTGAAAATTGACATCGCTGACACATAGACCACTAAGGTGAAGTGATGATGATACAATGATGATGATAATGATGATAACATCAGCAACAGTGATGATGATACTCTACTAAGGCTTTACTTCTTGACTGTTATAAGTTATCATTGTTGATGATGATGGTGATGATAATGTTTTAGGCAGGTGATGTTTACATTATAACATCATAATAATGGACCCAGATGTGAACAAGCTTTGTCTCCTGTGGCTAACTGTTGCATTGTATCTTGATAAGTATACCCCTGCAAAACAAATGTTGGGGGGGTTGTGGTATACTGGAATCAGCCTGTCTGAACATGTTTCTGTTTGTCCTTCTGTGTGTCCGTCTGTGTGTCTGTCTGTGTACAAATAATTGCCTGTTTCAGTCAAAGCGCTAGCAGGGGTATTAAGTCACATTCAGTAACAGCTCTATTTATTATTTAATTGTTATTAACTCTTTACAAAACAGTAAAATTTTAGACTGTTCCAAATTTAAAGGATTAGCAGACTACAAAATTAAAGTGACTCAAAGATTAAAATTTGCTTTGGGGTGGGTAGAAAACATTGTGGGTAGAGGAGAAAATGCTGGTAACCAGCATTTTGTCCATTTCCCACAATATTTTCTGAAGGCTACTTTCACAGAGATATAGATACCTGGAATTGTTTGGCAATGGGTTCAGAGCTCCACATTAGAAGGAGTGATGGTATTCTAAATCCATTATTACTCTTCCAAACCCTGTGTTGTGGGTACTCATTAGAATCGTCTTGAGGAGACAATTCTAATGAATACTCATAACATAGGGTTTAGTGGAGAATTGTGTATGTTTTAATATTTGAAATGGAAATTACTGTCTATGGAGCTCTGGGGTTAATGCAGATAAATATTTTTCAGGCTGGTGTGTATTACATCATACTAATGGACCAGTGTGTGTACAAGCTTTATTTCCTCACTGTGGCTCTCATGGGGCTGTGTATCTTGATTATATATGGTGGGTAATACTTTGCAATCATTTTAATTTTTTATCTTGTATCAAAATCATAGATAGGATAGGGATGAAAGCACAGCTGATTACAACCTAATAAGCTATGCTGTCGTTCCTATACTATTGACGTGTATTGTCTTTTATGGCATATTGTAAGGTGTTTATCTATAAAATATTTTTGGACTAGAATAGGATAATTATCTATTTTAAAAGCATCTTTAGACAACAAAGCAAGTGTGGGTTAAATGATGGGATTTCTTGTTTATAGAATAAAATCATTGTAGGGAAAGGAGAAGTTGCTGGTGAACTGCATTTTCTTCTTGTTTTAAGGAGAAAAAAAATCAATTAAATTATTGTTATGGCCAAAAGGGTGAACACTTTACCAGACAACAAAGTTTCATATTTTCCAAATTTTACAAGCTTCATCAGACCAACTAAAATGATGGGCGTAAGTACTGGTATGAGAAAGCCAGGAAACACATACATAGATGCACTGACCTATGTGATTTGAACTGGATTTTTAAAACGGCGTTTTACTCCAATACAACCAGTCATCAATCAACTGTATGTAAATGTATGGTAAAGGGAAAATGTAATGTAGAAATTTTTTCATCAAATTTTCAGTGAAACAGAACTTTGGGATCGCAGAAAGAATCATCATGAGTGTCTGGTGTACCGTAGCCACAATCATCACATCTGTAAGTACTTGGAACTTATTTCACAAAGAAAAAACAAAGTTATTGTCTTATTTTGTTTACTCTTTAGCAAATGACAAAAATTTGGATTAATCCAAATTGAAAGCACTTACAGACGAAAATATAAACCTGCTTCAAATGATGAAATTTGTCTTTGATAGGATAGAAAACATTGTGGGAAAAGGAGAAAATGCTGATTTCCAGCATTTTCTCCTTTTCCCACGATGTTTTCTAAAGGCTTCTTTCTAGGGGGTGTTTAAACTCGGGATTCTGTGGTAAAGGGTGAAATTCTCAAGCAGACACTATTTCTGACGTAAGTTTGTTACCTGGGACACATTTTATTGATAAAAACAGTTCATCTCTTTATAATTAGCATTCTCCCTAAGAATCATGCAGGCCCTGTAGAAATGGTGATAAGTGACTTTTTCAGAATACCAAAAAAACTTAGTGCAATTGATTCCTTAAGTCACAAAAGTTCAAAAGCCAAAGGGAAACTTTTATTGTCATGCTGTTACCATGGCAACGGCTACAGAAAGTTTTTGCCCCCAGAAGCATATTTTTTGCTTTTTAAAACTTGAAAAATGAAGCACTTTGAAGCTAATGCAGCATATTTGTCACAAAAAGTCCAGTGAGTTGTACTATTAAAACATAATCACCCATGTATTGGCTTACAATATAAAATATGCAATAGCAAAAATAAGCTTGCAGAATGTGTTTCTATGGCAACGAACAAAGGCTGTATTTCGCATTTCTGCTGGTGGCTTAAATTGACAAATTTCTATCTCAATTATCTCCTAACAGCAAAGCTAGGATTTAAGGTTTCAATATTGGGCATAAAGACTAATGTATTGGGTTACAAATAAAAAAATAAAAAAGGTCAAAATGTTTTTAGGTCATGAAACCATGGCAACCAAAGTGACAACAGATTTGTAAAATTTGGAAAATGCTGTATTTTATGCAAAAAAATGACCACTAAACACAAATATTTGAACATCAGTTAATATGACATATGAAGTATTAATACAAATTTGAAAAGCTGCAAACAAGATATTTTGGTTTTGTGTCTAAATTTGGTTTCCATGGCAACCTGAATCTGGATACTGGCATAAAATTGCAATTTTTGCTTATTTTCATGGCATAGTTGTTGAGACTAGGGTAAATAAATGGAATAACTTTTGTTTTAGATATAGCTATTGATCTAACATGTTGTCGATGAAAAAATAAGAATAAGCATATCATATCATACACTAGGTAACCATGGCAGCCAAAGTGGCAATGTATCGGTAAAATTGAGAAAATACCATTATCTGTTGAATATAATGAACAACAATTAAGAATCTTCATACCCCTCTATATATGGTTCATGGCATGTCAGTTTCATTAGCTCCACTGGCAGAAGGCCAGCGGGCTTATGTCTTGGCCAGGTATCCGTTTTGCATCCGTGTGTCTGTCCGTGTGTATGTGCGTGTGTACATGCGTGCATATGTTAAATTTTATTTCAAACATCTTCTACTCTAAAACTACCCATCCAAATTTGATGAAACTTCACAGAAATGGTCCTACCATGGTCCTCTTCAGAATTCTTTAGAAAGAATTTTATTCCTTCAAAAACTCTGGTTTCCATGGCAACCATAATCTCAACATTGGCATAAAACTGCAATTTTTGCTTATTTTCAAGGCATAATTGTAGAGACAAGAGTAAGTAAACTGAATAACTTTGGTTTTAAAAATCGCTATTAATCTAATGTGTTGTCCATAAAAAAAAAAACAATGAGCATATCATATCATACTCCAGGTTACCATGGCAGCCAAAGTGGCAACATATCGGTAAAATTGAGAAAATACAATTATCTATCAAATAGAATGACCAACCATTAAGAATGTTCTTACCCCTCTATATATAGTTCATAGCATGATAGTTTTCATTCAAAAAGTAGCATACATGCTAATTATCCCCCGCCAAAACGGCGGCTAGGTATATGGTAATAGTAGCCATCCGTCTTTCCGTCCATTTGTCTGTCCATTCTTCCTTCATTCTGTCTATCCGTCTTCGCATCCCAATTTCTTGTATGAGGCACAACTCAAAAACTATTTGAGATATAAACATGAAACTACACAGATCGATAGATCTCATCAAAGAGAAGTGCAGTGCATAAGAACCATAACTCTTGATTGCATATTTTAAGGGTTATTACCCTTTATTTTCTCACTTAAATTTTGTCTAGAGCGTAACACAAAAACTATATGAGGGATAAACATGAAACTTCACAGATGGATAGATCTCATCAACGAGAAGTGTGGTGCATAAAAAATATAACTCTTGATTGCATAATTTAAGAATTATTGCCCTTGATATTTTATTTTCAATACTTTAATTTTGTCTGGAGATGAAATAACTTCACAGCTGGATAGTTGTCTCTGAGGAGAAGTGCAGAACACAAAAAGGGTAACACTTCCTTTCATAATATTCTATTCACAGCTCTCCGTCGTTTTGTATTTAGTATTTCCCAAAAACAATTCTTCAATCTGACTGTCAAATTGCTCTACTGGTACTGACTTTATTTTTTTGCTAGCATCCGCTATAAACTCATGACGCAAAACGAAAAAAGGCAAAACACACACAAAAAAAGGGGGGATGTTATTACAACTGCGCTTCAGCCCACTAAGAAGATGGTGAATTGAACAATGAGTGAAAAAAATGAAGTGCAATTTCTGAAAAAAAAAATTTGGAAATCCAACCAAATTTGATAGGGTTTCAGTACACCTTGAATTAAACAATCCTAGCAAATTTCAAAGAAAACAACAAATAAGGTTGACTTTGTTACGTAAGCAATTCTAAGTTATCAAATGGCTGCTTTTCCTGAACAGATCAGTAGATCTTCTTCACTCTTAATAGGGCTCAACCCCTTGATGAACCAAACAATTTTTGAATGTTTCAAAAAGAACTGGATCGAAACTGTGGACTTCACTGCCTAACAAGAATTGGAAATTTTCAACTTTAAGTGGCTATTTTCCCATACCCACACATTGTTTGTTGGATTCTTTGTAAAACCAATATGGTTCAAGCTATTGATGGGATAAACAAAACTGTGCAAGTTTCAAAATAATCTGATACCAAATGGACACTAAATCACATACACAAACAATGGAAAATTTTCCTATACTGTAAGGACTTTTTTTTCGAAAACCAACATGGTTGAAGCTATTGATGAGATTAACAAACCATGCAAGATTTACGAAAATCTGGCCACAAATGCAGACTACATCGCGTAAAGAAGCAATGGAAATTTTCAACTTTAAATGGCTACTTTTCCCATAATATTTGTTGATTTTTTTTCCAAAATCAATAGGGTTGAAGCTATTGATGAGATAAACAAACTGTGCAAGTTTCACAAAAATCTGGCGACAAATGCAGATTTTATCGCATAAACAAGAAATGGAAATTCTCAACTTCAAACAGCAAATGGACATTTTCAATTTCAAATGGCTACTTTTCCTAAAATGTTTGTTGGATTCTTTTTTTTTTCAAACCAATAGAGTTAAAGCTGTTGATGAGATAAACAAACTGTGCAAGTTTCACCAAAATCTGACAACAAATATAGACTTTATTGCGTAAACAAGAAAAAGACTTACAGACAGAGAGACGATGGAAACCATACCATGATATACATTGTAAGCTCTAGTGGCTTTCAGCCAGTACAGCTAAAAATCACTGCTGATTTGGTAACCATGGTTACTTGTTTAAGAAGCAATTAAAGCATTTCCTTTAAGGTATTTGGTTTATTAAAATGCTTTCAGAACTCATAAAATACTCACTAGTCAATGGAAGATACTTTGCACTGACTTTGCTATATTTTATGGGAATGAGTTTACTGTTCTGTTGCCATGGTAACATTTTCTTTTTCTGAAGTGTTGAATACCTTTTATCTTTTGTATGTGCATAACACAAATTAGTCATTTAAAGTATGTTTAATTTATTCAGATGCTTCTTAGCTGGAAGGGGTTAATTTGCTTTGAACAAGCTGTTATTTGTGATGGTCATGATTTGGTTGCCATGGTAACATGATTAGACCATTATTTCTTTCTTTTACATTTTAATATTGACAAACAGATGTGGATAATTTAAGTAAGTATTACTTATCAATGTAATCCTTTGTTAATGGGCTGTCGTTTACTTCGAATGTGCTGAGTTTTGTTAAAATTGCAAACTGTTGGATAGCTTGGTTGCCATGGAAACTAATATTTGGATTGTTGCAGAACTTGATTTTTTCTGTATTAGTTGAACAGGTGTGGATCCATTTAATACATAAATACACTGTTAATATTTTTCCTAGCAGAAGGGAGATAATTTGCTCTAAAATTGCCACTTTTTTGTAAAATCTCTGACGGTTCAATAGTTTTGTTGCCATGGTTACAAAAATTATTAACATTTTGAGTTTTTTCATTGCTGACTGTGAAAAATCAGATGTTGCTCATTTAGGCACTATATGCATTTTTCATATGCACCTTTGCTGTTAGTAGATAATTTGGCTTGAAAATCTTCAAAATTTGAGGTTTGAAAAACTGCTTTCTATGGCTAAACTTCTGTTGCTATGCAACACAATGCAAGTGACATTTTATATTTTCTATATTTTCCTATGTAATTTTGAGTACTACTCTTGCCATCCTTTTGACATAAGTAGTAGAATAGATAATCTAAAAGGGCAGTAGTTTACTTTGAATGTGCTGATTTTTGTTAAAATGGCAAACTGTTCGATAATTTAGTTGCCATAGTAACTAATATTTGGATTGTTGCAGAACTTAAATTTTTCTCTATTGGTTGAACAGAAGTGGATTATTCAATATTTATATACACTGTTCATATTTCTCTTTGCAGAAGGGAGATAATTTGCTCTAAAATTGCCACTTTTTTGTAAAATCTCTGACGGGTCAATAGTTTTGTTGCCATGGTTACAAAAATTAAAAACATTTTGAGTTTTTTTATTGTTGGATGTGAAAGATCAGATGATGCTGATTTAGGCACTGTTTGTATTTTTCATATGCACCTTTGCTGTTAGAAAATAATTTGGCTTGAAAATCTTCAAAATTGGAAGTTTGAAAAACTGGTTTTTGTGGCTTAACTTCTGTTGCTATGCAACACAATGCAAGTGACATTTTTTATTTTTCTATATTTTTTTATGTAATTTCGAGTACTACTTATGTCCTCCTTTTGACATAAGTAGTAGTATAGATAATCTAAATAGGCAGTAATTTACTTTGAATGTGCTAATTTTTGTTAAAATCGCAAACTGTTGGATAGTTTGGTTGCCATGGTTACTAATATTTGGGTTGTTGCAGAACTGAATTTTTTCTTTATTGGTTGAACAGATGTTGATCATTTAATACATAAATACACTGTAAATATTTCTCTTTGCAGAAGGGAGATAATTTGCTTTGAAATTGCCACTTTTTTGCAAAATCACTGATGGGTCAATAGTTTTGTTGCCATGGATACAAAAGTTATAAACATTTTGAGTTTTTTTATTGTTGGCTGTGAAAAATCAGATGTTGCTCATTTAGGCACTGTTTGTATTTTTCATATGCACCTTTGCTGTTAGAAGATAATTTGGTTTGAAAATGTTGAAAATTGGAAGTTTGAAAAACTGGTTTCTATGGCTAAATTTCTGTTGCTATGCAACACAATGCAATTGACATTTTTCATTTTTCTATGTAATTTCCAGTAGTACTCATGTCCTCCTTTTAACAGAAGTAGTAGTATGGATAATCTAAACAATTATGATTTGTCAAAAACCACCCTGAAAAGTGTCATTTTTCATTTTTTTTGCCGACAACTTTAGACCAATCTCTGAGAAATTTTTGTTTCTCGTTTCCATGGCAACCACTGTCAGAAAAAGGGAATGCTTTGTTTTGGGGAAGTTTTTCAACAAGTCTGATTAAATGAAGGTAAAACCAATGAATTCTGTGACTAGTCACTTATCACCATCTGCATGATTCTTAGGGAGAATGCTAATTAAAAGTTCATCTCTGTATATAGGATGAGATAAGAGAGAAAATGAGAACCTATCTATCCATTCTTTCTTACACAGGGCATATTTCTGTACTATTTCATCAGTGGTTTGGACAAGGTTCCGGGCTACAATGGGGTTAAAATAAAGGGGACATGGGACCTGATTTGTTGGATCCTGGCCAGTGCTCCCTTTTTGGCTGTACCAGCAGCAATGATACACAGCTTTCAACAAGAGGAAGGCAGTTTCTTGAAGGTTGGTATTATCTCTCATTACTATATATTGATTAACTCTTTACCAAACAACGAAATTTTGGGCTGGTCCAAATTGAAAGCATTTGCAGATGACAATTTCAGTGTGGCGCAGATGGTGCAATTTTTCTTTGACAGGGAAGAAAACATTGTGGGAAAAGGAGAAAATGCTGGTAACCAGCATTTTCTCCTTTTCCCACAATGTTTTCAAAAGGCTTCTCACCCAGGGGTGTTAAAAGTGTTATAAGCAATTTTTCTTTGACAGGGAAGAAAACATTGTGGGAAAAGGAGAAAATGCTGGTAACCAGCATTTTCTCCTTTTCCCACGATGTTTTCAAAAGGCTTTTTACCCAGAGGCGTTAAAAGTCAGGCTTGTGTGGTAAAGAGTTAAGGGTTTTTTCGCATCTGCATGATACACCATACCAAGCAATTCATTACATAATTATGGTGTAATAAACCAATTTTGTCTAAATTTGGCTGAATCATGAGATAGACTGATCCTTTGACATGCAGAAATTGACTAATAGCAAATTTTTTGACCCAGGTCAGCATTTGTGGACTGCATAGGCTTACACGAGTTGATGAAATCTGTTAAAAGTAAAGGCTTTTATGTGCTTCAAGCTGCATTGGAACATTTGATATCCTAGGAGATTGAAGGTACATGGAGATGTCGGAGATAATGGAATTTTACTTGCATTTTACCTTCTAAAGGTAGAAAAGAATATGGGAAAAGGAGAAAATACTTTGGCACTAGATGGAAAAAGGAGAAAATGTTTTTTTACTGGCATTTTCCCATCTTCTCACTATGTTTTCAAAGGCCTCTTTCCTCAGGTATATTGAAAAATTGGATTAGTTAATTAGATACATAGAGGATATTTGTTTTTTCGGTGAAAGATCAAAATTTATTTCATCGAGTGAACACCATCGGTAATATTTTCACGAGTGGCGCAGCCAATAGTGAAAATATTACCGATGGTGTTCACGAGATGAAATAAATTTCGATCTTTCACCAAAAAAAACAAATATTCTATTTATTTCATGCTTTTTACCCTTTCTGGGAGGAGCTTTACCAAAATTCAGTACAGTACTTTTCCCTTATTCCCCGTGGCGTACCCCTCCGGCATAGCAACGTTACGTCAAGCGCGAGAAATGTAAGGTATATGACGTCATATTTCCCATCCGGTTGTTAGGCATGCGCAATTTACCTAGGCAACAAGAACGTGAAAATTGGTATTTTCGCTGGTTGTACCAGTGTAAGATCGAACAATATTTTCACTGCTATTTCTCGATATCCAACTGGTAAGCATGAAATAATAATGTTTATCCTTCCAGATTACTAAATTTAGATATTTGATTCGATAATAAAAACCCTAATATTGCTATTTCATACTTATTTTTTGGTGAATAAGACAATGTAGATCAAAGATCAAACTGTACGTTCTGTGCAGTCTGATCTTGATCTTCACTGTCTGCAAAGGGTTGATGAGTTAACTCTTTACCAAACAACATCATTTTAGACTAGTTCTAATTGGAAGCATTTGCAGATGACAAAAGTATTGTCACTCAAAAATTGAAATATGTTTTGGGAAAGGAAGAAAACATTGTTGGAAAAGGAGAAAATGCTGGTAACCAGCATTTTCTCCTTTTCCCACAATGTTTTCAGACGTCTTCCTCCTCTGGGTCGTAAAAACCAGGGTTTGTTTGGGAAAGAGTTAATTAGCTTCTAGAAAGAGTTGCCAGTTATTGACACAAATATCACTTGTTGACAAAGTTTTTTTTTTTTTTGTTACAGAAACTGAGATATTTATTTTGTGGAACCAAGCAAGATGAATATGACCCAGCCCATGAGTATGGGTATCATCGCCCCGAACCCAGTGCGCCCCCGTTCGGAACCACAGATCGTACACACACCTATGCGTATATGGACGACAACAACTATCAGATGGAAGAAATTCCGTACTACACAAGTAATTCTTGATCTGAGCGTAAGGTTTTGCCTCCTCCATATGGACTATCTTGTGAATACAAATGTTATTTTTCCCTTTACCTAATGATTTGATGTTTTTAGAATAGCAAGGAAAATGTCTTAACCTTTTACCAAACAATCCCAGGTTTTTATGGCTCTGATATAGAAGCCTTTTGAAAACATGGTGAGAAAAGGAGAAAATGCTGGTAACCAGCATTTTCTGCTTTTCCCACAATGTTTTTTACTCTTCTGTAAATAAAATTTCAATTTTAAAGTTACGTTTGATTTGTCGTTTGTAAGTGCTTTCAATTTGGAACAGTCTAAGATTTTGTTGTTTGGTAAAAAGTTAAACCCCCTGTACCAAATAATCTTAAGTGTAACAGCTCTGGGAAAGAAAGCTTTTGCAACATTGTGGGAAAAGGTGAAAATCCTGGTAACCAGCATTTTCTTCTTTTCCCACAATAATTTCCAGCCTATGAAATACAAATTTCATCATGTGAGCAAGATGTCATATGCAGACACTTTTAATTTGGACATGTCAACATTTTTGATGCGTGGTATAGATTTAAGAACATTATGGAAATGGAGAAAGTGATTCTTAATAGGAGCTTACATGTTTTCACCGAAGGTTCTCTACTTGTTTAACCCATTACCGCACAGTCCCTACTTTTGACGATCCTGAGAAAGAAGGCTTCAGAAGACATTGTGGGAAAAGGAGAAAATGCTGGTAGCTTAACTTTTTACCAAATGGAAAATTTAGATTTTTTTGTTTTCAAACTGAAAGCTACTGCAGATCATACATTTCAAAGAACGTAGATTTTCTAACGTGCTTGAAAGCACTATGGGAAAAAATGTTCCTCTTTTTTCCCACAATGTTTTCACAGGCCTACTCCCTTTGGCTCATTAAAACATGAAATGGTTTGGTAAAGGGAAAATGTTTCTAAAGATGAGCTTTTGTCCCTCAGACAACAGCGTTGGAACACAAACTTTTGTTGAAGATATATTGTGATGTGAAATGTTAAAGTAAATGCAAGGATTTTAAAGTTAAGTTTTATAACAGCTGAGGTTTTCATTATTTATTGTTTGCAAGTTCTTAACTGGCTTAGTGGCATTTGTTTTGTTTAGATAAATCTATGAATTTTTGATTGATTTTAATCTTTATATTCACAGTTTATGTAGATAAAACCATGGTATTTTTTTTATCAATTTTTTAAATTTTGGGAGTCTTTCCCGGCTGTCTTACGTTTTAACCCTTTACCACACAATTCCCAACTTTGAACGGCCCTGTCAATGAAACCTTCTGAAAACATTGTGGGAAAAGGAGAAAATGCTGGTAACCAGCATTTTCTCCTTTTCCCACAATGTTTTCTTCCCTTCCTACAAAAAAGTTCAGATTTTTAGGCATGTTTATTTTGTCGTCTGCAAATGCTTTCAATTTGGACCAGTCTAAAATTTTGTTGTTTGGTAAAGAGTTAATTTAAGGATGTGCATTTTTATCTTAGACATAACTTTCTCTTTGATGTGATTAGTACTTTTTCCTGCAATGTTTTAAAGTTGTCTGAAAGAGGGGCATGAAAGGTTGTATATGTTAGGTACTAGATCTAGTGTCAATACATTTTGATTATGTTTAGTCTTACAAAACAATGCAATATTCAGATAAGTACTGAATCCTCTGTTTCCAAAATCGTTTTTTATTTTTCATTTGTTTTCCTGTTTATTTTTCATGTAGATGCACCTTTGTTTAACCTTTAACCATACAATTCCATGTTTTATCGATCTTGAGGAAAATGATATTGAATATATCGTGAGGAATATACAATGTATTAGTTACCAGTATTTTCTCCTGTTTTCTACTAAGTTTACCAATTCCATTATTTGACTCATTACCAAATGACAATATTTTGGGCTTGTCATAATCGAAAGCATTTGCAGACGACATAATAAAAGTGACTGAAAATTTGAAATTTGTTTTGTGAAGGGGAGAAAACATTGTGGGAAAAGGAGAAAATACTGGTAACCAGCATTTTCTCCTTTTCCCATAATTTTTAGCTCACCTGAGCACAAAGTGCTCATGGTGAGCTATTGTGATCGTGCTGTGTCCGGCGTCCGTCGTGCGTCGTGCGTCGTCAACTTTTTACCTTGTGTACGCTCTACAGGCCACAGTTTTGGTCGGATACTCATGAAAGTTGGTCAGGATGTTAGTCTCGATGAAATCTCGGACGAGTTCGAAAATGGGTCATGTGGGGTCAAAAACTAGGTCACTAGGTCAAATCTTAGAAAAACCTTGTGTACGCTCTAGAGGCCGCATTTTGAGTCGGATACTCATGAAAGTTGGTCAGGATGTTTGTCTCGATGATATCTCGGACGAGTTCGAAAATGGGTCATGTGGGGTCAAAAACTAGGTCACTAGGTCAAATCTTAGAAAAACCTTGTGTACGCTCTAGAGGCCGCATTTTCAGTCGGATACTCATGAAAGTTGGTCAGGATGTTTGTCTCGATGATATCTCGGACGAGTTCGTAAATGGGTCACGTGGGGTCAAAAACTAGGTCACCAGGTCAAATCTTAGAAAAACCTTGTGTACGCTCTAGAGGCCGCATTTTCAGTCGGATACTCATGAAAGTTGGTCAGGATGTTTGTCTCGATGATATCTCGGACGAGTTCGAAAATGGGTCACGTGGGGTCAAAAACTAGGTCACCAGGTCAAATCTTAGAAAAACCTTTTGTACGCTCTAGAGGCCGCATTTTCAGTCGGATACTCATGTAAGTTGGTCAGGATGTTTGTCTGGATGATATCTCGGACGAGTTCGAAAATGGGTCACGTGGGGTCAAAAACTAGGTCACCAGGTCAAATCTTAGAAAAACCTTGTGTACGCTCTAGAGGCCGCATTTTCAGTCGGATACTCATGAAAGTTGGTCAGGATGTTTGTCTGGATGATATCTCGGACGAGTTCGAAAATGGGTCACGTGGGGTCAAAAACTAGGTCACCAGGTCAAATCTTAGAAAAACCTTGTGTACGCTCTAGAGGCCGCATTTTCAGTCGGATACTCATGAAAGTTGGTCAGGATGTTTGTCTGGATGATATCTCGGACGAGTTCGAAAATGGGTCACGTGGGGTCAAAAACTAGGTCACCAGGTCAAATCTTAGAAAAACCTTGTGTACGCTCTAGAGGCCGCATTTTCAGTCGGATACTCATGAAAGTTGGTCAGGATGTTTGTCTCGATGATATCTCGGACGAGTTCGAAAATGGGTCACGTGGGGTCAAAAACTAGGTCACCAGGTCAAATCTTAGAAAAACCTTTTGTACGCTCTAGAGGCCGCATTTTCAGTCGGATACTCATGAAAGTTGGTCAGGATGTTTGTCTCGATGATATCTCGGACGAGTTCGAAAATGGGTCACGTGGGGTCAAAAACTAGGTCACCAGGTCAAATCTTAGAAAAACCTTTTGTACGCTCTAGAGGCCACATTTTCAGTCAGATACTCATGTAACTTGGTCAGGATGTTTGTCTGGATGATATCTCGGACGAGTTCGAAAATGGGTCACGTGGGGTCAAAAACTAGGTCACCAGGTCAAATCTTAGAAAAACCTTTTGTACGCTCTAGAGGCCACATTTTCAGTCGGATACTCATGAAAGTTGGTCAGGATGTTTGTCTGGATGATATCTCGGACGAGTTTGAAAATGGGTCACGTGGGGTCAAAAACTAGGTCACTAGGTCAAATCTTAGAAAAACCTTTTGTACGCTCTAGAGGCCACATTTTCAGTCGGATACTCATGAAAGTTGGTCAGGATGTTTGCCTGGATGATATCTCAGACAAGAACGAAAATGGGTCATGTGGGGTCAAAAACTAGGTCACTAGGTCAAATGTTAGAAAAACCTTTTGTAGGCTCTAGAGGCCACATTTTCAGTCCGAAACTCTTGTAACTTGGTCAGAATGTTTGTCTTGATGATATCTCAGACAGGTTTGAAAATGGGTCATTCGGGGTTAAAAACTAGGTCACCAGGTCAAATCTTAGAAAAACCTTGTATATGCTCTGGATGCCACATTTTCAGTCCAACACTCTTGAAAATTAGTCAGAATGTTTGCCTTTATAATATCTTGGAAGAGTTTGAAAATGGGTCATGTTTGGTCAAAAACTGGGTCAATAGGTCAAATGTTATAAACACCTTTTGTATGCTCTGGAGGACACATTTTCAGTCTGATACTCCTAAAACTTGTTCATGATATTTGTCCTGGTGATACCTTGAATGAGTTTGAAAATGGGTCATGTGGAGTCAAAAACTAGGTCAATGGGTCAAATATTAGAAAAACCTTGTGTACACTCCAGAGGCTACATTTTCTGCCTGATACTCTTCAGACTTGGTCAGAATGTTTGTTTTGGTGATGTCTCAAAAGAGTTTGATAATGGGTATTTGTCGGGTCCAAAACTAGGTCACTTGATGAAATCTTAGAAAAACTTTTTGTACACTGTAGAGGCCACATTTTCAGTCCAATACTCATGAAACTTGGCCAGAATGTTTGTCTTATTGATATCTCAAAAGTGTTTGATGATGGGTAATGTCTGATAAAAAACTAGGTCACTAGGAAACTAGATGGTGCATGTTTGATCAATAAACTCAGGTGAGCGATTTCAGGGCCATCATGGCCCTCTTGTTTCTAAAGGCATCTTTCTCGGGGGTGTCAAAAGTAGGGATTGTGTGGTAATGGGTTAAGCTGACTTTAATTTGCCACCTCAAGATGCTTTTTTTATGAACAAGTCTAGAATTTTATCATATGGTAAAGAGTTAAGACATTTTGCAATCTAATACAACTTTTCATGTGCCCCTCTACAGATCCTCCATGACTCACTGTTGAAACCTTGACCACACAATGCTGACTTCGACAACCACAGGAAAGAAGCCTTTTGAAAACATTGTGGGAATAGGGGAAAATGATTATTAGATTATTATTTTTATATCTATCAGTTTGAATTAACTCATTGCCAGGCAATACAAATTTTGACTTGTCAGAATAAAAAAGGTGTGAATGGTAAGTTAAATGTAGTTCAAATGTTGGAAATTGTCTTTAAACATTAGAAAACATTACAAGAAAAGGAAATATGTGGGATACAAGCGTTCTCTTCTTTTTCCTGCAATGTTTTTTAAAGCTTACTTCCTCAGCTTAAGATTGTGTGGTAAAGAGCCAAGTCATGCCATGTCAAATACTTTGATGAAAACAGAATGTAGATTTGTACTTTAGGATTTTGTCAAAGTAGCAGTATGAAACACTTTAGCATGACGGGGAAAAACAAGCCGTTGAAACAGAATGAAACAGGTTTTTTCAGTGATAGCATCCTCGGAACCCAGGTTTTAACCCTTCACTCCATAGATACTCATTTCTACGCATTGCTTGTTGGAGCTTTTGGAAAACATTGTGGCAAAAGGTGAAATTGCTCTTGATGAACAATTTCACCTTTTGCTACAATGTTTTCTATGCTATCAAAAGGTGTCATACACAAACAAGAGACAGCTTCATCCTTGCTGCTATTCAGGGTCAGTTAGAGATACCATAGAAATGCCTTATGGGGTGAAGGGTTAAATATTACATTACTCTCCATGCATCAACCATTGGGATATTTGACTAGCAATCTATCCTTTCTTGTAAGTATTTATATGGTCGAGAAGTACCCTAATAGCCGATCGAAAGATTGAGAACATAATAATCCTTTTGTAGAGAGGATAATTTCATTTCGTCTATTTTAAAAAGTAACCCCACTATGGAAAAAAAGATGATTTGACAATCTTTCGATGATGGCCAAAAATCCCTTTTTTCAAAAGTGCTTCCAGAATGTGGTGTTGATGGGCATTGCCAGATTTAAAGTATTACTAAGCTCAGTTTGCAATGAATGATGTGATTAGATATCGACAAGTTAAAAATAGAGATGGCGGCATATTCTGATGGTTTAAATTTCCTCAAAGAAAAACTGAGATCACCAATCAAAATGCTTCATGAATAATTCACGAGAAAGAGGAAACACCAGCGAAATAACCCAGGGTCAATTAAAGAATAATTCAAAACTGGGTCATCGAGGATGCCTGTATAGATCATTAAAGATAATAAACGTTATGACATCAAGCAGTATTGTAAATCTGAGAAAAGGCAAAAATTACTAAGGGAGAAATATAGTGAGATTTCTCTTCACCAAGCAGTACAATGTTTTTCAATTTAAAAGCATATTGTTTTTAGAAACATGAGTGAATGGTGTCTTAATTATTGCACTAACCAAACTATATTCACTATGGAAAACCTCACCCTATTGTTCTATATTTTGGCTAATTAGCTGAAATACTGAATAATAGAGTGTGTTTTTCATCGTGTTTATTCACTCCCTGAGGAATTAAAAATCTGTGATATGTCACGCAAAAAGGGACCTTCTGGGAACTGCAAAAAGTATCAACCCTGGTCAGACTGCGCGATTGCACAGTCCGACCAGGTTTGACACTTTTTGCTTTTATGATATTTTCTGTGTGAAAAGTGTTATACAAGCATTTTTGAGGTACCAACTTAAATTGACATGTCTTATCATTGATCTGTTTTCATCTTAATAATGTGCAGAATTCCCATATAGTTCCTTTTTGCATAACAGGTCACATATGTTGTGTTATCTGATGGTGACAACCCATGAAATTTGTGATCTAATTGCACCAACCCATAACTTAGGTGAACTTATGGTACCAAACCATAATTTTTTTTAACTTTTGATAACATCTACTAAATTTTGTGATCTTATGGCACCAAACCATAAAGTTTTTTATGTTAATATGGTAACAAGCCATATGTTGTTTTATTTTATGGCATGAACCACAGTTTTTGTGATCTTTTAGCACCAATCTTAATTTATCTATCAAATGGTAATTACTCAAAATGTTTGTGATTTTATGGTTTACCCAAGATGTTTTGTGATCTTTCAGCAACAGCTTATAAATATCATTATCTTATGGTAAAAGCCATAATTTTTGTGATCTAATGGCACTAAGCCATAAGTTTTGTGATCTAATAGCAGCTGCTTGCAGAGCAGCCACATGCAGTGCATTTTCCCTTTTTTTCCATAGTCTTTTCCAGTGTCTCACCCCATTATCATAGTTACATTTAATTTGATATCTGCTGATACTTTCTATATTGACCTGTTGAAAGTTTTGTGGTACAGTAAAGAGCTAGAATGGATTCTGTACTTACGATATAAAACAATGGATGTTGCCTTTTTAGTTTGAGCTTTTACATTAAGTTAGTTGTTATCCTACCAAACAATATTATTATACTTGTCAGAATTTAAACCTTTTGCAAACTGCAAATTTAAAGTTTATACAAAACCATGGTAAAGATGTCTGACTGGGGAGAAAAACTTGCTGGGAGAGAAAATGCTGGTAACCAGTGTTTTTATCTTTGCCACATCGCTTTGAAGAGCCTTTTCCCTAAGTGTTGTTAACTCATTACCAAACAATAATATTTTAGGCTGGTCCAAATTGAAAGTATTTGCAGAGGATAAAATGAATGTGACTAAAGAATTGAAATTTGTTTTAAAAGGAAAGAAAACATTGTGGGAAAAGGAGAAAATGCTGGTTAAAAAGCACTTTCTCCTTTTCCCTCAATGTTTTCAAAAGGCTTCTTTCACAGGGGTGTTAAAAGTCGGGATTGTGTAGTAAAGAGTTAAGACAGGATTGTTTAGGGAAAATTGCTTTTGTAGTTTTGATATTATAACATGTATATACACATATTAAATTTACATGGGATATTTGTTGACTGAATGAGTTTTCCAAGTTTTATCATGTGATTTTCTTTAAAATTCAGCATGTGATTTTTTAAGTAACAGTTTCTTTTTGCTTTTAAAGTTTAAACACATAGTCATGTCAGATTTTAATACACATTTATATGTATATAATATACTCATTATGTAGTTAAGTAGTTCAGTGATCTTGAGTGAGAAATTCATTCTCTTTTTATGTGGGAATGTGGGGTTTCAAAATGTGATGGATACTTTTTATTAACCCATTACCACACAATCCCTACTTCTGACGCCCCTGCGAAAGAAGCCTTTAGAAAACATTGTGGGAAAAGGAGAAAATGCTGGTAACCAGCATTTTCTCCTTTTTCAACAATGTTTTCTACCTTCACAAAACAAATTTCAAATTTTCAGTCGCTTTTATTTTGTCATCTGCAAATGCTTTCAATTTGGACCGGTCTAAAATATTGTTGTTTGGTAATGAGTTAATAAATTATCACCTTGAATAACAGAGAGCATTTGTATGTTTTGTACAGTTTAATCTTGATCCATTATGTTTGTAAGTATACTTGGGTTGATATACACCATCCTATCTAAAGAACATTCACAGTCTTATACTCAAACATTTTCTAAAATTGAAAGTAACACAGTTTCTGATTGGCCAATTCAAATGCTTTAGCCAATCAAAAGTTTTGTTGCTATTATATATATAGAATTAGACTTGGCATGAAAATAAGAATTTTTTGTGAATAGCTTTGCCCCTAGTTTAGAATCAGGAGGTAAAACCTACATTTAGGCTGCTAAGTACAACTCACTGACCTTTTGCAGACAATGCAGATCAAGATCAGACTGCACAGAATGTGGTCTGATCTTGGATCTGCACTGTGTGATGAGGAGATTATTTTCCCAAAGAAAAAAAAAAGGATTTCAATTAACATCAATCAGGTTTTAACTCTTTTACCAAACAACAAGATTATGGACTAGTCCAAATTCAAAGCATTTGCAGACTACAAAATAGATATGAATCAGAAATTGAAATTTGATTTGGGAAGGGTAGAAAACATTCTGGGAAAAGGAGAAAATGCTGGTTCCCAGCATTTTCTCCTTTTCCAACGATGTTTTCAATAGCTTTCTTTCCCAGGGTTGTTAAAAGTTGGGATTGTGTGGTATTGGGTTAATACAGACTTGAAAGTTTCATTTAATTGATTCAGCAGAAAAAGGATTTGTAAAATTTGCCTTCCAATACATATTTTTTGTTCATTTTTGTATCACTCTAATATAATCTAGTCAAGCTTTTTGTCCTAACTCTCTACCATACAACTCAGTAATTACTTACCCATATTAACAGCAAACAGCCAAACACAGACTAGAAAACTGTTCCTGGCCAACAGGATGGAACTTGTGTACACAAAGATAGAAAATATTGTGGGAAAAGAAGAAAATACTGGTTACCAGAAACTGTTCCTGGCCAAAAGAATGGAACTTGTGTACACAAAGATAAAATGCTGGTCACTAGCATTTTCTCTTTTTCCCACAGAGTTTTCAAAAACCTATTTCCTCGGGGTCATAATTACCTGGGGTTGTTTGGTAATAGATTAATCAATACAGTGGTTGTATTTGTACATTTTATATACCTTCTATTTTTCTATATTGTATTAACAATTTATTCTTTGATATTGTCTCCCAACTCTTTTATACTTCATGCTGAATAAAATTTAACTCCCAGCCTTTATCTAAAAGTAATGATTTCTTTTTCAATGACTTCTTCTTGAGACCTAGATAAATAGCCCAGCCCTGTTAGCTCAGTCCGAAGCACTCAAAACTTGAGAAAAGAAGTTGTGGGTTCAATCTCTTGCTAGGCCAATTTCTTTCTGAGATTTGTTGATAGTCATTGCGACAGAATTCATTCCTCTCAAACCACTGATCAATCTTTTGACGATGGTTATGTGGGAAAGCAGCCAGTGACTTGAAAAATGAAATGCAGATTACTGGTAAATGAGTCTCCAGGAAAGCATAGGTGCACCTGCCACCTGCGAGACATCTTAAATAATATTGAAAACAGCGTTAAACAACATACAATCAAATCTACAGAAATGTAGAGGGGGTGGGGGTGGTGGAGATTTCATCAGATTTCAAAATGAGTATTTCTTGGCTGATATTTATTTTGTTGGAAATTTATGTTATTGGTATTCATAAGAATTGTATGTTAAGCCTCAGTTGTCTTGCAGATTGTAAATTCTTCTATATGAATGGATTACAGTGATCCAAAGACTGATTTCAAATTGGAGAAAATCGGTCAGAAATACGTCTTCATGGACTGTGGTGTTTAACTGAAGTCAACATCTTAAATCTTAAAACTTTTACCCTATATCACACAATCCCAAGTTTTAATGACCCTGATCTTATGATTTTTAACCACATTTGATTTTTTTGCCTGCAAAATTCCTATAATTTGGACTTACTTTAATTTTTTTTGTCTTGTAAAGAGTTAACTTTTTGTCATCAGGGTGATTGTTCTAGATATTGTTTGTACTAAAATATTGCTTTTTACACAGAAAGTTATCACTTTAGATGAAAGCTTATGGTTTGTTGATTATTAGCGAGTAGTTATTGATGAAAACCTATCACATTTGATATAAATATTTATTTTTTTCTAAATTTCTTTAGATACCAAAAAAATCAAATCTGGTCACTGCAATGGCTGGTCACTTCATTTAATTTGATATTGAATACTCAAAACATTATTTCTTGTTAAAGATATTTTACATATAAATATTTCAACTCTGAAAGGGTTACATAAACCATCAAACATTTCAGTTAGGAATGAAAACCTTAATGAGTGCAATATCAAGGTTGCCTCTGTCTGCGATGCACAGTGTAGATACTAGATCAGACTGCATGTTTTTTGCAGTCTGATCTTTATCCTCACTGGCCACAAAGGCAACATTAGTTGTGATAGGCACTTTAATGGTTATGGGTTGACCTTTTTTTTGAGGAAAACCTGGAATTATTGCCATAGCTCTGCTGTTGTTGTAAACATGGTTTGCAAACACTACACTTTTCGTGATGTCTAAGTTATCACTGAAGATATTTTGACCCCTATCATACTGCCGGTAAGTAAATGGAATAAATTTGTCGAGCCTATAATTAAAACTCAAAAGTTTGGTGTTTCAAACGGTATTTTTTGTGAAAAATATATCTCATCATCAGACAGTGTAGATCCAAGATCAGACTGCATTTTCTGTGCAGTCTGATCCTGATCTATACCGCCTGCAAAAAGTCTTTGAGTTTGGCAAAGCACCGTGGGGGTTAAACATTGGCTAGTTGTCAACTTTCAAAGTGGCAGCTCGTTTCAGGAAGGACAGGTTATCTTGAACATATTTTTACCCAACTATACCGGCTTTTCAGTGTAGAATTTTCATAGAAAAAGTAACTGCAGCTAATTGTGGGCATCTTCATACGGTAATCTTGTCAGTTTAAATACTTGTAAGATTTTTTTTTAGAAAACATTATTTTATCTAATGTATGTAGTCATTGTCATCTAATCATTTTTTCCCTATAATTTTGTTTTTGAGAGTACTGTACAGAGATATGTTAATGATTAAATCTTTAGAAAAGATACTCTCTTTTTGTAACTTTTGTTTTTCTCCCTAGTCTGACTACTTCCCCTGAATACTGTTATGAGTTTTCTCCCTACTCTGACGACTTCCCCCAATACTGTACTGAGTGTTTCTCCCTACTCTGACTACTTCCCCTACATACTGTACTGAGTGTTTCTCCCTACTCTGGCCACTTCCCCTGAATACTGTAGTGAGTGTTTCTCCCTACTCTGATCACTTTCTATGAATACTGTACTGAGTGTTTCTCCCTACTCTGACCACTTCCCCAGAATACTGAACTGTTTCTCCCTACTCTGACTACTTTCTCCCTACTCGGAGTACTTCCCCAGAATTCTGTACTGAGTGTTTCTCCCTACTCTGACTACTTCCCCTGAATACTGTACCGAGTGTTTCTCCCTACTCTGGTCACTTCCCCTGAATACTGTGCTAAGTGTTTCTCCCTACCCTGACTACTTTCTCCCTACTCTGGTCACTTCCCCTGAATACTGTACTAAGTGTTTCTCCCTACCCTGACTACTTTCTCCCTACTCTGACCACTTCCCCTGAATACTGTGCTGAGTGTTTCTCCCTACTCTGACTACCTTCTCCCTACACTGACTACTTCTCCTGTATACTGTGCTGAGTGTTTCTCCCTACTCTGACTATTTCTCCTTAATACTGTACTAAGTGTTTTTCCCTACCCTGACTACGTTCTCCCTACTCTGACCACTTCCCCTGAATACTGTACTGAGTGTTTCTCCCTACTCTGACTACTTTCTCCCTACACTGACTACTTTTCTGTATACTGTGCTGAGTGTTTCTCCCTACTCTGACTATTTCCCCTTAATACTGTACTGAGTTTCCTCCCAACTCGGACTACTTCCCCTGAATACTGTACTAAGTGTTTCTCCCTACTCTGACTACTTTCTCCCTACTCGGAGTACTTCCCCAGAATACTGTACTGAGTGTTTCTCCCTACTCTGACCACTTCCTATGAATACTGCACTGAGTGTTTCTCCCTACTCTGACTACTTTCTCCCTACTCGGAATACTTCCCCTGAATACTGTACTAACTACCTTCCCTTAATGCTGTAGTGAGTGTTTGTCCCTACTCTGACCACTTCCCCTGTATACTGTACAGAGTGTTTCTCCCTACTCTGACTACTTTCTCTCTACACTGACTACTTCTCCTGAATACTGTGCTGAGTGTTTCTCCCTACTCTGACCATTTCCCCTGAATACTGTACTGAGTTTCCTCCCAACTCAGACTACTTCCCCTGAATACTGTACTAAGTGTTTCTCCCTACTCTGACTACTTCCCCTGAATACTGTACTGACTTTTCTTCCCACTCTGACCACTTCCCCTGAATACTGTACTGAGTTTTCTCCCTACTCTGACTACTTCCCCTGAATACTGTACTGAATGTTTCTCCCTACACTGACTTCTTCCCCTGAATACTATACTTAGCTTTCTTCCTACTCTGACTATTTCTCCTGAATACTGACTGTACTGAGTTTGTCTTCTTACTCTGACCACTTCCCTTGAATATTGTACTGAGTGTTTCTCCGAATTCTGACTACTTCCCAAGAGCAGTGTACGGAAATCTGCAATTTTTAGAATCTTATGGACCCTACAAGAGAAGTCGCCGTTTTCAGCCATATTTACTACCGACAATGTACGAATCTATATTAACCCTTTACCGCACAAGTATCTCTAATTGACCCTAAATAACAACAATGATGAAGGCGTCGGTGGTTCAAACCTTCGTTTTTACTGCCAAATGATACTAGTCTTATAGTGTCCGTCCCTTTGCTTCTAAGATTCAGCTCATCAGTCAGTTTTTTTGTTATGAAACTTTTCTGGGCTCCCTCATCGAATAGAATGTTCGCATATGAACAGTAGCCTTCGCTCTCAACTTCTGCTACCGCCGTTTTTAATAGAATGTCTGATCTCTCGTGATTTCCGTACACTAGCATAGAAAATATTGCGGCAAAAGGTGAAATTGCTCGTCACGAGCATTTTCACCTTTTGCCACAATATTTTCCAAACACTCCTACAAGCAATGCGTAGAAATGAGTATCTATGGAGTAAAGGGTTAATGAGGCATGCTGTGGCAGAAGGGGACTTGATGAATCTCCGTGATATGTCATACCTAGCAAGTCGTCATATAAAGCTATGTGTATCTGTAAAATCCTTTCAGCATAACACTGAATCATCGGGTAGGCAGGCACTTTCACTTTAACCCTTCACCACATGGCAAAATTTTAGATCTACCCAAATTGAAAGCAACTACAGACAACAATTTCATAGTGGCTCAAATGATGTACTTTCTCTTTGATAGGGTAGAAAACTGTGGGAAAAAGGAGAAAATGCTGGTTACCACTATGTTTTCAACAGGCTTCTTTCTAAAGGTCATCTAAAGGAATCATTGTGTGGTAAAGGGTTAAGAAAATTGACCCAATAGCGAAAAGTTTCGTTTCAAATCTGTTTTGCAGATGCATTAAGCCCCTCTTTTAGCTCACTTGAGCACGAAGTTCTCATTTTGACCTATTGTGATCATGCTGTGCCGGTTCTTCGTCGTCCTTCGTCAACTTTTTCGCCTTGTGTACGCTCTTAGAGGCCACATTTTCAGTCCGATACTCATGAAACTTGGTCAAAATATTTGCCTCGATGATAACACGGGTGAATTTGAAGATGGACCATGCCATGCTTAAACTAGGTCACTAGGTCAAATTTGAGAAAAAGTTTGTGAGCGCTCCAGAGGCCACATTCTATATCAAATGCTCCTTAAAGTTGGTCAGAATGTTTGCCTGGATGATATCTCGGACGACTTTGGAAATGGGTCATGTCAGTTTAGGTCATCAGGTCAAATCGTAGAAAAATGTTATGAACACTCTAGAGGCCACAATTTCAGTTCAATACTCTTGAAAGTTCGTCTTAACGATATCTCGGACAAGTTCGAAAACGGGCCAAAAACTATGTTACTTGGTCAAATCTTAAATAAGCCTTGTATTCGCTCTAGAAGCTACATTTTAGTCCAATTCTCTTAAAAATTCATCAGAATGTTTGACTTGATGATATTTCAAAAGACAAATTCGAAAATGGGCCATGTTGGGTTATAAACTACATGTAGGTCACCAGGTCAAATCTTAAAATCGCCTTGTGTACAATCCAGTAGTCACATTTCTGTCTAACACTCTTGAAAGTTTGTCAAAGTGTTGTCTTGATGATATTGCAGACGAGAATGAAAGTGAACCATGTCGGGTCAAAAACTAGGTTAATAGGTCAAATCTTAGAAAAATCTTGTGAGGCCACATTCTCAGTTTAATGCTCTTCAAAGTTGGTCAGAATGTTTGTCATGATGATACCTTGGAAGAGTTTAAAAATGGATCATGTCAGGTCAAAAACTTGGTCATTGGGAGAAATCTTAGAAAAACCTTGTGTAAGCTCTGGAGGCCATCTTTTCAGCCCAATTATCTTCAAATTTGGTCAGAATGTTTGTCCTGATAATATCTTAGACTATTATGAAAATGGGTTATGCTGGACAAAAAAAAAATCTAGGTCACTTGGTTAAATCTCAGAAAAAACTTTTTGTACAACATTTTCAGTCCATTGTTCTCTAAATTTGGTCAGAATGTTTGTCTTGATGATATCTTGCATGAGTTTGAAAAATGGTCACCTGGAATAAAAACCTAGGTCACCAGATTTAATCCTTCAAAAACCGTGTGTACGCTGTAGAGGCCAAATTTTCAGTCAAGTAATCTTGAAATTTGATATGAATATTTGTATTGATGATATCTTAGACTAGTATGAATACGGGTCATGTTTGATGAAAAACTAGGTCACTAGGTCAAATCTCTGAAAAACGTTTAATTAACCCTACAAGCCACATTATCTCTCAAATACTCAGGCATGTATGTCAAGTAGGCCGCTAAGATAAATACTAGAAATTCAAGCTTGTGTGCACTCTACAGGCTATATTTGTAAGTCTAATGCTAATGAGTGTTTGTCTTAATATCTCTGAAAAGATTGGAAATGGGTCATGTTTGGTCAAAGGCTCTGGTGAGCGACTTCGGAGCCATCATGGCCCTCTTGTTTTCACAGAGCATGGCTCATTTAATATAATGTTTCTCACTTTCTGTAACTGGCTTTCAACAATCGAAAGGCGGCATTCGGGCATTTGCGTTAAATTTCATCCCGGATCAGGCTGCGTAGTCCCCACAGGCTAACCCGAGTTGGCCTTTTACGACTTCATCAGATTTTGTGCTACAGTAGACTCACGCAAAACAGAAAATTACAAAGAAAAAAGGGAAAGTTTCGTTTCGGATTAGCCTGCGCGGACTGCGCAGGCTAATCCGAGACGACACTTAACGCAAATGTCCGAATGCCCCATTTCGCGTGATGCAACCATATAGACTCCGTTATGTTACGACCTTTCGAGCCATATTCAGCAAATGCATACTACGGTTGCATTATGATCACTTGATTTTCGAGTCAACATTGAAAACAACAAATACCATCACGTCTTGGACAATAACTAGGTTAACCCTTTCCCAAACAATCCCTGGTTTTTACGTGTCAGGAATAGAAGCCTTTTGAAAACATTGTGGGAAAAGGAGAAAATGCTGGTAACCAGCATTTTCTCCTTTTCCCACAATTTTTTCTACCCTATCATGTAGAAAAATTATCTTTTTAGCAACTGTTAATTTGTCATCTGCAAAATGCTTTGAATTTGGTCCGGTCCAAAATTTGGCGTTTGGGAAAGGGTTAACCCTTTACAATACAGTCCCAGGTTTTAACAAACCTGAGAAATTAGACGTCGAAAACATTTTGGGAAAAGGTTGGTTATCAGCATTTTCTCCTTTTAGCTCCAATGGCCGTCGTGCGGGTGTGCGTGCGTGCGTCTGTCCGTCTGGCTGTGCGTTAAGTTTTATTTTTAACATCTCCTCTGTAACTACCCATCCTATTTTGATGAAAATTCTAAGAAGTGATCCTGTCAGAGTCCTCTTTATGGTCCTCTTCAGAATTTGTTGAAAGAATTTGATTCCTTAAAATACTCTGGTTGTCATAGCAACAAAGCTAAAATATTAGAAATGAGAGTAAGATGGCGCATTTTGAACCTAATTTCTTATTTAGTCACTCTTCTTGTATTGATAATAAATGAATACGCGACGATCAGCATGTGTCGTTGTTTCTGTTAACAATGTCGATAAACTTACATTTTTCAAACCTAGAATGCGGACAAAACGATCAAGTATTGGCCCGCAAATGAAAGTTTTGTTTCGATCGCGTGATGTTTACCTCACTATTTTGTGGGCATTGCGTAGATTGACCACGAGTCGTCGGCGATCATCGATGTAAACAAACAGATAATGTGGCATGGTAGGATCTGTTCTAGTTTCAAAATTCTTTTTTCTGCCACTGTCTGGAACTTTTACGAACTGCACTTTTACATATCGTTAACCTTTCCAAAACGACAATTTTTAGACTCTTCGAAACTGAAAGAGTTTGCAGACGACTATTTAAAATTTGATAAAAATTGCAGAAAGTTATCTAAATGGGTAGAAAACACTGTGGGAAAAGGAGAAATTGCTCCTTACGAGCAATTTCTCCTTTTCCCACAGTGTTTTCAAAAGACTTGTACTGCAGACACGTGAAAACAAGGGCTTGCTTGGGAAAGGGTTAAAGTCATAATAATCCCCATATTGTTGTTACATGGTAAAAATGAAATTTAATTTTATTTCATAAACCGTTTTTGTTTTTTAAATATATATTTAGACCTTAATGTGGCTTTAAATGAAAAAGAAAACGAGTATTTCTTCATGGATAAAAATCCAAATTTTTGTGAATTAGCTATTTAGAACTTTTATTATTTAATAACCTTAGAATTAAACTAGGGCTGCAATTCGGAAAGACTGGTGAAAACCGGAGTCCTCATCGTTTCACCGAGATCTACATTGTACCCGAAAGACACCCACCTCTCATTTACATATATGTAAATTAGAATTAAACGTTAACAGAATATGGGCCGAACTCGGTGAAGGACCGCAGTTCTTTGGTATATTTAATAGAACATGCTTGGAAGTTGTTTGTCAGTGTAATACTTATACGCAGTAAACATAGTATAACAATTAAAGGAAAATTATACATATTTTTTTAGCAGAAAGTAAGTCATTTTTTCTGGTTTGTTTTATGGCATTGATTTGTCTGTATTGTCTGATACCTATACATTGAATCAAATAATTAACTCTTTACTCCATAGATACTCATTTCTACGCATTGCTTGTAGGAGCCTTTGTAAAATATTGTGGCAAAAGGTGAAATTGCTCGTCACGAGCAATTTCACCTTTTGCCACAATGTTATCTACGCTATCAAAAGGTGTCATATACATATAAGAAACAACTTCATCCTTGCTGTTATTTAGGGACAATTAGAGATACCATAGAAATGCCTTATGGGGTAAAGGGTTGAAGGATATACAACATTGAGATTTTTCTATTGGACAGCACGGTGGTCTCTTCAAAAGTCTTTTTTTTTAAGAAATTGACATGGGACGCATTTTACTATCATTATCAGACTTAAGAAACATTTTTTGAAACTCTAAGTTGACACAACTTTTCAGACTAAGCTCAGCTAAATAATGGACTTAAGTCATTTAAACAGTCTTAAGTCCATTATTTTGCTGAGTTGATTGTGAAATTTGGTGTCAACTAAGGATTTGAGAGTGTTTTTAAGGTAGAACCATTCTAATGGAAAACAGCTATTTCCACTATAATATTATCCTAAAAGAGTTGCTATGATTGGCAATGAGTATTTTTTGTACGACTTTGACCAAGTCACTTTTTCCATTTTTTCCTTCTTAGAATTATCATTTATAAATTTAAGGCCAATCTATTCCCATTACAAAGGGAGATGATAATTACCTCCCTTTTCAGAAAACTACCAAAAATATCAACAAATAATATCAAAATGGACATCAAACAAATTTCTGGTTGGTTAGAAATGTACGAAAATATTATATCAATATAAATCCTTGTTTATCAACTAATAAGAAATTTTATTCCATGTTGCACTGGAAGCGTTAGGGTGGTAATACCTTAACCCATTACCACACAATCCCTACTTTTGACGGCCCTGAGAAAGAAGCCTTTTGAAAACACTGTGGGAAAAGGAGAAAATGCTGGTAACCAGCATTTTCTCTTTTTTCCACAGTGTTTTCTACCCTTTCCAGAACAAACTTCAATTTCTCAGTCACCTTTATTTTATCGTCTGCAAATGCTTTCAATTTGAACCAGTCTAAAATTTTGTCGTGTGGTAAAGAGTTAAGTCTGTTAATATCAGTAAAATAAGTTTTAAGTAAAAAACTCAACCCTTTACCAAACGACGAAATTTTAGACTGGTCCAAATTCAAAGAATTTGCAGACGACAAAACGAATGTGACTAAAGAGTTAAAATTTGTTTTAGGAAGGGAAGAAACCATTGTAGGAAAAGGAGAAAATGCTGGTTACCAGCATTCTCTTCTTTTACCATAATGTTTTCAAAAGGCTTCTTTTACAGGGGTTTTAAGATAAAAGACCTAAGCTTTTTGTGAAACCGGGCGCTAGTACTGGCCATTAAGATAAGACCTGTGTAATGCACTTCCGGTGAACATTTGGCAAAAATTCTAATTGGTTGATAAATAAAGATAAATAAGGATTTATGCAGAAATAATATTTTTGCACATTTCTAACGGATCAGAAATTCCGTTTATGTCTATCTTGAAACTATTTTTTGATACTTTTGTTTGTTTCCTTAAAAGGGAGGTAATTATTATCTTTTTGAACTGAGAATATAGTGGTTTTAGATTTATAAATGATAATTCAAAGATGGAAAAAATGAAAAGGTGAAAGTAGTTCAATAATACTCATTTCTAATTATAGCTAAATTTGCAGGATGATATTTTAGTGGAAATAGCTGTTTTCCATTACACAGGTCTTACCTTAAAATCCCTGCTGTAGTCCTGCTTCCCACTTAAACCATTACTAAACGACAATATTTTAGACTGGTCGAAATTGAAAGAATTTGCAAACGACAAAATAAAAGTGACAGAAGATTTGAAATTTGTGTCGTGAAGGGTAGAAAACATTGTGGGAAAAGGAGAAAATGCTGGTGACCAGCATTTTCTCCTTTTCCAACAATGTTTTCTAAAGGCTTCTTTCTCAGGGGCGTCAAAAGTAGGGATTGTGTGGTAATGGGTTAAAACGTAAAACCGTCCTTGGATAAGGAAAATTTAGAGAACCATTCTAGAACATGGGATACCAAGCAACCACATGAATAAGTGTGCTGTCCCGAGTTACTAATAAAATGTACATGTAGCTGAATTGTCTTTTTTAAAAAGGGATTCACAAACACGATTTTTCTATCCAGTCGATTAAGGTAAGACCTGTGTAATGGAAAATAGCTATTTCCACTAAAATAATTATCATCCTGCAAAATCAGCAATAATTAAAAATGAGTATTATTGAACTACTTTCACCTTTTCTTTTTTCCATTTTTTTCCTTCTTTGAATTAGCATTTATAAATCTAAAACCACTATATTCTCAATTCAAAAAGAGATAATAATTACCTTTTTTTTCCAGAAAACTAATAAAAGTGTCAAAAAATAGTTTCAAGATAGACATAAACGGAATTTCTGATCCATTAGAAATGTGTAAAAATATTATTTCTGCATAAATCAGTCTTATTTATCCTTATTTATCAACCAATTAGAATTTTCCCCGGAAGTGCATTACACAGGTCTTACCTTAAATAAACCGACCGAGATAGGATTTGCTAAAAATTTATCAAGGGAACAAAACTTCAAGCAGATCTAGGCTAAACAGAACACATTGGCTCGACCCACCAGACATAGCTTTTAAACCCATCACCACCCATTCCCTATTTTTGACGACCCTGAGAAAGAAGCCTTTCGAAAACATTGTGGGAAAAGGAGAAAATGCTGGTAACCAGCATTTTCTCCTTTTCCCACAATGGTTTCTACTCTTCTCAAAAATTTCAAATTTTCAGTCACTTTTATTTTGTCGCCCTCAAATGCTTTCGATTTTGACAAACCTAACATTTTGTTGTTTGGAAATGCGTTAAATAAGACTAGGAATTTATATAAGACTAGGGATGACATTTACGAAAGAAGCCATTGAAAACATTTTGGGAAATAGAGAAAATGCTGGTAACGAGCTCTTTTTTTTTTACCGTTTGGTTTCAAAAGCCTTTTAACACTGGCTCTATCTACACAGACTAGTTATCGAACCCAAAGTTACCTCATGTATTGACCCATTCTTTCAGATATCATCTTTTCTCTCAAAGACAAGATTCATTAGATATATTGCTTTAAAAAATAAAGCAAAACCGCAAACATTGTTTGAAACGTTGGGAGTAAGGAGGGATTGCCAGAAGATAAACAGAGTTCACGCCAAAAGAACACCAGCAAGGTGAAAGGAACACTCCTTGGACAAACCGGAAACAGTTTGACTTGTACACGACATGATTACATCGTTGTGAAATCTACAACAGTTCCAGGAGTTTGAATTTTTGAATAATGGCGGAGCAGAATTTAACAAAGACTAATGATATCTTCAATGGTTTCTGCGGAAATGTTCCGTTCTGGGTAAGTTTTATTTTTTACCTTTGTTTATATCTTTGTAAGGAGTTTACTGTTGTTTTCAACATTATTTCAGTGATAGATTAGTGGCATATAACCATTTCTATGTGTTTCCAAAGGTTTTTTTTAAATCACTATTTTTAAGCTTCATTACATGCAACATTGTTTAACCCTTTACCAAACAAAGCCTGATTTTTACGACCCCGAGATAGAAGCATTTTGAAAACATTGGGGGAAAAGGAGAAAATATTGGTAACCAGCATTTTCTCCTTTTCCCATACTGTTGTTTTTTACCCTGCTGGAAACAAATTCCAATTTTTGAGTTACGTGTATTCGGTCGTCTGCTAGTGCTTTCGGTTTGGTCCAGTCTAAAATTGTATCGTTTGGTAAACAGGTAAATAAAAGGAGGCAAATCATAGATGATAATTGATTTATTGAATGATGTTTTACCACGCTTTCAACATTATTTTATTCATGCCGATGACTCACGTATTGAGTGTGTCCTGGGTTTAACCAGTAATAGAGTAGGGCTGTAAAATGTATTGACTAAGGACACACATACGAAAAACTTAGTGCTTCTTCTCACGCTCGAACCCGGCCTAGGCCACCTAGTTTCGAGGTCTACACTTTACCATTGCATCATGCAGTAACTCTAAACAAATCATTATCAATATCGGTAACTTTGATTTACTGACAAGCACTTAGGTGGCAAAGATCTTCCATTGAAACACATCCCTTTCCTTTTGTTGACATTGTTACCATGGTTGGTTTGTTGTATTGGGGTTTAACGCCACTTTAACAGCTAATGTCATATCATGACGGTCGGTGACGTACATTTTGTTTCCTGGCTTTCTCACACCAGTACTAACACAACTTTCTTTCCAAAGCCACCCACTAGTTTTCTCACATGATTCAGCAGAGGTGAGTGGCGAAAATACGCCGGAAAGAAAGTTTGCCTCAACCGGGTATAGAACTCACAACCACCAGGTCATAAGTCCGACACGCTCACCACTGAGCCATCCGGACGGGGCTAGCATTATTAACAATAGTGTAGTGAGGTTTTAGAACAACGAATATCTAGTAAGTTAGTAATGCACCGTGTGACGAAAACAGCTGATATTTACATGTATACGATGAATATTAATTGAGTTAAAGTGTAAATGAATATTCATGGTCATATACTTACAGATTCTTCTGAATTTTTACTTTAGCATAATTAATGCGACTCCACGCGGAACGATTCTACCGTTTCGTCCAATTGGGAAATATTAAACTCCCTACATTATAATAAGTTCATTAACTTGTAAAATCTTTACCACACAATCCCGACTTTTAACGACCCTGGGAGAGGGAAGCCTTTTGAAAACATTGTGGGAAAAGGAGAAAATGCCAAATTTCAATTTTGACTGACACTTATTTTTTCGTTTGCAAATGCTTTTAATTTTGACTTGTCCAAAATTTTGTCGTTTTTGTAAGGAGTTAAATGACTCTAATAAATCTTAACCTGCAAAATAAATATGAATCTTTCAAGCTGATTGTAGAATCCCTGAATACCGCTTTTTCAAATTTACTTTTTGGAAAAAAATAACAGTTCTCTATCAGACAGTGTGGATTCAAGATCAGACTGCACATTCCTTGCTGTCTGATCTTTATCTACACTGTGTGCAAAAGGTCAGTGAGTCACGATTAGCAGTCTGAGGATCAACCCTTTACCAAACACTCCTAAATTTTTTAGATGCCTGAAAAAATGGATTTTAAAAATATTGTGGGAAAATGAGAAAAATGCCGGTTACCAGCATTTCTCTTTTTCAAACTATGTTTTTTTTTCGCCATTTCATAGAGAAATCCTCATCTTTTGAACATTTCTAATTTGTGGGGTTTTTTTTTACCATTTCATATAGAAATCCCTGATATCTTGAATAGTTTCAATTTGTCGTCTGCAAATGCTTTCAATTTGGACGAGCGCAATATTTTTTCGTCTGGTAAAGAATGAAAGATGAAAGGAAACTTTATCATTTTAATTTTAAGGTTATTAAATATCATATTTCCGGTTTTTTTCTTTTTAATTTTCTGTTTCATGCATGTCTACTGTAGGAAAAAAACCTAATGTAGTTGTAAAGTGCGGTCTGGGATTAGAAATGTTCGTATGCCCTTTTTCGTGTGTCGCAAGCCGTATGTCGTCTTTAATATTTGAAAAGAGGTTTGGGTTGTTAATTTAACCCATTACCACACGAGAAAATTTTAGACCGGTCCAATTTGAAAAAATAGAAACTTGTTCTGGGAAGGGTAGAAAACACTGTGGGAAAAGGAGAAAATGCTGGTTACCAGCATTTTCTCCTTTTCCCATAGTGTTTTCAAAAGGCTTCTTTCTCAGGGGCGTCAAAAGTAGGGATTGTGTGGTAATGGGTTAAACATTTCACGTTCGCCAATCCTAAGCAAGCCTCTTTGATTGCTTTGTGGGGCTAAGGAAAAACTGCTGATAAGCAGCATTTTCTCCTTTTCTCACAATGTTATCTTCCCTTTCAAAGACAATCCAACCACTTAAAGTCTCATTTAAGTTCATTAAAGTCCAAAAATTGGAAAAAAAAATCGGATAGCCCATCACAACACACAAATATCAGATCGGAGGAAACCCGAAGTTGTCAGTTTTAGTTTCAAAATTCTTTCATTGACCAGAACTTTTACGAACTGTACTTTTACATATAGTTAATGTTATAATAATCGCCATATTTTACATGGAAAAAATGAAATTTACTCATATCTTAATAGCATTTTTTTTTACATTTGCACTTTACTGTGACTTTAAGTATATTCACGTTCTTGTCTAAAGATGCTTTTAATTTGGGCTGGTCTTAACTTTGTTTATTTGCTTAATTCATTACCACAAGACAAAATTTTAGACTGGTTCAAATTGAAAGCATTTGCAGACGACAAAATAAAGATGACTGAAAAATTGAAATTTGTTCTGAGAAGGGTAGAAAACACTGTGGGAAAAGGAGAAAATGCTGGTTACCAGCATTTTCTCCTTTTCCTACAGTGTTTTCGAAAGGCTTCTTTCTCAGGGGCGTCAAAAGTAGGGATTGTGTGGTAATGGGTTAACTCTTTACCACACAATCTCTACTTTTAACAATTCCGAGAAAGAATGCTTTTGTAAAGATTGTGAGAAAAAGAGAAAATGCTGGTAACCAGCATTTTCTCCTTTTCCCACAATGTTTTCTCCCCTTTCCAAATCAAATATCAATTCTTGATTCACAATTAAATTGTCGTTTGCATGTGCTTTCAATTTGGACCAATCTATTTTTTTTTTGCCGGTTGGTAAAGAGTTAACAGTTAAAACTTTTAAAAATCGATACCGTATTTTGACAATCGCTTAAGTGAAAGGCTTTATAAACATTCTGTGAAAAGGGCCCAAAGACTTGCATATAAATAATTCGCGGGTATGCTATAAAATCAAATTTCAGTCAGTCACTCTATCTGTTTAAACTTAAGTTTAGAGGAAAGTCTCTTCATACTTAAGAAAACATTGTGGGGAAAGGATAAAATGTCGGTTCCATGATGTTTTCTAAACGACAAAATAAGACCAAATCTAAGCATTTTAGCCACAATGAACTCTTTACCAAATCATATCGTTTTTCACGACCCTGAAGGGGAATCCTTTTGAAAACATATCATGCTATTAACCAACATTTTCTTCTTCTTTCACGTTTTTTACCCTAACATAGACAATTCTTATAATTTAAGGACGTTGGATTTATCGTCTATGAAGGCTTTGCCATTGGACAAGTCTAAAACTTTGTCCCTCGGTATAGTAGAGTCCACCAGTTCGTTCTGTTTAATAAATAGATAAATAAATAAATAAATAAATATCTCATTTCAGGACGACGAAAAGTTCAATCTAGATCTTCCAGAGTTCTCTGTATGTTTCATGGACACCGTTTTGATCTGGGCGCCATGTGCGTTTCTATGGATACTCGCACCATTTTTTGTTCTTTATTTACACAAATGTAAGAAATACACACCACTTCCTTTTTCAGCATTGAACATATCAAAAGGGGTAAGTTACATTATAACTGACATGATTTATTAAAATTATATCCAATGTTTTACTTATTTTCTTCTTGCAGATGATAATAGCGGCTCAAAAGACGCATTCATTTTTTGATATGGTAGAAAGCTTTGTGGGAAAAGAAGAAAATGCTGATTACCAGCATTTTCTCCTTTTCCCACACTGTTTTCATAAGGCTTCTATTTTAAGGTCGTAAAAACCAGGGATTGTTTGTTAAACGGTTAAACCGTTTTTGTCGGTTTGAAAAAACATTTCGGTGGGCTGAGAGAGAGAGAGAGAGAGAGAGAGAGAGAGAGAGAGAGAGAGAGAGAGAGAGAGAGACTCATGCAGCAAAGGCGAATATTCCGAAATACTTTGTATTGCTTCCAAAAAAGAATTGTCATCAGACGACCTTGACATATCCTCAATCGGTAAATAACATGAATTATGGATACGTTTGAAGACATGAAATCATACATATACCACAGGCCTTTGAATTTCCATTGGTCCATCAAAGAATAATAAAATTTTCCTTGGACGATTATTGAACACATATAAAAGCATACTGGTGCATTGCCGGTATGTAATACGGAATATCAAAATTTTCAGCGTCACCATAGATAGCACAGTGGTAACTGCCTCTTTACTGTATATAATATATAGAATAAAGAGGGATTCACCAAAGTGCTATTTATAGTAACGGTGTCCGATAATAAAAAAATCTTTAATCCCATGACCGATGAAAAATGCTTTATCCAGTGATAGACCAATGCAATCTCAGAGGGCAGTTGCATTGAAAGAGAAATCCAGGTCAACAATGTCGAAAAAATGTGCATAAACACAGCACTATGACCAATGACGTCCCTTTGATTACAAAGGAAAATTCGATTTAGGTCCGCTGATAAGAGTAGAAGTTATTTAATAAATATATTTTTGTGTCACAGATATTATCCTGTGTGATAGGATGTACAGTGATAGTACAGTTGATACTACAAGAACACGACGGTTATGCTTGTGACAAGAATCACCCTCCCACACCGTCAGCCTACACCGCCACTGCTGTCAAGTTCTCCTCGTTTGTAAGTAGAGGTCAAACCCAACCTTTCGCAATTGCTACCTTTATCTAATGACTAGCAGTCTGTCTTCATTTTTGTTTAATGATGCCATACACAGAGCTCCATAAAAGAGGGAGTGATGGTTTTCTAAATCCATTATTTCTCTCCGAAATCCTTTGTTGTAGATACTCATTAGAATCGTCTCGATGAGTACCCACAACATAGGTTTAGTGGAAAAAAAATGATATTTTCAATGTTGAAATCAAAAGCAATCCCTGCACACATATACGAAATGTTAATAAAATTCTAGATGACTTTTTCGAAAAGTGTACAGTCTCACCAATGGCAACTTATCCATGTCTCTCTTCAGTTTCAACTCAAGGGTTGTAGCTCTTAAGTGTTTTGCCAAACAAGATCCCCATCTTACAAGCTTGGCTGTGACATTTTGCACAGAAAAATAACCGACATTAGACTAAGGAGCGAAGGCTTTGAAAACATTATTGAAAAGAATAAAATGTTGGTAACGCGCATTTGCTGCTTATTCCACCTTGTTATCTGTTCTTTTGACACATATAAATCACGTAATTTTGATATGCAAATGCCACGAAAATGGACGACTATAAAGTTTTGTTGTCTGTTACCTTAACATCAGATAACAAGAGTTCAGACTTAAACACATTCAAAGCAGCTGCACACTATAATTCTGTACAGCTCAAGCGATGATTTCTGTATTTGAAACAGTGAAAAGTCTTGTGGAAGAAAAGGAGAAAAGGCTAGTTACCACAAGCTTCTTTTGTTCATGGTCGTTAAAACCTTGGGATTGTTGAGCGAAAGATTAATGAAGTATTCCAGCAAGTTTTCCTCTATATTACAGGTACTAACAGTTATTCTACAACAGATTCAGCGTCAGCGTGGAGTCAAGACGTCCGGTGTCCCGTTTTGCTTTTGGATGTTCATGGTTTTTTGTGAAGCCATTCCACTGTATTCCCATATATCAAGACAAGTAAGTATTAGGTAGTTCTTACAATTAGGTAAACGCAGATTCCGTTGAATGTCTATTGTCAAAATAATAGAACAACAAAAAAATCATTGCATAATCACACTTCTACACAACTATGCACTAAGCAATCATATTACAAATAAGGACTAAATTATCTAATTACGAGTCAATTATCATTCGGAATAAGTACAACGAGATTTCATTGTATTGCTGTATATTACGACATGCGATTAGAAAAGACAAAACACTTCCTTTCAATGCGCAATTATCAAGATAGGTAGGTACTGAACGATTCCGTTCTATGACGATGTATCAAAACTTGTGAGTACTAAATTATTCCAATGTATGCAAACATATCGCCTAATGTATGCAAGTATATCGCAGGTAAGTAATAAACAACTTCATTCTGTGCCAATGTATCAAGACAAGTAAATACTAAACGATTTCATTGTATTCCCGTATATCAAGGTACTAAAAGGTTTCCGTTGTATGCCTGTATATCAAGATAAAGTATTTACTGTACAATTCCAGTCAAATTCATTGTATGCCTATATGTCAAGACAAAGTATTTACTGTACAATTCCAGTGTTTACCCAAAGTAAGCACCAAATAATGCCATTGTATTCCCGTATACCAAGAACCAGAAGGTCCCCACTATTCCCGTTCTTACTCAGGCTAGAAAGCATCTACAGGCTATGAACCATCAGCAGGCTGACCTGTGTGTTTTTTTTTTCTTGCTTTAAATCAATTTACTTGGTAAAACCGAGACTGGTGATACATAGATACTAGTATATTGAAATAGATTTAACTCAAAAATGTGATCTAAATACACTATTCTTGTAATACATAGTTCAGAGAACTTGTTCCCTGTCATAATTCTCATTAAGTTCAGGTAAAATCGGTGTGAAAAAAGACGTATTATTTTTCTTTGTATAAGTAATGCAAAAGGAAAAAAATACTCACCTAAATAATTTTAAGGTTAAATACCTCTTCAATGCAAATGCGATACGTGCCTCAAAATACGTCTGGCAAATCAACATAAGTAAAGTAAATGTTTGTCAGATACCGAGAGGACTTTTTCACTAATGGCATCTTCTACTTGATGCAATGTGACCTAGATATGACATTGAGCCTTTGACTTGAACAGTCTAAGATGAAGGGCATGGTCCGGTATGCACTATATTTACCTCAAAAATACGACTAGCATATATACGGTTTGATTTTTTTCAGAAACTTCATTCCGATAAAACCATTACCTGCTTTACACGATTTAAACTTGTGTGAATTATTTGTTTGTATTTATGGTGTTTAATAACGTTTTCAACATTACTTCATATCATGTGGGCCAGTGCACCTATCCACTCTTTCCTGTGATATCTTTAAAATAGTACATAGCACAAAATTCTTCCAAAGCTATACTTGTTGCTTTCTCATGTAACCATCCCCAAAACAATGATCACCGGTGAGAGAGAAAATAATGAATCTAGTTACATTGACTAGCCTCAATCCTCGGAGAGAAATTTACCAAGCTGGTATTCGAGCCAGCGACCCATGATTTCAAGTCCTGCAGGATACCGACTGCGCTGCTTGGCTCGGTTTTTCTCTTATGTACGTAGATTGTCAGTAAAGGACGTTGATAATGATTTTAGAATTTTACTGATGAAAAAAATCATGGTAATTGAAGAGAAAATATGTCGCCCTGACTTATTTTTCTCCTACGGTAATATTTTCAAATTTTGTTCTGCCTCAAGAAAAAAAAAAATTCAATCTGAAATCTGTATTGTAACGTTCAATGTTCGGTCGATTTCGAAGGGTGAACTCACTCCTCTTTTTTCTGTACTTTCAATGCTTTGATTATTCTATTTCCAGACTACATGTGGAGAAGACATAGCCTACTATGTTTACTTCGCTTTACTCTGCCTGCAGCTTGTCCTGCACTGTTTCGCTGAGCAACACAACAGAACGGGGTATCATGAAGTGTCTAATGAGGTACTCTTTATTTAGTGCCACCCATGAAAATATTACCGATGATATTCACTCAATGAAATAAATTTCGATCTTTCACCGAAAAAAAATCTATTTATTTCATGCTTTTAACCTTCTCTTGGAGGAACTTTATCAAAATCCATTACAGTTCTTTTCAGTTATTCCCCGTGGCGTACCCCCTCCGCATAGCAACGCGTTACAATATTACGTCAAGAGCGAGAAAAGTAAGGTAAACGACGTCAGATTTACATTTGGTTGTGTGTCACGCGCATTTTACCTGGGTAACTAGAATATAAAAAATCGGTATTTTCATTGGTCGTAGGTTCCATGAAATATCGAAGGAAAGTAGGCCTACTTCTGTAACTCTTTGGCTATCTATATCCTTCTTTTTTCCTTTCATTTTTCACCCCTTTTTTGTACATAGAATAAAATTCAGTGTAGGTATATTGTCTTTATTGTAATATTAATAAGAACTATCGAAATTATTCTGTAGGGAAGGACCAATTCTAAGTCGGCAGAACTTGTGGTCCAACCCGATGGGTCCAACCCCATATTATGAAACAAAATATATATCAACTGAATTACTTCTGGAACCCCTTGGTTGTCAATGCCTGCTTAACTAGGATTTGAGGACAGTATAGATCAGGGACCGGGCAGGATTCGAACCCTAGAATGCCAGGATGAAAGGCCAATACCATAACCACTGAACTAAAGAGGCAACTCCCTAACACAATCGTTAGGTATTGTATTTAATTCCTTACCACACAATCCCTACTTTTTATGACCCTGAAGAAGAAGGCTTTTGAAAACATTGAGGGAAAAGGAGAAAATGCTGGTAACTAGCATTTTCTCCTTTTCCCGCAATGTTTTCTATCCTATTATAGACAGAAATGACTATTTAAGCTACATTTGATTTGTCGTCTGCAAGTGCTTTCAATTCCGTCAAGTACTAAATTTTGTCGTTTGGTAAAGGGTTAAAGCGGGACGAAGCCATGCTGCGATGCATGAAAGGAATAATCTCCCGTATCACCTGAAAGACTTGATTTCGCTTTCTTTCTTTTCGTAGAATGTATGCCCAGACGAGAATGCCTCAATCCTTAGTCAGGTTATGTTTGAATGGTTGACACCGTAAGTTTCTGTTGTTTTCTCCAGTGTTTTGTGGTTAACAAATTTTAAAAAAAATATATATCAATGTTTCAAATACCTTTCTTCAAGCGAGAACGTAATCATTTTTTATAAAGAGTCTGTTATAAGACAAAAATACATATCGTCGGTTTACTTACCTCGTAACTACAGCTTGTTTCAAGCTGTAGTTACGAGGTTTTAAGTAAATCGACGATATCTTCCAATAAAACACCTTATATAATTTGCTTCGATAATTTCAGTTTTGTTGTTTTTATTATTTCATATTGACATTAAAGATTTCATTTTTATGGAAAATTGTCTTTGGGCCTAATCGGCCTATGTTCTGAAATGCTTTGCGTTTTTTGTTGATGTTTTTTTTGTCAATACTTTGGTATATGTTAGTGATAAATCAGTCATAGCAATAGCATACAAACTATAATCGTGAAAATTTAAACGGAAATGTAACTTTAAACTGGAAACAAATTCTAATAATGGCGTAATTTCAGAAGAGATCAAATTAATGATAATTGATGCATGCTCTGTGAAAAGGGGGCATCTGTAAGAGTATCGACCCAGGTCAGCCTGTTTATTCCGCGCAGGCTGACCTGGCCCAAAACGTTTTGCTTACGGCTAATTTTTCTGTATCTCCAAGGACCAGTCTACTCAATGATTCAGTCGATTATCTTAAAAGGATAAGTGTCTTTTACGGATCCATGATTATGTGATGACTTGCTTGGTATCATGTATCATGGAGATATGGAGTGCAACACGCGAAAAGGTGCATTCGGACATTTGCGTAAAGTGTCGTCTCGGATCAGCCTGCGCAGTCCGCGCAGGCTAATCCGAGACGGTACTTTCCGTTTTAATGCCATTTTCTGTTTTGCGCATGTCTACTGTAGCACAAAATCTAATGTAGTCGTAAAGTGTCGTCTCGGATTAGCCTGCGCGGACAGCGCAGGCTAATCCGAGACGACACTTTACGCAAATGTCCGAATGCACCTTTTCGTGTGTTGCACTCCATATATTAAGCCCCCTTCTGTCAGACCATGGCTCGTATACATGTAGCCGGTGTAATGCAGAGAAATATTAGAAATGATCCATGGGTCGTTACGCTATGTAGTGTAATGATCCATGGGTCATTTTGTAGGGGAGGGTCATTTCTCTGCATTACACCGACTTCCGGGTTATTCCTCTAAGTAGTGAAATGACCCATGGGTCATTTTGTAGGAGAGGGTCATTTCTCGGCGGACCCTTGGGTCATTTTGTAGAGGAAGGTCATTTCTCGGCATTACACTGGCTTACTTGCATTGACTTCCATCGGACATTCTTTCTGTTGTTATTCAGTTATAACCAATATTTTACCTTCTGTTCTCAGTGTTGTGTGGAAGTCATACAGAAAGACTCTAGACCCGGCAAATTTTTGGAATCAGACATCACGTTTACGTAGTGATCATTTAGGACCAACTCTCGAGCAAGCGTGGAAAGACGAGATTAATCGATGTAACGAAGAAAAGTAAATACTTCTTAAAATCATCAAACGTTATTTCAACATTTCTTAGTCATTTGCTATGACAAACTTCATTTTTATACTGGAATCAGCCTGTTTTTTCCGTCTGTCCGTCTGTGTACAAAATACTAGTAAATTTGTGTCGCAAACTTCTATAGTTTTCCTTCAATTGTATTGAAAATTTTTACATTTACTGATCATATATTGAAGATTTGCAAAAAGCAATTTTTCGAGTGACAACTCTTCCTGGTTGAGTAATTATCTCCCCTTGAACTTGACACTTTTTTCTGTCAAAGCACTGACAGAGGTATTAGGTCACATTCAGTGACAGCTTTAGTTTTTCCTATAAAAATCGAAAGTCATTGTAGAAGGTACGTCTTAGGAACGAGTGTGTGTTTTAAAGGAGTATACAAGGTACAGCTGAAGAGTTTTGTTGTCGCTCATACATATCCAACCAATCAGACAAAAGTGTGTAAAAACGATAACTGCGTACGATACTCTAAAAGTTTATAGCTCTGCCAAATGAAATACTTACCATGATCAGGCGTACAGGATGTCTAATGCAAGATCTACATTGTTTGCTACTATGTCAACTCTACATGACAAGTGAATTACCTACTGTGAGTTTCATTAACGAGATATTTTCTTCATAAAAGATAAGTAAAAAAAGTAGTGATATCCCAACTAAATGTACGACAGGCTGTCAAATGTAAAATCCACAGTGTTTGATACCACGTCAAATTGGCATAAGAATTGAATTACCTACTGTGAGTTTCATTAACGAGATATTTTCTACATAAAAGATAAGTGAAAAATGTAGTGATATCCCAACTGAATGAACAACAGGCTGTCAAATGTAAGATCCACAGTGTTTGATATCATGTCAAATTGACATGACAAGTGAATTACCTGCTCCGAATTTCATGAATGAGATATTTTCTACATAAAAGATAAAGTGAAAAATGTCATGATTTTCCAACTAAATGAACGTTATTATTTTCATTTCTTTCATTTGTTTATTTTGAGCAGAAGAAAGAACCTAGCCAAGGGCATTTCAGCAAATTATAAATATCAAAACGGTCACGCCCAGAATGGACACGGGCCCCATAAAGGTGCTTCTTTAACGGAACATACCCCTTTATTGTCAAATAGCGGAGGCTCAGGTGAGTGATTATTTTCTCAAATTTGACAAAAGGCCATTGACGTTCTTTTCATTCTTTAGTGTATATAACACCGAAAGGTCATTTAACCCTTTAGTTTCGTTTAAACATATTTTATTGTCATTATTTACACATTTTTATATACAATACATATATAGATTCAAAACAAATAAGACAAAAGGGTCTGAAAAGAGTTTGAAAGGGCATTTAACCCTTTAACACATAATAACGACTTTTGACGACCATGAGAAACAAGCCCTTTGAAAACATTGTGGGAAAAAGGAGAAAATGCTGGTAACCAGCATTTTCTTTTTTTCCAACAATGTTTTCTGCCCTATCAACAATTGCACATTTTATAGCCACATTGGAATTGTCGTCTTTAAATACTTTCAGTTTAGACAGGGCTAAAATGTTGTTGTCTGGTAAAGACTTAATGTCGTTGCAACCCTTGCCAGTCCTTATATGATTTGCATCCTTGTTAGTTAAGGTAGTACCATTCTAATGAAAAACAGTTATTTCCACAGTATAATTATCCTAAAAAAAATTTGCTATGATTGAAAATGAGTATTATTGTAATGCTTTGACCGAGCCACTTTTTCAATTTTTTCCTTCTTAGGATTACCATTATATAAATCCACTCTATTCTCAATACAAAAGGAGATAATAATTACCTCCCTTTTCAGAAAATTAACAAAGATATTATCATATAATTTCAAGATAGACAACAAATGAATTTCTGGTCGGTCAAAAATGTGCAAAAATGTTATATCAGTATAAATCCTTGTATATCAACTAATAAGAAATTTTATCCCATGTTGCATTAGAAGCGTTAGGATAATAACACCTTAAAGTTGATAAAAGAATAGTGAAATACGATCCATGTTTACGTTGTCACAGATAAAGAGGATACTACCTATAAGCCCAAGTTATACAGGGCCCTGTGGAAAGTATTCTATCTTCACTGGTTTGAAGCCACGTCGTATATGGGAGTTGCAGAGATAGTCTGGCTTGTACAGCCTATAGTTCTCAGGTATCTTGTTTTTTTTTCAACTCATTACAACTTGACCTTAGTCTGAAGCAGATGAACATGAAATAAATTTTGTAAAGTACAATGTCGTCAACATTAACTATCCCATAAAGTTGTGGCACTGACCTAAGGTGTTTTCCCTAACATACATGGCCACAACAACCTTGAAATAACGATATTTCGGATTATTTTCCTGACTGAAAAAATCAATTACATTAATTTGGCGTTAAAATGGGTCAGGTTCTAAACATAGCTGGTTAGAAAATGGTGGTATGGTGGTACAAGGAGGGTTGGTGTAGACTTATCACTCATTTCAGCGTTTTGTTTGAATATTTCGATGGAAAGAGGTCTTCTAAGAACGGTAATCTGCCGAAGAGAAAATAAGCAGGCATGAGTACAATATGGGACTTCTGGGGTAATTTCTCTATGGAATAATGACCCAAGGGTCATTTCAGTACGTAGAGGAATGATCCGGGTCATTATTCTATAAGGCAGAAGTCATTCCACTACGTAGAGGAATGACCCGTGTCATTATTCAGGGGGTCATTTCTCTACGTAGAATAATGACCCGGGTCATTCCTCTACGTTGTGAAATGACCCATGGGTTGTATAGCAGGGGAGGGTCATTTCGCTGAATTACACAGGTAAACAAAGATGACTTATTTGTCGCTAATATTTTTGAGTAACTCGCCTCCAAAGTTACCATTATTTCTAGGCAGATGACTTTCTTTTCTGTTACTCCGAACAAACGGTTTCATGGTTGACGTTAGTTTTAAATTGGCAGAGTAGTATACATTAATGACTTGTAAACATACATTCTTAATCTTATTCTTCAAAATTTCCTCAGCGTGAAAGTAATAGAACTTCTGATTGGCTAAACCATATGGTTTAGCTAATCAGGAGTTCTGTTACTTTCACTGTCAGAAAAACTTGAAGAATAAGACAAGGAACGTTAAGTTCTTAAGAATGGTTGGTCAATATTAGGATGTAGTCAAAAATATATGGGGGCCTAAATACATGTACTCAATAAACTTATCAACTCAAAGGTATAACCATGAATATGTGAACACCATTATCCACGTGTAGCAAATTTCAAGGTTCTTTTCACCATTAAGTATCTCAAAATATCGGACAGTGTAGAACAACCATCAGAATGCAATTGATCTTTGTTGGCAGGTTTATCATACAGATGATAGAGAACAAGGGAACAGAATACGACATTGATGCCGAGTGGAAGGGCTATTTCTATTCCTTACTTCTATTTATAACTTTATGTTCCAACTCAATTATGTACCACGTGGGGTTTCATCATATGATGACAGTCGGGTTAAAGTTCAAGACGGCGCTGATTTGTCTGATCTACAAAAAGGTAGGAAAAAAGGATCTTAATGTCTGTTAGTCAGTTAGTCTTCTACAATATTAGGGTGTTTTTCATGTAAAGTCGTATTTATGATGAAGAAAGCCTACAATCCATTTTTTTTAAAAGTCGTCTTTGCCAACGGTTCAGAGTTAAAAGTTCAGAGCATTAACATTTCTGAGAAAGAATGCTTTTTTTGAAAACATTGAGAGAAAACAAGAAAATGCCAATTAACAGCAAATTCGCCTTTCCCAATAATGTTTTCAACCCGTTTAGTGTTCATTACATCACCTGATTCGCTGTTTATCTAATTTTCACCGGTTGCATTAAGTTTTGCCCAAATATTTATGATAATTTTGACCCTAACATTCACATCAATTTTCACCCTATCATTCACGTTAATTTTCACCCAAACATTTACATCAATTTCTTATCCTAACAATCACATCAATTTTCACCCTTACATTCACATCAGTTTTTTCACCCTAACAATCATATCAATTTTTACTCTAATATTCACACCAATTTCACCCTGGCATTCACGTTAAATTTCATCCTAACGTCTACAACATTTTCACCCTAACATTTATATTAAATTTTCACCCTAACATTGACATCAATTTTCAACCTGACTTTCATATCAATTTTCACCCTAGCATTCACGTTAATTTCCAACTTAGCAATTCGGTTCATTTCCACTCCAGCATTCACATTAATTTTCACTCTAGGATTAACATTAATTTTCGACCTGGAATTCTCGTTGATATAAATGTATTTTCGACCTGGAATTCTCGTAGATATAAATGTATTGGTGTGAATTTTGTAGGCTTTAACAATGAAAAGAAGCGGTACAAAGGCAACAACCGTTGGAGAGATTGTGAACCACATGTCGGTGGATTGTCAACGTATCCAGGATGCATTTTTATTCTCCTTCTACATCGTTCTTACATTGATCATTATTATCATAGCGTTCGTACAGCTTTGGGATTTGATGGGTATGAATGATTTCCTTTACTTCTTGATATACTATATATTAAACGACAAAAATTTTAGACTGCTTCAACTTGAAAGCGTTTCCAGACGACAACTAAAGCGTGACTCAAAAACAGAAAAGTGCCATTGAAAGGGTAGATAATCTTGTTGGAAAAGGAGAAAATGATGGTTTCCGGTATTTTCTCCTTTTCACACAATGTTCTTTTTTTTCCAAATTCTGCCTTGTCAAGGTCGTTTAACCCATTACTACAAACAGTCCCTACTTTTGACGACCCTGAGAAAGAAGCATTTAGGAAACATTTTGGGAAAAGGAGAAAATGCTGCTAACCAGTATTTTCTCCTTTTCCCACAATGTTTTCTACTCGTCACAAAACAAACTTCAAATTTTCAGTCAATGTTGTTTTGTCGTTTGCAAATGCTCTCAATTTGGACCAATCTAGAATGTTGTCGTTTGGCAACGAGTTAAACCAGGGGTTGTATGGTAAAGGGTTAATAAAACTACACCCTTTTCTTTGCTCTAGGACTTAACTGAGGGATGTGTTTGGACATAGACACTTGTCATAGTTCTTGAATTTTAATCAGTATACAAAAAGTTACATTCTATATCGGCGAAATTGCTTTTGCTTTCGCACTGGGTACTACTTTCCGTTATGTGAGTTTAATGAAACTTTTCCACTACTACTGAGTAAACCCCTTAGCAAACCACAAAACTTTAGACCTATCCACATTGAAAGCATTTGTAGGTGACATAAAAAATGTAGCGAAAATAATAAACTTTTTACTTGAAAGATTGGAAAACATTGTGGGAAAAAACTGCTTATCAGCATTTTCTCCTTCACCAAAAGTCTTTTTTCCCAGGTTCCCTAAAACTCTATCATTAGTATAGAAGAGGTAATGGGTAAACAGAATTCTAATTGCATGTAGGTCAATAGTTCTGCAACTTAAAATGTAATTGGATTGAATCGGTAAATTTATTTCCATTAAGCACAACTCAGCAGCTATATCTTGTATTGTCAGTTTCTTTAATTGCAGTCAGCCAATCAGGTAATGTGAATCGGTCCAACCCTTTCTTCTAGGCAATATTGGCAATGTTTTTTATCAGTCACGGTACGTGGTTTTATAAAGTCCTTGCGCATTGTCTTGCGCTTTTGAGTCTCCCGGCTATTTTTTAACTCCCGCTTTCAAATAGCTGAAAGCAAGAACTGGGTTGGGTGACAGACAGGTTGTCACGTGGTGACTCTCTGGAGATCGCCTTCAACTCTTCACCTATAGGAGATCTGATTTCAACGAAATTGCCAATATCTTTTAATCTAGGTATTGCAAGCCTTGGCGCATTGGCTGTTCTAATGGTCATCTTCCCGTGTGTGTGGTTCATTGCAACCAGGCAATATCTTCTACAGACAGCTCTGTTGTATCTAAAAGGAACAAGGATTAAGATATTGAACGAAGTCATCAGTGGGATTAAAGTACGTATTTCTACTTCAATATCACGCGCCACAGTGAAAGCTTTTTAAGACGACACGCTTTGTTGCTGGGTCAGTTCTTACGAACAAAGTAAGCACAAATAAACAAAGAAATGTATATCTCAAATACAAACCGCATCTGGCGGGATTCGAACCCTCGAAGGAACAAATATCCTCGATTTTCGAGGTTTAAAAGACCAATACCATAACCAATGAGCCAAAGAATTCTCTCTGACGAACAGCACGTGCATTAAAAATGATCTTGGATCTACAATGTCCGAAAAAGGGATATCATTTTCCAAACGATAACTTTGACATAGCAATATAAGCATAGTATAAGTTTAAGCAACTTTGGTAACCAAGCATCAAGTCTGAAAACAAGTTTCAATAAATAGCCGTAAATATACGCCAGCCCGTACATTTATGACTCATCACGCAAAAAGGGACCTTCTGAAAACTGCGAAAATTGTCAACCCTAGTCAGACTGCGCGAATTACGCAGGCTGGCCAGGGTTGACACTTTTCGCTTTAATGACATTTTCTTTATGAAAAGTAGTCATTGTACCTTGTTATACAATCATTTTTGAATTATCAACTTAAACTGACCTGCACTATCGTTGATCTATTTTCATCTAATGGATATACAGAACTCCCAGATGGTCCCTTATAGCGTGATGGGTCACATTTGGATAAAGTAGGAATGGTATTTACAAGTATGTGTGTATATCGTGGGCTTGATGCAGAAAGGAGTCAAGTGACATTTTTACCAAAATTGAGTTAAATGCATTTTCTTGTTTGTTTTAATGGCTACTATAAACCTGCAAAACAGCAGCTCCCTAAGTAGATAAATAAGAAAATTATTGACCAATGACTGAAGGGTACAAGTGATTTTTATCCAAATCTTGCATGCAGTAAGGAGTCAAGTGCTTTACCAGTTATGCAGAAGGGGGTCAAGTGGTAGATGACTCCATTCTGCACAAACATATACCCGCTGTCTTACCAATGTTTTATGATTCATTAAGGGTACAAGTGAAGCACTACCATACCAGATATGTGAAATATGATCAGGAATATGAAAGGAATTTCTAATCAGTACTTTTGTTATCATTACTTAGACTTTGTTTACACCACCACTCTCAAGTTATGTCACTTTATTTCTGATAAGTATCTTATTATGATCTGATTTTAGGAAGATGTATTCCTATTTATCCCTAGCCTCTACAGCAAGAGCTTTTAATTACAGATTGAGATGTTTAAGAGAAGAAATGAATGGATTAAATATTAAATTTCTTTATATTATTCAAATGGTTAAGTAAATTGTCATTCATATGGTTTTACTATATAGGCATTCAGAATTTCAAAGAAATTATATCAATTATACAAAAAAAAAACAACAACAAAAAACAAGGACTAAAATTATGCATACATTTTAAATTAATGAAGATGAGGGTTCTAATGGTGGACTATATGGAGAAGTATGCACAGTTCTTGATAATACTTGCAATCTTACTGAGTTGTTTATTGGTGGCTTTAAATGATAATAAATGTAATAATTATAATAATAACTATAGCCTAGTGTTTCCACCCTGTAAATTAAACGTGATTGATAAAGTGTCGTAAAGACAGACTTGGCAAGACACTGAGGAAAAAGTATCTCAAAAATAAAGGTACACCTAGAAGGCAAAATGAGCTAAAAGCTCTTGTTTAACCTAAACTATCAAGGAGTAAGAAGTAGAACAAACTACACTGACGAAAGATTGCGGTCAATGGCAATGATTGACAATTGCCACATAGACTTTACATCTTTCATGCCAGTTATGTATTAAGTAATGAGAATCATTGCAAATGTAATACACTAAAGACTGAATGTGCTTGATTTATTGATATGGTGTTTAATGCCCTTTTCAACATTATTTCAGATATATCATGAAATCCAGTGCATGATTTCCTGGAGTTTCTTTAACCCGAACTTGGCACAATATTCTTTTCAAGCCACTGATGCTTTTCAAGCTACTGATGCTTTTCAAGCCACTGATGCTTTTCAAGCTACTGTTGCTTTTCCATAATAGCCATCGTGGAGGCAAGAGTCAGCAGTGAGAGAAAAATGAATCTTTTTGCAATGACTATCATCAGGAGTAAATCCTGGCTACCAGCATTTTCTCCATTTCCCATAATGTTTTCAGAAGGCCTCTTCCTCAGGGTTGTTAAAACAAGAGATTGTTTGGTAAAGAGTTAAAAAGTAAAACGAAAAACATTATCCTATCAAACAAAATATTAAAGGGCAGCAATACCAGATGAGATTTTTTATGACAATTCAGGCTTTGATTTGATTGATTTTACTGAATAATCTCAAACTTCAACATATTACCTAACATGAGCATCTGTTTGAAAAGAGTACACAACTGAATTGCAGTTTTTATTCAATTTTCTACTCATTTTGTACTCATTTCTGAACACATACTATGCACTTGACTCCTTTGTCCAAAACAAAACAGAGCAAAAGCGTTCGTGCAGAAAGGTGTCATTTGCAAAAATCATCAAAATACAAAGAATGCAACAACTTTTTTTCAAAACAATTATGTACAGATAATCTTCATTGATATGTTTATCTCCAGCACCAAAAAGTTTTAAAATACAGAATCTTTCTGATTTATACTAAAGAGTCAAACCTTTAACTTCGTTTTTCTCAAAATGTTAAAAATGTCACTTGACTCCTTTCTGCATCAAGCCCACGATATGTCGTAGTCCAAACTGGAATCCAGGCAGATCCGGAATCTGCCTAGACCAAACTGGAATTTGTCTATAACAAATCAGGATTCCAGTTTAGCTTTGCAGCTCTACAATCTGCCTAAACCAAATTTTAATAATTTCTCGTTGAATATAGGGTGTCTACATATGAATCATCTTACTTTTAAACGTAAACTCCAAAATAAAAGAAGTTTTAGTCAGAAATTCAGAGTAAATATAAATTTTGAATGTTTTGTACTAATAAAAAAGGTGGAAAAAAGAGCGATTGTGGAAAAAATCATATAAAATGCTTTAAATGGAAATACCTCTCAATTGTAAACATGATTAAATCAACATATTTAAAAAAAAATATTAGAAAACGATGTATTTTGGTCTACACAAAATTTGAATTCTAATTTGGTCTAGGCAGATTCCGGATCTGCCTAGATTCCAATCTGGCCTACGACATATACATAACCCTAAAAATTGCGTAAATCGACAGAGTTGATTGAAACACAGCATAATATATTTTTACTGAAGGTTTTAAAGATGTACGCATGGGAACCGTCGTTTATGAAGAAAATACAAGCTATCCGTTCCCAGGAGATAGACAAGCTATGGCGCTATGCTGTTCTGGTTGCCACCGCCATCTTGTTTGCCATTCACAGTCCATTTATGGTAAGTTGACTCTTTCCTAAATGATCAAATCATCTATACTTTGATAAGGCGACTTTTTACTACACAATCCCGACATTTAACGACCCTGAGAAAGAAGTCTTTCGAAAACATTGTGGAAAAAGGAGAAAATGCTGGAAACCAGCATTTTCTCCTTTTTCCACAATGTTTTCTATGCATCCGAAAACAAATTTCAGTATTTAAGTCACATTTATCATGTCTTCCACAAATGCTTTCGATTTGGACAAGCCTAAAATTTTCTCGTGTGGTAAGGAATTAAAACTCGCAATCCAAATTGGTAAACTGACTTTAACAGAGCCCTATAGATAAGTTCGAACACATTCGACTGCTGAAAATACAATAAAGTGAAGCTAAGTTAAATGTTTATCATGTGAGCTTAGCAAAGCAAGCTAGACTGAATTGATCGAAGATCACACTGCAAGTTACGATCTGGATCTGTGTTGTTCGTTAAACCCTTATTTTCGCCTATGGCACTGATGGGGCTGACGGAAGTGTTCATCTGTGTCCATGGAACCAATCAGCTTCGCTTTCTGATATCCCGTACGTTATTATTCACAGTCCGTTTACGATAAGATGATGGCACTGCCTACAGATCGATACGATTCTATGTAGCTTTACACTTGGAATTGGCCAACCACAAATCGTGTGTTGTTTAATACTATTATAGCTTTACAAGTCTGTATGATGCCTCTTTAGCTTTAGATATCTTGACTTGGACGTGCCCTCTAACCTTTAGAACTTTGAGGACTACCGCATGAGCTTTCAGGCCCTAGTTTTGCTACAAGTTATCGTTGATAACCTACTATATAAGAAAAGGTCTCCAGCTTTATTACCTGTCAAACACCACTCACAGTCGTTTGTCTATATATTTCATTTTAGCTATCGGCATTTGAAGTGATGATGGATTGCCAAAAATAGTATTGAATATATTAGCTGTGGTATTGAACTTTCCTTTTCATGATAGGAAGAGAAATTGTTGTACATCTTCTAAGTTTTATCCCTTTTACTCTCTATTTTGATCGATTTGCTCTGTTCTATTGAGCTTTTTTCCCATTAAAGTTAACGAGTCTTTCCACTCAAGTAAAAAAAAGGGAAAAAAACAGACAATGAAGTTCTAGGGGTTGTGTTCGGCAAAAAAACACCGGGGTACCTTGTCCATTAATTGGTTACATGGCGAAGTTTTGTGTAAAAAGGACCTGATTTTCAAGCATGGAGAAACAAAGGCACCCTGAGAAAAGCATACTGGCCAGGCCAGCATTTTGAACTCTAAAGGTCCTTCCATTGATCAATTTGACCATTTTTTTTTCCAGATCATGTTTGTCCTCATACTGATTTATGTTCTTACGTCACCTACACATTCTCTTGGAGCGGAAGAGACGTTTACAGCGCTCTCTATCGTTAACATACTTCGATTTCCGGTGGCGCTAACACCTTTTTTAGTTAATGGAATGGTCCAGGTAGGTCGATGTTGTGTTTTTTAACTCTTTACCTAACGACAAAATTTTGGACTAGTCCAGATTGAAATCATTTGCAGATGACAAAAAATGTGAATCAAAAATTGAAATTTTCTTTGGAACGGGTAGAAAACATTGTGGGAAGAGGAGAAAATGCTGGTAACCAGCATTTTCTCCTTTTCCCACAATGTTTTCAAAGGCTTTATTTCTCAGGGTCGTGAAAAGAATGAATATATAGCTGTTTCTTTTGATCCACTGTATTGACAAATTAAGCGTTTCAGTGTCGATCTTTCATATCTTATAAACATTTGATTAGCAGTGCCGATCAACAAAAATCAGTAGTCAGTCACTGGTTCTTTTTCTCGATATATAAAAGCTAGTTTAAGAAGAAATCGCTAGAAAGCACAGTCGTATAATGCAATTTTGTCTGTGATATTTTGCCTGTTAAAATAATGTATACATGTATGTAAGTTGTTTTCTTTTGTAATCAAGTAACTTCATTTTGGAAGTCAGACAACATTTCACTTTGCCACAGCATCAAAAAAATGGAAGGGGACTTTATAAGTTTCCAATCACTTCATTCTTATTTAAACTATTTGCATGTTGTTATTTGGAAATGTTAGAAAATTTGAATCCAAATATGTGAAAAGGAATAAATGTAAACGACTTCATACTTTGTAAAACTTCCTTCTCTAACTCTGTATTATCACTAATATGACTGAAAGCCTGACGAGCAAGATAAGAGTATATTCTATTTAATGTGTCTATTTTCAGAAATGTTATGGGTAAAGAAATGTCGTAATTTAAGCTGGAGGGAATTATTTCCCCGTCACAGTGAATATTTTCCTCCTGCCTAAAATCTGGAACTACTTTATTTGAAATCATCGGTTATCAGGTTAATTGACTTGAGATCACTAGTTTTAAAAGTGGCATTCGTGGACAAAATAATCAGAGGAAATATAATATATAATTTATTTTATCAACTTGTGGTTAATATGGGGAAATATTTGCCTCAAAAGGGAAAGGTCCGCAAAAATATCTAGTGCCTTACGGCACTCGTTATTTTCGCAGACCTTTCCCTTTTTCGGCAAATATTTCCCCATATTAACCACAAGCTGGTGAAATAAACTCTATATGTCAGTCTGTCTTTTGTGAGGAAAAAAGAGAGATAGTTCAGTTGACAGAATATCAGTAATAGATACGTGTAGTAAGAAATGTTTTCCCTTCACAGGCCTTTGTTTCTGTTAAGAGAATACAAGAATTCCTGTGGACCGAAGATCTTTCGGAAAATAACGTGACGTTTATCCAATCCTCACCAAAAGATGGCGGTAAGATTAATTCTAATATGACGTATCGATCCCATAAACAAATAAAACTAAGAATGTGATTTTGATATACTATTGACAGCTCTGCAGTTCACTTAATAATATACCACACAGGTATTTAACACTTTCATTGATTTGATATCAGTACTAGTATTGATATTACCTTGGCATTGGTGGTATCATTTTGAAGGAATTGCACTTTCACCGATATCAAAATAGAACACAATAAGATATATACCGGTGTTGAAGTATTAGACCTGCTTATGTTTGTCCTTGCTTTATTTCCTGTTAAGGCCGTAGACCCCCTAATGGAAAACAGCTGTTTCCACTATAGTATTATCCTACAAAATTTGCTATGAATAAAAATGAGTATTATTGCATTACTTTAACCAAGCCACATTTTCCTTCTTTTCCCTCCTAGAATATTATTATTCATAAATCTAAAACCAATATATATTCTTAATACAAAGGGAGATAATAATTACCCTCCTTTCCAGGAAACTAACAAAGGTATCAACTTCACTTCTTTCACCTACCTTTCTCTTGTCGCTATTTATGCCTGTGTTATTTATTTTATTTGTCTATGCTATTATAGCTTATGCATTTACATTTTGTGAATTTGAGCATACAATGTGATTAGGTTTTTTTCATACCTCCATGAAAAAAAAAATATATATCTTCATTCCGTAAATGAATCTTTCAGAAAATGTGGTTAGTATTGAGTCAGCTGACTTCACGTGGACGACTGATGGCCAGGAACCAACATTACGTGGGTAAGATACCTCAAATAATTATTATCTGATATGACTTACCATTTGAGATAAATTTTTATCACCAAGTCAAGAAAAATGTAGATCTACTTGAGAGAGCTTCTGCCGAAATTTTTGATGACGAGTTAAAAAAAATCATAGGCAACAAGTGTCGGATTTTTTTCACCACAAGCTCAATCTTACAAATTATGGGCCTGAATCTGAAAAACGATACATGTGCACGTGGTTATGTCTATAAAACAAAAACGATTTACTTTCCTCTGAAAAAGTATATAATATAATATAATTATATATATTATATACATATATAATTTTTTTCACCACAAGCTCAATCTTACAAATTATGGGCCTGAATCTGAAAAACGATACATGTGCACGTGGTTATGTCTATAAAAAAACGATTTACTTTCCTCTGAAAAAGTATATAATGACGTCACAGATGATGTCATGCAGTGCTTATCTCAAACTTGTGTAAACTTGTGTAGATAAGAAAATATGTATATGACATTGAAAACAAGGGAGATTACGCTATTTTCTTTTTTATATGTAATGTGAGATATCCATATGTGTTTTAATAAATCTTTCAAGGTTTAATTGATGTAGATATAGAGAATACGTACCTAGTGTTGTAGAATATCAAAAATATCTAACGAGGTTGGGAGAATTGATAATTGTCGAGCCTTGGCGAGACAATTATCAATTCTCACAACCGAGTTAGATATTTTTGATATTCTACAACACTAGGTACGTATTCTATTTATCTTTCAACGTCTGTTTGGTCGGTTTTTGTTATTCCTGTTTATTATTCAACGAGAAAAAACACGAATTTATCGCTATATGCAAATTAGCTAATAATACAGCACGCGCTTTTAATCCAATACACAAACAATTTACTCATAGACGTACAAGCCTGCACAAAGAAAGAAGTTCAAGATGTTTCTTCGTTTTTGTACACAGTCAAACGTTTTCAAAAAAACCAAACCGACAGAAATTGAATTTTTGTCAATATTGTAACAGAAATCAAGTGTGCATTTGACCAGAAATACGTTGGATAAGCCGTCGCTTAAAAAAAATATGTCACGGGTAACCGGCAAACTGTTTGTGTACTTTCAAACGGTCGTGTAGTACAAACCATTGAATTTTAAACGCAGGAGAAAAGTACATAGAGTTTTTGACAATTCTATCGATCAGATAAGATTATGATATGGATACACATTTAATGTGCCGACGTTTAAGACGGTTCCGTAGAACATTGGAGTTGTCACACTACTATTCCTAGTGGAGATATTCAAGTTTGGAATATGCAGCTGTTCGGGTATGGCGGGTGGAGTTACTTGGCCTTCACACACGGGATTTTCATGGACTCTAGCTTCATTTGCAAATGAGAATTGATTGGAAAGCTGAGATTGGGCTGTGGAGATTTGAGACACGCTATTACCGGATGGGGGATTGTGATTTTCAAGACCTGAAAGCCGGTGAAAGGTAGGTGTCACCGCTGCTTGTGTTTGCCAAAATGTTTGACCATATTTTATCCCGTTTCCACGATATTTTCTACACGTTTCAAAACTAATTTCAAGATGCGCGTTGAATTTGATTTGTCATCTGCAAATGATTTCAATTTGGACTGTTGTATAATTTTTGTAAAGAGTTACATTACGTATTTTTTCTCTGATATATTGAAAACAATGTGGGAAATGGATAAAATGTGCACAACAAAATTTTTTCATCCTCCTCCTTGTACTGTTTAAAAACCTTTCTTCCCTATGGTGGATAATTTGGAATTGTGTGCTAAAGGGATAAATTGTTTTGAAGTAGATCTATGTATGAGAAAGAAAATCAAATATGCCAACATATAGAATATCAAGGAAACTCTCCCCTCGAGTAGATTTGCCATTCTCATAGTCACTGTGCTATTCTGTAAATCTTCATTCAGAAAATCAAGAAAATGTGCTCATAACAAGACAATTTTCCATTACTACAATGCTTTCTACTGTAAAAGTCTGCTTACTCTGAAAAAGACATAATTATGATGTAAAGGGTTACTCTGCTGATTTTCTCTCCCATAATTAGGCATTCAATTTATAATTTCTTTTTTCTAATTTCAGAGCAAGGCAACTCAAAATTTTAACTGAAATAAGGCATGAAGTTATGGAAGAAGTTTTAGTAAACATTTAAAGATTTTGGAAGACAGTCAACATTTTACCTGCCTACAGAACTACACCATGCCTGCAGTGTGACATATTCTGTATTTTTTTAATTTAAATAAAGACAACAAAAGTACTGTTTTTGTTCTATAGATTTTTTTTTTCTAGCGACTGTTGTCTTGCTTGGATTTGTGTAATGACAAAATGTCAACAAGAGGTCATGTTTTAGGTCGAAAGTAGTTCCGGCATGTGCTATAAATATCCGTGGTATATCATTGTTCTAAAAATAACCGTGGTATATCAAAAAAAATATATCATGGGTGATATTGCATGGATATTCGCGTAGTTGAAAGATAAAACATTATTTCACATGTTTGTGCATCCGCTATAAGCATATATCATGTCAAAATATCAAATTTCAAAAGTTTTTTCTCTTTGTATATTGTCAATATTCGTATGTACTACTTTCACAGCCCATTATATTTCATGCCTCCAGTATGTAAAATTTCGTGATCACGAAAATCATGTTTTCGCTGAATGTTACAAAGTAGCAGTTTGATAAGATCGCAGACCAGACAATGCGTTATTTGCCTTCTATGCATTTTGATCTTGGTCTACCCTATGCAAAAAAAGGGATTATCTTGTTTTATACTGTACACATAAAGAAAATTTCTAATGACCGCGTTTCGTTTTAGCATAAACATGCACATAGAAGAAGGCGAGCTGGTTGCCATAGTAGGTCACGTTGGTACAGGAAAATCTTCTTTGATACAAGCTTGTCTTGGTGAGATGGAACGACTGTGTGGCAATGTTACAGTCCGTGTAAGTGAAAGCTCAATGTTTTATAATTCATCATTGTTCGTATTATTTCGTCATTCTGACTGGACGTCAAATGTTTAATTTCGTCATTCTGACTGGACGTCAAATGCAACGTTTTCTTTATTATAAAAGATATTATATGCTGTGTCTGCACTCGTAAGGTAGAGATCCATTGTCACAACGGAAAGGTCCTGAATTCAAGTTCCCTGGAGAGGTTGTCAGTTTTTAGGACTTTTCATTGGCCCACGAATTAGATGGGAGTCCTGTATTGGTTTGCAGAAGACTAAGTAACTCGTTACGACTGTTTTCTTCCATGATAACTGAAGGAGTCTGCTACTGAGGGAAAAAAGCATTTTCAAGAAGATGGTTAGTTCTTAACAAGAGATCATTCCATTCTGTCGTGCTGTAGTATATTCCTTATAGCAGCCATATTTAGTCTAAAATGTCTTCCCAGGTATTTGATCATTTAAAAAGAATGAACAAACAACTAAATACAGAATTCAAATAGTATGAGTGATGAACTTACTGTTTTATACAGGGTAAAATTGCCTATGTGCCACAGGAAGCGTGGATACAGAACATGACCTTACGGGATAACATTCTGTTTGGGAAATCCTACAATGAGCGGAAGTACCAGAAAGTTCTTGAGGCATGCGCACTACTGCAGGATTTGAAGATTCTGTCCGGAGGAGATATGACCGAAATAGGCGAAAAGGTAGGTAAACATTCTCTATCTTTACTGTTGAACAATCATTTCGCCGGTTTACTTCCAAAACCTCGTAACTACAGCTTGTAACAAGCTGTAGTTACAAGGTTTTGGAAGTAAACCGACGATTTGATTATTTGTTGTTTAACGCTTTTTAACAGAATTTCATATACATTACAACGACTAGAGCACCAATATGACTCTCCTGGATTTATTTTAACAATTACTACATCAAGCAATTTCTTAAAGCTACTTAATGCTTAAGTTAATGTCGAAAAATGGCCAAAAGAAATTAATCGTGTTGCAATAGCTATATCAGTCCATGCCGAACCAAAAAGTCGCCAGGACTTAACTCATAACCGACAATATTTCAGGCTTGCCCAAATTGAAAGCATTTGCAGACGACAAAATAAAAGTGACTGAAAATTTGAAATGTGTTTTGTAAAGGGTAGAAAACATTGTGGGAACATTTCCCACTATGTTTTCTGAAGACTTTTTTCTCTGGGTCGTCATAAATAGGAATTGTGTGGTAATGGGTTAAAGGGGTGCAAGTGATTATTTTAAACTTTATCCTGCTAACTAACTAAAATGAAAAAAATAATTCGATACTTTAAACCCAAATATTACAATTTCAAAGTTATGTTTTAGGGAATAATATGTCCTTCTCGGACAGTGTAGATGCAAGATCAGACTGCACGTTCTGTGCAGTCTGATCTTGATCTGCACAGTCCGCAAAAATCAGTGAAGGGCGCTTAGCCGTTTAAAAATTAATTACTTTGTAGGGAATAAACATCAGCGGTGGACAAAAGCAGAGAGTCAGTCTGGCCCGTGCAGTGTATAGTAATGCTCAGGTCTATTTTCTGGACGATCCCTTAAGTGCAGTAGATTCACACGTCGGGAAACATCTGTTTAAAAGAGTCATTGGAAATGACGGACTTCTGCGACACAAGGTAGGACAAATACAGATTTACAGATTTACGATCCATGGATTCTCGGAATCCAAATCCAACGTCTTTATTTGTAAGTTCATAGAAATCAGTTAGGGTGAGAAAGATTTACATGTACATACAGTTATACAACTTCGCAGGCCAAGGTTGACGATCAACTACGCTACTCTACCCTTGGCGGATCGAGGCTGATTTCGACATTCCCCCGATGCGCATTTTCATTGGTTGCAGCTAGCTCTAACTGCACGAATCAAATCGCTCGTAGCATTTCATCTTTGATAAAAATAGAACAAGGTCGCGACCTTACGGATAAAAATAGAAGGTAAACATAGATACCTCTGTGGATGTGTGCAGGCTCTGTAATGATTTATTACCGAAAAAAAAAAACATAGACGAACAATATTTACAGAATGTTTCAGTGTAACCAATCAATTATCAGAGGTTTTAGACTATATCCCAGCATCTGACCATAGAATGTCGAAGTACGTTTGTGATTATTGTTTCATGTTGAATAATTGTACTCGTAAGCGGTATTTCATTGGCTATAAGGAAAATTATGTAAAGGGAGATAGTAAGCCGCATCCAATAGGGGGCGTATCGCGGGAACCTCGAAATCGGGCTCGATCCGCCAAGGTAAGATCCACGTAGCGATCGAAACCTTGGCTCGCGAAGATGACAGTTATATTGTTTTCATCAGAAGTTCGTTTGACCATTTTTTGACATTTCCTAACAGCTGTATAATTAATACTGATATGAATAATGTCACAAATGTATACCATGCACGTGGCAGAAATACCTTTTTTTACCAGATACAATACTAGTTGAAAAGGGAAACGTTGTAGATAAATTACCTTTAAAGAAATTTTAACAAAAAAAAATTAAATTATAATCTTATGGATTTTGTCCGACTGTGTTGAATTCTTCTTTTAACCCTTTACCAAACAATCCCTGGTTTTTACGGGTCAGGAATAGAAGCCTTTTGAAAACATTTTGGGAAAAGGAGAAAATGCTGGTAACCAGCATTTTCTCCTTTTCCCACAATGTTTTCTACCCTGTCATGGAGAAAAATCATCTTTTTAGCAACTGTTAATTTGTCATCTGCAAAATGCTTACAATTTGGTCTGGTCCAAAATTTGCCGTTTGGGAAAGGGTTAATAAACCAACCTTCTGGTTGTCAAGGAAGTTAAAGTACAGATACAGGGGGTATGGTTACAAACTCAGTGCGTGTGACGTAGAACACACGAAATTTTTTCCTCCTTTTTCTTGCAAAAACAAATAATACCCGAAAGACGCGTAAACTGATTCAACCATTTCTCAAAATCTATGTGATTTATGTTTAATTTGTTATTAGAAAAATTCATAACATATGCTGACTGTGTTCTCGAAATTTGTCAGTAAATGAATGTTCTTTGCTCTTGTAAAGAAAGTCTGGTATGATCCAGTCTGTCACCGGAAGCTCACCTCCAGTGGACGAAAAATCAACAAAAAATCAAAATGGCCGAAAAAAGTCTAATGGGGTTTGTTATTTGAATTATGAAATTTGATGATTTTGACCTATGGGCGGTCTTTCGCCCGTATTATCCGACCATTATCCGAAATTTCACGAGAATTTTTTTTGCAGTATAATAACAGGTCACTGTACTTCACAAATCAAATTGAACTTCTAACCACAAACACAAATTTGGCCATGATCTCATCTTATTTACAAGTATTGAAGGTAAAAAGAACGTAAATGATCATTTAACCTACTTCATTGAAAAGTAAAGCAATTATTTTTGTATCTAATGCTTATGCTTTTTAATACATGTTCACGATGTTTTATTGATTTTTCAGACCCGCATCCTTGTCACTCACGGTGTCCATTGGTTACCGATGGTAGACCGGATATTGGTGCTTAGCAACGGCACTATTACCGAAACCGGCACTTATGACGAGCTGATAAGTCAAAATGGAGCCTTTGCTCAATTTTTACACCAGTACCTTCAGCAAGATGATGACGAGGATGACGATCCAGAAAGTAGGATTTTTTTTCTTTACGAATCTTGGTATTTTGCTGCATGTCATTTTCTGTCGCGGTTGCTAAAGGCCAATTAACGAGAGCATTGACAGAAAAAAAGTACCTAACTCACTACCAAGTGATTATATTTTAGGCTTGTCCAAGTCGAAAGCATTTGCAGACGACAAAATAAAAGTGGCTGAAAATTTGAAATTTGTTTTGTAAAGGGTAGAAAACATTGTGAGAAAAGAAGGAAATGCTGGTTACCTGTTTTCTGAAGGCTTCTTTCTCAGGATCGTCAAAAGTAGGGATTGTGTGGTAATGGGTTAATTCCTCCACATTCGATCCCGGGTTTTAAAAAACCTGAAATAGAAAGCTTATGAAAATGGTGTGGGAACGAGAAGAAAATCAGCAATTTCTCATTTACCACCATTTTCCTCCTCTTTTGTTAATTAATCCCACTAAAGTGAGCAACATTTTATATGTAGCCTGTAAATGCTATCAATATAACCACGTCCAAATGAGTCCATATTTTTGTCAAATGCTACAGCTCTGAGCTTTTCAATGTTTATCTTTGCCCAATATCCAGTATGTTGTATCATAAAACCTAGATGTCGGACAAGGTCAACTATAAAACGTATCAAGACTTTGAGATCCAGATAGAGGGAGTGAATTTGTTTACAAAACTGAAAATATTAATAATCCTCCACTAAACCCTATGTTATGGGTAATCATTAGAATCGTCTCATTGAGACGATTCTAATGAGTACCCACAACATAGGGTTAGGAAGAGAAATAACAGATTTAGAATACCATCACTCCTTCTTATCTGTAGCTCTGAAGACTGTTAGAGGGTTATATCAACATTTTCTAACGCACAAAAGGAGAATAATGATAGCCTTCCATAGCACCCAATTGCACAGATACCATAATAAGAGGATTGTTCGAAAATGGGATGGCAACAGGCATATATTGATTAATTTAAAATTGGCACAACTCGAAAATTTCGATATTCTATCCTGGTCAACAATTTTGAATTGAATAAAAACGCCACCGTGGTTAATGAGGATCTTCCCAAAGAATCCTTGAAATTGGATTTCAACGACTCCTTGGGAATATTTAAGACAGTAATAATATGACCTTTAGTTATGTCTTCAAATATCTTTAATTTGTTTTTTTTTTTCGTTTTGTGAAGAGTTACTTGTTTGGAGTCATTTAGAGAAAAATAGTAATGACAGATACAAATTTAGACTCTGAACGAAAACTTTTAATTATCATATAGTTCAGCAGCTGAAAGATTCGATGTTTGCCAAAGTAGAAGAGATCAAGTCAGACACCGCAATGACTTCAGATGAGGAGAGTGTGAACAGAAGTGGAAGAGTGAGGTAATTAGCGGCATTGAATATTTTGCTTATAACTGTCAGAACACTCTCTGAAAAAGGGATTTTATTTCAAAAACCACACTTTCAAGGCCTTAGTGTCATGAATGCTTAAAAAAATCAAGTTTTGCAATTTAATTATTTCAGCCAATCAATACATTTTTCTACAAATAATAGTACAAGAAAAAGCACTTCGTTCTATGTGTTTTCTACATTCTAATTGATTACTGTCCGCAGTATCAACTGAAATTTCCCTCTAACTGCCTTCATCACCTTAAAGAAGCCCTTATACTTGATTTTGTCTTTATTTTATCAAACTATAGTAATTCATATATCTTCATACTAAAAATTGCTCCTGACGGTTGCAAGATTGCTTATATTACGGTCGATAGAAAGTGCATTTGGCTGAGTTGTGGCCTTCATTGTAAACAGACTCGTCGTTTCCGGTTTTTGAATCGAAGATTTTCAAAATACACGAAGTATCCGTTATACGCTTGGGGAGATTCGTATGGTGATCCTGCATTCTGTCATGTGACTATATTTGACCTTCGCCCTGCGTCCAATGAGGTAAACAAAGGAAAATGGAGGCTTCTCTGTTGCAGACTCAATTTTCAGACAGAGGTCCCAGCGTATTGCAAATTACACCGTATCCTACTCTAGGCGGATAAATTTCCAAGCCGCACCGCCATTGTTTACAGATTCGATCGTCAGCCAGTTCTCTTCTGACCAATTTTCGGTTTCTAATGTAAATCTCCGTGTTTTTCGATTTTCAATTACACCATACATGCCCGTAATTTATCCATGTGTACATAAAGGACTGATTTCTGTAACATTCAAAATTGTTTGAAATTTAACAGCGTTTTTGCTCACAGGCTGTAGACGGGCATCTTCAATATTCATTTCAAAGAAATGATAGATAGTTGGAACTTGTTTTTCATATAGGAGACGATCAACACGTTTTAGCACCTACAGTAGAACAGTATCAAAGGTTGATGACAAAGCAACGAAACCAACCGATCTATCCCGACTTACAGTGGAAGAGACCTACGAAGAAGGGGCGGTGAGTTAAAGGCTTACTTTCCGTCAAATAGTTGAAATACATATATTGGGTCAGTCGCCTAGAAGAAGAATTATTTTGGAATTTATAAGAAACCTTTGGTCGGAATACCATACATAATCCCGGAAAGTTTAGGTCCAAGTGCATACCAGGGTATGGATTTGTATTAACCGGCCAATCTAAACTCCATCTCAATTCAAGTTTCAGATTAAAAAAAAACAATTAAGAGTTGCGGGGTTTTTATCCAGAAAATTTTTAGAGAGTTAAAAGACATCGATTGTAATTTTCAAAAAAGGGTTGGTGAATATGGACACTGATCTTTTCGTTTACACATTGCTTTTACCCTTTACCAAACAATCCTTGTTTCCACGACCCTAAGTTGAGGGCCTTTCGAAAACAGAAAAGGAGAAAATGCCGCTAACCAGCATTTTCTCCATTTCTCACAAGGTTTTCTACCCTGCCAAAAGACCTAACTTCATTTTTTTGTACAACTTCTGAATTTGTCGTCTGCAGATGCTTTCACTTTCAATAAGTCTAACTTTTTTGTCGTTTAGTATAGACTTAAACCATCAAAAATAAACCATATACGCCAATGTCTCATTTCCACACTTTTGAGTGCAGTGGCAGATTCACTACAATTGTTGTATTGTTGTCTGTAAGCAATAATGCATTTAGATAATCCAAATTAGAGAAACATTTTCTCGTTTCAGATCAAGTTCGATGTGTTGCTTGGTTACATGAAAGCTATGGGATTAGTGTTTGTGTTTGTTGTATTTGTTTCTGTAAGTTTATTCCAAGGACTTAACGTATTCTCCAATTTTTGGCTAACATACTGGACTGAGGACCCGCTTTTAAAGAATACCAGTCTGTCCGGTACCAAGGAGTACGAAGATAAATACATTTACTACCTCGTCATGTATTTGATTCTTGGTGTTATACAAGGTAATATATTTTGCCGCATGCTGTTTTAGTTTTAAACTTTTCTGCTCTTTCCGCTCAGCTCCATTCATATTTATTCCTACTTTCTCGTAATTTGAAATGACACAGTTACTTTTAGCCCAAACGTGCGTTTAACAATGTCTTTGACAACTGGTAAACCTACATGCTTAATCAACACAATGTTGTTATTATCGTTATTATTATTATTTTTGTTTTGCATCGATAAGAAGTATAAACAAAGATGGTTAATCGGACGATTATCTTATATAAATGACGGATGTATATCATGACATGACGATATGACTAATCGAGGGAGAAACAAAGCTAAAGTATCATTTAAGGCGGGTTATGCCGTCATATCATTTATGAGCCAGAATATCAGAAGATATATAACGAATACAACTATTTGTTCCACCAGGTATTGCTGTGTTTATTGGGTTTTACTTAGCGTTAACAAGAATGGTGGTGGCTTCCGGTAAATTACACAACTACATGTTAACCAGTATTCTAAAGGCTCCAATGTCATTCTTTGATACCACTCCGATTGGACGTATGATGAATAGGTAATAATTATGACGTTTCCAAGTATATGACTTGAACGATTTTCAATGAAAGAAGTTAAGCAACTTATGTATTCTTATGATAAATGGAAAAAAAATGCGCACTTTCTTTTTTGTCTATAAATAGTATAATTTCTGAGCAGGATCGACAATATGAAATTAGTCCACGATACAGTATACATATGTGTTTTCACCAATTTTTCTTCCAGAGACAATTCGTATGAGCTTTTAACTGCTTTTAACTGCTTTTTAACTGTTAACTGCAACGAACTCATATCCAGATCAGCAAGTATGTCGATCTATTGGAAAAATGTCGAGACATTTTGTAATACTTATTCATATTTATTTAACGGTAGGTTTTCCAGTGATATCGACATAATGGACAACAAGCTTCCAGAAAGTTTTCGACTATGGACTATCATGGTGCTATCTACAGCTGCCATTGTTGTTGTCGTTAGTATAACCACGCCCATATTTATCGCCGCCATTATTCCAATCGGGATATTTTACGTCTTCTGCGTGGTATGAATTTTTCTTCTACTATTTAAATAACAATTGTAAAGAAACTACTTATCACCATAGCTATTACATATTTTCTCAACTTATCTCTACTTTCGGCATTGAACTGTCCGTGCATGAAAAATAAAAATGGCATATATTGCTGGTGAATTTGTTTCTAATGTGTGACCATCTGTAGCCATATACATTATCCACTTTTTCTAATGTTGAAACAAGAATGTAAAATGAATAATATTTCAATTTTCAGACTGTTTATGTCAGAAGATCCCTTACATTATGGGATTACAGGTCTCCAGAGAGCGGAAATAATTTTGATTCCATAATTGAAAGTATTAGTTATTCTTCACTAAACGCTATGTTATGGGTATTCATTAGAATCGTCTCATTGAGACGATACAAATGAATACCCACAAGATAGGGTTTGGAGGTTTGGAAGATAAATAACAGATTTAGAATGCCATCACTTCCTCTGAGCTGGAGCTGTTGGATTATGTAAATTCCTAAAATGACTTAGATATACACGGTTTGAAAAGTCACTTGAAGTTACTTTTAGGTTTTTAAAGAGTTGTACAGTAGGAAAGTGACATTGAATCTTGACTCAGTGACATGAAATACATTTTTTTTCAGCGATTTTACTTACCGACGGCTCGACTCATGCGGAGAACAGAATCTGTGTGTCGGTCCCCGATATATAACCACTTTAGTGAGACAATCACGGGAGCTGCTGTTATACGGGCCTACAAATGTGCGACTAGATTTGTGGAAGAATCCAGGAAAAGAGTAGATAAAAACATCAAATTCTATTATGCCGCTAATACAGGGGGAAGGTTAGACTTATTAATTTCCTAAAAAACAGCTTCTTCAATGACTCTCTACAGATAGTATTGATCAAGATAAGATGGCAAAAAACGTGCAATTTGATATTGCATCTACACTGTGCACTTTTCAGTGCTAAAGTACCGCCAAAATCAAATGAGGGGCGTTCTGATAAAAGGTGGTTTAATTCTTTAATAAACAATGCTGACTTTTGACGACCCTAAGAAAGAAAGTCTTTGAAAACATAGAGGGAAAAGGTTACCAGCATTTTCACCTTTTTCCAAAATGTTTTCTACCCTTCGCAAAACAAATTTCAAATTTTCAATCACTTTTATTTTGCTGTCTGCAAATGCTTTCGATTTGAACAAACGTAAAATTTTGTCGTAATGAGTTAACAATGAATAAGTCTTTAAAAAGTAGGCTAGGTATAATAATTTGGAAAAATAACATCACAAATCAACAAGTACAATAGAAAGTAATGATCATCATGCAAAATACTTCTGGCGCTATCAGTACTTTGATTTTTATTACAGGTGGATTGGTATACGACTAGAACTGTTGGGCAATGTTATAGTACTGTTGGCCACAATTTTCTGTCTGGTATCTGAGGACCTAAATGGGGCCCAAGTGGGGCTATCAATATCTTATGCAGTAATGGTAAATATCACAAATTTTCTTGTCGGAGTGCGGAGAAAAATACATATATTACATAAACATGTTCCATTATATCAATTGAATTTATTACGAACTGTAGCCGTGTTGGGTAAGTACACGCTATAAGTAATAATGAAATGAAACAGAAAGGAAAACAAAGAACAAAGACGTAAGACAGTCTGTTAGACTCAATCCTTGCTATTACACCCCCCCCCTCCGCGCGCCAAAAAAAAAAAACATCGAGTCGAAAATGTGTTTAGCGGAGAGATACAAATAAGTCTTGTAGCACCGCTGGTCATGTCGGAAATATAGCGCACAACCGGAAAGTCACAAGCCCTGCTTGCTTCGTCTGTCTTAATTTTCTTATTTTGATCTACTTCGGTCAAACAAGCATGAACGAATTTTAACATTTATTGTATGTTTATTGCAGATAACCATCTCCATGAATCTAGTAGTATTGGCTGTCAGTGAACTGGAGATGAACGTCGTGTCTGCAGAGAGAGTGACAGAGTATACATCTCTTCCTAGCGAGGTATGTTGTCACCGTGTTGTCGTCGTTGTTGTTGTTGATGATGATGATGATCGATAGATTTTGTCCAGATTGCTCGTCTTGTACTATGAATGAGGTCTTCTGAGGCTCGATATTTAAGCTATTGGATTTGTAATCAGGCACTCCTTGTTCCATCTCCGATTGTGTCTCCAGTAACTTTGGATTTGCCCAAAACTTAGTAGTTGCATTTAGTTTGCAACAAGTGAACATAGGCATTCGAACAATTGTGTAAAGTGTCGTCTCGGATCATTCTGCGCAGTCCGCACAGGCTAATCTGAGACGGCACTATAGTCTACATTAGACTTTGTTACTCAGTAGACCTACGCAAAACAGGAAATTACACACAATCGGAAAATGTTGTTTAAAGGTGATTTCTGTGGCTTTCTCTATATGCACCATCCTCTTACAAACGACGGTTATTTAGCATCTACGTTAAGCAATATTGCAAGCAAGGCATGGCTTAACTTTTTACCTAACGACAAAATTCTGGACCAGTCAAAATTAAAGGTATTTGGAGACGACAAAATAAATGTGAATCAAAGATTGAACTTTAATTCGGAAAGGGTAGAAAACATTGTGGGAAAAGGAGAAAATGCAGATTACCAGCATTGTCTCCTTTTCCCACTATGTTTTCAAAAAACATTTTTCTCTCAGGGTCGGTGAAGAGTTAATCAGAGATCTACAGAATCCCTTTTTTCTGACAAATGACTTGGTTAAAATGGTCCTTGTACATACATGAAATTTACAAATAGGTGGATTGTTAGATTTTAATTGATTAATTGTGATTGATTGATTGATGGATTTTATGGTATTTAACGCTGTTTTCAACATTATTTCAGTTATATGGCGGCGACCAGTGCACCTATTAATTATTTCCTGAAGTCTCTTTTAACTAGTACTCCGCACAATTTTCTTCCAAGCCACGAGCTGCTTTCCCACATGGTCATCGTCGAAACAATCGTCAGAGATAGGGGAGAAATGAATCCTGTCGCAGTGACTAACATCAATCCTCGGAAAGAAATTGGCCGAGCCAGTGGTTGTTACCAGGGATCGAACCCTGGACCCCGTGTTCACAAGCCCTGCACGCTACCGACTGAGCAACCGGGGCTGGCACATATATAAGGAACATTCCGACTCATATCAGCCTGCCTGGACTGTAAAGGCAGACATGGATCGATATTTGTAGCTGCAATAAGCCCCCTTTGTTTCTTTTTTCAGGCTGGCTGGGTATTGGAAAGCGGTAAACCACCGCCAGGCTGGCCAAGAACGGGTAGCATAGAGTTTCGAGGGTTTATGACAAGGTACCGTGAGGGCTTGGATCTCGTGCTCAGGGGTATAGATTGTACCATCCAGGATGGGGAGAAGGTAAAACCTTACGTTGGTATACACGACTTTCTTTTGTGGACAGTGTAAATCCAAGATCAGACTGCACAGAATGAGATATTATTCCCTGACACATAAATTTGAAGTAGCAATGTTTTTTACTATCGAAATGAAGAAATTATTTAGTGATTTAACAGGACAAGGTTTGAGGACATGATTTGAAAAAGGAAAAGTTAGGCTTTTGCATCGGAGATTCTGCCATCAAGAACAGCGAGGAGGATATGTGACCCGTCATGCAAAAAGGGATCTCCTGGGAACTGCGAGAAGTGTCGACCCTCTGGCAGTACGATTTGCGCAGGCTGATCAGAGTAGTATAGGGGACACTTTGTATGTAAACCAAGATGACGTAATCTGCGGCCATCTTGACCTACTTTCAACCATCATGTTACTATAAATAGTATCTCATTTGCATACAAATATGTTACTATGTTAAGGCCAGCGAAAATTTTGGATGACGTATTTTTTATTTTTAGATCGGCGGTTATTTTGAATAAGAGGGGTATTGTTCTGATATAAGGTCTAATATCAATAAAACCCAGACACGCTGGCGACTTATAAGGGATTAACTTGGGGAGTTGAATAGACCATTGTTCAGATCTTCTGACCCCTATTATAGACAAAGCTGATGAAATTATTCTATATAGTTGATGATCACATATCTTAATATAGTTTCATGCATGTGCATACTTTTATTTCAGACTCTATTCTGGACTTAAGGTCTCATTTGAGTCAGACTTTCACAAGGGCACTTTGCATAGCTGCAGATGAATTATTATTTACTTTTTTTATCGTCCGGTAAGAAAAAGGCCTGGCCCTTTCTTTGAAGATTAACATTGTAAATAGAAGAGGCCATTGCTCTCACTTCTGTTACAAAATAAACAAATAGACAACCTGGTGACATAGGCCAAAGGTGTTCAAAGACAAATGTTTATAAATATGACTCATGCACGCTTGATATATTGAAATAAGCCGTTTTATATTTATTTCCATATTTTATTTTGTAATACTTTCTGAGAGACTTCAAAGAGCATGGATGTGTCGTTAGACCGACTTAATCGTATAGACTTGGCCAAGAGTCATAGTACGGTTAGGAATCGGCTCCTTGACTTGGTGCAGCGTTAAAGATGAGTCTAAGTGGGAAAATCTCCGTCTTGTACAAGGGCCTGACCCTCAATGCCCGCTAATACTACTAGATAGAGTATACACGTCAGCTCTGTATACTGTTAGGGTACTCACTTATATGACTCACTTTTAAAGCTATTTCTCTCAAAATTTATAACCAAAAGAAAAACCAATATTGATGCTAAGAAAATGGGGTCGTCTAAAGATAAAAAAATCGTCATCTGAAAGGAGTGCCAAAATTTAGTCATCCAAAATGGTGCTGGTCTCTAAATAAGAATCGTTAAAAATAACCGCTGATCTAAAATAAAGCAATACGTCATCCAAAATTTCTGCTGGTCTAAACATTAACATCCTTTTATGCAAATGAGTTACTATTTATAGTGAGACGATGACCTTAAGTAGGTCAAGATGGCCGCCTATTACGTCATCTTTGTTTACATGCAAAGTGGCCCCTATACTACTGACCAGAGTCGACACTTTTTGCTTTAATGATATTTTCTGCACGATAGTGGTCAATATATCTTACCTTCTTTTTTGAATTATCAGAATATCTGCTGGTGTAAACATTAACATCCTTTTATGCAAATGAGTTACTATTTATAGTGAGACGATGGCCTTAAGTAGGTCAAGATGGCCGCCTATTACGTCATCTTTGTTTACATGCAAAGTGGCCCCTATACTACTGACCAGAGTCGACACTTTTTGCTTTAATGATATTTTCTGCACGATAGTGGTCAATATATCTTACCTTCTTTTTTGAATTATCAGCTTTAATTGACCTGCTATATCTTTGATCTGTTTACATCTAATTGATGTACGGAATTCCAAGGTAGCCCCTTTTTTTGTGACGGGTCACATAATAATTGTTGCAGTGAAACCTCTTTAGAACAATTCACTTGCGATATTTTGACTATTAGCCAAATGCGTAAATAAATACTAAAACGTAGTATATTTGCGCTGTAATTTGAGATAAGGGGGTTTAGTGCATATGTAAAAAGTATCAACCAAGGTCAGCCGGTGCAGTCCGTGCAAGCTGATTTTGGCATATACCTTTGCTATCGATCACTTTTCTATGCGTCAAAGCACCACGATTCAAATTTATGAAATCTGATATAATTTGAGAGGTCATCAGACCTCTTTAACAGTGGTGTGTTGATGGCAGACTGCCACAGAATTCGCTGTCTAAATCCAAATTTCTTGCGCAATTGTTCTGATACACAGTCTGTTTTGTCATGGTTTTGTAAACAAAGCGAAGCAAAAAAACTGAAACAAGAATCAGACTTGATTTATTTCTGTAGGACGAAGTTCAGAAAAGATTTGTTATATTAATTTGCGCATGGTTGCAAATGACCTCTCAAATAATTGTCATTTTTTTCATTAAGCAAATAAATCGAAGCAGAAGAAAAAATAATAAAATTTTCGTTAGAAAGAGAAAGAAGACCGCTGGACAAGATCAAGAGACTTGAATACGCGGCAAGAAGGTCAAATGACCGTCATGTAAAGCATTATGAGGTTTCACACGGCGGCATTTTTGCTTGTTTGTTTACATTTACCAAAGTATATTGAAATTAAAAGCCAACATTGATGCTGACCTCTCCTGGCTTCTTTTGTAAAGAAGCCAACATGTACACTAATTATGCTATATTTAGATCGGTATTGTCGGAAGGACAGGAGCTGGTAAATCGTCCTTGACCTTGTGTCTCTTCCGGTTAATTGAGTCTGCAGGAGGAGCTATTTATATCGACGGAATAGACATTTCAAAGTTGGGTCTGCATGACCTCCGAGAAAAACTAACTATTCTGCCACAGGTAAGTTTTGAAGTCCGTTGAGACATTTATATTTACTAACACTCTATTTTACCGACTATTAACAACCATGAGAAAGAAGCCTTTTGAAAACATTGTGGGAAAAGGAGAAAATGCTGGTTACCAGCATTTTCTTCTTTTCCCGCAATGTTTTCTTCCCTTCACAATACAAATTTCAGATTTTCAGTCAATTCTATTTTGACGTCTGCAAATGCTTTCAATTTCGACCGGTAAAAATTGAGTCGTTTTGTACAGAGTTAATTTGAGCGGTTCCTGTAAGTCTTATTATCTCCCACGTCAGATACAGACTATAGACAGGTATCCAAATAACAGATTAACCTTTTTACCTGAATCCTGTATATTTTTTATTGGCTTTTGAAAAGTACCTATGGAGGCAGCCGTATTGTTTACCCGGCTTTAAGTCATTTCGTAACTAGGTCATGTCGTACCTAGGCCATTTCGTACAATTTGGTCATTTCGTACCAACATATTCTTTTTACTTTGGTCATTTCTTGTCCACTTCGATCATTTCTTATCCACTTTGGTCAATTTACGTATATGCAGTTTTTTAATGCCAGTCTGGTAATTTGGAACCTAGTTTTAATATTTTCTTGTGTTGTTTCTCGAATGATAACTGCCTTTGTGCATAGCTCCGATTGAAATAATGTTAAATTTCGCCAAAGAATGGCTATGATTGTGTCTTACCATTATTGGTTCTTTAGGTTTTAAGTAGCATTCTAAGGATTATTTAGGATTTCTCACTGCATTTGTCACCGAGTTTTGCAAAAAATTACTTTGGTCAATTTGAAATGCTGTAATGTGCCTTTCTTCTAGAAGAAAAAAAGAGACTGGCTTGCAGCACTATTGATACTATGCATCAAATATTTTCTTGTTTTACCGTTGATTCACTTAGCGAATTTGATATATATGTAATTTGATTTATGATATAGATATAAAGAGGATATTTTTTTTTTCGCTGCGCCAGTCGTGAAAATATTACCGATGGAGTTCACTCGATGAAATAAATTTCGATCATTCACAGAAAAAAGAATCAGATATTCTATTTATTTCATGCTTATAACCCTTTCTGGGGACAGCTTTATCAAAATCCAGTACAGTTCTTTTCCGTTATTTCCCGTGGCCTACTCCCTAATGATGGCAGCACATTACAATATTACGTTAAGCGCGAAAAAAGTAAGGTAAATGACGTCATATTTCCATCTGGTTGTGAGGCATGCACAATTTACCTAGACAGCAAGAACATGAAAATCGATATTTTCCCTGGTCGTATTCGTGTAATATCGAAAAATATTTTCAATGCTATTTCTCGATACTCTACCGGAAAATGTAAGATAAAATGTAATACTAGAGAGGAATCGGGAAATAAAACTGAAGAATGCGCCCTTCTCCTTTCCACAGATGCCTCTAGAATCCTAACTACATCTAGGCTTCATCTAGATGTTAACATCTCAGATTCTTTCCACAGGACCCTGTATTGTTTTCTGGATCATTAAGAAATAACCTGGACCCATTTGGTCGCTACAACGATGACGAAATATGGTATGCACTGGACTGTGCTCACTTGAAGGACTTTGTCCGATCCCTGACCGATGGTCTGACCTACGAGTGTGGGGAAGGTGGTCAGAATCTTAGGTAGGTGCAAACAACAGGGTTTATATTCTCCATCCATTACTAGGACGTTTCATAATTATATTCTCAAGTATTTTCTTAATATGAAAGTAATACAATTCCTGATTGGCTCAGCCAAATGACTTCGCAAGTCATAAGTTGCGTTACTTTTTAACCCTTTACCACACAGTGATGGCTGTTAACGACCCTGAGGAAGAAGACTTTTGAAAACATTGTGGGAAAAGGAGAAAATGATGGTAAACCAGCATTTTCCCCTTTTCCCACAGAGTTTTCTACCCTATTAAAGTAACGATTGCACCAACTGAGCCACTTTGAAATTGTCATCTGCAAATGCTTTCAATATAGATAGGTCTAAATTTTGCCTGTGGTAACTGGTTAAATCTAGGTTTAAACTTCTAATGAAATTAGGAATGGTTATCGATAATTCTTCTAGATGCATTAACTTCTCTATTCACAGAGCGTGACATATTTATGTAAATCTGATTTCAGTGTCGGACAACGTCAGCTCGTGTGCCTGGCCAGAACACTTCTGCATAAAACCAAAGTCTTGATTCTAGATGAGGCTACAGCAGCCGTTGACATGGAAACAGATGACCTCATTCAAGGTAAGTTTCAATAAACTTATTTTACAGGTTAAGGGTTAAAATGAGATGTCATTTGATAGAAATACGTGAACCATCACGAAAAAAGGACCTTCTCGGCATTCCATGCATCAATTAGATGAAAACAGATCAAAGATAGTGCAGGTCAATTTAAGTTGATAGTTCAAAAATAATTGTATAACAAAATAAAATGACCACCTTTCATAGAGAAAATGTCATAAAAGCAAAAAGTGTCAGACTGCGCACTCTGACCAGGGTTGACATTTTTCTCAGTTCCCAGAGGTCCCTTTTTGGTTGGTGGTTCACAAATGTGTAAGCACTATCAAGCGATTGTAAGCCATACTCAATATGAATCAGAACTTACCAAAAATTTTGAAGACAAAAACATAATTAGACGTTAAACTAAACAATCATCTCTCTTTAACCAATTAATTTGTCAAAAAGCGCAGACCGAAACAAGAAGCATATTTGCTTGGTCTTATCTAGGTCTATACTTCTATATAAAAAAAAGCGGTCAAAGATCACAATATACGGCTAAATAGAACTATGTGATAATTACGGCTGTTCCCTTCCAGACACAATTCGCACACAGTTCAAGGACTGCACGATAATAACAGTGGCGCACAGGCTCAACACCATCATGGATTATGACAGGTTGGTATCAGTTTATTGTAATACTTTAATAAACGAGGATTATTTGAGTTATAGATACTTGTTTCATATGTATATACTTCGACTATGATATTGTGAATGCTTTATAGACTTCAACTACGATCACTTGAATATACTTCAACATCAATATTGTGAAAGTTACATATATTTCAATGACGATCACCTGTATATAGTTCAAGGAAGATCACTTGTATATTCTTCAAAGACGATCACTTGTATACACTTTTACGATGATGTGAAAGTTGTATAGATTCCAACGACAATCACTTGTATATAGTTCGATGAAAATCACCTGTATATACTTTAACGACGACCCCTTGTATATACTTCAACTACGATCACTTATGTATACTTCAACATTGATATTTTGAAAGTTGTATAAATTTCAACGACGATAAGTCGTATATACTACAATAAAGATTACTTATATATACTTAAATGACGATCACTGTATATACTTCAATGACGATCACTTGTATATAATTCAACGACGATCACCTGTATATACTTCAACGACGATCATCTGTATATACTTCAACTACGATCACTTATATATACTTCAACATTGATATTTTGAAAGTTGTATCAATTTCAACGACGATAAGTCGTATATACTACAATGAAGATCACTTATATATACTTAAATGACGATCATTTGTATATAATTCAACGACGATCACCTGTATATACTTCAACGACGATCACCTGTATATACTTCAACGACGATATTGTATCACTTGTATATACTTTGACAAAGATACTGTGACAGGCTGCAAAGCGCGAAACAAAGACCTTTTGCGAACAGTGCAGATCAGAATCAGACTGCACAGAACGCATATTCTGATTTTGGATCTACTTTGTCAGCTAAGGAGATATTTTGAAATAAACTTAGAAGAATTATAAAAGAACTTTGAAAAAACAAAATTATAGGTTGATAACGTCTTGAAAATAAAACTTTTATCCTGCTAAATAATTGAAATGAAATTTTCAGTTCGATATCAATAACCCGAATATTGCTGTTTCAAAGTTATGTTTTGGGAAATAATATCACCTTATCGAACAGTGTAGATCCAAGATCAGACTGCACGTTCTGTGCAGTCTGATCTTGATCTACACTGTGCGCAAAAGGTCAGCAAATCACGCTTACCATCCGAAAGGTTAATTACACTAAGTATGTTGAGGGCTCACAATGTAGAGGCTAAGAGCTCGTTTACAGGTATTTATCCATTTACAATATATATTTCTTACAGAGTTATGGTTCTGGATGCAGGTCTGATCAAAGAATTCGACTCTCCGTCAGTGCTGCTTCGAGACTCCAGGGGAGTTTTCTTTGGAATGGCAAGGGATGCAGGGCTAGTTTGATATCAATATATAACAATCGTTTCGGAAAACACTTACCTCTTTACCAAACTTCAAAATTTTAGACTGGTCCAAATTGAAAGCATTTGCAGACGAAAAAAATAACGTGAATCAAAAATTGAAATTTGTTCTGGAAGTGTAGAAAACTTTGTGAGAAAAGGAGGAAATGCTGGTGACCAGCAATCCTATATTGTTTTCAAAAGGCTTCTTTTTACAATCGTGTAAACCAGGGATTACTTGGTAAAGAGTTAACTTTCTTTATATTTTTATAAAAGGCACTGTTTCTAGGTGACCCAAAAAGGACGTTTTATTTAGCAAGGAGAAAAGTTCAAAATGACTGACTATGTTTGCAATCATTTGTTGTAGAAAATATTGCTGACATTTCTTAGAAAGTGTCCTAGGATTGTTATAGCCTCGTCTGCTTCTGTGACGGCATCACCTTCGCACAAAAACCTTTAAACTGGTCCAAATTGAAAGCATTTGCTGACGAAAATATAAAGCCAGGGTAACTGAAATATGTTTCAAGCAGGCTAGAAAACATTGTGGGAAAAGGAGAAAATGCTGGTTACCAGCATTTTCTCCTTTTTCCCGCAATGTTTTCAAAAGGCTTTTATCTCAGCGTTTTGAAAATAAGTGATTGCTTGATAAAGGGTTAAATACCACGTATTGTTAAGTACTTGAGTTGGCCTCTGGCAAAAGGCAGGTTACCGCATCTAAATGATGCACTATAGCAAGTAAGTGATCATGTATTTATCGATGTATAAAATACTTTTTGTCTAGGGATCAACCAAAGTACGAGGTAGAGTAGTTCTTTTACATGCAGAAACTTGATCAATAGCACAATGTATCGACCAGGTCAGCCTGCACAGACTGCTAAGTCAGACCTGGGTCTACTCTGTTTTCAAATGCATTTTAAACCTCTTTTCACGAAACCTTGCTCATTTGTATCTATCAGTGTTATTGTAAAAGTAAGAAATAAAACAATTTTGCATCTTATCAGCATAACATTTTATCATATGTGACCCATCACGCAAAAAAGGGCAACCTTGGAATTCTGTACATCTATTAGATGAAAACACATCAACGATGGTGCAGGCCAGTTTCAGTTGATAATACAGTAATTCAATTGATATTTATGCCAAGTATATTACAGCGATACTTTGGTTCTACAATATCTTGCACGTGTATATTTTAGTGATAAAGCCAGTGACTAGACTGAAGATCGAACCCGTGACCACCGATTATACTTGCACGCTAAGCCGAACATGACTTTTAGTGCAAATAGAAAATAAAACTATAATAATTGAAACTGTTTTATATAGGTCTCATAGAAATTTATTTGTATATAATAAAATCACCAGCTTCTTGCCGTTTTCCAACTAATATTGACTGTGGGTCGTAAGCGTTAAGGACGGAATGTATCCAGTCTATGTATTTGGGCACGTTTGTGTAGACTCCCGGGGTATATTGTTGGGCGCACGAGTAGCCCCAGGACACGATACCCGCCACCTTGTACAGTCCATTCTCTTCACAAACAAGCGGACCTCCGCTGTCACCCTTTAAATGAAATATAAAAATGATAATATAACGAAGAGAAAGATATGTGACCTATCACGCATAAAAGGGACCATCTGGAAATACTATACATTAAATAGATGTTAACACATCAAAGATAGTGCAGGTCAGTTAAAGTCGATAATTCAAAAATGATTGCATTACAAGGTGCAATGATCACTTTTCATACAGAAAATATTATCAAAGCGAAAAGTGCCAACCCTGGTCTGACCAGGATTGATACTTTTCACAGTTCCCAGAAGGTCCCCTTTTTTCACGTTGCATAAAAAGTGTTGTAAACTGCTCGCACCCTCGTTGCTTATTCGGTTATAGATCTCTGTTGTTATCGAATTAAATCTGTCCTACTTCAAAGCATTAATTTTGATGACTACTAATCAAATCAAAGCGTTGAGATCACTGAAGTGGTATTTGTCAAGGTAGCCATTGTGTGGAATTTTAAAATAATTTGAAAGAAAAAGAGAAATATTATTCAAATATTGGCTCTGAAGTCAAGCTACTAGGCAAATGAGTACCTTTTTGGTTGAAGGGAGAGTCAGTATATTTGTGTATTTGTGGTCTCCCTTTGATCATAAGGGGAAGTAACGTCACTTGATAGCAGGATACATGATGGATACAGAGAGAAACCATGTGAATATATCGAATAAAATAAAGTTTGTACCTGGAAGCTATGATTTTGAAATATCTTTGGTCGTTAACATTTAATTCCCAACATAACTATCAATTATTCAGATATATAAACATTCATGCCCAATCAAATGGAGTAGTTTGCAATCACGAGATGGGCAAGCCATGGGACGAACTGGTTTTGAAACGAAAAGGCCCATGACCAAGCGATCGGTAGAAAAATTTGTATCATTACGCCAATAGAAGGCTTTTAACGAGTGATGGTTTTTTCGATGAAAAAAATAGTATTTCATTATGGCCTCACCTAGTGTATTTTAACATGCCATTTCCAATTACACGTATAAGTGCCATAGAAAAATTCAAAAATCAATATTGAAGTCATAGTGGTATTGTCTTCGGCAAATAACACAAACATTCAATGTGGAAACAATGTTTTAAAAACAGTAAAAAATACTTGTTCTAGCTTTATAAATGGTAGATGTGCCGTGTGAATAGTGCAATACTCGTGCCATACTTCCGCCCACCCTCTTCGTAGATAAACACAACAAACAGATTCCTGACATTGTAAGGACCGATTTTTTAAACCCTATATTTATCATCTTATCGTAAGCGTGTCTGTGGTCTCACTGGAATATGTTTGAAAACATTCTGGGAAAAGGAGAAAATGCTGGTAACCAGCATTTCCTCCTTTGCTCACAATGTTTTCTACCCAATCGAAGACAGAAATCATCATTTGAGGTACAGTTAGTTCATCTTTTGCAAATGGTTTCCAAATGGTCGAAGCCCCTGTTGTTTTTGTAGTTGTTATTTTGGTAATGGTGTATTTGCCGCACTGTTAGTCTACCCCAACTTATGCCCGGCCGGGTAGCTTAGTGGTTTACGTATCTGAGTTGTGACCTTTTGGTTGCAAACTTTCTATCCGGCGATCTTTCACCTCTCACCTCTGATGCATGTGAAAAACTAGTCAGTGACTTGAAAAGAAAGATATGTCAGAAGCCTATTGGCGAGGGTTAACCAGGAAACACATGCGTCGGTGCATTGACCGCTGTGACATTACCTAAGCTGTTATAAAACTTTATTTCATGCTTACCGGTAGGATATTGAGAAATAGCAGTGAAAATATTTTTCGATCTTACACTGGTACCACCAGTGAAAATACCGATTTTCACGTTCTTGTTGCCTAGGTAAATTACGCGTGCCTAACAACCAAATGGGAAATATGACGTCATATACCTTACATTTCTCGGGCTTGACATAACGTTGCTATGCGGGAGGGGTACGCCACGGGGAATAAGGGAAAAGAACTGTACTGAATTTTGATAAAGCTCCTCCCAGAAAGGGTAAAAAGCATGAAATAAATAGAATATTTGTTTTTTCGGTGAAAGATCGAAATTTATTTCATCTCGTGAACACCATCGGTAATATTTTCACTCGTGGCTGCGCCACTCGTGAAAATATTACCAATGGTGTCCACTCGATGAAATAAATTTCGATCTTTCACCGAAAAAAACAAATACTCTCTATTTATTACATTCCTATCAGTGATTTAACTGGATTTCTAAGTGTATTTTTTTTCAGTTTTTCAAGGGAAATAACATCACTAGTGATGATATCGTATCACTAGTGATGATAGAGTTTTAGAATAATTGCCGGAACTACTTTTTCCATATATTGCTCACAGTCTAATGTTTCTTTCTCTACTTCAAACATCTTTGGTCAACTATAACACAGTAAAAATACTTTCGCTATGTGCTGTCTTTCCAAGCAACCCTGAATTAACGAGCTTGTCGGAGAAATCTTTTAAAGATTTCGAGAAAAGAAAATGGACTTTGTGGGAGAGAGCTCTTTGAAACCATTGTGGAAAAAAGACAAAATACAACAATCCAGCACGTTCTCCTTTTCCATAAGGTTTTGTATCCTACCAGAGAACCTAAGATCTTTTGCCCCAATTTAGTATATGTCATTTGGAGATCTTTTTTTTTTTTAATTTGGAAAAGTCTCAAGTGTCATGTGGGAAAGACTTAACCGTTTCATCTGTTAGTTTCATACGGCTGGTTTTAAATTGTAAAGGTGCAAAACAATGCATGGCTTTAAATGAATGACGTAACATACCCTCGAGCGTTACATCAACTGTTGCTTCAGCTGCCTCCACCAAAAATAGATTATGTGTTTGTACAGGAAAGTCCGATACTACGGAGCCCGGTAGGTGTCATGCTCTACACATTTTTTATTTCGAAAAAACGAAATGCTAAATCGTTAAAACGAAATACTATTTCGAGAAAACGAAATACTAAATCGTTATAACGAAATGCTATTTCGAGAAAACGAAATGCTAAATCGTTAAAACGAAATACTATTTCGAGAAAACGAAATGCTAAATCGTTAAAACGAAATACTAAATCGTTAAAACGAAATAGTATTTCGAGAAAACGAAATACTAAATCGTTAAAACGAAATGCTATTTCGATAAAACGAAATAGGTACAGGGTGTCCGGAAAGTAAGGTAACACTTTCGTACATTTATATTTTGGCTTAAAATACAAGATAACGAGATGAAATATATATACTTGTAAATAAAACGTGTAAGTTTTTTTGTGTGATGATTTAATTCAATTTTCTTAACACTTTATGTTTTTATACAGATTTCAATTCAAAAGTCCTTTTTCTGTCATTGGCGTCATTTTACAATTAATGACGTTTGCAGCGAGACGGCAGATTATGCTCTTACCATGCCGATCATGCCGGATGATATTGTGAATCACTTGAGTGCATATTTAAATATCAATCTATTTCAGTGTAAGTGGTCTTTAACAATATGGCTGTGCTGTCTTGGATGAGGCTGTTAATTTGCAACCTTTGACCTTTTAAACTAACAGAAAGAAGTCGCACATGTTGAAATCAGAATAAAGTCGCCCTCATTCCTCATTGCAAAGCAATTGGTTCATACAGGAAAGTGCTACGCCACACACATCTAAATCTGTGGCAGACTTTTTACATAATATGTTCAGTGATATAGAGTAATGTCTAAACGATATCCGGAGGTAAGACATGGCCTGCACACAGTCCAAAACTCAACCTTGACCTGCATGACTTCCTCCTTTGCAGTGTGTTGAAGTCAAAGGTCTACGATCCCAACCTAAACAACCCAGACCTGTCGTTAAAAAAAAAAATCCTTCTAGTGAAATCAGTATGATTGATGTTTGAATGCATTTCAAAGTGAGTGATAAATTCATTGTGCGTGTTCGGAAAGGAAAGAGTGTAAAAGACAGTCACATTGAAAACGTCATTAATTACTAAAATGACGTCAATGACCGAAAAAGGACTTTTGAAGTGAATTCTGTATAAAAGCGCGAAGTGTAATGAAAATTCAATTAAATTATCACACAAAAAAACTTACACGTTTTATTTACATGTATATATATTTTTCATCTCGTTATCCTATATTTTAAGCCAAAATATAAAAGTACGAAAGTGTTACCTTACTTTCCGGACACCCTGTATTTCCAGAACGCTTGGTTGTCATTGTCATGTGAGATGAGTGGCTCCGGGCTTTTTCGTCCCAAAACCAGTCCGTCCCTGGGCTTGTTCGTCCGCTGGGCTTGTTCGCCCGAGTTTGTTCGTCCCTCACTCCTTATAGATCGTGTTTGAATGTATAGTGCTATTTGCCTTCTAAAATGAGTTGTTATTTACATATAAAAATACTTTAAATAAAACGTTCTCTTGGTCGTTTATAGAACTTCCCCAGGCCCGTAGGAACGGGAAGGGGAGGGGTGCGGGGGGTGCTTTAAAAAGCAAATTCAAATATTGTCAAAACCTTGCATTTACATAGTGTACAATTAAATTAAACTTTCATTCTTGTTGATTAAACGTCCTGTTCCAACCGATCTGCTTTTTAAGCTCCCCTGAGCACAGCGTGCTTAAGGGGAGCTTTAAGGATCACCGTATGTCCGTTGTGCTTCGTCCGTCGTCAACAATTCTTTAATGATCTTCTCCTCCTAAACCGCTGGGTCAATTTGGACCAAACTTGGCTGGAATGTTCTTTGGGAGGTTCTCTTTTAAAATGGTTCACAGAATTTGATTCTATCAAAAACTGTGGTTGTCATGGCAACCAAATAGAATTTTCTAAGAAATTCTATAAAGATTTTCTCCTCTGAAAACGCTGACCAGATTTTGAAATAATTTCACAGAAATGATCCTTAGATGACCCTTTTCAATCATTGTTCGCGAAATTTTGATCCGTCATAAAACATAGCCGCAGTGAGGAGGGCTGTTCACATTCTTTAAAAATCTTCTTCTCAGAATTTGAAATAAATTCACATTAATGTTCCTTGGATGCCCCTTTGGAAAAAAAATATTTATGAAATTTTGATCCATCGAAAAACATGGCCGTGGTGGTGGTTGTTTGGTTGGTTGGTTGGTTGTTTTGGGGTTTAACGTCACTTTAACAGCTAAGGACATATCATGGCGGTCGGTGACGCACATTTGTGTCCTGGTTTTCTCACACCAGTACTAACACAACTTTATTTCCAAAGCCATCGACTACTTTTCTGACATGCTTCAGCAGAGGTGAGAGGCGAAAATACGCCGGAAAGAAAATTCGACTCAACCGGGTATCGAACTCACAGCCACCAGGTCATGAGTCCGACACGCTCAACACTGAGCCACCTTGGGGACCCCGTGTTGGTGGTGGTGATAGTGGTGGTAGTGGTGATGGTGGGTGCTCTTTGCATCTTGCTATGTCAACAAGTATTTAACTTGTCCTTCTAAACTGCAGGGTCAACTTGGACCAAAATGGCTGTAATGTTCCATGGGAGATCCTCTTTAAAGTTTGTTTACAGAATTTAATCTATCAAAACCTCTGGCAACCAAATGGAATTTTTCTAAGAACGTTTTAAAGATCCTCTGAAACCGGTTATCAGATTTTGAAATGATTTTACAGAGATGTTCCGCCAAGCCCCGGTAGCTCAGTCGATAGCGTACAGGACATGAGAACAGGGGGTCGTGAGTTCGATCTCCGGCTCGGCCAATTTCTTTCCGAGGATTGATGATAGTCATTTCGACAGGATTCATTCCTCTCTCACCGCTGATCGTTGTTTAAATTATGATGTGTTATACCCGTTGTTTAAATTATGATTTTAATTTACTATCCAGCACCCAACAGCCATTCGTTGGCACCCGCATGCAGTGCTCTTGTTCTTTTTATTGAAGTTATTGAAGAAACAGTTTTGGGAAAAAAACTGGCTATGCTCTACTCAAATATTCAGGTGAACGGACCACCTTTGCCCTCTTGTTTTTGTTAATGATCGCAACCTAGGTCTACTTTGTTTGCATTAAATAGACCTCTGTTCATTTTATCTTTTATTTAGCTCACCTGAGCACAACATGCTCAAGGGGAGCTTTTAGAATCGTCCTGTGTCCGTCGTGCCTCTTCCATTGTTCGTCATCCATCATCAAAAATTTCTTTAAACATCTTCTCCTCCTAAACTGCTGTGCCGATTTGGACCAAACTTGGCTGGAATGTTTCTTGGGAGGTCCTCTTAAAAATTGTCGACAGAATTTGATTCTATAAAGATCTCTGGTTGTCATGGCAATCAAATGGAATTTTTTAAATCTCTTCTGAAACCGCTGGTCAGATTTTGATGTAATTTCACAGAAATGCTCCTTTGGTAACCCTTTTCAAAAACGTTTGTGAAGTTTTGATCCGATGAAAAACATGGCTATGGGGGGGGGGAAGGGGCGGGGGTGGAAAGGGCTCTTTTATTTCTCTAGATAAATGTGCACAGTTCCACTTTTACGAACCGATGAAGCAAATATACCCCCTTCTTAAAAAATAGTTACCTCTCCCCCCCCGAAAAAAAATTAGCCACCCCTCCCCCCTTGAAAATGCTTCCTACGGGACTGGAACTACCCCCTCTTCTTCAAAACACAATGACACGTTTATTGCCTTTTGTTTGCAAAATAGCGTTTACCATTGGTTCGTTGTATATGTTTTTCGTAAGAAATACTATGATAAGGAATACAGAGTTTGTTCGTTAGATCGTGTTGCTCAAAGCCGTTTTTAACAATATTGCAGTTATATCGTGGTAGTCTGTACTAAACAGCCTCTTTCTTCTGCTAATCGTCCTACAATACCCTGTAGATTGAAAGTTCATGTCCATATCCATAGACATTTTTCAGTACTTTGATTTCCTCTCTAAGCGTAATGATGGGGAAAACTATTATATAAACCCGTCAAAAGTACGCAGTATTAAAACTTTGCTTGACACGTACATAACTTGGAACGAACAAGCCCAGGGACGAAAAGCCCGTGACTTCACAATCTGTATACTATGACAACCAAGTAAAACGAACAAACCTATTTCGTTTTCTCGAAATAGCATTTCGTTTTAACGATTTAGTATTTCGTTTTCTCGAAATAATATTTCGTTTTCTCGAAATAGTATTTCGTTATAAGGATTTAGCATTTCGTTTTCTCGAAATAGTATTTCGTTATAACGATTTAGCATTTCGTTTTCTCGAAATAGTATTTCGTTTTCTCGAAATAGTATTTCGTTTTAACGATTTAGCATTTCGTTTTTTCGAAATAAAAAATGTGTAGAGCATGACACCTACCGGGCTCCGTACGATACATGAATACCTACTGTTCTTAAAAATTATTTGCAAACGAAAGGAGAATTAGGAATACAATAAATAGCATAATCAGCTGGTGATGTGTGATATCAAACATCTATCACTCGAATGGGGTTTAACACGGTTAAAAAACTCGTCCTTCGGACTCATTTTTCAACCACATCACACGCTATTCTAGTGACAGATTTTAATATCTCACACTACCAGTTGATTATCCCCTATATATTCAACACCAATACAAACCATACGAAAACCTCCCCAAATTCTAGATAAGCACAGTAAAACAATACCTGACACGTATCGACACCTCCCTGTTTAAACCCAGCACATATCATTGTGTCAGGTATCTGTCGGTCCAGTAAGTACGTGCACACACTCTGTGGTAAAACAGGAACATTAGCCTTGTACAGGGCGTGTGTACCGTGGCCACCTAAATGATGCAATATTGACCTTCAAATACGGAATGGAAATCTTGATTTTAAAAAAGCAATATACTAGCCGCTGCTTCAACAATATCAGTCTGCATACCCCGCTTTTGGTTCCCCAAACAGGTCATATTAGGGCTAATATGAAACATGTGGTCGAGTTCTAACAAATCAAAATTGGATTTATAACTGTTCAAGCTCTATTGCGATTTAATTTCACGTTTTTTACCTGCAAGTCCTAGTATTATTTATGTTACTGGGTTTTTTGTAACCTACATCCTTATCGAATTCTCCAGCTAACAAGGAGAAATAAGTCCTTGATAGCCAAACACAACAAGAAGTTAACTCCCTTTAATAATTATTTCATCAAGCGAAATGTGATTTTTCAGAACTTGGTTATTCAAACATTTTAACATGATATGTAGATATTACCATCTTATCATTCAAATCAAATTGTACAAAACAATTTTAATAAAAATTATTTTTTATCAAATGATATACCATTGAAACAATTCATTATGGAAAGGCTTTATATATATAAATCCGATTTATTGCGAAAATCGGCTAAAGCAGTACAATAATATTCGTTTTTAATCATAGCAATTTGTGAAAATAGATGTTTTCTATTACGGGTCCACTACCTAAATATCAACTCTATTTCAGGGCGGCAGACTAAAAATTTCTCATTTCAACAATATACAAAACGATGAAGAAAGAAAAAAGGTAATCGCCTTGGTGGTTAATTCTGATTATTTCTCTCCATCATGGAACGAGAGAGTTTCAACTTTGCTATTCTAGTGCCTCATACGCCGTCACTTTCTGTCGAGGAAGACTTCCTTGTTTTAGAAGAAATTATCCTCGTGTCACTAAAGTGCATGCATGCTTCTGTTAAATGCCCCACTTTGATGGACACAAGATATTTATTAGTAAATCGTTATTACTAGTAATAATAGATTATGTCAGGTTTTGACGTTTCTCGTAAACCATGATAAATTATTTACCCTTAGGGTGCTCAGAGTGACTCGCTGACCTTTTGCGGACAGCGTAGATCAAGATCAGACTGCACAGAACGTGCAGTCTGATCTTTGATCTACACTGTCCGATCAGAAGATGTCTTTCCTCGAAAAATACCGTTGAATTAAGAAAATGATGGTTATTACTATAGTGTTGAATGTTTCATGTTCTATATCCAACAAGATAAGGGCTAAGCTGTCATACTAGGTAAATCTTTACAAGATGACAACTGTTTACATTGGCAGTTATACTGAAACAATAACAAGAAGTATTGTGGACTTGCAATTTTACAAAAGCAATAAATAGGCGTAATTTAAAACTTGTTATTTATGAAAGCAATTTCAATCAAAATTTTAGACTGGTAGATTTCACGAAATCAATTACATATAAAACTTTGTACACACGAATGGTCGAAAGTAATCACATACAAAATTCTAGGCTAACAATTTTACCAAAGCAATTATAAACGGAATTTTAGACTCACAATTTTACCAAGGCAATTATGAATGAAATTTTAGGCTCACAATTTTACCAAGGCAATTATAAACGGAATTTTAGACTCACAATTTTACCAAGGCAATTATAAACGGAATTTTAGACTCACAATTTTACCAAGGCAGCTATAAACGGAATTTTAGGCTAGCAATTTTACCAAGGCAATTATAAACGGAATTTTAGACTCACAATTTTACCAAGGCAATTATAAACGGAATTTTAGGCTAGCAATTTTACCAAGGCAATTATAAACGGAATTTTAGGCTAGCAATTTTACCAAGGCAATTATAAACGGAATTTTAGACTCATAATTTTACCAAAGCAATTATAAACGAAATTCTAGGCTAGCAATTTTACCAAAGCAAGTATAAACGGAATTTTAGACTCACAATTTTACCAAAGCAATTGCAAACGACAGATCAAATAATAGAATTTATACAAGTAAGCTCTTGGGGCGCTTATGACGCCGATAGTTGCTTATGTAGAAGACGTAACCCAGGATTAGACTGCACAAAAGGTACAGGCTAATCTCAAACAGCACTAGCCGCTTTACTTTGATATTGTAACCTGCACGAACCCAATAATTGCGCTATTTGAACATTTTTTCCAAGATTGAGAAACTTTTTTTTTTTCTTATTTTAATATATGCACTAAGGGTAAACTCTTTATCAAACTGTTCTATAGTTTACAATCCTGAAGAAAAAAACTTGGAAACATCGTGGAAAAAGAAGAAAATGCTAGAAACAAGCAGTTATTTCTCTTCTCGCAATGTTTTCTACGCTTCAAAAACAAATAAATCCATAAAACCTTTTGTATTTGCTGTCTGTCAATTCCATCAATTTGAAAAAATCTGAAGTTTTGTTTTTTGGTGATGAATAAACATTAATATTCCGAGCTCCAGATAAGAGGGAGTGATGGTATTCTAAATCCATTATTTCTCTTCCAAACCTTATGTTGTGGGTATTCATTAGAATCTTCTCGATGAGATGATTCTAATGAGTACCCACAACATACGGTTTGGTGAAGAATATTAATATTTTCAAAATTAAAATTAAAATCACTTCCTCTATCTGGGGCTCTGTTAAATACCTGAATATGCCGCTCCCCAGCCTGTAATCACACAAGTCTGATAATCGAAAGTGTCTGTTTTACTCGGGAGACAAACAGGTCGAATAAATGCATTGACGTCAACGTCCTTTGCCAGCTTGACCATAGCAATATCCTCCATATATGTATCTGGGTTGAATTTGGAATGCACGAACAGGGTGTCAAACTGTAATTGAACAATATCTAATTGCAACTGGTGGAAATAGCTGTAATTTGTCAAATAGCTAAACTTTGAGCCTGGTATCAATCTTCTTATCAACTACAATCTATATCCAAACATTATCTCCCGCTAGATGACATTCTACAAATACACATCTATCTAATTTGGGCATTCTGGGTACAGAACCGGACTACTTTTCTGCGCGACAACCGTTTCTTTGAATTTCAGACTAAAATGAAAGTTTACTCATTAAAAAGCGACTTGGTGAGATTCATTCAGCTGTGATCAGTAGTTTAGAGAAATCTGGAGCTAAAACAGGCCTGATTCCTCCTCAAACATATTGATAAAATCCATTTCCTTCATTGCTACTTTATAGCTCATATTCCTACAATATTGGGGTGGGGGATGATACGTCATAGCAGATATATAGGTCGAATCTTCGAAGAATATGACATGTGCAGACAATAATATCTAAAGCCTGTCCTGTACCAGAATTTACGAGACAGCGCAACAGGTTGCAATTGAAAAGAAAAACATCAAATATTCGCATTAATTTTGCACAACACGAGTCTTTTTTCAAAACAAGTAAAACATGTAATTATTTTTTTCACTCCTGTTTCCGGACAGAAGTATAGAATTCAACCTTTTTTATCCTTTTATCACGCAATCCCTACTTTTGACTACCCTGAGAAAGAGGCCTTTAGAAAACTATGCGCTAACCACTTGTCACAGCTCTGCCGATTCCGTACCTACATCTAACCCGTCCATATCAAGGAGATTTCCATTTTGAAATGAGAATCACGTGATTCTATATATAGCGCCCCACAGACAGTTATTTAGCAACGACATGAACAACCTCGATGATGTTATTTACATATCTATTTCTCGGTGAAAACTTCAATCGGAACTGAAAAACCACGTTAAAAAAAGAATGTACGAACTGTTTGCCAACTGAAGTATAGTTAGAAGGATTTTCATAAGAGGAGCCTTACAAATTTCAGAACAGTAAACCGGGGCATTTCCGGGCGATGAATGCACCCATCTGACACGTATCAATCCACCAGTTACAGCCGACTGACCGTGCGGGTGGCAAAGTGATACGAAAACAATACCTGTATAATTTTTTCTTGTCCCTCTAACACAGCTCTGTCGTTTTCACCCACAACGACTGTCCAAGTCGGCGGATTGTGGTTTCTGCAAAAAAGCAGTATTTCTTTTCATAAGCTGTTGATCCTTGCTATGCGCAACTTTCTGGCCTGTTGTGAGCAGTGTAGATCAAGATCAAACTGCACGGAACGTGCAGTCCGATTTTGAATCTACAGTGCGACACGGAGACATGTTTCCTCCAAGGCTATCTTTGAAACTGCAAAACTGGGGTGGGGGAGGCTTGCTAATGGCTTTGAAGTTAAGTTATTTACATCACTAGCAGAGTAAGGGTTAATATATCAACAGCTCGTTTTCTTTCTAAACTACATAAAAAACAGTAGTGATAGAGCGCCAGCCTCTCACTACAAAGGTTCTGTGCTCGAGTGCCATGACAAGCGAGGTCAACTTTTGGAACCGCCAACATCATAGCACTGGAACTGATTACGGTTTCCAGTGACCAATTATCGAGAATATGAGCAGTATGAGTTGTAGGAACATGTTACTGGTTGCCAACATTTTCTTCTTTTCCAAAAGTGTTCTTGAAAACCTACGTCAGTGTCGTTACAACTTGGGATAGTGTGATAATTGGTTAGGCAACAATACTAGATGAACTTACTGTCTAAAGCAGTGTGCAGCCGTCAACACCCAGTGTTTGTCAATGAGTATACCTCCGCAGATATGTTGTCCATAGTTCCGTAAAGACACCTGCAGGTGACAAACACCTTCGTATGGGTTTTATATGTTTGTATGTTTTCAAGAGTTCTAAAAATTTATTTCCAATAGAACATTTTTAAGCGAAGATTACACCAAAGAATCCTTGGGGAAAAATGAATACCACTCTAATAAATTGATATGGGTTTTATTTTAGACAAATGAATAATTTTCTAACTGACAAGTTGACAAACTGGCTGACTAAATGGTGTTGGTGACTAAATGGCCGAATTAATTGAGGTGTTTCTATTTCTTTAGTTTATTTAGTCATTAAGTGATTAAAAATTGAATAAGATATTGAATATTCAAATTCATTATTTTCGACAGAAATATATTTATCACATAACTCCCCATGTTTTTAATATAATACAGCCATTACGAAATTCTTACCTCAAACATGTGTGAGATAAGAAAATATTGCTTATTTGGTTAACACTGTAATAAAAAACCTCATTTCTGAAAAGTTGCTGACCTAGGTTTCTGGGGTGAAATTAAAGGTCAAAATTCGAATCATGATAAATTCTTACTTTCTAATCACTTTTAGATTCAAAACAAATCAATGTATGCAAGTTTCTTTGGAACTATTTTATCGTTCGTAATGCCCCTGTCAAAGAAGCGAATAGGCTTCATGTATTTCATGACACATTTTGCATACAGCCTATGTTTTACCATCGTCCACACACACAAAAATGTTTAGTCCGCCAAAGGCTCGCTTTATTACATTTTTTGTAGACTCGTTTAATGAACTTTTATTTCAACCGCCAGCTCATGTAAGATCCTATAATTGGCCTGCGAAAAGGGGCATTTGGACATATGCGTAAAGTGTCGTCTCGGATTAGTCCGCGCAGGCTAATCGGAGAGGGCATTTTACGACTACATTAGATTTTGTGCCTACGGTAGACTTGTGCGAAACAGAAAATAACATAAAAATGAAATGTCGTTTCGGAATAGCCTGTTTGGACTGCGCAGGCTGATCCGAGACGACTTTTTACGCAAATGTCCGAATGTCCGTTTTCGCGTGTTGCAGGCAACATATCTCCCTAGATATACCTGCCATGGAAATTCTCCGGCAGCCGCTACTGTACCTCCCACTATTCTTTGTTTAGACTGTAGCGGGGTACTCACGCCACACTGTCCTGTGAATATTTCAAATTTACACTCGTTCATAAATGTACATAACAGAATATCATAAATATTATATACTGTATAGAATAGAAAAGAACGTTTGTTTCTTTTATGTTGCAAGCCATCGTCTTATACAGAATAGAGGTCTTAAATTTATCAATGAACTTTAAAATGGAAACTCTGATGATTTCTTCTGCAGCCCATACTTTAGGGATATATGAATGGTTCGTGAAACTGGGGCTTTACGTATCTGCAAAAAGTATCGACCAAGGTCAGGCTGCGCGGTTCGCACAAGCTAACTTGGGTAAACTAAAACTGTCGTCTGCAAATGCTTTTAATTTGGACATATCTAAAATTTTGCTGTGTGGTAACAGATTAAACATCCTATAGCCAGATCATTTTGACCAGAGGGAGCTTATACCTTGGCCACAGTTGTTGTTCAAGTCACTAGATATGATAATCAGTCATAACACTTGATAAAGATTTTACTCTAGTTACATTTCTTTGAATAAAATTTTAAAAAAATCTAGAACTCCGACAAAGACAGAGATACTGATCTTTATCTATGCCTTTTGCCTTTTGCCATTCACAATTACTATATAAAAGTTACAGATGAATCACAAAGGTTTGCTAACGCTCTACCAGATGACAAAATCTTAGACTTATTCAGACTTAAATCGTTAGCAGAGGTCAATCTGGAGGTGTTTAAAAACCAGGGTCTTTTTAGATAGGAGTGAAAACGTTATGAAAAAAGGAAAAGAATGCAGGTTACCGGCATTTTCTCCCTTTCCAACAACGTAAAAGTCAGGTTACTGGCATTTTCTCCTTTTAAGACAACGTAAAATGCATGTTATTGGCATTTTCTCCTTTTACGACAACGTAAAATGCAGGTTATCGGCATTTATTCCTTTTCCGACAACGTTTAATACGGGTTATTGACATTTTCTTCTGTTACGACAACGTAAAATGCAGGTTATCGGCATTTTTCTCCATTTCCGACAGTGTAAAATGCAGCTTATTGGCTTTTTTTCCCTTTTTCCGACAACGTAAAATGCAGGTTATGAGCATTTTCTCCTTTTCCGATAACCTAAAATGGTGGTTATCGGCATTTCTTCCTTTTCCGACAAGATAAATACAGGTTATCGGCACTTTTTCCTTTTCCGACCACGTAGCATGTTTAAAAATCCGTCTTCTTTACGTTGGTTAAAATTCGGGATTGTTAGGTAAAGGTTTAACCCACCCAGATGCCTACTTTACCTGGTCTTATAGCGGGAAAAACGACCGTTTGTTTGGGAAAGCAGCAAATTTCATCCACCCCACATCCTTCAAAGGTGTAGTAAGCTCCGAGTAAGCAGTTACTATAGCGGTAATTTACACAGGACCCTTTGTGTTGTGTCTCACAATCTGGAAAATAAGTTAAATTTTCAGCAAGATAGAAAACATTGTAGGAAAAGGAGAAAATGCTGGTAAGCAGCATTTTCTCCTTTTCCCACATTGTTTTTAAAGGCTTCTACCCCAGGGTCGTATAAACCAGGGATTGCTTGGTAAAGGGTTAAATAATGAAAGCAAAAATGTACAAGGAAGAAAAGGACCCTCTTTGTTGTGTCTCACAATCTAGAGGGTAAGAAGGCGAAAATAATTTAAAATATTGAAAAGAAATATGTACATGGAAGGAAAGGACCGTTTGTGCTGTGTCCTACAATCTAGAAGGTAAAGTAAGTGAACAAAAGAAAAAGATAAATGGAAAGATTTTTAGACATTGAAGAGGACCGTTTGTGTTGTGTATCACTATTTTGTTGATTAACTTAGTGAACAAAATAAGCGGAAACATTTCAACCTTTAAATAAAACCCTTTGTTTTGAGTCTCATCATCCAGTTTGGAAAATAAGTTAAAGAAAAATAAGAAGAAAACTTTGCAACACGAGACATTGACTTAAACTCTACAGTTTATCATCGAACATTATAAACAATAATACAGTGACTAGCAATAGAATAGTCGAACAAAAATCAATTATAATAAAGATAACAAAATGACAATGATAATAGTAGAAAGACAGATCATGATGACAAATTGATAATGAGAGCAAATAGATTTTTCATTAATGGAGATAATAACAAAAAAATGGCATTATAGAAAGAGAAGCACATGGTTGAACAATGAAAAAGTTGACTTACACCAGACTAGCAAAGCATTATTAATTTTCATGTTGTTGTAAATAATTTCAGATCTTAGAGCAACGTTTTCTTTAATAAACTTGGCTAAATTTAAAAGAATGTTTCTGTTTTTTAGTTTAATAATTTCACAGACTTAAAGATATATGGACGTTTAAAAAGACACTTTTAGATATGAATCGTTCTTAAATCTACGCATGATGGACAGACTAATAAAAAATGATATTCATCTTCAATTTCTTTTTTGTCACAACAAATGCAGATTCGTAAACTTCTTTCCACTCTGTTGTTACCATATCTTCTTGTTTCAATTCTGTATTAGTGTGATCAAAGTCTGAACTTTGTTCTCCATTTCCTGGGTAATACTTTGAAATAATGTTAAATGTCTGTTGGGGTACGAATAAATCTGTAGATTGTAAATGATCCATTATTTATAGAACTGTCTAAATTTTGAGTAAATTCGTCAATGATACTAGTTTAACTCTTTACCAAACGACAAAATTTTAGACTTGTCCAAATTGAAAGCACTTGCAGACGACAAAATAAAAGTAACTCAAAAATTGAAATCTGTTTCCATCAGAGTAGTAAACATTGTGGGAAAAGGAGAAAATGCTGGTTACCAGTATTTTCTCCTTTTCCCTCATTGTTTTCAAAAGGCATTTTTACGTTCGTTAAAAGTCGGGATTGTATGGTAAAGAGTTAAAAAAGAACATGAAAACGTAGATTAGAACCCTTTGTGTTGTGTTTCACAATCAAAAGGGATCTAGGGACAAGTGGATAAAATAATGAGACTGTTGATAAACTTTGAACATGACAGTTTGTTTTGTGTCTCAAAATTTAGAGTGGAAATAAATGGATAGGACTCTATCTCTTGTGTCTCACAATTTATCGTTTGAAATATTTTAATAGTCTCGCATTCAAGACTGTAAAGATGATGAAATACCTTTAAAAATGGGGAAAGATTTATTATAACTAAAAAGACCCTCTTTGTTATGTCTAACAATGTAAACGTTGAAAAATGTGAACAAAATAAGCGGGAAAGACTTACAAACCATGAACAAGACCTTTTGTGTTGTGTCAACTATCTAGTGGGTGAAATAAGTCAATGAAATTAGTGAAAAGATTTATAAATGTTGAACAGCAGTCTTTGTGTTTTATTCCACCATCTCGTGGGTGAAATTAGTGGAACAACACACTTATTATACTGCAAGGAAAGTTCTCGTTAACTGATTGGATATTACGCCCTGAACATATATGTCATGTACACTGGCAAAACAAACGTAAAAGCATTTCCCTTTTGGGGGTACATGACTATCAACACTATCAACACAACATTCACAGTGGCAATTCGATCAAGATTAACATCAAGATTATGCTCTAAGCTGCACGTTTTAGCACGTATTACCAAGGTTTCAGTGACGTCAGTTCCCAGTGACGTCAATTTGTATTGAATTGGGACACTTAGAAGGGAAATTCTACTTCGTTAGCTTACTGAATTTTTGGATTCCAAAGAGGTAACATTCGCTTAACAAACGTGGATTTGGTAAAACTCTGCAGTATAATAAATCCGTTGTATGATCAGGTAACAGGGGACATGGAAACTTGTTCATGGCTGTGCTGAATCATGTCGCTCCGAGTCGAAGGCTCGGGGCGACATAATTCACCACATCCGTGAATACGTTCCAAGTCCCCTGCGACCTTGCCATACAACTAAAAACTGTATTGTGTCCCAAAATCAAGAGAGGGAAATGAGTCAACGAGCAGTGAGAATTGAGAGTGAGAGAAATGACGTAAACAGGTGAAAATTCTTCTAAAGGTTGAACAGGGCCTCTGGAGTTTTATCTTGCAATCCAGAGGGTAAAGATGGTAAAATATTTATTTTTCTAAAAGATTCATGATGTCAAAAAAGACCAATTGTGCTGTCTCTTACAATCTAATTGAAAAAATAAGTGAATAAAATAAGCTGAAAGACTTATAAACTTTGAAAAGGATGGTTTAATCAAAAGACTGAAATAATTGACAAAGAAAAGACCCCATTTGTGCCGAGTTTCACAATCTAGTTTGAAAAATAAGTGGATAAAATAAGTAGACAGACTTCCAAAAGTTTAACAGGAGCCTTTTCATTGAGTCTCAAAATTTCGTTGGTGAAATAAGTGACTAAAATAAGTGGAAAGAATGAAAAAGAAAAACGGTGAATCTTTGCGTTGTGTCCTTCTATCTTCTGGGTAAATGAGTGTGGGTGTGGTTGGTTGGTTATTTGCATTTATTTATCGTCGCTACCGGTTGCCCATCTGAGCGACGCCCCCAGAAGACGGTTAGTTGTTACGGGAGATAGTGCGAGGATACAGGTCGAAACTACTGAGAGTTTCGCCTAGTTCTTTAACGTGCTCGGAGTATAGCACCGTCACACGGGACCTCGGTTTAATGTCTCATCCGAAAGACTATTAGTGATTTTAGTTGGCCAGCCGGGGATTCGAACCCACAACCTGTAGGACATTGTGTTCACGAGTCCTACGCTCTACCTACTGAGCTATATCGGCTGTGTGTGTGTGGGCGGGGGGGGGGGGGAAAGATGTGGGGTCATTTTATGTTGTGGGTGAATGAGCAGAGGAGAATAGGGAAGATAAACGGAATAAAGGAGAGGACCGTCCGTGTTCTGTTTCGCTATCTCGTGAGTGAAGAATTGTAAACATTTGGAAGGGCCCTTTTATGCTGTGAAGATATTAATTCGCTCTTTTGGGATACCCGTTGGGTGTTCATATACACGGCTGTTGTTTGTTGAAAAAACTGCCACAAATTTATGTAAAATATATCTATATATGAGCCTTGCTCTGTGAAAAAGGTGCTCTATGCATCTTCGAAAAGCATCTTCGTCCAAAATATAGACTAGCTTTGCTGTGTACTCATCCCAGAATTCAGTATTGTACCCAATAACCTTATAGTATTGTACACCGAAACGAACTTCTAAACGCGCACTTTTACGCTGCAATTTCCTATAGACATTTTCTCGCGTCCTCTGCCTATAAAAGGGATAGCTTACTAGTATATGGTTTCAATTTTTTGCAGAATAATTGATCGGTCTGAAAAAATACCCGAGCAAAATTCTGAAGAGAATTAAATCAATTCTTATCGCGGAAAAAACTAATTTCTCGTTCATTTACCCAACCGTGTATTTTTTTTGGCAAAATCTAGAATCTTTTCGTCCACATATATGTGACAATTTATTTTTATTAACATTTCTTTTACTTGCTCCAATTTATGGGAAAAGCGAAAATGGCCGTTTAGAAGTTCGTTGCAGTGTACTGTGATGTACTACCTGTTCTCCGCTGTTCTTTTAATATTTTCGTTTGTGTGTGTGTGTGTGTGTGTGTGTGTGGGTGTGTGTGTCTGTGTGTAAGGTACAAGTGATATAGTATTGACGTTTAGGTATTGCAGTCGTGCTTCTACTGATAGCAAAACGGTGATAATAATGTATAATATATTCAATCTTGCAGCTGATGCCAATAAATAATGGCGTTGACAGTTGATGGATTTGGTCATGACAATTTTATAATTCACGCATTATGAAAATTTACGTGAATGATTTAATAACGGCGTTTGTCAACGAAATTTATGTTGTTTTAGACAAAGCATTGCTTGAAAGAGATCCTTAAATCAAGAAAGCTGCCATCCTACACTCTTTGATGAAATAACTCCTGTGATTTACGATCTTGACGGCAAAGGTTTTTTTAGAAAACATTGTGGGAAAAGGAGAAAATGCTGGTTACCAGCATTTTCTCCTTTTCCCACAAATTTTTCTATATTGACATGACAACTCTCTTCAAAAGAACTGCATTGAATTTGGACGATCCTATATGGACGATCCTATGCTTTGTAGTCTGGTGAAAAGAGTTCAAATTGTATGCTGCCCCCGTGTCTCTTTGCCTGTCTGGTTTTTTGTATGTGAATGTATACTAAATTAAATATTACCATGAATAAATTCTTTAGTCAAAAAAGGTCGTAATTCTTAACCCTTTACCACAAAACCTTGACTTTTAACGAATCTTAAATCTTTCTCTAATGTATAGACCAATAGCATTTTCTCACTGGCAGCAGACATTATTATACTGCAAATAAATTTCTCGTGATCTGATTGGTCGGGAACATATATATCTGCAAATGCCTTGAATTTGGACATGTCTAAAATTTTGTCGTGTGGTAAAGAGTTAAGATAAACAAAAACCACGATTTAAGGAACTTTTAATTTATCTTCTGCAAAATGAATATTCTCAATTTTATTCCAAGCTAAAATTTTGTCGTATGGTAAAGAGTTAGACGATGATGCCCTTTCGTCCCATTTTTCTTTTGGTTTTGTGACGTTAACCAAGACGATTGGTTGATTGATTGCATAGTATTTAACGCCGTTTCAACGTTATTTCCGTTATGTCACGGGGGCCAGTGTACACAGCCATGCTTTCCTAGATTTTCTTTTACCAGCACTCCGCACAATTTTCTTTCCAAGCCACTGGCTACTTTCCCACATATCCATCATCCAAACAATGGTCAGCAGTGGGAGAGGAATGAATCCTGTCGCAATGAGTATTATCAATTCTCGGAAGAAATTGGCCGAGGCTAGGATCGAACCAGCGACCACCTGTTCCCAATGCCAGTACGATACCGACTGAGCCAATTGGCCACGGCATAACCGAAACGAAATTTCACTCAAATACTCATGTAGGCCGTAGTTGAACTCTTTACCAAACGACAAAATTTTAGACTGGTCAAAATTGAAAGCACATACAGACAAACTTAAACTTGCAGAAGCTATGAATGTCCGTAAAAGGGTAAAAAACATGGTGGGAAAAGGAGAAAATGCTGGTTACCAGCATTTTCTCCTTTTCCCGCAATGTTTTCAAAAGTCCTTTGTCTTGGGTTTGTTATGACTTGCTATCGAGTGGTACAGGGCTAGATACAATAGATATAAAAAAATACAACAAACCGTTTGAGAAGACAGACGAAAAGCCAGTTAGGATGAACATACACCATACAAGTAAAAGGAACTCCATAATCGTTTCTCAACGTGATAGATATAGAGCTGACTTTACCGTCTTATCAACAACTATACACGGAAAGGTCAACAGGGGCCATTTATGGTGACGTTTTGACTTTCCTCCAGGTTTTGCATTTTCTTTTCGATACTTATTGTATGACCTTGACCTTTAACTTTTCACTTCTGTGACACGAATTTCAGAAATTGTCTTAATTTTGATTATACATATATAGGGCCGTTTCCAAAATAAATTTAGCCATACACAGTCATTATCTTTCGCTAGATGGCATTCTATAAATACTCATATATCTAATCTGGGCATCCTGGATACAGAACCGGAGTGCTTTTCTACGCGACAACCGTTATTTTGAATTTCCAACTAAAATAAACGTTTACTCATTAAAACGCTACCTGGTGGGATTCAATCAGCTATATTCAGCTGTTTAGAGAAATCTGGAACTAAAACAGGCCTGATTTTTCCTCAGACGCATTGATAATAGCCGTTTTCTCCATTGCTAGTTTATAGCGCGTATTACTACAATCCCCCAATACTGGGGGATGTGATGCTTCATATAAAAAAGGTCGAGAATATGACATACGCAGACAATGCATACGCAGTGTCTCTTGACGGTTAATAAAAAAATGTCTTGGGTCAGTAACAAAGTACTCGCACCCTATATAAGGCCAACATTCCATTTATTCGTTCGACCACGTCTCCGAACCCCGGTTTAACCTCACAAATCCGGTTTAAACGCAAAAAAGCCGAAATGTGTGCCAATTGCAATTTTTCACAGTTGAAGGTTAAACCACACAAATCCGGTCTTGGCGTAAAAAAGGCGAAATGTGTTCCAGATGTAATTTTTCACAGTTGAATAATGCCTTCCATTATTTATATTTGTTTGCTAAGTAATATCTATTTATTTATCTATCTATCTATCTATCTATCTATCTATCTATGATCAAATGGTGGACAAATTGAGTGAACTTTTGTGTTTATTTTACTGTAAACTTTTGTATTACTTTCACTTTCAATTAATATTGCCTGATTACCTTTTATTCATCTTTTCCGTTTCTCTTTTCTTTTATCATAACATAAAAACATAACATAACATTCCGACTTAAAGCATACAGCTCATAGTCAGATAACACAAATAAATTCAATACATACTTGGAAAGCAAATAGGTATACAGACATCAAATTGGTGAGTTGATTCGTTAACTAAATAAATAGATGAATAAATTTTAACAATCTTTTCATGTCTCTCAACTATTTCAGATGATAGATATAATTTCGATAGATAATTCAAATGGTAGATGATCGTGAATGTGAGAGTATTTCATATTGTAGTAAAGCATATGGAAGTAAATAGAAAAGAAGTATATGAGTAAAATGTGCACATCCCACTGAATTACTCGATGGGAGAAACGTATAACAAACAAATTACATGTACACTGAAATGAACTTCTAAACGGCCACTTTTAAGCTGCAATTTTCCATGGACCTTTTCTCACGTCCTCTGCCTATGAAAGGGACAGCTTACTTGGTCTCATGTTTTTTGCAGAATAATTAATCTGTCTGAAAACATACCTTAGCCAAATTCTGAGGAAAATTCACTCAGATTTTATCGCGGAAGAAACTATTTGTCGTTCATTCACTCAACAATGAAAATTGAAAAATCAAGTTTTTCAAAATTTCATGCTTATTTTTTTAATTACGTTTTTTTTTTTTTGTTTTGTCACAGAAAAGAATTGTCATGTTTTTCTCTTATTATTTACAAAAGTTCAGACACTCAACAGTAAAAATTGAAAAAACCAAGTTTTTCAAAATTTCATGCTTAATTTTTGAATTACGTTTTTTTTTTTGTTTTTTTTTTTTTAATTTGTTTTATCATAGAAAATCATAGAAAAGAATTGTCATGTTTTTCTCTTATTACTTACAAAAGTTCAGACACTCAACAGTGAAAATTGAAAAACCAAGTTTTTCAAAATTTCATGCTTAATTTTTGAATTACGTTTTTTTTTTTTGTTTTGTCACAGAAAAGAATTGTCATGTTTTTCTCTTATTACTTACAAAAGTTCAGAATTTTATGCATCTCTTTTTATGCTGTTTTAGTCGGTAGACACCAAGCATGCGCAAACAACTACTTTTCTTTTTGTTAACAAAATCGAGAATCTTTTCATCACAATACCATATTTAACGTCCAGATACATGCATATGTCAGAATTCGCTTTTATTAACATTTCTTGCTCAAATTTATATGAGAAACAAAAGCGGCCATTTAGAAGTTCATTTCGGTGTATACTGCGGTCCAAGATAGGATGACCATAACCTCTTTACAGCCTGTCCTTCCCGCCTCCATACAGCCTGTAATTAACTCTTTAGCAAAAAATCCATAGTTTTAAAGACCCTGAGATAGAATCCTTTTGAAAACATTGTTGGAAAAGGAGAAAATGCTGGTAACCAGCATTTTCTCCTTTTTCTACAATGTTTCTACCCTTCACAAAACAAACTTCAAAATTTCAGTCACTTTTATTTTGTCGTCTGCAAATGCTTTCGATTTGGACAAACCTAAAATTTTGTCGTTTGGTAATGAGTTAGTTGCGGGGGAGACCGGTGACATGCCATTTAACACAAGGTAAGGTTTGACCAATTTACCCTGGAACTACTTTTATGCTATGATTTATGGGAAGCAGTTATCGGGTGCATGTAACTTATAGCGTGTAGGTGGATGGCCGGTGACTTATTCCCATTTATCAGCACGTTGAAAAAACGTAGATGTCACTCTGCGGTTGATATGGTAACAAATTTCGCCCGTATTCATACGCCATATGACCCTTATAAATTGCAGAAAATTCAACCAATAGAGAAATTGTTTTATATGAAACTTTCTTCTGTAATTGGTCACAAAGGTTCTTTTCTGAAAAACTCGTAAGGTAGTACCATTCTAATAGAAAACAGCTATTTCCACTATAATATTATCCTAAAAAAGTTGCTGATTGAAAATGAGTATCATTGTACTATTTTGACCATGCCATTTTTCCCTTTTTTCCTTTTTAGAATTTTCATTTATAAATCTAGGGCCACAATATTCTCACTACAAAGGGAGATAATAATTAACTCCCTTTTCAAAAAACTAACTAAAATATCACCAAATAATTTCAAGATGGACATCAAAGCAATTTTTGGTCGGTTAGAATTGTACGAAAATATTATATCAGTATAAATCTTTAATTATCAACTAATAAGAAATTTCATCCCATGTTGCACTAGAAGTGTTAGGATGCTAATATCTCAAGATAGAAATGTCAATACTGCTTTGTTATCCTGAAAGGTTTTTTTTCAGTTCTTAACCTACTAGATAAGTTAAGTGAACTTTCAAGCCGACAGAAAAAAAAACAATATATTGGTATTTCATGTGTCTATTTTCAGAAATGTTATGGGTAAAGAAATGTCGTAATTTAAGCTGGAGAGAGGGTGGCTTATTTCCCCGTCACAGTGAATATTTTCCCCCTGCCTAAAATCTGAATCTATTTTTTTTGAAAATATAGGCTATCCGGTTAATTGACTTGAGATCACTAGTTTTAAAAGTGGCATCGTTGAAAAAATAATCAGAGGAAATATCAGATATAATTTATTTCATCAGCTTGTGGTTAAATGGGGAAATATTTGCTTCAAAAGGGAAAGGTCCGCAAAAATAACTCGTGCCTTACGGCACTCGTTATTTTCGCATACTTTCCCTTTTTCGGCAAATATTTCCCCATATTAACCACAAGCTGATAAAACAAACTCTATATATTGATACCAAACGACAATATTTTAGACTGGTCCAAATTGAAAGCATTTGCAGACGACAAAATAAAAGTGACTGAAAATTTGAAATTTGTTCTGTAAAGGGTAGAAAACATTGTGGGAAAAGGAGAAAATGCTGGTTACCAGCATTTTCTCCTTTTCCCACAATGTTTTCTGAAGGCTTCTTTCTCAGGGCGTCAAAAGTAGGGATTGTGTGGTAATGGGTTAAGTGGGTATTTCTTTGTGGTGGTGGGGGGGGGGGGGTTGGAAGGGGGAGATGTCTCTTAGAATGACTGTCTAAATAAAGATCACACTGCACGCACTGTATGATCTTGATTTACACTGTCTACAAAAGGTAACTGAGTTGCGCTAAGCATCCAAAGAGTAAATCTAGTGCAGGGAACATCTTGAAAATGAAGAACAAATGGAGCGCTCACCTAGAAGAGAAAGATGGAGAAAAACACATGCCCATAAATAGAAACAAATTTGGTCAACATCAGCCAACGCTCTTTCGTTCAAGTTCAGCGGTTGGTTGTGGTCAAACCCTGGTCACCCTCAACTCTTTGCTAAGAGAGAAAATAGACTTGTCCAAACTCAAACTTTTCACAGACATCACATCACATCAATGTGAGTGAAAAATGAAAGCATACAGTGCAGTGTGGGAAAAGGAGAAAAAAGTAACAGTTGTTCGAAAGGCTTATCTAGTTGTTTGTCATGGATCGAAATTTCTTGTAAAATACCAATGAATAAAGAAATTAATGATTCTCATCCAGCGGAAAGAAAACGGACGTTTACACTCATCGATCATGTGTGATTTTGTCGCCCAAATGACGGCATAGTCGTTTTAGCAAGTGGTTACTCTATCCGTTTCTGTGCTACCAGATATGACGTCATTGTACTCATTTGCATACGTGAGATCTAGGATTTCCATTGCAAGTGGTACCTTAATCATATCGACTGCTGTGGAAATCAACTAAACCACATGGAAAAAACCAAGTCCTTGTGGCCTTGTACCCCATAATCTCTAGTAAAAACCATGCTGAAGAAGGAGCCTTTAGAAAACACTGAGGGGAAAAAATGATGGTTTTCTATTCTTTCCTTGGCACAACATCTGTTTTTTGTCCACAAATGCGTTGAGTTTGGACAAGTATAAGATTGGTGTCATATGGTTAACTCTTTACCATACATTTCCTACTTTCGATTACTCTGGGAAAGAAGCCTTTTGAAAATATTGTGGGAAAAGCAGAAAATGATAGTAACCAGCATTTTCTCCTTTTCCCACAATGTTTTCTACCCTTCCCAATTCAATTCAATTTTTCAGTCACATTTATTTTGTAGTCTGCAAATGCTTTCAATTTGGACCAGTTTACAATTTTGTCGTTTGGTAAAGAGTTAAGAATCTATGAGTAGACAGAAAGTTGAGGTTTAACCTGTATTTAACCAGCCTAGTGGGTCAATCGTAACTGACTAATGCTCTGTGAAAAGGTGACAATACATCTTCAAACAAATACCGATTATTTCATGCTCTCCGGTAGGATATCGAGAAATAGCAGTGAAAATATTTTTCGATCTTACATTGGTACCACCAGTGAAAATACCGATTTTCACGTTCTTGTTGCCTAGGTAAATTGCGCGTGCCCAACAACCTGATGGGAAATATGACGTCATATACCTTACATTTCTCGCGCTTGACGTAACGTTGCTTATGCGGGAGGGGTACTCCACGGGGAATAAGGGAAAAGAACTGTACTGAATTTTGACAAAGCTCCTCCCAGAAAGGGATAAAAGCATAAAATAAATAGAATATTTGTTTTTTTCGGTGAAAGATCGAAATTTATTTTATCTCGTGAACACCATCGGTAATTTTTCTCTCGTGGCTGCGCCAGTCGTGAAAATATTACCGATGGTGTCCACTCGGTGAAATAAATTTCGATCTTTCATCGAAAAAAATAAATATCCTCTATTTCATGTCAGCATGCGCAGTCCACGAAGGCTGACATGGGTCGATACTTTTTTGTCAATCTCCTTCACGATTCAGCCAGTTTATAGTCGAAGTGGATACATACTAGTACGAGTATTACAGTTACACGATGATAAACTTGGTTTTATACATTACACAGAGTCATCAAACCTTTTGTTCCCAGGGCGACACTTAATTATATTCTTCAAACATACATGTGGTTGCCACTTGAAAATAAGTTGCTACGAGCAAATTATCCTTTTACTCGTATAATGGCTCGGTTGCTCAGGTATTAATGTATAAACTTTTAATTTCTGTTGATTAAGTACATGTGTACTTTTCATCAGAGTTGTTAGTTGAAAATTTTGCGCCTTGGTGTCAACGCTGAAAACAAAGACAGAAAGACCTTACTCTAACATATGTGACCCATCATGCAAAAAGGGGTCTTCTGGGAACTGCGAAAAGTGTCAACCTGATCAGACTGCGAATTACGTAGGCTGACCAGGGTTGACACTTTTCCTTTAAATGACATTTTCTGTTTGAAAAGTGTAATACGATCGTTTTTGAATAATCAACTTAAACTGACCTGCACTATCGTTGATCTGTTTTCATCCAATTGGTGTACAGAATTCCAAGATATTCCCTTTGTGCGTGATGGGTCACTTGTGTTAGATTTTGTGAATCTTGGTAAAATCCAGCACCTTTTGACTTGCGAGGTCAACTTCCGATTTTCATTGGAACTCGGTCGCAAATCGAACCTTGCACCATCCACCTTACTAAGTCAGTTTTCAAACCTCTTCACAAACGAGTCAAAAATCGTCCAGTGAGTAGTTTTGAAATTAGGCTACAAAACACGACTCAGTGAAATTTGCGGACTATGTAGATCAAGATCAGACTGCACAAAAAATGCCAATTAATCTCTGATATACATTGTCCGATATGGTATTTTCTTTCCGGTTATGATTAACCCATTACCAAACGACAATATTTTAGACTTGTCCAAATCGAAAGCATTCGCAGACGACAAAATAAAAGTGACTGAAAATTTGAAATTTGTTTTGTGAAGGATAGAAAACATTGTGGGAAAAGGAGAAAATGCTGGTTACCAGCATTTTCTCCTTTTTCCACAATGTTTTCTAAAGGGTTCTTTTTCAAGGTTGTCAAAAGTAGGCATTGTGAGGTGATGGATGAAGGCCGAACTGGGTTAACGAATGCAAATTTGGCCGCATATACTTGGACATACTTAAAGTACACATTCCATTCCAGTCTGTTGTTTGAAAACATGTATCATTAAACCCGTTTTGTGACCTTATAGGCAACTGTTTTATAGCTCTACTGGCTGAAAGCAAGCAGAGCTTTTGCCATGGGGTGGTTTCCGTCGTTGGTCCGCCTGCCTGTCCGCTGGTCTTTTTCTTGTTGAAGAAATAAAGTCTACATTTGTGATGTGATTTTCTTGTTTCATCTATACCATTATTACCTTTAACCCCACTGGGGAAAAATGACAATAAGTGAAGCAAAAGTATTTGTTCAAAGTTGAAAATTTACGATACTTGTTTACGCCTTACAGTCCGCATTTGTGATTTGTTTTTCATGAAACTCACATAGCTTTTTTTTCAAATCATCAATAGCTTGAACCCCATTGAAAAAAAAATCTGACGATCGGTAAGGGAAAAGTAGCCATTTACAGCTGAATGAAAAATTTCATTCAGTGTGGTTATTGCCATATAGTCAACATTTTGATTTTAACGAAACTTACATAGTTATTTTATGTCATCAATAACTTGAACCCTGTTTATTTTGGGGGAAAACGTTTTGTAAGACAAGTGTAGTCATTCAAATTTAAAGATTTTTGTTGAAGCGAAATATTCCAATTCTTTTGAATTTAGATAAATTATTTGGATCATCAGGGGATTGAGCCCTATTAAAAATGAGGAAAGTCAGGTGATCAGTTTGCGAAAAGCAGCCATTTGATGACATAGTCTTCTTTACTCAACTCTGTCCACACTGTAAACCATAATTGTTTGAAAATTGCAGGGATCGTTTAAACATAATGAGTATTAAAACCCTGTCATATTTAGCTTGATTCTAAAGTATAAGTTAGGAGAAATTCAACCTAAACCATTTCACCATTTATCAACTTACCATACCAACATAAAGACGTATACTACGGCGGGGATAACAAATCCCTGGTGGTAGGGTGATTAAGGTCCTTACGAGCTTCTAGTGTATGTTGATTAGTCCATGTGACAACAACTACATAGAGGATATTTGTATTTTTCGGTGAAAGATCGAAATATATTTCATCGAGTGGACATCAATCGGTAATATTTTCACGAGTGGCGCATATTATGATGGTGTTCACAAGATGAAATAAATTTCGATCTTTGACCGAAAAAAAAAACAAATATTCTATTTATTTTATGCTTTTAACCCTTTCTGGGAGGAGCTTTATCAAAATTCAGTACAGTTCTTTTCCCTTATTCCCCGTGGCGTACCCCTCCCGCATAGCAACGTTTCGTCAAGCGCGAGAAATGTAAGGTATATGACGTCATATTTCCCATCTGGTCGTTACGCACGCGCACTTAACCTAGGCAACAAGGACGTGAAAATCAGTATTTTGACTGGTGGTGCCAGTGTAAGATCGAAAAATATTTTCACAGCTATTTCTCGATATCCTACCGGAAAGCATGAAATAAAAACAATTAATTTCTATGAATAAAAGTAATATAATCTCAGTCATACTTTTTACTAAAGTGGTACTATGTCGCCTGATACTTTCCTATAAATACCAATACATAATGTTCAATGTTTGTATATCAAATCTGACTGTTTAGCATTATTAATACATGTACTGAAGTTTATAAGAAGTACGAAGCCAACAAGAACTAGTATACCGTACCACCAGACATCAGGAACTCGATATAGAGGAATGTTTCTGCCCATGTCAGCCTGCGCGGACTGCGCAGGCTGACATGACTCGATGCTTTTCGCAAATGCAGCATTTTTTTTTCAAAGCATGGCTGATATAAAATTTGCACTGTATGCCAGTTGAAACTCTCGTAGCCAAACAGACAAATTTCAGATAGGTCCACACTTGAAACATTTAAAGACAGAAAATAATTGTGACGCAAATTATGGGGTTTCCTTTCGACGGGGAAGAAAATTATGTAGTAAAAGGGCGAAAATACTGGTTACCAGCATTTTCTCCATTTTTCATACAAATATTTCAAAAGTGTTTCCTCATTAGAATCTTTAAAACTTGGGATTGTACTGTAAAGCATAAATGACTAAGATATATAACGATATTCTGACCTCTCTTCTAAAAAGGGAGCAGGAATTGCCAATCGCCGGAAATATGCCTAAATATGCCAACATCCGACTTTTGTGACCCTAATATCTATAACATTACACGGGACAATGTAGATCCATGATAAGAATGCACACACATTGTATCTTTACGGTCTAAACATGGTCTACACTGCCTAGTAACGCACAAAAAAATTCTTCGGAATCTAAAAAGGGTCGAAAGGCGATCCATCAACTGACTTTCTAATTTGTTAAACAAATGAATTACGTACTTCTACGGACTAGTTATCAGAGCCTACCACACTTAGACATACTGACCTACTTATATGGTGAACTACGAAACCCCTGCAATCAAACAAGTTCCGGAGATTTCTGTTGTCAAAGAAAGCAGAAACGACAATACCACATGTGGGAGCCGAGGTTTGATTGTAAGGGAAAAACTTGAATCACAATTACAATTACATTAGGGTTACCTCTTTTTTTTATTGATTCCCAGTTTGATATTTGATAAATAACCAAAATATAAGGTAAATGTCTTTATTAATGAAACAGATATTTTTGTACCACAATGATGCAACGACGAAAAACACTACAAATGGGCTTCAACAAAACCTAAATGTTTCGCAGAAAACAGCTTTGCAAAAAGCTATTCCAGGTTCTCTTCTGGGTTCGTATTCGTCAACCAATCGTTATACATTTAGAAAGTAAAATTAATCTCTGATTGGCTAAACCATTGGTTTAACTAATCAGAAAACGTGTTATCTTTAAATTTAGCATTTTCAAATCTAGACAATTCTTGACAAACTGAAAATGCCTCTAATAATGGTCATTGAATATGAACCATGCAATTACGTTGAGAGTACATGAACTATTGGTGAAATTTACGTACTCATAGATCCTGATATTCAGATAATTCTATGGCCAGAGTTGACAAATGTTTTGTTTGTTTGTTTGGTGTTAAACGCCGCTTTAAACATTGCTGTGGCTACTGGATTTATCCATGCTTTCCTGGATGGGTGGTGGAGGGACGTGGGAGGTGGAGGGCTTTATAAAGGCCATTAGATACCCAGTACTTTTTTAGACCCAAAAAATATCCTTAAGATAATGAAACATACGACGCTCTCATAATGCTTCTTTTTTCTAAAAAAAAGAATGGAAGAACTGCTGCGTCATTTGATTGGTTTTGTCACCAAGGAATTTCGCGGTAATCTGCGACAGGAAATACATGTACATGTAATCACTTCATGATATTAGGCAAGCTCTCTATCTTGTAGAACTTTACGCATACGATTGCGATGTGCAGCGCCTCTTTAGTCGATCCTTTTTGCAATTGCATTAGAATCCCGTTAGACAAACTTTTATTTTTGTTCATGAATCCGTAATTATGTAAGTAACTGTTTGGTATAATGCACCAAATCAACTTTGCCAGATCTCTGTTCACACCCATAAGTGAAGCGCTAAACGATTGTGCCTTTCCATTACCACACAATCCCTACTTTTGACGCCCCTGAGAAAGAAGCCTTTTGAAAACACTGTAGGAAAAGGAGAAAATGCTGGTTACCAGCATTTTCTCCTTTTCCCACAGTGTTTTCAACCCTTCCCAGAACAAATTCCAATTTTTCAGTCACCTTTATTTTGTCGTCTGCAAATGCTTTCAATTTGGAGCAGTCTAAAATTTTGTCGTGTGGTAAAGAGTTAACTAGCGGTATGACAGAACCAAGAGGCTTCCCATACAGGTGTCATCCCTGCAAACATAATTACGCATTTTAGACAGAACAGTCCAAATTTTATCAGTGATATGAACCGAATTAGTCTTTATACCGGAATCACTGTAACAAAAGTACGCGTGTTATAAAATAAATCGTCGTTTTACTTCAAAAACATCGTAACTGCAGCTTGTTAAAAGCTGTAGTTACTAGATTTTTGAAGTAAACCGACGAAATAACGATACTGCACAATGAACTTGGTCAACGGTATGAAGCGAGAAGCCCCCTCATACATGCCCTATACCAACAAAAGCCCATGCAATACCAATTTTACTTGATGTGTGCTCCTGGGTCCGTATTTTACCAACCATTCTGGATTTTATTCCTCTTAACCCTATATTTAGACAGTAACATAACTTCAGATTGGCAGAACATTTTTGTTTCGCCAGTTGGAAGTTGCCGAACTTCCTGATTAAAAATATCAGAATGAGAATGTTCTTATGATTGCTTTTCCTAAAGAGATTGTGCAGTTCCAACTTAACCGTCAATGTATACCGAACGGCTCCAAAAAAACAGGTATGACACCGACAAATATAAGCGTGATTCATATAGAACCCCCACCCCACCCACTTACCCATACCTGATAGACAAATACTGATGTTTGTGTGAGTGGGAGAGAGAGAGGCAGACAGACAGACAAAGACACACACACACACACACACACACACAAGCGTGCAAACGGGAGGGCGGTCGGGCGGACAGACAGACAGATAAACAGACAGACATTATAGGTTATAGCAGAGAATAGACCACTTGAAAGACTTGAACAAAAATACAGATGTTTAAGAATAATGGGCTCCAGGTGCGTTTCGAAAAATGATAGAAACCTTTATCCTTCTGCTTCTGAGAATGTTGTAAAGTAACTTACACGGACGGTGTGGAACAGGATCAGACAACGCAACCTAATCCTCAAAACAACTAACCAAGTCAATGCTTTGTGGGATGCTCTGACCAAAAAACCAACTTGACATTTTTAAATTCTTTTTCGGAAAGTCTGTCTTTGTTTCACTGACCGAAAATATAAGCTAAGATTATGTAGTGCTCACAGAGTACAGGAGAATTCAGTTTTCAGGTCAGTGAAGCGAGGGGTCAACGAGCATGACACTTTAATGTCCACGGAGGGTGAATTTATTGTCATTATCATATGCATAGGTAGCGATCTATCATTCGCTCCCTCGTTATAGTGTCCGTTTATATCACCGTACCTGATAGGCTGTCCATAACTCTATCCTTATGATGCCTTTCTTAATCATTGCTCCTTTTCCGGACAATGTAGTTCCAAGATCAGACTGCACAGAATGTGCAGTCTGATCTTGGAACTACATTGTCCGCTTTGCTTAGACATTCTAGCCCAAAGAACAAAGTCTGCTTGCAAAAGCAATTGATTTGAGTGCCTTTTCTTGGTTGAAAAAATTGATTTCTGTTTAGTTGACGTTCTAAGGGTCGACACGTATGAATTCACAATTTATGACGTCGAAAACTAAGTTAGCCCTTCCATTACTTTTATAGAGAGAGGTGCTTTACGCTGCATGTTAAAAGCCAAGGTTAGATGAAGGAAGAGATATAAACGTGACAATTATCGATCAGAGATCATGAATACAATCGTTATTGATTACTTCACGAATTTTTAACACTGGTACCCCGGGCTACGTACATATAGACATAGGTCGAAGTACTATTTATGGAAAGAAACGGTAACCAACTTTTACAGAAGTTCGGAGTGACATCCTCGTTATTTATTAAGGCCCATCAGTTTGACAGTCAATTTTAGCGCGTTGAAGACCGAAGAACGGCCCACGGACTGGTACTCCTTGATTGTGACGTCATTGAAGCACGGAGACGCAAGGAGAACGTATGCTCGTCGGGGTTCGCCATATAAATTAAAAGAAAAATAGTGTTTAATTCTTTTTTAGATAAAAAATTTGCAAAATTGACTTGAAATTGTCAAAAGCAAGAAAATTATACTTGATTTCAAAAGTGTCCGAAAGAAAATTAATAAAAATTAAAGTTGTTTAAAAATACAAAAAAGACAATTGAAATTATTACATACAGCTTTAATATTCGATACAGTTTAAAAACAATACCAAAACAGACATTTAAGATATGGAATTGAAGAAAGCTTTAAGTGCATCTCTACAAATTATGGACATGTACAGTTTGGTGCGGTTTTGCATTCTCATTGGACTGGTGTACGGAAATCATCCAAGACACGTAAGAATACTTATTTACTACTTATTTACTACTTATTTAATACTTATTGTTAACTACTTATTATTTCTACTTATATTCTGCCTATTATTGAGTCTGCTTTAGGTTAAACATTTGCCCCCCGTCCTGCTAAATATCGTCGGTTTACTTCAAAAACCTCGTAACTACGGCTTGAAACAAGCTGTAGTTACGAGGTTTTTGAAGTAAAATAACGATACATATTATGAAATAAACATTTCAAGCCGATCGTTAAAACCTGAGCAAAGTCATCTCAATTTATTTATTTATTTTTTCTTTTTTTTGGGGGGGGGGGCGTGGAAAATCTCCTTGTCGGATTTATAGATCAGACTACACGTTCTGTACAGTCTGATCTTGATCACACTGTCCGTTAAACGTCAGTGAGTTAAGTTTACAACATCTTGCTGTAATTGTAACATTTTGTTCACTGAACTCTTCGAACGTTGGATTAATCGATATGTAAAGGAATTTAGATCTGCGATTTTTAATTTCACGTATTAATGGAATTTGAGCGTACATATTTTAACTCATGAATACTGGTTCTTAAACTAAAACTTTCTAAAACTGTCAAATAGAAAATAAAATGTTTTTATCAGGAAGAGAAAACAGAAATCGACATATGATTCATTTTTCTGAGAAAAGCAGGTATGATGCATTTTCAAGAAAGTATCGACTCAGGTCAGCATGCGCAGTCTGTGCACGCTGACATTAATCAAAACTGTTTACTATTGGTCAATTTTGTGCATTCACACCTGTTATTAAACTTACGTACTTTTGGTTTATACCTTCAATCTTGAAAATCTCCTGATTTATATATCGTCGGTTTATTCCAAAAGTTCGTAACTACAGCTTGTAACAGGCTGTAGTTACGAGGTTTTGGAAGTAAACCGACATTATGAGCAACGGGGATTTAATTCACCTCCCCGATGCATTATACATGCATTTGTGCCCCATCATGCATAAAGGGACATTCTGAGAACTGCGAAAAGTGTCAACCCTGGTCAGACTGCGCGAAATGCGCAGTCTGACTAGGGTTGACAATTTCGCTTTAATGACATTTTCTGTATGAAAAGTGGTCATTGTACCTTGTTATACAATCATTTTTGAATTATCAACTTAAACTGACCTGCACTATTGTTGATCTGTTTTCATCTAATTGATGTACAGAATTCCCAGATGGTCCTTTTTTGCGTGATGGGTCACAAATGTTGCTATTTTCAGCATCCAAATTACTTCTTTACGCAAATAAAGGCCAGGTTGCGTTCAAACGTAAATAGTTTGAGGGCTGAAATAACACTTAACCCTTTCCCAAACAATCCCTGGATTTTACGGGTCAGGAATAGAAGCCTTTTGAAAACATTGTGGGAAAAGGAGAAAATGCTGGTAACCAGCATTTTCTCCTTTTCCCACAATGTTTTCTACCCTATCATATTGAAAAATCACCTTTTAAGCAACTGTTAATTTGTCATCTGCAAAATGCTTTCAATTTGGTCTGGTCCAAAATTTGCCATTTGGGAAAGGGTTAAGAGAACTTTGATACTAAGTAGAAAGTTGCCACATCGCACTGTTCATGTGTTATTTTTATCTAGTTTTGATTACTGACTTATCCTTGGACCGACTGCACTATACCGGCATGCATTGTAATCTACGTTTCTCCGCCACTGGACCATTATCTCTCGCTAGATGACATTCTACAAATACACATCTATCTAATGTGGGCATTCTGGGTACAGAAGCTGAGTATTTTTTCAAAACAACAACCGTGACATTTAATTTCAAACTAAAACAAACGTTTAGTCAATAAAACGCTACCTGGTGCGGTTCATTCAACTATAATGAGCTAGCATGTAATCTCTGCATCGGCCATTTATTGAAGCAGGCCCAACAGGCTTGGGTAATACATATGTACTCGATGTACCGTGTTGATCTATTTTTAGATACCGTATACAAAGATTTGCAGTAGTCCATCGGTTTTTTTTTTTTCAAATAATTTTTGCCAGTAAATTTGTTATAGTTTAGAAAGATTTGGAGCTAAAACCAGGTCTGATTTCTGTTCAAATGTATTGATAATAGTCAGTTTCTCCTTTGCTACTTTATTAGCGCGTATTACTACAATCCCCCCAAAATTGGGGGGAGTGATGCGTCATATAAGACAGGTGGAATCTTCGAAGAATAAGGCATGCGCAGACAACCCCACTGGACCCTTCACTGACCGGATCTGTAGATCATTTTAATATAGTAAAGACTTGATGAATTAGTCACAGATCCCTTTTCATTTCTTATGAATAACGTCCGTGTTATTCATTGGCATTTACAGAACTCGAGAATCGAAAAAAAAAGCGATAGAAATCATGGGCATTCGAACATTTGCGTAAAGTGTCGTCTCGGATAAGCCTGCGCAGTCAGCGCAGTCTAATCCGAGACAGCACTTTACGACTACATTAGCTTTTGTGCTACAGTAGACTTGCGCATAACAGAAAATTACATAAAAAACGGGAAATTTCGTTTCGGATCAGCCTGTGCTGACTGCACAGGCTGATCCGAAACGACACTTTACGCAAATGTCCGAATGCCTCTTTTCGCGTGTTGCAAGCCATATGTGCAGTAAAGACCTACAATATTCTATCAAGTCTGCAACGTTACCCACTCTACCTGGACAAACAATAATATTTGGCAGTGTTCCTTATATATAGATATATGTTACCCGCCATGTGCAAAAAGAGACCTTCTGGAAACTGCGAAAAGTGTCGACCCTGGTCAGCCTGCGCGGATGCGCAGGCTGACCAGGTCAACACTTTTCACTTTTAAGATATTATGATATTTTCTGTATGAAAAGTGGTCATTCCACCTGACTATACAATCATTTTTTAATTATCAACTTAAACTGACCCGCACTATCCCTGATCTGTTTACATCTAATTGATATACGGAATTCCCAGATGGTCCCCTTTTCGTGTGACGGATCACATATACATGTTAATATACTATGCTCCAACGAAAGGGGGTATAAAAGTGAACTTCAGTATCTTTCATCGGTTTACATCTTATTGGTGTACGGAATTCCCGGATAGTCCCTTTTAGAGTGACGGGTCACATATACATGTTCATGTACTATGCTCCGACAAAAAGGAGTAAAATGCATTTTCGTCAATATACCAAGCAACTGGTCACGTGAGTATGGACCCATGAGATCTATTTACTCCAACAATCAAATGAATCTGGTAGAAGAATGGCACTTTGACATGCAGAAAATTAAGAAATGTGACCCATCACGCGAAAAGGGAGTATCTGGGAATTCTATGCATCCATTAGACGGAAATAGATCAACGATGGTACAAGACAGTTTAAGTTGGTTATTCAAAAAATGATTGTATAACAAGGTACCATGACCACTTTTCATACAGAAAATGTCATAAAAGCGAAAAGTGCCAACCCTGGTCAGCCTGCGCATTTCGCGCAGTCTGACCAGGGTTGACACTTTTTGCAGCTCCCAGAGAGTCCCTTTTGCGTGATGGCTCACAAATATTACAAGGTTTCGACCCATGTCTGCATGTGCAGACCTCTCTGACAGAGATGTTAATGCAGAAGCTCCTTTTCATAGAACATAGCTTACATGTGATAGTTTTGTCATCGTATTTCAAGCACTCCCTCCCCATCCCCCTATCATGCTCATGACGTTTTTGTCATTTGTATCTTAGAATGGTCAAACATACGTTACAATAAAGAAATTGTAATAATATTTTGTACTGTCAATAAGCAGAACTTTAAGTGTTTTTGTTAGCAAATATGTCCAAATGGTTATGCAAATTTTCGATGTTAAACTGAAAGAAAGAAATTATAACAGCCTCTAGCTTTCAAGGTAAGACCTGTGTAATGGAAAAAAGCTGTTTCCACTAAAATATCATCATGCAAAATTAGCTATGATTAAAAATGAGTATTATTGAGCTACTTTCACCTTTTCATTTTTTCCATTTTTTCCTTCTTTGAATTATCATTTATAAATCTAAAACCGCTATATTCTCAATTGAAAAAGAAATAATAATTACCGCCCTTTTTAGAAAACGAACAAAAATATCAAAAAATAGTTTCAAGATAGACATAAACGGAATTTCTGATCAGTTAGAAATGTGCAAAAATATTATTTCTGCTTAAATTCTTATTTATCCTTATTTAACAACCGATTAGAATTTTTGCCAAATGTTCACCGGAAGTGCATTACACAGGTCTTACCTTAATCAACTAATAATGGCATACGCCAGGGTGTCATTTTGTCGATAAGCTTATTTCATATTAATATGCAGATATTTAAAATTTCCAAAAAACTATGAGAAGAATTGCTCTCAGATACGACAATAACCAGTCAATGAAAAGTTAATTCTAAATCTAATAGCTGCAATCTGATTGGTTAGGACAAGAGATGCTTGATATATGATTGATCAATATGCTTCACTTCGTACTCTATATCATCTAAGATCTGCTGTCTGATTGGATTAGCCATGTTACAGCAAATGAAATAATAATGATAAAATGAATAAAAAAAAATTGATAGATAAATAAATGAAATAGGATTACAGAAAACTTATTTGATATATAGTCAAGATCTAAAACGAAAACCTCATTAACTCTTTCATTACTTATTTGAAAACTCTTTACCAAACAATGAAACTTTGGACTTGTCCAAATTCAAAGCAAGTACATAATACAAAACAAATGTGAATCAAAAATTAAAGATTGATCTGAAAAGGGTAGAAAACATTGTGGGAAAAGGAGAAAATGCTGGTTACCAGCATTTTCTCCTTTTCCCACAATGTTTTCAAAGGCTTTCTTTCTCAGGGTTCATAATCTAGATTAAAGGAGTGGACAGTGTAGATCAGAGATCAGCGTACACGTTCTGTGCAGTCTGATTTTGATCTATACAAAAACTTCTAGGGTTGTTTCAGACACGTAAAGAGTTAAATACAGAAACGATAATTAATAATTCTTAAGTTTTTTGAAACGTTAAACTTTGATTGAAAGGAGGAAACCATCCGAATCCCCCGTATGACAATCTCTAATTAATGGTCCACCAATCAGATGCCTGTATCCGTCAAGAACAGTCACATGTGACTCCAAACGTGATGGCGTACACACGTGAGACAGTATTGATGAATTGCATGTCACGTGACATGTCAAGAAGTTTTTGCAAGAAACATCTGTCGAAAGTCTCGTGTACTGGTCTATGTTTCTGAAGTTTGAAGTATTAAGGTCAAATATAAAATGAAACATGGTATTTTTGGATGATCACGTTTTTTTCTCTGGGCGTTTTAAGTCGAGCCCATATGGATTGATCACGTTTTCAGTCGAACCCATATGGAATGTCACGAGTATCGAAATTTTCTAAACTGTGTCATACCGTAGTATCACCCAATGAAACCTAAGTAATATAATTGGCTTGCAATATGCGGAATGGGGCAGTCGGACATTTGCGTAAAGTGTCGTCTCAGATCAGCCTGCGCAGTCCGCGCAGGCTAATCCGAGACGACACTTTACGACTACGTACATAAGATTTAGTACTACAGTAAACTTGAGCAAAAACAGAAAATTACCTAAAAACGAAAAGTGTCGTTTCGGATCAGCCAGCGCAGACTGCGCTGGCTGATCCGAGACGACATTTTACGCAAATGTCCGAGCAATCCATATGACCTATGCTCGGTTAAAAAAAAAAAAAACAGCAAGGCATTTACCTGTAATTGTGTTAAGGGTGATATAAGGGTAAGTGCGAATATAGTCTGTATCAAACAATGTAATTTGGTAGGCTGTAGTCTTGTACAGTGTGGAAGATAGACCAAATTCTAGAAATCTCTCGTATTTATGCAAGCACGTTCCCACCTTTTAGAAACCACAGAATAAATACAAAATTCAGATATAAGTTTACAAACATACCCCCACCCATAATTTCTAGTGGTTGTAGTTAAAGGAACTTTGCAGTTAACTCTGAATCACATATAGAATTTTGAATCTTTCATACAAATTTACCTAAAACTACTGATATTGATACAGACTTTAGCTGGAAATAAGCCCAGTGCTAGGATTACCTGCAACCTTTCGTGTGCAAATTCCCATTTGTCCAACATTTACATTTTGGTCTAAATAAGAATTAAAATGTGGGACAAATGGGATTAAACCCTCTAGTCGATAGCATATCCGAAAAAACAACACCAAGCTTTATCTTAACCCTTGATCACATAATCCCTACTTTTAACGACCCTGAGAAAGAAGCCTTTTTGAAAACATTGTAGGAAAAGAAGAAAATGCAGGTAACCAGCATTTTCTCCTTTTCCCACAATGTTTTCTTCCCTTCCCAAAAGAAGTCTTAATTTTTCAGCCACTTTGATTTTGTCATCTGCAAATGTTTTTAAATTTGAACTAGTCTAAAATTATGTTGTTTTCTAAAGAGGTAAGTCTCTTACTTAGCAAAGCTCTCATTGTAGTTCTATTGTATGGCTGTAACATAGCTCTCTAGTGTTATAATTGGCTCTATTTCCGCCCATCTAACTGGAGGCATGTAAGCAAGAAATTTGCCGATAGGAAAAACCCAAAATTTTGCTATTTCAAAAATTTTTTTTGGACAAAAAATTCTCCTTATCGGCCAGCGAAGATTCAAGATCAGACTGCACAATCTATGCAGTCAGATCTTGATCTACAAATGGTGCGTAATTCGTTTTTAGTCGCCTAATGGTTAACTCTTTACCAAACGACGAAATTTGAACTTGAAAGCACTTGCAGACGATAAAAATAAACACGACTCAAAAATTGAAATTTGTTTCCAGCAGGATAAAAAAAAGATTGTGGGAAAAGGAGAAAATGCTGGTTACCAGCATTTTCTTCTTTACCCACAATGTTTTCAAAAGGCTTCTATTTCAGGATCGTAAAAGTCAGGGATTTTTTTTTATCAGATAAAACTTCGATAAACACCTATCACATGAGAAGGTAATACTTTCATAACAAAATAATATCAACTGGCAATTAAACAAGGAGGAAAAAAAGGCCATAATTCTAGATCCCAAGACTGGTTTGTTTTTTTTTTTGATTGGTCGGTACATGAAGTCTCCACCAATCAAATAGCTAGCCTCAGATTTTGTTGATTGCAGGCCCTGAATCAGCACTGTCCAACAGCTTTCGTTGATACTATTCCGGGGACAGAAAAGTTTGCCTTCTTTTTTCCTGAGTTTAACCCTTAACCCTTTCCCAAACAAGCCCTGGTTTTTACGTGTCTACAGTAAAAGTCTTTTCAAAACACTGCAGGAAAAGGAGAAATTGTTCATAACGAGCAATTTCTCCTTTTCCCACAGTGTTTTCTACCCTTTTGAAAACTTTCTGCCATTTTCTCCAAATCGAAAAATTGTTTGCAAACTCTTTCTGTTTGGAAGAGTCCAAAATTTGTCGTTTGGGAAAGGGTTAAATCGCTAAGTGCGACTCACTGACCTTTCGCGGATAGTATAGATCAAGATCAGACTGCACAGAACGTGCAGTCTGATCTTGGATCTGCACTGTCCGATTATAGGAGATATTTATTCCGTAAAACATAACTTTGAAATAACAATATTTGGGTTTAACTATCGAAATAGAAATCTTATTTTCGTTATCTAGGACACGGCGGGGAATCACGTGACACAACAACAACAACAATGACCGTTATTTGAAAAAATTCCCCAACTTCAGGTAAGAAAATCTTCAATAATTCCGTTAATACATGACCGATTGGAATTTGGTTTGAAGCAGAGAAGGTGGAAGGACTCCAGGGATTTGCTTGATGTGTTAGATTTTTTAAACAACACCTGATAAAAAAGTTATTGACGAGCAAACAAATTATCCAGGGAAAAAAAATTTTTTGCTCGTCAATAACTTTCTTATCAGGTGTTGTTTAAAAAATCTAACACATCAAGCAAATCCCCGGAGTCCTTCCGCCTTCTCTGCTTCAAAACAAATTCAAATCGGTCATGTATTAACGGAATTATTGAAGATTTTCTTACCTGAAGTCGGGGAATTTTTTCAAATAACGGTCATTGTTGTTGTTGTTGTGTCACGTGATTCCCCGCCGTGTAGGAGGATACGGGTAAAATTTGAAAGTCTCCTATACCTTAAACTTAGCTTTATTCCCACCCACTTGCCAACCGGAAGTATGTAGTTTGAAAGTAGTCCCGACCTACTTCTTTTAAAGTATTACCATTCTAACGCTTCTGCCGCAACATGGAATGAAATTTTTTATTAGTTGATAAATAAGGATTTATACTGATATAATATTTTTGCACATTTCTAACCGACCAGAAATTCCTTTGATGTCCATCTTGAAATTATTTGTTGATATTTTGTTATTTTTCAGAAAAGGGGGGTAATTATTATCGCCTTTTGTATGGAGAATATAGTGGCCCTAGATTTTTAAATGATAATTCTTAGAAGGAAAAAATAGAAAAAAGTGGCTAGGTCAAAGTAGTACAATAATACTCATTTTCAAACACAGCAACTTATTTAGAATAATATCATTGCGGAAATAGCTGTTTTCTATTAGAATGGTACTACTTTAAGCCAAGGACACTTTCTGAAAATACTTCGACATGCGTAAATGAACTAGGACTTAACCCATTTCCACACAATCCCTACTTTTGACGAACCTGAGACAGAAGCCTCTAGAAAATGTTGGAAAAGGAGAAAATACTGGTAACCAGCATTTTCTCCTTCTCCCACAATGTTTTCTACTCTTTACAAAACAAATTTCAAATTTTCATTCATTTTTATTTTATCTTCTGCAAATGCTTTCGATTTGGACAAGCCTAAAATATTTTCGTTTGGTAATGAGTTAAATTAACCCTTTCCCCAATGATAAATTTTAGACTGTCCCAAACTCAGAGTGGTTGCAGATGACAATTATTAATTCGATTAGAATGGCAGGAAGTTTTCCGGTATGCTAGAAAACACTGTGGGAAGAGGAGAAATTGCTCGTTACGAGCAATTTCTCCTTTTCCCACATTGTTTTTCTAAAGACTTCTACTGCAGACACGTAAAAATTAGGGCTTGTTTGGGACAGAATTAACAAAAACAAATCATCCGAAAGTACAGCAAACTCTTAAAATATCTTTTTGGACAGTTATTCAATCTTTTAATGTAATCTTGTTTACAAACTACAAGATTCCATAATCTGATCCATTCTATAAATATTCAATTTATTAGAAGACGGTGACGATATTGCGATAAAAAATGTCACGGATATTAATTTAGCCATTACCGATTGACGGGTTTATAGGACTTTATATTGTTCCCTTTCACGCAATTCATGACAACCTTGTGGTCATCGCTATTTCCTGGTATATAAATACAAAACATATGTGATGTTACAAAAACTAAGTTACTGACATATGTGATGTTACAAAAACTAAGTTATTGAACTGGGTGATGTTCAGTGCGGTTTTCAAGGTTAATGCCTGTTTTGGTGTGGTGAAAGCTAGCTTATCTAACACTACATTAATATGGCGCCTGACCAGGAAATGTCCTTTTTTGGCGCCATTTAAAGATAAATGCTCTTCATTTCTTATAATTTAATATTGCAGACAACATACACAAATGGAAATAATTCAAACTGCATTCATTTTCTTTATCTTTAAATCTAACATTGAAGTTTCTAAAGCCCCTTCCACTCATATTTGTATGGCGCAAGAATACAAAAGGGAAGCACTTTTCAGATCCCTAATACGGAAAATTAACCAATTGAGCTAAAGTAAATGAACAAAGCAGTGCGTAGGATCCCCAAAAGTAACCTTCAACAAAAGTAGTTCCGGTGTAACGCAGAGAAATTACCTCCCGTACAAAATGACCCATGGGTCATTTTACTACATAGAGGAATGACCCCAGAGGGTCATTTCTCTACGTAGAATAATGTCCTAGGTCATTCCTCTACCTAGTGAAATGACTCCTGATGTAATTTCTCTACGTAGAATAATGTCCTAGGTCATTCCTCTACCTAGTGAAATGACTCCTGATGTAATTTCTCTACGTAGAATAATGACCCGAGTCATTTTGTAGGGGTAATTTCTCTGCATTACACCGGCACAAAGTATTTCTTTTTTTCATGGAGGTATGATTTTTTTCAGCCAATCAGAACTTGCCAAATTCTCATGTAAACGATTGATATCAAATTATTAAAAAATAAACCTTAGCACCGAAACTTTGCTGCGATGTACTTATTACTAAAGTTAATGAAGAAATAACTTTTTCCACAATGTAAATCGGCATAAGGATAGATACATTCGGCTTTCCCTTTGTTTTCATGGCGGAAAAAAGCAACTCGTCGTAACCCAGAACGGTTTTCATCTTTTAGGCTTTGCAAAACATATGAACAGCTCTATGCAGTCTGATTTTGATCAATGCTGTTCATAAAATCCAATGTTTTATACCTTTGACACTGAAAGGATTCATTAATAACTATATATGTCGAGAGTGTATTTCTGTGATACTATCAGATATAAGTGTGGTGAAGCATCAGGGTATGCAAGCAAAGATTTTCCCCTTGTTGAAAGCTACCGCACTGATTGAATTTGTACCATACGGAATACAAGATATTCTTTAGGCTGCAAAGCGCGACTCAATGACCTTTTGCGGACAGTGTAGATCAAGATCAGACTGCACAGAACGTGCAGTCTGATCTTTGATCTACACTGTCCAATATGGGTATCTTTTCCCTCAATGAATAACTTTGAAATAGTAATATTTGGGGTTTTACTGTCGATTTTTAGGTTTCATTTTGTTTATTCAGCAGGATGAAGGATGTCAAACGTTGCATTTTTGTTTATAATTACAGGGCAGCGGCATTGGGTTGCGGACCGAGCCAGGCCTACCCCTAGATCCAATTGTGGTACCAAGTTCTCTTGTCTCTTCTTCCGCTTCATCGTCGGCATCGTCCAAAGCTGGTGCAGCCTCATCGATGGCGTTTTCCTCCGCTGGCGGAGCGAGTTCCTCATCGAGAAGCTTCTCTGGTCAATCAAGATCTCCGCTTAGAATTGGTAATTACACGTACTTTCTTTTCTTTACACGTATTTTCTTTTCTTTGCACGTATTTTCTTTTCTTTGCACGTACTTTCTTTTCTTTGCACGTACTGTCTTTTCTTTGCACGTATTTTCTTTTCTTTGCACTTACTCTCTTCCACATGGTTCATGTTATTTTTTGCTATATATTGGCGTTTTAGATAAAATTCTATTAACCCTTTACCAAACGACAAAATTTTAGACTGGTCCATATTGAAAGGACTTGCAGATGACGAAATAAACGTAACTCAAAAATTGAAATTTGTTTCCAGCAGGATATAAAACATTGTGGGAAAAGGAGAAAATGCTGGTTACCAGCATTTTCTCCTTTTCCCACAATGTTTTCAAAAGGCTTCTATATCAGGGTCGTAAAAGCCAAGGATTGTTTGGGAAAGGGCTAAACGAATCTGGGGAACATGTCATTAAACTACCCTGTGGCGAGCTTTAAAACTTTTATGCTTGACAAGTTAAATAAAAATTTAACCTGAAACGCCTACTTATGTCAGGTTCTTTTTATCACGGTCCTAAGTGGATCCAAGATCAGATTGCACGTTCTGTATAGTGTGATCTTGATCTACACAGTCCGCAAAAGGTCAGTGAGTCACGCTTAGCAGCCTAAGGCTTAACACATGAAAACTTATCTTTTTTTTCTTCTCTCAAGGTCTACTTGAAAAGATAGCTAGAGCGATTGGAAACAGAGCACATGGACCAGTGATAGTCAGAAGGCGGCCATTACCAGTGAGAAGACATCGACCAAAGCTGCTTGTATATCTGAGACCAAGTAGACAACTCAGCAGAACAAGCCAAAGGACAAAGGCGCTTCCAGTTAGGCAGCAAAGGCCATTGGCACTTCCCTTGAATGACGTCACAATGGTGCAACCTGCGTATCACCGTCAGTCCCCCCAAGTTCCGCTTGACGAAGTTTTAGGATTGCTTCGGATCTTGGCCAATGAAATAACTCGTTCACCATCTCGTCCACCCTTCAATGATCTTGTTAGTTCTCAGAGAGGAGTACCATCAGGGCCACCTGGAGTGTCTTTCCTTGGAGGTCTGCAAAGCGGTCGCCAAAGCTTACCTGTGGTACAAACAGTTCCAGAGCCATTATACCATCACAACCCAGGTTTCGGAGAAGTTGGAATTTCCGGCATCAATCGTTTTCCTTCCGGTATTGCAACAGCCTCGGCCTCGGCATCTGGAGCATCTGCGTCAAGTTCAACTTTCATTGACCCTAATGTAGCTACGGCCTCAAGTTCAGCTAATGTACTAACGATTGAGGGTCAAACACCCTCAGGAGACTTGATCATTGGCGGGCCAGGGGGTACTATTACGATAGGGGCCGAAGTTTTGAATGGTATTTCTCAAACCGGAAATGCAACTCTGATCCATACAGAATTCGAAGAAATAGAGCCCGAGGAAGGAAGACTAAGACCAAACAGAAGGAAAGGGCTTCAAGTAGCCTCAAAGAATGGTCGTCGTCCTATACTTCTCCATGGAAAACGAACAGTCGTTCCTCGACGCGGTACCATCAGTCTAGGTGGCGGCGTTCAGATAACAGGACAAGGTAGAGCACCTCTAGTTATCGATAGTGGGTCAACCTTGACATTGAACAATAACAGCGGAAGTGGTTTGAAAGTTGCCACTTCCGGCAGTGCATCCGGTGAAATAAACATTGCTGCTGCTAGTGCTAGCGGAAGTGTCTCAAAAAACAAAGGACAAAGCGGGGTTTCCGTGAAATCAGGGTCGCAGGGTAAAGTTATACATTTACAGGGAAAAGACACAATTAAAGTGGGTGGGGGCAAAAACAGTAAAATACATGTCGGAAACAAGGCTTCCGGTATCAAAGCACCGGGTAATGCTACGTTTATTGTGGGAGGATAGACTTTCATATAGACTTTAGGTTATTAACTATTTATTGAAATTGTTTTCATCCTAAGCAAAAACTGAATAGGAAACCCGATGAACAGCGAATGTCAGGGAACTGGCAATGCGTTCCATTGTACTCGGGCTTTCGATAAGCATCGACATTTCAATATGCTTCAAAAAACGGATGAACGCATGCGCAGTAAATCACGGAACAGCGCCACACCTTGTTACAAAGTATGTTGTGGACGGGTACCGAAACCGTCGATGCAATGGAATATCCGGAAGGAAGATCAAATTCTTCCCTGAATATGTACATGTGATGTTTTCTTCATACTGAGCATTATGACAAAAGGGGAAATTCTCCCATCCTCAGCTGTTTCATCTTTTGTTATATTGTCTTCAAACCCCAACGGTGACCGAAGACTCTATATTGAAAACAATGTAACAAAAGGTGAGCTAACGTATGATGAGCATTTGATCTGTTTTCACAACGTTTTCTCAACAACCACTACCTGAAGTCTCCGCACGTACAGGAATTTAGGCAAAGTCATTGTACAGTCATGCAGCGTGGCGGTCAGTGAATTTGCCGGTATAATGAGTTAGGTCTTCGAACAGTCGACTATAGTGATAAGTTTTAACCCTTTACCAGACGACAAAATTTTAGCCTAGTCCTAATTGAAAGTGTTTGCAGTCGACAATTTCATAGTGGCCAAAATGGAGCAACTGTTCTTTGACAGGGTAGAAACCATGCTGGGAAAAGCAGAAAATGCAGGAAACCAGCATTCTTTCCTTTTTCCACGATGTTCTCAAAATGCTTCTTTCCCAGGGTCGTGAAATTATGGTAAAACAAAACATTGAAACAAAAACTGCCTGTGATTATCATGTTTTCGTTTCCTGCAATGTTTTTTCGCTTTCAAAACAAAACCTTATTTCTATTTGTTGAAAGAAAAAATTCATCATCCGAGTTGCATTTGATTTTTCGTCTGGAAATATTCTTAATATGTGACCCATCACACAAAAAGGGACCTTCTGAGAACTGCGAAAAGTGTCAACCCTGGTCAGACTGCGCGATTTGCGCAGGCTGACCAGGGTTGACACTTTTCGCTTGAATGACATTTTCTGTATGTAAAGTGGTCATTGTACCTTGTTATATAGTCATTTTTGAATTATCAACTTAAACTGACCTGCACTATCGTTGATCTATTTTCATCTAATTCATGTACAGAATTCCCAGATGGTCCCTTTTTGCGTGATGGGTCAAATATGAACATTTTTTGTCTCCTGTCTAAGAGTTAACCCTTAACCCGCTGAACAAATGAAATGCAACTTTGGAGCTGATTGTACTATAAAGTTGCCATTTCAAATGTATACATATTGGTGAAAAATATCTCCTTGTCTATCTTCGCAAGCCAAGGCTGACGATATACTACGTTACTCTACCCTTGGCTGATCGAGCTTGATTTTTACATTCCCCCGATACGCTTTTTTATTGGATGCAGCCAGCTCTAACTGCAAGGAATGAAATCTCTCGTAGCATTTCGAGTAGAAGGTAAACATGGAAACCCACGTGCATGTCTGCTTATCGCTTCATGTGTATTCTTAAGCGGTTTGTAAAACGATATTTCATTGGCTTTTAGAAATATGATATAAAGGGGGGTAATAACCAGCATCCAATAGAGGACGCATCGCAGAAATCTCGAAATCGGGCTCAATCAGCCAAGGTAAGATCCAGGTAGTGATCGTAACCTTGGCTCGCGAAGACGCTCCTTGTCTAACTGTGTAATATCAGACTGCATGTTTTGTACAGTCTGATCCTGATCTTCACTTTCTGCAAACGGTCAGTGAATCGGACATAGCAGGTAACTTTTGTAGTCTGGTAAAAAAGCTAAGGTTTAACTCTTTACCCAGTGACATAATTTTAGACTGGTCCAAATTGGAAGCAGACTGACATTAACTCTTCACCAAACGACAAAATTTTAGACTGGTCCAAATTGAAAGCAATGGCAGACGAAAAAATAAAGGTAACCAAATAATTGAATTTTCAATTGGGAAGAGTAGGAAACATTGTGGGAAAACGAGAAAATGCTGGTTACCATTTCTATGGAATGGTTAGTGAATACGGACCTAAACCATTCTTATTTCTAAGCCAAGGTCTTTCAAAACTTTCCTTATAAATCGGTCAATTCTAATTGTTTTCCTCAAAAATGCATTTTGCTTTTCGCTTTGTAATTGTATGGTGGTTTAACATAATTGAACATAAAATGTAGATATAATCATTGTAAATAATATCACATTTAAGTTCGACTGACACGGAACTTTTCGTATCAGTTTTTTGTTCATCCCTCCATTTCCCTCGCATTTTTATTGTCATTTGTAAAACTTTAAATGAGAAAATAATTTCTGCTAATAAAAAAAAAAAACCTTTTTTACATTTATTGTGTTAGTTTATTTATCATAGTTTATAGTATGAGGCCAGAACGACAGGCTTCCGGGACGTTTCAGTCAAACTTTTTAATTCATGTTTTCCGGTAGGATATCGAGAAATGGCAAATATTTTTCGATATTCCACGGGCACGACCAGGGATGTTTTATATTCTAGTTACCTAGGTAAATTGCGCGTGACTCACAACCAGATTGAAATATGACGTCATTTACCTTACATTTCTCGCGCTTGACGTAATATTGTATGGGGTACGCCACGGGGAATAACAGAAAAGAACTGTACTGGGTTTTGATAAAGCTCCTCACAGAAAGGGTTGGAAGCATGAAATAAATAGAATATTTTGGGGGGTGGGGGTCGGTGAAAGATCAAAATTTATTCCAACTCGTGAACAGCATCGGTAATATTTTCACGAATGGCTGCACAAGATTCCAATGGTGTTGACTCGATGAAATAAATTTCGATCTTTTACCGAAAAAACAACAACAGAATTGATATCCTTTATATCCTACTCTAAAATTTAACACTAGTCTTTTCTGGATCAGAAAGATGACATGATACGTTACAAATATATTTTTGTTGATGATTTCATGATTCGGAGAGAAAGTGGGAATGATTTTGCTGTTCTTGCGGAACTAATTGGTGTGTATGACCACATTTTGAAACTTGGTTTACCGGGAAATTGTGCTCGAGGAGGAAAAGCAGAAAAGCGGAGAATGTTGTACACACATTTCAGGGAAATAAAGATCAAAACTCTCGATGTCAACGAAAGAGCTACAACCGAACAAAACTTATGAATTTTACCTATTTTCAGTGTACCGAAAGTTTACATTGACACTGTTTAGGGTTGGGACTATTAGTGCGCCGACTGACTAATATAGAAAGTACATGGACATGACTAAGACTTTGGGGTTTTACGTAATTAATATTTCACACCTACGATTAAACGTCCAATGAAATCGCTTTAATACTACCACGTGAGTGCGGAATATCTTAGCCCATATTAGCCTCAGAACGAGGCAAGAGTCCAATACGGACTTTTCAGAACGAGGCAAGAGTCCAATACGGAATTTTAAAAACGAGGCAAAAGTCCATTTTGGAATTTTCAGAACGAGGCAATAGTCCAATACGGATTTTTCAGAACGAGGCAAGAATCCAATACGGATTTTTCAGAACGAGGTAAGCGTCCAATACGGATTTTTCAGAACGAGGCAAGATTCCAATACGGATTTTTCAGAACGAGGCAAGATTCCAATACGGAATTTTCAGAACGAGGCCAGTGTACCTCGCCTAGTGCAAAATATAGATTGGTTCTGCAGTGTACCCATTCAATAGCACTCAGTATTGTACTCAAGCATGTTAAATAACCTCATATTCTAGGCGAGGCAGGCTATCCCTCAAAGGGTCCAAAAGACTTATTGTAGATCTGTAGAAAATCACTTTGCACGTTCTGTGTAACCTGACCTTTTATTGAAACTTCATCGTCTGCAGGTGCAGATGCAGGTATGCGATGTTTAACTCTTTACAATACAATCCCGACATTTAACGACTCTGTGAAAGAAAGCTTTTGAAAACATTGTAGGAAAAGGAGAAAATGCTGGTAACCAGCATTTTCTCCTTTTCCCACAATGTTTTCTACCGTTCCAAAATCAAATTTCAATTTTTGAGTCACATTTATTTTGTCATCTGCAAACGCTTTCAGTTTGGACTATCCCAAAATTTTATCGTTTGGATAGAATCAAAGGGCAAACAATGTGCTAGTTACACCCACTGATATTTCCCCTCCTAAATTACAGCCCCGTTATGATTTCTGTTATGGTCAATTCCAGCCCAAACAATGTCGTGTTTTGAGACCTAGGATACAAACATCTGTAAAAAGAAAAATGGATGTGTGCGACTCACTGACCTTGTGCGTACAGTGTAAGTCAAGATCAGACGGCACAGAATATACACTGTCTACACTATACTTCCAATTTGGACTTGTCTGAAAGTATGTTGTTTGGTATGGAGTTAACTCTTATCCCGCTATGTATGTAAATCAAAATTGCATAACAAATCCTATAAACGGTATTTAGAACTTTCTTTTTGGAGAGAGATATCTTCTTATGGAATAGTGTAGATCCAATATCAGACTGCATATTCAATCCTTCCTTCCTTCCATCCATCCATCCATCCATCCATCCATTCATCTATCCATCCATCCATTCAACTAACCAACCAATCAATCGACCGACAAACAAACCGTTTAGCCTACCAACAAAACAGTCAATCAACCAACAAACCAACCATACAACCAACCAAACAACCAACCAACCATAAAACCAACCATACAACCAACCAACCAATCAACCGACCAACCAACCGTACAACCAACCTACCAATCAATGAAGAGATAAGGCATAATTATAGTCAAAACGCTGAACGTGACAAGATGCAATACAATACAAATAACTTTATCATCATACTTCTCATATATTATATTGTGTTTTTGTACAAGAGAAACATATAGAACAATAATAAATAATTGAGATCAAAGGCTTAACAGTACAGTTAAACTTTCTGCAGTTGGGTCGATCAGGCAAACATGTTAAAGTAATGATTTTGTACTAGTGTGCATTTTCTTACTCATAAATAAACCGTTTTTAACCCTTTATAAAATGCTGACGCTTACGCGGACTTTATAGACCAAGATCAGACTACACAGAACGTGCAGTCTGATCCTGAAACCTTATCTTCCCGAACTTGATCATTTTCTTAGATCAAACAACCTTTGATCCTGTACTGTTTTTCGTGGAAAAATAAGGTTAATTTTATAACATTTTATTTGACGGGAAAAGCAATGATTGTAATATAAGATAAACAGACAAAACAAAAAACTATTTTGCAACAATACAGACCAACAAAATACGAACACACACATAATAAAAAAAAAACCCGGCTCATATCTAAACAATAATAATCTGTTTCTTTAACTCCATCAGGAATAAATATATAAAATCAAACCTCTCTTAAACGCTTAAAATTAAATCAATTAAAACTTTCATACCTATTTTACAGGCTTATCAAAAGAATTGGAGAGTATTGATACTTATGCCGACAGCTTAGATCAAGATCAGACTGCACAGAACGTGCAGTCTGATCTTGATCTTAGCTGTCAGCATAAGTCCCTATTTTAGCCTGTGAAGCTGAAAGGGTCACCATGGGGCGTTCTTACACGTCATTTTTTTCCTTGTTAGTTATGGCCCTTTTTATTGCTAAAGTGATCGGTTAAAATCTGCTTTGTCACCTTCGTAACATATTTAGATGAGGAAATACAGCGTACAATAGTAGCCTTGACAATAACCTTTGTCCTTCACATTATATATACACACACACCAAAAAAAAATGGACGGATCAAAACAATCCTTTGAAATGATTCACATGTTGGCATTGAGCGTTTTCCTTTCGCTACTCCGAACACTCCGAACATGTCCTAGGTCAATGGAGTATTTCCGAACACTGTGCCGTGTTCTTCAGAACATGTTCTGACAGTGGGCGCATTCCTTTCGTTACTCCGAACACTCCGAACATGTTCTAGGTCAATGGAGTATTTCCGAACACTGTGCCGTGTTCTTCAGAACATGTTCTGACTGGGCGTACTCCTTTCACTTGTTCTGGCACAATGTTCTGTGGTCTGGAATGCTGTTCTGGAATGTGCGAAAAGAATATTTCAGAACACAATACACTGTTCCAGAAGTGTGTTCTGAATGGACCATGTTCGGAACATTGTTCTAAACTATATCGAAATAAAAGTGTATTGGTATGATGGCTGTTGCAAGAACTTCTGTCATAGCTGTGTTAGTTAAGGATATGATTGGCTGCAGAGAGAGAGTAGAGACGAGTCTACGTTGCCCATATGTATGGTATTAATTTCGTAAAAAAGAACAATTGCACATTGCGCCATGGCTTAGAACAATGTTCCGAACATGCTTTATTCAGAACATACTTCCGGAACAATATATAATGCTCTGAAAATTTTCTTTCACACATCCTAGAACAGCATTCCAGAACTTCGATCATTGTGCCAGAACAGGTGAAAGGAACATGCCCTTATTTTACTACACATTCCCGAGCTTTATTGACCCTGAGGAAGAGGCCTTTAGAAAATATTGTAGGAAAAGGAGAAAATGCTGGTACCACAGAATCCCGAGTTTCATCGACCCTGATTAAGAGGCTTTTTATTACCATATTAACCCTTTACTCCATAGATACTCATTTCTACGCATTGCTTGTAGGAGCCTTAGGAAAACATTGTGGCAAAAGGTGAAATTGCTCATAACGAGCAATTTCACCTTTTGCCACAATGTTTTCTATGCTATCAAAAGGTGTCATATATGCATAAGAAACGGCTTCATCCTCGCTGTTATTTAGGGTTAATTAAATATACCATAGAAATGCCTCATGGGGTAAAGGGTTAAAGAACAATTACACCATTTTACCAGCATCGAAATATTTGTATGTAAATGCTTTCAATTGTGACACGGCTAAAATTTTGTTGTGTGGTAAAGGTTTAAAGGTTGCTCAAAGTCCAAGCCACACGCACTGCAACTGCTTTCAGTTTGGTCAAGTTTGGTCAAGTTAGCTGGTAAAGACAGGCTTTCGAAAATACGATGGGGGAAATGACTAAAACCTAGTCGGTTACCAGATATTTCTGCTTTTCTTTTCAATGTTTTCTCGCACTTAAAAGTCAGAAATAATCTTTTGGATTACATAGAATTTGTCTATTGTAATTGCTTGTGACTGCTTTCAGTTTAGTTAAGTCTAATGCCTAGGTCACAAATAAAATGAGCGCCGGACGATTTATTTCAACTTTGACGATTCAAAGATTTGAGACATCGTCCGGGCGCCGTACGATTTTAAGACATTTTGCTCAAGCAGTCACAGTCAAATGGGCATCAGACGGCAGTTTTTTTTATAAATGTCGTGCGTGCACTCTTAAGTTCAGAAAGGCCCCGGGCGGCGATCTGACGGTCACTGGACGGTGCCCGTTCAAATATTCATAATCGGGCGGCCGGGTCGCCGGACGGCTGCAGTTCGGTCGCTGGACGATTTGGAGATAAACATTTTCATAAAAATCTGCCGGGCGCAGTCCGATTTCTGCAGGCATCGTCCGGTTACCGGACAGCGCCCGGACGGAGCCCGGACGGTGAGTTAACGGGCTCTCCGATAGCCAAAAAATCGTCCAGTCGCCGTCCAATTATAACTTTGTTTTAAACCTCGAACAGACGCCGGACCGCGTCTCAAAATTGAACACAGCCACCGTTCGAATTGAACTGCTACCGGACGATCGCCGTGCGGTCCCCGGACGATTATGCCAAAATCCCCTGAAAAACTCGCCGTCCGGCGGCACTTGATAATTTGTGACTGGGGCACAAGATTGAAAACTACTCTACCAGAGGACAAATGTTTAGATATGTGACCCATAACGCACAAAGGGACCATCTGGGAATTCTGTACATACATTAGATGGAAACAGATCAACGATAGTGCAGGTCAGTTTAAGTTGGTAATTCAAAAAATGATTGTATAACAAGGTACAATGACCACTTTTCATACAGAAAATGTCATTAAAGTGAAAAGTGTCAGCCTGGTCAGCTTGCGCAATTCGCGCAGTCTGACCGGGGTTGAGACTTTTCGCAGTTCCCAGAAGGTCCCTATTTGCGTTATGGGTCACATATATTCATTTTGAATGCTTTGCAAAAGACAACATAATAAAAGTGAGTTGATTTCAAAGAAAATGTTTATCTGTGTTGTCTGTTTCTATGGTGTTTTCGAAATCCTTCCTCATCCGCAGGGTCATTAACTCATTACAAAGTAACAATTTTCAGGCTTGACCAAATCGAAAGGCATTTGAAGACAACAAAATAAAAGGGAGTGAAAATTTAACATTTGTTTTGTGAATAGTAGAAAACTTTGTGGGAAAAGAAGAAAATGCTGGTTACCAGCATTTTCTTCTTTTCCCACAATGTTTTCTAAACGCTTCTTTCTCAGGGTCGTCAAACTAGGGATTGTGTGGTAATGGGTTAACACGGTGTTGTTAGGTAAATGGCTTTGAGAGGATGGTGATTGTCGGTCATTATTCTATATAGAGGTCACTTTGTTACACCGGCCGTTTAATTGCCTTCTGCACCGAACGGCGACCGCGGAAGATGTGACCGAGGCATAACGAACAACAAGTGGGCCTGGATCGCTCACCTGAATTTTTGAGAGGACCATAGCCATTTTTTTAGGTATTGAAACACTGGAAACAAAATCATCATTTTGCCAAGCAATTTTCAAAAAGTCACATGCATGTAAAAGTCATTTCAAAATCTGACCAGCAGTTTCAGAAAAGAAGAATTTTTAAGAGCTTCTTAATTTCCGTATAGCGCAAATAGCCCCCATTCACCAGAGCCATGTTTCTTGATGAATCAAAATTTCGCGAACAAATTTTGAAAAGGGTCATTCAAAGAACATTTCTGTGAAATTATTTTAAAACCTGACGTGCCGTTTCAGAGAAGAAGAATTTTCAAGAATTTTTTCATGTCCGTATCGTGCAAGTTGCTCCCATTCACCAGAGCCATGTTTCTTTACGGATCAAAATTTCGTGTACAGATTTTGAACATGGTCACCGAAGGAACATTACTGTGAAATTATCTTAAAATCTGACCAGCGGTTTCAGAGAAGAAGAATTTTCAAGAATTTCTTCATTTCCATATAGTGCAAGTAGCCCCCCATTCACCAGAGCCATATTTCTTGACGAATCAAAATTTCACGAACAAGTTTTGAAAAGGGTCATTCAAGGAATATCTCTGTGAAATTATTTCAAAATCTGACCAGCGGTTTCAGAGAAGAAGATTTTTTAAGAATTTCTTCATTTCCCTATCGTGCAAGTAGTCCCATTCACCAGAGACATGTTTCTTGACGGATAAAAATTTCACGGACAATTTTCGAAAGGGCCACCCAAAGAACATCTCTGTAAAATTATGTCAAAATCTGACCAGTGGTTTCAGAGAAGAAGAATTTTTAAGAATTTCCTCATTTCTGTATAGTACAAGTAGTCCCCATTCACCAGAGCCATGTTTCTTGACGAATCAACATTTCGCGAACAGTTTTTGAAAAGGTTCATCAAAGGAACATCTCTGCGAAATTATTTTAAAATCTGGCAAGCGGTTTCAGAGAAGATCTGTAAAGAATTTCTTAGAAAATTCCATTTGGTTTCCATGGCATTTACAGTTTTTGACAGAATCAAATTCTGTGAATTTCTTTTTAAAGAGGACTTTCCAAGGAACAATGCAGCCAAGTTTGGTTTAAAGTGGCCCAGCGATTTAGGAGGAGTTGATGTTTAAAGAATTGTTGACGACGCAAGACAGACGACGCACGACGGACGATGGACACCGGGTGACCCTAAAAGCTCCCCTTGAGCACGTTGTGCTTAGGTGAGCTTAAAACGTTTACTCAGTAAAACGTTACCTGGTGCTATTCATTTCGCTATGTTCAGCCGTTGTCTGCGCATGTCATATTCTTCGAAGATTCGACCTTTCTGCTATGACGCGTCACTCTCCCCGAAATTGGGGGATTGTAGTAATACGCGCTAAAAAGTACAAGTCCGCAGTTTAGAGAAATCTGGAGCTAAAACAGGCCTGATTTTTCTCAAACGTATCTATAAAAGCCATTTTCTCCATTGCTACTTTATAGCGGTCTATTACTACAATTCCCCAAATATTGGGGGAGTTGATGCGTCACAGCAGACAAGTCAAATCTTCGAAGACTATGACATGCGCAGACAGCAGCTGACATGGGTCGATACTTTTTGGAGATGCTTTATTGCTTCACAGACCTTGGCTTGTATGGCTTTGCTAGTTGGAGATTTTCTTACCTTCCAATTTAACCCTTTTCCAAACAAGCCCTGGTTTTTACAACTCGAGGAAGAAGCATTCTGGTAACCAGCAATTTTTCTCTTTTCCCCCAGTGTTTTCTACACTTCTGAAGTCAAGTTTCAGTTTTGAGTCATGTTTATTTTGTCGTCTGCAATTACTTTCAATTTGGACATATCTAAAATTTTGTCGTTTGGTAAAGGGTTAAGAAAACTGTACCATTTAGGTCTACAATGAAATTGTCATCTGCAAATGCTTTGAATTTGGACAAAAGCCAAAACTTTATCTCCTGGTATGGGAGCTAAGCTTAAGTTTATGAGACGATAACGGTTACCTAAAAAAACGAACATTGAAATTGAGCACATTGTATTTTTTTAAGTGAATTATTAAGTCTGAAAAGTTTTAAACATTCACAAAGAATCTATTTTGCGGAAGGGTAAAAAAGAAAGATGCTCAGACCGGAAATGGGAGGGGGGGGGGGAGATACAGTTTTACGTCTTCAGTGCAATAAGGCATGTACCTTTTAATGAGAATATTGAATTTATTAGAAAGTTTGTAACCATAGAAACGGACATGAAAATTATTACCACTAACCTGTTAGAACACATTATCTGGTTTATGGTTTACCCTTTATAAAACAGTTCCTCGTCTGAATGATACTGGGACTGAAAGCTTTTGAAAATATTGTATTAAATGGAGAAAATACTGGCTGTAGGCATTTTCTTCTTTTACCACAACGTTTCTAACTGTATAAACTACCTGTTATTTCTAGATACTCTTTAAAAACTAATCATTGTCTAAAGGACATTGGGACTTAAAGCCTTTAAAACATTGTGAAAAAAGGTAAAAATGCTGGTTACCACCATTTTCTCCTTTTCCCACAATGTTTCTGACCTTATCAAACCCTGTTATTTCTGGAGACATATTTGTCATACGCAAATTTATGTTTTTAACCATTTTCCTTGCTTTCGCGACCTTGGATAACTTTTTCGGAGAGTATAGAAAAAGATTAGCCTGCGTATACAAACAGTCTGATCTTGTTCTTCACCCTCCGCTATCTATTGGTAGTTGGGTCCCATTTACTCTTTACCAAACGAAAAAATTTTACACTGGTCCAAATTGAAAGCATTTACAGACGATAAAATGAATGGGATTAAAGAATTGAAATTTGTTTTAGGAAGGAAAGAAAACAGTGTGGGAAAAGTAGAAAACGCTGGTTACCAGCATTTTATCCTTTTCCCACAATGTTTTCAAAAGGCTTCCTTCACAGGAGTATTAAAAGTCGGGATTGTGATGAAAAGAGTTAATCGATCCAAATACACGAGCATATAGAACGATATCTTTTGTATAGTCGTCAACATTTTTTTTTTCTGTAAAAGATAAGGGTTACATTAGGGAGAGACATTTTGTCGTCTGGAAAATGCTAATTACGATCACCAGATGTGACCTTTCTTTCGCAGAATAAAATTACAGTGCTTATCTAAAACTAGAGGCGCTTGAGCGCCTGTATCGCTCCACAGGCCTGATTTTTCTGTAACGGTGAAGAGAAGTTTTTAACAATTACCATTCATTCCTACATTTTAGATCACTAAGAAAACAAGAGGACCATGATGGTCCTATATCGCTCACCTGAGTACTAAGTTGTAAAATCAAACTTGTGACCCCTGGGCAGGGCCAGTTTTGACCCCAGGGGCATCCTAAGAAAAGAAACTTGCTAGAGGTCCACTAGGAGATGCTACTTACATCAAAGCTCTACACATTCTAGTTTCAGAGAAGTAGAATTTTAAAGTTTTTCTTCTTTGTTCCTATGTTTCGAACTTGTGACCCATGGGGCAGGGCAAGTTTTGAGCCATGGGGCATCGTATGAAGAAACTTTGTAGAAGTCCACTAAGAGATGCTGCATACCAAATATCAAAGCTCTATGCCATCTACTACTTTCAGAGAAGAAGAATATTGAAGTTTTCCTTCTTTGTTCCTATATTTCGAACTTGTGACCCATGGGGCAGGGCAAGTTTTGAGCCATGGGGCATCGTATGAAGAAACTTTGTAGAAGTCCACTAAGAGATGCTGCATACCAAATATCAAAGCTCTATGCCATCTAGTTTCAGAGAAGAAGAATATTGAACTTTTCCTTCTTTGTTCCTACATTTCGAACTTGTGACCCATGGGGAAGGGCCAGTTTTGACCCCAGGGACATCATATGAACAAACATTGTAGAAGTCCACAAGGACATCCTACTTACCAAATATAAAAGCTCTACATCTTCTAGTTTCAGAGAAGAAGAATTTTAAAGTTTTCCTTCTTTATTTCTATGTTTCAAACTTGTGACCCCCGGGACGGGGCCAGTTTTCACCCCAGGAGCAACAAATGTACAATCTCGGTAGAAGTTCACAAGGAGATGCTACATACCAAATATCAAAGCTCTACGCCTTCTAGTTTCAGAGAAGAATTTGAAAGTTTTCCTTCTTTATTTCTGTGACCCCCTGGGCGGGGCCAGTTTTGACCCAAGGGACATCATATGTACAATCTTGGTAGAAGTCCACTAGGAGATGCTACAAACCAAATATCAAAGCTCTAGGCCTTCTAGTTTCAGAGAAGAAGATTTTTAAAGTTCTCCTTCTTTGTTCCTATGTTTCAAACTTGTGACCCCCGGGGCAAGGCCAGTTTTGACCCCAGGGACATCATATCAACACTATTGGTAGAAGTCCACTAGGAGATGCTACATACCAAATATCAAAGCTCTGCACCGTCTAGTTTCAGAGAAGAAAATTTTTAAAGTTTTCCTTCTTTGTTCCTATGTTTCAAACTTGTAACCCCTGGGGCGGGGCCAGTTTTGACCCCAGGGACACCACATGAACAATCTTGGTAGAGGTCCACTAGGAGATGCTACATATCAAATATCAAAGCCCTGCCCCTACTAGTTTCAGAGAAGAAGAATTTGAAAGTTTTCCTTCTTTGTTCCTATGTTTCAAACTTGTGACCCCCGGGGCAGGGCCAGTTTTAACCCCAGGGACATCATATGAACAACCTTGGTAGAAGTCCACTAGATGCTACATACCAAATATCAAAGCTCTGCACCAACTAGTTTCAGAGAAGAAGATTTTTAAAGTTTTCCTTCTTTGTTCCTATGTTTCAAACTTGTGACCTCCGGGGCGGGGCCAGTTTTGACCCCAGGGGCATCATATGAACAATCTTGGTAGAGGTCCACTAGGAGATGCTACATACCACATATCAAAGCCCTGCACCTTCTAGTTTCAGAGCAGAAGAATTTTAAAGTTTTCCTTCTTTGTTCCTATATTTCAAACTTGTGACCCCCGGGGCAGGGCTAGTTTTGACCCCAGGGGCATCATATGAACAACCTTGGTAGAGGTCCACTAGGAGATGCTACATACCAAATATCAAAGCTCTAGGCCTTCTAGTTTCAGAGAAGAAGATTTTCAAAGATTTTGCTATTTTTTTCCTTTTGGTTGCCATGGCAACCAGAATTATGGGTGGAATTCAATCTCTTGAACAACTTTGGTAGAGCTTCACCAAAGGAACATCCCTGCCAAGTTTCATCAAGATTGGCCCAGTGGTTTAGGAGAAGAAGATGTTTAAAGAAATTGTGGACGACGGACGACGCACGACGGACGACGGACGACGTACGACGGACGCCGGACATTGGGCGATCACAAAAGCTCACCATGAGCACTTCGTGCTCAGGTGAGCTAAAAAGCTACGAAAAACATTGTGAGAAAAGAAGAAAATAATAGTAACCTGCATTTTCTTAGTTTAATACAGTAATTTCTACCTTTTTTGATATAAGTTTTACTAATTTGAAGATTTATTATGTTGTCTGCAACATCTTTCAATTTTGGCTAGTTATAAAAAATTTGTCTTCTGGTTATAGTTAAAGAGGTTCTTGTTACAAACCATTTTGGGTGGGGAAATATCAAAATATAGAAATAATGTATTGTGGCAATTGTTTTATTGAAGTTGCAGGATCAGTTTGATTGGATAGCAAAATGCCTTATCACAACAGTAAAGCCCTGTCCCTCTTTGTACTAGGTCACCAGTAGGTCAACAAACCTTTACCAGAACTAATCAAAGTGCAGAGGTTCTCTTGTTTTATATGAAAAGGATTATAGATTATGTAAAGCAACCATCTTTAACTCTTTACCAAACGACAAAATTTGGGATGTGACCAAATTGAAAACATTTGCAGACAACAAATTGGACATTGATGAAATGATGATTTCTCCCTTTGATAAAGTAGAAAACACTGAAGGAAAAGGAGAAAATACTGATTACCAGCATTTTCTCCTTGTCCAAGAGTGTTTTCCAAAAACTTCTTTAGGGTAGTTAAAAGTCAGGATTGTATGGTAAAGACTTACCACCATAGGAACTAACCTGCAATACAACCAATACAACAATGAAATCCAACGAACAGTTTAAGAGAAGAAATTTTTCAAATATTTTACTTTAAACCATAAAAGGAAAATGAGTCTCCCATAAAAGCCATGTTTTTGGACGGATCTTTTTTTTTTTTCAAGGAATTCCATGGCAACCAGAATTATTCATGGAAAGAGGACCACCTAAGGAACATTCCTGTGAAATTTGGTAAAAATCCAGTCAATAGTTTATGAGGAGAAGTTTTTTAAAGAAAAAGTTTACGGACGCACGGACGAACGAACGGACGGACAAACGGACGGACGGACGCACGACTGACACAACGCCATGACAATAGCTCGCTGGCCTTCGGCCAGTGGAGCTAATCATTCTCGCTGACGCTGTTTCGATGCCTTTTGTAATCGAGAGTAACGTAATGCTTAAACCTGGGTTCCGAGGTGTTGCATCGACGTTTTCGTCAGGGCTATTCGTAGAATCTCAGTATCTTCCGTCTTATAATATTAGAGTTGGGTCCCGTACACCTTAACCGCAGGCCTCTAAAATTCCATTGGTCTATCATGGGATAAAGAATTTTTCATTGGTCTATCACGGGATTACAGAAGGAATTTTCATTATCGGACACCGTTACTATAAATAGCAGATTGGTGAATCCCTCTTTATTCTATGTATTATTGGAGAGGTCATCAGACCTCTTCAACAGTGGTAAGTTTAAAGGGCAAACTACTACAGATTTTGCTGTCTGAATCCAATTTTCTTGCGAAATTGTACTGATACACAGTCTGTTTCGTCATGGTTTTGTAAATAAAGCGAAATAAAAAAAATAAAAGAAACAGGAAACAGGCGTGGTTTATTTTTATATGACGAATATCAGAACAATATTTGTTAAATCAATAGTTGCTATGTCTGCCAATGACCCCTCAAATAATTGTAATTTTTCTTTACGAAAATAAATCCAAGAAGCAGAAGAAAAAAAAGAATTTCGTTAAAAAACAGAAAGAAGACTCTTCGACAAGATCATGCCACTTGAAAAAGCCACAGGAAGGCCAAATGACCGTCATGTTAAACATAATTACGAGGTTTCTACGCGGCGGTTTTTTTACTCGTTTGTTTACCTGCACCACAATGTATTGAAATTAAGAGCCAATAAACTATTTGAAAACATTGACGCTGACCTCTCCTGGCTTCTTTTTCAAAAAGAAGCCAACTTGTATACAGTTGTTGCCACTGTGCTATTTATAGTAACAGTGTTGAAAATTTCACTATTCCGTAATACATACAGGCGATGCATCAATATGCTTTCAGTGTTCAATGATCGACCAAGGAAAATTTTACTATTTTGTGATGGATCAATGGAAATTCAAAGGCCTGTGCCTTAACCTACCAGTGCAAATTTGTTCAAGTGACCAACTTCTTTTCAAAATAGAATCATCAAGAAAAGCAACTGCTATGGGTATTGGAATGTAAATACAGCATAGATCTAGAAAGTACACAATGCAATTGTTGGCGCTAGTTAGTTGCAACACGAAGGACGGATATACCCCAATCATAAGTTCATATTGAGCGCTCTATGTTAAGTTAACCTACTACCACACAATCCCTACTTTTGACGACCCTGAGAAAGAAGCCTTCAGAAAACATTAAGGGAAAAGGAGAAAATGCTGGTATCCAACAATGTTTTCTATCATTCCCAAACCAAATTTCAACTTTTGAGTCACATTAATTTTGTCGTCTGCAAATGCTTCTAATTTGCACTAGTCTAAAATCATGTCGTTTGGTAAAGAGTTAAGCGAATAAAGTCACAAATCTGAATGTTCATGGGATAAAAAGAAGATAATATTGACTTCAATTTAATTTTTATTAATACGTAACAAAGTTTCCCAAAATAGTTATCAGAGATTGAATCCTGTACCATACAAAGCAATCATAGCCACTAAACAGAAACGGCCTCTTTCTTTACCACTTTCAATGCCAAAACAAAAACGAGACCAATTCCCATGGCTCTAAATACAAAGTCTATTGAAACTTAACAAATATTGTTTGTATAGGCTTGACCACACAAGCGGACGTCATAGATCAAAGATGAGACTGCACGTTCTGTGCAGTCTGATCTTGATCTATGCCGTCACAAAAACAATGTGGGGAAAAGAAGCAAGCCTTACAACAAGGGAAAATCCTTTTTTCCACAAGGTAGTTTGTTTAAAACTTAAATCCAACTCACATAAACAAAACCATCTTGTCATGGTATAGAATAAAATCCTTTTATATATATATATATATAAACAAATATTGAGCAATATATGAAATATTCAACACAGTAAAACTACAGAAATACATCACAGGTCTGTTTTAACATCCCTAATCTTGCTTAATCAGTGAAGCAAAAGTTTACAAAACCCTTATTATTATATACCTAGCAGTGAAATCCTGGAATTCCCCAGTGTAATAAATTTTGATATCATCACTAGTGACGATATCAACTTTCACTTTCACTTCCTGCCGTAATTTAGGAACTATTTTTTTCCATTAAGCACTTATAGATATTGTTAATTGTAAGTTTTGTGAATTCTCGTTTTGTTCTTTTAAATTATGTATTCATCCGCACTATGTCCCTGATTTCTTCTCTCTATCCAAAGAATTGATTTTTGACTTTCAAACGAAAAATTAAAAATAATAATGTTAACAAGGTATATAATAAATAGAATAATCAACTGGTTATTTTTTTTATGAAAAATATCTCACTCGGATGCGTCGTAAGGCGTTAAAAAAAAACTCGTGCTGCGCATTCGTTTTTTCAATGCCAAACAACGCATCCTCGTGAGATATTTTTCATATCAAAAATAACCAGTTGATTATCCTCTATATAATACCCCAAGTTTTGCTATTTCAAATATATTTTTTTATAGGAAAGATATCTCCCTATGGCCCAAAGCAGATTCTAGACAAGGCTGCACTTTCTTTAACCTTTAACCTCTTACCACACATCAAAATTGAAGACCTATCAAAATTGAAAGCATTTGCAGACAACAATTTCAAAGCAGCTCCAATGGTACAATTTTGCTTTGATAGGGTAGAAAACTTTGTCGGAAAAGGAGAAAATGCTGGTTACCAGCATTTTCTCCTTTTCCTAAAATGTTTTCAAAAGGCTTCTTCCTCAGGGGTGTTAAAAGTCGTCATTGTGTGGTAAAAGGTTAAGACAACAAATCTGGTATTATGATCCACAGTTTTATCTATCGCCTTCAAGTGTTTTCGACTTGGTCCATTATCTCCCACTAGATGGCATTCTACACATACACATCTATCTAATTAGGGCATTCTAGGTACAGAACCGGACTACTTTTCAAAACGACAACTGTTGCTTTGAATTTCAAAATCAAATGAACGTTGTTTTTCAGTAAAACCCCTTTTCCCGCGATGTTTTCAATAGCCTTGATCTCCAGAGTCTTTGAAACATGGAACTGTTGGGACTTATACAATACGCAACGTAGCACTGTCATGAAATATAAACTCTAGAATAAACATAACATTATATTTTGTATCATTATAGGGCTTGCATCATGCGAAATGGGGCATTCGGACATTTGCGTAAAATGTCGTCTCGGATCAGCCTGCGCAGTTCGCACAGGCTAATCAAAGACGGCACTGTATGACTAAGAAGATTTTGATCTAAAGTAGACTTGTGCAAAACAGAAAATTACATAAAAACGGAAAGAGTCGTTTCGGATTAGCCTGCGCGGACTGCGCAGGTTGATCCGTAACGGCTATTTACGCAAATGTCCGAATGCCCCCTTTCCCTTGTTGTAGGCATTATTATTATAACGGTGATACTCATCTTCGCGAGCCAAGGCTACGATCACTATGTGGATCTTACATTGACGGATTCGGCCCGATTTCGAGATTCCCCCCATTGGATGCTGCTTATTATCTCCCTTTACACCATATCTATTATAGCCAATGAAATGTCGTTTTACAAAACGCTTACGAATACAATAATTCAACATGAGGCAATAACCATAAACATTCTTCGACATTCCATGGCCAGGTGCTAGGATATAGCCTAAAACATCTGATAATTGATTGGTCACATTGATTCTTTATGTAAATATTGTTTGTGTGTGTTTTCTTCGGTAATAAATCATTACAGATCCTGCACACATCCACGGAGGTATTCATGTTACCTTCTATTTTTATCGCAACCCTGTTCTATGTTTATCAAAGAATAAATGCAACGAGCGATTTGATTTGATGCAGTTAGCTAGCTGCAACCAATGAAAATAAGTATCGGGCGACTGTCGAAATCAAGCTTAATCCGCCAAGGGTAGAGTAGCGTAGTGAATTGTAACCCTTGGCTTGCGAAGATGGGTTATAGTATGCCATTTGGTCAAATTCAAATAGAGCCAAGCTCTGACAAAAACGGATTTACTGCATCGCCATGACAAGTATATTAAGTAAGCCATCACATACCAAAAGATCAACGATAACCACTTCGAAACAAAAATTATTAAATGACTTAATCATGAGATAGAGGGGTCCATAGACATACAGAAAGTTTACCAATACCGAAGAGTTTTGGCCTCGGTCAGCCTGTATGAAATGCGTAAACTGAATTGGGTCGATACTTTTCACAAATGCAAAAAGCACCCTTTTCTCAGAGCATGGCTCAAAATGTATTTATTAGGAAGAAATATGCACAGTAAAGTTATATAAATCTTATGAACGTTTATCTATTTTCTTAAACATTACATGTACAAACGTAAACAACAATTCCTGTTTGCTGTTTTAATTGTTTTGTGTATACAAAAAAAACACGATATCGACATTCAAATACTCTTTACACCAATCTGACAGCATTCCTAGCGATAAACACTGACCAACAGCAACAAAATTAGACTCTTAGGTACATAACAATGCTTTAAGACACATCAAAATGTTTGAAAACATTTTTATACCCTTTTATTTATACAAAATAACAACAATTTAGTTCAAAATACATTATTATACTGTAAAGAAATTTCTCGTCAGCTGATTGGATAATATGCCACAAACATATATCATGTACATTGGCAAAAGGAGCGTAAAAGCAGTTTCCCTTTCTGGAGCCCCGCACATATGTTTCCACTATCAACACTACATCCAAAATGACGGCGTTGATTAACATCAAGATTATACGCCAAGTTGCAGGCTTTAGCTCATATTACCAATGCTTCACTGACGTCAGTTCCAAGTGACGTCAGTTGTCATTGAATTGGGGCACTCAAACGGGAAATTCTACAGGGTACTCAATTTTAAAAACCAACACAAAAAAGAAAAGATGACCCTGGATCGCTCATCTGAATTTTAGGGAGGACCATAGCCATTTTTTTTAGGTATTGAAACTTTGGAAACAAAATGTTTATTTTGCCAAGCAATTTTGAAAAGGTCACCTGTAGAAGTCATTCAAAATCTGTCACCACTCCGACAATCATCACCACAGAAATGATTTTGATGAATCAGAATTCTGCACATAAATTTTTGGATAGATCACCCAAGGAAGATTTCTTGAAGAAGAGCACGAACTTGATAGTGACTAAATACTTAAGTCAAACAAAAGCACCACATGCACGTGTCAACGACTGGCTATTATTTTCGATGGATATAAATTTCCCTAGCAATTTTTGAAAAAGTTCACCGTAGCAACATTTCCGTGAAATTATTCCAAAATCTGACCAGCCGTTCCAGGGAGGAAGAATAAAGAAATTCCCCTTCATGTCCCAGTAGTGAAAATAGCCCAGAGCCATCAGAGCCATGTTTCCTGACAAATCACAATTTTGTGAGTACTTTGTTAACAGTCACCCGAGGAACATTGCTGTAAGATTATTTCAACATATGACCAGCGGTTTTCAGAAAAGAAGCATTTTCAATAATGTCTTCATGTCCGTAGGCCTATAGTGTAAATAGCCCATCTTTATCTCCCGCTAGGTGGCATTCGACAAATACTCATCTAATTTGGGCATCCTGGGTAGAGAACCGGACTACTTTTCTACCTGACAACTGTTACTTTGAATTTCAAACTAAAAAAAACGCTTACTCAATAAAACGCTACCTGGTGCGATTCATTAAGCTGTATCATCAGATGTTCAGAGAAATCTGGAGTTAAAACGGGCCTGATTTTTCCTCAAATGTATTGTGGTAAAAGCCATTTTCTCCATTGGTACTGTATAGAGCGTATTACTACAATCTCCCCAATATCGGGGAGAGTGATCTATCATATAAGACAGGTCGAATCTTCGAAGAATGTGGCATGCGCAGACAACGAATAGCCCACAGCCTTCAGAGCCATTTTCCTCGATGGATCAAAATTTCGCGAACAGTTTTTGAAAAGGGCCATCCAAGGAACATTTCAATGAAATTATTTTCAAAACTGACCAGCGGTTTTAGAGAAGAATAATTTTCAAGAATTTCTTCATTTCCGTATAGTGCAAGTAGTCCCCATTCACTAGAGCAATGTTTCTTGACCTATCAAAATTTCGCGAACAAGTTTTGAAAAGGTTCACCAAAGGAACATCTCTGTGAAATTATCTTAAAGTCTGGCCAGCGGTTTCAGAGAAGAAGATTTTTAAAGATTTTTTTGGAAAATTCCATTTGGTTACCATAGCAACCAGAGTATTTGACGGAATCAAATTCTGTGGACACTTTTTAGGGAGGACCTCCCAAAGAACATTCCAGCCAAGTTTGGTCCGAATTGGCACAGTGGTTTAAGAGGAGTTGATGTTTAAAGAATTTTTGACGACGCACAACGGACGACGGACACCAGGTGATCCTAAAAGCTCCCCTTGAGCTCGATGTGCTCAGGTGGGCTAAAAACAGGAGCAGCAGAATTATGGTTCATGTTTGCTACTTTTCTCCATAATATCTTCTATCAGTGTATGTAGTTTCAAGTTGATACTTATAATAGTGATAGAAGTTATGGCCTGAACAAAAATTCAAATAGAAGTTATGGCCTGAACAAAAATTCAAAGTGAAAAGTTGGTTATTTCAGAAATCAAGGACAGATAATTTTAGAACGCAAACAGCGATCCAAATTCTCAGGCGCACAACTACGCATCATGGGGATTCATTGTGGGAAGTTTAAATTAATTCCAATGGAAACTGTAGGAGGAGTTGCGAACACAAAAAATTGCTAACAGGTGGATGGACGAACGGATGGACGACCGGAGGTATAACATAACACGACCCTTCGCGCGTATGAAAATGATGATGTCAGTGAATACAAGCAGGTCTTATCGATCGTCATTCATTCCAATTATCAATGTACTATAATAAAATGTGCTTTGTAGGGAAAAATGTCCATAGCATTAATAAATACACAACACAAGTCATGTAACAGTGCAGTTCAGTTTTGTTGCCATGGCAACCAGTTTTTTCTGGATTTAAAGATCCGAATTTTGAAGACTGTTAATCATCCGTGGTTTTATATTCTATGCTGGCTGTCCAGGGCAGGTTTAATAGTACAGAAAGGCCTAAAAATAGTCTTACAAAATGTCATCACTTCCACAATCAAACCAATCGAAAGACTTGTCAGCAAGCAATAGCTGACCTGAATCAGTGCATTTAGCAGATGCTTTAAACCCCCTATACACAAAAAAGGTCATTTATCGTCGGTGTACTTCCAAAACCTCGTAACAACAGCTTGTAACAAGCTGTAGTTACGAGGTTTAGGAAGTAAACCGACGTAACGGATTTCAAGCATGCATTTGTCAATGGGAATTCCAAATAATCAATAACAGACACCAACAGCACAATTGCATTCAAATAGGTTACATGTAGAAGATATTTGTTATTTTCGGTGACAGATTGAAATTTATTTCATCGAGTGAACATTATCAGTAATGTTTTCACGAGTGGCACAGCCACGAGTGAAAATGTTACCAATGGTGTTCACGAGATGAATTAAAATGTCATATCTAATCTCATGCATACGGAGTCACCGATTGTGACGACGATCCTATTATTTAACCAGTTACCACATAGCAAAATGTTAGACCTATCCAATAAAAAACATTAGCAGACGACAATTTCAAAGTGACTCAAATGGTGCAATTTCTTTCGATAGGGTAGAAAACTCTGTGGGAAAAGGAGAAAATGCTGTTTACCAGCATTTTCTCCTTTTCCCACAAAGTTTTAAAAAGGCTTCTTCCTCATGGGCGTTAGAAGTCTTGTCATTCTGTGGTTGAGGGTTAAGCCAAAATAACATCTTTTCACCAGTTGCAACCATGTATTTCAGTGATGTTCTTTGATTCAGAATCAAAACGTTCTCTATTGGCCCTCTCAACAGAAATTGTATAAGAATTAAAGATTATTCTTTTTCTTATCACCCTGTACATTTTCATCATTGAGTTATGGTTCATGTTTCTCGACTACCATAAAAATGGCAACATCATACAGAAAGAATAAATCAAGGTGAAGTATAATTACAACCAGATTTATAAAGTTTGATTGGCGAATTTGATTGAAAATAAGTCATGAATGGTCAGTTCCATTACAAAAATTCAAATGAACAACTCTCGTTTGATATCAATTATTAATGGCACTCAAACAAGTTTCATTTTTCATCTTGACAAAAAAAAAAAAAAAAAACAATGTCAAAAGCAAGAAACGATTAACATGAAGTAATAGAACACCGGGTTTCAAATAGGACCACAAAAGTCTATATATCATCATAATAATTGGCTCGTAACAAGCGAAAAGGGGCATTCGGACATATGCGTACAGTGTCGTCTCGGATCAGCGCAGCCAAGATGGTACTATACTACTAAATTAAAGTTTGTGCTACAAAAGACATGCGCAAAACAGAAAACTACATAACAATGGAAAGTGTCGTTTCGGACTAGCCTGCGTGCACTGGGCAGGCTGATCCCAGACGACACTTTACGCAAATGTCCGAATGCCCCTTTAGGCGTGGTGCAAGCCATACCAAAAGTGGCCCATATGGGCAAATCACTAACCCTTATAAAATAGAATGAAAGTCATAACAACAACAAGTCAACAACAAAATTAATGTGCAATGTCACATATAACTGAAAGAAACAAGATGGCCAAGATGGCCCTGGAATCTTGGCCCTGGATCGCTCACCTAAATTTTTGAGAGGACCATAGCCATTTCTTTTTGAGGTATTGAAGCTTTGCTAACAAAATCATTATTTTGCTAAACAATTTTGAAAAAGTCACCTGTAAAAGTCATTTCAAAATCTATCAAAACCCCTACAATCACCATCACAGCAGTGATTTTGATGATTAAGAATTATGCAAATAACCTTTGGATATATCACCCAAGGACAATTTCTTGAAGAAAAGCACATGCTCGATAGTGACTAGAAACGTAAGTCGGACAAAAGCACCACATGTAGGTGCCAACAATTGGCTGTTGATTTCGATGGATAAAAATTTCCCTAACAATTTTTGAAAAGGGTCAGCGTAGGAACATTTCTGTGAAATGATTTCAAAATCTGATCAGCTGTAACAAGGAAAAAGAATAAACAAATTCCTTTTCACGTCCCTGTAGTGCAAATAGCCCCCACCATCCGAGCCATGGTTCTTAACAGATTTCAATTTTGAGAACAATTTTTAAAAAGAGTCACCCAAGGAACATCTCTAAGAAATTATTTCAAAATCTGACCAGCGTTTTCAGAGAAGAAGACTTTTTAAGAATTATTTCATGTCCATATAGTGCAAGTGTGCCCCCCCCCCCCCCCAATCAGAGCCATATTTCTTGATGAAACAGCGTTTTGCGAACAATTTTTTAAAGGGACCATCAAAGGAACATTTCTGTTTAAAGAACTTTTAAGAATTTCTTCTACAGTGCAAGAAGCCCCCATTCACCAGAGCCATATTGCTTGACGGATCAAAATTTCGCGAACAATTTTTGAAAAGGGTCACCAAAGGAAATGATTTTAAAGTCTGAACAACGGTTTCAGAGAAGAAGAATTTTCAAGAATTTCTTCATGTCCGTATAGTGTAAGTAGTCCCATTCACCAAAACCATGTTTCTTGACGGATCAAAATTTCAAGAACACTATTTGGAAAGGGTCGTCCAAGGAACATTGCTGTGAAATTATCTTAAAATCTGGCCTACTGTCTCAGAGAGAAGAAGACTATTTAAGAATTTCTTCATTTCCAGATAGTGTAAGTAGCCCCCCTTCATTAGAGCCATGTTTCTAGAAGGATCAAAATTTCGCGAACAATTTTTAGATAGGGTCACCAAAGGAAAATTGCTGTGAAATTATTTCTAAATCTGACCACGGGTTCCAGAGAAGAATTTTTCAGAATTTCTTCATTTCCATATGGTGCAAGTAGCCCCCTTTGACCAGAGCTATGTTTCTTGACAAATCTAATTTCGAAATTGTGGAATTATTTCAAAATCTGACCAGCCCTTCGAGAGAAGAAGCATTTTTAAGAATTTCTTAATTTCTGTATAAAGTGCAAGTAGCCCCCATTCACCAGGACCGTGTTTCTTGACAGATCAAAATTTCACGAACAATTTTTGAAAAGGATCTCCCAAAGAACATCTCAGTGAAATTATTTCGAAATCTAACCAGCGGTTTCAGAGAAGGAAAATGTTCAAGAATTTCTTCACTTCTGTATAGTGCAATTATCCCCCATTCATCATAGCAATGTTTCTTCACGGATCATAATTTCGCGAACAATTTTTTGAACAGGGTTACCTAAGGAACATCTCTGTGAAATTATTTCAAAATCTGGCCAGAGAAAATTGGTTTCAGAGAAAAAGATTTTTAAAGAATTTCTTAAAAATTTCCATTTGGTTGCCATGGCAACCAGAGTTTTCGACGGAATCAAATTCTGTAAACAATTTTTAAAGATGACCTCCCAAAGAACATTCCAGTCAAATTGGCCAAGCGGTTAAGGAGGAGTTAATGTTTAAAGAATTGTTGACGATGCACGACGGACGACGCACAACGGACACCGGGTGATCCTAAAAACTCCCCTTGAGCACGTTGTGGAATAATTTAGAGGTCTACTAGACAAAGCTACACAAACCAGACTTGGTAGTCCACGGCCTTGAGGTCTTGTACAAAAAGATGTTTCACAGACTTTCCATATTTTTTCAGTTTTGTTGTCAAGGCAACCAGAAGTTAAAATGAAATCATTTTTTTCCAGAAAAAAAATTAAAGAAATAAATAATCCTACAGATGGCTATGGCAGGAACATTTCTGTAAAGTTACAACAAAATTTGGTATTTCTTTGAAATAAACAATGGAATAATATAACAAGAGGGCAAAGATGGACCTGCATCGCTCACCTGAATTTTTGAGAGGACCATAGTCTTTTTTTCTTTTTTTTTTTGAATGTATTGAAACATTGCAAACAAAATAATTATTTTGCCAAGCAATTTTTAAAAGGTCACAAGTAAAAGTCCTTTCAAAATCTGACCAGCAGTTTCAGTAAAAGAAGAATTTTTAGGAGTTTCTTAATTTCCGTACAGTGCAAGTAGCTCCATTCACCAGAGCCATGTTTCTCGACCTGTCAAAATTTCGTGAACAAATTTTGAAAAGGGTCATTCAAGGAATATTTCCGTGAAAAAATTTTCAAATCTGACCAGCCGTTTCAGAGAAAAAGAATTTTCAAGTAATTCTTCATTTCCATATAGTGCAAGAAGCCCTCATTCAACAGAGCCATGTTTCTCGACGAATCAAACTTTCACGAACAAATTTTGAAAAGGGTCACCCAAGGAATATCTCTGTGAAATCTTTCCAAAATCTAACCAGCCGTTTCAGAGAAGAAGAATTTTTAAGAATTTCTTCATGGCCATATAGTGCAAGTAACCCCATTCACCAGAGCCATGTTTCTTGACGAATCAAAATTTCACGAACAATTTTTGAAAAAAGGTCACCCAAGGCACATCTCTGTGAAATTATTTCAAAATCTGACCAGCGGTTTCAGAGAAAAAGAATTTTTAAGAATTTCTTCATTTCCCTATGGCACAAGTAGCTCCCATTCACCAGAGCCATGTTTCTTGACGCATCAAAATTTCACGAACAGTTTTTGAAAAGGGTCATCCAAAGAACATCCCTGTGAAATTATTTCAAAATCTGACCAGCGGTTTCAGAGAAGAAGAAATTTTAAGAATTTCTTCATTTCTGTATAGTGCAAGAAGCCCCCATTCACCAGAGGCATGTTTCTTGACGGATCAAAATTTCGCGAACACTTTTTTGAAAAGGGTCACCCAAGGAACATCTCTGTGAAATTATTTCAAAATCTGACCAGCGGTTTCAGAGAAGAAGAATTTTTAAGAATTCCTTCATTTCTGTATAGTGCAAGAAGCCCCCATTTACCAGAGCCATGTTTCTTGACGGATCAAAATTTCGCGAACACTTTTTGAAAAGGGTCACCAAAGGAACATCTCTGTGAAATTATTTTAAAATCTGGCCAGCGGTTTCAGAGAAGATTTTTTAAGAATTACCTAAAAAAATGATCCTAAAAGCTCCCCTTGAGCACGTTGTGCTCAGGTGAGCAAAAAACATGGAAGAACAGGTAGTCTCACGAGGGACAAGAGACCATGACATAAGCTCTCTTGTCTCAGGCAAGAGGACCTGTAAAATACAGTTCAACCCTTTACCACCTTTTTCCTTATTTTAACCAATGGCCCTCAGGAATAAAGGCTTTGAAAACATTGTAGGAAACGAGTTTCTGCTTTATCACACTTTTTTGCCTTTTCTGAAATGTTCCATAATTCCAGACACAGTTCCTTTGCAATTTTGCAAATACCTTAAATTATGGATTAGTCTGAAAGTATTTTGTTTGGAAAAGATTTTAGCAATATGTACTCAAAGTGACGGTTTATCAGTAGCGAAATTGAAGACAAGAGATCCAAGATGGCCCTTGATCGCTAACCTGATTTTTTTTCTTCAAAATCTGATCAGCCGTTTCAAAGAAGAAGAATTTTTAAGAAATTCTTCATAGGCATAAAGAGCATGTAGGCCATATTCCCAAGAGCCATTTTTTCTTGACATATCAGCATTTTGCAAACATTTTTTCGAAAAGTGTCACTAAAGAAACATTTCTATGAAATTATTTCAAATTCTGATCAGCTATTTCAGAGAAGGAAGATTTTTTAAGAATTTCTTAATGGCCATATAGTGTAAGTAGCCCCCATTCACCAAAGCCATGTTTCGTGACAAATCAAAATTTCGCAAACAATTTTTGAAAAGGGTCACCAAAGGAACATTTCTGTAAAATCATTTCAAAATATGACCTGCGGTTTCGGAGAAGAATTTCTGTATAGTGCAAGTAGCCCCTATTCACCAGAGCCGCGTTTCTTCATTAATCAAAATTTCACGAACACCTTTTGAAAAGGGTCACCAAAGGCACATCTCTGTGAAATTATTTCAAAATCTGACAAGCGATTTCAGAGGAGAAGATTTTTAAACAATTTCCTAGAAAATTCCATTTGGTTGTCATGGCAACCAGAGCTTTAAGTGGAATAAAATTCTGTGAATAATTTTTAAAGACGACCTCCCAAGGAACTTTCCAGCCAAGTTTGGTCCAAATTGGCCTAGCGGTTAAGGAGGAGTTGATTTTTAAAAAATGGTTGATGACACACTGACGCACGACTGACACCGGGTGATCCCAAAAGCTTCCATTGAGCACGTTGTGCTCAGGTGAGCTAACAAAAGAAATCTGCCAAAATTTGTGATGGGTGGACAATTTTTGATAGTTTGAAATTAAAACAAGAGGGCCACTGGCCCCGGAACGCTCACCTTAGACTATAGCTTATGAGTGAAATTCAATTCTTTGCGCAACTTTGGTAAAGCTTCGCCCAAGACACATCCCTGCCATGTTTCATCAAGATTGGCCAAGTAGAGCAGAAGATGTTAAACGAAATTGTTGAAGGGCAACAGACGCAGGACATAGGGCAATCAAATATCAAAGCTCTACACCTTCCAGTTTCAAAGAAGAATTTCAAATTTTCCTTCTTTGTCCTATGTTCAAACTTGTGGTCCCCTGGACTGGGTCAGTTTTAAGCAAAGCAGCATCCTTGGAACAAACTTGGTAGATATCCACTCAAAGATGCTACATACCAAAGCTCCACACCTTCCCATTTAAGAGAAAAAGAAATTTAAAAATTTTCCTTCTTTGTTCCTATGTTCCAACCTGTGACCTCCGGGGCATGGCCGGTTTTGACCCCAGGGACATCATATGACCAAACTTGGTAGAGGTCCACTAGAAAATTCTGCATACAAAATATCAAAGCTCTGTACCCTCAAGTTTCAGAGAAGATGTCTAAAGTTGTCATTCTTTGTTGCTATGTTCCAACCTGTGACCCCCGGGGACAGGGCCAGGTTTGACCCCAAGAGCATATGAACAAACTTGGTAGAGGTCCTCTAGGAATTGCTACATGCCAAATATCATAGTTCTATGCCTTCTAGTTTTAGAGAAGAAGAATTTTAAAATTTTCTTCTTTGTTCCTATGTTCGAACTTGTGAACCCCGGGGCGGGGCCAGTTTTGACCCCACGGGCATGATTTAAATAAACTTGGTAGAGGTCCACTAGGAGATGCCACATACCAAATATCAAAGCCCTACGCTATCTATTTTCAGAGGAGAAGAATTTTAAAGTTTTCCTTCTTTGTTCCTATGCTCAAACTAGTGACCCTCGGGGTGGGGCCAGTTTTGACTCCAAAGACATCATTTGAATAAACTTGGTAGAGGTCCACTAGGAGATGCCACATACCAAATATCAAAGCTCTAAGCTTTCTAGTTTCTGAGGAAAAGAATTTTAAAGTTTTCTTTCTTTGTTCCTATGCTCAAACTAGTGACCCCCAGGGTGGGGCCAGTTTTGACCCCAGGTAAATAATTTGAACAAACTTGGTAGAGGTCCACTAGGGGATGCCACATACCAAATATCAAAGCTCTACGCCTTCAAATTTCAGAGCAGAAGATTTTTAAAGTTTTCCTTCTTTGTTCCTATGCTCAAACTAGTGACCCCCGTTGTGGGACCAGTTTGGACCCCAGGGATATAATTTGAAGAAACTTTGTAGAGATCCACTCGGAGATGCTACATACCAAATACCAAAGCTCTACGCCTTCAAGTTTCAGAGGAGAAGATTTTTAAAGTTTTCCTTCTTTGTTCCTATGCTCTAACTCGTTATCCCCCACGGCGGGGCAAGTTTTGACCCTAGGGGCATAATTTGAACAAAGTTGGTAGAGGTCCATTAGGAGATGCTACACACCACATATCAAAGCTCTACGTCTTCTACTTTCAGAGAAGAAGATTTTAAAAGTTTTCGGTTTTTTTCTTCTTTTTGTTGCCATTGCAACCAGAGTCATGGGTGGAATTAAATTCTTTGAACAATTTTGGTAGAGCTTCACCCAAGGAATATTCCTGCCAAGTTTTATGAAGATTCGCCCAGTGGTTTAGGAGATGTTTAAAGAAATTGTTGACCGACGACGGACGCCGGACATAGGGCGATCACAATAGCTCACCATTAGCACTTTGTGCTAAGGTGACCTAAAAAATCAAACGCCGATAACAAAGTTTAACTGAAACAATGTTTCAAAACATGGTCAATGTTCTGAAAGTCTTTAAATCTATTACCTCCGGTCGGAATCTGCAGTAGTTCGAATACAGATACACCTTCTTTCCTCTCACTTCCATCAGTAGACCTAGAATAAGCTACACTGCTATCTTTATTTACAACAGGTTGTCCACCCCATTCGATACTTTGAGTACCTTTATTGACTAGAATATCACCAGTGAATCCTTGCTGATTGTGTTCTAAATGTAACTTAACGGGACGTTGTTCCTGAGTTTCATTAATGCCCTGATTTAATGCAGTGTGTCCCAAATGTTTAACATGAATGTTTGATAGGTCAGAAAACATTGGTGTTTCCTTGGGTACAGGCATTCTGCTGCTAGTATAATTTCTATCGATACCTGCATTTTTGGGGGTATTTTCTAAGTTAGATATATGTAAAGTAGTTTGTTCCAGACGAGTTTTACCTCTATACACGTCTTGGAGATTTCTACCCATATAAGTAACGTTTTCAGAGGGTCCCATGAGGAAATGCCCTGAACATCGTTTTACAGCATGCTGATACAAACAAGAATCATATTCTTGTCTCACATAAACATCGTCTGAAAAGGTATTAAACCTGCTTACACTTCCATTTAGGCCCACAACACTTGAATTTTCAACCGTATTTGGCAAGTGTGTACTGGGATAAAAATTTGTATTAATCATTTTTTTCTGAGCAAATTCCTGACTTTTATCACAACCATTATATACTGAAGTTATTTTTTCAAACGCCTCCTTCCGCTGTTTGACGTAACCATTGGTCGTTGGTATATTGTCTACAAGATGCAACATTTGTTTATTTCCTGTCTTTTCTACAATATTGTCTCTTGAACCAGTTTCAACAGCACCAGACCATGAAACAGATCTTGAAAATTTGGCGTCATTTTCCCTGGTAGACGAATTAAAACAAAAAGATCCAACAGGAGGTATCACTGGAGTAATTGTTGAGCCATTCTTACTTCCCGAATTATGCAAAGTATCCTGAGTATTAAGTTGAACATGTTTCACTAGATTGACAGGTTGACCTGTCAACTGTGTCAGTGATCCTGATTTGGCAGAAAATCCATTATTTTTCGTATCAGATGATTTGGTTGCTATGACAGGGGGGATATAAAGACTGCCATTACAATCACTTTGAACTAACTGATATTTGTTGATGGATGACATGTTGCTCATGGAGTTAAAATGATATTTTTTTTGCAACTGATCAATGCCTGAACAAATCTCCATTTCAGATCTCATTGTTGACACTAATGTTCTGGTTCCTGATGATGTTGATGATATCGGTGATGTAAAAAGACTGTTATTTACATCACCTAAAGACATTGGAGTAAGCGTGTCTGCAGCTGTTTTAAGTGAGGCTGAAATTTGGTTCAACGGCGAAGTTTTGATTGGAGACTTGTAACCAAGTGAATCCAACTTGCCAAAGGCACTCGGACCGTATGACGCTGCACATGTCTCTCCAATTATAGTTGTTTCATTGTGATCTTCAATACTTAAATTACTTTTATCAGAAGGATAGAATTCACCACTACTATTACCTCTGTTTCTGTTTGTCTTGTCACTGTCACTTTCCTCTGACTTCCGCCCAAGACTATTTTCTGGCATAGAAGAACCTTCATCACACTTGTTCTCATTCCTATCATTCTTTTTACATCTACTTAGACACAACCAATGAAGTGGAATGTTTTGTTTGGTTGAAAGATCATACTCCTCTGAATTAACATCATCTGAAATCCTATGCATATCTGCTAGTTTTTTAAAGTCTTGTATTTCAGCCGATCTGTAATACAATGGATTTTCGAATAAAGACTTGTCAAAATGCTCTTCATTTTGTAGTGACAGCATATGCTTTATGAGAGAAAACTTCCCAGATGTTAAATTTGGCGGTAATGTCAAAGCCGTCTTCGCTGCCTGCAGGAAAAAAAAGAAGACATTATTAATGGACATCTATGTGTGGTGTGTTTGTCAATTTCTTAAAGTCTACAAGTTCAGGTAAATTGCACTTCTCTGCAAAAACCTTCAATATCAATATTTTGTTTTTACGAAAACACTAAAAAAAAACAAGAGGGCCATTGGCTCTGGAACGCTCACCTTAGACTATAGCTTATGATTGAAATTCAATTCTTTGAAGAGCTTTGGTAGAGCTTCAATATAGAAACATCCCTGCCAAGTTTCATCAAGATTGGCTCAGTGCCTTAGAAGAAGATGTTTAAAGAAACTGTTAACGGACGATGGACGACGGATGACAGACGCCGGGAATAGGGCGATCACAATAGCTCAGACACCTATAGCACTTGGTGCTAAAGAGAGCAACGCCGGACATGAGGCAATCTCAATAGCTCACCTATAGCACTTTGTGCTAAAGTGAGCTAGCAAATATCAAAACTCTCCGCCTTCCAGTTTCAAATAAGAATTTAAAATTTTCCTATTTTGTCCTTTGTTCGAATGTGTGATCCCTGGGCCTGGGCCAGTTTTGACTAAAAAAAGCATCCTTGGAATAAACTTAGTAGAGGTCCACTAAAAGATGCTACATACCAAATATCAAAGCTCTACACCTTCCCATTTAAGAGAAAAAGAAATTTAAGATTGTCCTTCTTTGTTCCTATGTTCCAACCTGTGACATCAAAGGGCATAATATGAACAAACTTGGTAGAGGTCTACCAGGAATTGCTACGTGCTAAATATCAAAGCTCTATGCCTTCTACTTTTAGAGATGAAGAATTTTAAAGTTTTCTTTCTTTGTTCCAATGTTTGAACTTGTGACCCCCGTGGCAGGGCCAGTTCTGACCCAGGGGCATCATATGAATAAACTTAGTCTTGGTAGAGGTCCACTAGAAGATGCTACATGCCAAACATCAAAGCTCTACACCATCAAGTTTCAGAGACGAAAATTTTTAAAGTGTTCCTTCTTTGTGCTTGTGTTCAAACTTACGACCCCCAGGGCTGGGCAAGTTTTGACCCCATAGGCATCATATGTACAAACTTGGTAGAGGTCCACTAGGAGATGCTACATTTCAAAGATCTGTGCCTTTTAGTTTTTGAGAAAAAGAATATTAAAATTTTCATTCTTTGTACCTATGTTGGAACTTGTAACCCCTGGGGCAGGGCCAGTTTTGACCCCTGGGCCATCATTTGGACACACTTGGTAGAGATCCACTAGCAGATGCTACATACCAAGTATCAAAGCTCTACGGCTTCAAGTTTTAGAGGAGGAGATTTTTTAAGTTCTTCTTCTTTGTTCCTTTGCTCAAACTTGTGACCCCCGGGTGGGGCCAGTTTTGATCCCAGGGGCATCATTTGAACAAACTTAATAGAGGTCCACTAGGAGATGCTACATACCAAATATCAAAGCTCTACGTCTTCTAGTTTAAAAGAAGAGGACTTTTAAAGATTTTGTATTTCTTCCTTTTTGTTGCCATGGCAACCACAGTTATGTGTGGAATTCAATTCTTTGAACAATTTTGGTAGAGCTTCACTGAAGGAACACCCCTGCCAAGTGTCATCAAGATTGGCCCAGTTGTTTAGGAGAAGGAGATAATTAAAGAAATTGTTGACGCACAACGGACGATGGACGACGGACGACGACGGACGACGAAGGCCGGACATAGGACGAATCATAATAGCTCACCTTTAGCACTTTGTGCTATGGTGACTGATAAAATAGATCCTTTAGGAACCTTTTGACAGGATTTTGTCATTTTCAAGATTGGATTGTTTTGTATTGGAGTTTAACGCCATTTTAAAGCTAAGGTCATTAGCGGTCAGTGACGCAACCATGTATTTCCTGGCTTTCTCACACCAATTTTTTTCCCAAATACATGGACTGCGATTCTCACATGTATCAGAGGTGAGGTGCGAAAAAAATCACCTCCAGGTTACAAGTCAGGATAGGCTAACCCCTGAGCTACCCCGCCAGGTGAATTTTCAAGAAAAACAGTCCTATGGACAGTATAAATCGGGCCTTGATCTTACAAGCCAAGCCCCGGTAGCTCAGTCGGTTTTTTTTCCAATTTTTTCATCCAGACAAACATTCTGATCAATTTTTAGGTCATTTGAGAAAGAAATGTGGCATCCAGAGCTTCCTAAATGTATTTTTTAATTTGACCCCGTGACATAGTTTATGACCCCTGGTGACACAATTTTGAAATCATCTTAAGATTTCATCAAGCGAAACATTTTAATCAATTTTCAAATCAATTGAACATTTTGATGTGGCCATGAAAGGATAATTTCAGTGAAGTTTTATCATATTTGGAAGGGTAGGTTCAGAGATGTTTGAAATAAAAGTTAACGCATGGCTAGACAGATGGATAGACACATAATGGATACCAGGCCATGACATAAGCCTGCTAGCCTTCGGCCAAAAGAGCTTATAAAGGGTATTTTAGTTTTTGGCTGGCATTTTCACGGTTGGCCAGACAGGTATCTAGAGTTTACACGAGGTTTTTCTAAGATTTGACCAAGCGACCTCGTTTTTCAACTGAAATGAACAATTTTCAAACTTGTCGCAGATATATCATCAAGACAAACATTCTAACTTTCAAGTGTATTGGACTGAAACTGTGACTTTTATTATGTACACAAGGTTTGTCTAAGTGACCCAGACATGACCAATTCTCAACTCATCTGAGATATCATAAAGACAAAGAATCTGACCGAGTTTTATGAGTATTTGATTAAAATTATGAACTCTAGAGTGTACACAATGATTTTCAAAGACATCACCTTGTGATCTATTTTTTGACCTGCTAAGATACATTTTCATACTCATCCGAGATATAATCAAGACTAGAAGGCCCTGAAGGCCCTGAAAATGCTCTACTGGCAGAGAATTTAATTTTGCTTTTATGCTATCATACATTATGAATTCATGATGCAAAAAGACAAAAAACACACAAATGTGTTCTTGCAACTGGGCTTGAACCCAAAAGTGCTGACCTAATCATGTAGACAAGAATTGTAAATTTTGAACTTTAATTGACTTTTTTTTTCCATTTTGTTTATTGGATTTTTTTCAAAATCAATAGGGTTGAAGCTACTAATAAGATAAACAAAGTGTGTGATTTTCATGAAAATCTGACATGAAATTCAGACTTTATCCCGTAAACAAGAATCGGTAATTTTCAACATGAAATGGTTTCTTTTCCTATACTGTATGTTGGATTTATTTCAAAATCAATAGGGTTGAAGCCACTGGTGGATATACAAACTGTGCAAGTTTCATAAATATCTATAACAAATGCACATTTTATCCCGTAAACAAGAATTTGAAATTTTCAACTTGAAACGGCTACTTTTCCAATACCGTTAGTTGGATTTTTCTCAAATAAATAGGGTATAAGCTGCTGATAAGATAAACAAACTGTGTGATTTTCATGAAAATCTGACAATAAATGCAGACTTTATCGCATAAACATGAATTACAAATTTTCAACTTAAAATGGCTACTTTTCCCATACTGTTTGTTGGATTTTTGTCAAAATCAATAGGGTTGAAGCTATTGATGAGATAAACAAACTGTGCAAGTTTCATGAAAATCTGACAACAAATGCAGATTTTATCCCGTAAACATGAATTACAAATTTTCAACTTGAAATGGCTACTTGTCCTATACTGTTTGTTGGATTTTTGTCAAAATCAATAGGAATGAAGCTATTGATGAGATAAACAAACTGTGCTCGTTTAGTGAAAATCTGGCAACAAATGCAGACTTAATAGCGTAAACAGGAAAAACACTAACGGACGGACAGACATACAGATGAACAACGGAAACCATGCCATGATATAAGCTCTGCTGGCTGAAAGCCAGTAGAGCTAACAACCATTCTGACCGACTTTGAAGATTATTCTTCTGAAAACATGGCCTCTAGCGCATTCACAAGGGAAAAGTTGACAACACAAAACAGACGCAGGACATTGCACATTCACAAAAGCTCACATTGAGCACCTCATGCTTAGGTGAGCTATAAATGTGATGATCAAAACAGTTCACTCTTTGGATAGGTGCCAAGCAGGTTTCAACCTTATTTCGGTTATTCCTGGGCATGCCTTCTTTTTTTTAACCAACACCTCATACAATATTTTACAGGCTACTATCCAAGACCCATATAGCTATCTGAGACACAATGATCAGTAAATTATAAGGGGTGAATTCCAGATGCAATTACTGTCAGAAATCCATGGAAAGGAATTGGACAAGCAGGGAATTTGAAAAACGTTTTTTTGCTTTCAAGGCATCACAGTTCAATTGCCACAGTTTCATAAATGGTCAACTGTAAAACTTATACAAGCAGAAGATGTAAAGTGCTACGAATCTAAAGTAGTTTTCCTTACCATTTGATTGGTCTCAGTCATACTTAGATCCAAAGCCTTACTGTCTCCACTTGGCTGCATTCTACAATTTGAGCTATGGCAAACACTAGCTTTTGTTACCTTACAACAATTATTCTGTATCATGAAAGGTTTTTTTGACATTTTTGGTACAGAAACCTTTCCTATCCTTTCAACCCAGGGAATCTCATTTTCAGAACACCTTCCTTCATCTGAATTTTCATTCTTATTTTTCACTGATTTAATCATGTCCACTGATGCGAGTATTAAAGGAAGGGATGATGGCTTGAATAAGTGTGTTCTATTCCCATCTATGTCTGCCTGCATCTCTTCTTCCTCTCTGTATGTAGAACTTGCCTCAGGGCTCTTGGAATTATCATCTACAAAAGCTAATGAGCTTTTTACAAGGTTTAAATCACTTTTAGCTTTAGTATTACAATCAAAGAACCCCTTTGCATCATCATTGTCAGATTTTCTCAGTCCTTGCACTTCTTTATATTTTCCATAGTCTCCTACATGCTCCAAAGATGGACAAGTCTTTGGTCTATATGTTCCAGGACTATTTACATCATACACATTAGAGTTTAACTTTTCTCCTTTGTCAACAACCATACAACTGTCAAAAGGGACAGCATTTGTATCCTTCTTCATATCCCTTCCTTTGTTCAGTTTCATATCTCTATTGATTGAACTAGAAGAGTTACTTGGTTCAAAACATGCACTTTGAGCAACATCAAAAGTACTTTGTACAGTATTTTCACTTGGGTCAACTAAGAGCATACTTTCATTGTGCCCTATGTCACTTAACTGTCTTTGTTTGCTTTTGTGACATAAATCCCCCGGATTTACATTATCAAATAATTTTGAATTACTAATGGAATGAACCTTCCCATGTTTGTCACTAATATCAATTATGGTATTGTCAGTATGCTTCCTTTTTCTTGTTACTTTTTTAGCACTATCTAAACTATCTTCAGGAAGATTAGTCGCTTTAGTTTCAGTGAGAGTTTTCTTTAACCCATTGTGCGCTTTATCTTTCTCTATTTCATCTAATGAATCTTTGCTAGAATCCCATTTTCCAGTATCACCTTTCATTGTTACATCCCAAGATTTGGTTTGTAGATCATTTTCAATGTTTATACCTTCAACAGTATCATCCAGTCTTTGACTCTCTGATTGAAATTCATTATGAGATACAGCTTCATAGTTCTTCCCTGAATGATCAGCCTGAAAGCTTTCCAGAGTCGAATTTTCTTGAAGTGTTTCTGTGCTACTGTGGACCTTGGCTTTGAGCAATTCCTGCATAAAAGAGATATCCTGCGTTTTGTCTGAAAAAAATTCATCTTGGCTTCTTTCGGGTTTATGGTAACTTTGGTCATTTACAAAATAAGGTTTCTCATTTCTTTTGTACTCCTTGCAACTTTTCCCATCAGTGTGCAAAACTTGATGCTTCAAAAGACCCTGTTTCCATTTGAATCCTTTTCCACACACATCACAAATATGTTCTTTATGTTCTCTATGTACTGACATATGCTTTCTGAGGTTCACTGGTTGGCTAAACACATGCTTACAAACTGTACACTGATACCCCCCATCTGTGTGGACAAATTTTACATGTCGGTATAGACTCTCTTTGATCTTAAACTTTTGCTCACATTGGTCACAAGAATATGGAAACTCTTCCTGGTGGAAAATATTATAATGTCTGCTTAAACTATCTCTGGAACTTAATGTTTGGCCACATTGTATACAGACTTGTTTTTTGAGATCACCATGGTCTAGTCTATAGTGAGACTTGAGCAATTCAGGGCTTCCAAAGTTCAGTTCACATATTTTACATCTACAGTTAACAGCATTAACAACTTTGACATCTGTTACATAATTTTCTGTTTTGTCTAATGCAATGCCATCAACTTCCATTTCAATACTTTCCTTTTGAGGTTCTGCACTATCTACGTTTAGAGATTTAGAGAGACATCCTAGCATCACTAAATGCTTCTGAAGCAAAACATCACTTCTGAAGTGTTTATGGCAAGTAGTGCAGGCATGTTCAAACTTTCCATCCCTTTTCAGTCGCCTGTAGTGTTTTCCCTGATCATCACTGTTTTTAAATCTCTGATGGCACATTTTGCATGCAAAAGGGCGTTCATCTAGATGATATGCCGCATGTCTTTCAAGCGCTTGTTTGGTTTTTGCTTTCTTACCACATTTTTGGCAGAAATACATATCCCCTTTCTTCTCCTGACTTAAAACATTTTTATGTAGTTTCATGTGCACTACAAGAGACTTTTTGTTGATAAACTGTTTACCACAACTTCTGCATTTATGATCAGCTTCATCTTTTGTCTCTTGTAAGTGATCAAACCCTTCCGCAGTTTCCATTCTTATTTTTGAGATATAAGTATGGCACTATAATTATTCTTTAATAGGTAATATTTATCAACCTTCGAAATTATTTTTCCCCCATGTTTTACTTTGTGTCACTTTAGTCTTAATTTCTTCTTGTCTATAAACTATCCCATACTGAACTTTATTTCCATGCCTTTCAACATTTATAATCAAAGAGCATATAAAATGCTTTCACTGAGTAAGAAACCAGGCAAAAGAGAAAATATAACAACACGTCTCAGCACCATCATGATCTTGCTTTGGTTTCTATTGTCTAGGACTTCCCAGAAAAAAGAGCAGGCACTTGTATTCCGTAAAATTAACTTCATTTCAGAACTGGTTCAATATGGTTTACGTCTCTGCCACAACCATTTTATTCTGTTCTCATGATACCTCATAATGCTGCCATTTTTAGTGAATTTAGTTATGAATACAGCAAGGCAGCACATTTCCACTTTATTAAACATCCACATCAATATATTTCCTCTGGCTGTTAATCAGCAAGTCTTTGTCTGAAACAAACAGAATTGTTCATAGTTAACTCTTTACCAAACGCCGAAATTTTGGACTGGTCGAAATTGAAAGCATTTGCAGACGACAAAATAAATGTGACTGAAGAATTGAAAATTGATTTGGAAGGGTAGAAAACATTGTGGGAAAAGGAGAAAATGCTGGTTACCAGCATTTTCTCCTTTTCCCACAGTGTTTTCTAAAGGCTTCCTTCTCAGGGTCATCGAAAGTCGGGATTGTGTGGTAATGGGTTAACACTTTACCACACAATCCTAAGTTTCAATGACCCCCAAAGAAATGGACCTTGAAAACACTGTGGGAAAAGGAGAAAATGCTGGTAACTAGCATATTTCTTTTTTCCATGATGTTTTCTACACTTACAAAGACAACTTTAATTAACTTTTGCAACATTTGTCATTTGCAGTTGTTTCCCATGTAGACCAGTCTAAAATTTTGTTTCTAGTAGAGAATTAACCTTTAACTAAATAATCCTATATTTTGATTCTTTATCAGACAATAACATTTGAGCCAAGTCTAAATTGAAAGCATTTTCAATGAACAAATTATATAAGTCTCCATTGGTATTTATTAGTTACTATCATTTTCTCCTTATCCACACAATTCCCACTTTTTATGACCCTGTGAAAGAACCCTTTGGAAAACTTTTTGGGACATGGAGAAGATGGTGGTAACCGGCATTTTCTCTATTTTTCCCACAATGTTTTCTACCCTTCATAAAAAACAAATTTCAAATACCCTTCATAAAATACCTATTTCAAATTTTCAGTCATTTTTATTTTCTCATCTGCAAATGCTTTCAATTTGGGCAAGCCTAAATTATTGTCATCTGGTAATGAGTCAAAGTGTCTTCAAACAATTCATTCTTCACATAGCCAGAAGAACCAGTCAAGAAATTTTATAACTTGTCTACAGTGACAGCATTTGCAGATCATAAATTACAAAATGCTTGTTTTCCAGGTTAAAGATATTGCAGACGAAGTATGACAGAGAAATGAAGAAAATGCTGGGTAACAGTATTTTCTCCTTTTTGTACAAAAGCATTCTATCCCACAATTTCCAAACCTACTGGACCTTTTGTTAAAGGATGATCTCACAAGCCCACGCAAGAAAACGCCTGAGAAAGAAGCCTTGTGAAGAGGAAGAAGCCATCTGAAAACATAGGGGAAGAAGAAGAAAAGCTGGTAACCATCATTTTCCCCTTTTAACCCTTTACTCCATAGATACTTATTTCTATGCATTGTTTGTAGGAACCTTTGTAAAACATTGTGGCAAAAGGTGAAATTGCTCGTGACAAGCAATTTCACCTTTTGTCACAATGTTTTCTATGCTATCAATAGGTGTCATATACACATAAGAAATAGCTTCATCCTTGCTGCTATTTAGGGTCAATTAGAGATACCATAGAAATGCTTTAAGGGGTAAAGGGTTAAGATAATGCTATCAAAGACATATTCCATTTTTTTAACCCTTTCCCAAACAATCCCTGGTTTTTACGGGTCAGAAATAGAAGCCTTTTGAAAACATTGTGGGAAAAGGAGAAAATGCTGGTAACCAGCATTTTCTTCTTTTCCCACAATGTTTTCTACCCTATCATACAGAAAAATCATCTTTTTAGCAACTGTTAATTTGAAATCTGCAAAATGCTTTCAATTTGGTCTGGTCTAAAATTTGCCATTTGGGAAAGGCTTAACCATATACAAAATATCACATGCAAATACATTCACTATGAATGAGTCCATACTTTTGTCATGTTGTAAAGAGGTCACTCTTACCCATACTATACTGACTTAACCGTTTCCCAAACAGGCCCCTATTTTTATGTGTCTGCTGTACAAGTCTTTTGAAAACACTGTGGATAAAGGAGAAATTGCTTGTAACAAGCAATTTCTCCTTTTCTCACAGTGTTTTCTACCCATTTGGAGAACTTTCTGCCATTTTTATCAAATTTGAAATTGTCGTCTGCGAACTCTTTGAGTTTGGAAGAGTCTAAAATTTGTCGTTTGGGAAATGGTTAAATCTTTACCAGACAACAAAATTTTAGACGTATCTAAATTGAAACCACCAGAACAAAAAATTAGAATTGACTGAAAAAATGAAATTTGCCATGGGAAGGGAAGAAAACATAGTGGGAAATGGAGAAAATGCTGGTTTCAAAAGGCTTCACTCTCAGGGTCGGTAAAAGTAGGGACTGTGAGGTAAAGGGTTCAAAGACCCTGGCAGAGCATTTAAAAACATTGTAGGAAAAGTACAAAATGCTAGTGACAAGCATTTTCTCTATTTCCTGCAGTTTCTAGCCTATCAAAAATGAACTGCACACTTAAGCCACCTTGAAACTGCTGTCTGAAAATGAATTCACTTTGAACAAGTCTAAGTTTTCGTCTTACGGTAAAGAGTTAAAACCACTACCACAAGAAGAAATCAAAGTACTGATAGTACTGAAGGCCAGGAAACTGAGGATACGAAACAACACATGAGGTCAATTTTAATTAATACAAACAGGTAGACCGACAGGGATACAAGTGGATTCCACCAAGCCCCTGGAATTCTTGGTTTTATCAGGAAATTTTGAACTGATACTAGAAAGCACCAGCCAGAAACTAATTAAGCCAGAGCTAGGCATGTGCTCACAGTTATGGGGTGCTTGATAATGGCTTAGAATACTTAGTAATTTGTCGTGCTTGTAAACAATCCCAAGTCAAAATTGAACCGTATTCAATCGGTGCAATACCAACTTTGGTTATCTAAATTTTCTGAGACATGTGATGTCTTGTAGTCCTGAATGACGTTATTTTTTACATTTATGATGCAAGAACATATTTATTTTTATCGATTTCAATGAAAATACATGTAAGATAGATATCAAGGTAAAATGTAATGAATAATAAAGACTGGAGTGATATGGCAGTTGGTCATGTTGTCTCTACCTTCCACAAGTCGACGAAATTTTGAACTGGTCATATTTGAAGGAAGTTGTAGATGAAAATCCAAAGTAGTTCTTCGTGTATATTGAAAAGTTAGATTTTGGGGAAACTGGGAGGAATTGCTTGTTACAAGCAAATTCTCTTTTAGCCAAAATATTTTCTCAATAAAATACTGTGAAAAGGTTGGATTGTTTTGGGAAAACGATTAGGCTCGATTTTCCTATTTTACTTGCCTATTTTACGGACAAATCAAAGTGACTTGAGCTTCGATACTTATATCTACATAATATAAAAAGACGTTAATCCTAATTGATAATCATTGTTCAAGGACAACTTGTGTCAAGCCCGCGAACACTTGACTCTTAAGGTTGACCTAGACCCTGGACCTGAATAAATGTTTCAAAGGGAACTTCTACACATTATGGAGAACAATGCATTATGTTAACTTATATCGGAATCTATCTTAAAATGTAGAAGTTATGGTTCGGACGAAAAATTGGCCTTCAATGTGGCCTTGATCTTGAACCTACTTGAACAGATGTTTCAAATGGCACATCTCATCCGAAAGACTATTAGTAAAATTTTAGTTGGCCAGCCGGGGAATCAAACCCACAACCTGTAGGACATTGTGTTCACAAGTCCTACGCTCTACCTACTGAGCTATATCGGCTGATAAGAGAAAGCGTTATAGATATTGACCGTATATAGCGCGTAAGAATACACAACTGCCGGATAAAGCTAAGTTCATTTGGTTACGCCTTTATTAGGTCAGTGTTAATGACAAAAACGGGATAAAAACACACACTCGTCAGTTAGTAAAGGATTTTAATACCCTTGCAATTCCATGGCATTTTGCAGATGAAAGCTTTGAGGAAAGGAAAGCATTCACACCGTGTGATAAGCAATCTCTGTATATACTTGGGTAACTAGTTGTTTTGGCGGACTCAGCGATAAAGAGTGGACACACCATCCAACATTTTTGTCTGAATAGGCAGCTTACGATCCTTATAGGCAAGGGAATCCCTTGAGAGGGATTCCCTGGCCTAAAAAGAGGCTAAATGTCATCTAGTTTTCTGCTTTAAACCTTTACTCCATAAGGCATTTCTATGGTATCTATAGCTAGTGTTGGGCAATCGGTTTAAAATCTCAATCGATTATCGCTTTGTAATCGGAAGAGCAAACCAACTAGCTATCGATAGTACAATCGGTTTAGACTCCATTTAACTGAGAATGACTTTTTGCTTAAAATACCCTGACAATATTGTAAACATGACAGTCTTCAGGTATTAAATTTATAAAGATGTTGTATTCTGCACTTTAATCAATATCATTCATTTTGTTACTTATAATTTCCAAACGAATTAAAAAAGAATCAGACTTATACCTTATATATAGTTCAAACATTTGCAGACGACCATCTTTTTCCCCATTCCCCCCCCCCCCCCCAACACACACACACACACACACACTATATTTTCATTTCATAAAACAACATTTTTTCCACTCATGAACAAAATTTTTACCTCCACTTATTGCTTTATTTAGAAATTTGTGTAAATTCACTGTTAAAATTCATTATTAAAGATAAAATGGTTTGAAGTCTCTCTGATCGGACGACACCACAATGCTCACTGTAGTGTCATGGGTTTTCGCGCTTTTTTGGCGATCTATTTTTTCTTGACAATTAGTTTCTGGAGAAGTATTACTACATGATCTGACATCATTTAGTCAGTTTAAATAGCAAGTAACTTAAAATGCTGTCACTTTACACTAGATAAGAGGAGTAACACCTTCGTTACTCTGTCATAATAGACTCGCCAGCTTCATTATCATCCGGGTGTCCTTCACATTCTATACTGATCGTGTTTAATCCGTTTTTCTGCCCAATGCACGCAAGCTAGGTTACACGAAGTTTTAGACGATAATTTTATGCCTCAGATGGACATTTAGACAGATATCTTTCATCGCCAAAGACAGGTCATTTCAAATTTCCAAATGTCAAAACCCGGGCTCAGGGAAGCTTGTCGAGTTGTCAACTTTTGTCAAGACATTCATGGACAAAGATTCGTATCTCATTTTTCAGCCAGATTTCGTGTTTGTTATCAACTATGTTTAAAATCCAAGATTGTGATTAATAAAAGTCACAAAACCAAGCGTTAAAAACCAGAATTCAAGTTTTGGCACCAAGCCAGGTTATCAAACCGACTACAATCGATTCCGGGATTTCTCAATCGATTATCGGAATCGGAAGCCAAAACCAACTGACTTTCGACTATAGTCGATAATCGGCCCACCACTATCTATAGCTGATCCTAAATAACAGCAAGGATGAAGCTGTTTCTTATGTGTATATGACATCTTTTGATAGCATAGAAAACACTGTGACAAAAGGTGAAATTGCTCGTCACAAGCAATTTTACCTTTTGCCACAATGTTTTCCAAATGCTCCTACAAGCAATGGATAAAAATGAGCATCTATGGAGTAAAGGGCTGAAAACAGTCTGCTGCAAGATGCAATAGATGAATAAATAAACTCATTACCAAACAACAAAATTTTAGACCAGTCCAAATTGAAAACATTTGCAGACAACAACATAAATGTGGTTGAAAAATTGAAATTTGTAGTTAGAAGGATAGAAAACATTGTGGAAAAAGGAGAAAATGCTAGCTACTTTCTCAGGAGTTAAAAATCGTTATTCTGTGGTATAGGTTAACCATTTATAACAAGACAAAATTTTAGACTTGTTTGCTAAGAAGCAGTTGTCAAAGACAAATTCAACACGATGTCTGTAAAACAATCATGTCCCCCTACTGCCACATTGGTACAGGAAGTGGCACAGTTCATAAACTGATAACAAAACAGGCATTTGGACTTTCGCTTTTTCCCAGTCGACTTCAATGCTTACTACATCCCTGATAATATGCAAATAAACTGTTGCCGCCACAAGTTGAGCTACATATGATGAATTTTGAGACACTTTAACCCTTTACTACATAGATACTCATTTCTACGCATTGCTTGTAGGAGCCTTTGGAAAACATTGTGACAAAAGGTGAAATTGCTCGTGGCGAGCAATTTCACCTTTTGTCACAATGTTTTCTATGCTATCAATAGGTGTCATATACACATAAGAAACGGCTTCATCCTTGCTGTTATTTGAGGTCAATTAAAGATACCATAGAAATGCCTTATGGGGTAAAGGGTTAATTTCTTTTTGGCAAATGGCTCAAAGGATGAATGGCAGCATGGGCACTGAGTCATCTGGTGGTAACTGTGACCTTGACCTCTTACAGATTAACCTTAAAGTCGATAGGGATCATTTACACTCCAAGATGAATATCTGTACAGAATTTGAAGGACCTAGGTCAATTCTGTGAGTAGTTATTATCTGGACAAGGTTTGGTCTATTTATAATTTAGTTGAAGGCCAATGTGACCTTTGATGGATTAATCTGAAAATCAGTAGGGATCATTTGGACTCGAGATGAATACCTGTAAAGAATTTGAAGAACCTATGTCAATTCTGTGTCAAGTTATCATTTGGACAAGGTTTGGTCTATTCATCATAAGAATGAAGGCCAATGTGACCTTGGCATTTGATAAATTAATCCCAAAATCAATAGGGATCATCTACATTCTGAGACAAATGTCTGTGCCAAGTTTAACAAACCTACATGTAGGTCAATTCTGAGTGTAGTTATCATCTGGACAATTTTTGGTCAATACATCAATATGATGATGGTCACTGTGACCTTGGCATTTCACTGATTGCCCTCACAATCAATAGGGATCATCCACACTCCCAGATGCATGTCTGTGCCAAATTTGATGAAACTAGGTCAATTCTGTGTCTAGTTATTATCCGGCTAGGGCAGTTTCATCAAGACTGGCCCAGTGGATTAGGAGGAGAAGATGTTTAACCCATTACCAAACGACAATATCTTAGACTAGTCCAAATTGAAAGCATCTGCAGACGTCAAAATAAAAGTGACTGAAAATTTGAAATTTGTTTTGTGAAGGGTAGAAAACATTGCGGGAAAAGGAGAAAATGCTGGTTACCAGCATTTTCTCCTTTTCCCACAATGTTTTCTAAAGGCTTCTTTCTCAGGGGCATCAAAAGTAGGGATTGTGTGGTAATGGGTTAAAGAAATTGGGGACGATGGACATTGGGCAATCACAAAAGCTGACCTTGAGCACTTTGTGCTCAGCTAAGCTAAAAATGCTAGTACACAGCATTTTCTCATTGTTCAAACAATGTTTTCTATCCTATCACAGACAAAAGCAAGTTATTTTTTGTGCATAATATGTGGATTTTTCAAATATTACCAGTAAAACATGTATGCATGAGCAAACTTAAGCAGGAGTCGATTAAAATCGAAAGAATCACATTGACAGCAGCAGCTGATTTCAAACGATGATTGAATAAGATTTCAAGCCAAAGTCCCACCACTAGTTACACCTCTAATTAAGCGAAGTGATGATTGTCTTGTAATTAGCAAGTGCAGGTTGAAGTATACCTGTATGATATTGTACTGCAATGCTTCACTGCCTTTTTCTTTTTTTCAAAACCTGCCCTTTCTACGGCTTTTAAATCTACAATCTATCAGTAAAATATCTTGCCTGTCCGATATATAATAAAGGGCTGCAGAGTGCTCAGCGTTTTTCCCTTTCCCATAATGTGGCATGGTTGTATTTTGAGTACTTCAGTACTTTGATTCGTACATTCCTACCTTTCCTTTCATTTCTTTTCATTGAGCTCCTTTGCTTATGCATGAGTTTCGCTCACGCAGTCCCTGTGAATTTGGCAGAGCGGCAAAGACAGTCAGAGAGGGCAGACATTAAATTTTGATACTTTCTGTGAAATAATTACATCTTAAATTGTTCATTCGGTATTCTATTTGTATTTATTTCATGCAGCTTGGTATTGGTACATTTATGCAGCTGACATTTATTTATACGCATTTTCGTTCAGCTTATTTTGAATTGCAACGAGTTTTCGTGTTAATAACTTTGTGGGTCATTGAGAAATGGCAGCATTCATTCTGTTTTAAAGTCTAACATTCCATTAACAGGAAAAGGAGGTTTTTATAGTTTACTATAACATTTGCACATTTTAATTACAGTTTCTAGTGTAACAGCACAGCTCAGCACAGCACAAGGGTGGTTGGCCTGAAGAGAGTAATTCATTTGGACTGGTATTCAGTTCCTCGAACTCGTGAGTGGAATGTAGATGTATGTGTTAAGTTGTATGTTGTTATTAGTGTTTTAATTGTCTTTTGCCCTGTCCTAGGATTAGGAGCAAGGCTAAAGATAATTAAAAGGAATTTCTGCATGTATGATCTAGGTTATTTGTTTCTTTCAGAGAAAGGTAGACAATTTCTTTCTGTTTATTTAGTTTGTTTTATTTGTATATTTTTCAGATGCAACGGTTACTTTGAACATATTTATTTTTATTCGATGTGATTCATCTGGAACTAGTACATGGTATCCACTGAGAGTGCTGTGTTCTCTTAAGTTCAGCTTGTATCGACTAAGTATTAGCTAGCTGGAGTTTCGTGCTCACTGCAGGACCAACTTACTACAATAATATTTTCTAAAGCTTTCTTCTCATATTATGGTTAAGTATCTTATTAGCCCCATCTTGTTTATTTCGTAAGGTGTAATCAGATGACCCTAGAAATATTTGATATATTCAAGGCTCACAAGGGTGAATCGATGCCAACCAAACTACTAGAAAACAACATGAAAGTGGTCTACATACCCCCAGCATGCACAGACCACCTGCAACAGCCTGATACTATTCCAAACAAATTGTTCAAAGACGAACTGAAGACTGAGTTTAAGACTTCCTTCTCTGATAAAATTGCACAATTGCAAAAATTTCCACTTTGCAAACTTTTCCACTTATACAGACTGATCCAAACTGAAACCATTTGCAGACACAAATTGAAGGTTTGGAGAATCTGCTGGTTACATTACTGACGAGCTAATGTCCACCATATATCAATCATCTCCTCGGTGTGACCTTTGGTGAGTCTACAGACATTACAAATAAACTGAACTTAATTTACTGTCTGTTCTTAAAAAAAGAGAAATGATGTCAAAAACAGATTTTTTTGTTGATTACATTGAAATAAGGTGCAAATGCAGATCAAAACATACAAGGCTATCTTGCTGTTCTGTCAAAAAAAGGACTAGACATGTTTAGACTCTGTGGTGTCACCGCAGACAGGGCCACAGTTGTAAAACAGGGATAGTCCAGAAGCTCAAGCATGAATACTTTTGTCTTCTGTTTGTGCATTGCATCCAACATAGACTGGCCCTTGCCTCTGAGGGAGCTGCAGATAGCCTTGTATATCTGGTCAAATTCCAGGAAACAGTCAATTTCTTGTGCAAGCTATTTGAAAAATCACCTAAAATGTTGAATAATTTAGATGCAGGAAGTATAATAGACAACAAACAAAAACTCAAACTAATACAAATCTTCCAAACTAGATGGCTTTCATTTGAGGATGCTTTTAAAGCTCTCATAACAAATTAAGGTGCATTTTTGTCTGTGCTACATGCTGAAAAAAGTGCCAAGCCTCCTGTTCTTGTAAAATCTGTAGCAACCTATAAATCTGCTTACAGCAGACATTTCTTGTCTGATGTAATGAACAGGCTCTCTCATTTGTCTAAAGCTTTTCAGGCTGAAGATGTTAACTTTGCATTTACTTGCTGTCCAGAATGTCGGGTCCATTGGCAATACCTGGACAGTATGAGTTGGAGTATGATGGCCGTATTATAAAGGACTCAGGTCAGCCAAGGCAGGAGGCAGAGTCTATCTGCAGGAAATTCACTAATAGCATACTTATCAATTGAGAGAATAGGTTAGACAAGGCAGGGGACAGTGCCATTCTGTATGCCATTCAAAGTCTGTCCTCTCCTAGTGCCATTGCGAAGTTGACCGATTCTGAAAGTTATCATATTATGGCAAAATGATGCAAAGCTAGTGTCCTATTTTTTTTTTTTTATCCAAATCAACATTGTCTCTATTCGAGACCAATTCAATGACTTTGCTGATGATTTGAAAAACCATGGAAACAACTTCAAAGTGCTCAACAATGCATATGATCTAATGCAATATGGTGTATCTGTAAAAGAAAAGTAGCAGACATTGCCATGCAATTTTTAGCTACACCAGCGTCAACTGTGAGCTGCAAAAGTGGATTTAGCAGACAGAAAACAACAAAGAATAGACACTGTCTACCTACTGCAAGTGTTGAATATCTCATGTATATTACTATGCAGAAGTCAGACAATCTGACTACAAAGCAGTATTCAAAAAGTGGATTGATGTAAAAAAAAAAAGAAAAAAAAGAAAAAGTATGAAAGGACCAGTAATAAAGAAATAAACTAAAGTTGCTATTTAATTTTTTACCATACAAGGTCAAGTTTTATTGACCCTCGAGGAAAGGACTTTTGAAAACAAGAAGCAAATAATTGAAATATGGTGGGGAAAGGAGCAAGATTCCAAGACGTAGTAAAGAGCAAATTATAGATATAATATCTTTTTTAAACATTGAAATGAAAGTTTGAAATTGTGAGTAAGAAATAAAGTTTGTTCAATCATGAGAAAAAATGAGAAGTTGCTTGTAACTTTCTTGCATAGGAACCATGTTCAGAGTGACAACTTCTGACCTGATGGCAAAAAGAATTAACACTTCACTGTCAGTTCTTAGCTTCCAGGTCTTGTCTTACAGAGGCAATTATGTAAAAAATCACCATTAAAGCCACACTAAAGCTAAAGAATAGGTAATTTTCACCACTTATAACTCGGAAATATAGCAGATTACCAATCACAACACACACATTTAAGATCGGAGAAACCCAAAATGTGTCATTTACAGCACTGGTTACCATGATATATGTGTGAGAAAATGCACAGAGAAGTCTGTCTATTTTAGGGACAATACTGACTTGGACCTTTGTTATCATTTGTGTATATTTGAAATATGTCTTTGAGAACGTCACCTGATAATATTGCATCTCATAGTGCTATGACGAAGACGATAGGAATACCGTTTACACTTCAAGTATTATGTCATCTGAGAGTGAGATTGCTCATTCTGAACCTGTTTTCTTTTTTCGATGCAGTAAACTCTTCCTGTATAAATAATACACAAATACTAGTAAGTGAAGATCAGCCTGTGCCATCTTTTCTGTTTATAATGTCAATAAAAACTTGGTTTTCCAAGCCTAGAATGGGGAAAAAAGGATCAAGTGAATGAAAGTTTTGTTTCGACGCATTTGTTTCGACGCATTGAAAAACGTCACTGAAATTTATATCGAAAACTCGGCTAATCATCGGCAATCATCGATGTAAACAAACATATATATTCTTATAATTTACCATTTATTTGACATAAACATATCCTCGGATACCCCGGGGTCTCCCTATTTGCTACGCTACATCGACCCCTGGGACAATTAATTGAATTTCCCTCGCTTTACCGCTGGCCGAGTGCTGGCTTTTCATTGGTTCCATCATCATTTTGTGATGGGCGAGTGGACTGTACGCTATGACGTTTCGTATCGATTTTCGGCGGCTGATTCAAAGTTTTATTAGTCAATTGTCCCAGGGTCGATGTAGCGTAGCAAATACGGAGACCCCAGGGTATCCGAGGATGACATAAACACATCCACCTAGATTGTAAACAACAGTCATCATAAATGCACTTAACTGCCCATGTGTGGTCAATTTCAATAAAAAAAAGAAATTGTGTGATTGGCAAGAGTCATCATCAACAGAATGAAAATTAGCGTGAAATCTGTACCGGAGAGACAAGAAGCAATACTGACTAGGCAAGGTGTAAGCATGAGAACATTGAAAAGGAAAATAAAACAGAAAGGTTTGATTTTGACAAGAAAACTTACACTAGTCACATACCTTAACAAGACAGATCAAGGATCTACAAAAGACGAAATATGGCTTAGAAATGAAGCAGATGGCAGACAGAACAATTTGGGGAGCTTGAGGAACAAATAGTGAACCATGAAAGAGAAAAAAATGAACTCTATGAAAGGGTAAGGTATATGATTTTACCCCTATCTTTTCAAACGGCTCAAAGGTTTTCCATGACGCACAAATCCCGTGTCATAGACGTAATTTTATTTCAAATGAATAACAGGGTGTCATCAGTGACACAACTTTACAAAATTTTAATCATCTGCATGCTTTAATAAAGCATCATAAATCCAGGTCTGTTCTTCCTTCAATATCAGACAAACACTTTTTTTAACTACAGGGTCTTTTTTAGATAAAAGTGGTTTTCCAGGAATTTCTTAATAGAATCAGACTGGTTTCTGCATTATTGCTGAAAAGTTTATTGGACATGTGTCATACATGGGCCCAGTCGAAGTCTTGCTGAGCTTTCTGTATTTCACAGCATATTTTACGCTACTTCCGGTATATAAAATTGCACCTTACCAGTCTGTGCTGTTTGCAGAAATTAATGTCACGACAAAGAAAACCAACATTCTTTTATTGTCTGCTTCCTACAACTGTCCGTCAAGCAGCAATTCAGACAAGAAAGTTTCATATATCAAAAAGTGAAATTGACCTATCTATCAAAAGTGGCTTACAGCCTTTTCTTTCTTGGAGTTTGGAGTTTAAAAGGTGAAATGCATTGTAAATCATGCTTGATGAGGAAGAGATCCCTTTATTTTGACCACTCCCCCCCCCCCCCCAAGTTGGAGAAATGACCCTCAACTTATGAGGATGGGGGTCACAATGACCCCAGGTTTTTAAAGCCAAGGGAAAAACCCAGGGCTCTAGGCAACAAAACTTTAAATTTGAGCTAATAAAATGGGCATGGATCGTTAGATAAATGATTAATCTTTAACATCACACAAAACTGTGCTGCAAAATAACAATTAAATCAATGGAAAATTACCTTTTTTCCCCAATGTAAATAAAGCCAGTGTAATTTGTAAACAATTTGTAAACAACTAACATGGCGACTTCCGATAAACAGGCAGGGCTTTTTTTCCAAAAATTGGTAAGAGGCCTTGGCCTTTCATTTTGGGAAATTCAAGCGCCATTTTAGCCAAATTGGGAAAAATCAGACAAACTTTCAAGATACATCAATAAGACATATGACTTTCAAAATACATTAATATGACAAATTAATGGCAGTGTACATACATACAGTGTATAGAAGGTGCAGCAGTTTAATTAACAACTGAAACTAATTCAACATTCAAACTTTAAGTGTTTAAACTTTGTCAAATATCTCACAGCATTTGCACATATAGGCTTAGAGCCCTTTTTAACACTATTGTGGTACACCCATGAGTGCAAGAGTTGGTTTCAAGACAGTTCCCCGACAAGACAGTTCCCCGACACGGCTTTTCGAGACAGTTCCCCGACCAAAATTGAAGACAGTTCCCCGACACTTTTGAAGACAGTTCCCCGACACATTCGACATTTATTATCGATATCTATAACTTTTAAGGAAAGGAAATGGGGGTCTTGTACTTGTGAAAGGATTGTGAATAATTTTGAGTACTTCTCCTTTTTAGTTTATTATTGCATTATCTCCCGCTAGATGGCATTCTATAAATGCTCATCTATCTGATATGGGCATCCTGGGTACAGAACCGAACCACTTTCCTATGCGACAACCGTTACTTTGAATTTAAAACAAAAAAAAAAAAGGTTTACCCAATAAAACGCTACCTCGTGCAATTCACTCAACTATGATCACCAGTTTAGAGAAATCTGCTGCTAAAGCAGGTCTCATTTCTCCTCAAACATTTGCAAATTTTAGCAAGTAGCTTTTATTTCCACTTGCAAAATTAAAATTGAACTCACATTTTTTTTTGAAGCTCAGCTTGCCCATCAATGGTAAAGAACCAATGCCTGGTACAAACTGTTTAATTCTATTCTATTACATAAACTGTGGACTGAGACCACAACCAAACAAAAAAGGAACATTAATTGATACTAAAACCCTCATTTCACAATCAATTCAGTTCCAGTTGAGTTTCTGTTCTAAAACCAATTTAAATTTATATAAAACTTACAATGGTGAACAATTTCGTAAATGAATTACAGATGTATCACATCCGAATATCTGCGTGTCTAGTAACTGGTTTAGCGAGTCCACCACATACCACTTGCTTCTCATTGCTATTTGTGCATTATAATTATCTTTTCATGGAAGACTGACAAATAGTTTTGTATTATAATTGAATTTGTTTACTGTTTTTTCCGTATAAAAAACACAAAACTTCAGTATCGCCTGTGAGTGTAGACGAGCACACTTGCCTCACGAAACACAGATAACAAACGACAACTCGGAGGCCTCAATGGCGACATGTAAAATTATCAGCAACATCAAAAGGTATTTTCAGTGCGACATGACCGGTCTTTATCCAGAATGAAAAGAATGAACCTTTCTTTTGTATTCACATACGAAATTGAGTGCATTCCGTAACTGTTCTTGAATAATTTGCACCGGCATTTTTTAGCAAGTGCTTGAAATTTCAACTCGCATTTTCCAATTCTGGCTTGCATTCTGCGAGTAAATATGTGGGAATTTCGAACACTGAAATATGCTTAGATTACAGGTTACTAAGAAAAGTGCATCCTCCAACAGTAACCACTGATAAACCACCTTCATTGACGCTAGTAGAACTAGTGGATCACAGAAAAGTAATGACAAACCCCTGCAGTTATTTATTTTGAGATAGCTCAATGTTGAAATTTCATTTGTTAAAAAAAAAATAATAACATTAATAATTTGGCCTAATTTTTCATGACTTGGGAGGATTTGTTTCATTACTCCAGGTGGCAGAGTTAGGCACACAAAAACTGACGGTTGTTTATTTGACTTGCAGGTAAGTTGTATCAAGTTTTGGAAAATTAAAATTATTCTACACATGAATTTTGATGGAGATTGATGGAAAAAGAACACATTTAACTTTACCTTCAGTCTGAAGGTGTTTGCTCCGATGCTAATTTTGTGACTGGTCTCCGCTAACACCTTCAGGCCAGCCATTCATTGAACCCGTATGGAAAAAATACGATTTTACCCGCATCTTTTCGAACGGCTCTATGCAACAGAATTTCAAATGACAACTAATAAAATGGGCATGGATTGTTAGATAAATGATTAATCTTTACAAAAAAACTGATGTTAGTTAATATCCAACTCTTACCTTTGTACAAATCTGTACTTTTCAACGTAAATAATCGTTGACCTACTTCACCAGATATCAAAACATGGTGATCTTTTCAATGCGCATGTCTCGGCAGAAATTGCAGTATCTCTGACACGCTACAGGATGGTTTAGTTGCGAATTTTGCTGTAAACAAACGCACCTTGATCGAACTTGGCTGTATAGGGTTAGGGAACCAGACTGTACAAATTTCAAATTCCGTTGAGTGCGCATGCCTGACTAACGGAAGTCGCCGTGTTAGTTGTTTACAAATTATGCTGGATTTATTTACGTTGAGAAAAAGGTAAATTCCCATTGATTTAATTGGTATTTTGCAGCATATTTTGTGTGCTCTTAAAGATTAATCATTTATCTAACGATCCATACCCATTTTATTAGCTGTCATTGGAAATTTTGTTGCATTGAGCCGTTCGAAAAGATGCGGGTAACATCGTATTTTTTCCAGAAGGGTTTAATGAATGGCTGGCCTGAAGGTGTTAGCGAAGACCAGTCACAAAAATAGCATCGGAGCAGACACCTTCAGACTGAAGGTAATTTAACTTCTGCATTTATTTTCCGCTTTTTATAGCTTCTATTTATATTTTTGTTCCCAGATAAAGTTTAGAGTGGCGCAGTTTGGGCACCGAGGATATATGCTGAACGGTAGACAAGCAAGTATACGTCTAAATATTTGGACTAAAAACGGTATGTTAATAAGCGTTTACGTCACCGTGATCAAGACATGTAGCGAAAATTATATAACTTACCAATCTGTCATGTAAATGTTGTCATAGTATTCTTGTAGAGATGGAAAGCTCTGTGAAATGTGTAAAGTACATATTCTGATTGTGCGCATTCTTTACCGTTGAAATACCTAAGTAGCATAGCAATTGTTTATGTAAACTTCCAGGCTTCTTTCTACTTTGACTAATCGACTTCCGGTATACCAATTTTAATCAAAGTACTGTAGTTAGTGCAACTTCTCCATTATCTTCCGCTAGATGACATTCTACAATTTACTCATTTATAAATCTGATTTGGGCCTACAAAGCCGGACATCTTTTCCAATCAACAGCCGGTACTTTAAATTTCATAATAGAGTTGAAAAGTTTACTCAATAAAACGCTACCTGGTGCGATTCATTCAGAGCTCCATGATCAGCTAGCATGTAACCCATGCACAAGCCTTCATTAACCCTTTCCCAAACAATCTCTGGTTTTTACGACCCTGGGGTAGAAGCCTTTTGAAAACATTGCGGGAAAAGGAGAAAATGCTGGTAACCAGCATTTTCTCCTATTCCCACAATGTTTTCTACCCTGCTGGAAACAAATTTCAATTTTGAGGCATGTTTAATTTGTTGTCTGCTAAAGCTTTCAATGTGGATCGTCTAAAATTTTGTCGTTTGGTAAAGAGTTAAGGCAGCCCATACAGGCTTCGACAATAGCTTTGGTATAAGTACCGCTCTTCCCTAGTATGACGGTTATGTGCATAGTAGACAGGTCGAATTTGAGATTTTTCTTTTGTTATTCACAGAGTCGGTGTATGTCTTGTTTACAAAGTGCACCATGAATTATGGTGGTCTATTGCTATTCCACATTGTTAAAGGTGGGTAGTTTAAACATATTTTATTCAATATAATTACAGATATTATTCATGTACAACAACATATTGCGAATAGGATTAGAACGAAAGCATCAAAGCTTATATAGTTCCTCTCCCTAAAGAAAATCACGTGGTATAACAATTACAGTAAACAAAAATAAAGAGACACCAAAATAATGAACTGACAGTGAAAAATTTAAAGAATAACGGTGAAAAATGAGGAATGATGTAAAAAAAAAAAATAAAAAAAATCAAAAAAAATCAAAAAAAAAAAAAAAAAAAAATCAGAGGTTGTGCAGAGTTAAGAAAGAAAATGTAAAATTAACTTTTATAGGCCTCGTGTATATGTGTGTCTGATGCAGTACAATATCCAAAGAAAGGTATCATACACTAGTAACGTTAACTTTAGCTTAAAACTCAGGAGAATCTACCGCTATTCTCAATAAAAGCATGGACTGCATTAAAGATTATTTCATTTTCAGCAAGGGAGAGATTATTATCTCCAAAAGGACAACGTCAATATTATAATCAGATATTTCACAAATACATCGTCTGAATGCTGTCCTAATATTACGATAAAATTTGCAAACAAAGAAGTAGTGTTTATTGGATTCTATTTCCCCGCAACGACATAAAGGGTTTTCTACAATATTTTTCCAAAATAAGTGTTGCTTTAAATCACTACATTTATTCCTAAGGCGAGCATGTAAAATCTGCAGTCTTCTTTCTCCATAAAAAAATAGTTCGTTGGGAATTGGCTTATCTTCATCCAATATACGTTTAAAAGATGAGAGGGAGTCTGTCTCCCTTGTAGACTGTGGCAAAGAGTTCCATGCCTCTATGGTAGAAGGGAGAAAAGATTTCATATAAAGATTAGTTTTGCAGGCGATGTTTGATAAATCATTAGAATTACGAAGATTGTATGTAGTATTACTGCCAACAGTGGTCGGTACGAGAGAACACAAGTAATTTGGAACTAAACCATTTACCATTTTGAAAAGAAGAATAAGCTTGTGTTTGTTCCTACGCTGTCTTAATGTTTCCCAGCCTGATTCTCTTATAAGGTCTGCAATTGATACAAGCTTAGTACATCCCGTTACAATCCTGGCAGCCTCGTTTTGAATCTTGTCAAGTTCTTCCTTTTGGTATTCATGAACATTATCCCAAATAATATCTCCATATTCAAGAATCGGTCTTATAAATGAAAAATATATTGTTTGAAGTGAAAGGCGATCGAGCTGGTACCTCAAACTTCTTAAAACACCTATTCTTTTCCATGCCTTTTCAACGGTACACTGCACTTGTTGATCCCAGTTTCCATCACAAGATAGATAAATACCAAGGTGTTTGTGAGACTGTACTAATGGGATAACAACATCTGACATAGAAAGATCCGGATGAACAGGTTTGATTCGTTTGCGAGATATTAACAAAGATTTAGATTTAGAGGGATTGAATTTAACCAACCATCTGTCTGCCCAACTGCTAACCTTATCTATGTCTGACTGTAAAATAGCACCAGATATATCTGGAGTATCAACTACTATAGAAAGACTTGTGTCATCGGCAAACAAATTGATACCGGATTCAATATCGTGAACAATATCATTGATATATACCAAAAAAAGCAATGGACCTAATACTGAACCCTGTGGGACTCCCGCTTTTACAAATGATAAATCGGAAGAACCTCCAGGAAGAACGACTTTTTGAGTTCTGTTAGTCAGATAGTCCTGCAGAAATGATAAAACTTTACCATCTATTCCTGCAGCATGTAATTTGAAGATCAGACCCTTGTGCCAAACCTTGTCAAATGCTTTACTAATGTCGAAAAAAACCATCCTTATTTCAAAGCCATTATCTAAGGCGCTACAAATTTTATTGTACAAATGTGTCAATTGGTTGACAGTAGAGTCACCAGGGAGGAAACCGGACTGATGTGGTGTAAAAAAATTTGTCTCTTTTAGGTGATTAAAAATATGCTTGTAAATTATTCTTTCAAGTACTTTCTCCATTGTGTTTAGGAGTGATACAGGTCTATAATTAGATACAATAGAAGGATCACCGCTCTTTAAAATAGGACACACGAGGGATGTTTTCCAGGTAGTGGGAAGGACACACTTGTCGAGACAAAGATTAAATAATCGACAAAGTGGAGTTGAAATCTGAAGTGCTGATTCCAGTAACTTTTTGTTATTAATACCATCTGGACCTGATGCTTTCCCAATATGAAGAGTTTTTAATACATCGAAAACCTCATTTGGTGGGTATGTAGGTTTTTTACATCACACCGAATTAAATATATATATATATATATATGTCACTGAAATTTATACGGAAAAAAAAAATATCATCAGTAGTTAAGATTTAAGAATCATAAAGTTATGAAGAAAATGACGGTATTCTTTTAAAAGGCTACGTAGTCTCTTAAGCTATTTTAAGATTTCCCGCCAATCATCAAAAAAGCATTGTGGGAATGTTATGTGACTCGCACGTGACTAACGACGCTTAAATTCCATAACATAACAAATTTGTAATTATTTTCCATGATGTCTTCTTCGAATGCTAGGTTTGAAGCTTCGTCTGTATATTTCCGGTATGTAAATGAGCGAGTTGCTCATGTAAAAATAGACCGTGTTTCCAGTCGGTGTCTACCTGGGCTGTAGTAAATTTGTAATTGTTCTTGTTGTCGGATGGTTTTCGACCCCAGGGGTTTTATGAATGAAAATTAAAAGGCTTTAAGAGCGTAAAGTTGATTTTATTATGTATTTTTGTAAAATTTTCTTCCCAAAATCTGAAGGGCTACCTAAAATCCGAGTTTTCGGTTTACGCATAGTTAGTTAACTCTTTACCACACAAGAAAATTTTAGACTGGTCCAAATTGAAAGCATTTGCAGACGACAAAATAAAGGTGACTGAAAAATAGAACTTTTTTCTGGGAAGGGTAGAAAACACTATGGGAAAAGGAGAAAATGCTGGTTACCAGCATTTTCTCCTTTTCCCATATTGTTTTCAAAAGGCTTCTCTCTCAGGGGCGTCAAAAGTAGGGATTGTGTGGTAACGGGTTAACTCTTTACCAAACAACCAAATTTTAAACTTGTCAAAATTCAGAACAGTTGCAGACAAAATAAACGTGACTCAAAAATTGAAATTTGTTTCCAGCAGGGTAGAGAACATTGTGGGAAAAGGAGAAAATGCTGGTTACCAGCATTTTCTCCTTTTCCCTCAATGTTTTCAAAAGGCTTCTTTCTCAGGGTTGTCAAAAGTAGGGATTGTGTGGTAATGATTATAAAACAAAAGCGTTAAGTAGAGTCTATCTCGAAAATTTCATTTTTGGATAACCATTGATCCAGCTTAAATGTGAATGTTTTAAAAGTGGGTATTTAGAATTTTCACATCGCACCAAATTAAAAAATATATACATGTATGTCACTGAAATTTATATAAAAAAACAATACAAATCATCAGTAATTAATAATCATAAAATTACAAAAAAAAAAAAATGTGGTGGTATTCCCTGAAAAGGCTGCGTAGCCTCTTAAGCTATTTTTAGATTCCTGCGAAAATCAAAAAAGCATTGTGGGAATGTTAAGTGATTTGCACATGACTAATGACTATTAAATTCCATATCATAACAAACATGTAATTATTTTCCAGATTTTCTAGAACTTCGGGTGCTATGTTTGAAGCTTCGTCTGTATATTTCCGGTTTGTAAATGAGCGAGTTGCTCATGTAAAAATAGACCGTATTTCCCTGTCGACCTGTGCTGTAGTAAATCTCTAATTTATTTTTGACTACTGGGTTTTAAATGAATGAAAATTATAAGGCTTTGGGAGTATAAGGATGATTTTTTTGTATTTTTGTAAAATTTTCGTCCCAAAATCTGAAGGATCACCTTTAGTAAAAGAGTAGATTTGACAACCAACTTTTAGGTCTATTTAATGAAGCGCTTTTTTTTCAGATTATATCCTTAATTTCTTGTAAACAGTAAAGTTGGGGGTAACATATTTAGCCATGCTCTGGAAAAAGGGGTCTTATTGCAAACCTGTGGTGTATGATACTAAGCAAGTAACAACAGCATTGTACATCCCTAAAATCCTAAGGTCGTATCCACCAACCATTCTTAAGAACGTTCTTTTTCTTATTCTCCAGACTTTTCTACATTTGTAAGTAACACAACTTCTGATTGACTGGACCATTCGGTTTAACCAATCAGAACTTGAGTTTCTCACAAATTTGGAAAACCTTGGAGAATAAGACTAAGAGTTTTCTAAAGAATGGTAGGTGAATACAGGCCCTGTTTATATAACAACCTACTTTGATCTTGTGGTACACTGGTCCTTTGACACACAGAAAAGAGACCAATAGCGAAAAGTTTCGAACCAGGTCAGCTTGTGCGGACTGCACAGGCTGACCTGAGTCGACACTTTTCGTAGTAAATACATTAAGCGCCCTATTCACGGGGCACAGATCAGTGGGTACCAGCATTCCACGGATTGTGAGTTAAACTGTAAACCGGACAAAAAAGTTCAGAATTGAGGGTCTAATTGATTGAATTGGCATTTATCTATCGTCGCCACCGATTGTCCATGTAATGGCGACGCCCCCTGAAGGCTGTTAGTGTTGTTACGGCGGATAGTGCAGATACAGAACGAAACCCATCCTAAATTAGTTCTTTTACCTCTACCTAAAGAGCTATGCGGGCTAGTCTGATAAATTGAGAGTAGTAACAGACCGGAAGTACTATTTAACCCCGAACGACAACTTGGAACTGAGACTCAAAATGAAAGCATGTGCAGACGTCAAATAAATGCGACACGAAAAATAGACTTTGTCTGCGAAAGTGTAGAAAATATTGTGGGAAACAGAGGCTGAGAATCGAGATTGTGTGTTGGTAACCCTTTACCACACAATCCTGACTTTTAACACCTCTGTGAAAAAAGCTTTCTGAAAACATTGTAGGAAAACTTTCCCACAATGTGTTTTTTTTCCTTCTTAAAACAAATTTTACTTTTTTAATCACATAATTCATTTCGTCGTCTGCAGATGCTTTCAATTTGGACCAGTGTAAAATTTTGTCGTTTGGTAAAGAGTTAAAGCCGCAGTAAAACCGTCGAATAGGAAATTTTCATCGTTTATAACTCGAAAATATAGTGGATAACCCTTTTTAACACACATAAGACCGGAGAAAACTCGAATGTGTTAATTACTGCATTGGTTGCCATGAGATACGTGAGCGAAAATATATGGAAAAGCCCGTCGATATCACGGACGCCATTGATCGAGACAACCTTTGTTATCGTTCGTGTATATTCAACCTAGGTCTTCGAGAACGTCACGTGATAACATGGCATCTCATTAATGCTATGACATAGTAAACAGAACTATTGTTTATATTATGTCGTCGGAGAGGAAGATTGCTACTCATTCCGAACCTGTTTTCTTATTTAGATGTAGTAAGCTCTGTAGCAACCAGTTTTGCAATAAAAACGAGAATTGCAATAAATTATTGCAAAACTCGTTGCGATGACAGGAATTTTATTACATTTGACTTCACAACCAGTTTTGCAATAAAAACGAGAATTGCAATAAACTCATTATATGGACCATATATGATCGTTTTCTAGTCAAAACCAAATTGAAATACAATTTAATGTTAAATGGGAGTATATAAGACCCAAATTAAGTTACAGAAAGTGTGCCTCAAAGACCAATAGGAACATTTCAGGATAAACACTATTAACGCTGAAACCATTTGGAAACTGTCAGAAAGTCTCATAGTTGACGTAAACAGCATGGAATCTGGATCGGTTCAGAAACAATATGTCTTAAACCAGTATTGCAGGAAATTATTGCAAAACTCGTTGCGATGACAGGAACTTTATTACATTTGACTTCACAACCAGTTTTGCAATAAAACCGAGAATTGCAATAAACTCATTATATGGACCATACTTGATCGTTTTCTGGTCAAAACCAACTTCATATACAAATTAATGTTAAAGGGGACTATGTAAGACCCAAATTAAAATACAGAAAGTGTGCTTTAAAGACCAATAGGTACATTTCAGGCTAAACACTATTAAGCTGAAATAATTTGGAAACTGTCAGAAAGTCTATTACATGACGTAAACAGCGTGGAAATTGGATCGTTTCAGAAACAATACGTCTTTAACCAGTATTGCAGGAAATTATTGTAAAACTCGTTGCGATGACAGGAACTTTATAAGATTTGACTTCACACCCAGTTTTGCAATAAAAACGAAAATTGCAATAAACTCATTATATGGACCATACTTGATCGTTTTCTGGTCAAAACCAAATTGAAATACAATTTAATGTTAAATGGGACTATATAAGACCGAAATTAAGTTACAGAAAGTGTGTTTCAAAGACCAATAGGAACATTTCAGGCTAAACACTATTAAGGCTGAAATCATTTGGAAACTGTCAGAAAGTCTCATATTTACGTAAACAGCATGGAATCTGGATCGGTTCAGAAACAATACCTCTTTAACCAGTATTGCAGGAAATTATTGCAAAACTCGTTGCGATGACAGGAACTTTATTAGATTTGACTTCACAACCAGTTTTGCAATAAAACCGAGAATTGCAATAAACTCATTATATGGACCATACTTGATCGTTTTCTAGTCAAAGCCAATTTCAAATACAATTTAATGTTAAATGGGACTATGTAAGACCCAAATTAAGTTACAGAAAGTGTGCCTCAAAGACCAATAGGAACATTTCAGGATAAACACTATTCAGGCTGAAATCATTTGGAAAATGTCAGAAAGTCTATAAGATGACGTAAACAGCATGGAATTTGGATCGTTTCAGAAATAATACGTCTTAAAACAGTATTGCAGGAAATTATTGCTAAACTCGTTGCCATGACAGGAACTTTATTAGATTTGACTTCAAAACCAGTTTTGCAATAAAAACGAGAATTGCAACAAACTCATTATATGGACGATACTTGATCGTTTTCTAGTGAAAACCAATTTCAAATACAATTTAATGTTAAATGGGACTATGTAAGAACCAAATTAATTTACAGAAAGTGTGCTTCAAGGACCAATAGAAACATTTCAGGCTGAACACTATTAAGGCTGGAATCATTTGGAAACTGTCAGAAAGTCTATTAGATGACGTAAACAGCATGGAATTTGAATAGTTTCAGAAATAATACGTCTTCAACCAGTATTCCAGGAAATTATTGCAAAACTCGTTGCGATGACAGGAACTTTAATAGATTTGACTTCACAACCAGTTTTGCAATAAAACCGAGAATTGCAACAAACTCATTATATGGACCATACTTGATCGTTTTCTAGTCAAAACCAAATTGAAATACAATTTAATGTTAAATGGGACTATGTAAGACCGAAATCAAGTTACAAAAAGTGTGCTTCAAAGACCAATAGGAACATTTCAGGCTAAACACGATTAAGGCTGAAATCATTTGGAAACTGTCAGAAAGGCTCATAGTTGACGTAAACAGCATGGACTTTGGATAGGTTCAGAAACAATACGTCTTTAACCAGTATTGCAGGAAATTATTGCAAAACTCGTTGCGATGACAGGAACTTTATTACATTTGACTTCAAAACCAGTTTTGCAATAAAAACGAGAAATGCAATAAACTCATTATATGGACCATACTTGATCGTTTTCTACTCAAAACCAACTTCAAATACAATTTAATGTTAAATGGGACTATGTAAGACCCAAATTAAGTTACAGAAAGTGCGCCTCAAAGACCAATAGGAACATTTCAGGATAAACACTATTAACGCTGAAATCATTTGGAAAATGTCAAAAAGTCTATTAGATGACGTAAACAGCATGAAATTTGGATCGGTTCAGAAACAATATGTCTTAAACCAGTATTGCAGGAAATTATTGCAAAACTCGTTGCGATGACAGGAACTTTATTAGATTTGACTTCACAACGAGTTTTGCAATAAAAACGAGAATTGCAATAAACTCATTATATGGACCATACTTGATCGTTTTCTAGTCAAAACCAATTTTAAATACAATTTAATGTTAAATGGGACTATGTAAGACCCAAATTAAGTTACAGAAAGTGTGCTTCAAGGACTAATAGAAACATTTCAGGCTAAACAGTATTAAGACTGAAATCATTTGGAAACTGTCAGAAAGTCTATTAGATGACGTAAACAGCATGGAATTTGGATCGTTTCAGAAATAATACGTCTTAAATCAGTATTGCAGGAAATTATTGCAAAACACGTTGCGATGACAGGAACTTTATTACATTTCACTTCACAACCAGTTTTGCAATAAAACCGAGAATTGCAACAAACCCATTATATGGACCATACTTGATCGTTTTCTAGTCAAAACCAATTTCAAATACAATTTAATGTTAAATGGGACTATGTAAGACCCAAATTAAGTTACAGAAAGTGTGCTTCAAGGACCAATAGAAACATTTCAGGCTAAAAACTATTAAGGCTGAAATCATTTGGAAACTGTCAGAAAGTCTATTAGATGACGTAAACAGCATGGAATTTGGATCGTTTCAGAAACAATACGTCTTAAACCAGTATTGCAGGAAATTATTGCAAAACTCGTTGCGATGACAGGAACTTTATTAGATTTGACTTCACAACCAGTTTTGCAATAAAACCGAGAATTGCAATAAACTCATTATATGGACCATACTTGATCGTTTTCTGGTCAAAACCAAATTGAAATACAATTTAATGTTAAATGGGACTATATAAGACAGTGTGCTTCAAAGACCAATAGGAACATTTCAGGCTAAACACTATTAAGCTGAAATCATTTGGAAACTGTCAGAAAGTGTATTAGATGACGTAAACAGCATGGAATTTGGATCGTTTCAGAAACAATACGTCTTAAACCAGTATTGCAGGAAATTATTGCAAAACTCGTTGCGATGACAGGAACTTTATTAGATTTGACTTCACAACCAGTTTTGCAATAAAACGGAGAATTGCAATAAACTTATTCTATGGACCGTACTTCATCGTTTTCTGATCAAAACCAACTTCAAATACAATTAAATGTTAAAGGGGACTATGTAAGACCTGAATTACGATACAGAAAGTTTGCTTTAAAGACCAATAGGAACATTTCAGGATAAACACTATTAACACTTAAATCATTTGGAAAATATCATAAAAGTCTATTAGATGACGTAAACAGCATGAAATTTGGATCGGTTCAGAAACAATACGTCTTAAACCGGTATTGCAGGAAATTATTGCAAAACTCGTTGCGATGACAGGAACTTTATTAGATTTGACTTCACAACCAGTTTTGCAATAAAAACGAGAATTGCAATAATTTCATTATATGGACCATATTTGATTGTTTTCTAGTCAAAACCAACTTCAAATACAAGTTACTGTTAAATGGAACATTTCAGGCTAAACACTATAAAGGCTGAAATCATCTTGAAACTGTCATGAAGTCTATTAGATGACATAAACAGCATGAAATTTAGATCGTTTCTGAAACTATTTAAGTCTTTTAAGACATATTGTTTCTGAAACGATCCAAATTTCATGCTGTTTACGTCATCTAATAGACTTTATGACAGTTTCAACGATTTCAGCCTTAATAGTGTATAGCTCGAAATGTTCCTATTGGTCTTTGAAGCGCACTTTCTGTAACTTAATTTAGGTCTTATATAGTTCCATTTAACCTTGAATTGTACTTTCTTTGGTTTTCACTTGAAAACGATCAGAAATGGTCCATATTATGAGTTTGTTGCAATTTTCTTTTTTATTTCAAAACTGCTTGTGAAATAAATGTATAAAGTTCCTGTCATCGCAACGAGTTTTGCAATAATTTCCTGCAATACTGGTTGAAGACATATTGTTTCTGAAACGATCCAAATTCCAAGTTGTTTACGTCATCTAATAGACTTTCTGACAGTTTCCAACGATTAAAGTCTTGAAATGTTCCTATTGGTCTTTGAAGTGCACTTTCTGTAACTTAATTTACACCTTACAAAGGTCCCATTTAACAGAAAATTCTATTTGAATTTGGTTTTGACTGGAAAAAAGTCAAATATAGTCCATATAATGAGTTTGTTGAAATTCTCGTTTTTATTGCAAAACTGGTTGTTTCGTCAAATGTAATAAAGTTCCTGCAATCGCAACGAGTTTTGCAATAATTTACTGCAATACTGGTTTAAGACATGTCGTTTCTGAAACGATCAAACTTTCATTCTGTGTACGTCATCTAATAGACTTTATGACAGTTTCCTACGATTTCAGCGATAATAGAGTTTAGCCTGAAATGTTCCTACTGGCCTTTGAAGCACATTTTCTCTAACTTAATTTAGGTCTTACATAGTCTCATTTAACATTAAATTGTATTTGAATTTGGTTGTCACAGGAAAACGATCAAATATGGTCCATATAATGAGTTTGTTGCAATTCTCGTTTTTATTGCAAAAGTGGTTGTGAAGTCAAATGCAATAAAGTTCCTGTCATCGCAACGAGCTTTGCAATAATTTACTACAATACCGGTTTAAGATATATCAACGACTTAAGCCTTAATGCTGTTTAGCCTGAAATGTTTCTATTAGTCTTTGAAGCACACTTTCTGTAACTTAATTTAGGTCTTACATAGTCCCATTTTACATTAAATTGTATTTTAATTTGGTTTTCACTCGAAAACGATCAAATATGGTCCATATAATGAGTTTGTTGCAATTCTCGTTTTTATTGCAAAACTGGTTGTGAAATCAAATCTAATAAAGTTCCTGTCATCGGAACGAATTTTGCAATAATTTACTGCAATACTGGTTTCAGACTTATTGTTTCTGAAACAATCCAAATTTCATGCTGTTTACGTCATCTAGTAGACTTTATGACAGTCTCCAAATGGTTTCAGCCTTAATAGTGTTTAGCATGAAATGATCCTATTCGTGTTTGAAGCACACTTTCTGTAACTTAATTTGGGTTTTACATCATCCCATTTAACATTAAATTGTATTTGAAGTTTGTTTTGACTAGAAAACGATGAAGTATGGTCCATATAATGAGTTTATTGCAATTCTCGGTTTTATTGCAAAACTGGTTGAAAAGTCAAATGTAATAAAGTTCCTGTCATCGCAACGAGTTTTGCAATAATTTCCTGCAATACTGGTTTAAGACGTATTGTTTCTGAACCGATTCAAATTTCATGCTGTTTACGTCATCTAATAGACTTTATGACATTTTCCAAATGATTTCAGCGTAAATAGTGTTTATCCTGAAATGTTCCTATTGGCCCTTGAAGCACACTTTCTGTAACTTAATTTAGGTCTAACATAGTCCCATTTAACATTAAATTGTATTTGAAGTTGGTTTGACTAGAAAACGATCAAATATGGTCCATATAATGAGGTTATTGCAATTCTTGTTTTTATTGCAAAACTGGTTGTGAAGTCAAATCTAATAAAGTTCCTGTCATCGCAACGAGTTTTGCAATAATTTCCTGCAATACTGGTTTAAGACGTATTGTTTCTGAAACGATCCAAATTCCATGCTGTTTACGTCATCTAATAGACTTTCTGACAGTTTCCAAATTATTTCAGCCTTAATAGTGTTTAGCCTGAAATGTTCCTATTCGTCTTTAAAGCACACTTTCTGTATCTTAATTTGGGTCTTACATAGTTCCCTTTAACAATAAATTGTATTTGAAGTTGGTTTTGACTAGAAAACGACCAAGTATGGTCCATATAATGAGTTAATTGCAATTCTCGGTTTTATTGCAAAACTGGTTGTGAAGTCAAATGTAATAAAGTTCCTGTCATCGCAACGAGTTTTGCAATAATTTCCTGCAATACTGGTTTAAGACGTATTGTTTCTGAAACGATCCAAATTCCATGCTGTTTACGTCAACTAATAGACTTTCTGACAGTTTCCAAATGATTTCAGCCGTAATCGTGTTTAGCCTAAAATGTTCCTATTGGTCTTTGAAGCACACTTTCTGTAACTTAATTTCGGTCTTACATAGTCCCATTAACATTAAATTGTATTTCAATTTGGTTTTGACCAGAAAACGATCAAGTATGGTCCATATAATGAGTTTATTGGAATTCTCGGTTTTATTGCAAAACTGGTTGTGAAGTCAAATGTAATAAAGTTCCTGTCATCGCAACGAGTTTTGCATTAATTTCCTGCAATACTGGTTTAAGACGTATTGTTTCTGAAACGATCCAAATTCCATGCTGATTACGTCATATAATACACTTTCTGACAGTTTCCAAATGATTTCAGCCTTAATAGTGTTTAGCCTGAAATTTTTCTATTGGTCCTTGAGACACACTTTCTGTAACTTAATTTGGGTCTTACATAGTCCCATTTAACATTAAATTGTATTCGAAATTGGTTTTGACTAGAAAACGATCAAGTATGGTCCATATAATGAGTTTATTGCAATTCTCGGTTTTATTGCAAAACTGGTTGTGAAGTCAAATCTAATAAAGTTCCTGTCATCGCAACGAGTTTTGCAATAATTTCCTGCAATACTGGTTTAAGATGTATTATTTCTGAAACGATCCAAATTCCATGCTGTTTACGTCATCTAATAGACTTTCCGACAGTTTCCAAATGATTTCAGCCTTAATAGTGTTCAGCCTGAAATGTTTCTATTGGTCCTTGAAGCACACTTTCTGTAACTTAATTTGGGTCTTACATAGTCCCATTTAACATTAAATTGTATTTGAAATTGGTTTTGACTAGAAAACGATCAAGTATGGTCCATATAATGAGTTTGTTGCAATTCTCGTTTTTATTGCAACACTGGTTGTAAAGTCAAATCTAATAAAGTTCCTGTCATCGCAACGATTTTTGCAATAATTTCCTGCAATACTGGTTAAAGACGTATTATTTCTGAAACGATCCAAATTTCATGCTGTTCACGTCATCTAATAGACTTTCTGACAGTTTCCAAATTATTTCAGCCTGAATAGTGTTTAACCTGAAATGATCCTATTCGTCTTTAAAGCACATTTTCTGTATCTAAATTTGGGTCTTACATAGTCCCCTTTAACATTAAATTGTATATGAAGTTGGTTTTGACCAGAAAACGATCAAGTATGGTCCATATAATGAGTTTATTGCAATTCTCGGTTTTATTGCAAAACTCGTTGTGAAGTCAAATCTAATAAAGTTCCTGTCATCGCAACGAGTTTTGCAATAATTTCCTGCAATACTGGTTTAAGACATATTGTTTCTGAACCGATCCAAATTTCATGCTGTTTACGTCATCTAATAGACTTTATGACATTTTCCAAATGATTTCAGTGTTAATAGTGTTAATCCTGAAATGTTCCTATTGGTCTTTGAAGCACACTTTCTGTAACTTAATTTGGGTATTACATCATCCCATTTAACATTAAATTGTATTTGAAGTTGGTTTTGAGTAGAAAACGATCAAGTATGGTCCATATAATGAGTTTATTGCAATTCTCGTTTTTATTGCAAAACTCGTTGTGAAGTCAAATCTAATAAAGTTCCTGTCATCGCAACGAGTTTTGCAATAATTTCCTGCAATACTGGTTAAAGATGTATTGTTTCTGAACCGATCCAAATTCCATGCTGTTTACGTCAACTATGAGACTTTCTGACAGTTTCCAAATGATTTCAGTCTTAATCGTGTGTAGCCTGAAATGTTCCTATTGGTCTTTGAAGCACACTTTCTGTAACTTAATTTGGGTCTTACATAGTCCCATTTAACATTAAATTGTATTTCAATTTGGTTTTGACCAGAAAACGATCAAGTATGGTCCATATAAAGAGTTTATTGCAATTCTCGGTTTTATTGCAAAACTGGTTGTGAAGTCAAATGTAATAAAGTTCCTGTCATCGCAACGAGTTTTGCAATAATTTCCTGCAATACTGGTTTAAGACATATTGTTTCTGAACCGATCCAAATTTCATGCTGTTTACGTCATCTTATAGACTTTATGACAGTTTCCAAATGTTTTCAGTCTTAATAGTGTTTAGCCTGAAATGTTTCTATTGGTCTTTGAAGCACACTTTCTGTAACTTAATTTGGGTCTTATATACTCCCATTTAACATTAAATTGTATTTCAATTTGGTTTTGACTAGAAAACGATCATATATGGTCCATATAATGAGTTTATTGCAATTCTCGTTTTTATTGCAAAACTGGTTGTGAAGTCAAATGTAATGAAGTTCCTGTCATCGCAACGAGTTTTGCAGTAATTTATTGCAATTCTCGTTTTTATTGCAAAACTGGTTGCTACAAAGCTCTTCCTCTTTTAATGGTAAATTAATAGGCGATGATCAGCCTATGTCGTAGTTTCTGTTTACGTTGTCGATAAACCTGCGTTTTTCAAGCCTAGAATGGGGGCAAAACGATCTTGAAAGCGAATGAAGGGTTTGTTTCGACGCTTTGAATGATCACGTGGTGTTTACGTCACTAACACGTCATTGCAGACATTTGCGACGAAAGGTCGGCTAATCGTCGGCGATCATCGATGTAAACAAACAGATAATGCAGCATGGTAGGATCTGTGTAAGTTTCAAAACTCTTTTTTCTGCCACCGACTGGAACATTTTCGAACTGCACCTTTACATATCGTGATTTCAAGTCAAAATAAACGCATAACTTTTACATGGCAAAAATGAAATTTACTTTCATGTTATAAACATTCAGTTGGACTCTCCTGAGACTTTATCTGGTTAAAAAATAGAATGTTGTAATTTAGGTCTAGAGTAAACAACGCCATTCAGAAAGGAGACCTTTCTTGTATTCCCTTAATCCTTTAGCTGCTAAGCGCGACTCAATGAACTTTTGCGGACAGTCTAGATCAAGATCAGACTGCACAGAACGTGCAGTCTGATCTTGATCTAGACTGTCCGAGGTTTTTTTTATTAAGCAAGATAAAGGCTAATGGTTTCAATGGCTTTGTACCTCAGTGTTGTAAACATATAGTCATGAGAGTGTTTGGTAAAGGGTTAAATCTTGACCAGACGATAAATCTTAGACCTGTCCGAATTGATGGTATTTGCAGGTACAAAATAAGAACTACTAAAAAAGAATTAAATTTTTTCTTGAAAGGTACAAGATACTGTGGGAAAAAAAAGGGGGGGGGGGGAATTCTGCTTATGCACAGTGTGTGTATGTTTCATTTTTTTTTTAATTTGTGGTCTTGGTTAACGGCATCATTATTTCTGTTATATTGCCGCGACAAATTCACCTATCCGTGCTTTCCAGATGTTACTTTCACCATTACTTCACATAATGTTATTCCAATGCCTGTCGCTGCTTTCCCACATAACCAGCCGCGAAAGAACTATTTTGCGGTAAGAAAGGAATGAGTCCTGTCACCATTTCTATCATCAAACCTCGTGAAATAATTTACCAAGTTGGAGTCTTGAACCAGTGAATTCCGGGTTTCATTTCCTGTGTGCTACAAGGTTCGGCAATATCTTTTTTTTCAAACACTCATGAACACTTCTAAATATCGATAGGTGAATGCAACACTATTTTAAGTGCCTGTACATTGTACAGGCACTTAGAATAGTGTTGCACTCACCTATGATATATGAGCAATACTCTGTGAAAAGGGGACTTAATACTCCTGCGAAAAGTATAGACCTATGTCAGCATGTGGAAATTTTATGCATGTGAAATTTATAATGTCCATACTTTAAAATGGTTTACATCAAATTTGTCTACATGTTGATCCCGAGTTGTTTAGATTTGGCAGGTAATTGGCCTTTAAGGCACATTCATATTTCAATGCGTGTGGCGTATACATATCGTCGGTTAACTTCCAAAACCTCGTAACTACAGCTTGTAACAAGCTGTAGTTACGAGGTTTTGGAAGTAAACCGACGATATGAGCCGTACTTTGGCAAATGGATGTAAAAGGACCAGTATGCATACCTCGTGATTCAGTCAGTTACCAAACAAAATGGAGTAGATCTATATGGATGTGTAATTACGTGAAGACTTCCTTGGTATTATGTATCACAAGGATGCATTCAACCGTCTCTTACCACAAAATGATTTAATATCAGTTGTTTTCATGAACATTGGTGAGTTCTGATTGGCTGAAAAAAAATTCATAGCTCCATAAAAAAGAAAATCATCTTGTGCCGGAACTACTTTTGCTGAAGGTTACTTTTGCGGGTCCTACACACTGCTTTGCTCCTTTACTTTTATTCTATTGGTTAATCTTCAGTATTGGGGATCTGAAAACTGCTTCCCTATTATATTCTTGTGCCATACAAATATGAGTGGAAGGGGCATTCAAAACTCAAACTTTCGATTTAAAACTAAAGGAAATGAATGCAGTTTGAATTATTTCTGTGGGTGTGTGATGTCTGTTATATTAAATTAAAAAATGAAGAGAATCTTATTTTTTCATACGTTATTGCATTAGAAGCATGTTGATAGATTTAACCCTTTACCCCATAAGACATTTCTATGGTATCTCTAATTGACCCTAAATAACAGCAAGGATTAAGCTGTTTCTTATGTGCATATGACACCTTTTGATAGTGTAGAAAACATTGTGACAAAAGGTGAAATTGCTCGTCACGAGCAATTTCACCTTTTGCCACAATGTTTTCCAAAGGTTCCTACAAACAATGCGTAGAAATGAGTATCTGTGGAGTAAAGGGTTAAAAGTTTAGTTTTTTTAAACATAGGTTGGATATGTATCTGATAACTCAGCAAATTTCCGTCCTAGGATTGTTGATACAGTAGATCTAGTCATTGTCACAGAATTTCACCTCTCTCTCTCTCTCTCTCTCTCTCTCTCTCTGTCCCTCTCTCTCTCTCTCTCTCTCTCTCTCTCTCTCTATCTCCGTTCGTCCCTTTTTCACATGTATACAGGCACGAAAGAAGCATGCATTCTTATTTTCACACACTCTTAATTAGTTTTGACAAAGCCGGAATTCCAACTCAAAACCTCTTGGTTTCAAGATCTATGATAAAGGTCGTCATTCAAATTATTGGATCATTCCTGGAGCTCGTATTGAGGCCTAGCCTTTTTAATCAAATTGGTTTGTGTCGTTTTTTTTGTGTGTGTGCATATAATACGGACGTTGATCTGAAAAGGGAGGTAATTATTATCTTCTTTTAATGAGAATATAGTGGTTTTAGATTTATAAATGATAATTCAAAGCAGGAAAAAATGGAAAAAAAAAAATGAATCAGTGAAAGTAGTTCAATAATACTCATTTTTAATTATAGCTAATTTTGCAGGATGATATTTTAGTAGAAATAGTTGTTTTCCATTACACAGATCTTACGTTAATAATGGGGAAAACCTTGTAGGAAAAGCAGGTGCTAAATTTATGATACTTTCACTTATCCGTTGGCAGTTTAACCCGTTACCACACGGCAAAATTTTGGACCTATCAAAATTGAAAGCATTTGCAGATGACAATTTCAAAGTGGCTTGACAATTTCAAAGTTACTCGATAGGGTAGAAAACTTAGTGGAAAAAGGAGAAAATGCTGGTTACCAGCATTTTCTCCTTTTCCCACAATGTTTTCAAAAGGCTTCTCCTTTAGGGGAGTTAAAACTCGCCATTGTATGATAAAGGTTAAACAGGTATAAATTATAGCATTGGTCAAAACTCGTTTCTACACATATTTCGTCATAATATCACGGTTCGATTTACCATGGAATGGCGGAGAAGTTAGTTTCTTTCAACTGTCAGGCGGGAACATTGTTGAATTTTCCTGTGTTTTCTGTTCGAGCCAGTCTTTGTAACAGTGAATGGTACTCCAGAATTTTATGCTTTTTCTCCATCGAAGACATCGTTTTAGTATTTGGACTGCCAAACCCGAGCTGCTGACCCATAGTTGGACTTGTGTCTGTGTCAACTTTAGCAGATATAGATTCCATACCTTTCGAGTTCGGAGACATCCTAGTACCCAGTCCGTTTTGATTCCTTGCTGTCAGACTTAGCTTTCTAGAAATGGTGTCGTTGCGTTCTTCGTTGCTTGTTATGACAAGAGAATATTTTTCTTGTTCTGAATCTGGATTGCAATTAGATTTTTTATCTCTCAGCGATGAACTCTCGTCTATTTGTCCTTTATCCGTGTTTGGTTCCATGTTTGATTTGTTATCCTTTTTCACGCCGTCAGATCCACTCATTTCTTTCGCAGATTGACTTGTGTCTATAGTACGGGCCTTTACTGCCTCTTTATCCGAGGATGTATGAGACACAGTCGTACATTTTGACTGGTTTAACCCGAGAAGCCTCATGGGATTTGACGCTCTCCTCTGTTCCCTAAAATAAAGTTGTAAGTTTATATATTTCACAGTCATCCTGCTAAATGCGTAAAACGAAATTTTCAAGACGGTAGTAGATCTATAAACCCGATTTTTTTTTATTTAAAAATATGGCTTCATTGAACATAATAGATCACAGATCAGGCTGCGATTTCTGTTAAGTCTGATCTTGGTCTAAGTTGTCTGGAAAGGTCTGCGAGTCGCGCCCAGCAGCTCATCTACACCGCATTTCTGACCATCTATTTTATTGCAAACCTGTACAGCAAATCCAATTCTCGTGAAAGTTTTGACTAAAACCAAAAACTCTACATATGGAGTGCAACACGCGAAAAGGGTCATTCGGACATTTGCGTAAAGTGTCGTCTCGGATCAGCGTTTGCAGTCCGCACAGGATAATCCGAAACGAAACTTTCCGATTTCATGTGATTTTCTGTTTTAAGCAAGTCTACTGTAGCACAAAATCTAATGTAGTCGTAAAGTGCCGTCCCGGATTAGCCTGCGCGGACTGCGCAGGCTAATCCGGGACGTCACTTTACGCAAATGTCCGAATGCACCTTTTCGCGTGTTGCACTCCATATATAATCTGCACTTGAGGCATTCTGCTTTCAGTCTGAGCCAATACACCTCAACATCAATAATTCTATTTAAGGTAACATCCCGAGCCCTGGCTCTTCTAGTGCAACATGGAATCAAATTTCTTGTTATTTGATAAATAAGGATTTATACTGATATAATATATTTATTCACAGTCTTAACCCACCGCAAGTTCCGTTGATGTCTATCTTAAAATAATTTGTTGATACTTTTGTTAGTTCCTGAAAAGGGAGGTAATTATTATCTCCCTTTGTAATGAGAACATAGTGGTTGTAGATTTATAAATGATAATTTTAGGAAGGGAAAAAAAGAAAAAGTAGCCGAGTTAAAGTTGTACAATAATACATTTTTTTTATAACCATAGCAATTTTTTAGGATAATATTAAAGTGGAAATAGCTGTTTCCCATTAGCACGGCACTACCTTAAATAACTTGAAAATGATATTATGATATATAATTACCTCCCCTGAATTGGTGCATTTGAATTATGCTTTGGGCAAGATGTTGGGCTACTCGTTTAGGTAAATAATTGTAGCTTAAAGCATTTCTATCAAAATGACGGATACCTCAGTCTAATTGTATCTATACATGCTCCGGCTTGGCACATGAACCGGATTTGACTGGCTTGTCTCTCTTCGTCTTTGTTGCTATGTGCCAATCGTAACAAAAGCATCATTGACAAAGGAACGAAAGATTGTTAGGATTGCTGGTTTTTCTGCAATCACATCCGAGCTGTCAGCGGCTCGGTTGTAAAAAATGCCACATGTACAGAATTAGGTAGAATAAAAACTGATTCGATTCCAGATAATTAAACTCAAATAAAAGAACAAAATATAATTTACTTGATCACGTGCACAAGTGACTTCCTTTGGCGACAATTAATTCCCGTCAAATTCCGTAACTCGTCGTTCCTTTTCAGCAACTTGGTCGTGACATGCACAACAAGGCTGAGTGACGTCACAAGAACTCCGACGAGCGCAAGCAGTAATAAGATAAAGACGAAGTTGTCAATACAGATACTGTTCATCGGATCGGGAGCTGAAATAGTATGTTAACTGAAGCTTTCAACTGAATTTATTAGCTGAAATAATATGTTAAGTTATAAGGTAGAGTAGCGGGGCCACAAGCAAGAACAATTACCCACACAGGCCTATTATCATTCTCATCATCATTATTAACAATAATATCATTAATATTATTATCAACCCATTACCGCACAATCCCTACTTTTGACGGCCCTGAGAAAGAAGCCTTTAGAAAACATTGTAGGAAAAAGAGATTATTCTTTCGCCTTCTCCGCATGCTTTCGATTTTGACAAGCCTAAAATATTGTCGTTTGGTAATGTATTAATACCATTATCATTAGATCTATAAGTTATTTCTATCTTAGGTGGAAGGTGAGGACGGAGAGGGGCTTTTCTGACCAAATCTACATTTGAACTTTTCTCCATCTTCTTTTATATGAAAACTAACCCCCATATTCGCGCTTGAAAATAGGTCTTCATAATTTCTCAGATGTTAAATAACACTGAAAGCAGTTGCAGACCACTCTGTTGTTACGTACTTTGGCTCGGGGCGTCTCTTTCGGTTCCCACTGAAAAAGAGGCTCCGATACTTAATATGTCATATTTCTCGTCACTCGCGGCACGACGCTTTCGTCCCCAACCGTCTTCGTTGTCTGAACATGTCTCCTATATATCAAAATAGAAAGCACATCAGCAGAATTAACTTTTCTAAATAACCATTTCAGTCCAGTCGAAATTGAAACAGCATGACTAAATTACTGTTAGTTCCATTTTGCGTCACAAAACCTCCACACAGTATGCTGTTTTTCTCAATAGATATGAAGCATTCTCTGACGAAAGGAGGCTTCATGTATCTGCAGGTAGTATCGATCTAGGTCAGTAAGCGCTCTCTGCACAGGCTGACCTGGGTCAAAATTTGTTTCAGTATTTTTTCTGCATGCCGATGGACCTAGCGTAATTCATGATTAGATCGGTTGTGATACAAAATGAATTTTATAAATCTGTAATTTAAAGTGCTGGCTCACTTGGTAGAATGTATTTACAACGGAGATGCATATAAAACTTCCTTTTACAACTGCAAGGTTTCCAAGACGGTTACCTTGACCTCAATTCACCAACTATTGTTCATTAATTTCTAATTCTAAATTCAAAGTCCAGCGATCTGATTGGTAAATACAGCCCTTCTTCCTGAATTTAAGAATAAATCAATGTTTTGAATGATAGAAGGTGGAGATGATAAAGAAGAACAAGAACAAAAACAGGAAGAAGAAGAACGAGAGAGAGAGAGAGAGAGGTTAAGAAGAAAAAGAAGAAGAAGAAATCATCATGAATTTCAAGACGATAATCACAAAAACAACAAAATAAATACCGGATTACATAATCCTCTACACACTTGGACCGTGCACGAGAAAATCATCTCCACAAATCCTCCGCCAAGGTCCGTGGTACGAAACGCCCCAAAGCTGGATGTGATGACCCCTTGTGTGGGGTGTTGGAAGTTTGGAAACAGTACCGTGTCCGATGCACAGCTATAGTTTGAAGTGAAAATGAATCGTGTTAAGTGAAAAAGTAGGTTGAATGCATCTGCAAAAAGTATCGATTCAGGTCAGCCTGCGCAGACCGCGCAAGCTGACCTAAATCGATACTTTTTGCTTTTATTAGATTTACGAGGACCATTCTACCACATGATTCAGTTGGCTGTTTGACAAATTTATATATCATGGATCCATACGAAAGAATAAACTGGTACAATGTAACACGGAGATGCATTAAACTCGTTGTCAGCGCATGTCATATTCTTCGAAGATTCGACCTGTCTTATATCACGCATCACTCTCCCCGATATTGGGAAGATTGTAATAATACGCGCTATAAGGTACCAATGGAGAAAATAGCTTTTATCAATACGTTTGAGGAAAAGTCAGGCCTGTTTTAGCTTCAGGTTTCTCTAAACTGCAGACCATAGCTGAATGAATCGCACCTCATAGGTATTGATTAAACGTTTTAGTAGTAATGGATGACGCGTAGAAAAGTAGTCCGGTTCTGTTCCCGGCCTGCCCAAATTAGATAGATTAGTATTTGTAGAATGCCATCTAGCGGGAGATGATGACATTAAACCCGCTTTTGCCATAGCAAATGACTCAAATGTTTTATATATTTCGTTCAGCGCCATGTATGGCCAGCGACACGCAAAAAAGAGGATTACGGACATTTGCGTATAGTGTCATCTTCAATTAGCCTGTGCAATCTGCACAAATTAATCAGAAACGACACTTTCCGTTTTTATGTAATCTCCTGTTTCGTGCAAGTCTACTATAGGACAAATTCTAATCTAAACTTAAGGTGCCGTCTCGAATTAGCCTGCGTGGACTGCACAGGCTAGTTTAAGATGACGCTTTACCCAAATGTCCGATCACACATTTTCGCGTGTTGCAGACCTATTATATGAACTAGATCTCTTTCGGCAGCTGAAAATACACACCTGTGAAACTCAGGTAGCTTTATCTCGTAGGCAAGACTAAACAAACGGACAGTGTAGATCAAAGATCATTTAGCACGTTTTATGTTACTGCAAACAAATGTCTCGTGATCTAATTCGATAACATATCCCGCGCATAGATATCATGCCCACTTTCAAAAATCACGTAAAAGCAGTTTCCCTTTCGATCAGGAGGCAGGGGACTTGAAAACTTGTTCACGGCTGTGGTTAATCATGTCGCCCCTGGCCGAAGTCGAGATGACGTCATGATTCACCACAGCCGTGGACAAGTTTCCAAGTCCCATGCCAACTGATCGGACAACGAGTTTATCATTCTGCAAAGTTTTACCCTTTCAAAGGGCATTAAGCGAAATGTTCCTGTTTTATAGTCTCACAAATCGAGTATGCTGCCGAAATAGAAATTTCTTTCTAAGTGCCCCAATTCAATGAAAACTGACGTCACTGGGAACTGACGTCACAAAAACGTGCAGTTTGGTGCATAAACGTGCATCCTGGTGATCGATCGACACCGCCATTTTGGAGGTTGTGTTGCACGTGTAGTGATGTTTACGGGGCACTCAAAAGGGAAACTGGCTGTACGTGGTTTTTGCCAGGGTACATGATATTATGTTCCCGGCATGTTAACCGATCAGATCACGAGAAATTTCTTTGCAGTATGATAATTCTACACTATCAACACAACATCCAAAATGGCGGCTTCGATCACGATAAACATCGTCAGCGTACTTTTCTTTTTTTAAACCAAAATATACATATACATAAAACCCACTTAACAAACATTGGACTGGTAAAACTTTGCAGCATAATAAAATCGTTGTATGGTCAGGTGGCATGGTAGTTCGGCTCGGGGAGACAGCCGTGAACAAGTTTCCAAGTCCTCTGCAACCTGACTGTACAACTAATACTGTGCAGTCTAATGCTGATCCAAGCAGTGCACAAAAACAAACATATTTTTAGCACATAGCGCTAACAGGTTTAATATTAGATATGCTTTTGTTTGTTTGTCCGCCAGTCTGGTTCTTTTCTTACCTAGTCGGTGGGTGGTTTGGTTGTTTACAGGGTTGGCCAGGTGATTAAGTGGTTGATTTGTAAAAAATGCATGGGCTTTTGCGCTCAGTAGTTTGGGAAAAGGAATTGTTATGAATGCCCATTACCAAGTGTTGTCAGGCATGTATGCAAACAATCGTTTCTGATATCATAAACTACAAGACATATTTCCGCGCAATACTTTGTACTTGAAGTGGTGCGTCTTATGGATGAAGAGGTCTTATAGTCGACGATATACGGTAGAAGCCAAAAAATATTTAATGAATCTCCGGTTCATAGGACCAAGCAGATAAAGGTCTGCAAACAGCTGATAGCATAGGGATTTCTACATGGCTAGTAGTTCAGTATAATGGACTGCTTGCCATCAGTTATTGTTCTGACATTGCTTCTAGCCTTCTTATTGAGTCACTATTTAAATTGTCCTGTGCTAAAGCTTTCAAAATGGACAAGTCTAACATTTTGTAGTCTGGTAATTTATACTCACAAGTTCTGGATTAAATCGATAAAATTCGCTGTACAAGATCTGGCTTTGATGTCGAAATCATCTGCAAATTATATAAAAAAAATCATTTGATTTCCAATTCGTAATTCTTTGACTGATTACACTTAAACTTCAAATTGAGTAGCGATTTCGAATTCTAAAAAGGATACGTAATTTTTTTTACAAAACTTTCAATTGCAATATTTTATTTGCTTCTTTTAGTTGTCATGATTGATCAAATTGATCAAATCCACATTACAAAAAGTGATAAAATGATAAAATACGGAAATAATATATTTATAAACAACCTGGTGACATAAGCCAAACGTGTTCCAACACGAATGTATAAAAACATGACGCATGCACACTTTATATATTAAAGTAAGACTTATAATAATTTTCCTCGTTTCCATTTAGGACGTTGAAGAGATCACATCAAAGGTACCGTTTGATATTTATTTCCGTATTTCATTTTTGTGATATTTTCTGAGATACTTCAAAGAGCATGGATGTGTCGTTAGACTGACTTAACCCTATAGACTTGGCCGAGGGTCGTAGTACGGTTAAGAATCGGCGCTTTGACTTGGTGCGGCGTTAAAGATGAGTCTAATTGGGAAAATCTCCGTCTTTTTAAGGGCCTGACCATTAATCCCTCGAATATTACTAGATAGAGTATACACGTCAGCTCTGTAAACTGCTAGCATACTCACTTATATGACCCATTTTTAAATCTACTTCTCTCTAAATTTATAACAAAAAGAAAAGAATCAATATTAGTACCAAGAAAAAGGGATCTTCTAAAAAAAACGTCATCTTAAATGACTGCTAAATTAATTCATCCAAAATGGCTGCTGGTCTATAAATACAAATCATTCAAAACAGCCGTTGATAAATATTATTTCATCCAAACTTGCCGCTGGTCTAAACATAGTAACACACTTATATGCAAATGACTAACTATTTATAGTAACTAGGTCATCTAGTACTACGTCATCTTTGTTTGCCCCCCAAACCGGCGGACATACTACTTACAATACCATGCACTATGAAAAGGGGATTAAATACATCTGCAAAAAGTATCGACCCAAGTGTACCCGCGTAGTTCCAGCAGACTGACCTGCGTCGAATCGTTTTACTTTTGGTGAATTTTCTGAATGTACAAGGACCATTCTACCTCATGATTCAGTTAGCACAGGGACATAATGGGATTTTTTGTATCTAAAATCATGTAATATTATTATACTGCAAAGAAATTTCTCGAGATCTGATTGGTTAACTTTCCGGTCACATACATATATCATATACCCTAGCACAAACCACACAAAGCCGGTTTCACTTTTGTGTGTCCCATAAACATCACTACACTTGCACTACAACATCCAAAATAGCGGGGTCGATCGATCACCAGACTGCACGTTTATGCACCAAAGTGCACGTTTTAGTGACCTTAGTTTCCAGTGATGTCAGTTTTCATTGAATTGGGGCACTCAGAAGGGAATTTCTATTCCGTAAGTATACGCGCTTCGTGAGGTTATAAAACAAGAAAACTTCGCTTAACGCGCTTTGAAAGGGTAAAACTTCGCAGTATAATACTTTTGTTGTACGGTCAGGCGGCAGGGGACTTGGAAACTTGTTCAAGGCTGTGTTGAATCATGTCGCCACCTCGTCTTCGGCTCGGGGTGACATGATTCACCATAGCCGTGAACAGGTTTTCAAGTCACCTGCCACCTGGCCGTACAACTAATAATGCGCTTGGATCATATACCACGGTGATGCAATACACAATTTTTGACAGATCACGGCTAAAATTCTGCTTTAAACAAGGTTAAGGACCAAAGATCTACACTTAATATCTTTACCTACGAATTCTTCATCTAACTGTATTGTCATGGTTACAAGATCAGTCAGTTTGACATTTTGCCCACCAGTGTCGACGCCATCTTTATATAATATCATACGACCTGTTGGTTTCACCGTCTTGTTTATACCTGCATCATCATCTTTGTCACTGTCGATGGCATAAAGAATTGCAGAACTTATCTTTTCTACAACATTATATCAAGACTTTACACATAGAATTTTAATGTCCCAAAAAGATATGAATCAATTAAGAAATTGCTTTCCTTTCCCATAGTCAAAGCAGTTCTCCGAATACCAATTGTTTTGCTTCATTGACCCATTACCACACAATCCTTACTTTTGACGCCTCTGAGAAAGAAGCCTTTAGAAAACATTGTTGGAAAGGAGAAAATGCTGGTAACCAGCATTTTCTCCTTTTCCCACAATGTTTTCTACCTTCACAAAACAAATTGCAAAGTTTCAGTCACTTTTATTTTGTCGTCTGCAAATGCTTTCAATTTGGACCGGTCTAAAATATTGTCGTTTGGTAATAGGTTAACGTTGGACAAACAAAGCGTTACTTGTGTACGATCAAACAAGATAATATATCCAGAGTTTACGCGGTTGACCAAAACCATCTCCTACAGATCATACAAACATTCCTCAAATAAGTTAATCAAAGTTGACGTTGTTGTGTGAGTTTAGAACACTATAAACGAAAAGGCCTAGATGCCGATACTTTGTTCCGTCGCCTACATTTGAGAACGTTATTAGAAACAACTAAATTTACGCTGTTTCTTTCGGTTATATCCCATAGATCACAACCTCAAACCCCAAGACCCCAAGCAAATGTTTTCAGAGTTTACGATGTTGTATACAGTCTTGCCCAATGACTTCAAAATAAAGTCCCTACATCAATTTACCCAGCATATGTAATGATGTCCATAGTTTGGTCCATAGTTCGATCCATTGTGTTACAACTAAAACGCAAAAGAAACAACACTGTCTATATTTATGCTACAAGCACTGGCATACGAACGCACGTTAAACAATTGGCTTTTCCACTGTAAAGCGTTGTTATGTTTATGATAGGTCTCAAAATTTAATATTTTAATCAAAAGCGTATCGTATTTGCTTCCAAGCTAACTCGCCGAAAATGATCGACTAAAACATTTTCTATTGTAGAAGTAAGTTGTAAAATAACAAATGCAGGTTATACCAGTTTACGTGTGCATGTTTGTTCAGTATTTGTGGTATATCAGAAATCAATGTTGTTGAGAGCTGATTAAGAAACAAGAACAAAAGGAAGCAAACATACCCTGTGTTTACGCTGTTGCCCACAGTTATGTCCCCTAGATCATAAATACATAGTAAGGATTCCTGGAGATCCTCGCCAGTTTGGTATAATGGATTCTTCTGAACTATAATTGTAAAGTATGTCTCCTGCAATCAGAATGTAATACGATATGTGGTAAAACTATCTAAAATGGAAGGTTTGGAATTTATACAGTAGCTAGGTATGTCAATTATTTTAAAATGTTAGCTGAAACAGAATTGCATCGGCATTGACCCATATATCTGCATAGGTCGTGTCCATGGGGAAAAATAAATTAAGTCACAAAGACACGAGCACAATCACTGTTTGCCTTTTGTAATCTTCATCTTACCCTAATATCTACACCATATTCCTGGTAGCAACGGTAGGACCTTTTCTGACAATAATGGACTAAAGGGGATTGTCGTAATACAACGCAAGAGAACGGGAAAAGCAAACTTACCAAACAGTTGTCAGATTTTTTTGTAGTCATAAAATTTGCCACGGAAATCCTAGTGCAGATGAAAAACCTAACAAACCATTGCGGAACGATTGATCCCATCAGAACTTTGCAGCATGTAATAAACCATAACTCAGAGTGGAAGCACTTGTTTCCCACTGGTATCTCAAAATTCTTTTAAGTTTTGGCAGTTTTTGTCGCGTTTCTTCGCAGTTCTCCAGGCAAGCTCAGATATGTCCAAGACATTTTTGGGTTCCATTTAGGTAAGTCTTTCAAACTCCTGAGTCGGGGCTTTCCATTCAGGCGCTTCAGGAACAGCAAACACTTTACCATTGCATGTCTCTAGGATGCATTGCGAAGTTTTCAAACCATATCTGTTTATTGTCAGATGCCTGAGAATCAGGAAAAACTTCCCATAAGGCTATAACGCAAAGGTGTACTTCTCGTCCTATTTCTCAATGACTAATGTTACCCATTCAAGCATTTTGTCAAAGAAGTTATTGGAGTATCCTTAAATACATTTGTCACGCGTTAAAACCATATGTGCAAAATTCTCTGGTCACAATCGATGACCAACAGCCGATGTACTCCTTCCTTTTTTCTTTATCCTTCCGCCCACCCAGGTGGGTCTTGGTTTTCTCATCCTTTTTCTTCTCTTTCCTCTAGCCTACTGCAATTATTAATAGTTCCGTCACGGCTGCATTATCTATTATTCTGAGGCATACATTTTTATGAAAATGCCAAGAAAATATACAAAAACAAATCTTCGTCACCTTTGAATGTCACTGTGCATGTGAAATCCTTGGAAAAACGTGGTGAATGTGTTAGACCTTGAAAGGAACGTTAGAAACTTGAGAGGACTGTTCAGAACTTGACGGACCGGAACAGAACGTATTTGTATCCTTGGTAAAACGTAGCCTAAGGAGAATTTTAGGTATGGTGGAACCGAGCAACCCCGTCACTCCATGGCTTATCACGGATTACGTGAAGTACCGTAAAGAGACTAAATGAATTTGGTAAATCGAGAAAAAATCTCAAGACACACCACATTTCTAACAAACGTGGCTACCGGGAACATGGTATAGATAAAGGGTTAAAGAAACCCAAAACAGTCCAAGCTGAAAGTTGATATGGGACCACACGCAATTCATTGTCAAACAGTGCTAAGATGTGACCAAATACACCCAGACTTCATCTTATTTCAAGTAAAAACCGTAATAGTTATTTCCCCTTCACTCGACAAGTTTGACTAGAAGTTTTAAAGGGCACTGAATCCAACAGACTCAGTAGAAACTTTAAGCTGATTATCAGCATTTACTTCTTTTTTCACTATACATGTATTTGCAGAAGATTTTTTCTCATCAAGATTATCAATACTCGGTATTGTTTTGTAGAGGTTTAAGTGGAATTTGATAACCGAACATAAGTTCTCTAGTATCATTAGAAACATAATGTGACGGTCAATGTTTTATCCATAGTTTTTGGTTTGCTACATGACACAAGAAAGAAAGACCTCGACTTCTAAAGTTTTAGTTTTTTCATTCTTAGTCGAAAGATATGCATACTTAAGTTCGTTTTTAACGATTGATCATAACATTTTTCTATCGTCAACAGATTTTTTATGAACAGCTTACTCCAGTCACAATACCGCATGCCTGGAAATCGAACACGTGCTGTGTTTGATTAGCTGACGTCGTTTGTCGGCAGGCGGCGCCATACCCCCGGATATAGATTATCCCGCCTTCTTCCGCTCCGGTCAAGGTCACAACGATTCTGCTTGGCGAACAAACATCCCAGCTCACTGGATTGAAAATGTGAAGTATCATATCATTTGATATGCATTTTTCTTTTTTAATATATATATTTATAATCCATTTTTAAAAAGCACACATGCACCCTAAACATTCAGTTACGGATTACTTGAGAAATTTTTTTTACAGTATATCAGTATATAATCTATTTTGTAAAAAGAGCAAAACATGTACATGTAAAATAGTTGCCTCTTGCTATTTTTCACAGGTTTAAGTGCATGATTGTGAAAAGTTATATATTGTATTTTCTCAATTCTAGTTTAGTATTTTGATGACTTTATCAAATTTCCTTTTGCATACATATTTTAATAGTTTAGTCTCAATTCTGGTTTAATATTTTCATGACTGTATCAAATTTGCTTTTGCATATATATCAAACGTTTAGTCTCAATTCTGATTTAACATTTGTATGACTGTTTCAAATTTCCTTTTGCATATATAAAAGTTGTAGTATTACTTACAGACAGGGGCAAATTCTGCTCGCATGGTGTCAACAGCAAAGTAAACAAACCATAGAAAACTTATTAATATCTCCATGCCAGCTCCAGTCTAAGAAATACAAAACAAAAACGTAAAAATGAATCTGTATTTCTCCACATCAAAGACGGAAACAAGAGAACCTGGAAAAAAACGTATCACTTTATTCCTGTGCAATTCTAAGCAGTAAAATAGGAAAAGACGCATTATCCAAATTAGAAGTGAATTAACTCTTTACCAAACAACAAAATTTTAAACTCGTCCAAATTTAAGCACTTGAAGACGACAAAATAAACGTAGCTCAAAAATTGGAATTTGTTTCCAGTAGGATTGAAAACGTTGTGGGAAAAGGAGAAAATGCTGGTACCAGCATTTTCTGTTTTTCCCAGAATGTTTTAAAAGGCTTCTATTTCAGGGTCGTAAAAACCAGGGATTGTTTGGTAATGAATTAAATAGAAAAAGAATCAATTTTTTATGTTACTTGTATGCTGGTTTAAAACTCAAATTGGTTGTTTCAGGTCGACAAAAGAAGAAACAATAGCATAATATATATTAAAAAAAATGTCTAATCATAGCATTAAACATGTACTACGATCTTTGAAAAGGGGGTTTAATTCTCTTAGTTATACCAAGTCATCATAAAATTATTGTGATTGGTAAAATCCATTTTCTCAAACAACTGATTGAATCATGGTGTAGAATGGGCCTTTGACATGCCGATAAATTGACTATTAACAAAGTGTTTCCACCAGAGTCACTCTTCTCAGACTGACCTAATTCGATACATTTTGCAGGTGCATTAAAGCCTCTTTTCACAAAGCAATGCTCATATATACAACAAGTGTCCCATGTAATATTCAAGGGTGACAACCTACGTCATAGAAGAGGTGTCTGAATAGCCGCCATTTTGTGCGCAAAGTGCAGATTAATTACTTTAAAAAGATATTGATCTAATACGTATCTAGAATTTACTTAGAATACCTACTTCATCTTGTGACGGAAAATATATTTGTCCTTTTCGTGAAATCAAAATGCCATGAAACAATGTTGTAGCTCTAAAAATTTCAACACAATTATTCTTAACGGCATTGTATACATCTATTTTTAAATCGCACATGTGTCACTGGCTTCGAAAATTGTGCGGTGCTAATTGCAAAATCAACGAAACTAATGAACAAATTATTAATGTATAGATCTACTTACGAAGAAAATATTCAGGTACCATATGCACTGCTTTGTTTGGACAGATCTTCAATAACAATAATGTAGAAGCTGAAAAACTTACCCTTTTAAAACGAAAATGGCGGATTTAAAATATCTCCGATGACGTATGCTATGACGTAGGTTGTTACCCCTGTAATTTGACTGTATGTAAATTTCAACAAAGCCAGAGAAAATAATATAATTTCGTGTTTATGGTCGAACGAAATTAAATAAAAAAAAAGGCAAACATAATAGATCTGCCTCTATTGGATAGACTACAGCATAGAAAAACATTCATATACGAAATATACAAAAATCGTTGAAATCATGACTGTCAGTAACGATATCTGTCAATATCATATAAGACTATTATTGATTAGGAAAAGAGCACCTTATAATATTAAAAGCAATACAACATACCACTGGTTTCCTGCATTTATATACTCAACAGATGATGAATTATGGCAGTTTTATCGTAAAGAATCAACGTATCAAACATTGTTTTCCGCAAGAAAGACCTAAATAGATATTTTAATGGGAATATCATTTCTTAATTATATTTATCTTTATCCTGCAAAATTAGTGAAATTACACTGCAAAGACTATAGTAAAAACCTACATCGTGCTATTTTAGAATGTTCTTTTTGGGTACTATTATGTCTTAAACGGAAAGTGTAGATCAGAGATCAGACTGCACGTTCTGTGCAGTCTGATCTTGATTTACTCTGTCCGCAAAAGGTCTATAACGCGCGTTTAGAAGCTTAACAGTGAGATATTTTCAAATTCCGACGTTTTAATGACGACACGACATTCAGATATTGCTCTCTCAGTCTCATATGTATGATCGCTAGCCTTCGTTAGACCCTATTGCTTGTTAACACAGGCGTTAATTGAATTTTAGCATTAACACATCGAGCGCGCCTGGCAGTGTTAGTTACTTTAGTGTACAATGTGAATCAAGATCAGATTTCACAGAACGGGTGTTTGATATGCAATGGGATGAGATCAGATTGCAACCAATGATATGTTCAGTATACAATGCGGATCAAGATAAGATTGCCACCAACGATATGTTATGTATACAATGCGGATCAAGATCAGATTGTTACGACTGATATGTTCAGTATATGTAGATCAAGATCAGACTACTCGGAACGATATGTCAGTTATTTTTGCTAGAACGCAACATTACCAGAGCTTCCAGTATGTATGTTTGAGAAAAATATGTAAACAGACAGAGAGGGAGAGGGCAAGAGATAGAGACAGACGGAAAGATAGACAGAAAGACAGACAGAGAGAGAGGGGGGAGAAATACATAATTCAGTTGTAAGTGTAGGATTGACAACCTGGAGGCCCGGTGTTGGTTTATGTTTGTTTGTTTGTTTGTTTGTTTGTTTTAGACAGAACATAGGGGTGTCCTTTGATGAGAAACCTCAATCTAAGCCTAAAATTGGTGAAACTCAGGATATACAAGATAATAATGAACTGTTGTTGTGATCTGACTTATATAGATTTAACCCTTTGTCAGCTAAAGGCGACTAGCTGACCTTTTGCGGACAGTGTAGATTAAGATCAGACTGCACAGAACGTGCAGTCTGATCTTGATCTGCACAGTCCGGCAAGGAGATATTATTCCCCAAAACATAACTTTGAAACAGCAACGTTTGGGTTATTAATATCAAATTGAAAAAAATATTTTACTTATTAAGCAGGATAAGTGTTAAAACAGCATATTCCCTTTCAGCCACAATGTTTTCTAGACCAATCCATCATGTAAGCAGCACTGAGTATGTCGTTTGCAAATGCTTCCAATATGGAAGAGTCTAAAATGTTCTCCTTTGGTAAATATTAGTCACGTGACCTACCTACGGAAAACAGCATTATCAGTTTATGAATTATGAATCAACTATAATAATTGGAATAATAAATCGTGTGCCGAAGAACTATATATCATACAAAATGTCGAATTTCTCGGATACCCATAATGTCAGTCCAAAATGTACGGTCAGGTGGCAGGGAACTTGGAAATTTGTTCACAGCAGTGGTGAACCATGTCTCCCTGAGCCGAAGACGAGGTGGCGACATGAATCACCACAGCCGTGAACAATTTTCCATTTTGCCACCTGACCGTACAATGAATTTATCACACTACAAAGCTGGTTTTTGGTTTAAAAAATTGAGTGAAGTAGAACTTCCCTTCTGAGTGCCCTGAATTCAATGAAAACTGACGTCACTGGGAACTGACGTCACAAAAACCTTGGTAATATGTGCTAAAAAGTGCAGATTTACGCATACTCTTGATCTTAATCTTGATCGACGCCGCCATTTTGGATGTTGTGTTTATGGTGTAGTCATGTACACGGGGCTCCCCAAAGGGAAACTTCTTTTACGTTGGTTTTTATCAGTGTACATGAAATATATGTTCGGGGCATATTATCCATTCAGATCGCGAGAAATTTCTTTGCAGTATAATAATTTGCAATGTATGCTTACGACTTGAAAGTTGCATTTCACTTATTTAGCAGGATAAGGTTCAGCTCTATATATAAAAGTATAGTAAGAGTTGGTTATGGAAAAAGTTTAATCTTCACCAAACTACAAAATCTTAGGCATGTCCAACTTGAGAACAGTTGGCAGAAGACCACTCAGATCATGGTTCAAACTGGGATTTCCTTTGGAAAAGGTAGTATACACTGCCGAAAAGTAGAAAATTTTGGAAAATGGTTACCAGCATTTTCTCAATTAGCACTATATTTTAACCCTTTGGCAAGGCACGATTCGCTGACCTTTTGCGGACATTGTAGATCAAGATCAGACTGCACAGAACGTGCAGTCTGATCTTTGATATACACTGTCCGTTTAGGAGATATCTTTCCCCAATACAGAACTTTCAAACAGCAATAATTGGGTCATTAGTAACAATTTGAGTTTGGTTTTTTTTTTTTGTTTTTTTTTTTTAGCAGGATAAGAGTTAAAAGCCATCCAACACAGGATCGTTTGAACTCTGATTTGTGTGCTAAAGACTTAAGATAGTATTGGTAACATTTTTCATTTGAGGCATGCTTTGTGAAAAGGGGGCTTAATGCACTTGCAAAAGTTATCGACTCTTGTCAGCGTGTCAGTATTTTCACATGATCTTAACGCCCGTCCAACCGCCAGTTGTCGACAGAGGGAGGGGGTAATAATCGTACAGGGCAGGTAAAGGAAAATAGCAGTGCAGTAGAAATCATGTAATTGATTGAAATAGGCTGAGAGATTGAAGAACATGTTGTCGTTATGCAGCCATATGGGGGCTTAGAGTCCCGTTCCTGACAAACAAGAAATACTTAAAAAATGGAGATCGAAGTAGAATTACTAAAAATCCGCGCAAGGTAAAGTTACTGTTCTTGCGCATTGTGCTCCGTAATATTGCAATAAACACGCATACCAAGTTTGAAGTCGTTCTAGCTTGAGATGACAAAGTTATATTCCGGACAAGCACTAAATGTTGTAAAAATGACGATCAAAGGGAAATAACTCAAAGACAGCTAAAGGCAGAGTTAAAATTTTTGCCTTCTACACTTCCAAATAGTGCAACAAATAGGCATATCATATTTCAAATCAATTCTACTTAAGATGACAAAGTTATGCTTCGGACAAGCAAGAAATGCTATAGAAATGAAAATCAAAGGCGAATGACTCAAAATTCATGCAAGGCAGAGTTATGGTTCTTGTGCACTGCACTCCGTTATTTTTCAACAATAATGCATACTGAATTTGAAGATGTTCAGACAAGAGAAAACAAAGTTATATGCTGGACAAGCAGAAAATAGTATAGAATTGACGATCAAAGGGAAGTAACTCAAAGACAGCACGAGGAAGAGTAATGATTCTTTCGCACTGCACTCAGTATTATCGAAACGAACACAAATAACAAGTTTCAAGTCAGTTGGACTGGACATGACAAAGTTATACTCTGGACAAGCTGAAAATGCTATAAAAATGGCGATCAACGGGAAATAAATCAAAGAAGCACGAGATAGAGTTATGGTTCTTTCGCACTGCACTCTGTATTATTGCAACAAACCCAAATGCCAAGTTTCAAGTCAATTGGACTGGAGATGGCAAAGTTGTGCTCCGGACAAAGAACAAGCCGCCGCCCGCCCGGACGTACGTAGGTCATGAGTGATCCCATAATTAATATGTCTCGTCTTCGACGGATTGGATTTTTTAGCGCCATACCTAGATGTATGTCGTCGGTTTACTTCAAAAACTTCGTAACTACAGCTTGAACAAGCTGTAGTTACGAGGTTTTTGAAGTAAACCGATGATATCATGACTTGCTTGGTATGATGCATGATAGGGAAGCATCGAACGCTTTTCCAAGAAAGCAACTCAAATGTTTCAACTTGGACAATTAAAAAATCTCGTCGTCAGGTGAAGAATTAAATGAGAATTAAATTGTAATCAGGTGTGTTCTGTCAATTTATTTTGGGAATCGATACGGTCGGACAAAAGTTTCTCGAATAGTGAAGATGAAGATCAGATAACACGTATACTGTGTAGGCTGATCTTGATTAACATTTTTACAACAACCATACCGGGTGTTAAACTAAGGAGGCCGCTGCCTTGATTTCGCAGCTGGGTTAATTTATTCCGAGGATTGATGATAATCTGTGGGACACAGTTTATTTCTATCCCACAGCTAAACGTTATTCCGACGATCTTTAAACGGTAAGGGAGCCACTGTCTTTGAAAGACTTTTGAAAGAAGAACCGGTAGACATAAAGAAAGCTTGAATAGATTTACAGGCTATTGTGATATAACTAATATATAACAAATAATGATGCAAACGCCGTTAAAAACAAATAAACGAACAAACACTCTTCAAAGAATGACATTATAGGAATGTAAAACGTAATCCATGAGGTTAGGACCTCATGAAACAGAAATACAGACAGGTGCAAATATAACGTTACACCGAATGATAAGATACGGAATTTTCAGCTGTCTTTAATTTGTACAATGGAACTTCTTTAAGCGTTTTTTTAATAGTAAAAAGAATATAAAGACGCAAAAAAATTACAAAGTTAACAAAGAGATAGCATGGGTATTTTCCGGTTTAAATTTGAATTAATCTTAAACTTGATTTCGATAAATAAGAACTGGAAAAAAAAAGGTTATCGTTATTTTTATCTAAAGAAAATCGGCGTGAAGGAATCAAATATCTCTCACTGAAGTTCAAGCCACCTAGTTGATTTTTTGAAAGGTGAAAAGTTGAAAAATAAACTTACAAAAGTTTATCTGAGCTTCAAATTAGAACGAAAGATGGGTACACACACATTTATGTTACAACTAATATATTATGTTATTATAGTCGTGCTAGTTAGCCACGTGACAGGTATTTATTTATTTATTTATTTATTTATTTATTTATTCGTTTGTTCATTCGTTTATTTATTCTTTTATTCATTTATTAATTTTTATTCATTCAGTCATTCGTCAATTTCCTGATTTACTTCCTAAGCAACTTTCCGGTTTTTCCCCAATTAATGGATTAAACCGTTTTCATTGTTGGTGGAATCAACCTATACGAGGAAGGATTAATTCTTTTCAAAACAAGCCCTGGTTTTCACGTATCTGCAGTACAAGTCCTTAGAAAACACTGTGGGAAAAGGAGAAATTGCTCGTAACGAGCAATTTCTCCTTTTCCCACAGTGTTTTCTAGCCTATCGGAAAACTTCCTGCCATTATAATAAAATTCAGAATTGTCATTTGCAAATACGCTGGGTTTTGGACAGTCTAAAATTTGTCATTTGGGAAAGGGTTGACCCATTACCACACTATCCATACTTTTGACGCCCTTAAGAAAGAAGGCTTTAGAAAACATTGTCGGAAAAGGAGAAAATGCTGGTAACCAGCATTATCTCCTTTCCCCACAATGTTTTCTATCCTTCACAAAACAAATTTCAAATTTTCAGTCACTTTTATTTTGTCGTCTGCAAATGCTTTCGATTTGGACCAGTCTAAAATATTGTCGTTTGGGAAAGGGTTAAGCGACTTTAAACTATTATTTTAAAGACTAAGCCTCAATCTAACAGCATTTTGTTTTAACGCCCTTGTCGAAAAAAGTTTTTGAATACATTGTCGAAATACCCCTCTGTTGCTAGACAGAAAAGTTAACTGTCATTGTTTACATGTTGTTGCAGCCCAATTTCAAAACATCTTTGAAAGCATGATGGGAAAACCGGAACAGAAACAAACAGGAAACGGAAGTTCATGCCAAAACAATGCCGTATCATGTCTACCTTGGTGTACACGTAGTACAGACACTAACGGATGCTTGTCGTGCAGCTGTACCTCAGGTATACATTCTTAGCGTAATTTTCTTTTCTTTTTCTTTTCTATTTTGGCGTCGTAGAGTTATGTTGATGTTGTTGTTGTTGATATAGCAGTTACTGTTGATGTCATCGTCGTCCTCAATCTGTTTTTTAAACCCCTGTTGCTTTTCATATTTTTTCTGTATGTGCAAAAGTGTCCGGTTTATAAATGAATGTCCAAAAGCGATAAGTAACACATTCCTGGTTTTTTTTCTGTGGAGGCTTCACTGCAACAACCAGACAGCTTCCCATTCAAGAAAAACATGTTTTGGGGTATAAATAGTTTATTCACAGCTCTAACTTGAAAAGTATTTTTTTTTTGCTCTCGCCGGTGTGATTAATATGACCTATAATAATTTCAATGCACGTGCTTTTACATATCTGTTGAAAAAAAAATTCAAAAACATCACTAAAAAAGACGAAAATTGCGTATATCAAGCAATTTCTCATTTTTCCCCTATAATTATTTTTTGAAGATAAATAGGAATTATTCAGTTTATATGATTATAAATTTCAATTTTCAATTTGTCGCACCTGGAGATGATATCAGTCTTGAAGGGTCTAACGTTTGTCTAAGAAAGAGATTAAATTGTATGCTTTTGATATCAAAAGGATACTTTAGAGTAAATGAAAACAAAGACAGAAAAGGTTTTACGCAATTATTTGTATACCAAAAACCTTTTTGGATGGTCTCCTTACCTGCAGCCACGCTTATCAAATTTTGTGCCCCGCCAGTACCGTCCTCTATTAGTGCAAGATATAGAGGATATTTGTTGGTGAAACGTCGAAGTTTATTTCATCTCTTGGACCTCATCTGTTATATTCTCACGCTTGGCTGCCATTCATGAAATGTTACCGGTAATGTTCACGAGATGAAATAAATTTAGATCTGAGAAAAATAAATATTCTTTTTATTTCCTGCATCAAACCCCCTTTAGTTGGGGGGGACGGGGGACTTACATCAAAAACCAATACAGTTGATATCGGTTATATCCCGTGGCGCACCCCGTCGCATAACAGAGCATTACAATATTATGTGTGGTGCGAGAAATTTAGGGTAAATTACGTCATTTTTCCATCTGGTGGAAAAACATGGGCTGGTTTTTTTTTTATCATGTTTGTTTGTTTTTGTATTTGTTAGCAACCCTCAATCTGACACGAAGGCTTTTGCAAAATTGTGGGTAAGATGAAACATTTTCACTTTTTCTCACAATGTTTTCTGTTCGTCCATGTGCAGTTCTCATTATTTGAGGAACATCTTTTACAAGTCTCCAGAAAATGCTTTCAAAATAGACAGAAGTGTAAGGTACTGTCGTCAAGTAAAGAGTAACCACCATTTAAATGAACGGTTTTGCTTTCAGGCACAAATCCAATGTCAGGCATGAACCCGATGTCTGGTTTTAACCCGATGGTTGGCTTAAACCCTATGGCAAACATGTATTCAGGACTATCAGGTGGCCAAAGCCCTATGACAAACGGGGGTCCTAGACAAGGGATCTCTTGCGGGGCTATCCCGAGAACATGCCCCTATCCCCAGCCCTGGTGTCAACGTGTAGCAGATAACAGCGGCTGTGTCAAATGTCTCTGTGGAAATGGTAAAGCTTTTGTCTCTTTTAGTAAACGACAAAATTGTTTGGAAAAAGTAATGCCCTTCGGAATTTCAAGCCAATTAATTGTTGACGTGGTTAAACGTTCTGTCTCAGCAAGTGGTACAATTCAGCCTTGTTCTTTGAAGTAGTGGCTTAATGCATTCCCGTGGTGCATAATTTTAAGCAAGTTATCACATATATAACCATAAAATTCGCGTTGTAAAACAATTTACCAAAAAATGAGATGCAATAGTCCTTTTATACACATAATATTTACCAAAAGCAGAAAACAGATTCTGGGTAGGAATATGATGGCTTTTTGACTGATTTATAAAGCAAAACAATCGTATACAGAGAAAGCTAAGGCTTCTTTTGTCAAGCAGTGTTAGGAATGGTCAAGTGTTTTATTCACTCAGCAAGCAATACAATCATATGAGTAAACAAAGAGCTTTTTGTCTCATTCAGTAACCAAACCAGTCGCGTTATGAGTGGTAAAGCTTAGCCGTACGGCTGCTATACCCTAATCAAGGGCCTTTGGCGGACTATGTAAATCAAGGTCAGAATGGACAGACAGTGAAATTTGATCACTTTGGAATAGGAATACTTGTGTTTTTACAATTGAGTGGAAATTTTCATCTGATTTATTTAGCAGCTGAACTATATATGGCCTGCAACACGCGAAAAGGAGCATTCGCACATTTGCATAAAATGTCGTCTCGGATTAGTTTGCCCGAATTGAACATCAGATTTTATTCTTCAGTAGGCTTGCGCAAAACAAAAAACTACATTAAAAGGGAAAGAGTCGTCTCGAATTAGCCTGCGTGGACTTTTTGCAAATGTCCGTATGCCCCTTTTCACGTGTTGCAAGCCATATTGTCTCATTGAGCGAGAAATAATACTATGCGAGGATGTGAGAAAGCATTTTCTATTCTTATAAGTAAGCACTATAATAGTGAGTGGAATTGGTAAAGCCTTTAGCTCGCACTGAAACAATAATTCAGCGAGTAGTTCGACAAGCAATACTAGTGTGTTAGCCAAGAGTTATCAAAAAAAAGTTTGAGCTAGATTCAGGCAATGTTTTACATCCTTTTCATTTTCACATAGATTGTTTTCCAATTTCAGAAATTGCGGAATTCATGCAAAAGTTCAACGGACAGATAGGCGACATCAGTTCAACAACATCACCTGATACGACAGCTACCAGAACAAGAACATCAACATCTGTGTCATCAGCGACTACGTCATCAGCGATGGTGTCATCGCCCTCTGGTGGGATGTCGTGCTTAGCCAGTTTTTCTTGTACAAAGATATGCAACAGTGGATTCAAAACGGATTTCAACAATTGTCCGGTATGTGAGTGCATGAATGGAGATCTTATCGATACCCCTGGTAAGTTTATCCTGTGTTTTCCTAACTTAGAGAACAAAATTCTAGCAGTTCACTTTATCCTTCTAAACTTTGGGTAGAATCAACTTCACTTTGTCAATAATAAATGATAATGTGGAAAGCATTATGACAAAAAAAAGGGGGAATTGATCCTGATCAACCGTTTCAAGACACAAGAATATCTACTCATGGGATAACGAGTTAAGGTAAGACTCCTAATGCTTTCAGTGGAACATGGAAAAAAAATTCTTGTTGGTTGACATATAAGGATTTACACTGATATCATACTTTTGCACATTTTAATCTAATCGAACAGAAATTCCTTTGATGTCTTTTATATTTGTAATTCTAAGAAGAGTAAAAAAAAAATGGTTCGTTTTAAGTCGTAAAAAAGTACTCTTTTTTAATCAAATTTTGTAGGATAATATTATAGTGGAAATGGCTGTTTTCCACTAGGAGGGTTCTACCTTAAACTGAAAGAGTTCTGTTTTTGTACATGAAGCGGAAATAATTGCAAACATATTTAGATCTACCGATTTAATTCCATTTTAAACTTTTTTAAAAAGAGCCATTTGACGGAAGGAGTGACGCATATGATTTCTATCGTATATGGTTCACAAAATAAACGAATGGAATGGATCTAAAATCAGACAGCACGTTCTGTGCAGAGTGAGATTGATCTATGTCATCCTTAAAAGCCCTTGAAACTGAACGAATTAAAGCTAAAAATGTAAATAGAGGAGTAGTTATATGGAGTAATGCTTAAACACTACTACTATGTATCATCCTGTTACCAAAGATAACCACACTATTATTTTATCTTTGATTCTCTTAATTCTACTTCAGTCGATGCCACGGATCCACCAGGAAAACACGTGACAAAAACTGCCTCGACACCTCGACCAATCGTCACAGATCATTTAACAACTTGCCCCGGTATTTTTAACTGTACACTTCCGTGTGTTAACGGTTATAAATCGGACTCTCTTGGCTGCCCAGTGTGTGAATGTTTGAAAAGTTAAACATTGAATAAATAACTAAAACATCTTTTCTTTCAAAGGTTTTCTAGCCTTACATAAGGGTGTTAATTTAATGATGATTTACGCCATTCTTACAATCATTTCAGTCACCTAACTGCTTTTTCGTGTTTTTCTTTGCTCACCAGACCTGGCCGGAGATCTGTATTGTTTTGCTTGCAGCCCCCCCCCCCCCTCCACACACACACGAATGTCTCGATCTTCGTGTGAGGACTGACACAAGGACACAAGATTACCTATCCCACACATTCACTACTGCTCTTTTCAGAAAAAGTTGTCTTGTTTCCGTGAAAGCACCGTTCACTGTTTTTTCTCTAAAAAAATCAGAATTTCATAGCGTAATTTCTTGTGCTATGAAATGAAACATCAAACATTAACACTGTATTTTACAAAAAATACGTTCATGCCATACTTTGTGAAGCAAACAAAAAAATAATAAGAACAAAACAGACAGCAATTTTGAGGTTCGTATTTAATAATCATTATTAAGTGATATACAAATGATATTGTTAATCCAATATTAATCATCGGTTTCATCGTCAAGGTTTTATAACAATAGGAATGGCAAGTACATCACCTGGAGATCTGAAATTTTGAATGTCAAGATTAATTATCCGAATTATACAAAATATCTCAAAGTTCTAGTTCTTTGTAGGCTGCTGTTGATCTGTACTTAAAATTCTCAATGAAAAAAATAATAATATCAAAATCGTTATTGACCACTTTCAAAATAGTCACAGGCAAAGAAACATTACAAAAGTCGTCACTGGCTAAAAATAGTATCGAAATTGCCATTGACATAGAAAAAAAAACGAATTTGAAAACTGGTAAAGAAACGGTATCATAACTGTCAATACTAAATAAACATCATCAGCACTGCCATGGACAAAGAAACATTTTTTCAGAACCGTAATGAGTTAGAATACAAAACAAAATTGTCCTTACCCAAGAAATAGTACTAAAATTGTTATAGGAAAAGAAAATCTATATACATAGCGAAGAAACAAACAAAAGTTGCACCCCATGCTAAAAGTTCTGGTACATTGGATTTAAAAACATTTTCACATGAATATTGATGATATCCATTCTGGAAGGGTTTGGTGTTCGTAGGGAAAAGACTGCCATATGTGTAGCAATCGGCACGTGCGTGTCACACACCATAAAGCTCGCAAAATGCAGCATTTTCTCGAGGTAAAGTTCGACCACAAAAAGTGTTGTTCTGAGCGTGTAGATTCAAGGTACGCAGAATGCCAGGTGCCAGTAGACCCGAAGAAATGAAATTGCAGATATGTGGTCTTCATAGTACAGATATTTCCTTCAAGGAACTTGGCAAAGCAATCGCAAACCATTACACCACAATAAGCCGCATTGTGAACAAACATGCAGAGAATAATGACGCAAAGAATAGAAGGCCTTCAGCACGACCGCGTAAAACCTCAGGCACGGACGATACGCTCGTACAGATTTATTATGCTGGTACTGTCTGCTTCAAGTGCAACACTGAGACGATGATGGCACCCTTTTCGTCAGATCACTCATCAGACAGTGTGAAATCGATTAAAGTCAGCTAGATTGAGGTCAAGATGGGTTATAAAGCGGCCCAAACAAGCGGTTACGTCTAGCCCTGTGTAGATACAGACATGGGTCGAACAAGGTCTTAGAGAAGAGTTCACAGGTCAGATGAAAGCAGATTTCTTTTGCATGTTGTGAATGACACAGTCAGATTTTGAAGGCGTCCTTGTACGGTTTATGCTACAAGAAACATCGTGGCGACGGTACCATTTGGAGGTAGACCAATTATAGTATTTGGATGCTTTCTCTTTTGACTGCAATCTGAATCTAATATCCAAGGCAATTTAATGGGCCCAACGCTACGTTCAGGCAGTGCTTGAGCCATTGTTTTGCTTCATTCTGACAATCCCAGTTGCGAGCAGACCTATAGGCGTATTCATGGATGATAATGCTTGGCTATTTTGTTTTTTGTGGAAAAAAATGAATGCGTTCCCAAAAATATTAGAGTAGAAAAAAAAAACATTTTAACTTTCTGGCACAATATGTAAAAACGGTTCTGCATTCTTATATGTCTTTCTTTCAGATCCTTAAGTCAGGCTGCCTGCTCGCCATTCACTTTCTCTCTCTGTCTCTGTCTCTCTCTCTGACACAAAGAAAGCTGTAATGAACTCACACTGCCAGGTTTTGACTGGTTATACCATTTTGTGTACCACCTGCTTGTGACGTTACATTGGCTTTTGTTGCCCAGACAACTCGCCCTCCATTTGTACCAATTGCCCCACTTTGTATAGCAGCTTTACAAACAGATGAATTCTGCAAAAAAAGTAAGTGTAACATCACCCCTTATTTAAAATGGAAAGGTGAAGACTAGACTCTTGTGAGTAGAAAGTTGATAAATATGCATTCTCCTAAAATATTCTATTAGCCCTTTCCCAAATGACAAACTTTTGGACTTGACCAAATTGAAAGCGTTTGCAGACAACAATTCAAATCTTGCTGAAAAGATGATTTCTGTCTATGATAAGGTAGAAAACATTGTGGGAAAAGGAGAAAATGCTGGTTACCAGCATTTTCTCCTTTTCCCACAATGTTTTCAAAAGGCTGCTATTCCAGACCCGTAAAAACCAGGGATTGTTTTGGAATGGTTTAATAAACCATATACTGTTTTATATTGGACCGTAAAGTTTAGTCTATCCACATGCCACACAACATGGAGCATCCATACCCATAATCATAATATATGCGTAATGTGACATGCTGCCTGATATAATCAATCATAATATCCGAACACATCTCAATGTCTGTTGTATTTGGCCATGCTGATATATATGTATTTTTTGTCAAAGAATATAATTTAAACAAATCCTTAACTCTAAGCTCACCATACTCATTCAAACGTACGTAAACACGTAAAATCTATTTCGTAGTTTGCTATATTGAATTTCTGTGTATACACAAATACAAATGAGGCGCATATTCGTGTTCTTATCCCCCATCTTTACACACATCACAGTTCCTCATTAACCCTTTGCAAACGACAAAATTTTAGACTGGTCCAAATTGAAAGCATTTGCAGACGACGAAATTAAAGTGACTGAAAATTTGAAATTTGTTTTTGAAGGGTAGAAAACATTGTGGGAAAAGGAAAAATGCTGGCTACCAGCATTTTCTCCTTTTCCTACAATGCTTTCAAAAGGCTTCTATCTCAGGGTCGTCAAAAGTAGGGATTATGTGGTAATGGGTTAATGCATAATTTTATACGAAAACATTTTGTCGTACAAATCCATAAAATTATCACTCTGTCCAATATTTCTTTTCTAAAATTGCACCTCCCGAAGTGAAAAATCCCACACTGCACAACAAAGTTGGAATTCTCACTTCTTGCAGGACAATTCTAAAATTGACTTTGAGGAGATTTTATTATTTTGTGCTTTTAAATAGTTTATGGAGAAAAATGATGACTTGTGGTGTGATATTTCGTGGTTCGACCAGTGAGAAATACCGATTTCAAATTTTATAACTCAATTGTACTGAATTTTGACAAAAGTTCGAAGTAAAAAGGGTTTATTATTTGTGGCTGGTTTATTTTCCGTGAAAGATCGAAATTTATTTCGTCTCGTGGATATCATCGGTAATATTTTTACTCATGGCTGCGCACAATTCGCACAAATGTTACCAACGGTCTTCACTCGATGAAATAAATTTGATCTTTCACCAAGATAAACCCCAACCACCCTTCTTTTATTTCTTTACACAACATAACATTCTGAATTAAAAAATAAGCATCAAAATACGAACCAGACTGTATTGCATTAAACCGTAAACATTCGTTGAGTCTAGGTTACAGTCATTCGGACAGGTGGCCCTGTGTTAAGTTAGAAAAAATACCAATACTAAATAATGTCACGGCGGGGAATCACGTGGCACAACAACAACAACAATGACCGTTATTTGAAAAAATTCCACAACTTCAGGTAAGAAAATCTTCAATAATTCCATTAATACGTGACCGATTGGAATTTGGTTTGAAGCAGAGAATGCGGAAGGACTCCGGGGATTTGCTTGATGTGTTAGATTTTTAAACAACACCTGATAAAAAAGTTATTGACGAGCAAACAAATTATCCAGGGTAAAAAATTTGTTTGCTCGTCAATAACTTTTTTAGGTACCCCTTTTTCCAAAATAAAAAAAAAAAACACAAAAAGGCATCGAAACCTTTAACCGCCCTTGTATTCCAGGACATGTCTTTTCAAGAAAGAGAGAGACACACACACAGAAACACACACACCTACCCACAAACTGTATCGGAGCAGACACTGAATTTATCCGAGCATGACAGGGTACCAAGATTATCTTTATATGCTAGAACAGGATGAAAAAGAATAACTTGAAGATAAGACTCTGGTATAATTTGTTGGTTTTGTGAAGAGTGTAGAATCCGATCACACGGTGCAGATCGTTTCGGATATATTTCTTTCTTCGACATTAAATTACATGGAACATGCAGTAGTGTATAAAGACTTGTACCTGCCTTTTTAAAGCATCATTCTGCCGCTCATTCATATCTGCTCCCCGCAACAAATGCGGTATGAAACATAAACAATTGAATTTAATGGCCCTTTTCTTGTTCTTTACTTGGAGATGTTAAAACAAAAAAAATGAACCCTTTTCTCGTTGCCTGTTCCAGCAGGATGCGGAAAGAAATGCACGTACAACTGAATTAGGAAGGATGCTGATTATAAAGGGAAACATAGCTTACGATATCAGTAGAAAAGGACGTTACAGCTCGAAATGTTATCCCACTTTCAGTCCAGTCCACGATCTGCACATTCCGAAAGAAGTGTGATCAATTGCCTTTAGACCGGATTATGTTTATTCTGTGAACATCGATCAGACACTTAAAACTTCATTGCCAAAGGGAACTCGATAGTGTTTTCGGACGGTGCATACTTAATTCCGACCAGGATGCACAAAAGGTTATTTCTAATCGTGTACTTCTATCGCCTGCTTCGCATTGCTATGCTATATCTAATACCATGTTCAAATTCAGAAAAAAAATCTTGATCTGGACTTATAAATTGGAAGTGATTTTCAAATAGCGGGAAAAGATAGAGCTGAATTTTTAGTCCTATTCTTGCATCTCAATTAAGTTAACCCTAATTTTCTTCCACTTGAACCATTCGGTTAAGCCGATAAAAAACTGTATATTTTCTAACCAACGAATGTCCTCGCAAAGAACTATAAGTATGCGAAAGTATTGTTGAAAACGATCCTGATTAATTCTTACCGAAAGCAGAAGCTTGGGAACTTCCGATAGAGTTTGAGACAATACAGGTGTATTCTCCGGCGTCTTTCTGTGTGGCGCCGTTCACAAGCAACACATTCCCTGGTAGCGTAAGAATATGACCGTCACTGTAAGACATATATAAGCATCGTATACAGATGGAAACGCTCAGTTGCAGTTGCTTTAACGGCGAAAAAAGAGCATGACTATATCAAATTTGTTTATAAGGTGTCGTTTTTAGTCAACCCCTTTTTGATTTTGAACATCTTACCCAAGATGGAAAATGGTGTTTAATGCATCGCAAATAGTATCAAAACAGTCCGTCCTGCGCAGTCCGCAGTCGAAACCTTTTGCTTTTAGTAAAATCCCTGCATGCAAAAGTTCCAGTGTATGCCATTATTCAGTCGTTTGCTAGACAAATTGGATCTGATGGATGCATAACTAGAATCTGGCTTGCAACACACGAATAGGGACATTAAGATACATGCAGTACCTTGATACGGTCTGTCCGTCTTTGGCAAAAGACACCTGGAGGGGCGGGTCACCCATTGGATTACACTGTATGGCGATATTGGCGGTTCCTGGTCCCAGTGCGATGATTTGGGGACTGACAGACACCTCAGCTGGTACTGCAATAAGAACAAATTTGAGATTTAAGTCTTTACCAATCGACAAAATGATACATATGTCTAAATTAAAACCATTTGCTTTTACAAATGAACTTGTGTCATATCAGTTGGCATTTCTATAACAGGGCAGAAAACATGGTAAATAAAAGAGCAAATTCTGGCAACCAGCATGTCTCATTTTCTAACAATAATTTTAAAATCCATCGGGTCGTTAAAACGCAAAATAGTGCGATAAAGGGGTTCGATGTGTTTATCATAAAACACTTTATTCCATTAAGAATACTGATTAGGCTACATATTCTTATACTCTTGGTATCAGCTCTCGCATACTGACGCATAACATATCATTCAATGAGACAGTTAAACCCATATTCAAGTTACAACTTTTGTTAACAAAGTCTATCAAGCAGACACACAAAAAAAAACAGGGAAAATGGTTAAGATTAATTAAAAGAGAAAGGAGATAAAGCGTTTCATTTTATATCAATTGTAATTGGTCCAAAAAGAATCTGAAACGGTTAAAATGATACAGAAAAAAATGTCAAATTTTGCAGACTTATCTAAATTTAACCCTTATCCTGCTAAATAACTAAAATGGAATTTTCAATTCGATAGTGGGAACCCGAATATTGTTATTTCAAAGGTATGTTTTAGGGAATATAATCTCCAAATCGGACAGCGTAGATCCAAGATCAGACTGCACGTTCTGTGCAGTCTGATCTTGATCTACGCTGTCCGCAAAAGGTCAGCGAATCGCGATAAGCAGCCAAAGGGTTAAAATGGCCACATAATCAATCATAGCAACATAAGATTTTAACTATATAGCTTCTGTATGTAAATAAGACCATTACCTTTGACCTCTACCCTAACCGTGTCCTTGTCTTGTCCATACTTGTTCGTGGCCGTACAGAAAAAAGTAGTAGCGTCTTTCGGCTGTGCGTCAAGAATAATCAGATTCCCATCACTGTTAATATACGCATTTGTTACCCCAGGCTGAAACGAAATAAAGTATATTAGTAAATTGGTATGACTAAGAAAATGAATGGTCATTATCAAAATTTCTTCACCAGCCGTACAGGAAAAAATGTACATCCAAGTCTCCATCAATATTGAGAAATTCATGGTCTCTGGTCATATCAAAACTCGCGATTCTCAAACAAAAAACCCTTAAAGTTAACCCTATGACGACACATATTTGACCTGTTTCTATTCGGGATTTTACAGCAAGATTTAGACCAGGAAAGTTTTTATTGTGCAACGTGTCATTTCTATGGTCCGCACTTTCCCATGATGGCATTATTGACTCATTGAGGCACCTAGTTCCGTTTTGGTCAGCAAATCATCCCTGGATAAAAACATGAGGTGTTGCAAATCAAAGAATCATAGTTATACCTTATCTATATTTATCTATGGTAAACAAATATTGTTCTTTATTACACTAAGAAGTCTAACATATGAACAATCAAGAGTAAACTAGGGCGTGTTCGAGGGTACACAGATAGAGTGTACTGAGATCAATGAACTATCAAAGATATATCCAACGATACACTGATAAAACATGTTATAACAAACTATCATGGATAGCTGATCTCACCCTACAATGATAAAGAGCTATAAAATAAAACGAATTCTCATAAATAACTGACAACGTTTACCAACGTACGCTGATGAAAGGTAATATACTAAAATGTCATGAATAAACGATGATTCATCACACGGTACACTGATGAACTGTAATATAAGTAATGATATGTCCCATATAGTTCAACATATGGTAAAGTATCGTGGGTAAGCATTGATGTGTCTATTGATACAAAAGATGAAATTTAACAGATTAAAGTATCGCTTAAATCGACAATGTATCACATGGTGCATGGATCAACTGCACGGTTATTAAAGTCTCGGACAACCGACAATAAAATAAAACCCACATACCGGGTATGTCCATGTGATGGTGGCAGGTGGATATGCTATGGCATCACACTTCAAGGTCACTGTCTGACCTTTGATAACAGTCACAGTGCCTGGTGGTATAATGTTTGGAGGACCTGCAAAGAGATACCGATTATTACATCTTCCCCGTAGAAATTATGATGAAAACAAAAAGGTGCAATGATTTGTTTATATTCAGCGCTCGATTTTATCTTCGAAGTGCTACCATTTTGTCGCATTTTTTTTTTATCCACGGTAAACACTGCAAATATAAGTGTATAACTTTCGTAGTCGATTTCAAAATTATTTCAGATATATGAAGCCAGCAGACAAAACTGTGCTTTTCTGGAGTTTCACTTTACCAAATGATGACCCAAGCTTGGACTGTAAAGCTTTTAGGTCACCGATAAGCTACCGGGATTATTTCTGAACGGCCAAATTCATTACAGTTTTCCAAAATGGCAAACATTGAACACGAAACTGTCCATTCAAATGTTCATGAGGGTACAGTAAAACAAACGAACATGAATAAAAAAAAACATAACTCTCACCATAATCAAACCTGATCATAAACATGTACGTAATAAAAACTCAAGACCACTAAATAAACAAGCGTTAACAAACAACAGTAAACAAAAACAAATCTTACAGTGCAAATGTAGTAATCACAATTCAAACCGCCAAACAAACAAGTGAAAAAAAGCCACACAAACATGTCTCACCATACCAATACAAGTAACCATAATTGCAGACCACTTATTAAACGACCATAAACAAGCAAAGCAAAACACGAACAGGGCCCGTATTCACCAACCATTCTTGAGAATATTCTTTGTCTTATTCTTCAAATTTTTCTGACTGTGAAAGTAACAGAACTTCTGATTGGTAAAACCAAATGGTTTAGCCAATCAGAAGTTCTGTTATTTTCACATGGACACAATTTTGAAGAATAAGAACAAGAACGTTCTCAAGAATGGTTGGTGAATACGGGCCCAGATATCGCTGTACAAATACAAGTAAGCACATCTTCATACCAATGTGCACAAACACAACCATAAACAAGCAAAAATAACCACGAAAGTCTAATCATAAAAATAAAGTTAAACACAACAGCTGACCACAAAGCAAACGAACATAGACAACGCAAAACATAAACACATCTCATCATACAAATGTAGGCTACCACAACTGTAGACCTTCACACAAACACAACAATATACAAACAAGACTAAAAATAAACGAACTTTACCATATAAATGAAGGTATGAGGATGTCTGTATCGTCTCCACTCCGTTACTCCCCTCACAGACGTATTCTCCCTCTGTAACCGTGGTGGCACTGGTAACAGTAAGACGAGAGCCATGCGTGATTGGAGTGATGTTTTGTGTGAGTGGGATACGGTTACCATTCTTCATTACCTGATAAATGCAATTTCAGTCGTAGGGCTTGTTAGATTAAAGTCAGGGCTTTAATCTTAACTGTCCTAATACTGTAGCCGAGACAATAGCAACATGGTGTTATAATACAATTTACACTAATTCAGTTTAAAAAGAATCTGTTAAATTATGAAGCATTGTGTCGGGTGCTTTCCAACATAGACAGTGACTTGTCATAATGATTTCAGCTGTGAAATAGGAATACGCCCTGTAGCAAGGACTTTTTCCCATCCTTGGAAAGATATCGACTGTGAACGAATAGAATGAGCCGCCTCTTGATTTCAAGCTTTCTGCGATACCGTTTGAGTTACCTAATTTTGCATGTTCGTGACATTGTGACATATACAGTAGTAAAGGAGCTAAGAATAACTTGTTACAGAAAAATATGAACTTTAACAAACAATGTAAACCTACCTTGTACCAGGAGACAGTTGGGTTTAGAGGCCCGTCAACTTTACATTCGAAAACCACGGAAGAGCCAGTCAAAACCGTGCTATTCTGAGGTATTTGTTCGAAATTGATGTGCGCTGAAAATATGCCAGGAATTGTTGAATTCATTCTATTTTTGCAGTATTTATATTGTAACGTGTGGGATGGGTGCAGAAGTGTAAAGTTTGTTGAGTATGTTTTAAATGTCTGAAGTTTTCTTTATTTCGTTTTGAAACGTGTTTGCGCTAGAAAGAGCATAAAACAATAAGTGATAGCTAATGAAAAAGACTTTATAATTACAACATCAGCATGGAGAGTCTACTTGGAATAAAATAATAATGTATACAGAATCACAAACTTCAAACTAAAAGTCACACGAACAGCTGATCTATAGACTACCTGCCTGTAGAAGTAAACACATGATCCTAACAATAACCATGATAATCGTTAAGCTACAGCGTTGTGAAACAACTTTTTCGTGCCAGTCTTATCCACCGCTGAACTCAGCACTATAGGCTCGTCTATGATAGGCTGTCAATACTGCCCAGCAATATTGGGAGAGAATATGCCTGGCTTTTGCCAAGATTCGAGCAATCGGAGAACTTACTAAGATGAACACCTGTTTTGCTGTTCTATTCTCTGTCAACTTGTTACCATGACTGCTTTCCAAGCAATTCATTTTACGCACACTGTTTATGGTGATCTATTTCTTTAGCACCGAGAAACAGACTAAATGAATCTAGCCAAAATCTTGCTTTATGTACTACTATTTCCTTAGGCCTAGCTTACAGTGGTTCCCAGTTTATAACGAGCACAAAGTACCTAATTCCTAGACACTTTTCTGTTGGAAAGCAAGCGCTTGATTGAGAATTTACTACAATAAGAACTATCATGAATTTTCATATCCTAAACGTGTAGTATTTCTGTTATTTCTTTGGGCAGTGTATAATACCTAATCAAACAGATGTCGTTCCGAAACCTAAAATCATCACGGTGTTATCAGACTGGGTACTATTGTATGATAGGAAAGTTACTTCGACACCATTATTAATTTTTACCTTAACAACGGTAAGCTTTTGCATTAAAATCCTGTTTTAATTTCCGTTGCTGAACATTGTGAAGTGGTTTTTGCATTTTCTCTTAGGATACTTACGATAAACGTGCACTGAATATTGTTTCTCGGCCGTTCCCAATGCATTTTCAACGAGACATGTGTACAACCGTGAATCATTCACTCGAGCGTTAGTTATCTGTAATTCGCTTGGTTTCATTGACGTTCTTTGACGGTCCAGAACGCCGGTTGGGTTCCATTTCCATTGTATCGTTGGAGGTGGATAACCAACCGGCTGACATGGTAGTACAATGTTTGTACCCTCTGGTACCCGTATTTCTTCCAATTGCGTTGTGAAAGCAGGCGCAGCTGCAGAAAGTAAAAACAACATGTGTTTGGTGTTGTTATTCTTGTTGTTACGGGTTATTTGGGTTTAAAATATATCGCGTGGAAACTTAGCTAGATATACTTTAGAGAGCCCTGAAAAAGCAATTCGTAGATCCATAAAAATGACTTGCAACACGCCAAAATTCGGACATCTGCGTAAAGTGTCGTCTCGGATAAACCTGTGCAATACGCGCAGGCTAATCCAAAACAGCACTTTCCGTTCTTATGTAATTTTCTGTTTTGCGCAAGTCTACTTTTGAACAAAATATAATGTAGTCGTAAAGTGCCGCCTCGGATTAGCCTGTGCGGACTGTGCAAGCTGATCCGAGACGACACTTTACGCAAATGTCCGAATGCCCTTTTTCGCGTGCTGCCGGTCATAAATAATGCCGTACTACGCTTAACGAAAGAAAATCTGTCCATAAATTAATGCGCGGGATTTTTCCGTAGACCAAAGTTTAGCGATGCATATATTTGTCACTACTTTGCATTTCTTTTGAATACCTTCCACTTAACAGAGTGCTATTTCTTCATAAAACTCGGTTACTTCTGCAACAGCCTCCAAAATGTTTTTGCAGCACGGAAGGAAAATCTGGTTGCCAGTGTCACAAGCGCTTCCTTCTTTATAATATGGAATGTTGGTTTTATTATTAGCTGTGGATGCCGTACTTTGGCTGTAAGGAGGAACATGGTGGTATCCAACATGTTTGAACCGTGCTCTAGCAAAAGGGGTTTAATGCATAACCGTGACGTATGATACCAGCAAGTCATGACATAATCAGGGATCCAAAAATCCAATTTGCCCAACAATTAACTGAACCTGTTAGTGTAATGGTCCCTTGACAAGCAGAAAATTTAACAATAGCAGAATGTTCCAACCCGGGTTAGTCTCCACGAACTGCGCAGGCTGACCTTGGTCTGAAATCTTTGCAAATGCATTGAACCCCTTACTCCATAGATACTCATTTCTACGCATTGTTTGTTGGAGCCTTTGGAAAACACTGTGGCAAAAGGTGAAATTGCTCGTTACGAGCAATTTCACCTTTTGTCACAATGTTTTCTATGCTATCAAAAGGTGTCATATACACATCAGAAAATGCTTCATCCTTGCTGTTATTTAGGGTCAATTAGAGATACAATAGAAATGCCTTATGGGGTTAAAGGTTAAACTCCTTTTCACTGAGAATGACTCACTTCTTGGTTATCTTGCCCTTCAACACCTCATCCATCTTTTGGAGTCAATATCTTCGGTAATGACAGAGATGTGAGAAGCATAAAAGTTTCCACATGACGAAAAAAACGTAGAAGACGGTAGAGCTCCCTTTGTAAAAATGATATCACTTTGCTACCCGTAGGATGCAGTTGACTTTCAAAGAATGGACAGTAGTATATAAATATTATTGTTTATAAACATTATCTTACTTAATTTAACGCAGCAACTATCTGTTGGCTTTTGGGTATACAGTAATGGCGTTGGAGTTGGTGGAGCAGCCCCTGGTGGGCCTATATCACCTTTGTCCCCTTTTGGACCTGGGGGACCTAAATTCATTAATAATAATCGGTGTTATTAACTGATCGATTCCTTTTTCCTTCTCCCCTGCAAGAATCACATCTGTTCAATCTCTCAGAGAGGAAAACTTTGGAAGCAAATGGACGGGTTAAGGCGATATTTCTCCATCTGTTTTTTGGAAAATTTTACAGGTGAGTGGAAAAGCTGTTCATTTCTTTGAAAAGAATCGTTTGATCATCTTTTTTTAGAATTGTTGTGTTGAATTGTGTAAATGAATTCAACACCGCATATGTTAAAAAGATGATCAAATACTAGTATTGCATTTCAAAGAAATGAGAACTTTCTCCCTCACCTGAAAAAGTTTCCAAAACGCAGATAGAATAGTTTCGCAGTCTACCCTCGAAATATTATTAGAAAAAAAGAGAAAATGTTGGCAGACTTGCTAGAGAGAAGGGATTGTAATTAGTGAGGGTCACTTAGAATAAAAAAAAAGCAGCAAGAAGTGTTGGAAAGATGGCATAAGAGATTGAGAGACATTTTTTATGATTATACAGACAGAAACACCTGTTTAACCCTTTACCCCATAAGGCATTTCTATGGTATCACTAACTGACTCTAAATAACAGCAAGGATGAAGCCATTTCTTATGTGTATATGACACCTTTTGATAGGATAGAAAACATTGTGACATAAGGTGAAATTGCTCGTCACGAGCAATTTCACCTTTTGCCACAATGTTTTCAAAAAGCTCCTACAAGCAATGCGTAGAAATGAGTATCTATGGAGTAAAGGGTTAAACTAAAAAGAAAATTTGATAAAACAAAAGCAGACCTATTGAACAGAAGACAATAAGAATTGTCAGGCACGTATGCAATTACACAAAAGGAGACCTATTAGAGAGAACTCATTAAAAGAATTTGGAACTATGAAGTTACAGACTTATGAAGAGAACGCAATGATTTATGAGGCACGTTTGGAACTATACAAATATAGTAAACTATTGGAGAGAAGGATATGGGAGTAACGAGGCACATTTGAAACTATATACGCAAAGTAACCTATTAAGAAAATTTCAGAAAATTCAAAATTATACAGGTGGAAGACATTCGACAGAAATCGTCGAGAATTATCGGGCAATCAAAATCCAAGAGGTAAGGATGACGGAGGACTGCAATCTAAAAGGGAACTAGAATTGTAGAAAAACACGTTCTGAGACCCTTGATTTTCGCAAGGTAGGTAGAGAGAACAGATGGAAACATTTAGAAGTAGAACGTTCAGGAGAAACGTGAGAGAATATAAAACAAAATTTGCGGGAAAAGCCAAAGTGGCACTTAAAGTCAGAATGAAAGAAAGAACATTAAAAATACAGATCAGTTGGCAACAATAATCAATAAGAAAGTACTTTCAGAGCCATTACAAGCTGGAAAAAGTGTTGAACAGAGTTTCTTCTATTTGTTTTTACTATTAAAAAAAATAGACTTTTGATTTCTGACAACGTTTAAAAAAAGAAAAACCAAGTCACATACCTCTTTGACCGTCCAAACCACGATCTCCTTTGGTACCCTGGTCTCCCTTTTGACCTGAAAACGTTAACAATCGCAAGAACTGATAATCAGAGAGATATTAAGACAGAAACAGACAAGCGGTGATTTAAAAAAGCAAAGAACAGATGACGACCTAACTCGCGCGTCACGTTAGAGACAGAAACTCGATTTACGAATGTATAATATTTTAGAATGAAAGACCAAACAGTTTTAAATTGACAAATGATTTACTCAAGACCTAGTGGCATACATGTCCATCTCACTGAGCACAGCTCCAAGTTTGTTCTATAAAAGATAGAGAAAATAATTATGTTCAATTTCTCTACTTCCGAATACTGTAAGGATGAATTTATCTACTAAAATTGTCGCCCATCAGGATACAGTGCGAATTTATCAAAGTAATATTTTTTTCTACAGGAAAAAGCGATAGTTTGTGAGCTATCATTTTTATTCAGCAACCAACGATTTCAAGCAGCCTTCTTTGACATTTACGACAAAACTCCGAGTTTTAAAAACCATAAGAAAATATCTTTTGAAAACAATGTGGAAGATGCTGATTTCCAGGATTATTCTCCTTTTTGAACAATGTTTTCTACCCTTTCGAAGACTCCCACATTTTATTTGTTGTTTGCAACCGTTTTGACTTTCGGCAACTATAACATTTTGTCGTTTTGTAGGGGATAAATCAGCTAATTAAGGTCCGTTTATACAGAGCGCGAACGCGTCCAACGCGAACACGAACGCGACTTTTCAGCAGTTTTGTCATTCAAATAGAGCAGGAACTCGAACGCGGAAAACCGTGGACGGCTTTCGGGGCGGCTCGTCTTTTTCTTGCTGTGAGAGATAAAATTTGGTCACTTGGAATCATGGCGCAGGTAGTTAGACACGGAGGAGATCATAGTACTGTATTTGTACGCAAAACAACGGAGGAAGAGAAACAGGCGTGTGTCAGTGTACGAACTTTTCAATTTCAAGAATCATGGCTTCTATCTTGTCCATTGTCTTGTTCATTCTTCTCCAAACTTCACAAGCAAAGTAGACTGACGCTAGTGCCTAGCTTTTTCTTGGAACGGTCAGGCGTACAAGTTTCTATTTGTGGAAATGATGCAAGGGAAGTACCTGCTGATTGGCTGATAGCAAAAAAGCCGCGCGACCTTCTCAAAATATTCGCTCTGGAGGCAATCAAGGTGGTCGTTCGCGCGACCAAATATTTGTTCGCGTTCGCACTCTATTTGAACGGTTCCTCTAGAAATGACTAAAATATTTCAGGACGAAAAACCGCGTTCGCTTTCGCGTTCGCGCTCTGTATAAACGGACCTTTATTCTTTATGTATATTTGTGCACTATACCAAACCAAGACACTTTGAGAAGGTTTAAAAGTATAACATACATGTATGTATAGGTTCAGCGCAAAGAAAGAATCGGTACAATCCGGAATTGTCCTGCGCAAAACAGGAACTCCTACATTGTACGCCAATTCCGGATTTGCATTGGACAATTCTTGAATTGCTCAAGGGAGATTTACTGTGTAGATCCAAGGCTGCACCTCTTGTGCTTAATTAGTTAGGTTATCACCAATTTCTCGTTTATCCACAATGTTTTCAGTAACCTTCGTCTTTATAGTCGTTAACATTTGGATCGTGTGGTACAGAATACATTTCATAAGAAATGTTTTACAGATGTTTCTTTTCTTTTCCAAAATGCCCATGTTGCGACATGCGCCATTATTTTCTCATTACACGTATAATATTGACTTTTCATTGTGCACTCATGAGAGTAGTTAAATATTGAGAGTTCTGGGGCAAGTCCCTTTTTTCGCGTATGCATGCCTTTTTTTAGGGCAAGTCGCGTTTTTCGCGTTTTTGCGTTTTTTTTTTGGCCTTTTGGCCTTTTCTCTCGCTCGCGAGGTCATCGCACTCATGTGACCCCTCAAGATCAAGAGCCTCGCTTCGTTTGGGACGAGCCTTCGTTTGGGACGAGCCTTCGTTTGGGACGAGCTTCGTTTGGGACGAGCCTTCGTTTGGGACGAGCCTTCGTTTGGGACGAGCTTCGTTTGGGACGAGGCTTCGTTTGGGACGAGCTTCGTTTGGGACGAGCCTTCGTTTGGGACGAGCCTTCGTTTGGGACGAGCCTTCGTTTGGGACGAGCCTCGCTTTCATTCCCTTTCCCTTCGTCAAAAAAACATCTCTAGCGCGCGCATTGGGGGCGCCGCGGCGCTCCGCGCCGCGACGCGCGCCCCCTTGCTGCTTCTAGGGCCAAAGTTCTTTTTTTTCTCGTCTCTAGAAAAAAAAATGCGACGGTTCTTTCGATATATATTTCCAGCTAAAGCAAAAAATATATATCATCGTTTGAAGTATAAGAATTGAGGATTCAGAAACAAAGCCAAAATGCTCGCCCCTAACCTGCTATCTCATGTGTAGGTCGCTTACGGAAGGCTACTCAAACCCAAGTCCCCTTTTTCGCGTGTGCATGCCTTTTTTCTCGGGACTTGCCCCCTTTTCGCGTTCTCGCGTTTTTTAACCTTTTAACCTTTTTCCCCCTCGGGAGGTCATGTGGCCCCGAGCGCAACGAGGGGGGCCAAGGTCACAGAGGGGTCAAGGACACTGAGGGGTCAAGGTCAAGAGCCTCGTTTTCATTCCCTTCGTCAAGAAACATCTCTAGCGCGCGCATTGGGGGCGCCGCGGCGCTCCGCGCCGCGACGCGCGCCCCCCTGCTGCTTCTAGTCTCTAGAAAAAAAATGCGGCGGTTCTTTCGATATATATTTCCAGCTAAAAGCAAAAAATATATATCATCGTTATTTTATATCTTATAATGTCCCCAAGCTAACGTACTTATCTTATCATCTAGAACATATCTTTTATCATCTCTCGAGCTTAACGCTATCTTATTAATTTCCTCAGTATATATTTCATGTTCGCGACTTCTAATCACGTTCATTTTTCTATGTTGATCTTTACCGCTAAATAAACATTTTTTATAATCCTCAAAGTTTATTTCGCGTTTGATTACTCCCTTTTTAATTCCCTTACATTTTTTTTCCTCTGAACAATCTAACATTTTATAACCGTATAACTTTGATCTTAAACCAGCAAACTCGGTTATAACCTTTCCCCCGCTTTCATCTTTAAACTTACCTAATAACTTTTTATTAACACCCGTAGGAATTCCTGAAGGATGATTATCAGGATAGTTACTAGTATCAAACCAATCATTAACATCTCCGGATATATCTTTATAGAAATCATCCGTTTCAATCTGATAGACATAGCTATCTGTGTCAGTAAGGCAAAGCTTTACCTTATCTCCATACTTCTTTTTAATATAATTATAATGAAAATCATACATTATAATTTTACTCAAATCGAGAATGCACATTCCTAAATAACAAGGCTTATTAAATGTTAAAGTTGTTTTACCCATATGAATGGATACTAAATTTTCGTTAAAAATAGTACAATGTTTAAAATTTGGTTTAGCGGCTAATTTTTCCGCTTTTAACCTATCATTGACTAATCTAACATCCACTCGGTTTCTGATATTTTCCATGGTTTTACCAAAAACCGAATTATTCATTAACTTAAAAAGGTCTTTCTCAAATTCAGAGGTAGCTTTTGCTCTTAAATTAGTATTCTTATCAATATATTTTTTCAACCAAGGGCTTTCATTAAATATAATTCCTCTATGAATTTTTCTTAGCTTAAGACCAAAACCTAAATATTGTTTTAAATTCTTATAGTGAAGAACATATTCCTTTTTGCAATTCAAGTTAGGGACCAACTTTTCAACCGTACTTATTTTTATGCTCTCAGGGGCTAAGGGGTAATCATTATGCGTATCGTGTAACTCCGTTGGGTATTCTAAATCAACTTCTAATATACACGGGAAATTCTCCCACTCGCCAAATTCATCTTTAGTCATCCATCTAAATCCGCATGTAGGAAGAGGAAAAGACATTCCACTACCATATAAATTATTTGCGTCTAAATATTCGATAAATATACTAGGTAAAGTTTTATCGTGTTGACTTCCCATATACTTATTATTTGCCTTAGCGTATCTATGACTAATCACTGAAACCCCTCCCCTTATCCCTTTTTCAAACATTAAAAGCATATCAATATCTGTTAATAACTCTAACTTAACATTCGTTATTAACAGACAAGCATCAAACGCATAACCGGGAAGAGTATAATACCATGCAGGATCCAAATTATATTCGTTAAAAAAAACTTCCCTAAAATTTTCAAAAACATCAGCTAACAATAGAACGTCTGACAAGTTATATAAATCGTGGTAATCCCTAAGATTTTTTAATTTAAATGTATTCCAAACGACTTTCGCGTGATTATAATCCTCATCACTAATATCACTATCATTAAGTCTCGAGTAAAAAGAATCTTTAGGCGGTAACTTAGTTTCATTAAGTTTTTCTAGAGAATCAACATATTCGTAAGGATAAACTCCTTTTCGAAGAAGTAAGTCGAGTTCTTTACCATTAAAATATTTAGAGACGTTTTTAAATTTTTCCTTATTATTCTTAAATTTATTAACTAGCGAATCTAAACTAGCCGATAAAAACTTTAAGCTATCAACGAATCTAATATCGAGAGTTTTATTTTTATCTTTTTTATCCTTCAGGCTATGATAACTTCCAGTAATTACCGTTTTAGTAAAACTCACATATTTTTCATCATTTTGAGGAATAACATTAATTCGTCCTTCAGTTATACCGAGATTTTTAACAAATAAATGACTATCATAACCAGTAAGGTTATGAAAGAATACGGGAAAAAATCTAGCTTTTTTATATTTTAAATTACACGCATTATGCGCGGCTCCTCTAAATTTTCCTGTATAATGGCAATGATCCCTTACCTTTTTTTCATTTCCTTGAAAGCCCTTTTTGCAAATCCAACATTCAGTAGCTGACTTATATATATCAAATTCTTTTCTACCATATATCATCTCGGAACTAGGGATATTATCTATTTCACGAGCAACTTCTTCTAACATTTCTAAAAATTTTTTAGACGCGTCTTCTCCGGTATATCGCTTTATTTTTGATTGATAAACGCTTTCATCAAAAGATTTAACGTAAAAGCAAAATCCAGTTGGCTCATGTTTTTGATACTGCTTCGTATAGCTCGCTTCTGAATTTGGATCGCAGGAATGCATCGGTTTAATACAAGACTCAAAATCTGCATATACAACAAAAGGTAACCATTGTGTACGAATTAAATTATCAAACTTCAGAATCGTTCCTGGTGTTGGCATATTTACTTGTACTGATGACATTTCATTACACAATTTTCGATGTTTTTCTAGAATTTCTAAAGATCGAAAAGAATTCACGCAATTCCAACAAAAAAATATTTTTCCGTTATGATTCGTTAATTGCGAAGATAATAAACGACTAGGGTTTTTAACCAAAGTGTAATGAGTATTAGATTCATCAGTTAGTAATAAGAGAACTACTAAATGCTCTCTATTAAAAGTTTTTTGCTTTCTGAGCGGGTAAACTGTTTCATTTTCGTGACCTAAAACAACGATGGAAATATTTTCATTTTGTTTTTCGAATCTATCAATATCCTTTAGCTTAACGGGATACTCTATCCCTTTCATATTTAAGTCGTTAATGTCTTCCTTTAAATTCTGATCGATTCTTTCTGGATTCTCTAACCTCGGTTTAATTCCCCTCATAACCGCATAAGCAAAACATTTATTATCATTCGTATTTTTTGGGTTAATAATTGCTTTCTTTCTCGCGAGTGTAGTTGGAGTAGGAATATATGAATTACCTTTTAATGGTTTGTAATCAACCATAAATATCTTTAAATCAACTACCCTAATAAAAATCCATGGGCTTCCATCTCTTTGAAAACTTGCGAGGTTTTCTAAAATTCGTTCAACCATAATAGTATATAACTCATCTACATCCGTTTCATCTAAAATAAGTTCATGAAATGAATCAAACGGTCGTAAAACGGGAAGATTTTCTATTATTTGTCCTATCTTTCTAAGGAGACATGTCAACCTTAGCTTAACCTTTGATCTACGATTATTTCTTAAAAGATTCGTTACCATTTTTCGTACTCGTTCTAGGTACTCTTCCGGACCAAAGCCTTCAACACCATCAATAACATATTGAACGGCAAATTCTTTTAAAGAAGATGCTTCTTTCCGAATTTCTAAATCATCAAACTCTTTTTCTTTTTTCTCTTTTTTCTTTCTTTTTTCGGCTCTTTGTTTTCTCTTAGTTTCTCTTCTTACTTGTTTAATTTTAGCTTCTTTCTTTTTCTTTTCTTTTTTCTTACGTCTATATTCTTCTCTAGCCCGTTCTGCCGTTGTTTGTCTCGGGCCTACAGTTCTATCTCTGTCTCTAGTTCTATCCCTATTTAAATTTCTAGTCCTTTCCCTGCCTCTTCTAGATAGCTCATCTAAAAATTCCGAGCTTGGAGGAGGGGGTTGATAGGGAGTTGGAGGAGGGGGTTGATAGGGAGTTGGAGTTAATATTGGCGCGTTAATTAACTCATTTTCCCGATCGAGAATATTTCTACCAAAAAGTAAATCAAGTAGTTGTGCTCGACGAAGCCTCGAATATCCGTGTAAACCTCGTTCACGAGCTAATCGTTTTAAATCACTTACTGTATAGCTCATCTTTTTTAAATAAAAAAATTTTTTCTTATACTAAAATTTTTTAAGTAATAAATAAGAGATACGAACAAAAACGGTCCATTTCAAAATTTTATTATATCTTTATACGTTAGATATAATAAAAATTACTGAATGATAATTTTATATTTACCTTTCCAAATCCTTCCGTTAGAATTAAAGATAGTTTGCGGGCAACGATCTATATATTTACTAGCGCTATAAATCGATGGAAAAGATATTATTTCCCCGGTGATAACATCTTCTAAAGTAACTGGTTTAGGTTTTTTCCTAATAGCCCGTAATTTATCGTATTTAGGGTCTGTATTCTTTTCTGGTTCAGGCTCCTTCTCCGGTAGTAAGCCGTGTGAGCTTACCAACTTAACTAACCGCTTTTTATCCCAGTAAGAACGAAAAGGTATATTATTTTTTATAAGAATTTCTTTTAAATCTATAGTCTTTAGCATTTTTTATATAGTTAAAAAAAATATTTAACTTAATATACTACGTTCATTTTATTTCCGTCAGACTGAAAGTTAATTAACCTATCACTAATAATAACAGCATATGCTTCTGTGTTTGCGTCCACATTAGCATGAAAAAGCGCTTTGATTTGAATATCAGTAACGGAAATTTTTAGCCTTTCACTTTGCTTAGAAACATCGAACAAAAACAACGGATAAAGAGTTTTATAATCCGACGGGGAGATGTTAGGGTTTGATACTAACTCATCCATGTTAAAAAACTTAGACCTAAATAACGCGGCATCGCCATAAGCTCTACTAAATTGCTGTTTCGTAAATGAAAGATTGTAGTCAACCTCTGGGTATCTTGTGGAATTTAACGTAACATAAATATTTTTAACACCTATATTGTTAAATATGGATGGATTTTGCCTTTGGTTGTTATTTTTATTAGTTTGAAACCCAACAATGATAAAACGCGGCACCTCAGGGGAAGATTTAACGGAAAGTCTCCAAGTAAACGATGTTGTCTGAGGAACAGAAATAGAGTCGCATTGTATCATTCTATATCCAACTGGAAACTTTTCTTTTTTCTCGATAAGTTTATAAAGTTCCATTTTCTCCTTATCCGCGGGCATGACGTGTGGTATATACCACATTATATTATCTAACTTAATTTTACCAGCATCAGCGGCGTTAGCTCTAAAAATTGCATCATTGTCATCATTTCTTGTCAAGGTGAGAGTTTGCTTCATTCCATACAATATCTTATTATAGTCCTCACAGAAACCGAATATATGTTTTAATGGTACTCTAAAGCTAAATGTACCTTTTGGGTCTGAATCATCAATGATATACTGTTTTCTTATTTTCCAACCCACGTTATTATCTTCTGCAGCGGCTGTTGTATCCTTGTACCACAATTGGTTTAATCCTTGTGATTTGGAAAAATCGTCCGGATATTTTAACAACCCGAGCATCGTTGTAGCTTGGCCAGGATATAATATGGACTCGATCTCTTGACCGGAAAGTTGGTACTTGATATTTTTAAATAGATGCATCATTGCGTTGTTTGTTAAGGAAACGTCTTCATCATTGTAACGTGTACCATCAGCCTTTGTTAAGCTACCTTCTATAAGTAAATAACTTTCGCAAGGATGCGTAAAAATATCTTGGGTTTCGATGTCGATCCTAATTTCTCCTCCTGGGTTGTTGAGATTTGTACCCGTAATTGGGTTATACTCATGGTGCTCATACGCATCAATACTATCATGTTTTACGATTGGTTCGGTGATATTTAAGATGTCCATTTTATTAATACAATTATAATTTTTTTAAAGCGAAAAATTATAATTTACTCTATCCAAAGCTGAGGAAAAGATTTATCTTTACCATTAAACCATACACCTTTAAGTATAATTTTTTTTAGTTTATCTTTAGGAGTAAATATGTTTTTTTTCTTAGGGTAAATCTTGTCCCCATACACAATTGTTATTTTTGGGATAGAAACGCCGCTTAAATACTTATTTACCTTTTTCTCAATCTCATTCATTATGGCTATTTTTTCGGGAGATAACTTGACAACAGCTTTTTGGTAATCGTATCTCGTTTCAACAATTTCGAGAATCTCACAATCCTCCAGTTCGAGAGATGCGTCTTTTAATAAACTAATAGATGTAGTATTAAAGTTTCTATGATTCACACGAATAAACTTTAAATCCGTCATTCTCTTTTTTAATTATAATTTTTTTCTTTAACTTAAAATTATTTTTTTTCTTCATATTACTTTAATGCCTGATCCACCGTTTAATTTTTTAACTAAGTCCTGTATAGCGATTGCGCTCCCATCCATCAAAGTGCTAATGTTTTGGGTTTTCGGACCCGTATATTTTTCTAAAATTTTGCGTGATTTTGTCGTTAAAGCTTTTTCAACTAATTTTTTCCCCGCGTCTACAGCGGCACTCTTCCCAGCCTCTAAAGCTTTTTTCGCTCCTTCCTTAGCAACACTCTTACCCACATCTAAGGCAGAAGATGCAATTTGTTTAGCCGCGCTACTGGTAAAAAGTCTCGTAAGAAGGTTCGCAATGCTGCTAAAGATTCCGCTACCTCCGTAAGCATACCTTTTATTAAATCCTCTTTTCCTCGGCGTTAACATTTTTTATAATAAAGACATTATTTTTTTATAAGCGTTCGAATCTATAACACCTTGCCTTTTTAATTCATCACACACGCTTACTAACTCGTTTCTTACATTCGTGTGACCCGCTTCTTTACTCGCTAACAATAGGTCGAGTCTTTCTATTAATGCGTTAGGGTCACACGGAATAACAACGATACCCTTTCCTTTATACTCTTTTCTATTATCCCAAATAGTTTTAAGTATCCTATTCCATTTGTATCCTTTACCGCCTTTAGGGTAATTACTGTTAGGATCGTTATTACGATGAAGGGCGTTGGTACGTAATATCAAATCCGCGTAATTGTCATAATCATTATCAGTAAAGATGTTACTATCCGGTTCCCTCGCTACAATTAGCTCCCATAGACCAGGGGTGCCTTCATATTCTTTATCATCGATAATAATATTATCATCAATGATGGTAAGTAGTTTACTACCGATATAAAAGTTACCTCCTTTGTCATATAACCCGTATGTTTTATCGGCTTCGCCTTTAGTAGCAAACTTTCTTAGATACTGTTCAGCTATTGGCCCGATAAACTGTACATCTTCCGTTGGTTTATCATAAGCTGTGATAGATGGAAAGGATGGAAACTTAATAGCTTCTATACCTTCCTTAATAGGTTTAAGTTCTTTTACAACCTCTCTCGCTGTAGCTTTTTGCGTTTCTGTAATAGGTTTAAAAAACTTTGAAAGGTCAGTTTGTAGTTTTTTCTCCCCTGTTCTTTCCGCAAGTTGGCTATCCCGGATATTCTTTTTAGTTTCGAGGAACTCTTTTACAATTAGATCCCTTTTTGCGGGGTCGCTTATTTTTAGAAATGACATTTTATATTAGGGATATTTTTTTTATCGTAGTTTTCATCGCACTTTTCATCGCACTTTTTATCGCATTTTTCATCGCATTTTTCATCGTACTTTTCATCGCACTTTTCATCGCACTTTTTATCGCATTTTTCATCGTAGTTTTTATCGTAGTTTTCATCGCACTTTTCATTGCGTATCACTGCTAACGCAGCTAAAACTACATTTACACGAAAAGTTTATTTTAGTGGGTGTTATTATTCTTTTCAACCAACTTCCGAAAGGACTCGCGCGCTTCTTGCCTCCCTTTCTCGATTAATGATTCTTCCGTTTTAGACGATAACTTTTTCTTTATTTTCAACCTAACTTCTTCCTTCATTACTTTATACTTTTCTAATTCTCCTAAGATTAGTTGAAATTCTTCATCGGTAACTTTGTTATCACTCAAAGCTTTCGATATATGTGAGGATATTGTGTTTAACTTACTCTCCGCGATTGTTTTAATTTTTTCGTGTTTTTCGGCTTTTACGGTAGACTTTCTTACGCTATACTTTCCGATTAAGTTTAAAAGACCAGTAAGAGCAGCTATTGATTCTAATGCTATCACTGCGGGTATCGCGACTACCGTTGATAACAAACCTATCCCGCCAGCTCCTGAAACCATTGTAACCGTAACTAAAACTGCATCTATATTATCTACTATCCTCGCGGCTCTGAAGTACTTTTTACCTAAGGATTCTCTTTTAGATTTTTCTTCTTCTAAGAATTTTTGGATTTCATTGATTTTTTGTAGTCGATATCCCTGCCCCTCATCAATTGGTGGAGCGGAAGGTAATTTCGGATATAATTCCTCTTTCATTTCCATTTTTTAAAATAGAAGGATATTTATTTTAAAAAATGTCACCCACTGTTAAAATGAATAGTAAACGAGACATAAGAACTCGTTTTCCTCAATCGTTATCGTTTTTTCGTTGGAATTGTTTGTAATAGCAATTATAATATCTTCGGTATCCTCGAGGCAAATTTCGTTTTGTAAACTACACCTCTTTAATTTTAAAGCGTGTGCTAATGAGGTTAAAATAACTCCTTTTGTCATCATAAAACCGAACCCTAATAGTATTTGTTTTACTTCATTAGGTTTCAGTGAAAGCTTTTCTTGACAAAAAATTTTCCAGGTTACCGTATTTACTTTTCGAGGCGGATATTTTAAGTCTTGTAATGGTATCCAATGAATCGTTTTTGGCTGACCCATTTTTTATAAGTAAGTAATAATATTTATAATATAGCCCCTAAGATAGGTATATTAGCGAATGGACTATTAGGGCCTAAAAGAAGACCATTCCCATCATAAAGCTTTCCTCCTTGCTTTAAATACAAGCCATCACCAACAGACTCTAACCCTTTACCTCTATAAGGACTTAAATAAAGCCCTTTTCCATCTGTTTCTACATGAGAAACGTAACCTCCTTTTTTAAGGTAAAGGCCTGACCCCATCGCTTTTTGTACACCTGATGAGGCTAATCCAGAAAGAGCACCAACACCTAACGCTGGTAGAACGGTTTTTGTTATCATTGGCAAAGCTCTTGCGGCTAATCCGGCTAAAAGACCTAGAAAACCACCCTCTATTTCCGTATTATGTTTAAGTTGTTTCGCATTCATTCTAATCGTTATACCTTTACCATTCTCATAGGCTTTAGCCATTTTCTTTATTTGCGAATCGGTAAATGCTAAGGTATCATTACCGTCTAAATCCTCATGACCTAAACGAATACTTACTGGGCAACCGGCTTTAACAGCATGTTGAAGCTTTCGCTTTTGTCCAGCCGATATATTAACTTTTACATTCGTATAACTTGCCATTTTTTATATACAGTATTTTTTTTTATCTCGCTTCTCTAATCTTAAATCTAATTGTTAAAGTTTCTCCTCTAAGATTTAGTAAAGTTCCATTTTGGTCTGTAATGTTTACCTTCATGGTGTGTATTTGATTCATTGTTATCGGTAAGTATACCAAATTTCGAGGAGTCTCAACAATTTTATACCCGGGGGAAACGTTTGGGAAAAAAGAGTAAATCGTATTTCGCGTTAAACCGTTAACATAACTTCCTGAGATAATGTCAATGTTAACGAATATACTGTTTATACTGAGAATATTTACGGGATTCTCCGACTCATGAAAGCCTTTAGTATATTTTGCGCCAGTAAAACCTAATACTTTGGAAATCGAGTTCGGATGATTAAAATCTACTTGGTATCCATCTTCTATATCAAGAACTGACCTTAAGGTATTTGTGTTAGCAGAAATGTTAATATAGTATTTTTCATTAGCTTTATCATAGTGGTCCTTTTTTCTCATTTCCAGCTGAATGGTTTCGTTAATGTCTGTAAGTTCGTAACTTCCTTCTGGTATTTTAACTTTAACCCATGAAGCGCCATTGTCCGGAGAATAAGTAAACATGTTACCTTTTTCATTAATATTTGGAAAAGAGTAGTAAGTTTCGAGGTTTATCAACGCTATTTCGTATTTCTTATCCGTATCCAACTCAATAGGTGGAATAAACCTTGTTGTAAAGTGTGTTTTGTTATCGCTTACTATAATTTGCATCGATATTTTAGGTTCTGTATTTTTAACAATTCGTTTTAAAAGTTCTTCCATTTTTTTATACTAAATATAATTTTTTTTAACTCGGTATAAAAAAGTTATCAAAACCGTGTCTGTACTTTCCATTATGTTTTTTACTCGTTAAATCGATGATAACAAAACCGTATGGCTTTTCCCAACACTTAAAACAAAATCTTCTAAACTCATCCTTAGACATATCTTCACTTACATGATCGCCATAAATATGATTAATGTTTTTTTGGTCTTGCGGAAAAAGACAAATGAAATTTGCATTTTCTCTAATAGTTTGCCTCGGTAACCTAAAATAATTTTGTGAAAGGTAAAAGCAATCAACATTACTATGTCTTCCACGAATATAGTAGCACTCAGGCGTACTTTGTCTTTCTAAAAGTAAATCGTCAAAAATCATTAGATTTTTATGTTCTGGATTTAATTCTCGTGGGTCAGGTACATCGTTCGCAGTTTCAAAGAAACTACATTTTATTTCCGATTTATTTTTAAACGTTTTTGCCCATTCTTCAACCAAAGCTGTCGGAGAAACGTCTAAATTCTGTATTTCATCTCGCGTGTTAAATAACTTTAAAATACCCTCTTTCGGCAGTCTTTCTTCAAAGGCTTTTTTAAGTATACGATATTCCGGTTGAAAAAGACTTTTTCCAAAAACACTTAACTCGTCGTAGTCGAGCCAATCCGGTCTAAGCAAAAGGTTAAGTAGAAGAGTGGTTTTACCACATCCTGATTTACCCACGATTAACCCTCTGATACTCTTTGGTAAAAGAGGGTGATTAAATCTCTTCGATAGTACTTCATTCCACGATAAATCTATTACGTTCATCTCTTTTTATATAACTTTTTTTTATTATTATATAAAATGTATTGCGTTAAATGTAAAACAGTTACTGATACGAGTAACATAGAATATACTGTTAGTAAGAATGGAAGAAATATGAGACGAGGAAAATGTGTGGTTTGCGGAACAACAAAAACCCAGTTTATTAAGGGATCTAAAAAGGGCGGATCAGTTCTAAACGAGATAATTAACCGTGTGCCTTTCGAGATGCATATCCCAGGTCACAATTTTACGGGACCGGGTACTAAACTTAAAAAAAGATTAAACCCCGATTTAACTTGGAAGAAATGGAGTAAACCAATCAACCGTGTTGATCATGCCGCCTATAACCATGATGTCTGTTATTTAAAACACAATGATACTAAAACTCGTAATGCTGTATGCGATAAAAATATGTTAGCGGAGCTAAAAGGTATTTACAATCCCACTTTAAGAGAGAGAATGGAAAGAGGGGTTGTTTCTTCCTTAATTGGAACAAAAGCAAAGTTTGGGATGGGGGTTAAAAAAAAACTTTCAGCATGTGGAGTTTAGCGGAAGAATTACACAAACCCGTAAGAAGAAAATTTAAGAGAAGGAGAGTCGTGGTAAACGGTATTGATAGGATATGGGCCGCAGATTTAGTAGACATGCAAGCATTTTCTAAATTTAACCGAGGCGTAAAATATCTTCTCGCTGTTATCGACATCTTTTCTAAATACGGTTATCTAATACCATTAAAAGACAAAACGGGAAAGTCTGTCGCTAAAGCATTAAAGAGTATTTTTAAGGAGAGAAAACCCGAGAAAATGTGGGTGGATAAAGGTAAAGAATTTTATAACAAGGAAGTTAAAGACTTGATTGAATTGTATTCTACCGAGAATGAAGAAAAATCTAGCGTAGTTGAGAGATGGATTAGAACAATGAAAGAAAAAATGTGGAAGTATTTTTCCGCTAACTCAACGAGCGTTTACATTAACGTGTTGTCTGACCTCGTTAAAGAATATAATAACACGAGACATTCTTCTATTAAGATGACACCGGTAGACGCGAGTAAAAAAGAAAACGAAACTTTAGTTTCGAAAAATCTTTACCCCGATCATTTCGAAATAAGACACGTAAAACCTAAGTTCTCCGTTGGAGATAAAGTAAGGATAACTAAAAAGAAAAAGACTTTTGAGAAAGGTTATACCACTAGATGGACTGAAGAGGTTTTTACGGTTTCAACGGTAAAAAATACCGAGCCCATAACATATAAAATTAAAGACCTTAATGGTGAAGAAATACAAGGTACCTTTTATGAACCTGAACTACAAAAAACTAGTCAGGAGTTGTATAGGATAGAAAGAGTTATTAAGAAAGGAAAAAATAAATCGTTAGTAAAATGGAAAGGTTATTCCGATGAGTTTAATTCGTGGGTTGATAATAATGATATTGTTAACGTATAAAAATGAGAAATATCGCAGTTGGAAACGTAATTTTACCGAATAGGCCGTTAAGCAATTTCGAATTGGAAAGTGCGGCAAAACGATTAAAGATTCCTTCTTTTAGGGGAGTGTTTTTACGAAACACTTTACCTAGAAAGTGTAGAAAAAAGGAATGCGGTATATTAAACCTCGATGACACGGGCGGGTCTGGTACGCATTGGGTTGCTTGGTATAAAAACGGTAAAACTAAATATTACTTTGACAGTTACGGTATACAACCTCCTATCGAAATTAAAGAGTACCTAAAAAGTCCAATACATTACAATAGTGATCAGTTTCAGCCAGCTGGAGAGGTGTTTTGCGGCCATTTATGTTTGTTCGTACTTAAAGAGTTGGGTTTAGGGAATGCATACCAAAATGTTTTAAATAAATTATTTTAGTAATAGAAAATAAGATGTCTGTTGACAAATTTGGAAAAACGAGAGATGATGTTATAACAAGAGATGATGGTGTGTCACTCTCTTACATAAATAATTTTTTTTTACGAAAAGATGGAACAACAAAAGTTACCGGTTCCATAAATATGAATGGTAACACACTTACGAAGGTTAGTAACCCAGCTAATCCACAAGATGTTGCTACAAAAAATTATGTAGACAATACAAAGGGTTCAGGGGTGATAGGAGGTAAAAGAAACGATAGCTTTTTAGTAAAAGGTTCTTTAGATTTTGACAACACTCACAAGCTAAAAAATCTACCTCCTCCTGCTGAGGATGGTGATGCAGTTAACAAAATGTATACCGATAGATTTAACCAAAGACTTAGATACCACTTTGAAACTATGATTCCTTTTACGAACCAAAACGGGTACGAAGCTAAAGATAAGATTAGTATGAAAGGCTTTTCTATAGAAAACGTAAGAAATCCGCAAAATGAAAATGACGCGGTTAACAAAATGTACACCGATAAAAAAATAGAAGATTTAGAAGACAATCTAGCGTTTGAAAAAAGAATAAAGGGAGGATATCAAGTAAAAGGAGATATACACTTCAGAAAAAAGAAAATAACCGGCCTTCCTGACCCAGTAAATGAAAAAGAAGCTGTTAATAAAAGATACGTCGATAATATTACGAAAGAGTACGCGAATCATTTAAAAAACCTTCCTTTTTTAAAAGAAAACGGTTACTATAAAGCGACGGCGATTATCGACATGGGAACAAAAAGATTAGCGAATTTACCCGAGCCATCTGCCAACGATGACGCTACCAGCAAGCGTTACGTGGATGAGAAAGTAAACGCTATCGTAACCGGAAACGTTGCCGTCGTTAGCGAAAATCCGTTTTTAAAAGAAAACGGCGCTTATATAACTACAACTAAATTTAACATGGGTTTCAACCCCATTTTAAACCTTCCAAATCCTACAGAACCGTATGAAGCGGTACATAAGCGATATGTAGATAATGCTGACGCGTTTAAAGAAACGAATATAGTAACCGATTCGGGTGGAAATGAGGTTGCGGTTTTACTGAGTGATGGCCCTCACTACGTAGCTAAGGGTGTATTGGCAACAGCGAGCCGAGTTGGTTTGTATCAGGATAGTTTTACGAGTGACAATGATGCGGTAAATAAAAAATATGTGGATGAAGCTATTAAAAACGTTGGTGGAGGTAAAGTTGAGGAAGATGAAATAAAGGATTTAGAAAAAAATCAAGCATTTTATTATAGCGAGAAAGATTTTAGTAATAGTTTCTCAGGTCCAAACTATGTTGCTAAATCATCTCTTCAAATGAATGGATATTTTATACATGGATTACCGGATCCTTACTTCGATACTGATGTATCAACAAAACAGTATGTAGATAGTGCCTTTCGTGGTTTAAAAAATTACGTTGATCAACATTTGGGTTTGAGTAGCCTTCCGTAAGCGACCTACACATGAGATAGCAGGTTAGGGGCGAGCATTTTGGCTTTGTTTCTGAATCCTCAATTCTTATACTTCAAACGATGATATATATTTTTTGCTTTAGCTGGAAATATATATCGAAAGAACCGTCGCATTTTTTTTTCTAGAGACGAGAAAAAAAAGAACTTTGGCCCTAGAAGCAGCAAGGGGGCGCGCGTCGCGGCGCGGAGCGCCGCGGCGCCCCCAATGCGCGCGCTAGAGATGTTTTTTTGACGAAGGGAATGAAAGCGAGGCTCGTCCCAAACGAAGGCTCGTCCCAAACGAAGGCTCGTCCCAAACGAAGCGAGGCTCTTGATCTTGAGGGGTCACATGAGTGCGATGACCTCGCGAGCGAGAGAAAAGGCCAAAAGGCCAAAAAAAAAAAACGCAAAAACGCGAAAAACGCGACTTGCCCTAAAAAAAGGCATGCATACGCGAAAAAAGGGACTTGCCCCAGAACTCTCAATATTTAACTACTCTCATGACTCATATTACATGTTTTATTTGTCCCAGATTTCTATTTTGTGAAGGACAATTCCGAAATTGATCCGCTCCAGGCAGGAATTCTTAATTCACCTGCCAAAGTAAGAATTCTTACTTTACGCCGGACAACTCCGGAATTGTCCCGATTCCTGGTATGCGCAGAACATCTATACATGTACATTGGCCTTGGAGAAAGAAATCTGTAATTGCTATAGTCTACAGAAAACAAAGGTAAGTTATGTGATAAATTATCCACACCTGGAATACAGATTGCACTCCCGTTACTACAATATCGGTTCAAGATGTCAATCTGAAAATGAAAATCAAAGCAACGAACCATATGAAATATTAACCTAACTCTTTACCAAACGACAGATATTTTTGGGTTCGGTCAAGCAGAAAGCATTTCCAGACGACCAATTAAATTTTGTTAAAAAATTTTGTGCGACAAGGCTTTCGCCTGTTCGAGTATTTTGCATTGTATTTCATACTTGGAGTGATCCTAGTTTTTAGCAACAGTTCGCATTGGTAACGCAGTTATTAGGTATACTGACGATCCTATTAATCGATCTATTTATGCCTACAAGATTTCTCAGCCATCGCCTTATCAGCTTCCCCGTCATCCTTATAAATTTCTTTGAAATTGACAAAGCTCGCTTATTATACGCCCGTCGAAGACGGGACGTATTATGGGATCACCCGTGGCGGTTGGGCGGGCGGCGTCAAATCTTTGTCCGGAGCATATCTCCAAGGCTTGCCATGTCAAAGACTATTACCCATTCAATTTGACCAATTTCGCGAGCAAAAGATTGCATTTCTTTTTACCTCAGATTTTGCAATTTCTCCAAAAATGTTGGCCAGTTCATTTCCAGCAGTATTCAGTTGTCTCTTGTGATGATCTTCCGTATTTGGTTTTAAATAATCTACTACGTCTTTTAACACAGTCATCACTTCCTGTTTACACGTTTGTCTGCAGTCGTCTTGTAACTTCGAGTTCTGTTTAATTAATGACATATATCTAAGTTAAGGCATGGAAAACAGACAACAGCAAATATGTTGAAATGGCGTTTTAAGGAATTTCGTTTCTTTTGTGCATTCTAGTGGTCTACTGGCATCTAAAAGTGAATTATAAGCTTATTAAAATCACCAGTAAATCTATGTCTTCTCATTTCTAGAAAGAAAAATATGTCTATCAAAACTGTACTAATACTATCACCCATTCCTTACCATAACATCATGAGAACATAGATCAATGCACGAGAAAGAGCTGTAAAACTAAGGGTTTTCTTTACGGTTTTACCCGTTGACTGATGTAATTGATTCATTTAATCTTTGAACGTAAGATCTGTGTAATGCACTTCCGGTGAATATAGGACAAAAATTATAATTGGTGGATAAATGAGGATAAATAAGGATGCAGAAATAATATTTTTGCATATTTCTAACGGATCAGAAATTCTGTTTATGTCTATCTTGAAATTATTTTTTGATTCTTTTGTTATTTTTCTGAAAATGGGGGGGGGGTAATTATTATCTCTTTTCGAATTGAGAATATAGTGGTTTTAGATTTATAAATGATAATTCAAAGAAGAAAAAAATGGAAAAAATGAATCGGTGAAAGAAGTTCAATAATACTTAGTACTGTGCTAGTGCTTTACATTGTACTGACCCTTGATTGTAAACAATGTTTAACTGCAGGCGTATTGTTTTGAAAATATGGAAAAAGTCAATTGTAGAAATACTGGGTTTAAACAGATAATGGGTAATTCAAAGTGTTTTACGGATTCCTTGCTGAATTTACGGAATAATGGTAATGGTTCCCTTGTAACACATAGTTCATAATACTGAGTCGCACAGTATTCCACATAGGTATTGAAAGTCACAGACTTGTCTTTGTGAAAAGACGCAAAAGTACATAACACAGAGAAGTCAGGGGAAAGTACACTTATCTTTGTTTTACAGAAAGGTTGACCACATATATGAGACTAATAACCGTCAAAAACACGTTACGGGTACAAACCAAAGTGGACGGGTCTCCAATCGACATAATGTAGCGAAAAATGACGAGATACATGTATACGCATTGAAAACTGGTGAAAAAATGCTTTTGGAAAACGAGAAAACACTACTCACCCGCATTTTCTCATTTTCAACCTCAGTCTTCCCCAGGGGCCAACCTTCTCCCAAAGAGTCACTTTGACTGGTTGTTAAAAAAGTTTGTTATTGGTATCCAAAAGTATTTAGTTCAACAGTACCTATAATTGTGTCTCTAAAGCTCCATGGCTTTCATATTATATGAGAAAAATTGAAAGATCTTTACCTGAACTCGTAGGAAATTAGCGAATAAATCATCATCTGGACTACCTTGTGATGCACTTCTTTTACTTTTAAAACTTAGTTCTGACTTGATTTCTTCTAGAACTTGACTAACAATGTCCTTTGCATTAGTCTGTAACTGTAAAGCGAAGGTAAAAATACGAAAAGTCTTAACCCTTATCCTGGCAAATAAATAATATAATACTTTACTTATAAAATCGAAAGTAAAATCCGAAAATCTCCTATTTCAATGGTATTTTTATTGAAAACGATATCCCTGTCGGACAGTTTTGATCAAAGATCAGAATGCACGTCCTGTGCAGGTAGATCTTGATCTACACTGTCCGCAAAATGGTTACCTCTTTACCAAGCCTGAGTTTAAACATATTTTATTTGCCAATTCAACTAAAATGTACATGATAATTTACAAATACATTTCAAACTTTTCTCCAAAATGGATAAGAACGAAAGCAGTGCTTATAATGTTCTTCTCCAAGTTGATAGCCTAAAAAAACGAATATAAATCATAAATCTAAACTAATATGCTATACAGTGAGAGAAAGATAATATTAATAACTGTTTAATAATTGGAGATAAATATGTTGTTTTTTTTTTCTGTAAAAACATGAAATGAATAAGTCTGAGAAGTATTGGAAGAGAAAGGGAAAAGATAAGGTAATGGAAGAGATAGGGTAAGGTAGATAGGGTTGCCAAGCCTGGTTTAAGTGACCCTGAGCAAGAAGGTTTTTAAAATATTTTTGGAAAAAGACAAACTGTCGGTTACCATCATATTTATCATTTCCTACGATGTTTTTATCCATTCAAAGCAAATCCAAATCCTGGCATTTAAGCTTTATGCTACAATGTCCCTTTTATCCGTAACGTATTATCAAGACATCGGTGACAATAACTATGGTAAATCCTCTCCATCTGAGAATATACATTATTATTTGTGCAGTCAGGTGGCACGGGAACAAGTTTCCAAGTCCCCTACCAACTGACCGTACAACGAATTTATTGTACTGCAGTTTTACCATTCCAACGTCTGTTTAGCGAATTTTACTTGTTTTTGGCTTTTTTAAAAAATGAGTACTCTGACGAAGTAGAATTTACCTTCTGAGTGCCCCAATTCAATGAAAAATGACGTCACTGGGAACTGACGCCACTGAAACCTTGGTATACCTGTTAAACGTGCGGTTTGGCGCATAATCTTGATACTAATAATGATCGACGCCGCCGTTTTGGATGTCGTGTTGTCAGGTATACAGGGCTCCCGAAAGGGAAACTGCTTTTACGTTGGTTTTGCCAATTCACATGATATTTATGTTCGGGGCATATTATCCAACCACATAACGATAAATTTCTTTGCAGTACAGTAAACATACTGAAGGCGTTGATTTGAAGAAAAGTTCAAATATGTATGTTTAAACCGCTGTATTTCATTTCAAGACTTCAGCTAACAATACACTGTATTTTAAACGACCACCACTTCGTTGCTAAAAAGCTACATATTCATAAATGGACGAGTTAAGTTAATAGCATGATTTAGGATTTTGAATTCAATGATATATTTTTTTTTTCATTTGGTAAGACCTCTAGCTGGAAGGTTTGTAAAAAGTATTGGTAAGAGGAGAAAGCGGTGGCAAACAGTATTGTCTTCTCTTTCGAACTTTTTTACCTTATTAACGATCAATTTCACTATTCAAACCATCTTTACTTTGTCATTAGCAAGTGCTCTTAGTATGGACGAGTCTGGAATTGGGTCTAGTGAAACCTTTTCGGAATATGTCATGTCATTGTGCCATGTTAAACTGTAACACTACTGTTTTAACACTGTAAAGTAAGTGAAGTTCAATGATTGGTTGGTTGTATTGGGGTTTAACGCCACTTTAACAGCTAAGGCCATATAATGGCGGTCAGTGACGCACATGTGTTTCCAGGCTTTCTCAACCGGTACTAACACAACTTTCTTTCCAAAGCCACCGACTACTTTTCTCACATGCTTCAGCAGAGGTGAGAGGCGAAAATACGCCGGAAAGAAAGTTTGCCTCAACCGGGTATCGAACTCACAACCACCAGATCATGAGTCCAACACGCTCACCACTGAGCCACCCGGGCGGGCCGTGAAGTTCAATAAAGTAGTACCTGTGGTGTAGACTGATTTTCAGCGAAGCAAAACTGGTATACAACAATCCCCAATAGAGCTGTAAAATTAAAAACTGTAAGAAAAATGAGAACGTAAGATCCTGAACTTTTGGTCTCCTTAGACGCCATATTTATTCATATCTAGCATAAAAAATCGGCCCTTATGGTCTATTCTAATGACTTGAATGACCTGTACGAAGGGGATGATAAGAATGGTATTTTTCGAGAACAAAAAAATACACATTATCTACTTAAGCTATGCCATGGCGAAAGTGGGGTTTACGGCATCACCGTGGTTCCAACCAATTCGTCACAAAACTGTGGATCCATTAACTTTTTTTCTTCTAACTCTTTCCATAGATGTGCTGAAAATTCACCAAAGGTAAAATTTTCCGACACAGCTCAGTCAGCCTACGCGAAATTTTTTCGCAGAACATGGCTCAGGTCTTTTCAATCAAGTTAACCAATGGGATCACTATTGTCTTTGTAATCTTTTCAAATTAGAATAACACAAGCATAAAATGTCACTTCTTCACAGTAGGTGTGATAGGTTCGCTAAGGAATCGGTGTGCATTTCTCAAAAACCAGGGAAAATGGCATCTAAAAGTTGATGTCTGCAGTTTCTTTCGGTAACAAGCTGAATTCATTTTAATATACTGACGTATTTCAAGCTCATCTAGGTTATAAAGGAAGGGTGATCTACAATTATTTTAAACAGCCCTCAACCAAGCCAATACTGTTATCTACAAATCTTTATACGCTTCCACTTTTGTTACTTTCTATAACCCTTAACATTTACCGATTACAAATGAAGAAACTGCAGTAACAATGAGGCGAATCTTATATTTGACAAATATCAATTAAAGAACTAAGATTAATGTACAGGGCCGCGACAGAGGTATCTCATAAGGTTAAATTAGCAACTCAGACGTGAAAACTATAGTTTATTTTAACCTTTTTGCCACACAATCCCGAGTTTGAACGACCCTGAGAAAGAGGCCTTTTGAAAAACTGTTCGAAAAGGGAAACAAATGTTGGTAACCAACATTTTTTTCCTTTTCTCACAATATTCTCTAACCTGACAAAGACAGAAATTGTCATTTGAGCTACTGCCAATTGTCGTCTGGTAGGCCTTGAGTTGGGACAGGTGTTAAGTAGCCTGAACTTTGTCGTCTGGTAAAGATTTCACGACCAGAAATCAGGCCTTTTTTACCGACAATTTATATACATCGATGTATGCTTTGAAACTTTACTTCTTTGAACACTTCAGCATTTATAACGAAAGCATATCTGTTTTTAATATGCGTTCCTCTGTCTGGTTTTTAACAGTGCTTTTTGGAAAAACTTCGTCAAAACAGGGACTCAAATTTATTAACCCTGTGTACAGCTGACTTGGTTGTACATTAATTCAGTCAAATGATACGTGATGCGGTGTTGAATTGTTGTGATTGGGTACCAGTAATGGATTGATTTAAAAAAGGCCACGCCAGACTCTGACAAAAGCGGGTTATAATTTGTTGTTTTAAAAAATTAAAGAAAGTCTAATTTATGGGATTAAGCCTCGAAAGAAGAAGTGCAAGATAGAGAGATAAGAGGTATGAGCTATTGGGGCAACGACATTATTTTATCAAAAAAACTCTAACATTCTTGTTTGTTTTCTTGACAAGGAATAAAAGCCATGTTCAGCGAAAAGGAGTTTTAATGCATTTACAAAAAGTATGCTAGCCTGCTCATTGACCTAGGTCGAATTTTATGGCTCTTGGTTCGTTTTCTGTACGTCTAAAGATCACTCTTCCATATAGTTTAGCCGGTCTTTAGACACATAGATTTCATTGAGCCATAAATGCAATGACTTGCTGGCTACCCTACATCAGTTCGTGCTTTAACTCTTTACGACATAATCCCGACTTTTAACGACCCTGAGAAAGAAAGCCTTTGAAAACATTGTGGGAAAAGAAGAAAATGCTGGTAACCAGCATTTTCTCCTTTTCCCACAATTTTTTCTTCCATTTCCAAATCACATTTTAATTTTTGATTCACATGTATGTTGTCGTCTGTAAATGCTTTCAGTTTGGACTAGTCAAAAATGTTGTCGTTTGGTAAAGAGATAAAGCTGTTACGTTAGGATAACTATGCATATTGATCGATACAGAATAGATTGTTGATCTCTTATCTGGTGTCCTCCAGTTTCCTATGACTTAACAGTTCGGTGAACTTCAATATGGTAAAGTTAGGCTAACCGTTCAGTGGTACAATTCAGAAGAGAACTTTGACCTACAACCTATTTATTTTCATAACTTCCCCCTGAACTCTTACAGAGTTAGGCAAACTACAAGAAAACCTTTTGCTGCATTCGGCAAACCGCTGATCAAGTGTCTCGGCTGTATCACGTAGCATTATATGCATGCACCTATATGGTACAAACCTTCCCCCGGAAGTACTCCTCTTCACTGTTCTTAGATAGTAATACTCCACTTAGAAAGAGAGAACATCAATCTTTCTAAATTCATGTGGAACTGTAGACAAGCAGTTTACTTTCTAACTTGGTCTATCACTTCCACAGAGAAGTTTCGGGGACAGGTCGCTAATCACATTGTTCGTTATTGCAGATGTTAAGCGACGTACATGGGTACCGCAAAAATTGGCAGTACTACAAAATGGAAAACCTCCTTCATATAGACGAGATTAGATATACAAGTAGGTAGGGATCGGCTGAGTTGTAACGAGTGCCTTAGCTGTATTTGGGGACATACAGGGCTCGAAATCTAGGCCTGCCAGGTAAGCCGTTTTCCCAACGTTAATTGCGGTTTGATTCTTTCGTCTCTCATAGTTGACCATTTTACAACAATGTTTATAGTGAAAAGCAGTGGCTCTGATTGAAAGGAAAGCCAGGAAAGCATAGGTAGGTGTATTTGCCACCATAGAGAATAACAGAAATAATGTTAGAAATGTCCTTTAACACAAGTAAAACCCCTTTTATAACCGTCCCGTGTGTACAGGGCCATAAGAGGGACTACTTTTAAATACATCATGGAAAAGTAACCGGCTTTTTATCACTTCCTACCACTGATGCCTTTTCCCCTTTTTCCACGGTGCTTTCGAAAGCCTTCTTCCTTATGGTCTTTCAAAGTCAGAATTGTGGTGTAAAGGATTATAAAAGCATTTGCAGATAACGAATTAAATGTAGGTGAATTCTATATTTCATTTTGAAAGAATGGAAAACATCCTGGGGAAAAAAGGGAACAGTTTAATGCTTTCCAGCATTTTTGCCAAACAATGTTTTCAAAGAAAAAAGACTTTCTTAAAAAATCTCAGCTATCGCTACAAGGTTAACTCTTTACCACACAATCCCGACTTTTAACACCCCTGGGTAAGAGGCTTTTTGAAAACATTATGGGAAAAGGAGAAAATGCTGGTAACCAGCATTTTCTCCTTTTCCCACAATGTTTTCTACCCTTCACAAAAGAATTTTCAAGTTTTCAGTCACTTTTATTTTGTTGTCTGCAAATGCTTTCAATTTGGACAAGTCTAAAGTTTTGTCGTTTGGTAAAGAGTTAAACAAGCGAATAAAATGGCGATATCGAAACCGCCAGATCAATGCAGAACAACAACAATGAACTTCTGAATTATTTATATGTATAGTGTTGAGTCTAATTTATCGTCCATAAGACTCCATTTTCCTCTATGAATACGTTTGTTTAACTCTATACCACACGGTAAAGGTTTTGACTCATCTAAACCTAAAGCTCAAACGATGCATGTTATTCTTTTTGTTCTTGAAAGGGTATGAAAAACTGTTGAGATAGGAGAAAATATTGGTTTCCAGCACTATCTCTCTGCCCAACGATGTTTTCCAAAGTTTCCTTCTTTGAGGTCGTTTAAGGAGATGGGTTTGTCTGGTGAAACATTAGCTCTGCCAAATGTCACAAAACCGTCGTTATACATGTACTTTATTAATTTTAACCCTTTGGCTGCTGACAGTGTAGACCAAGATCAAACTACACAAAACGTGCAGTCTGATCTTTGATCTACACTGCCCGATAAGGAGATATCATTCCCCAAAACATAACTTTGAAGCAGCAAAATGTGGGTTATCGATTTGAAAATTTATGTTTAGTTATATAGCAGGATAAGAGTCAGGATTCGCATCATTTAAATTATTAACCGCTAGGCTGCTAAGCGCAACTAAATGACCTTTTTTGGACACAGAACGTGCAGCCTGATCGTAGATCTACGCAGTCCGATTAGAAGATATTTTCCCCAAAAATACCTTTAAAAAGAATAGTTGGGTTTTTACTATCGACGTGAATTCACATTAGTTATTTAACAGGTAAAGAGTTAAAAAGAAATCATTCATATTTTTCCTTACGTCTTCTATGAGACACGATTTACTGTAGAACTGTAATGTCCATCCATTACGTGTCTGAAAAAGTCATCAAAGTTTTCACCAGAATGTTGTTTATCTGGTCCAACAGCTATCCCAGGTAATCTAAGAGCTGCCATCATTATATTGCCCTCTGTTTGATTTGAACTTCGCAGACCTTGGTACCAGTCATTGTTTTCTGTTCCAGCGGTTGATAAATGCACGGAACCTGCTTGTGTCTCTGCATGTAGATCTTTTGAAGTGTTGTTTATGCGATCATCAGTCCTCTTATCAGGAATTTCACCGGATACGTTTATAGGTACATGTACTTCGTCAATTCTGGGTTTTCCATCATGCATTTTAGTTGTGTTCACGGGTCTTGAATGAGAAGCCAGATGTAGGTCCTGCATGCTATCCGGAGACCTGTGAGTTATTTTTCCTGTCGTCTGCAAAGTTGCAGTTGAGAAACCTTGAATCATTTCATCGCCTTTATTCTTGATCCCGGTTGAAATAATCTGAAACGTTGTTGGTAGTGTTGGAATTTTTATGTCGTCAAAGTCGTTCCTGAACATCTTAAACTGGCCAAAAGTTGTATCAGGTGACATCGCTGTTACTTCGTTCAAATTTAGACGTCTTGGTGATATGGTAGGTATTTCATAGTGAACGGTAAAAGCGGAAAGCTTTGTGTGTCTTGGTATAGGAGAGGCTTGGGTGGTTGGTGACTGTCTCGTTATCGCTGGCTTTGCAGTATAATAGTTTGATTTTGTCAGTCCTCTTGTGGTTGGTGTCTTTATCACTTGTGCTTCATGTAACGGGCCTTCTGATGGAAACTGCCCTACAAGAAATAGAACAATATCGGAAGTAAGCTTGGAATTCTTCTCTTTTTTCTTCTTCTTCTTCTTCTTCTTTTTCTTCTTCTCGCGGTGGAGATAAGGTGCATCTTGCGAACATGAAATGATGAAATGCATGGCTGAATTACAAATCGCATCTTGGCGGGATTCGAACCCATTACGGACAAATATTCTCGATTTTTGAGATTTACAAAACCAATACTATAACCACTAAGTTAAAGTGATATCCCTCAAACGAAGTTATAAGTTATTGTATTATTTTAAAATTGGGACGATGCCATGTATGAAGGAGTGGTATCCTGTAAAAGGCGGAGATGCAAATCAGTCTAAGTCTTTGCCAAAAAATGTCGTGTTTTAACGTGGCGAATTAATTCATTCAGGAGACATTGAAGAAAGAGAAGAAAATGCTCCTTTTACTACGACGTTTAAATACTTTTTCAAAGAAAACTCTGATCGTTTTCGAGACGAATTTTGATTAGGCCTATTGTCTGCAAAGGCTTTCACTATGGACCATGCCGTTGGAATGGCATCCATTTTGTGAAATGTTATGCCTCCTCCATCAAACAGAATACTTTTGTAATGAGGATACCTTCCGCTTTTGCCACGGCTGCTAAATTCTAAACGAATTTAGCTACCAAAAACCTTGGGGGGAGGGGTACTAAATCCCTATGTAGCCCTGAATGCATCTAGGTCAATCATGAAAAAGGGAGCTGTCGCCGTGAAATTACAAATACAGATGGCTGTAATGTTGAACACCTTCTACCATTGAAGACTGTTCTCTGTAGTCTAAGAAGGTGCAGTCTAATTTTGATCTTTACTGCTCACTAAAATTCCTATCTGTAAAGTTTTTACACTAAGGATGATTTAATAAAAAGGTTAAGGTCAAAAATTATAATTGTACTTACTGCAACTACAGCCGATACAGCCAGTGTAAACGTTTGTGATCCAACATTGAACCGGGCAAAATGTCGAAACAGGTTTGCAGTTCAAACCTGGCATGATCTGGGACGATTGGCCAAAACCTACAGCTAAACGTAAAAGAAAGTGGTAGTAGTAACTTTATCTATCAAGAAATTTTGCCACGATACCCATTTCCTACCAATGGTGACTGGACAGTTAAGTGAAGAACTGGAGCTGGTTTCAGAACAGTAATTTTAAAAGTAACGTTACAAAGAGTTTAACAAAAAAGTCTCCCATATAACAGATATTATGAAAAGAAGGTTCCAAGGACTTTCTAAGCTGAAGCACTAAATATGAAGCCATGTGGAACTATAAATAATATACCAGGATAGTCTGGACCCCTGTTCCTGCCAGTATTGAATGAATATCCAGATATGCTGGTCCCGCCGAGGTCTTTCCATACATTAGCCTGTTATAAAGAATGAAAATGTAAAAGCGGTAATTATGCAAACAGTTAGAGAGGGGCTTCGTAGAGTGAATATGGTTCAGTAAACTAACATGTGCTACTGAATCATCATTCCTGCATCACCTTGGGCAATAGAAATAACTTTTGAGGTGGGTCTAAATCAGTATTAGAATGTACAAAAAGAGCAGCCTAATCTTTGGTCCACACCGTTCTTTGCTTCTCAGATAAAGATCAAAGTACCTCTCTATTCCGACTAGAATTGTATCTGTAGCCAAAACAAAAACGAATTAGCTTATTTTGCAGTGAAAGATTTAAAGTAGAAAGCATTGTCAGTGAATATTCAGATGAAGATCTTGTGTGGACCGTCGGAATCATTGAGTGAAGTAGCCTATAATGTTATGAAACAAAAAGCAAATGCATTGTTCACCAAATATCTAGATACCGTCGGTTTACTTAAGAAACCTCGTAACGACAGCTTCATTCAAGCTGTAGTTATCAGGTTTCTAAAGTAAATTGATGGTATGTACATTCGGTTGACCAGAGGGATGAGTCAGAACATTTAACTCTGATTATAAATCCATTTCAAAATGAAAGTTCAGCAAATATCCAGAAATGTGCGATGATCATAGGAATCTTAAACCAGATTTGCCACTGATAATGAATTGAACAATCACTGTATTTTCCATGGAATCATTTGGTGATAGCAACGAAGTCACAAAATATGCTATAGAAGAATAAAATGGTTTGAGAGTATAACTATTCTGTTGTTTACTCTAAGGACACCTAAATGAGAGCCTTTAACAACAAACCTAATGCAATTACAGATAACTACGATATGTATTAAAACATTACACTTGAGCCAATCTGTTCCGGTTGTTCCATTCTGTTCATTTCATCTGATGAGTTCTTCAGGTATTTCATAAGAGAATCTAAAGAACGAAAACACATGAAAGACATCTTGAAAATTAGGGTTGTAGTTAATCATAATATTTTTTTTTTCATTTAAGAAAAAATTAAAAACATTGACTAACAATCATATGGAACTCTTACTGAAGTCTGTCTTCCTTTTTATAATGTGTTTTCGTTCCTCTGTCCTGACGCCAAAATTTGCTGTGATATAAAGCTCTACTGCCTCTTCGAAAACTAAGCAATGATCTGCCACTATGTTAATTCAATACTTTAAGTGGCATATGTTAGTGTTATTTACAAGTGAATTCCACCCACTATTGTAAAAGTGGTTCGTCTAATCCAGCTTCCTTTCAGGTGACCCTGTTGCAAATCATTGGTCTACTACCTCCGGGCGACTAGTTTTAAAATGATTAAGCCACGCGTATCTAGTCACATAAGCTACTCTTCGTATGAATAAAAAATTTCGTTTTCAAACGCTTTAAATGGGTTGCAGTTAATGGAAGATTTACCATCACAGAACAAGAAAATATAGATACACAGCAACGTTTAACTAAAACAAAAGCAAGATAAGTGACCCTTGGGTAAGAAGAAATTTAAGCAATATCATTTAACCAAAAAAGTATATAAAAAATAAACTCTCGGAATGGGAACCACACCAGGGTCCGTATTCACCAACAATTCTCAAGAACGTTCTTCTAAGTATTACTTGACTGTGAAAGTAACAGAACTTTTGATTGGCTAGATCAAATGAATCAGAAGTTCTGTTACTTTCACATTGTTGAAATCTTGAAGAATAAGACTTAGAACGTTCTTAAGAATGGTTGGTTGATACGGACCCAGTACTCGCGCCGAATGTGTGGACCGATGAAGCGTAAAAAGGTTGACATTCGCTCCTAAGTACAGCATTCAGGAAGTTGTGGTTACAAGTATTGCACTCAGCATATTATGATTACGAGACCGACGCCGGATTGACTTAGCCCAGCTTTTTGACATCTATGGCTTCAAGTAGAGTTAACCTTACAAGTTTCTAGGCGCGTGACTTTTAAAATATTGAGAATGAGTAAAGAACATACCACAGTTGCAAACATAACATCCATTTTGAACTTGCATACAGAAAGTGGGACACATAAATAGTGGCTTACATCTTCTCGCTTGTTCTGCTATGACACCTAAAAGCAATGTATTGGCAAGATTATGTCTTAAACAGATGCAAAAAATCGGAGACATCCGAAATTAAAGCAATTCCAGACTACGACGATCAAAGTGTGGGTTTGTCTTTGAAAGGTTGAACTAAAGTGAGAAAATGAGAAAATGTAGGTGACAGGTACTTTTTCCTTTTCATGCAGTTTTTTCGAAAGCCTTACGGTCGTTGAAACATAAGATGTTTGGTAGGTTATGCACGCTATTTCTTCATTGAAAAACACACATACACACACAGTCTAGTTGTATTTGCAAAGAGAAGATTTTGTAACTAAGAAATGTGGATTGGGTTACTAATTTAAACCATGAAAACCCTTTTTGTAAACTTTTTGTAACATATGCACTAAGTTTGCTAAGCTCCAAGACTTCCTAGCATCGTAGCCGGGTCTGTATTCTATATTTTTGTGATGTTAATCTTTGAAATTATTCAATGATGTATTCAAAAGTCTCCAGTGCACACATTGCCTGGTATGACCGGCAAATTCCTTGTACAAGTCTTTCTTATGTAGACACCCTCAGTTTTCATTGTGTTTTTAGACATTTTCTTCATGTACCAAACTTTACTTCCACTTTCCTTTGAAAGGCTGAACGTTTTTGACGTTAATATAGCTAATGTGAATGTCAGAGAACATTTTTATCAGATGCAGACATGTGACGGAAATGTTGCAACAAAGGGCTCTCCGTCGTGAGGCTTGGTGTGTACCATACTGTCATCACCGGAGCCAGGGTGATGTATCATCAGCAGGCAATATGGTGCTGGCAGGAGAAGGCCAACATATGCAGCTGTTGATCGATACTACACCATCCAGGCTCGGAGAAACCGCTTCCAAGAAAACAATTGAGTAAGATATCTACTCACCGTGTAAATTCCACATGGTGCAAAGAACCAGTAGAAACCTGAAATCCATTCTGCACAATCTGCGATATCGTCTTGTTTTCTTCTCGATAGGGCGCTCTATTTTTCTTTCAGAACAATCATTTAGAAAAAAAAATATAGTAAGTTTTCGAAAGAAGAAAAAAAAGCACACACACAGAAGCAAAAAGGAATAAAAAAAAACTTTCACAGTGAACGAAGTGACTCGCGTCTTTGAAAGGACGCCCTCATAAGATATCTGGTAGAATAAGGCCTTGCTATGCCTCCTTTTAACCCTTTACAAAACAATCCCTGGTTTTTACGACCCTGAGATAGAGACCTTATGAAAACATAGTGGGAAAAGGAGAAAATGCTGGTAACCAGCATTTTCTCCTTTTCCCACAATGTTTTCTACCCTGCTGGAAACAAACTTCATTGTTTGATTTATGTTTATTTTGTCATCTGTAAGTGCTTTCAATTTGGCCAGTCTAAAATCTTATCGTTTGGTAAATGGTTAACTGATTTCATAGTTTTTCTGTTCGAAAATTTTAACACAGATCACGAAACACGAAAACAAATCATGCATGCTCTGTAAATACTTTCAATTTAGACAAGTCTAAAATTTTGTTGTTTAGTGACAGGCTAAGGGTTTAATGCTTGTGAAAACAGTGTTGAAAGTTTGTTCTTATAGGAATAACGTAAAAAAAACTAAATAGATTTTCAATAAAAAAAAAGTGCATACGGTTAGACATTTTTGACCAGATATTAATAGGTTTGAAATGAGGTTATCGCGCACCTGCCTTTCATTAAGTGATACTTGGCTGTCAATGAATACACCTGTTAAGTTTTCGAAGATAATATAGGCGAAGATCGTGTGACGTCTGCTCACGTAACCAACGTGTGAAATTATTGTATCGCTCCACTGTCTTTTTAACCCTTAACCACACAAATCAAAGAGTTGATGACCCTGAAAGAGGAGCCTGTCTAAAACATTGAACACTTGCTGGCAATACAAGCAGGTTTATTCATTGGCATGAAAGGTAAAGTTCTTCAGTAAAAAAACTGAATGATAGAAATCTTATTTTGAATTTAATGTTCGACTCATGTGATCATAACTATTAGCATAAAAAGATTACTCTTCCTGAAAACAGAATATTTTCCATAAAAAAAAACTTAAATACCTAGCACTAATCATGTATGATAATCAAGTTTTTGATAATCAAGGGAGGTCAATAGTAACGCACTTTATCCTTTGTTGTTATTGTGTTATGTGTTATTTCCCCTTGATATATATTATAATAGAAGTGACCATGAAATCAAGTCCCTCTTAACCTTGCAATCTCTGGAACGAAGCCAATTTTGACCTCAGGCCTATAATATTAAGAAACTCTTTGAAGGACCATTAGATAAAGCTAAATCCCAAAATAAGAAACCCTGAGCCCTAAGGTTCGAAGAAGAAGGTTTTTGAAAATGTTCAATATTTTTCAGTATTGTTGCCAAGGCAAACCAGAATTTTTGAGGGAATCATTTCTTTTTTTTTTTTCATAAAATCCTGAAGAAGACCATGGCAGGATAATTTCTGTAAAGTTTCATCAAATTCGGACGAGTAGTTTCAGAAATGAAGATGCCTGAAATAAAAATTAACACACGCACGCACAACGGACACTGGACCATGACATAAGCCCGCTGGCCCTCTGCCACTGGAGCTAAAAACTCTTAACATAACATACATTTCTACTCGTTTTCATCCAGTTTTTTTAAGCATTTTCCCCCTTTCTTTATGTTATGAAACTACAGTCACTTTTGTATCTTCAAGTAAAATATTGCCCCTGGTGGTTGCAAGGTTGCAAACAATATGGCAGATAGAAAATGCATTTCGTTCTATTGCGGCTCATCTTCGCAAGCCAAGGTTATGGTCACTAAGTGGATCTTACCTTTGCTGATTGAGCCCGATTTCAAGATTCCTGCGATGCGCCCTCTATTGGATGCTGGTTATTACCCCCCTTTACATCATATTTCTAAAAGCTAATGAAATATCGTTTTACAAACCGCTTACTAATACACATGAAGCGATAAGCAGATATCCACGTGGGTTTCCATGTTTACCTTCTATTCGAAAGGTAGCAACCCTGTTCTTTTTTTATCAAAGATGAAATGCTACGAGCGATTTCATTCGTTGCAGGTAGAGCTGGCTGCATCCAGTGAAAAAGCGTATCGGAGAAATGTTAAAATCAAGCTCGATCCGCCAAGGGTAGAGTAGCGAAGTGAATCGTCAGCCTTGGCTTGCGAAGATAATTGCGGCTAGCCATGGACATAAAAAACACGGTTTCCGGTTAAAATGGAAGATAGATCCCTACAATTTCTACACTTTTTATCGATTTTTCATTTATATTTACACAGTTAACAGATGATAACAGCGTTTGTTTACTCTCTGGCCGTAAAGTTCTTTCTTAACTCATTACCAAGCGACAAAATTTTAGGTTTGCCAAAATCGAAATCATTTGCAGACGACAACGTAAAAGTGACTTAAAACTTGAAATTTGATTTGTGAAGGGTAGAAAACATTGTGGGAAAAGGAGAAAATGCTGGTAACCAGCATTTTCTCCTTTTCCCACATGTTTTCTATAGGCGTCTTTCTCAAGTGCGTCAAAAGTAGAGATTGTGTGGTTTGGGTTAACATGACAATTATATACAGGTAGAAGAAAAACGACTGTAAGGACGCTGAAGTGCTCACTAAGTAAGAAATAGAGTTCTACATGTAAGCCTCAGTAAAGTCCAATAAGAGGGCCATGATGGCTTGGATCGCTAACCTAAGTCAGTAAGCGAGATTTTACTCTTCGTGCATCACTCAATTGTCAGGTCAATTGAGCTCAAAATGTGGCATCTAGAGGGTCCACATGGAATTTGTGTTAGTCGGCATAGTGGCCTACTTCATCACCATAGGTGACCAATTTGTAATCCTCAAAAATTCAAAGAAGAATAATTTTAAAGTTTTCCTTCTTTGTTCCTATGTTTGAACTTGTGACCCCTTGGTTTGGGATGAGTTTTTACCCCAGTGGCATCATATGAACAACTTTGGTAGAGGCCCACTAGGAGATACTACATACCAAATATCAAAGCTCTATGCCTGCTACTTTCAGAGAAGATTTTCAAAGATTTTGCTTTATTTTTCCTTTTGGTTGCTATGGCAACCACAGTTCTGGATGTAATTCAATCTCTTGAACAACTTTAGTAGAGCTTCATCCAAGGAAGATCACTTTCAAGTTTTATCAAGATTGGTCCCGTGGTTTAAGGGGAGAACACGTTTAAAGAAAATTAAAAGCAATTAAAGTACTGCAAGTGCCGTTTTGAAAATAATTGTTTCCAAATCAAAGTGCTAAAATTCCTGTGAAATCTGAGACTGTTACATTATACACGTTTTTTTTTTTTTCATTTGGACTTTACAGTGACTTTAAGTCCCTTTCCTAATTAGAGCTTGGACTCTTATTTTTTATATATTCACATGTAGTAAAAGTGTCCTTGACATATGCTTGGGTTATATGTTAATGCTGTTTGAATTATATTGGCGAAGTCAAGATCCATAACAATGGAATGTTTCAAAAACCTGGCTCAAAGATTGTAAATAACGGCAGATTCTAATGATTTCCATTGTTAGTAAGAATGACCTAAATTTTGCATCAGTTTTAAATGCAAGTATAATTTGGGTATGAAGATATACAAGCAAGAAAATTTCATTACGGTAGACGAAATGTAGAAGATTAGGCAAGATTATAATGGATTTTATTTTCAGCAACAACCTTGATCTTTACTTTAGGTTTATCTGAAGTTACAAGCATAATCTGCCTATCATGATGTAGCACAATGCAATGTTTCATTTTTGGGGAAGGGTAGAAAACATTGTGGGAAAAGGAGAAAATGCTGGTTACCAGCTTTTTCTCCTTTACCCAAAATGTTTTGAAGTGGCTTCTTTCTCAGGGTCATTACAAGTAGGGATTGTATGGTAAAGACCAGAGTTAACATGTATCGACTATGTGTGCAGTCTGCCCAGGCTGATATGGGTTGAAACAATCTATGTTGAAAGTCCAAATAACAAAGTTTTAGACTGGTTCACATTTAAAGCACATGCAGAAAACAAAATAAATGTAACTCAAACAATGAAATTTGTTTCCAGCAGGGCAGAAAACATTGTGGGAAAAGGAGAAAATGCTGGTTACACATTTTCTCCTTTTCCCACAATGTTTTCAAAAGGCTTCTATCTCAGTCAGCCCAGGCTGATATGGGTTGAAACAATCTATGTTGAAAGTCTGTGTTTCCAGGGACATTTCAACATCATGGTTCAGCCATTTATTACACAAAATGGTTAAATGCCATTTCAACCCAACTTTGGCCAAAACTTCTTGCCGTCAATCTCCTGTATGCCAAAGGATCAGTCTATCCCATAACTCAGTGGGTTGTTTGACAAATTGGATTTTATAGATCCCTAATTATGTTATGTCTGTATTGATACATAATTAAACCTTTACCAAACAACAAAGTTTTAGACTGGTCCACATTTAAAGCACATGCAGAAAACAAAATAAATGTAACTCGGACAATGAAATTTGTTTCCAGCAGGGCAGAAAACATTGTGGAAAAAGGAGAAAATGCTGGTTACGCACTTTCTCCTTTTCCCACAATGTTTTCAAAAGGCTTCTATCTCAGAGTCGTAAAAACGAGGGATTGTTTGGTAATGGGTTAAGCACTTTTTGCAAGAGCATCACTCGTATTATCTATGTTCAGTCTCGGGGTCGAAAAAGAATTCAATCAGAAATGCTTATTTCATGTCAGACAAACTTTATTGACAGCCACAAATATGTATAACTCCGCATTCAAAAATTAAAATAAGAAAAATAAGAATTAAGCAATATCTGCTGTCATATACAACTCTTATACATGTATATACACAACAATTAACCCTTTACCTCATAATCCCAGGTTTCAATGAGCAGAAGGTAGAGAGCCATCTGAGAGCGATGTGGGAAAAGAAGAAAATGCTTGTAATCAATATTTTCTCCTTTACCCAGCATTTACGGCTCTTTCAAACAGAAATTTCATGATTTCGTAAAAATTTGTCAAACGCAAATACTTTCAATTTGGATCAGTCTAAAACTTTGTTCTATAGAAAAGAGTTCATACTGATTTCAACCAAAAAGAAGAACATGAAAGATTCAGAAAGACTACATGGTTTGCAACACCCAAAAAGGGACATTCCAACATTGGCGTAGTGTTGTCTCAGATCTGCCTGCCCAATTCATACAGGCTAATCCGAGACGGCACTTTATGACTAATTAGACTTTGTGCTACAGTGGACTTGTGCAAAACAGAAAATTACATAAAAACCAAAAGTGTTGTTTCATATTAGCTTGCGTGAAGCGTGCAGGCCGATCCGAGAAGACATTTTATGCAAATGTCCTAATGCCCCTTTTTCCTGTGTCGAGGGCCATATGCTAAACATTACAAAAAGCACTCATATGGGTCATGATTTGTGGAATGAACAAGCAGTTTCATGCATCTATAAAAAGTATTAACCAAGGTCACAAAGTCCTTGCAGGCTGACCTAGGTCAAAACTTTTAGCTTTTGGTCAATTTACTGATTGTTCCAGGACCAGAGATACCACATGATCCTATCTATCGTTGAACAAATTAAATTTTATGGAAGAAATGACTTACATTGTAAAATGCTGATTGAGATGCATTCACTGAACAACCCCCCCTGCCAGAATATGGTTCACAAGTAAATGACATTTAACTCCTTACCACACAATCCTGGCTTTTAATGACCCTAAGGAAAAAGGCCTTTAAAAAACATTGTGGGAAAAGAAGAAAATGCTGGTAACCAGCATTTTCTCCTTTTCCCAAAATGTTTTCTTCCTCATTATCGACAATAATCATCATTTTAGCTACTATCATTCTGTTGTCTGCAAATGCTTTTAATTTTGTGTCGTCCAGAATTTTTTTTTGTTTGGTAAAGAGTTAACCCTTTACAAGGCAACAAAATTGGAGACTTATCCATAGTGAGAGCATTTTTCAGACAACAATTAAAATGTTGTTATACGTGATGGAAGTTATTTGACCCATTACCACACAATCCCTACGTTTGCGACCCCGAGAAAGAAACCTTCAGAAAATATTGTGCGAAAATGGCCCTCTACCTTCTGCTCATTGAAACCTGGAATTATGAGGTAAAGGGTATCCAGCATTTTCTCCTTTTCCCACAACGTTTTCTGCCCTTCACAAATCAAATTTTCAGTCACTTTTATTTTGTTGTCTGCAAATGCTTTTGATTTGGACAAGCCCAAAATATTGTCGTTTGGTAATGAGTAAAGAAAAGGTGGAAAACATTGAGGTCAAAGGAGAAAATAATAAATACAATTTTTTGTAGAGCTTTTTCAGGGTTGTTAGAACTCAGGATTGTATGAAAAGGGTTACTCACATCACACATGTGACAAAAACAAAATCTGATGCATATCTAACAGAGTAATCAATTCAACATTTTGTCTATTGTAGCTAATAAACCATTCAACCCTAACAATCCTTATTTCTAATGACCCTGTGAAAGGTGCCAATTAAAAACATTGTGGGAAGACAGAGCAAATACTGGTAGCAAACATTATCTCTAGAATGTTCGTGGCATTTTTTTTAACCCTTTACCCCATAAGGCACTTCTATGGTATCTCTAATTAACCCTAAATAACAGCAAAGATGAAGCCGTTTCTTATGTGTATATGAGACCTTTTGATAGTGTAGAAAACATGGTGGCAAAAGGTGAAATTGCTCGTCACGAGCAATTTCACCTTTTGCCACGATGTTTTCCAAAGGTTCCTACAAGCAATGCATAGAAATGAGTATCTATGGAGTAAAGGGTTAAGTTGGAAATGTATTCAATACAGACAAGTCTATTTTTTTTTTTTTTCTATTACAGAACTGCCAGACAACAAAATCTGTGACATGTCTGAATTGAAAGCAGTCCCTGCTGTTAGCTATAGGATTAGGAAACCATACAAATCAACACATTCCAGGAAGAGGAGTGATTGCAGATTGCAGGCTATCTGCTACTAGTCCTTTTTCCACGATATTTTTGTTATTACTCGAATAAGAAAATTTTCATCATTCCGTACAGTGTTATTCATGTCAGTAACTTGTGTTTTTTTTCTTGTGGTTTTACAAGGTAAAAGTTTTTGCTCTAACAAAAACCTCTGGGTAACTTATGCTGATACTGAATTCTTCAACTTCCGATGATCTCAATGTTTTAATGTTAAAAACAGCCAGAGCATTTTAAGAAATTTTGAAGAACAGACATTACTCTCTTCATCAACCACTCTTGAATTCATCCATAGTCTTCTTCTCAATTAAGGAAGGAACAAAACTTCTAAACGTTTGGCCGATCAGATATTATGTTACTTCCAAATTTAGACAATTTGTGAGAATTAGACTATGAATGTACTTAACTCTTTACCGAATGACAAAATTTTAGACTGGTCCAAATTGAAAGCATTTGCAGATGACAAGGTCAAAGTGACTTAAGAATTGAAATGTGTTTTGGGAAGAGTAGAAAACACTGTAGGAAAAGGAGAAAATGCTGTTTACCAGCATTTTCTCCTTTTTTCACAATGTTTTCAAAAGGCATCAAAACAAACATGCCTCAGAAATTGAATTTTTTTTTCTGGTAGAGTAGAAAATACTGTGGGAAAAGGAGAAAATGCTGATTACCAGCATTTTCTTCTTTTCCGAAAATGTTTTCAAAAAGCTTCTTTTTCAGGATTGTAAAAACCAGGGATTGTTTTGGAAAGGGTTAAGAATGGTTGATGAGTACAGAACATAGACTGAGAAATGAACAGTCTCCTACAGAAAAACCGGTTTATACAACTGCCCTGACTGACTGTATTTGCAGAGAACAGATTTACTGTTGCTCAAATAATTTGAATTGTCTTTGAAAGGCTGAAGAGCATTATAAGAAAAGGAGAAAATACTGGTTACCAGTTTTTCTTCTTTTCTCACCATGTCTTCAAAAACTTTTTTTCCTCAGGGTTTTTTACACTTGGAATGCAGTGGTATTGTGTAAAATGATAAAATACAATGATAAAGTCAATTGTTTGAGGGTCATAAGTAAGAATTTGTCTTTGAAAGACGACTGGCTTCTAACACAGATGCTTAAAATTATGTCTTCTGAACTTGAAGTACAGTTTTTGAAGGCAAGTCCCTTCTAAACACTGGTAACGTTTTATCAAGGTTTAACAAAAGGTTTTTTTTCTTTATATTTGTGCTGCGTTCTGCCGAGAATTATAATACAAGGGACATGTGTCCCATTAACTTTCAACAAGAGATGTTTGTAAAACATGTATGCCCCCCTATAATCTCTTACGTTCAAAATGTAAAAACGAACAAAGGGTAATTAGTCAAAAATTATTAATGATAAATTAACAATTCTTGGGCACTGTACTTCCCATTTAAGTGAACTATCAACTTTTAAAGTTTCATGATTTTACCTCACATACTTTTTGAGTTATGCTCCGGAAAAAAAAATAAGTACGAAAATCAACAAAGGGCAGTAATTGCAAAAATATAATGGGCAGAGTTATGGTTCTTGTGCAATGCACTTCTCCTGAATAAGATCTATCCACATATATGGTTTCAAGATGATACCTGAAAAACCCTTTGAGTTATGCTCTGGACAAAAATTAAGTATGAAAATCAACAAAGGGCAAAAGCTCCAAAAATATAATGGGCAGAGTTATGGTTCTTGTGCAGTGCACTTCTCCTTAATAAGGTTAATCCACCTATAAGGTTTCAAGGTTATACCTGAAATACTTTTTGAGTTATGCTCCAGACAAAAATTAACTATGAAAATCAACAAAGGGCAATAACTCCAAAAATATGATGGGCAGAGTTAAGGTACTTGTGCACTGCACTTCTCCTTAGTATAATCTATCCACCTATGAGGTTTTAGGATAATACCTGAAATACTTTTAGAGTTATGCTCCGGACAAAAATTAAGTATGAAAATCAACAAAGGGCAATAACTCCATAAATATGATAGGCAGAGTTGTTGTTCTTCTGCACTGCACTTCTCCTTAATGAGATCTATCCACCTATGTAGTTTCAAGATGATACCTAAAATACTTTTTGAGTTATGCTCTGGACAAAAATTAACTATGAAAATCAACAAAGAGCAATAACTCCAAAAATATGATAGGCAGAGTTATGGTTCTTGTGCACTGCACTTCTCCTTAATAAGATCTTTTCACATATAAGGTTTCATGGTGATACCTGAAATACTTTTAGAGTTATGCTACGGACAAAAATTAAATATGAAAATCAACAAAGGGCAATAACTCCAAAAATATGATGGGCAGAGTTATGGTACTTGTGCACTGCACTTCTCCTAAATGAGATCTATCCACCTATGAAGTTTCAAGGTGATACCTAAAATACTTTTTGAGTTATGCTCTGGACAAAAATTAAGTATGAAAATCAACAAAGGGCAATAACTCCAAAAATATGATGGGCAGAGTTATGGTTCTTGTGCACTGCACTTCTCCTTAATGAGATCTATCCACCTATGTAATTTCAAGATGATACCTGAAATAGTTTTTGAGTTATGCTCCGGACAAAAATTAAGTATGAAAATCAACAAAGGGCAATAACTCCAAAAATATGATGGGCAGAGTTGTTGTTATTGTGCACTGCACTTCTCCTTAATGAGATCTATCCACCTATGTAGTTTCAAGATGATACCTTAAATAGTTTTTGAGTTATGCTCCGGACAAAAATTAAGTATGAAAATCAACAAAGGTCAATAACTCCAAAAATATGATGGGCAGAGTTATGGTTCTTGTGCACTGCACTTCTCCTTAATGAGATCTATCCACCTATGAAGTTTCAAGATGATACCTTAAATAGTTTTTGAGTTATGCTCCGGACAAACTTTGGTCTACGGACCGACGGACCGACCGACAATTGCAAAGCAATATACCCCCATTTCTTCGAAAGGGGGGCATAAAAATTCAGGGACAAAATGAGTGAGAGAAATGTTTGAGAGACCAATTAAAAAAAATGTTTTTGTCAGGAACACAGTCTTATTAACCCTTTCCCAAACGACAGATTTTGGACCCTTCCAAACCTAGAGTTTGCAGATGACAATTTTTGATTTGGAGAAAATGGCAGAAAGTTCTTAAAAAGGGTAGAAAACACTGTCGGAAAAGGAGAAATTGCTCGTTACGAGCAATTTCTCCTTTTCCCTCAGTGTTTTCAAAAGACTTTTTTTCAAAAGACTTTTACTGCAGACACGTAAAAACCAGGGCTTGTTTGGGAAAGAGTTAAGAGTATTTTGACTTAACCTTTTCCAAAACAATCCCTGGTTTTCACGACCCTGAAAAAAAAAAAACCTTTTGAAAACATTGTGGGAAAAGGAGATAATGCTGGTAACCCACAATGTTCCCTACCCTTCTGAAAGCAAATTTAAAGTTTCAAGTCACTTTAATTTTGTTGTCTGCTGATGTTTTCAATTTGGACCAGTCTAAAAATTTGCCATTTGGTAAATAGTTAACAGTACTCAAACAATTCAGTTGAGCGATGTCCCAGAATCTTTAATTAGGCAGAACAATGCAGGCGATATCAATAGATAGACAGAGCCCAAAATAGTAAGCTAAAAAATAACATCGTTAATGTGATGCACACTGTACACGTTGTCCATGTGGTCCGTCCTCGTCATCATCTTCATACACTTCTCTACCTCGTCGGCGATTATTACCATGTTCATACGGGTCATATTCCTCCAGAACACGCTCTTCTGCATCGTCAGGTACAATGATCTCTTCCCTAGGTGGTAAGGCTGATTCTAGCTCTCCAATTTTAGCAATGGGTATAGAATTGGGACTTGGGAATTTGACACTGAATTTAACTATCAGTCTTCCTTTTGTAAATGGGTCTTTATATACTGGCATGCCCTCTCCCATAATGCATTTGATTTCATTAGGCTTGATCACCTCACCTGAAAAAATGATAAAGAATAAAGAAATGATAACTTGTTACCACACAACTGAACATTGGACTTGTTGACGCCAAAATAAATGTGAACCAAAAATTTAAATTTGATTTCGGAAGGGTAGAAAACATTGTGGGAAAAGGAGAAAATGCTCGTTACCAGCATTTTCTCCTTTTCCCACAATGTTTTCAAAAGGCCTCCATCTCAGGGTCGTAAAAACCAGGGATTGTTTGGTAAAGGGTTCAGGCTGTTAAAACATGTGATTTTTTATTCTGTATACAGAAAAGTTTAATCTGTATTGAGGTCAAGTAGGCAAAATGACACATAAGAGCTCTGTATGGAGTTGGCAACAACCACAGCTGTGTATTGCAAATTACGCTAAAGTAATTTTCATTACCATATTCTTTCTAAGCTACCGACTATTTTCCCATATAACCAATTCAAAACAATGATCAGGAGTAAGAGTGGAATCACTGAATCCTGGCACAAAGGCTGTTGTCAATCCTCATAAAAACTAGAAGGCCTTGAAGAGCCTGAATATGCTCTACTGGCAGAGATTTTGCTTTTAAATAAAGCACTGATTAGGAACTCATTATGCAAAAAGAGAAAAATTTGACATTTTAAACTGGAAATGGCTACTTGTCCATTACTGTTTGCTGAATTTTTTCAAACTCAACAGGGTTAAAAAGCTATTGGTAGGATAAACAAGCTCAAAATTCATAAAAATCTGATCACAAATAAGTACTTTATCATGTAAACAAGCAATGAAATTGTTCAATTTGAAATGGCTACTTTTCCCATATTGTTTGTTGGATTTTTTTTTTTAAATTGATAGGGTTATAGCTATTGATGAGATAAACAAACTGTGGAAGTTTCACGGAAATCTGACCAAAAATGAAGACTTTACTGCATAAATAAGAAATGAAAGTTTTCAACTTGAAACGGCTACTTTTCCCAGACTGTTTGTTGGAATTCTTTTAAAATCAATATGCAAGTTTCATGGAAATCTTACCAAAACTACAGACTTTATCGCGAACAAGAAATGGAAATTTTAACTTGAAATGGCTACTTTTCTAATACTGTTTGTTGAATTTTTTTCAAAATCGATAGGTTTAAAGCTATTGATGAGATAAACAAACTGTGTAAGTTTCAAGGAAATCTGACCAAAACTGAAAACTTCATCGTGTAAACAAGAAAAAGACTGACGGACGACGGAAACGACCCCATCACATAAGCTCTGCTGGCTTTCAGCAAGTAGAGCTAAAAATTGGAATTTTACAAGGAATCCCCGTTTTCCATGATTCAACATCAAATTTCAAAAATCATGAAAATACATTGGCATGATATCCTAAAGAGTTCATATATGAAGTTTCACCCAATTTGGTCCCGCTGTTGTGGAGAAATGGCTTCAGATGGACAGACGGATGAACAGACTCACAGACAAAGCTATAACTATATACTCACCTGCGGTGAGCATAGAAAGTGTACACCTACTAAACTGATCAAACCTCACCTGGTATTGTGCTTATCAGTAAGGATCTTTGGTCCAAGGTATCAATAGTTTTTTGAAAACCACACAAAGCCTCCACTAATTCAAGGTCCATTTGCATGATTAGGTCGTTTCCATGGCGACGGAATGTATCATGTTCCTTCTCCTCGAGAACAATGATGATGTCACCTGCTTCAAGTCCAGGTTCTTGATCACCTTCTCCAGAAAACCGAATGTTTTCTCCATCCTTCATTCCTGCCACAAATATAGAAATGCAGTTTTAACCTTTAACTCATTACCACACGACAAAACTTTAGGTTAGTCCAAATCGAAAGCATTTGCAGACGACAAAATAAAAGTGCCTGAAAATTTGAAATTTGTTTTGGGAAGGGTAGAAGACATTGTGGGAAAAGGAGAAAATGCTGGTTACCAGCATTTTCTCCTTTTCCCACAATGTTTTCGAAAGGCTTCTTTTCCAGGGGCGTCAAAAGTAGGGATTGTGTGGTAATGGGTTAACCACGGAATCTCAACTAAATAGTCAAACGAAAGAAAATTCTGGAAAACATTGTGAGAAAAAGAGAAAATACTTGTACACAGCCTTTTCTCCTTTTTTCCTAAAAATGTTTTCTATCCTATTAAAGACACATTTCACAGTTTAAGCCACATCTGATTTGTTGTTTGCAAATGCTTTAAATCTGGACAATTCCACTTTTTTGTGTGGTAAAGGCTTAACCAAATGACAATATTTTAGGCTTGTCCAAAATGAAAGCATTTGAAGATGACAAAATAAAATTGATTAAAAATTTGAAATTTGTTTTTGTGAAGAGTAGAGAACATTGTTGGAGAAGGAGAAAACCAGCATTTTCTCCTTTTCTCAAAATGTTTTCTACCATTACCAAAACAAGTTTTACTTTTTCACTTACAATCATATCTTTGTCTGCAGATGCTTTCAATCAGGACAAGTCTAAATTTTGCTGAGTAGTAAAATCTTTTAGACATAAGAAGAAACCTTCTATTTCTTTCACTGGTAATGGGAGTTAATTATATACCTAACAGTGAAATCCTGGAATTTCCCTATGTAATAAATTTTGATATCACTAGTGACGATATCAACTTTCACTTTCAATTCCTGCCGTAATTTGGGAACTACCTTTTTTTTTCGACTACATTTTTTTTTTTTACCTTCAAACCCAAAATTACAAATAATGATGTTAATAAGGTATATAATAAATAGAATAATCGACTGGTTATTTTTTATATGAAAAATATCTTACTCGGACGCGTCGTAAGGCGTTAAAAAAACTCGTGCTGCGCACTCGTTTTTTCAACCCCTAACAACGCATCCTCGTGAGATATTTTTCATATCAAAAACAACCAGTTGATTATCCTCTATATATTCTGAAGAAACAGGCTTTCAGAAACATTGTTGTAATTAACAGAGAATGTTGGCAACAGGCATTTTCTCTTCATTCAACAATGCTTTCAATGATATCAAAGATGATTCCTATCATTCAAACTCCATTCATCTGTAAAAATGTTTTAACTCCTTCCCACACAATCCCGACTTTTAATGACCCTGATAAGGAAAGCTTTTGGGAAACAGAGAAAATGCTGGTAACCAGTTGCATTACAATGTTTTCACCCCTCCCAAAATCAAAAATCAATGTTTGATTCTCATTTACTTTGTCACCTGCAAATGCTTTCAATTTGGACAAGTCCAAAATTTTGTCAAGTGGTAAAGAGTACAGCACAGATTACAAAAATTTGAAATTAGGTAAAGATCCAAAAGCAACTTACATCAACTCCAGTTAATCAACACTTTCAGTCTCCACCAAGTCCAGAGTTTTAATAACCCCAACATCGAAGGCTTTTGAAAACATTGTTGGCAAAGAGAAAATGCTAATACCCAGCACTTTCTCTTTTAACTCTTTACCAAATGACAAAATTTTAGATAGGTCCAAATTGAAAGCAATTGCAGAAGACAAAATGAACCTGACTCAAAAAATGAATTTTGTCCTGGGAGGGTGGAAAGCATTCTGGGAAAAGGAGAAAATGCTGGTTACCAGCATAGCATTTTCTTCTTTTCCCACAATGTTTTCAAAAGGCTTCTTTTTCAGGGATTGTTTGAAAATGGGTTAACCTTTAGGCTGATAAGGGTGCCTGACCAATGTTTAGAAGACAGTGTAGATCAATCTATTCAAGAAAGCACGGAACGTGCAGTCTGATCTTTCTGTCCAATTAGGAGATATTTTTCTCCTAGAAATAAGTTTGAATTATTCCAGTTTTTACGACTGACTTGAAAGTTTGATTTAGGTTCTTCAGCAGGACAAGGGTTAAAAAAGAAACATTTTTCTACCCTATGTATCACAAATCTACTCATTCAATCTAGATTTAGTTTGTCTCCTGGCAACACCTTCAATATGAAAACAGATCTCCAGATATGAGGGGGTGATGGTATTCTAAAGTCATTATTTCTCCACTAAACCCTATGTTGTGGGTACTCATTAGAATCGTCTCAACGAGACGATTCAAATGAGTACCCACAACATAGGGTTTAGTGGTGAATAATTTCTATTTTCAATTTTGAAATCAAAATCACTCCCTCTATCTTGAGTTCTGTGAAAAGGTCTGAAATTTCATTTATAAAGTCGAAGATATTCATTGGCTACTGCACCTACCTTTATCAACATGAACTTCTAATATCTTATGGTCATCCACAACTTTTTTGCCATTGCAAGTTTTACATTTCAATTTGGGGTTAATTCTCTCCCCTTTTCCATAACACTCTCCACAAGGGGACTGAATCTGTTGTACCATGCCGGGTGCCAGCTGATGTATTCTGACTTGTACACCGGTTCCCTTACAGATCGGACATTTTTCTACTGCTCCCTCTTTACCTCCCCTTCCTGAAAAACAAACAGCATAACTTAATCATTTACCTATTTACTAATGACAAAATTTTTTATCCATCCAAATTAAAAGTTATTTGCTGGCAACAAGCCAAAATTGATTCAGAGCCAGGAATTTGTATACAATTTAAACTATGGGTAAATAACATTTAACCCATTTCCATACAATCCCTACTTTTGATGACCCTGAGAAAGAAGCTTTTCTCCTTTGCCCACAATGTCTTCTACACTTCACAAAAGAAATTTCAAATTTTCAGTCACTTTTATTTTGTCACCTAAAATAATGAGTTAAATGAATTTCTCATAACAGTTGTTTAAATTCTGGGTTGTTTGATCAAATGTAAAAGAGCTACATTTACATTGCTGACTTCAAAAGCTATCAGATTGGTCTGGTCCAAAATTTTGTTGTTTGGCAAAGGCTTAACCCATTACCACTCAATCCCTACTTTTGACGCCCCTGAGAAAGAAGCCTTTTGAAAACACTGTGGGAAAAAGAGAAAATGCTGGTAACCAGCATTTTCTCCTTTTCCCCCAGTGTTTTCTACCCTTTCCATAACAAATTTCTATTTTTCAGTCACCTGTATTTTGTCGTCTGCAAATGCTTTCAATTTGAACCAGTCCAAAATTTTCTCGTGTGGTAATGAGTTAAATAGTAAAACACTTCCATGTCTATGCATAGCAAAATGACATCTTTTTTGAAGGGGAAACTTTGTAATGATATATTGAAGTAATTTGGGTTTAATTTCAAGCGAATTCAATGTTAAGCAGCTGTATTTTAAGCTGTTACAAGTATATACAGAGACAGAATAGTTAGGTGGCCCTAGATGCTCATATGCATGGTAAAATAAACAGCCTGTGTGCCTACAGTTTCAATATAACTGGTACAGAAAATCACCTTCTCTCCTTACACTTGCATGCAAATTAAAAAAAAAAAAAAAATCTTACCATTACATTTAGCACATATAACTTTTTTCTTCAACGATAACTTTCTTGTGGTCCCATTGTATAAATCGTCTAATGATACACGCAGCTGATGTATGACATCTTTTCCCTTCTGTGGGCCTCTATTACGACGACCACCTCCTCCAAAAAACATGTCGAATATATCCATGGGTGAGTGGAAATCGAAACCCCCTCCTCCACCCCCACCTCCTTTAATAGCTTCCTCTCCACCATGATCGTACGTTTCACGTTTTTTGGGATCTGAGAGCACCTCATAGGCCATACTTATATGTTTGAACTGTAAAAGAAATGTAATTCATGAATACAGTACATAGAGTAATCACATGGTTTATATTTTCATACAACGTGCAGAAAAACAATAAAATTTTGACGAAATGCCAAAGTAACTGACTGTCACTGTCTTTTATCCTTCATGTTATAAATCGATCCATACAACATATGCAAGAGGTCTTATTATGCAATTTAACTCTTAACTCATTTGTCAGACGACAAAATTTTAGACTTGTCCAAATTAAAAGCATTTGCAGACAACAAAATAAAAGTGACTGAAAATTTGAAATTTGTTTTGTGAAGGGTAGAAAACATTGTGGAAAAAGGAGAAAATGCTGGTTACCAGCATTTTCTTCTTTTCCCACTATGTTTTCTAAAGGCTTCTTTCTCAGGGTCGTCAAAAGTAGGGATTGTGTGGTAATGGGTTAAAGCATGTGCACACTACATATCAAATATCGATTAACCGTTTACCAAACAATCCCTGGTTTTCACAACCCTGAGGAAGAAGCCTTTTAAAAACATTATGGGAAAAGGAGATATTTCTCCTTTTTCACACAATCATGTTATCTACCCCACCCAAATCAAACTACAAATTTTTAGTAACACTAGATTTGTTGTCTACAAAAACTCTCCATTTGGACAAGTGTAAAATTTTGTTGTTTGGTACAGAGTTAAATGATAGTGGTTTCCTGTGAAAGTATAAAAAACCTTGTTGGAAAAGGAGAACATACTGGTTACCAGCATTACTTCCTTTTCCCACAGGACATTTACCTCAAGGTTGTTAACACCCTGGATTATAATGTGTTGAAGAAAATTCATACTCTTTTATGCTTTCACAAAATTTCTTTGACTGACTCTATGGTAATCAATGTCGTTTTCAACATTATTTTAGTTATTTTGAGGCGACAAGTACTACACACAATATTCTTTATAAGCCACTGACCGCCTTCCCACAAATTCATCTTGAAACAATGGCCGTCATTGAATGAGGAATGAATCATGTCACAATGACTAAATATCATTCCACTGAAAGAAGTCAGCTAAGCTACATGTATAGATAAAACCTGCACACACACCCCCCTCCTTCTCAAGTGCTGTACACTAACAACTGAGCTACCAGGGCTTGACCCATGAAATTTTAACACTACAAAATGACAAAATTTTAACGTAATTGAAAAATTAAAACTTGACTTTAAAAGATAAGAAAGTATTGTGGGAAAAGGAGAAAATGCTGGTTTCCAGCATTTTCTTCTTTTTTCACAATTTTTAGAAGGCTTCTTCTGCATTATAAAAGCTAGGACTTCACTTGTTCAAATTGAAAGCAGCTGATGATCGGATCATCAGCTGCTTTCAATTTGAACAAGTCTAAAACTTTGTTTACTTTGTTTGCAGTTTAACCCTTTCCCAAACAACAAAATTTTAGACTGGTCCGAAGTCAAAGCAGTTGCAGATGACAAAATAAACACAAGTCAAAAATTAAAATTTGTTTCCAGTAAGGTAGAAAACATTGTGGGAAAAGGAGAAAATGCTGGTTACCAGCATTTTCTCCTTTTCCCACAGTGTTTTCAAAAGGCTGCTTTTTCAGGGCCGTAAAAACCAGGGATTGTTTGGTAAAGGGTTAAATAGTTACCTTTTCTGGATCCTCTGGGTTTTTATCTGGGTGATACTTCAGTGCCAACTTTCTGTAGGCCTTCTTAATCTCTTCAGGGGTGGCTGTGGGCTTTACCTCAAGCATATCATAGTACGCTGTCTCTTTTACCATCTTTATAGACAATGTTTTGTGATCTGCACACTCTGACCTTTAAAGTAAAACTCTGGAAGAAAAATTAAAAATTGAATATCCTTTTTCAAAACAATCTCATCTTTTGTACGACCCCACAAAGCATAGGCAAGAACTGGTTTTTGGAAAATCCTACAACAAGAGGTTTGCATATATATGCCTGAAGACCCTTGTCAAAGAAATAGGTCAAAAGCAAGAATGCCTAAAGAGATCCAAATTTTAACCCTTTCCCAAACACTAACTTTTGGACTAGACAAAATTGAAAGCATTTGCAGAAGACAATTCAACTCTTTCTGAAAAGATGATTTCTGTCTATGATAGGGTAAAAAACATTGTGGGAAAAGGAGAAAATGCTGGTTACCAGCATTTTCTCCTTTTCCCACAATGTTTTCAAAAGGCTACTATTCTACACCCGTAAAAACCAGGGATTGTTTGGGAAAGGGTTAAGAGTCACATGCACCACTATAATTTATTATTGAGATTCATTGTAAAAGGTTTAAACTTTCTCCTTGTTGTTTGGTAAAGAATCAATCATTCATCAGGACTCCTTATGCTGCTATGCGATATTGTGGGAAAAGGAGAACTATCCTAAGAAGTAGGGTTGAACAAATTTTCCTTTTCCCACAGTATTTTCTGTAATGTAAGATTAAAATAAAATTGTGGTATTTCATGAAGAAGTAACATTCATTGAAAGGAAACAGGACCTATCAGCCTTTGTGCTTTTATGCAAATATTGTGGGAAAATGAGCACTAGCCCAAGAAAAGGTATATAGCAAATGCTACATCATAGTGGACAATAAAATTCATTATGATCAATATGAAATATGCATATCATTGCTTTGAAATGAAAGTTTGAGTAAAGTTAGTTTGAAATCTGTCCAGTACACGAAATGGTCATAGCACAATGGAAAAATCATTTATTCACAACCAAATTATGATATGCATATCTTAACTCATTACCAAACAACAATATTTTAGGCTTGTCTAATTCGAAAGCATTTGCAGATGACAAAATAAAAGTGACTGAAAATTTGAAATTTGTTTTGTGAAGGGTAGAAAACATTGTAGGAAAAGCAGAAAATGCTGGTTACCAGCATTTTCTTTTTTTCCCCACAATGTTTTCTAAAGTCTTCTTTCTCCGGGTCGTCAAAAGTAGGGATTGTGTGGTAATGGGTTAACCTTGTACAGAAAATTTCTGTGAAGTTTTGATAATTTTTATCCATGATAATTGTCATTTGACATAGACTGAAAGTTTTGTGGCGTCCGTGTTTTACATCTATGTTGCACATTGTTTGGCTTTTTAATACCCTCTATGTTTCATATTGTCTGCGTTTTCCTTCCTTGTTTATACACTCAGCATTCTTCCTCTACCTTATTTATATTTGCTTACTACGGTTTACACATTTTTATTGTATGCTTTTAATCAAATAAAATGGGCATCAGTTTGATTATTTAACTGAATTATGGCTCTAGTTCTAAAAAACAATCATCCCCTCTGATACGGTCTCCCTAAAAAGCGTCTACAAGTGTCTACAAGCGTCTACAAGTGTCTACAAGCCTCTAAAATGTTTTTTAAACCAAATATTCATTAAATATATAAAAATACATGACTTTAATCAGTTTCTGTCCACTTCCAAATTATAATTTTACATTTAAATGGGCATTGTTCGTAAGATTATTGGCCGCTGTGCGTACGTTTCACTATGAAGCAAAAACTACGAGCGTCTACAAGTGTCTATAACTGTCTACAAGCTTCCACAAGCATCTAGTAGATTTTTAAACCAAATTCTCATAAAAAGTAAAAAAATAAAAAAACTTTTATTAAATTCTGTCCACATCCACTGTATATATTTTGACACTTAAATAGTAATAATTCATAACGATATTGACCGGTGTGCGTACGTTTTACTATGAAGCAAAAGCTACGAGCGTCTACCAACGTCCACAACGTCTACAAAGCCTATAGTTTTCTAAGCCAAATGTACATAAAAATACAAAAGTGCATGACCAAAATCAAATTTTGCCCTCCTTCTCCGTATATTTCGACACTTAAATGAGCATGTATAGTCGCAATATTGGCCGGTGTGCGTACGTTTGTCAATGAAGCAAAAATACCAATGTCTTCCAGCGTCTACAAATACATGCAAGCGTCTGCAGGTGTAAAAATTATTTGAAGTAGGCCTATATGTACTTCAGAAGACTTTGGCTTTGAAAACTATAGGCTTTGTAGACGTTGTAGACGTTGAAAAGGGAAAAAAACTAAATTATGTTCACATCTAACAAGAAGTGATATTGAATTTATAGACACTTGTAGACGTTCGTAGTTTTTGCTTCATAGTAAAACGTACGCACAGCGGCCAATAATCTTACGAACAATGCCCATTTAAATGTAAAATTATAACATGGAAGTGGACAGAAACTGATTAAAGTCATGTATTTTTATACTGTTAATGAAAATTTGGTTTAAAAAACATTCTAGAGGCTTGTAGACGCCTGTAGACACTTGTAGACGCTTTTTAGGGAGACCCCCTCTAATATCATGGATGAAAACTATGTAAATATTTGTCCGTAATGGTCAAGGCATTTTAAAAAAGGCAAGTGAGATACAATAAACATTAATTTTTGGTTATCTTCCTTAAAAACCTTGAAACAGAAGTATCTCATTAAATGCCAAAGTATCAAGTTGAGCAAACTGAAAAAAATATGCTTCACTTCCTCAAGAAATTAATATTGGACAACAAATTAAGTATAAAACCCCATCCACTTTTCCCCTCTATATTTCATATTGTCTACTTTTTTCCTTTTTGGCTATATACTGTCCTCCCAACACGTCCCTGTTTTAGTCACACACCCAAATACAGCCTTTGTTGTGCATTTTTTCCTTTTTTACCTGTGTTGGGTGTCTTTCCCAAAACATAAAAAATAACCAAAAGCAAGCTTCCGGTTACCAGCATTTTGCCCTTTCCTAAAACATGTTTCCTAGAGTACCAAATCCTAGCAATGTTTCGTATGCACATGCTTTCTATCTGGACTCGTCCAAAGTTTTGCAGACTGGTATAAAATTCGTCTAGAACTCGAGAAATCGAAACCGGAGCCTTTCCCATCTGTTCGGGAAGGACAAATTAAAGAACACTCCAGTCATAAACTGTTTTCAGTCTATGTATAACATCAGTGGGAATAAACCTTAAGATCCTTACAGTAATGTTCCTTGGTCCTGACTGCTTTCTCCTCTGAGTAGAAAATGAAATTTATGTCTGTCTGTCTTACAGATCAATAATAAATAAGCGTCTCGAATTTTCTAGACGTTCGACTAAACATGCATTTGCTGGTCCCAGGCCTAATACGTTTATTCATAATAGGCAGGAAACCAGCAAATGCTATTTCCGGTATGGTGAATAGTTTCTTGAAAAGTATATAGTAGAGTACAGTTTCGATCATAGGAGAAATGGATCTTCGATTGAGATACATATATTTTAATATGAAAATAGGCAGCCTTGAACGCTCGAAAAAGGCGGGGTTTTTTTTAAATAATCGGTACAATAACTGATCGGTGCAGACATGTTTACTTAATAGTTCAAACATTTTTTTTTACATCGACTGAGAAACAACTTCTTATAATTTATATTAATCTCTGACGATTCTGTTAGTGTTACCTGGGAACTACACCAGTAACGTTACTCGAATCGAAAGAAGTAATTGTAATCCTGATTAAAGGCACTCAAGAAAAGCAAGGATCGATGCACTGGCTGCCATGATATAACCGAAGTAAACTTACCATCGGTCCGGATACCGTAAGTTAAGTTACAGTAAGTTAAGTTGAAAATGGCATTAACACCCAACATTATTGGCTAGGAGCCAACAGCGCCTAGCCTCAGTAACCATGTTTCAGACTTAGCATGAAAGCTGCAACCACTCTCCACATCATGTATAAATACGCGCTATTTGCTCTCTGATTTGGTGGAACTGCAACTGCCGTTTCCTATTGGCTTGAAATGACACACCCCTCAAGACGTCTTAAACCTTACGAATTATTCATCCGTGAAGTAAAATAGAAGTTGAAAGAGGGGCTTGTGTCTATATTTACCGAGAAAATGCGAATATATTCAAAGCAAGAGTTTTTAATGGTTTTTTGTTGGCGTGTTGAATTTTAATTCAGAACCCTTAAAAGAGAAAGAAATTCTCACGCGTTTATTTCACCAAATACTCACGCAGAATATGGCACAATCAACACCCGTGTTCACATCGGGTCATTGCTGACCGCACAACTTTGGATGTGTATGGAACGTGGTGAAATTGACATTTGATTGATAAGACTCATAAATTGCTTTACACATATATGCAGTTTCCACTTGCTCCTAGCCATCAGTGCTTTTGAGCGCTTTGATTTTTATTGCGGCTCTGTGTACATCAGGAATTATATTATTTCTGATCACTTTCATTTTGCTACATTGGAGTGTAGAAACCTTTCTGCGACAAGGGGAACACCTATACATCTACCTCTAAATGTTGTAAATAGATCTACAAGAAATATCGTCAGCATAATACATACGGCGTAAATTTTCAGGCACCTGAATAAGAATATTGTCAAAACTCTTTGGAGATTCAATATGAAGAGAAATAATGAAAAGTAAAATTTCAACAAATTAACTCTTTCTTTTTTTTTGCTTAACATATCGGTGAAAAGTAAAGATTCAAATAATTTATCTAGATATATTAATCCAAACCATATTTGGAAAAGGAGAATTGCCTCCCAAAATTAGTGTGTATGAAAATAAAGTTAGGAGGCACTCAGTTCCTTATGAGTTGTAAGGTTCAAAACCAGGTCAATGACTGGTCAAAAGCCAGCAAAATCAGCTCCTTGGGAAAAAAAGTTAAAAAAAAATGAGAGCATGATTAGATATACATGCTCACTAGGTACTACCAAATTGTACTGTCATCTTATCACCATTAACGAGCTGATGGATTGAATATGCGTTTATTTTATCGTCGCCACCAGTTGCCCCTATGGTCCCACCCCAGGGCGGTTAGTTTTGTTACGGGGGGGCGGGGGAGGGGTTAATGCAGATACAGGACGCAACCCATCCTAAAGTAGACCTGGTTCTTTAATATGCTCGGTATATAGCACCGTCACTTGGGATATCAGTTTAACGTCTCATCCAAAAGAATATTGGGTGTTGTAATTTATATGGCTAGCCGTGAGAATCAAACCCACACCCCACCACGATTTTTCAAAACCTATTTATCAGTCTATATATATATCTCTTTATACCTATCTATCTATCCATCATTTTTCTGTCTGTAGCTTAGTCGGTAGACCACAGGACTTGAGAATGGGGATGCGGAAAATTTCATCCCGAGGAATGATGATATTAACTGCGACAATATTCATTCCTCTTTCACTGCTAACCATTGTTTCGAAACCAGTACTTACTACAAGGAGCACTGGAAAAAGAAACTCTAGGAAAGCATTGATTGGTGCATTGACCATCCCAATAAAACTGAAAATACAATACAATACAATACAATACAATGCTTTATTGACGTAATAAGGCCTCAGGCCCAAAATATATGCATATAATTCATTTAACAAATCAATACAAAGTTATGTGTTAATATTAGATGTTCTCAATAAGTTTTCACGCATAAAAACCTATTTTTTTTAATTACTGATGGATTCTCACGTTGGAAAAGCATAGCTAGATTTTCTCTACTGGGCAGTATCGCTAACCATGGAAATAAATATGTTTCACGTATTGTTTCGAGTTTTTCACAGATAAAAAATGCATGATATGAATTCGTCTTCCAATATTAAGATATCTTTATGCGTAAAACAGTAGGTACAAACTCGGTCTTCTCAGTTTATATTAAAATGACGACCGTATGCTATATTTAGTTTATGATTAGAACAACGAAAACGTGCTAGAGAGAGAGAGGGTACCTGAACCCTATTGACCTTTCCACGCTCATCATCTTTTTTTTAGCATTATGTAGCATTTTTTTGGATACCTATTTTTATTCCTTTTCCAATAGTTTTATCCAATATTTGATAATTTAGTATTGTAATAAATGGATAGTGGATAGCGTCCACAGTCTCCTAGTGCCATCAAATTATTTGTGAAAGTATTTAGACCTAAAAAATCTTAACAATATTTAACATGTATTTGTTAATTAATTCAGAAAACTCGAACCCCCGGATCTCATATCTATATGTTAAAATAGGAGTTACTATAGAATCAAAGATTTTGAAATATTCGTTGTATGGAAATTTTCCAAACGGTTTCTGAAATTTGTAAATATTAAAAATTGCTTTTCTGGCTTGTGCTCCAAGTTTCCGTTTTGCTAAATACCAATATAGTTTTGGAGTAAAAAGTAGACCCATATATTTATAAGATGATGTCACTTTTACATTCACTCCCCGAATTTTTTCTGAATCACGCAGAGGTCCACCGTTTCTAAATGCAATTATCTGTTTTTCTCTAGGTTAACATTCATACCTGTTTCTGTACAAAAATCATCAATAATATTTAACTGGGTTTGTAAATTTATAACGTATCATAACAGTTGGCAACGTGATCTGTAAACATTAAACATAATACATCTGGAAATTGGTTGGTAATAAAAATGCCTCTATGCCATTCTTCTTTAAGAGCTAAATACAAGTCATTAATATAAATATTGAAAATTGTGGGTGACGTGGAATCTCCTTGTTTCAATCCAACGTATATCTCCGGTGAAAAGGTGTCTACTTAAGGATCGTAGAATGTCACGGGTACACTTTGGTGTTATCTGTTACTAGGGTAAAGGACATTGTGATCACCCTTTGCTTTGTTGGTGAATTTGTGTGGGTAGGACATTTATGTGGTGTTACTGGTAATCGAGGCGTTGCATTCATTGTGTTTCTTTATATATGTGGGGGTATGTTTTTTACATATTTTATATAATTGTATTATAGAATGTCAAATTCCTGTTATTAAATTTAATCTTGTGGATCTTGTCTGACTATGTTGAATTTCTTCTTGCAATAAACCAACCGTCTGGTTGTCAAGGAAGTTCAAGTACGGATACAGTCTAACTTTTTGTCCAGATGGAGACATTAAAAATAGCGGAAAAAATGTTCTTCAGGGTTGAGATATGACTAAATACGTGTTACCTGTAGGCGGTCTTTTGCCTATATATTTTAAAGAGGGCTGAAAGTTACATGAAAAATCGAGATCATTCGTGAAGGTAAAGTTTCAAAATCATGAATTACATACACGTATTTTTGGAAATCAGGGATCGTATATGTAATCCTCTTGGAAAAAAGAACAAGGCTTCCCAAGGTTTAAGTTCTATGTTGGTATGTGTACAGAAAAGTCTGAATAAAAAACTATTAAAGTATCCCTAGCAATCAAGATCTTCAATGTACAGTGCTAAAATGAAACATTTACAAGTGTGCAACAAAGGAATAAAAATCCACCAGATTCAAATAGATCTATTGCAGTAAATAAAGAAGTTAGGTCAGCCTTAAGCTTCCAGGTCCAAAAAACATAGGTCAAGGGTCTATATAAGAGTGTCAATGAACGGTACATGCAGGATTAGGTAGGTGAATTCATCTCTCTCACTAAATCTCACATTCCTTACTTTCTCTCTGCACTCCCTTAACTGTCTCTTTACCGTCTGCCTTCATTCTTGGCTCCTGATATTGTTGGAAAGTAAATTTTTAAAACATCAGGGAAAAGTTGGAAAACATCTGGAAAACTGAAAATCATATGAATTGACGAGGTAAAATCACTGTTACTAAACAAGTATATAGTTTCCTGGCACTGGTGAGGCAGCCGAAATTCTGAAAATGAACAAATAAGATAAACACGTCCATTCTCCATATCTGTTAGGAGGTTTGATTGTCCTACTGGACCGCCTAACTGGCTCTGGTTGGGATGCAACCTCTGGGCTCTGAGTTTTATCCCGGCTACTGCTTCTGTATATCCCTCTGATAAATGTGAGGGATGGGATGGCCAACTAGCTTCTGCACTAGAGCAAGTTATAGTTAAATTATCTCTCCAGCTGCGGCTGTCACTTGGGTTTTGGGTTTGAAACCCGGTAGCACGTCGTCTTTGAGGGATGATGTATGGTTGCCTGGTGTCTAATACGGATTCAGATTCACTTGCTAGCTGGGACGCTGATGAAACTTTTCAGGCGGTTCTTTTTCCAGTCTGTCCATCAGGTAATGACCCCCCTTCAACATCAGCAGGGGTGCTGTTAAATGGTAGAAGCCAGTGCAGAGTTCGAACAGGCCCCATCTGGTTGACAGGTCAAAGCCTATATATTGGGACCTCTGCAATCGGTATGTCAATGATGACGTAGGGATTAGCCTATTACATATCTGCTAGTTTTGCCTTCCCTGTGTGGTGGGCTTTCCGAACCAGCACCGCATCACCCGCAACAAGAGTGTTTCCCTTGACCTTCAGGTCATGGCGTCTCTTATAGTCTGCAGAAGTCTTCTTTGGTGTCTCTGAAGCTAACTTATATGCTTTCCTCATTCTTTCCGACATATTCTGTAGGACTGCTGCAGCCAGCTTCATCGGGGTTTATACCAAGAAAGGTGTCTATGGACAGCCGTGGATGCCACCCAAATATAAGGAAACAAGGAGCATACTCAATTGCTTCATTCTTCGTGCAGTTCTAGGGACCAACATGTACTTTTGTAATTCTTTCAGGGTTCCAAGCATTCGGAGAAGGGATATGTTGAATCGTTCGGCACTTTCATTAATCATTGGATGGTAGGGAGTTGTTGAGTCTTGTGAAATCCAGCAGTTTTACACAGCTCCTTTATCACCTTGCTTTTGAAGTTTCGTTCCTGGTCACTATGCGACTGTTTCGGAAATGAGAAGTTGACAATGAAGTTGTCATACAGAGCTTTGGCTGTTGTCTATGCGGTCTGGTTTGAACATTTTTTTCCATTAGGTCAATTTTCTGCATGTCAGACGGCCAGTGTTCCTGGAAATTCAGTCGATCGTTATACAGTATTTGACTGTCGGTAAACTCATGGCCATTTTCCAGTCTGGCTCAAGTAGGAAAAGCAGCTAAAATAGTATTCCAGGGTTGTGGATTCGAGTCCCACTTCTACCTTATAAGCATATAGCCCTGAACTGCTTGAATACTCTGTCAGATAACAAAATATTAAACTCACCCAAATTGGACGCGTTTGCAGCAGACAATTTGCATATGGCTGCAATGATAGGATTTTGTCTCTAAATTACAAGAAAACATTTTAAGAAAATGCTGATTCCAATCATTTTCTCTTTTTCCTACATTATATTCAAACACATTTTTTTCTTTCTGTGGTGTTTTCAAAGACCCTTTCTTCTCCTTTTCTCATCGTATTTTCGAAGACATTCTTTCGCCAGGGTCGTTTACACTCGGGATTGTATGGTAACCTGACTTTACAGCTCGGGAAACAACAACTAGTCATAGAAGTTTTAAAACGTTTTGGTGAAAATTGTAAGAGGGCAAACCAAATTAAGTTTGATAAAGAACGGGTGGACAGATGACCTGGGCAACATTCGGCAAACAACGGGTAAGCCATTCGTCATGTCCTTTTGCTGTATCTTAATATGCACAGAGCTCTAGATAAGAGGGAGTGATGGTATTCTAAATCCATTATTTCTCTTCAAAACCCTATGTTGTCTCGATGAGACGATTCTAATGAGTGCCCACAACATAGGATTTGGTGCAGAGTCATTTTGAAATCAAAATCACTCCCTCCAGCTGGAGCTTTGTATGCACCTACACGGTACATATTTTCGCTGGAATCACACTCCCTTCCCCGTTCATAAAACGGTAACACTCCCCTTTAAAAGCAATTTTCCGTGAGAATCTTTCTTAATAGCTTTTCCATGACAAACAATATGTACATTTATTTAACTATTGCAGAGCTCCAGATAAAAGGAAGTGGTGATATTCTGAATCGGTTATTTCTCTTCCAAACCCTATGTTGTGGGTACTCATTAGAATCGTCTCGATGAGACGATTCTAATGAGTACCCATAACATAGGGTTTAATGCAGAATAATTAATATTTCTATTTTTGAAATCAAAATAATTCCCTCTATCTGGAGCTCTGTATTGATTACGCTGGCATTTTTCAGCGATAGGTTGCTTATCAGCATAGGTATTGTTGCTGTTACGAATCGAGTTACAGGGCGCCGCCATGTTTTAGATCGTTTGACGGGCGGTATAGACGATACAGACGATGTATCAGATGTAGGCCGAGTTGTGACGAGTGCTGAGCAAAATACCCACTCTGTTCTTTGGGAGTTAGAAAAACACAAAAAGGTATAAAAGGTAATAGAGTTTTACTGTTTTTTGTTTTCAGTTGAGCTAGTTTTGTCAATTATCATAGTACAGTATTCCCATTGCCCTTATCTATTAAACCGGAAGTGGGTTAGACAGTCGGGTAACTGGCTTGTGTGGCGATTCCGCAGTTATTGTCACGGTTTCTGGACATCATAATGTATCCGTCCATTCCCCATTCTTTTCCCCAGCTGAAATAAAAGAAAGTTTATTTGTTAGTTTGTTTTGTATGAATTGAGTTTTATGTTTTGTTTTTTTTATTATGATTATTTTTACTGTTTTCGACCGTATTTCAGTAATAGTGTATGCATACAATACACAAAAGTTCAAAACGGCCACTTTTAAGCTGAAATTCCCCGTAGACCTCTGCGAAAGAAGGCAGTTAAATCAGTTCGATGTTTCGGAGCATATTTGATCAATGAAAAAGCATACTGCAGCCTAAGGTGGAAAAGAATTTGTTGACTTGTTCTGTTGAAATAAAGTTTTCAAATTTTCATCCACTTCACACTGAAAATTGAAAAATCTTTCCTTTTTTTGAAAACCTAAATCTCCTTCTCTCGGTTTATGCTTTTGTGCAGAAAATAGTTTTCATATTTTTTTCTTACGGCTGCAAATTTTAAGACCCCTATTGAAAGAGCATGTTTATGTATGAGGTTTACCAGTACGTGGCTGGGCTCTGAATGGTCTTGTCCCTTGTCCTAGAACACCCTCGCAAAAAACCCTATCCTTTCAGAGAAGCTAAAACCCTCAGCCGCCAGGTTACGAGTCTTACACTTTAGCGCTGAAGGATTAACGCGACGGCATGAACCGATCGCAGGATGCGTTATAACTACCACGGTATTGGGAGTAGAGCGTCACTAACAGCATTATTAGCAGCCCATTTGGTTGGTATTAAAAGTAACATTTGGCTCAAATAATCTGTCTAAAATTTCAGATAGACGGCGTAAAAATTTCAGCTAATAGTCAGGGGTTCTCAAAATAAACATAGTTGCGCATTTGATCAATCACGGTTTTCTGTTCATTGATTTGTCATCAGTACCAAAATGTAGGTCGAAGCCAGCACATTCGCTGTGCCAGGAAACTAGGTACAATATAGATATTAAGATACCTGTAAAATTTGGTAGCCCTGTGTCTTAAAGCAAAGTGCGAGAAGATTTTTAAAGGTTCTCCCTATATAAGTCCACATAAAACTTGTGACACCGGGGCAGGGCCAAATTTGACCCCGGGGCTATAATTTGAAGACACTTGGTAGAGGTCTACTAGATAAAGCTATAATTTGACCCCGGGGCTATAATTTGAAGACACTTGGTAGAGGTCTACTAGATAAAGCTATATACAACATTTGGTAGCCCCAGGCTTGATGGCTAGATACGAGAAGATTTTTGAAGTTTTTCCAATAAAAGCCCATGAAAACATTTGTGGCCACTGATGGGGGGAGCAAATTTGAACCCCACTATCTAAAGCTACATGCGAAATTTATAGTCCTAGCCCCTATGGCTAGGTACTAAGCCTATACACAACTTGTGAACCCTGGAGTAAGGCCAAATTTGACCCCAGGGCTAAAACTTAAAATAGATGTACTTGGTAGAGATCTACTAGACAAAGCTACATGCGAAATTTAGTAGCCTTAGGTCTTGTGCTATCAGTCAAAAAGATTTTCAAAGATTTCCAATTTTTTCAATGTTCTTGCCATGGCAACCACATATTTTGGTGGAATCTTTTTTTTTTTTTTTTTTTTCCAAGAAATTCTGAAGAGGACAATGGCAGAATCATTTCCGTGAAGTTTCATAAAAATTGGATGGATAGTTTCAGAGATGTTTGAAAGAAATGTTAACGCACGGAGTGGTGGATTAACCGACGGAGAGACAAACGCACGACGGACACCGGGCAATGACATAAGCCCACTGGCCTTCGGACAGTGGAGCTTTAAACACATGGGTTTACTATGATTTGTCAATACTTATCGTTATTACCAAACTGTCCCTCACTCTATGGCTATGAAAAAAAAAATACTACAATAAAGTTCAATAACGAAAAGTATGAAATTGAAAATGACAATTTCTGAAAAATTTGTTTGTTGCATAGTTTTTGTAAATGATAAACATTGCAACAAAGAAAAAAATGAAGAATTTGTTACATTTGAAACCATTTCATCAGAACGTTAGTTTTTATAGAAACCAAATGGACCATAAAACTGTTGACACAATTTTCTCCTTTTGTAACTCTCTTTTCAAAAGTCTTTATCCTGAAAGGCCATATATCTCGGAAATATTTGGTAAAAGGTAAAAGTACCAACCAAACCAGGCTCACATTTATATTCTAGAAAAAAACAAGCACAAACATTCGGACTACTTTTTACATGAAGTTTCAGCAAAGCTGGCTGCAAGTGCTGTGCACAGTGATCTTGATGTACACTGACCCTTGAAAGAAAGACGCTTTTATGGTTGATATAATAAGGATCGAACCACGTACCTGTTTTTGACAAGCCAATAGTCTTTGCCACTGTCCGTACCGTAACCTACCGCAAGAACACCGTGGTCCAGTCTAGTCTGACTACAGAAGAAACTGTGGTACACCCCACGGCTGTAAAATAGATAAAACGCTATATCTGCTTTTATCAATGTTAAAACCACAATAAATTGTAATTTTTATTTACAAGAATACCCCAGTGCGTTCTGTCTCTAAAATTAGTCTACTGTACACCTACTCTGAAGAATATTCTTCTGCAGTCTTAATCTAAAGAATCTAAAGAAAATTTAGTTGCCGTCCTATTCCGAAGGATCTAAAGAATTTTCTTTATTTCAAAAGAACGTAAATTTCGACAACCTTAATCCTTTACCACACAATGCCGACCCTGAGAAAGAAGCCTTTTAAAAACATTGTTGGAAGAGGAGAAAATGCTGGTAACCAGCATTTTCTCCTTTTTCCACAATGTTTTCTACCCTTCCCAGAACAAATTTCCATTATTTTGTCACAGTTATTTTGCCATCTGCAAATGTTTTCAATTTGGACTCGTCTAAAACTTTGTCGTCTGGTAACGGGTTAACCAAAGAGGTCACACAATCAAAAATAAAGCCACTCTCTGATTTCAAGATTTGACGAAGAATTGTCATTTGTGTATACATTATCAAATAATCCGAAGACCAATACCTGTAAAGTTGGAAGCTAGCATGGGAGGCATCAATAGCAACGGAGACTGGGCCAACAGTGGCAACAGCGGCTTGTAGGTCAGACTCACTTCTCGACTTTATGTCAACAAAACCAGTATCTGTGGCTCCGACATTGGCGGCATCAAATTCGCATTTTCCGTTCTGCAATTGGAATTGACTGTTTGTTTAAGTATCCATGATTTGTATAATTTTATCAGTTGATCATATTCAGAATTGCTGAAGTTGTTTTAAACCCTTTATTCTACAGATACTCATTTCTACGCATTGCTTGTAGGAGCCTTTCGAAAACGTTGTGGCAAAAGGTGAAATTGCTCGTGACGAGCAATTTCACCTTTTGTCACAATGTTTTCTATGCTATCAAAAGGTGTCATATACATATAAGAAACTGCTTCACCCTTGTTGTTATTTAGGGTTAATTAGAGATACCATAGAAATGCCTTATGGAGTAAAGGGTTAATTACTAGTGCATGACTCAAATCACTTTTATGAAATCATTTTCCGGTAAATACGATCAATATTGCTGAAAAACATTTACTTATACGTGTACTTCCCCAAGAGCCAGACAAAGTGTAGAGGAGATTTAAGCCATTCCCCTTTCCGGCGTATTTTCGCCTCTCACCTCTGCTGATGCATGTGAGAAAAGTAGTCGGTGGCTTTGGTAAGAAAGTTGAGTTAGTACCGGTGTGAGAAAGCCAGGAAACACATGTGCGTCACCGACCGCCATGATATGACCTTAGCTGTTGAAGTGGCGTTAAACCCCAATACAACTAACCAACCAATTAAGCCATACCCTGCTAAATAACCTAGATGAGACTTATAAATAAATAGTAATAAAAAATACTATTTCAAAGGTATTTTTTCGAGGAGAAATACCTCTAAATCGGACAGTGTAGATCCAAGATCATACTACACGTTCTGTGCAGTCTGATTTTGATCTGCATTGTCCTTAACTCATTACCAAACGACAATATTATAGGCTGGTCCAAATTGAAAGCATTTGCAGACGACAAAATAAAAGTGACTACAATTTGAAGTTTGTTTTGTGAAGGTAGAAAACATTGTGGTTATCAGCATTTTCTCCTTTCCCTACAATGTTTTCAAAAGGCTTCTATTCCTGACCCGTAAAAACCAGGGATTGTTTGGGAAAGGGTAAGCAGCGCTTGACAGCCAAATCAAACATGTAATTTTTTTAGTTCTTTGAGGGTCGTTTTTGTACGGGAAATATTTACTAGAAGAACATCTATATTATTATTTGTACCAAAAAAGGACGCAGAGCCCTGCTCGGCTTAGAGGTAAAATGTAGGACTCCTGTACTGGAGGCGGCTAGTATTAGCCTCAACAGATCCTTAGGCAAGACATTTCATAGCCATAACCTAGTACTGGTGAAACCTAAGAAATCTTTAAATATGTGAGCAGGGCCATTTATCGAAAAATCAATCAAAAAAGAGAGGAAGAATTAAGAGAAAAGGAACAAATGAGATGTAAGAGCAAACCTTATGCCCAAAACTCTTTACCAAACGACAAAATTTTACGTTCTTCCAAATTTAAAGCTGTTGCAGACGACAATTTAAATGTGGTTCAATAAATGAAATCTGACTCTTACAGGCTTGAACACATCCAAGCGAAAGGAGAAAATGCTGTATGCCGGCATTTCTCCTTTCCCCACAAAGTTTTCAAAAGACTTCCTCCCAATGGTCACTAGAACTCGGGATCGTGTAGCTTAGGGTTAATTCAACTAAACTGTCAGTTTCAGCACATTCCAACAAGAGAATATACTCCGTACAATAAATAAGTGTGCCCTTAGTTATCTTATTTCTTGTCGCTTTTTTTCTTTTTTTTACTGAAGACCAACAAATTTTGTATCATACTTTAGTTCAGAGTCGAATAATTACCTGTATCGACAGCAGAGGCAGCTATACAAGATATTGATTGAAACATTGCCAGAATTTAAAGAAAAAAAAACCCTAACTTTATTGTTACCGTAGTATTTGAGTACTTTTGCAACTTTGATTTTAGTACCACCTTCATTTAAACTGCAAAAACCTTAACTCATTACCAAACGACAATGTTTTAGGCTTGTCCAAATTGAAAGCATTTGCAGACGACAAAATAAAAGTGACTGAAAATTTGAAATTTGTTTTGTGAAGGGTAGAAAACATTGTGGGAAAAGGTAACCAGCATTTTCTCCTTTTCCCACAATGTTTTCTAAAGGCTTCTTTCTCAGGGGCGCCAAAAGTAGGCATTGTGTGGTAATGGGTTAAACTTTCTGTTAGTCGAAATCTGACATTAGCCTTGCATTTTCTACAGACTTTAAACTTAAGTATGATACCAAATTTGTTGGTCTGCAGTAAAAAATGCGACGAAAAATAGGAGAAAATTAAGTGCACACTTAATTATGGAACTCAGTATATAATTGATAGTTGATTTATTTAAGTTGTATGCACCACTCATTTTCAATATTTTCTGAACCTTAATTCAAGAATAGCAAAAACAGGTCCGATTAAACGCATCAGCCAATCAGATAGAAGTTCATGGAAGCTGATTATGATTTTGCGAGCCAGATCAGTTTCTATTACCAGACGACAAAATTTTCGATTTGGGCAAATTGAAGGAAGGCATTCGTAGACGACTAAACCAATGTGACAAATTCAAATGTGTTTTAAAAGGGTGGAAAACATTTTGAAAAAAGGAGAAAATCTCCCTTTTCCACCATGTTTTCATAAGCCTTCTTTCTGGAGGTTTTTATATGTCCGGATTGTGTGGTAAAGGCTAATATGACTTTTTTTTTTAAGATTAAAAAACAAATGTATGGGGAATTTGGTCAAAGAAAAGATAGACTCACCCTTGCTTTGTAGGGATAACTGGATTCGGTGTCAATACCGCTGTTTTCTTTAATATATTTGAAAGCATTGTCCATTAAACCGCCCTCGCATCCTTGGTTACCTGGAAGACAACGAAAGCTTCGTATTTCAAGTGCTAAACTCTACGACCCCGGAAACAAATGCTTCTGAAAACATTGAGAGAACAAGAGAAAAAGCAGATTACAAGCTTTTCTACTTTATCCGAAATGTTTCCACCTTTTCAGAATAATTCTACTATTTCGAACCACTTTTACCTGGTTGTCAACAAAAAAGTCATTCTCTGTGAAAATGGATTTTAATGTGCATGTATATGCAAAAAGAGCCGATCTAGGCAGGCTTCTACCACACAGACTGACCTTGATTGGAACTTTTAGCTATTGGTCTATTTTCTCCCTGTCAAAGGACCAGTATACACCATGGTTCCGCCATTCGTCGCACGAAATAGATTTTATCGATATACAATTTTGTTTTGACTTGATGAGAACGATGCATCACCGAAATGCATTAACCCATTACCAAACAACAATATTTTAGACTTGTCCAAATCTAAAGCATTTGCAGATGACAAAATAAAAATGACTGAAAATTTGGGCCCAGGTACCCAAGTTGAATAATTTTCACCTTGCCACAAGAGAGAAATTTTCAATCATGTTGAACGTTATTATACTCATTTCCTGACCCATATCTGACAATTTTCATTTGCTTGCACATCTGAGTAGTCCATCTTTATTTCCGCGTGCAGAAATAAGATTTAAATAATTTTCTGAAGTCAAACTACCCAAGGCAAACTATCAAAGGTTCACTTACTTTTCGTCTCTTACCTGGTGACTTTTCATTGACGCGGAGTACATATTTCATAAAGTATCAAATTAGCTGGATTAAATCGTAAAGTAAAGGTCACGTGGACTAAATTGTTACAGTGACCTCCATGTACCTTGTTTTTTAGAGCAATCCACCAAATTTTGTTCAGAAAGCGAGACAAGTTTGCCTGTCTTCTTAAATGTTTGGCCTTCAAGCGAGCCGGTAGTCGAGAATGCCCAGCAGGAGCCACACTGTCCCTATTTTAAAAAAAGGAAAAAAAGTGATAGAGATATGATTGATAATCTGGCAAAAGGAGGTTTCATGAGTCTCCGTGATGCATAATACCAAGCAAGTCATCATATGGCCATCTTCGCAAGCCAAGGCTGACGATTCACTACGTAAATCTACCCTTGGCGGATCGAGCTTGATTTTTACATTCACCCGATACACTTTTTCATAGAATGCAGCCAGCTCTAGCTGCAACGAATGAAATCGCTCGTAGCATTTCATCTTTGATGAAAATAGAACAAGGTTGCTACCTTTCGAGTAGAAGGTAAACATGGAAACCCACGTGGATGTCTGCTTATCGCTTCATGTGTATTCGTAAGCGGTTTGTAAAACGATATTTCATTTGCTTTTAGAAATATGATGTAAAGGGGGATAATAACCAGCATCCAATAGAGGGCGCATTGCAGGAATCTCAAAATCGGGCTCAATCAGCCGGTAAGATCCACATACATGTAGTATGAAACCGCTTGCGGTTTATCATGTAGTGTGACTAGGGTTTTTTTTTCATACCTCCATGAAAACAAAGAAAAAAATCTCTTCATTCCTTTAAGGTATTTACTTTGGACAAGGATAAAAAATTGTATACTTAACCCATTACCACACAATCCCTACTTTTGACGCCCCTGAGAAAGAAGCCTTTAGAAAACATTGTGAGAAAAGGAGAAAATGCTGGTTACCAGCATTTTCTCCCTTTCCCACAATGTTTTCTACCCTTCACAACATAAATTTCAAATTTTCAGTCACTTTCATTTTGTCGTCTGCTAATGCTTTCAATTTGAACAAGTCTATAATATTGTCGTTTGGTAACGAGTTAAGTGAAGAGATAACTGCTAGATAACTGATAGGTTCTTCTTACCTGGTTTTTAACCTCTGTGACGTAGCCTTCTTTCCTCCAATCAACTTCGTCAGGTACTTTCACGTGACTTGGTGCCAAGAAAGTAGATCCGTTTCGGGCCTTTGGCATTTGGTATCCATTCATTACACGAACAAATTCGTCGTTTGTCTGGCGTGAAAAAAAACGACAAAGAAGCATAATTTACATTTAAAGATAATGTCAACCTGTTTCCTTACAAACATCTTACGTTCACACACGCTCTGTGCAATATGATCCTGATCTACACTGTCTGCAAAAGGTCATCGAGTAGCGATTAGATTAGATTAATCTGAATGCGACATTTTCCTAAATTGTTGGATAAATGTAAGGATTTTTGTTCTTCATGCTGCTTTACATTATTCTATTCTGTTAAATGAAAATGCCCATTTGTTTACGAGTAAATTGTAGTACTCGGTTTAGAATCTATTGTGCTTCATCCAAAGGTAGAACAGCGAAGGCCACCAAACCATAACGCAAGTTTCTTCGAACTTACCATGTCAGCGTACTGGTTGACTCCCAGCCAGAAGGTATGTACACCACGGTCAGCCTCCAGATTGTGCTGTTTGATGTAGGCCAGATTCTTCTCCCATGTTGCTCGTCTGTTAATGAACAAGAACTATGAAATTAATTGACATTTTACGACCGTCTTTTAGTCATACCATAGGTGATTTTGTCTTATTTTATTTTTTTCAAGACGAGGAGAGGAGAAAATGCAGGTTATCAGCATTTTCTTCTTTTCCTACACTGTTTTCAAAAGGCTTCTTTCCAAGAGTCGTCAAAAGTTGTCATTGTATGGGAAATACACCCAAAATGATATCTGATAAACTCTGATAAACTGTGGCCTAGTCCATGATAAAAAAAATATTTACCTTTAAATGAAAACTGCGATAGGCTAATTCAACCTATTATCAAACGACAATATTTTAGACTGGTCCAAACTAAAAGCATTTGCAGACGACAAAATAAAAGTTACTGAAAATTTGAAATTTGTTTTGTGAAGAGAAGAAAACATTGTTGGACAAGGAGAAAATGCTGGTCACCAGCATTTTCTCCTTTTCCCACAATGTTTTCTAAAGGCTTCTTTCTAAGGGGCGTCAAAAGTAGGGATTGTGTGGTAATGGGTTAAAAGGTGAAGAAACATGTAAAGACGGGTAACAATCACCTGACTAGTTCCTCCCCCAACAGATACTGTTTGCTGTAAGTCTTCTGGTATTCGACCCATTCATTGTCAAGGGCGGAGTCAAAATTGGACATGGGGTTAGCCAGGGCAACGGCTAACAGGGTGAGAGCAAGGGCGACCCGAAACATCTGGAAAATATTGAAAAACTAAAAATATTAAAAAAAGTTCACTTTAGGTTAAACCTTAATTGAACAATTGTATATTCTAACGACGGTGAGGAAGACTTCTCCTAAAAAATTTGCAGAAAAAAAAATACATTTGTTTTTCTGCAGTCGACGGCTGGGGCGGTTAGCAGCAATTTCTTCTGAGTCATTGTTCGACTTTTCTCAGCCTGATACACTCAGATGTGAAAAATGAAATATTTCACAAGGTTTTAAAAGTTTTAAATACAAAAAGTTACGATACTCGTACTGGAGTCCTCCAAGAAGAAAAAAGAGTAGTCTAAACACACATTGTACAGAAAAGTCCCTAGTCAAAGAACAAAGACACACAGTTAACCCTATGTTTAGAACTGGGAAAAAAATTCAAACGACTGACTGCCTTCATTAGTAATACAAATTACAGAAGCCCGCAAAACATGTCGATAACAGGTAATACGTAGGAATAAAAGAATACAGTACATAATAAAGTACAGGACCAATGAAATTCTAGTTATGCCAATTAACTGGTTTTACAGGCCACCGCAAAACCATGCTTATATTCTAATTGCCTGCTGTCATTCAATGATAATAATTCAGAGATGAATAATTTTATGACACGAAGGTGGGAGCATACTGTTTAGGGTCGGACGACAGCATCAAAATCTACAGGGAAAAGAGATTGGGGTTATTTTTTCTTAGATTCAAGAAGGTCTTAGTTTCCACAACTCAGAAAGATATAGTGTGGTAGATTTTTACATAATAACAACACAGAAATTTATGACAACCTTTAATTGATAAGATTTAAATAGTCTAAAACAATACAATTAAGGCAAGAAGAATAAATGAGTCCCGTTTTACCTTTAAAGGCCAAATCAATTTGTCCAGTGGGGGCATTTCATAATTTAACCCTTTACTCCACAGACACTCATTTCTACGCATTGCTTGTAGGAGCCTTTGGAAAACAATGTGGCAAAAGGTGAAATTGCTCATGACGAGCAATTTCACCTTTTGCCACAATGTTTTCTGCACTATCAAACGGTATCATATAAACATAAGAAACGACTTCATCCTTGCTGTTACTAAGGGTCAATTAGCGATACCATAGAAATGCCTTATGGGGTAAATGGTTAAAAGCTTAAAAGTTACGACATCCTTCAGGGGCTCTTTTGGAAAAATATGAAGAAACTGTATTACTTCATTTTTATTTCAAAAGAAATTGTGCGAATGTGTGGAAAAGTTACAATTAAATCCAAAAATTCTTTTCCCAACATTCTTCTAGAAGAGGTTTTCCCACCTTGGTATTTCAGGCAAATTTGCCTGATTTCAGGACAAATATCAGTCCACATTATTTCAGACTCAATCGCCAAGCTTGTAGACGGTATTAATCCCACTAAAATGCATGCCTTTCCAGGTATTTACATTTCTAGTTTATATAGCTGAGTCAAAACTTACCCAGATTTAGTGAACACTAAATATGTTATTTTAAACGTTGGCACTAACGATATCACCTCTCTGTCTGTTGGAGAAAAAATGAGCAGCTACCAAAACCTTATCCCTATTATCGAAACATTTCTGATGCAAAAATCATAATATTCAGTATTTTACCACGTCCAATTGATCATTTTGTGTTAGGTTGAAATTTTGAAATGTAAAACTTAGTTTGAAAAATCTCTATATTTCAGGAAAACTACAATACCTTCATTCTTATCGCCATTTTTTCAAAGGAGGCAAGCCTGTCAAGGGGCTATTTGCCATACGGGGTTAGGGATTACATTTTAACTCGGAAGGCACATGAACCTTTGATAATTTTTTAATCAATTGCATTGCAATTACATTGAAAGAGTGACCTGACAATTTTCAACACAGTTTTGAAATTAATTTCTTTGCCAGTGACTAACAGCTGGACCCACCACGCAGCCTACTGTCATCTTCAAAATAATTTCCATACTTTTACATGATATAATTTAAAGTTAAATGCATTAGAACACTTTGTCTATTTTGGAAGCTTTGTTACTTTAAGAGTTATTCAGTCACAAGCAAAAGCCAACATGAAGTAGGGATGCGCACGAAATTCTTCTGTTGATCTTGGCCCGTATTAACCAACCATTCTGAAGAACGTTCGTGGTCTCAGTCTCCAGAATTTTAATTTGAAAGTAACGCAACTTGGATTGGCTAAACCAAATGCTTTAGCCAATTAGAAGATGTGTTTCTTTCTAATTTAGAAATTCTTGGAGAATAAGACTAAGAATACTGTTAAGAATGGTTGGTGAATACGGGCCCTTGTTTCTTAAACTGAAGCACTAATAAGGTGAGTTTGGGGTAAGTACGGCTATATTAGTTAGAAGTTAGTAGTTCCCTAACACCTACATGTATGCTGTGTGTTCTTTCTAATAAAAATGTCGAGACGGAAACATCTTACTGAGTGCCCAAAAGACAAACTTTAAGTGAGAAGCCAATTGTCATAGAATTTTGTGACCGCCCTACTTATTTAGTTCTTTTGAACACATTTTCCCGGTGACATCATTTTTGGATTTGTCCAATTAAAAAGCATTTGCAGGAAACGATTTGAATATGGCTCAAAAAAGTGGATTTATGTTTGAAAGGATAGAAAATATTTAGGGAAAAAGACAAAACTCTGGCATTTTCTCCTTTTCCCATACTGTTTTTAAATAAGTTTCCTTCCAAGTGTTTTTTTTTTTTAAATTACACGGTCATTTAGAAGAAGGGGTTTGTTTTATTCTTATCTAAATCAAATAGAGGTCACATGAAATTTTTACATATCTAGGTGAATATGGACATCTTTAACCCTTTACCAAACCATCCCTGCTTTTAACGAATCCAAGGAAGATGCCTTCTTAAAACTCTGTGGGAAAAGGAGAAAATGCTGGTAACCAGCATTTTCTCCTTTTCCCACAGTGTTTTCTACCCTTCCCAAACCAAATTTCAATTTTTCAGTCACATTTATCTTGTCGTCTGCAAATGCTTTCAATTTGAACCAGTCTATAATATTGTCGTTTGGTAAACAGTTAATCCCCTACCCTGCTAAATAAATCAAATGAAACTTTCCATCCAACAGTCCACCTGTTGCAATTTCAAAATCATTTGCTGAGTAAAATGCTGCACAGTGTAGATCCAAGATCATACAGCACGTTTTATTATACTGCAAAGAAATTTCTCGTGATCTGATTGGTTAACATGCCGGAAACATATATCATGTTCCCTGGCAAAAACAAGTATCCCTTTTGAGTGCCCCGTAAACAGCACTACACGTACAAATGGCGACGTAGATCGACCACCAGACTGCATATTTATGCACCAAACTGCACGTTTTTGTGACGTCATTTTCTAGTGACGTCAGTTTTCATTGAATTGGGGCACACAGAAAGGAATTTCTTTTTCGTCAGCATACTCGATTCGTGAAATTATAAAACAGGAAAATTTCGCTTAACGGGCTTTGAAAGGGTAAAACTTTGCAGTATAATAAATTCGTTGTATGGTCAGGTGGCAGGGGACTTGGAAACTTGAGTTGTGCTCAGCAACCTAAAGGTCAAAAGTCAAGGTAACTTTTTGTCAAACAGTTTGTACCACGGAGATGTATTAAAACCCTTTTTGCTAGAGCATGCTCTAATTAAAAAAACTGGAAGCACTAATGTGATCGTGCACAATTATTTAACCTTCGCTTTTGCTTAACTTATTACCACATAATCCTTATTTTGAGGCCCCTGAGAAAGAGGCCTTTTGAAAACACTGTTGGAAAAGGAGAAAATGCTTGTAACCAGCATTTTTTCCTTTCACCACAGTGTTTTATACCTTTCCCAGAACAAATTTCAATTTTCCAGTCACTTTTATTTTGTCGTCTGCAAATGCTTTCAATTTGAACCAGTGTGAAATTTTGTCGCGTGGTAATGGGTTTAACATAGACGCAAAGCCAAAGCCGGTGTAATGCAGAGAAATGGCCGTCCCCTATAGTATGACCCATGGGTCGTTTCTCTACGTAGGTACGTGGATAATCCGAGACGGCACTTGACGCAAATGTCTAAATGCCTCTTTTTGCGTTTTGCAAGCCAATAAGCCCTTACGAGACAATACTCTTGGCAATACAGCTTTTGAAATCATTGCCGCTCCCTACAATTTTTTCTGATCTTTTTTTGAGACAAATCCCGTCATTTGACTTACATTTCATTTGTAATCTGCCAATGCTTCCAAAATGAACAAGTCACATTCCTTTACTTAAGAAATAATCTTTCTATCGTGGTATATCGTTCAATAAACCACAGTTGTGAGTTATGCAGGGCAATAAATAATCCACGAGGGCGATAGCCCGAGTGGGTTATTCATTGCGCCGCATAACTCACAACGTAGTTTATTGAACGATATACCACGATAGCAAGAAGATTATTTCGATTCTAATATGGCCAATTCTTAGTGAAATGAAAACAATTTCAAACTTAGAGTAAAAACGCGGATGAAGATTATGTTCCATTGAATAACTCACTCATTAAATGACGTCACTCTACATGGATTGTCGCAGATTTTACCACGTTTTCCTTGCACTGTGTTTATAGAGCCAAAGTCGCGTGTCATGTTAGAATTAACAATCCAAAGTTTTAACGACTATGAGGACAAAAATCCGTTTGAAAACGTTGTAGGGAAAAGAAGATAATGCTGGTGGCCAGCATTTTCTACTGCTCCCAAATCGTTTCCTAATATTTCTAACATAGAAATAATCGTCCGAGTCGCATGTAAAGCCGGTGTAATGCTGAGAAATGACCCCCATTACAAAATGACCCACGGGTCATTTCACGATGTAGAGGAATGACCCATGGGTCATTTTTCGACGTAGAGAATTGACCCATGGGTCATTCCTCTACGTCGAGAAATGACCGTGGGTCATTTTGTATTGGGGGTCATTTCTCTGCATTAAACCGGCAAATTTTGTCGAAAAAATGTTTTTTTGTGTGTGTGGTAGAGTTGAATTTCTGTTTTTTTTTAAAGGTGAACTCTTTATCATACGACAAACTTTTAAGTTTATGCGAATCTAAAGCAATAGCAGACGACAAAATAAAAGTCACTGAAAATTTGAAATTTGTTTTGTGAAGGGTAGAAAACATTGTGGGAAAAGGAGAAAATGCTGGTTACCAGCATTTTCTCCTTTTCTCACAATGATTTCTGAAGGCCTCTTTCTCAGGGTCGTCAAAAGTAGGGATTGTGTGGTAAAGAGTTAAACAACGTGATGTGCCCCGTTGATTGCAGCTTTTGTCCGTCAAAAAATGCACTACTCCTTGAAGACATCCTCGTGCCCGAGGCTTAAATATATAAAGACAACACAAAAACGCCCTGGAACAAATTTTGCAGCAATTATGCCAGCAAAATTACGAATTTACAGAATAAATATGAACATACCTTGATTATCGTTTGTCTGACAAATCAGCTACGAAAGACTGGACTAAACTGGGGATTTTAACTCTAATCAGGTCGGTTTTTAAAATGAGTTCGAAGCGTTATCTAATCACACTCAGACATAACGTGTCATGTGCCTTCATTATCAAGTCACACTGTTCTAAATTGCTAAGTGACACAGCAAACTGCACTTTGATTGTATGGCGTTTTACACCGTTTTCAAGTTTATTTTTGTTATATCGCGACGGCCAGTACATCTGTACATTTCATGGAGTTTCTCTTACCAGTACCCCGAACAATATTCTTACCAAGCCACTGGCTGCTTTCCATTATGACCATCATCGAACAATGGTCATCGATGACAGAAGAATGAATCCTGTCGCACTGACGGTCACTTATCCTGGAAAAGAAATTGGACAGAGCAAATGACCTTTATTCTTAAGTTCTGAGCTGCAAACTGAACTAACGAGGCCCAGTAAACTGGGTTTGATGCAACTTTTTCTTTTTGTGTATTTAACACTTACATAAAGAATGCACGAGACTTTACGACCTTGAAAGAGATAGCTTTTGAAAACACTGTCGAACAAGTAATTTCGTTGAAATGATATCCCCCGCCGAAAAAGACCTTTTTTGATACAAATGTATAGGAGGTATTCTGTTTTGCATGTACATGTGGCCTTTTTGTTATTGGTCCATGATGAAATTATACATTAAGCTCCCTTGTTCCATGGCACAGGATTTCATTACATAAAAAAATATAAAAGAGGTCCATAACAGGATTATACATTAAGTATCCTTTTGGCATAACTTGGCATTTCATATAAGTTGGAGATACACTGACAAAAAATTAAATTTCACATAAAGTCCCCTTTTTCCATGATACAGTGATAAATTGCAAAACCCTGACAACATGTGCTAGGTCGAATGATCTGTGAAAATCTCGTCCAAATCTGTTGAGATATGTCCAGTAATTAAAGGTGAAAAATGAAATTATAACATGAAGACCCCTTATTCCATGATGCAGCTACAAATCCCAAAACCTTGACAATATGGCGTAGGTCACATGATCATGTGAAAATTCCATCCAAATCTGCCAAGAAATGTGGGAGGTGTTGTGTTAGGTCACATGATAATGTAAAAATTCTATTCAAATCTACCAAGAAATGTGGGAGGAGTTGCCTTCAAAAGAAATAGAATAAAATAAAACATGAAGCCTCCTTTTTTCATGACGCAGCCACAAATTGCAAAACCTTGAGAATATGCGATGGCTCAGATGATAAACAATCTGTGAAAATTCCATTGAATTCTGTCAAGAAATATGGGACGAGTTGCATTCACAAGAAATAAAATGAAATAAAACATAAAGCCCCATTTTTTCATGACGCAGCTTCAAATCGTAAAACCTTGAGAATATGCGATAGGTCAAATGATGAGAAACATTCTGTGAAATTCATTTCAATTCTGTCAAGAAATATGGGGCTAGTTGCATTCACAAGAAATAAAATGAGATAAAACATGAAGCCCCCTTTTTTTTATGACGCAGGTACAAATCGCAAAATGTTGACAATATTCAATAGGTGACATGACAAGAAATATTCTGTCAAAATTCTGTTCAATTCTGTCAAGAAATGTGGAATGAGTTCCCTTCAAAAGAAATGGAATGAAATATAACATGAAAACCCCCTTTTTCCATGACAACTTATTACAAAAACAAGGGCAAATAACTGTGGTGTTGCACAGTCAATGTACGTGAAACTTTTTTTTCTGCATTTCCTAATGGAGGTTGGCAGATGTGACAAGTTCCATGTAAAAACTTTGTATAGTTTTGAAGAGAAGACTCCAAACATTAAAAGTGTACTTAAGTGTAACTTAAGTGAAACTTAAAATCGCTCTCAGTCGGCCATTTTGCATCGAATCAAAAAAAACGAAAAAAGTGTCTCGGGAGAATGGGTCATTGTACATGTGTATAAAGTTTTACGAAATTCCGTCCAATGGTATTGGAGATATTTGCCGGGACGGACACACGGACGGACGGACGGACAACGCTAAAACTATATCCCTCCGCCTACGGCGGGGGATAAAAAAGAAAAAAATGCTGGTGACTATAAGTTTCTTTTTTCACCAGAATGTTTTTTCGACGCTTCAAATAAAAGTTTCAAATTTTCAGCAATATTTATTCGTTTGTCTGCGAATTCTTTGCATTTGAAGGCGTCTAGAAAGTTGTCATTTGTGACGAATTACCCAAAACAGGACGTTCTGGGAACTGCGAAAAATGTCGACCCTGGTCAGACTGCGCAGACTGACCAGGGTCGACATTTTTCGGTTTTATATTTTCTGCATGAAAAGGGGCTATTCAACCTTAATATACGATCATTTTGAATTATCAACTTAGATTGACCTGCACTATCTATGATCTGGTTTTCATCTAATTGATGTTAGGAACTTATAGATGGTCTCTTTAAACGGATCACATTTTGTAAAGATTTAAACCAATTCTTAAGCATTCAATTTATTTCACTTTGGTCAACCTAGTAGCTCAATCGATTACGTACATGACTTAGAACGGGGGTTTGTGGGGTGGGGGAGGGGTAGCTGTAGTATTGGCTCTGGATTGATTGATTGATTGATTAGTGTTTTATGGCCCGTCGACGGCTAAGGTCATGTTGGGCGCATTTCCATAGTAATCATGCCTAAAGTTCCTCAAATACTGTGAGATGTCGAAACCTGATGTTTAGAGCAGTAACTTATTGGCTCTGGAGCTTGAATATCAACACTAGCTACTGACAGCTAGAAGGAGACTGCTTCGAAGGAGGAGAAGAGCCCCTAGAAGGTGGGTTCGACCTAGGTTGACACCAGTTTGGCGACTAGAACATGTACATTACAAAAGACAAATGCAGGAGCTGCGGGTGGAAGATGAGAATGCTTTTGCTAACTACATGAGAATGCCACCCCACATGTTTGATGAGCTACTCAATAGGATTAGCCCAGCCATCCAGAGGAGGAACACCCATATGACCCTGCCCTTGAAGTCGAAATGAAACTCTCAGACACCTGGCTACAGAAGTCCGGTATTACACCATCAGGTATGACTTCCGATGTGGCTACAGCATAGTGGTATGTACTGTGCAGAAAGTCTGTCAGGCCATGTGCAGGAGCTGAAGGATAAAGTCATGCCACTTCCGAGGACAAAGGAACAATGGAATGCAATTGCCAGGCATTTCCAAGACCGGTGGAATATTCCTCAAGCCCTGGGGGCCTTTGATTGCAAGCACAAAGCCACTAGGAAACCACCAAACACGGGTAGTGTGTTCTGTAACTACAAAGGCTTCTTCTCCGTGGTGCAGATTATAAATTCATCTGGATAGGCACTGGTGGAGAAGGTCATCAGATGCAAAGCTGTTTGACGCTTCATAATTGAAAGAGTGCATTGAGGACAACACTATAAACTTCCCCGACATCGATCCCCTACTCAATGACGACAGAAATACTCCCCACTACATTCTTGGGGATGATGCTTTTGCCTGAGGACTTTCCTCATGAAACCATATAGTTGGAGGGGTCTAGACAACGACATGCTGGTAACCAACTACAGATTTTCAAGGGGCAGAGACGTGTGGTTGAGAATGGTTTCGGAATACTGTCGACGCTTCCTTGGCACCCTGGAACAAGGACCTGAAGTGGTGCGGCTACTGCTGGAGACAAGTGTCTTCCTCCACAACTTACTGAGGATACGGTTCCCAGCCATTGGAAATGCAGACGTGGACCGGGAGGATGAATGAATGGATGGTGTTTTATGACCCGTCGACAACTTTGGTCATATTGGGCGCACTTACATATTAAATCATGCATCTACTTTAAGATTTTACTGTGAAACATTGAAACAGAATAGTAATAGTAAAGAAGCAACCTTGTTTACAGGGTAAAAAGTTAACTTTGAATAGGTCAATAGGCCTTAAAATCTAACATTTATAAATTAAACAACAAAATAAATATTGACAAACAGGGCTTCCCTATTTACTCAAAAATTGTAATAGACGGAGCAAGAACCCCCTTAAAGGAGGATAAACACTTTTTGTTTAAAACCGTTACTAAAAGGCAAAATGTCAAAACAGTAAAACTAAATCTTCTTAAAAAGGTTAACTTCCCTTAGAAAATCGAACAGTGATTCCAACTTCACAGTATCAAACAAAGTTTTTAAACTATCAACATGAAAGTACTTATCCCTGTGCAGTGCAAGATCTATGCACTCTATTAGTAAATGCTGGACAGAAAAATTGTATTGCACGGGATACATTCAGGAGGCTCTTCTCCTATTCTCAAACGGGCCAAAATAATTTCCTCTCGACGGTTTGACCGTAAGCCTGGAAGCCATTCACTTGTATTTGGCTTGATACGAATAAGTTATTTTCTTGAATTGAAGGATCGCTTCAAGATCTTTGCCAAACACCATGAATAAAACTATTAATAAGCGGTTTAAAACCACTAAAAGGAACTTTAAAAGATAAAATTTCTAGTGATAATGCGTCCTTGGCAGCCCCTTCATTACCACTGATACCAATATGGCTGGGGAGCCAGCAAAAAAACATATCAGCTGTTTCGCATAATCTAGACAATTTCTCAATTGTCTACAAGCGGATTATCCGTTTTCTCACTCAAAAGTGCTTGCATAACTGATAAACAATCAGTATATTTAATGTATCACCAATAGCCGTCTTGTTCAATGTGGCCGAGGGCAAGGTCTATCGCTTTTAGCTCCGCAGAGAAAACGAATTATTAGGTAACCGGAACCGATATAATTCACCGTCAAGGATGGCAGCCGAAGCAACTTTTTCCCCATCTTTTGAACCATCTGACCTATAACCTGGGATTTTCCTGATACTGAACATGTTTGCCTGCATTTCCGTGTCAACAGCCACGGCCGAACGCTCCTTCAGTTCAATGAGGAGAGTGAAGACGTACCTTAGGAGTACAATGAGAACAAGCAGAATGTCTGGCCTAAGCCTTTAAAACATCTACAGAGAAAAGGAAATAGCCGCAGATCACTTATTGGACATTTTCAGCCAAAAGAAATAAAGTGGGCATTACTGTTTCAAGACTTAGTTGTAGACATTACCGTTCTATATATGACTGGTATACTATGTTGGGCAAATATATTATCTGCCAGGAATGTTCACGTATATGACATACATGCATGACATGATTAGCACAAACATATAAATGCTCCTCGCTTAAGTGGATTTCTGTTTTCTACTTCCATTGAAATTAGTGCCTGGAACTACAGTAAAATACGTGTCAAATACCCACCAGGAGCCACGAATGACTGTCTATATTTAAAAAATTTACTGGGGGAGACCCCCCAGGCAGAATGGGGGAATAACCCCCTCCCGCACCTTCCCCTCGTCGGAGCTTCGCGCCTCCGCTGATGCCTTCGGCATCAGTTTTCAGTTCACTTCAATTTGGGCAAACTACGCTCCTGCAAGCAATTCCTTTTTACACAAATTCAAAACTGTCTAAGTGTAGTGAATTAGCGTCTGCTAATATCTTGTCTAGGTAGGGTTGATAATAGCTGTCCGAACTATGGAATAGTCTGGCCTGTGATTGTCTCCCTTTGACCTTGAATTTTTATAAAGTTGAGGGGAGCGCCCCCTTGTGCGTTTCAGCAGTCAGCAATCATTGTCGCCTGTTCTTGCGAAGCTAAGAAAGCATTTCATTTCATAATTTTACATTACCTAGGCAGTGCATAAGGTAGTTATTGGCATTCCTCATTTGGTTTTGACCAGTTTTACTGATAGTTGAGTGGGTTTCGTATGTCACTTTTGAAAACATTGTTTAAATTGATGTTTCTTTCAGATCACATGTTTCAGCGCTTGTATTTATCAAGCGGGTAGGGGTTGATGTAGTGAACTTTGCCATTCAAAACTTTGTTATGTTAAAGTATGTTGCATTGCCTGTCTGTAGCGTGGCAGCGGGTTGTTCCACGTAAGGTTGCTGTCCTTTGCCATGTTACAGACATGTAATAAGATTATAATAGCAAGTCCTGTGTTGTAGACACTTGAAGCCAGACAAAATAATTAAGACCGAGTAAGGGTCATGTATTTAGTTTTTATTTTTTGTACTTTGCAGTTTTCCACGTACACCTTGTATGAGTATATATTTCGAGATAAACAGTCAAAACAACTTAGTTGGAGTTATTGGCTGAGTCATTACACTAAGTTCAAGCATAAATATTCAAGATCACATATGTATTCCTCTCATATCATCCATTTTCTTTAATGTGTTTAGGTCAATCAGAGAGTGGTGATAAGAAACATGATAAGAAGACGACACTAACGTTATTGTCTTGACCAAGGTTTCAAAAATGTTCATGGCTGCCCTGAAGGAGCTGTCAGATGATCAGAAAGAGGAAGGAAAGCTGGAATCAAATTCTGTGGACATTTTTAAAGAGGCAAAAATACTCATTTTAAGCCAGTTTTAACTCATTTTGTTTTTATTTTATCAAAATATAGTCATTCTTATATATCTATGCCAAATATTGCGCCTGACGGCTGCAAGGTTGCTTAGATTACGCCTGATAGAAAATGTATTTCGCGGACTTGCGGCCTTCAATGTAAACAGACTGGTCGTTTCCGAATTTTGAATCGAAGATTTTCAATATCCGTTATACACTCGGGTAGATTCGTATGATGATCATGCATACTGTAACGTGACTATATTTGACCTTGGCCTTGATACGGTAAATAAAGGAAAATGGATGCTTCTCGGTTGCAGCCTCTATTTTTAGACGGAGATCGAGGCCTATATGTAAGTTACACCGTATCCGACTCTAAGCGGAAACCAACGATAAATTTCCGTGAGTCACCGCAATTGTTTACAGCTTCGATCGTCAGCCAGTTTTCTTCTGGCCAATTTTAGGTTTTTCACACAAACCCCGTGTTTCTTTTTCATTTACACGATATATGTCAGTAATTTATCCTTGTGTACACAAAGAACAGATTTCTGTACCATTCTATTTTTCTTTTTGAAATTTAACAGCGTTTCTGCTCACCGGCTGTAGACAGGCATCTTTAAAGAGGACCTCCCAAGGAACACTCCTGCCAAGTTTGGTCCAAATTGGACTTGCGGTTTGGGAGGAGAAGAACTTTTTAAGAAATTGTTGACGACGCATGACAGACACAGGACGACCATATAAGCTCCCCTTGAGCACAATGTGCTCAGGTAAGCTAAATACACATAGCTTTATTTCTGGGGAATAATAATAATAATTCAATTTCTTAAGTCACACTTCTAACAACTCACACCTGGTCAAGTAATATATAAGAAAAGCCTTATAAAAAAATAATAAGAATAATTACATGTATGGTCTTTGCCTGGACAGACACTCTTTAGCTTGGAAATAGCAGGAAATGGGGATATGTTTTACAGCCTAAAGAACTTACCAGGCGTTTCAGGAATGATCGATGGAACTCACATTACTTATCGAAGACCTCATATTAGAGAGATTAATTACTTCAATAGGAAAGACTACTATTCGATAGTTCTTCAAGCAATTGTAGCAGAAAGCATAAGATTTACAAATGTATATACCGGTTTCTCTGGTAAAGTTCATGACGCCCGCGTTTTTCGTCAATCACCTCTTCTTCAGCATGGTTAGCAGTTGTGTGGTAATGGACATTTACTTGGAGACTCAGCTTACCCAAACATGGCATGGCTGCTTACTCCCTTCCGGGATAACTGATTCCTGGCAGAAAATCAGAGGCAAGAGGACCGTGATGGTCCTATATCGCTCACCTAATGAATGAATGAATGGTGTTTTATGGCCCGTCGACAACTTAGGTCATATTGGGCGCACTTACATATAAAATTATGCATCTGCTTTAAGTTATACTGTGAAACACTGACACAGATCAGAAATAATAAAGAAGCAACCTTGTTTACAGGATAAAAAGTTAACTTTGAAAAGGTCAATAGGCCTTAAAATGTAATACTTGTAAATTAAACAACAAAATAAATATTGAGAAACAGGGCTTCCCTATTTACTTCCCTTTACAAAATAACTTCCTCTCGACGGTTTGACCGTAAGCCAGGGAGCCATTCACTTGTATTTGGCTTGATAGCGAATAATTTATTCTCTTGATTTGAAGGATCGCTCCAAGATCTTTGCTAAACACCATTAATAAAACTATTAATAAGAGGTTTAAAATCACTAAAAGGAACTTTAAAAGGTAAAATTTCTAGTGATAATGCGTCCTTGGCAGCTTTATCTGCCTCTTCATTACCACTAATACCAATATGGCTGGGGAGCCAGCAGAAAACTATATCAGCTCCTTCGCATAATCTGGACAATTTCTCAAGGAGACTGACTACATGCGGATTACCCGTTTTCTCGCCCTCAAGTGCTTGCATAACTGATAAAGAATCAGTAAATATAATGTATCGCCAATAGCCATCTTGTTCAATATGGTTGAGGGCAAGGTCAATCGCTTTTAGCTCTGCAGAGAAAATAGACGAATTATTAGGTAACCGGAACTGACACAATTCACCGTCAAGGATGGCAGCCGAAGCAACCTTTACCCCATCTTTTGAACCATCTGTGTAGATTTCTTCATGAGTATAATATTGTTCTTTGACTCCAAGGAATTTAGTTTTGAAAATCATTGGATCTGTAGTAGCTTTCTTATCTGAAGCAAGATTGTAAATATAAGTGGGACTTTTGGAAGTCCATAATGGAACTTCAGAAATCCTATGGCTTGCTACATTCTCGAGATCACAATCAAGGCAATTCATATCCGCTTCACAGCGTAAACTAAAAGGAGGTATAACTTTGTCTCTTTCTAAAAATTCATCCTTGTACAATGGTTCAAATACTATTTCATGAGTTGGGTTGTCAGGATTTGATTTTAACTTTAAGTAATATTGCAAGGAGAGTTTCTTCCTGCGTAAATTTAGAGATGGTTCATTAGCTTCAGCATATAAGCTATTGACGGGAGATGTCCTGAAAGCGCCAAGCGCTAATCGCAAACCTTGGTTGTGGATAGAATCCAACTTGCGAAGGTACGATTGTCGGGCTGAGCCATATACGACACGGCCGTAATCTAACTTGGATCGGACAAGCGATCTATATGGAGTGCAACACATGAAAAGGTGCATTCGGACATTTGCGTAAAGTGTCGTCCCGGATTAGCCTGCGCAGTCCGCGCAGGCTAATCCGAGACGGCACTTTACGACTACAGTAGATTTTGTGCTACAGTAGACTTGCGTAAAACAGAAAATCACATAAAATCGGAAAGTGTCGTTTCGGATTAGGCTGTGCGGACTGCACATGCTGATCAGAGACGACACTTTAAGCAAATGTCCGAATGACCTTTTTCGCGTGTTGCACTCCATATAGTCTAAGTAAGACTTTTCTGTCGGCTCCCCAGTCCATGCTGGAGACAACTCGTAAAAGATTAAGAGCTTTTTGGCATTTATTACTTAAGTAATTGATGTGTGGAATAAACGACAGTTTAGAGTCAAATAAAAGACCTAAAAATTTGAATTCAGGCACGACTTCAATTTGTATCCCATCTAATGTAAGCTCAGGATCTAAGTGTAATTTTCTTGATTGGCAGAAATGCATGCATTTGGTCTTGGTTTTAGAAAATTTGAAACCATTTTCTCTTGACCACTTGCTTACTTTATTCAGTACTTGCTGTAATTGCCGCTCTATTGTATGCATATGCTTGGATCTATAAGAAATACAGAAGTCGTCAACATACAAAAAGCATTCCACGCCAGGGCACACAGACTTCACAATATTGTTGATTTTGACACTGAACAGTGTAACAGAGAGAATGCTTCCCTGGGGAACGCCCATTTCTTGTTCATGAGGGTTTGAGAGAGTATCTCCAACCCGAACTCTAAAATGACGTTCATTCAAAAATGCCGAAATGAAATAAGCAAGGCGACCTCTTACACCGAAATCATGGAGGTCGTTCATGATTCCATACTTCCATGTGGTATCGTAAGCACTTTCGAGGTCGTAAAATACAGAAACAACATGTTCCTTTTTTATAAAAGCTTCGCGAATAAATGTTTCGAAGCGAACTAAATGGTCGAGAGTGCCTCTTTGTTTACGAAAACCGCTTTGAACGGTAGCAATGAGTTTGTTTTTCTCTAAAAACCAAACAAGCCGGTCATTGACCATCCTTTCCATAGTTTTGCAAATACAACTTGTTAAGGCAATAGGACGATAGTTCGTAGGATTTGTCGAGTCTTTACCCGGTTTTGGTATGGGAATTACAATGGCCTCCTTCCAGGAATCTGGGAGAATACCAGTATGCCAGACTTGATTAAAAATGCGAAGTAGACTGTCGAGGGATCGAAATGGTAAATGCTTCAAAAACTGGTAATGGATGTCGTCACATCCAACAGCAGTGTCATGACACTTCTTTAATGCTTTCGTCAGTTCTTTTATAGTGAAATCTTTATTGTAATGTTCATTGTTATTCGACTTAAAATTTAACTTTGTTTTTTCTTTAATGTTTTGAAATTTCTGAAATGCTGTCGAATAATTTGAAGAAGAGGATTTCTCTGCAAAGGTGTCAGCTAAGACATCTGCAATATCTGCTTTGGAGGTGACGACATCATCACCAACATTTAAGTGTCCAACATTTAATGAGGAGTTTTTGCCGTTAATTTTCCGGATCATGTCCCATGTCTTTTTGACAGACGATCTAGAATTTAATCTAGACACGTACTGTCGCCAAGACGCACGTTTACTTTGCTTGATAGTCCGACGTGCTTTTCCACGAGCAATTTTAAACTTTGAAAGATTTTCCTGAGTTGGTCTCAGGTTAAATTGTCTGAGAACAGATTTTCTTTGTGTTATAGCCTTTTTGCAATCATCATTAAACCATGGCTTGTTTGGGTGCTTTGGATTTGTCGAAGTTCGAGGAATTGACTTTTCAGCAGCCGAATAAATCAAGGAAGTGAAGAGCTCAGCAGGATTTTCACAATCTTCAAAAGCACTGGGATGAATTGTTTGTTCGCAATGAATTCTGAATTGTTCCCAATTCGCTTTGTGAAGTTGCCAACGTTGAGGACATTGTTGTACTGAAGGTCCTACTTCCGATACTTTTATCGGGAAGTGATCACTTCCATGAAGGTCATCACAAACGTTCCAGTTAAAATCTGGAACAATTCCAGGGCTGCAAATAGTAAGATCCAGTGATGAGTAAGAACCAGTAGCGGGATGAAGATAGGTTGAAGACTGATCATTTAGCAGAACAAGGTCGTGCTTCGTGATAAAATCCTCAATAACTCGACCCTTGTCATTAGTATCTGAACATCCCCATAATGTATGGTGGGAATTAAAGTCTCCCAGTATAATGAAAGGCTCTGGCAATTGATCTACAAGATTATCGAGTTTCTTGACATCAATAGGCGAGCTAGGTGGAAGATGGATAGAACACAAAGTAATAGTCTTATTCAGGGTAATGTTAACCGCCACAGTTTGTAAAGAAGTTTCAAGCTTGATAGGATGATGAGGGACATTGTTATTCACAATCACGGCAACACCTCCTGAAGCTTTATCTGTACCACTAAAGTTTTTCAAGTAACTAGAGTGATACTTTAAATTAAAGTTGTCAGAGTCTTTAAGAAATGTCTCTTGTAAGCAAACTGCTACTAGTTTCTGTTCGTTTACTAAAAGGTTTAGTTCCTCAAAGTTGGCTTTAATACTACGACAATTCCATTGCAGAATGTTATTAATCATTGCTATATTTAAGGTAAAGTACACACCACAAATCAATGGAAGTATGTATTTATTCATCTTTTGTTGTTGAGTTTGATGATTCTTCCTTGCTTGTTTGTATTTGACTCTGCTTGTGAGTCGTCTGCTTCCATGTCTTCATCAAGACATTGGAAGCGGTTAAAATTTTGTATTTCATCATCGGATCCTTTCGGAAACCGATCTGGTTGTACTTTTTTTGGCGATTTGTTGCGACTTGATGTTTGACTTAATATTTTATTTCCTGTAATACTTTCAGTTGGCTTTTGAGTTTCTTTACTAGCAGATTCTTGTTTTGTCTGATTAACTGTTTGTACAGCGACATCGACAGTTTGTGTTTGAGCGTCTTTTACCTCTTTAGGTGTGCCATTCCTTTTGGTAACTGTAGAATAGAGGTTCGCTAGAGTTAATCGACTGTCCACAATTTTTCTTGCTTTGGGAAACGAGAGACTTTCTTTGTACTTGATGGTTACGATTTCTTTCTCTCGTTTCCAAACTGGACATGTTCGCGATGTAGCTCCATGTTCACCGCCACAATTTGCACATTTTATGTGATTTTTATAGTTCGATGAATCATGAGCACTAGCCACTTCACCACAATGTCTACAGAGAGCCTCAGAACTAGCTTTTGTACATTTACGTTAATGATGCCCGTATTTGTAACAAGTGTAACATTGAAGTGGATTAGGAATATACAAGTCCACACCCACATTCAAATAGCCAACTTTCAAGGATTTCGGTAAAATTGCAGAGTTAAAGGTAATGACAATCGTGTTGGTCTCTCGCTTTATTCCGTCTCTATACACTGTTATACGTCTTGCAGCCGTAACGTGTTGAGTAGAGAGTTCTTGGACAATTTCTTCTTCCGATACACCTGCAAGATCTGGGCATCGAATGATTCCACGTGTTGTATTTAAACTCCCGTGCGGAGAACATTTGGCAGGGATCTGAAAGAAGTGCTTAATTTTCATAAGGTTTTTTGCATGTTTTGGTTTCTCTACTTCAACTAATAGCGAGCCAGAGGAGAGCTTTTTAACTGTTTTAGGTGAACCAGCAATAGACAACAAAACCTTTTGAATTACAAAAGGTGATAGTTTAGAAAGTGGCTGATCAGGAACAGTTGATTCTATCAGTAAAAAGCGAGGAAAAGGAGAGGTCGATTGAGTGGTTTCAGAGTCGGCATCAAGTTGGTCGCGTGTTCTTTTTTTGTTTTGGGGATCCATGGTTAAAGGAAAAATGTTCATCATCCATGACCCCACCCACCGCGGAGTCCAACGAGGGGATATGGCTAATGGAGCGGGTATCCAGCTCCCCATACCAGGGTTACATCGATGGTATACTCAGATGCCATGAATAAGTCGAAGCGACAAGGAAAAAACATGGATAGTCCCCCAGATCAGGGATTTACCATGGCAGTCGAAGTCCCAACGAAAAATCCACATCACCCAATTAGCCCATAAGCCTATATAAGACCAGGACTTTAAAGTACGTATCAAAGTAAAAGGTAAAAAGGCACTTTTCAAGCAAACAATAATTATGGGTTTAATACGTTAGAATATTCCATCGAGAATGAAGACCAGATGGAGTATGGCAGTAAAACAGAGGAAAAAGGTATCAAATATTCCAAGTTTACTTTAGATTCAGAAATTTTGAGTTTCAAGCAGTATAGCAAGACGCATGCAGAAAGGAAGCATCTGTATACAGATGCCTTCCCCCCATACAGCTCCACCAAAACATTACAGATATACATAAAATGTGCCCAATCTTAAAACGACCAGCCGATTGCACTAGACCGGGCCCATCTAGGCTCTCGTTTACACAGAAGCCGAGGCCAAAGCAGTGTGTTAGAGAGCTGGAGATCCCTGGGCTCCCCTCAACTGCCAGGACCCTCTTTTCCTGCTTACGAGTCTCCACCCACGGCAAACAGGCGGGTCCATCGGTGGGGTCTTACCACTCTGCAGGACGGCAGCCGGCGAATTCTATCCCCCGTCCGGCTGGGGATTCGCTCACATAAGTACAAAGTACTATAGGTCTGAAAGAAAGAGAAATACCAAATATCAAGCTTCAAGGCCAAATGATAACAAAACAAGAGCAGAAAATTGTTGCAATATGACTTGAGACTGAAGTTCTGTTCTGGAAAAGCAAGAAATACTATAAAAATGAAGATCAAAGTCGAATTACTCAAAATCCGCGCTAGGTAGAGTTAATGTTCTTGCGCACTGTACTCCGTCATATTACAACAAACATGCATACCAAGTATGAAGTTATTCTGACTTGAGGTGACAAAGTTATATTCCGGACAGGCACTAAATGCTGTAAAAATGGCATTCAAAGGAAAATAACTCAGACAGCTCAAGTTAGAGTTCTTGTGCACTGCACTTCCAAATATTGTAACAAACAAGCATACCAAAATTCAAGTCAGTACTACTTGGAATTTGCTCTGGACAAGGAAGAAATGCTATAAAAATGAAGATGAAAGGGGGAATAACTCAAAATTTGTGCTACGAAGAGTTATGGTTCATGTGTACTACTCTCCTTTATTTTTCAACAATCATGCGTATCAAATTTGAAGATGTTTAGAATTTGAAGATGTTTAGGCTGTAGATGACTGAAAGAAATGAAACCAAGTGGTAATCGCCTGTAAAAAATTTCAAGAAACAGGTAAGACCAAGAACTATACATCTCATATGACATACCGGAGTCCGACATCATTTCATGATGTGATCCGACTTCCTCATCTAAGTATTTTAGAAAACTATGAATTTGTAATTTTTGCTTTTTAGTCAGCGAAGCTCTCAGCTTCGCGGAATTAAGTCAACATACAAAAGTCTGTCCAAAAACGAGTTCAAACTGCCCTTGGAGGCTTAACCACTGAACTCTACACCATTCAAATAGTCCTAATGGAATTTTGATACTTTTAACAAGTATCTATCTACACGGGTAGGAAACTTCATATTCAGAGCCAATGGCTCCGACGAGAAAATGTTGTGTTGGTCTTCCGTTTCTGAAGATGTCGGCTGAAAAACAATCCCAAGACAGGTAGGCATGTCAATATTTGTAATTATGTGTTCTTATGTGTCTGAAATTCAAAAAAAGGAGAATGTCATTCGATGCTCTGGTCTTTCAACGTGTTTTCTGCACTATGGAAAGTTGGAATAGGTGTACGATGTTGTCTGAATCATTTGTGGCGTAGACTGACCGTAGCCAAAATAATACGTCACGGAGATAAATTCAGTCTGTTATTACCATTTAATTGGCAAGTAAGAGAGAGTCTTACTGTCCCAAAGCCGTGAACTAATGTCCTGAAATGTTACATTCACTACTGGTCAAAAATTGAAAAGAAAAGCACAAGAATTGATAAAAATAAAGGATGGCTCTGATTATGTGGACCGGCTCTGACTATGTTACTCGGCACTGATTCAAGAGGGCTCCCTTTCAAAATTTTAGTTTTCTGTAAATAATTAGTCAGGACGTAAATTTTGGTTTTCCATTAATATCTTTCTGTCCAAAATTTAGTTCATTTGGTGGATGGAACATGATTGCATGTATGAAAATACAAAGGACTGGTATTGCCTCGTTAGAAAAATGCTGTTTAACATTTTTCTATCTAGATTTTGAAAATACTTCTGCATAGCTTTTGATTAGACCGAATAGTCCATATATAAAATTTTTCGTGCTTTTGTCGAAAATGCAGCCCACACATAAGCACAAGTAATAAAAATATTTTCTTTTAGAAGTACGAGAATGATAAACACAGCACGTGTTTGAATGGTCTAGATGCATAAATTTGCATTATGCAGTTTATGAATCATTATTCAGCCATCAACATAATTCTTTACATATAATTGAAACTTTGGAAACAAAATCATTGTTTTGCGAAACAAGTTAAAAAGGTCACCTGTAAAAGTCATTTCGAAATATGTCACCACCCCTACTATCATCACCACATCAATGATTTTGATGAATCAGAATTCTGCAGATACACTTTGGACAGATCACCCAACAACAATTTCTTGCAGAAGAGCACATGCTCGAAAGTGACTAAAATCATGAGTCCAACGAGAGAACCACATGCAGGTGCCAACAATAAGATGTTGTTTTTCGACGGATTAAAAATTTCCAAAACGATTTTTGAAAAGGGTCACCCTAGACATATCTGTGAAATTATTTCAATGTCTGACCAGCCATTCCAGAGAAGATTTTTTAAAATTTCTTCATGTACATACAGTGTTAATAGGCCACAGCCATCAGAGCCGTGTTTCTTGATGGATCAAAATTTCTCGAACACTTTGCGAAAAGGGTCAACCATGGAACATTTCTGTGAAAGTATTTCAATATCTGACAAGCCGTTCCAGAGAAGAATTTTTAATAATTTCTTCATGGCCGTATAGTGCAAGTGGCCACCTGCACCCTAATCAGAGCCATGTTTCTAGACAGATCAATTTTCGCTAACAGTTTTTGAAAAGGGTCACCAAAGGAACATCTCTCTGATATTATTTCAAAATCTGACCAGCCATTTCAGCGAAGAAGAATTTTCCGTATAGTCACCCAAGGAACATCTCTTTGACATGATTCCAAAATCTGACCATCGGTTTCTGAGAAGAAGAATTTTTAAGAATTTCTTCAGGCCATAGTGCAAGTAGCCCTCTTTCATCAGAGCAGTTGCAAGTAGCCCGAATTCATTGGCATTCAACAGAGCCAGGTCTTTTGACATCAAAATTTCGCGAACAATTTTGGAAAAGGGTAACCCAAGGGGCATTTCTGCGGAATTATTTTAAATCTGACCAGCGGTTTTAAGAAGAATTTTCAAGAATTTCTTCATTTCCGTTCAGTGCAAGTAGCCCTCATTCACCAGAACCATGTTTCTTACGGGGTTACAATTTCGCCTACAATTTTTGAAAAGGGTCACCCAAGGAACATCTCTGAAATGATTTCAAAATCTGACGAGCAGTTTCAGAGGTGAAGAATTTGAAAGAATTTCCTGGCAACTAGGGTTTTCGATGGAATCAAATTCTGTAATCAATTTTCAAAGAGGTCCCCCCAAGAAACATTCCAGCAAAGTTTGGTCCAAATCAGCCCGTGGTTTAGGAGAAGATGTTTAAAGAAATTGTTGACTACGGACGACCGGACGACGGACACATCGTTATCCTAAAAGCTCCCCTGGAGCACGTTGTCCTCAGATGAGCTAAAACCGGAATGAATGGCATCATTTACGTGTCAATGTGTGTGACTGACATCTGATAGAAAGTGAGTTCTTGTAACCCAACGGTCATTTAAATTCTAGTACAGACTTCCGGCCATATTTGAATTCACGATGCCAGCGTTTTACAAGGTCATATGATGGGGCATTATCACCGTAAGTTTCTTTAAATTCTTCAAAAGTCTCCTGTGGTGTGCCTCCTTTCAAATACAAAAACTGGATCACTGCACAACACTCATCTGGCTCGAATTTAACACCTGACTCAGTTCAAACACCTGCAAATCCCAAACAACAATTAGCCTAGAATTGTAATTTGCCACATAAGCTATAAAGACATAAATCATTACACATGCAAAAATTCAGCTAGATCAGACAACTGGAATTGGGTCAGGGACATTACTTACTGAACACCCCTCGAAATAGAGTTTTATATAAGGAAATAGCAAAGATAAGTATTTTACCAATGTTACAGTTTGTCAAATTGACATTTTGTTAATATGAATGTATGATCAGAAAACGTAAATGATGCCATTCATTCCGGTTTTAGCTCATCTGAGCACAACGTGATCAAGGGGAGCTTTTAGGATAACGATGTGTCCGTCGTGCAGTCGTCCGTCGTGCAATCATGTTCCATCCAACAAATGAACTAAATTTTGGACAGAAAGATATTAATGGAAAACCAAACTTTACGTCCTGACTAATTATTTACAGAAATCTAAAATTTTGAAAGGAAGCCCTCTTGAATCAGTGCCGAGTAACATAGTCAGAGCCGGTCCACATAATCAGAGCCCTTCTTTATTTTTATCAATTCTTGTGCTTTTCTTTTCAATTTTTGACCAGTAGTGAATGTAACATTTCAGGACATTAGTTCATGGATTTGGGACAGTAAGACTCTCTCTTACTTGCCAATTAAATGGTAATAACAGACTGAATTTATCTCCGAGACGTATTATTTTGGCTACGGTCAATCCACGCCACAAATGATTCAGACAACATAGTACACCTATTCCAACTTTCCATAGTGCAGAAAACACGTTGAAAGACCAGAGCATCGAATGACATTCTCCTTTTTTTGAATTTCAGACACATAAGAACACATAATTACAAATATTGACATGGCTACCTGTTTTGGGATTGTTTTTCAGCCGACATCTTCAGAAACGGAAGACCAATAAAACATTTTCTCGTCGGAGCCATTGGCTCTCAATATGAAGTTTCCTACCCGTGATCTATTTGCATTTAAAATCAATAGATTTATGTGAGAAATTCAGACACAAAACCTGGACATGTGTTCATTTATAGATCTAAATAAAAAGGTTTGGCCATAAAGTTTAGCGCAATAATATTTCCGTCACAGCTGAAGGGGTGACAAATGTTTCGGTAACAGACGAGTTCGGTAACATAGACTTAAAGAGTAAATCGATTGGATGTTTCGGTAACAAAGCAATTATTATAGTGTTTGTGTTCTGTGACGTTCTTTACACCTAATGTATGGCTTTTACTTTTGCACTTTTCATCCATTGATAAATCTATAGGTTCAAACCTTTTATTTTTTCACTCTCTACCGCTTTTCGCTAAATAGACAGGCAATCCACATGGTCGATACATACATTATGAAATGGGGTACATAACAAAAATATTATATATGAAACATAGTGGAATTTACAAAATAATGTTCTAAATAACAAAGGTTCGAAAAAAAATAAATCCATGCGTTGGGTGTGGAGAATGTCATTTTAATTGCTTTGTTACCGAAACATCCAATCAATTTACTCTATAAGCCTATGTTACCGAACTCGTCTGTTACCGAAACAGCTGAAGTAGGCCTAAATTGAACGTGCATCTTTCACGAAAGAAGGTCACGTTGATGAAGCGGACAGATTTCAACCTAAACCGTTAAGGTGAGTTATAAGTTTCGTTTTGGTACAAAATGGGCTAACTGTCTTTGTTTCTCCCTTATTTAATATGCATTGTATTGGCCCGGAATGTGAAAATAATACTAATTCTCACAGTGCAGATGCAGGCCGACTTCTCATTCGTAATGGGGCCTTGTCACATGTCGGGACATTTCCTGTTGTCAGTCTTATGGTTTAGGCCTATTGCTCGCATTTTTATGCTCTGTGATTGTTAAACTGTTCGACGCGATTATTCAGGACTTATGAAATAAAAGTGTCAAATGAAATGCAAAAATTTGTTCTGCTGACGATTAGTAGGCCTAACTTGTAAGAGTAGGTCTAGATTTTTCTGAGTAGAAGAAGATTCGGACCCGAGAAGATTCGGCCTAACCTGAAAACTGCAGAAGGCTCGGCCCTCATACGAGAAGATTCGGCCCAAGTATGAAGAAGATGGCGGGCTATTTCAGTGTTTCGTAAGCAGAGGAAGAATTGGCCATACTTTTAGACTTTGAAACCCTCGTAATATTAGATCGAAGATGATTATAGGAGCAAGTTTTTCATAGATCTACATTGTAGTTTGAAGACAATTAAAGCTGTTTGAAAGCTATGGATTTCAATGACACATTCTACAGTTTTAAAACTTTAATACGGTATGTAATTAAGGTTTTGGACCGGTCTATTCAAAGATTGAATCTCATTATCTATACCTGCTCATTAATTGGAGAATTGTAATTGATATATTATGGGTACCTGTATTATGATTAGTTAATTTTCTATTGTTTGTACCATATTTATTTACTTTGTCATTTAAGTCTGTACCAAACAATCCAAAGGTTTTATTACCCTGAGATGGAAGCCTTTTGAAAACATTGTGGGAAAAGGAGAAAATGCTGGTTACCAGCATTTTCTCCTTTTCCCACAAAATTTTCCACCCTGCTGGAAACAATTTCAGTTTTTGAGTTACTTTTATATTGACATCTGCAAGTGCTTTCAATTTGTACCAGTCTACAATTTTGTCGTTTGGTGAAGAGTTAAACATACAAATCATGAAAAATATTAAGAAGGATTTTAACAAAAACCTTTTAGAAAATGCCAAGAAATTAGCTAAGGAAACATTATGGCAAAAGGGAAAGGAGCTTTCATCAGTTATTTCTCATTTCTAACAAGAATCTTCAGCTCTACCCAATACCACCCAATTTCAACCCAATTTCAATTTTAACATATGTCAAGGTCATACAATGCCAGAAACAAAGGCATCTGTGTTTTCCACAAATGTATATTGTTCTACTTTAATTAACCCTTTACCTCATATGCCAACTTTAGGCTCAAGTTTTCAATTATTTTTATTTTGTCGGCTGCAAGTGCTTTCAATTTGGACAAGCCTAAAATATTGTTGTTTGGTAATGAGTTAAGAAATTTTAATCTGATATAAAATATGGCTTCTTTTTTATTGTATGCACTGATTTTTTCCCCAGAAACTACTGAGTGAATTTCAACTTACTTTCACATGGATGGTCCTGGTGTGAACCTTTATCAGATTCGATGAAAAAATTACAGTCCCTTGAAAAATACGGCTTTTGTGGGCAAGGCCTCTTTCTTTAATGGGATATTTTGAATGAATGAATGATGATTAGTGTTTTATGGCCCGTCGACGGCTAAGGTCATATTGGGCGCATTTACATATTAACTATGCCTAAAGTTCCTAAAAACATGTGAGATGTCGAAGTCTTATGTTTAGAGCAGTAACTATGCGGAAGTGACCTTGTTTGACTAAAAAAGAACTTTGCAAAGGCCAATAATGAATGAATGAATGAATGGTGTTTTATGGCCGGTCGACAACTTAGGTCATATTGGGCGCACTTACATATAAAATCATGCATCTACTTTAAGTTATACTGTGAAACATTGACACAGATGAGAAAAAACAAAGAAGCAACCTTGTTTACAAGATAAAAAGTTAACTTTGAATAGGCCAATAGGCCTTAAAATGTTATACTTATAAATTAAACAACAAAATAAATACTGAGAAACAGGGCTTCCCTATTTACTCAAACATTTTAATGAATGAATGCTGTTTTATGGCCCGTCGACAACTTTGGTCATATTGGGCGCACTTACATATAAAATCATGTATCTACTTTAAGTTATACTGTGAAACATTGACACAGATGAGAAATAATAAAGAAGCAACCTTGTTTACAGGGTTCAAACATTTTAATAGAGCCCCTTTAAAGGAGGATAAACACTGTAAAAATTGAAATGTCAAAAAGTAAAACTATATCTTCTTAAAAAGGTTAACTTCTTTCAGAAAATCGAATAGTGGTTCTAATTTCACTGTATCAAACAAAGTTTTTAAACTGTCAACATGAAAGTATTTATCCCTGTACGGTGCAAGATCTGTGCACTCTATCAGTAAATGCTTGACAGAAAAAAATGTATTGCATGGGATACATACAGGAGGCTCTTCTCCTTTGAGAAGATATGAGTGCGTCATATGGGTATGACCTATTCTCAAACGGGCCAAAATAATTTCTTCTCGACGGTTTGACCGTAAGCCAGGGAGCCATTCACTTGTATTTGGCTTGATAGCGAATAATTTTTCTCTTGATTTGAAGGATCGCTCCAGGATCTTTGCCAAACACCATTAATAAAACTATTAATAAGAGGTTTAAAATCACTAAAAGGAACTTTAAAAGGCAAAATTTCTAGTGATAATGCGTCCTTGGCAGCTTTATCTGCCTCTTCATTACCACTAATACCAATATGGCTGGGGAGCCAGCAGAAAACTATATCAGCTCCTTCGCATAATCTGGACAATTTCTTAAGGAGATTGAATACGAGCGGATTATCCGTTTTCTCGCTCTCAAGTGCTTGCCTAACTGATCAAGAATCAGTATATATAATGTATCGCCAATAGCCAACTTGTTCAATATGGTTGAGGGCAAGGTCAATCGCTTTTAGCTCCGCAGAGAATGAATGAATGAATGAATGGTGTTTTATGGCCCGTCGACAACTTAGGTCATATTGGGCGCACTTACATATAAAATCATGCAACTACTTTAAGTTATACTGTGAAACAGATGAGAAATAATAAAGAAGCAACCTTGTTAACAGGGTAAAAAGTTAACTTTGAATAGGTCAATAGGCCTTAAAATGTAATACTTATAAATTAAACAACAAAATAATTAATGAGAAACAGGGCTTCCCTATTTACTCATACATTTTAATAGAACCCCCTTAAAGGAGGATAAACAATGTTTAAGATCGTCAGTAAAAAGAGAAATGTCAAAAAAGTAAAACTAAATCTTCTTAAAAAGGTTAACTTCTTTTAGAAAATCGAATAGTGATTCTAATTTCACAGTATCAAACAAAGTTTTTAAACTGTCAACATGAAAGTATTTATCCCTGTACGGTGCAAGATCTGTGCACTCTATCAGTAAATGCTTGACAGAAAAAAATGTATTGCACGGGATACATACAGGAGGCTCTTCTCCTTTGAGAAGATATGAGTGCGTCATATGGGTATGACCTATTCTCAAACGGGCCAAAATAACTTCCTCTCGACGATTTGACCGTAAGCCAGGGAGCCATTCACTTGTATTTGGCTTGATAGCGAATAGTTTATTCTCTTGATTTGAAGGATCGCTCCAAGATCTTTGCCAAACACCATGAATAAAAGTATTAATAAGAGGTTTAAAATCACTGAAAGGAACTTTAAAAGGTAAAATTTCTAGTGATAATGCGTCCTTGGCAGTTTTATCTGCCTCTTCATTACCACTAATACCAATATGGCTGGGGAGCCAGCAAAAAACTATATCAGCTCCTTCGCATAATCTGGACAGTTTCTCAAGGAGATTGACTACAAGCGGATTATCTGTTTTCTCGCCCTCAAGTGCTTGCATAACTGATAAAGAATCAGTATATATAATGTATCTCCAATAGCCATCTTGTTCAATATGGTTGAGAGCAAGGTCAATCGCTTTTAGCTCCGCAGAGAAGATAGACGAATTGTTAGGTATTCGGAACTGATACAATTCACCGTCAAGGATGGCAGCTGAAGCAACTTTTTCCCCATCTTTTGAACCATCTGTATAAATTTCTTCGTGAGTACAATATTGTTCTTTGATTTCAAGGAATTTATTTTTGAAAATCATCGGATCTGTAGTTGCTTTCCTATCTGAAGCAAGATTGTAAAGATACGTTGGACTTTTGGAAGTCCATAAAGGAACTTCCGAAATCCTATGGCTTGCTACATCCTCAAGATCACAATCAAGGCAATTAATATCCGCTTCACAGCGTAAACTAAAAGGAGGTATAACTTTCTCTCTTTTTAAAAATTCATCCTTGTACAGTGGTTTAAATACTATTTCATGAGTTGGGTTGTCAGGATTTGATTTTAACTTTAAGTAATATTGTAAGGAGAGTTTCTTCCTGCGTAGATTTAGAGATGGTTCATTAGCTTCAGCATATAAGCTATTGACGGGAGATGTCCTGAAAGCTCCAAGCGCTAATCGCAAACCTTGGTTGTGGATAGAATCCAACTTGCGAAGGTACGATTGTCGGGCTGAGCCATATACGACACAGCCGTAATCTAACTTGGATCGGACAAGTGATCTATATAGTCTTAGTAAGACTTTTCTGTCGGCTCCCCAGACCATGCTGGAGACAACTCGTAAAAGATTAAGAGCTTTTTGCCATTTATTACTTAAGTAATTGATGTGTGGAATAAACGACAGTTTAGAGTCAAATAAAAGACCTAAAAATTTGAATTCAGTAACGACTTCAATTTGTATCCCATCTAATGTAAGCTCAGGATCCAAGTGTAATTTTCTTGATTGGCAGAAATGCATGCATTTGGTCTTGGTTTTAGAAAATTTAAAACCATTTTCTTTTGACCACTTGCTTAAATTTTTCAGTACTTGCTGTAACTGCCGCTCTATTGTATGCATATGCTTGGATCTATAAGAAATACAGAAGTCGTCAACATACAAAAAGCATTCCACGCCAGGGCACACAGACTTCACAATATTGTTGATTCTGACACTGAAGAGTGTAACAGAGAGAATGCTTCCCTGGGGAACGCCCATTTCTTGTTCATGAGGGTTTGAGAGAGTATCTCCAACCCGGACTCTAAACTGACGTTCATTCAAAAATGCCGAAATGAAATAAGCAAGGCGACCTCTTACACCGAAATCATGGAGGTCGTTCATGATTCCATACTTCCATGTGGTATCGTAAGCACTTTCGAGGTCGAAAAATACAGAAACAACATGTTCCTCTTTTAAATGAAAGCTTCGCGAATAAAAGTTTCGAAGCGAACTAAATGGTCGAGAGTGCCTCTTTGTTTACGAAAACCGCTTTGAACGGTAGCAATAAGTTTGTTTTTCTCTAAAAACCAAACAAGCCGGTCATTGACCATCCTTTCCATGGTTTTGCAAATACAACTTGTTAAGGCTATAGGGCGATAGTTTGTAGGATTTGTCGAGTCTTTACCCGGTTTTGGTATGGGAATTACAATGGCCTTCTTCCAGGAATCTGGGAGAATACCAGTATGCCAGACTTGATTAAAAATGCGAAGTAGACAGTCGAGGGATCGAAATGGTAAATGTTTCAAGAACTGGTAGTGGATGTCGTCACATCCAACAGCAGTGTCATGACACTTCTTTAATGCTTTCGTCAGTTCTTTTATAGTGAAATCTTTATTGTAATGTTCATTGTTATTCGACTTAAAATTTAACTTTGTTTTTTCTTTAATGTTTTGAAATTTCTGAAATGCTGTCGAATAATTTGAAGAAGAGGATTTCTCTGCGAAGGTGTCAGCTAAGACATCTGCAATATCTGCTTTGTAGGTGACGACATCATCACCAACATTTAAGTGTCCAACATTTAATGAGCAGTTTTTGCCGTTAATTTTCCGGATCATGTACCATGTCTTTTTGACAGACGATCTAGAATTTAATCTAGACACGTACTGTCGCCAAGACGCACGTTTACTTTGCTTGATAGTTTGCAAGAGCAATTTTAAACTTTGAAAGATTTTCCTGAGTTGGTCTCAGGTTAAATTGTCTGAGAACAGATTTTCTTTGTGTTAGAGCCTTTTTAGCAGCCGAATAAATCAAGGAAGTGAAGAGCTCAGCAGGATTTTCACAATCTTCAAAAGCACTGGGATGAATTGTTTGTTCGCAACGAATTCTGAATTGTTCCCAATTCGCTTTGTGAAGTTTCCAACGTTGAGGACGTTGTTGAATGAATGAATGAATGAATGGAGTTTTAAGGCCCGTCGACAACAGTGGTCATGTTGGGCGCACTTACAAGAAATGCAATGCAAAGTGATAAAACAAAAGTATTATGAAATCATAAAATCTAAGTTGTGAAAACACTAAAATTACAGGTAGAAAGTAAGGATCTAAAACAATAACGGTCAAAACAACCTAAAATTATATCGTTTTATAGAGATGTATCTCTTTCAAGAAATCAAAAACGGACTCGATCTTTACAGTATCGAACAAGGTCTTCATGCTGTCGACATCAAGAAACCTTTGTCTTATAGGTGCAAGATCTACACAGTCGACAAGTATATGTTTAATAGTAAAAGGTGCATTGCAGGGTATACATAGAGGTTCTTCTTCTCCTTTCAGAAGATAAGAGTGCGTTAAGTATGAATGCCCAATGCGAAGACGGGCCAAGATAATTTCTTCGCGGCGATTTGTCCGCAACCCTGGAAGCCATTCGCCAAGTCCTGGTTTAATGTTGAAAAGTTTGTTGTTTTGATTGGCTGGATCGCTCCAGGATTGCTGCCACACATTTTGAATAAAGATATTGATTAATGGTTTAAAATCGTTAAAAGGAACTTTAAAAGGTAAAATTTCTAGTGATAATGCTTCCTTGGCAGCTTTATCTGCCTCTTCATTACCACTTATCCCAATATGGCTGGGAAGCCAGCAAAAAACTATATCAGCTCTCTCGCAGAGTCTAGACAATTTTTCAAGGAGATTGACAATTAGCGGGTTATCGGTTTTCTCACCCTGAAGAGCTTGCATGACTGACAACGAATCAGTAAATATGATGTATCGCCAATAGGCGTCCTGTTCAATATGGTTGAGGGCAAGGTCAATCGCCTTTATCTCCGCAGAAAAAATGGAAGAGTTATTAGGTAGGCGGAACTGATATAATTCGCCATCAAGGATCGCAGCTGAAGCTACCTTTTCTCCATCTTTCGAACCATCTGTATAAATCTCTTCATGGGTATAATATTGTTCTTTAATTTCTAACAGTTTATTCTTAAAGATCATAGGATCGGTTGTAGCCTTCTTGTCTGAAGCAAGATAATAGTTATAAGTTGGACTCTTACAAGTTCATAAAGGAACTTCAGAAATCTTATGGTTTGCTACATCCTCCAAGTCAACATTAATACAATTCATATCCGCTTCACAGCGCAGACTGAAAGGAGGAATTACTTTTTCTTTTTCTATAAACTCATCTTTGTACAACGGTTCGAATACTACCCTGTGAGTGGGGTTATCTGGATTTGATTTTAACTTTAAATAGTATTGCAAGGAAAGCTTTTTCCTGCGTAAATTTAATGATGGCTCATTAGCTTCAGCATATAAACTACTTACAGGAGATGTCCTAAAAGCTCCAAGTGCTAGTCGTAAACCTTGGTTGTGGATAGAATCCAACTTACGAAGGTATGACTGCCGCGCTGAGCCATAAACAATACAGCCGTAATCTAACTTGGAACGGACAAGACTTCTATATAGTCTTAACAAGACTTTCCTGTCGGCTCCCCAGTCCAGACTGGAGACAACTCGTAAGAGATTAAGAGCTTTTTGGCATTTATTGCTCAAATAATTGATGTGTGGAATGAACGACAGTTTAGAATCAAAAACAAGACCTAAAAATTAAAACTCCCGGACGACTTCTATACGGACACCATTTAGGGTCAATTCTGGGTCAAGATGAAATTTTCTTCAATTGCAAAAATGCATGCATTTAGTTTTGGTTTTAGAAAATTTAAAACCGTTTTCATTCGACCATTTGTTTAAGTTATTCAAGATTTGCTGAAGCTGCCTCTCAATGGTATGTATGTGTTTTGATCTGTAGCAAATACAGAAGTCGTCGACATAAAGAAAGCATTCAACACCAGGACATACAGACTTTATAATATTATTAATCTTTACGCTGAAAAGTGTAACGGAAAGAATGCTTCCCTGGGGAACCCCCATCTCTTGTTCAAGGGGGTCAGAATACGTATCCCCAACCCTGACTCTAAACTGCCGCTCATTTAGAAAAGCTGAGATGAAATAAGCAAGGCGACCTCGAATACCGAAATCATAGAGGTCATTCATACTTCCATACTTCCATGTTGTGTTATAAGCACTTTCGAGATCAAAAAATACAGAGACAACATGTTCTTTTTTTATAAAGCCTTCACGTATGAATGTCTCGAAGCGAACTAAATGATCAAGAGTGCCTCTTTGTTTCCGAAATCCGCTTTGAGCGGTTGCTATAAGTTTGTTTTTCTCTAAAAACCAAACAAGACGGTCATTAACCATTCTTTCCATGGTCTTACAAATACAACTTGTAAAGGCTATAGGACGATAGTTTGCAGAATTGGAAGGGTCTTTTCCCGGTTTGGGTATTGGTACTACTATAGCTTCCTTCCACGAATCGGGAAGAATACCAGTTCGCCATACCTGGTTAAATATAGTTAGTAAACAATCTAAGGATCGATATGGCAAGTGCTTTAAGAACTGATAATGGATGTCGTCGCATCCAGCAGCACTATCGTGGCATTTTTTTAATGCCTTCTTCAGTTCCTTTAAAGAGAAATCCTTGTTGTAATGCTCCGTATTGCCCGATTTAAAATTTAGCTTATTATTTTCTTTAAGGTTCTGAAATTTTCGGAACTTCGGCGAATAGTTCGAAGAGGAGGATTTCTCTGCAAAAGTTTCAGCCAATACATTGGCAATTTCGGTTTTGGATGTGACGACACCATTATCTGTATGTAAATGGGTGACATTTTGAAATGAGCTTCTGCCATTAATTTTGCGAATCATATCCCATGTCTTTTTGACAGACGACCTAGAATTCAACTTAGATACGTACTGTCTCCAAGACGTACGTTTACTCTGTTTAATAGTCCTTCGTGCTTTAGCACGAGAAATCTTAAACTTTGTAAGATTATCCTGAGTAGGTCTCAAACTGAAATTTCTGAGAACACGTTCCCGTTCTGCTATAGCTTTCTTGCAGTCATCATTAAACCATGGCTTTCTTGGATGTTTGGAGTTTGTCGAGGTTCGAGGGATCGATTTCTCTGCAGCAGAATAAAGCAAAGATGTAAAAAGTTCTGAAGGATTTTCACAATCTAATAGTGCATTCCGATCAATATGCTGTTCACAGTATTGTTTGAAATGCTCCCAGTTAGCTTTATGAAGTTTCCAATGTTCTGGACGCTGCTGTATGGAAGGTCCCATTTCCGATACTTTGATCGGAAAATGGTCACTTCCGTGAAGGTCGTCATCAACCTTCCAATTTAAGTCAGAAGCAACTTCAGGACTGCATATAGTCAAGTCTAGAGATGAATATGAACCGGTGGCAGGATGTAGGTATGTGTGGGTTTTATCATTCAAGAGACAGAGATCATGCTTGGAAATAAAATCTTCCACTTGTCGACCCTTACCATTTGTGTCTCTACAACCCCACAAGGTGCTATGGGCATTAAAATCACCCATGAAAATGAAAGGTTTAGGGAGCTGTTCTATCAGCTTATCAAGCTCAGAACAATCAATAGGGGTTCCTGGTGGTATGTAGATTGAGCATACCGTTATAGTTTTATTTAAAGTAATACTAACAGCAATGGCTTGTAAGGAGATGTTAAGATGTAAAAGGCGGTGAGGAACCGAATTATTCACAACTATTGCTACTCCACCTTGAGCTCTGTTACCTCCATTAAAATCTGATCTATAAATTGTGTGATGCTTTAAAGTTGCTTTACTGTTATCTGTAAGAAAGGTTTCTTGTAAACATAATGCCACTGGTTTATATTTGTCAATTAAAATAGACAATTCTTCAGCATTAGCTGAAAAACCTCGACAATTCCATTGCAAGATATTATTGTTCATGTTTATGTATAAAAGGAGAAAAACAACATGTAAAAAATGAAGTGTGGATGGATTCATGTTTTTAATGGGAGTCTGGTTATTTTACCTTGCTTAGTGTTTGCAATTTCATCGTCAGCTTCCATGTCTTCATCAAGACACTGGAAGCGGTTAAATTTTTTAATCTCGTCATCGGATCCTTTTGGAATCCGATCTGATTGAACTTTCTTAGGTGACTTGATTTGATTTATAACAGAACTTGAAGTTTTATTTGTTTTCGTATTTTCTGTTGGCTTTTGAGTTCTTTTACCCGTAGAGTCTGGTTTTGTGTGGCTAACTGTTTGTACTGCGACGTCAGTGGTCTGTGTTTGTACATCTTTCATCTGTTTTAGTGTAGACATGCTCGACTTCATTACAGCAGAATACGAGTTCGCAATTTACTGGCGACTATCTACTATTTTCCTTGCTTCAGCAAACGAGAGACTTTCTCTGTATTTGACGGTGACAATTTCCTTTTCTCGTTTCCAGACTGGACAAGTTCTAGAGGTGGCCACATGTTCACCTCCACAGTTGGCGCATTTGACTTTATTCGTGCAATTGCTGGGGTCATGTGTATTGGCCACTTCACCGCAATGCCTACACAGATTTTCAGAACTTGTTTTATTGCATTTGCGTTCATGGTGACCATATTTAAAACAGGTATAGCATTGAAGGGGGTTGGGAATATAAAGGTCCACACCCACGTTCAAATAACCAACTTTCAAATTTTTTGGTAGTATTGCCGAGTTGAAGGTAAGAACGATTGCGTTTGTCTCTCGTTTAATTCCGTCGCGGTATACCGTTATGCGTCTTGCAGCCGTGACGTCACGTGTTGGTTAGATAATTCCTCAACAATTTCGTCTTCGGATACTCCGGCAAGATCTGGACATCGTATAATTCCACGAGTAGTGTTCAAACTACCGTGTGGAGAACATTTCGCGGGAATTTGGAAGAAATGTTTAATCTTCATCAGATTTTGCGCGTGCTTTGGCTTTTCCACTTCAACAAGTAATGTACCCGAAGATAGCTTCTTGACTGACTTGGGCGAGCCTGCAACTGACAACAGTACCTTTTGAATTACAAAAGGAGAAAGTTTACTCAGTGGCTGGTCTGGTACAGTGGATTCAATCAGTAAAAAGCGAGGAAAAGGAGAGGTCGATTGAGAAGTTTCCGAGTCTGCATCAAGTTGATCGCGTGTTCTCTTTTTTGTTTGGGGATCCATGTTTGATTTCTAATTTTCATCACCCGTGGCACCCCGCCCACCTCGAAGCCCAACTAGGGGACATGGAGTATGGAGCGGAAACCAGCTCCCCATGCCAGGGTTACCCAGATGGTATACTCAGATGCCATGAATAAGTCGGAGCGACAAGGGAAAGAACATTGGTAGTCCCCCAGATCAGGGATTTGCCATGGCAGTCAAAGTCTCAACGAAAAATTCACATCACCCGATTAGCCCATAAGCCTATATAAGACTAGGACTTTAAAGTACATGTCAAAGTAAAAGGTAAAAAGGCACTTTTCAAGCAAACACTGATTTTGGGTTAACATGTTAGATTATTCAACTCAGTATGAAGACGAGATGAAATATGGAAAAAAAAAAAAAAAAAAGGGGGGAGCGAAAGGGTAATCAAATATTCCAAGTTTGCTTAGAATCGGAAAATCTGAGTTTCAAGTTTATAGTAGGACACATGCAGGAAGTAGACATCTGCAGAGGATTCAGATGTCCTCCCCCCATACAGCTCCACCAACACCTTACAGGTAAACATAAAATGTGCCCAATCTTAAAACGACCAGCCGATTGCACTAGACCGGGCCCATCTAGGCTCTCGTTTACACAGAAGCCGAGGCCAAAGCAGTGTGTTGAAGAGCTTGAGATCCCTGAGCTCCCCTCAACTGCCAGGACCCTCTTTTCCTGCTTACGAGTCTCCACCCACGGCAAACAGGCGGGTCCATTGGTGGGGTCTTACCACTCTGCAGGACGGCAGCCGGCGAATTCTACCCCCCGTCCGGCTGGGGGGGAGGACGTTGTTGAACTGAAGGTCCCACATCCGACACTTTGATTGGGAAATGATCACTCCCGTGAAGGTCATAAGCAACCTTCCAATTAAAGTCTGGAAAAATTTCAGGGCTGCATATAGTGAGATCTAAAGATGAATAGGAACCTGTAGCAGGATGAAGGTAAGTTGAAGACTCGTCATTCAGCAGAACAAGATCTTGCTTAGTAATAAAATCTTCAATAGATCGACCCTTGTCATTTGTATCTATGCATCCCCATAATGTATGGTGAGAGTTAAAATCTCCCATAAGAATGAAAGGCTTTGGCAATTGATCGGCAAGATGTTCAAGTTTCTTGATATCAACTGGCAAACTAGGGGGAAGATAAACAGAACAAAGGGTAATGGTCTTATTTAGGGAAATGCTAACTGCAACAGCTTGAAGGGTAGAGTCAAGTTTCACAGAATGGTGCGGAACACTGTTGTTTACTATCACGGCAACACCTCCTGAAGCTTCATCATTACTGCTACAGTGCTTAAAGTAACAAGAGTGATATTTTAAGCTAAACTTGTCGGAGTCTTTCAGAAAAGTCTCTTGCAAACAAACTGCCACTGGCTTATTTTCATTTATTAAAAGCTTTAATTCCTCAAAATTAGCTTTAACGCTACGACAATTCCATTGCAGAATGGTGTTACACATCGTTAAAGTAAGTATTAGGAAGATGCCACAGAAAACTGGAAGAATGTAGTTATTCATTTCTTATTATTTATCTTGATTATTCGACCTTGCTTATTTATAGATTCTGCAGGGCTGATTTCTGCCTCCATGTCTTCATCAAGACAATGGAAGCGGTTGTGTTGTTGGATGGGGTCATCAGATCCCTTCGGAAGGCGATCTGAGAGGACCTTTTCAGATTTATTGGGACTTTCATTTCTATTCAGTTTTTCGGGTTTTTGGTTGGCGTTACCTTTAACTGGACTCTTTGGACTTGAAGATGAAACTGGTTTTAAAGAGGACTTATTGCTATTTGGTTTAGGGGTAATCATGCTTGTTTCTGTTTGTACATTAACAACTGTCTGTGTTTGGGCATCTTTTACCTGTTTACCCTTTACAGCCATGGCATATGAATTTGTCAGTGCGAATCTGCTATTCACCACCTTTCTGGCATCCTGAAAAGAAAGACCCTCTCTGTATTTAACAGAGACGATCTCCTCCTCCCTCTGCCAGACCGGGCATGTCCTGGAAGTTGTCATGTGCTCACCGCCACAACTAACGCATTTGCATTTCTTCTGGCAATCATTAGCACATGGGCTGGGGTGACTGCTCAAAGCCTCACCACAGCGACGGCATAATTTGCTATCTGCACTAGAGCTACATCTACTTTCATGGTGTCCAAATTTGAAACATGAATAGCATTGCAAAGGGTTGGGAATGTATAAGTCCACAGGTACTTTTAAATAGCCAACCTTCAAAATTTTAGGAATGATTGCAGTTTGGAAAGTAAGAATAATGGTATTTGTTTCGCGTTTGACGCCATCTCTAGTTACAATGATTCTACGAGCATTTGTAACATTTTGGTCTGCCAGTCCTTCGATAATATCTTCAGTAGATACTCCAGCAAGATCGGGGCATCTAATAATACCCCGTGATGTGTTTAGAGAAGCATGAGGCTTACACTGTGCTGGGATTGAGAAAAACTGTTGTAACTTGAGGAGTGATTCTACATGTACTTTATTTGTCATTTCCACGAGAAGAGCACCAGATTTCAACTTTTGACAGGATTTCGGAGATGTTGCTATTGACGAAATACATTTCTCAATCACGAAAGGAGACAGTTTTGACAGGGGTCGATTGGGATCGGTGGATTCAATTACTAAAAAGCGAGGACAAAGCGTGGCGGTTGCATTTTCAGAGTCGGAGTCCAGTTGAGCACGAGTTCTTTTTTTGTTTTGAGTGTCCATGATTTTAATTAAATTATTCATCATCTATGACCCCACCCACCGCGGAGTCCAACAAGGGGATATGGCCAATGGAGCGGGTATCCAGCTCCCCATACCAGGGTTACATAGATGGTATACTCAGATGCCGTGAATAAGTCGGAGCGACAAGGAAAGAACATGGGTAGTCCCCCAGATCAGGGATTTGCCATGGCAGTCAAAGCCTCAACGAAAAATCCACATCACCCAATTAGCCCATAAGCCTATATAAGACCAGGACTTTAAAGTACGTATCAAAGTAAAAGGTAAAAAGGCACTTTTCAAGCAAACAATAATTTTGGGTTTAACACATTTGATTATTCCATCGAGAATGAAGACCAGATGAAATATGAAAATAAAACTGGAAAAAGGTATCAAATATTCCAAGTTTGCTTTAGATTCAGAAATTTTGAGCTTCAGGCAGTAAAGCAGGAGGTATGCAGGAAAGAGGCAACTGCATTCGGGATACAGATGCCCTCCCCCTGTACAGCTCCACCAACACATTAAAGATATACATAAAATGTGCCCAATCTTAAAACGACCAGCCGATTGCACTAGACCGGGCCCATCTAGGCTCTCGTTTACACCGAAGCCGAGGCCGAAGCAGTGTGTTGAAGAGCTGGAGATCCCTGGGCTCCCCTCAACTGCCAGGACCCTCTTTTCCGGCTTACGAGTCTCCACCCACGGCAAACAGGCGGGTCCATTGGTGGGGTCTTACCACTCTGCAGGACGGCAGCCGGCGAATTCTACCCCCCCCCCCGTCCGGCTGGGGGTAGCTCCGCAGAGAAAATAGACGAATTATTAGGTAATCGGAACTGATACAGTTCACCGTCTAGGACGGCAGCTGAAGCAACTTTTTCCCCATCTTTTGAACCATCTGTATAGATTTCTTCATGAGTATAATATTGTTCTTCGACTTCAAGGAATTTAGTTTTGAAAATCATCGGATCTGTAGTAGCTTTCTTATTTGAAGCAAGATTGTAAAGATAAGTTGGACTTTTGGAAGTCCATAAAGGAATTTCAGAAATGTTATGGCATGCTACGCTACATCCTCAAGATCACAATCAAGTCAATTAATATCCGCTTCACAGCGTAAACTAAAAGGAGGTATAACTTTCTCTCTTTTTAAAAATTCATCTTTATACAATGGTTTAAATACTGTTTCATGAGTTGGATTGTCAGGATTTTATTTTAACTTTAAGTAATATTGTAAAGGGAGTTTCTTCCTGCGTAAATTTAGAGATTGTTCATTAGCTTCAGCATATAAGCTATTGACGGGAGATGTCCTGAAAGCGCCAAGTGCTAATCTTAAACCTTGGCTGTGGATAGAATCCAACTTCCGAAGGTAAGATTGTCGCGCTGAGCCATATACGACACAGCCGTAATCTAACTTGGAACGGACAAGTTATCTATATAATCTTAGTAAGACTTTTCTGTCGGCTCCCCAGTCCATGCTGGAGACAACTCGTAAAAGATTAAGAGCTTTTTGGCATTTATTACTTAAGTAATTGATGTGTGGAATAAACGACAGTTTAGAGTCAAATAAAAGACCTAAAAATTTGAATTCAGGAACGACTTCAATTTGTACCCCATCTAATGTAAGTTCAGGATTCAAGTGTAATTTTCTTGATTGGCAGAAATGCATACATTTGGTCTTGGTTTTAGAAAATTTGAAACCATTTTCTCTTGACCATTTACTTCAATTATTCAGTACCTGCTGTAATTGCCGCTCTATTGTATGCATATGCTTGGATCTATAGCAAATACAGAAGTCGTCAACATACAAAAAGCATTCCACGCCAGGGCACACAGACTTCACAATATTGTTGATTTTGACACTGAATAGTGTAACAGAGAGAATGCTTCCCTGGGGAACGCCCATTTCTTGTTCATGAGGGTTTGAGAGAGTATCTCCAACCCGGACTCTAAACTGACGTTCATTCAAAAATGCCGAAATGAAATAAGCAAGGCGACCTCTAACACCGAATTCATGGAGGTCGTTCATGATTCCATACTTCCATGTGGTATCGTAAGCACTTTCGAGATGGAAAAATGCGGAAACAACATGTTTCTTTTTTATAAAAGCTTCACAAATAAAAGTTTCGAAGCGAACTAAATGGTCGAGAGTGCCTCTTTGTTTAGGAAAACCGTTTTGAACGGTAGCAATAAGTTTGTTTTTCTCTAAAAACCAAACAAGCCGGTCATTGACCATCCTTTCCATGGTTTTGCAAATACAACTTGTTAAGGCTATAGGGCGATAATTGGTAGGATTTGTCGAGTCTTTACCCGGTTTTGGTATGGGAATTACAATGGCCTCCTTCCAGGAATCTGGGAGAATACCAGTATGCCAGACTTGATTAAATATGCGAAGTAAACTGTCGAGGGATCGAAATGGTAAATGCTTCAAAAACTGGTAATGGATGTCGTCACATCCAACAGCAGTGTCATGACACTTCTTTAATGCTTTCCTCAATTCTTTCATAGTGAAATCTTTATTGTAATGTTCATTGTTATTCGACTTAGAATTTAGCTTTGTTTTTCCTTTAGTATTTTGAAATTTCTGTAATGCTGTCGAATAATTTGAGGAAGAGGATTTCTCTGCAAAGGTGTCAGCTAAGACATCTGCAATGTCTGCTTTGGCGGTGACGACATCATCACCAACATTTAAGTGTCCAACATTTAATGAAGAGTTTTTGCCGTTAATTTTCCGGATGTCCCATGTCTTTTTGACAGACGATCTAGAATTTAATCTAGACACGTACTGTCGCCAAGACGCACGTTTACTTTGCTTGATAGTCCGACGTGCTTTTCCACGAGCAATTTTAAACTTAGTAAGATTTTCCTGGGTTGGTCTCAGGTTAAATTGTCTAAGAACAGATTTTCGTTCTGTTATAGCCTTTTTGCAATCATCACTAAACCATGGTTTGTTTGGGTGGTTTGGATTTGCCGAAGTTCGAGGAATTGACTGTTCAGCAGCCGAATAAATCAAGGAAGTGAAGAGCTCAGCAGGATTTTCACAATCTTCAAAAGCACTGGGATGAATTGTTTGTTCACAATGAATTCTGAATTGTTCCCAATTCGCTTTGTGAAGCTGCCAACGTTGAGGACGTTGTTGTACTGAAGGTCCTACTTCCGATACTTTTATCAGGAAGTGATCACTTCCATGAGGATCATCACAAACGTTCCAGTTAAAATCTGGAACAATTCCAGGGCTGCAAATAGTAAGATCCAGTGATGAGTAAGAACCAGTAGCAGGATGAAGATAGGTCGAGGACTTATCATTTAGCAGAACAAAGTCATGCTTCGTGATAAAATCCTCAATAATTTGACCCTTGCCGTTAGTATTTGAACATCCCCATAATGTATGATGGGAATTAAAATCGCCCATTAAAATAAAAGGCTTCGGCAATTGAGCCACAAGGTCGTCAAGTTTTCCGACATCAATTAATAAACTAGGTGGAAGATAAATGGAACATAAAGTAATGGTCTTGTTGAGAGTAATGTTTACTGCTACGGCTTGTAAGGTAGTGTTAAGCTTTACACAATGGTGTGGAACACTGTTTTTCACAATGACAGCAACACCTCCTGAAGCTTTATCGTTACCAGTAAAGTTTTTCAAGTAACAAGGGTGATACTTCAAAGAAAACTTGTCGGAGTCTTAAAGAAATGTCTCCTGTAAACAAATTGCTACTGGTTTCTGTTCGTTAACTAAGAGATTTAATTCCTCGACGTTAGCTTTAATGCTTCGACAATTCCATTGCAGAATATTGTTTGTCATGAAGAAAGTGAAAATAAAGAGGATACCACAAAGCAATGGAAGTATGTGATTGTTCATTTCTTATTTAGTTTGATTATTCGGCCTTGCCTATTTATATTTGACTCTGCTTGTGAGTCTTCCGCCTCCATGTCTTCATCCAGACACAGGAAGCGGTTATTTTGTTGAATTGGGTCATCAGATCCCTTTGGTAAGCGGTCTGAGAGGACCTGTGGAGGAGACTTATTTCTCCTTCGGCTGGGACTATTTGGTGCCTTTGCTTGCGTTTGTGAACTATTTAGTTTTTTTGTAACAGGTTGGCTAGATGCAGCATTCTGGTTGCTTTTACTTTGTGTTTTAGACCTCTCGTGAACATTTTCATTACTGGTTGATACTTTTTCTGTTGTTTGGGTACCAATATCCGTTGTTTGGGTATGGGCGTCCCTACGCTGAACAGGTTTCGATGTGTTTGTTTTTGAAACTGATGCATACGAAACACCCAAAGCTTTTCTTGCTTCCACAACTTTCCTCGCTTCTGGAAATGAAAGGCCTTCAGTATATTTGACAGTGACAATTTCTTTTTCTTTTTTCCATACCGGGCATGATCGCGAAGTTGCAACATGATCTCCTTGACAGTTCTTACATCTGATATCAAATTCACATTTTTCAGTCTTATGTACCAGGTTTGAATTGCCACAACGTCGGCAGAATTTTTCACCTTGGTTAAACCTGCATTTACTTTCATGATGCCCGAATCTGAAGCAACAATAGCATTGAAGTGGATTTGGTATGTAAAGATCCACTGCAACTTTCAGATATCCTACCTTCAAAGATTTAGGCAGAATAGCAGTATTAAATGTCAATACTATTGTATTGGTGGGTTTCCTGACGCCATCTCTCAAAATCGTAATACGTTTCGCAGCTGTTACGTTTTGGTTTGAAAGTTCCGATGTTATTTCATGTTCAGAAATACCTGCGAGGTCTGGGCAACGAATGATACCCTTTGAAGTATTCAAGCTACTATGCGGAACGCATTTGGCAGGAATATTAAAAAAGTGCTTAATTTTCATAAGAGTCCTAGCCTATTTCTTGTTTATTGCGTTATATAAATATTGCTGCGATGTCTGTACACAATTACTTAGAGTATAACTTTTCGACATGAAAATCGACTTCAAACTTTCTACCCATACGGTTGACAAGCATTTGAATGCAAGTCATTCTCAGGCTTCTGTGTTTTTTGATAAAGGCACCATGTACGAATCGGTAGGAAGATGTTTGGAAAAACCCGACGCCTGTACGATAATTGGAAAACGTTTCGAAGCTACAAAGACATTTATGTACAACATTGGTTTATTGGGAAACAAAAAGCAACCGAGTCGTACAGTTAAAGTAGTTTATTCCAGGACCAAATACAGAATCTTCGTAGTAACAGCTTACCCTGTGGCAAAGGGTACTTGATTATACACGTCAGATGTAAGAAAAAACTGACCAATCAGAAGAAACTTTATGACTATATAAGTCCGTAGTATGTGTATAGAAGTCATTAGAGTTTTGGCACTCGAACGAACAACATGATTACAGAAAAAAATCAGTCTCGGTAACGAACGCTACGTACAAGTGAACGAATGGAGAGGTGAATTGAGAGTCGATATTAGGGAGTGGAAAGATGACAAACCCACCAAAAAAGGCATAAGCTTAACTCTGATGCGTTGGAAGAACCTGGTAAATCAAATAGAGTACGTTTACAAAGCCCTCGAAAATAAGGTATCATACGGATATCACATCGCGGGCAACGTGCATTGCAGTATTGGCGAAAGCAGCGTTTGCGTAGATATTAGACAATATTGGAAATCGAATGAAGAAGTAGTGCCGACCAAAAAAAGGTATTTGCTTGAGACCCAAAGAATACGAACGATTAAAAGAACTTATGCCAAACATTGGAAAAACTTTACCCGAATTGGACGGTGTGATACCCTGTTACCTGCAGAGTGATCATATGAACCAATTAGGAGCCCTTCAGTGTACAGAGTGTAACCGAACGAGTTTATAAATAACTGGTGATCATGTTTGGACTTGTGCATATGATGATTGTATTGATTGGTGAATAGACATATAAAAATAGAAATCGAAATGGAACGATTTCTCACTTTTTTACATGCATACCAAATAAAACCTTTGTATTCAGTTTTGTTGTAATACTATATCTTGTAAGAATGTAAGTTATGTATATTTGATTAAAAAATGGATGACTGGAAAACATACTTGTCTTCTATTTATTTTGATTCCAATAATCCTGCTAGTTTTAGCGGCCCCGAGAAATTGTACCAGTATGTCTTACCCCTCAAAAGATCCTTTCAATCCAATTTTCACAGAACTTTGTATAATTAATGAGCAGTGATTTTAAAGCGTATCTTCACGTAAGAATGATAGAGGTTAAAATTACGAGCAACGAACAATTCGGGGAGAGGGGAGGAGGGGTGGGGGAGGGGGGGGAGGGCGTGTCATTGTAAAGTCTAAATAGTGATGAGCAACGAATCGGGGTATGATGTTGTGGAATGCAAATAGTATTAAACATGAAAACGAGTCATGTCATTGAACAATGTAAACATATTGTCTGTCATTGCATATTGTCTTAACGTAATCGTGCTTTGTTACTCTGTAATGTTCATTGCAAGCCCTGTATAAAATGTTTGAAATCAAAAATGGAGCTTTATTCTTATTCAGAATGGCTTGCAGAAAAAATCGTGGTGGTTTTGGAAAACCTTGTAATGAGCATTTCAGTGAAAATTATTTGCGTTATAAAAAGTATTTGGATTATGAACACTTTTTACGCAAACATTACTTTGATGCAGAACAATTAATATGTCAGTCTCCTTGTAGTCTGTTCTCACAAGATTACTCTGTTGCAGAAGTGTATGACATTGTGAGAACTACTATAGAGCAATATAATGTCGAAACACACTCAGGAAATAGGGCGATTTTTGAGAAAAAATTTCCCTATGTCATTGGTACAGACATTAATAAAGAACCAGTTAATTGCTGCAAAGTCGTATGCTCTTTTTACGGGTTTGCTTTACCAGAACGTATTAAATACCAAGATTTTTTCCCTGTTGTAACAGCCTTTCCTGTTGGAAACCTAACAAATTGACTCGGTTTTCATTCTCTGACTCAAAATATAAAAGGCTTCCCTTTGGAAGCCAACAAAAAAAAAAACAATATATTAAACACGCAGAAACAATAACACGTACGCACGCATGCACGTTCTTCACAAGGTTGAAGATAAACATGCATAAACACTTATTACTATACACCCGATCGGGTAGCTCAGCTGGTAGCGTTTCCGACTCGTGATCAGAAGGTTGCGGGTTGGATCCCTAGTTGAGTTTCAGGCCTCTCACCTCTGATGTATGTTAGAAAGTTGCCAGTGAATTGGAAAGAGAGTTGTGTTCGTACAGGTGTAAGAAAGGTAAGGAATACGTGGATAGGTACACTGACCTCCGTAATATGACATATGCTATTAAAGCAATGTTAAACTCAAATACAATATAGTCCTTATAACCACAAAACTCATTTGATAGTGTAACTGATTAGTGAGAATGGATTATATAAGTGAAATGTGCAATTTGATATTAGTTTACACCGCTCGAAAAAAGAAAAAAAAAAAATAAATGAAGACGTAGTGAATGGAGAACATAGGAAAATTTTAATTTTTGTTATAGGCAAATTTGGGGTAGGCGCGTTTATTAGCATATAAAAAAAAATCTGCACCACTTTCAGATCTGGCATCCATGCTTAAAGTGACTCTAATAGGCTATCCTAACTCACTGTACCATTTGAATTTTTCTACCAGATGGATTTAAAAAAAATTAAAAATATAGGGTCCTTTGTTGATCTGGGCCTTAGCCTATTTAGCTCGGTAGAGAATTATTAGGCAACCGGAAAATTTTGGCATGAAAGCTTTCTCAACTTCAGCAAGTAAGTTCCCTGATTTCATTTTTTTTGATTGACTTTGGACTTCCAGGAAGTCCAACTAAATTTTTAATGGTGAAAGTTTAGACAGTGGTCGATCAGGTACAGTCGAATCTATGAGTAAAAAGCGAGGGAATATAGGGTTGGTCGATTGTTCAGTGTCCACATCTGCATCTAGGTGATCACAGTTTCGTTTTTTGTTTTGGTGATCCATGTTTAGGCTTTTTAGATTCATCATCCGTAGCCCTCGCCCATCTAGGGGACATGGAGTACGGAACAGAGAATCCAGCTCCCCATGCCAGGGTTACCCAGATGATATACTCGGGCAGCAAGGATAAGGCATTGCGACAAACAGCAGACATGGTTAATTCCCGTGAATCACAGAACATCCATGGAAGCTGCTGGCCCAACCCATATCACCCAAATAGCCCATGAGCCTATATTAGACTAGGAATGTTAAACAAAGTAAAAACTGGTAATTTGAACAAACTGACAGTGTATGAATGCGATAACTTGGAGTGTTTAGGATACATGCAGCATCAAAAAAGAACGTTTCAAGTTCGTGCAGTGAGCATATATTCTGAAACTATTCGAGGTATTTACTAAGTCTCGGTATTAACTTATCAGATGGTAAAACTCTCAAGGTCATGCGACCAAGGTCACCGACCGAGGTCACAGTTTCTCAAAAAAGTGCTGCCGGGGGGACGAGGCATTCGAGTTCCACAATCATCTCATGTTTCTTAAATATTATCATCAACCATTTGAATCACCTGAAACAGGGAAGATGGTTTTTAGCTTATTTTTTTGTGTTTGTTTTCAGAATTCGTTACTATACTTTAAAATTTAATGTTCCTTGGTTTTTCACACCAATACTCTTAAACTTTATAATCAATAATGCTACTGCAACAAACATGGATAAAATACAATTTCTGGTGTTTTAATGAAATGGTCATGCATGATTGCTAAGAAATGTACTGAATTGCAAATATGTATTTCAGCAAGAAATGCAAAAATGTTTACTTGCCTCGAGAAAATCAATCCTTGGCAAAACGAAATAAAACGAACGCCGCAAGAAATTATAAGCGCTGACTCAACATCTACAACAAATACTAGTGAGTGGTCGGTCCGAGAATATATAAGTCTACCCGTAAATGACTTACGAACTAAACGAGATAGAGATCCAATGAATGGGTGGTGTTTTATGGCCCGTCGACAACTAAGGTAATATTGGGAGCACATACATATTGAATCATGCATCTACTTTAAACTTATGCTGTGAACCATTGAAACAGAATAGAAATAATAAAGAAGTATCCTCGTTTACAGGGTAAAAAGTTAACTTTGAATAGGTCAATAGGAAATAGAGATCCAACTTCAAGATCAGTCAACTTAACAATGAATTGGTGCGTATTTTATTTCATACCATAGGCATAGATGACAGCTTTTCCTAAAAGCTCATGGCTTACTAATATAGAATATCTTTCTATTAAGTTCTGTGAAGGAATTTAAATCCGATATCGATAGTTCAAAAGCTGTAGTATTTAAGAGAATGGATGTTTTAGAAGAAATCTCGAAGTATTGTCAAAATCTGGTGAACTCGGACGAAGGTTCTGGAAAAGCTGACATTCCGTGATTTTTCTTCCTTTAAAGGTGGGTATTTAGAATTTCTACAGCTCACCAAATTGAAAATATATATATATCACTGAAATTTATATGAAAAAATAATATAAATCATCAATAATTAAGACTCATAAAATTACAAAAAAAAATTTTTTTTGATGGTGTTCCCTTAAAAGGCTACGTAGCCTCATGTGGTAGTTTTAGATTTCCCGCCAAAAATCAATAAAGCATTGTGAGAATGTCAGATGACTGGCACGTGATTAATAACGCTTAAATTCCATTACTTAACAAACATGTAATGATTATTTTCCATAATGTCTTATTGGATGCTATGTCTGTGTATTTGTGTGTGTAAATGAGAGAATTGGTCATCTAAAAATAAAACGGTTCTCCTGTTGGTGTCAACCTGGGCCGTAGTAAATCTCTAATTTCTCGTTTTGTCGGGTGGTTTTCGACTCCTGGGGTTTTATAAACGCAAAGTAAAATCCTATGGGAGTACAAAGATGATTCTTTTTGCATTTTTATAAAATTTTCGTCCCAAAATCTAAGGGCCACCTTTAAATGTTTAACTGAAACTTGTTGAAGTCACATACTATCAAAATAACCCATATAAGCTGTATTGAACAGACAATTCTCTTGGTTTTACAGGGTCTTTCTCAGGATTTGTGTTATAGCTTTTGAAAACGGGGGAAAATAAGGAAATATCCATAACAAGGAATTTCTCCTATTTCCATTATGTTTTCATTGCTGTTCTTCTTCTGAACTTGTTTTGCTTATTTTGTTGTAACTGTACTTTTGTTGTTGTTTTGTTTTATATCGTAATAAAGATTAAACCATTTTGTTAATTTAAGTGCGCTTCATTGCATCTTTTTCCATCTTCAAACTTGTAACAGATTATACATGTAATAATATCGTTTAACGATGGTCTTTGATGATGTACCCGTAATAGAAAACAGCTATTTTCACTAATTTGCTAAGATTAAAAGTGTCTATTACTGTACTACTTTCACCGAGCCACTTTTTCCTTTTTTGTCCTTCCGAAAATTATCATTTATATATCTAAAACCACTTTATTCTCATTACAAATCGATATGATAATTACCTCCCTTTTCTGGAAACTAACAAAAATATCAACAAATAATTCGAGATAGACATTAAGGGAATTTCTGGTAGGTTAAAATATGCAAATGTATTATATCTGTATAAAACTGTCGATTTGAACTGTCAAGAAATTTTATGCTATGTTGCACTAGAAGTATTACGGGGCATCTACCTTAATCGCTAAGTACAATGGAACTCGTACTTGGGCTATTAAGCCGACATGGGGTATATTCATTTGGTTTTGTGTGTTGATATCCTAACTGAGCCGCCGCGGTGGCCTAGTGGTTGGAGCGTCCATCTCGATGATGGACCAACAACCTTAATGCATAATGTTTAAATGACCATGTCGGGCCATAACCTAAGACAGCATTGGACCTATTACGTAAAGGGAATATCGGGCCCATCATGTAAGCGAATATCGGGCTGATCATAGTAGCCGATATCGGGCCGATATAGCAAAGTGTTTCAAATCGATATTGGGCCGATGAAGCATCCCGACACCGGGCCAATCTTTCTGTGCATATTGAGCCAATATCGGCCCGATCAAAATTGTTTGTTGGGATGCCTTTAGTCTGAACCAGTTGTTTTTGTCTCGGGCTAAGAATTAGGCAATTGGAGCCAATTTTACTCTACCTATTTACTGAACTTGAGAATGGTCTTAATTGAAAACAGTTGCTGACTACTTCAAAAAAAAAAGTTATTTAAATGAAACACTTGCTCATCATGGAGAAGAAAGCATACGGAGAAAATTGAGAGATTTGTTTTTTTACTTTTTTCATCGTGTTTCCTAAAACTTTCCTTTTAGAGTCAAGATTGTTTTGTAAAAGTTTCAAGGATGAAAATTTAAATCCAATTTTTATTTAGTCTTACCTTTTATGCTCTGAGTGAAATACATGTATTTCTTTATTACAGAATGAGCAATTTGCAAGAACTAGCCACAGCTAGCCATAATGGCTCCCTGAAAAGACCTCTGAGAGTACTCGTTGTAGCAAAGGTGGAACCAAGGCAGTATGGAGAAGTGGGGAAAAGTTGCTAAATTTGGTTATTTAGTTGTGACGAGACAACTGCGATCAGTGCCCTGGTTTTAGACAAAAACAAGTGCAACTCTGACTGAGGGTGGACTCTTGTTCTACAAAATGGTATTTAGAAGAACAATGAGATCATAATTAAAAGCTAGACTAGAATTTTTAAACAACACTGCAGGAAGTTCCAGACCATATCAACCACCAAGCCTTGCACATGATTAGGCTACCTGCGCCTCCTCTGTAGCCTCCAAAAGTCCGACTGACAGTAAGGGGTATAGCCACCATGTGAATAATGATTTCATTTACCTTCACTTTTTACCAGACAGTAACAGTTTTTAAAAATCTGTTGTGTGGATGCTTTTGAAAACTTAGTGGTGAAAAACGAAAATGTTTTTCATTATTTTCTTTTTATCTCGGTGTTTTCTATGCGAGGAAAAAGAAAATCTAAATTTCAATTAGCATTTTATTTGTCATCAGTGTTTTTAATTTAATCCCTTGGCTTTTATGAGCATAAACCCTGGAAACCTGGAAAAGAGGGAAATGCTGGTGACCAAAATGTTGCCTTAACATTCTAATAGAATCATAGCGCTGAAGACCTGGGGTCTGAATGCTGTATGGTTTGTTCATCTTCATCTACTGATGATAATAACATAAAATATGGTTTCAGACACCGGGCCATGTAATATAAACTCGTAATGTAAACAGCATGGGAGGTAATAGACTTAAATTGCTCTCTGACAAAGTTAGGCCTAACTAATCTGCAATATAAGCAATAATAATTCTGTCCCTGCTGAATGTTCAAAGTTGTGGTCAGCTGGCACTTCTGGTTGACTCATGATAAAGCACAATCAGTGAGTTTTACAACACCAACAGTATAAAATCATGCCTCAAGATCAAAAGAAAGGGTGTGGCAACACTGCACCAATTTTTATACCCCGTCCCCCTATATTTAAGATCGATAGAGCATATAGGCCTGTCTGTCTCAAAAATTTTGATAATAACTTGCAAGTGTTTCAGAATAGCTTCTGATTTACCAGGTGCCAGCAATTTGATGAGTAAACTTCACAAGTTAAAATGTTTTCAAAGGTCTTCCTTTGCAGAGGTTTTGAATGCCATTATCATAATGTAAGTGGTGTAAGGAAAAATGAGTAATTTAGGGACATCAATGCCATGTTGTTTATTTGGTTTCCTCTTTTTTACTTAGTTGGACTACCTATAATAGCAAATTTTAACAAGCGTCAGTCACAAGTTAAGACGATAGAAATGATTAAAGACGCAACAGACAATGTCAAAATCTCCTTATAGAGAGATATGTCGGACCAGAAAATTGAGTTGGAGCAGTGTGTGAAAGTGACGCATGTGGAAAGAAATGCAAAAGCATATGACGTAGAGATAGGGATCTCAGTTTGCAATTATTAATGTAGGAATTTTTCTGTTTTACGTTTCAATACATGTAAATCCTCACCTTTTTATGCCCCTGATCTTAACATTGGAGACAAGCTGTTTTTACCATTGTCCATCTGTCTGTTCAGCTGCCCATATTTGCTGGTTAGTTTTCTGTGTGGGATTTAACTCTTTACTCCATAGATACTCATTTCTACGCATTGCTTGTAGGAGCCTTTGGAAAACATTTTGGCAAAAGGTGGAATTGCTCGTGACGAGCAATTCCACCTTTTGTCACAGTGTTTTCTATGCTATCAAAAGGTGTCATATACACATAAGAAACGGCTTCACCCTTGCGATTATTTAGGGTCAATTAGAGATACCATAGAAATGCCTTAAGGAGTAAAGAATGAATGAATGAATGAATGGTGTTTTATGGCCCGTCGACAACTTAGGTCATATTGGGCGCACTTACATACAAAATCATGCATCGCTTTAAGTTATACTGTGAAAAATTGACACAGATGAGAAATAACAAAGAAGCAACCTTGTTTACAAGATAAAAAAGTTAACTTTGAATAGGTCAATAGGCCTTAAAATGTAATATTTATTAATTAAACAACAAAATAAATGTTGAGAAACAGAGCTTCCCTATTTACTCAAATATTTTAATAGAACCCCCTTAACCCATTACCACATGAGAAAATTTTGGACTGGTCCAAATTGAAAGCATTTGCAGACGACAAAATAAAGTTGACTGAAAAATTGAAATTTGTTCTGGGAAGGGTAGAAAACACTGTGGAAAAAGGAGAAAATGCTGGTTACCAGCATTTTCTCCTTTTCCCACAGTGTTTTCAAAAGGCGTCTTTCTCAGGGGCGTCAAAAGTAGGGATTGTGTGGTAATGGGTTAAAGGAGGATAATTACTGTTTAAGACCGTCAGTAAAAATTGAAATGTCAAAAAAGTAAAACTAAATCTTCTTAAAAAGGTTAACTTCTTTCAGAAACTCGAATAGTGATTCTAATTTCACAGTATCAAACAAAGTTTTTAAATTGTCAACATGAAAGTATTTATCCCGGTACGGTGCAAGATCTGTGCACTCTATCAGTATATGCTTGACAGAAAAAAATGTATTGCATGGGATACATACAGGAGGCTCTTCTCCTTTGAGATGATATGAGTGCGTCATATGGGTATGACCTATTCTCAAACGGGCCAAAATAACTTCCTCTCGACGGTTTGACCGTAAGCCAGGGAGCCATTCACTTGTATTTGGCTTAATATTGAATAATTTGTTTCCTTGATTTGAAGGATCACTCCAAGATCGTTGCCAAACACCATGAATAAAACTATTAATAAGAGGTTTAAAATCACTAAAAGGAACTTTAAACGGTAAAATTTCTAGCGATAATGCGTCCTTGGCAGCTTTATCTGCCTCTTCATTACCACTAATACCAATATGGCTGGGGAGCCAGCAGAAAACTATATCAGCTCTTTCGCATAATCTAGATAATTTCTCAAGGAGATTGATTACAAGCGGATTATCCGTTTTCTCGCCCTCAAGTGCTTGCATTACTGATAAAGAATCAGTATATATAATGTATCGCCAATAGCCGTCTTGTTCAATATGGTTGAGGGCAAGGTCAATGGCTTTTAGCTCCGCAGAGAAGATAGACGAATTATTAGGTAACCGGAACTGATACAATTCACCGTCTAGGACGGCAGCTGAAGCAACTTTTTCCCCATCTTTTGAACCATCCGTGTAGATTTCTTCATAATATTGTTCTTTGACTTCAAGGAATTTAGTTTTGAAAATCATTGGATCTGTAGTAGCTTTCTTATCTGAAGCAAGATTGTAAATATAAGTTGGACTTTTGCAAGTCCATAAAGGAACTTCAGAAATCTTATGGCTTGCCACATCTTTAAGATCACAATCAAGGCAATTAATATCCGCTTCACAGCGTAAACTAAACGGAGGTATAACTTTCTCCCTTTTTAAAAATTCATCCTTGTACAATGGTTCAAATACTACTTCATGAGTTGGGTTGTCAGAGTTTGATTTTAATTTTAAGTAATATTGCAAGGAGAGTTTCTTCCTGCGGAAATTTAGAGATGGTTCATTAGCTTCAGCATATAAGCTATTGACGGGAGATGTCCTGAAAGCGCCAAGTGCTAATCGTAAACCTTGGTTGTGGATAGAATCCAACTTCCGAAGGTACGATTGTCGGGCTGAGCCATATACGACATAGCCGTAATCTAACTTGGAACGGACAAGTGATCTATATAGTCTTAGTAAGACTTTCCTGTCGGCTCCCCAGTCCATGCTGGAGACAACTCGTAAAAGATTAAGAGCTTTTTGGCATTTATTACTTAAGTAATTGATGTGTGGAATAAACGACAGTTTAGAGTCAAACAAAAGACCTAAAAACTTGAATTCAGGAACGACTTCAATTTATACCCCATCTAATGTAAGTTCAGGATCGAAGTGTAATTTTCTTGATTGGCAGAAATGCAAGCATTTGGTCTTGGTTTTAGAAAATTTGAAACCATTTTCTTTAGACCACTTACTTAAATTATTCAGCATTTGCTGTAACTGCCGCTCTATTGTATGCATATGCTTGGATCTATATCAAATACAGAAGTCGTCAACATACAAAAAGCATTCTACGCCAGGGCACACAGACTTCACAATATTGTTGATTTTGACACTGAACAGTGTAACAGAGAGAATGCTTCCCTGGGGAACGCCCATTTCTTGTTCATGAGGGTTTGAGAGAGTATCTCCAACCCGGACTCTAAATTGACATTCATTCAAAAATGCCGAAATGAAATAAGCAAGGCGATCTCTTACACCGAAATCATGGAGGTCGTTCATGATTCCATACTTCCATGTGGTATCGTAAGCACTTTCGAGGTCGAAAAATACGGAAACAACATGTTCCTTTTTTATAAAAGCTTCGCGAATAAATGTTTCGAAGCGAACTAAATGATCGAGAGTGCCTCTGTTTACGAAACCCGCTCTGGGCGGTTGCAATAAGTTTTTTTTTTTTCAAAAACCAAACAAGCCGGTCATTGACCATCCTTTCCATGGTTTTACAAATACAACTTGTTAAGGCTATAGGACGATAATTGGCAGGATTCGTTGAGTCTTTACCCGGTTTTGGTATGGGAATTACAATAGCCTCTTTCCAGGAATCTGGGAGAATACCAGTATGCCAGACTTGATTAAATATGCGAAGTAAACAGTCGAGGGATCGAAATGGTAAATGTTTCAAGAACTGGTAGTGGATGTCGTCACATCCAACAGCAGTATCATGACACTTCTTTAATGCTTTCTTCAATTCTTTTACAGTGAAATCTTTATTGTAATGTTCATTGTTATTCGACTTAAAATTTAACTTTGTTTTTTCTGTAGTTTTTTGAAATTTCTGAAATGCTGTCGAATAATTTGAAGAAGAGGATTTCTCTGCAAAGGTGTCAGCTAAGACATCTGCAATGTCTGCTTTGGAGGTGACGACATCATCACCAACATTTAAGTATCCAACATTTAATGAGGAGTTTTTGCCGTTAATTTTCCGGATCATGTCCTATGTGTTTTTGACAGACGATCTAGAATTTAATCTAGACACGTACTGTCGCCAAGACGCACGTTTACTTTGCTTGATAGTCCGACGTGCTTTTGCACGAGCAATTTTAAACTTTGAAAGATTTTCCTGTGTTGGTCTCAGGTGAAATTGTCTGAGAACAGATTTTCTTTCTCTTATAGCCTTTTTGCAATCATCATTAAACCATGGCTTGTTTGGGTGCTTAGGATTTGTCGACGTTCGAGGAATTGACTTTTCAGCAGCCGTATAAATCAAGGAAGTGAAGAGCTCAGCAGGATTTTCACAATCTTCAAAAGCACCAGGATGAATTGTTTGTTCGCAATAAATTCTGAATTGTTCCCAATTCGCTTTATGAAGCTGCCAGCGTTGAGGACGTTGTTGAACTAAAGGTCCTACTTCTGATACTTTTATAGGGAAGTGATCACTTCAATGAAGGTCATCACAAACCTTCCAGTTAAAATCTGAAACAATTCCAGGGCTGCATATTGTTAGATCCAATGATGAGTAACAACCAGTAGCAGGATGAAGGTAGGTTGACGACATCATTTAGCAGAACAAAGTCGTGCTTCGTGATAAAATCCTCAATAGTATGACCCTTGCCATTAATATCTGAACATCCCCATAATGTATGATGGGAATTAAAATCGCCCATTAAAATGAAAGGCTTTGGCAATTGAGCCACAAGATCATCAAGTTTTCTGACGTCTATTGGTAAACTAGGTGGAAGATAAATGGAACACAAAGTAATGGTCTTGTTGAGAGTAATGTTTACCGCAACGGCTTGTAAGGTAGTGTTAAGGGTTACACTATGGTGTGGGACACTGTTTTTCACAATGACAGCAACACCTCCTGAAGCTTTATCGTTATCAGTAAAGTTTTTCAAGTAACAAGAGTGATACTTCAAAGAAAACTTGTCCGAGTCTTTAAGAAATGTTTCCTGTAAACAAAGCGCTACTGGCTGTTGTTCGTTAGTTAAGAGATTTAATTCCTCGATGTTAGCTTTAACGCTTCGACAATTCCATTGCAGAATATTGTTAGTCATAAGAAAATTGAGAATTAGGAAAATACCACAGAGTTTTGGAAGTATGTGTTTGTTCTTTTTTTGTTATTCAGTTTGATGATTCGGCCTTGCCTATTTGTATTTGACTCTGATTGCGAGTCTTCCGCTTCCATGTCTTCATCAAGACATTGGAAGCGGTTATGCTGTTGAATTGGGTCATCAGATCCCTTTGGAAGGCGATCTGATGAGACCTGTGGAGATTTATTTCTTCTTCGGCTAGGGCTGCTTGAAGCCTTTGCCGGTGCAATATTTGACTTTTTTGTTACAATTTGGCTGGATGCAGTATTCTGGTCGGTTTTGCTAGATGTTGTAGACTTTCTTTTGCACATTTTCATTACTGGTAGACGATTTTTCTATTGTTTGTACACCAGTATCAGTTGTTTAGGTATGAGCATCCCTGCGCTGCACAAGTTTTTGTGTATTTGCTTTTGATACTGACGCATATGAAACACCCATGTTATTTCTAGCTTCTACAATTTTCCTCGCTTCAGGAAAAGAGAGACCTTCAGTGTATTTGACGGTTACAATTTCTTTTTCTTTCTTCCATACAGGACATGACCTTGACGTAGCAACATGCTCTCCTTTGCAATTCTTGCAAGAAATGCCAAATTCACATTTTTCGCTTGGGTGCACCAGGTTTGAATTGCCACATTGTCGGCAAAATTCTTCACCTTGGTTGTATTTGCATTTACTCTCATGATGCCCGAATTTGAAACAACAATAGCACTGAAGTGTATTGGGTATATATAGGTCCACTGCAACTTTAAGATATCCTACCTTTACATATTTAGGCAGGATAGCCGTGTTGAAAGTTAGTACTATTGTGTTGTTAGTAGGTTTCCTGATTCCATCTCTGAAAATTGTAATTCGTCTAGCAGCCGTAACATTTTGGTCTGAAAGTTCTGACGTAATTTCTTGTTCAGAAATACCTGCAAGGTCTGGGCAACGTATGATGCCCTTTGATGTATTTAAACTATTGTGAGGGACACACTTGGCAGGGATTTTAAAAAAGTGCTTGATTTTAAGAAGGGTTTTAGCATGAACAGTCTTTTCAACTTCGACGAGAAGATTACCTGATTTCAACTTTTTCACTGATTTTGGCGATCCAGCAAGTCCAACTAAAACTTTTTCAATCACAAAAGGAGGTAATTTGGAAAGTGGCTGATCGGGTACGGTTGACTCAATAATCAAGAAGCGAGGAAACGTTGTATTTGTCGTTTGAACATTTTCCAGGTCTGCATCTACTTGATCACGGGTTCGTTTTTTGTTTTGGTGATCCATGTTTGGGTTTTTAATGTTCATCATCCGTGGTCCCCGCCCACCGCGGAGCCCAACTAGGGGGCATGGAGTACGGAGCGGATATCCAGCTCCCCACGCCAGGGTTACCCAGATGATATACTCGGACAGCACGGATAAGGCAAGGCGACAACCAGCAGACATAACAATTCCTGGGAATCAGAGAAAGGTCATGGAAGCTACTGCCTCAATCACGAAATCCGTACCACCCAATTAGCCCATGAGCCTATATTAGACTAGGGACTAAACCCTGTTAAACAAAGTAAAAACTGGTAATTTGAACAAATTGACAGCGTATGAATACATGCAATAACTTAGATAGAGTGCTTAGGATACATGCAGCATGAAAAAGAACTTTTCAAGTTCGTGCAGTGAGCATAGATTTTGAACCCATTCGAGGTATTTACTAAGTCTGGGTATAAACTTATAATGCCCAAATCTAAAAACGACCAGCCGATTGCTCTAGACCGGGCCCATCTAGGCTCTCGTTTACACCGAAGCCGAGGCCGAAGCAGTGTGTTGAAGAGCTGGAGATCCCTGGGCTCCCCTCAACTGCCAGGACCCTCTTTTCCGGCTTACGAGTCTCCACCCACGGCAAACAGGCGGGTCCATTGATGGGGTCTTACCACTCTGCAGGACGGCAGCCGGCGAATTCTACCCCCCGTCCGGCTGGGGGTTTAAGGAGTAAAGAGTTAACATTGCTATGAATAGTATTTCACTTATACCACTGGCTGCTGTTACTGTGGTTTCCTGTAGGTTATCATAAAAGTAAAGCCAGACCACTCCATCAAAGCCGTCACCTGCTCATCCTACTTTGGCAATCTTTTCACCAACTGATAAGAGAAATGATACATGTAGCAATGACTTCGGTCAAATATCGGAAAAAAATGCTGGATTTGAACTCATGACCCCTGGATAAATAGCAAAGCGAGTTACATACTGATGTGCAGAGCTGTCCAGATCTGAATCGTTATATATGGGAAGTAGCTTGCTTTCATCAGTATGCAATAAAGTTCTTCTGCGGAGCCTTTTTTCAAACACAATGTTTTATGACGTCATTGATTGCCCTGGTGGCTATGAGATTCAGCTTTGATAGAGATGATTTTGGATTTTTGAAACCTTGTCATGTCTAAGACCTCAAAAAATGGCTGGAATAACCCCTACATAACACCGAAGAATAATTGCACTCTTCATTCTACCACAGCATTTAAAAAATTCATGAAATTGACAATTAGACCTATACATTTTTATAACAACCCCGTGTCAACTATAAAGTCTTTGAAATCGGCAAATCGGGGATTAATTACAATTTTGACGAAGTGAAAAATATTTGAGTCTGCCCTGGCAAATGTACCGAGACGGCCCCTAGAGGGCCTGAATCTCGGGTGTGTTGAGACGACCCCTGTTTACCGTCTGCTAGAAATCAGTCGCCATTTGGAAACCGCTGAAAGCGGGTGAATTCTTTGCAGTTTGCAGATCCACTGAAATTCCTAACAATTTGTACAGATAAGTACTGTTTACTTACTATCATGATTTTCCAATCTTTCTTAGCCGTTACTGGTAGCACTGTTTATTTTCGTGATCGCGCGAATTTTGCTTTAGGCGCTGTTGTGTGTCTGGTAGTACTCTCGTTGTTTTCTCTATCCTCGGGTTTTCGCTATCCCTGATACAGGGCCGCAACAACAAAAGGTGTTTCCTACCTAGTTTCTTGGATGTTTTACATATGCAGCGGGATTCTCCAGGGCTTTGTGTAGTTTCTCTTTGTGTTAACGCTTAGTAAGACGGCTGCAAAAGTGATAATCCTTAGGCACAGTTTTGTGTGTCGATTTCAGTGTTATTGTGATCGAACCGGACTTGATAATATTGGTTTAAATACGGAGACCTTTTCTGTTCGGATGATTGGTCTCAGTGGTCTCTCGTTATGACAAAGGCGACGTTTACAAGCTGTAGAATCCCAGCTACACTCTGCGGACCTGGTACTGGTTGACATCGGTTCGAATGATTTAACTTGTCATTCGTATCTATCGGAACAGTTTGCTTGTGACCTCCTCAGCTGCGTTTCTTTTTTGTTGATAGGCCTGAGTGTTAAAAAAGGTGATTCTTCAGTTATTGCGACGTGAGAAGACACCTTTTTCTGACTATAATGACAATACTTGTGTTGCCAACTCTGCAATTCAGACTGCAGTTGCTACTTCTTCTTTACCCATTTTTTTGGAGACATCCTGGCATGTGGAACTGTCAGTTGTCAATATATAGTAGATGGTATTTATCACTCACATGAAGTTGGATATCCAAAGTACTTGCGCAGTGTATGTGACTGCGTAATTCGACTGGCACGTTGGGTTTATGTAAACCAGTCATCATGTAAGTCAAAGTGACCACATTTTTTTTGTGTGGAAATGTATATCTGAGGACATGTGTATTTCATGTTCCTGTTTATTACATGCCTTGTTGTGTGATACAGAGCATGGTTACACGCCTAATGTGCGCTACAGAGCATGCAGTCTTTCAAGTTATGCAACAGACAACTGTGTTCTTTGATTCTTATGCCTTGTTAAGGTGTTGTTACTGTTTATGGTATCTGAAGGATGGACATATAGTAACTTCAAGCCAGCCAGGGTATTGCAGGATATGTGCACATTTCAATGTCCATTAATAAATTCCATGGAGTATTGGCTGTAACATTGTCGATAATGATTAATCTTTAAAGTTTTTGTTACTGTAACAGTTCTCTTTAGGCAGTATTAGCCAGTGTCAGTCCGCATGTACTTGCGGTTCATTGATTGTGTATCGCAATCAGCTTAATATCTATATTTTTATGCATGTATTTGCACACTTAAGTGTTTATTACTTTCAATGTCGGGTTCATTATTATTCATATTCATATAAGATTACCGGCTTGGACATTTTTCTGTTTTGTTATTTCATCTGTTATTGAGGAATATGTCAACTACGTATTATTCAATCTTTCATTTTGTAAATACTAGTTCATTTTATTTTACAAATTTCTTGTTTGTATGTGCACTATTGACACACTTTCTTTGTCATTTTGAAGTTCACAATGTGTTGAACTTGAGTTTGCCAACATTTATTTATTTTCATATTTCCTGTCCATCACAGGTTGGTCATATTTAGGTTCATCAATCATTGTCGGCAGTTTTTGATTGTTAATCATACTTGTATTTGCCTTGTTTTCTCTGGCCTGGTTATTTTCTTTGCTATTATTTATTTTTTATTTGTACAGGATTTTGTTATGGCAGACCTTTAGTTTGCTTCCAGTACTTGTTATTTTCATTTTCATTTAGGTGCATTTCTCAAATTTTTCTTGCAAATTAATTTTGAATTTCGCTTATGTATATATGCTTCATGTATAGATAAGTTATCCGAATAATAGGGCGACCGAATTACAAGTAGTCTTTATTTCATCAATTATTATACTTCTCTTTAAAGTTTGTATGAATGGAGCTTTTATCATAAATTTTTACATCAATTTGTATAATACTGGAGTGCAACATGCGAAAAGGTGCATTCGGACATTTGCGTAAAGTGTCGTCACGGATCAGCTTGTGGCGTCCGCACAGGCTAATCCGAAACGACACTTTCCGATTTTTTGTGAGTTTCTGTTTTACGCAAGCTTACTGTAGCACAAAATCTAATGTAGTCGTAAAGTGTCGTCTCGGATTAGCCTGCGCGGACTGCGCAGGCTAATCTGGGACGACACTTTACGCAAATGTCCGAATGCACCTTTTCGCGTGTTGCAATCCATTTATTTATTTAATATATGTGTAATTTTTATTTTCCTTCATGCCCTATGGCGTAAGTATATGTGGGCCTCAGGCATTCATTTGCATTGCAAGAAAAAACAAATAGCTTATGTTTCTGACATATGTCCATGTTTTTTTAACCATTATGGTACACTATAATAATTCCTACCTTGCCGCATGAGATTGATTATTGAATAATAATTTATTTCCTTTCAGCGCTCCAAGATGCCGCCCGACGACCGGCAGTCAGCTTAGTCATACGATGGACAACCAGCCCAACCACACGCATGCAGAGATAGTGGCTTCCGTATTGGAGGCCCCTGAACACAGGGGCGTCATACCAATGCATGTTCCTAATAATGAGGCCGATTCTCATCAAGAACATTTGGTCGCCAACCACATTAATATGTCGGACAGGATAGGAATCTGATAGGAATCAAGAGTACACTCATGGGTCCAGTGCAACAGGCTCTTCAGGTGGAGCCCTATCAGCTCATTATTACAGGTAACAGCCATCCTCAGGTGACGTTTGACTCTTCCCTATCGCCTGGGGCTCTTTTGTCTGATAAACTGAAACAGTCTATATGGAATGGAGAATTCATAAATTCCAACGCTTTGCTAAACAAACGCACAGAACCCGATAAAGTAATGATTAAAGTGTCTGCTGCTGCGCAATATAGTAGTGACAAACAACTGCCAGTGTCAAAATGGATTTCGGCATTTCTTATGTTTATGGACGGCATTTCTTATGTTAATGGACATCATGATTTAAAAGTATCCTAATGAAGCTTCCCCACTGTTGACCTATATAAATATCATTCGAGATTTGGATAGGGTACATGGAGCCACTGCATTCAATTATTATGATAAAAATTTCCGCATCCAACGACAAGTGAAGCGTCTGCCGTGGGGCTCTTTACATCATGAGCTGTGGATAAAAGCAACAACTGCAGCATTGGCTTCACAGACCTAACCCCAAAATAATGGCAAATATTGCTTTAAGTTCAATAAACTTAAAGGTTGTTTCAACAAGACATGTACATATCAGCAAATATGCAGCTTCTGCAGAAAACCCCATAGAGTGTTTCGGTGCTTCACTCGACAGAAAAATAATTCGACTCCTCATGATTTGACTTTAACTTCAAGTAGTATTGCAAGGAAACTTTCTTCCTTCGTAGTATGCTAATGAGGAACAAAGTGAAGCAGATCTACCAGATGATTGGATATAGAAGCTATACTAAATAGCACGACATATGAAATTGTAAAAACCAAAGAACAAGAGTATACAAATAATGAATGAATGAAATAAATACTTTTTTTTGTAAAAAGATCTATGCCAAATTGTCACTTTGTTGAGGAACTAAATGTTGACCCCTCAAAACATGTAAAAAGTAAAATGCAGACAGATTTTTATTCTGAAGATCTTCAATATCAGACCATTGCTGAATATAAAATGCATTGCTTAGCACTGTTTGAACACATGCAGTTTACTGATGACCACAATCACGTATGTTTTATTGTAGTCAAAAGTATACGGACATATCTTTTGAAAAATGAATGAATGAATGAATGAATGTTGTTTTATGGCGCATCGACAGCCTTGGTCATTTAGCGCGCATATCTGTGTTAAAAGCTAATAAAAGTGGAGTTGCCTAAATTGAATACAGTTTGAATGCGTTAATGATAATAAAAGAACTGAATTAAAAGGTATGCATAAAGGGCATTATCGAGATACAGGGCAATCCCTATATACTCAAAAGTTTTAAATGATAAGATTTAAGAATGTGATAAAAAGGTTAGAAAAAGAGGTTTTTAAATGAAAAATGAATATATTCATATAAAATATGACATTGAGTGGCTGGGCAATCCCTGCCTACTCAACAGTTTTAGATTAAAGATGAATATTACAGGAATTAAGAACATTGTAAAAAGATAAGTAAGAAACTCGAGAGTAAATATCACAGTTTATTGTAAATGCCAATCTCCTTTATGAAAGCGATAATAGATTCAACGCTGACAGAATCAAAAAGATTCTTTAAACTATCGACGTTGAAATATTTTGAACGAACTGGCTGAAAGTCAACGCAATCTAATAGGATATGTTTTACAGAAAAGGTTGCATTGCATGGAACACATTCAGGGGCATCATCTCTGTTCAAGAGCCAGGAATGTGTGATGCGTGAATGGCCAATTCGAAGTCGTGCAATTATCACTTCTTCTCGACGAACAGACCTGTAAACGGGGTACCATTCACCAAGGGATGGTTTAACTGAATGCAGTTTATTGAAAACATCAGCATCCCACTGGGATTGCCAAGAAGATTGGATATGTTTTAAAACGGAGGATTTAAAATCAGTGTGAGGAACTTTAAGATCTGAAATGGGAAGGTTAAGTGCAGATTTGGCCGATCTATCAGCATTTTCATTGCCTTTGATGCCTACATGACTTGGAAGCCAGCAGAACACCAATCTATTCGTAGAAGAAATTTGTGAGATCCTTTCAAGTAAACTACAGATTAAGGGATTCTCAAGTTGTTGATTTGAAAGGGCCTGTAATGTTGACAAAGAGTCCGAAAAGATAATGAAACGGTTGAAATTAGAACGTTCAGCTAGATTAAGGGCAAGATCAATTGCTTTAATTTCAGCAGAGAAGATAGAGGAGTTGTTTGGAAGGCGGCACTTTAAGCTCCTTTGTCCATAAATAGCGGCAGCTGCTACCGAATTGCCTTCTTTAGATCCATCTGTATAGATGGGTTTGAAGGAAAAATAATGCTCCTTTATCTCATTGTATCTAGCATGAAACACAGTTCTATCCGTGACAGACTTTTTGTCAGATGCAAGGTCAAGTCTGAATTCTGCACTGTTTAATGTCCATGGAGGAATTTCAGAGATTTTATAGTTGGCAATGGAATCAGTGTCTATGCCAAGGTTATCTACTATGGGCTCCATGCGGATACCAAATGAAGGAATAACATTTGGTTTCCTTTCAAAAAGATCTTTATATTGAGGTTTAAAAACAACTTTATGAGTTGGATTAAAACGATTCGACTTCAGTTTTAAAAGATATTGAAGTGAGAGTTTTTCCCTCCTGTAAGAAAGAGAAGGTTCATTAGCCTCAACATAGAGACTATTGACGGGAGAAGTTCTGAAAGCTCCAAGTACAAGACGAAGACCTTCGTGGTGAATAGAATCGAGAATTTTCAAATAAGATTTACGGGCAGATCCGTATACAATCGATCCGTAGTCTAATTTGGAGCGAACTAAAGACCGATAAAGCCGCAAGAGGACTTTACGGTCTGCTCCCCATTCAGAATGGGCCACAACCTTAAGAAGATTAAGAGCCTTCTTGCACTTCTTTTTAAGTGCAGTGATGTGAGGAAGGAATGAAAGCTTTCTGTCAAAGATGACTCCAAGAAATTGAAACTGGGAAACGACTTCAATTTTAGTTCTGTCCAAATACAGCTCAGGGTCTGGATGAACACCTCGTAGATTGCAAAGGTGCATGCACTTAGTTTTGGATTTGGAAAATTTGAAGCCATTTTCATCAGACCACGATTGCAGTTTGTTGAGACACTGTTGAAGTTGTCTCTCAATAATATTCATATTTCGAGATCTGAAGCATATAACAAAGTCATCAACATAAAGGGAACAGTCTACACCAGGACAGATAGCTTTAACTATACTGTTTATTTTTACACTGAAAAGTGTAACAGAGAGAATACATCCCTGGGGTACACCCATCTCCTGTTCACGGGCTCCCGAGACAGTATTACCAACTCGGACGCGGAAAGTACGTTCATCCAAGAAGGCTGAAATAAAAAGAGGAAGACGGCCTCGAAGACCAAAGTCATGCAAGTCTTTAAGAATTCCGTATTTCCAAGTCGTATCGTAAGCGCTTTCAAGGTCGAAAAAGACAGATACTACATGCTGTTTATTAATAAAAGCTTCTCTGACAAAGGTTTCAAAGCGGACCAGATGATCTATAGTGCCACGTTGGCGCCGAAATCCACTCTGAACATCAACGATGAGGTTGTTTTTCTCTAAATACCAGACAAGTCTGTCGTTGACTATGCGTTCTAAGGTCTTGCAGAGACAACTAGTAAGAGCTATTGGACGATAGTTAGTGGGGTCACCAGCATCCTTGCCAGGTTTTGGGATAGGAATGACTAGTGCCTCTCGCCAGGACGAAGGAAAATCACCTGATTGCCAGATATCATTAAAAATGTCAAGTAAAACTGAGAGAGAAGTAAAAGGTAAGTGTTTTAAAAACTGGTAATGAACTTTATCTTGGCCAGGACAAGAATCGTGAGCTTTATTCAGAGCAGATTTTAATTCTTTAAAGGTGAAGAGTTTATTATAATGCTCTGAATTTGCAGAATTGAAATTAAGCCTTTTCTTTTCTTCTCGGGCTTTATTCCTCTGAAACTTTTCAGAATAGTTTACAGAGGAAGACTTTTTGCAAAAGGTGTCCGCAAGAGCATCAGCTATATCTTTGGGTGATTCCAACGAAGTATTGTTAACTTCAAGGTGATTAAGAGGGGGCTGTCCTTTGCCATTGATCTTTCTGATCATGTCCCAAGTTTTCTTAGTAGTAGTTCTACTATTTAATTTAGAGACATATTGTCTCCAAGCCTTGCGCTTACTTTCTCTAATGGTTCGACGAGCCTTTGCTCTGGAAATACGGAAAAGATTATGATTTTCTATGGTAGGTCTAAGGTTAAACTTTCTAAGGGCTTGTTTTCTGTCTTTGACAGCCTGTTTACAATCATCATTGTACCAAGGCTTGTTAGGACGTTTTGGATTTGTCGAGGTCCGAGGGATGGTTTGTTTTGCTGCATCAAGCAATAGGGAAGTAAAAAGTTTTGCGGGATCATCGCAATCTCTAAATTTGTCATGTGTAATGGTTTGTTCACAAAGGGTTTCAAATTTGTTCCAATTGGCTTTCGAAAGCTTCCATTTCTGTGGTCGTACACTGCTGGATGGTTGTGTAGATGAAAAAATAATGGGGAAGTGATCACTTCCGCACAAATCCCCAGTCACTTTCCACGTGAAACTGGGAAGTAAGACTGGGCTGCATAAGGTCAAGTCAATAGAAGAGTAAGATCCAGTTGCTGGATGCAAGTAGGTTTTGGACATGTTATCATTCATGAACGACAAAGAATTGTTCGAAATGAAGTTTTCCAATTGTAAACCTCTCTGGTTTGTGTCATCGCAACCCCACATAATATTGTGACCATTAAAGTCTCCAGCAAGAATATAGGGGGATGGCAATTGCGAAATGAGATCATTCAGATTAGTCTCATTGATAGGTGTATTCGGGGGCAGATATAAAGAACACAGTGTAACAGCACTGTGTAAAGATAACCTAATGGCAACAGCTTGCAAGTTTGTATTAAGAGAGATAACTTTGTGAGGAATGTTGTTGTTAACAATAACAGAAACACCTCCTCTGGCTTTTTCGCCTTCGGTAAAGATTTTATTGTAAATAGAATGATATTTGATAGAAATATCATCCTCCTGTTTAAGGAAGGTTTCTTGTAGACAAACAGCAACTGGTTTGTGATCATTTATTAAAAGAGAAAGTTCGTCAAAATTTGACTTTATACCTCGACAATTCCATTGGATTATGGTATCCATAGTGCATGATGAAAGTATAAAAACTGAAGTAAAGAAGAGGCCGCAAACCAATGCAAAAGGCAGTAAAAACAGAAGTATGTTGATTTTCATTTTAGTTTACATGTGTGTCTTCTCAACACTTCTGGTTTCGGGAGTCGAGTTTTGCCAGGAGTCAAGGTCTTTGTTCCATTCAGACCTATGGTGACCCCAAGGAGATTCGCAGTCCGAGCCATCAGACTCTTCCTCTTCCATCTCCTCTTCACTTTTTTCCTCCTCTGGACCTTTATCGTCTGTGATTTCTTCAAGTTTTTCGAATTTATTAGATAGAGAGACAGACGGTTGACCAATTTTGACTGTGATTTTACGCTCACGGGCTTTACGGTTTTTCTTTTTACCCGGTAGTGATTTGTCGGAATCGATGAGTTCCGAGATCTCCGTGTCAGACACACGGGTTTCAAAGACTTCTTCATTTGTCTTTGTCGGCTTTTTACTATAGGTAGAGGCCGATGGCAAACCCTCTTTATTTAACTGAACCCGAGTACGTGGTTGGGGTAGATTTTTAGGAGAACTGTTGTTAACTTTTGTAGATTTCGGCACACTAGGTTTTGTATTTGAAACGGAAGGTTTTGACAAAGAGAAAGATGATTTAGGAGGAGAATTCACTTTTTTTGTATGTGCAGAGTTAATGGATTTATCAGATGGCAGAGATGTTTTATTAGGACTGAGAACTTCAAAGGTAGATTGTGGAAGAATGGCTTTTAAATCATTTGTCATCTCAGGAAATTTGGATAAAATGAGTTTGGCGAGGACGACACAAGTGTGACAGTCCTCTTTCGTAGGGGATGTCACATTGGCATAGGTCGCAGAGAAAGATTTTGGTTGATCAGCTGCGCGCTGTTTGACAAGCTGTCGTGCTTCTGGAAAACTTAAGTTTTTTGTATATTTCAGATTCAAAATTTCTTTCTCTTCTTTCCAGAGAGGACAATCTCTTGAAAAAGCTGCATGGGCACCCTTACAGTTTACACATTTCAGAGGACTTGAACATGTCTCGAAATTGTGGTTTTCTTCCTCTGTTCCGCATTTTGCGCAAACAGGATTTCGAGAGCATTTACTTATATGATGTCCGTACTGTTGACATTTAAAACAGCGCAAAGGATTTGGGATATACATCTCAACCTTTGCCGAGATGTATCCAATTTTCACGGACTGAGGAAGAACTGCTGACGAGAACGTTAAAATATATGTATTAGTTGTCCTCAATTCGCCATTTCTTTTTACAGAAATGCGGGTAACACCTGTAACACCCTGTGATTTTAAGCCCTTTTCAATTTCTGAGATGGAACACAAGGAAAGTTCCTTACACCTCACAATTCCCTTACTAGAGTTCAGTGTCTTGTGAGGGTAAATGTTTACTTCCAGTTGAAAAAACTTGTTGTGTTTTAGAAGATTTTCAGACTGTTGCCTTGTGAACACTTCAACCAATATAGTGTTGTTTCTCAGTTTTTTCACAGATTTTGGAGTACCCAAAATACTATGAAGCTGTTTTTCTACAACAAAAGGGGATAATTTAGTGACAGGGTTTGAAGGGTCCTTGGACTCTATAACAATAAAAGTAGGGAAATGAAGGAAGAAAGGTGATGAGCAAGATGGAGGCTCCGTATCAGAATCAGATTCTGAATGGGGCCTTTTTCCTTCAGGGTGGTTTTTCTCTTGAAGCTTGGCCTTTTTTTGAGTTGCCATAGTGTTTTCTTTTCCTTCAGCACCAATGCTCCCCACCCGCCTCGGAGCCCAACAAGGGGACATGTCCTGGGGAAACCTAACACAGGACATGTCAGGGATACATTGATGGTATACTCAAGTGAAGTGGCTAAACTAGACAAATGCCTTCCTGTCAAACGCTACACCAAGCTTAATATAACATTATCGAGGGCATTGCATCTGCCAGTAAAATACCTATACTTTCACTTGATTGACCCTTGAGCCACCGCCTTCTAAGGCAAATGGGTAAAAATAAGGGATATAAATTTGCTTACAGATAAAGATAAGATCAAAGATGGTTATAAAGTGCCAAAATGAGTGCCCTAGGGCTTGGCATGACCAGCCGATTGATCAGGTCGGGCCCACCTGACCCCCTGTTTAACTCAACTCCAGGCCAAAGTGGTGTGTTTCAACCACCAGGACCCCTTCATCAAGTGACACAGGTCGCAGCTCACGGCAAACGAGCAGGCACATTGGTGGGGTTCTACCATCCTGTAGTGCGACAGCTAGGCTATTTCTATACCCCCGCCCAGCTGGGGGTACTTTTGAAAAAGACAGCTGATATGTAACCCATAAGAAATCAAAATATATTAGACAGAAATCTATCAAATGCTTTTGAGGCAAGGGTTAGATATGTGGGAGGCTACTGTGTTGCTACAGTAAAATGTAAATACATGCAAAAGAAGAAAAGCTGTATGTACAAAGTAGATGCAAGTTCCCAAGCCATTCATGAGGAATCTACTCAAGCTGTGAATATTCTAGATTCTGTTACAGTTCCAGAACACTATACACTAGCTACTACAATAAACCCAAAATAGCCTTCTAGATTTTAGTAGAAAACGGGGACTACACAGATCACTTACCAATAATTATACCTGATAAACTCTTCTACTTCTTCCACATACTGACTGAAAAATGTTTAGGACTTTTGATTGATGAAAACATTAATAAATTTGAATGCAGTATGTTTACAGAACTTCAAACAATACTAGTAAACAACAGTGAATTATAAGCTTTATTCTACAGTGCCATAAATAAATATGCTACACCATATGAAATTGAAAAAAAAAAATCATCAGAGACAAACTTACACAATCAATTCACAGTAAAATAATCAAACTGTTTTTTATGGTTATGGTCAACCAGTTTAGGAAGGCTGTCCTTGAATCATTAAACACTGAAAAAAATGGCACATAGGAAGCAGGTGAGGGTATCAAAGGTGTCTGAAAAGTCCAAGGAAGAAAAGAAATCTGTTGGAAAATATCCTGTGGTGGTCGATGAACAGAGGCCAGGCACATCTAAAGATACAAGCCTTGATATTCTTCAATCTACAAATATATCAAAGCCTGCAAGGAAAAAAAGGTCAAAGATTCCCAGAAAATTACGTCATTATGAATCGTCAGATGATGCTGAAAGTACTCATTCTAAAATGACAAAAATAGTTCACAGTCGGGTTAGAGACCAGTCTGAGGACGAAGTCTGTTGTCAAGTGTGTCACCTAAATCAAAGTCAGGCACTAACAGATTGGATAGAATGTGACAGTTGTAATAGCTGGATTCACAGAAAATGTGCTGGCCTTCAACACTATTTGAAGTGGAAAACTATTAATAAAAAGGGTGTACATTTCTACTGTAAACAGTGTAATCGTACGACAAATGCAACAAATTGAAATGTATCATTTTACGTTTTACAATACAATAATTAGGTTTACCTACCTTGAGAATGAAAGCTTTTGAAACATAATGGAAAAAGGAGAAAATACTGATAACCAGTATTTTCTTGTTTTACACAATGCTTTCTACTCTTTCTAATAGAAAGTCAGCAAGATTTTATCATTGGACCCTTTTAGTGATTGATTGATAAGTGTTTTATGGCCCGTCGACGGCTAAGGTCATATTGGGCGCATTTACATATTAACCATGCCTAAAGTTCCACAAATACTCTGAGATGTCGAAACCTGATGTTTAGAGCATTAACTCTGCCGAAGTGAATTTGTTTCGCTAAAAAAGAACTTTGCAATAAGCCCTAAAATCTTGGCAATTTTAAAACATAAAACAAAACGACCTCTAATTATGGAACGATCTTTCCATCAAAACGACAGAAAAATGTGTTAAGACCATAATTAAAAGGTGAAAAGTCTAGGAACGTAAAACTTTATTTTCTTAAAAAGGTTAACTTCCTTTAAAAATTCGAAAAGCGACTCAAACTTCACACCATCAAGAAGTCTTTCCAAACTGTCAGCCTGAAAATACTTGTCTCTGATTGGTGCTAAATCTATACACTCTATTAGTAAATGCATCACAGTTATAATTGTATTACATGGTATACATTTAGGAGCTTCCTGTCCTTTTAGAAGGAACGAATGCGTCATGATGTGGGTATGACCTATTCTCAAACGGGCCAAAACAATTTCTTCCCGGCGTTTTGACCGCAAGCCTGGAAGCCATTCACCTATATTTGGCTTAATACTTAATAATTTATTGTTTTGTTTTGCCGGATCCATCCAAGATCTTTGCCAGACATCTTGAATAAAAACATTAACAAGTGGTTTAAAATCGCTTAAAATTAAAAAAGGAACAATGGTCTGAAAGCTGTCTCTAACGAAATTTAGTTTGATGGCATTACTTTTAGAGATCCACAGTAAGTATGTCAAGGGTGGGGAAAGCATTTTGCGAATTTGTACTCCGATACTGAATATGTTAGTTATGACTCGAAGCACTGTGATAAAATTTCGAATGTGGTTCAAACAATCAAAGCGTAGCCACTGGTAGCTGATAAGGATCACATCAGTGTTGAAGAAGTAGTAAAATCTCTGTTTTCTCTTAAAACTGGAAAGATGTTTGTAACAAGAACTTGAAAAATGGTAGCGATGTTTTAGTTTATCTTGCAATGAATTAATGTTGTTTTATGGCGCAACGACAGCTCAGGTCATTTAGCGCGCATATCTGTGTTAAAAGATTTTAAAAGTCGACTTTGTTAAACTGAAACATGTTTGAATACGTTAATGAGGGTAAAGGACTGAATTAGGAAGGATTAAGGATAAAAAGTATTATAGAATAAAATTTGGTAAATTGAGTCACAGGGCAATCCCTATTACTCAAATCTTTTTTGATATGAATGTACTGTCCCCTGAGAATTAAGTTCTGACGTTCGGGTAATTCGCAAAGCTGTCCCTTGTGTTTCATGAATTTCCTGACCACCATTACCTACATGTCGAGTGAAAGTAAAAGAAAAAGTATTGTCTCCTCGCCATTACACCATGGTCGTAAGTATTTACTAAGTAATATGATCTGAAAACATTGTATAATTTTATTTCTATCATGTTCCTTTCACAATGCAGCCATTTATTAGTAATACCGTACTTGTATGCAAAATATTGGTCCTAGAAAGTTTCTACTAAGAATTAAGATATATATTAGCCATATTCTTAGATGTATTGGTTTAATAAGTTAGGGAAACGTTTATACTTGGGAAATTCATGATAAATATTTCATAATGGCTAGGTTTATGTACTTAAGGTTCGTTTGTATGTATTTTCAGTTTTACCACACACACAACAGTGTTTTCTGTGAAAGAAACGCAAAAAATGGTTAAACTTACTGTAGTTCTCATGTTGAAGAAGGACGAGACAGTACAATGAAAACAATGTGATAAAAAGATTTGAACAAAATGTTGGATTAATAGTAAGACATTTTTAAATGAGGAAGAAATATGTATCATTTCTAATGTGCATAAAATACGATATGGAGTGAAACACGCGAAAAGGGTCATTCGGACCTTTGCGTAAAGTGTCGTCTCTGATCAGCGTGTGCACTCCCCACAGGCTAATCCGAAACGATACTTTCCGATTTTATGTGATTTTCTGTTTTACGCAAGTCTACTGTAGCACAAAATCTAATGTAGTCGTAAAGTGCCGTCTCGGATTAGCCTGCGCGGACTGCGCAGGCTAATCCGGGACGACACTTTACGCAAATGTCCGAATGTACCTTTCCGCGTGTTGCACTCCAATTATGGAGTGGCTGGGCGTCCCTGCCTACTCCCAAGTTTTAAATTAAAAAATAAGACTGCAAATATTTCTTTTCCTTGGACATGAGTGTTAAAACTGGTATAGATTGGAGCCTCCAATGGGATCAGTATAGTACCATTAAAGAGGTCCCGTCTCCATTAGTTTATCTTGCAAACTTATACAACTACATGTATTGTTTTGCATACATTCCGTCTGCTTTAAAGCAAGGAATCACTTTAACCTTATATACAAGGATGGGTATCTGTAACAGTTATCGGGCTATAACCCTTTTCTCTTCTATTCTCAAGTTGTATATAAAGGTGCGTCTTAACCGATTACAAAATTCCATAGATACACCGATTAACTCCTAGCAAAGGAGTTCCAACCCTAAATGAGTAGTGCAACGACTTCTTTTATCCTACACGAAAGTAGTAATTTCTGCAGGAACAAAATATTAAAACTTTATGTCTGCTTTTAAGACGCGCGTCAAGCTTTTGACAGAGTCTGGCATGATGGGCTAGTTTATAAACTGAGTGAACTGGGAATTTCCCATAAGCTTTCAAAACAGCTAGTGCTATGCACTCGAATATGACAAGCTGTGTTTTATAGAATGGGTTTTATTCAGGCTGGATCCCTATTTTGCAGGGCACTTGACAAGGTTCTATTTGGTCCCAATATTTGTATTAAGTATATATTAAGGAGTTAATCGGTCAACTAGTCAATAGTAGACTTGGTTTTCAGATTGAAGTCGTCAGTTTTTGTACCCCGTCCTTTGCAGACGATATGATCCTTCAGGCTTTTTCATGTTAGGCATTATAATCCATGATCTCTATTTGTGACCCACCCCAAGCTGCTGGGGGGTGGGGGGGGCGAAATAGAAATAGTTCAGCTGTCGCACTACAGCAGGGGTAAGACCTCCCCCTCCCCAAGTGTGCCTGCCTGTAGGTTGCATCTGGTGTAATTCGATGATGGGATCCTGGCTCTTGAGTGGATTCAGAGTATGACCATTTGATAGCTGTTTTTGCATCACACAACTTTGGCCTTGAAATGAACTAAACGAGGGGTCAGGAAGGCCCGTTCTGATCTATCGACTGGTCAAGCCAAGCCCTATGGTGTTTCTCTTTGTTTTCTTTACAACATACATACACAGATACATCATTTCTTTTCTCTGTCGTCATTTGCTGTATGTCAATACCCTAGAAGGCAGTGGCTCATGGGCTAATCGCATGAAAGCATGGTGTTTGATTGACACTTGTAAATGCCCAAAGATAGTCTATGCTTCGTATGACATTCTGAGGAGCTACATTTGTCCCGTCGAGCCCTTTCACTTCGAGTATATCACCGGTGTATCCTTTCCCCAGATCATGTCCCATTGTTGGGCTCCGAGGCGGATGGGGAGCATCCGTGATGAATAAATAATAACTGTCATGGCATATCCAAAGAAAAACCAAGCGTGTTCTCACAGATTCGGATTAAGATATTTCCCACACATCACCCTCAAGTTTTGCTATGTTTATTGTAATGGAGTCAGCGGACAGAACAAAATTAATCACAAAACTATCACCTTTCATTATCGAAAGAACAATCCCTTCTATTCTTGGTACCCCAAAATCTGTAAAGAAATTAAAAAATGAAACCCTGCTCGTTGAATGCTTTTCCCAACAGCAGGCAAAATATCTTTTAGGTCACAATAAACTCTTCAATTTAGATGGTAAAATTTATCCTCACAGGTCTTTGAATACCAGCAAAGGAGTCATCCGATGCAAGGAACTTTCATACTGCGACTTCATAGAAGAGATGAACACAAATATACAATCTCAGGCTGTGTCTGATGTCAGGAGAATCTTTGTTTTTAGGGATGGGGTACGTAGAGAAACTCACACATATATCTTAACTTTCTCTACTCCTTCTTTTTCTGCTTCCATTAAGGTAGGATTTCAGTCGGTAAGTTTCATGTGTATGTGCCAAACCCGCTGCACTAAGTGCCAGCGGTACGGACATCATGAAAGCAATTGCACAGACACTCCAGTTTGCCTTAAATGTTTAGTCTTCTCATCCTTCTCCAAAAAATGCTCAGTATGGAAGTATTAGAAGGAAATCCTATCCATCAAATTCAGGGAAAATATTAGTTTTTTTGGAAGCAAGAAGACTGATTGAAAACCCGGAAGAAAGATGAAACATTGTTGACTACCGCTAATTATTATGCCAAAGTCACATCTCCCATGTCATCAAGCAATCTTGTTAGACTAATGAAAAAGGAAACTTCCGATAGGCCAATAGGCCCTAAAATCTCTTATATTTTAAAACAAAACAACCTCTAAAGCAGTGAATATCTCCCCGCTACACAGGCAGAACAGTGTATGTCACTACACAGGCAGAACAGTGTATGTAAAGAATGTTTCTTAAAAGTCAAGAAACATAAGACTGAATTTTCTTAAAAAGGTTAACATCCTTCAAAAATCCAAATAGCGATTCCAACTTCACAGTATCAAGCAGTGTCTCTAAACTGTCAATCTAAAAGTACCTATCCCTGATCAGTGCATTCTATCAGTAAATGCTTGACAGTGATCATGTGTTGCATGGAATACATTGAGGAGCTTCCTCTCCTTTGAGAAGGTATGAATGCGTCAAGTGTGTATGACCTATTCGAAGTCGGGCTAAAACAACTTCTCGGCGGTTTGACCGCGTGCCTGGGAGACATTCACCTGTATTCGGCTTTACAGAAAACAATTTTTTGTGCCGATTTATTGGATCATTTCAAGATCTTTGTCATATATTTTTAATAAAATCATGAATAAGAGGTTTAAAATCGGTAAAAGGTACTTTGAATCCAAACCTCCGAAGCATCCAGAACAGCCACAAGCTATACCCAAACCCACTTCTCCATCCACAACCCTCAAAACATCATCTACCTCTTCTGAAAGCATTTCTTCTCAAAAAAGCTCAAAGCCATCTACCTGTTCGCAAAATATCTCTTTGAAAAAAGCTTCAAATCCATCTCCTCCTTCACAACAGCCTCCAAAGAAACCCCAACCTCCATCTTCACAGTCTACAACTAAATCTAACATCTAAAGATAACTAATTTAATCATGCACCCCGATCTCCTGAAAGACCTTTGAAGACTAGACTACAAATCACTGTCAGATTAAATGATCCTGTCCCTTCCTCTAACAGATTTTCGGAGTTAGAGTTCATGCACCCAGATGCTGAAAATGTGCAAGGTGAGGCTTCAGATTCTAAAGTCTCTATCTGGTCCATTTCAAAAGATCCCAGGATTAAGGACGCTGATACTTAACACTCATCAAAACCCGAGACAACTGTAATGAAATCTTAACCAATCTATTTTAAAATGCATTGGTTTACGGCCTCCTCTTTACTTTAGCTTTTATACTTTTCTCATGCGCGGCCCTATAAATACTATAATCCAGTGGAATTGTCGAGATCTGAAGTCAAATGTCGACGAACTTTCCCTTTTAATCAATGATCACAAACCAGTTGCTGCATGTCTGCAAGAAACCTTGTTTAAACGGGAGGATGATATCAATATCAAATATCATTCCATTTACATCTTTATCGAGGGCGAAAAAGCCAGAGGTGGTGGTTATATTATCGGTAACAAGAAAATTCCCCATAGTTATATCTCTAATACAAATTTGCAAGCTGTTGCCATTAGGTTGTCTTATCACAGTGCTGTTACACTGTGTTCTTTTTATCTTCCCCTTAGTATACCTATCAATGAGACCAACCTGAATGATCTCATTTCCCAATTGCCGTCCCCCTATATTGTTGCTGGGGACTTAAATAGTCACAGTGTTATGTGGGGTACCGATGACAACAAAGAGGTTTACGGTTGAAGAACTTCATTTCGAACAACTCTTTGTCTTTCATGAATGATAACTAGTGCAAAACCTATTCGCATCCAGCAACCGGATCTTACTCTTCTATTGATTTTAGCCTTATGCAGCCCCGTCTTATTTCCCATTTTCACTTGGAGAGTGACTGAGGACTTATGCGGAAGTGATCACTTCCCAATTATCTTTGCATCTACACAACCATCCAGCAATGCACGACCACAGAAATAGAAGCTTCCAGAAGCCAATTTGAATAAATTTGAAATCCTCCGTGAACAGACCATTACACATGACAAATTCAGAGATTGCGATGATCCCACAATTTTTTTAAATTTCCCTACTGATTGATGCAGCTAAACAGTCCGTCCCTCAGACCTCGACAAATCCAAAACGTCCTGACAAGCCTTGGTACGATGATGGTTGCCAAAGACAGAAAACAAGCTCTTAGAAAGTTTAACCTCAGACCTATCAAAGAAAATCAACCTATTCCGTATTTCCAGAGCAAAGGTTACAACCCACTTATTGATAATTCCACAGTGAAAATTATTTAAAACGGCCACAAATAATTACAAAAAGTCAATCCTGTTCCAATATCAATGGAAAGAGCGCTGCATGTAAATAATATAGTAAGTGATATTTACATCAGTTTTACTATTTGTAATTTAAGTATCACATTTATTTACCTATCATTTTTATTATTATTTCTTCGAGAAAATTACTTCTGTATAACAAAGTCATTCTATCCGAAACTTAAAGATTTTTTATTCCTTTCTCTTTGTAGGTATCTACCTTTGTACAAGACGAGTTGGCGTACAGATGTGTGACCTACTTCACAAGAGTTATTCACCACAACTTTATCGACGACGACGGCAGAGATTCTTTTGCAAACACCAGCTTGTATGATGACATTCTATTTCAAAATTGATTTATCTTTAGAAAATCAAACAGGGCTGGAATTTATTTCCTCTTTTTTGCACGAGGTGGCACTTTGTTTGAAACCAAAGTGTGATCATGATCACCATTGGCTTAAAACATGTGGTTATCTTTTCGGTTTGGTATTTAAATATTTACATGATTTTAAGGATATGCCGAATCATCGTTTCATAGCGTGTGAATCTGGATCCAATTTGAAATTTGATTTAGATACACCCCAGTGATAAAAATGTGGAACTGCATCACTGTCAACACCTAGCTCCAGCTTGAGTAAAACTCAGAATTTTACTGAAACCGAAGTACGAGGTGATATTTTATGGTAATATATCACTGTGAAATCTATGGAATAATGATTTGAAACAGAAACAAAAACTATAGCGGGGATATATATGGAACAATTATTTTTTTAGAAATAAATCTGACCATCACTGCCTGATGAGACTCAAAAGAGGAGTCGAAATAGTTCGACATGACAAAACCCTTACATGTGAATGAATGAATGAATGAATGAATGGTGTTTTATGGCCCGTCGACAACTTGGGTCATATTGGGCGCACTTACTTATAAAATCATGCATCTGCTTTAAGTTATACTGTGAAACATTGACACAGATCAGAAATAATAAAAAGGCAACCCTGTTTACAGGGTCAAAAGTTACTTTGAATAGGTCAATAGGCCTTAAAATGTAATAAAAAATGATTTAAACAACAAAATAAATATTGAGAAACAGGGCTTCCCTATTTACTCCAACATTTTAATAGAACCCCCTTAACCCATTACCACACAATCCCTACTTTTGACGCCCCCTGAGAAAGAAGCCTTTTGAAAACACTGTGGGAAAAGGAGAAAATGCTGGTAACCAGCATTTTCTCCTTTTCCCACAGTGTTTTCTACCCTTTCCAGAACAAATTTCAATTTTTCAATCACCTTTATTTTGTCGTCTGCAAATGCTTTCAATTTGGACCAGTCTAAAATTTTCTTGTGTGGTAAAGAGTTAAAGGAGGATAAACACTGTTTGTTTAAGACCGTCAGTAAAAAGTGAAATGTAAAAAAAGTAAAACTAAATCTTCTTAAAAAGGTTAACTTCTTTCAGAAAATCGAATAGCGATTCTAATTTTACAGTATCAAACAAAGTTTTTAAACTGTCAACATGAAAGTATTTATCCCTGCACGGTGCAAGATCCGTGCACTCTATCAATAAATGCTTGACAGAAAAAAATGTATTGCATGGGATACGTACAGGAGGCTTTTCTCCTTCGAGAAGATATGAGTGCGTCATATGGGTATGACCTATTTTCAAACAGGCCAAAATAATTTCCTCTCGACGGTTTGTATTTGGTTTGATAGCAAATAATTTATTCTGTTGATTTGAAGGATCACTCCAAGATCTTTGCCAAACACCATTAATAAAACTATTAATAAGAGTTTTAAAATCACTAAAAGGAACTTTAAAAGGTAAAATTTCTAGTGATAATGCATCCTTGGCAGCTTTATCTGCCTCTTCATTACAACTTATACCAATATGGCTGGGGAGCCAGCAGAAAACTATATCAGGTCCTTCGCATAATCTGGACAATTTCTCAAGGAGATTGACTACAAGCGGATTATCCGTTTTCTCGCCCTCAAGTGCTTGGATAATTGATAAAGAATCAGTATATATAATGTATCGCCAATAGCCATCTTGTTCAATATGGTTGAGTGCAAGGTCAATCGCTTTTAGTTCCGCAGAGAAAATAGACGAATTATTAGGTAATCGGAACCAATACAATTCACCGTCAAGGATCGCAGCTGAAGCAACTTTTACCTCATCTTTTGAACCATCAGCATAGATTTCTTCATGAGTATAATATTGTTCTTTGACTTCAAGGAATTTTGTTTTGAAAATCATCGGATCTGTAGTAGCTTTCTTATCTGAAGCAAGATTGCAAAGATAAGTTGGACTTTTGGAAGTCCATAAAGGAACTTCAGAAATCCTATGGCTTGCTACATCCTCAAGATCGCAATCAAGGCAACTGATATCCGCTTCACAGCGTAAACTAAAAGGAGGTATAACTCTTATTAGAAAGTCATCCTTGAACAATGGTTTAAATACTATTTCATGGGTTGGGTTGTTAGGATTTCATTTTAACTTTAAGTAATATTTCAAGGAGAGTTTCTTCCTGCGTAAATTTAGAGATGGTTCATTAGCTTCAGCATATAAGCTATTGACGGGAGATGTCCTGAAAGCGCCAAGCACTAATCGCAAACCTTGGTTGTGGATAGAATCCAACTTACGAACAATTGTCGGGCTGAGCCATATACGACACGGCCGTAATCTAACTTGGATCGGACAAGTGATCTTTATAGTCTTAGACTTTTCTGTCTGCTCCCCAGTCCATGCTGGAGACAACTCGTAAAAGATTAAGAGCTTTTTGGCATTTATTACTTAAGTAATTAATATGGGAAATAAACGACAGTTTAAGAGTCAAATGAAACACCTAAAAAATTTGAATTCAGGAACGACTTCAATTTGTATCCCATTTAATGTAAGCTCAGGATCCAAGTGTATTTTCCTTGATTGGCAGAAATGCATGCATTTGGTCTTGGTTTTAGAAAATTTGAAACCAATTTCTCTTGACCACTTGCTTAAATTATTCAGTACTTGCTGTAACTGCCGCTCTATTGTATGCATATGCTTGGATCTATAGCAAATACAGAAGTCGTCAACATACAAAAAGCATTCCACGCCAGGGCACACAGACTTAACAATATTGTGGATTTTGACACTGAACAGTGTAACAGAGAGAATGCTTCCCTGGGGAAGCCCATTTCTTGTTCATGAGAGTTTGAGAGAGTATCTCCAATCCGGTTTACATGTGAAATGCCATTTATACCACAAAATATTTACAGGGTAAAAATATGATTATTTACTTAGATAACGTAGATTACACGCCATCTATACGAGATCTACAGTTTGAAAAATACTTGTGAAAATAAAAGTTATTGTATTTGAGTTTCGATAGTTCATCTTTAGGTTCAGGAATGTTTGTTATACAACATTAAATGATTGACAAAAGGTTTTGAAAATGTTCATTTAGATCTAAACACCGATGGCATTTTCCTTTAATTTTGTGAATTAGATCTAGTGTTATGCAAAATAGAAAATTAGAATCTATATCTACATCAAAACGGAAAATTTTGTTTCGGATTAGGTTGTGCAATCCGCATAGGCTGATCAGAGACGACACTTTAAGCTAACGTCCGAATGCACCTTTTCTTTTGTTGTAGGCCATTGTGGTGGGGGTGGGGAGTGTTCGCAAGAAAATCATTATATTAGCGATTAGTTCCATTTCCATCACGGCGACCGGCGTAATTATAGTGTAAAGCCTAGTTCGGACGCTTGTTTGCCGTTGGAATATTTGAGTGCAATGTATACATAGGTGTTAAATTTCTTACATTTATATCAGATTACAAGCTTTTCATTGAAGGTATTTTGGCAAATCAATGTTACCAATATCCGGACATGCAATTCTGATTGCTTTTAAGTCTTCTGAAGAAAATCAATATGCTAGCGTTTAGTTCTATTTCCATCACGGCTTTAAGAGCGATCGGCGATATGTTTACCAAGGGCACTGATTAAAATGATCAGCAGTCTTTTCCGAAATCATGGTGTCTGAAAAATTCAAAACCGTGGCACCTAGCAAAACAAACACAGAGCAGCATCAGTGCCAATATTCACCATAGATTATGTACAGACTTTGTAAAGCTAGACAATCTAGATTAAAGATTTTGTTAGTAAAGGTCATGAGAAATGTATCAAAGTCCTAATGAAGGCCATGAGTCAAGGTCTAGTTGGTTGGTGTTAAGGGGATCAAAGAGCCATGGTTATAAGTCAGAGATTTGGATTCAAATCACAGTAAAGGCCATGGGTCAAGGTTAAAATGGTTGGAAAGGGGACCAAAAGCAGCTGGGTCTCAGGAAAGGTCTGCAGATGAAACATGGTCTGGTGGGTCAGTATAAAGGTTATATGGGTCAAGTTTTAATGCATCAAGGACAATCATGTCAAGGGCAATTTGATCAAAGTAAAATGGTCCAGGTTAGAGTTTTATGGAGAAATGTTGGATGGTCAAGATTGATTCAAAGTAAAAATCTATGTGTGTCAAAGTCAAACAGGTAAAGATCACATTAATCAAATATTTTGTCAAGGTGAAGTGGATCAAAGACGAAGGTCACATGGTAATGGTGAGCTAGTCACATAGTTAATAATTGGCAACTGGCAAGGAATTCAAGTAATTAGCTCCACTGGCCGAAGGCCAGCGAGCTATTTTCGTGGCGTTGCGTCCGTCCGTGCGTGCGTCCTTAAACTTTTTCTTTAAAAAACTTTTCCTCAGAAACTATTGACTGGATTTTTACCAAATTTCACAGGATTGTTCCTTAGGTGGTTCTCTATCAAATTCCTTCAAATAATTGTGTTCCATGAATAACTTGCCATGGCAACCAAAGTAAAAAACCTTTAAAAATCTTCTCCTCCCAAACTGGTAATTGGATAGCATTATTTTTTTGCAGGAATGTTTCTTAGATAGAGGTCTACAGAATTCCTTTTAAAAAAAAATCCGTCAAATAACATGGCTTTTATGGGAGACTCATTTTCCTGTTGTGGTATAAAGTAAAATCTTCGAAAAATTTCTTCTCTCAAACTACTTGTTTTGATTTCATTGTTGTATTGAAGGTTAGTTCCAATGGTGGTAAGTCTTTACCATACAGTGCTGACTTTCAAGGACCCTAATTAAAGAAGTCTTTGGAAAACACTCTTGGAAAAGGAGAAAATGCTGGTAATCAGCATTTTCTCCTTTTCCCTCAGTGTTTTCTACTCTATCAAAGAGAGAGAAATCATCATTTCATCGATGTTTAATTTGTTGTCTGCAAATGCTCTCAGTTTGGTCACATCCCAAGTTTTGTCGTTTGGTAAAGAGTTAAAGATGGTTGCTTTACATAATCTAGAATCCTTTTCATATAAAACAAGGGAAACTCTGCACTTTGATTAGTTCTGGTAAAGGTTTGTTGACCTGCTGGTGACTTGGTACAGAGGGACAGGGCTTTACTGTTGTGATAAGGCATTTTGTTATCCAATCAAACTGATCCCTGACAAAGAAGACTTTTGTAAACATTGTGGGAAATGGAGAAAATGCAGGTAACCTTTTCCCACAATGTTATCTACCCTTCACAAAACAACTTTCAAACTTTCAGTAACTTTTATTTTTTCATCAACAAATGCTTTCCATTTGGACAACCCTAAAATGTTGTCGTTTTGTAAAGAGTTAACTACAACCAGAAGACAAAATTTTTATAACTGGCCAAAATTGAAAGATGTTGCAGACAGCATAATAAGTCTTCAAATTAGTAAAACTTGTATCAAAAACGGTAGAAATTATTATGTAAAACTAAGAAAATGAAGGTAACTTTGATTTTCTTCTTTTCTCACAATGATTTTCATAGTTTTTTTTTCTTTGGTGACCTAAAATGCAGGAATGAATGGTAATTGTTAAAAACTTCTCTTCACCGTTACAGAAAAATCAGGCCTGTGGAGCGATACAGGCGCTCTAGCGCCTCTAGTGTTTGACATTAGAGCAGACAATTACTTCTTTCACAGCTGAATAGGGTTCTTTCTATGGAAATAAACATGAACAGAGAAATATGAATAATTACTGTCTTTCTTTCTTCTTTAAGATCAAGCTGTAAAGCAAGACATTGTGGAGTCTCTCCTAAAAGCCAGAAAATGTGAAGAAGCTAATAAACATCAAAATAGAGTGACCAGACAAATTTTGACCCAGATGATGACTGGAGAAAAACAGGGATGTAGCACAGCCACTATAAGCACATATTTTTCATCAGGAAGTTCAGTGTTCCATGTCTGGAAAGATAAAGAAGAGGATGACATTGTAGAATTAAGACACACAAGACATGATGACTTCCTGGCAACCAAAAATCACCCAATCTTTCTGGTATGACATTGCACAGAAATTCAAATGTGATGTAACATCCACACAGTGGTTCAATAAATACAGCTCTTTGAAAGCTATTATTCATTCGCCATCAGGCAGTGAAACAAAGTATTTCAGACATAAAACAAGTTTTAATATCGTATATGGCCATAAGGGTTCAACAAAGCCATCCTGTTCCATAGACAGTATGGTTACAGACACGGATGTAGAGCCTTCAGATAAAAATGAATCCAAACTGAAAATCAAAGGAACAGTAAAGGATAGAAACGCAGCAGAAAAAAGAAAAAGTCAAGATATGATACAGGTAGTTGAAGAACAATACAATGATTTTAAAGATGAAATGAAGACACAACACAGAAAAAAAGTCCCGATTGGATAGACTACTTGATCTGTATTAGGGAGAAATCAGGGAGAAAACAAACAAGTCAGGCATTAGAATCTAGTCATGATGCCAAAGCCAGGTTTCCACTTCTCTGTGCATATGCTCTCCTTTTGTCATATTTACAATGGAAGTTTTTAACTTGGTTTTCATTTAATTGTTTTGATTGAATAGAAATCAAAATAATCTGTTAATAGTTGAGCCATGCTGTATGTCCGCGCAGGTTGACCTGGGCCAAAACTTTTCAGTTGGTATTAGTCGAACAAATTGACATGAAATAAAAGACCTCTATTACCATATATTACACGCTTGAATTTTTGTCTGAACTTAGCTTCAGGTAATGTCGTCTGCATGTGGAACCATGGGCACGTTCTTTTTAAACTCTTTAGGTGGCCAATAGATTTATAGTATCTTCAAAAGATACTTACAATATCTGAAACGAAAATTAATTTTGTTGGTTTGAACTGGTAATAGGTGGCGAGTGATCTATATCTAAGATACACTTGCTGTGCAGCCTGATCCTGATCTATGCCATCCGCAAACGCTTTTTTGATTTCGACTATAGCTCACTAAGGGTCAACCCCGATTATACCCGACGATTTATTAGCAGCTGCCACTGTTTATGGACAAAGGAGCTTAAAATGCCGCCTTCCAAACAACTCCTCTATCTTCTCTGCTGAAATTAAAGCAGTAGATCTTGCCCTTAATCTAGTTGAAAGTTCTAATTCCAACCGTTTTATTATCTTTTCAGACTCTTTGTCAACATTACAGGCCCTTTCAAATCAACGACTTGAGAATCCTTTAATCTGCAGTTTACTTGAAAGGATCTCACAAATTTCTTCTAAGAATAGACTGGTGTTCTGCTGGCTTCCAAGTCATGTAGGCATGAAAGGCAATGAAAATGCCGATAGGTCTGCCAAATCTGCACTTAACCTTCCCATTTCAGATTTTAAAGTTCCACACACTGATTTTAAATCCTCCGTTTTATCACATATCCAATCTTCTTGGCAATCCCAGTGGGATGCTGATATTTTCAATAAACTGCATTCAGTTAAACCATCCCTTGGTGAATGGTATCCCGTTTACAGATCCGTTCGTCGAGAAGAAGTGATAATTGCACGACCTCGAATTGGCCATTCACTCATCACACATTCCTGGCTCTTGACAAGAGATGATGCCCCTGAATGTATACCATGCAATGCAACCTTTTCTGTAAAACATATCCTACTAGATTGCATTGACTTTCAGCCAGTCCGTTCAAAATATTTCAACGTCGATAGTTTGAAAAATCTTTTTGATTCTGTCAGCGTTGAATCTTATTATCGCTTTCATAAAGGAGATTGGCATTTACAATAAACTGTGATATTTACTCTGGAGTTTCTTACTCATCTTTTTACAACATTCTTTACTTCATTAATATTCAGTTTGCATCTCCTTAATGGGAGGGTTGGCTCTCTTGGAGACATCTTATCTCATTGGAGACAGGACCTCTTTAATGGGAGTATCTGATCCCATTGGAGACTCCAATCTTTATCAGTTTTAACCTCATTTCCAAGGAAAAACAATATTATCAGTCTTACCTTTTAACCTAAAGCTTTGGAGTAGGCAGGGACGCCCAGCCACTCAATATCATATTTTATGCACATTGTAAATAACATATTTTTTTCATTTAAAAACTTCTTTTCATCAAACCAGCATTGAGTTTAAACCTTTTTATCACATTCTTAAATCTTATCATTTAAAACTTTTGAGTATATAGGGATTGCCCTGTAACTCGATAATGCCCTTTATGCATTCTTCTTAATTCAGCTCTTATCATTTAAAACATTTAAGTATATACGGATCGCCCTGTAACTCGATGATGCCCTTTATGCATTAAATTTTCTTAATTCAATTCTTTTATAGTCATTCAAACTTTATTCGGTTTAAACAACTCCACGTTTATTATCTTTTAACATAGATATGCGCGCTAAATGACCACGCTAAATGACCAAAGTTGTCGATGCGCCATAAAACAACATTTATTCATTCCCGACGATTTAATAATTCAGGTTTTAATTATTCTTTGCATAAAGGTCAATTTCAGGTCAATTTGTTTCAGTAATAAATTTTCTTTATGTTCACAGACCAATCTACCACATGATTAAACCTTAACCAGATAATAGAATTTTAGCCTTGTCCAAAATTGAAAGCAAGATGACAATTTTAGTATCGCTCAAATATTGTAATTTTTCTTCAATAGAGTAGAAAACTTCACAGGAAAAGAAGAAAATGCTGGTAACCAGCATTCTCTTATTTTCCTACAATGTTTATAAAGGCTTATTTTCCAGGATCATTAAAAGTTGTCATTGTGTGGTAATGGGTTAAGCTGGTTATAGAAAAATGCTGCTATATTATGGATCCATAATGATGTGATCTATTACTTGGTATTATGTATCAGGGAGATGCATTAAGCCCCCTTTTGCCTGAGCATGGCTCGATTATAATGTAAGACGACAGTTACTTTCATTCAATATATTATCTATAACTCTCTATCAAACAACAAAATTTTAGTTTATTTCAAACTGAAAGCATTTGCTTAATACAAGATAATTTTTCCTCTAAACTGTTTTGAAAAGCTTTCTTTCCTTGGTTCGTGAAAACTGAAAACCCGTAATTTTTTTAACAAAAAGTGTAAACACTACCTGCTGATTATTTTGACATCTAATGTGCACGTTTTTTGCGTACATTGATACTTAACCCTTTTCCAAATTAAAGTTTGAAGGATCTTTCAAATTAAAAAAAAAAAAACATGCACAAGACAAATTGAACTCTTGTACTAATGGTTCTGTTATCCTCTGATAGGACAGAAAGCATTGCGGGAAGGAGAAATGTTGGCCACCATCATTTTATCCTTTTCCCACATGTCACCTTTTCAGGGGTAGTAAAAACAGTGATTGATTGGTAAAGGCTTAATGGTGTGCTGTCTCTAATTGCTTCCCAGTGTGTCAGTATTTTCAAGAAAATAGGAAACTCTTTCCAAAATGTTTTACTGGACAAAGTCTGTTAAAAAAAAAAACTAAATACCCGAGTTTATACCTAATACATGTAGATTAGGTAATAAAAACATCAAACATATGGCATCTTGTTTCCTTCGGGTCAGTTTTCTTTCATGGATTTTGTCAGTATTTTAACTTGCACTGGAAACAAACTAAAATTGAACATTACACTGATGGTCGAACTTTATCATTCATTCAACTTCAGTTCAATCAAGAAGAACTTTAAATTACAAATTAAAGATTGTTATGCCCTTTCGAAGAAGCGGGGGTATATTGCTTTGCACTTGTCGGTCGGTCCGTCGGTCGGTCAGTAGACCACATTTTCGTCCGGAGCATAACTCAAAAAGTTTTTCAGGTATCATCTTGAAACCTCATAGGTGGATAGATCTCATTAAGGAGAATTAGTGCACAAGAATCATAACTCTGCCCATCATATTTATGGAATTATTGGCCTTTGTTGATTTTCATACTTAATTTTTGTCCGGAGCATAACTCTAAAAGTATTTCAGGTATCATCTTGAAACCTCATAGGTGGATAGATTACATTCAGGAAAAGTGCAGTGCACAAGTACCATAACTCTGCCCATCATATTTTTGGAGTTATTGCCCTTTGTTGATTTTCATACTTAACTTTTGTCCGGAGCATAACTCAAAAAGTATTCCAGGCATCATCTTGAAACCTCAAAGGTGGATTAATCTTACTAAGGAGAAGTGCAGTGCACAAGAACTATAACTCTGCCCATCATATTTTTGGAGTTATTGCTCTTTGTTGATTTTCATACTTAATTTTTGTCCGGAGCATAACTCAAAAGGTTTTTCAGGTATCATCGTGAAACTTCATATGTGGATAGATCTTATTCAGGAAAAGTGCACTGCATAAGAAGCATAACTCTGCCCGTTATATTTTTGCAGTTATTGCCCTTCGTTGATTTTTGTACTTAATTTTTTTCCGGTCCATAACTAAAAAAGTATGTGAGGTAAAACGATCAAACTTTAAAAGTTGATAGGTCACATAAATGGGAAGTGCAGTGCCCAAGAATTATTAATTTATCATTGATAATTTTTGAGTAATTACCCTTTGTACGTTTTTACACTTTGAACTAAACAGTTTATAATCATATGTTATATTTAGAATTTGATGGCATGGGGGGCATACATGTTTTACCAACATCTCTTGTTTATTCAGTGCCCAGTTTTGCCTATATAATAATGTTTCCTTTGACTGACATCTTAACCATTTTTGATAATAGGCTGTTTAGATTGTCTTTAATTAAAACAATGTGCATTTCAAAGAAGTTTTCGAGGATTGAATTATCTATTTCAAGGTCTAGTAAACAGTTTCCAACCAGGATCTCCACTTCATTAGTGCTGTCTTTAAAGAAAATAAATTGTATCTGTCCCTCCTTTTCTTTGACTGGCACATCAATGACCTGAAATGCATTGAAATCGGTAAACAAGAGGACCTTGATGGTCCTGTATTGCTCCACTGGCTTTTAAACCCTTTACCACTAAAACTGAAGCCCCCAGCTGGACGGGGGGTACAATTCGCCGGCTGCCGTCCTGCAGAGTGGTAAGACCCCACCGATGGACCCGCCTGTTTGCCGTGGGTGGAGACTCGTAAGCCGGAAAAGAGGGTCCTGGCAGTTGAGGGGAGCCCAGGGATCTCCAGCTCTTCAACACACTGCTTCGGCCTCGGCTTCAGTGTAAACGAGAGCCTAGATGGGCCCGGTCTTGTGCAATCGGCTGGTCGCTTTTAGATTCTGGGCATTTTGATTTTGTTCAATGTTATAACACTTCACTTGTGTTGAAAAAAGAAAACATCTGTCACTGCTTGCATTACATTTTGCCTTCCTGAAACTACATGTAGTCGATTTTTAGCTCACCTGAGCACAACGTGCTCAAGGGGAGCTTTTAGGATCACCCGGTGTCCGTCGTGCGTCGTCAACAATTCTTTAAACATCAACTCCTCCTAAACCGCTGGGCGGATTTGGACCAAACTGGGCAGGAATGTTCCTTGGGAGGTCCTCTTTAAAAATTGTTCACAGAATTTGATTCCATCAAAAACTCTGGTTGCCATGGCAACCAAATGGAATTTTTTAGCAAATTCTTTAAAAATCTCCTCTGAAACTGCTGGTCGGATTTTGAAATAATTTCACAGATATGTTCCTTGGGTGACCCTTTTCAAAAATTGTTCGTGAAATTTTGATTCGTCAAAAAATGTGGCTGTGGTGAATAGGGGCTTCTTGCACTATACAGAAATGAAGGAATTCTTTCAAAATCTTATGCTCTGAAACCGCTGGTCGGATTTTGAAATAATTTCAGATATGTTCCTTGGGTGACCCTTTTCAAAAATTGTTCGTGAAATTTTGTTCCGTCGAAAAATGTGGCTCTGGTGAATGGGGGCTTCTTGCACTATACAGAAATGAAGGAATTCTTAAAAAATCTTCTGCTCTGAAACCGCTGGTCAGATTTTGAAATAATTTCACAGAGTTGTTCCTTGGGTGACCCTTTTCAAAAATTGTTCGCGAAATTTTGATTGGTCAAAAAATATGGCTCTGGTGAATGGGGGCTTCTTGCACTATACAGAAATGTAGAAATTCTTAAAAATTCTTCTTCTCTGAAACAGCTGTTTTAGATTTTGAAATAATTTCACAGACTTGTTCCTTGGGTGACCCTTTTCAAAAATTGTTCGCGAAATTTTGATTGGTCAAAAAATATGGCTCTGGTGAATGGGGGCTACTTGCACTATACAGAAATGAAGAAATTCTTGAAAATTCTTTTTCTCTGAAATGGCTGGACAGATTTTGAAATAATTTCACAGAGATGTTCCTTGGGTGACCCTTTTCTAAAATTGTTCGCGAAATTTTGATTGGCTAAGAAACATGGCTCTAGTGAATGGGGGCTACTTGCACTATATGGAAATGAAGAAATTCTTGAAAATTCTTCTTCTCTGAAACCCGTGGTCAGATTTTAAAATAATCTGACAGAGATGTTCCTTGGGTGACCCTTTCCAAAAGCTGTACATATAATTTTGATCCGTCAAGAAACATGGCTCTTGTGAATGGGGGCTACTTGCACTATATGGACATGATGAAATTCTTTAAAATTCTCTTTCTCTGAAACCCCTGGTCAGATTTTAAAATAATTTCAGAGAGATGTTCCTTGGGTGACCCTTTTCAAAACTTGTTCGTAAATTTTGATCCATCAAGAAACATGGCTCTCGTGGATGGGGGCTACTTGCTCTTATACAGAAATAACGAATTCTTAAAAATTCTTTTTTTTGAAACTGATGGTCAGATTTCGAAATGACTTTTACAGGTGACCTTTGAAAATTGCTTAGCAAAATTATAAATTTGGTTCCAATGTTTCAATACCTCAAAAAAAAAAAAAAATAGACTATGGTCATCTCAAAAATTCAGGTGAGCGATCCAGGGCCATCTTGGCCCTCTTGTTCTTTATTATATACTTGTGTATATTCACACAGCATCGATTTGTCCATTTTAATTGCATATTTTCGTATGTTTTAGTCCCTGGTCTAATATAGGCTCATGGGCTAATTGGGTTGTGTAGACTGATTGGTTGGGCTCTGACTTGCGTGGGTGCTACCTCACCTGGGGTTGTTGCCACACATCTTCTTTGCCACATTTTTTGGTTTGCATTGCTCATGTTATCATTTGGGTAACCCTGACACGAAGAGCTGGATACTCTGCTCTATTTGCCATGTCCCCATTGCAGGACTCCATGGTGGGTGTGAGCCGCAAATGATGAATCTTAAACAATAAAACATGGAAAACCGAACTAAAAAACTAACACGGACAGATCTGGACGAAAACGAACAGGCAAGTGTTGAATCGACCGAACCGTTTGCACGCTTTCTATTAGTGAATCGTCGAATTCAGAAAAACCACTTTCAAAGTTGTCACCATTTGTAATAGAAAAAGTACTGGTTTCTTTGGCAGGCTCTCCAAAGTCTGTCAAAAAGCTGAAAAATGGCACTTTGTTAGTTGAAGTGCAAAACTCACAACACTCCAAAAATCTACAAGGGTTAAAACGAATCTTTGACATTCCAGCTAAATGCACCGCACATGGAACTTTAAACTCGCCAAGAGGCATTATCAGATGTCGTGATTTGGTTGGTGTTTGAGGCTAGGCGTATTCGTGTTTTTCGGGATGGCATTCGGAAAGACACGAATACAATAGTTCTGAAATTCAAAACGGCAATACTACCGAAAATATTATAAGTTGGGTACTTCAAGGTTCCTGTGGATACTTATATCCCAAATCCTCTCCAATGCTACAGGTGTTTCAAGTTCGGACACCACGAAAGGCAGTGCAATGCTGATGACCATTGCAAACAATGTGGAACTAACGAAGTAGAAACTTACCACACACACCCCTGTAACAAACCCTCCAAATATTTAAATTGCGGTGAAGAACACTTTTTTCTACATCCTGGTCTTGTAAGGTCTGGAAGAGGGAAAAAGAAATCGTTACAATTAAATACCGCGAAAGCCTTTCATTCTCTGAAGCACGAAAAATTGTAGATGCACGACATGCATTGGGTGCATTTTACGTATTACGAAATCAAATACAGCAAAAACAGTAAATTTGAAAGATGCCCAGACGCAAACGAATGACGCCTCAGTGCAAACGGATATAGTTCAACAAAATGCTCATACAAGTACCAAGTCACAGAAACCTTTACAAAACAAGAAACCGGAAAAGCCTGTTCGAAACAAAAGTCCAAACAAATCTCAAAAAAGGTCCTCTCAGATCGCCTTACAAAGGGTTTTGATGACCAAATTCAACATCACAACCGCTTCCAGTGTCTTGATGAAGACATGGAAACTGAAAACTGAAAACGACCATGTAGAAGCCAATAAGCAAGGTCGTATTATCAAGTTAAATAACAAAAGATGAATCAATACATACTTCTAGTTTTCTATGGTATCTGCCTAACCCTCACTGTAATTATTAATAATACCATTCTGCAATGGAATTGTCGTAGCATAAAAGCTAACTTTGAGGAATTAAATGTTCTAGTGAATGAAACCAAACCAGTAGCAATTTGTTTACAGGAAACATTTCTTAAAGATTCTGTCAAGTTTACTTAAAATACCACTCCTGTTACTTTAAACACTTTATTGGTAATGATAAAGATTCAGGACGTGTAGCCGTGATTGTTAAGAACAGTGTTCCACACCATTCTGTAAAGCTTGATACTACCCTTCAAGCTGTCGCAGTAAACATTTCTTTAAATAAAACCTTTACTTTGTGCTCCATTTATCTTCCCCCAAGCTCACCAGTTAATGTATAAAAAGTTGATCATATTATAGATCAATTGCCGAAGCCATTTATTATAATGGGAGATTTTACGTATGGGGATGCACAGACACGAATGACAAAGGTAGAACTATTGAGCAATTTATCACGAAGCATGACCTTGTTCTGCTGAATGATAAATCTCCAACCTATCTTCATCCTGCTACTGGTTCTTATTCATCTTTAGACCTTACAATATGCAGCCCTGGAATTGTTCCAGATTTTGACCCCCCAGCCGGACGGGGGGTAGAATTCGCCGGCTGCCGTCCTGCAGAGTGGTAAGACCCCATCGATGGACCCGCCTGTTTGCCGTGGGTGGAGACTCGTAAGCCGGAAAAGAGGGTCCTGGCAGTTGAGGGGAGCCCAGGGATCTCCAGCTCTTCAACACACTGCTTTGGCCTCGGCTTTGGTGTAAACGAGAGCCTAGATGGGCCCGGTCTAGTGCAATCGGCTGGTCGTTTTTAGATTTTGGGCATTTTAAAGTTATTTCAATAGCTATAATACTGTTAGCGACGTCTTAAAAAAACATCTATTTTCCAGTATTACAAATGTTTCCTGCAATTGCATATATTACCAACCTGATTGATTATATACTTGCATGTATTCATACAGCATCAGTTACTCCATTTTAACTGCAAGGTTTTCATGTTTCCTTTTAGTCCCTGGGCTAATTGGGTTGTGTGGACTGATTGGTTGGGCATTGGTTTGCGTGGGTGCTTCCTGATCTGGGGTTGTTGCCACGCATCTCATTTGGGTAACCCTGACATGTTGAGCCGGATGCTCCGCTCTATTTGCCATGTCCCCTATGTAGGACTCCATGGTGGGTGGGGGCCACGAATGATGAAATATAAAACACTCAATCATGGATAACCCATATAAAAAACGAACGCATGAACATATGGAAAATGACTCTGCTTCTGTTGAATCGACGAATGGCTTTCCTCAGTTTCTAGTTATTGAATCCGTAAATAATGAACAACCACTTACAAAACTTTCACCATTCATTATTGAAAAAGTATTAGTTTCAATTGCTGGATCACCGAAATCTGTGAAAAAGCTGAGAACTGGCGGCCTTCTCGTTGAGGTAGATAAACCTCAACATGCAAAAAATCTGCTAGGGTTGAAGCAATTTCACAATATCTCTTCAAAATGCTCAGCACATGGATCCCTGAATTCTTCAAGAGGTATAATACGCTGCCCTGATTTAGCCGGTGTTACAGAAGAAGAAATTGTATCTGAACTGTCAAGTCAGAACATGATTGAAGCCAGACGAATTCGTGTTTATCGCGATAACGTTAGACGAGAAACCAACTCTATCATTCTCAAGTTCAACACAGCCATTCTCCCAAAGACCCTCAAAATCGGATATTTGAAAGTGCCAGTTGATGTTTATATTCCGAATCCTTTGCAATGTTACAAGTGCTTCAAGTTCGGGCATCATGAAAGACAATGTAACGCCGACGAACATTGTAAGCGATGTGGAACAAATGAAGTCGAGACTTATCACCTCGATCCTTGCAGCAAACCCATGAAATGTTTGAACTGTGGCGAGGATCACTTCTCCACATCCCATTCATGCAAAGTCTGGCGAAGGGAGAAAGAAATAATTACAATCAAACATCGCTAAAGTCTGTCGTTTGCAGAGGCCCGTAAAATTGTGGATGCACATCATGCATTGAATGCATCCTATTCAAGCGTTACAAAATCCAACACAGTCAACACGATTAACTTAATAGACGCTCAAACACAGACAAATGAAGCTTCAGTCCAGACAGAGCTACAACAGAAAAAGAATTCAGCACCAGCAAAAACGTCACAGAAATCTGTTGCAAATAAAAAGCCAGAAAAGCCTGTTCAAAAAAGTCCAACTAGGAATCAAAATAAAGTCACCTCGGATCGCCTTCCAAAGGGTTCCGATGACCAAATTCAACAACACAATCGTTTCCAGTGTCTTGATGAAGACATGGAGGCGGAAGACACCCTGGTAGAGTCAAATACAAATAAGCAAGGTTGTATCATAAAATTGAATAAAACATGAATCTATCCGTATTTCCGTTGTTTTATGGTATCACATTTCTCCTCAATATAGCTATGAGTAATAACATTACACAATGGAACCGTCGTAGCATAAAAGCAAACCGCGAGGAATTAAATCTTCTAGTCGATGAACAAAAACCAGTAGCAATTTGTTTACAGGAAACATTTCTTAAAGATTCTGACAAGTTTACTTTAAAATACCACTCCTGTTATTTTAAACACTTTATTGGTAATGATAAAGCTTCAGGAGGTGTTGCCGTGATTGTTAACAACAGCGTTCCACACCATTCTGTAAAGCTCGATACTACTCTTCAAGCTGTCGCGGTAAACATTTCTTTAAATAAAACCTTTACTTTGTGCTCCATTTATCTTCCCCCAAGCGCTCCAGTTAATATCAAAAAACTTGATCATATTATAGATCAATTACCGAAGCCATTTATTTTAATGGGAGATTTTAATTCCCACCATACGTTATGGGGATGCACAGACACGAATGACAAAGGTAGAACTCTTGAGGAATTTGTCACGAAGCATGACCTTGTTCTGCTGAATGATAAATCTTCAACCTATCTTCATCCTGCTACTGGTTCTTACTCATCTTTAGACCTTACAATATGCAGCCCTGGAATTGTTCAAGACTTTGACTGGAAGGTGTGCGATGACCTTCATGGAAGTGATCACTTCCCGATAAAAGTATCGGAAGTAGGACCTTCAGTACAACAACGTCCTCAACGTTGGCAACTCCACAAAGCCAAATGGGAACAATTCAGAATTCAGTGCGAACACAAAATTCATCCCAGTGCTTTTGAAGATTGTGAAAATCCTACTGAGCTCTTCACTTCCTTAACTTATTCGGCTGCTGAAAAGTCAATTCCTCGAACTTCAACAAATCCAAAGCACCCAAACAAGCCCTGGTTTAATGATGACTGCAAAAAGGCTATAACAGAACGAAAATCTGTTCTCAGAGAATTTAACCTGAGACCAACCCCGGAAAATCTTTCAAAGTTTAAAATTGCTCGTGCAAAAGCACGTCGGACTATCAAGCAAAGTAAACGTGCGTCTTGGCGACAGTACGTGTCTAGATTAAATTCTAGATCGTCTGTCAGAAAGACATGGGACATGATCCGAAAAATTAACGGCAAAAACTCCTCATTAAATGTTGGACACTTAAATGTTGGTGATGTCGTCACCTCCAAAGCAGACATTGCAGATGTCTTAGCTGACACCTTCGCAGAGAAATCCTCTTCCTCAAATTATTCGACAGCATTTCAGAAATTTCGAACTACTAAAGAAAAAAACAAAGCTAAATTTTAAGTCCAATAACAATGAACATTACAATAAAGATTTCACTATGAAAGAATTGAGGAAAGCATTAAAGAAGTGTCATGACACTGCTGTTGGATGTGACGACATCCATTACCAGTTTTTGAAGCATTTACCATTTCGATCCCTCGACAGTTTACTTCGCATATTTAATCAAGTCTGGCATACTGGTATTCTCCCAGATTCCTGGAAGGAGGCCATTGTTATTACCATACCAAAACCGGGTAAAGACTCGACAAATCCTACCAATTATCGCCCTATAGCCTTAACAAGTTGTATTTGCAAAACCATGGAAAGGATGGTCAATGACCGGCTTGTTTGGTTTTTGGAAAAAAACAAACTTATTGCTACCGTTCAAAGCGGTTTTCGTAAACAAAGAGGCACTCTCGACCATTTAGTTCGCTTCGAAACTTTTATTCGTGAAGCTTTTATAAAAAAGGAATATGTTGTTTCCGTTTTTTCGATCTCGAAAGTGCTTACGATACCACATGGAAGTATGGAATCATGAACGACCTCCATGATTTAGGTTTAAGAGGTCGCCTTGCTTATTTCATTTCGGCATTTTTGAATGAACGTCAGTTTAGAGTCCGGGTTGGAGATACTCTCTCAAACCCTCATGAACAAGAAATGGGCGTTCCCCAGGGAAGCATTCTCTCTGTTACACTGTTCAGTGTCAAAATCAACAATATTGTGAAGTCTGTGTGCCCTGGCGTGGAATGCTTTTTGTATGTTGACGACTTCTGTATTTGCTATAGATCCAAGCATATGCATACAATAGAGCGGCAGTTACAGCAAGTGCTGAATAATTTAAGCAAGTGGTCAAGAGAAAATGGTTTCAAATTTTCTAAAACCAAGACCAAATGCATGCATTCCTGCCAATCAAGAAAATTACACTTGGATCCTGAACTTACATTAGATGGAATACAAATTGAAGTCATTCCTGAATTCAAATTTTTAGGTCTTTTATTTGATTGTAAACTGTCGTTTATTCCACACATCAATTACTTAAGTAATAAATGCCAAAAAGCTCTTAATCTTTTACGAGTTGTCTCCAGCATGGACTGGGGAGTCGACAGAAAAGTCTTACTAAGACTATATAGATCACTTGTCCGTTCCAAGTTAGATTACGGCTGTATCGTATATGGCTCAGCCCGACAATCGTACCTTCGGAAGTTGGATTCTATCCACAACCAAGGTTTACGATTAGCACTTGGCGCTTTCAGGACATCTCCCGTCAATAGCTTATATGCTGAAGCTAATGAACCATCTCTAAATTTACGCAGGAAGACACTCTCCTTGCAATATTACTTAAAACTAAAATCAAATCCTGACAACCCAACTCATGAGGTAGTATTTGAACCATTGTACAAGGATGAATTTTTAAAAAGAGAGAAAGTTATACCTCCTTTTAGTTTACGCTGTGAAGCAGATGTTTATTGCCTTGATTGTGATCTTGAAGATATAGCAAGCCATAAGATTTCTGAAGTTCCTTTATGGACTTCCAAAAGTCCAACTTATATTTACAATCTTGCTTCAGATAAGAAAGCTACTACAGATCCAATGATTTTCAAAACTAAATTCCTTGAAGTCAAAGAACAATATTATACTCATGAAGAAATCTACACAGATGGTTCAAAAGATGGGGGAAAAAGTTGCTTCAGCTGCCATCCTTGACGGTGAACTGTATCAGTTCCGATTACCTAATAATTCGTCTATCTTCTCTGCTGAGCTAAAAGCGATTGACCTTGCCCTCGGCCATATTGAACAAGATGGCTATTGGAGATACATTATATATACTGATTCTTTATCAGTTATGCAAGCACTTGAGAGCGAGAAAACGGATAATCCGCTTGTAGTCAATCTCCTTGAGAAATTGTCCAGATTATGCGAAGGAGCTGATAGAGTTTTCTGTTGGCTCCCAAGCCACATTGGTATTAGTGGTAATGAAGAGGCAGATAAAGCTGCCAAGGACGCGTTATCACTAGAAATTTTGCCGTTTCAAGTTCCTTTTAGTGATTTTAAACCTCTTAATAGTTTTATTCATGGTGTTTGGCAAAGATCTTGGAGCGATCCTTCAAATCAAGAGAATAAATTATTTGCTATCAAGCCAAATACAAGTGAATGGCTCCCTGGCTTACGGTCAAACCGTCGAGAGGAAGTTATTTTGGCTCGTTTGAGAATAGGTCATACACATATGACGCACTCACATCTTCTCAAAGGAGAAGAGCCTCCTGTATGTATCCCGTGCAATACATTTTTTTCTGTCAAGCATTTACTGATAGAGTGCACAGACCTTACACCGTACAGGGTTAAATACTTTCATGTTGACAGTTTAAAAACTTTGTTTGATACTGTGAAATTAGAATCACTACTCGATATTCTGAAAGATGTTTTTAAGAAGATATAGTTTTAATTTTTTGACATTTCACTTTTTACTGACGGTCTTAAACAAACAGTGGTTATCCTCTTTTAAGAGGGTTCTATTAAAATGTTTGAGTAAATAGGGAAGCCCTGTTTCTCAATATTTATTTTGTTGTTTAATTTATAAGTATTGCATTTTAAGGCCTATTGGCCTATTCAAAGTTAACTTTTTATCCTGTAAGCTAGTGGTGAAACGGTTTACCAATATACCGATTAACCGCGGTTTGTTCAAAGAAAAAACCGACACCGGTATGATTTTTACCGTATCGGTATTTCTTCAATAAGTCAACTTCTCGTAATTGCATTAGAAAGTCCGGTTTTCCCAAAAATTTGGTCGGAAATCGATCGTTTTTCAACAATCTGAAACATTTACGAAAGCGAAAGTTGTTTATTTTTTCTACAGGCGGTGTCACCGGTGTTAAGGTAAAATTATGACCGCCTCAAATTCGCCGCGGGTACGAACTCCAAATAACCGTTCGGACCAACAGAGTTTGTTATTCATTTCCTATAACTTTGCTCACACTTATTTGGCGTTTTTTCTCCCGGTAGATAAGCGGGAAAGTATTTGTGTTTAACAGAGTAAGTTAGTGCATTGCACTGTCTTCTCTGTTGAGCTCCCAAAGTTCGGTATAGTAGCCCTGACTGGTTTCTACATAAACAAGTGCGCCCTCTGAGCGAGTGTTCAGTATTGCTTGTGACTTGTTGTCAGCATAGAGGGCTTCTCTGGGTGCTGACAAGGTTGACATGCTAATACTTTTGAAAAAGAACAGGACTTGAAATGTCACTGAGTCATTTACATGTACTTGTTTCTATGGAAAAATCGTAATTTCTTTGTCATTTCAGTCTAGTCTGTGTTAAAGACTAGTCAATATTTTTAGCATATGCAACCCTAACACCGACTACAAGTGGTCAGATATGCTAAATGTCAGCATATAGAGCATATTGCAATACGTATTGCAATACGGGTCAGCCGTATTGCAATATATTGCAATACGCTTTTTACCGTATTGTTTCACCACTACTGTAAGCAAGGTTGCTTCTTTATTATTTCTCATCTGTGTCAATGTTTCACAGTAGATGCATGATTTTATATGTAAGTGCGCCCAATATGACCCAAGTTGTCGACGGTCCATAAAACACCATTCATTCATTCATTCATTCATTCATTCAGGATTATGGTCCAGGTGAACAAAAATGGCACAATGTATTTGGCAAGAATTAGCCAATCTTTATTTGATATGATCAGTTCACCAGATTGTGGTATGTATGATTTGGGAGAAATGTTAAAAAAAACATATTGCTGGGTTGGGGTATCAAACACTTGTCTTCTAGCTTGTGTCAGATTAGTACCATGCAGGCAGGTTTTTTGAAGTGTCATAAGCTTTATCAGTACCGTTTACATTCCTATTATGGAGAAATAAAATCGATAATTGCTTATTGGGGTTCATGCCATGTGAGCAAATTTACTAGGATAGGCTTTTCCTGACCAGCACAGGAGGAGTCCTGCAGGACTCAGTGGTAAAGTGTGGGACTCATAAGCTGGAGGCTCTGGGTTCAAGCTGCACTGCATTTATTGGACTTTTCGTTGGAGTGCCCTTGGGCAAGATACTTCAAAGCCCTTGCCTAGTACTGCTAAAACCCAGAAAATACATGAATATACCAGCTGTTGCAGTGATATGACTGAAATAATGTTGAAGCGGCATAAAACAGTAGTCAAATATATCTGTTTTTTTAAGTCGCACGTTTGTCAAAACGTTCGACTTTTTGCGATGAGCTCGAGGAGCTCAGGGTGGGTTGGGGGGTGTCTATAGTGGGTTGAAGAATCATGAAAAAAATTGGATCAAAAACGTCGTATATACTTCATAAACGAGGTGCAGTTACTCTGCTTTAAACCCAATCGCTGTAGAACTACTTTTTCTTTGGTATGTCTGGAATTTGTTCTTTATGATGGGACTGGACCCGGTAACTCATATAACTCATATACCTACGCTAGAAAAAGGAGAACGTGACTCAAATTTTAAATAAAAAAAAAAAATGCGGTTATTTTGTATATCATGTGAAAATTTAACATCTATCTTTGTTTAGATGGGTAAAGAAAACACAATTCAGCTAAGATATCCCCCATCAGTGCTTAATGTGAGTTTAAAAGGGATCGCGGATTAATATGGCTTGTCGAGAGCACCTTACTGTAAATATTCATGTATTATCGAGACCGGTAGAGCTTCGCTTATAAGGGTGGAATTTCGGACTCGAGTGATGTCATTTGAAATCAACTCTTTTAAACCATGCAAACCATGAATTCAGGGTTAAATATCGTAAAACTCGCTCTAAACTTGAAAATTTGTTTCGTTCCGCAGCTTTGACCTAGTTTGTAACGTACGTCTCGGATGAAACACCCCAAACCACTCGAATACCCCAAAACACCCAAAAACTATTCCATTACACATCAAAAAACTTCTGTAACATATAAAACTGCATGCGAAACGCTTACACACACGATTTTATGGAAATCAGACATGAACTTTTGCTATCAATTCTAGTATTTTAGGTCTTTGATCAGCTTAAGTTTGAAGTACAAAATTGTACTTTGATTAAGAAAATGCAAATGGCGGACGGGATAGAAAACAAACGCACATAACGATTAACACCAGTAAAGTTAAAATGTTGATTACTGCATTTGTTCGGACCCCAAAAGAGTGGCGACAAGGATATTGCATCCCCTCCGTATACAGTAAATACAACATGAAATATGGAACGCAAGGTAAAATACAGCAATTACGACTGTACATTGACAGTTGCACTGTTGAGGGGTTTACAGTCAAAACGTACTCAAACCAAAACGTACCCAAGTCAAAACGTACCCGAATGGAGTCAAAACTTACCCAAATGAAGTCTAAACCTACCCAAGTGGAGTCAAAACGTACCCAATGTGTAGTCAAAATGAACACATGATTTTTATAGTATTTCTAACTTCAATTTGTGTTAAAATTAATAGAAATTACGTATTCGTCATCATGACGATTTATAACTCTTGCTTTATTTTGAATTTGCCTTACATGATTAAAACCAATGATGAAACTTATTTAACAATAAACATAGCGAAGTCAATCAAATGCTTAGTGATAAAATCACTTTTTTCTTTCTATTTTTTTTTAAGGAAGATAAAGTTACTATTAATGAAAAAAAAAGCATATTGGATACTTCAAAAATATTTATCCATCATTATAAAAATATGTTTTATATGTGAAAAAAAAAAAGCATAAGCATCAGCACATTTAAAGAAATGATATAACAGAGAAATGTGATACATTAATTACATTGTTTGGATAGCAAAGATACAATTTCAACACTCAAAGAGAGTGTAACAAATTTAATGTGGTGATTAACCCATTACCACAAAATCCCTAGTTTCGACTTCCCTGAGAAAGAAGCCTTTAGAACACATTGTGGGAAAGGGAAAAAAATGCATTTTCTCCTTTTCCCACAATTTTTTCTAACCTTCACAAAACGAATTTCAAATTTTCTGTCACTTTTATTTTGTCGTCTGCAAATGCTTTCAATTTGGACAAGCCTAAAATTGGGCTGGTCTGGTAATGAGTTAAACTAATTATTCACAATGGTCTTTAACCTGTTGTAGATTGCATAGTTATTAATTACTTTGCAAATATTTTTTATAATTTGAGAGTCAGTTTGGTTGAGATGAAAAACCTTCGGACTGTTTTTTCAGCTAACCTGAGCACAACATGCTCAAGGGAAGCTTTTAGGATCACCTGGTGTCTGTCATCCATCATGTGTCATCAACAATTCTTTAAACATCAACTCCTCCAAAACCGCTGGGCCAATATGGACCAAACTTGGCTGGAATGTTCCTTGGGAGGTCCTCTTTGAAAATTGTTCACAGAATTTGATTACATCAAAAGTTTTGGTTGCCATGGCAACCAAACAGTTTTCTAAGAAATTCTTTAAAAATCTTCTTCTCTGAAACAGCTGGCCAGATTTTAAAATAATTTCACAGAGATGTTCCTTAACGTAGTGGACCCGTAATAGAAAACAGCTATTTCCACTATAATATTACCCTAGAAAATTTGCTATGATTAAAAATGAGCACTATTGTACTACTTTCACCGAGCCACTTTTTCTTTTTTGTCCTTCCTAGAATTATCATTTATAAATCTATAACTACTATAATTTCATTACAAATGGATATGATAATTACCTCCCTTTTCTGGAAACTAACAAAATTATCAACAAATAATTTCAAGACGGACCCCGAAGGAATTTCTGTTCGGTCAAAAATGTGCAATAGTATCATATCTGTACAAAATATGTCTTATCAACTGTCCAGAAATTTTATGCCATGCTGCACTATGCTTATTACAGGTCCACTACCTTAAGTGACCCTTTCCAAAACTTTTTCATGAAATTTTGATCAGTCAAGAAACATGACTCTGGTGAATGGGGGCTATTTGCACTATACAGGAATGAAGAAATTCTAAAAAATTCTTCTTCTCAGAAACCACTGGTCATATTTTGAAATAATTTCTCAGGGATGTTCTATGGGTGACCCTTTTCAAAAATTGTTTGCGAAATTTCAATCCGTCAAGAAACATGGCTCTGGTGAATGGGGGCTACTTGTACTTATATGGGCATGCAGAAATTCTTGAAAATTCTTACTTCTCTGAAACGGCTGATCAGATATTGAAAAAAGTTCACAGAGATGTTCCTTGGGTGACCCTTTTAAGAACTTGTTCGCAAAATTTTGATTTGCCAAGAAACATGGCTCAGGTGAATTGGGGCTACTATATGGAAATGAAGAATTTCTTGAAAATTCACCTTCTCTGAAACCCATGATCAGATTTTAAAATAATTTCAAAGCAATCTTCCTTGGGTGACCATTTTCAAAAATGTTTTCGAAATTCTGATCCATCAAGAAACATGGCTCTGGTAAATGGGGTCCACTTGCACTATTCGGACATGAAGAAATTCTTGAAAATTCTTCTTCACTGAAATGGTTGGTCAGATTTTGAAATGATTTCACAGAAATGTCCCTTGTGTGTCCCTTTTCAAAAATTGTCAAGTGCTAGCATCGGTATGCAGTGGCACTGTTTCAGTAAGTTCCAAGTAATAGAGGTGACCAATGACATACATTTAATATTGTTTTGGGTATATTATGTCAGGCTATATGCCAACATGGATATATTAAAGAAAAAGAAAAATGAAAAGATCTAACTTGGTGGGAAGCTGCCTATTACAAGTAACTGCATTTGCTCAAGTAAATTGCAGACTAGTCAAAATCAAAGAATTGCTGAAAACTAATCAAATTTGACTACACCATTAAATTTGAGTCTAATTGGAAGAAAACCTTGAGTAAAAACAAATGAGTTTTTCTTTCTTTCAGCTCTGTTTTCCAAAGCTGTTTGAATTACGTAAAAGCAAGATTGTCCTGTAAAAGGGTGATGACCATCTATCAGTCCCAAAATATCAAGGTTTCACCATTAGTGCGACTTTCAGGACCTTCAGTCCTTTGATTTTAAATATTTTTTATAGCTTGTACACCTATGGACATCAAGTGAAGAGAAAGCTCTAATAAGTGTGAGAGGAGAGGTTGATGAGGAGTTTAATAAAAATCAACGCCATGATGTCCTGGTTTATTGATCTAACTTTTCCATAATTTTAACATTTTCGGACTTTTGAGTGCTTCTTTGTAGAGGCTCATTTTTAGCTCCACTGGCCGAAGGCCAGCGGGCTTATGTCATGGCCTGGTGTCCGTCGTGCGTCCGTCCGTCCGTCTGTGCGTGCGTTAACTTTTATTTCAAACATCTTCTTCTCTGAAACTACCCATCCAATTTTGATGAAACTTCACAGAAATGATCCTGCCATGGTCCTCTTCAGAATTCCTTGAAAGAATTTTATTCCTTAAAAAACTCTGGTTGCCATGGCAACAAAACTGAAAAATATTGAAAATTTTTAAAAATCTTCTCTGAAACCATAAGGCCTAGGGCTACCAAATTTGGCATGTAGCTTTATCTAGTGGACCTCTACCAAGTTCCTTCAAATATTAGCCCTGGGGTCAAAATTGGCCCCACCCCGGGGGTCACAAGTTTTATATGGGCTTATATAGGGAAAACTTTAAAATCCTTCTGGTACCTAGCCATAGGGCCTAGGGCTACCAAATTTGGCATATAGCTTAAATCTAGTAGACCTCTACCCACAGTGCCCAAATGATAGCCCAGAGGTCAAATTTGGCCCGGCCCCGGGGGTCACAAGTTTATATGGGCTTATAAAGTGAAAATTTTAAAAATCTTTTCATACCAAGCCATAAGGCCTAGGGCTACTCAATTTTGCATCTAGCTTTATCAAGTGGTTGTCTACCAAAGGTGCCAAAATTGTAGCCCTGGGGTCAAATTTGGCCCTGTCCTGGGGGTCACAAGTTTTACATGGGCTCATATTGGGATTTTTTTAAAAATCTACTTGCACCTAGCTATAAGGCCTAGGGCTACCAAATTTTGCATCTAGCTTTTTCTAGTGGGCCTCTACCAGGAGAGCCCAAATTATAGCCATAGGGTCAAGTTTGTCCCCACACCAGGGGTCACAAGTTTTACATGGGCTTTTGTGATGACTTTCTAAGTCATCTTGTTACTAACCATAATAAGGACTGGGACCACTAAATTTAGCCCTGTCTCATGGATTTTATGTTTTACAGGGCCTTTTATTGAGAAAACTTTGAAAATCTTCTTGTTTATAACCACACATTCTAGACCTGTATTATTTGGTATGGGGCTTTATCTTGTAGACCTCTACCAGGATTCAAGTAATTATAGCTTTGTGGTCAAAACTGGATTTGCCCTGGGGTCACAACTTTTTTGTTGGTTTTTATGGAAAAAAATTGTAAGCCCTCAAGTTCGAAACCAGTTGGCCAAATAATGTAATGTTTGGCTTGTAGTGTTTTTACGAATTAGCCAGTGGAGCGATACAGGGCCATCATGGCCCTCTTGTTTCTGTTTCTTTGGTAACTCTAAAAAGGCAGAGTGGCAGAGTTATCTGTGTCAGAAGTGAGTGGCCATTTGTTACCAGTGTCATAAACTACCATAGGTTTGGTTGAAGCCCAGTTTCAATAGATTCTGTTGAAATCTTCAAAGTACTTGAATTTAGTTGGATTATTCCCTGTACTGTTGTTCTCAAGACTGCTTTCCGATAATCCTTTTTAAGTTTGTTCCATTTATTTTTCACCTGAACATTTGTCATATTTATGCCCTAACAATATGGGAAAAGTAGCTATTTAACCCATTACCACACAATCCCTTTTTTTGATGCCCCTGAGAAAGAAAGCCTTTAGAAAACATTGTAGGAAAAGGAGAAAATGCTGGTTACCAGCATTTTCCGACAATGTTTTCTACCCTTCACAAAACAAATTTCAATTTTTCAGTCACTTTTATTCTGTCGTCTGCAAATGCTTTCAATTTGGACAAGTCTATAAATTAAATATTGTTGTTTGGTAATGAGTTAAAGTTTAAAATTTCCATTTCGTATTTACATGATTTGGTCAGCATTTTTGGTTGGATTTTCGTGAAATTTGCACAATTTGTTTATCTCATCAACAGCTTCAAGGTGATTAATTTTGAAAAAAAAAAAAAAAACCCAAAGAAACAGTAAGGGAAAAGTCGCCACTTTAATTTGAAAATAGCTATTTCTTGTTTACTTGAAAAAGAATGCATTATCTGTCAGATTTCTGTGTACTTGCAAAGTATGTTTTATCAATAGCTTTCACCCTATTGGTTTTGAATAAAAAAATGAAACAAACAATATCGGAAAAGTAGCCATTTTAAGTTGAAAATTTCCATTTCTTGTTTACATGATGAAAATTTCATTTGTTTTTAGGGTTTTTTTTTTTTTTTTTAACTTTGACAGTTTGCAAAAAAATAAGTAGATACACTGCAAGTAGAGCAGTTCAGGCTCTTAAGGGCAACAAGTTCTTTATACCCTGCCACAGGAAATGATGGGATATTATATTATATTGTCTAATGCCTGTTCATCCCATATTATATGGCTTTTGTTGTAATGTTGCCTCAATTTAAAGCAGGACAAGGCTTTTACCCTAATTCTGCTTTAACTTGAAGCAGGATACAAAGATTTCAAAGAAACTTTGGTGGCTGCATTTGATTTCACAAGTTTTTATGAACAACCCAAGACATTTTTATCTCCACTGGCCCAAGGTCAGCAGGCTTATGTCATGGCCTGGTGTCCGTTGTACATGTGTGTCTGTGTGTTAACTTTTTTTTCAAACTTCTTCACTGAAACTACCAATCCATTTGATGAAACCTCAGAGAAATGACCCTGCTATTGTCTTCTTCAGAAATTCTTGAAAGAATTAAAAAGCTGGTTGCCATAGCAACAAAAAAAATTTTGATCGTCTTTGAAAATCTTCTTGTCTGAAACCGTAAGTTCCAGGGCTACCAAATTTGGCATCTAGCTTTATCTTATGGACCTCTATCACTTCAAATTTGTACGGTTAAAAAGCCAGTGGAGCAATGTACAGAGGCATAATGGGCCTCTTGTTAGATTTATCTGACACTTTGATTTTCATGCTAGTTTTCAAACTTTATTAAAATGATGTTAACTGTTGTTGGCATATCTCAGTTATTTTCCAAACAACTTCTTTTATGACTTAAATATACCGGTACGCTTCAAATAATTAATTTTGTAAAACCTACTTTATAGTAAAAGTTTGGGTTTACAGTTGTAAATGTCGTAGGCTAGACAGGAATTCAGCTAGATTCAGAATCTGGCTAGACCAGATAGGCATTCGATCTTATCAGGACTAGGACAGATAAAAATTCTTAATTGGTCTGGACTCATTCAGGATCTGGCTAAACAATTTTTAGCCAGATAAAAATTCTTATTCAACTCCTGATCTACCTTGGACCAAAAAAGGATCTTTATTAAGACTACAACTAGGCCTCCACTGTACGAGTCTTGGCCATAGCTCTGGGAATCTTTGTATTTAACTCTTCAGCAAATGGCAAAATTTTGGACTTGTCCAAATTGAAAGCATTTGCAGACGACAAAATGAATGTGAATAAAAAATAGAAAATTGATTTGGAAAGGGTAGAAAACATTGTGGGAAATGGAGAAAATGCTGGTTACCAGCATTTTCTCCTTTTCCAACAGTGTTTTCAAAGGTTGAAATTGAATGCATATGCAGAAATAAAAAGTAGCTGGAATTATGGTAGAGCTAATTGTCTCTAAAAGTTTTGAAAACCTTTTGGTGTGAAAGAAAAATATCAAAAATTTTCATTGAAATTTGCGATTTTTCGGAAGATAAACAGATCTGTGTCCTCAATACCACCACTTTGGTCCTGGCTTGTAAGAAAAAGGCCGATCGATAATCCTTAGAACCTCCGCACACATTCCTTTATCAATTCGAAAATGGTACCTTAAATCAAAGACTATAAACTGGGGAATTATATTCTCTGAATAACCCTGCACCCGCGGAATATGCTGTCGACGGAGTCTGAGTAAAAGACCAATCAAAACAGTTTTTGTAGGTAAATGCAAAAAAAGCATCTCATTTAAATCATCATCCATTAAAAAAATTCTCAATCGCCAACAGTATAGGTACGGACGCCGCCATATTGTTGACTGCTGTTGCACAGGCTATGTGTGTTCGCTTCATGACATGCGTACTTGACAGCTTCCCGTTTATTTATAGTTTTCTGACGTCACTTTAGCCGTGGCTATAGCCCCAAACGAAGTCAGCCATATTGTTGCTGTCCGTACTCTGTAGGTATACGTAATGTTCCATATTTTAGGCAGTCGTATCTTTGACCTCGTTAGCGTCAATCCAACTTGAAAATGAAATATCAAACCCCTACCACTTTACAAAATAGTGCAGTTTGCCATTTCCTCTTCGTTTTTCAGCTCCACTGGCCGAAGGCCAGCGGGCTTATGTCATGGCCCGGTGTCCGTCGTGCGTCCGTCTGTGCGTGCGTCCGTCCGTGCGTGCGTTAACTCTTATTTCAAACATCTTCTTCTCTGAAACTACCCATCCAATTTTGATGAAACTTCACAGAAATGATCCTGCCATGGTCCTCTTCAGAATTCCTTGAAAGAATTTTATTCCTTCAAAAATTCCATGGCAACAAAACTGAAAAATATTGAAAATTTTTAAAAATCTTCTTCTCTGAAACCATAAGGCCTAGGGCTACCAAATTTGGCATGTAGCTTTATCTAGTGGACCTCTAACAAGTTCCTTCAAATATTAGCCCTGGGGTCACAAGTTTTATATGGGCTTGTCGACGGGCCATAAAACACTAATCATTCATTCATTCATTCATTTATATGGGCTTATATAGGGAAAACTTTAAAATCCTTCTGGTACCTAGCCATAGGGCCTAGGGCTACCAAATTTGGCATGTAGCTTTATCTAGTAGACCTCTACCCAAAGTGCCCAAATGATAGCCCAGAGGTCAAATTTGGCCCGGCCCCGGGGGACACAAGTTTTATATGGGCTTATATAGTGAAAATTTTAAAAATCTGTTCGTACCAAACCATAAGGCCTTGGGCTCCTCAATTTTGCATCTAGCTTTATCAAGTGGTTGTCTACCAAAGGTGCCAAAATTGTAGCCCTGGGGTCGAATTTGGCCCTGTCCTGGGGCTCACAAGTTCTACATGGGCTCATATTGGGAATTTTTTTTAAAAATCTACTTGTACCTAGCTATAAGGCCTAGGGCTACCAAATTTTGCATGTAGCTTTATCTAGTGAGCCTCTACCAGGAGGGCCCAAATTATAGCCTTAGGGTCAAGTTTGTCCCCACACCAGGGGTCACAAGTTTTACATGGGCTTTTGTGATGAAGACTTTTTAAGTCATCTTGTTACTAACCATAATAAAGACTAGGATCACTAAATTTAGCCCCGTCTCATGGATTTTATGTTTTACAGGGGCATTTATTGAGAAAACTACGAAAATCTTCTTGTTTATAGTTACACATTCTAGACCTGTATTATTTGGTATGGGGCTTTATCTTGTAGACCTCCACCAGGATTCAAGTAATTATAGCTTTGTGGTCAAAACTGGATTTGCCCAGGGGTCACAACTTTTTTGTTGGTTTTTATGGAAAAAAATTGTATGCCCTCCAGTTTGAAACCAGTTGGCCAAATAATGTAATGTTTGGCTTGTAGTGTTTTTACGAATTAGCCAGTAAAGCGATACAGGGCCATCATGGCCCTCTTGTTAATAATTATTTCAATAAACCATACACTGTTTTCGTCTTTGTCGACTTTCTGTAATTCATTTCCATAAAACATACCCTTGATTTTCTCATTTTTAAGTCCTGTAATCTGTACATTGGAAGATCTTGGTCGAGAAGACGATTTTAAACCTAAAATACCTCTGTCGTATAGTGCTCCTGGTAGGCTCTTTGAAACGGTTGTTTCGGGAGACTAATTCTAATAAAGTCTCCAATGCAAAATTTAAAGCTAGGTTTCGATTTTCTAAGTGTACGTTTCTTCAAATATAACTGTGCCCAAACATTTGCCTCGTTTTTCTTGTTGACATCGTTTGGAGCTAAATCTCCTAGGCTACGATGTGGAGAGTCATTATAATTGGCAACAATGTCATTCAATTTATCAATGTAACGGTAGTTTCGTTGATGACGCATCATTCGATAGAGAGCCGTTTTGATCGTACGTTGTACGCGTTCCACATAATTTGCTTTTGCTGGATTATTCGTTGTATAACAATAAATGCCTCTGTCTACAAAACTTTTTAAACCGTTTGCAAATTCAAATCATTTATCAGACCTTATCTTCTTTCGTGTAAACACGTCTATTGCAAAGAGTACGTATTTTACAACATCGTTAAAGTTTTCCCAAGATTAGACCCAGTTACCTATTTTCTGATTGTTGGCTTTACCAATTCAATTACATGTACATGTAAAAACTTACACTATACCAAGCAATCCCATATTTAAAAGACCCTAAGACTGCCATCTTTTGAAACATTTTGGGAGAAGAAAAAAAGGCAAATAAACAGCATTTTCATTTTTTTCCCGACATGCTTTCACCTGGGTCGTTAAAACACGGGATTCTATCGTATAGGCTGGTTAAACTCTGCACAAATAACAAAGGAATGATCTATGCTCTAGCAAAGGGAAATTAGAGCATCCCAGAGATCAATTGTGCCAAATAAGTAATCACATATTTATGGGTCCATAAAGGATCCATATAATCATTTTTTTCCCAATAATTCAGTGGACCATGAGGTGGAGTGGTCCTTGAGCATGCAGAAAAAACTACAAATAATGAAATGCTCCGACCCATGCTCAGACACAGACTGACATGTCTCATCGCTTTTGCTGGTGCATCAAGCCTTTTTCATAGAGGATGGCTATTTTCATTTAACATTATGCTCAGTTATGACCCAAATAATGATTGTTACAGGTACAGTCGTTCAAAAGATCAACAAAAAATAATCTGCCCACCGAAAAAGAAACAACCTTTTCCGAGTATTGGACAGGAGGTTTTTCAAGAGTCTATCTCGGTGACCTAGTTTTTGACCTCATGTGACCCATTTTGTATCTCGTTAGAGTTCTCATTAACTCTTTACTGAACAACAATATTCTAGACTGGTTCAATTGGAAAGCATTTGCAGATGATAAAATAAATATTAAACAAAAAACGATTGTCTTGTCTCTTGTGAAGACTAGAAAACATTGTGGAAAGGGAAAATGCCGGTTACCAGCATTTTCTCCTTTTCACACTACACTTCCAAATGCCTTCTCTCCCAGTGCCGTAAAAAGAGGGGATTGTGTGGTGAGGAGTCAAGACATATATTCTTGCCAACTTTCAAAGGTATTGAACATTACATTTGGTATCTAGGGTATACAGTTTTATCTAAAATTTGACCAGTTTTTAATCCTTTCCCAAACAACAAAATTATAGACTGGTCCAACTTGAAAGCATTTACATATGACAAAATTCATGTGACTCAAAAAATGAAAATTGTTCATTGTTGGAAAAGGAGAAAATGCTGGTTACCAGCTTTTTCTCCTTTTGCCACAATGTTTACAAATTCCTTTATCTCCGGGCCATAAAAAACCGGGTAAAGGGTTGAAAGAGGGAATAACCCTTTTTGTAAGTCTGTTTTTCTGTACTAGGTGCAAATCTCCATCCCAAATTATAGCCATTTTCATCTTTTTGTAAAAAGTTCCTGTATTGACTCCCCAGGCTATGGCCAAAATGTGAGCCACAAGCAACCAATCAATACAATTCATGAAATTTATTTCTAATCTTTTATGAAATCCCATGCCTGTCCAGAAAGTCAGTATCTGTTGTTCTATAGATACAGTTCCAGTAGCATCAACAATAGTAATGAAAGTAAATTGACATTACTTTTTAACAGTTATATTTCCAAATTTTGAAAAAAAAAGTCATGAAAATGTTTAATAGAAATGTTCTATGAAACAAAATGATGGTTCTATAGTGCCACCATAATGTGGAGAGCACAATCTATATGTAATCCATTTTATACCACTATCCAGGTAAAGAATCACCAGACTGACTTTCTTCAGATACATTTATTTTCACCCTAATAAAAAGCACAAGGTTTCCTGCCTAAGAGCATGCCATAAAAATCACCAATAAGCCATCATTCATAATTTCAAAATTGTCAAATTCAAATACCTGAAATTACACAATGAATAGCTCAATTTGACAATTCGCAAAATTTATATTACATGTCAAAGACGAGGGTTTTGCAAAGCAGCCCATAATACACCACAAGGGGCTTGTCAGTCAAATCATTAATTTCAGAATTCAAAGGCAGATAACTCTAGACCTCATGAACAAAATGAATGAATGAATGGATGGTGTTTTATGGCCCATCGACAACTTAGGTCATATTGGGCCCACTAACATATAAAATCATGCATTTGCTTTAAGTTATACTGTGAAACATTGAAATAGATGAGAAATAATAAAGACGCAACCTTTTTTACAGGGTAAAAAGTTAACTTTGAATAGGTCAATAGGCCTTAAAATGCAATACTTATAAATCATACAACAAAATAAATATTGAGAAAAAGGGCTTCCCTATTTACTCATACATTTTAATAGAACCCCCCTAAAGGAGGATAAAAAATACTGTTTAAGACGGTCAGTAAAAAGTGAAATGCAAAAAAGTAAAACTGAATCTTCTTAAAAAGGTTAACTTTTTTCAGAAAATCAAATAGTGATTCTAATTTCACAGTATCAAACAAAGTTTTTAAACTGTCAACATGAAAGTATCCCTGTACGGTGGAAGATCTGTGCACTCTATCAGTAAATGCTTGACAGAAAAAAAATGTATTGCATGGGATACATACAGGAGGCTCTTCTCCTTTGAGAAGATATGAGTGCGTCATATGGGTATGACCTATTCTCAAACGGGCCAAAATAACTTCCTCTCGACGGTTTGACCGTAAGCCAGGGAGCCATTCACTTGTATTTGGCTTGATGGCGAATGATTTATTCTCTTGACTTTGAGGGATCGCAAGATCTATGCCAAACACCATGAATAAAACTATTAATAAGAGGTTTAAAATCACCGTTTTCTCGCCCTCAAGTGCTTGCATAACTGATAAAGAATCGGTGTATATAATGTATCTCCAATAGCCATCTTGTTCAATATGGTTGAGGGCAAGGTCAATCGCTTTTAGCTCCGCAGAGAAGATAGACGAATTATTAGGTAATCGGAACTGATACAATTCACCGTCAAGGACTCATGAACAGAACTGAAAGAAAAAAGTCCCATGGACAACTACACATCATAGAGATTCAAACTGCTATGTTTGGACTTATTCGAATGGAAACTGTAGTGCTCATAAAAAATTGCTCCTGGAAGGACAGATAATAACATAATATGACCTTTTTTACAGTTTTCTTCACTAAAGTATGATACACAATTGCTACTAAAAGTGCAGTTGGAAAACTGAAAATAGCAAGGCATCTTACCAACAGTTGTCACAGCAAGTCCCTCAATATTTTCAGGAATGGCAAAATTGGTTCCAGTTGAGTGGACTACAACCCAATCTACACCTTCAATATACTTCAATCCTGTTGCATTCGTGAATTACAGTCTCTTTGTCCAGCATACAACCACATATTTCAATGAAAACACCCTGATTATTTAGTGCAGAAGCTACATAAATGCATCTACCTGCAAGAGAAAAAATATAAATAAAATACATCTCTGTGTGTGTGTCCATATACAGATATATATATGAATCATGCTCTTGCAGAAGGGGACCTAATGCATCTACGAAATGTATTGACCTAGGCTTACCTGGTCTGAAAAAAATTGCCATTTGTCAAATTTTCTGTGTGTTCATGGACCAGTCTATCTTGTGATAAACTCTTTACCAAACAACAAAAGTTTACAAAGGTCCAAATTGAAAGCAGACAGCAAATTAAATGTTGTTAAAATGGTGATTTGTTTTTCCAATGGGTAGAAACTGTGGGGAAAGCTACTACAGATCCGATGATTTTCAAAGCTAAATTCCTTGAAGTCAAAGAAGAATATTATACTCATGAAAAAATCTATACAGATGGTTCAAAAGATGGGGAAAAAGTTGCTTCAGCTGCCATCCTTGACCGTGAATTGTATCAGTTCCGATTACCTAATAATTCTGCAAATTCTAGTGGGCCTTTTAAAAGATAGGGGCACGGCAGAAGGAGGAAAAAGCTTGGACTGGCAACTATGACTCATAATGACAAGTGTCCGTGTTCATAGCACCACTCCATTCCTAAAAAAAAATGTTATATTTACCTCTGCATTCGAAACTCTATCACACATGGGTACAAGTGTAGGGGTGACATCACTGGTTGACGTTGTTTTGTCATCAGGAACCGCTTCGTCCCCAGCACCTTCCTTCTGCTGTATGAGCAAATGGTCTATCTTGTGGCTTGATTGCCTCTGTTTCACAAGTCCTGAATGTTTTGCTGGTTTAACATGGTCATCTAGCGCAACTGCGCCACGGCTCCCATAATTGATGTGTTTGTTGCACAATTTGCACACAGCCTGACCGGCATCCTCCGTTTTCGCAATGTCATCCCCCACCGACACCGTTATCCCACCAGCGATTTCAACTGTCCTCTCGAGCCAGGCAAATGAGAACTTGTTTTTGACGTTTCCGTCAGTTTATCTTCACGATGTCACTTTTTGTTAAGATTCCCTTTTAAAAACACTTTCAATTTCATGGATTAGTTGGTTGATTACGTCAAAAAGCTACATTTCACTCTGTCCTACATGTTTGTTTCTCTACCGAAAGCGATATGAAACCAATAATCTGATTGGATATCTAATTTTGCGCCGAATTCAATGATGACAATCCGTAACTTCCGTTAATTTCCGGACAATTTGAGCGGGACAACTATCTGATACGAATATGATGAAAGCGGTCAGATCGGGGTACACCCCCACCCCCCATTTTTTTCTCCGCGAATTTACATCGATCTCAAGAATGGCCCAGGGGCTTCCAAAAACTGCGGAAATCTGCGGAAAATTCTCATCTTTGCCTAATCCATTGGAATCAAATAGCACAAAAAGAAAGCATTTAGTTCCATGTGGGTTTGCTTACAAGGTGGTTTGTATTGAATCTGAATATACAAAAAACTTACGTACATCGTGGTCCGAATGCAGCTGAAGAGTTTCTAAATTGTTTACTCAAGGAGAGCTTCGCTATTCAAGAAAAACTTGATATTATTCAACCTATTGATATGGGTGAATTAGATGAACATGTCTTTCATATTAGCACAGATTGTTGTATTTATGGTAAGACGTTTCGTCAAATGATGTTAAAGTACGTCATCATAATCATGTGCTGAAACAGGATAATTTTATTGGTGCCGCACATCAGAAATGTAATTTGCTTTCACGTCAGAAAAGGTTTATGTGTTCTTTCATAATCTGAAGCATTTTGATGGACATATTATTTGTCAAACTATTGGAAAATTCAAGGATTCCGATATAAAATGCATTCCTCTAAATATGAAAAATTACATTTCATTTAGCTTGGGGCCTTTGCGTTTTCTTGATTCATTTGCCTTTCTCCCCTCGAGTTCGGATAGTATGATTCAAACTTTATTGCAAGATGGTAGATCTGTTTCGTCACATGCAATCTGAATTTCGAGAAGAACATTTAGATTTGCTTCTTAGAAAGGGTGTGTATCCATATGATTATATAAATGATGTTTCTAAATTTGAAGAAACAAAACTGCCCCGAAAAGAACATTTTTTTCTCACACATAAGAAAGAGTCTATATCAGATGAAGAATATGATTACGCTTGCCATATTTTTCATAAAATGGAGTGTGAAAACATTGGGTCCTATCATGACATTTACATAAAGACGGATTGTATCTTACTTTGTTATGTCTTTGAACAATTCCGATCTGTGTCAGAAACAATGTGGTCTTGATGCAGCACACTACTACACTAGTCCTGGCTGAGTTGGTCTTAAAAAAACAAAAGTGTTTGGAGCTCATGACTGATGTAAATCAGGTTCTTTTCATAGAAAAAGGAATTCGTGGAGGTATTAGTCAAATTTCTAACAGATATAGAAAAGCAAATAATCCTTACGTTGAAAATTATCACCCTTCAAAACCAATAGCTTGACATCTACTTACAATACTTAGATAAGGACGCAAACTTTTGAGTATATAGGGATTGCCCTGTATCTCGATAATGCCCTTTATGCATACCTTTTAATTCAATTCTTTCATTGTCATTTACGAATTCAAACTTTATTCAATTTAGGCAACTCCACTTTTATTAACTTTTAACACAGATATGCGCGCTAAATGACCAAAGCTGTCGATGCGCCATAAAACAACATTCATTCATTCATTAGATAAGGACGCTCTTTACTCTCATGCAATGTCTCAATCTCTACCTACTGGACTTTTTTGTTGGCTTGATTCGACTGAAATTAATCAACTAGATATTTACAAAATTAAGGAGTTAAGTTCCACGGGGTACATCTTAGAAGTGGATTTAGTTTATCCGCAACATCTTTACACAAAACATAATTCTCATCCGCTAGCCCCAGATAAAAAATAATTGAAGCTGATGCGCTGTCACCCTATGCTAAAAGAATTCTTAAAAAATTACATAACAAAACAGATCATAAAAATGTCCGAAAAACAGCAAAAGTGAAAATTACTTACAACACTGGACAGCAAAACGAACTATATCTTACACTATCGCAATCTTCAACTGTACTTAGAGCTTGGACTAAAACTAAAGAAGGTTCATCGTAATCTATTACTAAAGAACGTTTGCAGTCGGGATCAACCGATCCTGTGACTTCTTTCTAATGTTTCTCCTTTCGTTTAAGTAACGCGAAATGAGGCCGGGATACAATACCAAATGCATTCGGTCGTCTTCGGCGTTTTCCTTATAGATCAGTAGCGAATAGAAAATGTAAGTAACACGGCACTACCCATTGAAATCTGCCCACTGTTATTTTTTTTTTAATTTTCTTACCTGTTTGATTTTGATTTATATTTCTAGTTTTCATGAGTTTCAGAAAACATCACCTGAAAAAGTATTCTACGTCAGTAATTAACTGGCATAAAGAACAGAAAAAATGACAGTTTTCGTCCCAGCAACGCTCATAATTACCAGTCTGTTTTCAATTTACTTTACAGTAAGATTTAATGACATGAAATTACAATCTTCCGTTTACTCTGCAATACCTACGGGGGCCTTCATTACCATGTGTTGCTTGACATACTATTACACTGTGGCGGGGTACCAGACTACGTAATTCAGAGCTGGCTGTAATAAAACAGCAGACCTGTGACTGTGAGAATTTATGGGGCTTTGATGAAAAATAAGTTTTAAAAACCCTAGCTCTCCAATTTTTATAAGTGATCTATATACAAGGAGATATTTTGACTTCAGCATTTAAAACATTCCTCATTCTTTCTTAAATTGTTGACCTCATCACAGATGTCATTATAAGACATTTCTTTGTATCAACAACAAGGGTTGAGGCCAGCCTGGAGCAAAATTTTCACAGAATTAACTCTTTACCAAACAGCAAAATTTTGGGCTAGACCAAATTGAAAGCATCTGCAGACGACAAATCAAATGTGGCTTAAAAATTGAAATTTGTTTTGGGAATGGTTAGAAAACATTGTGGGAAAAGGAGGAAATGCTAGTTACCAGTATTTTCTCCATCCCCCACAATGTTTTCAAACTTTTTTTTGTCTAGTGTCGTTGAAAGACATGATTGTGTGGTAAAGGGTTAAACAAGAAATACTGTATTTTAGCCTTCTTGGAATGAAAGCGATATGAATTATATCTTGAAACTCTAGCATGCAATCCATTATTATTAATAAATGGGCATTAACGTTCTTTGTTCGCCAAACAAGTTTCTAGAGACTTGTTCATATTAAAAGGATTTGTAGACTACAGTTCAAAAGAGACTTGAATCATTTGGTTACTCTGCATACACTAGGGCTTTGTTGGAAAACAAGAAATTCCTGCTTACCACCGTTTTCCGCTTTCTCCACAATAATTTTAAAATCCTTCCACAGTTGCTGAAAGTGGAGACTTTATGGTAAAGGGTAAATGTATCATTTATTTATGTATTTGGAAAAATAATATACTTTAATTTGCAAATGTATTTGGACACCAAAAAATAATTATTTGTTTGAGTATTCAAATCTTTAGGAAATGTTCATTTTGAAAAAAAAAAAGGGATGTCCTTAAGAGTAAGTTTAACCTTGTTGTCTGCATGTGTGTTCGAAATGATTATCCAACAAATTTAAATCTAGTTAAAGTAGCTGTGCTATTGTACAAGGTTGATATGTCTGATTTTTATCCATAAGTATGCTAGAAAAATAGTTTTCATTTTAATATGGGGCATATGAAATTAAAAATCACCAAATTAGAAAACCAGCAGCCATTTCAAATCTGGTTAACACATTACCAGGCGTAAATTGATAAGACAATTATAACTCTGTCGATAGAATTATTAATAATGATCTTGTCATTTTAAAAATAACAATAACAAACTTTCACATCAAATAATGAATGAATGAATGTTGTTTTATGGCGCATCGACAGCTTTGGTCATTTAGCGCGCATATCTATGTTAAAAGTTAATAAAAGTGGAGTTGCCTAAATTGCATAAAGTTTGAATGCATTAATGATAATAAAAGAATTGAATTAAAAGGTATGCATAAAGGGCATTATCGAGATACAGGGCAATCCCTATATACTCGAAAGTTTTAAATGATAAGATTTAAGAATGTGATGAAAAGGTTAGAAGTCAATGTTTGATTGAGAAAAAGAGGTTTTTAAATGAAAAAGAAATATATTCATATATCATGTGCATAAAATATGATATTGAGTGGCTGGGCAATCCCTGCCTACTCAACAGTTTTAGATTAAAGATGAATATTACAGGAATTAAGAATAGTGTAAAAAGATAAGTAAGAAACTCAAGAGTAAATATCACAGTTTATTGTAAATGCCAATCTCCTTTATGAAAGCGATAATAGATTCAACGCTGACAGAATCGAAAAGATTCTTTAAACTATCGACGTTGAAATATTTTGAACGAACTGGCTGAAAGTCAACGCAATCTAATAGGATATGTTTTACAGAAAATGTTGCATTGCATGGAACACATTCAGGGGCATCATCTCTGTTCAAGAGCCAGGAATGTGTGATGCGTGAATGGCCAATTCGAAGTCGTGCAATTATCACTTCTTCTCGACGAACAGACCTGTAAACGGGGTACCATTCACCAAGGGATGGTTTAACTGAATGCAGTTTATTGTAAACATCAGCATCCCACTGGGATTGCCAAGAAGATTGGATATGTTTTAAAACGGAGGTTTTAAAATCAGTGTGAGGAACTTTAAGATCTGAAATGGGAAGGTTAAGTGCAGATTTGGCCGATCTATCAGCATTTTCATTGCCTTTGATGCCTACATGACTTGGAAGCCAGCAGAACACCAATCTATTCGTAGAAGAAATTTGTGAGATCCTTTCAAGTAAACTACAGATTAAGGGATTCTCAAGTTGTTGATTTGAAAGGGCCTGTAATGTTGACAAAGAGTCCGAAAAGATAATGAAACGGTTGAAATTAGAACGTTCAGCTAGATTAAGGGCAAGATCAATTGCTTTAATTTCAGCAGAGAAGATAGAGGAGTTGTTTGGAAGGCGGCACTTTAAGCTCCTTTGTCCATAATTAGCGGCAGCTGCTACCGAATTGCCTTCTTTAGATCCATCTGTATAGATGGGTTTGAAGGAAAAGTAATGCTCCTTTATCTCGTTGTATCTGGCATGAAACACAGTTCTATCCGTGACAGACTTTTTGTCAGATGCAAGGTCAAATCTGAATTCTGCACTGTTTAACGTCCATGGAGGAATTTCAGAGATTTTATAGTTGGCAATGGAATCAGTGTCTATGCCAAGATTATCTACTATGGGCTCCATGCGGATACCAAATGGAGAAATAACATTTGGTTTCCTTTCAAAAAGATCTTTATATTGGGGTTTAAAAACAACTTCATGAGTTGGATTAAAACGATTTGACTTAAGTTTTAAAAGGTATTGAAGTGAGAGTTTTTCCCTCCTGTAAGAAAGAGAAGGTTCATTAGCCTCAACATAGAGGCTATTAACGGGAGAAGTTCTGAAAGCCCCAAGTGCAAGACGAAGACCTTCGTTGTGAATAGAATCGAGAATTTTCAAGTAAGATTTACGGGCAGATCCGTATACAATCGATCCATAGTCTAATTTAGAGCGAACTAAAGACCGATAAAGCCGCAAGAGAACTTTACGGTCTGCTCCCCATTCAGAATGGGCCACAACCTTAAGAAGATTAAGAGCCTTCTTGCAGTTCTTTTTAAGTGCAGTGATGTGAGGAAGGAAGGAAAGCTTTCTGTCAAAGATGACTCCAAGAAATTTAAACTCAGAAACGACTTCAATTTTAGTTCTGTCCAAATACAGCTCAGGGTCTGGATGAACACCTCGTAGATTGCAAAGGTGCATGCATTTAGTTTTGGACTTGGAAAATTTGAAGCCATTTTCATCAGACCACGTTTGCAGTTTGTTGAGACACTGTTGAAGTTGTCTCTCAATAATATTCATATTTCGAGATCTGAAGCATATAATGAAGTCATCAACATAAAGGGAACAGTCTACACCAGGACAGATAGCTTTGACAATACTGTTTATTTTTACACTGAAAAGTGTAACAGAGAGAATACATCCTTGGGGTACACCCATCTCCTGTTCACGGGCTCCCGAGACAGTATTACCAACTCGGACGCGGAAAAGACGTTTATCCAAGAAGGCTGAAATAAAAAGAGGAAGACGGCCTCGAAGACCAAAACCATGTAAGTCTTTAAGTATTCCGTATTTCCAAGTCGTATCGTAAGCGCTTTCAAGGTCGAAAAAGACAGATACTACATGCTGTTTATTAATAAAGGCTTCTCTGACAAAGGTTTCAAAGCGGACCAGATGATCTATAGTGCCACGCTGACGCCGAAATCCACTCTGTACATCAACGATGAGGTTGTTTTTCTCCAAATACCAGACAAGCCTGTCGTTGACCATGCGTTCTAAGGTCTTGCAGAGACAACTAGTAAGAGCTATTGGACGATAGTTAGCGGGGTCACCAGCATCCTTGCCAGGTTTTGGGATAGGAATGACTAGTGCCTCTCGCCAGGATGAAGGAAAATCACCTGATTGCCAAATATCATTAAAAATGTCAAGTAAAACTGAGAGAGAAGTAAAAGGTAAGTGTTTTAAAAACTGGTAATGAACTTTATCTTGACCAGGAAAAGAATCGTGGGCTTTATTCAGAGCTGATTTTAATTCTTTAAAGGTGAAGAGTTTATTATAATGCTCTGAATTTGGAGAATTGAAATTAATGTTTTTCTTTTCTTCTCGGGCTTTATTCCTCTGAAACTTTTCAGAATAGTTTACAGAGGAAGACTTTTTGCAAAAGGTGTCTGCAAGAGCATCAGCTATATCTTTGGGTGATTCCAACGAAGTATTGTTAAGTTCAAGGTGACTTATTGGGGACTGGCCTTTGCCATTGATCTTTCTGATCATATTCCAGGTTTTTTTAGTAGTCGTTCTACTATTTAATTTTGAGACATACTGTCTCCAAGCCTTGCGCTTACTTTCTTTTATGGTTCGACGAGCTTTTGCTCTTGAAATACGGAATAGGTTATGATTTTCCTTGGTAGGTCTGAGGCTAAACTTTCTAAGGGCTTGTTTTCTGTCTCTGATAGCCTGTTTACAATCATCATTGTACCAAGGCTTGTCAGGACGTTTTGGACTCGACGAGGTCTGAGGCACGGACTGTTTAGCCGCATCAATTAATAGAGAAGTGAAAAGTTTTGCAGGATCATCGCAATCTCCAAATTTTTCATGTGTAATGGTCTGTTCACATAGGGTTTCAAATTTATTCCAATTAGCTTTCGAAAGCTTCCATTTCTGTGGTCGAACACTGCTGGATGGTTGTGTAGATGAAAATGTAATGGGGAAGTGATCACTTCCACACAGATCCTCAGTCACTTTCCAAGTGAAATTGGGAAGTAAGACTGGGCTGCATAATGTTAAATCAATGGAAGAGTAAGATCCAGTTGCTGGATGCAAGTAGGTTTTGGACTTATTATCATTCATGAAAGACAAAGAGTTGTTGGAAATGAAGTTTTCCAACTGCAGACCTCTCTGGTTGGTGTCCTCGCAACCCCACATAACATTATGACTATTAAAGTCCCCAGCAAGAATAAAGGGGGATGGCAATTGCGAAATGAGATCATTCAGATTTGTCTCATTGATAGGTGTGCTTGGGGGAAGATATAAAGAACACAGTGTAATAGCACTGTGTAAAGATAATCTGACAGCAACAGCTTGCAAGTTTGTATTAAGAGAGATAACTTTGTGAGGAATATTGTTATTAACAATAACTGAAACACCACCTCTGGCTTTTTCGCCTTCGGTAAAGATCTTATTATAAATTGAATGATATTTGATAGTGATATCATCGTCCCGTTTAAGGAAGGTTTCTTGCAGACAAACAGCAACTGGTTTGTGATTATTGATTAAAAGGGAAAGTTCGTCAAAGTTTGGCTTCAGACCTCGACAATTCCACTGGATTATGGTATCCATAGTAAATGAGGAAAGTATAAAAGCTAAAGTAAAACAAGAGGCCGTAAACCTAATCATTTTAAAATAGATTTGTTAAGATTTCATTACAGTTGTCTCGGGTTTGGACGACTGCCAAGTATCAACATCCTTGTTCCAAGGATCTTTCGAATTTGACCAATTAGAGGCTTCTGAATCCTCACATTCCAGATTTTCAGCATCTGCATCCATGTCTTCTAACTCCGAAAATCTGTTGGAGGTAGGGACAGGATCATTCAATCTGACAGTGATTTTACAGGATCCATGGGTATCTCTGGGTTGTGATTTAGATCTCGAAGATCTTTTAGGAGATCGGGGTGCATGATTGGATTTGTTACCTTTTGATAAAACAACAGATTGAGCTGTAGACTGTGAAGATTGAGGTTGGGGTTTCTTTGGAGGCTGTTGTGAAAGGGGAGATAGCTTTGAAGCTTTTTCCGAAGAGATATTTTGCAAAGAGGTAGATGGTTTTGGAGTTTTTTGTGAAGAAATATTTAGGGAAGAGGTAGATGGTGTTTTCAGGGTATTGGATGGAGTAGTAGGTTTAGGTTTAGGTTGTGTCTGTTTTGGAGGTTTTGGAGGTTCAGAAGGTTGAATGTCAGGGAGTAAGCTCTTCAACTCATTGGCCATTTCTGGAAACTTTTCAAGAAGTTTCTTTGCCAAGAGTTCACAAGTAGAGCAATGTTCCTGACCAGATGTTGCAGATGACACTCTTGCATAAGATGTTGAACTATTCAACAACGTTTGGTCATTTCTGCGTTTCTCAGCTATCTTCCGCGCTTCAATAAAACTGACGTTTTCCTTATATTTTATTGAAAGAACTTCTTTTTCTTCTTTCCAGACTGAACAGTCTTTAGAAAAGGTTGGATGAGGGCACTTGCAATTAAAGCAGAGCACAGGGCTATTGCAAGTATTAGGTTCATGATCAGAGCCCTCAAAAGCACATTTTGGACATACGGGCGTGCTCTTGCAATTACTTTCGTGATGGCCATACCTCTGGCATTTGTAACAGCGCAAAGGGTTAGGCACATACACGTCAACCTTTACAGACTGGAATCCTATTTTAATAGAAGCAGGAAGAATAGGTGAAGAAAAAGTAAGGATATAGGTATTTGTATCCCTACGTACACCATTTCTGAACACGGAGATTCTTTTGACCTCAGACACAGCTTGAGATTTGAGATTACTTTTAATCTCCTCTACTGAGTCACAGTAGGACAGCTCCTTACACCTGATGACTCCTTTGCTGGTGTTTAAAGTTTTATGTGGATAAATTTTGACATCCAGATTGAAAAAATTTTTATGTGCAAGGAGATTTTTAGTCTGTTGTTGAGAAAGGCATTCAACAAGCAGGGTTTCATTCTTTAATTTTTTTACTGATTTTGGTGTTCCCAAAATGGAGGAGATTGTTTTTTCTATTACGAAAGGAGAAAGTTTTGTTACGGGTTTAGATGAGTCAACTGCCTCAATTACAATGAAACGTGGAAATGTTGAAGTTGTATTGAAAGAAATCTCGGAATCTGAATCAGAATCAGAAAGAACACGCTTGGCTTTCTTTTGTGTTGACATGTTTGTTTATTATTGTTCATCACCGTTGCTCCCCACCCGCCCCGGAGCCCAACAAGGGGACACGATCTGGGGAAACCCAACTCAGACCATGACAAGGATACATCGGTGATATACTCGACCGGACAATTGTAGGCCCGTAGAATGTCATACCAAGCATAGACTATCCTTGGGCATTTACAAGTGTCAATCAAACACCATGCTTTCACCCGATTAACCCATGAGCCACCGCCTTCTAGGGTATTGATATATATAGCGTAGGATAGAAAAGAAATGATGTATCTGAGTATGTGTGTAACAGAAAAAAGAAAAACACCCTAGGGCTTGGCGTGACCAGCCGATTGATCAGAACGGGCCTTCCTGACCCCTCGTTTAGTTCAGTTCAAGGCCAAAGCAGTGTGTTGCAAAAACAGAGCTATTAAAGGGCCATACCCTGAATTCACTCAACAGCCAGGATCCCGTCATCGAACGACACGAGTTGCAGCCTACGGCAAACAGGCAGGCACAGTGGGGGGGTCTTACCCCTGCTGTAGTGCGACAGCTGAGCTATTTCTATCCCCCCGTCCAGCTGGGGGTCTTCACATCAAATAAGTTGGATCATATCAGCGAAACACCTTCAATCGATTGCATCACTTTAACAGAACAGAATGGAGCTACTTAAGCGTTTCGATTGATTAGAGACCTACATAATGTGATGTCCATTTCGGGTCTACTTTGTCCGCAAAGGATGTTGCATGTGTGTTTATCTTTCAAAGAAATTATAAATTCGTGTGATCATGTCATACTGATAATTCTTTAGTCTAGGTTGTGGTAGAAGATCAGCTATTTCGGTTTGTAATAGACCAGACATGCGTGAGTTTCAGTGATTGTTCTCCATGTAAATCAATTATCAGAGTATGTTAACAACATCCCTATTCCTAACAATGATTAATACTTCGATTAAGCACATTTTCTGTTTAAAACAAAAAGGGAAGAAAAATCATGCATACTAATATCAGTTATCTGAACTTAATGAAAAAATAAGGGTGTATCGGTGGTATTTTGGTATTTCAGTTATTCGTCGGACCGACCATGGATAGGTGCACTTGGCACCAGGATATGATTAAAATAATGTTGAAAACTGTGTCATGATTTAACTGAAATAATGTTGTAAACAGCATTAAACATCATACAATCAATCAATCTAGATTTTTTTTTCTGTTCGGAAAAAATAAATGACATTCTGATTGGTTTGCAACCCTGGTCATGCGGTGCCCCCCCCACCTCCGAGGCTATTGAGGTTCACAACCCAACCTGCCCTCTGTGTTATATGGTGAAAAGTAATGAAAAATTACATTTGGCAAGTCATTTGTTCTAGTGGGGTAATAAAAAAAAAGTTCATAAAACTTATAATTATTTGTCAAAGACTACTCAGGATGGAGAGAGAGATTATATTTAGAGGAAAATGTTCACTTTTTAATGTTGCCCAGGTAATACGTTTCTAGATTTACAGTCATGAATTTGCAAATTTGGTACATGTTTCAGTGTACCCCATGATTCAGTCAGTTTTTAGCACTATTGGCTGTAAGCCAGCAAACTTTGTCATGGCATGGTTTCCGTCTTCTGTCTGTCCGCCGGTCTATCTGTTAGTCTTTGTCTTGTTTATGCGATAAAGTCTTCATTTATGATTCGATATTTGTGAAACTTGCACAGTTTGTCTATCTCATCAGTAGCTTGAACCCTTTTGATTTTGGATAAAATCTGAAAATCAGTGTGGGAAAAGTAGCCATTTAAAGTTCAAAAATTAAATTTTTTGTTTTCATGATAAAGTCGTCATTTGGGGTCGGATTTTCGTGAAACTTGCACAGTTTGTTGTATCTCATTGATAGCTTGAACCATGTTGATTTTGAAAAAAATCTGACAATGAATTTTGAGAAAAGTAGCTACATTGTATATAAAGATTAAATTTCCTTTTCAAGTTTATGCAATAAAGTGTGTATTTGCACAGTTGCTTTGTATCATCAACAGCTTGAACCCTATTGATTTTGAAAAAAAATATTTAACTATTAGTATGGGAAAAGTAGCTATTTAAATTCGAAAATTCACAATTCTAGTTTACGTGATAAAGTTGGCATTTGTGGTTGAATTTTCATGAAACTTGCATAGTTGCTTTATATTATCAACAGCTTGAACCCTATGGATTAAAAAAAAAAACATTTAAAAATCAGTATGGGAAAAGGAGCCATTTAAAGTTGAATATTTATATTTCTTGTTTATGCAATTAAGTCACATTTTTATTCAATCTTTTGAAACTTGATAAGATGATTTGTATCATCAAGGGATTGAACTCTATTAAGAATGAAGAAAATCTAGCGGTCAGTTTAGGAAAAGCAGCTATTTGATGACTTTGTATTGTTAACTCAACACAGTCCACATTATTGGTCACATTTCTTTGAAAATTGCCGGGATTGTTTAAAAATTTGACTGGATTGCAAACCATTGGTTTTGAGAAACTGTGCTTCAGTTTTTTTTTTCACTATTAATTTTGTTCAATTCACCATGCTTACTTGTGCTATCTTTGTGGGTTCAAGCACAGTTGCAACAACCCTTTCTCCTAGTTTTTCGTGTATTTGTTTTTTTCCCTTTTTGCATCAGGAATTCATTGCGCATGCTTTAAGAATAGCACAATCATGCCAGTGGAGCGATTCAGGCCCTCAAGGGCCTCTTGTGTATAAAAAAGGTATCATTGATGTCAAACATTCAACATTGTTTCAGTTATATCGTGGCAGCTAATGCACCTAGCGGTATATGTGCTTTCTTGGAAATTCTTTACACCAGTACACAATATTCTAAGCCATTGGCTGCTTTGCCACATAAATCTGAAACAATAGTCAGCGGTGAGTGAAGAAAAGTAACCTCACAAGCAACTGCCTGTTTTTCGTCACTGATTTTCATTTTGCTTGAATGTAGTATTGGGTTATTTGGTAACGCTTATGAAAGCACTTAATTTCCAAATGGAACAAGGAAAGGACCATTCTCTATTACATTAATTTGCTATGGTATGAATCAAGGCTCTTGGGTATAGATAAGTGGTAGCAACACTTGTTAATAGTGGTTAAGGGTTCATAAACGTGCATGCAACTATAACAGCAGGGCCCGCCAAATAACCATGTGCACATTTTTTACCAATCACAAGTTATCTATTTATTCATTATCAGTACCAAGAAGTAGGTCAAAAGCCAGTGCATTCAGCTAAGCTGAAATAACATTGTCACATTAAAGGAGAAATTACTACATAATGAGAGGAAGACTTCGACCTGGTCACATGTAAGACACAAGTTTTTCTATTCAGAAGGAATGCTTAGAACCTATATATCTACTTGCTCTTTATTCACATACATAAAAGTTACCTTTTTAAATAGACTAATTTAATCGGTGAATGGCAATGGAGTGGCCTACTTGCATCATGGCCAAAATAGGCAAATCTATGGATATACATGTACATGTAAGATAGTATGAGATTTTGTATATATATTTATGGACAAATTATTTGGGCAGAGGGACCCTATATTTAGGAATGAATGAATGAATGGTGTTTTAAGGCCCGTCGACAACTTAGGTCATATTGGGCGCATTTACATATAAAATCATGCATCTACTTTAAGTTATACTGTGAAACATTGACACAGATGAGAAAAACAAAGAAGCAACCTTGTTTACACGATAAAAAGTTAACTTTGAATAGGTCAGTAGGCCTTAAAATGTAATACTTATAAATTAAACAACAAAATAAATACTGAGAAACAGGGCTTCCCTATTTACTCAAACATTTTAATAAAACCCCCTTAAAGGAGGATAAACACTGTTTGTTTAAGACCATCAGTAAAAATTGAAATTTTTAAAAAGGAAAACTATATCTTCTTAAAAAGGTTAACTTCTTTCAGAAAATCGAATAGTGATTCTAATTTCACAGTATCAAACGAAGTTTTTAAACTGTCAACATGAAAGTATTTATCCCTGTACGGTGCAAGATCTGTGCAGTCTATCAGTAAATGCTTGACAGGAAAAAATGTATTGCATGGGATACATACAGGAGGCTCTTCTCCTTTGAGAAGATATGAGTGCGTCATATGGGTATGACCTATTCTCAAACGGGCCAAAATAACTTCCTCTCGACGTTTTGACCGTAAGCCAGGGAGCCATTCACTTGTATTTGGCTTGATATTGAATAATTTGTTCTCTTGATTTGAAGGATCGCTCCAAGATCTTTGCCAAACACCATTAATAAAAGGTTTAAAATCACTAAAAGGAACTTTAAAAGGCAAAATTTCTAGTGATAATGCGTCCTTGGCAGCTTTATCTGCCTCTTCATTACCACTAATACCAATATGGCTGGGGAGCCAGCAGAAAACTATATCAGCTCCTTCGCATAATCTGGACAATTTCTCAAGGAGATTGACTTCAAGCGGATTATCCGTTTTCTCGCTCTCAAGTGCTTGCATAACTGATAAAGAATCAGTATATATAATGTATCGCCAATAGCCATCTTGTTCAATATGGTTGAGGGCAAGGTCAATCGCTTTTAGCTCCGCAAAGAAAATAGACGAATTATTAGGTAATCAGAACTGATACAATTAACCGTCTAGGACGGCAGCTGAAGCAACTTTTTCCGCATCTTTTGAACCATCTGTATAGATTTCTTCATGAGTATAATATAGTTCTTTGACTTCAAGGAATTTAGTTTTGAAAATCATCGGATCTGTAGTAGCTTTCTTATCTGAAGCAAGATTGTAAAGATAAGTTGGACTTTTGGAAGTCCATAAAGGAACTTCAGAAATGTTATGGCATGCTACATCCTCAAGATCACAATCAAGGCAATTAATATCCGCTTCACAGCGTAAACTAACAGGAGGTATAACGTTCTCTCTTTTCAAAAATTCATCTTTATACAATGGTTTAAATACTGTTTCATGAGTTGGATTGTCAGGATTTGATTTTAACTTTAAGTAATATTGTAAAGAGGGTTTCTTCCTGCGGAAATTTAGAGATGGTTCATTAGCTTCAGCATGTAAACTATTGACAGGAGATGTCCTGAAAGCGCCAAGCACTAATCGCAAACCTTAGTTGTGGATAGAATCCAACTTGCGAAGGTACGATTGTCGGGCTGAGCCATATACGACACAGCCATAATCTAACTTGGATCGGTATTATTATTATTATTGTTTGGTGTTTTATGGCCCGTCGACAACTAAGGTCATATTAGGCGCACTTACATATAAAATCATGCATCTACTTAAAGTTTTACTGTGAAACATTGAAACAGATGACAAATAATAAAGAAGCAACCTTGTTTACAGGGTAAAAAGGTAACTTTAAATAGGTCAATAGGCCTTAAAATGTTATAAATTAAACAACAAAAATAAATATTGAGAAACAGGGCTTCCCTATTTACTCAAACATTTTAATAGAACCCCCTTAAAGGAAGATAAACATTGTTTTAAGACCTTCAGTAAAAAGTGAAATGTCAAAAAAGTAAAACTAAATCTTCTTAAAAAGGTTTACGTCTTTCAGAAAATCAAATAGTGATTCTTATTTCACAGTATCAAACAAAGTTTTTAAACTGTCAACATGAAAGTACTTATCCCTGTACGGTGCAAGATCTGTGCATTTTATCAGTAAATGCTGGACAGAAAAAAATTGTATTGCACGGAATACATATAGGAGGCTCTTCTCCTTTGAGAAGATACGAATGCGTCATATGGCTATGACCTTTTCTCAAACCAATATGGCTGGGGAGCCAGCAAAAAACTATATCAGCTCTTTCGCATAACCTGGATAATTTCTCAAGAAGATTGATTACAAGCGGATAATCGATTTTCTCGCCCTCAAGTGCTTGCATAACTGATAAAGAATCAGTATATATAATGTATCGCCAATAGCCGTCTTGTTCAATATGGTTGAGGGCAAGGTCAATGGCTTTTAACTCCGCAGAGAAAATAGACGAATTATTAGGTAACCAGAACTGATACAATTCACCGTCTAGGACGGCAGCTGAAGCAACTTTTTTTCCCCATCTTTTGAACCATCTGTGTAGATTTCTTCATGAGTGTAATATTGTTCTTTGACTTCAAGGAATTTAGTTTTGAAAATCATCGGATCTGTAGTAGTTTTCATATCTGAAGCAAGTTTGTAAATATAAGTTCGACTTTTGGAAGTCCATAAAGGAACTTCAGAAATCTTATAGCTTGCTACATCCTCAAGATCACTGTTACCGTAACCCGGTAGTACCGTAATTTCGTTCCCGGTTTATAACGACTGCACTGGTTCCTGATTAATATGCGTCGTGTGTATTCCTTTATCGCATGATAGGTACCAGCGTAGCGATGTCCACGATTTCCGCCTAAACATTTTTTTTCAAGCTAGACTGCATTGACAACAGAATGACGGATTAAATCGGGATAATCCCTGTTGTTGAGCTACGGAAATGCAAGGAGGTAAATCATCCTTTAATATGTCTACGGTTCTTGTATTAATTTGGTAGTGTTATGGCAAATGAAGCGATAAATTGTATGTTTTTTGTATGCTAAAACACGAAGACTGGCAAATTCGTCTAATATTTTAATTTTGAATTTACCATAATTGATACTGTATTTTGTTAAAGGGTGAGCACGCTTTGTGCGATTGCTCTTTACATTGTTTTGTCCAGGCTTTATTCTTAAACAATACTATATAGGCTCTGTTGCATTGGTCCAAACAAGTTTTCGAGAGTCTATACTGAGAGAAATGGTTATTGATCCGTTAATTACAAATCGTAATTTTTTGTTTTCTTCCTTTTTTGTAGTTTCACGTCGACCTCAAGCATACAGGTATTAAAAGGCAGAACGGAATTTGTTCTTATGGTTGTTAGTCGAGCCCTTGCAATAGCTGTTATACGTCACAACTGGCAAATGGTTTTGCGTGTCAGTTACAATCACAATTAAGGCAATTAATATCTGCTTCACAGCGTAAACTAAAAGGAGGTGTAACTTTCTCTCTTTTTAAAAATTCATCCTTGTACAATGGTTCAAATACTATTTCATGAGTTGGATTGTCTGGATTTGATTTTGACTTTAAGTAATATTGCAAGGAGAGTTTCTTCCTGGGTAAATTCAGAGATGGTTCATTAGCTTCAACATATAAGCTATTGACGGGAGATGTCCTGAAAGCGCCAAGTGCTAATCGTAAACCTTGGTTGTGGATAGAATCCAACTTCCGAAGGTACGATCGTCGCGCTGAGCCATATACGACACGGCCGTAATCTAACTTGGAACGGACAAGTGATCTATATAGTATCAGTAAGACTTTTCTGACGGCTCCCCAGTCCATGCTGGAGACAACTCGTAAAAGATTAAGAGCTTTTTGGCATTTATTACTAATGTAATTGATGTGTGGAATAAACGACAGTTTACAGTCAAATAAAAGACCTAAAAATTTGAATTCAGGAACGACTTCAATTTGTATCCCATCTAAAGTAAGCTCAGAATCCAAGTGTAATTCACTTGATTGGCAGAAATGCATGCATTTGGTTTTGGTTTTCGAGAATTTGAAACCATTTTTCTCTTGACCACTTGCTTAAATTATTCAGTACTTGCTGTAACTGCCGCTCTATGGTATGCATATGCTTGGATCGTTAGCAAATACAGAAGTCAACATACAAAAAGCATTCCACACCAGGGCACACAGAATTCACAATATTGTTGATTTTGACACTGAACAGTGTAACAGAGAGAATGCTTCCCTAGGGAACGCCCATTTCTTGTTCATGAGGGTTTGAGAGAGTATCTCCAAACCAGACTCTAAACTGACGTTCATTCAAAAATGCCGAAATGAAATAAGCAAGGCGACCTCTTATACCGAAATCATGGAGGTCGTTCATGATTCCATACTTCCATGTGGTATCGTAAGCACTTTCAAGGTCGAAAAATACAGAAACAACATGTTCCTTTTTAATAAAAGCTTTGCGAATAAAAGTTTCAAAGCGAACTAAATGGTCGAGAGTGCCTCTTTGTATACGAAAACCGCTTTAAACGGTAGCAATAAGCTTGTTTTTCTCTAAAACCAAACAAGCCGGTCATTGACCATCCTTTCCATGGTTTTGCAAATACAACTTGTTAAGGCTATAGGGCGATAATTGGTAGGATTTGTCGAGTCTTTACCCGGTTTTGGTTTGGGAATTACAATGGCCTCCTTCCAGGAATCTGGGAAAATACCTGTATGCCAGACTTGATTAAATATACGAAGTAAACTGTCGAGGGATCGAAATGGTAAATGTTTCAAAAACTGGTAATGGATGTCGTCACATCCAAAAGCAGTGTCATGACACTTCTTTAATGCTTTCCTCAATTCTTTTATAGTGAAATCTTTATTGTAATGTTCAATGTTATTCGACTTAAAATTTAGCTTTGTTTTTTCTTTAGTATTTTGAAATTTCTGAAATGCTGTCGAATAATTTGAAGAAGAAGATTTCTCTGCAAAGGTGTCAGCTAAGACATCTGCAATGTCTGCTTTTGAGGTGACGACATCATCACCAACATTTAAGTGTCCAACATTTAATGAAGACTTTTTGCCGTTAATGTTTCGGATCATGTCCCATGTCTTTTTGACAGACGATCTAGAATTTAATCTAGACACGTACTGTCGCCAAGAAATACGTTTACTTTGCTTGATAGTTCGACGTGCTTTAGCACGAGCAATTTTAAAGTTTGAAAGATTTTTCCGGGGTTCGTCTCAGGTTAAATTGTCTAAAAACAGATTTTCGTTCTGTTATAGCCTTTTTGCAGTCATCATTAAACCAGGGCTTGTTTGGGTGCTTTGGATTTGTCGAAGTACGAGGAATTGACTTTTCAGCAGCCGAATAAATTAAGGAAGTGAAGAGATAAGCAGGATCTTCACAATCTTCAAAAGCATTGGGATGAATTGTCTGTTCACAATGAATACTGAATTGTTCCCAATTCGCATTGTGAAGTTGCCAACGTTGAGGACCTTGTTGTACTGAAGGTCCAACTTCCGATACTTTTATCGGGAAGTGATCACTTCCATGAAGGTCATCGCAAACCTTCCAGTTAAAGGCTGGAGCAATTCCAGGGCTGCATATAGGTAGATCCAATGATAAGTAAGAACCAGTAGCAGGATGAAGATAGGTTGAAGACTTATCAATTAGCAGAACAAGGTCGTGCTTCATTATAAAATCCTCTATAATTAGACCCTTGTCATTAGTATTTGAACATCCCCATAATGTATGGTGGGAATTAAAGTCTCCCATTAAAATGAAAGGCTTCGGCAATTGTTCTACAAGATCATCGAGTTTCCTAGCATCAACAGGCACGCTAGGAGGAAAATAAATAAAACATAAGGTAATGGTCTTATTTAGGGATATGTTTACCGCAACTGCTTGCAGTGTTGTTTGAAGCTTTACACAATGGTGTGGAACACTGTTGCTCACAATGACGGCAACACCTCCCGAAGCTTTTATCGTTACCATTAAAGTTTTTATAGTAACAAGAATGAAATTTTAAAGTAAACTTGTCGGAGTTTTTAAGAAATGTCTCTTGTAAACAAACTGCTATTGATCTTTGTTCATTTATTAATAGGTTAAGTTCTTCAAAGTTGGCTTTAACACTACGGCAATTCCATTGCAGAATGTTATTATTCATTGCTAAATTCAAAGTAAAGAAGATACCACAAGTTAATAAAAGTATGAAACCATTCATCTTTTATTGTTGAGTTTGGTAATTCTTCCCTGCTTATTAGTATTTGACTCTGTTGTTGAGTCGTCCGCTTCCATGTCTTCGTCAAGACATTCGAAGCGGTTATGTTGTTTAATTTGATAGATCCCTTAGGAATGCGATCACAGAGTACCTTAGTGGAAGATTTATTTCTCCTTTGGTTAGGGCTACTTGGAGCCTTTGCTTGTACTTGCGCACTATTTGACTTTTTGGGAGCAGGTTGGCTAGATGCAGGACTCTGGTTAATTTTGGTTGAATGAGTAGTTTTCTGTTGTGCTTTTTCAGGTATTTGTTGGTCTGTTTGAACAGGTGCATCAACGGTTTGGGTTGTGGCATCGCTACGCTGTACAGGTTTTGAAGAAGATGCTTTGGATACAGATGCATATGAAGCACTCAAATTGTGCCTAACTTCAACAATTTTCCTCGCTTTGGGGAAAGAAAGGCCTTCTGTGTATTTCACAGTTACAAGTTCCTTCTCCTTCCAAACTGGACAAGATCGGGATGTTGCAACGTGATCGCCTTTGCAGTTGATACATCTTATATCAAATTCACAGCTTTCTGTCTTGTGTACAAGGTTTGAATTGCCATAACGTAGGCAAAATTCTTCGCCTTGGTTATACTTGCAGCGTTTTTCGTGATGTCCAAACTTAAAGCAGCAATAGCACTTAAGTGGATTAGGTATATAAAGTTCCACTGCTACTTTCAGATATCCTACCTTCAGTGATTTAGGGAGGATAGCCGAATTAAAGGTCAATACTATTGTGTTGGTGGGTCTTCTTACACCATCCCTGAAGACTGTTATCCGTCTAGCAGCTGTTACATTCTGACTGGACAGTATAGTGCAAGAAGCCCCCATTCACCAGAGCCACATTTATTGACGAATCAAAATTTCACGAACAATTTTTGAAAAGGGTCACCCAAGGAAAATATCTGTGAAATTATTTCAAAATCCGACCAGTGGTTTCAGAGGAGAAGATTTTTAAAGAATTTGCTAAAAAAATTCCATTTGGTTGCCATGGCAATCAGAGTTTTTGAAAGAATCAAATTCTGTGAACAATTTTTAAAGAGGACCTCCCAAGGAACATTCCTGCCAAGTTTGGTCCAAATCCGCCCAGCAGTTTAGGAGGAGTTGATGTTTAAAGAATTGTTGACGACGCACGACGCACGGCGGACACCGGGTGATCCTAAAAGCTCCCCTTGAGCACGTTGTGCTCAGGTGAGCTAAAAACCAGAATGATTTAAAAAATGATGTTTAGTGTTTCACGTTGAGTTTGTTGTCATTTCGCAACAAACACCGTCTAGGACGGCAGCTGAAGCAAATTTTTCCCGATCTTTTGAACCATCTGTGTAGATTTCTTCATGAGTATAATGTTGTTCTTTGACTTCAAGGAATTTAGTTTTGAAAATCATTGGATCTGTAGTAGCTTTCTTATCTGAAGCAAGATTGTAAATATAAGTTTGACTTTTGGAAGTCCATAAAGGAACTTCAGAAATCTTATGGCTTGCTACATCCTCAAGATCACAATCAAGGCAATTAACATCCGCTTCACAGCGTAAACTAAAAGGAGGTATAACTTTCTCTTTTTAAAAATCCATCCTTGTACAATGGTTCAAATACTACTTCATGAGTTGGGTTGTCAGGGTTTGATTTTAATTTTAAGTAATATTGCAAGGAAAGTTTCTTCCTGCGTAAATTTAGAGATGTTTGTTTGATGTTGTTTTATGGCGCATCGACAGCTTTGGTCATTTAGCGCGCATATCTGTGTTAAAAGTTAATAACAGTGCATTTGTTTAAATTGAATAAAGTTTGAATACGTAAATGACAACAAAAGAACTGACTTAAAAGGTATGCATAAAGGGTAGTATCGAGATACAGGGCAATCCCTATATACTCAAAAGTTTTAAATGATAAGATTTAAGAATGTGATAAAAAGGTTTGAAGTCAGTGTTTGATTGATAAAAAGAGGTTTTTTAAATGAAAAAGAAATATGTTCATATATAATGTTCATAAAATATGATATTGAGTGGCTGGGCAATCCCTGCCTACTCAACAGTTTTAGATTAAAAGGTAAGAGTGGTAATATAGCTTTTTCTTGGAAATGACGTTAAAACTGGTTAAGATTGTAGCCTCCAATGGGATTAATATACTCCCATTAAAGAGGTCCTGTCTCCAATGAGATAAGATGCCCCCAAGAGGGGTAACCCTCCCGCTAAGGAGATGTAAACTGAAAAATTTAGAAATGATTCATTAGCTTCAGCATATAAGCTATTGACGGGAGATGTCCTGAAAGTGCGAAGTGCAAATCGTAAACCTTGGTTGTGGATAGAATCCAACTTCCGAAGGTACGATTGTCGGGCTGAGCCATATATGATACAGCCGTAATCTAACTTCGAACGGACAAGCGATCTATATAGTCTTAGACTTTTCTGTCGGCTCTCCAGTCCATGCTTGAGACAACTCGTAAAAGATTAAGAGCTTTTTGGCATTTATTACTTAAGTAATTGATGTGTGGAATAAACGACAGTTTAGAGTCAAATAAAAGACCTAAAAATTTGAATTCAGAAACGACTTCAATTTGTAAATTTTTAGGAATTCAGGAACGACTTCAATTTGTACCCAATCTAATGTAAGTTCAGGATCCATGTGTAATTTTCTTGATTGGCAGAAATGCATGCATTTGGTCTTGGTTTTAGAAAATGTGTACTAGGTCACCAGTAGGTCAACAAACCTTTACCAGAACTAATCAAAGTGCAGATGTTCTATTGTTTTATATGAAAAGGATTATAGATTATGTAAAGCAACCATCTTTAACTCTTTACCAAACGACAACATTTGGGATGTGACCAAACTGAAAGCATTGCAGACAACAAATTAAACATTGATGAAATGATGATTTCTCTCTTTGATAGAGTAGAAAACACTGAGGGAAAAGGAGAAAATGCTGATTACCAGCATTTTCTCCTTTTCCAAGAGTGTTTTCCAAAGACTTCTTCTTTAGGTCGTGAAGTCAGGATTGTATGGTAAAGACTTAACCACCACAGGAACTAACCTGCAATCCAACAATGATTTCAAAACGAATAGTTTGAGAGAAGAAATTTTTCAAAGATTTTACTTTATACCATAAAAGGAAAATGAGTCTCCAATAAAAGCCATGTTTTTTTTATGGATCTTTTTTTTAAAGAATTCTGTAGACCTCTATATAAGGAACATTCCTGCAAAAAAATTAATACTATCCAATTAGCGGTTTGGGAGGAGCTTAGGGATTATAGTTACAGGTATTATATCCATAAAATTTGTTGGTCCAGTAAATCCAACAATTTGTAACAACTATATCATAGTTGTATATTACCGGTAATTGTTAGGTGTACTGGACCCACAAATTGTATTACAATACTTGGACCCAAGAATTATGTTTAACACATTTCCGATAATGTGCCTTTATGTACAAATTTTTGGGGACCTAAAGATTTGGGTTTATGAGTAAATGTAGTTGTAAATTAATTGTTGGATTTACTTGACCCAAAATATATTGACACATGGACCCAAGAATTAGGTTTAACTCATCACTGCCTGATGACGACTTGTGTTGTGGCATGTTTACCCTGCGATACGCCAAGCACCAACTTATGTTATTGTAGATAATGCCTTACATTTGCTGAAAGAAGATTTTTGATGCTTCTAAGTAATTGCCCTCGAGTGCCAACAAAAATCATTGGTGGTGATCATGCCATTTATGTCATTATTTCGAATTGTATCCTAAACAGTTTAGTAAGTACTAGACATGCGTAGGTTACAAGGCGAGGTGAACACAAACAATGAACACAAGATTGAGGGGTTCTCTGAAAAGATGCAATGACTCAATGAACAATACAACATAAGACACAAAAGGCACGGTATTTTATTGGAGATATTTATAGTTATGGTTATGAATCGACACAATATGTAGAAAAGTTCAGTCTGCACTGTCTTACTTATTACTAGTTCCCTTCAAATTTTTGTCACAATCAAAAACTCTTTGATTCAGCCATCAATTGGTGCGTAATATCGGAGAATTGGTTAAACATTGTTTTTTAATCAGATCTTCGATGTGAACAGAAAGTCTGAGACTTCAGAACCATTCGGCAGCTCCAAACATAAATCTAAAACGGACCTGACCAGAAATATGACAAAAACATGCTTTTTAACAAGGCGTAGTTAAAAGAATTCCTGTGGTTGAATGCAGACGATCGTAACCATGTTTTTTGTAAGTTTTGTCGAGAATATCTCCATATTGCTGACATGTCAGTTTACGTTTGCCATTTGAAATAGTTTGTTTTGGACAAGTGAGCCACAATGGCAGACAAGTAGATTTTTGCAATTTACTTGTCCGTGGCCAAGTAGAAATTTCGAAGATTTCCACACGCCTGCAGATGCTTTGAATTTGGAGTTTAAATTGGTCGTGTGAAAAAGGGTTAATTCTAAATTGGACCCACAAATTATATCGCAATATTTTAACCCAAGAACAATGGTTTAATGCTTTTTGATATGATATATATTTATATACAAATCATTGGGTCCCAGGGACCCAACAAGTAGTGTTTATGTACTGGTATAGGATGGGGTTGTATATTTGTATATAGATTGTTGGTTTTACTTTTACTGGACCCACACATTGTATTCTTATACTTGGACCCAAGAGTGTGGACTAATACCGTTTGATATGTTTCAAACATAGTGGTTTGTTGGGTCTTCTTGTTGAATTTTGCTCGTACAAGTGGGTCCACAGGTCAATTATTTGGACCCAAAAACGGTGGTTTAATGCCGTTTGATATGATATATATATTTATACACAAATCATTGGGTCCCAGGGACCCAACAAGTAGTGTTTATGTACTGGTATAGGATGGGGTTGTGTATTTGTATATACGAGGGTTGTTCGGGAAGTTCGTAGAATTTTGCTCTAAAATCCATATTATTTGTAATTTATAGGTAAATATCAAGGTATAAGTACTTAAACATACCGTGACTACATTTCCAAAAGATTATTCGAAAATATCAACAATAACCGAAAATAGCGGTAACCCTAGCAACACAATATCGGGATACCGGAGCAGTCCATTTCTTAACAATGTATAACATAGTATAACAGATTTTACATTGTATCTTTTATACTTTCTATTGGCATCTAAATGGCGCGAAAACGTCAAGCGTTAACACAACGTCATGACATCATTTCCTGCAAATTTCATAACGTTTTCGGTTCTTTCAAACGAGCTACACGATTTTGAAGGAGATATAAAGAAGTCGCTGACCGGAAGAGATGACGTCTACCGGCGACATCGAATTGCGAAGTGTTGTGAAATTTTGTGTCGCGCTGGAAAAATCACCAACAGAAACGCTGAACATGATCAAATCTACAGGAAAGTATAAACAATGCAGCCCAGCTACTGTATATAAGTGGCATGCGCGTTTTAGAAGCGGACGTGATTCTATTAAAACGATCCTAGATCTGGTCGGCCGGCCGTCGTAGTGTGTTCAGTTAGGGATCGAGTGAAAGACATGGTAAATTGTGATAGGAGAATTACTGTCAGGTCGATTGCAGATGAACTCGATGTTTCGGTATCCACGGTGCATGGGATATTAACAGATGAACTGGGCATGTCTAAAGTTAGTGCGCGTTGGGTGCCCCGATTGCTCAAGGAAAGTGAAAAAGAATGCCGGGTGCGATGTTCACAGGAGTTTCTTACCCGCTACTAAACAGAGGGAGACGCATTTTTAGACAGGATTATCACCACGGATGAGACCTGGCTGCACCACTTTGACCCGGAAACTAAGCGCATGTCATCGGTGTGGAAAACCCCGCGTACCCCTCCACCAAACAAGGCTCGGGTCCAAAAAAGCGCAGGAAAACAGATGTTCGTTTACTTCATGGACCGGCACGGAATGCTATTACAGCACCGAATTCCAGAGGGCCAAACAGTCACAGCGGCATACTATTCTAAGGTAAATGATAAATAAATAAATAAATAAATACATCAAATAAATAACAAAAAATGAGATGCTGATTTACGCAAACCTAATGAACCCTGCATTTCTTCCTTTAGGTTCTGAGGCGGGATCTCGTTAACGCGATACGGAAGAAACGGCCCCACTTGAACCATGACCAAGTAATACTACACCAGGATGATGCACCGGGACACCGAGCGGAATCTACGCAGCTGGAGATCACTCTGCTGGGTTTTGAGGTCTTGAAGCACCCACCATACAGTCCTGACCTCGCCCCCATGGATTTTCGCGTGTTCCCGGAGCTCAAGGCACAGTTACGCGGAATACGGTTTGATTCAGCTGACGACCTTACTAAACAAGCCGAAGCAGTTGTGTCGTCATTTTCTGAAGAGTGGTATGTAGAAACGTACACTCAGTGGATAAGCAGGCATCGGAAATGCGTGGATCTTGCGGGTGACTATGTGGAGAAAGTGCGACGTTCGTTGGACTTAAATGACGCTTGACGTTACTTATGACGTCGGCGTGCTCCGGGTAGGACTTACATGCTGTTTTATTTCTGTTAGGAAAATTTTGCTATTTAATGAATGAATGAATGATGTTTTACGGCCCGTCGACATCAAAGGTCATATTGGGCTCTAGAAATTATTTGAAGCAGTACTGCAGCCATGACAATAAAGTTAAAATACAGTCACTAACAATTTTCATGATGAAGCACTTACAATGAATTGAAGACGCGATAAAAAACAGAGTAAAAAAGTATACCAATTATAAAACAAAGTTATTGATGAAAAGAAAAAATATTAAAACTTAATCAGATTTTAGTAAAAATTCTAATTTCTTTAAGAAACATAAAAAGTGTTTCCGGCAGAACAGACTCAAAGAGTTCTTTTGTACTCGAAATAATAAAATACTTGTCACGTATTGGCGCAACATCAACACAGTCTACAAATAAATGATGCACTGAAAGGGATGACGAACATGGCACACAAACAGGGGCCTCCTCTCCCTTCAGTAAGTACGAATGAGTTAAATATGTATGTCCAATACGTAAGCGGGCGAGTATAATTTCTTCACGACGGGATAATCTAAAACCTGGCAGCCAGTTACCAAGAAGTAGTTTTATACAGCGTAATTTGTTATTGGAATTACCAGGATCATCCCACATGTTCTGCCAAACATTAAAAATAAAAGAATTAATTAAGGGTTTAAAATCTGAATGTGGTATATCAAAAGGTAAAATGTCTTGACTTAAAGCAGATCTCGCAGCTTGATCAGCTTTTTCATTTCCGCGAATTCCAATATGACTTGGGATCCAGCAGAAAACAACCTCGATGTGTTCACAGATGCGATCAAGTTTATTAAGCAATCTGTTGACCACTGGGTGTTCTAACTTTTCATTGCTGAGCGCCTGCATCGCAGAGAGCGAGTCAGTAAATATAATGTAGCGGAAATAGTTCTGAGATTCAATGAGGCTGCGAGATCTGCTTTAAGTCAAGACATTCCAATCTGTTGACCACTGGGTGTTCTAACTTTTCATTGCTGAGCGCCTGCATCGCAGAGAGCGAGTCAGTAAATATAATGTAGCGGAAATAGTTCTGAGATTCAATGTGGTCTATTGCAAGATCAATGGCCTTTAGTTCGGCAGTAAAAATAGACGCATTGTTAGGCAAGCGAAATGTAATGTCACCTTTATACGATACAAAATCACCATCAGGAATAGCTGCTGCGGCAGCCCTATTACCATCTTTAGACCCATCTGTGTAGATCGGTTCAAAGTAAAAATACCGATGCTTAATTTCAATGAAACTATTTCTAAATACCATGTAAGTGCCTTTTTGTCAGATAACAATTCAAAAAGATATACAGGTCTCCTCATAGTCCATGGTGGAGCGTCAGAAATTTCTTGACTTGCAACAGAATCGAGGTCCACATCAAGGTTTGCAACATCAGGGCCAAACCGCAACATCAGGGCGGTACTATTCGTGGTCTCATGAGAAACAGTTCCTTGTACATAGGATTGAAAACAACCTCATGTGTTGGGTTTTCAGGATTTGACTAGCTTGAGATAATATTGGATACTTTGTTTCTGCCTCCGTAGGCTCAAAGAAGGTTCATTGGCTTAACATACAGACTGCTAATGGGAGATGTTCGAAAAGCTCCCAGTGACAGGCGTAAACCTTGATGGGGAATTGTATCAAGTGTCCGTAAGTAAGACTTACAAGCTGATCCATAAACAATGCATCCGTAATCTAGTTTAGATCGGATAAGAGACCGATACAAACCCAGGAGAACTTTCCGGTCCGCTCCCCAGTCCATGTGGGACACCACACGCAACAAGTTAAGACCTTTTTGGCATTTATCCTTTAGACAGTTTATATGTGGAATGAAAGTCAGTTTAGGATCAAACAACAACCCTAGAAATTTGTAATGTGGCAAAACTTCAATGCGCATACCGTCTAATGTTAAATCAGGATCAGGGTGATGTTTTCGAAGTTGACAAAAATGCATGCATTTGGTCTTGCTTTTTGAAAATTTAAAGCCGTTTTCTTCAAACCATTTTTGAAGATTTTTAAGAACTTGTTGCAATTTTACGTTCTATCGTATGCATATATTTAGACCTATAGGAAATACAAAAGTCATCAACATACAGAAAACACTCCACTCCAGGACAAACAGCCTTGATGATGTTATTAATCTTGACGCTGAAAAGTGTCACAGAAAGGATGCAGCCTTGGGGGACTCCCATCTCTTGTGTGTGAGGAGTAGAGTAAGTATCACCAACACGAACCCTAAACTGACGATCATTTAAAAATACAGAAATAAAGTGAGCAAGGCGACCTCTTATACCAAAGTCATAGAGGTCGTTCAAAATTCCATACTTCCATGTTGTGTCATAAGCACTTCCAAAGTCGAAGAAAACAGAAACAACATGTTCTTTTGAGATAAAAGCTTCCCGGACAAAAGTTTCGAAACGAAAAAGGTGATCTATTGTGCCTCTGTGTTTACGGAAGCCAGATTGAAACGGTGTTATGAGTTTGTTCTTTTCAAGGACCAAACAAGCCTGTCATTGACCATTCTTTCCATAGTTTTGTAGATGCAGCTGGTTAAGGCTATGGGTCTATAATTGCCTGGATTGGTAGAATCCTTGCCGGGCTTCGGAATGGGAATAACGATTGCCTCTTTCCAGGATTTTGGGAGATTTCCTGTCTCCTAAACCTTGTTAAAAACATCAAGAAAACAAGATAAGGACTGGTAAGGTAAATGCTTTTTAAGTTGATAATGTAGATCATCTGAACCTGTAGCAGTGTCATGACACTTTTTAAGAGCCGTTTTTAATTCTTTTAATGTAAAAAGTTTATTGTAAGACTCTTCATTTGTTGAGTTGAAATTAAGTTTTCTATTCTCCTTCTGTTGCTTTAATTTCTGAAATGAAGGAGAATAATTTGAAGAGGAAGACTTTTTAGCAAAGGTGTCGGCTAATGAATTTGCAATATCTTGTTTTGAAGTAGATTTACCTTCTGGAGCATTCAGATGACCTACAACCACTGATGTTTACCTTGAATTTTCCTAATCATATCCCAGGTCTTTTTGACAGTTGATCTCGAATTTAAACGAGATACATACCGTCGCGAGGACGATAGTTTACTTTGTTTAATAGTTCTGCGAGCTTTAGCGCGAGCAATTTTAAACTTAACATGGTTTTCGCTTGTCGGTCTCAAATTGTAAGCCCTAAGTGTCGACTTACGATCTTTGACAGCCGTTTCACATTTCTCATCAAACCAAGGTTTGTTTGGATGTTTTGGATTTGTCGGAGTTCGAGGAATTGCCTCCTTTGCAGCCTGATAAATCAAAGAAGTGAAAAGTTCAGTATGATCATCGCAATCTATGAAAACTTTCGGCATAATGGATTGTTCACAGCGGATCTGAAAAAGGTTCCAATTGGCTTTTTCAAGTTTCCACCGTCTTGGACGCTCCTGGACAGACGGTCCAGTTTCAGTGATTGTGATTGGGAAATGATCACTACCATGAAGGTCATCACAGACCTTCCATGTAAAATAAAAAAATAAGTCAGAACTGCAAATAGCAAGGTCTAAAGCTGAGTATGAACCAGTAGCGGGGTGCAAGTAGGTGTTCGATTTATCATTCAAAATGCACAAATCCTTCTCAGAGATGAATTCTTCCAACTGCCGGCCTTTCCGGTCAGTGTTTGCACACCCCCACAAACTATTGTGGGATTTGAAATCACCAACTAACAGAAAATGTTGTGGAAGCTGAGAGACAAGCTTACTGAGCTGGTCAATTTCAAGTGGCATACTTGGTGGTAGGTAGACAGAACAAATTGTGATAGTTTTGTTCAAAGACAATTTTACCGCAGTAGCTTGTAGTGATGAATTGATTTCTACCGATTCCTGAGGTACGGAGTTGTTCACAAGAATGGCAACTCCACCACTAGCACGGTGACTCACAGACGATGCCGTGCAATAACTTGAATAATGTTTGAAGGTAAAGACATCACTTTCTTTAAGAAACGTTTCTTGTAAGCATACCGCTACTGGTTTGTGTTCATTGACTAGAAGGGACAATTCCTCAATGTTAGCCTTTAAGCCACGACAATTACATTGCAGTAATGTATTACTCATTGGTAATATACAGACGAGTATGACAGAACACAGAAATTGAAGTATGGAAGTATTCATTTTTGTAAAGGTATTCTAATAATTTTACCTTGCTTACTTGACTCCGCAACGGGATCATCCACATCAATCTCTTCCTGTTCATCACCGAACTGGAAGCGATTGTGTAAAAGAATTGGGTTGTCGGATCCTTTAGGCAATCGGTCCGACTGGAATTCTTTCATAGTATTCTTTTTGTTTTATTGCTTTTTACAGGACTCTTTTGACTCGATACTGAAGGTTGAACTGGTTTAACAGAATGCTTATTAATATTTGATTTAGTGAGAGGTGTTCTGTTTTCCGTTTGAACTGCAACATCAGTTTGTGTCTGGGCATCTTTTAACTCGGGTATTTTTGCGTGTTTACCCTTTGCAGCCATAGCATACGAACCTGGAAGTACAACTCTGCTACTAACTACCCTTCTGGCATCCTGAAAAGAAAGACCCTCTCTGTACTTAACAGAGACGATCTCCTTCTCCCGCTGCCAGATCGGACATGATCTTGAAGTTGCCATATGCTCGCCACCACAGCTTATGCATTTTAAAGGCTTCTGGCAATCGTTTGCGCATGGACTTGGATGAGTACTTAAAAGCTCTCCACAGCGACGACATAATTTGCTGTCAGCACCAGAGCCACACTTGCTTTAATGATGTCCGAACTTAAAACATGTGTAACACTGCAGAGGGTTGGGAATGTATAGGTTTACAGGTACTTTCAGATAACCTACTTTCAACGATTTTGGAATGATTGCCGTTTGAAATGTTAGTATGATCGTGTTGGTTTCGCGTTTGACGCCATCTCTATAAACGGTGATTCTTCGAGCATTAGTAACATTCTGGTCTGCTAGTCCCTCGATTATATCTTCTGTGGACACTCCTGCAAGGTCGGGGCATCTAATAATACCCCGCGATGTGTTTAAAGAGGCGTGTGGCTTACATTGCGAGGGTATTGAGAAAAAAGTCTTGAACTTTAGAAGTGACTACGTGTACTTTCTTGGTCATTTCGACTAGAAGAGCACCAGATTTCAACTTTGGGCAGGATTTTGGTGATGTCGCAATGGACGAAAAACATTTCTCAATGACAAATGGAGAGAGTTTTGACAGCGGCCTGTTAGGATCAGTTGATTCAATGATTAAAAATCGAGGGTGCAGATTGGCGTTTCCAGTTTCGTTGTCCGAGTCAGAGTCCAGTTGAGCACGTGTTCTTTTTTTGTTTTGGGGATCCATGGTTATAATTTGAGTGTTCATCATCCATGACCCCACCCACCGCGGAGTCCAACGAGGGGATACGGCTAATGGAGCGGGTATCCAGCTCCCCATACCAGGGTTACACAGATGGTATACTCAGATGCCAAGAATAAGTCGGAGCGACAAGGAAAAACATGGATAGTCCCCCAGATCAGGTATTTACCATGGCAGTCAAAGTCTCAACGAAAAATCCAAATCACCCGATTAGCCCATAAGCCTATATAAGACCAGGACTTTAAAGTACATACTGAAATAAAAGGTAAAATGGGCTCATTTCAAGCAAACGTTAAATATATGGTGTACAGTCTATTTCAGAATATTCCTTGCAGACTACGGATTACATGAATTTACGTTCACACTTCAGAAAAAGGTATTAAATATTCCAAGTTTGCTTCGGAATCAAGGTTTATGCATGTGTGAAGGTGTATCGCGGGACGCATGCAGGAAGGAGAGATCTATACACAGGATATAGATATCATCCCCCCATACAGGTCCCCCAATACAAAATATTTATACATAAAATACGCCCAATCTTAAAACGACCAGCCGATTGCACTAGACCGGGCCCATCTAGGCTCTCGTTTACACCGAAGCCAAGGCCAAAGCATTGTGTTGAAGAGCTGGAGATCCCTGGGCTCCCCTCAACTGCCAGGACCCTCTTTTCCGGCTAACGAGTCTCCACCCACGGCAAACAGGCGGGTCCATTGGTGGGGTCTTACCACTCTGCAGGACGGCAGCCGGCGAATTCTACCCCCCGTCCGGCTGGGGGCTTGCAAGAGAAGAAAAAAGTATTGGTAAGTAATTTCTTACATGAATGAATGAATGGAGTTTCATGGCCATCAGTGGTCATGTTGGGCGCATCTACAAGTAATGCAATGCAAAGCGATCAAACAAAAGTATTATGAAATCATAAACTCTAAGTTGTGAAAACACTAAAAGTACAGGTAAAGTAAGCATCTAATACAAGAACGGTCAAAAGAACCTAAAATTATATCTTTTTATAGAGATGTATCTCTTTCAGAAAATCAAAAACGGACTCGATCTTTACAGTATCGAACAAGGTCGTCATACTGTCGACATCAAAAAACCTTTGTCTTATGGGTGCTTGATCTACACAGTCGATAAGTATATGTTTAATAGTAAAAGGTGCATTGCAGGGTATACATGAGGCTCTTTTCCTTTCAGAAGAAAAGAGTGCGTTATATATGAATGCCGAATGCGGAGACGGGCCAAGATAATTTCTTCGCGGCATTTTGTCCGCAACCCTGGAAGCCATTCGCAAAGTCCTGGTTTAATGTTGAAAAGTTTGTTGTTTTGATTGGTTGGATCGCTCCAGGATTGCTGCCACACAATTTTTAATAAAGTTATTGATTAATGGTTTAAAATCGTTAACACGAATTTCAAAAGGTAAAATTTCTAGTGAGAATGCGTCCTTGGCAGCTTTATCTGCCTCTTCATTACCACTTGTCCCATTATAGCTGGGAAGCAGAAAGCTTTCGAAAGCATTGTCAGAAAAGAAGAAATGTTGGTAATTTGGTTTTATGACTTTTACCTAAATTCATTCAGAACTTTGGACGGCAAACTTATTATGAATTACATTTATTTTATATTCTTTTAATGCTTTCCTTTCGGGTTTCTGATATTTTGTCCTATGATAAACAGTGAAAGCTTATTGGGTAATGGGTCTAGGTCAGTTATGCTGCTCAGTTGACATGGCGATGGTGGTGGAGTATTAGTCTGTTTCGTTACCGTACTAGTTTTACTTACAGCTAATTTCAGTACAGAGGTTTAGCTCGAGGACTGTGCGACACTGTACAATGGATTAGAAGTTACTGATAACCTTTAATAGTTTAATTCGTTAAAAAACGCCTCTAGCCTTAATATTTGTAAGATTTTGAAGAGATCCGAGTTCAAGTCTCAGTGAAAGCTGAATGGTAATTGCTAACCTATTGTCCAGTATCTCTTAAGTATTGCTGAAAATTTGCATCTTATGCTATTTTGTTTAATTGTTATAGTGATAATTAATAGACAGTTTAGGTTAATGTTCAAGTTTTTCATTGCTTAAAAAAAAGGGAATAGCTAATTTTTAAGATGGAGACATCGGTAAAGTTTTGTTGAGTCATCAGTGAAGGTTAATGTCAAACACCAATTAAAAATGTCTGAATTATTTTACTATGAGTCTGTAAAAACTAAGTAATTTTCAAATTTGCAATGGATAATGCATGCAACTTTGCATCATGCACATTTATGTTTCGCACATCGTACAGTGCACTCCGGATACAGCGAGATCGCCAGGACAAGAAGTATTATCTCGTTGTAACCGGGTTTCGTTATAACCAAATCGGAAATCAAACATCGTAAAGATACGTAAGGATACAGACTTTCATACTGTTTACTTTCGTTTACACCGGAAGTAGCTAATTACATGTACCTTCTTTCTGAAGAGTATACAAAGACAGATAACTCTGTCGATTTACTGTACAATGTATTATATGTATTTACGAGATATTTACACGAATGTTAGCAGTTTAAAAATTAAATATGCATTTATTTGAAGAATGCTGTTATGTTAGATAGCCTTTTTTGTTTTTGATTTTATCCTCCAGTAATTGTTCAATACTCGCGAAGTTTGAAAATGTGCTCTGATCAATGTCCGACTCGCACTCAAAGAACCGGCGTAAAGTTTTCGTTTAATCCATCAGAACTGGTCAGTCATAAGCTACATGTATAAACTGCTAAAAAAGTGTGATAACATTTAATCACCTACGGATCAATTTAGCCCGTGGCGCAAACATATCCAAAACGCGACAATAGTTTAATGTTAGAAATTTAATCCGATAATTATTCGATAATTGCCTTGCATGGTGACAAACTAATGCAGATGACGTATTTTATCAATAGACCTCGTTGTAAGGTGGGAAATTTACGTTGGGGGCCTTGACTATTTTTACGTTGTAGCCGATATCTCGCCGTAACCGATCTCGTTCTATGCGGTATGAAATAAAAGAAAAAAGGAAGGGATTCTGCCGGGACTCAGCAAGATTTACGTTATAAGCGGTATCTCGTTGAAACCGATCTCGTAATATGTGGAGCGGACTGTAGTTCTTATTGCTCTTTTTTTTATACCCCCACAAAGGAAGTAAACAGATTAAGTTCCTTTTTTGATTCCTGAATATATGAGAGACAAAATAAACATTTCTGTTTAAAGCATGTCTGTTTTGTTTTACAGGAGTCCAAACAGACCATTTACAGATTGCAAAGTGTGTTGATGAGTGGCGAGAAAAGGCTCCTACGAAATGGAATTCAAATGATTATGTTTTATAAGTGTTTTCCTTCCACACTGAATTTACTGGCCAGTCAATGCCAGTAGAGCAATTCATGAGATTTTAAACCTCTTATTAATAGTTTTATTCATGGTGTTTGGCAAAGATCTTGGAGTGATCCTTCAAATCACGAGAACAAATTATTCAATATCAAGCCAAATACAAGTGAATGGCTTCCGGGCTTACGGTCAAACCGTCGAGAAGAAATTATTTTGGCCCGTTTGAGAATAGGTCATAGCCATATGACGCACTCGTATCTTCTCAAAGGAGAAGAGCCTCCTGTATGTATTCCATGCAATACAATTTTTTCTGTCCAGCATTTACTGATAGAGTGCACGGATCTTGCACCGTACAGGGATAAGTACTTTAATGTTGACAGTTTAAAAACTTTGTTTGATACTGTGAAATTAGAATCGCTATTTGATTTTCTGAAAGAAGTTAACCTTTTTAAGAAGATTTAGTTTTACTTTTTTGATATTTCCCTTTTTACTGATTGTCTTAAACAGTGTTTATCCTCCTTTAAGGGGGTTCTATTAAAATGTTTGAGTAAATAGGGAAGCCCTGTTTCTCAATATTTATTTTTGTTATTTAATTTATAAGTATTACATTTTAAGGCCTATTGACCTATTCAAAGGTAATTTTTTACCCTGTAAACTAGGTTGCTTCTTTATTATTTCTCATCTGTGTCAATGTTTCACAGTATAACTTAAAGTAGATACATGATTTTGTATGTAAGTGCGCCCAATATGACCAAAGTTGTCGACGGGCCATAAAACACCATTCATTCATTCATTCATTCTTGTGTAAATCCACAAATTGGTAATGAAAAATAGACCAATTGGCAATTGAGATGAAAAATAAAAGTTCCTGTGCATCGGATGACATAAATTTGGAAGCATTTTGACAACAGAAATACAAGGTTTATGACAAAGGTGTTAAATGGTAGCAGTAAACAAGTCACATAATGATAGACAATATTGAATTACATGATGCAACACCTGCATCTTTAATTTTTTTCAGTTTTTATGTGTCTTGCATGGACTTGAAAATTAGTCACATTAAATTGGACATGTGGGAAAAGAAAAATAGGAATAAAAAAAAAAACATTAAGCTGTATTAAAATCTTGTAACCAGTGTTTTCCATGCTTTTCAGACAACTTACATACTGAGGTGGAACCAGCAGATACATTAATGGAAAGAGACCAAAATCTGGCGGCACCTGTGGTTAACAGCAATACCAACGACATGGCCTTTTCTGATACAGATTTTGCAAAAGATTACAATAATAGATATGAGTCAACTTCCATTTCATGTTATTTGCTACAAGGTTTATGGACAAAGGTGTTAAATGGAAGCAGTAAACAAGCCACATAATGATAGACAATATTGAATTTCATGATGCAACACCTGCATCTTTATTTTTTTTTTCAGTATTTATGTGTCTTGCATAGACTTGAAAATTAGTCACATTAAATTGGACATGTGGGAACAAAAGGGTTGAATATCAAAAAACAGACCATTTGTAAAACAAATTTACATACAATGTCTGATAATCTTTTCCCTCATAAGCCATTTTGGGAATCTTCCAATTAGAGAACAAATGTAGGAATGTAATTAAGGGATACTTTTTTCAGACAGTACAAAAAACAATAAACTAAGCTTTATTAAAAATCTTGCAACCAGTGTTTTCCTTGCTTTTCAGCTAACTTACATACTGGGGAGGAGCAAGCTGATCCATTAAAGGAAAGAGAACAATATCTGGCGACACCTGTGGTTAACAGAAATACCGACCAAATTTTTTGAAAAAGGAGCCATTAACTCTTTACCTCATATACACATTTGCAAACAGCAAGCTCAAACTTTACCTGTATAATGCTTTTATTTGTCTTAAGTTCATACTCGGGTGAACGCATACATGACTGTTCAGTACTTGTGCTGGTTTTATGTGGCCTACTTTCGATTGAACTTTGTAGTTATAAAGACGAGAGAAATATTAATTTTGTTAGTATCCCTTGACCTTTTTAAGTCCGGCGCTAACAAAGATGTGGAAGCTGGCTTCCTCTCGTAAAGCGCCAAATTGCAGCATTTTTAGCTCAGCTATTCCATGCATCTCTGTGACTGCTTTGCAACTTTGTACATACATTTTGGCCTACTTCTAGGCGTGTTGTTTTTCTTACTCGCATTTTAGTGTTATTTTCCACATTTTTTGACTCATAAAATTGGAAAATGAATTAATATTGCACTTTGGGACACAAGCATTTCTCCATCAATACTTTTGACAAGTACAGTATGTAATGCAACAGTGTTTGAGAAATAATTTTGAAGAGAGTTTTAGATTCCTATTTAGCTCACCTGAGCACAATGTGCTCAAGGTGAGCTTTTGTGATCATCTAATGAGCGTCGCGAGTCCTCAACATCCTCTTCTCATAAAACACCAGGCCTATTATAACCAGACTTCACATGAATGATCGTGATAAAAAATTGTTCAAGGGGAAAAAAGTGGTGGAAAAGTAGCTCTTTGAAGTTTTCTTAGGATTTTTTAGTTTTGTGCATTTAAGTCGGCATCTTTCATCCAATCCTTCTGAAACTTGCACAGATCTTCTGTTTCATCAAGGGCTTTAACCTTTTCCCTGATCTACAACGGTCTTCTGATGTGAAAGCATCTCATAAAAACAAGAGGGCCATGATGGCCCTGTATCGCTCCACTGGCTTTTTAACCCTTTACCACACAAATTGAAGTGTTCGTGACCATGAAAAAGAAGGCCTTCAAAAACAGTGCACACTGTCAGGCAATACAAGCAGGTTAATTCATTAGCATGAAAGGTAAAATCCTTGGAAAAATAAGCTGAATGATAGAAACCTTACTCTGAATTTATTATTCACCTCATGTGAGCATAACTATTAGCATCAAAATGAATCACACTTGTAAACCGAATATTTTCTATCAAAAAACTTAATGTCTAGCACCAATCATGTATCAATGCAGTTTGATACTCAAGGGAGGTAAATAGTACCAAACTTTATCTTTCATAAAAAGGGTTATTTCCCTTGATTAATGTTTAAATTGAAGTGACTACATTTTGAAGCCCATGTTAAACTTGTGATCCCTGAATGGAGCCAATTTTGACCCCAGACCTACAATATGAAACTAGAATGTGTGGTTATGAACAGAAGATTTTTTAATCTTGCCCAATAAAAAGCCCTGTAAAACAAGTTTGCTCAAGAAAAGGCCCTGTAAAATATGTGACCCATGAGACAGGTTTATAAAGCCAATGTAAAACTTGTGACCCCTTGGGTGGGGTCAAACTTGACCCCCAAAGTTAAAATTTGGGCCCTCTTGGTAGAGGCCCATTAGATAAAGCTACAGGCAAAATTTGGTAGCCCTAAGGCCTTATGGCTATGTACAAGTAAATTATTGAAGTTTCCCTATATAAGCCGATGTAAAACTTGTGACCCCCCTGTGACGGGGCGAAATTTGACCCCAGGGAAATAATTTGGGCACTCTTGGTAGAGACTCCCTAGATAAAGCTACATGCAAAATTTGATAGCCCTAGCCCTTATAGCTAGGTGTGACAGGACTTTGAAAGTTTTCCCTATATGAGCCCATGTAAAATTTGTTACCCCCCGGGGTGGGGCCAAATTTGACCCCTGGGCTATAATTTGGACATCCTTGGTAGAGGTCCACTAGATAAAGCTACATGCCAAATTTGGTAGCCCTAGGCCCTATGGCTAGGAGTAGGAAGAATTTTAAAGTTCTCCTATATAAGCCCATGTAAAACTTGTTACCCCCGGGGCAGGGCCAATTTTGACCCCAGGGCTGTAATTTGAAGACTCTTGGTAGAGGTCCACTAGATAAAATAACATGCCAAATTTGGTAGCCCTAGGCCCTATACCTAGGTAGAAGAGGAATTTTAAAAGTTCTCCCTAAATAAGCCCATGTAAAACTTGTGACCCCCGGGGCGGGGCCAATTTTGACCCCAGGGCTATAATTTGAAGAAACTTGGTAGAGGTCCACTAGATAAAGCTACACGCCAAATTTGGCAGCCCTAGGCCTTACGGTGTCAGACAAGAAGATTTTCAAAGATTTTCAAAATTTTTCAGTTTTGTTGCCATGGCAACCAGTTTTTTTGAAGGAATTAAATTCTTTCAAGAAATTCTGAAGAGGACCATGGCAGGATCATTTCTGTGAAGTTTCATCAAAATTGGATGGGTACTTTCAGAGAAGAAGATGTTTAAAGAAAAAGTTAACGGACGCACGACGGACAACGGGCCATGACATAAGCCCGCTGGCCTTCGGCCAGTGGAGCTAACAATTAACAAATAATATTTTGGACTTTGGAACGAAGCAATTTTTAGCTCGACTATTCAAAGAATAGGGAGGGCTCTTCCATTCACCTGAATCTATTGCTCTCAAACTTCGCACATGCTTTTTGAATCATAATGCCTATTCCTAGGTCATTTTTTCATTACTCCAACTTGTATTTTAATGGATTTTTTACCGTTGTTCGACTTAGAAATTTTGGGTAAAGTTTTGGTTGCAACATCTGTATCTCGGTTCCCTCAGCCGGACACGCGGGGGGGGGGGGCTTAGAATTCGCCGGTTGCCGTCTTGCAGAGTGGTAAGACCCCACCAATGGACCCGCCAATGGACTCGTAAGCCGGAAAAGAGGGTCATGGCAGTTGAGGGGAGCCCAGGGATCTCGAGCTCTTCAACACACTACTTCGGCCTCGGCTTCGGTGTAAACGAGAGCCTAGATGGGCCCGGTCTAGTGCAATCGGCTGGTGGTTTTAAGATTGGGCACATTTTATGTATATCTATAATGGGTTGGTGGAGCTGTACGGGAGGAGGGCATCTGTATCCCGAATGCAGATGCCTCTTTCCTGCATACGTCCTGCTTTACTGCCTGAAACTCAAATTTTCTGAACCTAAAGCAAACTTGGAATATTTGATACCCTTTTTCCAATTTTATTTTCATATTTCATCTGGTCTTCATTCTCGATGGAACAATCCAATGTGCTAAACCCAAATTATTGTTTGCTTGAAAAGTGCCTTTGCAGAGAAATCCTCTTCTTTAAATTATTCGGTAGCATTTCAGAAATTTCAAAACACAGCTAAATTTCAAGTCGAATAGCAGTGAACATTACAATAAAGATTTCACTATAAAAGAATTGACGAAAGCATAAAAAAGTGCCATGACACTACTGTTGGATGTGACGACATCCATTACCAATTTTTGAAACATTTACCATTTCGATCCCTCGATAGTTTACTTCGCATATTTAATCAAGTTTGGCATACAGGTGTTCTCCCAGATTCCTGGAAGGAAGCTATAGTTATTCCAATACTAAAGCCAGGTAAAGATTCTACAAATCCTGCCAATTATCGCCCTTTAGCCTTAACAAGTTGTATTTGTAAAACTATGGAACGAATGATTAATGACCGCCTTGTTTGGTTTTTAGAGAAAAACAAACTAAATGCTACCGTTCAAAGCGGTTTTCGTAAACAAAGAGGCACTCTCGACCATTTAGTTCGCTTCGAAACTTTTATTCGCGAAGCTTTTATTAATAAGGAACATGTTGTTTCCGTATTTTTCGACCTCGAAAGTGCTTACGATACCACATGGAAGTATGGAATCATGAACGACCTCCATGATTTCGATGTAAGAGGTCGCCTTGCTTATTTTATTTCGGCATTTTTGAATGAACGTCAATTTAGAGTCCCTAAACTGTTGTTTATTCCCCACATCAATTACTTAAATAATAAATGCCAAAAAGCTCTTAATCTTTTACGAGTTGTCTCCAGCATGGACTGGGGAGCCGACATAAAAGTCGTACTAAGACTATATAGATCACTTGTCCGATGCAAGTTAGATTACGGCTGCGTCGTATATGGCTCAGCCCGACAATCGTACCTTCGCAAGTTGGATTCTATCCACAACCAAGGTTTGCGATTAGCGCTTGGCGCTTTCAGAACACCTCCCGTCAATAGCTTATATGCTGTAGCTAATGAACCATCTCTTAATTTACGCAGGAAGAAAATCTCCTTACAATATCATTTAAAGTTAAAATCAAATCCTGACAACCCAACTCATGAAATAGTATTTAAACCATTGTACAAGGATGAATTTTTGAAAAGAGAAAAAGTTATACCTCCTTTTAGTTTACGCAGTGAAGCAGATATTAATTGCCTTGATTGCGATCTTGTGGATGTAGCAAGCCATAACATTTCTGAAGTTCCTTCATGGACTTCCAAAAGTCCAACTTATCTTTACAATCTTGCTTCAGATAAGAAAGGTACTACAGATCCGATGATTTTCAAAAATAAATTCCTTGAAGTCAAAGAACAATATTATACTCATGAAGAAATGTATACAGATGGTTCAAAAGATAAGGAAAAAGTTGCTTCAGCTGCCATCCTTGACGGTGAATTGTATCAGTTCCGATTACCTAATAATTCGTCTATTTTCTTAGCGGAGCTAAATGCGATTGACCTTGCCCTCCCCCATATTGAACAAGATGGCTTTTGGCGATACATTGTATATACTGATTCTTTGTCAGTTATGCAAGCACTTGAGGGCGAAAAAACATAATCCGCTAGTAGTCAGTCTCCTTGAGAAATTGTCCAGATTATGCGAAGGAGCTGATATAGTTTTCTGCTGGCTCCCTAGCCATATTGGTATTAGTGGTAATGAAGAGGCGGATAAAGCTGCCAAGGACGCATTATTACTAGAAATTTTGCCTTTTAAAGTTCCTTTTAGTGATTTTAAAGCTCTTATTAATAGTTTTATTCATGGTGTTTGGCAAAGATCTTGGAGCGATCCTTCAAATCAAGAGAACAAATTATTCGCTATCAAGCGGTCTTAATCAAACAGTGTCAATCCTCCTTTAAGGGGATTCTATTAAAATGTTTGAGTAAATAGGGAAGCCCTGTTTCTCAATATTTATTTTGTTCTTTGTAAGTATCACATTTTAAGGCCTATTTACCCTGTAAACAAGGTTGCTTCTTGATTATTTCTCATCTGTGTCAATGTTCCACAGCATAACTTAAAGTAGATGCATGATATTATATGTAAGTGCGCCCAATATGACCTAAATTGTCGACGGGCCATAAAACACGTTTCATTCATTCATTCTTTTCTCACAATGTTTTTCATAGCTTGTTTTCTTTGGTGACCTAAAATGCAGGAATGAATGGTAATTGTTAAAAACTTCACTTCACCGTTACAGAAAAATCAGGCCTGTGGAGCGATATAGGCGCTCAAGCGCCTCTAGTTGTTTATGTTATTAGGTCGGCAGTTTTTGTTGGATTTTCACGAAACTTGCACAGTTGCTTTGTATTATAAGCAGTTTGAACCCTATTGATTGTAAAAAAATTGACAATCAGTTTTGGAAATGTAACTATTCAAAGTTGAAAATTTCCAATTCTTGTTTAGGCAATGAAGTTCACAGTGTTGATTGAGATTGAAAATCTACTTTGTCTTTTTGCATCATGAATTCATAATGTATGCTAGCATAAAACTAAACTCTGCCAGTAAAGCATATTCAGGCCCTTCAGGGCCTCCTAGTTATGAATAAGGGAGATATTTCTAAAAATTACTATTTGACCCGAAACATCCAGCTGCCTACGGAGGACGTAAAAAGCTGTTTACAGTTATACGAAAAAAGTATCCCGGTGTTTTTACGGAAAATTGCTTATCACAATGGTTGAGGTTGAGCAATGAAGTAGCTCACGCCATACAGATGTATGGATGAATGGTGTTTTATGGCCCGTCAACAACTTGGGTCATATTGGGCGCAATTACATGTATTATTAAATCATACATCTACTTTCAGTTATACTGTGAAACATTTAAACAGAATAGTAATTATAAAGAAGAAACCTTGTTTACAGGGTAAAAAGTTAACTTTGAATAGGCCAATAGGCCTTAAAATGTAACACTTACAAATAAACAAATGTTTCGAAATGTTAAGATGTTTGTGCGTACGAACTAATTCTGGGATGAGACATTACCCCTTGGAAGAGACGCTTCTGCAAGAGACTTTTTAGAAGTTGTGTGGATCTATCCAGATGAAATTCATCCAACGATGCACGCCGATTGTTTTAAAGAAAAAAAAGAACATTAGACAAAAACCATTAGACAAAAAACTCTTGCCGGCAAATGCGAAAAAGTTTTAAAACGTGTTTCATTTTGTCACTTCTTTGAATCCAGTTGCTTTAAAACCCGGTCGTTTCCGGTGTTTTGGGATGGGGGGATAGTCTTTTTTTCCAACCACTTAGTGTGTCTATAGGTATAACAACAGTACATCTACGTTCAATTTAGTGGTGTGTATTGAAACAAGAGAATCTAAGCCGTGGCAAGAAACGGCTCCCATTTCCGTTTTCTCACACGATCAGTCATGACGCTGAAGAAAGTGAACAACACTATTTTATGTATTAGCTTTTTTAGCGTTGTGTTCAGTGCTGAGATTTTTCTAGATGAAGATTATTTGTGTTACGATGACGTGAGTGAATGCACAATAGACACTCCCGCATCATTTGCTACCAAAGGAGACATAACGTTTTCTAGATTTCCAGAGAACTCATTAGATTTACAAACTTTACCATCTCTGGTGAGAATAACCGTCCTTTCCTCCACATACTACAGCAAAACATTCATAAAAAAAAAAACTTATGTAAGATATTCGTGAATTAGGGAGTGCGTAGACGGAACAGCATAAAGATTTAACTAAGTGAAAAGAACCTGACACAATAGTGTTTGGTGAGTATAACGGCTGTGATACATGTTTAGTAAGGTAACCCATCTGACTGCAAATGTTCAGGTTGTGGGTTCGCCCCCATTGTGTCAAAACTTTCGAAGCTAATTAACCATCTTTAAATTTACGCAGGAAAAACTCTCCTTACAATATTACTTAAAGCTAAAATCAAATCCTGACAACCCAACTCATGAAATAGTATTTAAACCATTCTATAAGGATGATTTTTTAAAAAGAGAGAAAGTTAAACCTCCTTTTAGTTTACGCTGTGATGCGGATATTAATTGCCTTGATTGCGATCTTGAGGATGTAGCAAGCCATAAGATTTCTGAAGTTCCTTTATGGACTTCCAAAAGTCCAACTTATATTTACAGTCTTGCTTCAGATAAGAAAGCTACTACAGATCCGATGATACTCATGAAGAAATCTATACAGATGGTTCAAAAGATGGGGAAAAAGTTGCTTCAGCTGCCATCCTTGACGGAGAATTGTATCAGTTCCGATTACCAAATAATTCGTCCATCTTCTCTGCGGAGCTAAAAGCGATTGACCTTGCCCTCAACCATATTGAACAAGATGGCTTTTGGCGATACATTATATATACTGATTCTTTATCAGTTATGCAAGCACTTGAGAGCGAGAAAACGGATAATCCGCGTGTAGTCAAAGAATGAATGAATGAATGGGGTTTTATGGCCCGTCGACAACAGTGGTCATGTTGGGCGCGCGTGTAGTCAATCTCCTTGAGAAATTGTCCAGATTATGTGAAGGAGCAGATATAGTTTTCTGCTGGCTCCCCAGCCATATTGGCATTAGTGGTAATGAAGAGGCAGATAAAGCTGCCAAGGACGCGTTATCACTAGAAATTTTGCCTTTTAAAGTTCCTTTTAGTGATTTTAAACCTCTTATTAATAGTTTTATTCATGGTGTTTGGCAAAGATCTTGGAGCGATCCTTCAAATCAAGAAAATAAAGTATTCGCTATCAAGCCAAATTCAAGTGAATAGTTCCCTAGCTTACGGTCAAACCGTCGAGAGGAAGTTATTTTGGCCTGTTTGAGAATAGGTCATACCAATATGACGCACTCGTATCGTCTCAAAGGAGAAGAGCCTCCTGTATGTATCCCATGCAATACATTTTTTCCTGTCAAGAATTTACTGATAGAGTGCACAGATCTTGCACCGTACAGGGATAAATACTTTCATGTTGAAAGTTTAAAAACTTTATTTGATACTGTGAAATTAGAACCACTATTCGATTTTCTGAAAGAAGTTAACCTTTTTAAGAAGATACAGTTTTACTTTTTAGACATTTCAATTTTTACTGACGGTCTTAAACAAACAGTGTTTATTCTCCTTTAAGGGGGTTCAATTAAAATGTTTGAGTAAATAGGGAAGCCCTGTTTCTCAATATTTATTTTGTTTAATTTATAACATTTTAAGGCCTATTGACCTATTCAAAGTTAACTTTTTATCTTGTAAAGAAAATTGGTTCTTTGTTGTTTCTCATCTGTGTAAATGTTTCACAGTATAATTTAAAATAGATGCATGATTTTATATGTAAGTGTGCCCAATATGACCTAAGTTGTCGACGGGCCATAAAACACCATTCATTCATTCATTCAGTCAAAACTTTCTTTCGCTCTTACCGCTGACCCTCCTGAGGACATCTTATCTCATTGGAGATAGGACCTCTTTTATGGGAGTATACTGATCCCGTTAGAGGCTCCAATCTTTACCAGTTTAAAACTCATTTACAAGGAAAATAATTTTTCAGTCTTAGCTTTTAATCTAAAAGTTTGGAGTAGGAAGAAACCCAGCCACTCAATATAATAATTTATGCACATTAACAGTAACACATTTGTCTTCCTCATTTGAATTTTTTATTACATTGTTTACTACATCATAAAAATTTTGAGTAATACAGATTGCCCTGTGACTTAATTTACCTAATTTTATCCAATAATACTCTTTATCCTTGATCCTTCTTAATTCAACCTTTTACCCTCATTAATGTATTCAAACAATTTTCAGTTTAAACCTTCCACTATTAAAATCTTTTAACACGGATATGCGCGCTAAATGACTTGTGTTGGTGGGTTTCCTGATTCCATCTCTGAAAATTGTAATTCGTCTAGCAGACGTAACATTTTAATCTGAAGGTTCTGACGTAATTTCTTGTTCAGAAATACCTGCAAAGTCTGGGCAATGTATGATGCCCTTTGATATATTTAACTATTGTGAGGGACACACTTGGCAGGGATTTTAAAAAAAAGTCCTTGATTATAAGAAGGGTTTTAGCATGAACAGCCTTTTCAATTTCGATGAGAAGATTACCCGATTTCAACTTTTTCACCGATTTTGGCGATCCAGCAAGTTCAACTAAAACTTTCAATCACAAAAGGGGATAATTTGGAAAGTGGCTGACCGGTTACGGTCGACTCAATAAGCAAGAAGCGAGGAAACAGTGTACTTGTTGTTTGGACATTTTCCAGGTCTGCATCCAACTGATCACAGTTCCTTTTTTTATTTTGATGATGCATGATTAAGTTTTAGTATTCATCATCTGCATGGAATATGGAGCGGAGTATCTAGCTCATCATGCCAAGGTTACTCAGATGGTATACTCGGGCAGCACAGACATTGCAAAGCGACATACAGCAGCCATGGTCTATCCCCGGAAATCAAAAACAACCATGGAAGCTGCAGCCCCAACGCCAAAATCCATACCTCCCAATTAGCCCATGAGCCTGTATTAGACCTGGGACTAGAACAAAGCAAGGTAAAACCTGTAATTTAAACATTGAGACAGTAAGTAAGTATATGTCAAAGCTATATAAGCAGCCTACAAGCTACATACATTCCTAAGAAAAGGACTTTTTCTGTACGTACAATTGTCATTCAATTCGAGACCAGTATGGTTATCTATCAAGTTCTGTATACAATAATGCCCAAATCTAAAAGCGACCAGCCGATTGCACTGACCGGGCCCATCTAGGCCCTCGTTTACACCGAAGCAATGGCCGAAGCAGTGTGTTAAAGAGCTGGAGATCCCTGGGCTCCCCTCAACTGCCAGGACCCTCTTTTCCGGCTTACGAGTTTCCACCCACGGCAAACAAGCGGGTCCATTGGTGGGGTCTTACCACTCTGCAGGACAGCAGCTGGCGAATTCTATCCCCGTCCGGCTGGGGGAATGGATTGGTGAAGACATGACGGTGTAATCAACGTCAAAATTTATATATATATATATTTTTTTCTGATTAAAGGGCAGCTATCTCTGATACTAAGAATCTAATGATATTACAAAACCATTAACTTAACCATCATTGCCAATGCCAGAATAGCTGGAATATATCTTTTAGTTCTTCTAAACTGGCAAATTTGTAAAAGGCATTAAACGAAATACTACCGATCTCCCAACACACAAAATGCTTCTACCACTGTCATTTGTTTGAAGTAGTAAAGCCTGTAACTTTCCTATAGAAAGATAATTAGACCCTACCTTTCTCCACTCAAATTGCCCAGGCCCACAATTATAGGTAAGTTCATCCAATTCGTCTATGTCTTTAATGGCATAGAAGATTACTGGTGGTACTCCATTACTTAGATTTTCCTTTTCCACAGCACGGACATTTGGTTTGGCAGTTTCATCGTTTAGGTATCTCCCTAGGCAGTTAACATCCAATGTTGCATCAATCCTTCAATTACAGTCAACTTTGAATTGAAACAAGAGCACAGTAAGCAGATGTTAAAATTTGGTAGCAGATTATTTCAGTTGTGATATATATATATGTTAGCATATGTTGAAGATATGCACGATGATACAGTTTGACAGTCAATGGCAATACCATGACGTTTTCGACAAAAACAGCTGGGCTAACAATCTTGACGACTATTAGTATCTCAAATATTTAATTGTAAACCTTGTGATTAAGGCAGTTAAATTATCTTTTGTAATAACACCAAAACTTCCTAATCGATTTGATAACATATTTAAGAAGATGTGTGCCTGTGAAACACTAATGCCCCACGTAATGGCCGATTTTCAAAGACAGTGATATTTGACCTTGATCTTGTCAAATGACCTTAACACTAGCAGATGTTTATCAATAAATCTTCATACCAAATATGAGCTTGGTAAAGTGAATATTTTTTAAGTAATAGTCAAATGTCCAGTTAGAATGTAATGTTTTCAGACAGACAGACTACAGTAAACCATAGAGTAAAAGAACGAATTCCGCGGCCATCTTGGGAGGATGTTGTAGATTGCTTTCAACCAAAATTCAAGATGGCCGAGATATGAGCCTTCCTCCGCCATCTTGGAATGACATGGAATATGGTTTTAAAATGGCCACTGAAAATTCAGTATGTCGGATGAAATATGATGACTGTTGAGATTGAAAGTTTAAGCAATGGAGTCCGAGTATTGTGTTTCACACTCGATGATGTGCGACCCCTTTCCTTCATGTTATCATCTTCGTCATCGAAAGCAATACTTAAAATATCTACTTGTGGAAGTGATTTTTCCTTCATATTTATTCTTTTAGGAGTATAAAAGCATTTTTTGTGCTTTTCATTAACCACATTCCCATTTTACCCTTTTGAATACTTAAATCAGATGAATGAGATGAAATACTTACTTTTCTAAATTTTATCATGTCATCATATAGAATTATTTAAGAGCTAGATTACTTATAATTCTTTAGAGCAGCATCTATTAGCGATAGAAAGCGTGCTATAGAAGATATTTTACATCCTCAAACGGAAAGTTTACAGATAATCATTTTACAAATTCTACTTTTTTCATCATGCGAATGGACACAAGGCATTTTCAACGTTTCAGGCTTCGGGCTTTCGTCAATGATCAGATAAGCCTAAGAATGAAAAGAACATTGATGTTGACTTTCCATGCCATTCTATCTCGCCTGTTAATATCTAATTATATCCAACAAGACATTTTCAATGAACTGCACGAACGTGAAAATTAAGACAAATAAGAGAGTTGTCGATGAATAGAAGAAAGAACATTCACCTGTGAGTGACCCGAAACAGAGCCAGTATTATCTTTTTTGAAAAAAAGTTGCCCTCACTTGGTCTTTTTATGTAGTTATTAAATATAATAAAATCTATTGTAAAAAAGTGGTTTTTGTGTCTTTTATAACTTCTGTCGTCTTCTCTTCTTGATGATATGTCTTTTAAATCCAGTCGATTTATTCAGGTGGGAAGAAGAGAAAGTTAAGTAAAGATGGCGTGTATGGTGGAATGCTAGGATTGTATTTCTCTCCCGAAACATGAAAGTAGTCTACAATCTGAGGAAAGGATTCCAAGAGAAGCTAAGAATAAGCTAAAGTTTACAGTCCTTTTTATTGAAGTTGTATTGCACCAAGAAACCAAGTTCAATGACCGACTCTAATAGCATTTTCGTCCTCATGTCTCCGGTCAACTCTTCTTTGTCCAAACACGGTGAAAGAATTTATCTGATTGTAGAGTTTATAGCAAATAATTTCAGATCGGTCAGCAATGACCAGCCTGTCATGGGTTTGAGTTTCAATGAAACTCCTCCAGATAAAGCCCTCGACGCTCATTCTCTAACTGTAAAAGCGAAATACAAAACCTATAATATTGCTTTCCTCAGAGTAAGCCTTATAAATAACTACTGAAGAAAGGGGGAATTTAAATATATCCTTCTTTTCTGACAATACTATTTAATATTTATTCTTCAGAAATAGCACCGTGATATGGAATGGACGATTCAAAAGTGTTTGTACTGTCCAAAATCGGGCAGTCTTCGTATTCGTCTAAGATATCTTCTCTGTCCCCATGTCTTTGGATGTTATGAATGATATTGTAATTGAAAGTTATCAACGTATCAAGAATATAATCGGAAATGTTATATATTATCCATCTTTACAGTGATGATATGATTCACTCTGAAAAAAAACACGCCAAATTTTTGTCAAGTTAGTCTTTCTTCAAGGCACCAGCATCAAATTCAACAACACACTCCTCAGATGAATTAAGTGCATGTCTTCTAAAAGTTGCAAGTTCAAGATGGCTCTGTCTTCTTTTGAATTTTTTAGAAAAACATGTAACAATTATGATGATGATAGTAGCTTACAGAACTTTTTTTTTCCTAATTCGTGCCTCGGAGTAAGACCCTTGCCTCAGATCTGATGATGATGATAGTAGTAAAGGGAGGGAGCCCCGGGTAAATGCCCCAGGCTCCCTACCCTGAGTGATGTTTTGTACCCAGATTGCGTACCCGGGTGGTCAATCTGAGCAGAAAATTTTGAAAAAAAAAAAGAAAAAAAATTTGTACCATCTTTGCCTACCGAGAGCCGCCAATTTTAACCCCCCAGTCGGACGGGGGGTAGAATTCGCCGGCTGCCGTCCTGCAGAGTGGTAAGACCCCACCAATGGACCCGCCTGTTTGCCGTGGGTGGAGACTCGTAAGCCGGAAAAGAGGGTCCTGGCAGTTGAGGGGAGCCCAGGGATCTCCAGCTCTTCAACACACTGCTTCGGCCTCGGCTTCGGTGTAAACGAGAGCCTAGATGGGCCCGGTCTAGTGCAATCGGCTGGTCGTTTTAAGATTTGGCACATTTTATGCATATCTGTAATGTGTTGGTGGAGCTGTACGGGAGGAGGGCATCTGTATCCCGAATGCAGATACTTCTTTCCTGCATTCGTCCTGCTTTACTGCCTGATGCTCAAAATTTCTGAATCCAAAGCAAACTTGGAATATTTGATACCTTTTTTCTAATTTTATTTTCATATTTCATCTGGTCTTTATTCTCGATGGAATAATCCAATGTGTTAAACCCAAAATTATTGTTTGCTTGAAAAGTGCCTTTTTACTTTGATACATACTTTAAAGTCCTAGTCTTATATAGGCTTATGGGCTAATTGGGTGATGTGGATTTTTCGTTGAGACTTTGACTGCCATGGCAAATCCCTGATCTGGGGGACTACCCATGTTCTTTCCTTGTCGCTCCGACTTACTCATGGCATCTGAGTATACCATCTGTGTAACCCTGGTATGGAGAGCTGGATACCCGCTCTGTAAGCCATATCCCCTCGTTGGACTCCGCGGTGGGTGGGGTCATAGATGATGAAAGCAACAAACTTAAATATGGATCCTCAAACAGAAAAAAGAACACGTGACCAATTACATGCAGACTCGGAAACCCCTCAACCGACATCGACTTTTCCCCGCTTCTTGCTGATGGAATCAACTGTTCCTGACCAGCCATTAAGTAAACTTTCTCCTTTTGTGATCGAAAAAGTACTCGTTTCGATTGCTGGCTCGCCAAAATCAGTTAAAAAGTTAGTATCAGGAGCTTTGTTGGTTGAAGTTGATAAACCCAGACATGCGGAAAATCTTTTGAAAATTACTCGCTTCTTTCAGATTCCGGCCAAATGCTCACCTCATGTAAGTTTGAACACCTCTCGAGGAATTATTCGTTGTCCGGATCTTGCCGGCGTTACAGAAACTGAAATCGTTGAAGAGCTTTCAAAACAAAATGTTACCGGTGCTAGAAGAATCACGGTTTTCCGAGATGGTGTAAAAAGGGAAACAAATACTATTGTGCTCACTTTTAACACTGCCATTTTGCCAAAACCTCTGAAAGTTGGTTATCTGAACGTTGGAGTTGAGCTTTATATCCCCAATCCTCTCGTGTTATACATGTTTCAAGTATGGCCACCACGAGCGCAAATGCAAGAAATCTGCATCGGAGAGTTTGTGTAAACACTGTGGAGAACTGGCAAGTACACATGACTCTAGCAACTGCAAAGAGAAAGTCAAATGTGTAAAGAGAAAGTCAAATGTGTAAATTGTGACGGAGAACACAATGCTACGTCACGTGCATGTCCTGTCTGGAAACGAGAGAAAGAAATAGTAAGCATTAAATATAATGAAAGTTGTAAACAGCCGTCAAGCCTTAACAAACTCATATTCTGCTGTTACAAAATCTAACATGAGCACACTGAAACAGGTAAAAGATGCTACAACTCAAACTTCTGATGTAGGTGTTCAAAAAACACATCAAAAGAAACCAGAAACTGCTGCGAATACTATTGAAAAATCGACCACTTCCACAGTAAATAAAACCCCAAGTTCTGCATCTAAATGTATCAAGTCGCCAAAGAAAAATCAAACAGACCGGTTACCAAAAGGATCCGATGATGAAATTAAAAAATTCAACCGCTTCCAGTGTCTTGATGAAGACATGGAAGCATACGATGAAGTTGCAACTTCAAAGCAAGGTAAAATCACTAGATTATCACTGAAAACATGAATAATTCCATACTTCCCTTCTTAAATGTTGTCTTAACCCTTTTATCCTTAGGTATGGCCAGGAAGATTTTGCAATGGAATTGTCGTGGCTTTTCAGCAAATGCTGAAGAACTTTCTATTTTGATTGATAAATATAAACCAGTGGCACTCTGTTTACAGGAAACCTTTCTAACAGACAATAGCAAAGTATCTCTGAAGCATTATTCTATCTACCTGTCAAATTTTAATGGAGGTGATAGAGCTCGTGGAGGAGTGGCAATAGCAGTAAATAATTCTATTCCTCACCGCGTTATAAATGTCAATACCTCTTTGCAAGCAACAGCTGTTAGCATTTCTTTGAATAAAACGATAACAGTATGTTCAATATATTTGCCTCCAAGTATGCCTATTGATTGTACTAAACTTAATGATCTAATTGACCAGCTTCCTAAACCTTTCGTTTTAATGGGTGATTTTAATGCTCATAGTACGTTATGGGGTTGTACAGATACAAATGTTAAGGGTCGACAAGTGGAAGATTTTATTTCCAAGCATGACCTCTGTCTCTTGAATGATAAAACAAACACGTATCTTCATCCTGCCACTGGTTCATATTCATCCCTAGACTTGACTATATGCAGTCCGGAAGTTGCTTCTGGCCTCAATTAGAAGGTTGATGAAGACCTCCATGGTAGTGATCATTTCCCAATTCTAATATCGGAAGAAGGAACTTCTGTGCAACATCGCCCTAAACGCTGGAAGCTTCATAAAGCGAATTTGGAACAATTCATAATTCAATACAGACAATTCATCCCAGTGCTTTTGAAGATTGTGAAAATCCTGCTGAGCTCTTCACTTCCTTGATTTATTCTGAAAAGTCAATTCCTCGAACTTCGACAAATCCAAAACACCCAAACAAGCCATGGTTTAATGATGATTGCAAAAAGGCTATAACAGAACGAAAATATGTTCTCAGACAATTTAACCTGAGGCCAACCCAGGAAAATCTTTCGAAGTTTAAAATTGCTCGTGCAAAAGCACGTCGGACTATCAAGCAAAGTAAACGTGCGTCTTGGCGACAGTATGTGTCTAGGTTAAATTCTAGATCATCTGTCAAAAAGACATGGGACATGATCCGAAAAATTAGCGGCAAAAACTCCTCACTAAATGTTGGACACTTAAATGTTGGTGGTGATGTCGTCACCTCCAAAGCAGACATTGCAGATGTCTTAGCCGACACCTTTGCAGAGAAATCCTCTTCTTCAAATTATTCCACAGCATTTCAGAAATTTCAAAACACTAAAGAAAAAACAAAGCTAAATTTCAAGTCGAATAATAGTGAACAATACAGTAAAGATTTCACTATAAAAGAATTGAGGAAAGCATTAAAGAAGTGTCATGACACTGCTGTTGGATGTGACGACATCCATTACCAGTTTTTGAAACATTTACAATTTCGATCCCTCGACAGTTTACTTCGCATATTTAATCAAGTCTGGCATACTGGTATTCTCCCAGACTCCTGGAAGGAAGCTATAGTTATACCAATACCAAAGCCAGGTAAAGATTCTACAAATCCTGCTAAGTACCGCCCTATAGCCTTAACAAGTTGTATTTGCAAAACCATGGAACGAATGGTTAATGATCGCCTTGTTTGGTTTTTAGAGAAGAACAAACTTATTGCTACTGTTCAGAGCGGTTTTCGAAAACAAAGAGGCACTCTCGATCATTTAGTCCGCTTCGAAACATTTATTCGCGAAGCTTTTATTAAGAAGGAACATGTTGTTTCCGTATTTTTCGATCTCGAAAGTGCTTATAATACAACATTGAAGTATGGGATCATGAACGACCTGTATGATTTCGGTATAAGAGGTCGCCTTGCTTATTTTATTTCTGCATTTCTGAATAAACGTCAGTTTAGAGTCCGGGTAGGAGATACTTTCTCAAACCCTCATGAGCAAGAAATGGGTGTTCCTCAGGGAAGCATTCTGTCTGTTACGTTATTCAGTGTTAAAATTAACAATATTGTGAAGTCCGTCTGCCCTGGCGTGGAATGCTTTTTGTATGTTGACGACTTGTGTATTTGCTATAGATCTAAGCATATGCAAACTATTGAGCGGCAGTTACAGCAAGTGCTGAATAATTTAAGCAAATGGTCAAGCGAAATGGTTTTAAATTTTCTAAAACCAAGACCAAATGCATGCATTTCTGCCAATCAAGAAAATTACACTTGGATCCTGAGCTTACATTAGATGGGATACAAATTGAAGTCGTTCCTGAATTTAAATTTTTAGGTCTTTTATTTGACTCTAAACTGTCGTTCATTCCACACATCAATTATTTGAGCAATAAATGCCAAAAAGCTCTTAATCTCTTACGAGTTGTCTCTAGTCTGAACTGGGGAGCCGACAGGAAAGTCTTGTTAAGATTATATAGAAGTCTTGTCCGTTCCAAGTTAGATTACGGCTGTATCGTATATGGCTCAGCGCGGCAGTCGTACCTTCGGAAGTTGGATTCTATCCACAACCAAGGTTTACGACTAGCACTTGGAGCTTTAAGACATCTCCTGTAAGTAGTTTATATGCTGAAGCAAATGAGCCATCATTAAATTTACGCAGGAAAAAGCTTTCCTTGCAATACTATTTAAAGTTAAAATCAAATCCCGATAACCCCACTCACAGGGTAGTATTCGAACCACTGTACAAAGATGAGTTTATTGAAAAAGAAAAAGTTATTCCTCCTTTCAGTCTGCGCTGTGAAGCGGATATGAATTGTATTGATGTTGATTTGGAGATGTAGCAAGCCATAAGATTTCTGAGGTTCCTTTGTGCACTTCTAAGAGTCCAACTTATAACTATTATCTTGCTTCAGACAAGAAAGCTACAACCGATCCTATGATTTTTAAGAATAAACTATTGGAAATTAAAGAACAATATTATACCCATGAAGAGATTTATACAGATGGTTCGAAAGTTGGTGAAAAAGTAGCTTCAGCTGCCATCCTGGATGGTGAATTATATCAGTTCCGCCTATCTAATAACTCTTCCATTTTTTCTGCGGAGATAAAGGCGATTGACCTTGCCCTCAACCATATTGAACAGGACGGCTATTGGCGATACATCATATTTACCGATTCGTTGTCAGTTATGCAAGCTCTTGAGGGCGAGAAAACCGATAACCCGCTAATTGTCAATCTCCTTGAAAAATTGTCTAGACTCTGCGAGAGAGCCGATACAGTTTTTTGCTGGCTTCCCAGCCATATTGGGATAAGTGGTAATGAAGAGGCAGATAAAGCTGCCAAGGACGCATTATCACTAGAAATTTTACCTTTTAAAGTTCCTTTTAACGATTTTAAACCATTAATCAATATCTTTATTCAAGATGTGTGGCAGCAATCCTGGAGCGATCCAGCCAATCAAAACAACAAACTTTTCAACATTAAACCAGGACTTGGCGAATGGCTTCTAGGGTTGCGGACAATTCGCCGCGAAGAAATTATCTTGGCCCGTCTTCGCATTGGACATTCATATATAACGCACTCTTATCTTCTGAAAGGAGATGAGCCTCTATGTATACCCTGCAATGCACCTTTTACTATTAAAGATATACTTGTCGACTGTGTAGATCTTGCACCTATAAGACAAAGATTTTTTGATGTCGACAGCATGAAGACCTTGTTCGATACTGTAAAGATCGAATCCGTTTTTGATTTTTTGAAAGAGATACATCTCTATAAAACGATATAATTTTAGGTTCTTTTGACCTTTCTTGTTTTAGATGCTTACTCTCTACCTGTAATTTTAGTGTTTTCACAATTTAGATTTTATGATTTCATAATACTTTTGTTTTATCACTTTGCATTGCATTTCCTGTAAGTGCGCCCAACATGACCACTGTTGTCGACGGGCCTTAAAACTCCATTCATTCATTCATTCCGCCAATTTTAATTTCCCAGGCTCTCTACCCCGAGTGGCATTTGTATCCAGACTCTCTATCCTGAGGGGGATTTGTACCCGTTTTGGGGTTAGACTTTGTCTTTTTTTGACTAGAAAAAGAAGAAATATCAACCATAGCCGCGATTTTGAATTCACACCAGGTTCCCAACCCTGAGTGGGATTTGTATCCATTTTTGTGGTTGGTCTTTTTTTGATTGTGACTCTACTTTGACAATTTGATGAAAGGTAGATCTTTCTTGATAATGGTAGCCCTGAAAAGGGCTGGAAAAGACTGGACTGGAGACTGACTGAGCTGTACCATCCTGTTGCGCAAAACATTTTAAGAACAACTTCCCAAGTGGACGTTATCTCCAGTTTATCCCAGCAAGATGAAGTGTTAGCTGATGGATCTTTTGAATGAGTACTAGAAAGACTTGCATTTTTCATAACTGTAGGTGCAGTTCGCATACTTCTAATACAGCTGCTTTAAATGAAGACATGCTGATCTGTTCGAAAAAGCTGAGAGTCGAATGATGAATGTAAGGAGAAATATCGCTGGCTTTTATACGTTTACAGGATTGGAATTAAAAGCGCGGTCTTGGCGGAAAGCACCAGGATAAAGCTACTTGCAGCGTGATGTCGTTTAAGAGTGCGAACTGCAGAGTTACTTTTGACCAATCAGAGGGATGGTTTACATTGTTCGCTATAGCTTTTAATCTAAAAGTTTGGAGTAGGCAGGGACGCCCAGCCACTCAATATCGTGTTTTATGCTCATTAAAAACAACACATATGTCTTCCTTATTTATTTTTTTACTATTAATCCAACATTTTGTTTAAATTTTTTTATCACATAGTTTACAATATCATAAAATATTTGAGTAATAGGGATTGCCCTCTGACTCAATTTACCAAATTTTATTCATTAATAATCTTTATCGTTAATCCTTCTTTATTCAGCCTTTTACCCTCCTTAATGTATTGAAACATTTTTCAGTTTAAATGTTCACTTTTATGCGCGCTAAATGACCTAAGCTGTTGATGCGCTATAAAACAACATTCATTCATTCATTCATGTTTGCAATGGAAAACATTATGGAATACTGTATTGGAATATATTATGGAATATAAAAAACAGAAATGACAAGAGAACAGGGCAAAGCTTCAGGACTGGGTTGTGCTTAGTCTTTGTTGAGCATGACTCTTAGTTTGACCCTCAGCTGGTCGGGGGTAGAATTCGCCGGCTGCCGTCCTGCAGAGTGGTAAGACCCCACCAATGGACCCGCCTGTTTGCCGTGGGTGGAGACTCGTAAGCCGGAAAAGAGGGTCCTGGCAGTTGAGGGGAGCTCAGGGATCTCCAGCTCTTCAACACGCTGCTTTGGTCACGGCTTCGGTGTAAACGAGAGCCTAGATGGGCCTGGTCTAGTGCAATCGGCTGGTCGTTTTAAGATTGGGCGTAATTTATGTAGAAACGTTTTGTATTGGGGGACCTGTATGGGGGGATGATATCTGTATCCTGGGTATAGATCCTCCTTCCTGCATGCATCCCGCGATACACCTTCACACAAGCATAAACCTTGATTCCGAAGCAAAGTTGGAATATTTGATACCTTTTCCTGTAGTATGAACGTAAATTCATGTAATCTTTAGTCTGCAAGGAATAATCTGAAATATACTGTACACCATATATTTAACGTTTGCTTGAAATGTGCCCATTTTACCTTTTATTTTAGTATATACTTTAAAGTCCTGGTCTTATATAGGCTTATGGGCTAATCGGGTTATTTGGATTTTTGTTGAGACTTTGACTGCCATGGTAAATCCCTGATCTGGGGGACTATCCATGTTTTTCCTTGTCGCTCCGACTTACGGCATCTGAGTATACCATCTGTGTAACCCTGGTATGGGGAGCTGGATACCCGCTCCATTAGCCGTATCCCCTCGTTGGACTCCGCGGTGGGTGGGGTCATGGATGATGAACACTCAAACTATAACCATGGATCCCCCCCCCAAAAAAAAAGAACACGTGCTCAACTGAACTCTGACTCGGAAAACGAAACTGGAAACGCCAATCTGCACTCTCGCTTTTTAATCATTGAATCAACTGATCCTAACAGGCCGCTGTCAAAACTATCTCCATTTGTCATTGAGAAATGTATTTCGTCCATTGCGACATCACCAAAATCCTGCCAAAAGTTGAAATCTGGTACTCTTCTAGTCGAAATGACCAAGAAAGTACACGTAGAGTCACTTCTAAGGCTAAAGACTTTTTTCTCAATCCCCTCGCAGTGTAAGCCGCACGCCTCTTTAAACACATCGTGGGGTATTATTAGATGCCCCGACCTTGCAGGAGTGTCCACAGAAGATATAATCGAGGAAATAGCAGACCAAAATGTTACTAATGCCCACGCGAAACCAACAAGATTATACTAACATTTCAAACTGCAATCATTCCAAAATCGTTAAAAGTAGGTTATCTGAAAGTAACTGTAGACCTATACATCCCCAGCCCTCTGCAGTGTTACACATCTTTTAAGTTCGGACATCATGAAAGCAAGTGTGGCTCTGGTGCTGACAGCAAATTATGTCGTCGCTGTGGAGAGCTTTTAAGTACTCATCCAAGTCCATGCCTAAACGATTGCCAGAAGCCTTTCAAATGCATAAGCTGTGGTGGCGAGCATATGGCAACTTCAAGATCATGTCCGATCTGGCAGCGGGAGAAGATCGTCTCTGTTAAGTACAGAGAGGGTCTTTCTTTTCAGGGTAGTTAGTAGCAGAGGTGTACTCCCAGGTTCGTATGCTATGGCTGCAAAGGATAAACACGCAAAAGTACCCGAGTTAAAAGATGCCGAGACACAAACTGATGTCGCAGTTCAAACGAAAAACAGCACACCTCTCACTAAATCAAATACTAATAAACATTCTCTTAAACCAGTCAAGCCTTCAGTATCGAGTCAAAAGAGTCCTGTAAAAAGCAATAAAACAAAAATCAAAAAGAATACTATGAAAGAATTCCAGTCGGACCGATTCCCTAAAGGATCCGACAACCCAATTCTTTTACACAATCGCTTCCTGTTCAGTGATGAACAAGAAGAGATAAGTAGTCTAAAAGTGGTGGGGGCCGGAATCACCCTAGATATATACTGGTGGGGGCCGGAATCGCCCTCTATATAATCCTATGTGGGGCCCGGAATCAGTCTAAATAGTGTATTTAGGAAGCTTGAACCGTCCATTGACATGATACATTGCCCTCGAGGGTGATTCCTCGCCCCTTACCCGATTCCTTTGCCCCAACATGATTCCTTTACTCCTTATTTTTTTCTTTTTCAGTGTTTTAGTGTCTTTTCCTTTAAACACCTTAGGATGGCCCTTGCCCTATGGTGTAGCTAAAATCTTTTTATGTGAAATTTTAGGAAATAAAATGACCGGTTTATGCTGAATGAGCACAGCAGTATAGTAATCCGTTAAAAGTGGTTTTACTTCGCTAAATTCTGTGATCCTTTTTTAAAATCTAATAATGAACCTAGTCGTATGTTGTGGGAGAACCTGTACTGCTTTCATTCAAGATTCTAATAATTTGATGAATTAAGTGAAAAGTTGTTGTCTAACTGATTTTTACCATTTGATACGGAGCAACTAAAATAGTCAATATGAATGACAAAAAGAAAAGAAACATTTTACAGGATAATTTTTTTGGTGGGGAAACCGATTCGCATTCTTTGTAAGAAGTCTCCCGCGGTGTTTTCAATCAAAAGTAAAAAGAGGCAGCAAACGTAAAAAATATATTCATCAATGTAATTACATTTCAGAAGTCATAGAAACGAAAATTAACATTGATAGAAATCAAGTGAAGTGTATAAAATATATACTAAAAATCATGAATATATCTTATAATATATATTTGGAAGGGGTGAACATTCTTTGTGTGTCGCAGTCGAAAATCAGGCTTACACAAGGCAAGTTGTAAAGCAATTGAAAAAATGAATAATATGTCTATTAGCGCGACAGTGTCTGCCATGGTAAACGTCTTGGTGGATTATCGCTCAATTATCTTAAAGGAACAGAAGTCTAAGGACTTGGAGAACAAGGTATTTGTACCTTTTGCCATCCTGTAAATTCTCTCTTATGTTTAATGCGGTCTATTTTTATGTATTTGTGATTGATTACCGTTTAACTCTGTTTCACCTTATTGCAATCTTACCATGATGTCAGTCTAGTTACCAATATTTGTGATGTGTCACTCAAATAGAAATTCTTTAGGAAGTGCGTACTCTGCTTAATCCTGATTTTATTAACTTTTCTACATCTCAGATCTTTTTTTAAGGTAGCAGTACAATTATTTTATAAGTATCGACTGAAGTGAATCTCCATTTCCTTCCATCTTTTTTTCATGCGTTTTATTCACAGTTTTCCAGATGGTCCCTTTCTCAGTGACGGGTTACTTTTACCCCCATAACTTCAAGTGTAAGGATCAAGTAACATCATCTTATATGATTTCTTCGTCAGATGAATATTCTCCACATCCATAAAGAAGAATTGCAAAAAGAAGTAGTCGCACTGGAAAAGGAAGTGCGGAGGGTCAACGCAGATCTTCAAATGGAAAGATCAACAGTAAGTTACGGTTCATGTTTATTTAATCTAAGCTACTTTGTAACAGAAGCTCCCCACGTAAGTGTCAACGCTTAACTGCAGGTGCTTGATAGTGAATGAAAGTTCCAAATCAAAAGTCTATCTAGCCTTATCTGCCTTGATGATATAAACAACTGCTCCAAGTTTGAAGTAATAACAGAAAAAAATATTACACAATACCTCATCGTTTCTACGAAAAATGCCAAGCTAAAAAACTTACATTTTCTACATTGCGTTTGATTACACTTGAGGCTCACTCGCGTTATTTTGAAGGTTTTGCTGTATGCATGCAATACACTTGCTATTTCATTCTTATAATGACATTTTGTCGTCCATATATGCTTTCAGTTTGGACAGGGCTAAAATTTTATTGTCTGGTAAAGAATTAATGCATCAATAAAGGAGTATATATATTTAACAACACTATTGAAATGTTTTAATTCTGTTTCAGTTGGAGCCTGTTGTAAGACTGAGACGTTTAAGTAATAATGAACCAACAACGAATGACCAAGTTAAAGTTTTAAAAAGGTAACAATTTTACATGATAATGAAATGTTTCAAATTCAGTTTCTGATGAAAATTACTTTATCCTTTTAACACAACAACAAAATATAGACTTCCTAAAATGAAATGCATAACAAATCGGGTCTTTCTGGTTAAGTAGAAAAGATTATGGGAAAATAAGAAATTGCTATAGATGCACATTTGTCCTTTTTCCCATAATATCTACAAAATCCTTTTTCAACATTATAAAACAAAGGCTCATTCGATAAAAATAAAACTATTTTTTTTAAGGAACGAAGTTAAATAAGTACTGTCCAGAACTAATATTTTATCACATTCCAGAAAGCCAGCCCAAGGTGAATATGGAATGATACAAGCACTTTTAGTGCACCTGATAAGTGAATGAAATAAAGAAAATACAACTAATTAAAGAACGACAATGGAATAACAGAAAAACAATGCAATTACAGATTGCAAGGTGCAATTAAGAAAAGCAATTACCCATTGCAAATTGCACGTAGGAAAGAGTGAACCTAATGATAAAAAAATACATGCACAACACAGGACTTTAAATTGAACTAAATGTAAAAAAATTAAAATCTTAGTTGTAAGATTTACTTATTTGTCTTATTTGTCTTATTTCAGGGATGGTTTGCAGGATGAGAAATTTTCTTTTTCTGAGATTCAATCAACTAAGAGAAAAGCGGGTCACACCTAATTGCTGTAATTTTGTCAAAAAAAAAAAAAAAAAAAGGAATCACAAACAAATGAAATTAAATGCTTTTGAATTTAAATTGTACCATTTAAAAGTATTGAAAATATTATACAGGTGATAATCTGTTATTTTGGGGTACGGACAAAACCCCTTTAGGACAAAACCCCCTAGGACAAAACACCCCTGGACAAAACACCCCTGGACAAAACCCCCATACCCTTAACTGGAAAGTGGACAAAACCCCCATGGTTTTAAAATGATTCTTTTTGTACAATCATTTTAAAGTTGAATAAAATTTACTGCTTTAAATACTTGTGGGGTTTGTAAAAAATAATGTTTTTGTATAAGTTAAATTGTGCCTTATGATCAAAAATGTGTTTTTTTCTTACAAATTTGCTTTATGACCAAAAATGTGGTTTTTTTCTTAACACATTCATAATAAATTCGTAATAAATTATAAATGCAATCATACAATGAAAAAAATAATTTATATATTAATCAAAGGATTTTTTTTTTCTTATTTACTGCTTTAATATGTTCAAATCTACTACTAAATATTAGTGAACTTGACAGGTGTAAACTTGCAAATCAGGTGTCTTAATCCCTTCTCAACACCTGTCTTGCCCAACTCTGCATATGTGTTGATGAATTGTTGATATATCAATAGAAATTATCAACCAACTTGAGGTACAAATTAAAATAAGATAATATTTAAATCATTTTTAGCCTTTCATGTTTGATTTTTTTCCTTAAATCAAACAGACTTGTTTTGAATACTTTAAAACTGTTTGCAAATTATGTGTGTTTTCTCAAGTTTATATGCTTTTTATATATGATGGGGGTTTGTCCTAGGGGGCTTTTATCCTATGGGGGTTTTGTCCTAAGGGGGTTTTGTCCATGGGGGTTTTATCCTGGGGGGTTTTGTCCTACACTCGTTATTTTGTGGTAGATCCAGGTGTCAGTCATTGACAGAAACATGAAGTTTAAAAGCAGACAAAAAATGAACAAAAGATAGAGTGACCTGACCGGTTTTCTCCTGGTGTTGAAATTAAATTCTCTGTCGGGTACTAAACTTTGGACGGACTGTATAATAAAAGATTGTAATCGTCACAATGATTTCATACTTCGAATTGTACTACCTAAATCTAAATGCATTTTGACCCCTGCTTTGTTTACTTTTGACAGCGGTTGTTATTCTAACGCAAAAATAATTGCACCAATTTTAAAATTATTGTTTAACCCTTTACCAAAAATCTTTGACAAGTCCAAATGAAAAGCATTAGCAAACGTCACTTGTGGCTCAAATGATGAAGTCTGTTTGTGATACATCAGAAAACGTTCTAGGAAGAGGGCAAAAATGCTCCCACAATGCTTTCAAAAGCCCAATCTCACAGAGGTGTTAAAAGTTGACATTTTGTAGTAAAGGGTTTATTTATAAGGGTCATTTCTATAGAATTTCAAGTAAAATAAAAATATTGAAATTAAAGCAAGAACAAACAGCAGACCCAGAATACCAGTGACAACATAAAGAAAACTTATGTTGTCTTTACTTCCTGCTTCTATAGCTTCTGTGCTTAAGATTAATCTTGTATTGGCTATAACTGTTTCATTGTTTCATTGTTTAAGAAATAATAACTAGTTAAGAAAAGAACTTTCGATTGTGGAGTTTGTTGTTTGATGTTCAGAGGTTTGAAAGTTGATTGATTGTCCATTAGAGGGAGGTTGACGGGAGGTGGTCATCTGCTCATCAGAAAACAGCCGACTGTTAATGGTTTGTGTCGTGATCGTCTGCTTACTTGAAGAAAGTTGAGCGTCTGTCATCTGCTCATTTGACTGAATGTCATACATGTAGCTGCTCATCTTCTTATTGATCTGCTCATTAGATAGAGTTGTTATCATGTGTGAGTTAACCTGAAGTGAGAAAAATTTCCTTTTATAGCAACCAGACCATTTTATTTTGTGAAAATGGAGATATGATATGATAGTATGGTTTTACCTCTGTTTCCAAATCATTTCAACTTTATCACCGCTGCCAGACCACCTATTCATTTTTCATGGATTTTTTTTTACCAGTACTCTGTACAACATTTTTTTCAAACCATCAAACACATCCGTTAATAACAATACATCGGTCTTGCAATATAAATCATTATAGTCTCCTAACGATGACAACTTGAATTCTCGAAATACTTTCTGTGCATGGGTGTAATCTTCGTCCGAAATTCTTTCTTTCTTTACAGAAGAATAAAACTCTTCAATGGGAGGTAGTTCTTTTTCATTAAACTTGTGAAAGGAATCCATATATTCGTAAGGGTAAACGCCTTTACGAACGAGAAGTTGAGCCTGTTGCTTTTGATCAAATTCTGAGAGTAAGTGCGGATAAGCATCGAGTCCGTCTTGTTTCAGATTTTCAACGAGCGTTTCGAGTGAACTCGGTAAGAATTGAAAACTATCCAGGAATCTAAGATCCCCCAGGGAGAAGCTCACATATTTTTCGGAAGTTTGAGGAATGCACCTCAGTCTGTAATCTTTGAATTGCCCCAAACTTTCGCATAAAATGTGTGCATCAAAATTGCGTAAGTTGTGAAACATTACACACGTGAACTTTGATTGTTTACAGTTAAGATTACAGTTGGTACACGCAGCTCCTATGATTGCACCAGTAAGATCATTGTGATGTGCTACAATTTTCTTGTAAGTCCTTAAGTCGTACAAAGTAAATACTTTCTTACAGAGACAACAGTGCTTAGCTTCCTCAATCAAGCCTTCGTGTTCTGGCATAGGTTCGATGCGAGATAGAATTTCTCGGATTTGTGTTGCTTTTCTATCAAACTCTCTGTAAGTTTATGAGCAGTATTTGGACCTCGATACACGACTGTTTGTTTCGTATAACGCGAATCTTCACAAACATCTTTGTACGCAAAACCACACACTTCTAATTTTGCGGCAGACGTTGTGGATGCAAATTTTGGATTTGGCGCACAAGTGTGAAGTTTTATATTCACCGTTTCGAAATCCGCGTAGATCGTAAATGGAACTTTCAGGGTCTTTTCATACTCTTTAAATTTAAGCATTACATCTTTTTCGGTCGATGGTAATATGACGTTTTGTGGCCCGTGCAAAGAGCACTTCTCTTTGTGGTTTACCAATAAGTTTTCTCTCGTAAATCCGTGTAAACAGTAAGGACAAAAAAACATTGCACTGCGATGTTTCTTGGTTTGCGAGAGAAAGCGATTCAGGTTCGTAATTAAGCAGTAATGGGACATGTTCTTTTTTAACCACAGGAGATTCACGTGATGAAGACGGTCGCTGTAATTTGTCACGCGCATTGGTATAATCGATTCATCGTCAAAGCCAAATACATTGACAGAAATGTTCTCATTCTGTTTTTCAAATTTTAGAAGGTCATTTAAAGCTACTGGGTACTGTAGAACTAATTCTAACAACATTTAAGATTTTTATGAAATGCGATGAATATTTTACTAAAAGTCTTTTTCTCTCTTTATCCAAAAGTGATTGACTAACAAAACGACGAATAACCGTCTTTCAAAGAGGTTTTATCCGATTGATTCAATTCGCGATTACCCATCAACACGTTGTACACGATTTGCACAATAGCACGTAACTGCGTTTTCTCTATCGTTTTTAACATAGCTTGTCCCTGTTTTGTTGAAGTACTCAAAAGAAGACGTAAAAAGTCCCCTTCCTGACGCTTTAATTTGTTCATAGCTTCTTTTCGGGTGTATATACGATCATAGTTTGACCAGAAATGATATGTGTCCGAAGCTTATAAGTGCTATCCGAGTGGGACGACAGGTCGACAAGAAGATATCCGTAGCGTTTTTCCGTTGCCTTTCTATAAGCTTCCATAAAGTAATGTAACTGTCGAGGAAATATTTGTTGACCTAGAGTTTGTATTTGTAACTCATTTCGTCTGTTTTTAAAGAGTATGAAATAGTGGGTGTTTAGACTGATAGTGCGAACTCTTTACCCGGACTGAATGCATTTTGGGAAACGAGAATGCAAAGGAAATTGAAATGATGGGCCTATTTACAATAAACATTGACTACATCTTTGCTAGTGCTAGCCTTGGTCATTAAATTGTCTATGATAAGCAGTTTATGACCCGGTTCTTTTATATACCACGTTTCCAACTCTTGCTTGGGTGGTAGTCCCTCGAAGAAAACGGTGTTCGATAGTTCCTGTTTCATCTCATCGTATAAAGGTTGATCCACAACATAACAATAATAGGTCTTACAAATAGGGGCTTTAAACATATCGTCCGCATGGTTTAGGATTTTAAACAGCAGGTAAGATTTTCCGGAGTTAGTTGGACCTGCAGGGGAAAAAATGTGTAAAGAAAACGTATTATATCGATTCACGAGTACTTTTAAAAATAACTTTGACGATTTTAGTCCATTCAAAACTAAAAGTAAATCGAAGTACCTATAAATTGTGCAGTGGCAGCCGTTTCCAATTTAACTATACTCTCCATGTTTCAAAGATTTAATCGAATCTTTCGCAATACGTCCCTTGCTTTAAACACTTTTTTTCCTGGGGAAAAAGAACTTAGTGAAAGCATATAGATAGGTTTACATTGTATTTATTTAAGACTCCTCTCAGAAACCACATTTATTACATGAAATATGCATAAAGTACTACAACATACAGAAAAAAATACAAAAAAAGGATGAACAGATACCAAAACATCAATAGCACAATCAACAGCACAAAAAAGTACAAAAAATATGACATTATTTTAAAAAAAATTAAAACATTTTTTGCCAATCATAACACCAGACTCACAAAACACTTTCAATAGAAAAATGAGTTCAAAACATGACATTAAAGAAACAGGTTTTTTTCCCGTCTTAATACGACACTCACAAAACAATGAATGAATGAATGAATGAATGGAGTTTTAAGGCCCGTCGACAACAGTGGTCATGTTGGGCGCACTTACAGAAATTGCAATGCAAAGTAATAAAACAAAAGTATTATGAAATCATAAAATCTAAGTTGTGAACACACTAAAATTACAGGTAGAAAGTAAGCATCTAAAACAAGAACGGTCAAAAGAACCTAAAATTATATCATTTTATAGAGATGTATCTCTTTCAAAAAATCAAAAACGGACTCGATCTTTACAGTATCGAACAAGGTCTTCATGCTGTCGACATCAAAAAACCTTTGTCTTATAGGTGCAAGATCTACACAGTCGATAAGTATATGTTTAATAGTAAAAGGTGCATTGCAGGGTATACATAGAGGCTCTTCTTCTCCTTTCAGAAGATAAGAGTGCGTTATATATGAATGCCCAATGCGAAGACGGGCCAAGACTATTTCTTCGCGGCGATTTGTCCGCAACCCTGGAAGCCATTCGCCAAGTCCTGGTTTAATGTTGAAAAGTTTGTTGTTTTGATTGGCTGGATCGCTCCAGGATTGCTGCCACACATTTTGAATAAAGTTATTGATTAATGGTTTAAAATCGTTAAAAGGAACTTTAAAAGGTAAAATTTCCAGTGATAATGCGTCCTTGGCAGCTTTATCTGCCTCTTCATTACCACTTATCCCAATATGGCTGGGAAGCCAGCAAAAAACTATATCAGCTCTCTCGCAGAGTCTAGACAATTTTTCAAGGAGATTGACAATTAGCGGGTTATCGGTTTTCTCACCCTCAAGAGCTTGCATGACTGACAACGAATCAGAAAATATGATGTATCGCCAATAGGCGTCCTGTTCAATATGGTTGAGGGCAAGGTCAATCGCCTTTATCTCGGCAGAAAAAATGGAAGAGTTATTAGGTAGTCGGAACTGATATAATTCGCCATCAAGGATCGCAGCTGAAGCTACCTTTTCTCCATCTTTCGAACCATCTGTATAAATCTCTTCATGGGTATAATATTGTTCTTTAATTTCTAACAGTTTATTCTTAAAGATCATAGGATCGGTTGTAGCTTTCTTGTCTGAAGCAAGATAATAGTTATAAGTTGGACTCTTACAAGTCCATAAAGGAACTTCAGAAATCTTATGGTTTGCTACATCCTCCAAATCAACATTAATACAATTCATATCCGCTTCACAGCGCAGACTGAAAGGAGGAATAACTTTTTCTTTTTCTATAAACTCATCTTTGTACAACGGTTCGAATACTACCCTGTGAGTGGGGTTATCGGGATTTGATTTTAACTTTAAATAGTATTGCAAGGAAAGCTTTTTCCTGCGTAAATTTAATGATGGCTCATTAGCTTCAGCATATAAACTACTTACAGGAGATGTCCTAAAAGCTCCAAGTGCTAGTCGTAAACCTTGGTTGTGGATAGAATCCAACTTACGAAGGTATGACTGCCGCGCTGAGCCATAAACAATACAGCCGTAATCTAACTTGGAACGGACAAGACTTCTATATAGTCTTAACAAGACTTTCCTGTCGGCTCCCCAGTCCATACTGGAGACAACTCGTAAGAGATTAAGAGCTTTTTGGCATTTATTGCTCAAATAATTGATGTGTGGAATGAACGACAGTTTAGAATCAAAAACAAGACCTAAAAATTTAAACTCCTGGACGACTTCTATATGGACACCATCTAGGGTCAATTCTGGGTCAAGATGAAATTTTCTTAAATTGCAAAAATGCATGCATTTAGTTTTGGTTTTAGAAAACTTAAAACCGTTTTCAGCAGACCATTTGCTTAAATTGTTTAACACCTGCTGAAGCTGTCTTTCAATGGTATGCATATGTTTTGATCTGTAGCAAATACAGAAGTCGTCGACATAAAGAAAACATTCCACACCAGGGCATACAGATTTGACGATATTGTTAATTTTAACGCTAAAAAGTGTAACTGAAAGAATACAGCCCTGGGGAACGCCCATCTCCTGCTCATGGGGGTTAGAAAAAGCATTACCAACTCTGACTCTAAACTGACGTTCATTCAAAAAAGCTGAAATGAAAAAAGCAAGGCGACCTCGAATACCGAAATCATAGAGGTCATTCATAATTCCATACTTCCATGTTGTATCATAGGCACTTTCAAGATCAAAAAATACAGAGACAGTATGTTCCTTTTTGATAAAACCTTCACGTATGAATGTCTCAAAACGAACCAAATGATCAATAGTGCCTCTTTGTTTACGAAATCCGCTCTGAGCGGTTGCTATAAGTTTGTTTTTCTCTAAAAACCACACAAGACGATCATTTACCATTCGTTCCATGGTTTTACAAATACAACTTGTTAAGGCTATAGGGCGATAGTTTGCTGGGTTTGAAGAATCTTTTCCCGGTTTCAGTATTGGTACCACTATGGCTTCCTTCCATGAATCTGGAAGAATGCCAGTATGCCAAACCTGATTGAATATAGTGAGTAAACAATCTAAGGATCGATATGGCAAATGTTTTAAGAATTGATAATGAATGTCGTCGCATCCAACAGCGGTATCGTGGCATTTCTTTAATGCTTTTATCAATTCTTTTAATGAAAAGTCCTGATTGTACTGCTCATCATTATTCGATTTGAAGTTCAGTTTTGTTTTTTCTTTCATGTTCCGAAATTTTCGGAACTTCGGCGAATAATTCGAAGAAGACGATTTCTCTGCAAACGTTTCAGCCAGGGTATTTGCAATTTCGTTTTTGGTAGTGAAATCCCCACCATCTGTATTTAAGTGACTTATATTTTGATATGATTTTTTACCGTTAATTTTACGAATCATATCCCATGTCTTTTTGACAGTCGATCTAGAATTCAATCTAGATACGAACTGTCTCCAAGACATACGTTTACTTTGTTTAATTGTCCTTCGTGCTTTTGCGCGTGCAATTTTAAACTTGGTAAGATTTTCCTGCGTCGGTCTCAAATTGAAATTTCTAAGAACACGTTTACGCTCTGATATAGCCTTCTTGCAGTCATCGTTAAACCATGGCTTGCGTGGGTGGTTTGGACTTGTCGAAGTTCGGGGTACTGACTTTTCTGCGGCAGAGTAAACTAAAGTAGTAAAATGTTCTGCTGGGTTTTCACAGTCATTGAAGGCATTTTGATCTATTGACTGTTCGCAGTATATTTTGAATTGTTCCCAATTTGCTTTATGAAGTTTCCAACGTTGTGGACGTTGCTGTGTACAGGGTCCCACATCCGATAATAGGATCGGGAAGTGATCGCTTCCATGGAGATCTTCAATAACATTCCAGTTAAAGTCTGAAGCAATTTCTGGACTGCATATAGTCAAGTCTATAGATGAATATGAACCAGAGGCAGGATGTAGATATGTGTGCATTTTACCATTCATGAGACACAGCTCATGCTTCGTTATGAAATCTCCCACTAGTCGACCTTTAACGTTTGTATCTCTGCAGCCCCATAAGGTATTATGAGCATTAAAATCACCCATTAAAATGAAAGGTTTTGGAAGCTGGTCAATCAGCTCATCAAGTTTTGAACAATCAATGGGCAGACTTGGAGGCAAGTAAATTGAACATACTGTTACAGTTTTGTTCAAAGAAATACTAACTGCTGTTGCTTGCAAAGAAGTGTTAAGGTTTATAACGCGTTGAGGAACAGAATTATTCACTACCAATGCTACTCCTCCTCGAGCTCTTTCACCAATATTGTAGTTAGACTGATAAATAGAGTGGTGCTTGAGTGATACTTTGCTATTTTCTGTGAGAAAGGTTTCCTGTAAACACATTGCCACTGGTTTATATTCATCAATTATTATAGATAATTCTTCAACATTAGCTGAAAAACCTCGACAATTCCATTGCAAAATATTGTTGGACATGCTTATATATATTAGAGATAAAACAACATGTAAGAAAGGAACTATTGAGTGATTCATGTTTGAAGTGGTAATCTGGTGATTCTACCTTGCTTTCCATTTGCAATTTCATCGTCAGCCTCCATGTCTTCATCAAGACAGTGGAAGCGGTTGAATTTTTTTATTTCATCATCAGATCCTTTTGGGAATCGATCTGGTTGAGTTTTCTTTGGAGATTTGTTTCGACTTGATGCAGGGCTCGGATTTTTATTTGCTTTAATACTTTCAGTAGGCTTTTGTGCTTTCTTACCAGCAACGTCTGTTGTCGTCTTGTTTTTAGTTTGAACGGCAACATCAGTTGTTTGTGTTTGGACATCTTTCATCTCTTTGGGTTTTGTAGCATTTGATTTTGTAACAGTAGAGTACAAGTTGTTTAGGTTGAGGCGGCTATTTACTACTTTTCTTGCCTCAGGAAACGAGAGACTTTCTTTATACTTGATAGTAACAATTTCTTTCTCTCGTTTCCAGACTGGACATGTTCGGGAAGTGGCTACATGTTCACCTCCACAGTTGGCACATTTGACTGTATTTTTACAATCAGAAGAATCGTGTGTGCTCGCCACTTCACCACAATGTCTACACAGTGCATCAGAACTATTCTTATTGCATCTTCGTTCATGGTGTCCGTACTTGTAACAGGTATAACATTGAAGAGGGTTAGGAATGTATATGTCCACACCCACATTCAAATAACCGATTTTCAACGTTTTCGGTAAGATTGCCGAGCCAAAGGTCAAAACGATTGTGTTGGTCTCTCGCTTTATTCCATCTCTGAAGACTGTTATTCGTCTAGCGCCAGTGACTTGTTGTTTAGTCAGCTCCTGAACGATTTCTTCTTCTGACACACCAGCAAGATCTGGGCAACGGATGATTCCACGTGAAGTATTAAGACTACCGTGCGGAGAACATTTTGCAGGAATTTGAAAAAATTGCTTAATTTTAAGAAGGTTTTCCGCGTGTTTTGGTTTGTCTACTTCAACCAACAGTGAACCAGATGAAAGCTTTTTCACGGACTTTGGCGGGCCAGCCACTGACACCAACACCTTTTCAATTACGAAAGGGGAAAGTTTACTTATCGGCTGATCTGGAACTGTTGACTCTATCTGCAAAAAGCGTGGAAAAGGCGATGTCGGTTGGGGATTTTCCGAGTCTGCATGGAGTTGATCGCGAGTTCGTTTTTTTGTTTGGGGATCCATGATTATAAGTTTAGTCTTCATCATCCATGACCCCACCCACCGCGGAGTCCAACAAGGGGATATGGCTAATGGAGCGGGTATCCAGCTCCCCATACCAGGGTTACACAGATGGTATACTCGGATGATATGAATAAGTCGGAGCGACAAGAAAAAGAACATGGTTAGTCCCCCAGATTAGGAATTCACCATGGCAGTCAAAGTCCCAACGAAAAATCCGCATCACCCAATTAGCCCATAAGCCTATATAAGACCAGGACTCTATATAAGTAAAAGGTAAAAAGGCACTTTTCAAGCAAACATTGATTTTGGGTTCAACACAGAGGATTATTCCATCGAAAATGAAGACCAGATGAAATATGAAAGTAATACGAGAAGAAATATCAAATATTCCAAGTTTGCTTTAGATTCAGAAATTTTGAGTTTCAGGCAGTAAAGCAGGACGTATGCAGGAAAGAGGCATGTGCATTCTGGATACAGATGCTCTCCTCCCGTACAGCTCCAGCAACATTAAATATATACATAAAATGTGCCCAATCTTAAAACGACCAGCCGATTGCACTAGACCGGGCCCATCTAGGCTCTCGTTTACACCGAAGCCGAGGCCGAAGCAGTGTGTTGAAGAGCTGGAGATCCCTGGGCTCCCCTCAACTGCCAGGACCCTCTTTTCCGGCTTACGAGTCTCCACCCACGGCAAACAGGCGGGTCCATTGGTGGGGTCTTACCACTCTGCAGGACGGCAGCCGGCGAATTCTACCCCCCGTCCGGCTGGGGGACTCACAAAACACACATTTTTAGAAAAATGAGTACAAAATATACATAATGTACTGCAGAAAAAGTGAATAAAAAAAAAAACATATGGCACCGCACCAAAATATCAACTTTGGAGAATCTTTCTTTCCGGTTTCATTATAGATATAGCCATTTTGATTAGACGATTTTTCCACGACCCCATCTTCATGTCGGTATCTCTCCAGTCACGACAGTCAAGTTTTAATTTGTACAGATCTATTACTTCTATCGGCACAGAATCCAACATGCATACTGTCCCATACCATTTTTCTACCATACGTATTTCATCGATTTCAGTAAAGTTCTAATTGTTCTTTCGTTGACAGCATTAAGCACTGGTGATCGAGTTTGGATAGAGCTCCATCATTTACATCCATCACATTTCTTTCTAAACACGTCTGTCATGACGTCGATAATTTCTTTCGCATATAAAAAAATCCTAATAAGAGTCTAACAATGTTACATATCGTGAACCCATTACCAAGACGAAGCGTTGTTTAGTTCACACAGTTGTTCGAGGTATGATGGTATTCCGAATGACTCCGAGTTCTCGTCTGACTGCTTTGTACCATATCCAATCATTTTAAGGAAGAAACAGTCATTCGACCATTTTTTGTGTTCAGTTAGCGGAACATCGGTTGGTCCCCATTGCGATAATTTTACGCTGCCCGAAAAACATTCGCAAGAATCATTTTCGTTCGTATAAAAGAGTCCCGATGATGCCAGGGAGTACTTATCCTGCCGCATTTGTTTTGGCCATGTCTGAAACGTCTTTAACCGATTTTGAAAAAGCAAGTATCTCCAGTGTTTGTGTTGATATTCCACTTTACTGCTATCCATATCTGAACTTCCGATTTATCCACGAAGAAATGAATTAATCTACAAGTCCTCATAGTCTTTATAGCCATTAGGATTACAGCGAGCGCAGCGATAGAACGATATTTGATTTAAATGCTCCTCTTCGCACTGGGATTCTGAAAATGTATCACTTAAAAGGTCCTTTTTACATTGAGATTCGGGAAATGTACCGCTCAGAAGGTTCGTCGGAAAATTTTCGAATACATCTTGAGCTTTTTCGCAATGGGACGTTTCATTGACGAGTAAAGAAACACTTTTTGGTGTACTATCGGAATCACTGAAATCCCAAGGAAGCATTCCGTTATAGCACGTGTTGTCCAATAGATTTTCGGGCCATTTGTTTGCTTTTTCATTCGCACCTCCCGGTTCTGTTTCATGATAGCTTCCTTCTGCTTTATTAAACAACCTTTGCTTTGCTTGAGAAAATAAATCTGGAGAGAGCGGTTTTCTTAATTTGTCATCGACAGTTTTTTTTAAGCGTGCTTCCTTCAATAATATAACAATCCGATTCTTGTTCCGGCGTTTCATAGTCTTCCATAAAATTTTCATGTTTCTTCTGCTTTTCGTTCTGTCTTCGAAATCTTTGTCCATAGCAACTTTTCATCGCGGTTTGTTTTTGAAAGCGTCTTTCGTGAAATTCACCGTTTAGGTGACAGCTTATGTAATATTCAGAGACCCATTCATCACAAGTGGAACAATAGATATTTTTTCTTTGCTAATGACATTATTTTTAACGTGTCCATGTTTTTTCACTGTTCTTCTAGAAATGACATCAAAAACTGAATTCCTTCCTGAGAATTGCTAATAAAATTAAACGTGTCGTTGGGCAATGTGACAAATTTCGAAGCATTTCTGATCATCACAGTAATTCCATTACACGTTTTTTTTTATTTTGAGAGTTACGTTGTCACTAATTTCGCATCTTATTGTTTTTTTCAACGGTATATATTCTCCTCGTTCGTACTGTATCCTAGCAAAGTCGATAGATGCTTGTGCCATAGTTTATTTTTCCTCACTCATAACTGTCCTTTTTATCAATACGGATGATACCGTTGATTTTGCTGCCTATCCTGGATCTTTACTCCAATAGTTGGTATGTTGGAAGGTGCGGAGTTAGCTGGTTCAGGGTGAGAACGCCTCGGTATGGAAGGCCCCGGAAAATTTGAAGCTTGTTCGATTTCAAATGGTTCTTGAAACGACGTTTCTAATACGTTTTCCGGTATTCCCGATACCTAAAAAAGAAAAATAACAAATATAAATATATAATGACAATACGTTAAAACATGTGTCGAAAATATGTCGAAATATATTCCTAGACTAATGTTATCATCACAATTAAAACATAACGAAAAATAAAGTTGAAAACATGACTTGACATATACATGTAATGCTAATATGAGCTTAAAACATAAATGTGGAAGAAATTTTAAAAAACGAAATTCAAAACTATGTCGCAAAAAAAAAATCTTACCTGTTCTCTCTCAATTTGTTGAGCGTAAGACTCCAACTCTGAGAGGCAGTCTTTCAAAGTAAATGCGTCAGACCACCTGAAAGATAAGCTTTTCCTTTGGATCTTGTCGTAAGAGCCATTCTGTTGTCTACATTTACTGCTATTAAAAATATGTAGCCACAGTTGACCATTCCATCTGGTTATCCTTCAGTGATTTTAAACCTCTTATTAATAGTTTTATTCATGGTGTTTTGCAAAGATCCTGGAGTGATCCTTCAAATCAAGAAAACAAATTATTCAATATCAGGCCAAATACAGGTGAATGGCTTCCGGGCTTACAATCGAACCGTTGAGAAGAAATTATTTTGGCCCGCTTCAGAATAGGTCATAGCCATATGACGCACTCCTATCTTCTCAAAGGAGAAGAGCCTCCTGTATGTATTCCGTGCAATACAATTTTTTCTGTCCAGCATTTACTGATCGAGTGCACAGATCTTGCACCGTACAGGGATAAGTATTTTCATGTTGACAGTTTAAAAACTTTGTTTGATACTGTGAGGTTGGAGTCACTGTTTGATTTCCTACTAGTTAGTAAAACTAAATCTTCTTAAAAAGGCTAACTTCTTTCAGGAAATCAGACTATTCGCTGGATTTACTCGAGTTTTACATTTCTCCAGATGTTAAATTGATTTATCATCTATATAATCTCTTCGAAACTTCACTTTATATGTGTAGATAATGGTAATTTTGTAATATTGTATTAAAACTCTCTTAGATGCATTTAAATCTCATGGTTATACAAATATTTGTATATTCTGTCGAGTTGGGGGATTCGAAATGTCTGCTGATACTCCGCCCCCTTTCCTCCAATAGGAAGAGTTTTTCTTTTTCGAACCCTTTCACCACAATAAGTCGATAGTATTGCTAATTGACTCACATCTCCCTTAATTCAGTGGTATGGTAATACAAAACAATATCCACTTCTAGGCATTCGTGAATCATGGCATCGATTGTACTTTTACTGCTGGTGTTTGTTAATTTTGTGTACTCTTTTGAAAAAATAAATCTTGATCAGGGACAGTTATGTTTGCCAGATCTAAGCAGGGTTTTCCCTCGGCTTTGAAAATTGGGGGTCATTGTGACCCCCTTCCTCATTAGTTGCGGGTCATTTCATTAATTTTGGGGGTCAAAAATATGGATTTCATCGTCATCAACTTCAAACAGGATTTATAATGCATTTTACCTTTTAAACGTCTACTTCCAAGATTGAAAAGTCGGTCGATTATTTCTGACGGAAACGCCGATGTCACTTTTTGACAGACCAAACATTTTCGTCTGAATCGCTGCTTGACGTGGCTTGATCGGCAGTTGTAGGAAGCAGACGATAGAAGAATGCTACAGTTTTCTTCGTCATGACATTATTTTTCCGCTAACAGCACAGACTGGTAATGCGTACTTTTATATACCGGAAGTCGTTTAAAATATACTATGAAATACAAAGAACCCAACCACGACTTTGACTGGGCCCATATTTACGACACGTGTCCAATATACATTTCGGCAATAATGCGTAAACCAGTCTTATTCTATAAATAGATTACCGGAAAACCACTTTTATCTAAAATAAACCCTGTAGTTAAAAACAGAACGGTGTTCGTCTGACATTGAAGCAAGAACACACTTGGAATTATGACGCTTCATTCAACTTCGTACATTATTTAGATTTTGGAAAGTTGCGTCACCGATGACGCACTGTCATTTATTTTGGGGGTCATTTGAATTAAAATTGCGTCAATGACGCAGGATTTGTGCGTCATGGAAAACCCTGTCCAAGAGAATGCACCACCGATGAACGTGCCATTTACACATCAAGAACGACATATCCATTATTGGACATGATAACTTTTCATCGATTTCCGGAGAATTCATCACTAATGACAAAATCTTTCCCATCATTGGACACAGTTATGATCACGTCTTCAAATTTCTACAGTGAAGGGTTTTTGAAAAATATATGCGATATCTTCATTGTTTCCATAGTACGGAAGATCGAGGTATGGATAGAGGATCGAAATATCAGTAGGAACTGTTTGGTACGTCTCTTGATTTAGGTCTCTTCAAGAGGAATTATATTATCGTATAACGGGTTTTTTTACGTGCTGCCAATTTTTAGTAATTTTTACGCATCAAAAAGATTCTTAAAAATTCGACGCGTAAATAACTACAGCGTAAAACCGTAGTATTATATCGATATGAAATAAAGGGTTATCAGTATGTAATACCTGTGCACTAAATACAAATACAAAAATTTTTTCACTTGTGTTCTGATTACGTATGATATGACTTCTCTCAGTCAGTCATCTCTATTTGGATATATTAAGCCACGGCTTCCGTGCCCAAACTGAAAAATAACATAGAATTCCAATCCTTAGAGTGGGTGAATTGAATATTCAGGTTAAAAATGCTTTGGTACCTCGTAAACGGGGCACCTTCATGATACTCGACACGTTGATTATAGCGGTGATGAGAATTTGACTCGGCATTGGGCCGCTCCAAAAAAATCACAAATGGGTCATGTGAAAAGACGTGGCTGTACAACTGCAAAACCCGAGGTTTTAAAATTTCGATGAGCTAAAGGAGCGCTTTCTAAACAGAGTGAAAGAAAAGTAATGACGATGACAATATGCTTCCACAGTTATCAATTATGACCATACAGGTATCTGTTCAAACAGTTATTCGCACGTCAAAACAATTACCGCTATTTGCACGCCAAACCAAGAGTGACACTTTTCTTTCAAAAACAAACAATACACTTATAATCTAAATGAAAGAGTGATCTATGCACTGATATTTTTAATGCTGTAATTTTTTACGCATGTTTAGAATTAGTAAAAAATAAAATCGTAAAAATTTAAATCACGTGTTTTTAGCTCAAATTCCAAAAATTTTACAGTAGTAAAAAAAGCCCGTTATACGCTATTTGTTTTGGTACGGTGTACTTTATTTTTCCCACCGAAATGCTATTGTAGAACTACATTCATCTGCCATATTGTTTTGTTTTTTATTGTAATCTTGTGAGATTAAGTGACTTTGTATGTTCTACCTTAGAATTATTAACAATTTCACAGTGTTTTCAAAAGGCTTGTTTCCCCGAGGCGTCAAAAGGTATCATTGTGTGAATGGGTTGAATATAGGAACCATAGTAATTCACTTTCTTTGTACTCAAAATAATAATAGATAGTGAGTTTATTACATGGTAACTTCAGATTTGAAACCGTTAACACATTTAAATCTATATTCTGTTTTGATATTTTAAGATTTTTTCTGTCTTTTCAGAAACAACCGACAGATGTTCAGAGCACGACAGCCACTCTTCCAACAACCCGTAGCACAAATACATCTACTCAGTCCTCCCAAACCACATATCCATCAAATCCTAGCACAAATACATCTACTCAGTCCTCCCAAACCACATATCCATCAACTCCTAGCACAAATACATCTACTCAATCCTCCCAAACCACATATCCATCAACTCCTAACACATATACATCTACTCAATCCTCCCAAACCACATATCCATCAACTCCCAAACCACATTTCCATCAAATCCTAGTACAAATACATCTACTCAATCCACCCAAACCACAAACATGTATCCATCAACTCCCAAACCACATATCCATCAAATCCTAGCACAAATACATCTACTCAATCCTCCCAAACCACATATCCATCACCTAGCACAAATACATCTACTCAATCCTCCCAAACCACATATTCATGAACTCCCAAACCACATATCCATCAACTCGTAACACATATACATCTACTCAATCCTTCCAAACCACATATCTATCAACTCCCAAACCACATATCCATCAACTCCTAGTACAAATACATCTACTCAATTCTCCCAAACCACATATCCATCAACCCATAACACTGATCCATCTTTCCATAATATGCTCTCATCCACGCCTACTAACAGCTTAAATTCACCCCTCCAACATGCAGGCATTAATCTTTTTGTGTATATTCTACTATCCTTTTCATTGATAAGTTGAATGCAGTAGTTATTGGAATATATTTTAAAAAAACAATCACTGTGCCGTAATTGTAAATTGAAAAAACAGATACCTTCACCACCAAGTAAGTTTCACTTACAATTCGTAGAGGAAAATGGAAGAAGCAGAATATACAAACCTGGTAGGTTATCATCTGTAGACTTTGAACACAGTACATGATGATGATACAAATAATGAAACTTTACATAATAGCATTCCTTCTTTATCGCAAAATGCTAATGACCTCTATTTAAATGAATCATTGCTTTATCCCTTTCTTTCACATAACTTACTTTTGACAGGTCTACTGTCCCTTGCATTATAAAACTGTTCACTTTAAAATTAACTACATTGTACCTCAAAGTCTGAATTTTGATCATTGTTGAAATATAGTTATTTTGGCTAGTAGGGTAATAATTGCACTCATGGAGTAAATACGTTTTTTGATTGGTCAGAATCGGGTCGTGTGTTAAAAAAAAACCTGCATATTTTTCCATAAACGCAATAGCACTACTTTAGGTTTTTCTAAGTTCCCGTGTTTACCTATTTTTAGATATCACTCAAGCTACATCTGTGCTATTTTTAGATCTCCACCGCTAAATCAGCCCGATAGGCAATAAAATCGATTCTTTTTGCTTGAAAATGTGAAATAAACGAGTAATCCCAAAAACAAATATATCTTTATTTATTCCTAAAACATAGAAAACATACAACATATCCGTATTATTTTTATCTAAACAAGCGTGTCGTCTGCTAAGCCGTCTGCTAAGCTCCCGGACCGTTCGTAATGGCCGAATACGTACACTTTGACATGAATTGCCCGCTGTTTGAGGACATTTTAGGCGAGGAAACCAATTTATTTTGCGAAAGCGATCCATCGCTGTTTGACGAACCACTTTTGGAAGAAATTCAGTTGGACAATGTTCAAACAGATGTGAAAAAAAGATCCAAAAAAAGAGAGTGGCCCTGACCCAACCCGGGCGAAGCGGTTTAAAACTATGGACGATGCAGACCTAAATGAAATGGCCTAGTCTAGGTATTCAGAGTCAACAAAAAGTAACTCGAAGTAGGGTTTCAGTACATTTTCAGGTTTGTTGAAATCCAAAATGGTCTTAGTTCCCTTTGTAACATACTTTTCCCACAATGTTTCAAAATACACATTTGCAGTGGCAAAATTAAAACAAAAAACTTGTCCTCATATGCATGACGTTTGAAAACATCGTGGTACAGGTAAAATGCTTAATATGACTTTCTCTTTTTTTTTGTGCTATGCTTTCTGATGTTAAAAAGCATGTAGATTATGGCAATGTAAATTGCTGTAGATAAAAATAGTAGACAAAAATTCAAATGAAAGTTATCAGTTAGAGTTCTGCATATTTGTCCCTTAACTCTTTATCAAACGACAAAATTTTTAGCTTGTCACTTGCAGACGACAAAATGAAAAGTGACTGGAAATTTGAAATTTGTTCTGTGAAGAGTAGAAAACATTGTAGGTATAGGATTTCCAGCATTTTCTCCTTTTCCCACAATGTTTGCCACCCTTCACAAAACAAATTTCAAATTTTCAGTCACTTTTATTTTGTCTTCGGCAAATGCTTTTGATTTTGACAGACCTTAAATTTTGTTGTTTGGTAATAAGTTAAATTAAAATTCAATCATACTATTTAAACTTGGGGAAATTATTGCGAAGAAGAAAAACTGTCGCTTTACAGAAGGTCCAAGTAGAAGTTGCTCTCAGAGATATCGAATTTAAAACTATTCAAAAAGGAAACAAGTGAAGCCTGGCAACTTTTAAAAATTAATTTATCTAGCAGTCAGTAATACTTGGATCACCATATAAAGACATATTGTCATCTCCACAATGATTTTAGCACTTTGAAGTGGTGGTGTATTTATTTTCTAATTTTTCCTTCTCAGAATGGTGCCAAGAGAAAAATGTCAGTGTCGACCTAAAAACAGTCACGCCAGAGGAACTCAGTGAACATCTGACAAGATTTTATGCTGAAATTGCACCAAAACCAAGTAAACTACGACGAACAGACGAGTATCACTAAATTTCATTAAAAAAACATTAGAAGTGCTCTTAATAGATATCTACAGGTGGACTGTAAAAGGCAATTAAATATACTTTCAGATTCTACTTTCAAAAAAAGCAAATGATATGCATATCATTGAAAATATAATGGAAAATTGAAATTCAATGCAAAATAGGCTTATCTGAACTCACAAAGCACAAAAATGTCATCTCAAAGATTCATATGATGAAAATAAATGAATACATAATGCATGATAATCCTGTGTGTCTACGATACAGGGTTTGAATGCATCTTGGCATTCATTTTGTAGCTCGAGGACTAGAGTGTCAGTTAAGTCCACAAAGTTTCAGATTCTTAATTGATGAAACTGGGTTGAGTATGTGTCTCTTGTCCACAATACACAGCAAAAAAACCATCAAGGAGATTTGTCGTCTGTTGATGAATATCCAGACAAACGAATGTATGCCACTGATGATGCTCTATGCCCAGTGAAATCATTGAAACAATTCTTAGAACATACTAATCCACTTGCAACATCCCTTTTTAATCACTTGGAAAAAGATCCTGTAAAGAGTTTTTACTAGTATGGCATTAAACCTGTCGGGAAGAGACAGTTTTCTAACTTCATGCCAGACATCTGTAAAAATCCTGGTCTTGATGTCCGTTATACCGCTCACTGCCTACGTGCAACAGCTATTACTGCTATGACAGATGAAAATGTCCTTGGTCGACACATAATGTCACTGTCTGACCATGCAAATGAATCTTCCTTGGTTCCCTATTCACGTCCAACTTCCATTCATAAACAGAAAGTGAGTAAAATCCTGTCAAACACGTTCAATGAGTCTGCTCTCCCATCAGGTCAATCTTCATCCTGTGTAAGTAAAAAATTGATTAGTACATGTACTAGTGTAAGTCACACAGCTTTGAATGAACAGACTGAATCTGCTTCAGAGACAAATTCATTCCTCAACGGTTTTCTGGCAGACTCAACATGTACATTTAACAACTGTTCCTTTCATATCACTCAAAAACTGTTACTTTCATATCACACAAAAGTAACTTAACAGTTTGCTGTGTGTTCTCTAGATAAAGGCAATCTGTTAGAAAAAATGTTTCTTTTTGAAAATAGTTTGTTCATGTTATTGTTAATAGACCAAAATAAAGGTCACTGTTTTTTCTTATTTATTCATAACCACTTTTACAGTTGAAATTGTCAAAATTAAGATCAAAATAGATCTAACTGTAGTGGTAAGTCATATCATATGAACTATAGCATATGAAAACACTTGTCTGTGGAGACTGGAGAGTAAACATATCCATCAGCCTGTATATATGCAGCCTGATCAAGATCTTCAGTTTACAAATAAGTTCATTTTAATATGTCATAGATGAACATAAGTACCTTATTTGCCAAAGACTGGGGGGTTGATATTAACTCGATCTGTACCACACAGGAAAAAATTACACAGGTCAAAACTGAAAGCATTTGCAGACAGCAAATTAGAACAAGGCTTAAATACAGCGTGTTTTTTTCCTAAAGCCTTTACCAAATAGCAAAATTTTAAATTTGAATATATTAAAAGCACTAGCAAACTATAGGGTAAATGTTGTTCAAACATTTTTTCTCTTTTCTTACTAAGGGTACAATCATTGTGGGGAAAAGGAGAAAATGTTGCTAATCAGTATTTTCTCCTATTTGCCTACTGTCAAAACCTTTTTTCTATGGGTCTTTAAAAACTGTGATTGTATTGTAATAGGGTTAAAAGGGTAGAAAACATTGCTGAAATGGGAGAAGATGCTGGTTTTTGCTGAAATGATGTGAAAACCCAAGTTTTTGTTTGAATTCATATCAAAGGGTGCATTATAAATGAAACCAATGACTTATTACAGTGTGTCAATTGTTCGTTATATTTTATTTACAAACCAATATCAGATATAAAAAAAATGTTGAATAAAATCAATCTGATTCAAATGTTTCTTTCTTTATCATTAAATTTCAATGAAGTCTGAACTGCCTACCTGCATAATGAACCCTGATGGCTGATGGTCGTTTCTTGCTAATTCGTCGTAGCGGCCTTTTCTCTTGCATCTGAAATTTCTCCGTGTATCCCTTTTGATAGCTGTTAAGATATGACACCGAGAGTATCGGGAATTTTAATTCGTTTTTTTTTAAATTTGATTCATGGCGTTATTTGCCATGTAATAAGGCAATTGCGTTTTATATCTCGATGAAAACACAAAAATATGCACTCAACCCTATATTATTATGGATGGGAATTATGCTATATATTAAACCCCTAAACACTTTTTGCAAATGTTATAGGAAGGAAAGCATTTGATTAAAAAGAGCAAATGCTCTCTTTTGTACATTGTTTTGTAAGTTAACATGAGATTATCTTTTTTATATGTCTAAAACCACCATATACGGTAATTGGTTAATCCCAGGTTGCATTAGACTTTGCTCTAAGTCCATAGAGAATTCTTTTTAAAAAAATTACTTTCCACTCTATATTACTACCTCTTTTAAAACTAATTACACGTTTTTAAAGCAAGTTACCTTCCTTCCATTGTAAAATGTTTGTACTGATACTCATTTACAAATAGTCTCTTCTAAGATCAAGTGATGTAGATGCATAAGTACCGTTTTGATATTAATCAACTCTTATTTGTATAAAACACCGGTGCTTTGAGAAACTTGATCATGTATTTTCACTTTATTTCATATGTTTTAAAAGTAAGCCAAGTCGCTGTGATATATATTTTGGTTGCCATCAGTTGTGCCAAGTAGGCGAAGGCAAATCTTTTTACTTTTCGTAACAATGTAAACAGCTAAAAACCTTATCGTTAACCTTTTTTAACACAACTCACTTTTTAAAAACATTGATGGAAAAGGAACATTTATGGAATAGGATGAGACTATTCTTAATAACCGATTCAGTTCGTTGCATGTATTTTTCATTTTATTTATAAAATATATAGGGAAAAAAAGGTTAACGATAAAGGCGAAGGATTTGTTTATATTTCTACATTACGAGAGCTTTTGACGGATTTTTTTTCCAATGACTATCTTTGTATTTAGAAATATAATAAAATGTTAAATATATACGTTTTTATCTTACTTTTTGTTGATGGATATTACATCGGCATGTATATTAAATCTTTATCCCCGTGCTCTTCCACGTCGCTGATATTTTCATACCTTGACGTCTCTTGCCTCTTTTTTTCTTTTTTCACCCCTAACTGTCTGGTTATGGTGGGATTTTAAATCCATCATTTCTACATCCAAGTCGGCTTTTCCCCCCGCAAGTTCATCTCTTTTAATAGTCAAGTCCTGCTTTTCCTTTTGCAGGCTTTCAGTTTGCGCATTCAAAGCTTTATTGTTTTTATTTGCTGCATTAAAATTTTCGCAGAGTTCATACACTTGGTTCTTTAAACTGGTCACCTGGTCCTGTAACTCTCGAATGATATGCGTTGTTGCACTCGTGTTGGACTCCCACATGTCCGTCGTGAAGTCTAAGAATTTGTTCATAAATTGGTCTGCCATTGCGTAATCCTTGCTTGATTGTGAATCGTGTTGTGAATCTATGTTGACGGGGTTGCGATTTTACAGGAAATTTTTGACAAAGGTTGGAATTGGCGCGCTGAGAGTAAGGTGGGATCCTGACATCCCGTTACCCAATGGAGTTCTCTTTTGATAGAACAAAGAGCGGAATGACTTCGTATAAACCATTGCACCACCATATGGAGGACTCGCTTAACAGAGTTGGCAAACGTCATGCAGACTAACTGGGAAAATTGGCTGCACGAAGAAATGACCTATTACGAACAATTTCTCCTTTTCCCTCGATGATTCCCAAATATGTCTACTTCAGACATATGAAACGTCAATGTTCGAGTAAGAACGATGTCTTTTGTTTCTTTATGAAGAATTTCTCCCTTTTCTGCAAAGTCTTTTTTCCACAAATCTTTAATCCTCGCAATAAACCTTCTTTTCAAATGGAACTTTCCGATTTGATGAAAGACGTAAAGGATGAGCGCAGTATTAATCCTTTACCATACAAGAAAATTCAACCGTTTCAAATTTTAGGCAGTAGCAAACGACAATTTCGAGCTGAACTCAATTGAGGGGAAAAAGTATTGCAAATATTGTTTTATGAGAAGAAATTGTTCGTGATAAAAAAAAATCTACTTTTTCCGTAATAATTACCAAAGATTTCTACTTTAAATGGTTTAAGAAGTGATAAAGAGCAAATAATTGGTTCACTGAACACGTATTCGAGTATTGTCTGCTTTACAATTTACACTCCTACCCTCATCGAACTGTACTTTCAGCACTAATCCAATATTTATAAATCATATACTTACTGACAGAATGCGTTTCAAGAATGGCTTGAAGAGATTAAGTGAGTACTAGTGTGTTTGAACGTAAAAACTTGAATAGGAGTGCCATCGACTATAAAGATGATCGAAGTTGCTTAAAGCAGGACTAAATGGTGAAATGTACTGTAATGATAGCATAATTTATTCGTATCGATTCCAACGGAAGACCGCGCATTCGCAAGGTCATTACATTACAGGTGAGACGCGTCTGCATTGAAAGGGTTGACATGCTGAATAAAGAATATCAGATTTCATTTTCCAATCTTTCCATTCCATAACGGAATACACTTCGAACCTCAAAAATTGATTCTGCCAGGTATTTGCAATTATATTGCTTTGTTTCGTCAACTCAAGGCAGGTGATAAAAATATTGCTCCATACTTCAACACTTTCACTGCCCAAATATACAAACTTCATCCTGTTCGACGACTGAAAATATAACTTATTGTAACTTTAGAAAATTTTTAACCCATGGGTTTGACTTAAAAATAAAAGGGCGGAACAGATCAGAGATCAGATTTCATTTTCTGTGCTGTCTGATCTTGATGTACGCCATTGCTAAATTAACTCGTTTTCGTCTCTAGCGCTAAAAGAGTGAATTTAATAATGTCTGACGAAGATTAAAACTCAACCAGATCATGATGACATTGAAATTAATCAAATCGATGTCCCATTGTTCATTAATCGAGGTTACTCTGACGTTAGCCGTTTTGAAACGAAAACGAATGGGTTTCTGAATGGCGTAAGCATCTTGATTGCTCAACCACTGTGATACGTAATTTTCCGCAAAAACACCGGGATACTTTTTTCGTAAAACTGTAAACAGCTTTTTAGGTCCTCCATAGGCAGCTGGATGTTTCGGGTCAAAATATTACTTTTTTGAAATATCTTCCTTATTCATAATAACAGACTCTCTTCATCAATCTACCATCAGCTAATAATCTTTTATTAACAAAAACTACCAAATAAAACACATTGGTACTAAAATTGTTTTGACATGGTTGTAAAATTGTTAAGATTCAACCCTTAAGCAGTCAAATTGCTAAGATTGTGTAAGGATTGTTAAGACAGTGCACAGGTGTAAGATTGTTAAGACAGTGCTAAGATTGTTAAGACTTACGACCGTACCCCCACCCAAGATTGTTACGACCGATTGTTACGACCGTACCCCCACTAAGATTGGCCATAAAACACCATTCATTCATTCATTCATTCATTCATTCCCACTAAGATTGTTACGACCGCAGGCCCTATATATATCTTCTCACTTTAAGTGATAGCTCTAGTTTTAACCAGGCCATTCTCAGATGGAGCCCGAGAGCATACATGCACAAGTTGAATAGGCTTAAAAGAACACTTGTCTATGTGCCATTACAATGGAATACAGTCGTGTCGTTTCTCTTTCAAGAAATTAAAACGAGAGGCCCATGATGGTCCTATGATGGTCTACAGAATTTGTTTAAAAAAAAAAAAGATCCGTCAAAAAACACGGCTTTTATGGGAGACTCATTTTTCTTTTATGGTATAAAGTAAAATCTTTGAAAAATTTCTTCTCTCAAACTACTTGTTTTGATTTCATTGTTATATTACAGCTTAGTTCCTATGGTGGTAAGTCTTTACCATACAATCCTGACTTTTAACTACCCTAAAAAAGGTTTTGGAAAACACTCTTGGAAAAGGAGAAAATGCTGGTAATCAGCATTTTCTCCTTTTCCCTCAGTGTTTTCTCCTCTATCAAAGAGAGAAATCATCATTTCATCAATGTTTAATTTGTTGTCTGCAAATGCTTTCAGTTTGGTCACATCCCAAATTTTGTCGTTTGGTAAAGAGTTAAAGATGGTTGCTTTACATAATCTATAATCCTTTTCATATAGGATATGCGCGCTAAATGACCAAAGCTGTCGATGCGCCATAAAACAACATTCATTCATTCCTTTTCATATAAAACAAGAGAACCTCTGCACTTTGACTAGTTCTGGTAAAGGTTTGTTGACCTACTGGTGACCTGGTACAAAGAGGGCTTTACTGTTGTGATATTGCATTTTGTTATCCAGTCAAACTGATCCCTGACAAAGAAGACTTTAGAAAACATTGTGGGATAAGGAGAAAATGGTCATTTTTATTTTTTCATCTACAAATGCTTTCCATTTGGACAACCCTAAAATGTTGTCGTTTGGTAACGAGTTAACTATATCCAGAAGACAAAATTTTTATGCCTGGCCATAAGTGAAAGATGTTGCAGACAAATAATAAATCTTCAAATTAGTAAAACTTGTATCAAAAAGGGTAGAAATTATTGTGTAAAACTAAGAAAATGCGGGTTACTTTTATTTTCTTCTTTTCTCACAATGTTTTTCATAGCTTATTTTCTTAAGTGACCTAAAATGCAGGAATGAATGGTAATTGTTAAAAACTTCTCTTCACCGTTACAGAAAAATCAGGCCTGTGGAGCGAAACTTGAGCGCCTCAAATGTTTCTTTGCAATACTGCCGATGTTTTTAAGGACATGCGTGTTCATTCGCATTTGTTTGATACGTCTGACTTCCCTAAAGCCTATTACCTTCATAGTGATACCAACAAAAAAGTAATGGGTAAAATGAAAAGTGAGACTGGTGAAAAAGTTATAAAAGAGTTTTGTTGTTTAAGATCAAAAATGTATGCTCACACTTGCGAGGGAAAGGAAGATAAACGCGCAAAAGGCATCTCAAAAATTGTTGTTGAAAACGAGCTGTCCTTACAGGATTACAAAAACACATTTATTCAATAAAACCTTGATGAAATCAAAGATGGATCTGCCACGCAATCACAATCATCAAATTTTCTGTGAAAACATTTGCAAGATTTCTTTGAGTAGTTTTGATGATAAAAGATATATTTTAGAGGATGGCATCAGCTCTCTTGCCTATGGTCATTATAAGATTAAACAAGTTTCTACGCATGAAAGCATTCCTTCTCATTGAATTGCTACAATATATGTAAAGGGAAATATTATAGGATGAGGAGAAACATGTGTTCCCTCGCATGCTATAGTATTTCCATTTATACTTATATATAGATAGAAAGGAAAAAATCCAACAAAAAAACTACTTTATTTTATTATTTTATCTATTTATTTTATTTCGCTTTTAGACGTTGGTGAGTCCTCCCTGGATCTGAAAAGACACAGTCTACATTTTCCGCATGATTGCATGAAAAAAGTGGCAATAATAATCTTTAAGAATTATTATTATTACCACTATTTGTCGTAACGTTTTTAATCAACGTAAATATTACTGTCACTTTCGAAACGTTTTAATCGATGAAAATATTATTATTTTTTCGTATAATTTATAATTATTACATTTTAAGGCCTATTACCTATTCCACGTTAACCTTTTACCCCGTAAACAAGGTTGCTTCTTTATTATTTCTCATCTGTTTCACAGTATAACTTAAAGTAGATGCATGAATTTATATGTAAGTGCGCCCAATATGACCCTAAGTTGTCGACGGGCCATAAAACGCCATTCATTCATTCATTTTTTTCGTAACGTTTTTAATCAATGTATATATTAGTGTTACTTTTTTCATTTAATCAATGTAAATATCATTATAAACATTTACTTTTGGTGATGGATTAAAGTATTGAATAGTATGAATGACTTGGAATTATTCTATAAAATAAACCACTTAACGGGGACTGTAAAAAAAATCTCGTCTTCCCCTATTCCATTCTGTAAAAGAGAAGACATTTTCTTTGCTATGAAGGTTTTTTTTTAATCAGTTTTATTGATCAGGAAACTTATCTTTGAAGAAAATGTTGGTTGTCTTGATCTACTCCTTTTTCCTTAATATTTTCAAGGTCTTAAGGTAACAATTGCTCGTGTAGATCAATATCTTAATTTCAACAAAGACACATATGGAAAAACATTTCTAAACTTACGAATAGCTGCTCCTCAGTCTCAGACTCAACCGTAATGGCACTCGTTGAGGCAGGTGTCTGGAAAATATGTAAAAGACCGAATAACACCTTTTACAAACTGCTCTATAAATGCCTCGCTATAAAATCAGAAAACATATTTTACAATTCACACTCACTCTTTACTTTACAACTCGCTTTCATTCTAAATATTTCAGGAAATATACTCACTATAAAAACTGACGAGGTTGCTGAGGCGGTGTTACCGCCTCATACTGAGGGCTTTGTACCTCCGTCAGGGGGGACTGAAATATACATATGTATATCTTTGAACGTTTCCAAATAAAAAATATAAAGCATGTTATACATGTTTTTCCATGTGTCAGCAAGTGGTTAACAACATCTGACTTAACCCATCATCACAAAACAAAAGTTTAGACTCTCCAAAACAAAATGCAGATAACAAAATGAAACAAAAGTGGTAATGGGTTGCAGGTTGTCTTGGCATTAAGACAATAACAAGTAAATTAATGTCCAAACGTCGCTGCTATTTTTTATATGACCATTGTAGTTAGGCATAATGAGTATGAAACAAAACTGATAGAAATAATTCCAATTAACCCTTTCCAGATAAGCCCCGTTTTCTACGACCCTGATGTCAAAGGCTTTGGAAAACATTGCTGGGCAAAAAAGGAGAAAATTCTACAGCATTTTCTCCTCTTTTTTTCTAGCAATGTTTTCAAATTGCTTCATCTAGTAAAGAGTAAAAGACTTACTTGTTGGGCCCTAAACAGGGCGTCATATCGCTCAAACTCCGGCAATAGATGCCGGAGTTCGAGGACTTCCTCCCGATTAAATGATACCGATTTCATTTTACTGAAATCGAATTTTCCACTATTAAAGCAATTTTTTTGAATCGGACAAATGTGCATATGTGCGACTTTTGTATGGAGTAAAACATAACTCTTTGTTTTTCCCAAACTTCACACTACTTTTACAAATAACACCATTATCGGTTCTTTTCTCTTGGAAAGACATGATTGATTTTAAGCCTAATGATAAACACGAATGAGTTCTTGTGCAAAAGGTGTTTTGAAGAAATGTTTTCGGAACTATTTATACCACATTTGTCTACCACTCATTGCTTATCAAGGTATGTAATTGGTCATCTCGGAAGGAAAGAGCAGCTAGCCTGATACCCCAAGCCAACGTGCCCTCGCCTCGTTGGTCATCTCTGCGGAAAGAGCAGCTAGCCTGATACCCCAAGCCAACGTACTGTCGCCTCGTTGGTCAATTAAAAAACTGGAGTCATCTTCGAGATGTTCATCTCTTAACGCATGATTGCATTCAAAGGTAAACACCAATGGAATATACATCATTTAATTAAAGTCAACCCTTAACCAATTCGTTTTCCTTTTCATGAGCATTTCCCAGACAAGTCCTGGTTTTAAAAATTCTATAGATTAAAGCTTGGTAAAAGCTTGGTAAAACATTAAAAGAAAAGGAGAGCATAACCAGTATTTTCCTCTTTCAATGTTTTATATCATCTTTACGCAAAATAAAAGAAAATCGTTTAAAATTTTTTTCCTTTATCTTACTCAATTTTTCTGCATTTCCGGTAGAAAAAATTAGAAGGGATCGCCATTTTAATTTCCAGGAAGCACTCATTATGAACATGATGAAGTTGATCGTCGTTTTTCTGATCCAGATCTATGCATGTGGATGCATTTTTATTGATAAAGAATGCAACGAGATTGGAGCGTTGCTAGACTGTGATGAGGTTACTGGTAAAGGTCAATATGAAGGATCCACAGCAACATCTGTCATCGAAAGAATATCTTTCCTTCGACGTAGTGGATCGGTGGACTTGAAAACATTCCCTAAAGTTCAGCTCATAGAGGTGGTCTATGGTAATGTGGTAGGTTCACAGATAAAGAACCAGTGGGGAGATGTAGAGATTGAAGTTGGCGGACAATCACCAATTGCTTGCAGGGTTGGCATATATTTCAAAAGAAATTTCAGACTATGTCAAAAATGAAGTTAATCTATCATTTCTTGTGTTATGATATAAATGCTCCAATACAAGATACTTGCATAGCTCAAAGCTGTTATTATTTCTACTCTGTTAATATTGTTTTATCTGAATATTGTTTCAACAGAATGTTGGTTGATTTGTCTTTAACCCTTTCCCAGATAAGCCCTGGTTTTTACGGGTCTGAGGTTGAAGGCTTTTGAAAACATTGTGGGAAAAGGAGAAAATGCTCGTGATGAGCATTTTTCTCCTTTTCCCACAATGTTTTCTACCCTTACAGATACAAATTTCACCATTAGAGCCCAAGTTAGTTTGTCGTCTTCAATCCATTTCAATTTGGACCTGAATAAATATTTTCTCATCTGGTAAAGAGTTAATTATGTTGACAAATATAAGCATATGAAAAGAGAGAGACTGAACATATCGCTTATGTTTATTTACTACTTAAACCGACTACAAATAAAATTTTGTATCTTGCACTTTACAGACTGAGTCCAGTCCTGTACCTGAGACCAGCTCTCAAACTACTGAGTCCAGTCCTCTACCCGAGACCAGCTCACAAACTACTGAGACCAGTCCTCTACCCGAGACCAGCTCACAAACTACTGTAACAACAATGACAACAAACGGAGATGAATCCACAACCATACAAACAACCAGGGAAAAAAACACAGAGGAATTTGAAAATGTGGATATAACAACTGCTGGTGTTTATCATTTTATCACTTCATCAAATGATATATCTCATTTTGTAACTCCGTCAATTCACATGTTTCATGAGAAAAATAATTCATTGATCATTATCATTATTGTATCTATCATTTCATCATTTTTTGCAATTCTCATCCTTGGTAGTATTCTTTTTTGCTTTAGAAAATATAAGCAAAAGAGATCAAATACGCCTAATGCACTCTCAGATTAGTATGAGATATGAAATGAAGACACATTATTTGACAAATCAAAAATCATAAAAGAAATTTATCTTTAAAGATGCTTTAATTTTGGGAATTTAAGCTAATTAATTAACCAATGAAAAAGGAGATCAACATTTCTCCTTTGTTTGTAATGTTTCTCCTTTGATTTCAACCTTTCTACATTTCATAAATACTTCTTAAGACTATTCATCATTTTATCATTTCAGATATCATAAAAATTGTCATTCCAACCTCCATCTCAACCATCATCGTCATCATAATTCTTATCATCCTAAGTAGATGTTTTTGTCATAGGTGCAGACGCTCAAAAAACACAAGAGACATAGAATTGGGAACGTTGCGAAGATACAGCGACAATCTGGATGAAGAAGTTAATTTTGATATTAGTGGGTTTAAAAATTAATAATCATGCTTCATTTGTCTGCTTTCAGCTCGTCTCATTTTGACTGCTCTGTTTTCCACTTTCATAACTTGGATTTTTTTCCACAATTCGGACATCATATTTGAAACGATGATTAGATTTCATGATCATGATCATGTTATATTCATCATTGAAAGAATAGAGAGACATAGGGAGGTTGAGAGAGAAAGAGAGATAGAAGACGTGAGGTGATATCCAAGAAGAATTAGAAGACAACCAGAGACCGTACAATACAGACTTTTCTAATAAGTTTTCAACCTTGGTATTTCAATTTATCAGTCTAAATTTAAAATCTCTTTTGACAGTATAGAATTATGTTGTATGCTTAAACTAAAACCTCTTTTGGCAGTATAGAATTTTGTTGTCTGCTTGAATGTAGAGCAGTCGAATTGAGTAGACAAGGGACCTTCATTTCAAGATTTACTTAATATCAAATCAGTTTTCTAGGCATTAAAACAATGAAGAATGATGGAAAATTTCAAGATGAGCACTAAAATATTTACACATGAGTTTAAATGGTCTAAATTTGATCTATAAATGATACCACAGAAAACATTTCTTTCTTTTTTTTCGTGTATATATTTTGTATGTATGAAAAGTGTTGAGGTTGTTACATCATTTGCATAACGCATTTACTGTGAGATTACTTTTTTTTTACCTTTTTTTACCTTTAATGTTATTTGTATGTTGGACTTGGCTTGTCCTTCACCTTTAGACTAGTTTACATAGAAAGTTTGGGTTAATTTTAGAAGAAAAAAAAACAAGTAATGACTTAAAAACAGTTTGATAAAAAAAAGAAATGGCTTGTAATAAACCATTTCTTCTTTTCCTACACTGTTTTCCAACACTCTTTTCTTAAATGTAGATTCTGATGTTGGTGGAAACTGTGGTTGTATTGGAAATCATTCAAATTAACTTTGTCTGACAGCAGATTGAGATAAAAACTAGAGGCGCTTGAGCGCCTGTATCGCTCCACAGGCCTGATTTTTCTGTAACGGTGAAGAGAAGTTTTTAACAATTACCATTCATTCCTGCATTTTAGGTCACTGAAGAAAAAAAGCTATGAATAACATTGTGAGAAAAGAAGAAAATAAAAGTAACCTGCATTTTCTTAGTTTTACACAATAATTTTTACCCTTTTTAATACAAGTTGTTTTGTGAAGGGTAGATAAGATTGTGGGAAAAGGTTACCAGCATTTTCTACTTTTCCCACAATGTTTTCTAAAGTCTTCTTTGTCAGGGACCAGTTTGATAGGATAGCAAAATGCCTTATCACAACAGTAGAGCCCTGTCCCTCTTTGTACCAGGTCACCAGTAGGTCAACAAACCTTTACCAGAACTAACCAAAGTGCAGAGGTTCTCTTGTTTTATATGAAAAGGATTATAGAATATGTAAAGCAACCATCTTTAACTCTTTACCAAACGACAAAATTTGGGATGTGACCAAACTGAAAGCATTTGCAGACAACAAATTAAACATTGATGAAATGATGATTTCTCTCTTTGATAGAGTAGAAAACACTGAGGGAAAAGGAGAAAATGCTATTTACCAGCATTTTCTCCTTTTCCAAGAGTGTTTTCCAAAAACTTCTTTAGGGTAGTTAACAGTCAGGATTGTATGGTAAAGACTTACCACCATAGGAACTAACCTGCAATACAACAATGAAATCAAAACAAGTAGTTTGAGAGAAGAAACTTTTCAAAGATTTTACTTTATACCATAAAAGATAAATGAGTCTCCCATAAAAGCCACCTTTTTTTACGGATCTTTTTTTTTTTTTTTAGGAATTCTGTAGACTTCTATCTAAGGAACATTCCTGCAAAAAAGTTTTTTACTTTGGTTGCCATGGCAACCAGAATTATTCATGGAACACAATTATTTGAAGGAATTTGAAAGAGGACCACCTTAGGAACATTCCTGTGAAACTTGGTAAAAATCCAGTCAATAGTTTCTGAGAAGTTTTTTAAAGAAAAAGTTTACGGACGCACGAATGGACACAACGCCATGACAATAGCCCGCTGGCCTTCGGCCAGTGGAGCTAAAAAAACAAATACAGCATTGTTGTTGTTGTTTTTTTTTTTTTTTTTATCTCAATCGGCTTTCATTCTTTTAGTTAGAATAATTTTGCTATTTGTTTTTTAGATTTCTTATGATTACATATTTACTTTATGAGATGTTATGATTTCTATATTTTATGTCTATCACAGTTAAAGGTAGCATCTAGAACATTTCCAGTATTATCTCTGGTTAGATTGTATAACTATACCAGACACAATACTACATTTTCAATATCTACCTCATTTTCACTATCTACATCATTAGAAGCTATCCAGATTGCACATTTTTGTCTCAAGTTCTAAGATGGTACCTTTTGTAAATATTTTTAGGAAAATGTGGTACTAAAAGAAGAAAATGTTGGAAATCAATACTTTCTCCTTTTTACGCAATGTTTTCTTTATATTTTTCTATGTGCTCAGTTCATTCCATCTAGTGGTATATTCCAACTCGTGTTTAATTTATCTAATGCACAATTTGATTTAACTATTGAACCCTTTCCTGTGATAATCATATAAAATATTGTACTAAAAGAAGAAAACGTTGGATATTAACATTTTTCTTCTTTTACACATTATTTTCATACATCTTTGAAAGCAAATTTAACTGAATAACTATGCTATCTCAATCTTGAATTGCTTTCTACCTATTGGGTTGTGATTTTATATGATTTTAATATTTTCCTTTTAATGTTTATCTCTGTTCAAGGTAGCATCTAGAACTTTTTAAGCATTGTCTTTGATTAGCCTGAATGGCTGAATCAAACATAATGCTTCATTTTAAACAACAAACAATGGACTCAATGGTCTTCTAAGATGATGCCTTTTGTAAATACTTTTAGGAAAATGTTGTAATAAAAGAAAATGTTGGAAATCAATACTTTCTCCTTTTTACACAATGTTTTCTTTATATTTTTCTTTGTGCTCAGTTCATTCCATCGAGTATATTCAACCATATCGCCCTTCCTTCAAGTCATAATTTGATTTAAGTACTGAACCCTTTCCTGTGATAATCATATAATACTCAGATTTAATCATTGAACTCATGCAAAAGTTTATGCATGTTGCTAGTCATTGAACTCTATGTTGTTCATACTCGTGGAATTCGGCAAATCTGCCGAATTCCATGAGTATGAACAACATAGGGCTTTCTCCTCATGAATGATAAATGGTCTTTTATCATATTGTTGATGATTAAAACCTCATAATTATCACTTAATTCAGGTTGTAGTTACGAGGTTTTGATCGTTCATCGGCTGATAACATACAATGAAATCAATTTGATTAGAAGTCATGTGATATTTTGTTAAATACTGTTATAAATTAGGTGCTCATGTTTTATTAAAAATGATAACTGGTTGAAATAATTTTTGTGTTTTCATTGAAAACAAAAACTGGTTGGCACTAAGTCTAGTCTTTTCCACGTGAGCTTTCAGTCAGACAAACCAAAGAAAAATAACAAAAGCCTTTTCAAATTTAATTGTATATTACTCTATTTTCATATAATATGACGCACAATCGGAAAAATTATGTCTTTATTAAATTTTAGAAATTATCATCTCAAAAATATGTATTGTTCCTATTTGTGCATATTTTATACATATTATAAATGAACATATATCTTTTTCATTTAAAAACCTCTTTTTATCAATCAAGCATTGACTTCTAACCTTTTTATCACATTCTTAAATCTTACCATTTAAAACTTTCGAGTATATAGGGATTGCCCTGTATCTCGATAATGCCCTTTATGCATACCTTTTAATTCAATTCTTTTATTGTCATTAACGTATTCAAACTTTATTCAATTTAAACAACTCCACTTTTATTAACTTTTAACACAGATATGCGCGCTAAATGACCAAAGCTGTCGATGCGCCATAAAACAATATTCATTCATTCATTCATTCCTATTGTGAAAAAAAAAACACACACACACGCATAGTTTTATTCCATGTTACATTGAAACCTAGCGTCGAAAAAAAGAAAGGACGCTAGGATTGGGCTTTTATTTGAGATTTTTCTTTTCAAACTCACGACTGAAAACTTGACAGATTTGTAAATATACCCCCTGGTCTTTTTGTGCTTTCATCGTGTTTGCTGACCGATGAAACTGAACTTTCAGCACAAAGGCAATAAAAAATTGTACCTAGGGCGTTTAACTTTTGAGCTGAAATTAAAAAGTTCAACTTTAAAGTCAAACAATTTCGACTAACTATTTAATCCATTCTACAATTATAAACATTTGAAAAATGTGCGAAAAAGACCAAAAACCTCGTAACTATAGTTTTTGCTATAAAAAAACAAAAACTGTAGGTACGAGGTTTTGGGTGTTGATATGATGCTGCGCAAGGTTGAGTCTAAATAGTTTCCGATTCAAAAGTCTATCCTATTGAGGAAAGAAATGTAACTACAACACAATACAAAACCTGTGGTGGTTAGAAAATTGCTCATCGATTCATGATACTCTTCATGAATGAAAGCGTTTAGTTAGATTTAAAAGTCAATCATACATAGAAAAAAAGAACACCCTCGTAACTACAGCATATGATATCTTGAATACTGGTCTCGTCTGTGAACGAATTAAATGTGTGGTTGAGAAAACATTGAGACAAAAGAAGAAAATGTTGGTAACCACAATTTTCTCCTTTTTCCTCGATGTTTTCTTTGCTATATTGTGCACAAATTCTTTCGTTATCAACATCCATTTTGTCGTCTGTAGCAGCATTCAAATTGGAAGTCAAAATTTTTACCGTTTGGGAAAGGGTTTATTCGGTGGAAGGAGCTGGTACAATGTAAATCCTTTCTTTATCAGCATCCATTTGTCCTCTGTAGCAGCTTTCAAATTGGAGCAGTTTAAATTTTACCGTTTGGGAAAGGGTTAATTCGGTGGGAGGTCATTCCTCCAAAAGAACGGGTGCAATGTACAATCAAATACGATGGGTCAGCGACCCTTCGTTTATCGAATCGACCATCACTCTTCATTGTGTCTCATTGCATTGAAAATACCGTCTTCAATGTAATTATGTCTCAAAAGCCAGGGAATGAAAGCGTGAAATGTTAACAATAACCTCTTCTTTCTCCTTAAACTCGCTTGACCACTGGCTAATACACGAAGCAACATATTATAATGTCTAAAATGGCTCATATCCCTTGACAGAACCGGAATTTGATTTAATAATATCTGTGTGATGATAACCAGCAAACTCTCCATCTGTGAATACGTCATGTTTCTAATGACCTCTTTCCTTTCATGCGAAGACGATGTTCCTAAAAACATTAAATAATCTAACTGTAATAATTCTAGAATGCGACATGTCGAGTGAGAAAAGGCTACTAAAAGACTGTGGATAGTAGATTTCTGTATATAATGCTCTAAAACCATGAAATAATGCGCTCTCTTTAATCTGGCAAGAAAACATGAAAACCCGAGGGAAGGGTGAATTCATGTCTTAAAATTCTATATCCCACGACTGGACTATCGAACAATGCGTCCTAAACAATGGCGGCCAACAATGACCTTTCCACCCGATAGCATTATGGCTGATCCCCACCCACCACAATCAAAATGGCCGCGGTCTCCTGCGATATGGCAGCCATGTTGAAATTACTCAAGCATATCCTTCAAAAATTCAACATGGCCGCGGGATTCTTACTTATACACTACTCGTTTATTTAAAAAAGAACCCAGGTTCGGTTTTTGAGATGATTAAATATATGCAAACTATCCGTGACGCAGAACAGCGTTGTGGATCGGCTGTGTGGCTTGCATATGATAAAAATTTTCGTATGAGGCAAGCAGTTTCACCTCAGCCTTGGAATAAAATAAATTCAGATTTATGGTCGAGATGTATGACTTTCCCCACCCACCACCAAACAGCTGCACAAACATCATATGCGGGCCGAACTCTTACGCAAAGTAGCAAATCGGACAAGAAACCTAGGGGTATCTGTCTGGACTTTAATAGCTTAAAAGGCTGTAATTTTAGGATCTGCAAGTTTTCCCATAGATGCTTGTCATGTAACAAGGAGCATCCGGAATTCAAATGCACTAGTCATTTTCGTTCCAACAACAGTCAACTTAACCAAAACAGACAAGACAGAATTTAAATTAATGAATTCACCCATTCAGTTACATGTTCTTGAGCAGCTATGGCAAACTATCCCAATACTGAGGCAGCTGCATCAAGGGTTCAGACAGGGTTTCCCACTGCATTACAAAGAAGCGAGACAAGAATTTAACTGTACAAATTTGAAGTCTGCTCTACAAAATCAGCACATTGTGAAACAAAAAATCCAAAAAAGAAGTACACGAAGGCAGGGTGGCGGGACCTTTCGAACACAGACCCTTACCTAAATTAAGAATTTCCCCGCTAGGTTTGGTTCCTAAAAGGGGGGGGGGTTTCGACTTATACACCATTTGTCTTATCCTCAAGGAAATTCTGTTAATGATTTCATTGACCCCGGGCTATGCTCTGTAAATTACACAACATTTGACAAGGCTGTACAAATGATACAGCAATTAGGTAAGGGTGCACTCTTAGGGAAAGCAGATATAAAAATCTGCATTTAGGTTAATACCAATACGGCCAGAAGATTTCGATTTGCTGGGTTTCAAATTTGATGAAAATTTTTATTTTGATAAAGCCCTGCCTTTTGGATGTAGCATCTCATGTGCAACATTCGAAATGTTTTCAACCTTTTTTGGAATGGGCTGCTAGGAGAGAATCAATGGATGATAATATAGAACATTATTTAGACGACTTCCTTTTTGGTGGTAAAGCGGGTACAAATCACTGTTGGCTAACAATGTCTAAATTTTTCAATCTTTGTGATCGCCTGGGTGTTCCAATAGCGCAGGACAAAACTGTTATGCCCGTAACAACAATTTTATTTCTTGGCCTCGAACTGGAATCTATAAAATTACAAGTTAGAATACCGAATGATAAGCTTCAGGAGATAGTACTATTGATTAAAATAACACTCACAAAAAAATAAGGTAACATTAAAAGAACTGCAGTCAATTATTGGGTTACTTAATTTCATGTGCCGGGCCATTGTACCGGGACGCCCCTTTAGCAGACGTTTGATAAATGCTACTTGTGGCATAACTAAACCATTGCACCACATTAGAATTACAAAAGAAATCGAACAAGATTTGAAAGTTTGGTTGAACTTCTTCGACAAATGTAACGGCATTTCAGTGTTTCATGACACATTTTGTATAGCAATGCAGATTTTACACTTTACACAGATAGCTCCGCAGCCACAGGGAAGGGTTTTGGAGTTTATTTCAATGGCAAATGGACTGTGGGTGTTTGGCCAGATTTTTGGCATGAAAAAGGCATGACCGCAAACATAACTTTACTGGAATATTTTCCAATCTTAGTAGCAATCTGCATTTGGGGAGAGCAATTTCGTAACAAAAAAGTGAACTTTAGGTGTGATCATGCTTCAGTTATCACAATAATAAATTCACAAACGTCTAAAGATAAAGCAATCATGTTCTTTCTTAGAGCACTGACATTGAAATGCCTTGAGTACAATTTAGTGCTCAAAGCAGAACATACCCCTGGCTCAAAAAACGAAATAGCCGACAGTTTGTCTCGTTTGCAGATGGACAGGTTTCACTGGTTGGCACCAACTGCAGAGAAATACCCAGTCCCAATGCCAGCACATCTCTGGAACATCTTCAGTCTAGAGCCTCACAGTTATTGAATGCAGGGCTGTCTGCAGGGCTGTCTATAAATACACGGAAAGTTTACAGTAATGCACTAGCAAATTTCCAAAATTTCAGGGTCGGCCACAAATTGGAGTTGCAATGGCCTGCACCTATAATACACCTTCAATTATTTTTGGCTCATCTGTTTGAAGGAAACTATGCCTCTAAAACACTTCAACTTACCTTTCAGCTATTAGTTATCATCATAAGGTCAATAATATTATAGATACAACTCGAGCTTTTTCAGTCACAAGTCGGTTACAAGGGTTTCAAAGGCTCAGGTCATCAACCGACACAAGGCAACCAATAATGTATGAACTTTTGGTAAAAATTCAAAGGAACCTTGGCCTGGTATGTTATAATGAATATGAGACATTGTTATTTCAAAATGCATTTTCGACAGCATATTTCGGCCTCTTTCGAGTCGGCGAGCTCGCTTTCACAGCTGATGATATGTGGGATAGGCCTTTGTTTCTATCGGACGTCAATGTTACGTCAGAAATGTTAACCGTTCGACGGCGTAAATCTAAAACAAACCAATCTGGGAAAGCACAAACCATTCAGGTTTCTCCAGTTGGCACAGATACATCAAACAGTAAAAATTACCTGGAAAAGCTGATTGTATACGACTTATCAAAGAAAATACAGAACTAAAAGAAAGAACATGGATACAAGTTAAAAGCTTTGTGAGGAATAAAATAACATGCCTCAAAAAATTTCAAGATAGAGGAAAATTCTAAGATAGAAAATGGAGTATAAGAGGGATCATAAGGATCCCTTGAAACAAATGCGAGCAAAGTATCCCTTTTTGTAGAAATACACTGCTATTTGATCCCCAAGAAAACTGTCAGAGCGGTTTTAATGAAACTTTCAGGACTTTAGAGGAGGACCCATCTAGGTTTACAGGTAATCATAATATCAGAGAAAAATCTTTTTACCAAGTTATTGATGAGTATAAAGTGCTAAAAAATCATGCTAGTATCTGTACATTATGTAGTTAAAGGATAATACGCAAACAAGTTAAATGCAAGGTGGGGACAGTTCACTGAATTATGAACGAAAACTGAATCTTCATTCGGATGAATTTAACATTTATCAAATGAGGCTGTTGAAAGACTGCTTGGCATATTTTTAGTAGTAAATTTTACAGCTCTAAATAAACGGATACATGTATACGCATTTCAAATAATGCCAGGAGTACTTGAACATGAGAGTTTGGTAGGCCTTAAATTTCCATTTCGCTTATCCATTTCCATTTCGCACAGGTATATATAGTATGGAAAATAGTTACTAAGAAAAGATGATATACGACTTAAGTTAGGCAGTTTGCATTTAAAATTCTTCAATTAATATTCTGACATTAAGTTCTGTAAAATAAATCAACTAAACTATTAATTCAGACCATTATGATTTCCATTTTCTCAAACAATTTCCTTGTGATCCATTTTGTTGAAAATTTTCCAGTGCATAATTAAGGCTACCCACAAGTGTTCGCTCCGAATGGAAAAAAGTCTGAATGATTCCCCAACATTCCATTCGCTCCGGCGAAACCCTACAGGTGTGGCCTTCTAGTAAATTTGGTTTTGCTAGATAAGTTACTACATTTTGTCAAAGATGTATTACCATGGCTCAGAACAACATGGATTGTTTCGCTACGAAAACATTTAGGTGTATATTGGAGCATGTTTTGCTAAGAAAACACAACTTTTCTTCTCCTTCCTTCTTATTTGTTTTTGTTGTATATACCTGTTTGTCTTTTACCTTTTCCCACAATGCTTTCTACCTAATCAAAGACAGAAATCATTAATTTAGCTCTATTTATTTTGTAGTTTGCAAATGCTTTTCATTTGGTATAGACCAAAATTTCCTTGAAATGTACACTTAATCCTTTACCAGACAACAAATGTTAGACCTGCATGCTCTTGTTAACTACTCTGAGGGAGAAAACTGTTGAGAACAGTGTGAAAAAAGGAGAAAATAATGATGTCCATCTTTTGTTTTCTCCACCATGCATTTTACCTTTTCAGAAATGAATCTGCAAAATGCTTTCAAAATGGACTAGTCTAAAATTATGTTGACAAGTAAAGACTCGGTCCTTTTCCAGCTCATACCCTTACCATTGAAAAGAGAAGGGCTTCTTGAAAACATTTTTGGAAAAGCAGAAAATATTTGTTATTGGCATGTTCTCTTGTTCCAACAATACTTTTTCAGTGTGCTAAAGACCAGTCCTAGCCTTTGAGCCACAAATAAACTGTCCTCTGCAAATACTTCAAATATGCTAGTTAGATACGAAATAAATGAAGCTAAATTGATGATCTCTGTTTTTGTTAGGGTTTTGAAACATCAAGAAAAATGGAGGAGATGCTTGTTACCAGCATTTCTCCTTTTCCCAAAATGTTTTCAAAAGCCTTTTTCTTCTTGATTGTTTAAACTTGGGATTGCCTGATAGATGGTTAAAATAATCTGTATTGTGATGAGTTATTGTTTTATTTTCAACCTATTGTCAAACCAGTCCTTATATATTTGTTTTGAAAGATCGATTTATTAGGCTTTGGAAAACAATGTGGAAAAGGAGAAAGTGATGGTAAACTGCATTTTCACCATTTCCTCAATGATTTTTTTTTAAACAAAACGTATCCATTAACTCTTTACCAAATGAAACAAAAATTAGACTTTACTAAATGAAAACTGTGATAAGCAAGTAATGAATTGACATAAGAGATCTTTCAGATGATTTTTATGCCCCACTTTGTTGAACCCCCCTTCAACAAAGTGGAGGTATATTGTTTTGCAAATGTCGGTCGGTCTGTTGTTCGGTCTGTCGGTCGGTGAACCTTACCTTGTCCGGATGACAACTAGGCACAGAATTAACCTAGGTTCGTCGAATTTGGCACAAACATGTGTCTTTGGAGTGTAGATGATCCCGATTGATTTTGAAATCAATCTGTCAAAGGTCAAGGTCACAGTGACCGTCAAAATGTTGATATATATGATATATAGACCAAAGATCAGTTGGTCTGTGCCACTTCCTGCATCAATGTGGCAGTGGGGTGGGGGGCATTACTGTTTTATTAAGATTTCAATCTAAATGCAAGCATTCTATGACCCAGATTGCATATTGAAGTACATTGAATTCTTGCGTCTGCCATGAAATCTGAATAACCACCTAAATGATCTTGATCAGAATTTAATGATGGATGGATTACTTTAAAGGAGGATCAAATGGGGGAATTTGTCCTGAAAGAGTAGAAAACATTGTAGGAAAAGGAGAAAATGCTGGTAACCAGCGTTTTCTCCTTTTACCACAATGTTTTTAAAAGGCTTTTTTTTTTCATAGAGTCTTTAAAACCACGGATTACTTTGGTTCAAATCTTAAGCTCTTTATGCTGTCTGCGAAATTCAATGCTTTCAAATTGGACAAATCTAAAATTGCATTGTTTAGTAAAAAGTTAACAATGATCTGTATTGAGATTGTGTTTATTGTCTTTGTTCTTAAGCTTTTACCACAAACTCGCTATTCCTTTTGTCGCGTGACTTCCAGCTGAATCGGACTCGCTAACAGATGACAAAAAATAATATTTATCCTGCCGTCCGGGAACATGGATTTATTTTGCAGTGTAGAGCAAGATTAGCCAGCAAATACGTGCAGTCTGAACTTCCTCTGCACACTCCGTTACTCTTTCATTCTGTCAACAAAAACTTCCAGTGCCATTTAACCAAATGAAATTTGTTTCTGTAATCCTTAACAATTTAAATTCGGCAAGGGAGAAGATATAGAGAGACAAACAGCTGTATAGAGGACGGGGCAGAGAGACACTTGAATAATCTTTTACCACTGTGTGTTGTTTTTGACTCAATCGATTTTAATACGGAGGTGTTTAATAAAACATTATATATTTGAGATTTTCTTTTAAATTCATAGAATTTATAGATTTTCTTTCGAATTTAAAGAATTTGTTTTTTCTTTACTGAAAGCATGAAGTGAAATAGTTTTAGTAGTCAAAATTGAAAACAAAGTACAACAGAAACATTTAACCCAAACATCAATTATAACAACCTTAAACAATAAAGAGGGCTTTACATAACACCGTGGGAAAAGGAAAAAATGTTGGTTTGAAATATATACTTTTCCTACTGTTTTCTTCTACATAGCACAATTTCCATTGTTTGTTCGGCCACAGCTAGTGCCTTCAATACAGATTAATCTTCAATTTTGTCATCAGGAAAAGAGTTAACCGTCATCCTACTAAATAAGTACATTGAAACTTTCAAACCAATAGTAAACCCAATGACATGTACGGTATTCTGCCACTTCAGAGATAAGTTTGGGAGATAAAAATGTTTTTTATCGGATAATGTAGATCAGAGATCAGACTGCAGAGAATGTGCAGTCTGCCCTTGATCTATACTCTCAAGAAAAAGTCATTGAATCGTGCATAGCAGCCTAAGGGTCAATATAAAAAGTCTTAATTTTAAGAGCATTAAATTAGCAAAGCAGAAATTTTCAAATTTGGGAAAAAAAAACCAGGAGCAATTTCAAGGTCACCCTTTGAGAATGTCTCGGCAAAGTGGACAGTGTGGATCAAAGATCAGAATGCACATGTTGTGCAGTCTGATTTTAAAGGTTAAATAAAATCATTGAAACAAGAGGGCTATGATAGCCCTGGATCACTGACCTGAGTCAATAGGCAAAATTTCACTCCAGGGTCATAATGACCCAATTTAAAACTCATCTGAGATCTTATTAAGACAAACATTCTGACCAATTGCCAGGTCAACTGAGCTGAAAATGTGGCCTCTTGAGTGTTCAAAATGTCTTTCTTCAATTTGACCTAGTGACTTAGTTTATGACCCTATGTGATCATATTTTATCTCATCCGAGACTCATCAAAACAAACTTGTTGACCAAGGTTCGAGTGACTTGCTGAAATTCAAAGCATTTGCATACGACAATTTAAATGATGCTCAAATGATGGAGTTTGTCTTTGAATGGATAGAAAACAAAATGGGAAAAGGAGAAAATGCTGGTTACCAGCATTTTCTCCCTATCCCATAATGTCTTAAAAAGGCATCTCAGGGTTGTTTAAACTCAGGATTGTGTGGTAAACAGTTATGGGTCAAAGACTGGAATGAGTAGTAATGAGTTCAAGATAATACACTCATCAAGAGACAGACCATTTGAATGATGAAATTTTGGACTCGTCCATATTGAAAGCATTTGCAGACATCAAATATGGTCCTTTTACCACACAAGCACAGTTCAAGTGATTTTGAGTAAACAACCTTTATAAAAACATAGTTGAAAAAGGAGAAAATGCTGGTGATCAGCATTTTACCTGATTTCTACAATGTTTTCCGCCTTTTCAATGACAACTATCATTTGCACCAAATTTACTTTGTTGTCTGCAAATGCTTTCAATTTGGACAAGTCTATAATTTTGCTGTATGATAAAGAAATACATGATGTGGAAGGGAGGAAAACACTGATGAAACAGAACAATTGCTTTTTACCAGCATATTCATTGTTTTTCCACATTCTTTCCCAAGCCTCGACCTAATCATACTTTCAAATGCTTCTAAATATAGAAAAAAGACAAAGAACGTTTTTTAAGAATGGTTGGTGAATAGCTCAGGTCCAGTACCGTTGTTTTTGACGTTTTAGACGGTTACGTCAAAATGAAATTGAACCAAACTCTGGAAGAAGGGGGATTGATGCAATTCTGCAGTGCATGATACCAAGCAAGTCATCGCTGTGTGATGGACCCATTAAATCCATTTTATAGAATAACCGACTGAATAATAGAGTACAGTGGTCCTTTGAGCTGCAGAAAGTTGACCAGTAGCAAAACGTTTCGGGGCATGTCAGCCTTACATCTATCTGTCATGACGATAGTTTTTGCAGATGCTTTAAACGCCCTTTTCACAGAGGTACGAGTACAGGGGAAAAATGATGAGACTAGAACACAGGCTGATATACATTGTATATGGAAGCTTTTTAGAAGAGCTATTCCAGTTATAGTCGAGCGCCCGGTTAGTTTTGTTTGCAACGCCATCACGTCTCTGTAACTACTCAGGCTACATCGATTGCTTTGAAACTTGGCATCTGTTTTTTTTTCTTTTGCTTTTTATAGGCTACCTACTCTTAGGCAAACTAAGGTAGCCCTCACTTGTAGCGGATTTTGACCCTTTTCGAATAAGAAAATTTGTCCAGCTATTGCTATGAAACTTGGAACATGAATATGAGACCATAATACAAGGTTCTAGGCTAAGCCTCGTACCTATGACATGCATTTAAGCAGAATTATGCCCCCTTTTCGCTTTAGAATTCTGGTTAAAATTTCATTCAATATCCTATCTCGGTAATTACTTACAGTAATGCTTTTAAACTTTGCACATGCATGTGGAACCATATTACAAGGTACGTACTTGGCCAAGCCGGATTTCTCCAAAACCACTGGGCCAATTTCAATAAAACTAGGCAGAAATAACCCTTTAGTGATCTCCTTTAAGACTTATTCAAAGAATTTGATTCTGTCAGAAAGTCTGGTTGCCACAGCAATCAGAAGAAATTTGCTAAGAAATACTTTAAAGAATGTCCTCTCTGAAACCACTGGTCAGATTTTAACATAATTTCATAGAAATAATCATTGGGTGACCTTCAAACTTGTTTGTGAAATTTTGATTCGTCCGAACATATGGCCGGGGGACTTATTTGCACAATGTGAACTTGAAAAAAATCTTTAAAAATCCTCTGTGAAACCATGCACTTATCGAATTTTTAAATAAGTTTACAAAAATGTTCCTTGGGTGACCCTTGTCAAAACTTGTTCGTGAAAATTTTTATGTGTCCAAGATATGGTGGTGGGGGGGGGGGGACTTATTTGCACAATGTGGACTTGGGGGGGGAAAAAAAAGCTTTAAAAATATTCTTCTCTAAAACCACGCGTCAGATTTTGAAATAATTTCACAGAAATGTTTCTTGGGTGACCCTTTTCAAAACTTGTTCGTGAAATTTTGATTCACCCAAAATTATGGCCGGAAGGCGAGCGGGTATTTGCACTATACTACTAATTCTTTAAAATTCTTCTTCACTTAAATCATCGGTCAGATTTTGAAATAATTTCACAGAAGTAGTGCTTGGGTGACCCTTTTCAAAAAGTGTTCGCGAAATTTTGATCCGTCGAAAAACATGGACGTTATTGGGAGAAGGGGGTATACTTTCACTCTAGTCACGTTTGAATTCTTTAGAATTATTCTTCTCTGAAACCATTTGGCAGGTTTTGATAAAATTTCTCAGGAATGATCCTTGCGTGACATTTTTCAAAAATCGTTCGTGAAGTTTTGATCCATGGAAGAACGTGACGGTGGGAGGAGGTATGTATTATTTTAACTACATTATATCGACAAAATTCTTCATCTAGGAAGTAATTTTGGCTGAATTTGATAAAATTGTACAGAAGGGATCCTTAGATGGCATTTTTCAGAAATTATTTATAAAATTTTGGTCTGTCCAATAACGTGGCTGGTGTTTTTTGTTTTAGCTCACCTGAGCAGAACGTGCTCAAAGTGAGCTATTGTGATCGCCCTATGTCCGTCGTCCGTCAACAATTTCATTAACTCTTTACCACACGAGAAAATTTTAGACTGGCCCAAATTGAAAGCTTTTGCAGACGACAAAATAAAGGTGATTAAAAAATGGAAATTTGTTCTGGGAAGGGTAGAAAACACTGTGGGACAAGGAGAAAATGCTGGTTACCAGCATTTTCTCCTTTTCCCATTGTGTTTTCAATAGGCTTCATTCTCGGGGGCGTCAAAAGTAGGGATTGTGTGGTAATGGGTTAAACATCTTCTCCTAAACCACTGGGCCAATCTTGATAAAACTTGGCAGGAATGTTCCTTGGGTGAAGCTCTACCAACGCTGTTCAAAGAATTGAATTCCACCCTTAACTCTGGTTGCCATGGCAACAAAAAGAAAACAACAAAACAAAAGCAAAATCTTTGAAAATCTTCTTCTCTGAAACTAGTAGGCGCAGAGTTTTGATTTTTTTTTATGTAGCATCTCCTAGTGGACCTCTACCAAGTTGGTTCGTATGATGCCCCTTGTTGGCATGATGCCCCTGGGAACAAAACTGGCCCTGCCCCGGGGGTCACAAGCTCGAGTATAGTAACAAAGAGGGAAAAATTTAATAATCTTTTCCGAAATTTGAAGGCGTAGAGCTTTGATATTTGGTATGTAGCAGCTCCTAGTGGACCTCTAGCAAGTTTGTTCATATGATGCCCCTTGGGTCAAAACTGGCTCCGCCCCGGGGGTCACAAGTTCGACCATAGGAACAGAGAAGGGAAGTTTTAAAAGTCATCATCTCTGAAATTGGAAGGCGAAGAGCTGTTATATTTGGTATGTAGCATCTCTTAGTAGACCTCTATTTTGTTCATATGATGCCCCTAGGGTCAAAGCTGGCCCAGCCCCGGGGGTCACAAGTTCGAACAAAGAAGGAAAACTTTCCTCTCTGAAACAGGAAAGCGTGGAGCTTTGATAGCTTGTATGTAGCATCTTCTAGTGCACCTCTACCAAGTATGTTCATGTGATGCCCTTGGGGTCAAAACTGGCCCTGACCTGTGGGTCACAAGATCGAACATGGGAGCACAGAAGGAAAACTTTAAAATTCTTCTTTTCTGAAACCGGAAGGCGTGGAAGGGGGCTTTGATATTTGGTATGTTGCATCTCAGGGTGGACCTCTATCAAGTTTGTCCATATAATGCCTCTGGGGTCAAAACTAGTACCGCCCCAGGGGTCACAAGTTCGAACAAAGGAACAAAGAAGAAAAACTTTAAATTTCTTTTTCTCTTAAACGGGAAGGAGTAGAGATTTGATATGTAGCATCTCCTAGTAGGCCTCTACCATGTTTCGTTGTTAGAATTACATTTAGTCATATGCAAATGTTATGACATTGGATATGGGTAAGATTTGGAGGTCTGGTAAAGAGTTAACACGTGTCATTTTTGTATGAAACCCTAATCCTTTATTTTTTATAACATGACGGAATGTTATTTCGTAGACAAAAAAAAAAGATAAAAGGTCGTAATCATAGATATACCAGTCTTCAGGAACGAAAACAATTATCACATGCTCTTCATTTTATCACATATACATGGAGACAAGCACAACCACTTATATTGCACAGATATTATTTTTCCCAACTGGTTAACCCATTACAACACAAGACACAGTCTGAACGGTCCCAAGACAGTATGCTATGGAAAACATTGTGAGCAAAGGAAAAATGTTGCAAACGTTTTCCAACAAAGTATCCGAACCTTTTCGCATTTCAGCAAAAATGCCTTCAATATGGATGAGTTTAATATTTTGTTGTCTGTTGAATGGATAAAGATCGAGTTTACCTATCTTCCAACTTTAGAACAAGATCAGCCAAATCTGGCGGTTGATAATTTTGATTTTACAAATTGAACTCGTATTTTGTTAATTAAACCCTTGTATCCCTTCACACTTTTGAAAGTTTAACACGCTAAGATTTAGTTTAAAAACGGAACCCGTTTTCCACTGATCTTCAAGTCCTCCCATGATATTTCAGAACGTGATATCCAATTTTGAATCTGCCGAGCAAGTTAACTGGCAAGTAATTAGGCTTAGGACGCGGAATCCTAGCTCAGCAAAACTGGTTTCGAGGATTGATATTGGTCATTACGAAAAGATTCATTCTTCTCTGACAACTGAGCATTGTTTCTACGATTTGTGTTTAGAGCAGCAATCAGTGTATTCATTGTCTTGAAAAGCAATTTTACAAAGTGTAGAAAAGAGATGCAGATGCACTAGCTGGCAGCCTTGAGATGGCTGAAATCATCTCTCAAGGGATTCCCTTGCCTATAGGGATCGTAAGCTGCCTTTTCAGACAAAAATGTTGGACGGTGTGTCCACTCTATATCGCTGAGTCCGCCAAAACAACTAGTTTCCCAAGTATATACAGAGATTGCTTTTCACACGGTGTGAATGCTTTCCTTTCATCAAAGCTTTCATCTGCAAAATGCCATGGAATTACAAGGGTATTACGACCCTTTAATAATTGACGAGTGTGTGTTTTTTATCCGTTTTTGTCATTAACACTGACCTAATAAAGGCGTTACCTATTAAACTTAGCTTTATCCGGCAGTTGTGTATTCCTACGCGCTATATACGGTTAATATCTATAACGCTCTCTCTTGCACTCCGGATCATTCACATTCATGTATGGTGAGAGTAACGAACGACAACTCTGCTCGGAGATTGTCTATAACGTTGTGTTGACATTTGAACATATGTGTCACAAAACGCGTCTACGTTAAAATGCGATTGTAAATAATATAAAGCAAACTACAAACTACATATAGAATATTGGCCCGTGTTAAGTTTATCACTTATGTATATCGACTTAATCTAGGTTACTTCAGCGGAATGCTGGAGAAATCGGCCCCTGGAGAAATCGTCCCCAAACTGCTTGGCCCATGTTATGTTTATCAGTCCGGAAAAATCGTCCCCTGGAGACGATTTCGTTGGTGAAATCGTCCCCAAATAAAATTTTAGAAAATCGACCCCAACATCAAATTTCATCCATATCGTTATTCAAGTTGTCTATAATACTATTTTTGAAAGTTCGTTGTCTTTAGTATGTACCTTATGTGTACTAGTTACCTTTACCCAAGAGTTATTTGGTAGTTTTGTCATTGTTTATACTGCCTATTTCACACTGATAGGATGTATTTCACACCTTTTATACCTGTCTCAAATAGATTACACCTGTGTGATTCTTAAAAATATGTCTTTGATTGACTTTGATTGAAACCAAATAAATGCTTATAATTTTTTTCTGTAGTCGTTCGCTTGTCATTTAATGTATTTTTTTTTTATCTCTCTCTCTACTAGTGTCAGTTGATATACCTGTGACCAATACCATTTAGCAGGGGCATCAGTGTCTCTGACACACCTATTTCTAGTGTTCACTAGAGCTTGTGTGCATCCGAATATTTCCGGTCCATAACTTCTACAATTGTGGATGGATTTCAAAATAATTTGGCACATTTGACCTCCATCACGAATAGATGTGCCATTTGAAACATCTGTTCAAGTAGGTTCAAGATCAAGGCCACATTGAAGGACAATGTTTCGTCCGAACCATAACTCCTACATTTTTAGATAGATTCCGATATAAAAAATTAGCATAATGCATTGTTCTCCATCATGAGTAGAAGTTCCCTTTGAAACATTTATTCAGGTCCAGGGTCTAGGTCAAGCTTGAGAGTCAAGTGTTCGCAGGCTTGACACAAGTCGTCCTTGGACAACGATTATATATTAGGATTAACGTCTTTTTATATTATGTAGATATAAGTATCGAAGCTCAAGTCACTGTGACTTGTCCGTAAAATAGGCAAGTAAAATAAGTAAACTGAGCCTAATCATTTTCCCAAAACAATCCAACCTTTTCACAGTATTTTATTGAGAAAATATTTTGGCTAAAGGAGAATTTGCTTGTAACAAGCAATTCCTCCCATTGTCCCCAAAATCTTACTTTTCAATATACACGAAGAACTACTTTGGATTTTCATCTACAACTTCCTTCAAATATGACAAGTTCAAAATTTCGTCGACTTGTGGAAGGTAGAGACATGACCAACTGCCATATCACTCCAATCTTTATTATTCGTTACATTTTACATTGATATATATCTTACATGTATTTTCATTGAAATCAATAAAAATAAATATGTTCTTGCGTCATATAGGTAAAAAATAACGTCATTCAGGACTACAAGACATCACATGTCTCAGAAAATTTAGATAACCAACGTTGGTATTGCACCGATTGAATAGTTCATTTATGACTTGGGATTGTTTACAAGCACGACAAATATTACTAAGTATTCTAATCCATTATTAAGCACCCCATAATTGTGAACACATGCCTAGCTCTGGCTTAATTAGTTTCTGGCTGGTGCTTTCTAGTATCAGTTCAAAATTTCCTGTTTAAACCAAGAATTCCAGGGGCTTAGTGGAATACGCTTGTATCTCTGTCCGTCTACCTGTTTGTATTAATTAAAATTGACCTCTTGTGTTGTTTCGTATCCTCAATTTCCTGGCCTTCAGTACTACCAGTACTTTGATTTTTTATTTACCCACTGGGAAGAAGTCTTCATTGTGAGGAAAGGAAAATATTTCCTCCTTGTCCCCGAACGGTTTCTATCATATTGAAGACAAATGCCACGTTTGCTACTTTTAGTTGTCGTCTGCATATGCTTTCAGTTTGGAAATTAATCCATCTTTATGACTTTGTAAAGAGTTGATTTTTAACCAAAACCCTCTCGGAGGAACCAGGGATTAGATTTAAAATTTCGTCTGCAAATGTTTTATTCAATTTGGACAAGTTTTGTCGTTTGGCAAAGAGTTAAGGAAATATGAACACCACTCGCAATATATATTGTCGAAGAGTGATTGACAGGGTAGATAAACATTGCATAAGAGGAGAAAATGCTGGTTGTCGGCCTATTCTTTCTTTTTCTACAGTGTTTTCGAAACCCTTGTTCTGCAAGGCACTTTAAACTCGTGGTGTGTAGTTAAAGGTTTTTAAAAGTGTTTCGATTCTATAACCAATTAAATCAATGCCCGTTGAATAATTTGCTCGGCAATGATGACTGCTTATCATCTTTTTTTCTTTCTTATAGAAAAAAAATCTCATGTAGATACATACGTACCATATGACTTTGTAAAAGAGTAAAATGGTGCGTAATTTCGTTCATTCTTGAATCATTTGCTACACTGAAAAGAAACTTACCTGTCTGATCGCGGCAGAGTCATCGCGTCGTTTAAATTGCTTAAGCAGACCGCCGTGGTCCGCCAGGGATCGCCGCGTTTAACAGCGGTCCGCGTTAGTCCGCGTTCACCTGTGTTGTAAAATCGTCGCGTTGGATCCGCGCTATAGGTACACCGCAGAGAGGGAAAAAAGCAAAAAACAGGAGGACTGTACTGTAAGTATATATGATAATCAAGAATTATCAGTTAGCGGGGCCTCAAATTGATTGTAAAAGGGTTAAATTGACCGACCTATCAGTCAATATAATTCTGAGAAAAAATAAATTCAATATGGAATACAATTGCTTCATAGTTGGCATTTAAGTAGTTGACCATAATGTCCAATGCGCTACATTCCGTTCTTGCTCGACAATGCGATGAATACGGAAAATCATCCAGGCGTCGGCATTGACGTAATTAATGTGTTTGTTAAGGATGCCCGTCTACAGCCGGCGAGCAGAAACGCTGTTGAATTTTAAAAAAAGTAGAATGGTACAGAAATCTGTCCTTTGTGTACACAAGGATAAATTACTGACATATATGGTGTAACTGAAAAAAAAAAGAAACACGGAGGTTTGTGTTAGGAACCGAAAATTGGCCAGAAGAAAACTGGCTGACGATCGAAGCTGTAAACCATGGCGGTGCGTCACGGAAATTTATCGTTGGTTTCTAGAGTCTAGAGTCGGATACGGTGTACAACTTGCATATTGGCCCTGACCTCCGTCTGAAAATCGAGGCTGCAACAGAGAAGCCTACATTTTCTAGTGTTTTCCTCAGTATACGCAGGGCGAAGGTCAAACATAGTCACGCGACAGAATGCATGATTATCATACGAATCTACCCGAGAGTATAACGGATATCGAAAATCTTCGATTCAAAAACTGGAAACGACGAAGGCCGCAACTCGGCGAAATGCTTTTTCTATCGACCGTAATCTAAGCAACCTTGCAACTGTCGTGCGCAATATTTGCCACAAAGATATAAGAATGACTAAACATGTATTTTGATAAAATAGAAGCAAAATTAGTTAAAACTGGCTTAAAATGAGTAAAGGGCCTCTTTAATTATTCTATGTAAGTTACATTGCTTTCTTCTTCCGCGTTTTTAAAAATAATGTCAGATCCTAGGCAAAATTTCGTTACTTTGACTCTTATAGTTGACACACATCGTTCACGTGTTCTAAGGGATTTAAAATCTGACGCCTACCCGTTTCATACAGATGCCCATCTAGCTGAGCAAAGGCGATAGAAACTCCTAGAAAGTGGTATTTAGAACTTAAAGCAAATGAACGTTGTCCGATTTTGTCTGATTGCGATTATGTTGACATCTACTAGACCATTGATAAGAATACGTGTAAACTTTAACTGTTTGATCTTTACATTCTCTATCTGGACTTCTACCACGAGCGCGGTCACATTAAAGAAGAAAGTTCTGGTGATGGTCAGTAGCGCTCAAACTATCAGTGTTTGATAACCAAGAAAGCATAATTCGGTTTATATGCATGACAGAGTTTTGGGGCTTAGTTTAGAACATGGTATATGGTCCCAAAAGCATGTTCAAAGTTTCAAAGTAATACCTTGAGTACTTACTGAGAAATTGTGTTAAACCCAAAACTTTGATCAGAATTAAGGGCCAAAATTCTACTAAATTTTGCATAGGAATATGTAAGGTTTCAAAGCAATAGGTTGAGTAGTTTGAGAGATATCATATGATGGTGTTGTATTACGCCGACACCCGGATGACTAGAATACCTCTCCTTATTCTTCGAATAGTCGAGCTAAAACTTCTATTCACTTGGCCTTCCTTCTAAGCTCACGTGAGCACGGGAGCTTTTGTGACCACCATTGTTCGCCGTCCGTCGGAGGGTGTCAACAATTACTTTAAACTTCTTTTTAAACACTGGGTCAATTTTAGCCAAACTTTTCAAAAATATTTACAGGGAGGTCCTTTATAAAAATTGTTTTGGATAATTGCCTTTTGTGACCATTTCAAATATTATTTACAAAATTTCTATATACATGTATCTAAAAATGCCTTTGGCTAATGGCCCATTCAAAGACTTCGGTGAGCGATCCAAAACCATCTTGTCCCCCTTATTAAGGTATAAGGATGGTGTGCTAGGCCAAAATCATATATGAAATCAAAGTGTTCTTTTAACTGTGTGCCTAAGTAAGTTTGGTTCACTTTGCAGCGTGTACATGTGTATTTATGAAGTGCTCTCTTTACGGTGTGTAAGAATGGGTGTTCATTCGACAGTGTGTGCGAGTACATTTGGTTCAGTTTGTGGTGTGTACGAGTCAAGTGCTCTGTATGCAGTATGTATTTGACCGGAAGTAGTTCTATTCGTAGGTACAAAGACTGAAAATTTAAAGTCTGAATTTGAATAATTCTTACCCCCTGCGATAATAAAGGCACCAAATAACATACATCTGTGAAGTCAGTTTTTTGAATTCTTGCCTTTAAAGGCGAGTGTTCATTTTGTGGGCGTTGATAATAAGTGTTCATTTTGTACAATATGCACGTATGGGTGTGTGTGTGTGTGTGTGTGTGGCTTTTGTTCAGGGTCGATAAGCTGACTGCGTTCTCGATGAAGAACCCCTTGGCCTAGTACGCTACTGTAGTACAAACTCTTTCCTTCGTGGTCATTATTTGTCAATTGCACCGGTCGCTCCTTTCGTATCTGAACACCTTTCCTTTTACCCTCTCCCTCCCTTCTCTCTTAAAAAGTTTAACAGCTCCCCTTCTAATTCTTAACTTATGTTCCTTACTTTTTCTGTCTTTTTGAAATCTCCCCTACCTCTCAGAGTTATGTTTCTCTTTTTTACCCATTTTTTTTTTCTTTTTTTTTTCTTTCTTCTTATTTCTTAGTAATAATCACTTACACTGTATTGATGTTTCGCCAAACTACTATACATCTTTTTTGTCATATCCCCATGTTTGATGTATATATCACTGGGTGAATAAATGGTAATGTTGTTGTTGTTGTTTATCTCCGTCGGTCCTCACAGAAATATTTCTGAATAGTCAATCAGCGTCTCCAGTAAGGTATTCGCAAGGGTTTGGTGTAGAAAATCTAGCAGAATCAATGACGAGTCTTTTCAACTTGGGCAACTTTTGAATGTCAAGTTTTGAATTAGTAAATTGGGGAAAAGTAACGTGTTCGCTATTTTTTATATACTTTTTGTGCCTCATAAACACCGCTCGCAGTGAATTTACATTCAATTCTTTGTCGGCATTTCTCCGCATTATTGGTCCAATGGAATTGTGCGACAGTTTGCTGTATTCAACAGTTGAAACCAAATATAGAAAAGTCGTTGTCCTTACATATTACGTTGTGAACCGTTATGTAAAAGACATTTTAGCTTTTCAGCAAGTCCCTCACATTTCCTACCACCAAGTCTGACTTATGTTGTGTGAACGGATGGCAGGTGTTTCGGTAACTGACGAATTCGGTAAGATAGACATAGTCGGAATTACAAATTAAGGTTTTACATAACGATGGTTTCAACAAAATAAAGCCATGCATTGGATGCGAAGAACATCATGATACATAAACACTATACAATTGCTTTGTTACCAAAAATATCCAATCGATTTCCTCTTTAAGTCTATGTTGCCAAACTCGTTGGTTACCGAAACTTCCGTAAATCATTCGAACAGCACACAAAACAATCGATTGCAGTTCGCGTAGGCTGATTTGAGAAGACACTTTACACGAATGTCCCTATTCTCGTGCAGGCTGATGCGAGACGACACTATACGCCGATGTTCGAATGCCCCTTGTCGCGTAATGCAGAGAAATGACCCCCCCCCCCCTACAAAATGACCAATGGGTCAATTCTCTGCGTAGAGGAAATAATCCCCTATATGTAGAATAATGACCCTGGAGTTATTTCTTTACGTAGAATAATGCCTATGATCATTTCTCTAAAGAAATGACCTATGGGTAGGTGAGGGTCATTTCACTGCATTCCACCGGCCTAAATGGCCTAGTTCACGACGCACTCGGGTTTCGGGTGCCTAAGTTGGTTGGAAGTTAGCAAAAAACGCATTAGGTTGACATGTTGTGTTTTGCATTTTTTTGCAGGCCTATGGTGGTACTTTTCAGAGTAAGGAACGGACAAGCCATAATTTTGCGAAGCTTCAAATTTGGTCAATTTTGCTCTATTCAATTAGGGAAAAAAACGCAGGTGTGACACCGTATGGGTGGAGGAAGATTCGGACCCAAGAAGATTCGGCTCAACACAAAATCTTGAGAAGATTCGGACCACCTATGAGAAGATTCGGCCCAAGGTAGAAGAAGATTCGGCCCTAATTTTGAAAACAGCATATAGTGAAGGCGATTTCCATATCTTGCAATTATACTTATTATTTTTTTTTTTAATTAAAGGAGAATGCCCAATATGCAGGTTAATTTGATGTAGGTTTTGTCCCACTTTGTTGTTATGTAATATATGTTTGCATGCACATTAAAGATAAAAAGAACATTTTTTTGTATTTGTTAATGATTGTACGGTACATTGCACAGTGTGAAGATAGTTAAAAGTATGGATTACAATAATGTTTTCCAGTTTGATGATGAATAAGATAAAGGATTGTAAATGCAGTTTTCACAGTTTGAAGATGTTTTTGCAATACTTGTCATAAATAGGCGATTTTTAATTGTATTGGTGTATCATGAATGGTATGTATTGACTTAATAATTGTTGCTAAGTGTTTTCATATGTGAGGGTAGATAAATTTGATAGTATTGTATAATGAATGTGCATCAGATTCATTATTACGATATGACCTGGAGATCGTGATCCGATAACACAGAACCAAAAATTTGATTAACTGAATGCACCGCTATATTACATTTTTTTTATTGCTATGTGTGATCTTATGTACATGAAACATTAGCAAAAAAGGTTTTTATCTGGTTAGGACATAATACCGTCGGATATCACGAATGTATATATTTCCAGACTGTAACTTAAGGCCTTTAACCTGACAACTCCGACTCTTAGGGACAATGTGAAAGAAGGGTTTTGAAAGAAATTGGAATGAATGAAAGGAATGAAAGGTGTTTTATGGCCCGTCGACAACTTAGGTCATATTGGGTCATATTGGGCGCACTTCCATCTACTTTAAGTTATACTGTGAAACATTGACACAGATGAGAAACAACAAAGAAGCAACCTTGTTTACAAGATAAAAAGTTAACTTTGAATAGGTCAATAGGCCTTAAAATGTAATACTTATAAATTAACAAAATAAATAATGAGAAACAGGGCTTCCCTATTTACTCAAACATTTAATAGAACCCCCTTAAAGGAGGATAAACACTGTTTAAGACCATCAGTAAAAATTGAAATGTCAGAAAGTAAAACTATATCTTCTTAAAAAGGTTAACTTCTTTCAGAAAATCGAATAGTAATTCAAATTTCACAGTATCAAACAAAGTTTTTAAACTGTCAACATGAAAGTATTTATCCCTGTACGGTGCAAGATCTGTGCACTCTATCAGTAAATGCTTGACAGAAAAAAATGTATTGCATGGGATACATACAGGAGGCTCTTCTCCTTTGAGAAGATAGGAGTGCGTCATATGGGTATGACCTATTCTCAAACGGGCCAAAATAACTTCCTCTCGACGGTTTGACCGTAAGCCAGGGAGCCATTCGCTTGTATTTGGCTTGATAGCGAATAATTTATTCTCTTGATTTGAAGGATCGCTCCAAGATCTTTGCCAAACACCATGAATAAAATTATTAATAAGAGGTTTAAAATCACTAAAAGGAACTTTAAAAGGCAAAATTTCTAGTGATAATGCGTCCTTGGCAGCTTTATCTGCCTCTTCATTACCACTAATACCAATATGGCTGGGGAGCCAGCAGAAAACTATATCAGCTCCTTCGCATAATCGGGACAATTTCTCAAGGAGATTTACTACAAGCGGATTATCCGTTTTCTCGCTCTCAAGCGCTTGCATAACTGATAAAGAATCAGTATATATAATGTATCGCCAATAACCATCTTGTTCAATATGGTTGAGGGCAAGGTCAATCGCTTTTAGCTCCGCAGAGAAAATAGACGAATTATTAGGTAATCGGAACTGATACAATTCACCGTCAAGGATGGCAGCTGAAGCAACCTTTTCCCCATCTTTTGAACCATCTGTATAGATTTCCTCATGAGTATAATATTGTTCTTTGACTTCAAGGAATTTATTTTTGAAAATCATCGGATCTGTAGTAGCTTTCTTATCTGAAGCAAGATTGTAAAGATAAGTTGGACTTTTGGAAGTCCATAAAGGAACTTCAGAAATGTTATGGCTTGCTACATCCTCAAGATTGCAATCAAGGCAATTAATATCCGCTTCCCAGCGTAAACTGAAAGGAGGTATAACTTTCTCTCTTTTTAAAAATTCATCCCTATACAATGGTTTAAATACTACTTCATGAGTTGGGTTGTCAGGATTTGATTTTAGCTTCAAGTAATATTGTAAGGAGAGTTTCTTCCTGCGTAAATTTAGAGATGGTTCATTAGCTTCAGCATATAAGCTATTGACGGGAGATGTCCTGAAAGCGCCAAGCGCTAAGCGCAAACCTTGGTTGTGGATAGAATCCAACTTGCGAAGGTACGATTGTCGGGCTGAGCCAAATACGACACAGCCGTAATCTAACTTGGATCGGACAAGTGATCTATATAGTCTTAGTAAGACTTTTCTGTCGGCTCCCCAGTCCATGCTGGAGACAACTCGTAAAAGATTAAGAGCTTTTTGGCATTTATCACTTAAGTAATTGATGTGTGGAATAAACGACAGTTTAGAGTCAAATAAAATACCTAAAAATTTGAATTCAGGAACGACTTCAATATGTATTCCATCTAATGTAAGTTCAGGATCCAAGTGTAATTTTCTTGATTGGCAGAAATGCATGCATTTGGTCTTGGTTTTAGAAAATTTGAAACCATTTTCTCTTGACCACTTGCTTAAATTATTCAGTACTTGCTGTAACTGCCGCTCTATTGTATGCATATGCTTGGATCTATAGCAAATACAGAAGTCGTCAACATACAAAAAGCATTCCACGCCAGGGCACACAGACTTCACAATATTGTTGATTTTGACACTGAAGAGTGTAACAGAGAGAATGCTTCCCTGGGGAACGCCCATTTCTTGTTCATGAGGGTTTGAGAGAGTATCTCCAACCCGAACTCTAAACTGACGTTCATTCAAAAATGCCGAAATGAAATAAGCAAGGCGACCTCTTACACCGAAATCATGGAGGTCGTTCATGATTCCATACTTCCATGTGGTATCGTAAGCACTTTCGAGATCGAAAAACACGGAAACGACATGTTCCTTTTTAATAAAAGCTTCACGAATAAAAGTTTCGAAGCGAACTAAATGGTCGAGAGTGCCTCTTTGTTTACGAAAGCCGCTTTGAACGGTAGCAATAAGTTTGTTTTTCTCTAAAAACCAAACAAGCCGGTCATTGACCATCCTTTCCATGGTTTTGCAAATACAACTTGTTAAGGCTATAGGGCGATAGTTTGTAGGATTTGTCGAGTCTTTACCCGGTTTTGGTATGGGAATTACAATGGCCTCCTTCCAGGAATCTGGGAGAATACCAGTATGCCAGACTTGATTAAAAATGCGAAGTAGACAGTCGAGGGATCGAAATGGTAAATGTTTCAAAAACTGGTAATGGATGTCGTCACATCCAACAGCAGTGTCATGACACTTCTTTAATCCTTTCGTCAGTTCTTTTATAGTGAAATCTTTATTGTAATGTTCATTGTTATTCGACTTAAAATTTAACTTTGTTTTTTTCTTTAATGTTTTGAAATTTCTGAAATGCTGTGGAATAATTTGAAGAAGAGGATTTCTCTGCAAAGGTGTCAGCTAAGACATCTGCAATATCTGCTTTGGAGGTGACGACATCATCACCAACATTTAAGTGTCCAACATTTAATGAGCAGTTTTTGCCGTTAATTTTCCGGATCATGTCCCATGTCTTTTTGACAGACGATCTAGAATTTAATCTAGACACGTACTGTCGCCAAGACGCACGTTTACTTTGCTTGATAGTCCGACGTGCTTTTGCACGAGCAATTTTAAACTTTGAAAGATTTTCCTGAGTTGGTCTCAGGTTAAATTGTCTGAGAACAGATTTTCTTTGTGTTATAGCCTTTTTGCAATCATCATTAAACCATGGCTTGTTTGGGTGCTTTGGATTTGTCGAAGTTCGAGGAATTGACTTTTCAGCAGCCGAATAAATCAAGGAAGTGAAGAGCTCAGCAGGATTTTCACAATCTTCAAAAGCACTGGGATGAATTGTTTGTTCGCAACGAATTCTGAATTGTTCCCAATTCGCTTTGTGAAGTTGCCAACGTTGAGGACGTTGTTGTACTGAAGGTCCTACTTCCGATACTTTTATCGGGAAGTGATCACTTCCATGAAGGTCATCACAAACGTTCCAGTTAAAATCTGGAACAATTCCAGGGCTGCAAATAGTAAGATCCAGTGATGAGTAAGAACCAGTAGCAGGATGAAGATAGGTTGAAGACTTATCATTTAGCAGAACAAGGTCGTGCTTCGTGATAAAATCCTCAATAACTCGACCCTTGTCATTTGTATCTGAACATCCCCATAATGTATGGTGGGAATTAAAGTCTCCCAGTATAATGAAAGGCTCTGGCAATTGATCTACAAGATTATCGAGTTTCTTGACATCAATAGGCAAGCTAGGTGGAAGATAGATAGAACACAAAGTAATAGTCTTATTCAGGGTAATGTTAACCGCCACAGCTTGTAAATAAGTTTCGAGCTTGATAGGATGATGAGGAACATTGTTATTCACAATCACGGCAACACCTCCTGAAGCTTTATCTGTACCACTTAAGTTTTTCAAGTAACTAGAGCGATACTTTAAACTAAAGTTGTCAGAGTCTTTAAGAAATGTCTCTTGTAAGCAAACTGCTACTAGTTTCTGTTCGTTTACTAAAAGGTTTAGTTCTTCAAAGTTGGCTTTAATACTACGACAATTCCATTGCAGAATGTTATTACTCATTGCTAGATTTAAGGTAAAGTACACACCACAAAGCAATGGAAGTATGTGTTTATTCATCTTTTGTTGTTGAGTTTGATGATTCTTCCTTGTTTGTTTGTATTTGACTCTGCTTGTGAGTCGTCTGCTTCCATGTCTTCATCAAGACATTGGAAGCGGTTAAAATTTTGTATTTCATCATCGGATCCTTTCGGAAACCGATCTGGTTGAACCTTTTTTGGCGATTTGTTGCGACTTGATGTTTGACTTAATGTTTTATTTCCTCTAATACTTTCAGTTGGCTTTTGAGTTTTTTTATTAGCAGATTCTTGTTTTGTCTGGTTAACTGTTTGTACAGCGACATCGACAGTTTGTGTTTGAGCGTCTTTTACCTCTTTAGGTGTGCCATTCCTTTTTGTAACTGTAGAATAGAGGTTCGCTAGAGTTAATCGACTGTCCACAATTTTTCTTGCTTCGGGAAACGAGAGACTTTCTTTGTACTTGATGGTTACGATTTCTTTCTCTCGTTTCCAAACTGGACATGTTCGCGATGTAGCTCCATGTTCACCGCCACAATTTGCACATTTTATGTGATTTTTACAGTTCGATGAATCATGAGCACTAGCCACTTCACCACAATGTCTACAGAGAGCCTCAGAACTAGCTTTTGTACATTTACGTTCATGATGCCCGTATTTGTAGCAACTGTAACATTGAAGTGGATTAGGAATATACAAGTCCACACCCACATTCAAATAGCCAACTTTCAAGGATTTTGGTAAGATTGCAGAGTTAAAGGTAATGACAATCGTGTTGGTCTCTCGCTTTATTCCGTCTCTATACACTGTTATACGTCTTGCAGCCGTAACGTGTTGAGTAGAGAGTTCTTGGACAATTTCTTCTTCCGATACACCTGCAAGATCTGGGCATCGAATGATTCCACGTGTTGTATTTAAACTCCCGTGCGGAGAACATTTGGCAGGGATCTGAAAGAAGTGCTTAATTTTCATGAGGTTTTCTGCATGTTTTGGTTTCTCTACTTCAACTAATAGCGAGCCAGAGGAGAGCTTTTTAACTGATTTAGGTGAACTAGCAATAGACAACAGAACCTTTTGAATTACGAAAGGTGATAGTTTACTTAGTGGCTGATCAGGAACAGTTGATTCTATCAGTAAAAAGCGAGGAAAAGGAGAGGTCGATTGAGTGGTTTCCGAGTCGGCATCAAGTTGGTCGCGTGTTCTTTTTTTGTTTTGGGGATCCATGGTTAAAGGAAAAATGTTCATCATCCATGACCCCACCCACCGCGGAGTCCAACGAGGGGATATGGCTAATGGAGCGGGTATCCAGCTCCCCATACCAGGGTTACATGCATGGTATACTCAGATGCCATGAATAAGTCGAAGCGACAAGGAAAAAACATGGATAGTCCCCCAGATCAGGGATTTACCATGGCAGTCGAAGTCTCAACGAAAAATCCACATCACCCAATTAGCCCATAAGCCTATATAAGACCAGGACTTTAAAGTACGTATCAAAGTAAAAGGTAAAAAGGCACTTTTCAAGCAAACAGTAATTATGGGTTTAATACGTTAGAATATTCCATCGAGAATGAAGACAAGATGGAGTATGGCAGTAAAATAGAGGAAAAAGGTATCAAATATTCCAAGTTTGCTTTAGATTCAGAAATTTTGAGTTTCAAGCAGTATAGCAAGACGCATGCAGAAAGGAAGCATCTGTATACAGATGCCTTCCCCCCATACAGCTCCACCAAAACATTACAGATATACATAAAATGTGCCCAATCTTAAAACGACCAGCCGATTGCACTAGACCGGGCCCATCTAGGCTCTCGTTTACACCGAAGCCGAGGCCGAAGCAGTGTGTTGAAGAGCTGGAGATCCCTGGGCTCCCCTCAACTGCCAGGACCCTCTTTTCCGGCTTACGAGTCTCCACCCACGGCAAACAGGCGGGTCCATTGGTGGGGTCTTACCACTCTGCAGGACGGCAGCCGGCGAATTCTACCCCCCGTCCGGCTGGGGGTGAAAGAAATTGGAAAAATGAGAAATTGACTGTAATTTTTTCTGCCTTATCTACATCGTTTTCGTTTGTTCTTGGAGGTCTTTAAGAATGGTACAATGTTCAAAAAATCGTCTGCAAATGTTACGTTCATTATCATTGTCTGGGACGGACAAGAAAGGGTGCATTCTGATCTGGTCTATATAACACCTTTACAGGATCGCCAAGTTACTACTTTGTTCCAAATTTAATGTCTGTTTATAGTTAATTACATCTTGTTGGGATTGTGACGCTATATACATCAGACTGCGGTAAATTGCGATCCGATCTTGACGCTAGACGGCTAGTATGTCTATGTCTATGTATTACTGTTTGGTTGTCAGAATATCTCCTAACCTAGTTACTGGTTTTAGTTAATTACATATTGTAGAGCGTGTGGTGCAAGATCAGACACCAGTAAATTGCCATCCGATCTTGAGATCAGATTGAAATTCTGTGTGTTATGATGTTGAAGTACACTCTTCGATATGGCGAGTAAAACAGGGTGCAGGGTTTAATCCCATTACAGTCAGACACGCGTTATCACTTTGTGAAGTGTTATTGTTGATTGACTTGGAGAAGTTCTCTAATTATGTCATCGTATTTTTCATAGATTGGATTTTTCTGGGAAAAAGTTATCTTTTGGCTTTTTAACAAGTTCAACTTAAACGGGCCTTTTAACGTTTGTATGGCAATGCAGATTATGGAGAGATTGCTGGCTGCCAACTTTTCTCCATTTTCCGAAATGTTTTATATCTTTTCAAAAGAATCCCAACCATATGAGCCAGATTCAATTTCTCCACTGCAAATGAACTTTTTCCTTTTTGACAAGTCTACATTTTCCAAGTTGTAAAAAAAATAATTATGTCCGATGTCTTAATTTGCATAACATCATGAGTGGGGAGAATTTGCCGGTGGCCTACATGTTTTCTTAAATTATCTTAAAATGCATTTTTTCATCTCCTATAATAATAGTTCTCTTGAGCCATATTAAATTGTCGACCAAAAATGTTTTGAAATTGACAAGTTCACATCTTTCTCCTGTCTACGTGTTTCGTTTGAAGAAGTAATAGGTAAAATCAATGCATGTATTACTCATTTACAGGAATTTCACAACAAGAGTACTTTTTCCAAGGCAAAATAAAGTGCAAGTAAAGTTCAAGCCGATTTTTTCAGTGTCTCAGTAAGATTGTTCCAGAACAAAGAGAAAATTACGCTCCTAGATTGTTAAAGCATACAAAACATACAGCCAATAATACGAAAACAAAATATGAAAACTGGTCCGAGTTCTCTCTATTTCTCATCGATTGTGCCGAATCTTCTCCAAAAAAGGGATGAGAAGTACACCACTAAAATAAACTAACAATGGCGTTAGCAGAACACGGTAATGATCTTTACGTTCCCCAAAACATATGGGCGATTAAGATTACTCTAACGTTTAAGAATAATTAGTTCAATCAGGTAATTTTACTGGTACAAACAATATAATACAACTTGGGCCGAATCTTCTCACCCTCGGGGCCGAATCTTCTCGAAACTCGCTGGAAGGCCCTGGGCCGAATCTTCTTGGGTCCGAATCTTCTGACATCCACACCGTATAAGCCGTTCAGGAGAACATATGTGTGGCATGCCCGTCAATTCACCGCGTTTTCGGCTATCTTCCCCAGAGTTTCATCGTAAACTGGGCCATTGTTAAAGGGGGGGGGTCACAAAATCCGGTATGTTGGAGTTTAGTTCTATTTCTGTCAAGGCTTTTCTTTTTTTACGCGATCGGCGTATATGTCTAAATTTAAATACTTTAAAACCCGACACCAGGTGGATTGGTTGTGCAGTGGGAAAGCGTACCATTAATAGATATTTTGTGACGATAGGCCGTCAAATTGTTCCTTCGAACTTCACTTATCTATATAGACGTTACCACAATGACCAAATGTAACCGCCAATCACATGAATATAAACAGCTCAATTAGTCACAAAGATCAATTATCCATAACATCCTTCATAATACATAAATTATCTTAACATGTTTTACTCTATTAGCAACGTGCAGATGGCGTTTTCTGTGATTTTTCCCTAAATGATTGGGGAGAAATTCGGGGCGCATACAATCGATGAAATCGTAAATTGTAGGATGTTCACGAAAATACTTTTCGAAAGTTGCATTCTCACATGTCAATGACATGATGATCCCTTCTCAAAAAGGCTGTAATCTGTGTAGTCTTCATACATTTCAGTGCTCGTGGTGCTCTCCATCTTTTGTACCCCCAGCCGGACGGGGGGTAGAATTCGCCAGCTGCCGTCCTGCAGAGCGGTAAGATTCCACCAATGGACCCGCTTGTTTGCCGTGGGTGGAGACTCGTAAGCCGGAAAAGAGGGTCCTGGCAGTTGAGGGGAGCCCAGGGATCTCCAGCTCTTCAACACACTGCTTCGGCCTCGGCCTCGGTGTAAACGAGAGCCTAGATGGGCCCGGTCTAGTGCAATCGGCTGGTCGTTTTTAGATTTTGGGCATTTTAAAGTTATTTCAATAGCTATGACACTGTTAGCGAAGTCTTAAAACCAACTAACATCTATTTTCCAGTATTACAAATGTTTCCTGCAATTGCATATATTACCAACCTGATTGATTATCCAAATATATCGGTCAACATTTTTACGTTTGAAGATGGGGATGTCGTACCACTGCGAATAAGTAAGCAGAAAGAAAATACACATCACATTGATTTATTGCTATTACATTCAGAAAAGAACTCCCATTATATTTTGATAAAAAAAATTGAATAACTTCCTGAGTTTAAGAAATGGGAAACGTAATAAAAAGTATATTTGCAGGTACTGTTTACATGGTTTTGTCAATGAGAAATTGCTCGAAGATCATACTCCATACTGTCAGGTTCATGGAGAACAGAAAGTTGAATTATCAACCTCTAAAGACTGTTGGCTTGAATTCAAAGATTTTGAAAAAACATTACGTATCCCATATGTTATTTATGCAGACTATGAGACACTCAACAAACGTTTAGATGAACATGATGATGATCAGTCATCAACAAAACGCACTCAATTGTTAGAACCTTGTTCTTTTGGTTACAAGGTTATTTCAACAGATCCTAACTTTAGCAAAGACAGTCATTTATAAAGGATCTGATGCGCAAAAAAAAAAAGAAAAAATTACTTGAATGTCTTTTTAAAGAAAGTGAAGAAATTGAGCAACGTTTAAAAAACGTGAAACCACTTGCATTGACAGAGGAGGAAGAACAAAATTTTCAAAAGTCCAATACATGCTGCATATGCAACCAGATATTTATTAGCAACGATACAAAAGCCAGGCATCATGATCACACAACAGGAAATTTCATAGGGGCGAGTCATATGAATTGTAATTTGCAGTGCAAGCAAGTCAAATTCATTCCAGTGGTTTTTCATAACTTGAAAAATTTTGACAGTCATGTATTATGTCAAGGAATAGGATCATTCAAAAACAAAAAAATCAGGTGCATTCCTCAAACCATGGAAAGGTACATACGTTTTACCATTTAAAAGCTTAGATTTATTTATTCATTTGCTTTTCTACCATCATCTTTAGAATCTCTGACAGAAAACTTAGCTCAGAATGACTCGCATCATTTTTATCATTTCTTAAATGAGTTTCCCAATCAAAAAGATTTACTGCTACGAAAAGGAATATACCCATATCAATATGTGGATTCTTGGGAAAAATTTATTGACACAGAGCTTCCACCTAGAGAAGAGTTTTACTCGGATATCAAAAGGGAACACATATCCCAAAGTGACTATGTTCATGCTAAAACTGTTTTCAAAAAATGTGACTGTAAAACATTAGCAGATTACCATGACCTTTATCTTAAGGTAGATGCTTTACTTTTGGCGGAAATAATGGAACATTTTCGAGATGTTACTCTCCAATGCTATCAACTAGATCCATTTCATTTTTATACCAGCCCTGGGTTAAGTTGGTCAGCCATGTTGAAAATGACCGGTGTTACTCTCGAACTTTTGATGAATATCGACCACTACCTGTTCATAGAAAAAGCGATTCGTGGGGGGATAAGCCAAATTTCCAACAGATACGCCAACGCCAATAACCCATATTTAGATGACTTTGATAGATGTAACGACACTAGCTATCTCAATTACTATGATGTAAACAATCTGTATGGTTTGAGTCTTTCTCAGAAACTTCCAGTAGGATTTTTTCTTTTCTTAAATACTGAGGAAATTGACAATTTTGATGTCATGCAAATACCTCAGGATGGATCAAAGGGATATGTCTTAGAAGTTGACTTAGACTATCCAGAAAATTTACACGATAGTCATAATGATTATCCTTTGGCACCTGAACATAAAAGTATTTCTAATGATCAACTATCTCCATATGCAAAGGCTGTATGGAAAAAGCTGCACGGAAAAGCAGATGGCGACAAACTACCACCAAGAGCAAAAGTTGAAAAACTACTCACCACACTCGAAAATAAGAATTATGTCCTGCACTATTGCAACCTTCAACTTTATCTTCAGCAAAGACAAAGTTTGAAAAGGATTACTACAAATTGATGAACAACAGTTGTTTTGGTGAGTTTGCGTCTTCTAATCCATTAGTCTTATTTTAAGAATAATTCCAAAGTAATAAACATCAATATTAATGATTGAGAAAATAATTAAAAATAATTTTAGGGGTCCTGCATGGCTCAGTGGTAAAGTGTATGACTCGTAATACATGGACCTTGGGTTTTTTTTGTGAGAGTGTCCTTGCACAAGTCACATCAGAAACCCAGGACAGACATAAATAGTCTGTCACCGTAATATGGCTGAAATACTGCTGAAGCCGGTGTAAAACATTCAACTCGGATTCATTTCATCTACATAATCCACACTTTAAATACCTGTTTGAGAAGGAAAGTTCAAAACTAGTCCGGTTTCCTGAGAAAAACATTACAAATAGCGATTTTTAAGATAGGTGTGATTTGAAGAAAATTTAAGGTTTCATAATAATGTTTTAGGGATTGCATTCAAGGCACTTAATCGATTAAACTTTTTTGTAACAGAATAAATATACTTACATAGATTTCCAAGTAAAAAGATATACTTATGTGATTTCATTCTCTTTTTCAGGTAAAACGATGGAAAACCTCAGAAAACACAGGACTGTGGAACTGTGTCACACAGAGAAACGTCTGAGGAGACTGTCTGCCAAGTCAACATACAAATCCCAAAGGATCTTCCCGGAGGACCTCGTTGGTGTTGAACTCACCAGACATAAAGTAAAACTCAACAAACCTATTTATGTTGGAATGACTGTACTTGATTTATCCAAACATACAATGTATGACTTTTATTATAACCATTTAAAAAAATTATATGGGAACAATGTACAGCTTCAAATGACAGACACTGATTCCTTTTTGTTTCTTTGCAATACTGCCGATGTTTTTAAGGACATGCATGTTCATTCGCATTTGTTTGATACGCCTGACTTCCGTAGAACCCATTACCTTCATAGTGATACCAACAAAAAGGTAATGGGTAAAATGAAAAGTGAGACTGGTGAAAAAGTTATAAAAAGAGTTTTGTGGTTTAAGATAAAAAATGTATGCTTATACTTGCGAGGGAAGGGAAGATAAACGTGCAAAAGGCATCTCAAAAATTGTTGTTGAAAACGAGCTGTCCTTACAGGATTTCAAAAACACATTATTCAATAAAACCTTGATGAAATCAAAGATGGATCTGCTACGCAGTCATAATCATCAAATTTTCTGTGAAAACATTTGCAAGATTTCTTTGAGTAGTTTTGATGATAAAAGATATATTTTAGAAGATGGCATCAGCTCTCTTGCCTATGGTCATTACAAGATTAAACAAGTTTCTACGCATGAAAGCATTTCTTCTCATTGAATTGCTACAATATATGTAAAGGGAAATATTACAGGATGAGGAGGAACAGGTGTTCCTTCGCATGCTAAAGTATTTCCATTTATAAGTATATATAGATAGAAAGGAAAAAAATCCAACAAAAAAACTACGTTATTTATTTTTATTATTTTATTTATTTATTTATTTATTTATTACTTCTAGATGTTGGTGAGCCCTCCCTGGATCTGAAAAGACAGAAAGTCTACATTTTCCGCATGATCTTATGAAAAATAGTGGCAATAATAATCTTTAAGAATTATTATTACCACTTTTTTTAATCAATGTAAATATTACTGTCACTTTTTTTCGGAACGTTTTAATCTATGAAAATATTAGTGTTACTTTTTTTCATAACTATTTTAATCAATGTAAATTATAGTGTTACTTATTAATCAATGTAAATATCATTATAAACATTTACTTTTGGTGATGGATTAAAATATTGAATAATATGAATGACTTGGAATTATTCTATAAAATAAATCACTTACGGGGACTGCGAAAAAAATCTCGTCTTCCCCTACTCCATTCTGTAAAAGAGAAAACATTTTCTTTGCTATGAAGGTTTTTTTTTAATCAGCATTGTTTGATTATGAAACTTGTCTTTGAAGAAAATGTGGGTTGTCTTGATCTACTCCTTTTTCCTCAATGTTTTCAAAGTCTTAAGGTAACAATTGTTCGTGTCTTTAAGTGTAGATCAATATCTTAATTAATATCTTAATTGCAGCAAAGACACAGATGGAGAAACATTTTTAAACTTACGAATAGCTGCTCCTCAGTCTAAGAAGTAATGACACTCGTTGAGGCAGGTGGCTGGAAAATATGTAAAAGACTGAATAACATCCTTTCACAAACTGCTCTATAAATGCCTCGCTATAAAATCAGAAAACATATTTTACAATTCACACTCATTCTTTACTTTACAACTCGCTTTCATTCTAAATATTCCAGGAAATATACTCACTGTAAAACCAACTGCTTGGCCTGTGTATGAGGCTGTTACCGCCTCATACTGAGGGCTTTGTACCTCCGTCGGGGGGGGGGGGGACTGAAATATACATATGTATATCTTTGTCAGAACGTTTCTAAAATAAAAAAATATAAAGCATGTTATACATGTTTTTCCATATGTGTCAGCAACTGGTAAACAACATCTGACTTAACCCATCATCACAAAACAAAATTTTAGACTCTCCAAAACAAAATGCAGATAACAAAATAAATCGAAACAGAAGTGGTAATGGGTTAGGTTACAGGTTGTCTTGGCATTAAGACAATAACAAGTAAATTAATGTCCTAACGTCGCTGCTATTTTTATATGACCAATGTAGTTAGGCATAATGAGTATGAAACAAAATTGATAGAAATAATTCAAATTAACCCTTTCCCAGCAATGTTTTCAAATTGCTTCATCTAGTAAAGAGTAAAAGACTTATTTGTTCGGCCCTAAACAGGGCGTCATATCGCTCAAACTCCGGCAATAGACGTCGGTGTTCGAGGACTTCCTCCCGATTAAATGATACCGATTTCATTTTACTGAAATCGAATTTTCCACTGTGAAAGCAATTTTTCGAATCAGACAAATGTGCATATGCGCGACCTTTGTATGTAGTAAAACACAACTCTTTGTTTTTCCCGAACTTCACACTACTTTTACAAATAATACCATTATCGGTTCTTTTCTCTTGGAAAGACATGATTCATTTTGAGGTTAAAAACCGTTTATTTTGAGCCCAATGATAAACACGAATGAAGTCTTTTAAAAAAGTGTTTTGAAGAAATGTTTTCGGAACTATTTATACCACCTTTGTCTACCACTCATTGCTTATTAAGGTATGTCATTGGTCATCTCGGAGGAAAGAGCAGCCAACCTGATACCCCAAGCCAACGTGCCCTCACCTCGTTGGTCATCTCTGGGGAAAGAACAGCTAACCTGATACCTCAAGCCAGCGTGTCGTCGCCTCGTTGGTCACTTAAAAAACTGGAATCATCTTCGAGATGTTTATCTCTGAACGCACGATTGCATTCTAAGGTAAACACTAATGGAATACAACATGAAAATAAAATTAGGCAACCCTTACCTTATTCATCCTTTCCTTTATGTAACATGTTTTCCTTTTCATCAATTTCATTACATTTGATTGATTAACAATTTGATCTTAAAAGCAATACTGTCTGCGCATTTCCGGTTTATTTCATAACCGTTACGACGCAAAAGAAATTACGTAGAAAGAAAACAAAATTGAAAAAATGAAGATCGCTTTTTAAATCGCGCTTTTCATGGTTGTTGGAGGTGTCGAGATCGACAAAGTATGTAGGGATTAGGGAACAGTCTTAGACTGCACTAATTTGACGGGGAAGGAGATGTATGAGGCAAGTGAGATGCTGAGCGTTTCAAGAATTCTCTTTCTGAGATTCTCAGGGAAGATTTCTTTGAAGAACCTACCGGAACTGAACCACATTGATGTGCGGTATGGCGAACCAGATTGCAGTCAACTGACAAATTACGAAGGGCTTATCACTATCACTGGTCAAGACATCGAGCCAATATTTTGTCCGGTAAGTTTAACACAGGAAAAGTTTAAATTTATTGTAACCAAATTTCAACAAGGAATCGGAAACGTCTTGATTAAGCTCCTCTGCTAGGAATCAAATTTGGAATCGTTGAGAGACCAAGTTCTCTTTTGTTTGTACAAAGCACAAGTGGGGATTGTATGTTTTCCCATCTGTAGATAGCCAGTTTAACCCTTTACCAGATGTGGATAAATTGACGCATTTTGTATCTGAAAGGTAGAAAACTTAGTGGGAAAAGGGGAAAATGCTCGTTTGCATTCAGTCAAACTGAGAATATTGTAGCTATTGAAAGTTATAGAACTTGAATCAAAGAAGAATTGAGATGCTTTCAAATCCTTTTCTTACTGAGACTTTCCTAGATAGGGCCTGGTTTTACAATCCTGAGATAGAAGGCTTTTGAAAGCATTGCGGGAAAATGTCTGTTACTGGTATTTTCTCCATTTTCCCGCAATGTTGTCTTCTATCCCATCAAGAAACACTGTTCAATTTTCAGTGTTAACATCATATGAAATCCTTTTTAATCATTTCTTTATGAATTTTACATTTTTCAGGCTTATGAGACAACCCTTTCCCTGGAAACAACCCTTTCATTGGAAACAACCCTAGAAACAACCCTGAAATCAACCCTAGAATCGACCCAGGAAACAACTCTGGAATCAACCCTGACAACTACCCTCTCACATGAAACGAGCACATCCAGGGAAGCAATGAAGACAACCCTTAATATATTTACATCAACAGAAGACATCCAAACAGGTGTTTATCTCATTTCTACTGCTCATACTAATCATGATGCGAGTACCACCAGTATTTTACTAGCCATACTAGTCGTTATGTGAGTATAACTAGAATTTCTACTAGGGGTACTAGTAATTATGGGGAGACAACAAATATTATACCTATCATTATACCAACCATATGGGTACAGTGTTGACTTTAGTTGTAGGAATTTTCATTTTTTGTAGGTATAGATGGAGAAAATCGATTTCTCAACCTCAATCTCCGAATATGATATATGAATTATTTGAGCCTGAAAGTGTTATATATGATCGAACTCGGAAAGGAACTTGGAGAAGCGAAATTTATCTTTGAAGTAAATGTTCGCTATTTACAATCAGCAAGAAAATATTGAACATTGTAATAAAACTTCGCTGAATATTTGTTTTTATATTGCAGATACTTTAATATATATCATTCCATCCTTGATCACGATCATTTTTATCATTTTCATCATCAGACGACATTGTAGAAGGAGGAGTAGAAGGAGAGCTATTGAATTGGAGCTTGGAACTTTGAGACGCCTCTCCACTAACATTCATTATGACTGACTTGAAAAATGAATGAATTTGATAGAAAAGAATCTTGATGCATTCTAGGCAAAAGAGGGAAATTGGAAATATCTCTCCTTTGTCTAGAATGTTTTCTACATATTCAGTAAAGCCTATAAATGACATTTAAATATTACCAGCTGATCAAAAGTAAATTTGTCCTTTTATACATTTCAGTTAGATTCATTTTCACAGTTATCATTTCATCATTCATCACTTGGATAATTCGTGAACTCTCAGAAGTAATCATTGAAGCTTTAATTAATTTTCATGATAAAATCATACGCTATATTGAAAGAATTGAAAGACATCAAAACAGATGTCCGAGAAGAATCCGAAGAAGACCTGACTTTCTACAATATCGACATTTCTAATTCAACTTTCTGCTAACGCCCTCCAAAATTTGAAATTTCTAATGACTTCATTCATTCATTTTTCATGTTCATATGTCATCTTTCATTTTAGATCATTTTTCATTTATCATCTTTCATTTTTAGATCATTTGAAAACTATATATTGTTTGCAAAAGAATCTAGTCATAAAATTCGAAACAGATTTTACTATGCACATGACATGATTTGTCTCTGGAAGGATGGAGGAGGAAAGGAGAAAATGCTCATCAGCAGCATTTTTCTTCTTTTTTCCTCTATCATTTTAAAAAAGCTTAAGGTTGCCATATACGATGCTTATCTGAGAAAGGATTAAACTTTGTTAAAGACTTGTTGCTCAGGATCAAAGAAGTGTGAAATCAAAACATCACATTGTGTGGTGTTTTGATTTCACACTTCTTTCTATGACTCAAGAGAGGGTGATAACTTTGATATATCCTTTTTGAGATTTCTACTTTTTATAAGAATATTTCATTATAAGATTAATCTTTTTTGTTATTTGTTACCTATCACTGTTAACCCATTACTTTGCACTCCTTTTGCCAGTTTTGTGGGAAAATTTTGGTGTAATATTGGAATTCTGTAAGAATATTTCATTTTGAGATTAATCATTTTTGTTATTTGTTACCTATCACCGTTAACCCATTACTATGCACTCCTTTTGCTAGTTTTGTGGAAAAATTTTGGTGTAATATCGGAATTTTATCCTTTCCCTACTGCATTCAACAAAACTTTTCTTTTTTTGAGCAAGATCAAAATTTGTGTGCTAAAGGGTTAAATGTATCATCTAGAAGTATTGTTATTGACTCCGGTCAGATTGTATAGTCTCACCGGACACAGTACCACCCCGATTGTCATATTTGCCCATTTCACCTCACAAAATTCATGTTTGAAATATAGCTTTTGTCTTTGCAGAGTTCTAAGATGATGCCTTTTTATACGCCCGTCGAAGACGGGACGTATTATGGGATCACCCGTGGCGTCCGGGCGGGCGGGCGGCGTCCAGTTCTTTGTCCCGAGCATATCCCCAAAACTATTCTAGCTAGGGTTATAAAATTTCATGGGTGGATAGATCTCATCAAGGGGGAGTGCAGTGCGCAGGAATCATAACTCTTGCTTGCTTAATTTTTGAGTTATTGCCCATTGTCGTTTTTCATACTTGAATTTTGTCCGGAGCATATCTCCAGAACTATACTAGCTAGGGTTATGAAATTTCATGGGTGGATAGATCACATCAAGGGGGAGTGCAGTGCACAGGAATCATAACTCTTGTTTGCCTAATTTTTGAGTTATTGCCCTTTGTTGTTTTTCATACTTGAATATTGTCCGGAACATATCTCCAAAACTATACTAGCTACGGTTATGAAATTTCATGGGTGGATAGATCTCATCAAGGGGGAGTGCAGTGCGCAGGAATCATAACTCTTGCTTAATTTTTGAGTTATTGCCCTTTGTTTTTTTTTCATACTTGATTTTTGTCCAGGGCATATTTCCAAATTTATACTACCTAGGGTTATGAAATTTCATGGGTGAATAGATCTCATCGAGCGGGAGTGGAGTGCTCAAGAACCATAACTCTTCCTTGCTTAATTTTTGAGTTATTGCCCTTTGTTTTTTTCATACTTGAACTTTGTCCAGAGCATATCTCCAAAACTATACTAGCTAGGGTTATGAAATTTCATGGGTGGATGAATCTCACTGAGGGGCAGTGCAGTGCGCAGGAATCATAACTCTTGCTTGCCTAATTTTTCCGTTATTGATAATTGCACGACTTCGAATTGGCCATTCACGCATCACACATTCCTGGCTCTTGACCAGAGATGATGCCCCTGAATGTGTTCCATGCAATGCAACCTTTTCTGTAAAACATATCCTATTAGATTGCGTTGACTTTCAGCCAGTTCGTTCAAAATATTTCAACGTCGATAGTTTAAAGAATCTTTTTGATTCTGTCAGCTTTGAATCTATTATCGCTTTCATAAAGGAGATTGGCATTTACAATAAACTGTGATATTTACTCTTGAGTTTCTTACTTATCCTTTTACAATATTCTTAATTCCTATAATATTAAGTTTATATCTCCTTAATGGGAGGATTAGCCCTCTTGGGAGCATCTTATCTCATTGGAGACAGTACCTCTTTAATGGGAGTGTATTGATCCCATTGGAGGTTACAATCTTAACCAGTTTTAACGTCATTTCCAAGGAAAAGCAATATTACCAGTCTTACCTTTTAATCTGGAACTGTTGAGTGGGCGGGGATTGCCGGGCCACTCAATATCATATTTTTATGCACATTATAAATAAACTTATTTGTTTTTCATTTCAAAACCTATTCTTATCAATCAAACATTGACTTCAAACCTTTTTATCATATTCTTAAATCTTATCATTTAAAATTTTTGAGTATATAGGGATTGCCCTGTATCTCGATAATGTCCTTTATGTATACCTTTTAATTCAATTATTTTATTATCATTCATGTATTTAAACTTTAATCAATTTAAACAACTCCATTTTTATTAACTTTTAACACAGATATGCGCGCTGAATGACCAAAGCTGTCGATGCGCCATAAAACAACATTCATTCATTCATTCATTCATTTTCCGTTATTGCCCTTTGTTGTTTTTCATACTTGAATTTTGTCCGGTGAATATCTCCAAAACTATACTAGCTAGGGTTATGAAATTTCATGAGTGGATAGATCTGATCAAGGGGGAGTGCAGTGCGTAGGGATCATAACTCTTGTTTGCTTAATTTTTGAGTTAGTGCCCTTTGTTGTTTTTCATACTTGAATTTTGTCCGGAGCATATCTCCAAAACTTTACTAGTTAGGGTTATTAAGGGGGAGTGCAGTGCCCAGGAATCATAACTCTTGCTCGCTTAATTTTTCAGTTATTGCCCTTTGTTTTTTTTATACTTGAATTTTGTCCGGTGCATGCCCCAGCTTTACAACTTGGGGTAAGACGGGCGTATCTTGCGACAATTTGCCGCTCTTGTTCGTTAATACATTAGTCTAGTCATTGTTGATATCTTAGTTTTGATAATTTTAAATGATTTTAGTATTTTCCTTTTTTTGTTTATCTCTGTTCAAGGTAGCATCTAGAACTTTTTAAGCATTGTCTTTGATTAGCCTGAATGGCTGAATCAGACATAATGCTTCATTTTAAACAATAACAAACAATGGAGCCTTCATGGCAAATGCAAAATACACACTTAATCATGAATGTTCACAAGAAAAAGATGAACAAGGGGAAAAAAGGCAGAAATCATGACGGTTTTAGCCAGTACAGCTAATAATGAAAAACAAACCTGAATTATTTTTCCAGAAACAGATACTCTCTTTCTTAAAGGAGAAGCCAATGCACTTGATATCGGAATGGTTGCTGGGGGAGGCGGGTTAACAATATTCTGACCCATAGTGACCAGTTCTTCCCTTACTTCTACTGGCGTAACACACATCACAATTTTTGTTGATGAGGTACAAACCATGAACCTCTCGGCATTTTCATTTTTTCTGATGAATTCTCTCAACATGATGTTAGCCCCAACCTGAAACAAAGCAAACAGCAATTTTTAATCAATTCACACAAATGTTAAGAGATGGAATTTCATCCTACTAGCTTTCATTTCAAGGGTATACTAACCCTCTGAGGATCCAACACCAGTTCCAGGCAAAGCGATTGATATTGGTGAATCACAGCATAAAATTTATAATAACCCATTACCACAAAATACTACTACTTTTGACGACCCTGAGATATTAGCCTTAGAAAACTGGGAAAAGGAGGAATGCCAGTAACCAGCATTTTCTCCTTTTCCTACACTGTTTTCTACCCTGCACAAAACAAATTATAAAATTTTCAGTCACTTTCATGTTGTCTGCAAATGCTTTTTGATTTGGACAAACCTAAAGTTTTGTCATTTGGTAAAGAGTTAAGAAAAATATGTCAATTGACTGTTAAACCCTTTACCAAACAATCTCTGGTTTTTACAACCCTGAGATAGAACCCCTTTGAAAGCATTATGGGAAAAAAGAAAAATGCTGGTAACCAGCATTTTCTCCTGTTCTTCAATACTTTCTACCTGTTTGGAAATTTCAATTTTTGAGTCACATGTACATTTGTATTTGTAAGTGCTTTCAATTTGGACCAGTCTAAAATTATATCATTTAGTAACAGGTGAAAGTCATTTACAAGCTGAAAGGGCAGTCTGAAGTACATGTAGCTCTGATTGGACAATGTGGAATGGACAATTTGTAGCATCATAGTTTCCAGGGATTTTTTTATACGCCCGAAGGGTCGTATTATGTTATACCCCCGGTCGTCCGTCCGTCCGTCCGTTAGCAATTTCTTGTGTGCGCAACTCCTCCTACAGTTTTCATCGGAATTATTTGAAACTTGCCACAATGAATCTCCATGATGTCTAGTTGTGCACCTGGGTCTTAGAATTTTGATCGCTCTTTGCGTTCCAAAATTATCTGCCCTTGATTTCTGAAAAAACCAACTTGAACTTCGACAAATCCAAAGCACCCAAACAAGCCCTGGTTTAATGATGACTGCAAAAAGGCTATAACAGAACGAAAATCTGTTCTCAGCGAATTTAACCTGAGACCAACCCCGGAAAATCTTTCAAAGTTTAAAATTGCTCGTGCAAAAGCACGTCGGACTATCCAGCAAAGTAAACGTGCGTCTTGGCGACAGTACGTGTCTAGAATAAATTCTAGATCGTCTGTCAAAAAGACATGGGACATGATCTGAAAAATTAACGGCAAAAACTCCTCATTAAATGTTGGACACTTAAATGTTGGTGATGATGTCGTCACCTCCAAAGCAGACATTGCAGATGTCTTAGCTGACACCTTTGCAGAGAAATCCTCGTCCTCAAATTATTCGACAGCATTTCAGAAATTTCAAAATACTAAAGAAAAAAAAAAGCTAAATTTTAAGTCGAATAACAATGATTCTTGGAAGGAGGCCATTGCAATTCCCATATCAAAACCGGGTAAAGACTCGACAAATCCTACCAATTATCGCCTATAGCCTTAACAAGTTGTATTTGCAAAACCATCGAAAGGATGGTCAATGACCGGCTTGTTTGGTTTTTAGAGAAAAACAAACTTATTGCTACCGTTCAAAACTGTTTTCGTAAACAAAGAGGCACTCTCGACCATTTAGTTCGCTTCGAAACTTTTATTCGTGAAGCTTTTATAAAAAAGGAACATGTTGTTTCCGTATTTTTCGATCTCGAAAGTGCGTACGATACCACATGGAAGTATGGAATCATGAACGACCTCCATGAATTCGGTATAAGAGGTCGCCTTGCTTATTTCATTTCGGCATTTTTGAATGAACGTCAGTTTAGAGTCCGGGTTGGAGATACTCTCTCAAACCCTCATGAACAAGAAATGAGCGTTCCCCAGGGAATCATTCTCTCTGTTACACTATTCAGTGTCAAAATCAACAATATTGTGAAGTCTGTGTGCCCTGGCGTGGAATCCTTTTTGTATGTTGACGACTTCTGTATTTGCTATAGATCCAAGCATATGCATACAATAGAGCGGCAATTACAGCAAGTGCTGAATAATTTAAGTAAATGGTCAAGAGAAAATGGTTTCAAATTTTCTAAAACCAAGACCAAATGTATGCATTTCTGAAATTACACTTGGATCCTGAACTTACATTAGATGGGGTACAAATTGAAGTCGTTCCTGAATTCAAATTTTTAGGTCTTTTATTTGACTCTAAACTGTCGTTTATTCCACACATCAATTACTTAAATAATAAATGCTATGTGGGTGCGTTAACTCATTTCGGCATTTTTGAATGAACGTCAGTTTAGAGTCCGGGTTGGAGATACTCTCTCAAACCCTCATGAACAAGAAATGGGCGTTCCCCAGGGAATCATTCTCTCTGTTACACTATTCAGTGTCAAAATCAACAATATTGTGAAGTCTGTGTGCCCTGGCGTGGAATCCTTTTTGTATGTTGACGACTTCTGTATTTGCTATAGATCCAAGCATATGCATACAATAGAGCGGCAATTACAGCAAGTGCTGAATAATTTAAGTAAATAGTCAAGAGAAAATGGTTTCAAATTTTCTAAAACCAAGACCAAATGTATGCATTTCTAAAATTACACTTGGATCCTGAACTTACATTAGATGGGGTACAAATTGAAGTCGTTCCTGAATTCAAATTTTTAGGTCTCTTATTTGACTCTAAACTGTCGTTTATTCCACACATCAATTACTTAAGTAATAAATGCCAAAAAGCTCTTAATCTTTTACGAGTTGTCTCCAGCATGGACTGGGGAGCCGACAGAAAAGTTTTACTAAGATTATATAGATCACTTGTCCGTTCCAAGTTAGATTACGGCTGTGTCGTATATGGCTCAGCGCGACAATCTTACCTTCGGAAGTTGGATTCTATCCACAACCAAGGTTTACGATTAGCACTTGGCGCTTTCAGGACATCTCCCGTCAATAGCTTATATGCTGAACCTAATGAACCATCTCTAAATTTACGCAGGAAGAAACTCTCTTTACAATATTACTTAAAGTTAAAATCAAATCCTGCCAATCCAACTCATGAAACAGTATTTAAACCATTGTATAAAGATGAATTTTTAAAAAGAGAGAAAGTTATACCTCCTTTTAGTTTACGCTGTGAAGCGGATATTAATTGCCTTGATTGTGATCTTGAGGATGTAGCATGCCATAACATTTCTGAAGTTCCTTTGTGGACTTCCAAAAGTCCAACTTATCTTTACAATCTTGCTTCAGATAAAGCTACTACAGATCCGATGATTTTCAAAACTAAATTCCTTGAAGTCAAAGAACAATATTATACTCATGAAGAAATCGATACAGATGGTTCAAAAGATGGGGAAAAAGTTGCTTCAGCTGCCGTCCTAGACGGTGAATTGTATCAGTTCCGATTACCTTATAATTCGTCTATTTTCTCTGCGGAGCTAAAAGCGATTGACCTTGCCCTCAACCATATTGACAAAGATGGCTACTGGCGATACATTATATATACTGATTCTTTATCAGTTATGCACGCACTTGAGAGCGAGAAAACGGATAATGCGCTTGTAGTCAATCTCCTTGAGAAATTGTCCAGATTATGCGAAGGAGCTGATACAGTTTTTTGCTGGCTCCCCAGCCATATTGGTATTAGTGGTAATGAAGAGGCAGATAAATCTGCCAAGGACGCATTATCACTAGAAATTTTGCCTTTTAAAGTTCCTTTTAGTGATTTTAAACCTCTTATTAATAGTTTTATTAATGGTGTTTGGCAAAGATCTTGGAGCGATCCTTCAAATCAAGAGAATAAATTATTCGCTATCAAGCCAAATACAAGTGAATGGCTCTCTGGCTTACGGTCAAACCGCCGAGAGGAAGTTATTTTGGCCCGTTTGAGAATAGGCTATACCCATATGACGCACTCATATCTTCTCAAAGGAGAAGAGCCTACTGTATGTATCCCATGCAATGCATTTTTTTCCGTCAAGCATTTACTGATAGAGTGCACAATCTTGCACAGTACAGGGATAAATACTTTCATGTTGACAGTTTAAAAACTTTGTTTGATATTGTGAAATTAGAATCACTATTCGATTTTCTGAAAGAAGTTAACCTTTTTAAGAAGATATAGTTTTACTTTCTAACATTTCAATTTTTACTGATGGTCTTAAACAAACAGTGTTTATCCTCCTTTAAGGGGGCTCTATTGAAATGTTTGAGTAAATAGGGAAGCCCTGTTTCTCAGTATTTATTTTGTTGTTTAATTTATAAGTATTACATTTTAAGGCCTATTGACCTATTCAAAGTTAACTTTTTATCTTGTAAACAAGGTTGCTTCTTTGTTTTTTCTAACCTGTGTCAATGTTTCACAGTATAACTTAAAGTAGATGCATGATATTATATATAAGTGCGCCCAATATGACCTAAGTTGTCGACGGGCCATAAAACACCATTCATTCATTCATTCTTTTTTTCTAACCGCTGCATGATTTCACAAAAGTTTGTCAACAAGGGTAACAAGTACATATAACTTCAAAACTGTAAACAAAATGATGCCTAACTTACGATTCTAAATCAGTACAAAAAATCGTGGTCTAAGGAAAAAAATGCTTCTTATCAATATTTTCTCCTTTTCCCTCATATGTATTCATACACGCCTGGCAGCATTCAAGCATATGACTGGGTGTTAAAAGGGTAAACACTAACGACTACAAAGCATTGAACTGTGATAAACTACAGTTTCTTTTCTCAACAGTATGACATCTGTTGAGCAAAACTTGTATATGCAACCAGGTGCCAAAGTAGACCCATTCTATTTGGTCTTTTAACCTTTTCGCTAATAGAAGCGCCGTAGAGCAGATGTGAAAGCATTTTTTGGGAAAAGCTGCAATTTTTTGTCATTTTCCTTCATTCCATAAAATGAATCACTTGCCTTAGTAAGTAATGAATTATTAAATAAGAATTCTAAAACGTTTCACTTACCCGCAAACTGGTAAACTTGGATTTGTCATAAATATGTCAAAACAGATTTGTCCTCACCATCCTTCTTGTAAGTTTGAACATCATCTCTGGCAATAACTTTAACTTTTACGCCGAGTGAATATGGGCCTGTTTTGTTCTCTTTAAATACTTTCTTTATGCTGGTCATCTGTAGACTGTAAAATACCATGTCATAACCTATAACTACCCAGTACATCTGTTTTTCAAAGATTGAAGGATACAAATGCAAGAAACATTGCTCAAAACCAAATATAAGGACAATTACTGTCTAAAAAAAACCAAAACAATCGGGTCTTTGTATACGTTACAAACCCTTTACAACATAATCACAAGTTTCAGCTTCTGTGCTGAAGAGGCCTTTTAGTCTAAGGCCTGGCCAGCAGGATTCAATTTTTTTTCAATCCATCTGGTAGAAATTTTTCATTGGTACCAGGTGATAGTATAGCTATATAGAAGTCAAATTAGGGTGGATGCCAGAAACAAAAGTGGTGCAGATTTTTTTCAGACATTTTGTTACCCCACCCACTGAAAATGCATTGAATTAAGCTTATGTGTACAAACCACAAAATTTCAATATCTGCCAGAGTATATTGAATGCAAATAGGTCTAATTGGCAGTGAAGCACATAAGCAATGGTAAAATTCAGTTTCAGAAAAAGAAAAAATACATGGATACATTGGGTGCCCTGGTGCTACCCCACCCACCAAATTTGCATACATTTACTGAAAATCATGAGCAATTTAATATCATTTAAGACTTTTGGGTTTCAGCTTCTTGTGGAAGAGTTTGATGAGAACTAAATGCTTACTATTGTACTAAATTGCTGCTTTGTATATATGTTACGGTCTTGCTTATCCTTTACCCCACCCACTATGAGCTAATACTTGTATATAGTTATGGCAGGTTTTAGGAGACATGATTTTTTTAAAATGAAGTTGGATCTTTTTTGTTCAATAAGGTTTCTTATCTGTACAAACAGAATGTACTGCACACGGAAAATACATATTCCACACTTGAATATTGTCTACGGCGATGCAATGCCAGTCATAAGACATCGACATGTCCTTCATGTAACGAAATTGTAAAGTAAAAGAAATCCAATTCTAATTTAGAAAAAATCAGATATTTTTAGGTCGGATTGCGATGTTTCACTTCAAATCATAACACATATTTGTTTTATTTGAATTGAGTATTTTGGAACAATATTTTGGCATGTTATATATCAGAGAAAATCAGTTTTTTGCAACTATTTTAATTCCTTGAAAAACTTACATAGATTTAGTAAATGATTCATAGCTGTTTGTACTAAAAATGTAACTTTATTTTCCGTTTTGTTCCCAGAATTTCCTTTATTAAATTAAACGGCGTGGCTTCCTTTTATAAACAGTTTTTATCATTATTAGACAAACGACACATGTGTAACAGCAATGACACAAAATGTTACAGCGCACTAACAATAATTGAGTAGTTACATATGAAATGGAGAAAAGTCATTTGCACAAAAAATACTGTCTTGTTGACTAGTTAAGATTTGTTGTGTAGGAAATAAATCCGTTACATCATGACATTCAAAAATAAAAAAGAAAAACACCCACATCCACACACCACACATACATATATATATACACACACACAAAGCAGCTGTATTGTCAATGCAGCAAACAAAGAAGCTGATGATTGATCATACGTCACAATTACGCTCAATGAATTCTGCATTTGTTAATTTTAAGTCATCAAGAGGTTTTTAGCTCTACTGGATGAAGGCCAGCGGGCTTATGTCATGGCCCGGTGTCCGTCGTGCGTGTGTCTGTAGATGCGTTAACTTATATTTCAGACATCTTCTCTGACACTGCCCATCAAATTTTGATGTAACTTTACAGAAATGATCCTGCCATAGTCTTCTTCAGAATTTTCTAGAAAGAATTTGATTCCTTCAAAAACTCTGGTTGCCATGGCAACAAAACAACAATATTGAATGAAAACCTTTGAAAATCTTCTTATCCTAAACCATAAGGCCTAGGGCTACCAAACTTGGTATGTAGTTTTATGTAGTGAACCTCTACCATGTTCCTTTAAATAATAGCCTTGGAGTCAAAATTGGCCCCGCCCCCGGGGGGGTCACAAGTTTTATATGGGATTATATAGGGAAAACTTTAAAATCCCTAGACATAGGGCCTTGGTTGTTTGGTTGATTGGTTGGTTGCATTAGGGTTTCAACAGCTAAGGTCATATCATGGCGCACATGTGTTTCCTGGCTTTCTCACACCAGTACTAACACAACTTTCTTTCCAAAGCCAGTGACTACTTCTCTCACATGCTTCAGCAGAGCAGCAGAGGTGAAGGCAAATATAAGCCAGAAAGAAAGTTCACCTCAACCGGGTATCGAACTCACAACCACCAGGTCATGAGTCCGACACGCTCACCACTGAGCGGGCCATTATGCAAAAAAGACAAAAAAATTGACATTTTCAACTCAAAATGGCTACTTTTCCTTTACTGTTTGTTGAATTTATTCAAACTCAACAGGGTTAAAAAGCAATTGATGGGATAAACAAGCTGAAAAATCTGATCACAAATAAATACTTTATCATGTAAACAGGCAATGAAATTGTTCAATTTGATATGGCTACTTTTCCCATACTGTTTGTCAGATTTTTTTCAAAATCGATAGGGTTCAAGCTATTGATGAGATAAACAAACTGTGCACGTTTCACAAAAATCTGACCAAAAATAAAGACTTTATGGTGTAAACAAGAAATAAAAGTTTTCAACTTGAAATGGCTACTTTTCCCATACTGTTTGCTGGAATTTTTTCAAAATCAATAGGGTTGAAGCTATTGATACGATAAACAAACTCTGCAAGTTTCAAGAAAATCTGACAAAAAATGAAGACTTTATCGTGTAAACAAGAAATGGAAATTCTAAACTTGAAATGGCTACTTTTCCCATACTGTTTGTCAGATTTTTTTCAAAATCCATAGGGTTCAAGCTATTGATGAGATAAACAAACTGCACGTTTCACGTAAATCTGACCAGAAATGAAGACTTTATCGCGTAAACAAGAAATGAAAGTTTTCAACTTGAAATGGCTACTTTTCCCATACTGTTCGCTGGAATTTTTTCAAAATCAATAGGGTTGAAGCTATTGATAAGATAAACATACTCTGCAAGTTTAAAGAAAATCTGACAAAAAATGAAGACTTTATCGTGTAAACAAGAAATGGAAATTCTAAACTTGAAATGGCTACTTTTCCAATACTGTTTGTCGGATTTTTTTCAAAATCAATAAGGTTAAAGCTATCGATGAGATAAACAAACTGTGTAAGTTTCATGAAAATCTGACCAGAAATGAAGACTTTATCGCGTAAACAAGAAAAAGACTGACAGACGGACAGACGGACGGACGGACTAACACTTGGCACTTGCGTGGCTAAACATTATGTGGCTTAAATGAACTATCATCCTCGGATACCCCGGGGTCTCCCTATTTGCTACGCTACATCGACCCCTGGGACAATTAGTTGAATTTCCTTCGCTTTACCGCTGGCCGAATGCAGGCTTTTCATTGGTTCCATCATCATTTTGTGATGGGCGAGTGTACTGTACGCTATGACGTTTCGTATCGATTTTCGGCGGCTCGCTTTACCGCTGGCCGAATGCTGGTTTTTCATTGGTTTTATCTTCATTTTGTGATGGGCGAGTGGACTGTACGGTATGACGTTTCGTATCGATTTTCGGCGGCTGATTCAAAGTTTTATTAGTCAATTGTCCCAGGGTCGATGTAGCGTAGCAAATAGGGAGACCCTGGGGTATCCGAGGATGATGAACTATGTGGCTGTGAGTTTTATGTGGCATCTGAAAGAGTTCTTACAAATGACACTAAGGTGTCTTACAATCCAAGTGTTAAGTGGTTAATTCCATAACCAATGTGGCTACAATAAAACAAGACACTTTAAATACAATCTTCCTAACCCTTTGCTAACACAAATTTCAAAGTATAAACTCTGTAGCAGAGCAAGCTTGAAAATTTGCGGTAAAAAATGAAAAAAATTCTCTTAATTTCATGTATTCCACCCTCTGAACTTTTTATAATTTGTCAGCTTTGGACTTTTTTAATCATGCCTGTAGTAGATGAGGATAATGAGGATAAAGGTAAATACCCAGTCCTTATTCACAGGTGCCATCACAGAAAGGTAACACAATGATATTGCTCGACACATTTGTCAAGGCATTGTTGTCTTTTTCTGAAAGGAGCCAGCTAGCTCAATGTGTAGCATCACAGCCTTTGAGGTTTATTTTGTTTGGTGTTCAATAAAGGTTCAATAAAGTGCTGTTGAAAACAAGCATTACTTCCCATTAATTTTATTTAAAGGAAAAACATCAAGAAATTTTAAAACTTCATTGAAAATGAAGGCTTCGTCCAAACCCAACAACACAAAACAAGAGGGCCCAGATGGCCCTGGATCACTCACCTGAATTTTTGAGAGGATCATAGCTAATTTCTTTTCTGTGATTTTACAGGAGAGGAATTTTTAAGAATTTCTTTATGTCAATATGGTGCGAGTAGCCCCCATTCACAAGAGCCATGTTTATTGACAGATCAAATTTTGTGAACAATTTTTGAAAAGGGTCACCAAAGGAACATTTGTGTGAAATTATTTAAAAATCTGACCAGCGTTTTCAGAGGAACTGATTTTTTTTAAAGAATTTCTTCATATCTGTATAGTGCAAGTCGCCCCCATTCACCAGAGCCATGTTTCTTGATGGATCAAAATTTTGGGAACAAGTTTTGAAATGGGTAACCCAAGGAGCGTTTCTGTGAAATGTTATTGGAGAAGAAGATTCTTAAAGAATTGCTTAGAAAATTCCATTTGGTTGCCATGGCAACAAGAATTTTTGATGGAATCGTATTCTGTGAACACTTTATAAAGACGACCTCCAAAGGAACATTCCAGCCAAGTTTGGTCCAAATTGGCCCACTGGTTTAGGAGATGTTTAAAGAATTGTTGACGATGGACACAGGATCACCCTAAAAGCTCCCCTTGAGCATGTTGAACTCGGGTGAGCTTAAAAGTATGAAATTACTATCTTATGATCATACCCCCAGCTGGGCGGGGGTATAGAAATAGCCTAGCTGTCGCACTACAGGATGGTAGAACCCCACCAATGTGCCTGCTCGTTTGCCGTGAGCTGCGACCTGTGTCACTTGATGAAGGGGTCCTGGTGGTTGAAACACACCACTTTGGCCTGGAGTTGAGTTAAACAGGAGGTCAGGTGGGCCCGACCTGATCAATCGGCTGGTCATGCCAAGCCCTAGGGCACTCATTTTGGCACTTTCTATTTATAATCTTACCTTTATCTGTAAACAAATTTATGTCCCTTTTTTTACCCATTTGCCTTAGAAGGCGATGGCTCAAGGGTCAATCAAGTGAAAGTATGGGTATTTTACTGACAGATGCAATGCCCTCGATAATGTTATATTAAGCTTGGTGTAGCGTTTGACAGGAAGGCATTTGTCTAGTTTAGCCACTTCACTTGAGTATACCATCAATGTATCCCTGACTTGTCCTGTGTTAGGTTTCCCCAGGACATATCCCCTTGTTGGGCTCCGAGGCGGGTGGGGAGCATTGGTGCTGAAGCAAAAGAAAACACTATGGCAACCCAAAAAAAGGCCAAGCTTCAAGAAAAACATCCAGACGGAAAAAGGCCCCATTCAGAATCCGATTCTGATACGGAGGCCCCATCTTACACATCACCTCTATCAATACATTTCCCAACTTTTATAGTAATTGAGTCAAAGGACCCTTCAAACCCTGTAACAAAATTATCCCCTTTTGTTGTAGAAAAACAGCTTCATAGTATTTTGGGTACTCCGAAATCTGTGAAAAAACTGAGAAACAACACTATATTAGTTGAAGTGTTCACAAGGCAACAGTCTGAAAATCTTCTGAAACACAGTAAGTTTTTCCAACTGGAAGTAAACATTTACCCTCACAAGACCCTGAATTCTAGTAAGGGAATCGTGAGGTGTAAGGAACTTTCCTTGTGTTCCATCTCAGAAATTGAAAAGGGTTTAAAATCTCAGGGTGTTACAGGTGTTACCCGCATTTCTGTGAAAAGGAATGGCGAAACGAGGACAACTAATACATACATTTTAACGTTCTCAACATCAGTTCTTCCTCAGTCTGTGAAAATTGGATACATCTCGGCAAAGGTTGAGATGTATATCCCAAATCCTTTGCGCTGTTTTCAGTGTCAACAGTACGGGCATCATATAAGTAAATGCCCTCGAAATCCTGTTTGCGCAAAATGCGGAACAGAGGAAGAAAATCACAATTATGAGACATGTTCAAGTCCTCTGAAATGTGTAAATTGTAAGGGTGCCCATGCGGCTTTTTCAAGAGATTGTCCTCTCTGGAAAGAAGAGAAAGAAATTTTGAACTTGAAATATACTAAAAATCTAAGTTTTCCAGAAGCTCGACAGCTTGTCAAACAACGCACAGCTGATCAACCAAAGTCTTTCTCTACGAGCTATGCCAATGTGACATCCCCTGCGAAAGAGGACTGTCACACTTGTGTTGTCCTCGCCAAACTCATTTTAACCAAATTTCCTGAGATGACGAATGACTTAAAAGCCATTCTTCCAAAATCTACCTTTGCAGTTCTCAATCCTAATAAAACATCTTTGCCATTTGATAAATCCATTAACTCTGCACATACAGAAAAGGCTAATTCTCCTCCTAAATCATCTTCCTCTTTGCCAAAACCTTCCGTTTCAAATACAAAACCTAGTATGCCGAAATCTACAAAAGTTAACAGCAATTCCCCTAAAAATCTACCCCAACCACGTACTCGGGTTCAGTTAAATAAGGAGAGTTTGCCATCGGCCTCTACTTATAGTAAAAAGCCGACAAAGTCAAATGAAGAAGTCTTTGAAACCCGTGTATCTGACACAGAGATCTCGGAACTCGTCGATTCCGACAAATCACTACCGAGTAAAAAGAAAAACCGTAAAGCCCGTGAGCGTAAAATCACAGTCAAAATTGGTCAACCGTCTGTCTCTCTCTCTAATAAATTCGAAAAACTTCAAGAAATCACAGGCGATAAAGGACCAGAGGAGGAAAAAAGTGAAGAGGAGATGGAGGAGGAAGAGTCTGATGGCTCGGACAGCGAATCTCCTTGGGGTCACCATAGGTCTGAATGGAACAAAGACCTTGACTCCTGGCAAAACTCGACTCCCGAAACCAGAAGTATTGAGAAGACACACATGTAAACTAAAATGAAAATCAACATACTTCTGTTTTTACTGCCTTTTGCATTGGTTTGCAGCCTCTTTTTTACTTCAGTTTTTATACTTTCATCATGCACTATGGATACCATAATCCAGTGGAATTGTCGAGGTATAAAGTCTAATTTTGACGAACTTTCTCTTTTAATAAATGATCACAAACCAGTTGCTGTTTGTCTACAAGAAACCTTCCTTAAACAGGAGGATGATATTTCTATCAAATATCATTCTATTTACAATAAAATCTTTACCGAAGGCGAAAAAGCCAGAGGAGGTGTTTCTGTTATTGTTAACAACAACATTCCTCACAAAGTTATCTCTCTTAATACAAACTTGCAAGCTGTTGCCATTAGGTTATCTTTACACAGTGCTGTTACACTGTGTTCTTTATATCTACCCCCGAATACACCTATCAATGAGACTAATCTGAATGATCTCATTTCGCAATTGCCATCCCCCTATATTCTTGCTGGAGACTTTAATGGTCACAGTATTATGTGGGGTTGCGATGACACAAACCAGAGAGGTTTACAGTTGGAAAACTTCATTTCGAACAATTCTTTGTCGTACATGAATGATAACATGTCCAAAACCTACTTGCATCCAGCAACTGGATCTTACTCTTCTATTGACTTGACCTTATGCAGCCCAGTCTTACTTCCCAATTTCACGTGGAAAGTGACTGAGGATTTGTGCGGAAGTGATCACTTCCCCATTATTTTTTCATCTACACAACCATCCAGCAGTGTACGACCACAGAAATGGAAGCTTTCGAAAGCCAATTGGAACAAATTTGAAACCCTTTGTGAACAAACCATTACACATGACAAATTTAGAGATTGCGATGATCCCGCAAAACTTTTTACTTCCCTATTGATTGATGCAGCAAAACAAACCATCCCTAGGACCTCGACAAATCCAAAACGTCCTAATAAGCCTTGGTACAATGATGATTGTAAACAGGCTGTCAAAGACAGAAAACAAGCCCTTAGAAAGTTTAACCTCAGACCTACCATAGAAAATCATAATCTTTTCCGTATTTCCAGAGCAAAGGCTCGTCGAACCATTAGAGAAAGTAAGCGCAAGGCTTGGAGACAATATGTCTCTAAATTAAATAGTAGAACTACTACTAAACAAACTTGGGACATGATCAGAAAGATCAATGGCAAAGGACAGCCCCCTCTTAATCACCTTCAAGTTAACAATACTTCGTTGGAATCACCCAAAGATATAGCTGATGCTCTTGCGGACACTTTTTGCAAAAAGTCTTCTTCCGTAAACTATTCTGAAAAGTTTCAGAGGAATAAAGCGCGAGAAGAAAAGAAAAGGCTTAATTTCAATTCTGCAAATTCAGAGCATTATAATAAACTCTTCACCTTTAAAGAATTAAAATCTGCTCTGAATAAAGCTCACGATTCTTGTCCTGGCCAAGATAAAGTTCATTACCAGTTTTTAAAACACTTACCTTTTACTTCTCTTTCAGTTTTACTTGACATTTTTAATGATATCTGGCAATCAGGTGATTTTCCTTCGTCCTGGCGAGAGGCACTAGTAATTCCTATCCCAAAACCTGGCAAGGATGCTGGTGACCCCACTAACTATCGTCCAATAGCTCTTACTAGTTGTCTCTGCAAGACCTTAGAACGCATAGTCAACGACAGGCTTGTCTGGTATTTAGAAAAAAATAACCTCATCGTTGATGTACAGAGTGGATTTCGGCGCCAGCGTGGCACTATAGATCATCTGGTCCGCTTTGAAACCTTTGTCAGAGAAGCCTTTATTAATAAACAGCATGTAGTATCTGTCTTTTTCGACCTTGAAAGCGCTTACGATACGACTTGGAAATACGGAATTCTTAAAGACTTGCATGATTTTGGTCTTCGAGGCCGTCTTCCTCTTTTTATTTCAGCCTTCTTGGATGAACGTACTTTCCGTGTCCGAGTTGGTAATACTGTCTCGGGAGCCCGTGAACAGGAGATGGGTGTACCCCAAGGATGTATTCTCTCTGTTACACTTTTCAGTGTAAAAATAAACAGTATTGTCAAAGCTATCTGTCCTGGTGTAGACTGTTGCCTTTATGTTGATGACTTCGTTATATGCTTCAGATCTCGAAATATGAATATTATTGAGAGACAACTTCAACAGTGTCTCAACAAACTGCAAACGTGGTCTGATGAAAATGGCTTCAAATTTTCCAAGTCCAAAACTAAGTGCATGCACCTTTGCAATCTACGAGGTGTTCATCCAGACCCTGAGCTGTATTTGGACAGAACTAAAATTGAAGTCGTTTCTGAGTTTAAATTTCTTGGAGTCATCTTTGACAGAAAGCTTTCCTTCCTTCCTCACATCACTGCACTTAAAAAGAAGTGCAAGAAGGCTCTTAATCTTCTTAAGGTTGTGGCCCATTCTGAATGGGGAGCAGACCGTAAAGTTCTCTTGCGGCTTTATCGGTCTTTAGTTCGCTCTAAATTAGACTATGGATCGATTGTATACGGATCTGCCCGTAAATCTTACTTGAAAATTCTCGATTCTATTCACAACGAAGGTCTTCGTCTTGCACTTGGGGCTTTCAGAACTTCTCCCGTTAATAGCCTCTATGTTGAGGCTAATGAACCTTCTCTTCCTTACAGGAGGGAAAAACTCTCACTTCAATACCTTTTAAAACTTAAGTCAAATCGTTTTAATCCAACTCATGAAGTTGTTTTTAAACCCCAATATAAAGATCTTTTTGAAAGGAAACCAAATGTTATTCCTCCATTTGGTATCCGCATGGAGCCCATAGTAGATAATCTTGGCATAGACACTGATTCCATTGCCAACTATAAAATCTCTGAAATTCCTCCATGGACGTTAAACAGTGCAGAATTCAGATTTGACCTTGCATCTGACAAAAAGTCTGTCACGGATAGAACTGTGTTTCATGCCAGATACAACGAGATAAAGGAGCATTATTTTTCCTTCAAACCCATCTATACAGATGGATCTAAAGAAGGCAATTCGGTAGCAGCTGCCGCTAATTATGGACAAAGGAGCTTAAAGTGCCGCCTTCCAAACAACTCCTCTATCTTCTCTGCTGAAATTAAAGCAATTGATCTTGCCCTTAATCTAGCTGAACGTTCTAATTTCAACCGTTTCATTATCTTTTCGGACTCTTTGTCAACATTACAGGCCCTTTCAAATCAACAACTTGAGAATCCCTTAATCTGTAGTTTACTTGAAAGGATCTCACAAATTTCTTCTACGAATAGATTGGTGTTCTGCTGGCTTCCAAGTCATGTAGGTATCAAAGGCAATGAAAATGCTGATAGATCGGCCAAATCTGCACTTAACCTTCCCATTTCAGATCTTAAAGTTCCTCACACTGATTTTAAAACCTCCGTTTTAAAACATATCCAATCTTCTTGGCAATCCCAGTGGGATGCTGATGTTTACAATAAACTGCATTCAGTTAAACCATCCCTTGGTGAATGGTACCCCGTTTACAGGTCTGTTCGTCGAGAAGAAGTGATAATTGCACGACTTCGAATTGGCCATTCACGCATCACACATTCCTGGCTCTTGAACAGAGATGATGCCCCTGAATGTGTTCCATGCAATGCAACATTTTCTGTAAAACATATCCTATTAGATTGCGTTGACTTTCAGCCAGTTCGTTCAAAATATTTCAACGTCGATAGTTTAAAGAATCTTTTCGATTCTGTCAGCGTTGAATCTATTATCGCTTTCATAAAGGAGATTGGCATTTACAATAAACTGTGATATTTACTCTTGAGTTTCTTACTTATCTTTTTACACTATTCTTAATTCCTGTAATATTCATCTTTAATCTAAAACTGTTGAGTAGGCAGGGATTGCCCAGCCACTCAATATCATATTTTATGCACATGATATATGAATATATTTCTTTTTCATTTAAAAACCTCTTTTTCTCAATCAAACATTGACTTCTAACCTTTTCATCACATTCTTAAATCTTATCATTTAAAACTTTCGAGTATATAGGGATTGCCCTGTATCTCGATAATGCCCTTTATGCATACCTTTTAATTCAATTCTTTTATTATCATTAATGCATTCAAACTTTATGCAATTTAGGCAACTCCACTTTTATTAACTTTTAACATAGATATGCGCGCTAAATGACCAAAGCTGTCGATGCGCCATAAAACAACATTCATTCATTCATTCTTATGATCAATATATTAACCCTTTACCACAGAATCCTGACTTTTTACGAACAAACAACAAAATTTAGACTCCTCCACACTGAAAGAGTTTACAGAAGACAATTTTAATGTTGCTAAATTGATAATTTCTGTTACTGTAAAGGTTGAAAACAATGCGAGAAAAATAGAAACTGCTGGTCACCAGCATTATCTCTCTCACAAATTTTTCAAAAAACTTCTTTTTTTCAGGGTTGTGAAAGTCTAGATTGTGTGGTAAAGGTTTAAGGAGATGCATGGCAAAACTTGAATTTAGTGAAAGGAAATCACATTTTAGAATCAAACGAAATTATCTTTTCCAAAATCCTTTTCTCAAGTCGTCTGTTACAGATTTCTAGAACATTTTTAAGAGCATGAAGGGATAAATGTTACAAAAGGGCTACAAGAAATAATTATTTTCAAACATTGGGTGAAAAGATGACATTACCTAGCATTGTTGAAGAAAGCTAACTTTCATTTAAGTCTTTCATTTGTTGTATTTAAAGCTGTAATTGTACAGGTTCATTCTACACAATGTATTTCTTGACTAAATTAACTAGTTTTTGTATTATTTTCCTTGAAATATAAAAACTATTCATAATGTAATCACAAAAGTATTCATGAATACATGAATTTTGAAATGTATTCGAATACAAATACTTTTATTCTCAGAATGGCACAAATACAGAATACTTTAACCCTTTACTCCATAGATACTCTTCTAAACGCTTCGCTTGAAGGAGCCTTTGGAAAACATAGTGGCAAAAGATGAAATTGCTTGTGACAAGCAATTTCACCTTTTGTCACAATGTTTTCTATGCTATCAAAAGGTGTCATATACACATAAGAAATGGCTTCATCCTCGCTGTTATTTAGGGTCAACTAGAGATACCATATGAATGCCTTATGGGGTAAAGGGTTCAGAATACTATGGAAATGTATTCGAATAGTATTCAAATAACAATACAAATGTGATTACCCAGGGTCTGATAAAATTTTGCACAAATCAATATAGGTTAACATTTTCTGTCTCTGGATTATTTTCTTTATTATGAAAACCATGAACGACTTTGTATGTATAGTCAATGTTTCAGAATGAGATTTCGCATGACACAGTTCATACATAAAACACTCAAAACAGGCAATTGGTAAAGATTTATGCTAGGACGTTCTTGAATATCCTCTACAGTATCCAAGTCATCCTCTGAATCAGACTGTATCTTCAAATACCACCTCGTCAACATCCTGTGCCCTGAAATAAGAAAATGCTTTGATAAATGGCTTATAAATTAATTGCTCTATCTCAATATGCACTTACTGGGTCAGTCTTTTCGTTTTCTAGATACAAAAAAGTTTTGTGAGGATATGTTGCATTGGATCAGATTAATTTGAATCTACATGTATTTTCATACAAAAGGTCCCAAGATGGCCCTGGATTGCTTACCTGAATTTTTGAGAGGACCATTGAAATTTGGAACCAAAATCGATGCTTTGCCAAGCTATTTTGGAAGTTCACTATTCAAACAATGTTTTCAAAAGACCTCTTTCTCAGGGGCGTAAAAGTAGTGATTGTACGGTAATGTGTTAGGTGCATAAAAAGCAAATAAAGCCTTTCTTAGAAAATTCCATTTTGTTGCCATGGCAACCACAGTTCTAGATGGAATCAAATTCTGTAGACAATTTCTAAAGAGGACCTCACAAGGAACATTTCAGCCAAGTTTGGTCCAAATCGGCGGTTTAGGAGGAAGGCAGACACATTGACAACTTAAAAGCTCCCATTGAGCATGTTTTGCTCAGGTGAGCTAAAACGAGTTCTCTTTGAGCCTTATGCCATCTGTGAATAGACAAAATACTGATTAATTCATCCACACACCAGCCCCCATAGCTCAGTCAGTAGAGCTTAGGACTGGTAAACATGAAGTTTCTTGTCACTACAGGTTCTGGGTTCCGTTCCCGGGCCAGTAAGCTAATGTTACTAAGTCTTTCGGATTAGATGTTAAACCGAGGTCCCATGTGACAGTACTATACACCAAGCATGTTAAAGAACCAGGCGTATCGTAGGATGGGTTTTGTCCTATATCTTGCACTATCCCATGTAACAAAACTAACCGTCTTCTGGGGCGTCGTCCATATGGGCGACTGGTGGCAATGATAAATCAGCGCAAATTCCATCAACCACATTCAGCAGTTAGACAGGTAAATGAAGAAAAACCTTCAAATATGAGCTGAACAGAAATATATGGCAGAGAAGTTCAAGTCTATAAAGGATATTAAAAAAAAAACAGATATGCTTATTTGACTGCACTACAATATTCGTTTGTTTGGCGTTTAACACCATATCAACAGTATTTCAGATATTTAACGGTGACAGTTCACAGATCCATGTTTCCTGGAGTTATTTTAACCAGTATTTGACAAGTTACATTTTCTTGACGCTGGCAGCCAGTTATTAAATTCATGTTATATCAGCACTTTACCGCTTACCTCTTTTTGGGAAATTGCCAATTATAGCATCTGTCAACTTGTCATCATCAGTTTCTTCTGATTTATTGGGAAAGACAATGTCTGTATAGATAAAAAAAATGTTAACTACCTTAAATACCATATTTTCATTCAATTCTTTCCTCTCTACAGATCACAAATAAATGTCTATGCAGGACTCAACTTTTGAAAACAGTGACAAAAAAGGAAATTGCTTATTTCAAGCAAATTTCTCCTTTTGCCACAGTGTATTATCCAGACTCTTATTTCTTTTTGTTTGCAACGAATTCCAAAAATAACTAGAAGACCAAAAATTAAAAAAGTACACTTTTTCTTAACAACCCATCCCTAGGATTGAAACAAAACACTTAGTGGTGGACACACCACTTGAGGCACACAAAATGTGGGAATAAAAAGACACACATTTCTGGACATAAGACACATATATTTGGACATGCCAAGACACATAAAGGATGGATACAAGACACTTTATGATAGACGGAGTCTCTGGCATATTGGGTTTGGCTTCAAACTTGTAGAGACACCAGATATAGACGACACTTTGTTAAACGCACATTTACCTAAACTAACTGATTGAATTCAGTTTAAAGCAATTTTAAACGGTTTTTCAATATCTGAGCGATCTTGCAACATTATTGTCCCTTGACATACTGTACACTCCATAATTTTTTTCAAGCAATTTCTGGACTTTCTGTATCGATATCACTTTTTAGGTAAAACAAAATGCTCAAAGTCTAATGATAATTTCAGTATCAACAATTATTATCTAATATTTCCATGACACATATGGCATGCATGTCATTTGCTAGATCTCTTCTCTTTACTATTAAGAGTTTCATTTTCCCACAAGTATTTCAGAGGAATTCAGCCCCAAGGTCATGACAAATAAGGCATATCTGGTATACAGTTAACAGATTCTGTCTTTCAGACATTTTTTTAATGACATCACAAAACTACACATGGTCAAGATCATTTTGTACCAATGTATATACCATGGTTTTTAGTACAAAACTGGTACATTATGGCATTTTCCTACATGTACCCTGAGTTTCCTTAGGAAGTAGCTACTAGTCTGTAGTTCAGAGATGGGAAACAAATAACTAGGTTTAGGTACACTGACTTTTGTGAAATGTAAGAAGGTTGACTGAACTAGGGTTCAAACTCAAATAATGCATGTTGTAGGCTATTAGCTGTAATGTACTGAGCTTTTGGAGCTCGAAACATGCCTTTTTTAAACATAAGACACTTCCATTTGGACCAGATTAACATTAAAAGGGAAGCAAAAAAATAAACAATGGAACATATTAAGCACACTAGAATTTGCTATCGGGCAAAACTAGATAATAAACAAAATTTTGTATGAAGACGCATATTCTTGGACAAAAGAACTTGACCCAGTAACTTGAGTAAGAAACATAAAGGATGGAAACAAGCCACCTAATGAAAGACAGGCTTAAACACATAAATTTTGGCCTTACAACAGATAAAGGACAAAAAGGCATCTGTTTGATGACACATTTTTGGATAAAAGACAATTATTTTTGGAAGCACTAAGACACATAAAAGTTGGAAACAGAACACTCAATGATGGACAAATTTAGACACCTTAATTTTGGCTTTAACTTATGGAGCTATAAGTAACAGACATCTGTTTGAAGACACATATTCTTGGCTAAAAAGACACTTTTTTTTTGACGCACTAGGACACGTAAGGATGGATACAAAACACCTAGTAATAAACTTAAACCCATTAATTTTGGCCTTAACTTATAGTGGAAACAGCAGATACACAAGAAATTGACATCTGTTTGAAAACCCACATTCTAGGTCAAAAGTCACTTATTTTTTGAGGCATTAAGACACATACAGGATGGAGTCTTAGACACATTAATTTTGGCCGGAACTTATAGATGAGACACCATGATATATGGACAAGAAACCATATATTAGTATATACCAGAAATTTCATTTGAAGACAAATTTATTGGAATTGATTGAATAGAGTATAGTAGGTTCCACAAGTGCAATCCTGATAATAGGGATAAGTGGTTCAAAGCAAAAATAGTTCCAGCACAACCCTATTCCAACAGTACTTGTAATCAGTATGTTGATATCAGTTCATTGCTATTATTGTCTGATTGCAATATCTTTTCTGACAAACATGCGTTGCAAATGAGAGGAATAACTTGTATTTAAATCATTTCACAATGACTAGGTCATATTTTCATGTTTCCTGACTCTCTTACTAGTACAGTACCGAACTCTACGCAATCGGCTACCTTTCCAATTAAACTACCATTAGATGCAATGACCTTCAAATACTGGCTAGATTATTATTATAGAGAAATAATCAAATAAGTTTTACCAGGGACATTTGCTAAGTTGAAAGCTTCAGATATATGGTCTATCCTTGGTAGACATATTGCAATATTTATCAACATGACTTATGGCTACAAGCTAAGGCAGACAATTTATGAAACATATTCATATTGGAACCAAATTATGAATTAGGTGTAACATGGAAAATCGTTAAATTAACTAACAGTACAGGTGAAAAATGATCCTTTCCAAGAAGAATGGGCGTCAAGAAATTTTTATGGTTGAAATTTGTAGACCGTAAAATGAGAAGAAAAACAATGATTTGACCTCAAATTTAAAAAAAAAAAATCCATTTTGACAGGTGATGAATACATGTATGAGAATAGTCTTACAAAGCAAATCTGTCGATCATCATCATAATGTACTTGAAAGCCAAGTCAAGATTAATCAACTTTGTACATTTTCATATGCGTTCCGCCAATTTTCAAAATTTCCCCAAAATGTTTGGTTACAGGACCCATGTGTCCCCCACAATTTTAGAGCTTGGTACAACACTGGTTAACTTCATTTACAATATCCAAATTTACAACATCCAAATCCAACCTCTCTCAGAATGCCCATGTATTGTGTGTCTTATTTCCATACATTATGTGTCTTCTACCAAATTACTGATTTTATATTGGCATTTCTTCTTCACATATGTCCAAATCTAAAGTGCCTAAAAATAATTATCTATTGTTTATTTGTCTTTTTCCCATACATTGTGTGTCTTCTACCAAAATAACACAAAACTTAATTTACTGGCATTCCTTCTTTACATGCTGCTGCATAATGTCCAAATTAAAAGTGCCTAGAAGAATATCCATGATTTATCTTGTACCTTTTCTTGTACATTACGTGTGTGTTTTTTTTCTTTACATGTATAACATCAAAATCTTAAGTGTCTCTGTTACTTATGTGTCTTATTTAGAACTATAAATTACAAGTCTTTTACCAATTTAATACGAACAGATATCTTGGAATTTTCTCATTACATGTGTAGTATTTAAATCTAATGTGCTTGATTATCTAATCTAATGTTTCTAAACATACATCCTCTAACAACAACATGAGAGCCATGATAGCCCTGCATCACTCACTAGAAAACCATGGTACCTCTGAATCAAGAATAAATAGTTTTTGTAAAAAAAAAGCAGTCCATCAATTCAAACCACTGATAGGCCAATGTGTTGAAATAAATATATGTGAGGGAAAGTGAACCAAGAAATTTCAATGCTAAGCAAATTGAATATTTCAGTCCTTCCTGGATGGATGGAATGTACAGAGGAAACTTTTACTGCAGATATTTCACGTTGAAAAACAGGGAAAAATCATTTGATTTTCCAATATCTCCATGTAAGAGAGGAAAAATATAACCTCTAGAGCAGAAAATCGGCCGCTATTAAAACAGGTATCAAACCTAAAACTGTCAGGTCTTAACCCATTACCAAACGACAAAACTTTAGACTAGTTCAAATTGAAAGCATCTGCAGACGACAAAATAAAAGCGACTGAAAATTTGAAATTTGTTTTGTGAAGGGTAGAAAACATTGTGGGAAAAGCAGAAAATGCTGGTTACCAGCATTTTCTCCTTTTCCCACAATGTTTTCTAAAGGCTTCATTCTGAGGGGCGTCAACAGTAGGGATTGAGTGGTAATGGGTTAAGTCAGGTAAGCCACGTACTAAGCTATCATGTTGGGCTACTATTTTTGAAAAAGACATGACAAGAGACTAGAATTAGGCATTAGAAAACATTAAAGATTTCATTGAGTAATTTCATTTCATTGAAGCTATATCAACTTACATGGCATTATCTGATTTGACTTAAACCAGGCTACCATTGTTTACTTCTACTGGCCAAGGTACAGCTGTTCTCTTACGTGTTGCCCATTCAAATCTGCAAGCAAGTGTTATAAAATAAAAACAAAGGCTCAACATATTAACCCTTTACCACACAATCCCGACTTTCAACACCTGTGAAGAAAGCCTTTTGAAAACATTGCAGAACAAGGAGAAAATGCTGGTAACCTACATTTTTCTCCTTTTCCCACAATGTTTTGTATCCTTCCCAAAACAAATTTTAATTCTTCAATCCCATTAATCTTGTTATCTGCAAATGCTTTTAATTTGGACTAGTCTAAAATTTTGTAGCTTGGTATAGAGTTATCCAGATAAATCTTGGTTTTTACAGTCCTGGGAGAGATAGCTTTTGAAAATATTGTAGGGAAAAAAGCACTCTGTATAAGCTTTCAACCAATTGCAGGACCCGCTCATAAAAATTAAAAAGGGGCAAATCTTTTTTTTTTTCAATTTGGCAAAAGTAGTGGTAAAAGAAAAATGAAAACTAGAGTAGGCCCTACAATTGGGTATTTTACCCACTGATTTTCCATTCAATTGTGTATTTCACTTTTCATTTGGGTAACAAAATTCAGCTTTCAATTTGGGTATTTGATAAAATTGAATTGGCAATTTTTCTATGTGTGGAATTCTTCCAACAGAAATTGTCTCCAATTGTATTATTCATAAAATTTTGTTTGAAAATTTTGCATTATACCACCCATGTAGCAACTTCAAATGTCGGCTTCTAAGATAGTTAACGCCATAGAAAACAGTCAATCGCAATTATCAATGATCATGTTGGTAACACCTCTTACATCCTTCTTTCCCATACAACAAAGTTTTGAGATTGTCCCAATTGAAAGCATATGCAGACAACAAAATAAATGTTACTAAAAATTATAATTTTATTCTGGGTAGGAAAGAAAATATTTTTGGAAAATGAGCATTTGAGCATTTCTCCTTTTCACACAATGTTTTAAAAACCTTTCATTTTTTGGGGATGTCAAGTCGTGATATTACTTACAATGGAGGATGATTTTGTTAATGAATTAGGGATGTATCGCATCCGAAAATCTGCGTGTCCGGTAACTGGTTTAGAGAGTCAATCATGCTTCTTGGACTTCAAACATCAATTATTCCACCATAAATTTGCCCCTGATATAGTAACATACAAAATCACCATTACTATATTCATTTCCGTATCTGTCAATCCTTATATCCTTTATTATCGAAAAGAAAAAAATCTTGGCATGAACAGGCTCCCGCTAGCCTTGAGTCGCGAAATCTCATAATTTTATCATCCAAGGGCTCGCTCGTCATAGAGGTTCAACTGAAGCATCTTAAGTACCTTCTGTTTATTAATTCCATAAAAGTACTTACTCTTTCGTTTTTCCACCATGTCTGGTCCTTCAGCGCCTCACGCGTCTGTAACCGCTGTTTTTCGCGGAGAGGAAGTAACAAACCGGTGTCTCGCGTAATATGGCCAACGAAACGAGGAAAACTTAAGACTGATGTGAAAAAAAAATATATTCACATTTAAACTTTCAATTAGAGTAATTTTTAATACTTCCTTACATTTTTCGTTACGTTGTTCATGATACTTGTCAGAATTTTTAGAAATTATAAAAAAAAAAATGTTGCAGGACATATGTGCAGAGGTTATTTTGTCTTTGCACCGGTTCTAATTCTGGCTCTGTCTTGTAAACAGGATGTTTGGCAGGATAACATTTATTACATGTTTTTTCCAAGGCATTCGTGCACATAATTTCTTTTTTCAACAGGGTATCAACGTTGTAAAATCAATTAGTGGTTTGAATAATACATAGCAATTTCTTACAGAAGAATCGCCGTAAGTAGGTCATGGGGGGGGGGGGAAGAGAGAGAGACAGAGCGGTGTCTTTTGACCGGAAGTGTGTAACCCCCAAAGTACAGCGCGTTTTTCAAATCATATAAAGCATGTAAGGGGAGTAACTCAAAAAATGTGATTTGGACATCCGTTTAATCGGACGATTTTTTTCCAACTTTAAAGTGTCTCCAATTTTAAAGTGTCTTCTTTTAGACCCATTATTCAAAATCTGGTGTCCTTTTCAGTCTCTTAGGTGGCTAGTCACCTAAGAGAATGTAGTCACCTATGTATCTAAATTTACAGAATCGTAGCCACCAATGTATACGTATGTAAACACGGACGGACAGACAGACGGACGGACGGACAGACGGACGACGGAAACCACGCCATGACATAAGCTCTGCTGGCTTTCAGCCAGTAGAGCTAAAATAGGGCCCTTTTTTACCTGGGCCCTAGCCTATTGTATGTCTATTGTTGGCCGGATTTGTAATGTTTGGCTTGTAGTGTTTTCACTTATTAGCCAGTAGAGTGATACAGGACCATCATGGCCCTCTTGTTTCAAGTCATAACCCCTATTGCATCAGTGTAATAGAGTAACAGAGTAGGAGAGTAAGAATAACAACGGAAATAAAGCAGCTTAAGTAATGAAAATATCCAAATATCAGTGTTGGCATACCTATGGTTACAGTTGTGAATATATAATGAAATAACGAAATCAAACGTTAGTGTGCAGCAACAGATTGTACTGTTGCACTCATAAATGGATCATTTTTGAGGCACTAAGTACAATAACTCAATAACTTTTCTTAATTTTTGTCCTGTATGTCTGTCTTAGTAGCTCTAGTCAAAATTGTGAATAAATCTAGCCAGAAATACAAACACATTCAATGTTAAGACAGAAAATTCAGAGATTGGTTTCAATAAATTCTGCTAGGAACATTTATTAGGTGTTTTACGGTATGTGAAATTAGTCAGACTTGATTTAATACATGTAGAAGTCTTAAATAAATGTGGATTTTTATGAGCACTTTAAATTAAAAAGATTTGTGAAAAACATTGCATTGTTTCATTGTTTGCTTCATTTTTGTGAACATAGGAAAAGTTTAATTTACGTTATAGGCACATTTTGGGTGGGCGCGTTTATTAGCATATAAAAAAATCTGCACCACTTTCAGATCTGGCATCCATGCTTAAAGTGACTCTAATAGGCTATCCTAACTCACTGTACCATTTGAATTTTTCTACCAGATGGATTGAAAAAAAATTAAAAATAGAGCCCTTTTTTTATCTGGGCCTTAGCCTTTTTACAAAAACATTGAGGGAAAGGAGTAAACACAGGTAAACAACATTTTCTCCTTTTCCCACAATGTTTCCTGGTCTCTCAGACATGAATTCTAGCAATTTAGCTATATACATGTATGTGACAAGTCATCTGCAAATGTATTTAATGAGGACCAGTCTAAGATTTTGTTGTTAACTATGAGGACCAGTCTCAGATTTTGTTGCTTAATTGTTAACCTAACCTTGGTTTTTACGATCTTATGACAAGCCTTTTAAAAGCATAGCGGGAATAGGAGAAACTGCTAGTAACAAGCACTTTTTTTTCCCCACAATGTTTTCTACCCTGCTGGAAGCAAATTACAGCTTTCAAGTTAAGTTTATTTCATTATCTGCAAGTGCCTTGAATTTCAGTCAGTCTTAATTTTTGTGGTTTGGTAAAGGATTAACTCATTACCAAAGAACACTATTTTAGGCTTGTCCAAATCGAAAGCATTTGCAAATGACAAATCAAAAGTGACTGAAAATTTAAAATTTGTTTTGAGAAGGGTAGAAAACATTGTGGGAAAAGGAGAAAATGCTGGTTACCAGCATTTTCTCCCTTTCCCACCATGTTTTCAAAAGGCATCTTTCACAGGATCGTGAAAACCGGGGATTGTTTGGTAAAGGGTTAAAGAAGCTATTATACCATTCACCCTACAATTACAAAACCATATCCACAGCAGATATCTACATGTATATGAAAACGCTAAAAATGGAGAAAAAAGATAATGCTCAATTTGAGCATAAGAACATTCCCTTTCTCCACAATGTTTTCTTTTGCTATGAAATATTCTAACCAATTCTGCTTTTTTGGATACTATGGTAACAAACCAGGAAAATGGTCAACTTCCTCTTCAAAAAAAAAAATTCAACAGATTAATGATCAGCTTTGCTTGGGACCAATCTACTTTGCATTGTCTATTTAACAATTTAACAGCACCTGAACATGAATGCATCTCAACTAACTTGTTCTGAATGAAATATTGAATGATACATACACTAATTGAGGAACTGATAATTGTGTTTCAGTATAATATATAATGGTTTATGGTCAGAATAGTAAGATTCCAGTGTTCCCACTTTTTCTATAGAATCCAAACTCAAGTTTGTATATATATGATCCAAGCAACTACCATAATCAGTTGTAGGAGAGACAATTAGCTGTTTTAGACAAAGAAAATCCTTGAAAAGTCCCGGGATCGATATGCTTCCAGTGATGTAATCATAATTAAAATCACCAATCAATATAACATTCATTTCTTTTGGAAGACGCTCACTTATTTGCTCAATAGCACCGTCACTGCCAAATACTGCAGAGAGGAAACTATAGTAATTTGAACAAGTAACATACTTTGGAGGACAGTAAACAAACCCAACAACATATGCACCAATTACCACTAATGCAATTTCTATACCAAATATAGTTAGAATCAAGGGTCTACCAACATTAAGGTAAGACCTGTGTAATGCACTTCCGGTGAACATTTGGCAAAAATTCTAATTGATTGTTAAATAAGGATAAATAAGGATTTATGCAGAAATAATATTTTTGCACATTTCTAACGGATCAGAAATTCCGTTTATGTCTATCTTGAAACTATTTTTTGATACTTTTGTTTGTTTTCTAAAAAGGGAGGTAATTATTATTTCTTTTTTCAATTGAGAATATAGCGGTTTTAGATTTATAAATGATAATTCAGAGAAGGAAAAAAATGAAAAACTGAAAAGGTAAAAGTAGTTTAATAATACTCATTTTTAATTATAGCTAATTTTGCATGATGATATTTTAGTGGAAATAGCTGTTTTCCATTACACAGGTCTTACCTTAACATAATTCTTATAGTAAATTGCAATACCATGTGGAGACTGTTCAAATTCTGAAGTCAGAAAGCTAAATCCATCCATCACATATCGATCAGCCGTTGTGTTTGAAATTCTTGTCTCAACAAAACCAATGACATAATAACAATCTTGCTTGATATCATCAATGTGTTTACGTAAAGATCTGCAATTATGAAAACCAACTTTTTGTCTTGTGTGAACTTTCTAAATTGGGCAATTGTTGAATAGTTCTATCAGTTCTAAGTCGGTCCATTTCTGCAACATCTGAGGAAATACTAATTTTTGATGAGCTCAGTTGCAGAATGTGTATACCTGACAGACTTGTGACTCTACTCAGACCTACATAGTGAGCATGGTCAATTTTACGTTTGCCAAAATCATTGACAGCTCCTTTGATTGTTGATCCTTGAGCTTTATGGATTGTCTTCCCTGCTGACAAGTACAGGGGGAATTGGCGACGAACTATTTGGTATATTTTATGGTAGCGGTAGGAAAATCTGCGACAAATTTCTAAAACAGGTGTCCATGTTTGAGCTATACCATGTTGGTACAAATGTTTATACTTTCTCTGCCATTTTTTACCAACAGCCTTGTCATCAAATTCAACCCAAATTATGCTGCATCTAGATGAATTCTCTACTCTAAGGTCAAATTTCTTTATTGAGCAAGGGGCGCCATTTGTAAGACCATCAGTGGTATCCACATTACAACATAATTCTGCCGCTAATCCTATACCAAGAACAAGCTTTTTTCTACAGCCCCATAGTTTTACTAGGATCTAATGGAACTTTTGAAAGAATTTTGTCATGCAAAGATCTGGCAATATTGCCAGAAACTGTATCAATACAGTCTATGTTAATTTTGTCTGAACAGGGCATGTGCGATAGCACCGTTTCATTATGAGCATAAGCATACGCTCTTCTGCAAAATAAATGTGGCAGCCGTTTCAAATCCTCAGTCATTGAACTGGGATTCAGAATTTGTTTTTTAACCAGTACCGCTAAGTCTTCTTCAGTATGATTCCCCTCTCGCAACCTATTCAATAGAAGAGCAAAAGCACGATCACCTTTTTGTCGCATGATTTCTTTCAATTCAAAGAACTCAAATAAATCAACCCATAAATTTGTGCCCAAACTCTGAAGCTGTGACGTCTTGTATTCCTTTGAAAATATCAAAGAATCGAGAACAGGTTTAACTGAAATAGATCACCAACTGCAAGTATACTTATATCTCCAAATGGCTTGGTGCATCCTTTAATTTCTTGCAAGCGCAGATTAATAAAGTTAAACATCGATCTGCCTACCATAGATATTTCAAGTCATTGAAATATGCTCTCAGTGTGTTCAGTTGCTGTATATCAAGAGGTTTGAAATAGAAACCTTGATTTGCTGGAATACAAAATGCTGAATGAGTAGTGCTTCCACCAATATTGTGGGCAGCTTTTCCAGTAGGAGCACACAACAGCAGTTTCAATGTATCTGGATTTTACCATGTAAGTGATTGAAGTACTTTATCAGCGCTTGGCTTATGGCTCGTATAAGTACAGACTTTCCACAACCAGCCCCGCCTGACAAGAACGTGAAAAATTTCAATGATTTAGTCTTGACTTTATTTAGGATATGATAAAAGAACCTTTTCTGCTCCTGATTCAAAACTGACATTCTACAAGTATTGGTCATTATCCATTCCTCTCTGTGGTAGGCTTACGTCACATACATGTATGTGATTTCTGCTTATTCCTAAATCTCCCCCTATATCATAATCATTATGGTCATTGGCAACTAACCCAGGATCAAAGCAACCAAACTCAGCTGCTTGGGTAGGAGGTTCACCTGCATCAATTAAATCTAAATGCTGTGCCTCAGGGTGAATTGTTGCATGCAATTGTCCTTCCTCAATATTCCACGTAATAACATGTCCTTACTTGTAATTCTGTAGTAGCCTATCTTTTTTTTTTAGTGACTTGACAGAGGTCAAATTAATTTACAACATAGCCATTTACAAAATATAGTTTAAATGTAGTATGTATGTTATACTTGAGTTGAAATATAGATTGTTGGATTAAATATACTCAAATATTTTCACGGGATGTACACTTACTTAATATTATTAACATATAAAAAAGCAATTTTTATGACTTAGATTCACAGAATTATTCCTTTCTTTTATCATATTATCTCAAGCATATTAAATACGATTCAAATTCTAGGTCATCGAAAAAAGAAGTGGAGAACTAATCTTGGCAAGGAGGCAAAATTCCAATTTTAAGGGAAAATACTGTGCAGCAGACTTCCTTCCTTGCGAGTTCTGTTTGGCATTCTACCTCAGAGATTCCTTATGGCAACATGTGTGCTCTTGTCCTCTGAAGCCAGATGATGAACAACCATCAGCAAATTACATCAGACGTGCTCAGACGATACTGTCACCATTTGTGCATGTACACACAGAAGAAGAAAATAATGTTGACATCCTAATGGCAGGATTGAAGGAAACTTCAGCAAATCCTGGAATACCACAACTTTGCCAATCCGACCCCCTAATTAGAGGGTTTGCAAAGTCTATGTTGGGTAGACTTGTTGAGGATAAAGAGCAACGCATCATGGACAATATACGCACCAAAGTAAGAACTATAGGGAGGCTGTTAAAGGAGTTAAATGAGAAGTCAGATACTGCTCTGTCACTTTCAAATTTCATTACCGGTCGAAGATTTGAAAAGGTGATAAAAGCTACCAAGGATCTCGCTTTGGCGAGTGATTCCCCACAACTTGCTCTTGTTCTTGGGCATTATAAAAAAACATCTTGCCTTTTTGAAAATAAGTATGGGTATAATCTCCGGTTGTTCAGAAGATCACACAGACGGCAAGGATTTCCAATTTCTGTATCAGGCACATTGGAACAACCGTGTCTCATGCGTTGCAAAGCGTCGACAAAAGCTGCGTCAAATAAACAAGCCAACTAGAATACCAGCTACCTGTGATCTCGTCACATTAAGAACTTGGTTGCAAGTCGAGGTTGAAAAGTCGCAACAAAAGTCAGCCCTAACTTGGAATAAATGGAAAGGCTTGCACAACTGGTCATGGCCAGAATACTTCTTTTCAATAAAAGACGAATCGCTGAAGTAATAGAAATGAAGATTTCAGACTTTCTTCGAATGCAGGACCAACCAAATTCGGACAAAGAAATTTTGAACGCTTTGGATGTCTCTGAGCAGACGCTGTCCAAACGGTATGAATACTCTCCTTTAAGCTTCTTCTATTTACTATATTTTCACAGATTATTTCTCGACTGTCGTGAACCCGTTCTGAGCACGCTCGAACACAAAGGACTAATTATGAATTTAATCATCAATAAAATAGTATTTGAATATTGAAAACTGGTGATTGTATTAACATATCAGATTGATTGCGTTACACGTAGTATAAAAAGTGGTTTGTACACACATTGAGAACCTTAACTTGACACGTTAACCCTTATTGTTAACACGATATCGAATTTCGTTTGGGACAAGTGTAGATCAAGGTCCGCCTGCATAACTGTTTTGCATATCCGTGAAGTCTGATTTTACTTTACGCTATTTGCTAATGATTCAATAAAATAATGTTCAAAAATTCTGTTGAATGTGTAAATAAACAGATCGATTTTATGAGAAACAAAATTCGATTATATTCATGCAACATAATCTGGATTTAATGAAATGTTATGTTGTACTGGCTGTTTGTTAATTGCAGCATGTCAGTGATGGAAATTCGAGGTAAATCGACGCGAGGAATTCGTAAAGTTTACGTGATACTTAAACCAGATATGAAGAAAGCCTTACAATTCCTCATCAACAAGAGAAAGCATCAGAACCCCTTCGTATTTGGCAGGTAAATTTTACAATGTAAATGATTTATTTAAAAAAGTAGAATTCACAGACTCAGACAATAACTGTTGAACATATATCAGAAAAAGCGAAATGTTACGGAACAGTGTTTCGAATTCCAAAATCATTTTCTATGCAGTTATTAAAGATACAGAAGTCCACTTTTATAGGCTTGTAGACATCAAACCTATTGAAAAAGTAGCGATTGTTCGCATGATCAATGTTAATAAGGCTCTATTTGTAACTTCAAATGATGCTCATTTGCAATTGAGTGCTTTCATACTGATCAAAACAAAATAATCTCTACTCAAGCATCTTTATTTTTCTGTACACATTGGCATTAGATTACACATTCTTTCAGTATCGACCAAAAACACGAACACCTAATGTATCTTTAAACCCTTTATAAACCACATAATGCGAACTCCTTAGTTTCCTATGGCGGGTACAGCGTACCCTTAACTGCTAAATTTAACAGATTTTACTTTTTTTCGGCATAATGAATATTCCTTAGTAGTTAAAAGTACATTTAGTCAATAGGCGTACAAATGTTAGTTAAGGGTACTGTTTTCTAAAAGTTAGGCGTACGGGTCCGCAAATAGCCATTCGCTTGTTTAACTTGAAAATTATTACATATTTTACGAGCTAAAATGTTTTGACAACACCTTCGTGTAGAGCAACGAACTCTTCTAACAGTATAACTACACAACCTTACATATACATGAATTCTTGATGGAGATCGGCTGTGCTTTTGTACAAGTTTACAAGGACTGTTGGAACGAGTAATGCAGTAAAAATGTGAAATTAAATGTAAGATAGCTGTGAACTTTTAATTCCTTACCGCGTTAGAAAGTATTAAAACTGAATTGTGAATCAGTTATTTGTTTACGTTAATATGTATATAAAAACAATGGTATTATCCGAGTGTATGAAGGTCACGATCAAAATTCAATACAAATATCAGTTTCCGATGGATGTATACAGTGAGAACGGACACTGTGAAACAGATAATTACATATCTCGAATCATATATATTATTTGTCTGATACCATTCATATAAAAAACAATTTCTGCAACGGAAATGTCCGAGATTCGTACACGAAGACTAATTAAAGTGGGAAATTATAAAAGAAGTGCCGCCGTGAATCGACTAAATTCTTGCTTAAAACAGCGTAAAACGTAATGCAAAAAGTTAATTCGTTGATATGATATACCCCCCGCCCAAAAAGACCTTTTTGATAGAAACATATAAGAGGTATAGTGTTTTGCATGTACATGTGGCCTTTTTGATATTGGTCCATATGAATTTATACATTAAGCCCCATTTTTCGATGACGTGGCATTTCATTAAATAAACAAAATAATGACTGTCTGTGGCTTATGATAAACAATATAAATATCAAGTTTCATAAAATTTTGTCCAGTAGTTAATAAGATATTCGTCCATAATGAAGGTATACATAAAGTCGCCTTCTTCCATGACACGGCATTAAATGAAAAAGCAAACAAAAAAAAGCAATCGGCAGACTTTCATAAGGAACACTTGTATGAAGTTTCACCAATTTTCGTTGATGATTTTAGAAGACATCTGTCCGGACGGACGGACTGAAACTGTTATTGGTATGTAATGAAATTACACATTAAGCCCCCCTTTTCCACGACATGGAATTTCATCAAATAAAAACAGATAATGGTTGTCTGTGATTTATGGAAAATATTATAAATATGAAGTTTGGTAATTTTGTTGCTACATGTAGTTAAAGAGATAGTCGCCCATAATGGAAATTTACATCAAGCCCCCTTTTTCCATGACATGGCAAAAAAATCTGTGGGCTATCATAAGAAGCACGTGTTTGAAGTTTCGTCGTTATTCCGACCTTAATCTTTTATTTGATACTGTGAAGATTGAGTCAATATTTGAATACATGAAAGAGGTCAATATTTTTAGAAAAATTTAGTGTTTTAACTAATTACATCATTTTCTGTTCTGATTTACGGGCTTTTTTGGCCCTTCTATCGCCAATATTAACTTGGTTTGCATTACTTAAGTGTCTATTTTACTGTTTACATGCACCGTTTTATATCCTTCTATTTTAGTACTACACAGTATCACATTTCATCTTTGTATATGCGCCCAATATGACCTCCGTTGTCGACGGGCCGTAAAATTCCATTCATTCATTCATTCATTCGTCGTTATTCGTCAAGGATTTTAGAAGATATCTGTCCGATTGGACGGGCTAACAGACAGAGAAACCTAATGACCAAAACGCAAACATTTATCTCGTCAAACCGGCGGTGTTTTCGTTTCGCTCCAAGTGTCCTTGAAGACTTGAATGGTTTAACAGTTGATTACTTGAAATGTATGTAAACATACACTCGTTCATTTTTAAATGAACTTATCAAATGTTAATATATCCAAACATTTCCGTCAGTGTTGAGCTTGTTAAATCTTGGTTTACCCATCGAAAGTGTTCGAAATGAAAACAAACTTGCACGGAACCAGGACAGAAATGAACAGTTGCTTATGCAATGAACAAAAAGTGGTTTTGAGGCTGAATTTTCGTGTAAGTTTTGGAACTCTGACTGGTTTGCATTAGTGTTGATCTCTGACTCTTTTTTTCTCTCTCTTTTTTTCAGAATTACCTAAAGAAGATGCAGGATGGACTAAAACAACCACAAAAAATGGCCCCGTCTTCTGTATGAAGATTTAGTTGACTACCTTATACACCGGAAAGCATATGATGGTAAAGAGATGAAAGCAGTTCGTTCACTATATGCAAAGAACTATGTAGAGAGTGAATGGCTGGGAGATATATATGACTGTAAAGCAGAAGATGCACATCATATGAAGGCTGCAATATCACCAAGCCAACCCGGTATCGGTCGATGTGATTATAATGTTTGGGTTGCTGTCCTTGACTCCAGTGTTTTAACAGGTAACTGTTCATGTCCTGCAGGAGCTGGGAAGACGTGCAGTCATATAGCCGCTCTACTATATGCAGTAATATTATCATGGGAACATGGTGTCGCAGGGGAAACTTGCACCGACAAATTACAAGTATGGGGAAGAGGAGCCACCAGAGCTCTAGCATCCAATGATACTTTCTCTGAAATTTTGGATGGAACTGTTAATAAGAAAGTAAAGTGTGATGACAACTTCTGTAAGCCAAACCAGTTTTTAGACCACCATGAACTGCAGACTTTTGTTTCACAATGTAAAATGAAACCATTATGGAATTGTAAAGGCACTATGTTACATAAAATACTGTCTGCCCCAGCTAAAGCATTTGAAGAAAAAGTACCCCTGGTTCATGGTTGTCACGATGCTGACTGGAACATGCCAGTAACAGAAATTCCCTGTGCTTCATGCCAGCACTTTCTTGATAAGTTTGTTAAAATTAGCAAAGCTAGCGCAGAATGTCTAGAACGACAAACTAAACAACAGTCCTCATTGCTGTGGATGGAAAGTAGAAAGATAAGATTAACTGCTAGTAAGGTGTCCAGTCTTCCAAAGACCAAACGAGCTAATCCAGACAAGTATGTGACAAACCATATTTACAACAGATTCAAAGGATCTACAGCAACACGTCATGGTATTCGGTGTGAGCCTTTGGCATGCGAATGGTTTGAGGGGGAAACAGGGCTTCCAGTATGTAAGAGTGGATTACAGATTCATGGCAATGAACAATATATAGCTGCAAGCCCTGGTGGTATTTTGAGTGAAAACAGCATTTTGGAGATTAAATGTCCAACAAAGACAATAGCAGAGCTAATACACTCTGATAAATATGATATACAGAAAAGTCCAAATGGAGAGCTTTTCCTAAGTCCTAAGGGTAAAAATGGGTATTATTCCCAAGTGCAGATGACCATGTTTTGCACAGTCTTCCATGTGTAAATTTGTGGTTTGGATAGCTGAAGAACAATTAATTCTTGACATTCCGTATGATGAAAATTGTTTCAAATGAACTTCCTAAAATTAGAAAGTTTTACTTTCAACATTTGCTCCCAAGATTGACAGACGAGAACCATTTTGGTCGCCTACAGCTCTCTAGAGAATACAAGAAATTGTGCTGATCTTTTATAAGCTGAAGTGGTTGACATGAATCAGATCAGTTGTTCAATGGAAACGATGTGACAAAAGATCAAATTGCCCACAATGAGCAATTTCACTTTCATCACTTTGTTTTTAAATCAGAAATTGAAATTATTTATTCTTTAAAGTGAACAATGAAGTCCAAAAGTAAACAAAGGGGGTGTTTATTTGCATTTGAATTTTAAAACATACAATTGTACCATTTAAAAGTATGGAAATTATCCTGAAGATGACAATCTGTCATTGTACAGTTGGTCCAAGTGTTAGTTGTTGACAGAGAAATTTATTTCAGTACTATGTCAAAACCTGCGAGCTATGTCCTTTGTTTACTTTTTGCCCGATTTTTACATTCTACTTTCTGCCAACGCCTAGCATATGGCCTGACCACACGATCATAGACTGTCATCTCCGCAATAATTTTTTTACGTTTCATTGGTATGACTTAAATTTAAATGTACTATGACACTTGCCTTGATATTATGGCCTTTCCTGGACCTATTACAAATCACATGGTCTATTATCCTTGAGTAAGAAATTTCTATACAACATTGTGGGGATTGTTGCAAGCAATTTCTCCTTTTCCAACAATGTCATTTACCCAAACAGTGCATTTCAATTCCATCACAAATATTCTCTGCAAAATGATTTCAACCTGGGACATTTCAGAATTTGTCTTTGGAAAAGGGTTAAAAGATCACCATAAAAAAATGTAAATAGCTCTTATGTTTGTAATTATAGCCAAATATTCTTGAGTAAGAAGTGATGTTATAACGTCTTTAAGATCCCTGTTTTTACAGAATTATGGTGTAAATTAAGTTTGGACTGCATGTTTTGTGCATCCTGATCTTGATATATGTATTTCTTAAAAGTTGCCTATTTTGACAGTGGGGCTCTTAGGGTTGAGATCAATCAATAAACACAAAGTTAATCCAACAACTTCTGCATTTAATTGAGAAAAATTCATTAAACTATTAACAGTAGTCTTGTTTTGTTTTAACTCATTACCAAACAACAAAATTGTAGAGTTGCCCAAATTGAAAGCAATTGCTGACAACAAATTAAAAGAGGCAAAAATGACAATTTTTCCATGATTGATTTATTGTTTGGTGTTTAACGCCTGTCTCAACATTATTTCAGTTATACTTGATAGAACAGAAAACATTATTAGAAAAGGAGAAAATGCTGGTTACCAGCATTTTCTCTTTTTCTAGCGATGTTTTCATAAAGCTTCTTCTTTAGGGTCATTAAAAGCCCGGATTGTGTGGTAAAGTGTTAAACATGACAGAAGACTGCTCAAATTAATTGTTCTGTTTTCTTTTGTCTAGTCTATTCTGCCATATTGGCAGTCCTTTGAAGACAAACTAAAAAAACCTGAATCCTCTATAAAAGAATTCCAGGTTATTAACCTGAGACAGAATTGTTATTAACTCCGAGACAGAATGCTTTTTACTAAAATTTGTATCCCATCTAATGTAAGCTCAGGATCCAAGTGTAATTTTCTTGATTGGCAGAAATGCATGCATTTGGTCTTGGTTTTAGAAAATTTAAAACCATTTTCTTTTGTCCACTTGCTTAAATTATTCAGTACTTGCTGTAACTGCCGCTCTATTGTATGCATATGCTTGGATCTATAAGAAATACAGAAGTCGTCAACATACAAAAAGCATTCCACGCCAGGGCACACAGACTTCACAATATTGTTGATTTTGACACTGAAGAGTGTAACAGAGAGAATGCTTCCCTGGGGAACGCCCATTTCTTGTTCATGAGGGTTTGAGAGAGTATCTCCAACCCGGACTCTAAACTGACGTTCATTCAAAAATGCCGAAATGAAATAAGACCCCCAGCCGGACGGGGGGTAGAATTCGCCGGCTGCCGTCCTGCAGAGTGGTAAGACCCCATCAATGGACCCGCCTGTTTGCCGTGGGTGGAGACTCGTAAGTCGGAAAAGAGGGTCCTGGCAGTTGAGGGGAGCCCAGGGATCTCCAGCTCTTCAACACACTGCTTCGGCCTCGGCTTCGGTGTAAACGAGAGCCTAGATGGGCCCGGTCTAGTGCAATCGGCTGGTCGTTTTTAGATTTTGGGCAGTTTTAGGTTACAGAGACTTGGATAATACCTGGAATATCTCCAAAAAATTATGAGAATAACTGCACGAACTCAAGAAGTTTTTCTTCATACTGCATGTATCCTGTTCGTTCACTTTACCTAAGATATCGCATGTACTCATATACGGTATGTTCAAACTTACAATTTTTAGTTTGCTTAACATGTTTTAGTCCTCAGTCTAATATAGGCTCATGGGCTAATTGGGTGGTACGGGTTTCGTGATTGAGGCAGTAGCTTCCATGGCTTTTCTCTGATTCCCAGGAATTGGCCATGTCTGCTGTTTGTCGCTTTGCCTTGTCCTTGCCATCTGAGTATATCATCTGGGTAACCCTGGCATGGGGAGCTGGATATCCGCTCCGTACTCCATGCCCCCTAGTTGGGCTCCGCGGTGGGCGGGGACTACGGATGATGAACATTAAAAACACAAACATGGATCACCAAAACAAAAAACGAAACCGTGATCAGCTAGATGCAGACCTGGAAAATGTTCAATCGACAAACTCAGCCTTTCCTCGCTTCTTGCTTATCGAGTCAACTGTACCTGACCAGCAACTTTCAAAATTATCTCCTTTTGTGATTGAAAAGGTATTAGTCGGACTTGCTGGATCGCCGAAATCGGTAAAAAAACTAAAATCAGGTAGCCTTCTCGTTGAAGTAGACAAAGCTGTGCATGCTAGGACTCTTATGAAAATTAAGCACTTCTTTAATATTCCTGCCAAATGCGTTCCGCACGGTAGCTTGAATACTTCAAAGGGTATCATTCGCTGCCCAGACCTCGCAGGTATTTCTGAACATGAAATAACATCGGAACTTTCAAACCAAAACGTAACAGCTGCGAAACGTATTACGATTTTGAGAGATGGCGTCAGGAAACCCACCAATACAATAGTATTGACATTTAATACTGCTATTCTGCCTAAATCTTTGAAGGTAGGATATCTGAAAGTTGCAGTGGATCTTTACATACCAAATCCACTTCAATGCTATTGTTGCTTCAGATTCGGGCATCATGAAAGTAAATGCAGGTTTAACCAAGGTGAAGAATTCTGCCGACGTTGTGGCAATTCAAACCTGGTACATAAGACTGAAAAATGTGAATTTGATATCAGATGTAAAAACTGTCAAGGAGATCATGTAGCAACTTCGCGATCATGCCCGGTATGGAAAAAAGAAAAAGAAATTGTCACTGTTAAATATACTGAAGGCCTTTCATTTCCAGAAGCGAGGAAAGTTGTGGAAGCAAGAAACGCTTTGGGTGTTTCTTATGCATCAGTTTCAAAAACAAACACACCGAAACCTGTTCAGCGTAGGGACGCCCATACCCAAACAATGGATATTGGTACCCAAACAACAGAAAAAGCATCAACCAGTAATGAAAATGTTCACGAGAGGTCTAAAACACCCAGTAAAAGCAACCAGAATGCTGCATCTAGCCAACCTACTACAAAGAAACTAAATAGTTCACAAACGCAAACAAAAGCACCAAATAGCCCCAGCCGAAGGAGAAATAAATCTCCTCCACAGGTCCTCTCAGACCGCCTACCAAAGGGATCTGATGACCCAATTCAACAACATAACCGCTTCCAATGTCTGGATGAAGACATGGAGGCGGAAGACTCACAAGCAGAGTCAAATATAAATAGGCAAGGCCGAATAATCAAACTAAATAAGAAATGAACAATCACATACTTCCATTGCTTTGTGGTATCCTCCTTATTTTCACTTTCTTCATGACAAACAATATTCTTCAATGGAATTGTCGAAGCATTAAAGCTAACGCCGAGGAATTAAATCTCTTAGTTAACGAACAGAAACCAGTAGCAATTTGTTTACAAGAGACATTTCTTAAAGACTCCGACAAGTTTTCTTTGAAATATCACACTTGTTACTTGAAAAACTTTACTGGTAACGATAAAGCTTCAGGAAGTGTTGCTGTCATTGTGAAAAGCTGTGTTCCACACCATTGTGTAAAGCTTAACACTACCTTACAAGCCGTAGCAGTAAACATTACTCTCAACAAGACCATTACTTTGTTTCATTTATCTTCCACCTAGTTTACCAATTGATGTCAGAAAACTTGACGACCTTGTGGCTCAATTGCCGAAGCCTTTTATTTTAATGGGCGATTTTAATTCCCATCATACATTATGGGGATGTTCAAATATTAATGGCAAGGGTCAAATTATTGAGGATTTTATCACGAAGCACGACTTTGTTCTGCTAAATGATAAGTCCTCGACCTATCTTCATCCTGCTACTGGTTTTTACTCATCACTGGATCTTACTATTTGCAGCCCTGAAATTGTTCCAGATTTTAACTGGAACGTTTGTGATGATCCTCATGGAAGTGATCACTTCCCGATAAAAGTATCGGAAGTAGGACCTTCAGTACAACAACGTCCTCAACGTTGGCAGCTTCACAAAGCGAATTGGGAACAATTCAGAATTCATTGTGAACAAACAATTCATCCAAGTGCTTTTGAAGATTGTGAAAATCCTGCTGAGCTCTTCACTTCCTTGATTTATTCGGCTGCTGAGCAGTCAATTCCTCGAACTTCGGCAAATCCAAACCACCCAAACAAACCATGGTTTAGTGATGATTGCAAAAAGGCTATAATAGAACGAAAATCTGTTCTTAGACAATTTAACCTGAGACCAACCCAAGAAAATCTTTCAAAGTTTAAAATTGCTCGTGCAAAAGCACGTCGGACTATCAAGCAAAGTAAACGTGCATCTTGGCGACAGTACGTGTCTAGATTAAATTCTAGATCGTCTGTCAAAAAGACATGGGACATGATACGAAAAATTAACGGCAAAAACTCCTCATTAAATGTTGGACACTTAAATGTTGGTGATGATGTCGTCACCTCCAAAGCAGATATTGCAGATGTTTTAGCTAACACCTTTGCAGAGAAATCCTCTTCCTCAAATTATTCGACAGCATTTCAGAAATTTCAAAATACTAAAGAAAAAACAAAGCTAAATTTTAAGTCGAATAACAATGAACATTACAATAAAGATTTCACTATGAAAGAATTGAGGAAAGCATTAAAGAAGTGTCATGACACTGCTGTTGGATGTGACGACATCCATTACCAGTTTTTAAAGCATTTACCATTTCGATCCCTCGACAGTTTACTTCGCATATTTAATCAAGTCTGGCATACTGGTATTCTCCCAGATTCCTGGAAGGAGGCTATTGTAATTCCCATACCAAAACCGGGTAAAGACTCGACAAATCCTACCAATTATCGCCCTATAGCCTTAACAAGTTGTATTTGCAAAACCTTGGAAAGGATGGTCAATGACCGGCTTGTTTGGTTTTTAGAGAAAAACAAACTTATTGCTACCGTTCAAAACGGTTTTCGTAAACAAAGAGGCACTCTGGATCATTTAGTCCGCTTCGAAACATTTATTCGCGAAGCTTTTATAAAAAAGGAACACGTTGTTTCTGTATTTTTCGACCTCGAAAGTGCTTACGATACCACATGGAAGTATGGAATCATGAACGACCTCCATAATTTCGGTGTAAGAGGTCGCCTTGCTTATTTCATTTCGGCATTTTTGAATGAACGTCAGTTTAGAGTCCGGGTTGGAGATACTCTCTCAAACCCTCATGAACAAGAAATGGGCGTTCCCCAGGGAAGCATTCTCTCTGTTACACTCTTCAGTGTCAAAATCAACAATATTGTTAAGTCTGTGTGCCCTGGCGTGGAATGCTTTTTGTATGTTGACGACTTCTGTGTTTGCTATAGATCCAAGCATATGCATACAATAGAGCGGCAATTACAGCAAGTGCTGAATAATTTAAGCAAGTGGTCAAGAGAAAATGGTTTCAAATTTTCTAAAACCAAGACCAAATGTATGCATTTCTGCCAATCAAGAAAGTTACACTTGGATCCCGAACTTACATTAGATGGGGTACAAATTGAAGTCGTTCCTGAATTCAAATTTTTAGGTCTTTTATTCGACTCTAAACTGTCGTTTATTCCACACATCAATTACTTAAGTAATAAATGCCAAAAAGCTCTTAATCTTTTACGAGTTGTCTCCAGCTTGGACTGGGGAGCCGACAGGAAAGTCTTACTAAGACTATATAGATCACTTGTCCGTTCCAAGTTAGATTACGGCTGTGTCGTATATGGCTCAGCGCGACAATCGTACCTTCGCAAGTTGGATTCTATCCACAACCAAGGTTTGCGATTAGCGCTTGGCGCTTTCAGGACATCTCCCGTCAATACCTTATATGCTGAAGCTAATGAACCATCTCTAAATTTACGCAGGAAGAAACTCTCCTTGCAATATTACTTAAAGTTAAAATCAAATCCTGACAACCCAACTCATGAAATAGTATTTGAACCATTGTACAAGGATGAATTTTTAAAAAGAGAGAAAGTTATACCTCCTTTTAGTTTACGCTGTGAAGCGGATGTTAATTGCTTTGATTGTGATCTTGAAGATGTAGCAAGCCATAAGATTTCTGAAGTTCCTTTATGGACTTCCAAAAGTCCAACTTATATTTACCATCTTGCTTCAGATAAGAAAGCTACTACAGATCCGATGATTTTCAAAAATAAATTCCTTGAAGTCAAAGAACAATATTATACTCACGAAGAAATTTATACAGATGGTTCAAAAGATGGGGAAAAAGTTGCTTCAGCTGCCATCCTTGACGGTGAATTTTATCAGTTCCGATTACCTAACAATTCGTCTATCTTCTCTGCAGAGCTAAAAGCGATTGACCTTGCTCTCAACCATATTGAACAAGATGGTTATTGGAGATACATTATATATACTGATTCTTTATCAGTTATGCAAGCACTTGAGGGCGAGAAAACGGATAATCCGCTTGTAGTCAGTCTTCTTGAGAAACTGTCCAGATTATGCGAAGGAGCTGATATAGTTTTCTGCTGGCTCCCCAGCCATATTGGTATTAGTGGTAATGAAGAGGCAGATAAAGCTGCCAAGGACGCATTATCACTAGAAATTTTACCTTTTAAAGTTCCTTTCAGTGATTTTAAACCTCTTATTAATAGTTTTATTCATGATGTTTGGCAAAGATCTTGGAGCGATCATTCAAATCAAGAGAATAAACTATTCGCTATCAAGCCAAATACAAGTGAATGGCTCCCTGGCTTACGGTCAAACCGTCGAGAGGAAATTATTTTGGCCCGTTTGAGAATAGGTCATACCCATATGACGCACTCGTATCTCCTCAAAGGAGAAGAGCCTCCTGTATGTATCCCGTGTAATACACTTTTTTCTGTCAAGCATTTACTGATAGAGTGCACAGATCTTGCACCGTACAGGGATAAATACTTTCATGTTGACAGTTTAAAAACTTTGTTTGATACTGTGAAATTAGAATCACTATTCGATTTTCTAAAAGAAGTTAACCTTTTTAAGAAGATTTAGTTTTACTTTTTTGACATTTCTCTTTTTACTGACGATCTTAAACAGTGTCTATCCTCCTTTAAGGGGGTTCTATTAAAATGTATGAGTAAATAGGGAAGCCCTGTTTCTCAATATTTATTTTGTTGTTTAATTTATAAGCATTACATTTTAAGGCCTATTGACCTATTCAAAGTTACCTTTTTACACTGTAAACAAGGTTGCTTCTTTATTATTTCTCATCTGTTTCACAGTATAACTTAAAGTAGATGCATGATTTTATATGTAAGTGCGCCCAATATGACCTGAGTTGTCGACGGGCCGTAAAACACCATTCATTCATTCATTCATTCAAATGAAATAAGCAAGGCGACCTCTTACACCGAAATCATGGAGGTCGTTCATGATTCCATACTTCCATGTGGTATCGTAAGCACTTTCGAGGTCGAAAAATACAGAAACAACATGTTCCTTTTTAATGAAAGCTTCGCGAATAAAAGTTTCGAAGCGAACTAAATGGTCGAGAGTGCCTCTTTGTTTACGAAAACCGCTTTGAACGGTAGCAATAAGTTTGTTTTTCTCTAAAAACCAAACAAGCCGGTCATTGACCATCCTTTCCATGGTTTTGCAAATACAACTTGTTAAGGCTATAGGGCGATAGTTTGTAGGATTTGTCGAGTCTTTACCCGGTTTTGGTATGGGAATTACAATGGCCTCCTTCCAGGAATCTGGGAGAATACCAGTTTGCCAGACTTGATTAAAAATGCGAAGTAGACAGTCGAGGGATCGAAATGGTAAATGTTTCAAAAACTGGTAATGGATGTCGTCACATCCAACAGCAGTGTCATGACACTTCTTTAATGCTTTCGTCAGTTCTTTTATAGTGAAATCTTTATTGTAATGTTCATTGTTATTCGACTTAAAATTTAACTTTGTTTTTTCTTTAATGTTTTGAAATTTCTGAAATGCTGTCGAATAATTTGAAGAAGAGGATTTCTCTGCGAAGGTGTCAGCTAAGACATCTGCAGTATCTGCTTTGGAGGTGACGACATCATCACCAACATTTAAGTGTCCAACATTTAATGAGCAGTTTTTGCCGTTAATTTTCCGGATCATGTCCCATGTCTTTTTGACAGACGATCTAGAATTTAATCTAGACACGTACTGTCGCCAAGACGCACGTTTACTTTGCTTGATAGTCCGACGTGCTTTTGCACGAGCAATTTTAAACTTTGAAAGATTTTCCTGAGTTGGTCTCAGGTTAAATTGTCTGAGAACAGATTTTCTTTGTGTTATAGCCTTTTTGCAATCATCATTAAACCATGGCTTGTTTGGGTGCTTCGGATTTGTCGAAGTTCGAGGAATTGACTTTTCAGCAGCCGTTAAATCAAGGAAGTGAAGAGCTCAGCAGGATTTTCACAAATCTTCAAAAGCACTGGAATGAATTGTTTGTTCGCAACGAATTCTGAATTGTTCCCAATTCGCTTTGTGAAGTTGCCAACGTTGAGGACGTTGTTGTACTGAAGGTCCTACTTCCGATACTTTTATCGGGAAGTGGTCACTTCCATGAAGGTCATCACAAACGTTCCAGTTAAAATCTGGAACAATTCCAGGGCTGCAATTAGTAAGATCCAGTGATGAGTAAGAACCAGTAGCAGGATGAAGATAGGTTGAAGACTTATCATTTAGCAGAACAAGGTCGTGCTTCGTGATAAAATCCTCAATAACTCGACCCTTGTCATTTGTATCTGAACATCCCCATAATGTATGGTTGGAATTAAAGTCTCCCAGTATAATGAAAGGCTCTGGCAATTGATCTACAAGATTATCGAGTTTCTTGACATCAATAGGCAAGCTAGGTGGAAGATAGATAGAACACAAAGTAATAGTCTTATTCAGGGTAAGGTTAACCGCCACAGCTTGTAAAGAAGTTTCAAGCTTGATAGGATGATGAGGAACATTGTTATTCACAATCACGGCAACACCTCCTGAAGCTTTATCTGTACCACTTAAGTTTTTCAAGTAACTAGAGTGATACTTTAAACTAAAGTTGTCAGAGTCTTTAAGAAATGTCTCTTGTAAGCAAACTGCTACTGGTTTCTGTTCGTTTACTAAAAGGTTTAGTTCTTCAAAGTTGGCTTTAATACTACGACAATTCCATTGCAGAATGTTATTACTCATTGCTAGATTTAAGGTAAAGTACACACCACAAAGCAATGGAAGTATGTGTTTATTCATCTTTTGTTGTTGAGTTTGATGATTCTTCCTTGCTTGTTTGTATTTGACTTTGCTTGTGAGTCGTCTGCTTCCATGTCTTCATCAAGACATTGGAAGCGGTTAAAATTTTGTATTTCATCATCGGATCCTTTCGGAAACCGATCTGGTTGAACCTTTTTTGGCGATTTGTTGCGACTTGATGTTTGAATTAATGTTTTATTTCATCTAATACTTTCAGTTGGCTTTTGAGTTTTTTTATTAGCAGATTCTTTTGTCTGGTTAACTGTTTGTACAGCGACATCGACAGTTTGTGTTTGAGCGTCTTTTACCTCTTTAGGTGTGCCATTCCTTTTTGTAACTGTAGAATAGAGGTTCGCTAGAGTTAATCGACTGTCCACAATTTTTCTTGCTTCGGGAAACGAGAGACTTTCTTTATACTTGATGGTTACGATTTCTTTCTCTCGTTTCCAAACTGGACATGTTCGCGATGTAGCTCCATGTTCACCGCCACAATTTGCACATTTTATGTGATTTTTACAGTTCGATGAATCATGAGCACTAGCCACTTCACCACAATGTCTACAGAGAGCCTCAGAACTAGCTTTTGTACATTTACGTTCATGATGCCCGTATTTGTAGCAACTGTAACATTGAAGTGGATTAGGAATATACAAGTCCACACCCACATTCAAATAGCCAACTTTCAAGGATTTTGGTAAAATTGCAGAGTTAAAGGTAATGACAATCGTGTTGGTCTCTCGCTTTATTCCGTCTCTATACACTGTTATACGTCTTGCAGCCGTAACGTGTTGAGTAGAGAGTTCTTGGACAATTTCTTCTTCCGATACACCTGCAAGATCTGGGCATCGAATGATTCCACGTGTTGTATTTAAACTCCCGTGCGGAGAACATTTGGCAGGGATCTGAAAGAAGTGCTTAATTTTCATAAGGTTTTCTGCATGTTTTGGTTTCTCTACTTCAACTAATAGCGAGCCAGAGGAGAGCTTTTTAACTGATTTAGGTGAACCAGCAATAGACAACAGAACCTTTTGAATTACGAAAGGTGATAATTTACTTTGTGGCTGATCAGGAACAGTTGATTCTATCAGTAAAAAGCGAGGAAAAGGAGAGGTCGATTGAGTGGTTTCAGAGTCGGCATCAAGTTTGTCGCGTGTTCTTTTTTTGTTTTGGGGATCCATGGTTAAAGGAAAAATGTTCATCATCCATGACCCCACCCACCGCGAAGTCCAACGAGGGGATATGGCTAATGGAGCGGGTATCCAGCTCCCCATACCAGGGTTACATGCATGGTATACTCAGATGCCATGAATAAGTCGAAGCGACAAGGAAAAAACATTGATAGTCCCCCAGATCAGGGATTTACCATGGCAGTCAAAGTCTCAACGAAAAATCCACATCACCCAATTAGCCCATAAGCCTATATAAGACCAGGACTTTAAAGTACGTATCAAAGTAAAAGGTAAAAAGGCACTTTTCAAGCAAACAATAATTATGGGTTTAATACGTTAGAATATTCCATCGAGAATGAAGACCAGATGGAGTATGGCAGTGAAATAGAGGAAAAAGGTATCAAATATTCCAAGTTTGCTTTAGATTCAGAAATTTTGAGTTTCAAGCAGTATAGCAAGACGCATGCAGAAAGGAAGCATCTGTATACAGATGCCTTCCCCCCATACAGCTCCACCAAAACATTACAGATATACATAAAATGTGCCCAATCTTAAAACGACCAGCCGATTGCACTAGACCGGGCCCATCTAGGCTCTCGTTTACACAGAAGCCGAGGCCAAAGCAGTGTGTTGAAGAGCTGGAGACCCCTGGGCTCCCCTCAACTGCCAGGACCCTCTTTTCCGGCTTACGAGTCTCCACCCACGGCAAACAGGCGGGTCCATTGGTGGGGTCTTACCACTCTGCAGGACGGCAGCCGGCGTATTCTACCCCCCGTCCGGCTGGGGGCAAGGATAAGGCAAAGCGACAAACAGCAGATATGGCTAATTCCTGGGAATCAGAGAAAAGCCATGGGAGCTACTGCCTCAATCACGAAACCCGTACCACCCAATTAGCCCATGAGCCTATATTAGACTGAGCAAAGTAAAAATTGTAAGTTCAAACATACTTTATATGAGTACATGCGATATCTTGGGTAAAGTGAACGAACAGGATACATACAACATGAAGAAAAAACTTCTAAAAGTTTGTGCAGTTATTATCATAATTTTTGGAGATATTCCAGGTATTACCCAAGTCTCGCTGTAAACTAAAACTGCCCACAATCTAAAAACGACCAGCCGATTGCACTAGACCGGGCTCATCTAGGCTCTCGTTTACACCGAAGCCGAGGCCGAAGCAGTGTGTTCAAGAGCTGGAGATCCCTGGGCTCCTCTCAACTGCCAGGACCCTCTTTTCCGGCTTACGAGTCTTCACCCACGGCAAACAGGCGGGTCCATTGGTGGGGTCTTACCACTGTGCAGGACGGCAGCCGGCGAATTCTACCCCCCGTCCGGCTGGGGAGGGGGGGATTTCTCATATAAGTTCAATGTGAACTTTGAAATTTTAGAGATTAGGTACAAAATGGACTTAGTAATTAAAAGCAAGTAGGAAAAGGCTAGTAATGATGACTGCCACAAAACCAGAACTTTAACCCTTTACTCCATAGATACTCATTTCTACACATTGCTTGTTGGAGCCTTTTGAAAACATTGTGGCAAAAGGTGAAATTCACCTTTTGTCACATTGTTTTCTATGCTATCAGAAGGTGCCATATACACGTAAGAAACAGCCTCATCCTTGCTGTTATTTAGGGTCAATTTGAGATACCTTAGAAATGCCTTATGGGGTAAAGGGTTAACAAGTACAACAGTATAACCTTCACAAATGTTATCTTAGAATGCGTCATCTTCATGGTCTGATATAAATTCATCTTCAATAAAATATTTTCTGCATCAAAAAAGTCTTCATCACTATCTGATGAGGAACAAGACTGTGTGTGCAGCAACAAAATCTGAATCATAACCTATTTTACTAACAAAGTGTTTTACTATATGGACATTTTTTTGAATAGTTTTTCCCTCTTGAACTTCTAAAAGGTTTTCTGCTAAAACTAGTTTTTTCTCTGTGGATGAAGCAGAGCACTTGTGCCGTTTGATGCGTCTTGAAGAAAATTCATCATGGCAGCTGGAACACATTTTCCTTCTTCTACTTTCTCTATATCCATCCATAATGCATAATCCATCCATAATTTACTTCAGCAATACAAGTTTTACTACATATAATAATAACAATAATACTCATATTAAAATGGCATGAAGGTATCACCTCTCTCTCTCTTTATCTCTCTCTCTCATCTAACTCCATGAAATATGCCTCATGTTTGACCTTTTATGAATTTCTGATGTATTGGTACCTTGAAGCTACTGATAATATAAAAAAAAAAACTGTTCACACAAGTTTCACACAAATCTGATTACAAATGCACATTTTATCGCGTAAACATGAATTGGTAATTTTGATCTTGAAATGGCTACTTTTCCCATATTGTTTGTTGGATTTTTTTTCTTCAAAATCAATAGGGTTAAAGCTATTGATGAGATAAACAAACTGTGCAAGTTTCACGAAAATCTGACGACAAATGCAGACTTTATCACGTAAACAAGAATTGGAAATTTTCAACTTGAAATGGGTACTTTTCCCATACTGTATGTTGTTGGATTTTTCTCAAAATCAATAGGGTTGAAGCTATTGATGAGATAACAAACTGTGCAAGTTTTCATGAAAATCTGACAACAAATGCACACTTTATCGCGTAAACAAGAAAAAACACTAACGGACGGACAGACGGACGGACGACAGAAACCCCGCCATGACATAAGCTCTGGACTTATATAGTGAAAACTTTAAAAATCTTTTCGTACCAAGCCATAAGGCCTAGGGCTACTCAATTTTGCATCTAGCTTTATCAAGTGGTTGTCTACCAAAGGTGCCCAAATTGTAGCCCTGGGGTCAAATTTGGCCCTGTCCTGGGGATCACAAGTTTTACATGGGCTCATATTGGTAATTTTTGAAAAATCTACTTGTACCTAGCTATAAGGCCTAGGGCTAACAAATTTTGCATGTAGCTTTATCTAGTGGGCCTCTACCAAGAGGGCCCAAACTATAGCCTTAGGGTCAAGTTTGTCCCCACACCAGGGGTCACAAGTTTTACATGGGCTTTTGTGATGAAGACTTTCTAAGTCATCTTGTTACTAACCATAATAAAGACTAGGAACACTAAATTTAGCCCTGTCTCATGGATTTTATGTTTTACAGGGCCTTTTATTGAGAAAACTTTGAAAATCTTCTTGTTTATAACCACACATTCTAGACCTGTATTACTTTGTATGGGGCTTTATCTTGTAGACCTCCACCAGGATTCAAGTAATTATAGCTTTGTGGTCAAAATTGGATTTGCCCAGGGGTCACAACTTTTTTGTTGGTTTTTATGGAAAAAAATTGTATGCCCTCAAGTTTGAAACCAGTTGGCCAAATAATGTAATGTTTGGCTTGTAGTGTTTTTACGAATTAGCCAGTGGAGCGATACAGGGCCATCATGGCCCTCTTGTTTGTAACTATTTATTCAAAATGTAATGATCTAATATTGATCTACTACAAGACATCTTTGTCCTATCATACAGTCACGCGTCTGTTTGACTGACAACAACAACAAATCAAGAATATACCTTGTCCAACAACAGTTTTCACAATTTCACTTCCACTACACTTCCACAGCTGTGCTTTAGCTTTCAAATAGGACTCAAAATCTTTCATTAGTGGGTCATTCCTTAAACTACCTTGATCTGAAAAAAAAAGCCTATTTGAATAACAGTTTATATAAGTTCATTTCAAGAAGACAATTAAACAAGTTTACAATAGATTAACCCTTTGCCAGACAACAAAATTTTAGCCTTGTCCAAATTGAACACATTTGCAGACAACAATTTCAGTGTGTCTCAAATGGGGTAATTGTTTTTTGATGGAGAAGAAAACATTGTGGGTAAAGGAGAAAATGCAGGTTTCCAGCATTTTCTTTCCCCACAATGTTTTCAAAGAGCTTTCCCAGGAACGTCAAAAGTTGGTATTATGTGGTAAAGGGTTAACCCTTTACCGAACCAATTCTATGACGACAACGATATCCTTATTCGGGATGAAACGAGATGTAGCCCGCCCATGCGCTGTCAGTAGCTTAGCGTATGGTGGTTGTTTAAAACGCCGTGTTCTTGTCCGGAAGTTTTTCGGAAATTTTTTCGTTCTGTTTTATCGACAGTCATTTCCAAGGTGGTCATTTTGTGCCCATAGGATATATATTTACATTTATCGACTGTTTGTTCTTGGAACAGCTTATTTTCGTTTTGTTTTGGCGAAAACAACATGGCCTGTCGCTACGTGTGTATTTAGTGCACTGTCATGGCGGTTAAAACCAAAGCCGTTACCGCGAATGATGCGGGTTTGAAGAGCAATGTGAAAGGGAATTCGGCTAAGAACCCTTCGAAAGGAAAAGGACCTGATAGTACGGGTACTAAGGAGACTTCTCAGTCTCTTGAAGAGAAATTATTGTCACAGCTTAATTGTGTATTGACAAACCGGAAATCGGCTGTATCGACTATGGATAAAATGGAGAAGACGATTGATGCCTGTTCTTCTAGATTAAAAATATTAGAGGACAATATGGAACAAGTTTATTCATATTTTGATTCAGCTTTTCAATGTGGAGACGAGAGTGATAGTTCTGAAATGGGTGATCAACGAAAAGAAATTGGGGAATTGGTTGATGATTTGTCGTCACAACCCCCTGCAAAGTAAAGCCGTTTTGATTCAATGGCTGACCAGTTTAAGGGTAGAGAAATTTGTGACCCACCTTTAGATCCATCTTTAGCTCAGAACATTAATAATTTGTTCAGAAATGGTATGAGTGAGGAGTCTTACAGTCAGATGACCAAGGATGATTATATCCCTAGGCCTGAGAATTGTGAGGCCTTAGTCACAGTGAAGGTAAATAAACCTATTTGGAATAATTGTTCTACACAGACTAAATTCATCGATAAAAAATTACAAAATGCTGAAACGGCACTTATTAAAGCATCAATTTTGGTAGCAAAAGCAGTGCATACGTTAGCTGAAGTGGAATCAGAGGTTTGAGTTAAAACCTTTTTATCACATTCTTAAATCTTATTATTTAAAACTTTTGAGTATATAGGGATTGCTCTGTATCTCGATACTACCCTTTATGCATACCTTTTAAATCAATTATTTTACTCGTCATTAACGTATTCAAACTTTATTCAATTTAAACAAATCCACTTTTATTAACTTTTAACACAGATATGCGCGCTAAATGACCGGAGCTGTCGATGCGCGCTAAATGACCGGAGCTGTCGATGCGCCATAAAACAACATGAAACATAAAAAACGGAATCAGAGGTGCAAGAAAAAATTGAGGATATTTCTCAAGTGATTGATCAGTGCAATGATGCCCTGTCATTGTTTGGTTTTACTGTGCAATCCTAGTGTGCCATTTACGTCGGAACTGTTTGGTGACGATTTGTCAAAAACTACAAAGGATATTGAAGATATGTCTGGGATTAGTTACAAGTTAAACCAAACGTCACGTTTAAAGGGGTTTGGGCAGAAAAGACCATCATTCTGAGCACACCCTCCAAATTGGCGCAATAGAGTACGCCCTCAAAATTTTGGCAATGAGCAGGGCCTTTCATCAGGATATGGGCCAAGTACTGGAAGTAATATCTCAAAAACTTCCATCGCAGAGGGGGACAGAAGTTGGTAACTTATCGTCAATAGAAACGGTAAGTGATATTATGACATTTTGTTCAGATAAGTTTAAAGCAGGTAGATTGAAATGTTTTCAAAAGGAATGGAAAAAATTGACAAATGATCCTATGATCTTGGATATAGTGAAAAATTGTCATTTTCAATTTGTTGACAACAAAATTCCAGTACAAAGTGTATTGAGACAATCAGTATCAGTTTAATGCTAGGGATAGAGAGTTAATAGATAAGGAAGTTAAGAAGCTGTTAGAGAAAGAAGTGATAGTCAAAGTAGATTATCATTCAGATCAATTTTGTCCCCTATATTTACACGACCCAAGAAAGACACATCAGAGGTTCGGTTAATTTTAAATTTGAACAAGTTGAACTCATTTTTACCATATTGCCATTTCAAGATGGAAAATTTCGAAAATGCGCTTCAGTTGATAACAAAAGATATGTATATGTGTAGTATTGATATTCGGAAAGCATATTATAGCATTCCATTGGCTGAAGAACAACAACACTTGTTCAGATTTGAACGGCGTGAAAATATTTTTCAGTTTACATGTATGCCAAATGGTGTTGGACCAGGACCTCGACTTTTTACTAAGTTAATGAAACCTGTATATTCAAAATTGAGAAGTGAAGGGCACATTAGTTCTGGCTTCATTGATGATAGTCTTTTGTGTGGGGTCACATGTCAGAAATGTATTGAGGATGTAAAGATTTCATCAGAATTATTGACATCTTTGGGATTTATGCTGAATTTAGAAAAAAGTGTTTTAGTACTAACTCAACAAATATGTCATTTACGTAATATTATTGATTCAAACAAAATGATGGTTTTTCTACCACAGGATAAGAAAGACAAAATTAAATCTGAATGTCAAAAATTGTATGTCAAGGATCTTGCCACTGCCCTAATTTAAACACCTTTCATAAATCTGATAATGGTGGGGTGCGTCCCTGTTGTGAATTTGTCTAAAACTATTCCCAATGAAGATAAGGAACTTCTTGCAATGTTAACAGAACTATAACTTAGTCCACGATCGAATTCCTGTGTCAAGAAATCCACAACATCAGTTATAGAAAAATGAATTTTATCAATTTTCCGTTGGTGTCAGAACTGAAACCATCGCTTAATATAGACTTGGTATTCACGTTTTGTGGATATTCTCCATAAGAATTCTAGTAGCCGATTTTGAAAAGCCTCTATTTCTGAAACATTTCCTGACACTTTGCATGTAATCAGAACCATTTGTTTTGCTAGAGGATGGGTTTCTTCTTTGTGAGGTAATTGAAGAATCTTTTCTACCGCTGGTAAAATTATTGGATGATCTACAAGTAGAGACGTCAACACAGGGAACCATGTCTGTGTTGTCCAAAGAAGGACCACCAGTATAACACGAGGCCTGTCGTTTTTCACTTTCTGAATGCATCTCCCAATCATACTGAAACATGGAAAACAATAACAAAGTTCAAATTCCTTCCAGTCAATACTAAACGCATCAATAAAACTTGCTTCAGGTTCTGGCTACCATGAACAAAATGTTTGCACTTTCTTATTTAACCTGGAAGCAAACAAGTCAATATTTGGATATCCCCAATGTTTACATATTTGTTCAAATATATCTCGTTTCAGTTCCCATTCTAAATGGTCTTTGAAACGCCGCGAAGGCACATCTACCGGATTATCTTTTCCCGGAATGTAAGCACACCACAACCAAACATCATTTATTAATATAACTTACAGCAGTCGAAGAATCTGACATTATTTTCGCATATTTTCCAGTAATCAAAGGCAAAAATGCCTGCACTGCTAGATATACAGCCTTCATTTCTAATGCATTAATATAGTACATTGACTCTTAATTTTGTCCAATGACCTCCTATCTTGGTTTCACCCAATACAGCACCCCATCCACTTCTGCTGCTATCAGTAATAATGACCACCTCCGGATTTTCTCTACGTATTTTCCTAAGTTCAGTTTGTATGTTTTTGATCCACCAACTCAAATCAGATTTCATTTTCAAAGTTATTTTCATCATGGCATCAAAATTTCCTTTGTTACATCTTAAAGCCACAGTCTTACTTTTTTCAAGTTCTCTACAATGCAATTTTCCAACTTCCACTGCAGAAAAACTTGACACAAGTAAACCAATTACGCTTGCCACTGCCCTAATTTGAGCATTATTTACACAAAAGAACAACACGTTTGATTTAAATATGCGTCCGTCTGTACACATTGCGAATACGCGTTGGATATCACATCGCACACAATTGCGTCATTATCCTTTAAATTTGAAGTATTAAAATAATTGATAAAGTCTCCCGTGGTTCGTCCTAAAAGCCTGTTTCGAATATACAAAACACAGTAGAATCCACACACTTTGGAGGTATTACTTTGAATTTGATGTTTGTTCGAACACAGTCCCTGCGATTGTTCAACCATCACTTGAAAAATACACTGTTTCGTTCTGGAGATCTGCCGTAACTGTCAAAGAATTCTAAATATCCTCGTTCACTTTGAAAAAATGCGCACCAGTGTTGTCCTTGCTTAGAATGAATGTCCGTATTAACGATAAATCCGTAGGGATAATTCCGTGTTCCTTTTGTGTAGTTGATCGGCGGCGTAAACGCCAATGATACTGTTTCGTAAGAGAGCATCACACTCTATCATGCATTGCAACTGAGAAGTATTCATGACTGGAGAATAACGTCACGATATCTATTTGTGCTGGACTCTCGCTCCAAACGATGCAGCTGATTGGCTCTGAGAAAAAAAGAAAGTAATAAGAAAATAGAAACAAAGAGAAAAGAATATTTCGTCGAGTAAAAAAGCAATTTTTACGAATAAAACAAATAGAAGGGAGGAAAAAAATTTTGTTTGAATTACATAATATCCAAACAATATCACAAAGTGAATTTTGTTTGAAGTACATAATATCTAAACAATATCACAAATTCAATATCGGCTTACCCCATAGGCCAGTCTTGAACTGCACCTCCAGTCTTACATTGGCAGTCTTGAGCAAGGTCAAGAACTCTCCATGATGCGCGAAATCGGGTTCCAACTGGAATGCAAATAGCGTGATAGGAATGTTGTTAAAAAATGACATAAAATGCCAAGAATAAATTTGAAACACAGTGCTATTTGTCGATTTAACCAGATAAGCCCGAGTTTTATGACTCTAAGACAGATGTCATTTAAATACATTCTGGAAAAAGGAGAATTTACCCTTAATAAGCAATTTCTCATTTTCATACAATGTTTTCTGTCCTTCTCACCATTAGAGCCAATTAGAATATATTCTGGGTAAAGTAGAATACACTCTGGGTAAAGTAGAATTTACCCATAACAAGCAGTTTCTCCTTTTTGTACCATGTTTTCTATCATTCTCACCATTAGAGCCAACGTTTCTTCCAATCTAAATAGGTCGAAAAATGTTGTCATCTTGTAGATCGTTAAGTAAGGTAGAACGATCGTTTATCCCATTACCGCATAAGACATTTCCATGGCAACCGTGACACTTAATGACCGCAAGTATTAAACACCATTTATAGAGGACAAACACAAACTAATTAAACACTTAGATAATTTACTATATTATTTGACAAGTCATTTCAAAGCAATTCAGAGCAAAAGAATTAAATCTTTGATTGGCGAAATCTTGCCACAGCTCCTCTCAGTAACTTACAAATAATTAGATAGCAACAAGTGAGCCCTGGTGACAGAGACCCACAGTGTTACTGTGCAAACAAGCTAAGTTAAAAAAATTAATTTAAACTACTTTACAACCAAGATCGAATGAATGAATGAATGAATGTTGTTTTATGGCGCATCGACAGCTTTGGTCATTTAGCGCACATATCTATGTTAAAAGTTACTAAAAGTGGAGTTGCCGAAATTGTATAAAGTTTGAATGTATTAATGATAATAAAAGAATTGAATTAAAAGGTATGCATAAAGGGCATTTTCGAGATACAGGGCAATCCCTATATACTCAAAAGTTTTAAATGATAAGATTTAAGAATGTGATAAAAAGATTAGAAGTCAATGTTTGATTGAGAAAAAGAGGTTTTTAAATGAAAAAGAAATACATTCATATATCATGTGCATAAAATATGATATTGAGTGGCTGGGCAATCCCTGCCTACTCAACAGTTTTAGCTTAAAAATCAATATTACAGGAATTAAGAATATTGTAAAAAGATAAGTAAGAAACTCAAGAGTAAATATCACAGTTTATTGTAAATGCCAATCTCCTTTATGAAAGCGATAATGGATTCAACGCTGACAGAATCGAAAAGATTCTTTAAACTATCGACGTTGAAATATTTTGAACGAACTGGCTGAAAGTCAACACAATCTAATAGGATATGTTTTACAGAAAAGGTTGCATTGCATGGAACACATTCAGGGGCATCATCTCTGGTCAAGAGCCAGGAATGTGTGATGCGTGAATGGCCAATTCGAAGTCGTGCAATTATCACTTCTTCTCGACGAACAGACCTGTAAACGGGGTACCATTCACCAAGGGATGGTTTAACTGAATGCAGTTTATTGAAAACATCAGCATCCCACTGGGATTGCCAAGAAGATTGGATATGTTTTAAAACGGAGGATTTAAAATCAGTGTGAGGAACTTTAAGATCTGAAATGGGAAGGTTAAGTGCAGATTTGGCCGATCTATCAGCATTTTCATTGCCTTTGATGCCTACATGACTTGGAAGCCAGCAGAACACCAATCTATTCGTAGAAGAAATTTGTGAGATCCTTTCAAGTAAAGTACAGATTAAGGGATTCTCAAGTTGTTGATTTGAAAGGGCCTGCAATGTTGACAAAGAGTCCGAAAAGATAATGAAACGGTTGAAATTAGAACGTTCAGCTAGATTAAGGGCAAGATCAATTGCTTTAATTTCAGCAGAGAAGATAGAGGAGTTGTTTGGAAGGCGGCACTTTAAGCTCCTTTGTCCATAATTAGCGGCAGCTGCTACCGAATTGCCTTCTTTAGATCCATCTGTATAGATGGGTTTGAAGGAAAAATAATGCTCCTTTATCTCGTTGTATCTGGCATGAAACACAATTCTGTCCGTGACAGACTTTTTGTCCGATGCAAGGTCAAATCTGAATTCTGCACTGTTTAACGTCCATGGAGGAATTTCAGAGATTTTATAGTTGGCAATGGAATCAGTGTCTATGCCAAGGTTATCTACTATGGGCTCCATGCGGATACCAAATGGAGGAATAACATTTGGTTTCCTTTCAAAAAGATCTTTATATTGGGGTTTAAAAACACCTTCATGAGTTGGATCAAAACGATTTGACTTAAGTTTTAAAAGGTATTGAAGTGAGAGTTTTTCCCTCCTGTAAGAAAGAGAAGGTTCATTAGCCTCAACATAGAGGCTATTAACGGGAGAAGTTCTGAAAGCTCCAAGTGCAAGACGAAGACCTTCGTTGTGAATAGAATCGAGAATTTTCAAGTAAGATTTACGGGCAGATCCGTATACAATCGATCCATAGTCTAATTTAGAGCGAACTAAAGACCGATAAAGCCGCAAGAGAACTTTACGTTCTGCTCCCCATTCAGAATGGGCCACAACCTTAAGAAGATTAAGAGCCTTCTTGCACTTCTTTTTAAGTGCAGTGATGTGAGGAAGGAAGGAAAGCTTTCTGTCAAAGATGACTCCAAGAAATTTAAACTGGGAAACGACTTCAATTTTAGTTCTGTCCAAATACAGCTCAGGGTCTGGATGAACACCTCGTAGATTGCAAAGGTGCATGCACTTAGTTTTGGACTTGGAAAATTTGAAGCCATTTTCATCAGACCACGTTTGCAGTTTGTTGAGACACTGTTGAAGTTGTCTCTCAATAATATTCATATTTCGAGATCTGAAGCATATAACAAAGTCATCAACATAAAGGGAACAGTCAACACCAGGACAGATAGCTTTGACTATACTGTTTATTTTTACACTGAAAAGTGTAACAGAGAGAATACATCCTTGGGGTACACCCATCTCCTGTTCACGGGCTCCCGAGACAGTATTACCAACTCGGACGCGGAAAGTACGTTCATCCAAGAAGGCTGAAATAAAAAGAGGAAGACGGCCTCGAAGACCAAAATCATGTAAGTCTTTAAGAATTCCGTATTTCCAAGTCGTATCGTAAGCGCTTTCAAGGTCGAAAAAGACAGATACTACATGCTGCTTATTAATAAAGGCTTCTCTGACAAAGGTTTCAAAGCGGACCAGATGATCTATAGTGCCACGCTGGCGCCGAAATCCACTCTGTACATCAACGATGAGGTTATGTTTTTCTAAATACCAGACAAGCCTGTCGTTGACCATACGTTCTAAGGTCTTGCAGAGACAACTAGTAAGAGCTATTGGACGATAGTTAGCGGGGTCACCAGCATCCTTGCCAGGTTTTGGGATAGGAATGACTAGTGCCTCTCGCCAGGATGAAGGAAAATCTCTTGATTGCCAGACATCATTAAAAATGTCAAGTAAAACTGAGAGAGAAGTAAAAGGTAAGTGTTTTAAAAACTGGTAATGAACTTTATCATGGCCAGGACAAGAATCGTGAGCTTTATTCAGAGCAGATTTTAATTCTTTGAAAGTGAAGAGTTTATTATAATGCTCTGAATTTGGAGAATTGAAATTAAGCTTTTTCTTTTCTTCTCGGTCTTTATTCCTCTGAAACTTTTCAGAATAGTTTACAGAGGAAGACTTTTTGCAAAAGGTGTCCGCAAGAGCATCAGCTATATCTTTGGGCGATTCCAACGAAGTATTGTTTACTTGAATGTGATTAAGAGGGGGCTGGCCTTTGCCATTGATCTTTCTGATCATGTCCCAAGTTTTTTTAGTGGTAGTTCTACTATTTAATTTAGAGACATATTGTCTCCAAGCCTTGCGCCCCCAGCCGGACGGGGGGTAGAATTCGCCGGCTGCCGTCCTGCAGAGTGGTAAGACCCCATCAATGGACCCGCCTGTTTGCCGTGGGTGGAGACTCGTAAGTCGGAAAAGAGGGTCCTGGCAGTTGAGGGGAGCCCAGGGATCTCCAGCTCTTCAACACACTGCTTCGGCCTCGGCTTCGGTGTAAACGAGAGCCTAGATGGGCCCGGTCTAGTGCAATCGGCTGGTCGTTTTTAGATTTTGGGCAGTTTTAGGTTACAGAGACTTGGATAATACCTGGAATATCTCCAAAAAATTATGAGAATAACTGCACGAACTCAAGAAGTTTTTCTTCATACTGCATGTATCCTGTTCGTTCACTTTACCTAAGATATCGCATGTACTCATATACGGTATGTTCAAACTTACAATTTTTAGTTTGCTTAGCATGTTTTAGTCCTCAGTCTAATATAGGCTCATGGGCTAATTGGGTGGTACGGGTTTCGTGATTGAGGCAGTAGCTTCCATGGCTTTTCTCTGATTCCCAGGAATTGGCCATGTCTGCTGTTTGTCGCTTTGCCTTGTCCTTGCCATCTGAGTATATCATCTGGGTAACCCTGGCATGGGGAGCTGGATATCCGCTCCGTACTCCATGCCCCCTAGTTGGGCTCCGCGGTGGGCGGGGACTACGGATGATGAACATTAAAAACACAAACATGGATCACCAAAACAAAAAACGAAACCGTGATCAGCTAGATGCAGACCTGGAAAATGTTCAATCGACAAACTCAGCCTTTCCTCGCTTCTTGCTTATCGAGTCAACTGTACCTGACCAGCAACTTTCAAAATTATCTCCTTTTGTGATTGAAAAGGTATTAGTCGGACTTGCTGGATCGCCGAAATCGGTAAAAAAACTAAAATCAGGTAGCCTTCTCGTTGAAGTAGACAAAGCTGTGCATGCTAGGACTCTTATGAAAATTAAGCACTTCTTTAATATTCCTGCCAAATGCGTTCCGCACGGTAGCTTGAATACTTCAAAGGGTATCATTCGCTGCCCAGACCTCGCAGGTATTTCTGAACATGAAATAACATCGGAACTTTCAAACCAAAACGTAACAGCTGCGAAACGTATTACGATTTTGAGAGATGGCGTCAGGAAACCCACCAATACAATAGTATTGACATTTAATACTGCTATTCTGCCTAAATCTTTGAAGGTAGGATATCTGAAAGTTGCAGTGGATCTTTACATACCAAATCCACTTCAATGCTATTGTTGCTTCAGATTCGGGCATTATGAAAGTAAATGCAGGTTTAACCAAGGTGAAGAATTCTGCCGACGTTGTGGCAATTCAAACCTGGTACATAAGACTGAAAAATGTGAATTTGATATCAGATGTAAAAACTGTCAAGGAGATCATGTAGCAACTTCGCGATCATGCCCGGTATGGAAAAAAGAAAAAGAAATTGTCACTGTTAAATATACTGAAGGCCTTTCATTTCAAGAAGCGAGGAAAGTTGTGGAAGCAAGAAACGCTTTGGGTGTTTCTTATGCATCAGTTTCAAAAACAAACACACCGAAACCTGTTCAGCGTAGGGACGCCCATACCCAAACAATGGATATTGGTACCCAAACAACAGAAAAAGCATCAACCAGTAATGAAAATGTTCACGACAGGTCTAAAACACCCAGTAAAAGCAACCAGAATGCTGCATCTAGCCAACCTACTACAAAGAAACTAAATAGTTCACAAACGCAAGCAAAAGCACCAAATAGCCCCAGCCGAAGGAGAAATAAATCTCCTCCACAGGTCCTCTCAGACCGCCTACCAAAGGGATCTGATGACCCAATTCAACAACATAACCGCTTCCAATGTCTGGATGAAGACATGGAGGCGGAAGACTCACAAGCAGAGTCAAATATAAATAGGCAAGGCCGAATAATCAAACTAAATAAGAAATGAACAATCACATACTTCCATTGCTTTGTGGTATCCTCCTTATTTTCACTTTCTTCATGACAAACAATATTCTTCAATGGAATTGTCGAAGCATTAAAGCTAACGCCGAGGAATTAAATCTCTTAGTTAACGAACAGAAACCAGTAGCAATTTGTTTACAAGAGACATTTCTTAAAGACTCCGACAAGTTTTCTTTGAAATATCACACTTGTTACTTGAAAAACTTTACTGGTAACGATAAAGCTTCAGGAAGTGTTGCTGTCATTGTGAAAAGCTGTGTTCCACACCATTGTGTAAAGCTTAACACTACCTTACAAGCCGTAGCAGTAAACATTACTCTCAACAAGACCATTACTTTGTTTCATTTATCTTCCACCTAGTTTACCAATTGATGTCAGAAAACTTGACCACCTTGTGGCTCAATTGCCGAAGCCTTTTATTTTAATGGGCGATTTTAATTCCCATCATACATTATGGGGATGTTCAAATATTAATGGCAAGGGTCAAATTATTGAGGATTTTATCACGAAGCACGACTTTGTTCTGCTAAATGATAAGTCCTCGACCTATCTTCATCCTGCTACTGGTTTTTACTCATCACTGGATCTTACTATTTGCAGCCCTGAAATTGTTCCAGATTTTAACTGGAACGTTTGTGATGATCCTCATGGAAGTGATCACTTCCCGATAAAAGTATCGGAAGTAGGACCTTCAGTACAACAACGTCCTCAACGTTGGCAGCTTCACAAAGCGAATTGGGAACAATTCAGAATTCATTGTGAACAAACAATTCATCCAAGTGCTTTTGAAGATTGTGAAAATCCTGCTGAGCTCTTCACTTCCTTGATTTATTCGGCTGCTGAGCAGTCAATTCCTCGAACTTCGGCAAATCCAAACCACCCAAACAAACCATGGTTTAGTGATGATTGCAAAAAGGCTATAATAGAACGAAAATCTGTTCTTAGACAATTTAACCTGAGACCAACCCAAGAAAATCTTTCAAAGTTTAAAATTGCTCGTGCAAAAGCACGTCGGACTATCAAGCAAACTAAACGTGCATCTTGGCGACAGTACGTGTCTAGATTAAATTCTAGATCGTCTGTCAAAAAGACATGGGACATGATACGAAAAATTAACGGCAAAAACTCCTCATTAAATGTTGGACACTTAAATGTTGGTGATGATGTCGTCACCTCCAAAGCAGATATTGCAGATGTTTTAGCTAACACCTTTGCAGAGAAATCCTCTTCCTCAAATTATTCGACAGCATTTCAGAAATTTCAAAATACTAAAGAAAAAACAAAGCTAAATTTTAAGTCGAATAACAATGAACATTACAATAAAGATTTCACTATGAAAGAATTGAGGAAAGCATTAAAGAAGTGTCATGACACTGCTGTTGGATGTGACGACATCCATTACCAGTTTTTAAAGCATTTACCATTTCGATCCCTCGACAGTTTACTTCGCATATTTAATCAAGTCTGGCATACTGGTATTCTCCCAGATTCCTGGAAGGAGGCTATTGTAATTCCCATACCAAAACCGGGTAAAGACTCGACAAATCCTACCAATTATCGCCCTATAGCCTTAACAAGTTGTATTTGCAAAACCATGGAAAGGATGGTCAATGACCGGCTTGTTTGGTTTTTAGAGAAAAACAAACTTATTGCTACCGTTCAAAACGGTTTTCGTAAACAAAGAGGCACTCTGGATCATTTAGTCCGCTTCGAAACATTTATTCGCGAAGCTTTTATAAAAAAGGAACACGTTGTTTCTGTATTTTTCGACCTCGAAAGTGCTTACGATACCACATGGAAGTATGGAATCATGAACGACCTCCATAATTTCGGTGTAAGAGGTCGCCTTGCTTATTTCATTTCGGCATTTTTGAATGAACGTCAGTTTAGAGTCCGGGTTGGAGATACTCTCTCAAACCCTCATGAACAAGAAATGGGCGTTCCCCAGGGAAGCATTCTCTCTGTTACACTCTTCAGTGTCAAAATCAACAATATTGTTAAGTCTGTGTGCCCTGGCGTGGAATGCTTTTTGTATGTTGACGACTTCTGTGTTTGCTACAGATCCAAGCATATGCATACAATAGAGCGGCAATTACAGCAAGTGCTGAATAATTTAAGCAAGTGGTCAAGAGAAAATGGTTTCAAATTTTCTAAAACCAAGACCAAATGTATGCATTTCTGCCTATCAAGAAAGTTACACTTGGATCCTGAACTTACATTAGATGGGGTACAAATTGAAGTCGTTCCTGAATTCAAATTTTTAGGTCTTTTATTCGACTCTAAACTCGTTTATTCCACACATCAATTACTTAAGTAATAAATGCCAAAAAGCTCTTAATCTTTTACGAGTTGTCTCCAGCTTGGACTGGGGAGCCGACAGGAAAGTCTTACTAAGACTATATAGATCACTTGTCCGTTCCAAGTTAGATTACGGCTGTGTCGTATATGGCTCAGCGCGACAATCGTACCTTCGCAAGTTGGATTCTATCCACAACCAAGGTTTGCGATTAGCGCTTGGCGCTTTCAGGACATCTCCCCTCAATAGCTTATATGCTGAAGCTAATGAACCATCTCTAAATTTACGCAGGAAGAAACTCTCCTTGCAATATTACTTAAAGTTAAAATCAAATCCTGACAACCCAACTCATGAAATAGTATTTGAACCATTGTACAAGGATGAATTTTTAAAAAGAGAGAAAGTTATACCTCCTTTTAGTTTACGCTGTGAAGCGGATGTTAATTGCCTTGATTGTGATCTTGAAGATGTAGCAAGCCATAAGATTTCTGAAGTTCCTTTATGGACTTCCAAAAGTCCAACTTATATTTACCATCTTGCTTCAGATAAGAAAGCTACTACAGATCCGATGATTTTCAAAAATAAATTCCTTGAAGTCAAAGAACAATATTATACTCACGAAGAAATTTATACAGATGGTTCAAAAGATGGGGAAAAAGTTGCTTCAGCTGCCATCCTTGACGGTGAATTTTATCAGTTCCGATTACCTAACAATTCGTCTATCTTCTCTGCAGAGCTAAAAGCGATTGACCTTGCTCTCAACCATATTGAACAAGATGGTTATTGGAGATACATTATATATACTGATTCTTTATCAGTTATGCAAGCACTTGAGGGCGAGAAAACGGATAATCCGCTTGTAGTCAATCTTCTTGAGAAACTGTCCAGATTATGCGAAGGAGCTGATATAGTTTTCTGCTGGCTCCCCAGCCATATTGGTATTAGTGGTAATGAAGAGGCAGATAAAGCTGCCAAGGACGCATTATCACTAGAAATTTTACCTTTTAAAGTTCCTTTCAGTGATTTTAAACCTCTTATTAATAGTTTTATTCATGATGTTTGGCAAAGATCTTGGAGCGATCATTCAAATCAAGAGAATAAACTATTTGCTATCAAGCCAAATACAAGTGAATGGCTCCCTGGCTTACGGTCAAACCGTCGAGAGGAAATTATTTTGGCCCGTTTGAGAATAGGTCATACCCATATGACGCACTCAAAGGAGAAGAGCCTCCTGTATGTATCCCGTGTAATACACTTTTTTCTGTCAAGCATTTACTGATAGAGTGCACAGATCTTGCACCGTACAGGGATAAATACTTTCATGTTGACAGTTTAAAAACTTTGTTTGATACTGTGAAATTAGAATCACTATTCGATTTTCTAAAAGAAGTTAACCTTTTTAAGAAGATTTAGTTTTACTTTTTTGACATTTCTCTTTTTACTGACGATCTTAAACAGTGTCTATCCTCCTTTAAGGGGGTTCTATTAAAATGTATGAGTAAATAGGGAAGCCCTGTTTCTCAATATTTATTTTGTTGTTTAATTTATAAGCATTACATTTTAAGGCCTATTGACCTATTCAAAGTTACCTTTTTACACTGTAAACAAGGTTGCTTCTTTATTATTTCTCATCTGTTTCACAGTATAACTTAAAGTAGATGCATGATTTTGTATGTAAGTGCGCCCAATATGACCTGAGTTGTCGACGGGCCGTAAAACACCATTCATTCATTCCAAGCCTTGCGCTTACTTTCTCTAATGGTTCGACGAGCCTTTGCTCTGGAAATACGGAAAAGATTATGATTTTCTTTGGTAGGTCTGAGGTTAAACTTTCTAAGGGCTTGTTTTCTGTCTTTGACAGCCTGTTTACAATCATCATTGTACCAAGGCTTGTCAGGACGTTTTGGATTTGTCGAGGTCTGAGGGATGGATTGCTTTGCTGCATCAATCAATAGGGAAGTAAAAAGTTTTGCGGGATCATCGCAATCTTTAAATTTGTCATGTGTAATGGTTTGTTCACAAAGGGTTTCAAATTGGTTCCAATTGGCTTTCGAAAGCTTCCATTTCTGTGATCGTACACTGCTTGATGGTTGTGTAGATGAAAAAATAATGGGAAAGTGATCACTTCCGCACAATTCCTCAGTCACTTTCCATGTGAAATTGGGAAGTAAGACTGGGCTGCATAAGGTCAAGTCAATAGAAGAGTAAGATCCAGTTGCTGGATGCAAGTAGGTTTTGGACATGTTATCATTCATGAAAGACAAAGAATTGTTCGAAATGAAGTTTTCCAGCTGTAAACCTCTCTGGTTCGTGTCATCGCAGCCCCACATAACATTGTGACCATTAAAGTCTCCAGCAAGAATATAGGGGGATGGCAATTGCGAAATGAGATCGTTCAGCTTAGTCTCACTGATAGGTGTATTCGGTGGCAGATATAAAGAGCACAGTGTAACAGCACTGTGTAAAGATAATCTAATGGCAATAGCTTGTAAGTTTGTATCAAGAGAGATAACTTTATGAGGAATGTTGTTATTAACAATAACAGAAACACCTCCTCTGGCTTTTTCGCCTTCGGTAAAGATTTTATTGTAAATGGAATGATATTTGATAGAAATGTCATCTTCCTGTTTAAGGAAGGTTTCTTGCAGACAAACAGCAACTGGTTTGTGATCATTTATTAAAAGGGAAAGTTCGTCAAAATTTGACTTTATACCTCGACAATTCCACTGGATTATGGTATCCATAGTGCATGATGAAAGTATAAAAACTAAAGTAAAGAAGAAGCCGCAAACCAATGCAAAAGGCAGTAAAAACAGAATTGTGTTGATTTTCATTTTAGTTTACATGTGTGTCTTCTCAACACTTTTGGTTTCGGGAGTCGAGTTTTGCCAGGAGTCGAGGTCTTTGTTCCATTCAGACCTATGGTGACCCCAAGGAGATTCGCAGTCAGAGCCATCAGACTCTTCCTCCTCCATCTCCTCTTCACTTTTGTCCTCCTTTGGACTTTTATCGTCAGTGATTTCTTGAAGTTTTTCAAATTTATTTGAAAGAGAAACAGACGGTTGACCAATTTTGACGGTGATTTTACGTTCACTCGCTTTACGGTTTTTCTTTTTACACGGTAGTGATTTGTCGGAATTGACCAGTTCCGAGATCTCTGTCTCAGATACACGGGTTTCAAAGACTTCTTCATTAGATTTTGTCTGCTTTTTACTAGATGTAGAAGCTTATGGCAAACCTTCTTTAGTTACCTGAACCCGAGTACGTGGTTGGGGTAGATTTTTAGGAGAACTGTTGTTAACTTTTGTAGATTTCGGCATACTAGATTTTGTATTTGAAACGAAAGGTTTTGACGAAGAGGAAGATGATTTAGGAGGAGAATTCGCTTTTTCTGTATGTGCAGAGTTAATGGGTTTATCAGATGGCAGAGATGTTTCATTAGGATTGAGAACTGCAAAGGTAGATTTTGGAAGAATGGCTTTTAAATCATTTGTCATCTCAGGAAATTTGGTTAAAATGAGTTTGGCGAGGACGACACAAGTGTGACAATCCTCTTTCGCAGGAGATGTCACATTGGCATAGCTCGCAGAGAAAGATTTTGGTTGATCAGTTGCGCGCTGTTTGACAAGCTGTCGAGCTTCTGGAAAACTCAAGTTTTTTGTATATTTCAGGTTCAAAATTTCTTTCTCTTCCTTCCATTGAGGACAATCTCTTGAAAAAGCCGCATGGGCACCCTTACAGTTTACACATTTCAGAGGATTTGAACATGTCTCGAAATTGTGGTTTTCTTCCTCTGTTCCGCATTTTGCGCAAACAGGATTTCGAGGGCATTTACTTATATGATGCCCGTACTGTTGACACTTAAAACAGCGCAAAGGATTTGGGATATACATCTCAACCTTTGCCGAGATGTATCCAATTTTCACGGACTGAGGAAGAACTGCTGACGAGAACGTTAAAATGTATGTGTTAGTTGTCTTCATTTCGCCATTTCTTTTTACAGAAATGCGGGTAACACCTGTAACACCCTGTGATTTTAATCCCTTTTCAATTTCTGAGATAGAACACAAGGAAAGTTCTTTACACCTCACAATTCCCTTACTAGAATTAAAGAGTCTTGTGAGGGTAAATGTTAACTTCTAGTTGGAAGAACTTGCTGTGTTTCAAAAGGTTTTCAGATTGTTGCCTTGTGAAAACTTCAACCAATATAGTATTGTTTCTCAGTTTTTTTACAGATTTTGGAGTACCCAAAATACTATTAATCTGTTTTTCAACAACAAAAGGGGATAATTTAGTAACAGGGTTTGAAGGGTCCTTTGACTCTATTACAATGTAAGTAGGAAAATGAAGAGAGAAAGGTGATGAGTAAGATGGAGGCTCCGTGTCAGAATCAGATTCTGAATGGGGCCTTTTTCCTTCTGAATAATTCTTTTCTTGAAGCTTGGCCTTTTTTTGAGTTGCCATATTGTTTTCTTTTCCTTCAGCACCAATGCTCCCCACCAGCCTCGGAGCCCAACAAGGGGACATGTCCTGGGGAAACCTAACACAGGACATGTCAGGGATACATTGATGGTATACTCAAGTGAAGTGGCTAAACTAGACAAATGCCTTCCTGTCAAACGCTACACCAAGCTTAATATAACATTATCGAGGGCATTGCATCTGCCAGTCAAATACCTATAATTTCACTTGATTGACCCTTGAGCCACCGCCTTCTAAGGCAAATGGGTAAAAATAAGGGATATAAATTTGTTTACAGATAAAGATAAGACCAAAGATGGTTATAAAGTGCCAAAATGAGTGCCCTAGGGCTTGGCATGACCAGCCGATTGATCAGGTCGGGCCCACCTGACCCCCTGTTTAACTCAACTCCAGGCCAAAGTGGTGTGTTTCAACCACCAGGACCCCTTCATCAAGTGACACAGGTCGCAGCTCACGGCAAACGAGCAGGCACATTGGTGGGGTTCTACCATCCTGTAGTGCGACAGCTAGGCTATTTCTATACCCCCGCCCAGCTGGGGGTAACAACCAAGATCGATACTGGTGGAGGTACATCCCGCCACATGGCAATTAATGTGAAAATGACACTTTTTGACAGCATAGAAAACATTGTGACATTGCTCATAACGAACAATACTACCTTTGTTACAATGTTTTCCAACCTTTTCTAGAATAGCCTAGATTTTAACAATTATTGAAGATAATTGGACCAATCTATGTTTTTATGATTATTACAGGTTAACGAAATAACTCAAAACATATAATGGTTGAAAGTCGTTTTTAACACTTCTTGGCTAATTTCATTATAGTAAATTGATTGTTTAAAATAAATACTTTGGTTGGTTTGGTTAACTCTCTCCTTCATCCTATCAATAATTGACCCGGTACATTCAAGTCATAACAGAAAACTCTTTCTGTATTGGACAATATTTATCACCGCTTTCAACTTTGAATCGGTTGTGTTGTACCTCGCCCTACTTTACTGTATGGTTTGAGTGTGGTGTTTAACGCCTTTTTTCAACAGTATTTCAGTTCTATCGCGACGCAGTATCCGGCTGGGCAGTACCTTTGCTAGCGTATCTTATTCCTGAACAATAGATTGCGAGTTGGATTGTCGCTCTAAAATATGATCAACGTTTTGAAAAAACGTCAAACCTGAGGGAAACAAACGATGGAAAAATACAAGCTAAAAAAGAGATCCTATCGAAACATTCATCCCATATGCAATTATTGCATTTCTATATATTTGGTGGTAAATGGTTGTAGAAATAAAAGTTTTTAGAAATAAACTTGCTGTTTATTAGTAAGCCTGCTCCTTTACGAGCCCCGAGCCCCGGTTACTCAGTCGGTAGCATACGGGACTTGAGAACAGGGGGTTGTGACTTCGATCCCCGACTCGGTCAATTTCTTTCCGAGGATTGATGATAGTCATTGCGACAGGATTCATTCCTCTCCCACCGCTGGCCATTGTTTCGATAATGGTTTTGTGGGAAAGCAGCCAGTGGCTTGGAAAGAACATTGTGCGGAGTACTGGTAAAAGAGACTCCAGGAAAGCATGGATAAGTGCACTGGCCGCCGCGATAAAACTGAAATAATACACCATACAATCAAAGCTCCTTTACGCAATATGACTTGAGTCTATCCATTTACGAGCTGTTTACTTTTCTGGCCGCCGCGATAGAACTGAAATAATACACCATACAATCAAAGCTCCTTTACACAATATGACTTGAGTCTCTCCATTTACGAGCTGTTTACTTTAAGTCACGTTTGAAAATACACTCGGTTAATTTAAGGAAAACAAAACATAATGGCGCAATCACCTTACATACATATTAAGAGTCATGCATTGTGATGTTCATTTAGTTAAATCTATGAAAAGCAATATTAAACTAGAGGCGCTTGAGCGCCTGTATCGCTCCACAGGCCTGATTTTTCTGTAACGGTGAAGAGAAGTTTTTAACAATTACCATTCATTCCTGCATTTTAGGTCACTAAAGAAAAAAAGCTATGAAAAACATTGTGGGAAAAGAAGAAAATAATAGTAACCTGCATTTTCTTAGTTTTACACAATAATTTCTACCCTCTTTGATACAAGTTTTACTAATTTGAAGATTTACTATGTTGTCTGCAACATCTTCCAATTATGACCAGTTATAAAAACTTTGTCTTCTGGTTATATTAAAGAGGGTCTTGTTACAAACCATTTTGGGTGGGGAAACATCAAAATATAGAAAATATGTACTGTGGCGATTGTTTTATTGAAGTTGCAGGATCAGTTTGATTGGATAGCAAAATGCCTTATCATAACAGTAAAGCCCTGTCCCTCTTTGTACCAGGTCACCAGAAGGTCAACAAACCTTTACCAGAACTAGTAAAAGTGCAGAGGTTCCCTTGTTTTATATGAAAAGGATTATAGATTATGTAAAGCAACCATCTTTTTAACTCTTTACCAAACCACCAGATCTGGGATGTGACCAAACTGAAAGCATTTGCAGACAACAAATTGAACATTGATGAAATGATGATTTCTCTCTTTGATAGAGTAGAAAACACTGAGGGAAAATGAGAAAATGCTGATTACCAGCATTTTCTCCTTTTCCAAGAGTGTTTTCCAAAGACTTCTTCTGTAGGGTCGTTAAAAGTCAGGATTGTATGATAAAGACTTACCACCATAGGAACTAACCTGCAATATAACGATGAAATTCAACGATTTGTTTAAGAGAAGACATTTTTCAAATATTTTACTTTATACCATAAAAGGAAAATGAGTCTCCCATAAAAGCCATGTTTTTTGATGGATCTTTTTTTTAAGGAATTCTGTAGACCTCTATCTAAGGAACATTCCTGCAAAATGATAATGCTATCCAATAAGCGGTTTGGGAGGAGAAGATTTTAAAAGGTTTTTTACTTTGGTTGCCATGGCAACCAGAATTATTCATGGAACTCAATTATTTGAAAGAATTTGAAAGAGGACCACCTAAGGAACATTCCTGTGAAATTTGGTAAAAATCCGGTCAATAGTTTATGAGATGTTTTTTAAAGAAAAAGTTTACGGACGCACGCACGGACGGACGGACGCACGACGGACACAACGCCATGACAATAGCTCGCTGGCCTTCGGCCAGTGGAGCTAAAAAAATCATTTAAAAAAGTTCACTCCAACAAAGTACATTGCAACGATGTGCATGCAAGAGGGCTAGTTTGAAATTAGTCCTGCGTCTTAAAACTTAATTTCACGGACCTTTTCTTCAGTAGCTGGTCTCATTTCCTTATTTCGAATTTGGGATAAAAGGCTTCCGTCACCACCAACAATTATGGATGCTCTCAGGTTATCGCCAATCCCCATGAATGCTTTTGTCAAAAGATGTCTACATTTATCATCACAATGTTTTACAGCATCATACCACGAGTAAATTTACCAAAACCTTCGACTTGCTATTCTTTGTGTACTATACTTTAAGGTTTGAATTTGGTACCTGGAAAAGCCCAACAACGACGAAAAAATTTCCCATTCAAAACTCATTTCCCTCGAAAGCCCGATGAGTTCAGTAGTGGTGAAACGGTCGTCACCGTTTCCAAACGTTGTCATATCTTTGTTTCTGAAAAAAAGTAGATGTAACACAAATTTACAAAAAAAAAATCATTCATTGCAAGTTTTAAGATAAATATCATTGTTGTAAGAAATTTGTAAAAAATAAAATGGTAGCTCAAATTAACTAACCACACAAAAAGTCGATCAATGCAAATTTAAGATAAATTTTAAGTTTATCTTAATTTTAGTTTACACGCCTCATCCCTGTCCCTGTCCCATTAGTAGTTTGTTAGTCGATGAAATAAGCTTGAAGTCAATTTGTCACGGAAGCACACGAGTAGGTGCACCGACCACAACAATAACTCGAAATACTGGTGACGATATAACCGGAAGAAAAAAATGTTGAACAACTTCAATCAACCATGAACTTTTTCTCCACTATCTATTATACAATAGATAAAACAACAATGATTTAATACAGGTATTCAATATATTTTAGCGCTACAAACATTCTTTGACAACATAAAAGAATTATTGTGTAAATTGTCTGTCCAAGATGCACGCACCATTTCCGGTAGTCACAAGAATCCATTTGTGTTATCCTTTCACTAACATGAGGCGTAAAAATCCATTTTTAGGCGATACTTGTGCGCTAAAACCGTTTTTCTAAATTCATCAAATGCGAAGTCATTCTCATCATTTTAGATTTCCATGCACTGGTTTTCATATCCGTTTCCCGCCAGTCACGACATTAAGGTTTTAGTCTGTACATGGCCACTAGTTCCTTCTCTTCACAGACAGACACAGATTCTTCCCATCTCTATAGTGTCTCGTTTTCATTCACTTCGAGCAATATATCTTCGAAGCAGCGATGCAACCACTCTTTTTTCGCCAAATTCAAACACGTATGATCCGTTTGTGAAAGTTTGTTCCTGACACATCCGTAACATTTCTTTTTAATGACGTCGTTTAGGTTATCCACGATCGCTTTCGCCCAGAAAAAGTCGAAGTAAGAGTCCAATAATGTCACCGTCATCTTAAAATAATTCGAATATTTCGTCGAATGCGACATTTGACGAAAGAATAACGTGGTACTAAGTCCAGCTCCTCATTTATTACGGTCAGCATGTTTTCTTCCTCAAGATTTTTGTTCAAAGAGATATAAATTCAGTATAAGTACATGATGGTACTCACATTTGCAGTGAACGGCTCGTCCAAACACATCTTGGGTCTGGCCGGTTTTCAGCGGGCATGCATCAATGGCAAGAATAGCATCATTCTATTTTCTTTTTTCCTGGTTTCTCTCCTATCTTAAATCTATATTCACCCCTCGCATACTCTACATTTTGGCATCCCTGTAGGAGTCTTTGCGTGAAACACTAATGCCCATGGAACAGCAATTCTTAAAAGTTTGACCTTGATAAATTAACTTGACCTTGTCAGATGACCTTACATTAACAGATACGTATTGATGATACGAAATATGTTTTCTCTTTTTTTTTTATTCAAAATTACACAAGTTGTGTTGAAAATGTAATTGTAAGAGTCATTGTATAAATCTAATAGTGCTGATAAGCCCGGACCATTTTAGCATTGATTTTCATCTTATAAAGATTTCCTGGAATAAATTAAAAGAGCTATCCAACAACCATTTCTGTCAACAAGAGTACCAGATGCAGGTGCCAAGGCTCGGCTGTTCAAGCATATAATACTGGATAAAATTTCTACGTCGAAAAGGGAAAAGAATTATTACAAAAATGCATTGAGAGTTATCCCCGTTACTGGTGGTAAAGTTTGTTCTTTTGCTAGTGAGCATATATTCCGAGTTTCAAGTAAATGCCTCCGGTAATATCTGATATATTACAAAATGTCTAAGCTTTTTGCATGACAACAACAACAACGCCAGGATTATGACGATATCTCAGGTTTTCTCTGAAAAGAGCCGAGCTAAAATTCAAATTTAACAAGTATTTTCAGAGAAGATATATCTAATGAAAAGTTGATGCATGGACACACGCATGCACTACGGGCCATGACAGAAGCCCGCGCAGGACTTTGTCCAGTGGAGCAAAAGAGCACAGACCATAGAAAGAGAAGCAAGTTACCTTACCAGTATGTAACCTGTGCCTTGTGTTCAGTCATCAGTTTGAGATATAGACAGGTGCCCTTGTCATATTCTAGTGTAACACCACGTGGCATGGTCATGATGATAGTTACAAAGTTGTACCTCAAACTGAGGGTTTGGCTGAGGAGCCATAGGCTTCCCCTTGACCAACTGCAGTCTGTAGAAATAGGAAAGTGAAAGAATCAAACTTTGCCATTAATTTCTTTGATGAGAAGCTGAAACAAACAATTATAAACCACTATGCCTTTATGTTATTTCACACAGCTATCAAAGTTCTAAGCCCAAACTTAGATTTTTAGGCTGTAATATAGGTAAGGACTTGGCATCGATAGGAGGGAATATTCGGATATTCAATTTTTATAAATTTTTTGCCACGAGTATTTTGGACTGGTTTTCAAATAAGGATCATCAAAATAGCGCAGGATTTTTAAAGAATTTACAAAACCCTGGTTATCAATTTAGCACAAATTAAGATATTACTTCAGCCCAAAACCCTTTTAAACCTTCTGTTGGCTGCATAATCCAAGAATACATGTGTTAGCATATTACCCGTTGCCCCACCTGCTAAACACAGAGGGGAAATGGGTAATACACTAAAACATGCATTCTTGTAACTATTTGCTTTCACATAAACAACTGAGCTATTCAATGTCATTGCAATAGTTTTAAGGCTTTACCAAACATTCACTGGTTTTTACGACCCAGAGAAATAAGCCTTCTGAAAAAATTGTGGGAAAAGGAGAAAATGGTGGCAACCAGCAATGTCTCCTTTTACAACCATATTTTCTGCTCTTCTAAGGTCTAGTTTCAACTACTGAGTGACATTTTATATCGTTGTCTGCAAATCTTTGAAATTGTACAAATCTAAAATTAGGAACGCTGATTTTCTTCTCCATCTACAGTATTCCAAAAGCTGTCAGGAGCATTTTAGTCAAAAGGGCTTCAAAACTCAGGATTGTGTGGTAAAGAGTTTAAGAGATATTGGTCCATAACGAAAATATATGTCATGTTCCCTTTTTCAATAACACGACAGTTAATGCAAAACGGTAAAATAATGATATTGGCAGAGTTTCATGAGGAACAAAGGCATGAAGTTTCATGAATTTCCTGTATGATTTTGAGTTAAAAAGATATTGATCCTTAACTACAATATACATGAAGCCCCCTTTTTCTATGACACCTTACTGAATATCAAAACAGCAAGAACAAGAGTGCCGTTATCACAAACACGGCTATATAGCGTTTGTACAACTTCCAGGTGTGTGCTATTTAAAGCATATTTAGTCTAGTAACCAGCCTCGCCGCTCTGACGTCATCACTTACGGACAAACATTTCTCTGTGTACGAAAAGCTGTGTTCTCATAAGTTCTTCTCCATCAGTAGTTACATGTATATATGATTTAACAGAAAGACTTTTGACGATTTTATTATTTTAATTATCCGACGTAATCAATCAACGAATTTCTGTTGCGAAATGGTCACCACAAAGCATTGCTGTTACGGTGATTGTAAAAGTGATTCTAGGACACTAGGAGAGGTCAGTTCTGTCTATTTTATTGGGTTTGGAAATGGATTCCCCAAACTTTACAAAGAACCGGAGAAATGTAAGCGATGGGTGCAGAATTGTGGGAGGAAATATTTCAAGTTAGCTGACATAAAGAAGGACACTTATATTTGTTCTTTACATTTCGTTGGTGGAAAAGGTCCAACGGACGGGTATCCAGATCCGATTAATTGCGGGACTCGGGTACTTTCTAAAGGTTACTTTTCTATCATTAACGTAGATCTAGTTTTCGTAAGAAGTCAAGTAGGCCGAAATAACAAATCGTCAAAAATATTGTGATCGGCATATTTGATAAATTAGATAATGATGTGTGATGTAATCTGGTTCACCAAGTGTGTAAACAGTTAAGTCGACGCAGCTTTCTCGATCTGCACGATTATTGTTCCCCAGTAATGTCTGCCACTAACGAATTGCTTTCAGACCCGTTCAGAATCGGAACAGTTAACAATAAATGAATACAGACGACATACTACTTGCAGCAGTCTTCTCAACTCTTTACCAAATGACAAAATTTTAGACTGGTTGAAATTGAAAGCATTTGCAGACGACAAAATAACTGTGATTGAAGACTTTTGAAATTTGTTTTTGGAAGGGTAGAAAATATTGAGGGAAAAAGGAAAAAATGCTGATTACCAGCACTTTCTCCTTTTCCTACATTGTTTTCAAAAGGCTTCTTTTCAAGGTCGTTATTAGATCTAGTCTGGAATATGTGGTAAAGAGTTAAGGGTTACCCATACTTGTGATAATTTTTAGCTCCGCTGGCCTTTGGCCAGCGGGCTTATGTCATGGCCCGGTGTCCGTCTGTGCGTGCGTCCGTCCGTCCGTGCGTGCGTTAACTTTTATTTCAAACATCTTCTTCTCTGAAACTACCCATCCAATTTTGATGAAACTTCACAGAAATGATCCTGCCATGGTCCTCTTCAGAATTCCTTGAAAGAATTTTATTCCTTCAAAAACTCTGGTTGCCATGGCAACAAAACTGAAAAATATTGAAAATTTTTAAAACTCTTCTTCTCTGAAACCATAAGGCCTAGGGCTACCAAATTTGGCATGTAGCGTTATCTAGTGGACCTCTACCAAGTTCCTTCAAATATTAGCCCTGGGGTCAAAATTGGCCCCATCCCGGGGGTCACAAGTTTTATATGGGCTTATATAGGGAAAACTTTAAAATCCTTCTGGTACCTAGCCATAGGGCCTAGGGCTACCAAATTTGGCATGTAGCTCTATCTAGTAGACCTCTACCCAGAGTGCCCAAATGATAGCCCAGAGGTCATATTTGGCCCGGCCCCGGGGGTCACAAGTTTTATATGGGCTTACATAGTGAAAACTTTAAAAATCTTTTCGTACCAAGCCATAAGGCCTAGGGCTACTCAATTTTGCATCTAGCTTTATCAAGTGGTTGTCTACCAAAGGTGCCCAACTTGTAGCCCTGGGGTCAAATTTGGCCCTGTCCTGGGAGTCACAAGTTTTACATGGGCTCATATTGGTAATTTTTGAAAAATCTACTTGTACCTAGCTATAAGGCCTAGGGCTAACAAATTTTGCATGTAGCTTTATCTAGTGGGCCTCTACCAAGAGGGCCCAAACTATAGCCTTAGGGTCAAGTTTGTCCCCACACCAGGGGTCACAAGTTTTACATGGGCTTTTGTGATGAAGACTTTCTAAGTCATCTTGTTACTAACCATAATAAAGACTAGGAACACTAAATTTAGCCCTGTCTCATGGATTTTATGTTTTACAGGGCCTTTTATTGAGAAAACTTTGAAAATCTTCTTGTTTATAACCACACATTCTAGACCTGTATTACTTTGTATGGGGCTTTATCTTGTAGACCTCCACCAGGATTCAAGTAATTATAGCTTTGTGGTCAAAATTGGATTTGCCCAGGGGTCACAACTTTTTTGTTGGTTTTTATGGAAAAAAATTGTATGCCCTCAAGTTTGAAACCAGTTGGCCAAATAATGTAATGTTTGGCTTGTAGTGTTTTTACGAATTAGCCAGTGGAGCGATACAGGGCCATCATGGCCCTCTTGTTACATACATATTTTGGGAAAAGGACAAGTATTTTACAAGTAACTTATATTTTTAACATCTTTTCTCCAAGTCTGCTGCTGTAAATCTAGTTTTTAATGACAGCCAAAAACTTTCTTTCAGGTTGTAAGAACACGAAAGCAGCCACATCAGCGACAGCCTGACAAGTCACCCAAACAAAGGCGTGTAGAAAGGGATGAAGCTGCAGCTGCACTATTATCACTGCAAACAAGCCAGTCCAGTGAAGCTGTGGTCAGAGATGATGAAATGCCATCAACATCCAGTTTGAATCAAGCCAGCACTAGTTCCAGTCCAAATGTTATGGAGACAAGAAGTATTGGAATTGCGTGCAAACCAATTACAGACGATAAGCAGTCTCAGACATCAAGCATTATATCATCTGATGTTGTCCAATTAAAAATAGAAAACAGAATTTTAACTAATGAGCTTAAAGTTTCTTCTTCAAATTTTCTGAGACGGCCAACCAAAAAATCAATAATAGAACTCGATCCACATTCTAAAAGTACCTTTAATTTAAATATTGAACATGTTTTGAAAGATGATAAAATGTTGAATTTTTACACTGGTTTGACATACTTGCAATTGTTGATGAACATCTGTGAAATGTAACAGAAAATTTGAAGGAAAAAATTAACACAAGTCTGTAATGTTTCTGTTTGATTTATTACATGATTTATTATGACACATCATAAATGTACATAATTTTTTATTTTGATGTCAAAAACAAAAGAAGAGAGACATTTGACCAGCTTACAGCAGACAACATTTGAATTAAAAATGCAATATCTCCTTTTTCAAAAATGTTGTGTATATGTACTCTTATTAAAAGAATACTGTATGTACTTTAATTTGCTTTAGATGTTTATAACTTTTTCCTTGGATGCTTTCCATTTGGATAAGTCAAGTGATGTTGTACCAAGACCCCAGTATGACAGTTTTGAGAAATAAATATCATACACATGTGCACATAAGACGTTTTACAATAAATGTCAATAAAAGTAAGATGAATACTGATCTACATTGTTTTCATTCCTCACACTTTGAAAAAGTTATATATTAACCCTTTCCCAAACGACAAAATTTGGACTGGTCCAAATTGAAAATGTTTGCAGACAACAATTTTGAATTTGATGAAAATGACAGAAAGGTCTCAAAGAGGGTAGAAAACACTGTGGGAAAAGGAGAAATTGCTCGTTACGAGCAATTTCTCCTTTTCCCACAGTGTTTTCCAAAGACTTGTACTGCAGACAAGTGAAAACCAAGGCTTGTTTAGGAAAGGGTTAACCAATTAAAACATTGTGACAAAATGAGAATATGCTCAAACTAAGCAATTTCTCCTGTTGTCACAATGTTTATACTCCATCATAAAATAAAAATGTCATTTCCTGACCCTTGCAAAGAAGTCTTTTGAAAACATTTCGAGAAATAGAGAAAACACTGGAAACCAGAATTTTCTCTTTTTCCCACAATGTTGACTTTCTGTAATAAAATTAAAATATAATTTCTTTCTACCAATTAGCAAGCAAAACCAGATTCAGATCTCTGGGATGCATGCGGTTCCACCTCCAATTTGATGATTAATAACTCAATTTCAGTACTGATAATTCACGAGGGATTCTCATTTCAAACAGCTCAGAACATATGTAAGCATGGTGAAACATTAGAAGCTTACTTTTCATTTCTAACCAAAAAGTTTCGTCGAATTTAACACGAGTTATAAATGTTTCTTTGTTTGACCAAACAACAAAGTCACAAAATTTCAATCCTGTTACACCCATTTGCATTTGAATTTGAGAAAAGTATGGATGCTTTCTCTTGACTGATATCTTTCCATTTTCCTCTTCCAAACAGAAATTCTGAAGCTGCTTTGATGTTAAAATTTTCGAAAAATCTGATATTGCTTTATTTTCTAAAATTTTGGGGCATTTAATTTCCAGTAGTCCATACTGTTCTTTGTCATTTACATCGACAATAATACCATCAGGACTGCATGCAAGTTCAGATTGGAACTGCTGACCCAGAGAACTGTCTCTGTCACTGTAATTTCCTCACCCTTTATGCACCTGTAAGACTCTCTGGCAGTCCCCTCATTTTTCTGTCCATAAGACATAGCTAGTGATGTGAACTGCTCAGTTTTCCAAAGTTTCTTATCCAGAAAATTTGCAATGGCTGTACCGGACTGAAGAGAGACCACAGTATGGCATTCGGAAGCAGTCAATCTGACTCTTCTCTCGACATACCACTGGTCACTCCTCTGGTCATTGACAAGCAAAACAGAATCATTTGATTCACAGGGCACTTTCAAGTTTTGAAGAAAAAATTCCCTCATCCGTTTAAGTATCTGCATTTGACTGGGATCGAGCTCATAGTCTGAATAAGTGCGTTCTAAGAGTCGGATATATTATTCATTTCAATATTCCAAACCATGGACCCATTCAATTCATTTTCATCACGAACAGTTGAGGGAGTCCGTGGGTCGAAATTAATAACCTCTAGACATTTTCGCTTCTTGCTACTGTATGACAGTTCCTGAACACGTTTAGGGGTTTTACGCTTTTTTCGTCCCCTATTCCATGCACAAGGAATTATACATTATACAATTATACATATATGTCTATTTTGGGTTCTAGCCTAATCGACTATGTTGTATTCCCTTGTGACTTATTTCCATTCCAAACCCTATTTACATCGAGAAAAAAATATAGGATTTGGAATAAGAACTACCCAGCCTGCTGCAATCCTACGAATTACGAGGAAAGCAGCCGTTTGTCTCTGATTTTAGTCGCCTTCTACGACATGCTATAGAGAAAGGCCGAGGTCCTATTCTATAAAGTAAAAAAAACCCGGGGCGTCAAAAGACGTCATTGTGTGGTAAAGGGTTAAAGTGTACGCCTTCACTTGTTAAAATACAACAATTAAACTTATAGGTAAATCAGATCCAACTTGTACATAAAAACCAAGCAGTAGTTAAGAGAGATATAGAGGACTAAACAATATGTGTATCTACAACGTCTAAGCAGTGCTCTAGCAAAAGGGGGGCTTAATGCATCTGCAAAAAGTATATACGCTGGGCCATAACTTTCCGCTGCAAGTCAATGTTTTCTTTGTACGAGGACCATTCTACCTGGTGATTCAGTCCCTTGTTACTAAAAAAGATGGTTTGTGATATGAGCATGTGATCACTTGCTTAGTACCATGGATTTTAAAGATGTGTTTAATCCCTCTTTTGCCAGAGCATTTGAGAGTGACAGATCTTAACTCTTTACTAAATGACAAAATTTTGGACTGGTCCAAATTGAAATCATTTGCAGACCACAAAATAAATGCGGTTGAAAAATCTTAAATTTGTTGTAGGAAAAGAAGAAAATGCTGTTTACCAGCACTTTCTCCTTTTCCCACAACATTTTCAAAAGGCTTCTTGCATAGGGTTGTTTAAATTCTGGATTGTGCCGTAATTGGTTAAAACTATTATTGTTAAATGATATTTTAAGCAACTGAACCAATTGTTGTTGTTGTATTGGGCTTTAATGACACTTTAACAGCTAGCCAACAGATCATGAGTCCAACACGCTCACCACTGAGACAATATTGGACAGGTGCAGCTGAATCAATGTAAAGGGATAAACCCTCATCCAATCAGTTTTGTTTAGCTCTTCTGAGGGAGAGGGTTTATAACTGATCTTTGGTTCTGACACTATAGGAAATTTTACTAGAATTAGGAAAAGCAAATACTTGAACTTTGCACTGTCTTTACTAAGACTACAAAAATTGTACACAGGCTCATTTCAGGATATCCCTGAAATCCTTCTTAAGGTAGATAAAGCAAATTACATTTCCATTTGATATAATGGCACTGCATGCAGAAGGTAACAAACAACCGATTATGTTTTTGTTGTATTTTAACTTTTTACCAAACAATCTGGACTTTAATAAAAGACCAGAGAAAATGGCATTTTGAAATCATTTTGGAAGGAGGTGGTAACCAGCATTTTTTACTTTCCCCGAAATGTTTTCCACCCTTTTCAAAACAAAGTTCAGTTTTTCATCAACATTTATTTTGTCGTCTGCAAATGCTTTCTATTTGAACTGGTTTAAAAAATCTGTCATTTGGTAAAGACTTAAATGGCAATTACAGATTCAAACAAACTTTTTTTTCCCTTCAAGCTAGAAAAGACTCGATGCAATTCCCACTAGCTGAAAATTCAACATCTTTTGGAAGTTGCAAATAAACATCTTCCAAAGGGCTTAAAAATTCAACAAGCAGATTGTTGTCAATGATGAATATCCCATCTTCTTCAGTTACCACGGATGATTCTACGTCTCCAATCTCGACCCCTAGAATGGTCGTTGTAAGCTCTTTGTTTGGCAATTCGGTCACCTATCAGAAGCAAAAAGAGAACATGGATGAGTATTTAAATCAGTATTGCTCTTACGGTTCAATTTTATCCTATTATAAGACGACAAATTTTTACACTGGTCAATTATTGAAGTAGCAGACAACAATTTCAAAGAAAATATTGTGAGAAAAGCAAAAATTGCCTGTAATACTTCTGGATTGTTAAAACATGGGATTGTTTTAGAAAGAGTTAAATCTCAAATGAACTAATGAGGTCAAATCTTATGCAAGGTCCTCATTAATTGTTACTGGTCCACCCAGGGGTTATTGTGATGTGACCCTCGACTGGGGGGCCGACAGTCAGATCTAGGTAGTGGTTTTGAATTAAAGCCTGTGTGGGATGAAATGAAAGCCGCTGTTTCATAGATCTGATTTCAACGCGTTTGGTGAACATTTATCTTTAATAATTACATATATTACAAAATGTTAAAAGTTTTGCACATTGCCAAGAATGCTGAAGCTTTATAGCAATACCTCAGGTTATCTCTGAAAACAGCCAAGCCATTTCAGCCTAGCCATTTATCATGAATTTGAGTTTTGAAAAATCAGTAACCAGCTTTTTTTCCTTCAATCTGTGTCTTTGAAACTAATATTTTGTAAATTTAGTTAGGATTCTAAAGCTACAGCAATAAGTCATTTAAGCATCTATTTCAGGATGTGGGGACTCTGTGTGTTTACCCCACCCCCCCCCCCCACATTAAAATTTCCATTAATTTCAAAATTTTCTCCAGTATGAAGGGGATTTTTTTGCAGAGAGTATAACAAAGAATAATTTGCAAGTATTGTTGATTCTTGCCCAAGTCCACCCTAACTTTAGAATTCTAAGATAGACACCAATTGATACCTTAGGTTTTTGTTGAACTCAGTCAAATAATTGGAATGCATGCTTGTTTGTTGTTTTTTTTTTTCAAACAATAAGTATAGGAAACATATCTTACCTCAATTTTTATAAACTGGGTTGATGACAAAGAGTCTTCATTGTTATAACGCTTTTCATTTCAACATCACCAAGGGCGACTTCATGCTTTGCCAAATTTCGCCAAAGGCTCACCTTGATGTCATCGGTACCATCGTCTAGGGTTATGGTTCTGACATCCACTTCTTTGGAGTTCACTCGAACAGTAGTGGCAAGGCTGTCCTGCAGAAATAATCAAAGATATTATTTCATATTTTTGGATATATAGTGCAAAACCATTTTATATTTATAAATACATTAATATGTAACATATGAACCCCTAAACACTGATATTTCTTATATACTTATTTATTTTCTGGAATGATCATTAACCCTTTCCCAAACGGCAAATTTTGGACCAGATCAAATTGAAATCATTTTGCAGGTGACAAATTAAGAGTTGCTAAAAAGATGATTTTTCTATGTGACAGGGTAGAAAACATTGTGGGAAAAGGAGAAAATGCTGGTTACCAGCATTTTCTCCTTTTCCTACAATGTTTTCTAAAGGCTTCTATTCCTGGCCCGTAAAAACCAGGAATTGTTGGAAAAGGGTTAATTTATTACTTGAAAATGGCCTTTGCATGACTAACTCATTATCAAACAATATTTTAGGTTTGTCCAAAGAAAGAAAACATGGAAAAAGAAGAAAATAATGCTGGTTACCAGTATTTTCTCCTTTTCCCAGAATGTTTTTTGTAGGCTTCTTTCTCAGAGGTGTTAAAAGTCGGAATTGTTTAGTAACTGGTTAAAAGTTAACCTGGTATTGTACTCAACAGTAAAGACATATATACAATTTGAATACAGAAGAGTTAAAAATTAAACAAATTTTCTGTATGGTGGGTGCTTAATGGAAGGAAAAAAGACCAGGACTATTCTGACGATGATGATAACATTATCGTCAACTTTTTAGTCAGAGTGGACTGCAAAAAGGTAGCCATTTTGAAACCCAGTAGATTGTAATGAAATTCCTTGATTTGAACTGTGATCATGATTCATTTGGACATTTAGCAAAATTCACAATTTATATGGATCAATAAATGACCCTTATTTCGTTTTCCTTCCAAAAATGATTGCTACGCTGAAAGACTTCTTTTAAATTTATACCAACTTCGAATTGCTGTTCATATAGACAGACTTACAGAATGACAGTATGTCCACTTTTTATCCCCCGCCGAAAGGCGGCGGGGGATATGGTAATAGTTTCCGTCCGTCCTTCCGTCCCACATTTTTGTCCGGAGCATATCTCCAAAACTATTTGAGACATAATCTTCAAACTTCACAAGTGGATAGATCTCATTAAGGAGGCGTGCAGTGTACAAGAACCATAACTCTATCTGAAGTATTTTTGGAGTTATTGCCCTTTGTACACTTTTTTCCTGGAATTTTTGTCCGGAGCATATCTCCAAAAGTATAAAAGCTAGGAACTTGAAACTTCACACACACATAATCTACAATCCTTTTCATTTAAAACAAGAGAACCTCTGCATTTTGATTAGTTCTGGTAAAGGTTTGTTGACCTACCGGTGACCTAGTACAAAGAGGGACAGGGCTTTACTGACATAAGGCATTTTGTTATCCAATCAAACTGAACCTGAAACTGAACCTGCAACTTCAATAAAACAATTGCCACAATACATATTTTCTATATTTTGATGTTTCCCCACCCAAAATGGTTTGTAAGACCCTTTTTAACCCATTACCACACAGTCCCTACTTTTGACGTCCCTGACAAAGAAGACTTTAGAAAACATTGTGGGAAAAGGAGAAAATGCTGGTAATCAGCATTTTCTCCTTTTCCCACAATGTTATCTACCCTTCTCAAAACTTTCAAATTTTCACTTTTATTTTTTCGTCTGCAAATGCTTTCCATTTGGACCACCCTAAAATGTTGCCATTTGGTAATGAGTTAACTATAACCAGAAGACAAAATTTTCATAACTGGTCATAATTGAAAGATGATGCAGACAACATGATAAATCTTTAAGTTAGTAAAACGTGTATCAAAAAGGGTAGAAATTATTGTGTAAAACTAAGAAAATGCAGGTTACTATTATTTTCATCTTTTCTCACAATGTTTTTCATAGCTTTTTTTCGGGTCCGACGAATCACCGAAATACCGAAATACCACCGAAATACCCGATTTGTTTTTACAATTAATTTAAGTCATATAACTAATATAAGTACGAAAATGTTGTCGTTTTTTTTTTAACACAAACTTATGTTTATATTGATGAAAGGTAGTTAGTTTAAAACAAAATGAAAACAAGAGGGCCAAGATGGCCCTGGATCGCTCACCTGAATTTTTGAGATGACCATAGTCATTTTTTTTTTTGAGGTATTGAAACATTGGAACCAAATTTATAATTTTGCCAAGCAATTTTCAAAAGGTCACCTGTAAAAGTAATTTCGAAATCTGACCATCAGTTTCAAAAAGAAGAATTTTTAAGAATTCTTCATTTCTGTATAAGAGCAAGTAGCCCCCATCCACGAGAGCCATGTTTGTTGATGGATCAAAATTTACGAACAAGTTTTGAAAAGGGTCACCCAAGGCATCTCTCCGAAATAATTTCAAAATCTGACTAGGGGTTTCAGAGAAAGAGAATTTTAAAGAATTTCATCATGTCCATATAGTGCAAGTAGCTCCCATTCACAAGAGCCATGTTTCTTGATGGATCAAAATTATATGTACAGCTTTTGGAAAGGGTCACCCAAGGAACATCTGTCAGATTATTTTAAAATCTGACCACGGGTTTCAGAGAAGAAGAATTTTCAAGAATTTCTTCATTTCCATATAGTGCAAGTAGCCCCCATTCACTAGAGCCATGTTTCTTTGCCAATCAAAATTTTGCGAACAATTTTAGAAAAGGGTCACCCAAGGAACATCTCTGTGAAATTATTTCAAAATCTGTCCAGCCATTTCAGAGAAGAAGAATTTTCAAGAATTTCTTCATTTCTATATAGTGCAAGTAGCCCCCATTCACCAGAGCCATGTTTCTTGACCAATCAAAATTTCGCGAACAATTTCTGAAAAGGGTAACCCAAGGAACATCTCTGTGAAATTATTTCAAAATCTAACCTGCTGTTTCAGAGAAGAAGAATTTTTAAGAATTTCTTCATTTCTGTATAGTGCAAGAAGCTCCCATTCACCAGAGCCATGTTTCTTGACCAATCAAAATTTCGCGAACAGTTTTTTAAAAGGGTCACCCAAGGAACAACTCTGTCAAATTATTTCAAAATCTGACCAGCGGTTTCAGAGAAGAAGAATTTTTAAGAATTCCTTCATTTTTGTATAGTGCAAGAAGCCCCCATTCACCAGAGCCACATTTTTTGACGGATCAAAATTTCACGAACAATTTTTGAAAAGGGTCTCCCAAGGAACATATCTCTGAAATTATTTCAAAATCCGACTAGCGGTTTCAGAGGAGAAGATTTTTAAAGAATTCCTTCATTTCTGTATAGTGCAAGAAGCCCCCATTCACCAGAGCCACATTTTTTGACGAATCAAAATTTCACGAACAAATTTTGAAAAGGGTCACCCAAGGAACATATCTGTGAAATTATTTCAAAATCCGACCAGCGGTTTCAGAAGAGGAGATTTTTAAAGAATTTGCTAAAAAATTCCATGTCGTTGCCATGACAACCAGAGTTTTTGATGGAATCAAATTCTGTGAACAATTTTTAAAGAGGACCTCCCAAGGAACATTCCTGCCAAGTTTGGTCCAAATCTGCCCAGCGGTTTAGGAGGAGTTGATGTTTAAAGAATTGTTGACGACGGACACCGGGTGATCCTAAAAGCTCCCCTTGAGCACGTTGTGCTCAGGTGACCTAAAAATAACAACATACCATTGACGTCTGCCGTATTGGATGTTCACCGAAATACGAGGCCGTTGTCCACCGTAATACCCACACGACATAGTAAAATGAACGATTCAGGGAGTTTATCACGGTTCCTACTACAGTAGCTGTTTTACAAGGTTGATGTGTCGGATCTATATCTATAATGTGTTCGGAAAAGATGGTTTTCTTTCGTGATATTTGGAGAATGAAATTAAAAATTAACGGATCTAGAAAGACAACTGGCCGCCATTTTGAATCGCGTACACAAGTTACGCGGCCTTAATTTGTAGACCTGTCTGTCTAAATTCCACATCTACTGACGATAAATCAAATATCGATTTCGATCTAAATAATATAAATTTAATTGCAGTTCAACCCAATAGGTCCGTAAACATAGTGGAAAAAGCAGAAAATGTCAAATGCGATACGCACGTGACGATGGATAAATCACGCAATGCTAAGTTAGGTGCATTTACTTCGTTCGCAAATGGAACGCACTTGCATACTTTGTGTTTATGATTTAAAGAAATGAAATATACTGATAATTCCATCTGATGACTCCCAAGTTTGTATTTTGTGTAATAAAGGTCAGGTATTTCGGTATGTCAGGACTTGACTGGCGAGTATTTCGGTGATTGTTCTTCACGTGAATCCGACTGATCAATGTATAGTAAAAACATTTTTCTGCAGTCTTCTACATTAATCTTCTCTATAGTGATCATTACTTTAACTAATCGTGTTTAATGTGAAAAAGAGCCAAACCTTGCGGAGGTTTAATCCCTAAATCAACAAATATTTACAGCGTCGAGCAGGTATTTCGGTGGACTTGCATACGCCTGTCTCGGTGCATTGTTTACTTCGGGCCCCATTGATAAATTGTTATTTTGTCATGATTTTAACTAACAGTCCTTCATCTCTATTGACATTATTTGGGTCAAATTCCACAAAAAAAGATAAATCTGTTGAACTTCAATAGTAGTCATAACACAGTAATAAAAAATTAGGGGTATTTCGGTGATTCGTCGGACCGCTTTTGGGTCCGACGAATACCGATTTTTTTCTTTAGTGACCTAAAATGCAGGAATGAATGGTAATTGTTAAAAACTTCACTTCACCGTTACGAAATAATCAGGCCTGTGGAGCGATACAGGCGCTCAAACGCCTCTAGTTGTCTGCTGCTAAGTTTTTCATTTGTCGAATGAGTCCTGCGGACCGACTTCGGAGGAGAGTTTTAATTTTCCTACGGTACAAAAAAAGATCGTGATATTTCGATCTTGAAACCGGTGCGACTCGTTTAAAAAGACCACTTACTCGCTGAAGGTCGTGAGACTAAGAAGGGTCTTGACTCAGTAACAAGTACAAACGTTGTAATCTTTCAGAATACCCTTTCCCCTGCTGGAATGATTTTTTCGGTCTGCCACTAACTGTTTTTAGCTCACCTGAGAACAACGTGCTCAAGGGGAGCTTTTAGGATCACCCGTCGTGCGTCGTCAACAATTCTTTAAACATCAACTCCTCCTAAACCGCTGGGCCAATTTGAACCAAACTTGGCAGGAATGTTCCTTGGGAGGTCCTCTTTAGAAATTGTTCACAGAATTTGATTCCATCACCTCAAAAAAAAAAAAAGGCTATGGCCATCTTGGCCCTCTTGTTTTATTTGACGAAACAAGTAGTAGGTACCCGCGTACCGATTTTAGGGGAAGCTTTTGAATTTTTCAATGGTACAAAAATGACCGCGGTATCGCCTTATGGTTGTCAATGCAACTCGGCTGAAGTGACCACTCACTCGCGGAGAAGACGAAACAACTTAGAAAAAGGATTTTACCCTTTGGGGTAAATGCGTGCTAAAATACTTGTGAGACCTTTTACTTGCTGTATTTACTTTTTGCGGTCTTCTCCTAACTTTTTTTTTCTTCTACCATTAGCAGTCTCGGCTACCTGTGGACATATTGTAAAGAAGACTTTCAACCTTTTTTTTTGTATTTGTTTTAAAAGATGCTATTGTGACTAATACCTCGCCCCTACAAAGAACCGTCCAATGGCGGCTCGGAATAGCTCGTTCGGGGAGAAGGATCGTGACCCTGAAAAAGACAGCACACAACAAGTGTGTATGACTCTAGAAATTTCTTTACCTTGTAGAATTTTCTTCTTTTCAATCTCTTACTTTTATTCGAACGGTTATTACCGCGACAATTTTGACTGTTTATGGATACTCATATCAAGACAATTCCTTCGCATGAAACATACAAGATAAATCTTACCTTCTTATATCGTTGGAGAAATCCATAATTTCCAGTTTTTTTTGTTTTTTTTTTAATCCATTTATTTTTTATTATCCTACCACAAAACAAAAAGTGGACACGTTTACAACAACAAAAAAACTCGAGAGACTTTATAACTGCTCTTTTATACCCTTTAATTAAAATAAAAAACACACACACAAAAGATTAACACATTATAATAAAATGTCTTCAAGTTTTTTTTTATCTCTTCTTTAATTTTCCTGAGTTGCTCCCTGGCCTGTCTCTGAAATATAAAAGAAAAGTACAAAATGAAAATGACTTGATATAGAAAAAAAAGTTACTTGTAATGAAAACAGAATATCAGGACAAAAAAATCAGTCACTTAAAAAAAAAAAACAAATATTGTATTTCTTTAGGATTTTTTCCCTTTCTTTTCTATTCTATTAAAGTATAGTGCCAGTTACATTTTAAAATGTGGCTCAAGAGAGTGATTTTTTTTGTAGTGGATGATATGAGTTAAGAAAACTATGATTCGACGCAAAAAACGCTTAACACTGATTAAAAAATAATTCCAATAATATGATAAACAATAAAAACTTACGGCAAAAAGCCTTCTGGGTCGTAACTCCCTCTTCTCTGGTGAATATTCCGTGTTCTGAAAAGAAAGAAAAAAATCTTAGTGTTAAATAAGAAAACCGACAAAACCAACTTTTTTTTCAAAGAATTCATTTACTATAAATGCTTGCTCATCAACGACAAAAAAAACATATGATGAAAATTGGACGTGAACAATATATAACACACACACACACACACACACACACATATATATATATAAAGTGGTGAAAAATAGTAAAGAACATCAACGAATTTCCTTTAAGACAACTGGATCCAGAGGATACAAGAGCGCAAATGTTTTATTAAATATAAATGAGAAATATAATGTGCTTCAACGGTTGAATAATAACTTTACTCGAGCGCTTTCGGCATACTGCCTTCATCAGGGGTTTTAAATTTACTGATAAGCCAAAATGGCGTTAGCATGTAAGCGTATTTATCTAAGAGCCGCTTTGTTTAAAAAAAAGACAGACAGCTGATTTTATTTATCGAATACGCTAGTGTGCTGAAAGTGTAGCGTTTTGTCAGAAAAAATATATCTTCATAGATTTCGAAAATTAGTTGAAATTATGACATGGATCAAATATTTGTTGTATTAAACATCGTTTATAGCTCCACTGGCTGAATGCCAGCGAGCTATTGTCATGGCGTTGTGTCCGTCGTTCGTCCGTGCGTGCCTCCGTAAACTTTTTCTTTAAAAAACTTCTCAGACACTCTTTACTGGATTTTTACCAAATTTCACAGGAATGCTCCTCAGGTGGTCCTCTTTAAAAATTCCTTCAAATAATTGTGTTCCATGAATAATTCTGGTTGCCATGGCAACCAAAGTAAAAACCTTTAAAAATCTCCTCCCAAACCGCTAATTGGATAGCATTATTTTTTTGAAGGAATGATTCTTAGATAGAGGTCTACAGAATTCCTTTAAAAAAAAGATCCGTCAAAAAACATGGCTTTTACGGGAGACTCATTTTCCTTTTAGATATAAAGTAAAATCTTTGAAAAATTTCTTTTCTCAAACTATTCGTTTCGATTTCATTGTTATATTGCAGGTAAGTTCCTGTGGTGGTAAGTCTTTACCATACAATCCTGACTTTTAACAACCCTAAAGAAGTCTTTGGAAAACACTTTTGGAAAAGGAGAAAATGCTGGTAATCAGCATTTTCTCCTTTTCCCTCAGTGTTTTCTACTCTATCAAAGAGAGAAATCATCATTTCATCGATGTTTAATTTGTTGTCTGCAAATGCTTTCAGTTTGGTCACATCCCAAATTTTGTCGTTTGGTAAAGCGTTAAAGACGGTTGCTTTACATAATCTACAATCCTTTTCATATAAAACAAGAGAACCACTGCACTTTGATTAGTTCTGGTCAAGGTTTGTTGACCTACTGGTGACCTTCTACAAAGAGGACCGGGCTTTACTGTTGTGATAAGGCATTTTATTATCCAATCAAACTGAATCTGCAACTTCAATAAAACAATTGCCACAATACATATTTTGTATATTTTGGAGTTTCCCCACCCAAAATGGTTTGTAACAAGACCCTTTTTAACCCATTACCACACAGTCCCTACTTTTGACTTCCCTGACAAAGAAGCATTTTCTCCTTTTCCCACAATGTTATCTACCCTTCACAAAACTTTCAAATTTTCAGTCACTTTTATTTTTTCATCTGCAAATGCTTTCCATTTGGACAACCCTAAAATGTTGCCATTTGGTAATGAGTTAACTATAACCAGAAGAAAATTTTTTATAACTTGTCATAATTTAAAGATATTGCAGACATGATAAATCTTCAAAATAGTAAAACTTGTATCAAAAAGGGTAGAAATAATTGTGTAAAACTAAGAAAATGCAGGTTACTATTATTTTCTTCTTTTCTCACCATGTTTTTCATAGCTTTTATTCTTTAGTTACCTAAAATGCAGGAATAAATGGTAATTGTTAAAAACTTCTCTTCACTGTTACAGAAAAATCAGGCCTGTGGAGCGATACAGGCGCTCAAGCGCCTCTAGTTGCTGATTTCCGACGGTTGAACTGTAAAGTCTCCTTATCCAATAGGTTTCACGTTCCTTTCGCTGGGAGTCAGACCATGTCTCTTTGGCCTCAATTACGCATAGTTCTACATCCTCAAAAGAGTGTCCTGCGCTAAAGTGTTCTGCCACAGGAGATCTATTAAATTTGCGGGTCTTCCAGTCTGAGCGGTGCAGATTCATCCGCTTATTCAATGCCTGGCTAGTTTCACCTACATACTGCTTTTTACATATCTTGCAGGTGATTAGTTAAACAACATTCATTGTTTTGCAATAGAAAGTGCCTTTGATAGAAGACGTAGGCCCAAGCATAGATTTGAATGTTTGCAAAGGACGCATAATTTTGCAAGTCTGACAGCGTGATGTATTGCACGGACCTGAATACCCGACAGTGTTTGGATTGGCTTGGGAGTTTAGTTTTGCTCGCACAAGAATGTCCTTCAGGCGTTTTGGTCTCCTGTAAGCCATCAATGGTTTTTCTGGGAAAATTCTTTTTAATTTTCTCGAGGATTCAATTTTTGGCTAGTTTTGTACAAGTATTTTGTGTATTTTTGGCATGTCAGGATGGTAAGTGACAACAAAGGAAATTGTGTCAATTTGACTTGGTGTTGTTTTATATTTGAGAAGTTCTTTCCTTTGGTCAGCCTTTGCCTTTGAAATGGCACTGGTGATAGATGTGATACTATATCCTATACTCTGGAGCTGTTTTGACAATTCGTTGGCGCGGACTTGGAAATCACATTCTCTAGAACATATTCTTTTTATCCGTAGAGCCAGACTATAGGGAATGTTTTGGATGGCAACTAGAGGGTAAAAGATATTGATGTTTGTCTGTTGGTTTTGAGTATAGATCTACAGTCAGCTTGCCAGACTCGATCCTCGAAACAGTGTCAAGAAAAATATGCTGTTCATTTGATATATCACTGGTAAACTTGATAGTAGGGTGGAAATTATTGGCTATTTCTAAAAAGGTTTGTAAGTTTTGTTGCCCATGACACATTGCATGTCAATGTCGTCAATGAAACGCAGCCAGAGATATGGTGTAAGTGGTACAGACATTAGTAACCGTTTCTTCAGGTGTCCCATGAAGACATTGGCGTATGATGGGGCCATTTTCGTGCCCATTGCTGTGCCTTGTCGAAATCTATGAAGCATTTTTTCTGACAAAACGCTACACTTTCAGAACACTGTAGCGTATCCGATAAAAAAAAATCAGCTGTTTATCATATTTTTAAACAAAGCCATTCTTAGCTTAATACGCTTACATGCTAACGCCATTTTGGCTATCAGTAAATTCAAAACCCATGATGAAGGCAGTCTGCCGAAAGCGCTCGGGTAACACTATTATTTCAACTGTTGAAGCACATTATATTACTCATATATATATATATATATGAGTCTATGACAAAATAATAGAACTCGCTAAAATACGTACCGCTAGCCATTCTGATTTGTTTTTTTCCTGATATCTTTGACAACGTTTGCGAGAGAAAGAAAGAACCGACGCAAAGTATCTTTGTTTTATATACGAATCATGTGATCCTGAATCGAAAGGAAACTTAGTCGTTTTTTTTTTTCTCACGAACCAAAACATCCATGACCTTTGATAACTTTTTGTGTGTGTGTTGAATTGCGTGAGAATCTTAGTGTCAAATGAAAAAAAAAAGTTTCTCAAAGACTTCCGATAGAGAAGCCTGTAAAAATTAAATAAGAGAAAACAAGACATTGATCAATAAACTTATGAGATCAATAAACTTATGAGATCAACTTATAGATCGTTATGATGGAAATAACGTAAACTGAGATACATTTTGCAGTTAAATTATCTAATCAGACAATGTGTTTCGATACAAAAAGACGTAAAATATAGTAAAAAAAGCATATGGAAATTCATCTTTCCGGAGTCATTAGCTATAAGAGTTCCGAGTTAATTTCTCAACCATATACCTTATTTACTTTTGCATGGTTCTTTAATGATGTGATAAAATATCTTAACCTTTTTTTCTTTATATATACTGTATTTTATATAATATTTTTCAGTAGATGTGAGAATTTTCAATGATTCCTATAACATTGGTCGCCACTTAGCAATTATTCCTACCTTTAACTTTTTTTTTTTTGTCTGCTTATTTTTTCTTCAGACCATCTCTCTGTCTCTCTCTCTCCTCTCTCACACAACACTCTCTCTTTCTCTCTGAGCCAAGATTTTCCCTTTATCTGCTTTTCATGTTGCTCGTCACATTTAACGTATACATTCTTTTCAGAAGTCCAAATGACGAGGATGGCGGACCCACTCTCATCACAAATTCGTTTGGTGCGCGATCAACTGAACCAAATAATGTCAGAAAAAACCAATGACAAGAAGAAACACGTTGTAATTCCAGAGACAGAGTGCTGGGATGACGATGATGACCCATCATTTACACTACGCTTCGATCTTGATGCCCAAGAGTTGAGGTTAAGGGGGCGGGCAGTAAGCAGCTGCTCAGCCTGTGGATAAGTTGGAGGTTGTTCATAAAAAGAACCCGCAAAGCCAAACTGCCCTTTCCGGCGCTTCTTAACTTTGATGAAAGTTGACATTTTCAGAAGAAAATTGTTCTAAGTGCAATTGTGTATTTGTCTATGGAACTTTTTTTTTCGAAAGGACCAACATCATGCAACAAACAATAACAACTAAACAACCTACCAACCAAGAACAATCAACCAACATTTTGATAACAACGAAACGAACCTACAATGAACATAAACCAAAACAAACAACCATCAACCAATTAACCTACAAAATAAAAAAAAGAACCAACCAACCAATAGCAACAAATAAACATGCAACCAATTTAGAACAACCAACCATCCAGCAACTACCAAGCTACAACAAACAACCAACCAACCAACAACAACCAACTAGCATCCATCCAACTAAACAACCAACAGAAACAAAAAATAAACCAACCAACAAACCAACTAACAACCTACCAACAATCAACAAACCAACAACCAACCAACCAACAATACCAGAACCCTTCCTTTGAAGTAACGGACACGCCACAGCCGCGTTTCAGACTTCAACAATCAGAAAACGCTCAGAACACTCCTCAGTTTGCCTTGGCAGTTGCGTCTTGCGACGACTGCGGTACTCTGTTCTCTGACATTCACTACCTACAGAAACACGTGAAATGGCATTGTCCTGGGGTTAAAGATAAACCGTCAGAACATCGAGCAAACTCGAAGCTAGATTGGATTCCCGACGAAGATCCATCTGCGGACGACCAATCCGACGACGAGGATCAAACTGAGGACAACGATGAAAGCAGTGGTTCGAAGATCGATGATCCCTCTGTGGAAAGTCAGTCCGAACATGACGACGATACCGCGTACATAGACGGTATTGCCGGTGGCAGTGACCCTGTGATGGCGAATTCGGATGTCAAAAAGTGGAAGAGACATTTCCAAAGCATGGCTGAAGGAAAAATAATGTCGTCTCAAAATGGCTCCTTTGTCGTAGAAACTCTACAAGGCGATGGTTGGAAACCACCTAGTCAAACCGCGATCACATTAGTGACACCTGTCGAGCGAGACTTAGCTTTGGCCAGGTCTCAGTTGAAAATTAAAGAAAAGAAGGAAAATCCTACAATACGATTCTTGACACAAATTGCTCACGAGGCAAAAAGGGCCAAAGCACAGTACAGAGGCACCAAGAGAAAGAATCCTTACGACGTATTTGACATGCCAACGCACGAACGTAAAAGGGACTTTACCATGCCTCTTACATTCAGAATCCTTTCCATTTTCTTGTACGCTTAATGTTTTTTTTTTCTCCTAATCATCTCATAAAACTGATAGTTTAGGTGATGAAAAAATACGGATCCAGATCCAACTACGCTACGGTAGGATCGTAATGCCTGTCTAAATTGATCGTCGCAAAAAAACAAAAATGATTTCTGAAATAAAATACGAAGAAAATCTTAATTATTTTTTCTGGCAGTAAAGGCAACGTCAGATACATTTCTGATTTAATCAGTCGCGTGCAAATTCGTTCGAGGTGAAGATTCGAATTCAGCTTTCAAAGCTCGACACCGTCTTTTATATGCTCCTATGAGCTTCTTCCAAACGAATACTTGGCTCGGTTTATCTTCTTATTTGGATAAACCGTTACCGATTTTTTCGCGCTTAAACTCACTGCGATGACTATGCTTGCGTCATCTGTGACCCGCTTTTTCCTTATACGGGCATCTCGTTTCCGGTTCTCACGATTCCAGAGTGTCGTTTCTATAAATACCTGACCCGCGCTCGCGTTGCTAAGGGCCCCGTCTTTTCCTTGTGCGGACATATAATTTCCGGTTCTCACGTTTCCAGAGCGTCGTTTCTATAAATATTTGACATCCACGCTTCTGGGCACGCTAATTTGTACTCTATGACGTGCCTGCACCTGGACACGCTATGACGTCACGTGTTATTCATTTAAAAGCCATAACAAAGCAATTAAACAGCAATAATTATGCAAATTGCCCACAAACCGCCGGGACTGTAGTCTTGTCAGATTTTCATGAAAATCACAGTTTGTTTATCTTATCAGTAGCTTCAGGCCTATTGATTTTGAGAAAACCCCAACAAACAGGATGGGAAAAGTGGCCATATCAAGTTGAAAATGTCCAATTCTTGTTTACAGAATAAAATCTGCATTAGATTTTTGTGAAATGAACAGTTTGTTTATCTCCCCGAAAGCTTCAACCCTATCGATTTTGAAATAAATCCAATAAACAGTATGGGAAAAGAAACCATTGCAAGTTGAAAGTTACCAATTCATTAAAGTCTGCATTTCTTGCTTGTCTTTTTGCATCATGAATTCAAAATGTATTCTAGCATAAAAGCAAAATTTAATTCTCTGCCAGTAGAGCATATTCAGGCCCTTCAGGGCCTTCTAGTTAATGTTCATCATCCGTGGTCCCCGCCCACCGCGGAGCCCAACTAGGGGGCATGGAGTACGGAGCGGATATCCAGCTCCCCATGCCAGGCTTACTCAGATGATATACTCGGACGGCAAGGATAAGGCAAAGCGACAAACAGCAGACATGGGTAATTCCTGGGAATCAGAGAAAAGCCATGGAAGCTACTGCCTCAATCACGAAACCCGTACCACCCAATTAGCCCATGAGCCTATATTAGACTGAGGACTAAAACATGTTAAGCAAAGTAAAAATTGTAAGTTCAAACATACTGTATATGAGTACATGCGATATCATAGGTAAAGTGAACGAACAGGATACATGCAATATGAAGAAAAACTTCTTGAGTTCGTGCAGTTATTCTCATAATTTTTTGGAGATATTCCAGGTATTACCCAAGTCTCTGTAAACTAAAACTGCCCAAAATCTAAAAACGACCAGCCGATTACACTAGACCGGGCCCATCTAGGCTCTCGTTTATACCGAAACCGAGGTCGAAGCAGTGTGTTGAAGAGCTGGGGATCCCTGGGCTCCCCTCAACTGCCAGGACCTCTTTTCCGGCTTACGAGTCTTCACCCACGGCAAACAGGCGGGTCCATTGGTGGGGTCTTACCACTGTGCAGAACGGCAGCCGGCGAATTTTACCCCCCCCCCCGTCCGGCTGGGGGGGATTTCTCATATAAGTCTAATGCGAACTTTGTAATTTTAGAGATTAGGTACAAAATGGACTTGGTAATTAAAAGCAAGTAGGAAAACGCTAGTAATGATGACTGCCACAAAAGCAGAACTTTAACAAGTACAACAGTATAACCTTTACAAATGTTAGCTTTGAATGAGTCATCTTCATGGTCTGATATAAATTCATCTTCAATAAAATATTCAATATTTTTTGCATCAAAAATGTCTTTATCATTATCTGATGAGGAACAAGACCGGGAAAATTTTTCTGTGTGTGCAGGAACAAAATCTGAATGATTACCTATTTTACTAACAAAGTCTTTTACTATATTGACATTTTTTGAATAGTTTTTCCCTCTTGAACTTCTAAAAGGTCTTCTGCTAAAACTATTTTTTCCATGTGGGTAAAGCAGAGCATTTGTGCCATTTGATGTGTCTTGAAGAAAATTCATCATGGCAGCTGGAACAAATTTTCCTTCTTCTACTGTCTCTGTATCCATCCATAATGCAGTTTTACTTCAGCAATACAAGTTTTACTACAAATAAAAATAACAATAATACTAATAAAATGGCATGAAGATACCACCTCTCTCTCTCTCTCTCTACCCCTCTCTCTCGCTCGTTCTCTCTTTCTCTCATCTAACTCCATGAAATATGCCACATGTTTGACCTTTTATGAATTTTTTATGTATTGGTACCTTGAAGCTACTGATAAGATAAAAAAAAAACTGCAAGTTTCACACAAATCTGATTACAAATGCACATTATATCGCGTAAACAAGAAATAGAAATTATCAACTTGAAATGGCTACTTTTCCCATATTGTTTGTTGTTTTTTTTTTTTAAATGAAATGGGTTAAAGCTATTGCTGACATAATCTGTGCTAGTTTTACGAAAATCTGGCAAGAAATGCAGACTTTATCGCGTAAACAAGAAATGGAAATTTTCAACTTGAAATGGCTACTTTTCACATATTGTTTGTTGGAGGTTAAAGCTGTTTATGAGATAAAGAAACTGTGCAAGTTTCAAGAAAATCTGGCAAACAAATGCAGACTTTATCGCGTAAACAAGAAATTGAAATTTTCAACTTGAAGAAGGTTCTTTTCCAGTACTGTTTGTTGAATTTTTGTCAAAATCAAAAGGGTTGAAGCCATTGATGAGATAAAGAAACTGTGCAAGTTTTTCGAAAATCTGACGACAAATGCAGACTTTATCACGTAAACAAGAATTGGAAATTTTCAACTTGAAATGGGTACTTTTCCCATACTGTTTGTTGGATTTTTCTCAAAATCAATAGGGTTAAAGCTATTGATGAGATAACGAACTATGCTAAAAATCTGGCAACAAATGCAGACTTTATCGCGTAAACAAGAAAGAACACTAACGGACGGACCACAGAAACCTCGCCATGACATAAGCTCTGCTGGCTGAAAGCCAGTAGAGCTGAAAATTAGTCGTAAAGATTTAAATTTGTATCAGTCCTTTTACAAATAATCCAGAGTGAGAACAGTTCTTGTGTTTCTCTATCGTATTGTACACATTTTGAGACGAAGATAACTTCTGGATTGAACAGGAACATATTTCATTGAATCAATACAATATTTTTGGCCAATGTGGTCCATGACGAGAATAGTTCATCCATGATTTATTTTTGTCATTCTTCGTAACTACTTGTGCAAAATGTAATGATCTAATATTAATCTACTACAAGACATCATTGTCCTATCATACAGTCACGTGTCTGTTTGACAACAACAACAACAACAAATAAAGAAAATACTTTGTCCAACAAGAGTTTTCACAACTTCACTTCCATTACACTTCCTCAGCTTTGCTTTAGCTTTCAAATAGGACTCAAAATCTTTCATTAGTAGTCCAGTCAAAATAATGAAAAAAAGGGCTTAACCCAAAACTAATTGCAACACAAACCATTCTTTGATTTTTGTTAGGGGTTACCCTCCCTAAACAATGTATAAAAAGTAGGACGAAATCGGAAGATATGAAATTCAATTTTTTTCGCGTGTTTTGTTTCTAGTCGCAACTTTGTGTACAAATAGTAGCATGTGTGTGAATTTTACATTATTCGAATAGTTTTGAGCTTTCTATTGCGTGTAACATTTTCTGATAACCCTGGTGTTGAATGAATGAATGATTGAATGGTGTTTTATGGCCCGTCGACAACTTAGGTCATATTGGGCGCACTTACATATAAAATCATGCATCTACTTTAAATTATACTGTGAAACATTGTCACAGATGAGACATAACAAAGAAGCAACCTTGTTTACAAGATAAAAAGTTAACTTTGAATAGGTCAATAGGCCTTGAAATGTAATGTTTATAAATTAAACAACAAAATAAATACTGAGAAACAGGGCTTCCCTATTTACTCAAATATTTTAATAGAACACCCTTAAAGGTGGATAAACACTGTTTAAGACCGTCAGTAAAAATTGAAATGTCAAAAAGTAAAACTAAATCTTCTTAAAAAGGTTAACTTCTTTCAGAAACTCGAATAGTGATTCTAATTTCACAGTATCAAACAAAGTTCTTAAATAGTCAACATGAAAGTATTTATCCCTGTACGGTGCAAGATCTGTGCACTCTATCAGTAAATGCTTGACAGAAAAAAATGTATTGCATGGGATACATACAGGAGGCTCTTCTCCTTTGAGAAGATATGAGTGCGTCATATGGGTATGACCTATTCTTAAACGGGCCAAAATAACTTCCTCTCGACGGTTTGACCGTAAGCCAGGGAGCCATTCACTTGTATTTGGCTTGATATTGAATAATTTGTTTTCTTGATTTGAAGGATCACTCCAAGATCTTTGCCAAACGCCATGAATAAAACTATTAATAAGAGGTTTAAAATCACTAAAAGGAACTTTAAACGGTAAAATTTCTAGCGATAATGCGTCCTTGGCAGCTTTATCTGCCTCTTCATTACCACTAATACCAATATGGCTGGGGAGCCAGCAAAAAACTATATCAGCTCCTTCGCATAATCTAGATAATTTCTCAAGGAGATTGATTACAAGCGGATTATCCGTTTTCTCGACCTCAAGTGGTTGCATAACTGATAAAGAATCAGTATATATAATGTATCGCCAATAGCCGTCTTGTTCAATATGGTTGAGAGCAAGGTCAATGGCTTTTAACTCCGCAGAGAAGATAGACGAATTATTAGGTAACCGGAACTGATACAATTCACCGTCTAGGACGGCAGCTGAAGCAACTTTTTCCCCATCTTTTGAACCATCTGTGTAGATTTCTTCATGAGTATAATATTGTTCTTTGACTTCAAGGAATTTAGTTTTGAAAATCATTGGATCTGTAGTAGCTTTCTTATCTGAAGCAAGATTGTAAATCTAAGTTGGACTTTTGGAAGTCCATAAAGGAACTTCAGAAATCTTATGGCTTGCTACATCTTCAAGATCACAATCAAGGCAATGACATCTGCTTCACAGCGTTACTTTTTCTCTTTTTAAAAATTCATCCCTGTACAATGGTTTAAATACTACTTCATGAGTTGGGTTGTCAGGGTTTGATTTTAGTTTTAAGTAATATTGCAAGGAGAGTTTCTTCCTGCGTAAATTTAGAGATGGTTCATTAGCTTCAGCATATAAGCTATTGACGGGAGATGTCCTGAAAGCGCCAAGTGCTAATCGTAAACCTTGGTTGTGGATAGAGTCCAACTTCCGAAGGTACGATTGTCGGGCTGAGCCATATACGATACAGCCGTAATCTAACTTGGAACGGACAAGTGATCTATATAGTCTTAGTAAGACTTTTCTGTCGGCTCCCCAGTCCATGCTGGAGACAACTCGTAAAAGATTATGAGCTTTTTGGCATTTATTACTTAAGTAATTGATGTGTGGAATAAACGACAGTTTACAGTCAAATAAAAGACCTAAAAATTTGAATTCAGGAATGACTTCAATTTGTATTCCATCTAATGTAAGTTCAGGATCCACGTGTAATTTTCTTGATTGGCAGGAATGCATGCATTTGGTCTTGGTTTTAGAAAATTTGAAACCATTTTCTCTTGACCACTTGCTTAAATTATTCAGCACTTGCTGTAACTGCCGCTCTATTGTATGCATATGCTTGGATCTATAGCAAATACAGAAGTCGTAAACATACAAAAAGCATTCCACACCAGGGCACACAGACTTCACAATATTGTTGATTTTGACACTGAACAGTGTAACAGAGAGAATGCTTCCCTGGGGAACGCCCATTTCTTGTTCATGAGGGTTTGAGAGAGTATCTCCAACCCGGACTCTAAACTGACGTTCATTCAAAAATGTCGAAATGAAATAAGCAAGGCGACCTCTTACACCGAATTCATGGAGGTCGTTCATGATTCCATACTTCCATGTGGTATCGTACGCACTTTCGAGATCGAAAAACACGGAAACAACATGTTCCTTTTTTATAAAAGCTTCACGAATAAAAGTTTCGAAGCGAACTAAATGGTCGAGAGTGCCTCTTTGTTTACGAAAACCGCTTTGAACGGTAGCAATAAGTTGGTTTTTCTCTAAAAACCAAACAAGCCGGTCATTGACCATCCTTTCCATGGTTTTGCAAATACAACTTGTTAAGGCTATAGGGCGATAATTGGTAGGATTTGTCGAGTCTTTACCCGGTTTTGGTATGGGAATTACAATGGCCTCCTTCCAGGAATCTGGGAGAATACCAGTATGCCAGACTTGATTAAATATGCGTAGTAAACTGTCGAGGGATCGAAATGGTAAATGCTTCAAAAACTGGTAGTGGATGTCGTCACATCCAACAGCAGTGTCATGACACTTCTTTAATGCTTTCTTTAATTCTTTTACAGTGAAATCTTTATTGTAATGTTCATTGTTATTCGACTTAAAATTTAGCTTTGTTTTTTCTTTTGTATTTTGAAATTTCTGAAATGCTGTCGAATAATTTGAGGAAGAGGATTTCTCTGCAAAAGTGTCAGCCAAGACATCTGCAATGTCTGCTTTGGAGGTGACGACATCATCACCAACATTTAAGTGTCCAACATTTAATGAGGAGTTTTTACCGTTAATTTTTCGGATCACGTCCCATGTCTTTTTGACAGACGATCTAGAATTTAATCTAGACACGTACTGTCGCCAAGTCGCACGTTTACTTTGCTTGATAGTCCGACGTGCTTTTGCACGAGCAATTTTAAACTTTGAAAGATTTTCCGGGGTTGGTCTCAGGTTAAATTCTCTGAGAACAGATTTTCGTTCTGTTATAGCCTTTTTGCAGTCATCATTAAACCAGGGCTTGTTTGGGTGCTTTGGATTTGTCGAAGTTCGAGGAATTGACTTTTCAGCAGCAGAATAAATCAAGGAAGTGAAGAGCTCAGCAGGATTTTCACAATCTTCAAAAGCACTGGGATGAATTTTTTGTTCGCACTGAATTCTGAATTGTTCCCAATTGGCTTTGTGAAGTTGCCAACGTTGAGGACGTTGTTGTACTGAAGGTCCTACTTCCGATACTTTTATCGGGAAGTGATCACTTCCATGAAGGTCATCGCAAACCTTCCAGTCAAAATCTGGAACAATTCCAGGGCTGCATAGTGTAAGGTCTAAAGATGAGTAAGAACCAGTAGCAGGATGAAGATAGGTTGAAGATTTATCATTCAGCAGAACAAGGTCATGCTTCGTGATAAATTCCTCAAGAGTTCTACCTTTGTCATTCGTGTCTGTGCATCCCCATAACGTATGATGGGAATTAAAATCTCCCATTAAAATAAATGGCTTCGGTAATTGATCTATAATATGATCAAGTTTTTTGACATTAACTGGAGAGCTTGGGGGAAAATAAATGGAGCACAAAGTAAAGGTTTTATTTAAAGAAATGTTTACCACGACAGCTTGAAGAGTAGTATCGAGCTTTACAGATTGGTGTGGAACACTGTTGTTAACAATCACGGCAACACCTCCTGAAGCTTTATCATTACCAATAAAGTGTTTAAAATAACAGGAGTGGTATTTTAAAGTAAACTTATCAGAATCTTTAAGAAATGTTTCCTTTAAACAAATTGCTACTGGTTTTTGTTCATCGACTAGAAGATTTAATTCCTCGCGGTTTGCTTTTATGCTACGACAGTTCCATTGTATAATGTTATTACTCATAGCTATATTGAGGAGAAATGTGATACCATAAAACAATGGAAATACGGATAGAATCATTTTTTATTCAATTTTATGATACGACCTTGCTTATTTGTATTTGACTCCACAAGGGTGTCTTCCGCCTCCATGTCTTCATCAAGACACTGGAAACGATTGTGTTGTTGAATTTGGTCATCGGAACCCTTTGGAAGGCGATCCGAGGTGACCTTATTTTGATTCCTAGTTGGACTTTTTTGAACAGGCTTTTCTGGCTTTTTATTTGCAACAGGTTTCTGTGACGTTTTTGCTGGTGCAGAATTCTTTTTCTGTGGTAGCTCTGTCTGGACTGAAGCTTCATTTGTCTGTGTTTGAGCGTCTTTTAAGTTAATCGTTTTGACTGTTTTGGATTTTGTAACGCTTGAATAGGATGCATTCAATGCGTGTCGTGCATCCACAATTTTACGGGCCTCTGCAAACGACAGACTTTCGCGATGTTTTATTGTAATTATTTCTTTCTCCCTTTGCCAGACTTTGCATGAACGGGATGTGGAGTAGTGATCATCACCACAGTTCAAACATTTCATGGGTTTGCTGCAAGGATCGAGGTGATAAGTCTCGACTTCATTTGTTCCACGTCGTTTACAATGTTCGTCGGCGTTACATTGTCTTTCATGATGCCCGAACTTGAAGCACTTGTAACATTGCAAAGGATTTGGAATATAAACATCAACTGGCACTTTCAAATATCTGATTTTGAGGGTCTATGGGAGAATGGCTGTGTTGAACTTGAGAATGATAGAGTTTGTTTCTCGTCTAACGTTATCGCGATAAACACGAATTCGTCTGGCTTCAATCACGTTTTGACTTGACAGTTCAGATACAATTTCTTCTTCTGTAACACCGGCCAAATCAGGGCAGCGTATTATACCTCTTGAAGAATTCAGGGATCCATGTGCTGAGCATTTTGCAGAGATATTGTGAAATTGCTTCAACCCTAGCAGATTTTTTGCATGTTGAGGTTTATCTACCTCAACGAGAAGGCCGCCAGTTCTCAGCTTTTTCACAGATTTCGGTGATCCAGCAATTGAAACTAATACTTTTTCAATAATGAATGGCGAAAGCTTTGTAAGTGGTTGTTCATTATTTACGGATTCAATAACTAGAAACCGAGGAAAGCCATTCGTCGATTCAACAGAAGCAGAGTCATTTTCCATATGTCCATGCGTTCGTTTTTTATTTGGATTATCCATGATTGAGTGTTTTATATTTCATCATTCGTGGCCCCCACCCACCATGGAGTCCTACATAGGGGACATGGCAAATAGAGCGGAGCATCCGGCTCAGCATGTCAGGGTTACCCAAATGATATACTCAGGCAATGCAAACTAAAAAATCTGACAAAGAAGATGCGTGGCAACAACCCCAGATCAGGAAGCACCCACGCAAATCAATGCCCAACCAATCAGTCCACACAACCCAATTAGCCCATGAGCCTATATTAGACTAGGGACTAAAAGAAAACATGAAAACCATGCATTTAAAATGGAGTAATTGATGCTGTATGAATACATGCAAGTATATAATCAATCAGGATGGTAATATATGCAATTGCAGGAAACATTTGTAATACTGGAAAATAGATGTTGTTTTAAGACGTCTCTAACAGTATTATAGCTATTGAAATAACTTTAAAATGCCCAAAATCTAAAACCGACCAGCCGATTGCACTAGACCGGGCCCATCTAGGCTCTCGTTTACACCGAAGCCGAGGCCGAAGCAGTGTGTTGAACAGCTGGAGATCCCTGGGCTCCCCTTAACTGCCAGGACCCTCTTTTCCGGCTTACGAGTCTCCACCCACGGCAAACAGGCGGGTCCATTGGTGGGGTCTTACCACTCTGCAGGACGGCAGCCAGCGAATTCTACCCCCCGTCCGGCTGGTGGCCTGGTGTTGAATTATCTAGTAATTTGAAATTTTGTTCTTTCTTATTTCTGGTTGTTTACTTAAAATAATGATAGAGCCTATATCAACGTATCCCACCCACTACTTTTTGTATTAGAATTTCAGTGTCAATCTTTTGGGGGAAGTGAACTGCTATGTGCATGATCATGTGCATGTATTTTTCAAGTTATGGTTGAACAATCGCGGGGACTGTGTTCGAACAAACATCAAATTCAAAGTAATACCTCCAAAGTGTGTGGATTCTACTGTGTTTTGTATCTTCGAAACAGGCTTTTAGGACGAACCATGGGAGACTTTATCAATTATTTTAATACTTCAAAAAAAAAGGACAACGACGCAATTGTGTGCGATGTGATATCCAACGCGTATTCGCAATGTGTACAGACGGACGCATATTTAAATCAAACGTGTTGTTCTTTTGTGTGAATAGTCATGTATTTTCTATGTGGGTTTATGCTTTTCTAAGAATGTATGTACATGTATATTGGTGAAAAATTAAATGTTGAAAAATAAAAAAATAAAAATTTAGAGTAGAATATCGTTTTAAGTATTATGTCATTCGGATTTATAGCGGGTTTCAACCAATTTTCAGTCATATCTTGCCCAATAGCCGAACCTGGATTGTAGTTACACCATTCCAAGGCAATATTTTTTTTTGATTTCACGGACCTGGGATAGAATATTGAAGAAAACGCTGCAGTCAAAAGGGAAATTGTTTCTTACAAAATCTTTTCTGACCGTTTTCTACTTTATAAAAGAGTTAATTTCTCATACATACTTATTTATCTGCAAATTTATTTCAACTAAGACTAATGTAAAATTTATCTTCTTTATTACATAAAGGTTGTTTTCTCGTATATTCTTAATGATCTTGTACAACTCAGTTTAAAAAATAAAATGTCATCTGTTTACAGTTAGCAGTAATAGAAGACAGCGTATCTACAATCTGGAAGCAAGCAGCTGCATACCGCAAGCTTACAGGCTGATTTTCCACTCATGCACTTAGACACTGAGGATTCCCGACCACATATCGAGCTCTTGGGATCGACCCCCTTTCAACCCTAGATTCATAATTTCAATACGATTTTGTGGAACGCTTTCAACAATATTCCAGAATATCACGGCGAAGTTCGCTTACTCGTGTTTGTCACGAGTCCAATATTACTCGGGGTTCTCGTTCTGGGCTGAAATGCAGACGAAACGGCTCTTTGAATAAATAATTCTATGTTATAGCATAGGCGCAGGATCAGAATGACCTGACAACTGAATGGTTCATAAAGGACTGCATTTATTACATAAATTAAACACTTGACAAATAGTGACATATACAAAACAGTAACGTATGATAGACAGAAGGACAAACGGACAGACTTAGTAATAAAACAGACATCAGACATGGTTGACAATTACTAGGGCAGGCTAAAACAGACAGCCTGGCCAATAGACGGACGTACAATGAAATAAATGATGAACGAATGAAAGAAGAATGAATGAAAGAAAAGTGAAATGAGTAAGGAGTACAAACGTGAAATGGAAGTTACACATACCTGAAATGCAGACGAAACGGCTCTTGGAATAAATAATTCTATGTTATAGCATAGGCGCAGGATCAGAATGACCTGACAACTGAATGGTTCATAAAGGACTGCGCAGAAGTGGGTAAGCAGAGCCGGGACATATACAAAACAGGCACGGGGAACTCGTGCATGAAAGAAAAAATGAGGCCCTTATTTACATAGTTTACAATGATTGAAATGAGGCCCTGGAAGGCAAAATGGAATGAAACAAAAAAATGACATATGAAGGTTTGTTCTAACAAATAGAGAAAAAAAACATGATGACACATAAACACAAAAACATGACACACAAACATAAAAACATAACAACACATTACATTTAACACATCCTGTGACATGCTTCCCCTCTCGGGAAAATGGCGTCCCGACATTTCAAACCTTATACGAGGCAAGTGAAAATACTTGGGAGCTTTATGCTGACACCAATTTTAACCAACGCCTCCAGTTCTACAGTAAGGAACAAGGGATAAACAATTTAACAGATATCCTTAAAAATGGGTTGAAACAAAGAAACCCTGCTTAATTAAAAACAAAGTCAATCAGGTAGTTAGCGTTAACTTAACTAACCCTAAAAATTGTGAATTTAAATGTTCCTGAAAATAGTTATGTTTTTTTGCAGGAACCCTTTCCTTAAATGCCGTGAACGTTCAAGATGACAGAAAAGGATTCAAAAGATATTTGTACTCACCACGTAACGTAGAAAAGTACGGCAGTCAAAGTAACACTGAACCTTCAGTGAAAAAAAACAAAAAAACTACAACACAGAAAGTATTTCAATGGCCTGAAAAATGTGAATCACAGAAATTTCCAACGGTCATCCATCCAAGCCGGTGGTTTAGAAGGCCGAGTTGTGCGCCTTGGGACAAAAGGTGGGGCTTCTGCCCTTAAGTTCGACCCTTTTCTTCTTGCTGGGATAACATATTTATCCGACACTGGCAATGAAATTTTCTGAGAATTGGACTTATTACCTGGGAGATTGGGTTCTTATACAGGAAGACCCATAAAAGGTAAAAGAAGATTCCGATGCAAGAGCTTTGAAGGTGCATTTATGGCTTCTGATTTAACCTCAAACACAGGAATTTCGGGATTTGGCTGCGCTACCACGGTGTATACTTCCTGACTCCACCGGTCAGCCAATTTACATTTACCCTTCAGACCAACATTTCGCACTAAAACACGGTCACCAGGTTCAAGTTTTGAATGTCTCACCCGGAGATTATAACGCTTTTTGTGGCGTTTGGCTTGTTTTCTGGCCTCCCGACTTGCGACCTTATAAGCAAAGTTCAATCTGGACCTAAGGTCACGGGCGTATTCCGTTTTTGTGCCACTGAATCCCTCAGGGTTGAGACCAAGGAATGAATCAAGGGCCAGCCGAGGATGTCTACCGAACATCAAAAAATGTGGTGTAAAACCAGTGGTTTCATGTTTGGTTGAGTTATATGCATGAACCAGGGCAGGGATAAAGGCTTTCCAGTTTTCTTTAGACTTGTCCTCGAGCGTTCCAAGCATATTTAATAGAGTAGAATTAAAACGCTCAGCCATTCCATTTCCCTGCGGATGATAAGGGGTTGTTCTACTCTGAAATTCCGCCAAGCTTACAAAGCTCTTGGATCAGAGAACTTTCAAAGTTGCGACCCTGGTCGCTGTGAATACGACTGGGAAAACCATAGTGACAGATGAAATTGTCAAAAAGAACCTTAGCTGTGGTCCTAGCTGTCTGGTTTTTTGTTGCAAAAGCTTGAGCAAAATGAGTACAATGGTCGGTTATAACTAATATATTCTCATAACCACCTTTCGACATCTCCAAACTCAAGAAATCCATACACACCAACTCAAGGGGATATGTTGAATGGATTGGGACTAAACCCGCACTCACAGAAGATGGGGTCTTTCGTCGAATGCAACGAGGACATTTCCTGACATAGGCCTCAACAGTTGAATCTATTCCAGGCCAAAAGAAACGACTCTTTACCAGGGACAAAGTTCTCTCAATACCCTGATGTCCAAGGCTATCATGAAGACCTGCTAAAACAAGACCAGTAAATGACTCGGGCAAAGCTAATTTATCAACCGGACATCCACCAACCTTCGTTTTTCTATACAATATGTCACCTTTAAGGTAAAGATTGTGCCACTCCCGAAGATATTTTCGGACTTCCTCTCTCTCTAAACAGATAAGCCTTTTAGTAGGCTTATGACCTCTTGTGACAAGCTCAATAACTCTGGAAATAGTAATGTCTTTACGTTGCTCGACTTTCCAGTTCACGTCTGAAAATGGAGACGATTCCTGGGGAATAGCAATCTGAGAAAAGGAGACACATTCAAAAGCTGGTGCTTCTTCTGGAGAAGAAAGGACAGAGTGAAAAAGAGCCTGAACACAATCATTAAACACCACATGCTCTTCTGGCGAATTCCGTGATAGGAAATCGGCATCAATATTGGTCTTACCTGAACGATACTTAAGACTAAAATTGAAAGTTGAAAGAGCAGCAAGCCAACGATGAGATGTAGCATCAAGCTTTGCTGATGACAGAACATATGTGAGAGGATTGTTATCAGTGCGAACTATGAAAGAGTTGCCATAAAGGTAATCACTGAATTTGTCAACTACTGCCCACTTCAGAGCTAGAAATTCTAGTTTATGGGCGGGATAATTGCGTTCACTAGAACGAAGAGCACGGCTGGCGTAAGCAATGACTCTTTCTTGACCGTCATTTTGCTCTTGATATAGTACCGCTCCGAGACCAGTGGAACTGGCATCAACATTCAATATAAAGGGCTTTCTGAAATCTGCATAAGCGAGAACAGGGGGTGAGGTCAACTTTTCTATGAGGGTATCAAAAGCATTTTGTTGCTCTGGACCCCATATCCATGGACTAGCACTTTTCTTTGATACCTTTTTGCCAGTGGAGTGACCAACAAGGAGATCAGTCAACGGTTTTGCAATGTTTGCAAACCTTGGCACAAAACGCCGGCAATATCCAACAAAGCCAAGGAAGCTACGAAGTTCTTTCAAGGACTTCGGGACAGAAATTTCTTTCAAAGCAGAAACCTTCTCTGGATCAGTTTCGACTCCCTGACCACTTACCACATGGCCAAGATATTTGACTCGAGGAAGAAAGAAGTCACATTTTGAACCCTTTAATTTCAATCCAGCTTCTTTCAGACGTTTGAAAACGGCTTCAAGCCTACGGAAGTGCTCATCAAGATCCTTGGAAAAGATAATGATGTCGTCCAGGTAAATTAAGCAATCTCGAAGATGCAATTCACCCATGCAACGTTCCATTAGTCTTTGGAAAGTGGCTGGGGCGTTATTGAGCCCAAAAGCCATCCGGTTACATTCATAGAAACCTAGGGGGCCAACAGAGAAAGCAGTCTTAGGTTTGTCCTCTTCCTTCATGTTCACTTGCCAGTAACCTGAACGAAGGTCTAACTTAGAAAATATACAAGAGCCAGATAAAAAATCAATGGTTTCGTCAATTCTGGGTAAGGAGTATGCGTCTGGAATAGTACGACTATTCAATTTTCTGTAGTCTATACAAAAACGCAAAGAATTGTCTTTTTTTCTGACCAGGACGACATTACTGGAAAATGGGCTTTTTGATTCCCGTATTGCACCTGCTGCAAGCATATCTCTAAGATGCTCGCGAACTTCTTCAAACATCCCCGGAGGAATGCGCCTGTAAGGATCCTTGAAAGGACTTGGATCAGTAAGTCTGATCTCGTGTTCAACAAGCGAAGTACAGCCTAAGTCTGTGAAACCTGATGAAAAAATTCCTTTCCACCTCTCTAAGAGATCAACAGCCTCTGTACGTCTATCCGCCAAGATATCTGAATCATGGGGAACAGAAATACCTAAATCTTCTAAATGCTTTTCAGAGTTACAACCTAAATCTGAACTCGTCTCTTCAAAAGGATCAACACCTCTGATAACTTTCACTTGGTGTAAATTGCCTATGACCGTACGGGGACTTATTGTGAGCGGTGACGCTGACAGATTACAGACTCGAACAGGTATCCTGGAAAAAGACTTTTGTGTGTCTACTGATACAAGACGGGGGCAGGTTATGAAAGACCTACCGCTGTCCTCAACGACACCATCTGTTATATCCCCAGTTATTCTAACAAACCCGGAAATGGTTCGGCTCTCCGAAGGTTTCAATATGACGGATCTCTTTCCATTCAACTTAACTGGAAAAGGTTGATCATCCAGTAAAGAAGAAAATGCCTGATACCAGGGAGAAGCCTGAGGGACTTCCCAGTCACCATTTCGCTTAAAGTATGAAATGACATTTGTACCAATAATGAGAGGAACCGAAGCCGAATAATCGGTATCCTTCACAATCAAAACTGGAACAGACGCATTCTCTGATGAAAAGTTTGGGACAGAAAGTGAAAGAACAGCGTATCCAGAATACGGAATAGAAGCATCATTGGCGCCTTTTACACTGAAGTCAGTCAAACTGCAAAGTTCTGGAGTTGGGCTTAGCTTTGTGAAAAATGATTCCGATAAAGTGGTTACCATGGAACCAGAATCAATTAACGCATTCACCTTATTCCCATTGATGCTAACAAAAGTCTCATTTGAGCAACCAACAAGATTGATTGAAGAAGGGTCGTTTCCTTTCGGCTGACCTCCATCCGACCCAGAACTGGAGGAGCCTATGAGTTTAAAGGGGTTGAAGATGGGGTTTGGGTAGCAGGATGTGGTTTGTTTGGCTGAACAGACTTCTGGGGAGCAGAGGACCCTGCAGAACCTGATGCATTTGATTCGTCCTTAGCACCCTTCCAGTGAGACCTAGATTTTTTTTAAAGCTTCAACGTTATTTTCCAGGGAGGAAATTCTACTAGTTAGTGAGGCGACAAGTTCAATTAGTTTATCAACTTTGCCCTTCAGTGAATCATTTTCTACAGAAACGGACATCTGTTTCTTTGACATAGTACTACCCATCTCAAGCTCCACTTGTCTTAGCTCTCTGCGTAAGGCTGAATATTCCTTGGTGCTTTCAAACTTGTACCGGGTTGCATTTTTTAACTCTTTGTTGCAGAGCCCAGACCAAAGTTTGTTGCAAAGCATCTTGTTTTTCTCTTCTTGAGAGATATTAATTTGAGAGCTAAGTAGGCGCTCAAGTCTCAAACTGTAGTCAACAACAGATTCCCCATCGCTCTGCGATGCAGAATAAAATTGCTCCTTTAACTTCTCAGAGCTGGCAGCATTACCATAGATAGCCTGCATTTCACTCATTACAGAACTCACCGTTGCCTTTTCTCCAAGAAACAAAAGAACTGAACGAGCCTTTCCGCGCAAACTTGATCTTATTGACTCAAGTAAAACAAACTCTGAGTACAATCCAGATCTCAGTAAACAGTTAACCTCGTAGTTCCAAACTTCGAAGTCAACGTCCTCTTTCCTTTGCTCTCCTGAAAATTGTGAAATCCTTGGAATCCTTTGGGTTCCAAGGGGAAAAGCGTAAGCAGAGGGCTGTTGATAAGGACTAGTCAGGTGAGACTGCTGTGTTGTGTAAGGCGGCTGATCTAAAATTGGGGACTGGTCTTGAGAGTATAAAGGGTAATTGTGACCAGAAGCTGAAGATCGACGGTATGGATAGTCAAAGAATTTCTGACTTGGAACATAATTAAGAGAAGGAGGGGGTCTACATGGTAGATGGGAGTCTACATCGGTCTGGCCCGGAGGACAAGTGTCAACTGGATGGTCAAAGAATTTCTGACTTGGAACATAATTTAGAGGAGGTGGGGGCCTACTTGGTAGATAGGAGTCTATATCGGTCGGGTCCGGAGGACGTGTGTCTACAGCAGACTGATCTGTAGTCCTCTCTCTTGCCGCAAAATCTATGCGGGTTGTCGGCATATCTGCGCTTTGCGCAGGCATGTCACCTATCCGACCAGCAGGTGTTAGAATAGGAGGGGGCACAGAATCACGCACGGCTGAACGTACAGGTGTTGGAGTGCCAAACTGAACATGGTCATGTTTTAACTCTTGTCTTGAGGATCTAGGCGTATATTCAATACTGTACCCTGACTGGACCACCCTTCTAAGGCAATATTCTAGTTCATTCTCATCCGAACTATGGGATATGTCCCTTTCAGCCATTCTTGATAAATGTGTGTAACAAATACTGGAAGATGTATGGCTCTTAGCCAAGATAATGATACAATTGGAATGAAATTGTGACAAACACAACAGCAACAACAAAAACACCAGTGTCGACATCAACTTTCAGTTGTTGAAAGAACTCAAATACGGACAGCTCCACTAAAGGGAATTCTAAAATATCAAAACAATTTCATTCTTGTGATATCACTAAATTTTTAGAAGAAATGTATGTATCCCACTGTCTTACCGCAGAGCCTCTACCGGAACTGAAAGCGTTGATTAATTTTTTTTTTTTCAAGAATGTGAGACAATGACAATGATCTTAAGTTGCTATACTCTGCCCCATGATGCTAATTTGTTTAGAGTATAATCACATCAAATCACTAAACAGAAACACGTCTTAGCAACGCAAGAGAGTATGACAAGTGTAAAGGGTTAAGTAAGAGAAAGTGTTAGCTCACCAGCAGATTTATGCAAACTAGGCAGTGCAAAGATGATCAATGAGGTCAGTGCTCAGTTAGTAAAGTAGATCCATCACCAACATGGAACAAAGACAAGTACAATTGATCTACAAAAATAAATGAAATATAAGAAAAGAGCACAAAACATGCATACAAAATCAAAATGCCACAAATTCATCCTGCATTGTCAGTGCATCCATGTAAGCAGACTATTTTAACACAAAGTGCTGCAGTAAAATAATCCCAAACAATGATGTGCAAACTACTCCCTTTTCTACAATGTTTCAATTCAAGTACAAGCACACATTACCTGTTGCCAAAAATAAAAAAGAAATAGTGTTCTTCAAAGCATTATTCAACTTACAGTTATAGAAGAAAACTACACATTTGTCAAAGTTGATATGAAGACTTTGATCACATCAGGTTAACACCGACTTGAAAATGCACTAAAACAGTTCTACTTCCAAGTCTATGTCATAAAGATCTTGTGCTTTTAAAAATTTTACTAATCAGTGAAGAAATACCATGACAAAGACCAGTAACATGAATAACAACTAACCTATCCTTCTCTCAACACAAATTCCTATTTGAATTAATCCATAAAAGGAAAAATGTGAGAAAAGTTTAAACTATCTACAAAAATTTTTTTTTTTTTCAAACAAGTACTAAGGGAAAAAACTATCCACAACATGTACATCTATCAAAAGAAATGAAAAAAAATGAGAAAAAAAAAGAAGTTTGCAAAAGGCTTCTTTTTCCACAATGATTTCCAATATAACACAAATCAGTCAAAAGTGTAAACCACAAACACAAGTAGTACACAAGAAAGTTGTTACTCTTGCTGATCAATGTTTCAAAACGAATACAAATTGAGCTTGAACCCTAATGTGAATATTGCTTTTGTTGCAATGTTTCAAAATAATTCACATCAAACAATACAATTGACTATTACAAACAAATGTTTTCAATTATTGTGACTTCTAAAGTTTGTAAATACACAGCAGACGACAGCAGCTCTTCAATTAAACACGAGCACAAACAGCACGGGATATAAATAGACAAAGGATAACGGGTACTGCAAGTACTCTCAGTCTGTGTGCACTAAACGCTTGCTGGTTCCAGCGTAAACAGAAGAGTTGTGAAAGTCCCAGGAGTATTTCACTTTTTCATTTGGAGAGACTAAAAAGAAATGCCTAGATATTAAAGTTCAAAGGCAGACTTGAATAAGCATAGACGAGGGTTGAAATAAATATGCTCAAGATCGGCTGCACTATTTCCGAATGTTCGGTGATTGTCGGGTACTGTCTTGACGTTAGTTCGGGAACTTCCGGATGGCAACGAAGTGTTCCGAATGTTGGAGATAGTGGGGTCGAAAAAGGTCACCACCAGTGGGAGGGATGTCCGCTTGTGAAAAATGGCCACCGCCAAGCCTTCACCGGCCCGCGAACGTTACACTGGCCACCAATGTCACGAGTCCAATATCACTCGGGGTTCTCGTTCTGGGCTGAAATGCAGACGAAACGGCTCTTTGAATAAATAATTCTATGTTATAGCATAGGCGCAGGATCAGAATGACCTGACAACTGAATGGTTCATGAAGGACTGCATTTATTACATAAATTAAACACTTGACAAATAGTGACATATACAAAACAGTAACGTATGATAGACAGAAGGACAAACGGACAGACTTAGTAATAAAACAGACATCAGACATGGTTGACAATTACTAGGGCAGGCTAAAACAGACAGCCTGGCCAATAGACGGACGTACAATGAAATAAATGATGAACGAATGAAAGAAGAATGAATGAAAGAAAAGTGAAATGAGTAAGGAGTACAAACGTGAAATGGAAGTTACACATACCTGAAATGCAGACGAAACGGCTCTTGGAATAAATAATTCTATGTTATAGCATAGGCGCAGGATCAGAATGACCTGACAACTGAATGGTTCATAAAGGACTGCGCAGAAGTGGGTAAGCAGAGCCGGGACATATACAAAACAGGCACGGGGAACTCGTGCATGAAAGAAAAAATGAGGCCCTTATTTACATAGTTTACAATGATTGAAATGAGGCCCTGGAAGGCAAAATGGAATGAAACAAAAAAATGACATATGAAGGTTTGTTCTAACAAATAGAGAAAAAAAACATGATGACACATAAACACAAAAACATGACGACACACAAACATAACAACACATTACATTTAACACATCCTGTGACATGTTCTTTCTGAATTATGTCAGTGGTAGATACTGAATTGTCAAGGGCGTCACCCACAAGACTAGTGACTATTGCTGATTGGAATCCATGAGCCCATACGAGCCATAGTTTACACGCCTCATCCCTGTAGGGCTCCCCCTCCCATAAGTAGTTTGTTAGTCGATGAAATAAGCTATGGATGGCTTGGAGTCAATTTGTCAAGGAAGCACACGAGTAGGTGCACCTACCGCAACAATAACTCGAAATACTGGTGACGATATAAAAATATGTTGAAAACAACGTTAAACTTCAATCAACCGTGAACTTTTTCTCCACTATCTATTATACAATAGATAAAACAACAATGATTTAATACAGGCATTCAATTTATTTTAGCACTACAAACATTCGTTGACAACATGAAAGAATTATTGTGTGCATTGTCTGTCCAAGATGCACGCACCATTTTCGGTAGTCACAAGAATCCATTTGCGTTATCCTTTCACTAACATTTTTAGGCGATACTTGTGCGCTAAAACCGTTTTTCTAAATTCATCAACTGCGAAGTCATTCTCATCATTTTAGATTTCCATGCCCTGGTTTTCATATCATTTTCCCGCCAATCACGACAATAAAGTTTTAGTCTGTACATGACCACTAGTTCCTTCTCTTCACACACAGACACAGATTCTTCCCATCTCTGTAGTATCTCGTTTTCATTCACTTCGAGCAATATATCTTCGAAGCAGCGATGCAACCGCTCTTTTTTCGTCAAATCCAAACATGTATGATCCGTTTGTGAAAGTTTAATCCTGACACATCCGTAACATTTCTTTTTAATGACGTCGTTTAGGTTATCCATGATCGCTTTCGTGAAGAAAAAGTCGAAGTAAGAGTCCAAAACCGTCATCTTTAAAAGATCTTTTATATAGTTTTAGATCTTTCAAGTACGTACGAGCTTCGTCTATGGCTGTATCAATTCTTGGTAAAGTTGTTTTAAAGTGAGCCACTGTAACAGCTGAAGTCCACACCGAGAATGGTGTCTGTTCACAAAATCGAGAACGGCGCAAACCAACGCAATTATGACTACTCCGAACCACTTAATGATAGTGAGATGACATTGAGTTTTTTGTCCGTTGAAGTAGTATTTATGGCACTATGCCGGTCAAATTGCCTGCGGCACTATAAAGACCATGCCTTTGTCTTTGATAGTTCAGACTATTGTTAGAGCCCTTTGTCTGTTGGAGGTCAGACTGCCTGTGGCAGTATGACGTAATCTTGTATAACTTTGCCTGGCTTTCGTTGCCTCCCACCTGCCGAGGCTAGATGACAATTCCAAGCGTGTTTAGGCGCGTTTTGACCGATCAGACCGGCGCCCGATTGTATAGAACCGTCTGCAAAAATTCAGACAAAGCATTCGCCATTTAAAAAGCATGAGACCTTTCTCTCAAAGAGGTTGCTCTACTAAAAATGCTTTTGTCTGTAAACGCTTTTACTCCCCTTACCATTCAAAGTCTAGGTTTTGTATTCACTTTAATGAATAAAATCGTATGGTGTTTAACGCCGTTTTCAACATTTTTGTTGCACTTAAGTCGCTGCGGCCAGTGCACCTGTCCATGCTTTCCAGCAGTATCTTTTACCAGGGCATCATTTTCTTTCCAAGTCACTGACTGATGTCTCATATAACCATTATGATGGTCAGCTGTGGTAGAGAAATAAATGGTTTCACAATTTTCAGTCCTCGACCTATACAGGGATCGAAGCCACGACCCATCCCAAGTCCTGCACACTAGCTATTTAAGAGCTCAGCTTTTAGGTCCTCGCTTCTACTTACTGCGATCCCCAAATAGCGGTGGCATAATATAAAATTCCCTGTTAGCTTGATCATTCCCTCTCTCACAAATTCAACTAGCTGATTTTTTTATAATTCATGAGACCTTTCGATACTCTCCTGACAGAGTCGCATATCAAAATGATTTAATGTTTTAGAAATGTCGACACTCTTCCACGTGATGTCAGGCGCGATTGTATAATATCGTCTGCAAATATTCAGACAAAGCATTCGTCTCTCATTAAAAATGCATGAGAAAATGTCGATATTCTTACAAAATAGGTCGCTTTCCGCTGATTAAAATGCGTGATGTCTGGCGCGATTGTATAATATCGTCTTCAAAAATTCAGACAAAGCATTCGCCTCTCATTAAAAATGCATGAGAAAATGTCTATATTCTTATAAAATAGGTCGCTTTCCGCTGATTAAAATGTGTGATGTCTGGTGCGATTGTATAGAATCGTCTGCAGAAATGCAGACAAAGCATTCGCCTCTCATTAAAAATGCATGGAATTTGTAAACACTTTATCAAACGCTTTTGTCTGTTAACTGTATAAAAGGCAAACGTTTTGTAGATGAATGTACATTTTCGGAGGAATGTGAGAGTCTGTTATGTGATAGTTATTTTTAAAATGAACATTTTAATATCAGATCATACTTATGAAAAGCATTTGTATAACATATCCTATACGGGAGTTTCTTTTTTTTTCAGTAAAACTGTCTTGCTTAATGCTGTTCAACTGTGTTTGGATTCTCCTGACAGGCAATATACTGTTGGAAGAAGAGTATATTTTCTAAAGCAATTTAGTTTTTACATAGGGGTTATAGGTATCAATAAACAATTAAGTAATAAAGTAAAAGTTGTGTGCGTTAGAAATTGCGCCAAGTTTATTGTTGTAACAGCGTTTCTAGATCATTGATGTTGGAACCTCGATTATAGAAAGGTAAGTCCGTTTTACTTCACTTGTTTGTAAACGCTTATAACTCGTTACCATACAAACCCTGGTTTTTACGGTAGTGAGATAAAAGACTTTGAAAATTTAACAAGAACGGGGAGAAAATGAAAGCGTACAGGGGGAAAAGAAGAAAGGTTCTCAATGTGCACAATGAAAATCTGCAGTAAATATGATAGTAAAATATGAATCGACCTACCTTTAAAGCGTTGTAATCTATCCCTTTTTACAATATAAAAACATATACACAGTTTTCCCGACACACACCCACACAAACACACATAAACACTATTTTAACGAATTACAGGATTTTCTTTTTACATACATACATGTATTTACACAATTCCACATTTTGATCTACACTTGAATTATTGTATATTTGATCCCGTGATTGAAACCACAGGCATTCCGTTTGATCTATTTGTGACAAATAAGTTTGCAGCAGCCATGAGACATGCGGTTGTTGTAAACCAAAAATTGTTCTGTCCATTCCCAATTGGCAATATTGCATGTCCCATCTCGTGGATAATTGTTCCGGCACACTGTCTTTTTGAGTTCATAATGCCACAAAAAATGTGTATTTCATTAAATTCAGGACCAGCATACTTTGTGAAGCCATTATCATTCGAATTTTTTTCAGGGTGTAAATAAATGTGTAATTGTTTTTTATCTGTACTTCTTCTATGTAGACAGAACATTAGTTGAGCTATAAGTTCTTTACTATATTTTACAAACGCATCATAGGAGTTCTGTTCATTTAAAGCATCGAAAAAAGAATTAACCCTACAGATCATTACTTGGCATCGTTTATCAGTGAACTTGGGTGGTTGGTATGTGATGTCTTCTTTCACCCATTGTGACCCTGAAAAGTGAAATAAAAAGACTCGCATCTCTTTGCACTTGAATGGTCCTATCCATGTTGTTAAAAGAAAACGTAAAGCTTCTATAAGGTTCATGTCTATCGTATGAAACATTACTATAATCTCCATCCTTCAGTTTCAGTAAAAAGAAGAGGTGCCCAAAATTGAAATAATTATGCTGAAACAAAATTCGTCAGTTTTTCTTTTCGAAATCCTCGATTTAACACTGTGCTACTTTTGTGCAATCAGACACTGTTTGATATTAAATCTAAAGTGACTTTTCCGTTTTGAAAAATTTAAAACATCTGCAGAAAAACACATGGCTTTTAATTTTTGCATATATATGTACGTGTAAGTCTAATTTGTAACAATTGTTTACCTAATGTTACAAATTGCAATCAAGTTTTGAGTGATAAAATCTTTTTGAATTTACGCCGAACGTCGATTTTCAACTTTTATCTCTATATGAGATAATTTGTCAGATAAAATGTCATTGAGCATGTTCTTATCATCTATGATCAAATTCAAATATGAATTTCGTTTAAAATGCGAGAAAAATATCCATTTTTTGACTAAAGAAATGACCTTAGAGGATGCCTTTTACCCCGATTTCATATATTGCATTCCATACAAGTGTTGCTGTATGTCATTTTAAATCAAGAAAAAAAATCAAATTAGGTATAGAGGTATTAGAGATCACTTGTCAGATAAAATGTCATTTAGCATGTTCTTATCATCTGTGATCAAATTCGAAAGTGAATTTCGTTTAAAACACGATAAAACCCATTTTCTGACTAAAGAAATGACTTCAGCGGATGCCTTTTACCCCGATTTCATATATTACATCACATACTACTGTCGCTATATTTCATTTTAAATCAAGAATGAAAATTTTCGAATTAGGTATAAAGGTATTGGAGATCACTTGTCAGATAAAATGTCATTGAGCCTGTTCTTATCATCTATGATCAAATTCGAAAGTGAATTTCACTTAAAACACGATAAAATCCATTTTATGACTAGAGAAATGACTTCAGCGGATGCCTTTTACCCCGATTTCATATATTACATTACATACTACTGTCGCTATATTTCATGTTAAATCAAGAAATAAAAATTTTCAAATTAGGTATAAAGGTATTGGATATCACTTGTCAGATAAAATGTCATTGAGCCTGTTCTTATCATCTATGATCAAATTCGAAAGTGAATTTCATTTAAAACACGATAAAATCCATTTACTGACTAATGAAATGACTTCAGCGGATGCCTTTTACGTCGATTTCATATATTGTATGCCTGTATTAAATTAGTATTAAGTATATATATATATAGAATAAATAAACGACAGATGCTACAGAAAATGAGATTACAGAACGATGATGGCATATCTAAAAATAGCTCTTTCTCAAAACGAGGCTAATGGAGAGTATATAAGAAGACACACTAGCTAACATACCTATTCTGTTTTCAGATTTCAATCGAGCAACATGGACGCTGTGGCTGAAATAATGGACGTTATGATAAACACTTACACGGATCCGGATGAGCTTATGGACTTTGCAACGACCATGGGGATCCAGGATTCCGTGTCTGTAAGACTTAGACTTTTCCAGCTGAGACAGCAGGAATATGATAATGAGTTTATCGAAGAACAAATGGACTTGGTGCTGCAAACCCTAGGTGGACGGATCCAGACTCCGGTTACTTTTAACGAGGAGGACATGGGCATATCGCTAGAGTATGTACAAATACAGGAGGAAATTGATGGAGCTGTCAAAGCCCTTCTTTTCGATGACGATATGAACGAGACAGCAAGGTTGTGTTTGGAAGATGGTGATTGGGACGATCCATTTGTTCAGACAGGGGGAGGGGAAGAGCCACGGGCGGGACCCTCTAGTCTACAGAACGACAACAAACTGAAATATACAATGAGAAAGAAGGCCACCCGCACATATGCCAAAAATGCAGCAATAGATACAACATATCAAGTAAAATTGGATGAGCGGTACAATGGACAGCGGTTAATAGACGTGAGGCAGGATCTTCATGACATGATCCAGGCAGCCCTTAACGAGGCCCGAGGACACCTACAGGGAAATGATCTACGTCGTGTCGTGATACATCACGATGCTTTGCACAACCCTGTTGTCGTCCCTTTACAGAAGTGGGATACCCTTGACGCTAATGGGTTATGGAGATCCTCGAAAAGGTACTCAATAGTAACCAGGAACTTTCGATCAATGAGACCTTTGATATAATAATAGCGACCATTGGCCTACCTAAAGGAGGCACGCGAAAAAACATCTTACGTATTAAAGGTGAAAACACTTCATTGGATTTAAAACGCTCGGTAGTGACTATTGAGAATGAAAATAAAATGTGTATGGCAAGGGCCATTGGAGTCAGCTGGGCAAAATTAAAGAGCTGTACCAAGGAAGAATGGGACGAGGTAACAAAAAACAGATAGGGAAAAAGTAGCTTGGAGTTGGTCTTAGAATATCAAAAAGCCCCCTTGTCTTACAATAACGACCTTGTCAACAAGAAGAAGAAACACCAAGGACAGCTGGCAAGGGCTCTGTGTAAGATGGCAGGCGTACCCATAGACCGAACAGCTAGTCTCAACGATGTGGAGGCGTTTGAGGAAATCCTAGGCGTACGCGTGATGGTCATCAGCGCTCGCCTACGCAATAAATTTATTACTAGTCCTAGCAGTGACGAGCGTCCCTGTATCTACGTGTACTTGGTGGACGACGACCACTTTCATGCCATAACAAACATCACCGGTTTTTTGAGCGACTATTTTTGTGAAAAATGTCTCAAACACTATAGTAATGGGGAATATCACCAGTGTGCAGAAAAATGTATAGTGTGCAAGAGGGACCACTGCCCTAAAACGAACCAGACTCTGAGGTGCACAGATTGTAACATGGACTGTAGGTCAGATGATTGTTACAAACAACACAAGAAAGTACCCTTACACAAAAATGGAAGGAGAAAAGGTCAACCCAGTGGGCCCTCCCAGTGTGAAAAGTGGTGGAGTTGTTTCAGGTGTTACAAGGTACTAAGGACGGACATAAGGAAGAAGGAGGACCATGTGTGTGGGGAATACTTTTGTAAGACTTGTGAAAAGTATGTGTTGGACGATCATCAGTGTTATTTAAGAGCGAAAGAATGTAAGGACAAGTTTATACCTAAATATATATTTTTTGATTTTGAGTGTAGTCAGGATGATATGAGTGAGTGCGAGAATGGATACATACCGCAAAAGAAAATAGAATGCGCAGATTGTCAACCGTCACAGGTATGTAAGTCATGTTCTAAGTGTAAAAACTGCAACACGTCATGGTGCGGTAGAACTACGCATTGTCCCAACTTTGTCTTAGCTCATTCGGTATGCCCACAATGAATTGACTCCCAAATCAGTATGTAAGAGATGCGGTAGCCGTTGTAAAAAATGTCAAAAAAATGTGGATGAGAAAGATTTGGGACCTTGTCCCGGGACATGTGGCTTTAGAGAAGTCACTTTCCAGGGACATGATACTGCTGAACAGTTTGGGCAATGGTTATTTACGGAACAACACGAGTACTGCAAGGTGGTGGCTCATAACATGAAAGGTTATGACGGTTACTTTCTGCTAGAGTACCTCGTTGATCAGTCATTACGGCCAGACAAAATTATTTACAACGGGTCCAAGATAATGTACATGACAGTAGAGCGAGACTTACATATCAAGGTAATAGACAGTCTTAACTTCTTACCCATGAAACTGTCAGCATTACCCAAAGCATTTGGTTTACATGAATTGAAAAAAAGGGTGGTTTCCGCATTATTTTAATACCAGAGAGAATCAAAATTAGGTTGGGCCCTACCCTGATGCTAAAGATTATGGTTACGATTTCATGGGTGAGAAAGAAAGAAGCGAGTTAGTAGAGTGGTTGAAACAGAGAAAGTGTGAAGTTTTTGATTTTAGAAAAGAGATGTTAGAATATTGTAGAAGTGATGTTGATATATTGAGACAAGCATGTTTGAAATTTAGACATTTGTTAATGAATGCAACGGGAGAAGAAAAAGAGGTCATAAATGGAAAGGGAAAGACTGAAAAAAGGTGGTTTGGGGCCGTAGATCCTTTCGACAGTGTTACGATTGCATCAGTATGCATGAATGTGTTTAGAAGTAAATTTCTAGAAGAAACGTGGAAGGTACAATTGTATGACACTGATGAATGGATCCCAGCCAAACTATGTGAGGGAGTGTTGTATGTACTGGTGAAAGATGAATGAGTGAGTGCAGCAAAATTGAAAGTCAAGGGTAAAGAGTTTGTAAGCACCCCGAAAGCAAAGATTCCTCCCAGCGGATACAAAGAACAATACAGTAAGGTGTCAATTCAGTGGTTAGAGTGGCGAGCGCGTACAGACCATGTACACATTCAGCATGCACTGAATGAAGGTGATAAAAAGATACCAGGAACACGATACAAATTAGATGGATATTGTGAAGAAACACACACAGCATACGAGTACCACGGATGTGTGTTTCACGGATGCCCTGTGTGTTTCCCAGACAAACGAGAGGACACGTATCATCCCCTCACCAACCAATCACTGAATGAATTGTATGCTCTGACTCTAGAAAAGAAAGCATACCTCGAGCAATTAGGCATGAAGTATGTGTGTATTTGGGACCATGACTTCAAAAAATTAAAGGACGAAAATGAAGCACTCAAAGAATGCATTGCACAATTAGATGTAGCTGACCGATTAGATCCAAGAGAGAGTTTCTTCGGAGGGCGCACTAATGCCAGTCAACTCTATTACAAAACCAAAGAACATGAACAGGTCAAATACGTAGACTTTACAAGTTTGTACCCTTGGGTGAACAAGTATTGTCGGTATCCCGTATCTTACGAACGAAGTCCGTAACAAAGAAACAAATGAATAAATGCATGGCAGAAATAAGGATCGGAGCGGGATTCGAACTCCGAACTCCCGGACGCAAAGCCAATACCCTAACCACTGAGCCAAAGAGATATCTCCCTGACGCAGTAGCCAGGTATTGTATTTAAATCGGGAGTATGCCATGCAGGAAGGAGTGGTCTCCCGTAACACACCCCCTCTTAAAGTCATCATTTATTGATGACTCAAAGCCTTATTAGGCAGGAAGTCCGATTTTGGACAACAAATGGGATTAATGGTTCGATGGCCAATCCCGGACGAGCCCCCATCTTACGAACGAAGTCCGTAACAAAGAAACAAATGAATAAATGCATGGCAGAAATAAGGATCGGAGCGGGATTCGAACTCCGAACTCCCGGACGCAAAGCCAATACCCTAACCACTGAGCCAAAGAGATATCTCCCTGACGCAGTAGCCAGGTATTGTATTTAAATCGGGAGTATGCCATGCAGGAAGGAGTGGTCTCCCGTAACACGTAGGTCACCCCAAAATCTTGACCAAAGACTTCGGGAACCTTGAGGAGTATTTTGGTATTACCAAAATAAAGACATTACCCCCGAGAGGGCTGTATCATCCAGTCCTCCCCTATAGATCAAATGGCAAACTGAAATTTCCTCTATGTCGTACCTGTGCGGATACCGAGAATCAAGATTCATGTACATGTTCTTCTGAAGACAGGGTTTTAATTGGCACGTGTTGCATCCCCGAGATAAAAACGGCTCTAAGACTTGGTTACACACTAGAAAAAATATATGAAGTATACCACTGGGAGGAAACAACACAGTATAATCCTGAAACGGGTGATGGGGGGGGGTTATTCGCCAAGTATATCAACACGTTTTTGAAATTTAAGCAAGAGGCGAGTGGCCCTCCTGATTGGGTCAAAACGAAACAAGACATGACAAAATACATGGAAGATTATCATAAAAAAGAGGGTGTATTGCTGGATCAAAACAGCATTGTAAAAAACCCTGGCAAAAGAGCTCTGGCTAAACTTTGCCTCAATAGCTTTTTGGGTAAGTTTGGACAGAGACTCAATATGCGTCAAACCAAAATATATCACGAGAGTCAAGCAAACTTATTTTTTTCAAGTATTTTCTGATCCTACAAAAGAGCCTCTGAACTTTCATATACTCTCAAATGATATGATACAAATAGAGTGGATTTATAAACATGACTTTCAGCCCGAAGACAACAAAACAAACATTTACTTAGCGACCTTTACAACATGTTGGGCCCGATTAAAATTGTACAGTGTGCTTGAAAAGTTGAATAAAAGTGTGTTGTACTACGACACGGACTCTATCATTTACGTGAGTAGACCCGGAGAGTTTGATCCTCCCTTAGGGGACTACTTGGGTGAGTTGACGGATGAACTGGAGCAAGGAGAGCATATTGTAGAATTTGTGTCAGGAGGTCCAAAGAATTACGCATATAAGACCAGTACCAACGAGGAAACATGTAAGGTCAGAGGGTTTACTTTGAACTACACTAATAGCAAACTAATCAATTTTGAAGCCGTGAAAGCTATAGTAACAGATTTAAAAAGCAGTTCAAATAACCAACCCAAGTAAAATATGTAGAGACAAAAGAAAGAGAAAATTGTATAATAGAGAAGAAAAGAAAAGTTATCAAATGGTGTATACAAAGCGAAGGAAACTAGACAATTATTACACTGTACCATATGGATATGACTGATGTATTTTTTTTTTTTTTTTGTTCGTGGGTTGTTCAGTGTCAATCATTTTTCAAAAAAGTGTTAGTCATTTTTCAAAAAGTGTCACTCATTTTTCAAAAAGTGTCACTCGTTTTTACGTTTTTATACTTTTACAGGTAAATTCCCATAGGGTCTGTTTCAAAAACTGTCACTCATTTTCACAAAAGTGTGACTCATTTTCAAAAAAGTGTCACTCATTTTCCTAAAAGTGTCGCTTATTTTTCAAGATACCAACTGTTGTTTATTTTATTTGTTAACGTGATAATTGTATTGCTTATAAATAAAAAATTGTAAGAATGAGTTTCTTTTTCTGTTTTGAGTTAATCTAACGTAAGAATATGACAGAAACTCCCGAAAAAGAAACGTTTTTACGTTTCCCTAAACCTGACGAAGAAAGCCATAGTGACAAGTGGCATTTACTGGGCACCCGTGTCCCACAAGCAGAGATTGTCTACTTTTGTCAGATGATCATAGTGTACATCATTATTATTACGTCCATCATTAACCTATCAGTGCAAAACGGGTCGACCGAGCTTTGGGTATCACTCTTGAGTAGCAGTATCGGGTACGCTTTGCCTAACCCTAGACTTAAAAAATAATGGCCGTCCCTCTTCCATTCGAACCATGTTCTAGTATGTGTATTAGCGGACAAACTGGTAGTGGTAAAACTCAATGGGTGTACCGCATTTTGAAACAAGTAAACGTCATGTACGGACGAGACCCCCCTTCTCATATTCTCTATTGCTACGGTATCCACCAAGACTTGTTTGATGTCATGGAGAGTTCCATTCCAAACTTTGACAGTAAGCAAGGACTACCTACTGCAGAAGAATTGGATGACTTTACAAGAGACAAAAAACACAAGTTAATCATTTTAGACGACCTAATGCACGAGGTCATGCGGAGTAAAGAAATGGGAGTTACTGTTCACCCAAGGTAAAAGTATCGGTGATTATGATCACACAAAACTTATACCCTGGGGGTAAACATGCCAGAACTATTGCTTTGAATACCTGGTACCTGGTGCTTATGAAAAATATTCGTGAAATATCTCAAGTAGGAGTGCTAGGACGGCAGCTTTATCCCGGTAAATCCGGAGTGTTTATGAAGGCTTACGAAGATGCCCTTAATACGAAACACGGTTATTTCATAGTGGACATGTCGCCTTACTCCGACGACAAGTACCGTTTAAGGACTCGTATATTTCCCAACGAAGATCCTATTGTGTACCGTTTGACGTAAGAATGGAAATAAATAGCTTATAAGAATATAATATGGTAGAACTAATTAAACAGCAACGTCACTTTTTATATTAAGTGGCCAACACTACAGCCGACCAGAGAAACGCGCTTTTAAAAACTATTACCCGTCAACAACTAAAGGCGCTTAGTCAAATTGCGTACAACATTATCCGGTTCAAAAATAGATCGACACTTACGGAAAAAAGCCACCTTAAAACGGCAAAGACGCTTTATTTACTTGCTTGGAGATCGTAACACGGGGTTTGTTCAAAAGAAGGAAGCTATCCAACATAAACAACGTATTATCCATACATTGGTGAAGATTGCTTCAGCCTACTTACAACCCGTATTACAGTAATGGAGAAATATGTATTAGTGCCTTTCGAAAAGTTTGAGCGATTGAAAAAACTATCTGGGAGACAAGATGATCAGCAGAGAGAGGAAAGGGAAGATACCTCGAAAAAGAAGAATAAGAAATTGACACAATTTCCTCTGGGACTTAGAAGAAACGAAAGAAAGATATAGACTGGATTTCTTATTGAAAAACAACACGACAATTTCATGATTTTATATTTTTATTAACAGAATATTACAATAAAAGTATAAAAGAAGGCATGAGTCATTGTGTGTGTTTTTTTTTATTATTATTATTATTTCCCTCCGTATTTATTGTATATACACATTTCTCGCTTTATCGATTGTAAGTATTTCTGGAAAGGTAGCGTACAGCAACAATGTCACACTCTCTGGTAAAGGTTTAGCAAATTTGATTTCCAAACGGCAAAGACCTCTTCTTTTAGTGTTGAAAGAATAGTAGGGATCGATATCCAGCACATATAGGCAGTATCCTTGCTTGTACTCTTTGTATGTGATGTTGATATCATTTCTACAGGAAGTGAGGGTCTGATAACAGTCGGTGAAATGATTTCCTTCAAAATTAGGTTGCAAAGGTTGCGATGGTACGAATTGGCCATCAACGAGGAAACCGAGGTAACTGCAGTCGTAATGTTTCAAGTTGAATAGGTTTGTTTTGTAGTCTCCGTTATATGAAACGCTCGCAACCGTCCCTATGATGATTTTGTTTGGCACCCTTCCTTGAAATATATCGTCTGCGTGAAAACTATATTGTCCTTGCGCTATCGAGGTTGTTTTTATCTCTGAGCCGAAATAAGGGTGAATCATTTTGTCGTGAGCCAGAGGCAAATCGTTCTGTTGCCGCTGAATACAGAGCTTGAAACGGGCGTCAACGATTTGCACCTTGTAATTCGGAGTAAACGCATCTGTAATGATTCGAAAGGCATCGGATGCTTGCCAAAATTTAAGCCCCATTTGCACTCCGTTAATAAGCAACTTGGGTTGTTGAAACAAGTCCACCGGGATACTTCCTTCCAGATCTATAATTTTACCACCCTTAATCTTTTCATATCTTTGGAATAAACCGGTATTTGATCCAGTTTTGGGGTCGCTATCGTCCAGATTCCAATAATCCTTGTAGAATAATTGACTGGTCAGAAAAGCTTCCTGTATAGATTGATTGGTATTTAATAAGGTGTCAATGTAGGTCTTATACGGATGCGTGGTTCCGCTATTCGGGAGTGGTTTTTGTTGTAAATGAATGTCCAGCTGTCTGAAAATGGTGTGCAAGGGTAAATTGATTAGTCCCAGCGTATCATCTTCTGACACGGGTTTACCGTCTTGTAAAGCGAGTCTCAATTTCAGCCCCAATTTACATTCCTTCAAGTTGATGTAGGCGCTGGCCTGTGGTGGTATATTAAATTCCAAGCTCGATGAAGAATCGGTTACCGGATTAATGGGTCGGAATTCGACCCAATCTTTTGATAACAAGGACGAATCTTTCGGGATCGGATTAAATAACGATAATTCTTCACTGTGCTGAATTTTACAATTCATGCTAATTTTTCAAAATGCCCAGTTGGGATCTTTGCGATACGTTTTGTGAGTCTTCTTACGCTTGATATTCTTACGATCTTCGTCAACACCGTTCTTACGTTTTATTTGAGATTTTGCCCTATCAACTACTTCGGCTAAGGGGCTCACCATTTTTACCTGAGGAGTTTTGACTTTTTCAAGTTTTTCTTCCATATCTCGCAGCAGTTTATTCTTTTCTTCTAGTATTTTCTCCTAATTCCTTATTTGATCTGGGATGTGGTCTTTCGGTTTAAAATAGTCAATCCAATACTCCACATCTTCTTTGTACGGAACCCATTTCTGTAGTTTTCAATCAAAGACGTCTATGAAACCCATGATTTCTTGAAATGAAGGACACAGTGAAAATCGTTCTAATTCAAATCAATCGGTTTTAAATCTTCGCCTGTTAACGACAGCCTAATTGTGTTAAATTTCTTGACACTCACGGGTCTATAACGCCGATGAAGACATTCCGTAAATTTAAATTTCTTGTATTTTGTTTCGATTTCTATATTGGTGAGAACGGGTTGTAACTTATTCCTGACAAACGTTTCCTCTATAATGTCACAATTCAAATACAACCGCTTACTTCGAGGTGTAAAGTCGCAGGTCAATGACGATTCTACCAGAGCACATAACCAACTTCCTTCTAAAATATAGTCCTTAGAAAACTGGAACAAGAAATCTGCGTTATTCTTACGTATATCGATAGATTCTGCGGAATTTAAATACAAGTAAAACTCTGTCATTCTTCTCTCCTTGTTCTCAATTCGTCTAGTATAGTAGGAATGAGATAAACTGGGCGTAATAAAATGGGTATAAATGAATGAAATCGTCGAAGTAAAGTCTTCTTACGGCTTGATGAAACGTTATTTGAGCATAGTGTGCGTAACAATAGTCTCCTTCTTTCAAAAACTTGAACATCTCTTCTCATTGGATTAATGACTCCATTAAGTATACGTTTTGCCACCTTGATGATAGCCTTTAGTTGACGATTCGTTAAATTCTGCAGTAAATTCTTCCTTACCGTTGTTTCGGTCTCTTGTAGGTGAAGCAAGTAAGCGATTTGTAGATAGACTGTAGAGTGTTCCATGATTGAATCGGTTAAAATACTCATTCCTTCTTACACGTATAGAGTTCGAGTTCAATTAGTGTGGGACAAACAACCTCCTCCTCTTTTTGTGAAGAGGTTACACCCGTTATGACCACTTTCCCTGTATGAAAACAACAAAAATGCACCCCTTCCCTTTTAAAGTTAAGAGAAGGAAATAACTGGGGTTCGTATACGACATCTTTATAGACAGACAAACTCTTCAAATCCAAATCCGAACTGAGGGTATGGCTCATAGACATGGTTAAAAGTTTCACGTCCGATAAATTCACGGGATATCCACAATTCTGTAGCAGTCTCGCATATTTTCGTATTCGTTCGTACCCCTCTATTTTACTCGAAACTTTGCCGTTACAGTTGATAATACCGTTAGAAAACACTAAACAGTTTCCTCCAGCTTTTCTGTGCTGCCATATCAGTCCGGGAAATCGTGCTGGATCATACCGTACATTCGTTATTTTGTAGCAGAGTTGTCTTAAATCAATAGGACAATTCAGCTGAGCGCTGTAAAGCACGTTTGTGATGATCATGATCGTTTGTCTGTCTAGACATAAATGATAGAACATTGCTAGTTTTCAGCCTCTTTTTATATTCTCGGTTGTTTACGAGTATTGCGTAATATCAGTTTCCGGTATCCAGCTGTCATACTTTTTTGGCTAGTGTAACCAGCGCACCATAACTTCCTGTTTCTTATTGCGTGTCCTTCTTTTCAATATTTTTTCGATGCTAAAGTCGGTACCGTCGTCAACGTTTATGGCTTGTAATTCTTGTTCGTAAAATGTACCATCAATTTCATCGTTGTCCCAGTCTACTAACGTGTAAATTGGAAGTCCTTGTCTTTTGAAACGCGATCTGATTTTGAAAATCTCCCCTGTCCATTTTTGCGAGTATTCTCAGTCAAATACGGACCTGATGTGTGACAATCGTACAGTCTGACCGATTTTATATTTGAATTTTTTATAACGGGCTTTTCTCCTTTACTTCCTTTGGTTCTAATGAGATACTGTTGAAGACGACTTTCCCCTTCATTTTTCACGGAAATTGCTGCTGGGTTTTCTCCAAGACTCCTGTGGTGAGTGTGATTGTAACTATGTACAAAATCCTGTAAAATGTCAATGTATCTACAGGTTCTGTTTTTGAGCAGGTATCGACAAATCTTGTGTTTTAGCGTTTTAATAACTCTTTCGGCGTAATTCGCTTTTGTTTCCGTATTATATGCGTACATATGATGTATACTTTGACTTTTTAAATATTTATTTACTTCTTTGCTTCTAAATTCCATTGCTCTGTCCATACGAATTGTGTTTGGCTTTTTGGGGCCTGTCAGTATACGTTTCAATGCCATGACTACATCAGCGCCTCGCTTACTCTTAACAGGTTGAGCATAAAGAAAACGAGAAAATACATCGATAACAATCAAAATGTATTTCACACTTTTGTTATGCTTCTGTAAATTGGCCATGTCCATAAGATCCATGTCCCATTGACTGTCGATGCCATTTACAATCACCCTGGAACGTTTAAAACGGCGTCTAGCACCCCTGGTCAGAGAATACGCTTCTTGATTCTGCAACCATCGGCGTATTCTGTGCCTACCAATTATGTATTTACCCTCGTCTTTAACATGTTGATAGAGTTTTTCAGGACCACCAAAGCTAGCGGGAGATTTAAAGTCAAAATACAAAGAAGACGAATTTTGTTGCCAGTCAGACATGTTTATTACATAGACATCCATACATTCTTACTACAGCAAATAGAAATAGTAAATAGAGAGGTTTCTTTCGTTTTCTATGTACAAGTCAACGAGCCTTTCAACACCTTCCGCGGCGTCTCTTCGCAATTGTCTGTATCTCAACTACAATTCGAAGTCATTCATTGTTGTCACAAATATAAGAATGAGTCCGAACATGTTCACATCGGTTTTAGAAAAAGGCTGAATTCAAAGCACTCCAGTTATATGTAGAACCGTCACGGGACAATCTTCCATTGGTAACAGACGCGTTTCGTTGTGTATCACACCTTGAAGTGATTTGACTCGTGTATCCCGTCATTTTCAAATATATACGGAGGCCATTTCTCGTGCTCTTCCCAAGGATCGTCCTTTTCCTCCCATGACATTATGTTGACACCACAGGCAAAACACGTCACTTTATCTGCAGTACCGGTGTAAAAGCAGCCCGCTTTTGCTAATGACCATTTCTCAGGCTTTATTTGCTTCGACCAGTGCTCATACGTTTGTATTCTATCTTCGCATAACATCAAGGCTGGCTTCGAATATGCAGTCACTTTTGTAGAATCTTTGAACATGGTGCTTATTAATGTGATGTTAATTCTGTCAATCGCTCAGGACTATTTACCAGTTTCCGTTATCGTTAGGGTTACATTCAGAACACCGCAACGCCCCTAACTGGTTCATATGATCACTTTGTAGGTAACAGCGTCCAACTCGGGTAGATTCCTACCAATCTCTGACACGTGTTTTTTAAGAGAGTTATATTCAGTGGGTCTTAAGCAGATACCCTTTTTGGTCGGTACCACTTCATTGTCTGGTTTCCAATACTGTCTTATATCTACACAAACGCTGTTTTCACCGATACTGCAATAAACGTTTCCTCCTAGGTGAGCGCTGTATGCTTTTTTACCGTGTAATGCTTGATCAACAAACTCGGAGGCATCTACCAAATTCTTCCATCTCATAAGCGTAAGACTAATGCCTTTCTTAGTAGGTTTGTCTTCCTGCCATTCCCTGATATCGACTCTCAGTTCACCCCTCCATTCATTGACCTGTACGTAGCGTTCGTTACCGAGACTAAATTTACATCTAACCATGTTGCTGATTCGAGTGTCAAAACTCTTATGACTCCAAACACGAAATTCAGCTTTCTAATATAGTCACAAAGTCTCTTCTGATTGGTCAGTTTGTTTTTTCCATCTGACCAGTTGATTATTCGCTGGTCTGATCGGTTGTTATCAAAACGTGCCTGAACACGTTTGAAATTGGAAGTGAAAATGATAATGCTTTGTCTGAATTTTTGCAGACGATATTATACAATCGCGCCAGACATCACGCATTTTAATCAGCGGAAAACGACCTATTTTGTAAGAATATCGACATTTTCTCATGCATTTTTAATGAGAGGCGAATGCTTTTTCTGAATATTTACAGACGATATTATACAATCGCGCCAGACATCACGCATTTTAATCAGCAGAAAGCGACCTATTTTGGAAGAATATCGACATTTTCTCATGCATTTTTAATGAGAGGCGAATGCTTTGTCTGAATTTTTGCGGACGATATTATACAATCGCGCCAGATATCACGTGGAAGAGTGTCGACATTTCTCAAACATTAAATCATTTTGATATGCGACTCTGTCAGGAGAGTATCGAAAGGTCTCATGATTTATAAAAAAAAAAAATCAGCTAGTTGAATTTGTGAGAGAGGGAATGATCAAGCTAACAGGGAATTTTATATTATGCCACCGCTATTTGGGGATCGTAGTAAGTAGAAGTGAGGACCTAAAAGCTGAGCTCTTAAATAGCTTGTGTGCAGGACTTGGGATGGGTCGTGGCTTCGATCCCTGGATAGGTCGAGGACTGAAAATTGTGAAACCATTTATTTCTCTACCACAGCTGACCATCATAATGGTTATGTGAGACAGCAGTCAGTGACTTGGAAAGAAAATGATGCCCTGGTAAAAGATACTGCTGGAAAGCATGGACAGGTGCACTGGCCGCAGCGACATAAGTGCAACAAAAATGTTGAAAACGGCGTTAAACACCATACGATTTTATTCATTAAAGTGAATGCAAAACCTAGACTTTAAATGGTAAGGGGGGTAAAAGCGTTTACAGACAAAAGCATTTTTAGTAGAGCAACCTCTTTGAGAGAAAGGTCTCATGCATTTTTAATGGCGAATGCTTTATCTGAATTTTTGCAGACGGTTCTATACAATCGGGTGCTGGTCTGATCGGTCAAAACGCGCATAAACACGCTTGGAATTGTCATCTAGCCTCGGCAGGTGGGAGGCAACGAAAGCCAGACAAAGTTATACAAGATTACGTCATACTGCCACAGGCAGTCTGACCTCCAACAGACAAAGGCCTCTAACAATAGTCTGACCTGTCAAAGACAAAGGCATGGTCTTTATAGTGCTGCAGGCAATTTGACCGGCATAGTGCCATAAATACTACTCGTTGAAGCCAACTCTTCCGCGAGGCTTAAAACATCCGACGTTGCTGATTCACAAATCATGCTTATCGTCGTCCCATCCCTCTGATCGTTTAGTTTTTCGACCGTTGGTACACTCTGCATTTTCAATTTCCAATGTGTTCATTGCGACATTCGACGAAAGAATAACGTGGTACTAAGTCCAGCTCCTCATTTATTCACAGGGTCACTGTGTTTTGTTTAAAACGATGGGTCTCTGTGCGGACAACTCTTCGTGATTGAGGCATTCTAATTCAGACACGAACTGTAACCCGCAAAAAGAACAGAGTCCTTCCGTCGACCTTTCAAAAAGGCCTTTACAATAAGCTACACTGACTTGAAAATTGCAAATAGCTTCAAATATATCCATAGGAAGTTTCAAATATTTACTACCACTTGGTATTAACACATATACTTCGCGCCTGTAATGCTAGACGATGACGGAAAAGTTTTTATCTATTGAGTTTGTTGATTCAATACTTCTTTGAAACTGCTCGCATTTAACATGTCGACCTGTCGTTGTGTCATTGTGGAGAAAATATTTCTTTAAAATCCGATGTAAAATGTGCTTCACACAAACTCAAACTGAAACTAAAACGTCCTCTAAAAAGCCTAGTTTACTGTGCACATGTTCCGTACAATTTCATTGGCCCGGTCGGGTTAAAGTCTCTTTACTATGCACTTCTCTCTGAATATTCACTATTTTGGCGCAAACATCTGCAGATGCGATGTCACGTTAAAAGAAAAAATGGAAAGTACTAATACACGAGTTTAAGGTCAATAAAATTAACTCCGCAAACTTTAAACGATCACGCTTTTTTTTTTTGGCACCACCACCTGTCTGTCTGTTGTAGACGTCTATTGATTGATGGCATCAATAATTTGCATTTTAGTCCTTAGTCCGAAACGGTGGGATTAGAGCGCAATATATACTACTGTCATTCTTTCTTACTATATTCATTTTCCAATAACTATCTTTCAATGAACTCTGGTGGGTCCAATGTATTTTTCAAATATTTGTTTCATGGAGTTCAAGGTTGGTTCCTTTTCATGTGACAGGTCACACATGTGAAATATTTTGGGCCATTGCTTTAATTACGGTCAGCATGTTTTCTTCCTCAAGATATTTGTTCAAAGAGATATAAATTCAGTATAAGTACATGATGGTACCAACATTTGCAGTGAACGGCTCGTCCAAACACATCTTGGGTCTGGCCGGTTTTGAGCGGGCATGCATCAATGGCAAGGATAGCATCCTTCTATTTTCTTTTTCCTGGTTTCTCTCCTGTCTTCAATCTATATTCACCCCTCGCATACTTGTACATTTTGGCCTCCCAGTAGGAGTCTTTGCAGACCTCTTTTGGCATCATTAAATAAATAATATACATATATTACAGTTATTACATATTATGTATATAATTTAGACCTGTCGCAAACCAGACAAATACCCCCCACCAGCACCTTGTCAATGAAGTGGCAATTTTTCAGACAAGATGTTTTGGTGAAACACTAATGCCCCTGGAACAGCAATTCTTAAAAGTTTGACCTTGATAAATGAACTTGACCTTGTCAGATGACCTTACATTAACAGATACGTATTGATGAGACGTACCTTCATACCAAATATGTTTTCTTTTTTTTTTATTCAAAATTACACAAGTTGTGTTGAAAAAGTAAGTAATTGTAAGAGTCATTGTATAAATCTAATAGTGCTGATAAGCCCAGACCATTTTAGCATTGATTCTCATCAGAGAGATATCCAACAACCATTTCTGTCAACAAGAGCACCAGATGCAGGTGCCAAGGCTCGGCTGTTCAAGCACATGATACTGGATAAAATTTCTGCGTCGAAAAGGGAAAAGAATTATTACAAAAATGCATTTAGAGTTATCCCCGTTACTGACGGTAAAGTTTGTTCTTTTGCTAGTGAGCATATATTCCGAGTTTCAAGTAAATGCCTCCGGTAAAATCAGATATATTACAAAATGTCTAAGCTTTTTGCATGACAACAACAACAACGCCAGGATTATGACGATATCTCAGGTTTTCTCTGAAAAGAGCCGAGCTAAAATTCATTCAAATTTAACAAGTATTTTCAGAGGAGAAGATATATCTAATGAAAAGTTGATGCATGGACACACGCATGCACTACGGGCCATGACAAGCCCGCGCTGGACTTTGTCCAGTGGAGCAAAAGAGCACAGACCATAGAAAGAGAAGCAAGTTACTTTACCTGTAACCTGTGCCTTGTGTTCAGTCATCAGTTTGAGATATAGACAGGTGCCCTTGTCATATTCTAGTGTAACACCACGTGGCATGGTCATGATGATAGTTACAAAGTTGCAGTACCTCAAACTGAGAGTTTGGCTCAGGAGCCATAGGCTTCCCCTTGACCAACTGCAGTCTGTAGAAATAGGAAAGTGAAAGAATCAAACTTTGCCATTAATTTCTTTGATGAGAAGCTGAAACAAAGAATTATAAACCACTATGCCTTTATGTTATTTCACACAGCTATCAAAGTTCTAAGCCCAAAATTAGATTTTTAGGCTGAAATATATGGTAAGGAGTTGGAATCGACAGGAGCGAATATTCGAATATTCAATTTTTATAAATTTTTTGCCACGAGTATTTTAGACTGGTTTTCAAATACAGGGTCATCAAAATAGCGCAGGATTTTTAAAGAATTTACAAAACCCTGGTTATCAATTTATCACAAATTAAGATATTACTTCGGTCCAAAACCCTTTCAAACCTTCTGTTGGCTGCATTATCCATGAACACATGTGTTAGCTTATTACCCGTTGCCCCACCTGCTAAACACAAAGGGGAAATGGGTAATACACTAAAACATGCATTCTTGTAACCATTTGCTTTCACATAAAACAACTGAGCAATTCAATGTCATTGCAATAGTTTTAAGGCTTTACCAAACATTCGCTGGTTTTTACGACCCAGAGAAATAAGCCTTCTGAGAAAATTGTGGGAAAAGGAGAAAATGGTGGCAACCAGCATTGTCTCCTTTTACAACCATATTTTCTGCTCTTCTAAGGTCTAGTTTCAACTACTGAGTCACATTTTATATCGTTGTCTGCAAATCTTTGAAATTGGACAGATCTAAAATTAGGAACGCTGATTTTCTTCTCCATTTCTAGTATTCCAAAAGCTGTCAGGAGCATTTTAGTCAAAAGGGCTTCAAAACTCAGGATTGTGTGGTAAAGAGTTTAAGAGATATTGGTCCATAACGAAAATATATGGCATGCTCCCTTTTTCAATTACACGACAGTTAATGCAAAACGGTAAAATAATGATATTGGCAGACTGTCATGAGGAACACAGGCATGAAGTTTCATGAATTTCCTGTATGATTTTGAGTTAAAAAGATATTGATCCCTAACTACAATATACACGAAGCCCCCTTTTTCTATGACACCTTACTGAATATCAAAACAGCAAGAACAAGAGTGCCGTTATCACAATATACACGGCTATATCGATTCCATTTTAAAATTTTGTCATACATTCTGAACTCATGATGCAAAAAGACCAAAAACACAAAGATGTGTTCTTGCAACTGGGCTTGAAACCATTAAGACAGCATATGTAGGCATCGTGAACTGAACAAAGAGTGAAAAAACTGAAATGAAATTTTTTAAGTGTAAATGTTTGTAATCCAGGCAAATTTGATAGTGTTTTAAACTTTCATTATGCCTAATATTAAACAATCCTTGTAAATTTCAAAGAAATTTGACAAGTAATGTGAACTCAGAAAACGATACTTTGTCATCAAATGGCTACTTTTCCAGAAAAGTTTGCTAGTTTTTTAATCCCTTGATGAATCTATGCAAGTTTCAAAAGAATTGGATCAACACAGTGAACTTCATTGCATAAACAAGAATTGGAAATGTTCAACTTTGCATGGTTACTCTTCTCAAACTGAAAATCAGATTTTTTCATGCTGTTTATGGTACAAAGCAACTGTGCAAGTTTCGTGAAAATCCAACCAAAAATGCTGACTTAAACATGTAAATAAGAAATGGAAATTTTTAACTTTAATGAATGAATGAATGAAGTTTCACGGCCCGTCGACAACAGTGGTCATGTTGGGCGCACCTACAAGTAATGCTATGCAAATCATCAAACAAAGGTATTATGAAATAATAAAATCCAAGTTGTGAAAACACTAAAATTACAGGTAATCTAAATCGAAGCATCTAAAAACAAAAACGGTCAAAAGAACCTAAATTTATATTTTTTTATAGAGATGTATCTCTTTCAGAAAATCAAGCACGGACTCGATCTTTACAGTATCGAAGAAGGTCGTCATACTATCGACATCAAAAAACCTTTGTCTTGTAGGTGCAAGATCTACACAGTCGACAAGTATATGTTTTATAGTAAAAGGTGCATTGCAGGATATACACTGAGGCTCTTCTCCTTTCAGGAGATAAAAGTGTGCTATAAATGAATGCCCAATGCGAAGACGGGCCAAGATAATTTCTTCGCGGCGATTTGTCCGCAATCCTGGAAGCCATTCCCCAAGTCCTTGTTTAATGTTGAAAAGTTTGTTGTTTTGATATGCTGGATCGCTCCAGAATTGCTGCCACACATTTTGAATAAAGTTATTGATTAATGGTTTAAAATCGTTAAAAGGAACTTTAAAAGGTAAAATTTCTAGTGATAATGCGTCCTTGGCAGCTTTATCTGCCTCTTCATTACCACTTATCCCAATATGGCTGGGAAGCCAGCAAAAAACTATATCAGCTCTTTCGCAGAGTCTAGACAATTTTTCAAAGAGATTGACAATTAGCGGGTTATCGGTTTTCTCACCCTCAAGAGCTTGCATGACTGACAACGAATCAGTAAATAGGATGTATCGCCAATAGGCGTCCTGTTCAATATGGTTAAGGACAAGGTCAATCGCCTTTATCTCCGCAGAGAAAATCGAACAGTTATTAGGTAGGCGGAAAATTTAACTTTAACTGGCTACTTTTTCCAAATTGTTTGAAGAATTTTTTCGGTTGGACAGACAGACAGACAAATGACAGAAACCCCGCCATAACATAAGCTCTGCTGGCTTTCAGCCAGTAGAGCTAAAAACTAATTTTCATTCATACTGTGCTTAAAGTTTACTAAAACTGAAACTTAACATGGAATCATATCCTTTACATCAAATGTAAATTAACCTGATTACAGAAAGTTCAATTAACAAGAGAATTATAGTATCAGTAGATGTTCCCAATAAAGTTGCCCAAGAAATTAACATTTTGATACAGTACAGGTATGCAGAAAAATATAAGTGCCATACCATGAGCATATTTTGCAGGATACATTTACTCTTAATACACAATCTGAGTGCAAGTACTATATTTTCTAGAGCTTCAAGCAAAATCAAGTTCTTTTTCTTCCAAGAAAACAACACAACCATGTCTTTGAGATTTAATCCTTTACCACACGATCACGAGATTTAACAACTCTTACAAAAGAGCTTACTGAAAACTGCTGGAAAAGAAAATGCTGGTAACCACATGTACTGCTATCAAATTCATATGAGCCCTTTTTTTAACTTCATGTAAATCTTTGTGAACAGTGTGAAAAAAGGAAAACTTGTTTGTCAAATGCCATTCCTCTTTATCTGACAATCTTTTCTTCTTAATCAGAACATGCTGCCTTCTCTTTTCGAAGTTTTGCTTATTTTTAGTAATTAGAAGAGTTTGCAAATGGCACTTCAGGTAACAGGAATAGCATCCTAAACAAGTTTGATGACATTTGTAGTCTTTCTTTTAACTCTTTACCACATAATCCAGACTTTAATGACCCTGAGAAAGAAACCTCTTGAAACCATTGTTGGAAAAGGAGGAAAGCTGGTAGCCAACATTTTCTCCTTTTGTCAATGTTTTCTATCCTTCCCAAAACGATTTTTCAATTCTTTAGTCACATCTATTTACTTTTGCTGTCTGCAAATGCATTCGATTTGAAAAAAGTGTAAAAGCTTTGTAGTCTGGTAATGGGTTAAGTGGTAGTAGAAGTACAAACAAAACACAAATTTTCTTATAGCCAAAATGACCAACTTAACCCTTTCCCAAACAATCCCTGGTTTTTATGGGTCAGAAATAGAGGCCACTTGAAAACATTGTGGGAAAAGGAGAAAATGCTGGTAACCAGCATTTTCTCCTTTTCCCACAATGTTTTCTAACCCATCATATAGAAAAATCATCTTTTTAGCAACTGTTAATTTGTCATCTGCAAAATGCTCTGAATTTGGTCTGGTCTAAATTTGCCGTTTGGGAAAGGTTTAAACATGTTAATAAATAATCCGTTTTAGATTGCAGTCAATTGTCAAACTGAAAGTATTTCCAGACATCTTATAACATTGATACAAATGAATCTTAGTTCTTTGAAAGGGAAGAGAGAACAGATGGAAAAAGAAAAAAAATCTTGTGAGAAATATCTCCTTTTTTTTTCCCCAGTCTTCAGACACGTTAAATGGTGTGAATTGAATCTACCGTGCCTATTTGTTCACTTTTGGTAAACATTGCAACTTTAAGTAATTTGGTTACAAATAAAATGCCTTCACAAGATTGAAAATGTAAATTTAATTCATACCATTTAACCCTTTACCAAACAATCCTGGGTCTTTACGACCCTGGGAAAGAAGCCATTTGAAAACATTGTAGGAAATGGGAGAACCAGCATTTTCTCCTTTTACTATTATGTTCGCTACCCTACTAGAGACCTAAAGCCCAGTTTTATTAATTCTGAATTTGTCCTCTGCAGATGTCTTGGAAGTTGAAGAGTCTAAAATTTGCTGTTTGGAAAGAGTTAAAAGCATAGCATTTATTAAAATTGTGATAACCTGCTAAAATATGGTGAATCCAATTTAATCAAGGCTAGTATAGTCAATTTAAAACTGGAATTAACGTTACATACTCTTTATTCCAGTTTTAAAATTGCTTCTTCTAGCAATGACTGGAACTTGCTTTGACTGTATTTTGGCAGATTGTCAGACTTGTAGTAACGGCCATACTTTGACATGGTATCAGCTAAATTCCCTGGCATTTTCAACACCAATTAGTTTACTTTAGGCATACATTCATGATTGCAACCTTATACTCTGCACTTTCTCTCATTTCCTGGGAGCATTAACCCATTAACAAAGGACAAAATTTTAGGTTTGTCCAAATTGAAAGTATTTGCAGACGACAAAATAAAAGTGAAAATTTGAAATATGTTTTTAGAAGGGTAGAAAACATTGTGGGAAAAGGAGAAAATGCTGGTTACCAGTATTTTCTCCGTTTCCCACAATGTTTTCTAAAGGCTTCTTTCTCAGGGTTGTCAAAAGTACGGATTTTGTGGTAATGGATTAAACACAGATTATACTTCATTGTCAAATTCTACTTCCTTGCAACATCTTTCAGCACACCATTTCAAGTTTTTCTTTATGTCTCTTTTCTGAAGCAGCCTCTCTCGCTTTGCTTATTTCCATAATTAACTCTCTCATAACATCGACTGAACGTCGTGGTTTCTTCACATTTGGTATGGTATCTGTAAATGATAACGACAAAAATTAAACTGCCTCATAAAACCATTTCTTTGTTTGTGGTTTGTTGACTTTCATTTTGCAACTTGCAGGAAGCAAATACAGAGGAAAAATCAAACTAAAGAAAAATTACAACAATTTTGGTGTTTTCGAAAACATTGTGGAAAAAGAGCAATGCTTTCAAAAGTTGTTGGTTCACTGATTGTTAAGGAATCTATGTGGTTATGTATACCCAGAGGTAGGGCTCGTGACCTATCGCCCCAGGTTCCAATTTCAATGTATCTATTAGACTTTTCCATGGAGCATCCCTGGAAAAGACACATCAGAGCCCTAGCCTAGTACTTGTGAAATCCAGGATATGCATAAATTTTGAGATCTGTCCCTGTGACACGAATGAAATAATGTTAAAAGTGATGTATAACACCATTGAATTGAAGGAATCTATACAAGCACTTTTGCATAATTCCACAAGCTTTTCAAGAGATGATAACTGAAAGTTGTGAGGAAAAGGGTCAGTTTTATTCATTTGTCTAACATAAAAATGCCATAGAAAGAAGGTTTGGCAAGATTTGCCTCCATTGCATTAGGTAAAGAATTGAAGCCACAATTACTAATAGTCCAACCAAGGTAGTGAATTATCATTCTATTTCCTTGTATGAAACACTTTTATCTTAACCCATTACCACACAATCCCTGCTTTTGACGCCCCTGAGAAAGAAGCCTTTAGAAAACATTGTGGGAAAAGGAGAAAATGCTGGTAACCAGCATTTTCTCCTTTTCCCACAATGTTTTCTACCCTTCACAAAACAAATTTCAAATTTTCAGTCACTTTCATTCTGTCGTCTGCAAATGCTTTCAATTTGGGCAAAATATTGTCGTTTGGTAATGGGTTAAGTATGATGTACACGTGGAAGGGTGAACAAATAGCTCTTGATATTCCTAGAAAGTCAAACCAAACATATAACAAGAGGGCCAAGATGGCCCTGGATTCCTCACCTGAATTTTTGAGAGGATCATAGCCAATTTTTTTTTGAGTTATCAAAACTTTAGAAACAAAATCATTATTTTGCCAAGCGATTTTAAAAGGTTCCCTGCAAAAGTCATTTCAAAATCTGTCACAACCCCTACAATAATCACCACAGCAATGATTTTGATGAATCAGAATTCTGCAAATTTATATAAATTTTGGGACAGATCACCTAAGGACAATTTCTTGAAAAGCACATGCCCTATAGTGACTAAAAACATAAGTCGAACAAGAACACCACATGCATCTGCCAACGATTGCCTGATAGTTTTGATGGATAAAAATTTCCATGATTTTTGAAAAGGAAAATCTCTGAAATTATTTCAAAATCTGGCCAGCAGCTGCTGTTATCAGAGAAGAATAATTTTTAAGAATTTCTTCCTTTCTATATTTTACAAGTAGCCCCCATTCACCAGAGCCATGTTTCTTGATGGACCAGAATTTCTCGAACACTTTTTGAAAAGGACATCTATGTGAAATTATTTCAAAACCTGACCCGCAGTTTCAGAGGAGAAGATTTTTAAAGAATTGCATTAAACATTCCATCTGGTTGCCATGGCAACCAGAGTTTTGGTGGAATAAAATTCTGTGAACAGAGGACCTCCAAAGGAACATTCTAGCCAACTTTGGTCCAAAATGGCTCAGTGGTTTAGGAGGAGAAGATGTTTAAAGAAATTGTTGAAGACAGACACAGCGTGATCCTAAAAGCTCCAACTGAGCATGTTGTGCTGAGGTGAGCACAAGGTCTAAAACAAATACGAGATATACAACAGTCTAACAAGGATACCAGGCTCCTCAAGTTTACAATCATCACTGCTTCCTGGTGATACAGGCCTCTTCATTTCTTTGCCTTTGAAACCAGATGATAAAGGCACTGGCTCTTTTTTTTTTTTTATTCCTGACTCTATGATGCACTTGGGATTTGAATCTGGAAATGTTTCAAAGACTTCATCCAGCTCATCATTGTCTGTTGTTGCAGGTGATTCCCCGGAGGAACTTTCATATCGGGTCTAGGAACTGTCTTTTTTCCCTTTTGGATAAACACTCTTGGGGCTACTCCTTTTTGCCTTTGTCCAGACAGGGAGCCCCTAATCCCATTTTCAACAATTTTGTTTCTGTCATGGATCAAGCCCAGACGATCCTGTTCCTAGGGCTACCAGGTGATTAAACCCATACCAGAGAATCCTGTGTTTTAACAATCCTTGGGTAGGTGAGTTTAGTAAGTATGGGAAAGGAAGAAAATGCTGGTAACAAGCATTTCTCTTCTGCCAAAGTTTTCTGACCTTTCAAATGCTCTGTCTGTCTACACAGTTGTCATCTCTAAATGCCTGCAACTGGGTTATGTTGTCCCAGGGGGAAAATGTTACTCTCCTTATATGTAAATGTACATTTCTTCTTCAAAATTACATTTTTTGTTCTTGATAACACTTAAGATTGTAGACTGGATGTGTGACTATGAGCAAGTACACAATCAACGTGGATTTTTTTTTTTTAGATCCTCACATCAAACAGCAAATATGCGATTATTTGGTGTCAGGTGGAGTTGAAACTACAGACAGTCAACAACCTGGAACCAGTGTGTCTTCAGTGGTTGCTAAACATACCAATGATGAATTAGGTATTTTTGATATAGATTTTGTATTTAACATCCTGTAACCAAGATTTGCACCAAATGATTAAGACTCATGGGTTTCTGTCTCAATTTGATAGGATCTGTCAGCTGACATCATAATTTAACTTCAAATCGGATCATCGGATGTGGTGTCCGTGGTCGTGAGGTAGAGCGTCGGCCTCGTAACCAAAAGGTCCTGAGTTCGATTCCCGGGAGCGGGTGTCAACTTTGGGATTTTTCATCGGCCCACACATTCGGCGCGAGTACTGGTGTAATTTCCAGGAAGCAGAATCGAGAGAGATTAGTATAAGTTGTAAGACCTTGTTTCTCAATCGATGTAAAATAAATATGTTTAAACTAAACTAACTAAAGTTCCTCCAAACAAGTTTCTGAGACTGTTTACCATCATCTTAAGTATTGTTTTTCCATTCAAGTTACAGAATACAATATTTTGATCCGATTTGTACCAAGAAGGTAAAGGAAAGAAACAGAAGTTACCAACCTGTTGTGGGCGACTTCAGTAGTGCCGTTGTCTCCCTTGAACACGTGACAAACTGGTCCTTTTGACCCTTTCTCAAAACAACTGAAACTCTGTAAAAAAAAATAAGATTTAAAAACGACAAATGTAAACTAAGTTCTTGATCTACGTAAAGTTTAGCTGTAAGAAATAAAATCACAGTACACATTTTAGTATAAATTCGTATCAGTTCACTATGGAAAAGCCAATCAATTGTCTATTCTTTGACGGTAAATAGCATTTAATAATCATTTTCGTCCACATTTAGGGCGAAATTTAACACTACAGTTCATTGCTACATTTCCCATTGCTATCAAAAGTAACCGATATGACAAATACGTTTAGTTAACAAGCAAAAATTAACAAAATACCCAAAATCAAAAATGTAAAATGTCCTCACCTGGAATTGTCCACCATCTTGTTCGCCATCTCGCCGGTCTCAACAACGCGGCACGTGCGGCGTCCCCCGGAAGCGAAGGCGAGCCGAATAAAGTGTTTGCGCCAGTTCCGGAAGTAGAAATGGGCGAAAATAGGCGTCAGCCGATTTGCAATTAATTTGGCCCCATCTGAGCCCGTTTGAGAATAGGTCATACCCATATGACGCACTCATATCTTCTCAAAGGAGAAGAGCCTCCTGTATGTATCCCATGCAATACATTTTTTTCTGTCAAGCATTTACTGATAGAGTGCACAGATCTTGCACCGTACAGGGATAAATACTTTCATGTTGACAATTTAAAAACTTTGTTTGATACTGTGAAATTAGAATCACTATTCGAGTTTCTGAAAGAAGTTAACCTTTTTAAGAAGATATAGTTTTACTTTTTTGACATTTCAATTTTTACTGACGGTCTTAAACAGTGTTTATCCTCCTTTAAGGGGGTTCTATTAAAATATTTGAGTAAATAGGGAAGCCCTGTTTCTCAACATTTATTTTGTTGTTTAATTCATAAATATTACATTTTAAGGCCTATTGACCTATTCAAAGTTAATTTTTTATCTTGTAAACAAGGTTGCTTCTTTGTTATTTCTCATCTGTGTCAATGTTTCACAGTATAACTTAAAGTAGATGCATGATTTTATATGTAAGTGCGCCCAATATGACCTAAGTTGTCGACGGGCCATAAAACACCATTCATTCATTCATTCTGAGTACCTCTGGCTAGTTCATGCGAAAAACCCTAAGGGAATGCCATATATCTCTTAAACTCTAACTTGGGAGACAAATGTCAGCTTCTCGGCAAAAAGACCATCCATGAGCGAAGTAACATCTCTTTCTGTCAAGTCAGAGGTTATCTTCACACAATTAGCGACTCATTCAAATTGGTATAATTCTGATCTATTGCTTGGCATCGAGGTCATCCCATTGTTAATCAAATAAACTGTCTTTGTTACTGTCTTCACTGAAAGTAAAAAGGTATGTGTAAGCTTTGGTCAGTCCAAAAAGTTTAGGGAAAATGATTTCTGATAAGCTTAAATCTCTGCTCAAAATCTTTTATACTGTAGGCCTACAAATTCATCTAGTATTTCTTTAATAGCTCCAGACCTGATGTTTGAAAGCTTGCCTGATGTAATAAACCAAGTTGATGATAAAATAATTAGGGTGATAATCCTCCTTTTCTAAGTCAGCTTTGAAATCTGATTATTCCCATTTGTACCTTTTCTTTTTCTTCTTGTAGACCTCTGATTCGTACCGGTACTTGGAGTTTCAGGCCTGTTGTCTCTCACTCTCAGTCTGGCTTGGTGGCCACAATTCCTGAACCCCGCTGTGGGGGTAAATGCTCTTCGCACTTCTTCCCTCACTGTTGAGGGAGTTTCTTGCCTTGTAGGACTAGTTTCGGTAGTAAAGGGAGTGCGCAATTCTTGTTGAAACTACGACAGAAAAAAAAGTTAAAATGTCGATTGATAGAGTCAGTATCTAAGCTTATGCTAGGGACCTACATGACTCAACAAAAGTAGGAGTCCTCAGGCCTGTTTAGTAATGAAATGGTCCATGGACCATGTCCTCACATGTGTGAATGTACCAGAGGAACAAATGAAAAATGTTAAATAGAAATGTTTCTGGGCAAGTCTTGAGTTCCAGTATACAGAGGGTGCCCAGACAGCCGATCACACTAAGTTACAAGCTATTAAGTCGAATAGCCACGAAACAAGCCACCAAATGGCAAAATTTTTAACTTTGACCATAGTGACCTTGAAAAGTTGGTCAAATGAAGAACCCGCTACATGTCATGTACGGATTTCGAAAACTTGGCGACAATTAAGACATGTGGTGAGGAATTATTGGAATTTGAGTTTTGTTTTTTGACACCTGGTGGCTGTTACGTTTGGATTTTGATATAATCCACAAGTGTGGTATCATATAATTAATGGAAGTCGAGAATAACACAATACGTGTTTAACATTCAAACTTTAATCAACTACCAGACTGTCTGGACCATCGTCTGGGTGGTACATAGGCGGGAATATATAGGCATGCGCAGTAAACAGAATAAATACATGTGTGTACTGCATACAACATATGTAACAGTGGCCGTACTAAAAATCAAATCGTACCGAAACTTGCTATCATAGGTCAAATGACACAGGGCTGTTTATGTACCAAGTCCTAGCAGTCAGGAAACATGATAATAAATGGCGAAATTTCGAACTTTGACTTATGTGACCTTGAAAAGTAGGTCAAATCAAAAAGTCATTCCATGACATATATCCTCTTTATACAACCATAAATTAAAAATTACCGATGTAATTTTAGAAGCATTGAAACTTTTCAGCTCCACTGGCCGAAGGCCAGCGAGCTATTGTCATTGCGTTGTGTCCGTCGTGCGTCCGTCCGTTCGTCCGCTCCTCCTCAATTGACGGTGTGGGGTGAGTTGGCAGTACAGGACATGCATGCGGGATATTTTATTGCTTACGGGTTGCAGCTCGTAAGCAACCCATTGCAAATGGGTTCTAACATCCCGTATGCGTGAATTTCATTTTTGCACCCCTCAAAATATCGGACACCTCGTCCGTCCCTAATTTCACGGACGAGATCATAAAATGCAAGTTTTCGTCACAACCCTTCTTGATACGCATGCTCAACGTAGTACATGCGCAACGCAATACATGCGCAACTCGGGAAATTTCTACCTCGATCACAACATCCTGTTTAGAACGTGTAATGGCGTCGGAGGTTGAACCAAGCGAAAGGTAGGTCAGAGCTTGATTAGCTTTGATTTAGTGCTTATGTGAACCAAAACATCGATAAAAATGGAGTTATTATATTGTCTGCATCAATTCATTGTGTATAATATTGAAAACTAGCGCAATTTTTGGTAAAACGTCATTCAGTAACGGCTTCCTGTTTGGAGCTTGTAATAGCGATCGGCATACAGCCAGTATCAGGCGAAACTGCGTGAAGGTAAAAAATTGATCGGCGTTTATTTTTGTGCTTAAATGATCCATTATATCGATATTGATTTTACTTTTTCAATGACTTATGGTTATCTAACTTACGGGTAGTCAAATATTTGACATAAACATGCTTATTTTCCATTCAATATACGGGAGAACGCATACCCTGATAAATTCGTACCCGGAAGATCTCGTACCCCGATCTGAAGGGTACGAGTCCTCCAGAGAAGTCTTACCCGGGGTTTGAGTTCTCTGGAGAAGTCGTACCCCATAAATAGATACAGTGATAGTTTATTTGATTCTGAAGGGTACAAGTCCTCCAGAGAAGTCTTACCCGGGGTTCGAGTTCTCTGGAGAAGTCATACCCCATAAATAGATACAGTGATAGTTAGATTGATTTCAACTTTATTTTTCATAGGAATCTACATTTTAACATTGTTTTAGTTCCAAACAGAATTTGAAAGCCATCATTGGGGTACAGATTTGATTTAAAAAAGAGACTTGCACATGTTTTGAAAAGACGTGAATGAGAAGAACTTTCTCTGTTTGTTGTAAATATCATAAAGACACAAAAAGGATATGTCAATTGTACTTGTCCAAAATAATGAAGTAAATTGTTATAACCTTGGCTAATTTAAATCCTTCTGGTAACTTTCACTTGCAATGATGGTAAGAATTGATAATCAAGGTTGGAATGTTTGGGAACAGTTAGATTGGATTAGATATTTCTTAAATAGAAGGAGTGGGTAAAATAAACATTAAGGGATCAAGTTTTCTCACCTAGTCAAACAGACAAATTTCCAAAACAAAGAGAAAGATGTGATTTTCGCTTAAAATTAATCGAATTATAATAAGATAAAGACGATATGGATTGCAACACGCGAAAAGATGCATTCGGACATTTGCGTAAAGTGTCGTCCCGGATTAGCCTGCGCAGTTCGCGCAGGCTAATCCGGGACGGCACTTTACGACTACATTAGATTTTGTGCTACAGTAGACTTGCGTAACACAGAAAATCACATAAAATCGGAAAGTGCCGTTTCGGATTAGCCTGTGCGGACTGCACACGCTGATCAGAGACGACACTTTACGCAAATGTCCGAATGACCCTTTTCGCGTGTTGCACTCCATATTTGATATGAACGCTAAACCCCTTTAGTACCATACTCGAAAAAACGGATGATAGAGAGAAACTGGTCAGTTTGCATAGAATGCTCAGTGTGAACTTGGGTTTGTACAGTTAGTCAAATTATAAGATAAATCTGTTTCTGAGTATCAGTGAATTATAAATTTCAGCTCTCGATAGCGAGGAGAGAGAGAGATCAGCGTGATGAATTAAGAAAAAGCTCTGTATGAGCTTCAATTTTAGACTCTTCAAACTTCTGAACATCTGAAGACGTCAAATTCATATTTGGTACCAATCCTTTTAGTTCTCAGAAAAGGGGGAATACACTGTGAGAAAATGAGGAAACACTGGTTTTAAGAATTTTTTTTAAGGTATCTTTGACATGGTAGTCACAACTCGGGACTGTTTGGTAAGGGGTTGACAAATGAACAATGAATTTGCAAAAAAATGAAATGCAAAATTTCTTCTTTTTAATGTTACATTAAAAAATGTTTACAATCACTATTAACTCCTTGTACCTACAATGTCTGTAGAAATCTTTTTCCTAGATAAAACATACGATTGTTGAGTAAAGGGCTAGTAGATCTGAAACATACTATACCCGTTTAACTCTTTACCAAATGACAAAATTTTGGACCAGTCCAAATTAAAAGCACTTGCAGACGATGTGAATAAAAAAATGAAATTTGATTTGGAAAGAGTAGAAACATTGTGTCGTTGGAAGTCTTACGGCATTTGAAAAAAAGCCGATGGAGAATCAAGATGTCATTACCTCCGGAGGAAAGGTATAATAGTAACTATTCAATGAGTATTGACTTTGTAAGAAATATTTGTCCTTTTTCAGTGCCATTGTTATGGGATTCCTTGAAATAAAAATATAATGTGAGTTATGGGGTTGGTATAGACATTTGCATATGGGGTTTTCAGATTTGACCAATCAAAATATAAGATAATCATCACTTCGAAATGGTGGACATATCTTCAGCACATGTTTTGGCAGTTATTGTCTTGTTTTTTATCTTTGCTAGTGCTTATAAGTATACTTGTTGAAATGGCTTGTGTAGTAAGATGGTCTAGGCTATTTCTATCTTGGAGCAATGATTTCCAATAATAAGGTATGAATGTTGTGTAATATGCATGGTACTAGATTATGATATGCAAAGGACAAACTTCTTGATTTGATGCAGACAGCTAGGAGCTTTCTTTGTAATCAGGAGAAACAACTATAAACACTTTTTATTTAAGGATTTAACGCTTTACCGAACAATCCCTGGTTTTTACGACCCTGAGATAGAAGCCTCTTGAAAACATTGTGGGAAAAGGAGAAAATCCTGGTAACCAGCATTTTCTCCTTTTCCAACAATGTTTTCTACTCTGCTGGAAACAAATTTCAATTTTTGAGTTGCGTTTATTTTGTTGCCTGCAAGTGCTTTCAATTTGGACTGGTCAAAAATTTTGTCATTTGGTAAAGGTTTAATTGACTTACAGCTGATTTTTCAATTGTAATAAAGATAGAGTAGTTTGGACATGATTTTCATATGGATTAGGCCAAAATGAATATAAAAAAAAAACAAGTTCCAAAGTAACGGTATTGCCTGATTTCCATATTTACAGCTTCACCAGGGAACACCTGTATTAATCCCAGAAATGGCAAAGGTTGGAATGAAAACAGTTGCAGATCAAGAAATAAGAAAAAATCTGGGGTTGAACAGAGATAGCCCATTTCTGTTTGCAACAGGAAGTGAATAGATTTGTCCATTTGATGTTTTTATGTCAAAATCGTTGTTGGTGTTTTAATGTTTTGAAGCTAACCATATAACTTGTTGCCTTCAAATAAGATCATTTCATTTAGTGCCTTTTTTTGCTGAGCAATTGGGATCGCTCTTTGTCCTTCATCTGTCGTCTGTCATCCTGTTGTTAACAATTACCTTGTGTGCACTCTAGCATCCACAAATATTGACCAAGCTTGATTAAAGAGTATTTAACAATAAGACAGAGGACAAAAAAAAAAGGAACAATGACCTTTGCATACTGTAAATCGGATAATTTTTGTGTCGGCAAAATTTCTTGATTTATGACTCCTATCACCAATTGACGATTTCATGAATTAGTGAGTGGGCTTGGTCAACCATCACTAATTAGCCTCATATTTGCATATAAATTGTTGAAAGTCATGTGTCTGAAAATAAATGCAGTTTATTTTGCTGCAATATCACCATATAAAGGGTGAAGACTGGTATAATGAATATACAAAAGCATTTACTTTTTTTCACATAATGCTTCTTTATGAACAAGACAAAAATTATCTCATCTGGTAAAGAATTTAGCAGAATTTTTATACCCCCTAAAAACATGTTTTTGGGGGTATACTGGAATCGGCCTGTCTGTCCGAGTGTCTGTGTGTCCATCCGTGTATGCAAGTAATTTTGTGTTGCAAACTCTTTCCCTAGGCTACAGTTTTCCTTCAATTGTTTTGAAACTTTGCGCGTATATTGATCATATATTGAAGACTTGCAATTTCAAGTGTCAAGTGGTTGAAGAATTATCTCCTCTTAAACTTGAGATTTTCTTGTCAAAGTGCTGGTGGGGGTATTCAAGTCACATTCAGTGAGAGTTCTAGTTCACTATATACTTTGGGATACTTAGTGGACTAGTGATTAAGATATTGGACTGTCCATCTTATAGACTAGGGTACGAATATTCTCAAGTCGTTGATTTGAAAGGGCCTGTAATGTTGACAAAGAGTCTGAAAAGATTGTGCCTGTTCTACTCTGTTAACAGTATGAATGTTCTTTGGCAAGGAATTTTTTCTAAGCCCAGTACCTTTCATCGAACCTGGGAAAAATGAATTGTGTGAGCTGTGGCTGTGATTTAATTGAAATGCTGTTGAAAGCAAACTAAAAGACTAAATCCCCAGGTTAAGTGCAGAGTTGGCAGACCTATCGGCATTTTCATTGCCGTTGATGCCTACATGACTTGGAAGCCAGCAGAACACCAATCTATTCTTAGAAGAAATTTGTGAGATCCTTTCAAGTAAACTGCAGATTAAAGGATTCTCAAGTCGTTGATTTGAAAGGGCCTGTAATGTTGACAAAGAGTCTTAAAAGATAATAAAATGGTTGGAATTAGAACTTTCAACTAGATTAAGGGCAAGATTTACTGCTTTAATTTCAGCAGAGAAGATAGAGGAGTTGTTTGGAAGGCGGCATTTTAAGCTCCTTTGTCCATAAACAGCGGCAGCTGCTACAGAATTGCCTTCTTTAGATCCATCTGTATAGATGGGTTTGAAGGAAAAATAATGCTCCTTTATCTCCTTGTATCTAGCATGAAATACAGTTCTATCCGTGACAGACTTTTTGTCAGATGCAAGGTCAAGTGTGAATTCTGCACTGTTTAGTGTCCATGGAGGGATTTCAGAGATTTTATAGTCGGCAATAGACTCGGTGTCTATGCCAAGGTTATCTACAATGGGCTCCATGCGGATACCAAATGGAGGAATAACATTTGGTTTCCTTTCAAAAAGATATTTATATTCAGGTTTAAAGACAACGTTATGAGTTGGATTAAAACGATTCGACTTAAGTCTTAAAATATATTGAAGTGAGAGTTTTTCTCTCCTGTAAGAAAGAGAAGGTTCATTAGCCTCAACATAAAGACTATTGACGGGAGAAGTTCTGAAAGCTCCAAGTACAAGGCGTAGATCTTCGTCATGTATAGAATCGACAATTTTCAGATAGGATTTACGGGCCTATCTGTATACATCAGATCCATAGTCCAACTTGGAGCGAACTAAAGACCGATAAAGCCGCAAGAGGACTTTACGGTCTGCTCCCCATTCAGAATGAGCCACAACCCTAAGAAGATTAAGAACCTTCTTGCACTTCTTTATAAGTGCAGTGATGTGAGGAAGGAAAGAAAGCTTTCTGTCAAAGATGACTCCAAGAAATTTGAACTCAGAAACGACTTCAATTTTAGTTTTGTCCAGATAAAGTTCAGAATCTGGATGAACACCTCGTAGATTACAGAGGTGCATGCACTTAGTTTTGGACTTTGAAAATTTGAAGCCATTTTCATCAGACCATGTTTGCAATTTGTTGAGACATTGCTGAAGTTGTCTCTCAATAATATTCATATTTCGAGATCTGAAGCATATGACGAAGTCATCAACATAGAGGGAACAGTCTACACCAGCACAGATAGCTTCAACTATACTGTTAATTTTTACAAACCCCCAGCTGGGCGGGGGTATAGAAATAGCCTAGCTGTCGCACTACAGGATGGTAGAACCCCACCAATGTGCCTGCTCGTTTGCCGTGAGCTGCGACCTGTGTCACTTGATGAAGGGGTCCTGGTGGTTGAAACACACCACTTTGGCCTGGAGTTGAGTTAAAACAGGGGGTCAGGTGGGCCCGACCTGATCAATCGGCTGGTCATGCCAAGCCCTAGGGCACTCATTTTGGCACTTTATAACCATCTTTGATCTTATCTTTATCTGTAAGCAAATTTATATCCCTTATTTTTACCCATTTGCCTTAGAAGGCGGTGGCTCAAGGGTCAATCAAGTGAAAGTATAGGTATTTTACTGGCAGATGCAATGCCCTCGATAATGTTATATTAAGCTTGGTGTAGCGTTTGACAGGAAGGCATTTGTCTAGTTTAGCCACTTCACTTGAGTATACCATCAATGTATCCCTGACATGTCCTGTGTTAGGTTTCCCCAGGACATGTCCCCTTGTTGGGCTCCGAGGCGGGTGGGGAGCATTGGTGCTGAAGGAAAAGAAAACACTATGGCAACTCAAAAAAAGGCCAAGCTTCAAGAGAAAAACCACCCTGAAGGAAAAAGGCCCCATTCAGAATCTGATTCTGATACGGAGCCTCCATCTTGCTCATCACCTTTCTTCCTTCATTTCCCTACTTTTATTGTTATAGAGTCCAAGGACCCTTCAAACCCTGTCACTAAATTATCCCCTTTTGTTATAGAAAAACAGCTTCATAGTATTTTGGGTACTCCAAAATCTGTGAAAAAACTGAGAAACAACACTATATTGGTTGAAGTGTTCACAAGGCAACAGTCTGAAAATCTTCTAAAACACAACAAGTTTTTTCAACTCGAAGTAAACATTTACCCTCACAAGACACTGAACTCTAGTAAGGGAATTGTGAGGTGTAAGGAACTTTCCTTGTGTTCCATCTCAGAAATTGAAAAGGGCTTAAAATCACAGGGTGTTACAGGTGTTACCCGCATTTCTGTAAAAAGAAATGGCGAATTGAGGACAACTAATACATATATTTTAACGTTCTCGTCAGCAGTTCTTCCTCAGTCCGTGAAAATTGGATACATCTCGGCAAAGGTTGAGATGTATATCCCAAATCCTTTGCGCTGTTTTAAATGTCAACAGTACGGACATCATATAAGTAAATGCCCTCGAAATCCTGTTTGCGCAAAATGCGGAACAGAGGAAGAAAACCACAATTTCGAGACATGTTCAAGTCCTCTGAAATGTGTAAACTGTAAGGGTGCCCATGCAGCTTTTTCAAGAGATTGTCCTCTCTGGAAAGAAGAGAAAGAAATTTTGAATCTGAAATATACAAAAAACTTAAGTTTTCCAGAAGCACGACAGCTTGTCAAACAGCGCGCAGCTGATCAACCAAAATCTTTCTCTGCGACCTATGCCAATGTGACATCCCCTACGAAAGAGGACTGTCACACTTGTGTCGTCCTCGCCAAACTCATTTTATCCAAATTTCCTGAGATGACAAATGATTTAAAAGCCATTCTTCCACAATCTACCTTTGAAGTTCTCAGTCCTAATAAAACATCTCTGCCATCTGATAAATCCATTAACTCTGCACATACAAAAAAAGTGAATTCTCCTCCTAAATCATCTTCCTCTTTGTCAAAACCTTCCGTTTCAAATACAAAACCTAGTGTGCCGAAATCTACAAAAGTTAACAACAGTTCTCCTAAAAATCTACCCCAACCACGTACTCGGGTTCAGTTAAATAAAGAGGGTTTGCCATCGGCCTCTACCTATAGTAAAAAGCCGACAAAGACAAATGAAGAAGTCTTTGAAACCCGTGTGTCTGACACGGAGATCTCGGAACTCATCGATTCCGACAAATCACTACCGGGTAAAAAGAAAAACCGTAAAGCCCGTGAGCGTAAAATCACAGTCAAAATTGGTCAACCGTCTGTCTCTCTATCTAATAAATTCGAAAAACTTGAAGAAATCACAGACGATAAAGGTCCAGAGGAGGAAAAAAGTGAAGAGGAGATGGAAGAGGAAGAGTCTGATGGCTCGGACTGCGAATCTCCTTGGGGTCACCATAGGTCTGAATGGAACAAAGACCTTGACTCCTGGCAAAACTCGACTCCCGAAACCAGAAGTGTTGAGAAGACACACATGTAAACTAAAATGAAAATCAACATACTTCTGTTTTTACTGCCTTTTGCATTGGTTTGCGGCCTCTTCTTTACTTCAGTTTTTATACTTTCATCATGCACTATGGATACCATAATCCAATGGAATTGTCGAGGTATAAAGTCAAATTTTGACGAACTTTCTCTTTTAATAAATGATCACAAACCAGTTGCTGTTTGTCTACAAGAAACCTTCCTTAAACAGGAGGATGATATTTCTATCAAATATCATTCTATTTACAATAAAATCTTTACCGAAGGCGAAAAAGCCAGAGGAGGTGTTTCTGTTATTGTTAACAACAACATTCCTCACAAAGTTATCTCTCTTAATACAAACTTGCAAGCTGTTGCCATTAGGTTATCTTTACAAAGTGCTGTTACACTGTGTTCTTTATATCTGCCCCCGAATACACCTATCAATGAGACTAATCTGAATGATCTCATTTCGCAATTGCCATCCCCCTATATTCTTGCTGGAGACTTTAATGGTCACAATATTATGTGGGGTTGCGATGACACAAACCAGAGAGGTTTACAGTTGGAAAACTTCATTTCGAACAATTCTTTGTCGTTCATGAATGATAACATGTCCAAAACCTACTTGCATCCAGCAACTGGATCTTACTCTTCTATTGACTTGACCTTATGCAGCCCAGTCTTACTTCCCAATTTCACGTGGAAAGTGACTGAGGATTTGTGCGGAAGTGATCACTTCCCCATTATTTTTTCATCTACACAACCATCCAGCAGTGTACGACCACAGAAATGGAAGCTTTCGAAAGCCAATTGGAACAAATTTGAAACCCTTTGTGAACAAACCATTACACATGACAAATTTAGAGATTGCGATGATCCCGCAAAACTTTTTACTTCCCTATTGCTTGATGCAGCAAAACAAACCATCCCTCGGACCTCGACAAATCCAAAACGTCCTAACAAGCCTTGGTACAATGATGATTGTAAACAGGCTGTCAAAGACAGAAAACAAGCCCTTAGAAAGTTTAACCTTAGACCTACCATAGAAAATCATAATCTTTTCCGTATTTCCAGAGCAAAGGCTCGTCGAACCATTAGAGAAAGTAAGCGCAAGGCTTGGAGACAATATGTCTCTAAATTAAATAGTAGAACTACTACTAAGAAAACTTGGGACATGATCAGAAAGATCAATGGCAAAGGACAGCCCCCTCTTAATCACCTTGAAGTTAACAATACTTCGTTGGAATCACCCAAAGATATAGCTGATGCTCTTGCGGACACCTTTTGCAAAAAGTCTTCCTCTGTAAACTATTCTGAAAAGTTTCAGAGGAATAAAGCCCGAGAAGAAAAGAAAAGGCTTAATTTCAATTCTGCAAATTCAGAGCATTATAATAAACTCTTCACCTTTAAAGAATTAAAATCTGCTCTGAATAAAGCTCACGATTCTTGTCCTGGCCAAGATAAAGTTCATTACCAGTTTTTAAAACACTTACCTTTTACTTCTCTCTCAGTTTTACTTGACATTTTTAATGATATCTGGCAATCAGGTGATTTTCCTTCGTCCTGGCGAGAGGCACTAGTCATTCCTATCCCAAAACCTGGCAAGGATGCTGGTGACCCCACTAACTATCGTCCAATAGCTCTTACTAGTTGTCTCTGCAAGACCTTAGAACGCATAGTCAACGACAGACTTGTCTGGTATTTAGAGAAAAACAACCTCATCGTTGATGTTCAGAGTGGATTTCGGCGCCAACGTGGCACTATAGATCATCTGGTCCGCTTTGAAACCTTTGTCAGAGAAGCTTTTATTAATAAACAGCATGTAGTATCTGTCTTTTTCGACCTTGAAAGCGCTTACGATACGACTTGGAAATACGGAATTCTTAAAGACTTGCATGACTTTGGTCTTCGAGGCCGTCTTCCTCTTTTTATTTCAGCCTTCTTGGATGAACGTACTTTCCGCGTCCGAGTTGGTAATACTGTCTCGGGAGCCCGTGAACAGGAGATGGGTGTACCCCAGGGATGTATTCTCTCTGTTACACTTTTCAGTGTAAAAATAAACAGTATAGTTAAAGCTATCTGTCCTGGTGTAGACTGTTCCCTTTATGTTGATGACTTTGTTATATGCTTCAGATCTCGAAATATGAATATTATTGAGAGACAACTTCAACAGTGTCTCAACAAACTGCAATCGTGGTCTGATGAAAATGGCTTCAAATTTTCCAAGTCCAAAACTAAGTGCATGCACCTTTGCAATCTACGAGGTGTTCATCCAGACCCTGAGCTGTATTTGGACAGAACTAAAATTGAAGTCGTTTCCCAGTTTCAATTTCTTGGAGTCATCTTTGACAGAAAGCTTTCATTCCTTCCTCACATCACTGCACTTAAAAAGAAGTGCAAGAAGGCTCTTAATCTTCTTAAGGTTGTGGCCCATTCTGAATGGGGAGCAGACCGTAAAGTCCTCTTGCGGCTTTATCGGTCTTTAGTTCGCTCCAAATTAGACTACGGATCGATTGTATACGGATCTGCCCGTAAATCTTATTTGAAAATTCTCGATTCTATTCACCACGAAGGTCTTCGTCTTGTACTTGGAGCTTTCAGAACTTCTCCCGTCAATAGTCTCTATGTTGAGGCTAATGAACCTTCTCTTTCTTACAGGAGGGAAAAACTCTCACTTCAATATCTTTTAAAACTGAAGTCGAATCGTTTTAATCCAACTCATAAAGTTGTTTTTAAACCTCAATATAAAGATCTTTTTGAAAGGAAACCAAATGTTATTCCTTCATTTGGTATCCGCATGGAGCCCATAGTAGATAACCTTGGCATAGACACTGATTCCATTGCCAACTATAAAATCTCTGAAATTCCTCCATGGACATTAAACAGTGCAGAATTCAGACTTGACCTTGCATCTGACAAAAAGTCTGTCACGGATAGAACTGTGTTTCATGCTAGATACAATGAGATAAAGGAGCATTATTTTTCCTTCAAACCCATCTATACAGATGGATCTAAAGAAGGCAATTCGGTAGCAGCTGCCGCTATTTATGGACAAAGGAGCTTAAAGTGCCGCCTTCCAAACAACTCCTCTATCTTCTCTGCTGAAATTAAAGCAATTGATCTTGCCCTTAATCTAGCTGAACGTTCTAATTTCAACCGTTTCATTATCTTTTCGGACTCTTTGTCAACATTACAGGCCCTTTCAAATCAACAACTTGAGAATCCCTTAATCTGTAGTTTACTTGAAAGGATCTCACAAATTTCTTCTACGAATAGATTGGTGTTCTGCTGGCTTCCAAGTCATGTAGGCATCAAAGGCAATGAAAATGCTGATAGATCGGCCAAATCTGCACTTAACCTTCCCATTTCAGATCTTAAAGTTCCTCACACTGATTTTAAATCCTCCGTTTTAAAACATATCCAATCTTCTTGGCAGTCCCAGTGGGATGCTGATGTTTTCAATAAACTGCATTCAGTTAAACCATCCCTTGGTGAATGGTACCCCGTTTACAGGTCTGTTCGTCGAGAAGAAGTGATAATTGCACGACTTCGAATTGGCCATTCACGCATCACACATTCCTGGCTCTTGAACAGAGATGATGCCCCTGAATGTGTTCCATGCAATGCAACCTTTTCTGTAAAACATATCCTATTAGATTGCGTTGACTTTCAGCCAGTTCGTTCAAAATATTTCAACGTCGATAGTTTAAAGAATCTTTTTGATTCTGTCAGCGTTGAATCTATTATCGCTTTCATAAAGGAGATTGGCATTTACAATAAACTGTGATATTTACTCTCGAGTTTCTTACTTATCTTTTTACAATGTTCTTAATTCCTGTAATATTCATCTTTAATCTAAAACTGTTGAGTAGGCAGGGATTGCCCAGCCACTCAATGTCATATTTTATATGAATATATTCATTTTTCATTTAAAAACCTCTTTTTCTAACCTTTTTATCACATTCTTAAATCTTATCATTTAAAACTTTTGAGTATATAGGGATTGCCCTGTATCTCGATAATGCCCTTTATGCATACCTTTTAATTCAGTTCTTTTATTATCATTAACGCATTCAAACTGTATTCAATTTAGGCAACTCCACTTTTATTAGCTTTTAACACAGATATGCGCGCTAAATGACCAAGGCTGTCGATGCGCCATAAAACAACATTCATTCATTCATTCATTTAATTTTTACACTGAAAAGTGTAACAGAGAATACATCCTTGGGGTACACCCATCTCCTGTTCACGGGCTTTCGAGACAGTATTACCAACTCGGACGCGGAAAAGACGTTCATCCAAGAAGGCTGAAATAAAAAGAGGAAGACGGCCTCGAAGACCAAAGTCATGCAAGTTTTTCAGAATTCCGTATTTCCGAGTTGTATCGTAAGCGCTTTCAAGGTCGAAAAAGACAGATACTACATGCTGTCTATTAATAAAGGCTTCTCTGACAAAGGTTTCAAAGCGGACAAGATGATCTATGGTGCCGCGCTGGCGACGAAATCCACTCTGTACATCAACGATGAGGTTGTTTTTCTCTAAAAACCAGACAAGCCTGTCGTTGACCATACGTTTTAGGGTCTTGCAGAGACAAGTAGCAAGAGCTATTCTTACGAACGAAGTCCGTAACAAAGAAACAAATGAACAAATGCATGGCAGAAATAAGGGTCGGAGCGGGATTCGAACTCCGAACTCCCGGACGCAAAGCCAATACCCTAACCACTGAGCCAAAGAGATATCTCTTTGACGCAGTAGCCAGGTATTGTATTTAAATCGGGAGTATGCCATGCAGGAAGGAGTGGTCTCCCGTAACACACCCCCTCTTAAAGTCATCATTTATTGATGACTCAAAGCCTTATTAGGCAGGAAGTCTGATTTTGGACAACAAATGGGATTAATGGCTCAGTGGCCAATCCCGGACGAGCCCCCATCTTACGAACGAAGTCCGTAACAAAGAAACAAATGAACAAATGCATGGCAGAAATAAGGGTCGGAGCGGGATTCGAACTCCGAACTCCCGGACGCAAAGCCAATACCCTAACCACTGAGCCAAAGAGATATCTCTTTGACGCAGTAGCCAGGTATTGTATTTAAATCGGGAGTATGCCATGCAGGAAGGAGTGGTCTCCCGTAACACTATTGGCCGATAGTTAGCCGGGTCACCAGCATCTTTGCCAGGTTTTGGGATTGGAATGACAAGTGCCTCCCGCCAGGATGCAGGAAGATCACCTGACTGCCAGATATCATTAAAAATATCAAGTAAAACTGAGAGGGAAGTAAAAGGTAAGTGTTTTAAAAACTGGTAATGAACTTTATCTGGGCCAGGAGAAGAATCATGAGCTTTATTCAGAGCAGATTTTAATTCTTTAAAAGTGAAGAGTTTATTATAATGCTCTGAATTCGAAGACTTGAAATTAAGGTTTTTCTTTTCTTCTCTAGCTTTATTCCTCTGAAACTTTTCTGAATAGTTTGCAGAGGAAGACTTTTTGCAAAAGGTGTCAGCAAGAGCATCAGCTATATCCTGGGGAGATTCCAATGAAGTATTGTTAACTTCAAGGTGACTAAGAGGGGACTGGCCTTTGCCATTGATCTTTCTGATCATATCCCAGGTTTTTTTCAGTAGTAGTTCTACTATTCAACTTAAAGACATATTGTTTCCAGGCCTTGCGCTTACTTTCTTTAACGGTACGACGGGCTTTTGCCCTGGAAATACGGAATAAGTTAAGATTGTCTTTGGTAGGCCTGCGATTAAATTTTCTAAGGGCCTGTTTTCTGTCTCTGACAGCCTGTTTACAATAATTGTACCAAGGCGTGTCGGGTCGTTTTGGGTTTGTCGAGGTCTGAGGGACGGACTGTTCAGCTGCATCAATTAATAGGGAAGTGAAAAGTTTTGCAGGATCATCGCAATTTCCAAATTTATCATGTGTAATGGTCTGTTCACATAGGGTTTCAAATTTATTCCAATTGGCTATGGAAAGCTTCCATTTCTGCGGTCGTACACTGCTGGACGGTTGTGTAGATGAAAAGATAATGGGGAAGTGATCACTTCCACACAAATCCTCAGTTACTTTCCAAGTAAAGTTGGGAAGTAAGACTGGGCTGCATAATGTGAAATCAATGGAAGAGTAAGACCCAGTTGCTGGATGCACGTAGGTTTTGGATTTGTTATCATTCATGAAAGACAGAGTTGTTCGAAATGAAGTTCTCCAACTGGAGACCTCTCTGGTTGGTGTCATTGCAACCCCACATAACATTGTGACCATTAAAGTCCCCAGCAAGCATATAGGGGGATGGCAATTGTGAAATGAGATCATTCAGATTGGTCTCATTGATAGGTATGCATGGCGGGAGATATAAAGAACACAGTGTAACAGCACTGTGTATAGATAACCTGACAGCAACAGCTTGCAGGTTTGTATTTAAAGAGATAACTTTGTGAGGAATGTTGTTGTTTACAATAAAAGAAACACCTCCTCTGGCTTTTTCACCTTCGGTAAAAATCTTGTTGTAAACAGAATGATATTTGATAGTGATATCATCCTCACGTTTAAGGAAGGTTTCTTGCAGTTAAACAGCACTTGGTTTGTGATCATTGATTAAAAGTGAACGTTCGTCAAAGTTTGACTTCAGACCTCGACAATTCCACTGGATTATGGTATCCATAGTGCATGAGGAAAGTATAAAGACTAAAGTAAAAAAACGAGGCCGTAAACCAATGCATTTTAAAATAGACTGGTTAAGATTTAATTACAGATGTCTCGGCTTTGGATGATTGCCAAACGTCAAAATCCTTGTTCCAAAGATCTTTGGAAGTGGACCAGATAGAGGCTTCTGAATCTAAAGCCTCACCTGCCAGATTTTCAGTATCTGCATCCATGTCCTCTAGCTCCGAAAATCTGTTGGAGGTAGGGACAGGATCATTTACTTTGACTGTGATCTCACAAGATCCTTGGTTATCTTTAGATTGTGGTTTAGATTTGGAAGAAGACCTTTTAGGAAGTCGGGGTGTATGATTGGGATTGTTATCCTTGGATGAGACGTTAGGTTTTGTTGTAGACTGTGAAGATGGAGGTTGTGGTTTCTTAGGAGGTGGTTGTGAAGAGGTAGATGGCTTTGGAGTTTTCCGTGAAGAATTTTGTGAAGGTGTAGATGGCTTTGAAGTTTTTTGAGACGAACTATTTTGAGAGTTTGTGGGTTTTGAGGATGCCGAAGAGGTTGTGTTTGTTTTAGATACAGATGGAGAGTCAGGAATTAGTTTGGACAAGGTGGATGGAGAAAGAAGTTCTTTCAGTTCAGAAGCTACATCAGGAAATTTTTGAAGTAGAACTTTCGCAAGAATTTTACAAGTGCTGCAGTCGTCCTTTTCAGTTGACGAGCCAACAACACCTGCATAACTAGGACCAGAAGAGGTTTTCATGCGTTGTTCAAATATTTTCCTTGCCTCTGGAAAGCTAACATTATTATTTATTTAATGGAAAGGATTTCTTTTTCTTCCTTCCATACAGGACACTCTCTTGAAAAAGTAGAGTGTTGAGACTTACAATTAGTACAAAGAGGAGAATTTGAACAAGTAGTGCTGTCATGGTGAGGTCCTTGATGAGCACATTTAGAACATGTTTCTTGGTTAGGACATTTACTGATGTGATGGCCGCACCGCTGGCATTTAAAACATCGCAAGGGTTTTGGCACATACACATCTACTTTTACTACTTGAAAGCCTATCTTGATAGAGTTTGGAAGAACAGGTGAAGAAAATGTTAAAATGTATGTGTTTGTAAGTCTCTGCTCTCCATCTCTGCGTACAGAAATCCGCTGAACATCGGATACACCTTGTTGCTTTAGGTTGTCTTTAATTTCTTGCAAGGAGTTGCAGTATATAAGTTCTTTACATCTTATTACTCCCTTACAAGAATTGAGTGTAGGATGTGGAAAAATTTTAACGGGTGTATCAAAGAATTAGTGTTTTTCAGAAGATTCGGTGCTTGTTGATTGGTGAGACATTCAACAAGGACAGTCTGGTCTTTCAGTTTTTTCACAGATTTTGGAGTTCCAGGGATGCTAGATAATTATAGACGGAGAGAGCTTTGTGACTGGTTTTGAAGGATCCTGGGATTGAATGACAATAAAACGTGGAGAGTGAAAACAGATAGAAATTGAAGGTTCTGTTTCAAAATCACTGTCTGAAAGAGGGCGCTTGCTTTCATTGAGCTTGGCCTTTTTTTGAGACGCCATGTTTGTGTGAAAGGTTTCACCACCGATGGTCCCCACCCGCCACGGAGTCCAACAAGGGGACATGGTCTGGGGAAAACCCATTCGCAAACCATGACAGGGATACATCAGTGGTATACTCGGTATGAAAGGGCTAGATTGGACAGATGCATTGCTGCAGAAAGTCCTACCAAGCTTAGACCATCATTGAGAGGTTACAAATGTCAGTGAAATACCAAAAAACTTTCACCCGATTGACCCATGAGCCACCGCCTTCTAGGACTGAACAAGGAATATATTACCTGAAAAGAATGTGATATAATCATGTGGAGAAGATGGTAAATTTAATTGAGAAAAGAAAAGGATGTAAAAGAGAGAGTTTATCAGATGTCCTAGGGCAAGGCATGACCGGCCGATTGATCAGGACGGGCCTTCCTGACCTCCCCTTTAGCCCAACTTAGAGCTGCAATGTATGGACTTTAAGAAATTCTCTAACCCTTTCCCAAACAATGTTTTGTTTTAAATGGCCCTGACATTTAAGACTTAAGAAAACATTGTGGGAAAAGGAGAAATTGCTGAAAATGAGCAATTTCTCCTTTTCTCACAATACTTTCTATCCTATCAGAAAACTTGTATAAATTTATGTAAAATTTGTTGTCTGCTGATGAAAAAAATTTGTGTACAAAATTTGAAATATAACATTATCGAGGGTATTGCATCTGCCAGTAAAATACCTATACTTTCACTTGATTGACCCTTGAGCCACCGCCTTCTAAGGCAAATGGGTAAAAATAAGGGATATAAATTTGTTTACAGATAAAGATAAGACCAAAGATGGTTATAACGTGTCAAAATGAGTGCCCTAGGGCTTGACCAGCCGATTGATCAGGTCGGGCCCACCTGACCCCCTGTTTGACTCAACTCCAGGCCAAAGTGGTGTGTTTCAACCACCAGGACCCCTTCATCAATTGACACAGGTCGCAGCTCACGGCAAACGAGCAGGCACATTGGTGGGGTTCTACCATCCTGAAGTGCGACAGCTAGGCTATTTCTATAACCCCACCCAGCTGGGGGTGCAAAACGGTATAATGGCTACATAAAAATTTTAATAATCAAAATGCAACTGAAGATAAAACAGATTGTGACATAAATTATCATTACTTAGAACAAAGGGGTAAGGAATAAAATTTCCACTGATCAGTGATTAAGTGAACACCTGACAGCTGTGACCACATAGCCTTAGTTCTGTGAAGCCATTGTCAGGGTCATCAACTCAATATTATGTAATCTCCTTCTAATTGAAAGTACTTTGGTGACATTGCACAATAGGGGGCTTCACCATAGAAACTTATAAGCCTTGATCTTTCTCTTTAACCCTTTATCAAACAACATTTTAGACTGGTCCAGACTGAAAGCAATTGCAGACAACAAAATGAACGTAACTCAAAAACTGAAATTTCTCTCCAGTAGGGTAAAAAAACATTGTGGGAAAAGGAGAAAATGCTGGTTACCAGCATTTTCTCCTTTTCCCACAATGTTTTCAACAGGCTTCTTTTGTAGGGTTGTCAAAACCAGGGGTTGTTTGGCTGAAAGCCAGCACAGCTTACATCATGGCGTGGTTTCTGTCGTCGGTCCGTCCGTCCGTCAGTCTTTTTCTTGTTTATGCTATAAAGTCTGCATTTTTTGTCAGATTGTGGTGAAACTTGCGCAGTTTGTTTATCTCATCATTAGCTTTAATCTGGGAAAAGAAGCCATTTCAAGTTTAAAATTTGCATTTCTTGTGAATGAGATAAAGTCTGTCTTTGTGGTCAGATTACCATGAAACTTGCAGCGTTTCTTACTCATGTACAGTTTTGCACATTTACAGTCTGTTGAAACCGACAAGCAGTACCACTGGGAAGAAAATGTGACGGTAATTAATTTACTATTCTTGAAAGTTGTGCTTTGTTTTGCATTTAGTTAATTCTTTACCACAGGACAAAATTTTTAGACCAGTTCAAACAGACAGCATTTGCAGATAACAAACTGAATGTATCTGAAAGATTAAAATCTGCTTTGGGAAGGGTAGAAAACATTATGGGAAAAGGAGAAAATGGTGGTTACCACTATTTGAGAATGTTTTCAAAAGATTTTCTTTCTGGGTCATTAAAAGTCGAGATTGTGTTGTAAAGCGTTAACTGGAGAACTTAACAATCAGATTTTATTATACCAAATTTAGGAAACTCAGGGTGGCTCTTTTCATGAATGTAATTATATTAAATGACCACTTGTGTAAGATCTTCTTTATCACAAGTTTTTTATGGTCCTTTATCATTTTATAGTAATTGTATACTTAAACATTTTATGTCAACCTCTTATTCAGTTGTCACACAACATTTCACAAATGGGTCTTTTTCCAGAAACTGTAGATGGAAAAACATCCATCACTTTACGCATGCATGTCGCAGAAAATAATGAAGGGCCATATAATTTTTGTTAAGCTGTTCTTATTGTTTGCATTTAATCATTATGGAAAACTTAGATTAAGTGGCGGCCTTGTTTCCTTGATGTGTCTGTAACTTTTACAAAAAAAAAAGAGAAAAATGCATCAGAAAATGTTGCCTATTTCTATCATCTGCTGCACCTTCTTGCAAACTTTCCAAACATATTTTTCTAGGACTACAAATTTGGACCCTGATTAAACTGTACCTAGAGGAGGAGCATCCTGATCTGTGACCATGCTTTTTGCAACAATAACTTTTAAAGTGATCTGCCAATAGCAGTAGCTGACAGTTGTTAACCTGGTGGCTTGTGTTAATTGTTTTTTTTTTTTTTCAGAGCACTGGACAGAAGAAAGTTCAGCTTGTAGGTGACATTTCATGTTACATAACACAATCACAATTGTCACATGTTCTCCATGTGGGGAGTCAGCCAAGGAAGCTGGTCATTGCGCTACTTGATGTCCTGTTTACCAGAGAGCAGCTGTCCCAGTCCAGTTCCATTGGAGCAAGGATGGCTGTCAATGCCCTTACAAAGACCAAGGCACTACCAAGCAGCGCAGTAAAATCAATAAAAATGTTTGTACTAAAACAGTTCAAAAATGACAGTGGTGAACCCTATATGACTGATACACCTTTTAATACTGTCATTAATAGTAAATGTGGAACAGCTAGAAGAGCTTTGAAATCATCTATGTGATGAAAACTGACATATAAAATCAGTGTTTTAGACCGATATACTGGAGTTACATTTGTATTTTTCAAAATTGAAAGTATCCTAGTATTGATTTTAAGTCAATAAAAGCATTTAAAAATGTAAACACATGTAATATACTTTTATAGTCAATAATAACTGAAATGTAAAAAAAAAAAAGCCTAGCAATTGGATATGGCTGACCCTAGTTTGCAGTAGCTTGCGCATGCTTGCATGGTAAAGTTTGCACTAGCTTGTGTTAACTTCAAGCTCAAGCTTGTGCAAGCTTGCTCAAGCTTGTGCAAGCTTGCGCAAGCCTGCAAGTAGTTGATGCAAGTAGTAGCTTGTGCAAGCTAGCGCAAAGGTTCCAAATCTGAGCTTGCGCGACTTCAACTTGCAAGCTTGCAGCAAACTTAAAAAATAAACTTGCCATTTTGGTTTGGGTTTATCTTATCAATAGCTTCAACCCAATTGATTTTGAAAAAAACCAACAAACAGTGTGGGAAAAGTAGCCATTTCAATTTGAAAACTTCCTTTTCTTGTTTACATGATGAAGTCTGTCTTTGTGGTCAGACTTCCATGAAACTTGCGGAGTTTCTCTATCTTATCGATAGCTTCAACCCTACTGATTTTGAAACTTTCTTTTCTTGTTTATGCAATAAAGTCTGCATTTGAGGTCAAATTTTCATGAAACTTGCATAGCTAGTTTATATCATCAATAGCTTGAATCCCATTGATTTTGAAAAAAAATCCAAATAACAGTACAGGAAAAGTAGCCATTTGAAGTTGAACAATTTCATTGCTTGTTTACATGATAAAGTTTATTTGTGATCAGATTTTTGTGAATTTTTTAGTATGATTATCTCACCAAAAGCTTTGATCCTGTTGACTTAAAAAAAATCCAACAAACAGTAAAGGGAAAATAGCCATTTTGAATTCAAAATTTGGATTTCTAATTTACATGATGAAGGTAGCATTTTTGGTTGGATATTTATGAAACTTGCCCAGTTGCTTTTGTCTCATCAGTAGCTGGAATCCTAATGATTTAGAAAAAATCTGACAATCAGTACGGGAAAAGTAATAATTTGAAGTTGAACATTTTCATTTCTTGTACTGAACCATACAACAGCTATGATTTAAGAACACAGACAAGATTGGTTGTGCAGCTTGATCCAACGTTATATTGTATGAAAAGTAATTTAAAAAATCCCTGAAATAATTTAATTCCATACCTCCAAAAGTTGGTATGATAGGACAGCTATAGAAATATGATCTTTGAACTTATAAACTGTGGATGGTTCTTACCATAAATTCTTATAGGCTAAAATTCTGTAAGCTCAATTACAGATAAGTAATTATAAATGCAGGATAAGCAGACATTAATAAAAATGAACCTCAGATTATGCTTCATGATAATCAGATTAGGACTGGTTTTAATCTGCTCCAAGGTAAACACTGTGAGTTAATTAATGTCTCAAAGTATAGATTTCTTAATTCTTGAAGGAAAGTGGTCATGTTTAGATTTATTTTACTGAACATTTCATGTAGATTTCAAATTTGTTTTTGTTTTTATTTTGAAGATTGAAACTATGTTTTTTGTACTCTAAGAATATAGTCATTTTTGATAAAGAAGGGGTGTCCATAAGGCCCTTTTCATGGCCACTACCGATTTTTTTAAAATTTTGTACACAGAAACCTATACATATTGGCTGTAACATGATGCAGTATTGAATCAATTGGTAAAGGTTTGTAGGATGTATGCTTGTTCAAAGTGGGTGGGGTAATTTTGACCCAAAGAGGGATCTGATAGGAAATCGATTATATTTTCATTGTTATTCAGAACTCAAAGCTAACAATTTCATGCTTTCTTAAACAATATCAGATAAAACAGCTTATGTTAAAACTTTTGTAAAATTCTTTTAATAAATGTGTTTTTACACAATTGATTGGCATGCCTAAATTTTAGCTTTTTTCAGTTCTCCAACTTTACAAAAAAACACAACATCGTTTTATATATGGAGGGATTCCAATGATATTGTGCATATATACAGTATATTAAATGATTATTGTAAAATTATGACGAAAATGTCTTACAGCAAACCGTTTTTGAGTTATCTACCCTTGAATTTTGTTAATTTTTTTTACAAACGTTTAAGGATTTCATTTTTCAGTTGGCCACCATGAAAATAAAGTTATTTAATGCAGAGAAACTTATTCTATTACCTATATGTAGATTTCTGATTACAGATTTATCCCCATTTGATTTGGACAAACAGGTTCTGTGCTTCAGTGACCTTTTGGTTGATTTAAACTTTTCAGTTCGAACTTATCCCTTACAATGCTATTTAGCTAATTCAACATGTATATTGATAATAAGAACCTTTCCTTCTAGGAGCAGATCTTGAATGGTTGTTTTTATTGTGTTTAACAAGGTGTTCAACAACATTTCAGTTACGTCACGGCAACCAGTGTATCTATTAATGCTTTCCTAGATTTTTCCCCACCAATCCTCTGAAAAAATGACCAATCCAGGGATTCAAACAGCAATCGCCTAGTGTCCATTCAACTATCAGGCTAGGCATAATCTAAATATCAATCTTTTTCTCTATTAGGAAGTACTTTTGTTATACATGAGCCTGTGGATAGTGACATATCTGTAGTTTATAGGATTTATGTTCAATCTCTAAGCCAGGGAGAGTTGATCTGCCAAACAACTAATCATTTTAAGATATCACTCCTCTACTTTTGAATAACTTGAGGACATGTAGGTATTGATAATGGCATCTCGTAGGCTTTAAAACTCATATGAGAAATGTTTACTTTTGATGTTAGTATTTTCTGACTGGTGATTGCAACCTAAGTACCGAAGTTATATGTGCACAACAAGTGACCATGTAGTTACTTACTCCGGATATACATCTACAGTACCACACAGGAGTGGATTTATGCCTTGATTATGTTCAAACCATAAATTGTGTGCTTTACTGGGAGTTGTGTGTGTGTAATGGGGGGTGCTCTAAAAATGACATCTTTTTTGTGAGCCATGATTCAGTGGACTATATTCTAATCAAGGTGTTTTTATATTTAAGGCCGGTGTAATGCAGAGAAATGACCCCCATTACAAAATGACCCACGGTCATTTCTCGATGTAGAATAATGACCCGGGTCATTTTTCTACGTCGAAAAATGACCCATGGGTCATTCCTCTACGTCGAGAAATGACCCGGGGGTCATTTTGTAATGGGGTCATTTTTCTGCATTACACGGGCCTTTTCTGGGGTAATATACCCCCATTCCTAATTTTTGTGTCACTTGTTTTGAATGTGCCCATGATGTCAGTGTGAAACCCTGTACAGCAGAAGTCTGGAACAAGCATGCTTTGTCTGACACTTTTCAAGTTTGTCATTAGTAGTTATTTGTACATATCAGTTATAGGGAATGGCAACATATTACACTTACATGTGTAAATTAAAAAGAGTGGGCTTCCACATAGAATGAGCTCGCTTTGATAGTCGTTGCATATAAAAAAGCATACTTTTGAAACATGCTGTGTTGCATCCGTGTTACACACAAACATAAGGCCTCCTGATTTAGGTAAGATAGGCAATACAATTTGAAGTATTAAGGGAAGCACAAAACATAGAAAATCCTTATAAATATGACGGGCTATCACGAAGTTGCCATACCTTACAATATTATTTTGGCGAAAAGTCACGAGCTCTGAGATGACAAATGGGTGTATTGCGGAAGTATAACCTTAAAAAGGTTGCAAGATAAGACACTCAGAGTACATGTGATAAGAATAAATGGACGATGGAAGACCTCTTGATATTTTTATTGAATTCAAAGAGCAAAGTAAAGGCATCTGAAAGAAGGCTTTATTCCAGAGTGACCCAAAAGTAAAAGTGTGGTTATTAAAATGCATTTATATTTACTTCATGCCATTTAAAAAGAATAGAAACTATTGTGAAGATAACAGCCTGCTCTTGTACGGTCAGTCTGAGTGTTTTTCTCTGGCACAAAAAAATAATTTCTAGGGTAGGTCATAAGATGCCAGGTCACTTTATTTTTGTTTACTTTTTACCAGGTTTTAAAATTCATTTTGCTGCCAGTGATGAACAATTGGAAAACTGTATGATAACAGATTGTCATCTTCAGAATAATTTCATACTTAAAGGTGTGGCTTATATTCAAATGTACTTTAACACCCACATTGTATGCTTTTAGACAGTATTGGGGCTTTCAGCCCTAGTAGCAGAATCAATCATATTCCAATAAACATTTTTTTTGTTTCAAATATAACACCAAAAGAAAATTGACAAAAATTGAAATCAGAAATTAATTCCATGAAGAAGTCTGAAGTAAGTTATATATATTGAATTCATTGCTGTCGAAACAAAACGAAAAAGGTAAAAATCAGAGGCATATCTGCCTTTAATTTCAAAACATATTTCAGGAGGAAAACAATCGGGGAAAGAAAAGTATGCAATGATTAAGACACTAGAGACTAAGTAACATAAAAGCACCAACTGATTGATTTTCAAAGTTAACCTGTTTGAAATTTCAAAAAAATTGTGATATGAGCTGTGGGTTAAAAACAGTAAATAATTTAGGGAGGGTAAATTTAAATTGAAGAATTAAAGTATTGTGATGACTCAAACTACTTTGAAGACTTTGTTTATAGAGAGGAAAAATGTAGAAATAAAAAGAATAATAACTCTGTATCTCTGATAAAATAATGTTAAAAAAAAAAAGAGTAAAGTAAAGGGCAGGTAACTCAAAAACTGTTCGCTATAGAAAACTTTCGTCATAATTTTACAATAACTATTTAATATACTGTTTTTTGCAAAATATCATTGGAATCCCTCCATATATAAAATGATGTTGTGGTTTTTCGTAAAGTTGGAGAACTGAAAAAAGCTAAAATTTAGGCATGCCAATCAATTGTGTAAAAACACATTCATTAAAAGAATTTTACAAAAGTTTTAACATAAGCTGTTATATCTGATATTGTTTAAGAAAGCATGAAATTGTTAACTTTGAGCTCTGAATAACAATGAAAATATCATCAATTTCCTAATAGACCCCTCTTTGGGTCAGAATTACCCCACCCACATTGAACCGGCACAGATCTTACAAACCTTTACCAATTGATTCAATATTGCATAATATTACAGCCAATATGTATAGGTTTCAGTGTACAAAGTTTAAAAAAAATCGGTAGTGGCCATGAAAAGGGCCTTATGAACACCCCTCCTTTGGTTAATTTGGACACTGATGACAAGTGCAGAGTAGGCGGGGCTTATCAGTTAGAAAGTGTATCGATTAAAATGCTGCAGGACCAGTTGACCAATCATGCATTTTGTGGACCTACTTTATAGCCAATCAGATTCCCCAGGAGCAGTCTCGGATCAAGATGATGTGGTATAAACATCCCAGCTTTTACTAAGATATTCATTCCGAGCCTGAAAACGAGAACCTTCACAAGACTTTAGGTAAGAACTTTACCAATTATATTTTTGATTTTCTTGATAAATCAACTTGGAAACTTGGCCATTATTTTAACCCATTACCAAAAAATCTCTGGTTTTTACAACCCTGAGATAGAAGGCTTTTGAAAACATTGCAAAAAATGGAGAAAATGCTGTTACCCAGCATTTTCTCCCTTTTTTACAATGTTCTCCTCCCTGCTTGAAACAAATACCAATTTTAGAGATTCATTTATTTTGTCATCTGCAGGTGCTTTCAATTTGGTTCAGTCTTAAATTTTGTTGTTTGGTAAAGGGTTAAATCACTTTGAGTACTTAATAATTTTGGCATACAAAGACTATTTCTTAGAAATAAGATAATTTTGACTTTAATTCTCACTTCCTGGAAAATTATCATGTATTTAAGCTGCACCAACATAAATTATTAATTGTTTATTTCCATTATAACGAGTATCAGTGTTAAAGTATTCCATGCAGAATCATCTGCACTTATTCGCTTATATAATAAATAAGGTCGGTTATTGAAGTTGGGCTAATTAACGAAGAAACATAATACCCTTGGCAACATTAAAGCTTGAAATTTGTCCTAGAGTAAATCCAAGTGTTAAAGGTTTTTTAAGAAGATTTCTTATTCCTGTACTTATATCAATTTCAATCCAGACTAATGTTGTGTAAAACAATGGTCTGTGTAAACTCTGAAAACCTGAAAATTTCCAATGTTCTGCTTTCATTAAATTTAAAGATCCCAAATTTAACTCATTACCAAACGACAATATTTTAGGTATGTCCAAATTGAATGCATTTGCATATGACAAAATAAAAGTGACTGAAACTTTGAAATTTGTTTTGTGAAGGGTAGAAAATATTGTTGGAACCAACAAAGGAGAAATTTCCAGCATTTTCTGCTTTTCTCTCAATGTTTTCTAAAGGCTTCTTTCTCCGGGGCGTCAGAACTAGGGATTGTGTGGTAATGGGTTAAAGAGGTGTTAGCCATATGAGAACATTGGATCAGGTCTGAGAAAAATCAAACCTGAGAAATTCTGACCCTGGAAGGTCGAGTTTTTGATTGGGAGAAATTGGGCCAACCAAATATTAAATCAAAAATGCTTACTGGAACGCTGAAAAAAAAAAGTATATATAGATCTATATATAAGAGAGAAAGAGGTAAAAAAAAACAATCCTGATCCCTCAAATTTGCTGCATCAGCATACAACATTACCATTAAGATCAGGCTGTTCATAAAGAGGTCTCTATACCACCTCACTGCTGAGAGCAATATTACAACGTTAAAAGAGGTGTTTCTGAACGATGGCAAGGTTCTTTCCTTATAGAGTTTTCCTGCAGAAGCTGTAACTGATTGCCCTCTGGAAGCTACACTATATTGCTTTAATATACCAACATGCAGAAACATATACTGGTAAAGCCAAGTTTCCTGATAGTTACTTATGCTACAAAGTGAGAAAATTAAAATGACGAGCTGCTGCCAATAAAACATTTAGTCCATAGTACTCATAAAACCAGTCACAATGAGTTTGTGCAAAACCATTCAAAAATATTTTGTAAAGTGTAAATTAGAAAACAATGATGATCAGATCCGTTTTACTAGTGTCCATCTGTCTGTCGAAAACTTAACCTGCCAACTCAACCTTTTCCTGTTACTTGAAACTATTTAAGGTACAATGCTCATATTTGGCATGAAGGTACCTCTCATTGATACGCATCTGCCAATGTTTAGGTCATTGGACAAGGTCAAGGTTATCTGTCAAGGTGAAACTTACAGAAAAATTTGCTGTTATGTGGGCATTAGTGTTTCACAAACACATCTTGTTTTGCATTGATTTCTAATTAAATCATTAGCAAAATATGTGATTTAGTTGCAGATGCATTTAACCCTTTACCAAACAAAATTTTAGACTGGTCTAAATGGTTACCAGCATTTTCTCCTTTTCCCACAAAAAGGTCACAATGTTTTCTAAAGGCTTCTTTCTCACGGTCGTCAAAAGTAGGGATTGTGTGGATCACTGTCTAAAAATTGGTGGTTAACAAACCTTTTTTCTTACATTTATTTGTATTTTGAGTGTAGGTAAAAATTGAAAGATGTTAAAGTGAATGGACAAGACACGCCAGTCAGATCAATTAGGATGAAAGATGCTACCGGCTCGTGTAAAGTTTCACTGTGGAGAAACATGGCACAGGAAACAAATGAAGTTGGGTCATACATACAAATGACCAATGCGGTGGTTCAGCTTTTTAATGAAGAAAAATTTCTTTCAATAACATCAAAAACACAAATTCAGGTATGGTTGTCATTCATTTCAGAATTCCTCAGTTGATTCTAGTGAAAAGTATATATCTCTTTCTCGGTCCGACGAATCACCGAAATACCTCAATTTCTTTGCTATCGAGTTTAGATAACTGATAAAAGTCTGAATTAATTGTCTTTTAGCGTTATATTTGACACACAATTTTAGCATTGACAGAATTGAAAACATTTGCAGACGACAATTTCAGTGTGGTACAAATGGTGCAATTTCTCTATGATAGGGAAGACAATATTGCTGAAAAAGGAGAAAATGTTCATTACCAGCATTTTCTCCTTTTTCACTATTTTGAAAAGTATTCTTTCCCAGGGTTGTTAATTTTTTTTCTTCTGTTATAATGTTTTAAACTTACCATCAATTAACAAAAGTTCACTCAAATATCACGAAAAAAGACAAATATTTCATACTGTTATCAGTCATCTAAACTTGATAGAAAAATTTGGGGTATTTCGGTGATTCGTCGAACTCTCTCTTGCGCATTTTCAGGATTGTGCAATCTTAGAAAGAGCAAATTCTCAGACTTGCGCACTACATGTGCGTAATTTTGAGAATTTGTTCAGTTTTACGAATCAGTAATTTTCTAATTCTTTTGCTGATTTCCAGAAATTTATTTAATTGTTTGAATTATTATTACTTTAATGACTTTTTTAATTAATAAGATTAGATCGAATTAAGAAAGATAAACTAGAAGCCCTGATATCGCTCTACTGGCAGAGATTTTATTCTAGCATACACTATGAATTCATGATGCAAAAAGAAAAAAAATACAATGATTAAAACCAGAAATGCTGACTTCAACAGATTAAATAAGAAATCAAAATTTTCAACTTGAAATGGCTTCTTTTCCCATACTGATTGTCAGATTTTTTTCAAAATCAATAGGGTTGAAGCTATTGATAAGATAAACAAACTGCAAGTTTCACAAAAATCTGATAACAAATGCAGACTTTATCAAGTACACAAAAATAAACAAGAAATGCATATTTTAATGCGTAAACACGAATTGGTAATTTTTAACTTGAAATGGCTACTTTTCCCATACTGTTTGTTGGATTTATTTCAAAATTAATACTGTTGAAGCTTTTGGCGAGATAAACAAACCGTGCAAGTTTCACAAAAATCTAATAACAAATGCACATTTTATCCCGTAAACAAGAATTTGAAATTTTGAACTTGAAAGGGCTTCTTTTCCCATACTGTTGGTTGGATTTATCTCAAAATAAATTGGGTTGAAGCTACTGATCGGATAAAAAAAAAACTGATTTTCATGAAAATCTGACAAGAAAGACCAACTTTATTGTGTAAACATGAATTAGAAATTTTCATCTTGAAAGTGCTACTTTTCCCATACCATTTGTTGGATTTTTTTCAAAATCAATAGGGTTGAAGCTATTGATGAGATAAACAAACTGTGCAAGTTTCACAAAAATTGGGCGACAATTGCAGACTTTATCGCATAAACAAGAGTTAGAAATTTTCAACCTGAAATGGCTACTTTTCCCATACTGTTGTTGTATTTTTCTCAAAATCAATAGGGTTGAAGGTATTGATGAGATAAACAAACTGTGCAAGTTTCACAAAAATCTGACCACAAATGCAGACTTTATCGCATAAACAATAATTAGAAATTTTCAACTTGAAATGGCTACTTTTCCCATACTATTTGTTGGATTTTTCTCAATATCAATAGGGTTGGAGCTATTGATGAGATAAACAAACTGTGCAAGGTTCACAAAAATCTGACAACAAATGCAGACTTTATCGCGTAAACAAGAATTTGAAATTTTCAACTTGAAATGGCTAGTTTTCCCATCTTGTTGGTTGGATTTTCTCAAAATAAATAGGGTTGAAGCTATTGATGAGGTAAACAAACTGTGCAAGTTTCATGAAAATCGGGCAACAAATACAGACTTTATCGCGTAAACAAGAAAAAGACTAACGGACGGACGGACAGACAGACAGACAGACGGACGGACGGACGACGGAAACCACGCCATGACATAAGCTCTGCTGGCTGAAAGCCAGTAGAGCTAAAAAGGACCATTATTAAAATACATTATTTGATCATTGTGATATTTCTTGCCATCCATAAGGCTAAAGTTGTTAATTAGCTCAGATGTTATATTGACAATCTTTAGACTGTAAAAAATATTGACAAAATATTGACAAAATGTTGACGTATCAATGTCATCTTCCTACAAACAATAAACTTGTTGAACGCTTAAATTTGCACTGTCATTCTATTTGCACATTTTTAAGAATGCGCAAAAATGTCCTTGCACATTCTTCAGAATGCACAGATTCTCAAGATTGTACACGACCCTAAGGAATAAAGTTTTTAAAAATATTGTAGGAAATGTTATAATGCTTGTAATTTTTCTCATTTTCCCACAATATATACTGACTTGTATGACTAAAATTCTAATGATTTAGCAATATTTGTGTTGTTGCAACTTCTAAATTTTTTTGCCCGGTAATGGGTTTAAATATTGCTTCCATTTTTGATTTCCATGAAGCAAATGCAATCTAGTGTTGCCTTCAATATAAAAGATCTCACTATAGCATGTAAACATAAGAAGCAAATTATTCATCTATTTTTGTCCTGTCTATCCCTTTACCACACAATCCTGACTTTTAACACCCCTGTGAAAGAAGCCTTTTGAAAACATTGTGGGAAAAGGAGAAAATGTTGGTAACCATTGTGGTCTATAATTGTATAAGAGCTTTTAGCATGTATTATATATCCCTTCCAAGCCACAATACACCCTATCATTGCACATTCATTAACATTTTCTCTTTCTCTTACATTTACAGAAAGTTGAAATGTCAGCATTCACACAAAAGGCAAAGATAGTGGCATATGAGGTCAAAGAAAGTATGTTTGCCTTAATGGATGAAGTTAATGACTACCAAGAGGTAATGGTGAACAATACAGAACTGTGTAGAGTCCTACAGTGCCAGGAATATGAGTTAACAGAAAAACTGGAAAGCAGCCTACCACTTGAAGCTGAGATAGTAACTAAAGATAATGAAGCTATTCAAATAAGACGTTTGAAAAGTAACTGAAGTTAATGAAGCTATTCAAATAAGACTTTTGGAAAGTAACTGAAGATAATTTACAGTTTGCCCTACTTTCTAAACCAATGCAAACGCCGGATTTCGTTCAAAACTGCTTGATTTAATTCCATACAGACTCAATATGTTGCAATATGTGACCACTTAATCATTAAATGGTTGACCTATATACAGTTGTATCCCCGGTTAATGAGAAGTTCCGGCCACAGTATTTTATCTGGTCCTTGTAGAGTAAATACCAATCTAATGCATACACTGTAGTAAAATACGTCGCCAATTAAAACGGCATCATCGACTAACACAAGGTATTTCACTGGTACTTTGCAAACAACAGACAGTAAATTTCTGAGATTTATTAGCTTTTCGCCGTAGAAGATTGATTGCTTCAACAGTGCCGAGAGAACCAAATCTCTAGTGAAGTTGAACGGTGCAATTGTCACGCCAAAACGGAGAACGAAAGAAATACCAGTTAACAGAAAAACGACGGTGACAGTTTCTAAAAAACTTTCATTTGAAAGATCGACAGCACTAGTTCAGATTCTCTGAAACTGAAAGACGTTAAAACCGCCAATGTGATTGTAAGTGAATATTTTTAGGTCCTTCTGTCAAACCTACCGTTTCTGAAGTAGTCGCGCGATCGTTGTAAATTTCTGACTTATGATTTACGGGTGCATTCTAAATACTGAACTAATTCTGTAAACCTGATTACTTAAATTATACCAAACTAACTACTTATCAAATATTTTGATAGGGGTATTGTAGATCTATATGAAAAATCTATAAAATATATCGAGTTGTTCTTATAGATTATTAAGAAGAGTGTTTGGATTGATATATTTAGTCATGTAGTTCATTTTAGGCTTCACATTTACCTAATTAATGTGGTAGTCAAATTAATTTTTTAAAGACACTACCAGCTAAAAACATCTTTATGGGAAAAGGGTAGTGCTACAAAAAATTCTCATTTTCTCGAATGATTCAATCCAGGGTTTTACGGGACGCAGATTTCCGCGTCTACATACGCATAAATATTGAGCTGTATGCACGTATATCAGCAGTTTGCGTCCATAGGACGCATAAAATTAATTCCAAAACTAAAATAAGGATTAGCGAATAAACTAAACAGCTCTCGATCGTTAGCTTTGTGTCGAAAACAGGGAAAATTCTACCGACAAAAAAAATCGCGTTTTTTTCAGACACTGACACCGGGCACACTTGATTTGAAATATCCAGTGACTTTTGTCACACAGTCTTGAATCGAGTAATTCGGCACAATAATGATCATCAGTTGCTTAAAAAAGACAAAAGTGTTCATACTTTTATAAATTACTTAATCTTTTTACATTTTTAAACTTTAGATCCTTTGCATTGGAGCATTTTTATAAATAAAAATATTTAATTATGAAGAAGCGGGTTAGCTACGCACCTATGGTTACTACGAGACTATGATGCCTTTTTCTTATTGGTCAGTTTAATAATGATTCACAATCCGAAGGGGATTTTCTTCACAGTTTGAACAGATTACGACGCAATAGGAAGCCTTAATTAAATGTTGAGAAAAATTTTCTTCTTCTTGTTAAGGCTTCTTACGCTTACTATGAGAAGTGAAGAACAAATTAAAATTCTTATTTCAATTAATAGTTTGTTCTGATAATTAACCCAAGTAGTGAATAATTAGTAACTACTTGGGCAGCTTTTACGGTAAAAATACTTTTACAAAAATCTTCGAGGAAAAAAAGAGGGTATTACTAATCGAGTAGGACCTGCATGAATTTGTATTCGGCGTTTTCGGATGTCTTCCTCGTTTACAAAAAAATCGCCTGCAGACGATATGTCAAAACAGTCAAGTCTTTTGTATTTGTGGAGGAAATGAAAGGAGCCGCCCGGTGACGAGAACGAAGATCAAAGGCCAATTAGGCTATCCTCATCTGGTCCTTCACCAAGTACGTCAGTTGGGAGGAAATGAATGAATGAATGGAGTTTTATGGCCCGTCGACAACTTAGGTCATATTGGCCTTAAAATGTAATACTAATAAATTAAACAACAAAAATAAATATTGAGAAACAGGGCTTCCCGGCCCGTCGACAACTTAGGTCATATTGGCCTTAAAATGTAATACTAATAAATTAAACAACAAAAATAAATATTGAGAAACAGGGCTTCCCTATTTACTCAAACATTTTAATAGAACCCCCTTAACGACGTTTGGTATAAATGTTTACGCGCATCCATACTGCGCATGTGTATTTCTCACAGATAGTAAAACTATCAGCGCTATTGTGAATTTTTCGCACAAATGGCAATAGTAACAGGGGACCGACGGTGCACTTTTACAAGAAGAACATTCTACGGATGGTAATAGCACGGTTGCACTAGCCATGGTATTCTATGGTTGAAATAAAAAGGGGAAGTTTTCACCAAAACGAATGCTTATTTGTCGTGGAAAAGGGTATTTTTTACGCAATATCAGCCATCCAACGATGAAAATGATATAGCTTCTGACGTTTTCCTGAAACTGGCAGGCCAGTTGTCATGCTATCCTTTCCGGAAAAGGTGATAGCATCAAAACTGACCTGCCAGTGTAAGGATGATATGACTGGTAAAGAATTAGCTAGAAAAAAGTCCAGTTACACAGCAAACAATGAAACAGGCAGGAAATTGAAGCTGTTTAAGTATACCTATTTCTTGAAGTATAGCTATTTCCTCTTTGAAAAATACTTTGGGAAAAGGGAAAATTTCGTCCACTGAATTTTTTCCCTTTTCCATCATGTCAGCCGAGCTTTTATCCCTTTCCTTGGAAAAAATTAACTTCAAATGTGACCTTCATCCCTTTTTCCTGGGGAAAAAAGCACGGGTAGGTGCCATTTTTATTTTTTCTTATTGTCAAGATTTATAAGTACTATGATTGTGGAAATTTAAAAAAAAAATCTGTCCGTTAGAAAGTATGTTTTTATTGAAAATTAACCCTTAACCCGGTCAAATTATCTCCCTTTTTAACTCAATGGTCTATATATAAAATGCATATTGGTACATTTGCCATGCTCAGAACCAGGCTTTTATATGTTTTTTGTGCAAAACTGAATTATTTTTCTTTAAAGTGATGTATATTTGTATATACTTCTGGCAATTTTCCTGTTTAATTGACTATTCAAGGAAAGTGTGTTAAATCCAATATATGCTGAATTTTGTAACTGTATATACCTTTTTCAAAAGCGAATTTCTCGGAAACGAGCACGGGGACCCCCATTTTTTTCATTGTAATCTACAAGAGACATGATGAGCTTTGTATGTGCAAAGTTTAAAAAAACATCTGTCCGTTGGAAGAATTTGTCATAAACGTCTTTAAAGGAGGATAAACACTGTTTAAGACCATCAGTAAAAAGTGAAATGTCAAAAAAGTAAAACTAAATCTTAAAAATGTTAACTTCTTTCAGAAAATCAACTAGCGATTCTAATTTTACAGTATCAAACAAAGTTTTTAAACTGTCAACATTAAAGTACTTATCCCTGTACGGTGCAAGATCTGTGCACTCTATCAGTAAATGCTGGACAGAAAAAATTGTATTGCACGGAATACATACAGGAGGCTCTTCTCCTTTGAGAAGATACGAGTGCGTCATATGGCTATGACCTAGTCTCAAACGGGCCAAAATAATTTCTTCTCGACGGTTTGACCGGAAGCCATTCACTTCTATTGGGCTTGATATTGAATAATTTGTTCTCGTGATTTGAAGGATCACTCCAAGATCTTTGCCAAACACCATAAATAAAACTATTAATAAGAGGTTTAAAATCACTAAAAGGAACTTCAAACGGTAAAATTTCTAGCGATAATGCGTCCTTGGCAGCTTTATCTGCCTCTTCATTACCATTAATACCAATATGGCTGGGGAGCCAGCAAAAAACTATATCAGCTCTTTCGCATAATCTGGATAATTTCTCAAGGAGATTGATTACAAGCGGATTATCCGTTTTCTCGCCCTCAAGTGCTTGCTGATAAAGAATCAGTATATATAATATATCGCCAATAGCCGTCTTGTTCCAATGTGGTTGAGGGCAAGGTCAATGGCTTTTAACTCCGCAGAGAAGATAGACGAATTATTAGGTAACCGGAACTGATACAAGTCACCGTCTAGAATGGCAGCTGAAGCAACTTTTTCTCCATCTTTTGAACCATCTGTGTAGATTTCTTCATGACTATAATATTGTTCTTTGACTTCAAGGAATTTAGTTTTGAAAATCATTGGATCTGTAGTAACTTTCTTATCTGAAGCAAGATTGTAAATGTAAGTTGGACTTTTGGAAGTACATAAAGGAATGAATGAATGAATGGTGTTTTAGAAAATCGAATAGTGATTCTAATTTCACAGTATCAAACAACGTTTTTAAACTGTCAACATGAAAGTATTTATCCCTGTACGGTGCAAGATCTGTGCACACTATCAGTAAATGCTTGACAGAAAAAAATGTATTGCACGGGATACATACAGGAGACTCTTCTCCTTTGAGAAGATATGAGTGCGTCATATGGGTATGACCTATTCTCAAACGGGCCAAAATAACTTCCTCTCGACGGTTTGACCGTAAGCCAGGGAGCCATTCACTTGTATTTGGCTTGATAGCGAATAGGTTATTCTCTTGATTTGAAGGATCGCTCCAAGATCTTTGCCAAACACCATGAATAAAAGTATTAATTAGAGGTTTAAAATCACTGAAAGGAACTTTAAAAGGTTAAATTTCTAGTGATAATGCGTCCTTGGCAGCTCTATCTACCTCATCATTACCATTAATACCAATATGGCTGGGGAGCCAGCAGAAAACTATATCAGCTCCTTCGCATAATCTGGACAGTTTCTCAAGGAGATTGACTACAAGCGGATTATCCGTTTTCTCGCCCTCAAGTGCTTGCATAACTGATAAAGAATCAGTATATGTAATGTATCTCCAATAGCCATCTTGTTCAATATGGTTGAGAGCAAGGTCAATCGCTTTTAGCTCCGCAGAGAAGATAGACGAATTGTTAGGTAATCGGAACTGATACAATTCACCGTCAAGGATGGCAGCTGAAACAATTTTTTCCCCATCTTTTAAACCATCTGTATAAATTTCTTCGTGAGTATAATATTGTTCTTTGACTTCAATGAATTTATTTTTGAAAATCATCGGATCTGTAGTAGCTTTCCTATCTGAAGCAACATTGTAAAGATAGGTTGGACTTTTGGAAGTCCATAAAGGAACTTCCGAAATCCTATGGCTTGCTACATCCTCAAGATCAAAATCAAGGCAATTAATATCCGCTTCACAGCGTAAACTAAAAGGAGGTATAACTTTCTCTCTTTTTAAAAATTCATCCTTGTACAATGGTTTAAGTACTATTTCATGAGCTGGGTTGTCAGGATTTGATTTTAACTTCAAGTAATATTGTAAGGAGAGTTTCTTCCTGCGTAAATTTAGAGATGGTTCATTAGCTTAAGCATATAAGCTATTGACGGGAGATGTCCTGAAAGCGCTAATCACAAACCTTGGTTGTGGATAGAATCCAACTTCAGAAGGACAGATTGTCGGGCTGAGCCATATACGACACAGCCGTAATCTAACTTGGATCGGACAAGTGATCTATATAGTCTTAGTAAGACTTTTCTGTCGGCTCCCCAGTCCATGCTGGAGACAACTCGTAAAAGATCAAGAGCTTTTTGGCATTTATTACTTAAGTAATTGATGTGTGGAATAAACGACAGTTTAGAGTCGAATAGCCCCCAGCCGGACGGGGGGTAGAATTCGCCGGCTGCCGTCCTGCAGAGTGGTAAGACCCCACCAATGGACCCGCCTGTTTGCCGTGGGTGGAGACTCGTAAGCCGGAAAAGAGGGTCCTGGCAGTTGAGGGGAGCCCAGGGATCTCCAGCTCTTCAACACACTGCTTTGGCCTCGGCTTCGGTGTAAACGAGAGCCTAGATGGGCCCGGTCTAGTGCAATCGGCTGGTCGTTTTAAGATTGGGCACATTCTTTATTTACCTGTAATGTCTTGTGGAGCTGTATGGGGGGAGAACATCTGTATCCTCTGCAGATGTCTCCTTCCTGCATGTGTCCCACTATACTACTTGAAACTCGGATTTTCCGATTCTAAGCAAACTTGGAATATTTTATACCCTTTTCCCGCTTTTACTTCCATATTGTCTTCATATTGAGTGGAATAATCTAATATGTTAAACCCAAAATCAATGTTTGCTTGAAAAGTGCCTTTTTACCTTTTACTTTGACATGTACTTTAAAGTCCTAGTCTTATATAGGCTTATGGGCTAATTGGGTGATATGGATTTTTCGTTGAGACTTTGACTGCCATGGCAAATCCCTGATCTGGGGGACTGACTACCCATGTTCTTCTCCTTGTCGCTCCGACTTATTCATGGCATCTGAGTATACCATCTGGGTAACCCTGGCATGGGGAGCTGGTTTTCCGCTCCAAATACCATGCCCCCTTGTTGGGCTCCGAGGTGGGTGGGGGCCGCGGATGACGAAACTTTAAACCTTAACCATGGATCATCAAAACAAAAAACGAACACGTGACCAACTAGATGCTGACTCGGACAACTCTCAACCAACTTCGGCTTTTCCTCGCTTCCTATTGATAGAATCAACTGCTCCTGACCAACCATTGAGTAAACTGTCTCCTTTCGTTATCGAAAAAGTCTTGGTTTCAGTTGCTGGTTCGCCAAAATCAGTGAAAAAGTTAATTTCTGGTGCTCTGTTAGTAGAAGTTGAAAAACCAAAACATGCTGAAAACCTTTTAAAGATTAGCAGTTTTTTCCAAATACCAGCAAAATGCTCACCGCATACTACTTTAAATACCTCCAGGGGCATCATTCGTTGTCCAGATCTAGCAGGTGTTAGTGAACAGGAAATAGTACAGGAACTGACCAAACAGAATGTTGCAGCTGCCAGACGTATAACTGTCTTTAGAGATGGTGTCAAGAGGGAAACAAACACAATAGTGCTCACTTTCAACTCTGCAATTCTGCCTAAAACTCTCAAAGTTGGTTATTTGAATGTTGGAGTGGAGCTATACATCCCAAACCCACTTCAATGTTACACATGTTTTAAATACGGCCACCATGAGCGTAAATGCAAGAAGTCCACAGTGGAAAGTTTATGTAAACATTGTGGAGAATTGGCAAATTCGCATGATTCCAGTAATTGCAAAAATAAAATCAAATGTGTAAACTGCGATGGAGAACATGTTGCCACTTCAAGAGCATGCCCTGTCTGGAAGCACGAAAAGGAAATTGTATCAGTTAAATACAAAGAAAGTCTGTCCTTTCCAGACGCCAGGAAAATAGTGAATAGCCGCCATGTTTTAATAAACTCCTACTCCACTGTTACTAAATCAAACATGAATACACAAAAACAGGTAAAAGACGCCTTTACACAGACAACTGATGTGGCCGTGCAAACGACTAGCCAACGGAAACAAAACACAATCGTTGAACAATCTACAAATAGTAAAGCAAATAAAGATTCATCGACACGTATGCAGGCAAAGTCTCCAAGAAGCCCTAGCCAAAGAAGAAATAAATCTCCAAACAAGGTCAACTCGGATCGCCTTCCAAAGGGATTCGACGACCCAGTGCAGCAACATAATCGCTTCCAATGTCTTGATGATGACATGGAAGCGGAAGATACACAAGCAGATCAAAATGCAAATAGGCAAGGCCGAATTATCAAACTCAATAACAAAAAATGATCAAATACACACTTCCATTATTCTGTGGTATTATCCTTACTTATAACTTTATCATGAGTAATAATATTTTACAATGGAATTGTCGAAGTATTAAAGCCAACTTTGAGGAATTAAGCCTTCTAGTCAATGAACATAGACCAGTAGCAGTTTGTTTACAAGAGACATTTCTTAGAGACTCGGACAAGCTTACTTTGAAATATCACTCTTGTTATTTGAAAAACTTCTGTGGTAATGATAAGGCTTCCGGAGGCGTTGCAGTGGTTGTGAACAACAGTGTTCCACATCACTCTATCAACCTTGACACTGCCCTTCAAGCTGTTGCGGTAAGCATTTCTTTTAATAAGACCGTAACTTTGTGTTCCATTTATCTTCCTCCTAACTCACCAATTGATGTTAAAAAGCTTGATCGTCTCGTAGATCAACTGCCAAAGCCGTTCATTTTAATGGGAGATTTTAATTCTCATCATACGTTATGGGGATGTACAAGAACGAATGACAAGGGTCGAATTATTGAGGATTTTATCACGAAGCACGACCTTGTTCTGCTGAATGATAAATCTTCAACCTATCTTCATCCTGCTACTGGTTCTTACTCATCTTTAGACCTTACAATATGCAGCCCTGGAATTGTTCCAGATTTTAACTGGAAGGTTTGTGATGACCTGCATGGAAGTGATCACTTCCCGATAAAAGTATCGGAAGTAGGACCTTCAGTACAACAACGTCCTCAACGTTGGAAACTTCACAAAGCCAATTGGGAACAATTCAAAATTCATTGCGAACAGACAATTCATCCCAATGCTTTTGAAGATTGTGGAAATCCTGCTGAGCTCTTCACTTCCTTGATTTATTCGGCTGCTGAAAAGTCAGTTCCTCGAACTTCGACAAATCCAAAGCACCCAAACAAGCCATGGTTTAATGATGACTGCAAAAAGGCTATAACAGACCGAAAATCTGTTCTCAGAAAATTTAACCTGAGGCCAACCCAGGAAAATCTTTCAAAATTTAAAATTGCTCGTGCAAAAGCACGCCAGACTATCAAGCAAAGTAAACGTGCGTCTTGGCGACAGTACGTGTCCAGATTAAATTCTAGATCATCTGTCAAAAAGACATGGGACATGATTCGAAAAATTAACGGCAAGAAATCCTCATTAAATGTTGGACACTTAAATGTTGGTGATAATGTCGTCACCTCCAAAGCAGACATTGCAGATGCCTTAGCTGACACCTTTGCAGAGAAATCCTCTTCTTCAAATTATTCGACAGTATTTCAGAAATTTAAAAACACTAAAGAAAAAACAAAGCTAAATTTCAAGTCGAATAACAGTGAACATTACAATAAAGATTTCACGATAAAAGAATTGAGGAAAGCATTAAAAAAGTGTCACGACACTGCTGCTGGATGTGACGACATCCATTACCAATTTTTAAAACATTTACCATTTCGATCCCTCGACAGTTTGCTCCGCATCTTTAATCAAGTCTGGCATACTGGTATTCTCCCAGATTCCTGGAAGGAAGCTATAGTTATCCCAATACCAAAGCCAGGTAAAGATTCTACAAATCCTGCTAATTACCGCCCTATAGCTTTAACAAGTTGTATTTGCAAAACCATGGAACGAATGGTTAATGACCGTCTTGTTTGGTTTTTAGAGAAGAACAAACTTATTGCTACCGTTCAGAGCGGTTTTCGTAAACAAAGAGGCACTCTCGATCATTTAGTCCGCTTCGAAACATTTATTCGCGAAGCTTTTATTAAGAAGGAACATGTTGTTTCCGTGTTTTTTGATCTCGAAAGTGCTTATGATACCACATGGAAGTATGGGATCATGAACGACCTCCATGATTTCGGTTTAAGAGATCGCCTTGCTTATTTTATTTCTGCATTTCTGAATGAACGTCAGTTTAGAGTGCGGGTTGGAGATACTTTCTCAAACCCTCATGAGCAAGAAATGGGTGTTCCCCAGGGAAGTATTCTCTCTCTTACGTTGTTCAGTATTAAAATTAACAATATTGTGAGGTCTGTCTGCCCTGGCGTGGAATGTTTTTTGTATGTTGACGACTTCTGTATTTGCTATAGATCTAAGCATATGCATACCATTGAACGGCAGTTACAGCAAGTGCTGAATAATTTAAGCAAATGGTCAAGAGAAAATGGTTTTAAATTTTCTAAAACCAAGACCAAATGTATGCATTTCTGCCAATCAAGAAAATTACACTTGGATCCTGAGCTTATTTTGGATGGCGTACAAATTGAAGTCGTTCCTGAATTCAAATTTTTAGGTCTTTTATTTGACTCTAAACTGTCTTTTATTCCCCACATCAATTATTTGAGCAATAAATGCCAAAAAGCTCTTAATCTCTTACGAGTGGTCTCCAGTATGGACTGGGGAGCCGACAGGAAAGTCTTGTTGAGATTATATAGAAGTCTTGTCCGGTCCAAGTTAGATTACGGCTGTATCGTATATGGTTCAGCGCGGCAGTCGTACCTTCGTAAGTTGGATTCTATCCACAACCAAGGTTTACGACTAGCACTAGGAGCTTTTAGGACATCTCCAGTAAATAGTTTATATGCTGAGGCTAATGAGCCATCACTAAATTTACGCAGGAAAAAGCTTTCCTTGCAATACTATTTAAAGTTAAAATCAAATCCCGATAACCCCACTCACAGGGTAGTATTCGAACCGTTGTACAAAGATGAGTTTATAGAAAAAGAAAACGTTATTCCTCCTTTCAGTCTGCGCTGTGAAGCAGATATGAATTGTATTGATGTAAATTTGGAGGATGTAGCAAACCACAAGATTTCTGAAGTTCCTTTATGGACTTGCAAGAGTCCAACTTATAACTATTATCTTGCTTCAGACAAGAAGGCTACAACTGATCCTATGATCTTTAGGAATAAACTCTTGGAAATTAAAGAACTATATTATACCCATGAAGAGATCTATACAGATGGTTCGAAAGATGGAGAAAAAGTAGCTTCAGCTGCCATCCTTGATGGCGAATTATATCAGTTCCGCCTACCCAATAACTCTTCAATTTTCTCTGCGGAGATAAAGGCGATTGACCTTGCCCTCAACCATATTGACCAGGACGCCTATTGGCGATACATCCTATTTACTGATTCGTTGTCAGTCATGCAAACTCTTGAGGGTGAGAAAACCGATAACCCGCTAATTGTCAATCTCCTTGAAAAATTGTCTAGACTCTGCGAGAGAGCTGATATAGTTTTTTGCTGGCTTCCCAGCCATATTGGGATAAGTGGTAATGAAGAGGCAGATAAAGCTGCCAAGGACGCATTATCACTAGAAATTTTACCTTTTAAAGTTCCTTTTAACGATTTTAAACCATTAATCAATATCTTTAATCAAAATGTGTGGCAGCAATCCTGGAGCGATCCAGCCAATCAAAACAACAAACTTTTCAACATTAAACCAGGACTTGGCGAATGGCTCCCAGGGTTGCGGACAAATCGCCGCGAAGAAATTATCTTGGCCCGTCTTCGCATTGGGCATTCATATCTAACGCACTCTTATCTTCTGAAAGGAGAAGATGAGCCTCTATGTATACCCTGCAATGCACCTTTTACTATTAAACATATACTTGTCGACTGTGTAGATCTTGCACCTATAAGACAAAGGTTTTTTGATGTCGACAGCATGAAGACCTTGTTTGATACTGTAAAGATCGAATCCGTCTTTGATTTTTTGAAAGAGATACATCTCTATAAAACGATATAATTTTAGGTTCCTTTGACCTTTCGTGTTTTAGATGCTTACTTTCTACCTGTAATTTGTAATTTTAGTGTTTTCACAATTTAGATTTTATGATTTCATAATACTTTTGTTTTATCACTTTGCATTGCATTTCCTGTAAGTGCGCCCAACATGACCACTGTTGTCGACGGGCCTTAAAACTCCATTCATTCATTCATTCATTAGAGTCGAATAAAAGACCTAAAAATTTGAATTCAGTAACGACTTCAATTCGTATCCCTTCTAATGTAAGTTCAGGATCCGAGTGTAATTTTCTTGATTGGCAGAAATGCATGCATTTGGTCTTGGTTTTAGAAAATTTAAAACCATTTTCTTTTGACCACTTACTTAAATTATTCAGTACTTGCTGTAACTGCTGCTCTATTGTATGTATATGCTTGGATCTATAATAACAAATACAGAAGTCGTCAACATACAAAAAGCATTCCACGCCAGGGCACACAGACTTCACAATATTGTTGATTTTGACACTGAACAGTGTAACAAAGAGAATGCTTCCCTGGGGAACGCCCATTTCTTGTTCATGAGGGTTTGAGAGACTATCTCCCAATCCGGACTCTAAACTGACGTTCATTCAGAAATGCCGAAATGAAATAAGCAAAGCGACTTCTTACACCGAAATCATGGAGGTCATTCATGATTCCATACTTCCATGTGGTATCATAAGCACTTTCAAGATCGAAAAATACAGAAACAACATGTTCCTTTTTAATAAAAGCTTCGGGAATAAAGTTTCGAAGCGAACTAAATGGTCGAGAGTGCCTCTTTGTTTACGAAAACCGCTTTGAACGGTAGCAATAAGTTTGTTGTTCTCTAAAACCCAAACAAGCCGGTCATTGATCATCCTGTCCATGGTTTTACAAATACAACTTGTTAATGCTATAGGGCGATAATTGGCAGGATTCGTCAAGTCTTTACCCGGTTTTGGTATGGGAATTACAATAGCCTCTTTCCAGGAATCTGGGAGAATACCAGTATGCCAGACTTGATTAAATATGCGAAGTAAACAGTCGAGGGATCGAAATGGTAAATGTTTCAAAAACTGGTAATGGATGTCGTCAAATGCTGTCGAATAATTTGAAGAAGAGGATTTCTCTGCAAAGGTGTCAACTAAGACATCTGCAATGTCTGCTTTGGAGGTGACGACATCATCACCAACATTTAAGTGTCCAACATTTAATGAGGAGTTTTTGCCGCTAATTTTCCGGATCATGTCCCATGTCTTTTTAACAGACGATCTAGAATTTAATCTAGACACGTACTGTCGCCAAGAAACACGTTTACTTTGCTTGACTGATATCCGACGTGCTTTTGCACGAGCAATTTTAAACTTTGAAAGACTTTACGGGGTTGGTCTCGGGTTAAATTGCCTGAGAACAGATTTTCGTTCTGTTATAGCCTTTTTGCAATCATCATTAAACCATTGTTTGGGTGCTTTGGATTTGTCGAAGTTCTAGGAATTGACTTTTCAGCAGCCGAATAACCAGACAAAATTCTCCTTTGAAACGACTGGTCTGATTTTGAAATAATTTCACAGAGATGTTCCTTGGGTGACCCTTTTTAAAAATTGTTGTGAATGGGAGCTACTCGCACTATATGGAAATGAAGAAATTTTTGAAAATCCTTTTTCTCTGAAACCTATGGTCAAAATTTCAAAATAATTTCACAGCAGTGTTCCAAGAGTAACCTTTTAAGAAATGAAGAAATTCTTAAAAAATCTTCTCTAAAACTGACGGTCAGATTCTAAATTATTTTCACAGAAATGTTCCTTGAATGCCCCTTTTTCAAATATTGATACGTCAAGAAACACGACTGGTGAATGGGGGCTACTTGCACTATACGGAAATTAAAAACTCTAAAAAATTCTTCTTTTCTGGAACTGCTGGTCAAATTTTGAAATGACTTTTACAGGTAACCTTTTGAAAAATGTTTGGCAAAATAATGACTATGTTTCCAAATACCACAAAAAAAAGACAATGGTCCTCTCAAAAATTCAGGTGAGCGATCCAGGGCCATCGTAACTGGTTATCATATTAGCTTGGCTTTTTTCGGAAAAAAAACCCGAGGTATTGCTATAGCCTTGATGTCGGCATCCACGTTGGACATTTTGTTATATCTCTCTTAACATTAGAGCTATTTACTTGAAACTCCTAATATATCTTCACCATTGAAAAAGCAATCCATACTACCGACGGGGATAACTAAAATTACATTTTTGTAAGACTTGCGTCCCTTTTTCGACTTATAATTTTTATTCCAATGAGATAGAACTTGTTTCTCATGCACTCTTTTATCAACCAATTTAAATACCAGTACCAATTGTTTGATTCTTATTTTGTAGGACTGTCTTATATGTTTAGGCACGGTCAATGCCAGATGAGTCGATGTTAGAACTGTGACTGTTCAGAACAGTTCGGATGTGAAAGTCAGCCTCTGGAGACATATAGCCTCCCAACCAGTGACCCTAGGTGATGTTGTAAGCATCACCAATGTCGTTGTCAACGACATAAGGTCCAACAACGAAGAGTCTCTGTCATCAACTCAGTTCACAAAAATGGAGGTTTGTTATTTCACGTTTTGATAAAAAAAAATTGAAAATAATTCATTTTATGACGACTGAAAGTAATACAACATTTGAAGGATATATTTGTTTAAGAAATTTTAAAATGTTTTATTACTTGAAGTCACTACTATACAAGAATACATTCTCTCGTAACTATTCAATCCTGAAAACATTTAGCAATAAGTAAGCATGGTCTTACGAACGAAGTCCGTAACAAAGAAACAAATGAATAAATGCATGGCAGAAATAAGGATCGGAGCGGGATTCGAACTCCGAACTCCCGGACGCAAAGCCAATACCCTAACCACTGAGCCAAAGAGATATCTCCCTGACGCAGTAGCCAGGTATTGTATTTAAATCGGGAGTATATGCCATGCAGGAAGGAGTGGTCTCCCGTAACACACCCCCTCTTAAAGTCATCATTTATTGATGACTCAAAGCCTTATTAGGCAGGAAGTCCGATTTTGGACAACAAATGGGATTAATGGCTCAATGGCCAATCCCGGACGAGCCCCCATCTTACGAACGAAGTCCGTAACAAAGAAACAAATGAATAAATGCATGGCAGAAATAAGGATCGGAGCGGGATTCGAACTCCGAACTCCCGGACGCAAAGCCAATACCCTAACCACTGAGCCAAAGAGATATCTCCCTGACGCAGTAGCCAGGTATTGTATTTAAATCGGGAGTATATGCCATGCAGGAAGGAGTGGTCTCCCGTAACAATGGATGTAAAGTTGGCATCATTAATATTATTGGCATTGTAAAAAAACGCAAGTTTTTTTTTTAATATCTCCTCTCCGATTCTGAAATCAACTTTTAAGTTAGAAATTTATGATTTTGTTCACTATAGAAAGGACACTCAGTGTGACAAGGGCAGATGATTGTGAAACATATAGAATTATGTGCCTTTTTTCACTTTGAATTTTTATCAAAAAGCAATCAATTAACTGACAAATGTTGATGCCCAGATACAATGCTTTTATTTAAATTTACCATAACGCCTTCTTTCCCCACAACAGCTATGTATAATCATTGTGGGGGGAAAAAAGTGCTAGGTTTTCCGAATTTTCATTTGACATTTAAAGGGTTTAAGAAACACATCTTATGCGCTGGCATAAAAAGATGGGGGCATAATAATAACAACGATAATTTTCACCTAAAAACTTAGCATTCCCCTGTATCTTACAGACTGTTTTAGGTACAGTGCTCATATTTGGCATGAAGTACCTCTCATCGATCAACATCTTTAATTGTCAAAGCCATATGGCCAGATCATAGTTATTTTTCATGGTCATTCTTTTAAATATTTGCTGTTTTGGGAACATCAGTGTTTCACCGACACATCTTGTTTCTTCAGGTAACTGACATGCCAAACAATACCATTTCTGCCAATTTTCTGGGACTGGAGGTGGGAGATGTAGAGTCGTCTCTTATGAAAGAAGAGCAGGGTATATTCACGGTCAATAATGACATTTTAGCTACAAAATTTGCTTGTCCAGTCGAAGAAATCCATCCCATCTTCCTGTTGAAAGCCAGTTTATTGCAAATTGTCAATCCATTGTTTCGTTTCAGTAACAAAGATGCTGAACATCACCATGACCAATGATTATTTTTAAGCATTGTTGTGCACATTAGAAAACTTTATTTTGCATTTAAATCTTTATATTGTGCCATTACCTGTTATCACAATTTATGGGTTGTCTGAATTGAAAACTGGTGTAAAATATTTGTCAATAAAACAAAGAAAATCAATCAAGAAGAGGAAAGCATTTTAGGAAAAGGAGAATATGCTTGTTAGCTCAACTGGCCGAAGGGCTTATGTCATGGCCCGGTGTCCGTCGTGCGTCCGTCCGTCCGGCGTGCGTCCTTTAACTTGTATTTCAAACATCTTCTCTGAAACTACCCATCCGATTTTGTTGAAACTTCACAGAAATGATCCTGGCATGGTCCTCTTCAGATTTCCTTTATTCCTTCAAAAACTCTGGTTGCCATTACAACAAAATTGAAAAATATTTATTTTTTTTATAATCTTCTCTGAAACCATACGGCCTAGGGTTACCAAATTTGGCATGCAGCTTTATCTAGTAGACCTCTACCAAGTTCCTTCAAAAAATAGCCTTCAGGTCAAATTTGGCCCCGCCCCGGGGGTCACAAGTTTTATATGGGCTTAAAAAGGGAAAACTTTAAAATTCTTCTGTTACCTAGCCATAGGGGCTAGGGCTACCAAATTTTGCAGGCTACCAAATTTGACATGTATCTTTATCAAATGATTGTCTACCAAGAGTGTCCAAATAATAGCCCAGGCGTCAAATTTGGCCCGGCCTCAGGGGTCACAAGTTTTATATGGGCTTATACAGGGAAAACTCGATTTTTTTCCCCATAGCAAGCCATAAGGCCTACGGCTACTCAATTTTGCATCTAGCTTTATCAAGTGGTTGTCTATCAAACAAAGGTGCCTAAATTATAGCCCTGGGATTGTATTTGGCCCTGTTCGGGGGGGGGGGGGCTCACAAGTTTTACATAGGCTCATATTGGTGAATTTTTAAAAATCCACTTGTACCTAGCCATAAGGCCTAGGACTACCAAATTTTGCGTGTAGCTTTATCTTCTGGGTCTCTGCCAGGAGGGCCCAAATTATATCCTTGGGATCAAGTTTGTCCCCACACCAGGGTTCACAAGTTTTACATGGGCTTTTGTGGCGAAAACTTTCTAAGTCACCTTGTTACTAACCATAATAAAGAGTAGGGCTACTAAATTTAGCCCTGCATCATGGGTTTCAAGTTTTACAGGGCCTTTTATTGAGAAAACTGAGAAAATGTTCTTGTTTATAACCACACATTCTAGACCTATATTATTTGGTATGGGGCTTTATCCTGTGGACCTCCACCAGGGTTCAAGTACTTAGAACCCCCAGCCGGACGGGGGTTAGAATTCGCCGGCTGCCGTCCTGCAGAGTGGTAAGACCCCACCAATGGACCCGCCTGTTTGCCGTGGGTGGAGACTCGTAAGCCGGAAAAGAGGGTCCTGGCAGTTGAGGGGAGCCCAGGGATCTCCAGCTCTTCAACACACTGCTTCGGCCTCGGCTTCGGTGTAAACGAGAGCCTAGATGGGCCCGGTCTAGTGCAATCGGCTGGTCGTTTTAAGATTGGGCACATTTTATGCATATCTGTAATGTGTTGGTGGAGCTGTACGGGAGGAGGGCATCTGTATCCCGAATGCAGATACTTCTTTCCTGCATTCGTCCTGCTTTACTGCCTGATGCTCAAAATTTCTGAATCCAAAGCAAACTTGGAATATTTGATACCTTTTTTCTAATCTTATTTTCATATTTCATCTGGTCTTTATTCTCGATGGAATAATCCAATGTGTTAATTCCAAAATTATTGTTTGCTTGAAAAGTGCCTTTTTACCTTTTACTTTGATATATACTTTAAAGTCCTAGTCTTATATAGGCTTATGGGCTAATTGGGTGATGTGGATTTTTCGTTGAGACTTTGACTGCCATGGCAAATCCCTGACCATGGGGACTATCCATGTTCTTTCCTTGTCGCTCCGACTTATTCATGGCATGAGTATACCATCTGTGTAACCCTGGTATGGAGAGCTGGATACCCGCTCTGTAAGCCATATCCCCTCGTTGGACTCCGCGGTGGGTGGGGTCATAGATGATGAAAGCAACAAACTTAAATATGGATCCTCAAACAAAAAAAAGAACACGTGACCAATTAGATGCAGACTCGGAAACCCCTCAACCAACATCGACTTTTCCCCGCTTCTTGCTGATCGAATCAACTGTTCCTGACCAGCCATTAAGTAAACTTTCTCCTTTTGTGATCGAAAAAGTACTCGTTTCGATTGCTGGCTCGCCAAATTCAGTTAAAAAGTTAGTATCAGGAGCTTTGTTAGTTGAAGTTGATAAACCCAGACATGCGGAAAATCTTTTGAAAATTACTCGCTTCTTTCAGATTCCGGCCAAATGCTCACCTCATGTAAGTTTGAACACCTCTCGAGGAATTATTCGTTGTCCGGATCTTGCCGGCGTTACAGAAACTGAAATCGTTGAAGAGCTTTCAAAACAAAATGTTACCGGTGCTAGAAGAATCACGGTTTTCCGAGATGGTGTAAAAAGGGAAACAAATACTATTGTGCTCACTTTTAACACTGCCATTTTGCCAAAAACTCTAAAAGTTGGTTATCTGAACGTTGGAGTTGAGCTTTATATCCCCAATCCTCTCCAGTGTTATACATGTTTCAAGTATGGCCACCACGAGCGCAAATGCAAGAAATCTGCATCGGAGAGTTTGTGTAAACACTGTGGAGAACTGGCAAGTACACATGACTCTAGCAACTGCAAAGAGAAAGTCAAATGTGTAAATTGTGACGGAGAACACAATGCTACGTCACGTGCATGCCCTGTCTGGAAACGAGAGAAAGAAATAGTAAGCATTAAATATAAAGAAAGTCTCTCCTTTCCAGAAGCAAGGAAAGTTGTAAACAGCCGTCAAGCCTTAACAAACTCATATTCTGCTGTTACAAAATCTAACATGAGCACACTGAAACAGGTAAAAGATGTTACAACTCAAACTTCTGCTGTAGGTGTTCAAACAACACATCAAAAGAAACCAGAAACTGCTGCGAATACTATTGAAAAATCGACCACTTCCACAGTAAATAAAACCCCAAGTTCTGCATCTAAACGTATCAAGTCGCCAAAGAAAAATCAAACAGACCGGTTACCAAAAGGATCCGATGATGAAATTAAAAAATTCAACCGCTTCCAGTGTCTTGATGAAGACATGGAAGCAGACGATGAAGTTGCAACTTCAAAGCAAGGTAAAATCACTAGATTGTCACTGAAAACATGAATAATTCCATACTTCCCTTCTTAAATGTTGTCTTTACCCTTTTATCCTTAGGTATGGCCAGCAAGATTTTGCAATGGAATTGTCGTGGCTTTTCAGCAAATGCTGAAGAACTTTCTATTTTGATTGATAAATATAAACCAGTGGCACTCTGTTTACAGGAAACCTTTCTAACAGACAATAGCAAAGTATCTCTGAAGCATTACTCTATCTACCTGTCAAATTTTAATGGAGGTGATAGAGCTCGTGGAGGAGTGGCAATAGCAGTAAATAATTCTATTCCTCACCGCGTTATAAATGTCAATACCTCTTTGCAAGCAACAGCTGTTAGCATTTCTTTGAATAAAACGATAACAGTATGTTCAATATATTTGCCTCCAAGTATGCCTATTGACTGTACTAAACTTAATGATCTAATTGACCAGCTTCCTAAACCTTTCGTTTTAATGGGTGATTTCAATGCTCATAGTACGTTATGGGGTTGTAGAGATACAAATGTTAAGGGTCGACAAGTGGAAGATTTTATTTCCAAGCATGACCTCTGTCTCTTGAATGATAAAACAAACACGTATCTTCATCCTGCCACTGGTTCATATTCATCCCTAGACTTGACTATATGCAGTCCGGAAGTTGCTTCTGGCCTCAATTGGAAGGTTGATGAAGACCTCCATGGTAGTGATCATTTCCAAATTCTAATATCGGAAGAAGGACTTCTGTGCAACATCTCCCTAAACGCTGGAAGCTTCATAAAGCGAATTGGGAACAATTCAGAATTCAATGCGAACAGACAATTCATCCCAGTGCTTTTGAAGATTGTGAAAATCCTGCTGAGCTCTTCACTTCCTTGATTTATTCTGCTGCTGAAAAGTCAATTCCTCGAACTTCGACAAATCCAAAACACCCAAACAAGCCATGGTTTAATGATGATTGCAAAAAGGCTATAACAGAAAGAAAATATGTTCTCAGACAATTTAACCTGAGACCAACCCAGGAAAATCTTTCGAAGTTTAAAATTGCTCCAGCAAAAGCACGTCGGACTATCAAGCAAAGTAAACGTGCGTCTTGGCGACAGTATGTGTCTAGGTTAAATTCTAGATCATCTGTCAAAAAGACATGGGACATGATCCGAAGAATTAGCGGCAAAAACTCCTCACTAAATGTTGGACACTTAAATGTTGGTGACGATGTCGTCACCTCCAAAGCAGACATTGCAGATGTTTTAGCTGACACCTTTGCAGAGAAATCCTCTTCTTCAAATTATTCCACAGCATTTCAGAAATTTCAAAACACTAAAGAAAAAACAAAGCTAAATTTCAAGTCGAATAATAGTGAACAATACAATAAAGATTTCACTATAAAAGAATTGAGGAAAGCATTAAAGAAGTGTCATGACACTGCTGTTGGATGTGACGACATCCATTACCAGTTTTTGAAACATTTACCATTTCGATCCCTCGACAGTTTACTTCGCATATTTAATCAAGTCTGGCATACTGGTATTCTCCCAGACTCCTGGAAGGAAGCTATAGTTATACCAATACCAAAGCCAGGTAAAGATTCTACAAATCCTGCTAATTACCGCCCTATAGCCTTAACAAGTTGTATTTGCAAAACCATGGAACGAATGGTTAATGATCGCCTTGTTTGGTTTTTAGAGAAGAACAAACTTATTGCTACTGTTCAGAGCGGTTTTCGAAAACAAAGAGGCACTCTCGACCATTTAGTCCGCTTCGAAACATTTATTCGCGAAGCTTTTATTAAGAAGGAACATGTTGTTTCCGTGTTTTTCGATCTCGAAAGTGCTTATGATACAACATGGAAGTATGGGATCATGAACGACCTGTATGATTTCGGAATAAGAGGTCGCCTTGCTTATTTTATTTCTGCATTTCTGAATGAACGTCAGTTTAGAGTCCGGGTAGGAGATACTTTCTCAAACCCTCATGAGCAAGAAATGGGTGTTCCTCAGGGAAGCATTCTGTCTGTTACGTTATTCAGTGTTAAAATTAACAATATTGTAAAGTCTGTCTGCCCTGGCGTGGAATGCTTTTTGTATGTTGACGACTTGTGTATTTGCTATAGATCTAAGCATATGCAAACTATTGAGCGGCAGTTACAGCAAGTGCTGAATAATTTAAGCAAATGGTCAAGCGAAAATGGTTTTAAATTTTCTAAAACCAAGACCAAATGCATGCATTTCTGCCAATCAAGAAAATTACACTTGGATCCTGAGCTTACATTAGATGGGATACAAATTGAAGTCGTTCCTGAATTTAAATTTTTAGGTCTTTTATTTGACTCTAAACTGTCGTTCATTCCACACATTAATTATTTGAGCAATAAATGCCAAAAAGCTCTTAATCTCTTACGAGTTGTCTCTAGTCTGGACTGGGGAGCCGACAGGAAAATCTTGTTAAGATTATATAGAAGTCTTGTCCGTTCCAAGTTAGATTACGTCTGTATCGTATATGGCTCAGCGCGGCAGTCGTACCTTCGGAAGTTGGATTCTATCCACAACCAAGGTTTACGACTAGCACTTGGAGCTTTTAAGACATCTCCTGTAAGTAGTTTATATGCTGAAGCAAATGAGCCATCATTAAATTTACGCAGGAAAAAGCTTTCCTTGCAATACTATTTAAAGTTAAAATCAAATCCCGATAACCCCACTCACAGGGTAGTATTCGAACCACTGTACAAAGATGAGTTTATAGAAAAAGAAAAAGTTATTCCTCCTTCCAGTCTGCGCTGTGAAGCGGATATGAATTGTATTGATGTTGATTTGGAGGATGTAGCAAGCCATAAGATTTCTGAGGTTCCTTTGTGGACTTCTAAGAGTCCAACTTATAACTATTATCTTGCTTCAGACAAGAAAGCTACAACCGATCCTATGATTTTTAAGAATAAACTATTGGAAATTAAAGAACAATATTATACCCATGAAGAGATTTATACAGATAGTTCGAAAGTTGGTGAAAAAGTAGCTTCAGCTGCCATCCTTGATGGTGAACTATATCAGTTCCGCCTATCTAATAACTCTTCCATTTTTTCTGCGGAGATAAAGGCGATTGACCTTGCCCTCAACCATATTGAACAGGACGGCTATTGGCGATACATCATATTTACTGATTCGTTGTCAGTCATGCAAGCTCTTGAGGGTGAGAAAACCGATAACCCGCTAATTGTCAATCTCCTTGAAAAAATGTCTAGACTCTGCGAGAGAGCTGATATAGTTTTTTGATGGCTTCCCAGCCATATTGGGATAAGTGGTAATGAAGAGGCAGATAAAGCTGCCAAGGACGCATTATCACTAGAAATTTTACCTTTTAAAGTTCCTTTTAACGATTTTAAACCATTAATCAATATCTTTATTCAAAATGTGTGGCAGCAATCCTGGAGCGATCCAGCCAATCAAAACAACAAACTTTTCAACATTAAACCAGGACTTGGCGAATGGCTTCCAGGGTTGCAGACAAATCGCCGCGAAGAAATTATCTTGGCCCGTCTTCGCATTGGACATTCATATATAACGCACTCTTATCTTCTGAAAGGAGAAGATGAGCCTCTATGTATACCCTGCAATGCACCTTTTACTATTAAACATATACTTGTCGACTGTGTAGATCTTGCACCTATAAGACAAAGGTTTTTTGATGTCGACAGCATGAAGACCTTGTTCGATACTGTAAAGATCGAATCCGTTTTTGATTTTTTGAAAGAGATACGTCTCTATAAAACGATATAATTTTAGGTTCTTTTGACCTTTCTTGTTTTAGATGCTTACTTTCTACCTGTAATTTTAGTGTTTTCACAATTTAGATTTTATGATTTCATAATACTTTTGTTTTATCACTTTGCATTGCATTTCCTGTAAGTGCGCCCAACATGACCACTGTTGTCGACGGGCCTTAAAACTCCATTCATTCATTCATTCAAGTACTTAGAGCTTTGCGGCCAAAATTGGCTTTGCCCGAGGGTCACAACTTTTTCGTGAGATTTCATTGAAAAAAATTTGTATGTTCTCAAGTTTGAATCCAATTGGCCAAATATTGTAATGTTTGGCTTGTAGTGCTTTTACTTCTTAGTCAGTGAAGCGATACAGGGCCATCATGGGCCTCTTGTTTTTTAATTTTTCAACATGGTCTTGTTTAACCACAATGTTTCTCAAAGCTGTCTTTTTGTATTTCTTTTTACTTGTCTTTCAAGGCTTTTAAAATTTTGATAATTTGGTTAGAGTTTAGGAGGTATCGTGGAGAGGTTGAATTAATGATTTATTTTCTACAAATATAGTGCATAGATTTATAACGATCATCCATTGACAGATTGACGTTAACTGGGTCCATGTTGTACAACTGTTGGTGCTTATGCAGGGGTGTGGAAATGCTGATCTTTCAAAAATACTCATTGGACTACAATTTTTGTCAAAGAAATAGCAGAAATTATATGCTGATGGCTAATACTGAACTTTATTTACTTGAAAATTCTACTTGTGTGCAGGCAAAAAAAATCCAAGTCAGGCATAGGAATTCCACAAGCCTGGTCGATACATATCGTATTTTATTTATCCATTTGTTTTATATTCATAATGGTATATGGTATAACCGCTTAATAGAGGCGTTTGCTCAAGCAAAATAAGCTGTCCCACTGTTGTTTTTACTAACATTGAAATGTGCTTAATTTCACTGGCCATCATTGTGTAACCTTACCATATGTCCAAATGAGTGAGGAACAGTTTAGTTCCTTTTACTTTTTCACTAGTCAAATTTATATTGAAATGTACTTTGTTATACCCCTGCTTTGAGAGGGCAGGAACATATTTGTTAACATTTGTCAGTCTGTCCAAGCCCGGAAGGGCCTCTAGTTTTTAACCTTTACCAAACAGTCCCTACAAAAGGCTTTTTAAAAAACATTGTGGGAAAAGGTGAAAATGTTCGTAATCACATTTTTCTTCTTTCCCAGAATATTTTCAACCTTTCAATGACAAATTACTTGATTTGAACAACATTTCTCAAATGAAATTCTCAGGTGTATATGTACCGCTTTGCGAAGCTCTTGCTACATAAACATCTGGGTTGGCAATCAAAATTCAGTAACATAAAAGGATATTTCAGTGATACGGTGATCAGTCTGTTACACTGCATGTAGGTTGATAAAAACAATTTTATGTCTAGTGTGAATCCCTCGTCATCTGCAATCGCATGCAGTTTGGAAAAGTCAAAACTTTATGTGCTGGTAAAAAGTTGAGCATTTAACGAACATTGCTGTGTTTAACTGAGAAAACGGAAAAAAGCTCTTCTCTACCAAGGGCAACAAAAGTAGTTTTCAGGGATATAAATAAAAATTAGACTGTACAGAAAATGCCTTCTAGGAGCAAGATTTCCTGTCATACAGATAAAACTTCATTACTACTATATGAATTCCAGATCATTTTACTTTGATGAAGGGTTTACGGCTTTTTTTTTTTTTTATTAAGTTTAATGTCTTAAAATTAGCACATTAGAAAATGAATGGATTCAGAAATTGACAGATGCTTCAGTACTCTTTTATCCTTTCTTTTATAGGCTACAAATCATGTAAATTTCTAAAATTAATCGAGACTTACCTTAGTTAAGTCGATGTTTCATCTGAATTATTTTAATATTAAAATGGAGGGTGGACTTAAATGAGATGTTCCGCGCATGCGCAATAATCAGAATTTAACAATGTTTTAGCACATTATATTTACTACTTCAGAACCTATTTATTTGTTACACTAAGTAGTTATTGTTTAGAGCTTTGTTTGATTTGAATTGAAAAACCATCATCATCACGTTTGAGTACGGAGATACTGTAGGGTGGGAGGGAGGAATTTAAGTCGAAGCATATTTTATAGCCAAGAATTCTAAAATATCAAATGTAGTGTTTCCTCCATTTGTTTCCATCTACCATTTATAATCCAACCATTACAGTTGGAGCCATAACCCTGTAAAGATCTGATGATAGCTCAATTTCAGGCGTTGTGTGCCTAATGTGCCGTTTTTGATAAATCAAGTTGTGAAACAAATCTGAACACTGTTTTATGATGTTAGTCTGTTTGTTCTCTGGTAATAAAACCAACATATTTTCTGAATCAATGATATTTCCTAGATATGTTATCTTTGTTGTTGGTTGTAGTATAGACTTATCTTAGTTTATCATAAACCCAACTTTTTTCATGAGTTCTATTGTGGCCTGAATATTTTCGGAGCATTCAGTGATATTTTCGCCACCTAACAAACTGTCATCAATAAACCCTGTGTTGATAAAACCTAAATATGTTGCATAAATAGGTTTCAGTAGGTAAGTAAATAGTCTTGGACCTTCTGAAACTCCGTTGGCTAAGCAAGTATATTGATAAATTTTTGTTCCACATAAATCTGAAATATTTTTGTTGTTCTTCCGCAATTTTTATGGAATAACATGCATGACGGAAATCAACAGAAGCCATCATCATATTTAGTTTTACCAAAGTTAATGCTTTCTCAAAAGTTTCCATTTTGAAATGTTTGTATGGGATGAATTCGTTCACCCGTTTCAAATTTCATACCATACGATATTCTTTATTAGTCTTTTTAGCCGTAAGAAAACAGGTGATAAAATTTGATCAGAACAGGCATCTACTTTTATATAAAAAAAACTCCTAAATCTAACTTTTTAATTTCATTATCCATGATCATGCATTCTGTTTTATTAAATTGATATTGCGGTCTATCTGCCACAAATTCTTTGAAATCTAGCATATTAAGATTTATGTGACAATGTTCCACAATGTCTTAAACCTTAGGATCTGAGGAAATTTTCTTCCATTCATCGATATACTTGCTTAACCTACCAGCTTTAAAGTTCCCCGTCTCTTTCCTTGTCTAAGGACGACGTTAAGAGCGTCGACCATACCCTCTCTGCAAGTTTTTTGAGGGATAATTTGGGGTATGTCCCCTTTAATGTCCTTGACCTGAGGATATTGGCTTCGGTGAAGACAATGTATAAACATTCCACGTGTGCTTCTAGCACCAGCTCGGCCTCTGAAAGAACGTCCTCGAAAAACTTTTGATATTTTCCCACTTATTTCAGAACAATCTTCTATTTCTTTAGCTGATTTGGAGACATCGTCCCCCAAACAACCAGTCACTAATTGGTTTATTATAATTGCACAAATGGGCATAATCCTGAGCTATTTCAGGTCTATGCAAATCCTTACGTGTCAAGTTTATTTGCTTATTAGCATGGCCCATTAAAGCCAACACAGCATTGCATGAATCGATGAATTCACCAAAGTCACTTCTATTTTCATTTTTGCCTGTTGTTGAGTCAACTTTGGCCATTTTGTGTACCATTTTAGTCAGCAGAACAGCTGCCTTTACGACACTAATCTCAATTTTCTGAAATTTACTATCACCAGCCCTAGCCGCAGCACCAACTGAATCCCAGATCAGACTGTTCATTTTTATTGTAACTAGCCCATCACAATTTATAGGTCTTGGAGTATTTTCATCTAATACCATTTCGTTATATCTCTTTTCGTCTATTCAATTTCGAATCAAATCACTGAAAGTGTTTGCCAAATTTCATCAATTTCCTCAGAGGTAGGTTCAATTGTTTTATATCTTTTTGCCCATTTCACAAATCTACTATCTGGGTCCTCCTGTTTCTTTTTCACTCCTGACACAATGTCATCTTCACCATGTCCTACAGAACTTGGCCCTGAAATTGAACTCGGACCTAGCATACTCTCTTCAGTATACCCAAAATAGGCCCCACTTTCACCAGAAATGGGGTTATAGAAGTCATACTCTTCATATTTTTCGTTAATTTCAAGCATTTCTAAGCGAGGCGAAAACCCTTTCAATGCTTCGTTCTTTGACGTAAGCGTTTTTGTTTGAGCAGCCAATGTTGACTAGAGGCCCTTTATTGCCTCCATAATATCTGCCGACGTCGTTAACGACGAAAGCGAACTCTTTTTGGCCTCTTTTTCCTTGGCATCGTCGGTTTTGGTGGTTACCGATTGTTTTCCCTTCTCGGGATTTAAATTTGACAGTAGTATACGGGTTCCTAGCGCGTCACCAATTTTTCCTTGTTTCACACTGTTTTTGATAGCGTCAGTCATCTTTAAGTGCTTTTCAAATATTAGTGAGTGGTACTAATTCCGCCTAACGATATTTACAGGTACTTGAAGAGTGTTTGAAGAGTGATTCGAGTGAAGACAATGTATAAACATAATTCAGAAACCCCAAGATCAAGATCAGACTGCACAGAATATGCAAGTTGATCTTTGTTGCGGATAGTGTACATTCTGATCAGATTGCACAGAACATGCGGCACGACCCCTTCAATTGTTATTAACCTTTTGGCTGGTAAGGGTGGCTCACTATACATAATTCAGAAACCTCAAGATCAAGATCAGACTGCACAGAAGATGTAAGTTGATCTTTGTTGCGGATAATGTAGATTCTGATCAGATTGCACAGAACATGCGGCACGACCCCTTCAATTATTATTAACCTTTTTGGCTGGTAAGGGTGGCTGACTGACCTTTGGGCTGAGAGTGTAGATCAAGATCAGACTGCGCAGAACACGCTAAGGAGATATTTGTTAAGGACAGTGTAGACCAAGATCAGAATGCACAGAACACGCTAAGGAGATATTTTAATTCCCAAATCATAACTTTGATGGAACAGCAATATTTCGGTTATTGATGTCGAATTGAAAATTAAAGAGTAGATCAAGATCTTGCGTTATATAAATATTGCTGCGATGTCTGTAAACAATTACTGAGAGTATAACTTTTCGACATGAAAATCGACTTCAAACTTTCTACCCATACGGTTGACAAGCATTTGAATGCAAGTCATTCTCAGGCTTCTGTCTTTTTTGATAAAGGCACCATGTACGAATCGGTAGAAAGATGTTTGGAAAAACCCGACGCCTGTACGAAAATTGGAAAACGTTTCGAAGCTACAAAGACATTTATGTACAACATTGGTTTATTGGGACACAAAAAGCAACCGAGTCGTACAGTTTAAGTAGTTTATTCCTGGACAAAATACAGAATCTTCGTAGTAACAGCTTACCCTGTGGCAAAGGGTACTTGTTTATACACGTCAGATGTAAGAAAAAACTGACCAATCAGAAGAAACTTTATGACTATATAATCCGTAGTATGTGTATAGAAGTCATTAGAGTTTTGGCACTCGAACGAACAACATGATAAGAGAAAAATTCAGTCTCGGTAACGAACGCTACGTACAATGAACGAATGGAGAGGTGAATTGAGAGTCGATATTCGGGAGTGGAAAGATGACAAACCCACCAAAAAAGGCATAAACTTAACTCTGATGCGTTGGAAGAACCTGGTAAATCAAATAGAGTACGTTGACAAAGCCCTCGAAAATAAGGTACATTATAGACATATAAAAACAGAAATAGAAATCGAAATGAAACGATTTCTCACTTTTTTACATGCATACCAAATTAGACCTTTGTATTCAGTTTTGTTGTAATACTATATCTTGTAAGAATGTAAGTTATGTATATTTGATTAAAAATGGATGACTGGAACACATACTTGTCTTCTATTTATTTGATTCCAATAATCTTGCTAGTTTTAGCGGCCCCGAGAAATTGTACCAGTATGTAAAAGCAAAGGGTAAATATAACATTGGTAGACATCGAATACGAAAATGGCTACAAGATCAAGAGTCCTATTCGCTTACTAGGGGGGCTAGGCGCCGATTTATACGATCCAGAGTGATCGTTGAGGGGGTTGATAGTCAATGGGATATAGATCTTATGGATATGGTCAATTTACAGAAGCATAACGAAGGTGTGAAATATATTTTGATTGCTATCGATGTCTTTTCTCGTTTTCTTTATGCTCAACCCGTTAAGAGTAAACGAGGCGCTGATTTAGTCACGGTCTTGAAACGTATACTGACAGCCCCCAAAAAACCAAAAACAATTCGTACGGACCGAGGAATGGAATTTAGAAGCAAAGAAGTAAATACGTATTTAAAAAGTCAAAACATACATCATCTGTACGCGTATAACACGGAAACAAAGGCGAATTACGCCGAAAGAGTCATTAAAACCATAAAACATAAGATTTTTCGATACCTGCTCAAGAATAGAACCCGTCGGTACATTGACATTTTACAGGATGTTGTACATAGTTACAATCATGCTTCCCATAGGAGTCTTGGAGAAAATTGACCGTAATGTCTTTCGTCTATTTTTATCTCATAGGTCCTGTCCACAGCCTTGTTTTTGGCATACGTTCTTTCAGACTTCTTTCGAATATTATACCGAATATCGTTCGAAGATCCTGGCTGAGGTTGATTTGTAGGGAGTATAGGATTCCATTCACCATATTCAACACAAACTCGAGCAGTTTCCTCCATTTCGTCGTCAAACAGAAGCGCTTTTATTGCCCCCTGTATCTCTTTTTCTATTCTTACCGATTCCAAATCTAAGTCACTACTGTCATTGGTTATAGCCACTGGACCTCCTAAATTATGAAATAACGAATCAATTTGTTCATTTATATAATGATCACTGTACTCCGGATTTCGCAGTTGGAATAAACGGAACCTTACAATAGGGGAATCCTGAATACCCATGGTCGCAGAAAAATTCATCAACTCTTCAGCATCGGTATAAGATTGGACCATTGTCTCTAAAGCCAACTCGAAGGAATCCATTTTCACAGTAAGAGGTTCACTGATACAAAGTAAATGATTATGATAAAACTAGTACGCTATTAGGCTCTAAATAGTTCCTCGCGTTCTTGTGTCTTACAAACAAGATAAAACTTGTACGCCATTCGTAATGGCTATAAATAGTTCCTCACGTTCTTGTTTCCTATGAACAGGTTATAACTGGTACTCTATTCGTAATGTCTATAATTAGTTCCTCGCGTTTTTGTATCCTTTACTCATATTTATTTACTTTAGGAATAAATAGCAAATGTATCAGCTGCTTTATGCCTGAAAGAAAAAAAAAAACAACACCATTTATAAAAATGAAAATAATTCCATATGATAATATAAGGAAAACAGTTTGAGAGGGATAAGAAATCGAAAAAAAAAATTACTTTTCCACCATATTTTCTATTATGAAATACACTATGTATAAACAAGTTTCATGGTCCTATCATTGCGAATATATCACTGTATTTTTTTTTTCCTCATTATGTTATCAATTTCTATCCGATTTTTAAATTGTTTGCATAATCGTTAATAAGAAAAAAAAAATCTCTGTACACCGGTATAACGAATTATTGACTGTCTAATATATTAAGAATTAATATAAAAATAAAACTTACCCCTCAAAAGATCCTTTCAATCCAATTTTCACAGAAATTTGTATAATTAATGAGCAGTGATTTTAAAGCGTATCTTCATGTAAGAATGATAGAGGTTAAAATTACGAGCAACGAACGATTCGGGGAGAGGGGGGAGGGGATGGGGGAAGGGTGGGGGGCGTATCATTGTAAAGTCTAAATAGTGATGAGCAACGAATCGGGGTATGATGTTGTGGAATGCAAACAGTATTAAACATGAAAACGAGTCATGCCATTGTACAATGTAAACATATTGTCTGTCATTGCATATTGTCTTAACGTAATCGTGCTTTGTTACTCTGTAATGTTCATTGCAAGCCCTGTATAAAATGTTTGAAATCAAAAATGGAGCTTTATTCTTATTCAGAATGGCTTGCAGAAAAAATCGTGTTGGTTTTGGAAAACCTTGTAATGAGCATTTCAGTGAAGATTATTTGCGTTATAAAATGTATTTGGATTATGAACACTTTTTACGCAAACATTACTTTGATGCAGAAGAATTAATATGTCAGTCTCCTTGTAGTCTGTTCTCACAAGATTACTCTGTTGCAGAAGTGTATGACATTGTGAGAACTACTATAGAGCAATATAATGTCGTAACACACTCAGGAAATAGGGCGATTTTTGAGAAAAAATTTCCCTATGTCATTGGTACAGACATTAATAAAGAACCAGTTAATTGCTCTTTTTACGGGTTTGCTTTACCAGAACGTATTCAATACCAAGATTTTTTCCCTGTTGTAACAGCCTTTTCTGTTGGAAACCTAACAAATTGACTCGGTTTTCATTCTCTGACTCAAAATATAAAAGGCTTCCCTTAGGAAGCCAACAAAGAAATAACAATATATTAAACACGCAGACACAATAACACGTACGCACGCATGCACGTTCTTCACAAGGTTGAAGATAAACATGCATAAACACTTATTACTATACACCCGATCGGGTAGCTCAACTGGTAGCGTATCCGACTCGTGATCAGAAGGTTGCGGGTTGGATCCCTAGTTGAGTTTCAGGCCTCTCACCTCTGATGTATGTGAGAAAGTTGCCAGTGAATTGGAAAGAGAGTTGTGTTAGTACAGGTGTAAGAAAGGTAAGGAATACGTAGATAGGTACACTGACCTCCGTAATATGACTTAAACTATTAAAGCGATGTTAAACTCAAATACAATAAAGTCCTTACTACCACAAAACTCATTTGATAGTGTAACTGATTAGTGAGAATGGATTATATAATAAGTGAAATGTGCCATTTGATATTAGTTTACACCGCTCGAAAAAAGATAAAAAAATAAATGAAGACGTTGTGAATGGAGAATTTATCTTTTAAAGTTTGTGAATCATTTTGATGAAAGATTTCTCGTTTGATAAATGCCTTTTCTTTTTTTCGCAATGTTTTTGTTTCACTTCATCATAGTGTGTGTGTGTGTGTGACATAAATCGCGCCAAAAGCGAATCTCAGTAGCATGGCTAAATGGTTATACGGAGTCGCAGACTCGTCCCTTATCACCGGATAAGTTCATTAGTCAGTGTTAAATAACAAATAAAAGTAACTTTGGTCCATCATTTATCAAGGCTCTTTCACCTTAAGTGTTGATAAACATAACGTAAAACTAAATATGAAATTTTCCGATCTCATCTCCTTCAAGATTTCGAATTTGTTTATTCACTTTGAAGTATAAGACACTCTGGAACAACTCTTCAATCAGTCTTGAAGTACCTTTAAGTATCTTAAAGACGATTAAATAATCAACAAATAGACACTTGACTTGACACGTTTGCACGATATTGAACGTACTGCTCACACCCTGCATACGAAATATTACCGTTTCTTGTCCTGTGCAGTATGATCTTGATCTTCACTTTAATTTTCAATTCGACATCAATAACCGAAATATTGTGGTTCAATCAATGCTGTGAATTGGGAAATAAAATATCTCCTTAGCGTGTTCTGTGCAGTCTGATCTTGACCTTCACTGTCCTTATCAAAGATCAAACTACATGTTCTGCGCAGTCTGATCTTGATCTACGCTGTCAGCCCAAAGGTCAGTGAGTTACGCTTACCAGTCAAAGGGCTGATTACAATTGCAAGGGCTGATTACAATTGCAGGGGTCGCCCTGTATGTTCTGATTTTGATCTACACTGTCCACAACAAAGATCAAACTACATGTTCTACACCGTTTGATCTTGATCTACACTGTCCATAAATGGTTAGGTAGTCACGTTTACCTGCCAAAGGGTTAATAATAGATGAAAGGCCGCAGGTTTTGACATTTTCCGCACTAACCTCCTTTACGATTTCAAATTTTTATTCACTTTATAGTACTAGAGCCCCTGGAACCATCTTCAATCAGTCTTCAAGTACCTTTAAGTATCTGAAAGACGATTAATTCCCACTCACTAATATTTGAAAGAATACTTTAAGTCGAGTGATTCTATAGAAAAACAGTAAAAGGTCATGTCGAAAGGTTATACTCTCAGTAATTGTGTACAGACATCGCAGCAATATTTATATAACGCAAGAAACAACAAATAGAGACTTGACCGGACACGTTTGAACGAGATTGAACGTGCTGTTCACATCCTGCGAAATGATCTTGATCTACTCTTTAATTTTCAATTCGACATCAATAACCGAAATATTGCTGTTCCATCAAAGTTATGATTTGGGAATTAAAATATCTCCTTAGCGTGTTCTGTGCAGTCTGATCTTGATCTACACTGTCCTTAACAAATACCTCCTTAGCGTGTTCTGCGCAGTCTGATCTTGATCTACACTCTCAGCCCAAAGGTCAGTCAGCCACCCTTACCAGCCAAAAAGGTTAATAATAATTGAAGGGGTCGTGCCGCATGTTCTGTGCAATCTGATCAGAATCTACACTATCCGAAACAAAGGTCAACTTTCATCTTCTGTGCAGTCTGATCTTGATCTTGAGGTTTCTGAATTATGTATAGTGAGCCACCCTTACCAGCCAAAAGGTTAATAACAATTGAAGGGGTCGTGCCGCATGTTCTGTGCAATCTGATCAGAATCTACACTATCCGCAACAAAGATCAACTTACATCTTCTGTGCAGTCTGATCTTGATCTTGAGGTTTCTGCATTATGTATAGTCAGCCACCCTTACCAGCCAAAAGGTTAATAATAATTGAAGGGGTCGTGCCGCATGTTCTGTGCAATCTGATCAGAATGTACACTATCCGCAACAAAGATCAACTTGCATCTTCTGTGCAGTCTGATCTTGATCTGGAGGTTTCTGAATTATGTATATACATTGTCTTCACTCAAATCACTCTTCAAACAGCCTTCAAGTACCTGTAAATATCGTTAGGCGGATTTAGTACCACTCACTAATATTTGAAAAGCACTTAAAGATGACTGACGCTATCAAAAACAGTGTGAAACAAGGAAAAATTGGTGACGCGCTAGGAACCCGTATACTACTTTTGACTTTCCCATCTTTTCCATCGGAAAAGGACGTTAATACTGATGACAATGTCTAATATTTGATACAGCGATCGAATTAACGAAATTTTATAACAGCAGCGGTTGTAGAAATATCCCCAAGTATGTGAAACACAATACTGAGTACTTAGTATTGAATGTAAAGTGATACCGCGATCACTAGCGGTACATAAACGTTCCTGATTTTCCTTTCGTATCCACACTGGCGCCATGCGACAGGAACTGTTTATTGTGCATGCGCGAACATCTCATTTAAGTACGCGCGAAATTTGAATATGAAAAATAATTTCTGAGTTTTACCGACAGCGACAGGAAGGTAAATACCAGATATGGCCCAAAATCTATCGCCATCGGACGAATCACCGACAAGACGGCTTCAACCAGGTATTAAAACAAAAACTTGCCACCGTGGATTTCTACAAAATTACATAACTCAAAATCAAAATTTTTGATGAAGAGCATCAAATGAACACAACTTCATCTTCAAGAATTACTTCAGTAATTCCTTTCGAAGAGGTGAAATAAGAAGACGAAATAGGTGAAAGAGAACAAGTGATACCGCATACGTCATTTTCAACAATTCAAGTGAGCAATCAGCTGATTTGCAAAGTTTGCTTCAAACAACTTCAGTTACCAAGTGTTCCAGTTGTAAGATGTGAAATTGCAAATACAAGCACTTAGTTAAAGACATAGTGCCGAATCTCATCATTAAAGGTGGCCCTACAGATTTTGGGACGAACATTTTACAAATATGCAAAAAAATCATCCTTATGCTCCAAAAACCGTTTAATTCGCGTTCATAAAACCCCAGTAGTCGAAAACCATCCGACAACACAAAAAATTAGAGATTTACTACGGCCAAGGTTGACACCAACGGGAGACACGATCTACTTTTAGTTGATTAATTTTCTCATTTACAAACAGGAATATACGGACGACGTATCAAACATAGCATCCGAAGAAGACATTATGGAAAATAATTATTACATGTTTGTTATGTAATGGAATTAACCCTTATTAGTCACGTGCCAGTCACTTGACTTTCCCACAATACTTTAATGATTTTTGGCACGAAATCTAAATATACCGAGAGACTACGTAGCCTTTTAAGGGAATATAAAAAAATGTAATTTTATTAGTCTTAATTATTGATGATTTGTGTTCTTTTCTCATATAAATTTTAGTGATACATATTTTTTAATTTGGTGAGAGGTAAGGATTCTAAATACCCACCTTTATCGGCCACATCAACATGGGAAATGAAACAAACTAGGGGCGCTTGAGCGCCTGTATCGCTCCACAGGCCTGATTTTTCTGTAACGGTGAAGAGATGTTTTTAACAATTACCATTCATTCCTGCTTTTTAGGTCACTAAAGAAAAAAAGCTATGAAAAACATTCTGAGAAAAGAAAATAACAGTAACCTGCATTTTCTTAGTTTTACACAATAATTTCTACCCTTTATGATACAAGTTTTACTAATTTGAAGATTTATGTTGTCTGCAACATCTTTCAATTATGATCAGTTATAAAAATTTTGTCTTCTGGTTATAGTTACAGAGAGTCTTGTTACAAACCATTTTGGGTTGGAAAACATCAAAATATAGAAAATATTGAAGTTGCAGGATCAGTTTGATTGGATAACAAAATGCCTTATCAAAACAGTAAAGCCCTTTCTCTCTTTATACTAGGTCACCAGTAGGTCAACAAACCTTTACCAGAACTAATAAAAGTGGAGGGGTTCTCTTGTTTATATGAAAAGGATTATAGATTATATAAAGCAACCATCTTTAACGCTTTACCAAACGACAAAATCTGGGATGTGACCAAACTGAAAGCATTTGCAGACAACAAATTGAACATTGATGAAATGATGACTTCTCTCTTTGATAGAGTAGAAAACACCGAGGGCAAAGGAGAAAATGCTGATTATCAGCATTTTCTCCTTTTCCAAGAGTGTTTTCGAAAGACTTCTTCTTTAGGGTTGTTAAAAGTCAGGATTGTATGGTAAAGACTTACCACCATAGGAACTAACCTGCAATACAACAATGAAATCCAACTAATAGTTTGAGAAGAAATTTTTCAAAGATTTTACTTTATACCATAAAAGGAAAATGAGTCTCCCATAAAAGCCATGTTTTTTAACGGATTTTTTTATTACGGAATTCTGTAGACCTTTATCTAAGGAACATTCCTGCAAAATAATAATCCTATCCAATTAACAGTTTGGGAGGAGAAGATTTTTAAAGGTTTTTTTATTTTAGTTGCCATGGCAACCAGAATTATTCATGAAACAGAATTATTTGAAGGAATTTGAAAGAGGACCACCTAAGGAACATATCTGTGAAATTTGGTAAAAATCCAGTCAATAGTTTCTAAGGAGAAGTTTTTTAAAGAAAAAGTTTACGGATGCACGCACGGACGAACGGACAGACGGACGCACGACGGACATAACGCCATGACAGTAACTCGTTGGCCTTTGGCCAGTGGAGCTAAAAAAGTAAGAGTACCAGAAGAAGTCATAACAGTGTTTCTGCGGGACCAAAACAAGTCATCTCTGCTGTCTGACAGTGATGCGTTGAAAGATTTCTTGATGTTGAACACATTCAACTTGACAGTGAAGAACTCAAGAGATTTCAAAAATTCAAATCATAATCTGTTAATTATCTATTATTAACCTGCTCTCATAATGTGACAAAAGGTTTTATTAAATCTTGAAACCCGTTCGTGATATTACAGAAAAGCAGTTGCTTGCCTTCTGGACAGGAAGCTCAGAGGTTCCTCTTTTTGGTTTCCCAAAGATGCGAGAAGTCAATTTTGTTGAGGGAAAAAAAAAAAACCTCCCTGGAGCACACATCTGTGATATGAGTTTGGAATTGCCCCGTGGTTTGTCACCGGATGAATTGGAAGAGAAAGCAATTTAAACTGTGGCCAGTTTTTTTTTTTTTCCATTTAGCATACATTTCAAAAATGGAGGAAATGACTTTTATCAAAACTTTCTGTTTTGCATGAGTTTTTCTTTTCCATATTAGAAAATTGAAATTGATCCAGTTTGGTTAAAATGCTTAATGTCTTCAGAGAAAACGCCAAGGCAGTTCCATATTATGGTTATTTGAACTGTAATGGAGAAAATGAATAAATGGATGAATGGTGTTTTATGGCCCGTCGACAACTTAGGTCATATTGGGCGCGCTTACATATGAAAATCATGCATCTACTCTAAGTTATACAGTGAAGCCGAAAAATAATAATAAAGAAGCAACCTTGTTTACTGGGTAAAAAGTTAACTTTGAATAGATCAATAGACCTTAAAATCTAACACTTATTAACTAAACTAAATCTAACACTTATAAACTAAACAACAAAAATAAACATTGAGGAACGGCTTCCCTATTTACTAAAAATAAAAAAAAAATCTAAGGAACGGAGCAAGAACCCCCTTAAAGGAGGATAACAAATTTGCAGCAGATGACACTGAAAACATCTTTGCAACACACAGATAATACACCTTTTTTAAACAAGAGGACCATGATGGTCCTATAACGCTCACCTGAGTACTAAGCTATAAAATCGAACTTGTGGCTCATTGGGCGGGGCCAGTTTGGACCCCAGGAGCATCCTAAGGTCCAACAGGAGATGTTACTTGCAAAATATCAAAGCTCTTCACATTCTAGTTTCAGAGAAATAGAATTTTAAAGTTTTACTTCTTTGTTATAGACAATATCAAGGGACATCATATGAACAATCTTGGTAGAGGTCCATTAGGAGATGCTACATACGAAATATCAAAGTTCTGCACCTTCTAGTTTCAGAGAAGAAGAATTTTAAAGTTTTCCTTCTTTGATCCCGTTTCAAACTTGGGAACCCCGGGACGGGACCAGTTTTGACCCCAGGGGCATCAAATGAACAATTTTGGTAGAGGTCCACTAGGAGATTTTACATACCAAATATCAAAGCTCAACGCTTTCTAGTTTCAGAGAAGAAGAATTTTAAAGTTTACCTTCTTTGTTCCTGTTTCAAACTTGTGACCCCCGGGGTGGGGCCAGTTTTGACCCCAGGGGCATCATATGAACAATCTTGGTAGAGGTCTACTAAGAGATGCTACATACCAAATATCAAAGCTCTGCACCTTCTAGTCCCAGAGAAGAATTCAAAGTTTTCCTTCTTTGTTTATATGTTTCAAAATTGTGACCCCCGGGGCATAATATGAACAATCTTTGTAGAGGTTCACTAGGAGATACTACATACCAAATATCAAAGCTCTGCACCTTCTAGTTTCAGAACAGAAGATTTTCAAAGATTTTGCTTTTTTTTTCCTTTTGGTTGCCATGGCAACCAGAGTTATAGATGGAATTCAATCTCTTGAACAACTTTGGTATAGCTTCATCCAAGAAACATCATAACAAATATCAAAGTTCTGCACCTTTTATTTAAAAGAAGGTTTTTAAAGTTTTCCTTCTTTGTTCCTATGTTTTTAACTTGTAACCCCCGGGGCGAGACCAGTTTTGACCTCAAGGGCATCATACGAACAATCTTGTACCAAATATCAAAGCTCTGCCCCTTCAAGTTTCAGAGAAAAAGAATTTTAAAGATTTCCTCCTTTGTTCCTATTTTTCAAACTTGTGATTCCCGGGGCGGGGCCAGTTTTGACCCCAGGAGCATCATATGGCCAATCTTGGTACAGATCCACTAGGAGATGCTACATACGAAATATCAAAGCTCTGCACCTTTTAGTTTCAGAGAATATTTTTTTTTAAGTTTTCCTTCTTTACTCCTATGTTTCAAACTTGTGACCCCCGGGGCAGGGCCAGTTTTGACCCCGGGGGCATCATACAAAAAATCTTGGTGAAGGTCCATTAGGAGATGCTACATACGAAATATCAAATTTCTGCCCCTTCTAGTTTCAGAGAAAAAGAATTTTAAAATTTTCCTTCTTTGTTCCTATGTTTCAAACTTGACGCCCGGGGCAGGGCCAGTTTTGACCCAAGGGGCATAATACAAACAATCTTGGTAAAGGTCCACTAGGAGATGCTACATACCAAATATCAAAACTCTACGCCTTATAATTTCAGAGAAAAAGATTTTCAAATATTTTGCTATTTTTTCTTTTTGTTGTCATGGCAACCAGAGTTATGGCTGGAATTCAATCTCTTGAACAACTTTGGTAGAGCTTCACCCAAGGAACATCCCTGCCAAGTTTCATCAAGATTGGCCCAGTGGTTTGGGAGATGTTTTAAGAAATTGTGGACGACGGACATTGGGCGATCATAAAAGCTCACCATGAGCACTTCGAGCTCAGGTGAGCTTAAAAAAGGAAGACGACCTCGAAGACCAAAGTCATGTAAGTCTTTAAGCATTCCGTATTTCCAAGTTGCATCGTAAGCGCTTTCAAGGTCGAAAAAGACAGACACTACATGCTGTCTGTTTATACAGTAGAGTCTAGTCTTACTCTATACTACCTCACTACTGACAGCAATGTTAAAACAAGAGGTGTTTCTGAACAATACCACTGTTCTTTCCTTTTAGAGCTTTCCTGCAGAAGCTGTAACTGATTGCCCTATGGAAGTTGCACTCTATTGCTGTAAAATACCAACATGCAGAAATATGGTATGTAATAACTCCAATGTTACTGCTCGATTGGTATCAAAGATCACACAGATACATTATGCCCCGTTTTTTTTAGCATAGTTCATATCCTTTGAGGACCAAAACTTTGGAATGATCTTCCCCTCAGTGTGAGAATGTGTGAAACTGTTGAGTTTTAAACAGCAGTGACAGGCTACTTACTTCTAAGACTTATATGGACTGTTTTTAATTATGATATTGTAGACTAGTTCTTTAACTGTATAAATTTGCGTTGTCTATAGCTATTTTATTTTTTTTAACCAAATATTCAGGACTGTACAACGGCATTGAATATGTAACTAATGTAAAAATAGGCGTTTAATCAATAAACCAGTTTCCAAGATAAAGTTGATCATGCCTGGTTTTAGTAAATTTCTACAAGTTGTATTCTGAGAAACGCAATGCTTTTAATAAAGTGGTGAAAGCTCAAACTAAGTTTCGGAAAACCAAGGAATTATGTATTACACCATTTCATGGTAGGACAAATGTGCATGTCAGCTACACTCAGAATTGTTTTCAACCTGATGACTCATTTGACTAAAGAAAGTCAAAATCGATTTCCTTCAGTTCAGAGGAAGTGAACGAACTGAGTGCCCTGTTGGAGCACGTGGATCATTACGATGGAATATTCCATCGGAGTATACAAGTAAAAACGTATATATTTTTTCTTCACTGTCTTGTCCGTTGATACAATTAAAGAAAAAAAAACTTGATATTTTGTTAGTAAAAGTACTGGTTACGTTTCAAGGAATGAATGAATAAATGGTGTTTCATGGCCCGTCGAAAACAAAGGTCATGTTGGGCGCTAAAAATCAATTGAAGCGGTACTGCAGCCATGACAATAACGTTAAAATACAGTCACTAACAATTTTAATGACGAAGTACTTACAATGAATGGAAGACGCGATAAAAACAATTAAAGAGAGTAAAAAGTATACCAATTACAAAACAAATTTATTGGTGAAAATAAACCTTAAATGAATGAATGAATGTTGCTTTATGGCGCATCGACAGCTGTGGTCATTTAGCGCGCATATCTGTGTTAAAAGTTAATAAAAGTAGAGTTGTTTGAATTGAATAAAGTTTGAATACGCTAATGACAATAAAAGAATTGAATTAAAAGGTATGCATAAAGGACATTATCGAGATACAGGGCAATCCCTATATACTCAAAAGTTCTAAATAAGATTCAAGAATGTGATAAAAAGGTTTGAAGTCAATGTTTGATTGATAAAAAGAGGTTTTTAAATGAAAAACAAATATGTGCATAAAAATATGATATTGAGTGGCTGGGCAATCCCTGCCTACTCAATAGTTTTAGATTAAAAGGTAAGATTGGTAATATTGCTTTTCCTTGGAAATGACGTTAAAACTGGTTAAAATTGTAACCTTCAATGGGATCAATACACTCCCATTAAAGAGGTCCTGTCTCCAATGAGATAAGATGCTCCCAAGAGGGCTAATCCTCCCATTAAGGAGATGTAAACTGAATATTATAGGAATTAAGAATATTGTAAAAAGATATGTAAGAAACTCAAGAGTAAATATCACAGTTTATTGTAAATGCCAATCTCCTTTATGAAAGCGATAATAGATTCAACGCTGACAGAATCAAAAAGATTCTTTAAACTATCGACGTTGAAATATTTTGAACGAACTGGCTGAAAGTCAACGCAATCTAATAGGATATGTTTTACAGAAAAGGTTGCATTGCATGGAACACATTCAGGGGCATCATCTCTGGTCAAAAGCCAGGAATGTGTGATGCGTGAATGGCCAATTCGAAGTCGTGCAATTATCACTTCTTCTCGACGAACAGACCTGTAAACGGGGTACCATTCACCAAGGGATGGTTTAACTGAATGCAGTTTATTGAAAACATCAGCATCCCACTCAGATTGCCAAGAAGATTGGATATGTTTTAAAACGGAGGATTTGAAATCAGTGTGAGGAACTTTAAGATCTGAAATGGGAAGGTTAAGTGCAGATTTGGCCGATCTATCAGCATTTTCATTGCCTTTGATGCCTACATGACTTGGAAGCCAGCAGAACACCAATCTATTCGTAGAAGAAATTTGTGAGATCCTTTCAAGTAAACTACAGATTAAGGGATTCTCAAGTTGTTGATTTGAAAGGGGCTGTAATGTTGACAAAGAGTCCGAAAAGATAATGAAACGGTTGAAATTAGAACGTTCAGCTAGATTAAGGGCAAGATCAATTGCTTTAATTTCAGTAGAGAAGATAGAGGAGTTGTTTGGAAGGCGGCACTTTAAGCTCCTTTGTCCATAATTAGCGGCAGCTGCTACCGAATTGCCTTCTTTAGATCCATCTGTATAGATGGGTTTGAAGGAAAAATAATGCTCCTTTATCTCGTTGTATCTAGCATGAAACATAGTTCTATCCGTGACAGACTTTTTGTCAGATGCAAGGTCAAATCTGAATTCTGCACTGTTTAACGTCCATGGAGGAATTTCAGAGATTTTATAGTTGGCAATGGAATCAGTGTCTATGCCAAGGTTATCTACTATGGGCTCCATGCGGATACCAAATGGAGGAATAACATTTGGTTTCCTTTCAAAAAAGATCTTTATATTGAGGTTTAAAAACAACTTTATGAGTTGGATTAAAACGATTCGACTTCAGTTTTAAAAGATATTGCAATGAGAGCTTTTCCCTCCTGTAAGAAAGAGAAGGTTCATTAGCCTCAACATAGAGACTATTGACGGGAGAAGTTCTAAAAGCTCCAAGTACAAGACGAAGACCTTCGTGGTGAATAGAATCCAGAATTTTCAAATAAGATTTACGGGCAGATCCGTATACAATCGATCCATAGTCTAATTTGGAGCGAACTAAAGACCGATAAAGCCGCAAGAGGACTTTACGGTCTGCTCCCCATTCAGAATGGGCCACAACCTTAAGAAGATTAAGAGCCTTCTTGCACTTTTTTTTAAGTGCAGTGATGTGAGGAAGGAAGGAAAGCTTTCTGTCAAAGATGACTCCAAGAAATTTAAACTCAGAAACGACTTCAATTTTAGTTCTGTCCAAATATAGCTCAGGGTCTGGATGAACACCTCGTAGATTGCAAAGGTGCATGCACTTGGTTTTGGATTTGGAGAATTTAAAGCCATTTTCATCAGATCATGTTTGCAGTTTGTTGAGACACTGTTGAAGTTGTCTCTCAATAATATTCATATTTCGAGATCTGAAGCATATAACGAAGTCATCAACATAAAGGGAACAGTCTACACCAGGACAGATAGCTTTGACAATACTGTTTATTTTTACACTGAAAAGTGTAACAGATAGAATACATCCTTGGGGTACACCCATCTCCTGTTCACGGGCTCCCGATACAGTATTACCAACTCGGACACGGAAAAGACGTTTATCCAAGAAGGCTGAAATAAAAAGAGGAAGACGGCCTCGAAGACCAAAATCATGTAAGTCTTTAAGAATTCCGTATTTCTAAGTCGTATCGTAAGCGCTTTCAAGGACAAAAAAGACAGATACTACATGCTGTTTATTAATAAAGGCTTCTCTGACAAGGGTTTCAAAGCGGACCAGATGATCTATAGTGCCACGCTGGCGCCGAAATCCACTCTGTACATCAACGATAAGGTTGTTTTTCTCTAAATACCAGACAAGCCTGTCGTTGACCATGCGTTCTAAGGTCTTGCAGAGACAACTAGTAAGAGCAATTGGACGATAGTTGGCGGGGTCACCAGCATCCTTGCCAGGTTTTGGGATAGGAATGACTAGTGCCTCTCGCCAGGACGAAGGAAAATCACCTGATTGCCAGATATCATTAAAAATGTCAAGTAAAACTGAGAGAGAAGTAAAAGGTAAGTGTTTTAAAAACTGGTAATGAACTTTATCTTGGCCAGGACAAGAATCGTGAGCTTTATTCAGAGCAGATTTTAGTTCTTTAAAGGTGAAGAGTTTATTATAATGCTCTGAATTTGGAGAATTGAAATTAAGCTTTTTCTTTTCTTCTCGAGCTTTATTCCTCTGGAACTTTTCAGCATAGTTTACAGAGGAAGACTTTTTGCAAAAGGTGTCCGCAAGAGCATCAGCTATATCTTTGGGTGATTCCAACGAAGTATTGTTAACTTCAAGGTGATTAAGAGGGGGCTGGCCTTTGCCATTGATCTTTCTGATCATGTCCCAGGTTTTTTTAGTAGTAGTTCTACTATTTAATTTAGAGACATATTGTCTCCAAGCCTTGCGCTTACTTTCTCTAATGGTTCGACGAGCCTTTGCTCTAGAAATACGGAAAAGATTATGATTTTCTTTGCTAGGTCTGAGGTTAAACTTTCTAAGGGCTTGTTTTCTGTCTTTGACAGCTTGTTTACAATCATCATTGTACCAAGGCTTGTCAGGACGTTTTGGATTTGTCGAGGTCTGAGGGATGGATTGCTTTGCTGATCAATCAATAGGGAAGTTAAAAGTTTTGCAGGATCATCGCAATCTCTAAATTTGTTATGTGTAACGCTTTGTTCACAAAGGGTTTCAAATTTATTCCAATTGGCTTTCGAAAGCTTCCATTTCTGTGGTCGTACACTGCTAGATGGTTGTGTAGACGAAAAGATAATTGGGAAATGATCACTTCCGCACAAATCCTCAGTCACTTTCCACGTGAAATTGGGAAGTAAGACTGGGCTGCATAAGGTTAAATCAATAGAAGAGTAAGATCCAGTTGCTGGATGTAAGTAGGTTTTGGACGTGGTATCATTCATAAAAGACAAAGAATTGTTCGAAATGAAGTTTTCCAACTGTAAACCTCTCTGGTTTGTGTCATCGCAGCCCCATATAATATTGTGACCATTAAAGTCTCCAGCAAGAATATAGGGGGATGGCAATTGCGAAATGAGATCATTCAGATTAGTCTCACTGATAGGTGTATTCGGGGGCAGATATAAAGAGCACAGTGTAACAGCACTTTGTAAAGATAATCTAATGGCAATAGCTTGCAGGTTTGTATTAAGAACGATAACTTTATGAGGAATGTTGTTATTAACAATAACAGAAACACCTCCTCTGGCTTTTTCGCCTTCGGTAAAGATTTTATTGTAAATGGAATGATATTTGATAGAAATATCATCCTCCTGTTTAAGGAAGGTTTCTTGCAGACAAACAGCAACTGGTTTGTGATCATTTATTAAAAGGGAAAGTTCGTCAAAATTTGACTTTATACCTCGACAATTCCACTGGATTATGGTATCCATAGTGCATGATGAAAGTATAAAAACTGAAGTAAAGAAGAGGCCGCAAACCAATGCAAAAGGCAGTAAAAACAGAATTATGTTAACTTTCATTTTAGTTTACATGTGTGTCTTCTCAACACTTTTGGTTTCGGGAGTCGAGTTTTGCCAGGAGTCAAGGTTTTTGTTCCATTCAGACCTATGGTTACCCCAAGGAGATTCGCAGTCTGAGCCATCAGACTCTTCCTCCTCCATCTCCTCTTCACTTTTGTCCTCCTCTGGACCTTTATCGTGTGTGATTTCTTGAAGTTTTTCAAATTTATTTGAAAGAGAGACAGACGGTTGTCCAATTTTGACGGTGATTTTACGTTCACCGGCTATGCGATTTTTCTTTTTACCCGGTAGTGATTTGTCGGAATTGACCAGTTCCGAGATCTCTGTTTCAGATACACGGGTTTCAAAGACTTCTTCATCGGATTTTGTCAGCTTTTTACTAGATGTAGAGGCCGATGGCAAACCTTCTTTAGTTATCTGAACCCGAGTACGTGGTTGGGGCAGATTTTTAGAAGAATTGTTGTTAAATTTTGTAGATTTCAGCATACTAGGTTTCGTATTTGAAACGGAAGGTTTTGACAAAGAGGAAGATGATTTAGGAGGAGAATTCACTTTTTCTGTATGTGTAGAGTTAAGGGATATATCAGACGGCGGAGATGTTTTATTAGGACTGAGAACTTCAAAGGTAGATTGTGGAAGAATGGCTTTTAAATCATTTGTCATCTCAGGAAATTTGGTTAAAATGAGTTTGGCGAGGACGACACAAGTGTGACAGTCCTCTTTCGCAGGGGATGTCACATTGGCATAGCTCGCAGAGAAAGATTTTGGTTGATCAGCTGCGCGCTGTTTGACAAGCTGTCGAGCTTCTGGAAAACTTAAGTTTTTAGTATATTTCAGATTCAAAATTTCTTTCTCTTCTTTCCAGATAGGACAATCTCTTGAAAAAGCCGCATGGGCACCCTTACAGTTTACACATTTCAGAGGATTTGAACATGTCTCGAAATTGTGGTTTTCTTCCTCTGTTCCGCATTTTGCGCAAACAGGATTTCGAGGGCATTTACTTATATGATGCCCGTACTGTTGACATTTAAAACAGCGCAAAGGATTTGGGATATACATCTCAACCTTTGTCGAGATGTATCCAATTTTCAAGGACTGAGGAAGAACTGCTGACGAGAACGTTAAAATATATGTATTAGTTGTCCTCATTTCGCCATTTCTTTTTACAGAAATGCGGGTAACACCTGTAACACCCTGTGATTTTAAGCCCTTTTCAATTTCTGAGATGGAACATAAGGAAAGTTCTTTACACCTCACAATTCCCTTACTAGAGTTCAGTGTCTTGTGAGGGTAAATGTTTACTTCCAGTTGAAAAAACTTGTTGTGTTTTAGAAGATTTTCAGACTGTTGCCTTGTGAACACTTCAACCAATATAGTGTTGTTTCTCAGTTTTTTCACAGATTTTGGAGTACCCAAAATACTATGAAGCTGTTTTTCTACAACAAAAGGGGATAATTTAGTGACAGGGTTTGAAGGGTCCTTAGACTCTATAACAATAAAAGTAGGGAAATGAAGGAAGAAAGGTGAGGAGTGAGATGGAGGCTCCGTATCAGAATCAGATTCTGAATGGGGCCTTTTTCCTTCAGGGTGGTTTTTCTCTTGAAGCTTGGCCTTTTTTTGAGTTGCCATAGTGTTTTCTTTTCCTTCAGCACCAATGCTCCCCACCCGCCTCGGAGCCCAACAAGGGGACATGTCCTGGGGAAACCTAACACAGGACATGTCAGGGATACATTGATGGTATACTCAAGTGAAGTGGCTAAACTAGACAAATGCCTTCCTGTCAAACGCTACACCAAGCTTAATATAACATTATCGAGGGCATTGCATCTGCCTGTCAAATACCTATACTTTCACTTGATTGACCCTTGAGCCACCGCCTTCTAAGGCAAATGGGTAAAAATAAGGGATATAAATTTGCTTACAGATAAAGATAAGACCAAAGATGGTTAGAAAGTGCCAAAATGAATGCCCTAGGGCTTGGCATGACCAGCCGATTGATCAGGTCGGGCCCACCTGACCCCCTGTTTAACTCAACTCCAGGCCAAAGTGGTGTGTTTCAACCACCAGGACCCCTTCATCAAGTGACACAGGTCGCAGCTCACGGCAAACGAGCAGGCACATTGGTGGGGTTCTACCATCCTGTAGTGCGACATATAAACCTTAAAATCTAATCAGATTTTAGTAAAAATTCTAATTTCTTTAAGAAACATAAAAATTGTTTCTGGCAGAACAGACTCAAAAGAGTTCTTTTGTACTCGAAATATTGAAATACCTGTCACGTATTGGCGCAACATCACACTCTATAAATAAATGATGCACTGAAAGGGGTGACGAACATGACATGCAAAGAGGGGCTTCCTCTTCCTTCAGTGTGAGTTAAATATGTATGTCCAATACGTAAGCTGGCGAGTACAATTTCTTCACGACGGGATAATCTGAAACCTGGCAGCCAGTTACCAAGAGCTGGTTTTATACAACGTAATTTATTGGAATTACCAGGATTATCCCACACGTTCTTCCAAACATTAAAAATAAAAGAATTAATTATAGGTTTAAAAACTGAGTGTGGTATATCAAAAGGTAAAATTTCTTGCCTTAAAGCAGACCTCGTGGCTTGATCAGCTTTTTCATTTCTGCGAATTCCAGTAAGACTTGGGATCCAGCAGAAAACGAATGAATGACTAGTGTTTTAAGGCCCGTCGACAGCTAAGGTCATATTGGGTGCATTTACAAACATACCAGTGCCGTTGATTCAGATAATACTGTGAAACGTTGGAACCTGATGTACCAAACAGTAACAATGAAGTAGCAATCTTGTTAGACTAATTAAAAGGAAACTTCCAATAGGCCAATAGGCCCTAAAATCTCATATATTTTAAAACAAGACAAGCTCTAATGCAGTAAATATCTCCCCACTACAGCGGAAGAAAAATGTATGTAAAGAATGTTCTTCAAAGAAAAGTCAAGAAACATAAGACTAAATTTTCTTAAAAAGTTTAACTTCCTTCAAAAATTCAAATAGTGATTCCAACTTCACAGTATCAAACAGTGTCTTCAAACTGTCAACCTGAAAGTACCTGTCCCTGACAGGCGCTAAGTCAGTGCATTTCATCAGTAAATGCTTGACAGTGATAGTGGTATTGCATGGAATACACTGAGGAGCTTCCTCTCCTTTGAGAAGGTGTGAATGCGTCAAGTGTGTATGACCTATTCGTAGCTGGGCCAAAACAACTTCTCGGCGGTTTGAGCGCGTGCCTGGGAGCCATTTACCTGTATTCGGCTTTACAGAAAATAATTCATTGTGCCGATTTATTGGATCACTCCAAGATCTTTGCCATATATTTTGAATACAATCATGAATGAGAGGTTTAAGCAGAAAACGACCTCGACGTGTCTACAGATGCGATCAGGTTTACTAAGCATTCTGTTTACCACTGGGTGTTCTTACTTTTCATTGCTGAGCGCCTGCATCACAGACAGCGAGTCAGTTAAATGTAGCGGAAATAGTTCTCAGATTCAATGTGGTCTATGGCAAGATCAATGGCCTTTACTTCGGTAGTAAAAATAGATGCATTGTTAGGCAAGCGAAATGTAATGTCACCTTCATATGAAACAAAATCACCATCAGGAATAGCTGCTGCAGCAGCCCTATTACCATCTTTAGACCCATCTGTATAGATCGGTTCAAAGTAAAAGTACCGATGCTTAATTTCTCTGAATCTATTTCTAAATATCAGTGGATCTGTAAGTGCCTTTTTGTAAGACAACAAATCAAAAAGATATACAGGTCTCCTCCTTGTCCATGGTCGAGTGTCAGAAACTTCTCGACTTGCAACAGAATCGAGGCCCACATCGAGGTTTGCAACATCAGGGCCAAGCTGCAGGCTAAACGGCGGTACTATTCGTGGCCTCTTGAGAAAGAGTTCCTTGAACAAAGGATTAAAAAACAACCTCGTGTGTCGGGTTTTCAAGATTTGACTTTAACTTCAGATAATATTGCATACCCAGTTTCTGTCTCCGTAGGGTCAAGGAAGTTTCATTGGCTTCAACACAGACTGCTAATGGGAGATCTTCGAAAAGCTCCCAGTGACAGGCGTAAACCGTGATGGTGAATTATATCAAGTTTCCGTAGGTAAGACTTACGAGCTGATCCATAAAAAATGCACCCGTAATCTAGTTTAGATCGGGTAAGAGATCGATACAAACGAAGAACTCTTCGATCCGCTCCCCAGTCCATGTGGGATACAACACGCAGCAAGTTTAGACCTTTCTGACATTTATACTGTGGATAATGTATATGAGGAATGAAAGTCAGTTCAGAATCAAACAACAATCCTAGAAATTCGAAATGAATGTGGGCGAATGTCGTCTAATGTTAAATTTGGGTCGAGTTGATGTTTCCTAAGTTGACAAAAATGCATGTATTTGGTTTTGCTTTTAGAAAATTAAAAGCCGTTTTCTTGGACCATTAAGAACCTGTTGCAATTTACGTTCTATTGTGTGCATGTGTTTGGATCTATAAGGAATACAAAAGTCATCTACATACAGGAAATACTTCACTTCAGGACAAACGGCCTTGATAATGTTATCATTCTTGAAGCTGAAAAAGGTCACAGAGAGGATGCAGCCTTCGGGTACCCCCATCTCTTGTTCATTAGGAGTTGATTAAGTATCACCAACACGAACCCTAAACTGACGATCATTTAAAAATGAAGAAATAAAGTGAGCGAGGCGACCTCTTATACCAAAGTCATAGAGGTCATTCAGAATACCATACTTCCATGTTCTGTCATAAGCACTTTCCAAGTCGAAGAAAACAAACATGTTCTTTTTTAATAAAATCTTTCCGGTCAAAAGTTTCAAAACGAATAAGATGATGGATTGTGCCCCCGTGTTTGCGAAGCAAGAGTGAAAGGAACCAAAAAACAAGTCTATCGTTGACCATTCTTTCCATATTTTTGCAGACGCAGCTAGTTAAGGCTAGGGGTCTGTATTTGCCTGGATTAGTAGAATCCTTGCCAGGCTTCAGAATGGGAATGACTAATGCCTCTTCCCAAGATCTTGGGAGATTTCCTGTCTCCCAAACTTTGTTGTTAACATCAAGTAAACAAGATAAAGATTGGCAAGGTAAATGCGTTAAAAGTTGATAATGTATATCATCTGAATCTGTAGCGGTGTCATGACACTTTTAAAGTAAAAGGCTTATTATTGAAATTAAGTTTACTTTTCTCCTTTCGTTGCTTAAACTTCTGAAATAAAGGAGAATAATTTGACGAGGAAGATTTTATGACAAAGGTGTCAGCTAATGTATTCGCAATATCTTCTTTTGAAGTAGCATTACCACCTGGAGCATCCAGATGACCGACACCAACTGAGGTTTGTTTACCTTAAATTTTCCTTATGATATCCCAGGTCTCCTTGACAGTTGATCTCGAATTTAAACGAGATACATGTATACCGATGCCAGGATGAACGTTTACTTTGTTTAGTAGATTTAGTTCTGCGAGCCTTGGCTCGGACAGTTTTGAACTTCACATGATTTTCATTTGTCGGTCTAGAGTTGAAAGCCTGAAGGCTGAACTGGTTTTACAGAAGACTTGTTAGTATTTGATTCTCGTTCAAAACAGTGTCGCATGACAAAAGGTGTGAGCAGATTTACGAAACTTCATTGGTTGAATGCTCGATTATTAGTATATATCAACGGATGAAATTTTGTGTTTCATAGTTTCAAAAAACAGCAGATGGCTGCAACTTTTCGAAATTTACTCCTGGATCACAAATTCAATAAATTCTGAGGCGTTTCGTCCTTATTGAAGACACAGACTATAAGTCAGTAGTATGAAACATGTTAAGGGTATGTGCCGCTAACACTGTGTTTCATTAGATCTAAAGTGCATCTTATTTATTGAAAACGGATGTACGAACCCTTGTCAATGGCGATGATTTTTGTGCGAGTTTACAAATTCGAGCGAATAAAGCAGCCACATTGCATTAATTGGCCACTGACAAATAGTTGTGTTTTTCTGGTAGAAAAATGTTTAAGCTCCGTTGTAGAAAACAATAGATCTAGGTCAATAATTGATAACAGGAAAGAAATCGTTATTTTTTGTGACCGGGGGCGAATAACGGGCTGCATACATTTAAATCCCATGTTCATACCATTTAGTGTAATAGTACCAGGCATTAAACTACGGATCCCAAAGGCGACGTGTGGACACTATTCGTACATGTACAGAAATACGAAAGCTATTTATAGATATTTACGCTGTACACCACTAATGACCGTTGGATGATTGAATGGCTATTAATAGATTAATACGCTTTCTTTCGCAATTGGCTAGTGATGAAAATATGGATCCGTGGAAATCGATATTTAACGGGTCAGCCTAGAAACAGACAAAACTGCATGTCAAACTGTCCCGGGACGTTTCGCCCCAAACCATTTTCTCCTCTAGTCTTTGGCCCCCAAGACTTTCCTCACCTGGTCCTTTCGACCAGCCCCCCCTTTTCATTGTTTCGCCCCCTAGTCGTTTCGCACCCAATACAAGAAAAAGTAGAACTGCAACTTACTTCAACTTTCTATAGCAGGAAAATGGTAAGAAGTTTTCTTGTTTCTTTCATGCGTTAGACATTGAGACCCTTATCAAGCATTACGGTTCATGTAAAGTGTTTATTTTGCTTAATTTCTTACGTCAATAATTCTGTAATTATTAGAATTTGTCAGGAAAACCATATATCAAACTATAGCTCTGGATGAGTGCAAGCTTTTTTACATTATTATACCCATTGGCCTTACATGATATAACTATAACATTGCGGAAAAAGATGACATTGTTTGAAACATACAAGGTAATAATGACATGGCAAAATTGCCTACGTTTTGGAGAAAACACAGGCTATGGTACATACCAGGTAATGCTACTTTCAAAAATCCTGTAGTTTCTTTAAAAAGGCACATATTTAAGCCAGAAAGTTTTATATTTTTCCCTTCATGAATTGTCAGCCATGTTTGAACTTTTTTTTTTTTGTTTGTTTAGTAAAAGGTATGGTTTCTCCAGAGGATCAAAATGTACAAGTGGCTGTGCGCAATAAACTTTCATTAGTAATTTTAGGTAATAAAACAAATAAAAATGACATGTACAAGTGAAATTTCAATGTCTACTTCCAAACCCTTTCTCAAAAACATCACCCCACAACTCCATCACACGCACAAAAAGAACGATGAAAAAAATACTAATGTCAAAATTGATTCTAAATTCTATCTACCAGACTGGTTACACCTTTTGCAACTTCTAAATTGAGTAGATACGTGTATATACATTTGTGAAACCTTATACACACATACAAGCATAACAGAATTCACGATCCTGCTGATGATTACATACAGTAATGAAACATTACAAAGCAAGATCTGAAACTACTACTAATCTTCGAACAGATGCAGCCAAAGTCATAAAACAAAAACTATCCACTGTGAAAACATTTACATGTACTTCATATTTCAAATGATTCATTTTAAGGTTTAACACTTAACGTACAAAATTTTGGTTTGGTTGAAATTGAAGGCCAAAAAAGTGTTACCACTATGCTAGATAGGTTTAAAATCAATTTTTAACATAGGCATTTTTTTCATCGTTCCTTTTCTGTGGGTGATGGGGTAGTGGGGGTACAAAGATTAGGAAAAAGTTACTTCAGCTGCCATCCTCCTTTAATGGGGTTCTTACTCCGTCTATTACAATTTTTGAGTAAATAGGGAAGCCCTGTTTCTCAATATTCATTTTGTTAAGTTTATAAGTTAGATTTTAAGGCCTATTTACCTATTCAAAGTTAATTTTTTACCCTGTAAACAAGCTTGCTTCTGTATTATTACTATTCTGTTTCAATATTTCACAGTATGTAGTCTAAGGCCTGGCAAGCTGGATTCAATTTTTTTTTTCAATCCGTCTGGTAGAAAAATTTCATGGGTACCTGGTGGATAGTGCAGCTATATAGAAGTCAAATTAGGGTGGATGCCAGAAACAAAAGTGGTGCAGATTTTTTTCAGACATTTTGTTACCCCACCCACTGAAAATGCATTGAATTGAGCTTATGTGTGTAAACAACAAAATTTCAATATCTTCCGAAGTATATTGATTGCAAATAGGTCTAATTGATAGTTAAGCACATAAGCAATGGTAAAATTCAGTTACAGAAGATAAAATACATTGGGTGTCCTGGTGTTACCCCACCCACCAAATTTGCATACATTTTTTTAAAATTATGAGCAACTTAATATCATTTAAGACTTCTGCTTTAATTAATTGTGAAAGGGTTTGATGAGAACTAAATGCTTACTATAGTACTAAATTGCTGCATTGTTTATTTGTTACGGTCTTGCTTATCTTTTACCCCACCCACTAATGTATATACACGGCCATGTATGAGCTATAATATAACTATGGCAGATTTTAGGAGACACGATTTTTGAAAATTAAGTTGGATTTTTTTTTGTTTGATTAAGGTTCCTTATATCCACACTGGATTATTGTCTACTGTGATGAAATGCTAGTTATCATACATCGGCATGTCCTTTATGTAACAAAATTGTAAAGTAAAAGAAATTCCATTCTAATTTAGAAAAATAAAGATTTTCTGGTTCAGATTATAATATTTCACTTCGAATTATCTTTATAAAACATATTTGTTTTATATTAAATGAGTATTTTGGAACAAAATTTTGGCACGTTTTATGTCAGAGATGATCAGTGTTTTGCAACTATTTTAATTTCTTGAAAAAGTTATATAGGTATAGTAAATGGTTCGTAGCTGTTAGTACTAAAATATAACTATTTTCCGTTTTGTTCCCAAAAATTGTTTTTATTGAATTAAACGTCGCGGCTTCTTTTCATGAGCATTGTTAATCATTGTTATATAAACGACTCATGTTTTACATCAATGACACAAAATGTTACAGCGCAGACACATATAAGTATCAAAAAAAGATTTGTACTTAGTGCCTTTATTTGAGAAAAATCAAATGAAACAATAATTGAATAGTTACATATGAAATGAAGAAAAGTTATTTGCACCAAAAATACCGTCTTTTTGACAAGTTAAGACTTTAAATGTTATTACAATTACATTTAAGTTATTTCAATTACTCTTCAGTACCCACTGTTAACTATATTCATGCTATATGCATTAAAAATATGATTGTTATTTAGGAAATAAATCTGTTACATCATTGCATTTCAACAAGAGGGACATTGGCCCTGGAGTGCTCACCTGAGACTATAGCTTTATTTCCCTCATGTTTATGTGATGAACTTTAAACTAACCTCTGACCCCAGGGGCAGGGCCAGTTTTGACCCCAAGGGCATGATATGAACAAACTTGCGAGAGGTCCAGTAGGAATTGCTACATGCCGAATATCAAGCCTCTATGCCTTGTAGGTTTAGAGAAGAAGAATTTTATAATTTTCTGTCTTTGTTCATATGTTTGAACTTGTGACCCCCAGTGCAGGGCTAGTTTTGTCCCCAGGGGCATCATATGAACAAACTTGGTAGAGGTCTACTAGAAGATGCTACATACTAAATATCAAAGCTCTACGCCATCAAGTTTCAGAGAAGATTTTTTTTAAGTTTTCCTTCTTTGTTCCTGTGTTCGAACTTATGACGCCCGAGGCAGGGCCACTTTTGAACCCAAGGGCATCATATGAACAAACTTGGTAGAGGTCTACTAGGAGATGTTACATTCCAAATATCAAAGCTCTATGCCTTTTACTTTGTGAGAAGAAGAATATTAAAGTTGTCATTCTTTGTTCCTATGTTTGAACTTGTAACCCCCTGGGCGGGGCCAGTTTTGACCCCAGGGGCATCATGTGAACAAACTTGGTAGAGGTCTACTAGGAGATACTACATACTACATATCGAAGCTCTATGTCTTCAATTTTCAAAGAAGAAGATTTTTAAAGTTTTCCTTCTTTGTTCTTATGCACAAACTTGTGACCCCCGGAGTGGCGCCAGTTTTTACTCCAGTCGCATTATTTGAAAAAAAAACTTGGTAGAGGTCCACTAGGAGATGGCCACATACCAAATATCAAAGCTCTATGCCTTCTACTTTCAGAGGAGAAGATTTTCAAGGATTTTGTTTTTTTTTTTTCCTTTTTGCGGCCAAGGCAACCAGAATTATGAGTGGAATTCAATTCTTTGAACAATTTTGGTAGAGCTTCACCCAAGCTTTATCCCTGCCAAGTTTCATCAAGATTTGTCCAGTGATTTAGGAGAAGATGTTTAAAGAAATTGTTGATGGACGCCGGACATAGGACGATCACAATAGTTCTCCTTTAGCACTTTGTGCTAAGGTGAGCTTAAAAAAGAACCCAGAAAAACACCCAACATCCACACCCACATCCACAACATACACATACACACACACAGCGCAGCTGTACTGTCAATGCAGCAAATAAAGAAACTGATGATTGATCATACGTCACAATTACGCTGAATGAACAGTGCATTTATTAATTTTAAGTCAGCAAGAGGATTTTAGCTCCACTGGTCGAAGGCCAGCGGGCTTATTTCATGGCCCGCTGTCCGTCGCGTGTCTGTCCGTATATGCATTAACTTATATTTCAAACATCTCCTCTGACACTACCCATCCAAACTTGAAGAAACTTCACAGAAATGATCCTGCCATGGCTTTCTTCAGAATTTCTTGAAAGAATCTGATTCCTTCAAAAACTGTGTTTGCCATAGCAACAAAACTGAAAAATATTGAAATCTTTGAAAATCTTCTTATCTGAAAGCATAAGGCCTAGGGCTACCAAACTTGGCATGTAGCTTTATGTTGTGAACCTCTACCAAGTTCCTTCAAATAGTAGCCATGGAGTCGAAATTGGCTCCGCCTAGAGGGTCACAAGTTTTTATACGGAATTATATAGGGAAAACTTAAATATCCTTCTTTAGGGCCTTGGGCTACCAAATTTGGCATGTATCGTTATGAACTGGACGTCTACCAAGAGTGCCCAACTTATAGTCCCGGGGTCCAATTTAGCCCGGCCCCGGTGTCACAAGTTTTACATGGGCTTATATTGTGAAAGCCTTTAAAAACCTAATAGTGCATAGCCGCAAGGCGTAGGACTACCGAATTTTGGATGTAGCTTTATGTAGTGGGCCTCTACCAGAAGGGCCCAAATTATAGCCTTTGGGTTAAGTTTGTCCCCACACCAGGGGTCACAAGTTTTACCTTGGCTTTTGTGTTGAAAACTTTATAAATGATCTTTTTACTAACCATGATAAAGCGTAGGGCTACCAAATTTAGCCCTATTTCATGGGTCTCATGTTTTACATGGCCTTTTTAACACAACATTTTATACCTGTATTATTTAGTACGGGGGTTTATCTTGTGGCCCTTCACCAGGATTCAAGTAATTATAGCTTTGTGGTCAATAATGGCTTTGCCCAGGGGTCAAGGGGTTATAACTTTCTCGTAGGATTCTACAGAAAAAAAATGTATGTCTTCAAGTTTAAAACCAATTGCCCAGAATAGTAATATTTGGCTTGTAGTGTTTTCACGTATTAGCCAGTGGCACGATACAGGGCCGCCATGGCCCTCTTGTGTGAAGTTATATCCCCTATTGCATCAGTGAACTAGAGAAACAGATGGATGAAAAAAGAAATAGGGCCCTTTTTTTTGGCCTGGGCCTTAAGCCCCGGTCACATATTCACGGAAGACCTCCACGGAAGAGCTACGGTCTAATCGCTCACGGATGATTACGGAAATGACAAATTCCGTAGTCCGCTACTGTTCCAATACGGATACACAACGGTGTGAGTACGGAGTTCGACGGATCTACAGCCAAAATGTAGGTCACAGTTCAAGGAGTGATACGGACTGTTACGGTAGGACACGATTTAATACGGAGCGACACGAATCAGGACGATTGTAGTACGGATACACTACGATTTGGTACGGTACAGGTACGGATTAGTACGAATAAGAACGATCCGATACGTAGTAGTACGAATCGTCACGGATCGATACGGACCTAACACGATTTAGCATTCCGTCCAAATGCTCTAGCCCGCTTACTTTCAAAATGCAACAAGTTCGGCCATGAGAGCCTCATACTGGCCATGGACGGGTCTTCGTAAAAGCCAATCTCTAGTCCACATATTCTCTGTCTTTTATTACCTGATTATTATAATCAATAACCCATCACAAGTTGACGAAATTTGGCCTCCACGAAATTGAAACTATCTGCAGACAACTGTAAATTTGGTACAAATGAGCTTCAGTTCTACAATAAGGTAGAAAGCATTGTGGGAAATTGAGAAATTGCCCATTTTGAGCATTTTTTTTTTCGATTTCCTGGAATCAGAATGTTTTCTTGACTTGTCTGTTGCAGACCCATAAAAAGAAGGGATTAAATGGCAAAGGGTTCAATGAAAATATTGATCAATAACGTTTCTCTTATGTTCATAAAATCTGCTGTTTATTTCACAATTACACTGATTATCGTGAAAGTTTATGTTTTAAAAGTAAAATGCTTGTCTATCGTAGTTAGTATCACCAATTTCGAAAGGGTCAGCCTGGCACCAGGCAGGCAACCAGTAATCATACATTTAACTAGCTGGCGGTTCACCTACCAGCCATATCAGAACAAGCTCCTGGCGGGGCTCGAACCTGTGACCTCCCATTTCGTTCGCGGTTGTCAGAACCACCAGAAACGGTGACAGTTTTATGTACTCGTACTATTTGATCGTTTTACTTGCATGTTTAGCATCGTTGTTTGGATAAAATGTCACATTATAATACTGATGTTTATTCATTTTCGTACAGTGTTTTGTAAAATATGTAACCTTAAATTAAAGGTATTATTTGTTGACGGTTCATGATTGTGAACTCAACAACAAAGCGCAATTGCGTTGTATTCTACAAAGACAGAGTAAAAATACCCTTGTTGAAGTACATGATTTTGAATTTATCCTACCAAAGAATGGTGGTCTTTACAATTCCGTACTGTGTCAAGTTGCAACGTAGTAAACCGTAAAAGACCGTGTGAATCCCTGCCTCTCCGTAGTACAACGTATTAATGTCGTGACTTTCCGTGACAAATCCGTATCATAACGTAACTAAAACGTAGTGTAACCGTGCTAATAAGTAGTTCTCCGTATCAAATCCTGAAAAAATTTTGGGCCTACGGATTAGTACGGACTGATACGGTTTTAATACGGACCAGAACGTATCAGTACGGTCTAATACGGACTAGAAAGGATACGCTACGGTCGTTTGATCCGTAGCGAATTTTTGTGCATGTTCAAAAATTGTCAAGGACCGCTACGGATATACAAGGACTACTACGAATGACTACGGTTACAATACGGAGAGCTACAGACTAGTACGAGTTGTCACGGACAATGCCGGAAAGAATCCGTAGCTCTTCCGTGGCGGCCTTCCGTGAATATGTGACCGGGGTATTAGCCTATTGTATGTCTTCAAGTTTGAAACAATTTGGCCGGAGTTGTAATGTTTGGCTTTTTGTGTTTTCACTTCTTAGCCAGTAGAGCGATACAGGGCAATCATGACCGTCTTGTTTCAAGTCATATCCCCTATTGCATCAGTGAAATAGATTAACAGAGTAGGAGAGTAAGAATAACAAAGGAAATAAAGCAGATAAAGTAATGAAAATAGCCAAATCTTAGTGTTGGCATACTTATGGTTACAGTTGTGAATATATAATGAAATAACGAAATCAAAGGATAGTGCGCAACAACAAATTATACTGTTGCACTAAAAATAGATAATTTTTGAGGTGCTGAATGCTAAAACTCCATAACTGTTCTTAATTCTGGTCCTCTATGTCTGTCCTAGTAGCTCTAGCCTAAACTGTGAAAAAATCTAGCCAGAAATATTAACACATTCAATGTGAAGACTGAAAATCAGAGACTCTTTTCAATTCATTCTGCAAGGAACATTTACTAGGTGTTTTACGGTATGTGAAATTGGTCAGACTTGATTTAAGTCTTACATACATGTAAATATGAATTTTTATGAACATCTTAAATTCAAAAGATTTGTCAAAAAGATTGCATTGTTTCATTGTTTTTTTCATTATAGTGAACATGGGAAAAGTTTAATTTTTGTTATAGGCAAATCTGGGGTAGGCGCGTTTATTAGCATATAAAAAAAAATCTGCACCACTTTCAGATTGGACTCTAATAGGCTATCCTAACTCACTGTACCATTTAAATTTTTTTACCAGATGGATTGAAAAAAAATTAAAAATATGGCCCTTTTTTGATCTGGGCCTTAGCCTAATGACTTCAAGCAGATGCATGATTTTTTATGTAAGTGCGCCCACTATGACCTAAGTTGTCGACGGGCCATAAAACATCACCCATTCCATTTAGTGAAAGAAAGGGGATAGGAGCATGAAACAGTAGTGAAAATGGAAATAATGAACCCTAATGAGATGAAAAGAGCCCCTTATGGCTGCCCAAAGAAAGATAAAATCAACCAATGTATCAGAGGAATCAGCAATTAGATTATTTATCTGCACCATATATATGTTTTCAATACCTCTGTAAGGTACCCGATTTGCATTTAGCATCCATATATATAGCTGTAACACTGGAAATAGATCAAGAAAAAGGCCAACTACCAGTGAACATAGCCATATAAGCCTGTCAAAACAACAGGTAGAGTTAACCCTCTACAAAGTACATGTTTACAGATTTAACGTTTACTTTAAAAGGTATGGTGTAATGAAAATGCAATATTCATGGGGGTTATCAACACTCTCGGTGCTTTGAAGTTAGACCGCAAAAATTGCTTCCCATGTCTAGGCATGCGCAGCTAAAACTTTCGAAGAGATAGCATGCAAAACCGGTAAATGGAGAAATGGAATCACAAGGGTATATTCAAACAAGGATCACATCATCAAAACAAAAGTTCACTTTGTGAAAGGTCTTATTGAATGTCTTTCCAGTCGTTGATCCTTTGTTGAATAAAATCACTTCATCACGGAAGTCGGCTGTTTCGGTGACCAGAGTGGTTTCAGTACGTTATGCCTCTTCTTCTCTTTTGGCATAGCCGTTGCCGGTGATCGACTCTGTAATGGAAAACACCTACTGGGTAGATAAACGATTTGTTGCTCCCTATCTTTTCTATAGCCGTAGCTTCCTTTGTGTTCCTGAATTCAAATTTTTAGGTCTTTTATTTGACTCTAAACTGTCGTTTATTCCACACATCAATTACTTGAGTAAAAAATGCCAAAAAGCTCATAATCGTCTTTTATTTGACTCTAAAGTGTCGTTTATTCCACACATCAATTACTTAATTAATAAATGCCAAAAAGCTTATAATCTTTTACGAGATGTCTCAAGCATTGATCGGGAAGCCGACAGAAAAGTGTTACTAAGACTGTATAGATCACTTGTCCGTTCCAAGTTGGATTACGGCTGTGTCGTATATGGTTTAGCGCGACAATCGTACCTTCGCAATCGTACCTTCGCAAGTTGGATTCTATCCACAACCAAGATTTGCGATTAGCGCTTGGCGCTTTCAGGACATCTCCCGTCAATAGCTTATATGCTGAAGCTAATAAACCATCTCTAAATTTACGCAAGAAGAAACTCTCCATGCAATATTAATTAGTCAAATCCTGACAACCTAACTCATGAAATAGTATTTGAACCATTGTACAAGGATGAATTTTTAAATAGAGAAAAAGTTATACCTCGGTTTAGTTTACGCTGTGAATCGGATAATAATTACCTGGATTGTGATCTTGGGGATGTAACAACCCATAGGATTTCTGAAGTTCCTCTATGGACTTTCAAAAGTCCAGCTTATCTTTACAATGTTGCTTCAGATAGGAAAGCTACTACAGATCCAATGATTTTCATAACTGAATTCCTTGAAGTCAAAGAACATTATTATACTCATGAAGAAATCTATACAGATGATTCAAAAGATGGGGAAAATTTGCTTCAGCTGCCATCCTTGACGGTGAACTGTATCTGTTCCGCTTACCTAAAAATTCGTCTATCTTCTCTGCGGAGCTAAAAGCGATTGACCTTGCCCTCAACCATATTGAATAAGACGGCTATTGGCGATACATTATATATACTGATTCTTTATTAGTTATGCAAGCACTTGAGGGTGGAAAAAATAGATAATCCGCTTGTAGTCAATCTCCTTGAGAAACTCTCCAGATTATGCGAAAGAGCTGATATAGTTTTTTTTTTTGGCTGCCAAGCCATAATGGTATAAGTGGTAATGAGCAGGCTGATAAAGCTGCCAAGGATGCATTATCGTTAGAAATTTTACCTTTTAAAGTTCCTTTTAGTGATTTTAAACCTCTTTTTAATAGTTTTATTCATGGTGTTTGGCAAAGATCTTGGAGTGATTCTTCAAATCAAGTGAATAAATTATTCGCTATCAAGCCAAATAAATGGCTCCTTGGCATAGGATCAAACCGTCGAGAGGAAATTATTTTGGCCCGTTTTCGAATAGGTCATACCCAAATGACGCACTCGTATATTAAAGGAAAAGCGCCTCCTGTATGTATCCCGTTCAATACATTTTTTTCTGTCCAGCATTTACTGATACAGTGCACAGATCTTGCACCGCACAGGGTTAAGTACTTTCAGGTTGAGTTTAAAACTACATCTATTTCATGTTGAACCAGATTAGTTTGGGTTACTTTGCTTGAGTTAGTTATCAAGAAATCTGTCTTGGTATTCAATCAACAACTGCTCTTATTCTTTTGTAACATAGTGGCAGTCTTTACTACCTCGGAATAAATCAATGTGATCGTATAGTGGAATATTGTAATTTGGAGGAAAGAAACGGAGTCTGAATGTGACGAACAACGTTTATTAACAACATAAATCCATTCTCTATAATTCTAAGGGGTAAATACAACTACCCACAATATACGATTGAAAATATCCAGGGGAAAGTCATCCCTGCTAAACAGAGACCGCTGACGGGGGTCTACAACTCAATAACCAATCTATCTCCTCCTCTCTCCTCCTCCGGCAGAGCGTCTGCTTTTTAAAATAGCCAAATTCTCTGTTGACGTCCCACCAAGACATTATCGTTGGTTATGGGAACATCCTAACCGCCCATTATCTGCCGCTGTATCAATATTCATGATACTCATTAATTAAATATGATGATGACTTAGACATGCATATGCGTCCTAACAAGGTAAGGGCGTGCATTGAGTCCGACACGAGAGCAAACTGTGCACTTAACTCTTGTTTCAAATGTCCCATTTACAACCTGGGTGAGAGTTCAAATATCTTTGTAGAAAATCAGCTACGAAGCCAGAGGAAGATTGTAAAGCAATGAAGCGTTTTTGATCGTCGGGTAGCCGTGCCAACAAAGCATATTTTTCTATAGCTTTTATCCAATTATGAAATTCTGCCTGTTTTTCCGTCAAAATTTGGAACAACATGGGAGATTCCCGGAGCCTGAAAAGCATCTCTCAGACCACCTAATTGTTCGGCAAAACATTTTAATGCCATCCCTAAATCAGGTACTTGGCTGGTTATTTTGCAATAATTCAGGACAAAAAAATATTACTTACAATTTTGGCTTCGGTTGTTAGGTCGAGAGCTCTGGCTTCTCATCTACACTTCGGCTTCACTAGCAACGGAACAAACATGTATCAATGTTAATCGAACACTGAGCGGCCGCACTTTTGTCCATGACATAGAAAACTTCTACACAAGGGACAAGCAACCCAAGTAATCTTAATGTTTTTGAAAGACGGGTCTGCATTTTTTTTCGCCTGTTGTTTGTCCGTTTGATACTCGGCGTCCCAATCCTCCGTCACCGGAACTTCGAAAGTATTTTTTGACGTTGGGTTTTCTTCTCCATTTGTGCTTATTGTGAACAAATCCAAATTTTTTTTTTAAGTATTCCGAAAACGATAGTTCCCTGTTCGTTACTTGGTGGATCACCAATCCTGGTCACGGCACCAAAATATTTCCTTCCTCCGTATGTAACATAGTGGCAGTCTATACTACCTCGGAATAAATCAATGTGATCGTATAGTGGAATATTGTAATTTGGAGGAAAGAAACGGAGTCTGAATGTGACGAACAACGTTTATTAACAACATAAATCCATTCTATATAATTCTAAGGGGTAAATACAACTACCCACAATATACGATTGAAAATATCCAGGGGAAAGTCATCCCTGCTAAACAGAGACCGCTGACGCGGATCTACAACTCAATAACCAATCTATCTCCTCCTGTCTCCTCCTCCGGCAGAGCGTCTGCTTTTTAAAATAGCCAAATTCTCTGTGGACGTCCCACCAAGACATTATCGTTGGTTATGGGAACATCCTAACCGCCCATTATCTGCCGCTGTATCAATATTCATGATACTCATTAATTAAATATGATGATGACTTAGACATGTATAATGTTACACTTTTAACTGTTCTATTTCTAGTGTCGTAGGCTTGTTCAAGAAGTGGCTGTAAAATTCAGGCAACACTGCCTTTTTTAATTCATTATGTGCTCTGGTTTGTGTTTCTTTTATATCTGTAACTATTTGAAAAATTCCTATTGCCATATTTCTTGCAAGTATCCTTGATATTAATGAAACGAATTTGTATTTTCCACAACACCCCTAGCAACTACCAAGCCCCTTTTTGACAAAAAATGGCCCAGTAACTTCTACTACAGCCATAAGCACCCAATCCATCTTTGCACTTATGGTAACATCAGTATTGGGATGAATTCTTAATGAGTTTTCAACTGGTATTCTGTTTGATTTGTTGCAATCATATCGCAATAACCTAAAGTTTTGTTTTCCTATTTCCATGATAGCCCTTCCAAATTTGATAGTTGCATCATATTTTTGTAGGAAATCTTGTCCAAGAATTGCATGTAGTTCAACAATTTCAATAACCAACTCTAATTCAAACTTAAGTACATCCATCTCGAAATAGAGTAAAACTTTTCCAAAAATTTTAAAGTGACACCATTTGCAGTGGACAGATTGTAAGTGTCCCTTTCTAAATAATTCAAATCTATGCCTAACTTACATATCTACAGATAAAAGATTTGCTGCAGATCCTGAATCTACTACAGCACTACAATAAAGGTGGTCAAACGTGAGTTAAGCAAATAAACAAGAACTTTGCTTTACAGTATTGATAATTAAATTTTGCCCATCAAGAGTATGTTTTCTGGACTTTCGGACGTAAGACCAGCCCTTTCTAGTCTTCCGACTTGGCTGATGGACAGTTTGAAGCTTTATCTCCAATTCCATGACATTTAAAACATTTGTTTGCAAGAAGTTCCATTCTGTCTTAAGGTTCTCTGCTATTTGAGCGACTACGACTCCTATGGGAAAGCGAAGATTTCAAGTCTTTGAGTACATTTACAACCTCATCTAGTATGCATTCTTTTCTTCCACCATTTTCTTTTATTGGATTACAAAAATTTACCGACTCAAATTGTGGTTTTCTTGATATACCTGGAGATGACTCAAATGCCTCGAATTCAATTGCAAGGGCAATAGCCGAGTTATTACTATTTGGATGCCCGAACTATACATGGCTGCGGACTTCAGGTTTAATGATACCATGGCACTTGCTGGATCGCCGAAGTCGTTTAAAAAGCTAAAATCAGGAAGCCTTCTCGTTGAAGTAGAAAAAAGCTGTGCATGCTAGGACTCTTATGAAGATTAAGCACTTCTTTAACATTCCTGCAAAATGTGTTTCGTACGGTATCTTAAATACATCAAAGGGCATCATTCGTTGCCTAGACCTGGCAGGTATTTCTGAACACCAAATAACGTCGGAACTTTCTGATCAAAACGTAACGGCTGCGAAACGTATTACGATTTTGAGAGATAGCGTCAGGAAACCCACCCACCTAAATCGATGAAGGTAGGATATCTTAAAAGTCGCAGTGTATCTTTACATACCAAATCCTCTTCAATGCTATTATTGTTTCAGATTCGGGCATCATGAAAGTAAATGCAAGTTTAACCAAGGTGAAGAATTCTGCCGACGTTGTGGCAATTTAAACCTGGTACATAAGACCGAAAAATGTGGATTTGATATCAGATGTGAGAACTGTCAAGGAGAACATGTAGCAACTTCGCGATCATGCCCGGTGTGAAAAAAAAAAAGAAATCACTGTTAAATATTTTAAAATCTTTTAACACATATGACCTATGCTATCGATACGCCATAAAACAACATTCATTCAATCACTAGTTTATCATTCTTATCAGTCCCTAAGTCTTCTGGCAGACAGGCTTTTCTCTCCAGATGGAGGACAGAGCATACTAGTTACCAACAGGCAATGTAGCCTCTTTCATCCTCTGGATACAAAGCAGATTTGACGGTATAAACTTCACTTTTGGATTAGAGACCCCTGCCTGCAACGCCGTAGTTTTTGCTTCATTTAATGCTTCTTCCACCTCTCCACCCTCATATACTGGAGGGACACCCAGAAAAAAAATTGCGTCATTTACCCTCTCCTTCACTTTGATCGTTTTCTTACCACTCTGCTTGCTTCCGTACCACTTTTTTCCTCTTGAATCTAACTTGCCGCTACATAAGCTGGATGATCTCGTCCACCACCTCTGTTGTCCTCCTATAATTCTTCTCCTTCGTCTCAACATCCACCCACTCCTCTATGTGCTTCTCCTTTTTCTGAATCCTGACCTTATGTTTCTTCTTTTCCTTCGTTCAGTCCTTAATCTTCCACCTCCTCCTCCTCGCTGTTTATCTCCACCCCAATCTGATCTTTCCCGTCTTCTGTAGTCTTCAATTTACCAAATTCTATCCAATAATACTCTTTATCCTTGATCCTTTTTGATTCAGCCTTTTACCCTCATTAATGTACTCAAACACTTTTCAGTTTAAACCTTCCACTTTTAAAATCATTTAACGCTGATATGCGCGTTAAATGACCAGAGCTGTCGATGCGCCATGAAACAACATTCATTCATTAGTTTTCGTCAAATGTCCTAGAATATCAATTGCAATCCGCTCCACTGGGATCCCTACATTATATGTCTTCATTTCAGCCTGAATGCGCCTTGGGGATATTTTACATACTTGACATTCAAAGCATTTACTGCAATGCTGAATAACATCATCCTCATAGCCCAATAGAAGCGGCTACGAATTCTGGCAATAGTTTTTGAAATACCTAACTGCCCTGCAGACATTATCATGAAGAAGGGTTAAAATTTCAGCTTTGCAGTTTTCACGTACAACTATCTGCAGTCTGCAATTGCCAGATAGTTCATGCCATTCTCTGTATAAGACATTTTCCTTGAGTTTTTTAACCTATCCCATTGAGCAAATAGAAATTTGCATTCTTTGCCCAAATGCGAAATATCAGACCATGTTGGGCGAGATAGGCCTCGCTCCAACCAATCTATAACTGGTTTTAGTATTACATCTGCTCTCTGACATTCACCTATTTCAACAAATTGGAGGCATCGTTTGTGTCCACCAATTCATCAATATCCATTAAGTCTGAATCAGATCTCAATTGCATTTTTCTAATCAAAGTCGAGTATCCTTTTTTTGTAAATCAATAACTGAGAACCATTCAGTGCCCTACAAAGCATCTAAACAACCGTTGATGTTTGGCAGTGGGTATAGATCTTTTATTGTTACTGCATTTACTGCGCGGTAGTCAATGCAAAAGCGTGTCGATCCGTCGCGTTTTGATACTAAGACAATAGGACTTACCCAAGGACTGGTTGATGGTTCAATAATCTTATTTTCCAGCATTGCTTTTATTTCATTTTCAGCAATTTTACGCTTATTAAGTGGCAAGCGCCTCATGGGCTGCTTTACAGGTTTACTATCACCAGTATTAATTTTATGCTGTACTATGCTTGTTTGACCAAGATCAAATTTGGATTTAGCAAAGACATTCTCGTGTTTCAATAAAACTTGGTGAAACGTTGCCTTTTGGTCCTCATTCAAATTTGAAATATTACCTTCCCAGACTGCATGCAAATGTTCAGGAAAAGAGTCTAAGTAATCCATTGAGGCAATGCTAGGATTTCTTGTTGAACTCAATTCAGGTTGTACAATTTTGCGAGAATTGATATCAACTGGAGAAATACTTTCCACCAGTTCAGCTGTTGTTTTGGGCTGAAAAGTCTGAGTTTCACCAGATAAATCTATCAGCCTGAGTGGCACTTTACTATAATCAAAGGACTGAAAATCCTGAAAAGCGGATTTGTTGAACGGTTTCAAGCTATGATTTGATGTAACGACTTTAAACGACCCTGAGAAAGAAGCCAGTAGAAAACATTGTGGTAAAAGGAGAAAATGCTATTAACTTTTTCTCCTTTACCCACAATGTTTTCTACCCCATCAAAGTCAGAAATCATTATATGATGAAGATTTAATTTGTTGTCTGCAGATGTCTTTGAATGTGGTCCAGTCCAAAAATGTATTGTTTGGTAGAGTGAAGTAATTGCTTGATCATGAGGTGTTATCATTGACTACATACAAATCATTATTTCATGCTTTGGGAATAAAGCCTGATGTCAAGGATTAACCTCAAATAGGGACACATAATTTGTCCCTTTGGTAATTTGATTTAATTCTTTACGAAATGATAAAATTGTAGGCTGTTCCAAATTGAAAGCATTTGCATACGACAAAATAAATGTGACTGAAAAATTTAAATTTGGTTCGGGATGGGTAGAAAACATTTTCTCCTTTTCCCACAATGTTTTCAAAAGGCTTCTTACTCGGGGTCATTAAAAGTCAGGATTGTGTGGTAAAGAGTTAAGCCATACCCAATTGAGGTAGAAAGCTGTTTCAAACCTTTAACTGTTTTGACAGCAGTTTATAGGACTAGTGTAGGTAGACACTTAATTGTACTTCAAAGACATTGATGTATTGTTATGTACATACCCAGTTATTCCAAGCTTTGTTCATGTGTGTATCTATTTTTGAATGGTTTTCCCCTGTTGCTATTTTTAGAACTGGATTCTCTCTTGTGGAATATTGTTCTGGAAGTTTCCGGGCCTTTTTACAATCTGATTACTAGAAATTAAGCAACTGATTTTAACATGAATTTTCTGAAGTTTCTCTGTTATTATAAAAGGAAAAGCTCTTTACATCTCGGCGTTCACTAGTTAATACATGATTGCCAGACTACAGTTGGGATTATTTTGTATTTGTGTCATATAATTAGTGCTTGGATTACATTCAGTTTGGATTAGGATCAGACTAGACTAAAGTGAGGATTTTTTCGTGTGCTTGGATTACATTCAGTTTGGATCAGGATCAGACTGGAATTAAGACTGGAATAATTTGTCTTTTGAATTTAATGTCTAAGGTATTGTTTTGTACTATTGTCACTGATTATTTGATATTTTGTTAATAAATTCTTTTAATTGTTATCGTTTGTTGCTGGCTTCTACTTTCTAGTTACGCCTGGTTCGTAACAGTATCCTTAACCATTGTTTATTTAACCAATTAATGCATCCTTCATGTGTACCTCAATAATCCTATATATTAATGACAAACCTGCATATTTCATATGTTTGCCCATGAATGACTGTTTTTTCGGCAATTTAACATGAGAGGTGGAGGGACAGAGAGAGAGAGAGAGAGAGCTTATGTGTAGAAACATTATCTAACCTGTATTGGAATGTTGATCGACAAAATTGTTCTGCTTGAAAAGAACCGAATTCTGTGCAGGTTCAATAAGGAGAGTCATTCTGACAACCTCTTCAGTTCACCATCTATAGTGTCTTTTGAATTATGATCAAATAAAAAATGACCTTATTAATAAAAACTATGGTACGGATGAAAATATGTAATAAACCTTCATGTACAGGTTGTTAGAGGACAGCATTTAATATTAATTTAAAAACCAGACAGGTATGTAAGCCAGTGATTTAATCAACGAAATAAAGCACCCAAATAGAACTTGTGACCAGTACTGACCGTTTATAACCGGTTTAAGCTGCCAGCCTGGTCAATACTCATATTGACCTGCTCTTTGCCAATCTTGCATACTATATAACTAAATCATTGCAGGGATATGTGTATAAAAATACCTGATTTAGCATTATGAGATACTTGAAATTAATATTTACACTGGTGTAAGTGTTATTTATTACCATTTTTGAGTGAATGCATTTTCATAGTCTAAACAAAAGACTTAAAATCATCACACATCATCGGACAGGACATTATCTTTTTTTTTTAAGTGTGTGAATCCAAGCTCTTGGTACAGCTGAAGGTATTTTTGCAGCCAAATTGGACCAAGATCACATTCAGTTGCCATATAGAGTAAGGAATGACTTTAACATAACTAATATGAAACTTTCAAGTCGAATGTACAAATCTTTTGGGAAAAATACTTTCTAACAAGGCAGTATGGATCAAAGATCAGACTGCACTTTCTGTGCAATCTGATTTCACTCAACACTCTCTGCTAAAGGTCCTTGGCAGCCCAAGGGTTAATAGCACTGGGTCACTGTATAAAATCTTTAAAACTATATAGACATACTTTCATGCTAAGGCTTGTATTACATAAAACAGTCACCGTCTTAAATATGGGTTGGGGAGCAGTTCATAATAATAATTTAAATAAGTGAAAGTAGTTATATAACTTGCTCTGTAAATGCACTTCTAATTCACTGGATCAAAAATATGTCAAAGATGTAAAATCTGTATGTCTAAAAAAAAAAAAGGCGTGTAGATGCATTCTTGTGGATCTTTTATCAAAATAAATTTATCTACAAATTCAGCATTTTTTTTTAGCCGAAATGTCACAAAATTTAGTTTTACACCTTGAAGACAAATTGTAAGCCTGTCCGAGCCCTTTAGGTTTCACGCAAGTTGATGTCTAGTTCACCGAAGACACGATTTCCATAAAAGAAAAAAAAAAAAACCTGTTAAATTCGTGTCCCGGGTTCGTTCTTGATCGGGGCCGTTTGTAAATAAAATACTTCTTTCCGTCGATGACAAGAGTGAAATATTGGTTCCAAGCTTTTCCACTACAGGATGCATATAAATCAAACATTATTTTTTTGGATAGATCGCACGATCTCCATTCTATCAGACGTTCTGCAAAAATGTTTCAAACAAATCGGAATTCATCGATAGCGTCAAACGAGTGCCGGTAACTTGGTCCACTTTATGGGTTCTGTGTATTCGTTATGGAAGGGCTTTAATTATTTATGGCCAAATTCTAGCTGGCTATCTGACCAGTGAAAGATTTTTGATATGAGACATAGTTGAAAATGTTTTTATCTAGGAAAAACTGCCTAATCTTTTTGTTTATTTGGCAGCAGACGATACAAGTTGTGAATGAAAGTTTCTTGAATGAAAACGAAGGCAGTGTAAACAATGTTCATACGCTACATTTTGAAAGAATAAAAGAACAAACTTTGTTTTAGTATTTAAAGTATTTTTTAGCTCCCCTGAGCACGAAGTGCTCATGGTGAGCTTTTGTGATCGCCCGATGTCCGTCGTCCACAATTTGTTAAACATCTCCTCAACCACTAGGCCAATCTTGATGAACCTTGGAAGGGATGTTCCTTGGGTGAAGCTCTATCAAAGTTATTCAAGAGATTGAGTTCCAGCCATAACTCATGGCAACCAAAAGAAAAAAATAATTAAATCTTTGAAAAACTTCTTCTCTGAAACTAGAAGGCATAGCGCTTTGATATTTGGTATATAGGACCTCTACCAAGATTGTTCATATAATGCCCCTGGGGTCAAAACTGGCCCCGCCCCGGGGGTCACAAGTTTTAAACATAGAAACAAAGAAGGAAAACTTTAAAAATCTTCTCTGAAACTAGAAGGTGCAGAGCTTTGATATATAGTATGTAGCATTTCCTAGTGGACCTCTACCAAGATTGTTCCTATGATGCCCCTGGGGTCAAACTGGCCCCGCCCCGGGGGTCACAAGTTTGAAACATAGCAGCAAAAAAGGAAAACTCTGGTTGCCATGGCAACAAAACTGAAAAAAAAAATAATGAAAATCTTTAAAAAATCTTTTCTGAAACGATAAGGCCTAGGGCTACCAAATTTTGCATGGAGCTTTATCTAGTGGACCTCTTAATTTCTTTCAAATAATAGACCTGGGGTCAAAATTGGTCCCGCCCCGGGGATCACAAGTTTTATATGGGCTTATATAGGGAAAACATTAAAATCCCTATTGTACCGAAACATAGTGCCTAGGGCTACCAAATTTATCATGTGGGTGTCTTAACAAGAATGCCCAAAATATAACCTTGGGCTCAAATTTGGCTTTGCCCTGGCGGTCACAAGTTTTCTATGGTCTTATACATGTATAGAGAAAACTTTTAAAATCTTCTATTATCTAGCGATAAGGCCTAGAGCTACAAAATTTGTATGTAGCTTTATCTAGCGGGTTTCTACAAAGGGTGCCCAAATTGTAGCCCTGGGGTCAAATTTGGCCTATCCCATGGGGTCACAAGTTTTACACAGTGTTATATTTTGAAAACTTCGAGAATTTACTTGTACCTAGCCATAAGGCCTAGTAACCATAGTAAGACTAGGACTACTAAATTTGGCTCTACCTCATGGGTTTGATGTTTTATAGGGCCTTTTATTGAGGAAACTTTGAAAACCTTGTTTATAACCACATATTTTAGACGTGTATTATTTGGTATGGGGCTTTATCCTGTGGACCTCCACCAGGATTCAAGTAATTGTATCTTCGTAGAGAAAAATTGCTTTGCCTTGGAGTCATAGCTTTCTCGGATTTTATAGGAAAAATTTAGTACTAGTGCGTCTTCAAGTTTGAAACAAATTGGCCAAGTATTTTAATGTTTGCCTTGTAGTGTTATTACTTCTTAGCCAGTGGAGCGATACAGGGCCATCATTGCGCTCTTGTGTCATTTTATTATTTGTTACATTCTAATTTTCCTTTAACATACGTTTTACTGTCTTAATTTATTTCATTTAAAACAATCACTCAATAATGTATCAAATTTTATTCATATTAAAATTTTAACTAAATTTTTTTCTCCCAACGACCTTTATTCACTCTGAACTTGTTCATTTGAGTAGGCTTACGGGTCTTTGCAAAATTCTTTTTTAGTGAAACAAGGTCACTTCCGCATAGTTACTGCTCTAAACACCAGGCCTCGGCATCTCACAATATTTTTGGAACTTTAGGCATGATTAATATGTAAATGCGCTCAATATAACCTTAGCCGTAGACGGGCCATGAAACACTAATCATTCACATTCATTCATTTGAATAGGCATGCATTGCCCAGCCACTGAATGAATTCATACATTTTAGATTTACAACTAGTCGATACTTCTCCACGTGAATTCAATATTTGTTGAGACAGGGATTGCCCTGTCAATCGCTAATGTTTTTTACACGTATCACAAATAATACTTTTTAATTTATTTTTAGCTCAAAGCCGTTGATGCGGCCAAAAACAATCAATCAATCAATTTCTCAGATGGTATAGAAAACTAATTGGACTTCTTTTTTTTTAAGTCCTTTTTTTCCCCCTTTTCTCTTCCAAACTTCCTCTAGCTGTGTGTCATCATTAATTTTTATTTGTTTAGGTCGGATCATTGACAGTTTTGAGAGACCCTTTGCAGCTGCGTTCAAAAGACGGCAAGCCTTCCCTGGGTTTATGTTTTTTTCCTTTTGTAGAATTTCATTGTTCACGGTAGCGAATTGACGCTCAACAACGCAATGGTATCTCTGCATGCTCTGTCCTGATAATTTCTTCCCGGCTCAGATACAAAAATACCAGACCAAAGGGGTAAAAAACAGTAGATAGTGTTTCAGTAGTTTTGAAACTATCATCGGGTTGTGGTATTCCTTGTCATTTCTAGGAGTATTGGTGGTGTAAGCTTGGTCTATAACCATTGAAAAGTATTTGTAGAACGGCGATTGCATACGTAGGTTAGTGTTCTCTGTCTCTGTGGTTTGATAATTCTTTCACATTTGTAGATCTTCAACATCTACACCTGATGATTCGGTCATTTTCACGGCTTCTTCCAGTCGATTAATAGCAGTCTCCATCCGTTTATTTCTTGATGTACCGCCAGCCAGAAGGGGGTAGAATTCGCCGGCTGCCGTCCTGCAGAGTGGTAAGACCCCACGAATGGACCCGCCTGTTTGCCGTGGGTGGAGACTCGTAAGCCAGAAAAGAGGATCCTTGAAGTTGGGGGGGAGCTCGGGAATCTCCAGCTCTTCAACTCACTGCTTCGGCCTAGGCTTCAGTGTAAACGAGTCTAGATGAGCCAGGTCTAGTGCAATCAGCTGGTCGTTTTTAGATTTTGGGCAGTTTTGGGTAATACCGTGACTTGGGTAATACCTCACCCTTCGGGGAGCACAAAAATTACAATGATGTACGAACTTAGAGTTTTCTTCATGTTGCATGTAATCTGTTTACTTTACCTAAGATATCGCATGTATTCATACAGCGTTAATACGTTCAAACTAACAACTTTTACTTTGCTGAACATGTTTCAGTCCTCAGTCTAATATAGGCTTATGGGCTAATTGGGTGGTACGGGCTTTGTGATTGAGACTATAGTCCCGGCGGTATGGTTTCAAATTTGCATTTTTATGGCTTTTTAATTGCTTGTTTATGGCTTTTTTAATGACTGACACGTGACGTCATAGCGTGCCCAGGTGCAGGCACGTCATAGAGTACAAATGAGCGTGCCCAGATGCGTGTAGGTCAGATATTTATGGAAACAACGCTCTGGAATCGTGAGAACCGGAAACGGTATGTCCGTATAAGGAAAAGACGGGGCTCTTAGCAACGCGAGCGCGGGTAAGGTATTTATAGAAACGACGCTCTTGAATCGTGAGAACCGGAAACGAGATGTCCGTATAAGGAAAAAGCGGGTCACAGATGACGCCAACGTGACGCAAGCATATAGTCATCTCAGTGAGTTTCGGCGCGAAAAAACCGGAAAAGGTTTATCCAAATAAGGAGAAGGCCAACCGCGTCAAGTATTCGTTGGGAAGCAGCTCAGAGGAGTATATAAGAGAAGGTATCGAGCTTTGAAAACGGCATTCGAATCTTCATCTCGAGCGGATTTGCACGCGACTGATTAAATCAGAAATTTATCTGACGTTGCCTTTAGTGCCATAGAAGAAAACATAAGGTAAGATTTTCTTTATATTTTATTTCAGAAATCATTTTTTTTTTTTGCGACAATCAATTTAGAGAGGCACTACAATCCTACCGTACCGTTGTTTGATCTGGATCCGTATTTGTTGTCATCTAAACTATCAGTTTTATGAGATGATTAGGAAAAGAAAATACGTTCGGCGTACACTAAAATGTAAAGGATTCTGATTGTACGAGGCGCGTGGAAAAGTACTAAGGTGACCCTTACCTTTCCTCCGCAAAACGATGTTTTACTGAGTAAGATAAAAAACGCGTGAATAAATGGCAGACTGTGCGGGATCATTGCCTGTAAGAGCCGAGCCTTTTTCAAACGATAGGCTACTTGTCAAGAAATGGTTATTATTTATCGAGAAATAAGATTAAAAAAGAATATATAAAACCGAATACAGTGTACAATAAAAGAGTGACAGTCTAAACACGCTAAATTCCTCCCGCTGCGATGCATACTGATGTTTTTTTTCACGCTTATTACTTCTTGACCGCGTTTTTTCGACCTGTTACGAACTTTTTCAGTTTTAGAAATAAGTGGTTGATACCTTTGGACCAATGTTGGAGGAGAGTTTAAATTTTCCTACGGTGCAGGAAATATCGAGATATTTCGAACCTATAGCCAATGCGACTCGTTTTAAGGATCGCTAATTCGCTAATCTGAGCAGGCACGAAGTATAAAAGGGAACTTGACCTCAAAACAAGCTACTCACTGGAACATTACAGAAAACCCTTACCTACCGTGCCATTTTTTTTTTTGGTCTGCTACTAAGTTTTTCATTTGTCGACTAAGTTTTTCATTTGTCGAATGGGTCCTGCGTACCTACTTTGGAGGAGAGTTTAAATTTCCTACTATACAACAAAAGATCGCGATATTTCGATCTTGAAGCCGGTGCGACTCGTTTAAAAGAACCACTTACTCGCTGAAGGTCGTAAGCTTAAGAAGGGTCTTGACTCCGTAACAAGTACAGACGCTGTAACCTTTCAGAATATTCTTTTCCCTGCTTGACTGATTTTTTCGGTCTGCCGCTAACTTTTTTTTATTTGTCGAAACAAGTGGTATGTACCCGCGAACCGATTTTAGGGGAAGATTTTAAATTTGTCAATGGTACAAAAATGACCGCGGTATCGCCTCATGGTTGTCAATGCAACTCGGCTAACGTGACCACTCACTCGCGGAGAAGACGAAACAACTTAGAAAAAAAAAAAGGTTTTAACCTTAGAGGTAAGTGCGCCCTAAAATAGTTGCGAAACCTTTAACCTACTGTATTGACCTTTTTTTTTTGCGAAGTGCTACTAACTTTTTTTTTCTTTTACCGGTAGCAGTCTCGGCTACCTACGGACATATTTTAGAGATGACTTTCAACCTTTTTTCTTCTTTTAAAAGATGCTAGTGTAACTGTAATACCTCAACCCTACAAAGAACCGTCCAATGACGGCACGGAATAGCTAGTTCAGGGAGAAGGATCGTGACCCTCAAAAAAGATAGCACACAACAAGCGTGTATGACTCTAGAAATTTCTTTACCTTGTAGGATTTTCTTCTTTTCAATCTCTTATTTTCATTCGAGCGCTTATTACCGCGACAATTTTGACTGTTTATGGATACTCATATCAAGACAATTCTTTCGCATAAAGCATACAAGATAAATCTTACCTTCTTATATCGTTGGAGAAATCCATAATTTCCAGTTGTTTTTTTGTTTTAAATCCATTTATTTTTTAGTAACCTACCACAAACAAAAAAGTGGACACGTTTACAATAAAAAAAAGTCTCGAGACTTTATAACTGCTCTTTTATACCCTTTAATTAAAAAAAAAACGCAAAAGATTAACACATTATAATAAAATGTCTTCAAGTTTTTTTATTTCTGCTTTTACTTTCTTCAGTTGCTCCCTGGCCTGTCTCTGAAATATAAACAAAAGTACAAAATGAAAATGACTTGATACAGAAACTTAGATAAACAAAACAATGAAAACAGAATATAAGGACAAAAAATGAGCCTTAAAAAAAAAAGTTTTAAAAGTTCAATTTTCTTAACTTTTCAAAAGCGAAGCGCAAAACTTGATATCTTTCACAGGAGGAAAAAAGAAAAGTATCAAGATTTACCGATTGATCCTCTGTTTCCCAGAGAACGTTGTCTTCCCCCGGAGCTATCGTAGAGGCATCCGATCCTGGTGTCTGGAAAATAATAAACGCATACATTTAGAATTATAACTTAATCTTTTGCGACACTGTTATGCAAAAGAAATAATACAGAAAGAAAATAGAAAATACTCATATCGGAATTTTCTCTTTCTTTAGGATTTTTCCTTTTTTTTAAATTCTCTTCTTTTTAAAGAAATGTATCGTACCAGTCACATTTAAAAATACGACTGCATATGCTCTAAAGAGACCACATTTTTTTTCTGTAGTGGATGATATGGGTTAAGAGACAATTATGTTTTTCGATACAAAACACATAATACTTATTTAAAATAATTCCAATATTATATAAAATAAAAGCTTACGGCGAAAAGTCTCCTGGGCCTCATCTCCCCTTTTTCGGGGGTATCTACTACAATTGGTGAGTATTCCGAGTTCTGAAAAGAAAAATGAATCATATTATCAGATAAGGAAACCGACAAATCTACATTTTTTCACTATGTTCATTTATAAAAGCTTAACCTCAAACTATGAAAAATAATCGATAAAAATTGGACATGAACAATATATAAGAAGGAATAAAAGATATCACTAAAATACTTACGCCACTAGCCATTTTTGGTTTTCTTTTTTTTTTCCGGTTCTTTCTTTTACAACGTTTGCAAGAGGAAGAAAGAACCGACGCAATGTATCCTTGTTTATATACGAAACGAAACATGCGGCCCTAAATTGAAAGGAAACTTGTTTTTTCTCACGAACTCAAACTCCATAACTTTTTGTTCTTTGAATTGCGTGGGAATCTTAGTACTAATAGAAAAAAAAATGTTCCACATGGTCTTTCTGATTTTGGAACGTATGAAAAATAAAATAGATATAAAAAACGCTTGAACAGTAATCTCTTGGTTTCAATATATAGATCCCTATTAGGAATAGCGTATATTTTAAAACACAGTGTGTTTTGCAGTTTAAGCATCTAATAATTGAAATTTTTTCAATACAAACAGACCTAGAATATAGAAAAAAAAAATGCATGAAGGAAAATGGAAATTCATCTTTCTGGAATCTCATTAGCGATAAAAGTTGCGAGTCAATTACTCTGACAGAAACCTTACGTACTTTTACATGGTTCTTTAATGGTGGGAAAAAAGCTGATAAAATATAACTTAAACTTTTTAGACGAATATTTATGCCTTTCTATAGATTAAGAATTTTCCATGGCACTTGAAACGTATTATCGGTAACAACTATCCCAGTCCCTGATCTTTTTTTTCCTGACTCTCTCTCTCTCTCTCTCTCTCTCTCTCTCTCTCTCTCTCTTTCTGTCTGTCTGTCTCTCTCTCTCTCTCTCTTTCCCTGTCTGTCTGTGTGTCTCTTTGTCTCTCTGTCTATCTGTTTTTCTCCTCTTCCTCTCTCCCTGAGTCCAGAATAACTCTTTGTACATATTCACCCTTTATCTTCTTCTTATGTTGCTTGTCACATTTAACACATTTTTACGTTTCTTTTTTCATACAGAATGAGTCTTGAAAATGTAATAAGTACATTTGTCCAGATGGGTGTTACTTCCGATCAATTCTTCGAGTACGCCTGCACCGCTGGAATACAAGACGATCCTGCACCGCTGGAATACAAGACGATCCATTTGTACCAATACCCACTCCCGAATGGATAGAAGAAGAGGCCGATGATCTTCTCGAATTACTAAAATCGCCCGTTTCAGCGGAGGCCCGGTCTTCTGATGACTTTGAACCATGGTCTCCGGGTTTCGAGGCTGAGGTAATAATGCAGGAAGACATCATCTCCGCGTCCTTAGCCTGTCTAAATGACGGAGAGTTTAGGTAAGTTCTAGAAAAAAGAATTTTGTTGTTTTTTATTTATTTATTTATTAATTCTTTTTTCTTCAGGACCGGTAAAAAGTTTTACTGCTCCCGCTGTCGTATGCATGTCTATGGATCCGAGACCTTGGCGAGGCACAGGGAATCCCACACCGTGTCACCCGAACCCGGACCGTCTGGAGTACTACCGACCGACTCTTCAGACGCCCAGGTTGATCCTCCCTAAGAACAGATGGGCGGTGCGGAAGAGGAACCTTACAGGATTGAACTGTCGGGGGTTCGACGGTTCGCCAGGTCAGCGGCCATAGAATCAACATATAAGAGTCCGTTTCAACGAGCAATGGCGGGGGAGACGACTGAGAGATATACAAGATCAACTACGACGTATGAAGACATACTGGCCAGAGCCCGGGAAGGAATTAATGACAACGATCTCCTGAGGGTCATTCTTCGGCACGATGGCCTCAATCATGCCGTAGTCGTCCCTCTGCAGGCGGCGGGGGATCTGAATGTGGAAAAGATCTTATCGAAGGTCGAGAACATTTTACAGAGCGAAGAGAATCTAGCCATCGACGACTCATTTCAAGGTTAGCAATAACCTATTTCCATACCCTCATTATATACCTTACGAAAAGTTGACAATATAATACACTTCATTCGATGATACAGGCCTTCGACCTGTAATGTAAATTATACAAAACTGATAATTATGCAGGAAAAATAGTAAAAGAACGATTCTTTAATAATAAACTGCATAGACAAATATATTTAACTACATAAAAAAAAAAATAATAACATCTTTTTTTCTTTTCAGTCATGGTCGGAGCTCTTCAGATCCCTCAAGGGGCCGGGGGTCCCCGTCTTCGTGTCACAAACGTTACGGGACCAGATAATTCCATTCATCGGAAGTCTTCTATAGTCCAGATCATGAACGACGACCAACTTTGTATGGCAAGGGCGATCGGCGTAGGTCTGGCCAAACATTGCATCATCGCCGACGAAGACTGGAAAGTCACCAAAGAGGCTCACAAAGACCTGAGCAACATCGAGATTCTGGCAAAATACCGTCAAATTTCAGCCCCGGGATTCAAGAACATTACGAACAAGAACAGACAAGGACAGAAGCAGTTAGCCCTCCTCCTTTGTCAAAGAGCCAATGTTCCAACGAATCGACCCGGATGTCTCAACGACCTGCCAACTTTCGAAAAAGCCCTACACGTTCGAATCGCCGTGGTAGCAGCCTCCCTAGGCAATAAATTTATCCGAGTACCCGCCAACGACCACGAAGACTGGCCTCTCCTATATCTTTCTTTGGTGAACCACGAGGATGTCACCCATTTCCATGTCATCACCAACATCACGGGCTTTTTCTCGGCTGCATATTTCTGCGACCGGTGTTTTAAACAGTATGACCACAACACGGAACACCGTTGCGAGACCACGTGCCTGACCTGCAAGCATCGAAAGTGTCTGGAAACCGACGATAGGATGTCGTGTCGGTCCTGCCACATGGTCTGCCGGTCTAAAGAATGTTTCGACAGACACAAAGTTCAAAAGACGAGAAGAAACGGGGACAAAGGAGAGGTCAGTTTATCCCAGTCTGACGAGTTCTGGCGGTGTACGACCTGCAAAAAGGTGATTAACCATTTCAAGCGACCCGTGGAGTTGCACGAATGCGCAGAATGGCTGTGCAAATGTTGCAAGTCCTGGGTCACCGGTAACCACCAGTGCTATTTGTTTCCGGAGGAGCCGAAGAAACCCGTCAGAAAGTTTATTTTCTTCGACTTCGAGGCTACCCAAGACTCGATCGCCGAATGTAAGAACGGATACTCGCCCAGGAACTGTTGCCAGACCCCCTGCCAGGATTGCACCAAATGTCAGCGCTGCTTCAAGTCATGGTGCGGACAACCCAGACACGTCCCCAATTTTGTAGTAGCTCAGACGGTGTGCGAGTGTTGTATGGAGGAAGAACTTGTCCCGGGAGCCGTATGCAACGACTGTGGGAACCGATGCACTGAGTGCGATACGTGGGTCAATGAGACCAAGACCTACGTCAAAGACCCGTGCCCAGAAACTTGTGGCAAGAGGGAGGTCATCTTTCAAGAGGACAATACTCTCGACGATTTTGGCCGATGGTTGTTTAACATCCAGCACAAACACAGCACCGTGCTGGCTCACAACATGAAGGTATGTATATTAAGCAGAAGGGAAGTTATTTTACCGACCACGACTGAGAAGCGAGTTATTTCGAAGAAATTAATACCGAGGAATCTTATAATAGTTAAAATGAAACTTAACAGCATTTTTGTTTTGTAATACTCCTAGGTTTCATATCACTTAAGATCCTTGTTGATGTAAAAACGTATTTGAGTGAAATAGATCTTGAAATTTTTAGTAATAAGGCGTATTTGCCTAAACAAACGTGACTTTTAAACCTTTATCTTCATTTTAGGGTTATGACGGCGTGTTCCTCCTGGAGTACCTTTTAAACCACAGCATTCGACCTTCCAAAGTGATCTACAATGGCTCCAAGATCATGTACATGGAGGTAGGCAAAGGTCTACAGCTTAGAATCCTGGACTCCCTGAATTTTTTACCGATGAAGTTGGCAGCGCTTCCGAAAGCTTTCGGGTTGCCAGAGCTTTGTAAAGGCTAATTCCCCTACTTTTTCAACACCAGGGAGAACCAAAACTCCGTAGGACCTTACCCGGAACTGAAGTCGTACGGAGCAGACTACATGTCGACGACTGACCGAGCTTCGTTCCTCCAGTGGCACAAACAGAAGACGGAAAGCGATGCCGTGTTCAATTTCCGCACAGAAATGGAGGACTACTGCCGATCTGACGTCGACATACTGAGACGTGCGTGTCTGCAGTTCCGGAAGCTTATGCTCGATGCCACAGAAGTCGACCCTTTACAGTACGTCACCATCGCCAGTGTCTGCATGGGAATCTTCAAAACCAGGAAAATAGTGTGTCTTTTTACAACCTAAAAAGAAAGATACATAAACATCAAATACCATAGTATTTCCTAAAATACAGTGATATCTAAAAATGTCGTCGTCACTTCGAACGAATGGCAGAAGGAAAAATTGGGCCCAATCACGAAGGACGCTATATCGTGGATACCGATCAAGGCGGAAAAGGAGGTCCGGAACCGAAGATTACGTTTGTGACTCCGATTGCTCAAGACATAGAACTGGCCAAATCGGAACTGAAAGAAAAGAAGGAAACCTTTCCGCGGAAACGACGTTATAAGAGGCCGTCGATCGCCATAAACAAACGATCTACGAAACCGAGATATACCGATCACGTCTTCAAGCGATGAATATCGACAAACATGATAACGAGTTGGCCCTTTTTCGTTGGCCGGAATTAGAGACAGCCACGCAAAAGAGGGAGTGGATTAAAGTTAGACCCATAAATCAACTGACGGAAGGTGCGGCGATCGAATTCAATATTCCCGGAACATCAATGACCTATATCGATCTCAAGAGCTTACTCCTTAGCGTCAAATTGAAAATCCTGAAAGCCGACGGAACCGATTTACCATCGGGCGAAAAAGTTGGACTAACCAACAACGCTCTACACAGTATTTTTTTCCAAGTGGACGTCAACGTGCAACAAGTTCCAACCAGCCAAGTGGGCACGAATTACGCTTTTAAAGCTTATTTAGATACTTTGCTGGACACTAAAAGTCAACACCTATTGAACAGTCAGCTTTTCGCGCAGGACACAAGCGGGACGAAAATGGACATCTCCGATCCATTGGGGGGTAATGTGGGGTTGTACGAGCGTGCGAAATCTACGTCAGAAAGTAAAGAAGTGGACCTCTCGGGGCGCCTGTACGTCGACCTGTGTCAACAAGAAAGATTGATTTTGAACGGCGTCCCCATCAACCTTAAATTCTGGCAGAATACCGATCGTTTCCGACTATTGGCCGCGTCGGGAACCGAGTCTTACCAACTACGTATTACTGACGCTGCATTGAAAGTGGCCTTGGTGAAAGTACACCGCGATGTGATCTGGGGACAGGCTGACGTCATCAAGAAACACGACACTATATACCCCTACAGACGTTCCGTCATCAAGACGTATGCGGTACCCAAAGGACAGTTTTCATTCATCACGGACGACCTTTTTCAAGGAGATTTCCCCAACAACTGATCGTCGGGTTAGTCCTGTCCTAGGCCGTGCATGGCTCTTACCAAAAGAACCTTTTCAACTTTCAACATTTCGACTGTAACTACGCCGGTTTCTTTGTGGATGGCCAGTCGACGCCTTACGAACCCCTTCAGATGAACTATAAGAGTGACCAGTTTATCGACGCTTACCAGGCCTTGTATTTGGACGACGAAGACCGGGCTGCACCTATTACTAGGAAAGATTTCAAAGGAGGATACTGTCTCTACGTATTTAGACCGAGCGGCGATAGCAAAAACAGACCGGAGGACAAAGCTCATACTCGACTGGAATTTTTCTGAAGCCCTACCGGAGACGTGTACCGTCATCGTGTACGCCAATTTCCCCGCCTTACTCAAGATCGATGCTAGTAGAAACGTGACACTGGAATGATGTACGAATCTCAGTTGAACGCCATGTTATCTCAAGACCCTTCGGTTCGACGCCAGTTTGGAGGGGTCTGTGCCGCCGATGAGCTTCCCATCAAGATAAGAAAACGTCCCATGTTGTTCATCGTCAACACCGATAAAAAAGGACAGCCCGGGACTCACTGGACCCTTTTTTACTTTCCGAGACTCGGACCTTGCGAGTTTTTCGATTCTTTGGGACGTGCACCAGATTTTTACCACAGACGATTCAAGACGGTATTAAAGAGGAATAGACCTTGCTACGTGTACAATGGACTTCGAGTGCAACCTTCTGGAACGACGACTTGCGGATTTTATTGCGTATTCTACGCAAAACTACGGTGTCGTGGATGGACTAAAAACAAAATCGTGTCGTCGTTGAAAAAGACTCATTTTTGATCATAACTCTCTTTTCTCTTTTTTTTATATATGCATGCTATGTGTAAATAAAATGATAATAAAATAACAACAGAATACAAGAACTCAAAAAATTTCTTTTGCTTCTTTTATTATGCCCCGCTCAATACAGCGCACCGGAGATTAGGGCGGTCCCTCCGGTAGCGCTTTACAATAACGGTAATTCGAGTAAAATGGGTATGCATACGGTATAAAATTGACTTTGTCGTTTTATACCCGTCATGAGTACCGTGCCAGACTGAAAACACGTGAAATGTATTCCATCGAACTTGAACATCACTGCTGGAAAGAGTTCCGGTTCGTAACTTCCCAAATAGAAACTACACACTTTGCCCAAATGTATCGCAGAGTCCAATTTGAAAGAAACAGATATCGTCACGACTCGAATTTTCGAAAGTCGTACTTGCCATCCCAAACGTTGCAGTTGTCTGGCGTATCTTCTCACACGTCGTTTGGCCTCGGACATGGATGATACTCGTCCGTTCACGGATAGTTTTCCGGACGAAAACACCATACAATGTCCTCCGATCTTAGGATGTTTCCACTGAGCTCCCGAATATCGACTAGGATCGTATATAATATTGACGGTCTTGGTTACCAAGGTTTTGAGGTTAATGTCACAATTTGTGTCGACTGTACACACAACGTTGGTAATCATGATTCGAAACGAATGTCACGTACTTTATCCAGGGTGATTGGGCCGGGTTTTCTGGTTCGATCTCCGTTGTCCAGGATTTTGGCAGCCGTTGAATTGTCTCTGACGCTTTGAAAAGCGTAGGCGAGTAAAGGTTTAGGACGATCGCACTGACTCACAACTTCGTGCCACTCGTTGATCAACACATACAGTCAAGTTTCTATTTGCCTCGGATACTGCTTTTTTAAACTGTCCAATTGTCGTTTTTCGTATCCCAGAAGTACGGCAAAGAGCTCCCAGTTGCGCCCTAGCTCTCTGGCATAATTTAGAATATCCTCTTGTGTTAATATGCTCCTGGAACAAAAAAAAGTAAAATGCAGTTTTTTGTTTCCGTCTCTCAAACAAGTGTCCGTACAAAGTTTTTAACGAGTAGTAGCGATATTCGAAAAAGTCTAAATCCATGATATCCACTCACCAATTGCCACAGTCATTGGGATTGCACTCGGAACAGCTCAAATACCCCAACTGGTTCATATGATCGCTCTGAAATCGGCAAGGCACGAGGGTAGACAACTCGGGGATCGCCGCTGCTACGTCTGGGAAACTCTGTTGCAGCGTCTCGAAATCTGAGGGCCTCAGACACATACCTTTCTTACAAGGCACGACATCGTCTTGGGGCTTCCAGTATTGTCTCACGTCCACGCAAGGATTGTTCTTTCTGACGGTACAGTACACGTTCCCGCCCAAGTGAACCTGGTAATTCTCGTTCCTCCGCAATGCCTCGTCCACGTCGTCGATCGAGTCCACTAGTTCTTTCCACCGGAGTAACGTTAAACTGATGCCTTTCTTCGTAGGTTTGTCGTTTTCCCACCCTCTGAGATCCACACGTGTCTCGCCTTTTCATGAGCACACCTTCAGATATCTGTTATTTCCGAGACTGACGTTGGTACTGTCCATGATGAGAAATTCTGAACGAATGCCGGTCCACGTTCATCATCTTCGTTTTTATAGAACCGTGATGACGTCACTGACAGCAATCGAGGCTCTCCCATATACGGACATCTCGTTTCCGGTTCTAAAATCGTTTCTATAAATATCTGACCCAGAGTTAGCGTCGTCTAACCCCCCGCCTTTTCCTTATAAGGACATCTCGTTTCCGGTTCTCACGATTCAAGAGCGTCGTTTCTATAAATATCTGACCTCCACGCACCTGAGCACGCTATGACGTCACGCGTCATTCATTAAAAAGCCTTAAACAAGCAATTAAAAAGCCATAAATATGCAAATTTGAAACCATACCGCCTAGACTGTAGTATTGAGACAGTAGCTGCCATTGGTATTCTCTGATTCCCAGGAATTAGTCATGTCTGCTGTTTGTCGCTTTGCCTTATCCTTGCCGTCCGAGTATATCATCTGATAACCCTGGCCTGGGATGCTGGATATCTGCTCCGTACTCAATGCCCCCTTGTTGGGCTCCGCGGTGAGTGGGGAACACGGATGATGGACAATCAAAACCGAAACTTGGAGAACAGGATGGCTACTGGCCCTATATTATTTTTACCGACTCGCTGTCCGCCATGCAAGCGCTCGAAAATGAGGGAACGGACAAACCGTTGATAATTTATCTGCTTTAAAAGACTTCTAGAATCTGTGATAATGCTGAACTTGTGTTTTGATGGCTCCCTAGCCATATTGGTATACGTAGCAACGAAGAGGCAGATAGAGCTGCTGAGGAGTCATTGTCCCTCAATGTTTCACCCTTTAAAGATCCTTTTAGTGATTTTAAACCAGTGATAAATGATTTTATTGAAAATATATATGGCAGCAGTCCTGGAATGTAAGTTATTTGCAGTGACGCAAATACTGGGTGCGTGGCTTCCAGGGTTGCGGACAAGTCGCCGCGAGGAAATTGTCTAAGCCCGTCTTCATATTGGTCATACATGTTTGATGCACTCATTCTACCTTAACTCTTTACCACACGAGAAAAATTTAGACTGTTCCAAACTGAAAGCATTTGCTGACGACAAAATAAAGGTGACTGAAAAAATGAAATTTGTTCTGGGAAGGGTAGAAAACACTGTGGGAAAAGGCTTCTTTCTCGGGGGCGTCAAAAGTAGGGATTGTGTGGTAATGGGTTAAAGGAGAAGAAGCATCCCAATGTATTTCATGCAATACGTTTCTTACTGTCAAACATATGCCTGTAGACTGTGGTTGCGGACAAGTCGCCGCGAGGAAATTGTCTTGGCCCGTCTTCATATTGGTCATACATGTTTGACGCACTCATTCTACCGTAACTCTTTACCACACGAGAAAAATTTAGACTGGTCCAAACTGAAAGTATTTGCTGACGACAAGATAAAGGTGACTGAAAAAGTGAAATTTGTTCTGAGAAGGGTAGAAAACACTAGGAAAATGAGAAAATGCTGGTTACCAGCATTTTCTCCTTTTCCCATAGTGTTTTCAAAAGGCTTCTTTCTCAGGGGCGTCAAAGGTAGGGATTGTGTGGTAATGGGTTAAAGGAGAAGCACCTTAAAGTATTTCATGCAATGCGTTTCTTACTGCCAAACATGTGCCTGTAGAGTGTGTAGACTTTGCACCTACATAGGACAGATTTTTTCATGCTGACAGTTTGAACAATTTATTTGATACTGTAAAGTTGGAGTCTTTTTTTTTCAGTTTTTGAAAGAGGTAAATCTCTATAAAGAGCTATTATTTTTGGTTCTATTGACCGTAGCCTGCCCGGGTGGCTGAGTGGTGAGCGTGTCGGATTCATGACCTGGTGGTTGTGAGTTCGATTCCTGGTTGAGGCGAACTTTCCGGCGTATTTTCGCCTCTCACCTCTGCTGAAGCATGTGAGAAAAGTAGTCGGTGGTTTTGGAATGAATGAATGAATAGTGTTTTAAGGCCCGTCGACAACTTGGGTCATATTGGGCGCACTTACTTAGTAAACAATAATGTGTGGTGAAAATAACATACATGTCGAACAACACAAGACAAACATGATAAATGAGGAATGAATGAAACACAAAATGATGCCCCTTTTGTCGCCTTTTACGACATGCATGCTGTAACTTTTGTTCCGCCAGATGAAATGGCAGATGTGACGATCGCGGGACTGCAGTGATTTATTCTTATACCCCCCGATTAAACCACACGGGATCCCACAGGCCAATTGATTCCCATTCCAAACCCTATTTACATCGAGAAAAAAATATAGGATTTGGAATAAGAACTACCCAGCCTGCTGTAATCATACGAATTACGAGGAAAGCAGCCGTTTGTCTCTAATTTTAGTTGCCTTCTACGACATGACATAGAGAAAGGCCGAGGTCCTATTCTATACAGTAAAAATCCCCGGGACCCCACGGGGACGGTGGTTTTGGAAAGAAAGTTGTGTTAATAGTATTGGTGTTTGACAGCCAGGATACACACGTGCGTCACCGACCGCCATGGTATGACCTTTGCTGTTAAAGTGGCGTAAACTTCAATACAACCAACCATCTATTGACTGTCTTTGTAGACAGTTTGCCAATAGATTTTTGTTCTTTTAGTGTTTACACAGCTAAGTTTTCTTTAAAGAAACCTTTTGTTACGCTGGCCGTTGCGAAACATTGGGATAGAAAGAGTTTGAGAGACAAACTGGAAATTCAGGTACTAGTCTGTATTGAAGCAAAAACTTAATAGTTTTAACTAAATTTATTTATACCTCGATCATCTTTCTTTTTACAACAAATCAGCTCAATCAGTTTTCTAAGAATATTTTTAATCATTTCACGTTCTCTTCTACCTTCCCTTTTATATATTTATATATATATTTTTTTCAATATCGGCCCGAAACCGGTTTATATGCCATTCGGGCAAACGGACCCGAAGAATAGCACGTTCTTTAAATGACGTTGATTCGTTGTTGCTACGCAGAGACAACCAATCAATGCCTTGTTTTGAGCAACAACAATATATCCGTTAAAATGCGTGAAGACGAGCGGGGTTCGAAGAAAGTGAGCACAAAGAATGGAATAATGACACATTTACGCTCTTGGAAATAACACGTACTTAACAAATTAAATGTTCAACTTCGGAATGATGCATGCAAAACGACCTAAATCGACGAATATTCAATACAAGTAAAGGAAATCAATGAGAAATGGCGTAACTTAATTACTTACTGAATGATCAACAAACTGTCACATAGTACAGAAATACATATGAATTGGTTTACAACAACATTACACTTCAGTCTTACTGTTTGTTTTTTTTATTATGGTAAGTCGCACGTCATGACTGCATTATTTGCACAATGACAATACTACATACCTTTTCACACCTATGATAAACTTCATGTCAAAGTAACTTTATATTCAGTGAAGTATTAATAGTATGATACTTGTCATGTACAGACAATAATATTAGTATACTAACGATACACTAAAATGTTTATGGCAAAAGATATATACTGCACTAAAATGTTCATGGAAAAAGAAATAAATACACTAAATTGCTCATGACAAAAATATTTTACACTAAATATTCTTGGAAAAAGAAATATATTACGCTAAGTGTTCATTGCAAAAGAAATATCGACCTAAATGCTTAGGGCTTATTGATACAGTTTTTGTATTTAGTGTTCATTTTTTTTTCTAATTAATGACTTGTTTGTGTCCTCAATTTAGGTTGTGACTTCGAACATCTGTTATGGTTGCTGAATTTGATCCTCATCGGTCTTGAAAGTTTATACCCACTTGATTTCTCCAGTCTTCCAGTAAGTTTATACCCACTTGATTTCTCCAGTCTTCCAGTAAGCAGTTTTCTAGTTAAACAGTTTTTCAGTATAATTAACCTGTTTTCTGAGTAAACAAAAAAAATTTTTTACTCAATGAATTATAACTTCATGCTAAAATAAAGAACATTAATAATGATAGTAACATTAGTAGATATCAATTTCTTAATCAATCAAAAAGTTTTCTGAAGATATCTACTAATAACTGACAAAAAAATTTTTTTTTTGAAACAACATTTATTTTTTTAAGTAATTTAAACTTTTTAACAATAGTTGTTGTCTCAAAGACAATATCTCCCTCTACTAGCATTAAAGACTTTTCCTCCTCTCCTATCAGCTATCTCTTCCTATTATTGAATTTATTTATCATATTTTTTATTTCTTTAAGTTCCTCCCATTCTTCCATGATCTCTTCAACTTTTTCCTTTCTGTCTTCCATCCGGTCTTCGTTTTCTAGCTTACTTTGTGTTTGTTTATTCTCCGATTTACCTTTTTCTTTTCTGATTCTTTCTTACTTTTCTTAATTCCTTTCTTATCTTCTCCCTTTTCACCCTGGTCCTGGTTATTTTTGTTGTTCGATTGTTGTTCGTCTTCTTCCTTTCTTTTCTCTTCCTTCTGATTCCCTTTTTCTTTTCTATTCTTCTTCTCCTTATCTTTCTTTAATTTCCTTCTCTCTGTATTTTTATCCTCTTCTTTTCTTTTCTTCCAGCCGAGTCTTTTCATCTTTCCTTTTCTCGCTTCCTATCTTTTTCTTCTCATCCTCAATTTTCTCAGTTCTGTTCTTCTCATCTTCAGTTATTTTATGTTCCTCTGAATTTTTCATCTCTTCCTCTTTATTTCTTCCGTTTATTTTTTCCTTCTCTTCTTCAGTTCTTTTTCTCTCATCTTCTCCCTTTTGCATATCTTCCTCTTTTCTACTATTTTCCCTCTCTATATTTTTATCATCATATCTTCTGTCTTTTTTCTCTTTTTCCTTTGTCTTTTCTTTCTCTATCCTAATTCCATTTTCTTTCTTTTTATTTCCTTCCTCCACTCTGATTTGTTCTTCTTTTCTCTTCTTTTCTTCCTCCATTTTAATTCTTTCTTCTGCTTCCTTTCTTCCTCTATTTTTATTCTTTCTTCTTCCCTTGTTTTCATCTTCCCTTTTAAATATTGCTTCTTCTCTCTTCTTTTTTTCTACCTCCATCTTTAGCTCACCTGAGCACGAAGTGCTCATGGTGAGCTATTATGATCGTCCTGTGTCCGTCGTCAACTTTTCACCTTGTGTACGCTCTAGAGGCCATATTTTCAGTCGGATACTCACGAAAGTTGGTCAGGATGTTTGTCTGGATGATATCTCGGACAACTTCGAAAATGGGTCATGTCCGGTCAAAAACTAGGTCACTAGGTCAAATCTTAGAAATACCTTGTGTATGCTCTAGAGGCCACATTTTCAGTCCAAAACTCTTGAAAGATGGTCAGAATCTTTGTCTTGATGATATCTTGGACAAGTCCGAAAATGGTTCATGTCGGGTCAACAACTAGGTCACTAGGTTAAATCTGAGAAAAACCCTGTGTACGCTCTAGAGGCCACATTTTCAGTCTGATACTCATGAAAGTTGGTCAGGATGTTTGCCTCGATGAAATCTAGGACAAGTTTGAAAATGGGTCATGCCAGGTCAAAAATTAGGTCACTAGCTCAAATCTTAGAAAAACCTTGTGTAAGTTCTAAAGGCGGATACTCATGAAAAGTGGTCAGGATGTTTGCCTGTATATCTCGGACAAGATCGAAAATGGGTCATGTGGGGTCAAAAACTAGGTCACTGTCAAATTTTAGAAAAACCATGTATACGCTCTCGAGGCCACATTTTCAGTCCAAAACTCTTGAGAGTTTGTCAGAATGTTTGTCTTGATGGTATCTCGGAGGAGTTCGAAAATGGGTCATAAACTAGGTCACTAGGTCAAATCTTAGAAAAACCATTTATACGCTCTAGAGGCCACATTTTCAGTCCAAAACTCTTAGAAGTTGGTCAAGATATTTGCCTTTATGATATCTTGGACGAGTTTGGAAATGGGTCATGTGAAGTTAAAAAGTAGGTCACCAGGTCAAATGTTAGAAAAACCTTTTGTAGGCTCTAGAGGCCACATTTTCAGTCCATAACTCTTGTAAGTTGGTCAGAATCTTCGCCTTGATGATATATTAGACGAGTTTGAAAATGGGTCATTTCGGGTCAAAAACTAGGTCACCAGGTCAAATCTTAGAAAAACCTTGTATATGCTCTGGATGCCACATTTTCAGTCCAACAGTCTTGAAAATTAGAATGTTTGCCTTTATAATATCTTGGATGAATTTGAAAATGGGTCATGTTGGGTCAAAATTTGGGTCAATAGGTCAAATGTTATAAACATCTTTTGCATGCTCTGGAGGACACATTTTCAGTCTGATACTCCTAAAACTTGTTCATAATATTTGTCCTGGTGATACCTTGAATGAGTTTGAAAATGGGTCATGTGGAGTCAAAAACTAGGTCAATCGGTCAAATATTAGAAAAACCTTGTGTACATCTAGAGGCTTCATTTTCTGCCTGATACTCTTCAGACTTGGTCAGAATGTTTGTTTTGGTGATGTCTCAAAAGCGTTTGATAATGGGTAATTGTCGGGTCCAGAACTAGGTCACTTGGTGAAATCTTAGAAAAACCTTTTGTACGCTGTAGAGGCCACATTTTCAGTCCAATACTCATGAAACTTGGTCAGAATGTTTGTCTTATTGATTTCTCAAAAGTGTTTTATGATGGGTAATGTCTCATAAAAAACTAGGTTACTGGGAAACTAGATGGTTCATGTTTGGTCAATAGACTCAGGTGAGCGATTTCAGGGTCATCATGGCCCTCTTGTTATTCCTTTTTCTTCTCTCTTCTTTGTTTCTTGCTCTTTTTTCGTATTCTATTCTCTTTGTTTTTCATCTCTTTTTTTTCTCTCTTCTTCCTCTATTTCCAGTTACAGGATTTCATTTTTAAAGTCATCTATCTGGAATTTTTCAAAACTGTACTCCTCATTGTCGCTGTCTGAGCTTTCGGATTCACTGAGCTGTAAATCAAATTTTAGCCTCCTTTTTGGTGGTCTTACTTTTGTTCTAGCATGCTTCTTCCCGCACTGGGTTCTTTCGAGGTATATACAAAGGGACGTCTTTGCTCTGTCTAGAAATATTTTTAGATCATCTTCTGCTGCATTTCCATTTATTCCTGTTTGCTGGTTGAAAAGGATACATAATCTGCTTTGTTGGCTCTGCATGAGTGAGGATTATCGTTCCGTCTAAAAATCTTTTTACACTTTTTACATTTGTAGCTTATGCCGCTGTGTTGTTCTCTTAGGTGCGACAGACAAGGTTTTTCTGCTGGGAAGAACCAGTCTTCGCAGAGGGCACATTCGAATCTCTGATTGAAAGAAGAAAGGTGTTTTTTTTGTTATTATATCATTTAATTTGACTTCATTCAGTATATTTTCATAACTTACCATGATGCACAATTTTAGCTTTTCTGTGAGGACCAGTTCTCACTCTGTATAAGACATCGTTGATCTTATCAATAACCTTTACAGGTCCTATCCATGCTTTTTTGTAATTTCTTACAAAGTCCTTTCTTCAGATTTGAATATGCAACCAAACTGTACCACCAGCTTTTTAACTATTGTAGTTTAATTTTACATCATAATTTGTTTTCATGGCTGAACTGGATATGTTTAACATTTCTCTGGCTAAAGAATGAACTTTTCCTATCTTTTCAGACAACTTTTGACAATATTCATGTGATGAAATATTTTTGTTTTGATCCGGTGAACCATATATCAAATCCACTTATTTGACTTTGCGTGCTAAAGTCATCTTGCATGGTGAGAGCCCTGTAGACTCATGTACAGAAGATCGGTATGCAACCATTACCAAAGGTAAGTACTGATCACAATCTTTCTGATTCTCCGACACAAAGGTTGAGAGCATGCTAATAATTGTTCTGTCAGCCCTCTCAACCATTTCATCACTTTGTGGTCTGTAAGGAGTAGTTCTTGTCTTAACAATATCTAATCGTTCACACAAATTTTGGAATAATTTAGACTCTAAGGTTTTGCCTTGGTCAGTGTGAATAATTAAAGGAACACCAAAACTAAGCTTCCGAAGGCGAAGCTCATCAGATATGTTGGTGAAGGAATCGATGTTACTCTGTAGGTCTTGAAGTGGTTGTTGGCTCTCCTCCACTTTCTGTAATGCTTCTATAATACACGTGCTGCAGGTTTCACCATGGAGAAATAAAAACAAAAACCTGCTTGGAACTGCTTTGGCACAATAGTTAGAATGGGATAAGTACATCTTAGAATATACAGCACAACTAGAAGTTTGACTGCCTTCATTTTCAGAAGTGATCTAAGGACAGTTGCATCATCGAGATGCTGGAGTGTCAACAGAATGGCCTCGCAATCACGCAAGGCAGCTGTGACGGAGCTATAAAAGCTTAACCACCTTGTCTGGCAAGCTTTTTTCAGCCTTCTTGAGAGAATTTTGATTGTTTTACCTTGATACTGAGAAACGGCAGCTTTGAGAGCCAGCTGAGTTTTCAAGAAGCAAGCCAGTCTCTTAGGAGAATTCTGAAGTAGTACCATATCTGCCTTTGGACATCTTAAGCCTGTTTTATTGGTTCAAGATCTTGACAGGTATCTGTTAGGCGATGACATACACAGTGAAAGTTTATCATTTTCATGTCTGAGCTGGGCTGCAAATTCATTGTTTTTACCCAACATAACACTTGCTCCGTCTGTAGAAAGACCCATAACATTTCTTAATGTCCAAGCTATATTCCAGAAGCTGAGCTCCTAAGAACGTTCTTTGTCTTATTCTCCAGAATTTTCTACATTTGTAAGTAACACAACTTCTGAATAGCTAAACTGAATGGTTTGGCCAATCAGAAGTTTTGTTACTTACAAATTTAGAGAATCTTGGACAATAAGACTAAGAATATTCCCAAGAATGGTTAGTGAATACAGGCCCAGATGAATTTAACAATGTTTGATGTTCCTGGTCTTTTCTAAATTTTGAAGCTTAATCAACTTGGCCAGGATAGCCAAATTTCTAAATGATATTGCCGGTATACCGTGATTGGTATTAACAAATATCTTGAAACGTCTTTCTTTAGGAGGGGGGGGGGGGTGGTTGGAGTTGGCAGTGTGTATCTGACAGCTGATTAGGGTTTTAAAGTATACTTTTCCTGCACTTTCTGGATAATAAATAGAACTCAGAGGCCGAGCTAGTTGGGAGCGAAAACATGGACAGATCACGCACCCTACCCACTGTCATCAGATTCTAGCAACTGTTATTTTAGAACGACCGGAGCATGCCAACCCGGAAGGTCGGCTCATTGTAAGCTCAACTGTCTTCATTTGGTTGACCCCTTACCACTTGTTTTCTGAAAGAATGTATAAAGATTCTGCTGTGTTATCGCTAAAAAACAAAAACAACCGTCACGAGAAGGGAGATAATCAATATGCGTGTTTGTTTCTAAATAAATGGGTTACGCCATTTTTATTCTCTGAGGCGTAGCGTACAGTATCGGTATTAAAAAAATGGCCGGCTCGAACTCGTTAAAATTACAGTGAAAACGATCGGAAAACAAGAATAAGGATCTTAAAAAGCTTTGATTTGATTGAAATATCGAAAGACTTCTATATTTCCTTTACCACTTTTTTCTTTTTTTGTCATGAAAGTAGACGGCGCAATCGGTAGAGTAGGCGCCGAAATCGCCGGCCGCCGACTCGTTTTGAGAACGCTGTCTTCAGTCTGTTGTGGTTCACCTGTCTGGAGTCTCTGGGTAGAAAGTTGATCCTTTTTCTTATAGCTTCCGGTGGCTGAGTCTCGGTGAAAGGTTGTGGCTGAATATCAGAGATAAGATTCTGAAATCTGCTAAGCTTCAAAGCCTTCTGGTGGTTGAGTCCCTATGTCAGGTGGTGGATGTGTTTCGGAATCTAAAATCTGTGAAGAGAACAGGAAAGAAAATGAAAATTGCTAATATTTTATGACTATCAACCCTATACAACACATTTCCCGTTTTTTTCCTGATAATAGAGGCTTCTAAAACTAAGTGGGAAAATGAGGAAATGCTGGTAACCAGCATTTCTTCCTTTCCCCAACAATGTTGTCTACCCTGTTTAAACAAATCCTATCATTTCATTGACTGAATGTTTGGTGTTTAACGCTATTTCCAACATTACTTCAACTATATCGTAGTAGCCAGTCCCACTATCCATGCTTTCCGGTGTCTCTTTAATTTCTTTACAAGCCATTGGCTGCCTTCCCTCTTGAACATCATATAGACAACGATTAGGGGTGGGAGAGGAATGAATCTTGTATTTATGGCTACATCAGTCCTCGGAAAGAAATCGGCCGAGCCAGGGATCTAAACCATGACCCCTCTGTTCTCATTTCCATGCAATGTAAGATAAGGAAAAAAAAATGTTTTGCTCAGTATTCTGCATCTTGTTTATTATGCCCCCCTTCGAAGAAGTGGGGGTATATTGCTTTGCACTTTTAGGTCTGTCGGTCCGTCGGTCGGTCCGTAGACCACATTTTTGTCCGGAGCATAACTCTAAAAGTATTTCAGGTATCATCTTGAAACATCATAGGTGGATTAATCTCATTAAGGAGAAGTGCTGTGCACAAGAATCATAACTCTGCCCATCATATTTATGGAGTTATTGCCCTTTGTTGATTTTTATACTTAATTTTTGTCCGGAGCATAACTCTAAAAGTATTTCAGGTATCATCTTGAAACCTCAAAGATGGATAGATCTCATTTAGGAGAAGTGCAGTGCACAAGTACCATAACTCTGCCCATCATATTTTTGGAGTTATTGCCCTTTGTTGATTTTCATACTTAATTTTTGTTCGGAGCATAACTCAAAAAGTATTTCAGATATCACCTTGAAACCTCATCGGTAGATTAATCTTATTAAGGAGAAGTGCAGTGAACAAGAACCATAACTCTGCCCATCAGGAGTTATTGTCCTTTGTTGATTTTCATACTTAATTTTTGTTCGGAGATCTCAAAAGGTTTTTCAGGTATCATCTTGAAACTTTATATGCGGATAGATTTTATTCAGGAGAAGGGCGTTGCACAAGAAGCATAACTCTGTCCATTATATTTTTGCAGTTATTGCCTTTTGTTGATTTTCGTACTTAATTTTTTTCCGGAGCATAACTCAAAAAGTATGTGAGGTAAAACCATGAAACTTTAAAAGTTGATAGTTCACATAAATGGGATATGCAGTGCGCAAGAATTGTTAATTTATCATTAATAATTTTTGAGTAATTACCCTTTGTTCGTTTTTACACTTTGAACTTAATAGTGTATAATCGCATGTTATATTTAGAATTGGATGCCATTAGGGGGGGCATACATATTTTACAAACATCTCTTGTTTAAATTATGAAATATTTGATAACGCTTTACAACATACGGGTTAAATTACAGTAGGCTGTGTAAAATATGTTTACGAACCACAGCCCCAAGTAAGGATGGCCGTGTAATCTTAGACATGTGACGTGGCCACAGTGTGGAGCACTTCACTTGTTGTTTTGGGTTCTATTGTGCTTTTGTAGAATTCAATATTTAGCCTTAAACTATGTCTATAAATGTTCAGCTGATTTTGGAATATTAAGTTGGTCATTTATATTGATAAATATTGCTATTTTCAGCGATGGCGAACCAATGACTTTGACCAATATAAAGTAGAATCTTGAACAAAAGTGACAAAACTATTTACACGGACACGGAGACTTACGCTTATTGTGTTTCATTTCAGGACCTGGATCGTTGTATTGAATTTAGGAGCATGTTACGTTTTAATGCAAAAATGTTAAAATATCACTTTATAGCCGAAATTTGATTTATTTTTCCAGTTTACAGTTGTGATGAATAATCATTTTATAGGTTAACTGACACAGCAAACATTTCAGAATAAATACATTTTTTTTCGTGTTGACGATATGAATACTTTGTTTGATGCTGTAAAATTTCTAGCATTTTTTGAAAGAGGTAAATCTTGGGGGGAAAAAAACTGGTACTATTTTAGGTTCTAATGTCATCTGTATTTTTAGAAGATCTACTTGCGACCTTTTCTGTTACTGTTTTCACAGCTTAGATTTTTTTTTTTTTACAGTTTGTCCTGTCTAGACCAATGAAAAACGCCAGATTTCATTCGAAACTGATGGATTTAATTCCATACAGACACAACATGTTACAATATGTCACCTCTTATTTATTAAATAGTTGATTTACATACAGTTGAATTCCGGTTTACGGAAAGCTCCGCCCACAGTATTTTAGCTGATCTTTGTAGAGTAAATACTACACGTAATGCATGCGCTGTAGTAAATGGGCGGGGACTATTCAAACTTTAAATCTTTACCTGACTGGAAAATTGGGCTTGGGTCCAATCTGAAAGCGTTTGCACACAACTTGCCCAAATTATAGGATTGTCTGTTAAAAGAAAGATAACATTGCAGGAAAGGAGAACACGCTCCTTACCATCAATTTCTCCTTTACCTGCTAAGTTTTGACGTGCCTTCTGCCTAAGGGCCGTAACAAAGAGGGCTTACCTGATATGGGTCAAAAATGAAAAAGATCCTGGGCAGTGAGCCTGCAACTTTAGAGGGAAATTGATCCAGGTCTTGGGTGTTTATTGTGCGCAGTTGTGTTAACGAGACGTCACCTGTGTCGGGGAAAATAAATTCTTTACATAATTCATCGTCGTCAACCAGCTAAAAGCATGCATCCCTTGCTGAATCTAGCGCTTAAAAGAGCACGCCGCAGACAATTATCCTGAAACTAGTTCAAGGACAAAATAATATTAACGGATAACGACTCCAAATGTGCGTGCGTCCACCCATCAATCAAAAGAGGCGTGGCGAACCGAGTTTTCTATCGTTCTTCCCACCCATCCGCAGCTCTCAGTCAATTAGAAAGAATGACAAACTGTAAGTTAGTCATTGATTGTAACTGGGACGCAAAAGATAAGTAAGTCTAACTGGCTCTGAGTTGACTGAAGAATTTAATGTTGAATTTCTCTGACTCATCGTACACTGTAATACAGTCCCCTTAGTTGAGTACGCAGCTGGTTTGGTAAACATTGAATTCTACGTCAAAACTGAAACGACAATGAGGAAAAACTCACAAGGAAAAGGAAACCTATGCTTATTAACGCGATGCGCGGAAACACATTACAATACTGAAATCCTCGAGGAAAACAACGCACTATGCATTTCAACTCGCGCAAAATTAATAGACACATGACTAGCATGAATTTCCACATTGAAACAAACCGATTACTAACCTCTTTCGGCCTTTTTTTACACGCAAAACCATGATAAGGTATGGAACTTCTCCATAATACAACTAATATGGAGGACAACAAAAAACCGCTTTTTACTCAACTAAGGGAAATAATCCATAAATCAAAATTACAACTATTCGTACCACGAGCAGTTCGCACAATACTTTCCTGAGGAAAGTTATTGCATTTACATTGATCAATAAATTTCATTTGTATGAAATTAAATCGTCGGTCGGCTTCGCCTCTCTACGATTCAATAAATACAAATGAAATTCATGATCAATAACTTATACTGACAAGCATTATGATCATCAACTGTTACTGCGCCTAATATGACCTTTGTAGTCGACAGGCTTTAAAAGTTAGAATCATTAAATCAACAGTTCACATTATTAGTCCCATTTCTTTAATTGTGTGATACAAGGCCTATTAAAACCTTATCTAATTTGGCAGTAGTCTAAACAATTGCTTCAGTGAAACTGCGCTTCACTTTTTTTTTCACTGTTAGTTCAATTTGTACGTGTGGATCTTTTTGCATCATAAATTCATAGTGCATGTTAACAAAAACCAAAATCACTGCCAGTAGAGCGATTTCAGGCTCTAAAGGGCTTTTTTGGTACCTGTCCTACTTTTTATCTCGTGCCAACAATATTGTGACCTTTGGTAACAAAGCAAACTTTATTAGTAGATCAGGCAAAATTAAGTTTATAACTAAATATTCTTTACTTCTCCACTTCGGAATATACATTTTAAAGGTAGGTCTTTAGAATTTTCTCATCACACCAAATTAAAACAAAAAATATGTATGTCACTGAAATTTATAAGAAAAAACGATACAAATCATCAGTAATTAAGAATCATAAAATTAGAAAAAAAATTTGGTGGTATTCCCTTAAAAGGCTACGTAGCCTCTTAAGCTATTTTTTAAATTTCCCGCCAAAATCAAAAAAGCATTGTGGTAACGTAAAGTGACTTGCACGTGAATTATGACTATTAAATTCCATAACATAACAAACATGTAATTATTTACCATAATGTCCAGAACTTCGGATGCTTTGTTTAAAGCTTCGCATGTATATTTCTGGTATGTAAATGAGCGAGTTGTTCATGTAAAAGTAGTTAGTGGTTTCCTTCAGTGTCAACCTGGGCTGTAGTAAATCTCTAATGTATCTATCTGTCGGATGGTTTTCGACTACTGGGGTTTAATGAATGAAAAATCATAGGGCTTTGGGAGTACAAGGATGATTATTTTGTATTTTTGTAAAATTTTCGTCCCAAAATCTGAAGGGCCACCTTTAAGTACAGGTTTAAAATCTTAAAAACTATGCTCCTGAAACATGACTTTCATATACAAATATAAATACTTCTACATGAATAAATCTAGATATAATAAAGATGCACATGATTTTCTCAATCTTTAACAGGCTATGACTTCCAGTTCCAACTCGGTGTGAAAGTACTGGTTGATAACAGAAATGCATGTAATGACAAATTTTACAAAAGCAGTGTACACATACAGCATATTGTACAGAAATACACAATTCAACTCACCAATTTGTGGAATTGGTACAGCTCATACAAAAAAGGCCTGTCATTCTCACCTCACTGTGAATTGTCTGTTAAACGTTGTTAAAGTGTAATAAAAGTGCAGTAAATCAAGAAACTTGTGAACACCGTCATTCGGTGCAACCATGACCATGACAAAATTTTCGTTGGTAATGTATGCTGCCATTTCAAATGTTGCGCTACACCTGAATACAATTCAAACGATAATGAATGAATGATTAGTGTTTTATGGCCCGTCGACGGCTAAGGTCATATTGGGCGCATTTACATATTAGCTATGCCTTAAGTTCCTAAAAAAGGTGAGATGTCGAAGTCTTATGTTTAGAGGAGTAACTGTGCGGAAGTGACCTTGTTTCACTAAAAAAGAACTTTGCGAAGACCACTAAGCCCTAAAATCTTCGCAATTTTAAAACAAAACGACCTCCAATAGAGAAATAATCTTTCCATCAGAAAGGTAGGAAAATGTATTAAGAACATCATTAAAAGGTGAAAATTCGAGGAACGTAAACTACGTAAAACTACATTTTCTTAAAAAGGTTAACTTCCTTTAAGAATTCGAAAAGCGACTCCAACTTCACAGTATCAAAAAGTCTTTCCAAACTGTCAGCCTGAAAGTACTTGTCTCTGATAGGTGCTAAATCCGCGGACCATTTCCTTTTGAGGCAAATATTTCCTCATATTACCCACAAGCTGATGGAATAAACTATATATTGCCAGTAACTTGCACCACGTACTTTACACAAGTGTTGAGTGGCTACCCCTTTACAACACAATTTCGACTTTTAACGACATTGAAGAAACCTTACAAATAATTGTAAAAAGAAGAACATGCTGGTAAGCAGTATTTCTCTCCTTTTTACACGCCAGAGGGTCCTATTATATTATGGCCCCGGTAGTCCATCTTTCCGTCTGTCCGTTCATTTACAATTTCCTGTGTGTGCAACTCCTCCTGCAGTTTCCATGGGAGTAATTTGAAATAAAACAACGAATGTCTATGATGTGAAGTCGTGCATGTGACTCATAATTTGAATCTCTTTAGATGTCCTCGATTTTAACCGATTTCACTAACAAGCCGCTTCAGGCGTATATGCGCCGCTCTGCGCAACTCTTGTTCCAATATGTTTTCTGCCCTGTGATTAAAAAAAAAAACAAAAAAAAAAAAAACTTAAATTTTGGATTCACATTTATTTTACTGTTTGCAAATACCTTCGAATCGGACATGTGTACATTTTTCCGTGAGTTAAAGAGTTTAAAAAGAATGTATTTTGTCAAAATTTCCAAGCAACAATCTGGTCGAGTATCGACCCTTCATCTACAAATCATATATCCACCGACGTATGGGCTTTGTTTTGACGTATCAACATCAGCTTTAGAAAACATTGTGGGAAAAGGAGAAATTGCTCGTACGAGCAATTTCTCCTTTTCCCACAATTTTTTCCACTCAATCAGATATTTGTATCCTCATTTGTACATATTTTAACATCATATCTTTATTTGCTGCTGAAATGGAAGAGCCTCAAATTGGCATATCAGGTGAAGGGTTAACCCTCTTCCTGCTTAATGAATGAATGAAGTGAAACTTTCAAACCTACACCAAAAGCCCAATTTTCGCCATTTCGAAATATTCCGGGGGGTGAGGGGTAAAATACCTCCTTGGTGGACACGTTAGATTTAAGTTCAGAATGCACGTTCAGTGCAGTTTGATCTTGATCTACTCTTTCTACAAAAGGTCAGGGCGTCGCACGTAGCAGGTAAAGGGTTAACCCTTTACCCCATATGGCATTTCTATGGTATTTCTAATTGACCCTAAATAACAGCAAGGATGAAGCCATTTCTTATGTGTATAATGACAACTTTTGATAGCATAGAAAACATTGTGGCAAAAGGTGAAATTGCTCGTGACGAGCAATTTCCCCTTTTGCCACAATGTTTTCCAAAGGCTCCTACAAGCAATGCGTAGAAATGAGTATCTATGGAGTAAAGGGTTAATTCGTGCATGGATGGATTGGCACAGACATTGTACCAATAAAATTTTGTCAGTCAAATGTGACAGTTTACTCTTTACTAAATACATCCTTATATTATGTTCTATAGAAGGAAAGCCGTTTAGAAATAATTCGGGGAAAAAATGTTTTCACAGGCTCTTTGTCCAATTCTAACAATGCTTTTATACGCTTTCAATGACCCTATTTCTAATTTAGTCCTGTAACCTAAAGGTTCCATCTTAAAAATGTATTAGTCCCAAATCTTGTCAGCTTGTAAAGATTCTAAAATGCATTAAAAGATATTTATAGTTACATGACATGTTTGAGAAAACAGGTATTTTTCTGTATTAGTAAAGTCGTTAGATTTATTTTTGCTTTTATCTCTTCGTTGCAGGTCGCTGGCGATATAACATATATCGTCGGTTTACTTCAAAAACCTCGAAACCTGAAACAAGCTGTAGTTACGAGGTTTTTAAAGCAAGTCGACGACATGTAGATATAATTAACCTGAAGGTTGCTAAACGCGATTCAGTGACCTTTTGTTGACAGTGTAGACCAAGATCAGACAGCACAGAACGTGCAGTCTGATCTTTGATCTGCACCATCCGCTAAGGCCAAATTTCCCCCCAAAGAAAATCGTTTGTAATAGCAAAGTTAGAGTTTTTGCTCTCAGGTTAAAAAAAAAATAATTTCACTTGTTTAACCGGGTAAAGGTTAAAAAATTACCAGACGTCTAAAGTTTTACAAAACACGATAACCTGGTCTTGAGAAATGTAAATTGTAATTGGGCCGTGCTCTGACAAAAGGGGGCTTAATGGATCTCCGTGACCCATGGTACCCAGCAATCCATCTCATACTTATGGGTCCACAATATCCACTTTTTGTTAACCCTTTGGCTGCTTATCGCGTCTCGCCGACCTTTTGCGGACAGTGTAGATTCAAGATCAGACTGCACAGAACGTGCAGTCTGATCTTTGATCTACAGTGTCCGATGAGGAGTTCTTATTCCCAAAATTACAACTTTGAAATGACAGTATTTTGGGTTTTACTATTGAAATGAAAATTTCATTTTAGTTATTGAGCAGGATAAGAGTTTAAAAACAACCTAATTATGGGATAGAGATGCTTGGGCATACAGAACATTAATTAATAACGAAAGGTTTCGGTCCAGGTTAGCCTGCGCAGGCTGACCTAGGTGGATACTTTTCGCAGATGCATTAACTCTTTACCAAACGACAAAATTTATGACTAGCAGACGAAAGCACTAGCAGACGACAAAATAAACATTACTCAAAAAATGAAATTTGTTTCCAGAAGGGTAGAAAACATTGTAGGAAAAGGAGAAAATGCTAGTAACCAGCATTTTCTCATTTTCCTACAACTTTTTCAAAAGGCCTCTATCTCAAAGTCGTAAAAACTAGGGATTGTTTGGTGAAGGGTTACGGCCCTTGTTACACAGCATGGCTCAAATGTAACAATCTACACGAGCTTTCCGCAGTAAAATCACTTTCTTCAAGTGTGATCACACGTGAAGAAAGCGATTGTAGCTCGAAAACTCGTATAGATTGTTATAATTAAGACGCCTAAATGTTAGGTTCATGTTGAACGAATAGCCTAGGACAAAAGATCGAGTACTTTGGCTCGGTGAACGGATCTCGTGTTTGACAGGGGTAGAAAAACATTGAGGGGAAAGGAGAAAAGTCTTACCAAATATGTCTGTTGTTATTTACAAATATTTGTTTCCTCAATGATTAATATAGTATCAGCCGCCTTATTCAACGTCGAAACGAAGAGGATGGGGGTGGGGGCGTGGGGGGCGATGGCTGTCATTTGGAAAAGGGAATACAACTTGTACCCTTTCGTTCTGCTGAATTAAAATGAGGCAATCTGCAGTCAATCTTTTCTATCGCAGTATAATTAGATTTTGCATTGCTCAAGTAATTTACAGGTATCGAATACTGCAGAATAAGGTCAAAACGACATGGTTGTTCAGGTTGAACTTTCTCACAACATCTACAGTATTCTTCACGGGCGTCAGAAGTCATGAATACCGATGTGACGGCTGATTTATTGCAGACATGCATTGATGCGTTAATCGAGGAAGATTTATAAAAAGCGGGGTCTACTTACAGGTAACTATCAATAGAAAAAAAAGCAATAAAATGGTCATATGCACTTAGCTAAAAATAGGTCTAGCGTGTTCTCATATTTTGTTACTTTTACAGTTAAATGCCTTTTAATGTAGTAAAATGAAATACATTGAGGATATATCGTCACCTTAGAATAGAAAGGTTCTATGTAACTTTTTGATAGTTTTGAGAAAATCGCGTTTAAAGGTTTGAAACTCTGTCAAAATTTGAAAAATAATTCCACTAAAACAACTTTTATACTGATTATGGATTTAAATTTACTGTTTCATTTTGTATATATTTTATGTGATTATTATCAATACTTTTACCAATAAGATCAATAATGTATATAGGCCCTTTCACTTCCAACTAACTTTATAAGGCCATGGATAGTTCGGTATACATAGAAAGGTTCCATGTGTCACATATATCCTTTTCATTTGAATTGAGTTTTCCGATAAATGCTTGCGTTAGGCTATAAGTGACAAATACAACCTTTTAATTCCAACAGATTGTGACCACAAATTATAATGAATGACGTTTATTATGACTATTATTACATGCTTTTGTTGTAGAAGAACGTTTTCATGTTTGTGTGACATAATAGTTATCAAAATATAAAGAATAAGCATATTATCTAGTTCCATGTATGTTCTATATACATAACCTGTCAGTAAAATCAGTCATATGTGTAAAAGTCAGTAATCTGTATCTTCATCCTCCGAACCATACGGAATGTCTTTGCAGCCCTTGCCAGATGGTAGATTAGTACAATATGAATGATACTCAGTTGGTATGATTTCATTTTTACACAAATTAACAAGATCACTTTTCTTTTGCCCTGATACTGGGAGTCGTGTGAGGTAGCATTTGTCTATTTCTGAGTCATTTTTTGGCCATGCCTGGATTTGACTTTTCTTCCTTATTTCTCTTTGCATTGTATTCACTTTCAACAAGTTATTTTTGTCAAATAAATAATTAATAATGTTTTAGGTTCTTTTCTTTCAACACAAATCCATCTGATATTCAACCAGTTTACTCTACAACCATCGGTTGTAGTGTGCAGGTTAAGACGATGTTTTGTCATCAAAGACTTAAAGTTCATTACATGGTCAACCTTCAATGGGACTGCAATATACGGGTTTTTCCTCCTGGCCATATTAATAACTGTACTCCAGTTTGAAGGAACATAGATGGTTGTAGATTTCTTAGCTTGTTTGATTGTAGAATGGACAGAGTAGCATTCCATCTGACTATGACCTGATTGCAAAGATTTATGATTAATTGCCTTAGTTGTGGTACTTTGGTAATACAGTACATGTATGACGCAGCTACATATTTGTTTCTATTTAGACCACCACATGTATCAGAGTAATAGGTTATTTCTTCAATACACCCTGACTGACAAATAGATTGTGAACTCTGCAATAGACAAGTAGCTATCTCACATGACCCCCTTTTTCCAGGTGTTTCATCCCACAAATGGCAAAATACTTGCTTATCACACAAATTATACACTGTAACATTGTAGCAGCATAACTTGGGAGAGTAATACAGTTAACTAAGATGGGAACAAGGCGTTGTCAAAACTGCTTGTAAATCAAAAGTAGCTGCACAGTACTTTAGGTCAAGTTCTGCTTTGTTTTTATTCTTTTCATTTTCCTCTCTGGCCTCTATTTACTTCGCTGGTGTCTGTCGTATTCATCATGTATGGCATCTGTAACTGTTTCAGCATTTTGATGCCGTTAATACTTAGCACAAGTAGAACATTGGTCCTTTTTTGGTTTGAAGAAAGAGATTATAGATTGAACTTTTCGCAGAAAATTGATCTGTATTTACCCTCATCTACAGGGGTTAGTCCTTTGTTTCTGCACCAGACTTTGTATAGTTCCCACCTCATCTTGATATTAAGATCGTGGGCCAAATATTCTTTTTTCTTATCTTTCCTTGAGTAATGTGACTCCATCCTTTGGAAACTATTAATGTGCTCACACACTAGATGTACAGTTTCTTCAGAAATATTTGTGCCTGGTTGGTTTTGTCTTCTTCTGTCCTAACCTTGTAATTTTCTTACAAGTGTATTATGTCTAATATCTAGTGTCTTCCGAAAGAAGTTGGCACATACTCTTACATTTTCATCATTGATAAGCAGGTGATTTTGCAGAGATTTTTGCTTCTTTCCGGTTTTCTTTCGTACTGAATGTTTTGGGTAAGAACATGACATGAAACATCGTTGTCTTTCATAATTTGGAATTGAATAATACATGTCAAATATTTTCTTTCTTTCAACCTCGCTTATGCGCTGACTGCATTTGAACCTGCATTTATCACAATTCTGTGGCTGTACTTGCTTGTCTTTCACTACTTTCCCCGATTGTGACACATAGGATTTGCCTTCATTCCTGTTTCGTTTACGTATGAAAGATTTCCATTGGTTTTCATTCCTCATTCTTTTCCTGCAAGATGTTTGTCTTCTTTTTCGGACTTTCATAATCTGCCTGTTTGTGTGGGGTTAAAAGTGAGGCATTTGGGGGTATAGGTATTATCATTCTTTTTCGGTGATGAAAAGCTCTCTTTTGGTTACAAAATGTCATTTAGTTTTTGCACGACGGCGACAATTATAAGGCTATCGCCTTACCAAGGGTTTTCCCTGGAAACACTTCAGCTAACAAATGTAACTACATATTGAATCAAAGAAAATTTTATTTAAAGATGCCTAGCTACAGCCGGTGAGCAGAAACGCTGTTAATTTCGAAAAGAAAAATAGAATGGTACAGAAATCTGTCCTTTGTGTACACAAGGATAAATTACTGACATATATCGTGTAAATGAAAAAAGAAACACGGGGGTTTGTGTGGAAAACCGAAAATTGGCCAGAAGAAAACAGGCTGACGATCGAAGCTGTAAACAATGGCGGTGACTCACGGAAATTTATCGTTGGTTTCCAACTAGAGTCGGATATGGTGTAACTTACATATAGGCCTCGATCTCCGTCTAAAAATAGAGGCTGCAACGGAGAAACATCCATTTTCCTTTATTTACCGCATCAAGGCCAAGGTCAAATATAGTCACGTTACAGAATGCATGATCATCATACGAATCTACCCGAGTGTATAACGGATATCGAAAATGTTCGATTCAAAATCCGGAAACGACCAGTGTTTACATTGAAGGCCGCAAGTCCGCGAAATGCATTTTCTATCAGGCGTAATCTAAGCAACCTTGCAACCTTCAGGCGCAATATTTGGCATAGATATATAAGTATGACTATATTTTGATAAAATAAAAACAAAATGGGTTAAAACTGGCTTAAAATGAGTATTATTGCCTCTTTAAGGTTTCATGATATGAAACTGTAGGTAAAGCATTAAAATAATAAAATAGTTTTTTTTGTGTGTGAAACATTGGTTCAAACAAAGTCTTCATAGGTAGATAGAACCTTTACATTTTGTTCAATATCTTCGCCATTTATTTGCATATGGATCTGATTTTTATACAGAAGTTGCATTGATTGATATGCTTTTTAAAAATGTAAAAATCTCAATTTTGACCAAAATGTCAGATAGAACCTTTCTATTCTAAGGTGACGATATGTGTTTTTCTATGAAAGATCGAAATTTATTTAATCGAGTGAACACCACCGGTAATATTTTCACGAGTGAGTCAGCCACGAGTGAAAAATTACCGATGGTGTTCACGAGATGAAAAATAAATTTCGATCATTCACTGAAAAAAAAAAATTCTATTTATTTCATACTTTTTACCCTTTCTGGGAGGAGCTTTATCAAAATCCAGTACTGTACTTTTCCGTTATTCCCCGTGGCGTACCCCTCCCGCGAGAAAAGTAAGGTATATGACGTCAAATTTCCCATCTGGTTGTGAGGCACGCGCAATTTACCTAGGCAACAAGAACATGGTCGGTATTTGCACTATGGTACCATTGTAAGATCGAAAAATATTTTTACTGCTATATCTCGATATATCCCACCGGAAAGCATGAAATAAGAGTTTAATTATGCTCCCCGAAAGGCGAGCATATAGTCGCCGCTTCGTCTATCCGTCCGTCCGTCTGAAGCCATTTCTCAACAACCCCTGGACCAAATTAGAGAAAACTTCATATATGAACTCCTTAGGGTAAAGCGCCGATGTATCTTTCCCGGTTTTTCAATTTGACCCCGTGTCATGGAAAAAAGGGGCTTAATGCAAAATTGCAATTTTTACTAATATCTCATTGGGTTTCTTGCAAAATTAATTATTTTACCAATATCTCATTCAGTTTTCATCAAAGTTTCATTAAACTTTATGGTTATATTGTTTTTTCAAAGTTTCACAATGTGCTCTTGTTTCTTTATGTATCTGTTTTTCAATTTGACCCTCTGTCATGGGAAAATGGGCTTTCTTGTAAAATGCCAAGGAAAAAGGGGCCTTAATGCAAAATTTCAATTTTTTACTAATACCTCGTTCAGTTTCTGTCAAAATGTCATGAAACTTCATGGTAATATCTTGTTTCAGAAGTTTCACAATGTGCCCTTGTTATTTTCAATCTATGAATTATTAATGCGAAAATACCTCTTTCCTGCTTTCTCAATTTAAGGCTGCATCACGGAAAAAGAGGACTTCATGGAAAAAAAAATGTTTTTCACTAGTTATCTCCTACATCAGTGCTCAAAACTTTGTGAAATTTCAAATCTCAACTTCTTGGAACGTTGCCCAGGTACCTCTTTTTTTCCGGGTTCTCAATTACAAGCTTCAAAGCGGAAAAGGGGGGCTTCGTGTAAATTTTTGTTTCCTCTAATATCTCCTACATTAGTTCTCAAAAGTTTATGAAATTTCAAATCTGAACTCGTAGGCATTGCCCAGATACCTCTTACCTGGTTTCTCAATTTCAGGCTGCGTCATGGAAAAAGGGGGCTTCATGTAAAAAATCGTTTTATGTAATATTTACTACATGACTGTTCCAAATTTTATGAAATTTCGAATTTTGAATTATTATTCAAAAATGCCACAAACCACAGACCCGTTGTATTTATTCCAATGATGCAATATCGTCTTATGGGAAAATGGGGCTTAGTGGGCTTATTGTCCTCTACAAGTTTGTGTTGGCTATCTCTAACATAGTAATTGCCTTTTCACTTCATTTTTTTTTTTTTTTGTGGGAGGGGGTGCATGAACAGGTCCTTTTAGGATAATAGAAGTGAATTTATATTAATTTCATACATTTTATAAAAAGCACTTGTTCGAGGAGCATAACCCGTCTCTGACGGCTCTTGTTTCAGTCTGCCTGTTAGGATAAGAACTAAGCCGTTTTTTTTCTCGCTTGAAAATGAAAATCGAAGTCTGATTTTTTTTTTTGGTTTACCATTTTTTATCGTATAATTTTGTCTAAGCCGCGAACTACTTCTGTTCATTCATATACTGCAAATGTACTTTAACCCTTTGACACACAATCGCTGAGCACAAAGGTGTTTGAAAACATTGTGGGAAAAGGAGAAAAAGGCTAGTACCAGCGTGCTCTCCCTTTCCAATATTTTTCCCTTCTTTTTAAGACACAACCACCTTTTGAGCTACTGTCTATGTCTTCAGTTAATAATCTCCATTTATCTCTTGCATTCTGATCTTTGGTCTACACTATCCGTTAAGGACATAATTATTTTCCTCGATAAACTACATTTGAAATAGCAAAACTAGGTTTCGCATTGTCGGCTTAACCCATTACCAAACAATCCCTTCTTTTGACGACCCTGAGAAAGAAGCCTTTAGAAAACACTGTGGGAAAAGGAGAAATGCTGGTAACCAGCATGTTCTCCTTTTCCCACAATGTTTTCAAAATGTTTTTCCCTCAGTGTTTGTTTGGGCCATGCTTTGAGAAAAGTGGACTTAATGTTTGTGAAAATATTTTCGACCGAGATGAGACTGCGTAGGCTGACCTGCATCGAAAAAGTGTTTGTTAGACAGGGATCAAATTTAACTTTTTTTTTAACTAGCAAAAATTTACTAGTGATCATTTTTTCTACTAGTAAAAATCAATTTTGTACTAGCAATATTTTAACCATTGCCACTCAGTCCCATTACTCTGAAATGGGAAACTTACGAAAACAATGATGAGCAATTTCTCCTTTTCCTACAATGTGTTCTTCATTATTAGAGAATTAAGTTTCCTTTGTACCAACTTTGAAATTGTCGGCCGCAGACTATCAATTTGGGAGAGTCTAAATATTGTTGAGTGGGTCTCCTCTGTTTACTTATGTAAAAGCTGTATTCGACTGGTCAACTTTCGTGAAGCACGAAAATGAATAATATTAGAGTTATGTATTATTCTGCACGTATGAGGAGCATTCTTTCCCATGATCCAGTTGTGGGTTAGACATAAAGAACTTTATAACAATGTGACGAGCTGTTTTATATACTGTATCATAGAGATACAATACACCCCTTTTTGGCATATCAACGCCTGATATACTTTATTTTTTTTCTTAACTCATTACCACATGACAAAATTTTGGACTAGTCCAAATTGAAAGCATTTGCAGACGACAATTCAACTCCTGCTGAGAAGATGATTTCTGTCTATGATGGGGTAGAAAACATTGTGGGAAAAGGAGAAAATGCTGGTAACCAGCATTTTCTCTTTTTCCCCACAATGTTTTCAAAAGGCTACTACTCTAGACCCGTAAAAATCACGGATTGTTTAAATAGAAGGTGCATTTCACTTTACAGTTTTCTATTTTTTTTTTAACTCGGAACAAATTTGAAGTTGATCTATTTTTACCCACAGACGTTACCAACTAGCACACACTTTAATCGTTATCTTGACTTGTTACGTACAATATTAATAAAAATCAGTCATGTTTAGAAAAGTTACAATTTCAAATTTTATTTCAACAGTCCCAGTACCTCCCTGTTGGTGTACCAGGCTAGGATTTGTTCGTCTTCCCCACGGATACATCAAAATTACCAGCGTGACCAGATATAAATAAAAATAATTCATATGCAGCTTATATTCACCCTTATAGTATTGAATAACGAGAAAAGAATTCGTTATGAAACAGGGAGGTTACTAATTATAATATACCCCAATTTCAAAAGGTCTTTTGCTTTAACATTTCACACAAAATATTCGGTGGCGTAGGTCAAAGATCCGACTGCACGTTAACTGCACTGTAATCACGGTCTACAACAGTCGGAAATAACATTCACTAGATTAAGGAGAATAGTAGCAATATAGCTCATAAAGCACGGAATTTTACAGGGCGTAAACATGGGCAAACCCGTTTTACTCCGATGGAGCATGAAGTTGGTTTTGCATATTTGAAACTAGCGCAAGGCTCAGTCTCGACTGCGCCACCAACTTACTTGGTCTAAAAGTTGCGCGTCTGTTTAAAGGTAAGTTTCCTTTTTTTCTTAAATAGCATAATTCCACGTTTTTGCGAATTGTGTAGATAAAGATACGCTAAGAAAACAGAACGTGTAATCTGATCTTGGATACGCATTATCCGATAGGGTCAGATTTTTTTCTTTTTAACCCTTTCCCAAACGACAAACTTTTGGACTAGACCAAATTGAAAGCATTCGCAGACGACAATTCAACTCTTGCTGAAAAGATGATTTCTGTCTATGATAGGGTAGAAAAGATTTTGGGAAAAGGAGAAAATGCTGGTTACCAGCATTTTCTTCTTTTCACACAATGTTTTTTTAAAAGGCTACTATTCCAGACCCGTAAAAACCAGGGATTGTTTGGGAAAGGGTTAAAGAAGTATAACATTGCAATATTTGGTATTTGTACTGCAGTTTAAATATTAATAAAAAAAAACCAATTGATTTAATCATCTGGCGGGTAAGCACGACTCGCTGACCTTTTGCGGACAGTGTGGATCAAAATCAGACTACACAGAACGTGCCGTCTGATCTTTGATCGACACTGTCCAATGAGAACAAACATGTCTTAAAAAAACTACCTTTGAAGTAACAAAAGCAGTTTTGACCATGATCGGTTTAAAGGTTCTATTTCACTTTTGAGCATCTCGTCGATGGTAGTAAAGGAGACTCCAAGCAGGTAAGCACGAAAAGGTGCACTGGCCGCCGCTATAACTTAAATCATGTTGAAAACGGCATTAAACACTGTTAGCCAATCAGTCACTTATTAGAAGGGAATACGTTAAGACCAGAGCGCCAAGTGCCTACAAGGGCCTCCAAAAAGTAGTCATTGTCCGGTACCCTTCACCAGTCGACCGTAATCACCTTGCGCACATTTCTTCAAGCTTCCGTAACCACTAAGCCAATTCAAAGAGGCCATTATAGTCATTTTAAGCCAGTTTTTACTCATTTTCTTTCTATTTTATAAAAAAAAAAAATATAGTCATTCTTATATCTTTATGCCAAATATTGCGCCTGACGGTTGCACGGTTGCTTAGATTACGGTCGATAAAAATGTATTTCGCTGAGTTGCGGCCTTCAATGTAAACAGACTTGTCGTTTCCGGTTTTTGAATCGAGGCTTTTCGATATCCGTTATACACTCGTGTAGATTCGTATGATGATCATGCATTCTGCCACGTGACTATATCTGGCCTTCGCCCTGCGTATACTCAGGTAAACAAAAGAAAATGTAGCCTTCTTTGTTGCAGCCTCGATTTTCATACAGAGGTCGCGGCCTTCATGTAAGTTACACCGACTCTAGGCGGAAACCAACGATAAATTTCCGCCATTGTTTACAGCTTCGATCGTCAGCCAGTTTTCTTTGACCAATGTTCGGTTTCTAACACAAACCTCCGTGTTTCTATTTGTTAGTTACACCATATATATCAGTAATTTATCCATGTTTACACAAAGGACAGGTTTCCGTACCATTTTATTTTATTTTTCATAGAAGGGCATCTTTAAACGTGAGACTTGATCTGGCGAAATGGGAGTAAATTAATCTCCGTGATGCAATTTACCAAGCAGGACATCATATCGTCGGTTTACTTCGAAAGCCACGTAACTACAGCTTGTAACAAGCTGTAGTTACGAGGTTTTCGAAGTAAACCGATGATACATTTATGGACCAGGGCTTCGTTTCACCAAGGCAGTTACGAACAAAATTTGCGTAATTTATGTAACTAAGTATAGTGGCATTAATCTGCCAAAATCTGGTATCGGTTAAATGCCACTATACTATAGTTACGTAAAACTTGCGCAAATTTTATTCGTAACTACCTTGGTGAAACGGGTCCCAGAAGAATTAATCAACTCGTATAACCGACTGAATCAGGAGGTAGAATAGGCCTTGGACATGTGAAAAAAGCATGAAAAGAGTTTCGCCTTAGGTCGAGCTTAGTTTTGTTTTGTTTTTTTCCATCGATTTAGAAACAACAACCCCTCACGGGTATCGAACTCAGGACCTTATGGTTACGAAGCCGATGCTCTACCTTACGACCTTGGAAACCGCAGACAGCACAGGCTGACCTGGTTCGATACTGTTTTGTAGAGGCTATAACCTCCCTTTTCACATGGAACAAATGTATATACTCCATACAGGTCTATATTCACCAACGGTTCTTAAGAACATTCTTTGTCTTATTCTTCAAGATTTTCTGACTGTGAAAGTGACAGAACTTCTGACTGGCTAAACCAAATGGTTTAGCCAATCAGAATGTCTGTTACTTTCACATTGACAAATTTCTAAAGAATAAGACCAAGAATGTCCTTAAGAAAAGTTAGTGAATACGGACTCTGGTATATTGCATGAACTGGCGACAGAAACACAAAATTGAACTATTTACATTGCTAGGATATCGTCGTTATCTTCCGCTAGACGACATTCTACAAATACACATCTATCTAATTTGTGCATTCTGGGTGCAGAGCCGGACTACATTTTTACGCGACAACCGTTACTTTGAATTTCAAACTGTAATAAAAGTTTACTCAATATAACGCTACCTGTTGCGATTCATTCAGCTATGAAGTGCAGTGTAGAGAAATCTAGAGCTAAAACAGGCCTTTCCTCTCAAACGTAGTTATAAAAGCCATTTTCTCTATTGCTACTTTTTAGCGCGTATTACTACACCCCCCCCCCTTCCCCCAGTTTTGGGAGAATGATGAGTCATATCAGACAGGTCGAATCTTTGAAGAATATGACATGCGTTGATAACGAAGATCTCGTATACTCTGTGTAAGCCTATCTGTTTAAGACCACAACTGACAATATTTTTCCATATGCGATTATTTCGGCAACTATTACGATCCAACTCCAAATTTATGGGTCGCTCGAATATTTTGTCACTTCTTCCCGTGCGCCAATTGTGAAATTCCCTTATGCGCAACTCACTGACACTTTGCGGTCAGTGTAGACAAGATCAGACTGCATAAAGAGTTTGTATTTTATATTGAAGGTGTATATTGAGAATATTGTAAACCCCCCCCCCCCTCTAAAAATACGTAACTTTTCTGTAAAGATATGTCATTGTCAAAAAGGAATACTTCGGGTTTTCTATTTGCAAGTGTCTTCGTGATGAAGTCATTCATACTCTCGCCGTTTCTTAAAATCCATTTCTTTAGTGGTCTTTAACAACTTTGTATTGTGTGGGTGTGTGGGTGTGTGTGTGTGTGTGTTCATTATATTGCTTTTGCATTTGAGCCATGCTCTGTGAAAAGGGTCCTTGATGTATTGCGAAAAGTTCCGTCACCGGTCAGCCTGCGCAGTCCGCGCAGGCTGACCGGTGTCGGAACTTTTCGCTATTGGTCAATTTTCTGTGTGTCCAAGGACCGGCGTGACTCATTCAGCGGGTTTTTGAAAGAGTGGCTAATACAGATTCATACGGATGTGTTGGCTTGCTTGGTGCTATGGATCACGGAGATGCATTAAGCCCCCTTTTGCCAGAGTATGGTTCATCTGAATATGTTTCTCTCTTCTATATTTTGTCATTCTGTAAGTAGCCATAGACAAAATTTCTGTCGATGTTTACCAATAAAGAATTGATTAATTTAATTAGTAGTCCCCCCCCTGAAAAAAAAGCTTTAAACAGCATTTTTTTTTTGGGGGGGGGGGGGTGAGGGGGGGTTGATACTGACTCAGTTTGGCAGAATTATATATGGGTTGAAATAAAAGGCATAGTAAATAACTTGTTGGCCCTTTTTGCGATGTGCAAAGTGTTGTTCTCTGTTTTGATATTTTGTACAAAGGACATTTTGGTGACTCATTGTCATTGAACTGTATGATCCGGGTAAAATCTGGTTTAACCCATTACCACACAATCCCTAATTTTGACGACCCTTAGAAGAGGCCTTTTGAAAATACTGCAGGAATAGGAGAAAATGCTGGTACTTTGCCCACAATGTTTTCTACCTTTCACAAAACAAATTTAAATTTTCAATCACTTTTACTATCATTTTCAATTCTAAAATCACTATTTCCTCAAATTAAAGGGATTATTATTACCTCCCTTTACAAAAAAGTAATACAGGTATCAACATAAACATTTTAGATATGTTTAAAGAAAATCTGAGCGGTTGAAAGTGTTCAGAATTATTGAATCACTTGATATCATTACCAAACGACAAACTTGTAGGTTTGTCTAAATCGAAAGCAATTGCAGACGACAAATTAAAGGAGGTAGAAATTACACAATTTTTCCATAGAGCAGAATACATCTTGGGATAAGGAGAATATCCTGGTCACTAGCATTTACCTTTTCACACAAGGTTAACAAGCTCAAAAGAGTGAACAGTTTCATTGCGTCGTTAAGCGTTGTTTTAGTGTCCTGTTTTATTCTTGTCTCTTTTTAGATGGCTGTAACATTCCTGATCGCCGCCTTATGTTTGGCTCTAGCGACTGGTTGCGAGTATGAAAAAAATCCTGGACTCTTACCGAACGGTTTCCAAGATCCTTCCGACAGCACTGTAGTCGAAACTGGCAGACAGAAGGACACTGATACCGCGTATGGCGATTTCATAGACCTAATGTTGAGTTACCCTGTTGATATCCACCAAGCTGATGAGCTCAACTATGCAATGAGGGTAAACTGCTCTACTAATTTTATCATTTACAAAACAATCTCTCAAGTTCTAACATCCTTGAGAAAAACGTTTTGAACACATTCGGGGGACTGAACAACATGTTTGATACAAACATCTTTTTTTGTCCTGGTCAGACCACGAACATTATTGTTGAAGGAATTTGCCTGCGGGTGTAAAATTTTGTCGACTGGTCAGTGCTTTGAGTGAGGATCTAACCAGGAGCTTTAACCCTTTACCACAGAATGACGACTTTTAACACGCCTAGAAGATTGGTTATTGGTTGTATTGGGGTTTAACGCCACTTTAACAGCTAAGGTCATATCATGGCGGTCGGTGATGTACATGTGTTTCCTGGCTTTCTCACACTAGTATTAACGCAACTTTCTTTCCAAAGCCACCGACTATTTTTCTCACATGCTTCAGCAGAGGTGACAGGCGAAAATACGCCGGAAAGAAAGTTCGCCTCAACCGGGTATCGAACTCACAACCACCAGGTCATGAGTCAGACACGCTCACCACTGAGCCACCCTGGCGGCACGCCTGGAAGAGATGGCTTTTGAAAACATTGTGGGAAAAGGAGAAATTGCTGGTTACTAGCATTTTCTCCTTTTCTTACAATGTTTGGAAGGCGAGATTTTCATTCTCGCCTTCATATGTCAACGCTCGGCAACTTGCTGAAAATGCCTCTGAATAGCATTATGAAAACGCCTTTCAAATAGTGCGATACTTCTCGAGTACGTTAGAACAAAATAATGTCGAGACCATTGTAAATTTAATCAGAACAGCAAGAAGAAACTTGAAGTTTCTAGAAGGAATGAAATCGAATTCGTAAAAAGCATCGTTTTTGACAAATGCAAAATACTTTGGATCAGTTCATTGATATGATCACGTTGCTACAGCAACAAATAAACCATAGCTATTATAAGCCAATCGAAAGCTACTAACATGACGTCATTCGGACCTACTTCCACTTCACAACGCATAAACAACTAACCAGTTGGATCGTACATGTAAATGTACTATCCCAGAACTAACCAATCGGATAGCTTCTTTGAATGACGTACCGCTGATAGACCCCTTTCCTCTGTTGGCAACCTTATTCTGTCTTTGTGAGAAGTAAAATTTCAATGAAATAAATTCCTTTGAATCATCAAGTGTTTAAACAAAATTTTCTCTTTCAAAGAAATATTTTTCTTTTATCAAAGTTGTGCTTGACTTTATGATTAATGACTAGGTTATTGTTACGCATCGGCGTGGCCGAGTTTTGATTCCGGAGACCCGTGAAAAGAAAAGGGTAAATCAGTTGAAATCACAATAGATGTGTCATTTCGAAGTAGTTCTGGTCAGTATGATGTACCGATGTATAGCCTGGGTTACAAGCTGATCACCTCTTTCCTTATATACGAGTATGATCTGATTTTACTACGTCAAAAATGACAATAACATGATCTGTATCCGTTTTAACATGCAAAGAATTTTAACTTCTTATTTTGGTCGTCACGTTGCTTAACGTTCAGCAATTATTAATAAATATTTAACCCTTTACCGCTCACTTGAAACGACTCTGAAAATCAAGCTATTGAAAACATCGAGAGGAGAGGGGAAATTACAATCGGAAACCGGCATTTTTTTTCATTTTACCACAATGTTTCTACTCTATCATGAAAAAATATCGTCGCTAATTTGGGCCACCCTGAATTTGTCATCTGTATGAATCAGTGCTTTCAATTTCAACTTAGTCTGAAATTTCTTTGTCAGGTAAAGAATAAACGCTTATCGCAATGAATTGTTATCATAATCACTTACCTCCGTCATTATTAGAACTGAAATCTTTACCTTATATATTCCCATTTATTTTCCTCGAAAGAATTTCCTTCAACTATACACTTTTTTCCAAAACTGAATAACACACTGATAAAATTAACTTGGCAGGGAGAATCCCACTGTCCTAGAGTGCATTGGACGTGTTCATGATTTTCTAAGAACACGGACCAAGGGCCTGTATCTGTGTAATTATACACGATATATTTTTGTCGAACAAAGGATTAGGGTGTATCTCAATATTCACGGGTAGACAATCATTTTGCTTTCATGTTTGCCGACAAGCTGAACGTACATTCCGGTTACGCGGGATTAATGAAAGACAAGCGTTAATGTCAATGAACCCTTAATCGCCTGTCTCTTTTGAAGACAAGGCAGACGATTCTATAGTCTGCACAGAATATGCAATCTTATGTCGGATTAGCTATATTGTAATAACCCGACCAAACAGCCCAGGGTGAGATTACAATAATTAAGCATTTTTCCCGAGATGTAAAATGCCGTTTTCATCAATCCAGCACTCTAGTATAAGGGTTAACAGAGCCATAGATTACAAGAATCGTATAAACGAAGAACACCTTCCGACGTTCCTTATAGGACCTAAGAAGTCAACCGTCAAATGATGTTGGTTGGTTATCCTTGATAGGATGGTAAACATTGTGCAAAACGGAGAAAATGTTCGTTGCCAGTATTTTCTCATGTTCCTTCATGCTTTCAAAATACCTTTCCCTTTCTAAAAAAACCCATTCTTTAAGGTCATTAAAACCCAGCACATGTATTGTAATCTAAATGTTAAATCTCCGTTTTGAACATTGAAAATCGTTTGTTTTGAAAGTCTTTTTCAGTCTTGATAAAGTATATTTCAAATAAAATGGTAAACAAATTAAAAAAAAAAAAAGCCTTTTAACTGAACTTTTGACAACCCCAAGGGAAAAAAAGTTTCAAAATACTTTTGGAAAAGGAAAAAAACGCTAGCCACCAGTATTTTCTCTTTTTACCACTATGTTTTGTACTTTTTCCAATCCAAACGGCACATTTTCAGCTGTTCTTAACTTATTATCTGCTAATTGCTTTAATGTAGACGGCCCTGATTTTTTGTTATTTTCTGAAGGGTTTTGTAAAGGGCTACTAAGATGGAAAACATTGTAGGAAAGTCAAACAAAAGGTTGATTATCATTATTTGCTACTTTTCCTACAATGCTTTGAAAAGCCTCTTCTTCAACATTGTTGAAAGTCAGTATTGTGATCTAAAAGGATGAATCTCAGTTTCTATACTCTAAAATGTACCTTTCTAAAAACTCTTTGCTCTCTCAATAAAATTATCCATGGAATAAAATGGTAAAGACTTTCAAGAAATTAATCATCTCATTACAGAGTTACAGTTTTAGATCTATCAAAATTGATTGCATTTTCAAGCAAAAACTATTCTTTAATCCTTTACCATACCCTATCAAGTACAGTTTTATCAACCCTGAGAAAGAGGCCATTTAAAAACTTAATTTTGAAAAGGAGAAACTTTCTTGACTCTTTACACGAAGAAAAAAATTTAAGACTTTCCAAAATTGAATGAATTTTCAGGTAGCAACTTTTTGATCTGGCACCATTGATGGAAACTGTATGAAAAAGGATGGAAGACATTTTTGGAAAAGGAAAAAATGTCAATTAGCACCGTATTCTGAATTTCAGACCCTAAGTTCTCAAGCCTTCTTCATAGACCTTTTAAACTCATTATTGGGGTAATAGAGGTTTACAGCAAAGTTTCTATACAACGTGAAAACATATACGGGTAACAGCAAATTAAAACTCTTTGCTATCACATAAAACTCTTCCTTCAAATGAAATGGAAAGGAGTTTTAGAAAAGTCCATTCGTTTTATTTTTTTTCAACATATTTTCACAAGCCTTCTTCAAGTTTGTTAAAACTCAGGATGGTAAACTGGTCTTCATTGCACAGGAACATTGCACAACTCTATAGACTTTGCTGTATCAGGAGAGGCGATTTAAGTACAGGAAAATGTATTTCAATATGTATTGCCTATATTCTAAACTCGCCTTCTAACAGTACTTTCAGTACTTTGATTTTTACTTTGTCAAAGAAAACTCATTTCATATGAGCCACATTGAAACTGTTATTAATGCTTTCAATTTGGACAGATCTATAACCTTGTTGTGGGTTAAGGGTTAAGGTTTTGAGTCTTGACTCTTTACTACTCTGCCACAAAGGACTCAAGAGTCATGAAAGCCAAGGTTAGTGTAGTGAGCTTTAACAGATCATCTCTATTTACAATTTATAGATTTGTGATCACGTACTGCTCAGTCAGTAAGCAATCCAACACGCGTAAAGTCTCCCAGGCCCCTTACATCAGTGATACATACTTTTTCTGGTTACACATTTACTGAAGTGGCAGTTGATAGATCTCTTTTCTATAATGTACAGGTTTGTGACAACGGACTGATTGTATTTGCAGCAGGTACAGGAAGCTTGCCGGACTGTTTGGACACAGCAGAGGTCCAAGGTGAGTGTTAATATGCGATTGTCACCCATATTACTGGGATATATGTGTTACAGTGGGTTAGAAGTCTGACTTTCATAATCCTACCAGTATTTTGAATAAAAAGCTTAGTCAGTCACCGCTTGGTAAACTAGGAAACTAAGCATTGGTATGTATACTAATTTCCAAACAGAAACGGCATATACTTTATATTTCGCACAATTTTTAGAAAGTGTTTAGGAATGGATCGGATCAAATACTGTTGTGTACGTCAGGCTTGCAAGGCTGTAGACGAGTTTGATATATATGCGACGATTAAGCCAGAATTTACACATGCGTAGGTGCACTGAACGCTATAATATAACCTAAGCTGTTGCAACAACTTTAAAATGAAAAAACAAAGACGGACGGATGATCCATTCTCAGTAAGGTCAATTCCATTGGTTTTAACCTGAAACATGACTGAATATTGCCAAGCTCTATGTTCAGTTAAATTGCTAAGTCACACAAGAGAAAAATGTGAATCTGAAATGCTGAACCTACATCAGTTACGCCCGCTATTAGCGTAATCTTGAGATACGTGAATCGGCTGGACCCCGTTGTGACACCGCATATCATTTTGATGTGTCGCGTGTAACCCTAACATGTAAAGCGGGACGCTACAAAATACTAGAAAAAGTTGCTGTGTGACTCCCCCTCAGCCAGACCTTCTGAAGATACGTTCTAAGAATCGCCAACAATATGCAAGTTAGTTATATTTAAGTAATGTATTCTTGACAGCTCGAGCAACTACTGCTATAACATATTGGTTCAAGAAAAAAACGATAACCCTACTTGACAAAGAATTTTAGTGGTCACCGGATGTCAGTTAAATGTTTAAACGTCCTCGACCAAATCGGACACTGTAAGCACGTCAACACAATCTTTTGACTCGCCAAAGATTGCCCAGTCCGAGGCGGAGTTTTACATTGAGTTAGTTTACCAACGTCAGGTGAAACCTTTTTCAGCGCTTTTGCAAGCGAACTGTACCATCAAAGAGAAGGAAGCGCAATAAAATCGGGGTGCCATTTCCTCAACCACAGCGCACTGGCTTACAAAATCAGAAAATGTTCCTTTGCTGCTTGTTGTTTCATTGGCAAGTGCCATCTACGTAGCTAACGTTGTTCCACCAAGTTCTTGCCGGATGTCACACTCCTCAAATTCGTTTTTGTGGTATTTGTTGAAGACAATACCACTATAATTTCAATATTGAAGTTTGAAGACCATGTATCGTATTTTGTGCAATGCCGAAAGAAATAGATCCAATTAAACCCAGTTTTTCTCAGACAAATTAATTTTTCGGTAGCACTCAATATATAATTGGAGTGATATTTGAAAATACACTGGGTGAGCACATCGATCGTGGAAATACTTTTTTTTTTGTTTTGAAAATAGCTTTACTCGCTAACCATAATGGAAAAACCAATACATATTCCAAATGTTACTAGAATACTCTGGAAACAGGTCACTGAGTATCACATCTACATAATAGTCGAAATAATAAATATAAATTCTTGTTGTGTTTTTAACTATTGTTGGTAATAAATAGAACTTCAAGATACGTGTAGTACGAGTGATTTTATTTACACGGAGATTAGCATAATACAAGAAGCAGGGAGTAAACAGACCACACGTGCTTTATACTGTATGTGGGCGGGGCTTATCAGTGGGCTATCTGCAGAGAGGCAACAATTCTCCCCTTTCAAATTCATTGATTATACATGTAATATTAATGAACAAGAATTGAAATGACCATTACTTGCATATATCTATGGCATTGATATGTATGATCCTTTCTGAAGTAATGTCTTCATAAATTCGCTTCCCAGAAAAAAAAAAAAAAAAAAAACACGTGGTCAATCCTATCTTAATCACATATATTACACAATTAACCTTTTCATTAAAATTTGACATGTGAAATAAACAAAAGTTTAGACATTCAATAATCTTTCCTTCTCTCCCGGTCAGTTAACTGTAAGTCATTACAACATGATGCCAAATGAAAGAGCGCATTTATACGTAAGACGCTCTGGTGGCTTTCTATTTCGTAATGGATATCTCCTTTCTGCGGTTACAGGAGTTTTATTACAATTATCGTGGCACTCAGTTACTTCCATAGGCCCTAGCAGGCTTTCGTTACATGTCTGACCGTTCGCGGCATCGCTAAATGGTAAAGGCGGCATGGGAGGTAGCGAAAGAAACATATTATCAGTAGAATTTGTTTCAATTTCGGTCGTTCTTACTTAACTCTTGACCACACGAGAAAATTTTAGACTGGTCAAAATTGAAAGCATTTGCCGACGACAAAATAAAGGTGACTTAACAATAGAAATTTGTTCTGGGAAGGGTAGAAAACACTGTGAGAAAAGGATAAAATGCTGGTTAACAGCATTTTCTCCTTTTCCCATAGTGTTTTCAAAAGGCTTCTTTCTTAGGGGCGTCAAAAGTACGGATTGTGTGGTAATGGGTTAATCAACATGCCTTTTCAATTGTAGTGGAGCGGTCCATTTTGCGATACTACAAATCCGCTTATCTATTTTTCTTTTGGAAGTCGGTCTGAAGTCGCGCGCTAAGACACGCTGGCCTAACTCGAACTCACGAACTGTTTTATTTGAAGTCAATGCCAATTTCATTTGACTGTTTGTAACACGAGTCTGAATGTCGGATTTCACCAAATCCAACTTGGACCTTAAGTTTCGTCCGAGAAACAATTTCGCGGGCGTTTCGCACGCACAGCTGTGCTGCGTGTAACGGTATGTTAACAAAACTGAATTTATCTTTAAATTCATGTCATTCGTTGGGTGACCCGTTGCTCGCATAGCAGACTTGAATGTTCCGTTAAACCTTTCAACGAGACCATTTGTGGACGGTTTTGCTACTGCAGTTCGTATGTGACAGATAGCATTTCTTTCCATGAATAAAGAAAATTCATCAGCCGTGAATTGGCTCCCATTACTATCACCAGTTGCTTTGGTAAACCATACCTCGCAAATCAATTTCGCAATTCTTGAATTGTTTTGTCGGCTGTAACTGATTTCATTTCAATAACTTCGGGCCATTTCAAATGTTCATAGACCAAAATCAAGAACATTCCTCCTAAACACGGCCCAACTAAATGTACATGTATGCGTTCCCAACTCGAAGTTGGCCATTCCCAAGGGTGCATTTGCGTTTTTGCTGGAGCGGACTGCTGCATTTGGCACGTTGAACAGATTTTCACCATGCTTTGTATATCAGCGTCAATGCTAGGCCACCAGACATAGCTACGTGCTAATGTCTCATCTTTACGATACATGGGTGGTTAATGTGTAATAAATCCAGTACACGTTCTCTCAATTTCACGGGAATAATTACTCGAATGCCCCACATTAGACATCCATGATTCATGGATATTTCATTTCGACGCGTGAAATAACCTTTCAAGGGAGGGTCATCACTGTTTGCTTTCCAACTGCTTTGTACATATTCGAAAACACGTGATAAGATGCATTCCCGCCTCGTTTCACGGTTGATTTCTGTGCTTGTGACAGGAAGTTGTTCTTACTGTGAAGCAAAGAACACTTCTTCCTCTGAGATTTCTCCGCCAATTTCTTTCACTGGTACGGGTGATCTCGATAATCCGTCGACATTTGTATGCTTTTTCTTGTTTTTGTACTCTATGTCGTAATCAAAACAGAGATATAATGCATCTCTCTGTACGCGTTTTGTTTGGGCTGAAAATTGAAGTAAGGGGTTGGCAATCCGTAACTAATGTGAATTTCCTACCATACAGATACGGATAGAATTTTTTCACTGCCAATAAATTCCTGGCGCTTCCCTATCAATTTGCGTATATTTCGATTCTGTTTTTGTCAGTGACCTTGACTCATATGCAATCGGCCTTTCCGATCCATCTGGCATTACATGCGATACAATACCAGAAAGTCCGTGCAGAGAAGTATCTGATGCGAGTCGGACAGGCAGTTTCGGATTGTAGTGTGTGAGTACGGGTTCCGAACTGAGCAATGTTTTCGTCTTTTCGAATGCATTCTGCCATTCCTTTGACCAAACAAATTTCTTATTCTTTTCAAGTAAGATATTCATAGGTTTTGTAACGGTTGCGAGATCTGGCAAAAGCCGATGATAATAATTGAGTACCCCGAGATATACCCTTAAAGACTTACATCATGTGGAGCTTGTGTTTTCAACACCGCTTCTACTTTATCTCTACTCTTCCATAACCCTTGCTAATAAATCTCGTGACCGCAAAAAGTAATCCGAGGCACAACTGCTTTACGAAGCACAACTGCCACACGTGCTTTATACTGTATGTGTGCGGGGCTTATTGGTGGGCTATCTGCAGAGAGGCCGGATTAGCAATACACAGCAATTCTCATATTTGGAATTAAATGTTTACGGCCAAAGATAAATAAACTCATAGCTTTCAGATACAGATTTAATTTTATTCCATAATTATATTCACATGGATGCTTCCTCTATCCATCATGTATCCTACTGTTAAGGAACGTTACTCCTGGCCCCTCCTAAGGATCAAAGGGAGGCCACTAATACACAAATAATTACTTTGTCATGAGTGCTCTCCCTTCAACCAAAAATGTATTTGTTTGCTTAGTAGGTTGAATTTAAGGCATTTTTTGAAAATATTTCTCTCTTGTTTTGTTTCAAAATATTGATTCAAAACAATGGCGTTCGTGACAAATACCACTTCAACGTTCTAAAGGCTTTCATTCTTCAGCAGTAGCAAAAATTAAATTTCTTCCTTAGTGAGAGAATTCATACTAACTCACGTTCAGAGCATCTAAGAGAAGTTGGTTTTGCAGTGTTTGACGTCACCAGAGGCCAACGTCCGTGTTATGTACATACCCAGTTATTCCTAGCTTTGTACATGTGTGTATTTATTTTGAATGGTTTTCCCCTGTGGCTATTTTTAGAACTGGGTTCTCTTTTGTGGAATATTGTTCTGGAAGTTTCCGGGCCTTTTTACAATCTGATTACTAGAAATTTTATGCAACTAATTTTAACAAGAATTTTCTGGAAGTTTCTCTGCAATTATAAAAAGAAAAGCTCTTTACATCTCGGCGTTCACTAGTTAATACATGATTGCCAGACTAAAGTAGGGATTATTTTGTGTTTGTGTCATATAATTAGTGCTTGGATTACATTCAGTTAGGATTAGGATCAGACTGGAATTAAAACTGGAAAAGTTTGTCTTTTGTATTTAACGTCTAAGGTATTGTTTTGTACTATTTTAATATTGTCACTGATTATTTGATATTATTGTTGTTAATAAATTCTGTTAATTGTTATCGTTTGTTGCTGGCTTCTACTTTCTAATTACGCCTGGCTCGTAACAGAAATTGGGGGCTCGTCCGGGATTGAAAAATAAGACTAACGCATTTTTCCTTTTGGGATTAAACATCGATCTGAATATAAGTCATAGACGTTTGCTTTTCACAATTTGAATAAAAATCTAATACATCCTGTTAGTCAAAATTTCTTACAGACAGTCTACTTTTCACCTATTGATTTTTTTTTCCTGCATTTTTACTAATCAGTTATTATAATACAATTTGGACTTGAATCCAGCAACAAACAAACATGTCTTTTGACATAGATAAATTTACGGCTGAACCGTCTGTGGAGTTATTGTAGGTTAAAAGACTGATTTGCTTAATCTTGCTAAACACCATAAATTGTCTGAAATAAAATCTTCAATGCGTAAACATGAAATTAAGAACATTTTGGTACAATAATTTGTTGATGAGATTTTCAATGAAAATGCTCTTTCCCTGATAGTTGACGTTCAGTCAGTTTCAAGTTCGAAAGAACTTGAATTAAAATTTCAGATCAGACAATTAGAAATTCAGGTAAGAGAGAAAGAAAGAGAAGAGAGAGAGAGAAGGAGAGAGAATTTCAATTAAGAATGAGGGAAATAGAAATGCAAGAAAGAGCAAATCAGCTGAAGCAAAAGATTGAATACAGTTTCGATGTTACAAAACATATTAGGCTTATTCCTCCATTTCAAGAAAAAGAAGTTGATAAATACTTCCTACACTTTGAAAAAGTTGCAGAAAACTTAAATTGGCCAACAGAGCACTGGACCTTACTTCTGCAAAGTGTTTTAATAGGCAAAGCTCGTGAAATTCTTATACAACTAGGTGTTGAACAAAGTCATCATTATGAGACTGTTAAAGAACTTATTTTCAAAGGTTATGAGCTGGTCCCAGAAGCATATAGACAAAAATTTAGAAATTGTAAAAAAGATTCTAACCAGACTCATGTTGAATTCGCTAGAAACAAAGAACAGTTATTTGATAGATGGTGCTGTTCTAAGAAAATAGAACAAAATTATGATAAACTAAGACAACTTATGTTAGTTGAAGAATTCAAACGTTGTATTCATTCTGATGTTAAGACATTCTTAGACGAAAAACAAGTTGAAACTTTAGAAGAAGCAGCTCGTCTGGCTGATGATTACTACCTTACACATAAAGTTTCTTTTATTGCTAAACCAAAACCTACTTCCTCACATCCCCCCCAAAAAATTATGTCTGGTAATTCATCTGGCATGCCCAGTCAATCCAATACACCCAAACCCACTTCTACTAGTGAAACCAAAAGTCAATATCCCTTATCTCGACCCACTTTTAACTATTGTAAGAAACATGGTCACCTTGTTTCTGAATGTTTGATATTAAAAAGGAAGTTAGGAAGTGATAAAGCCAAACCAACAGGGTTCACCACTCTTAGACCAAGGCCACAGTCTTCTATTAAAACCAATACAATTGACATAGTCTCAAAACCCAAGTCTGATTCTACTATGGAGATTTTTGAACCATTTATGTTGAATGGTTTTATATCACTTTCAGGTGATAATTTTAAGAGACACAGGAGCTTCTCAATCTCTTATTTTAGCAGATATACTGCCTTTTTCCGAGAATGACTTCTTCCGGTACTAGTGTCCTTATTCAGGGTGTAGAGTGTGGAACTGTTAATATCCCTCTCCATCACGTTAATTTGTCATCATATTTGGTTACTGGGCTTATGGTTATTATCACCCGCCGTAGGCGGAGGGATATAGTTTTAGCGTTGTCCGTCCGTCTGTCCTTCCGTCCGTCCGTCTGTCCGGCCTTACGAGCCCGAAATTGTGGGGTTAGGGGTAATTTGTCCATTTAGTCTCTATGGGGTTCCTTCTGTCCATCTGGTAGGTTAGGGGTTAGGGTTAGGGTTAGGTTTGTAGGGTTAGGGTTTGTGGGGTTAGGGTTAGCTTGTGGGGTTAACTTTGTGGGGTTATTTGGGTGTATTGAATAAAGAGCAATTCGACCTCACAAGGTCCGTCTCGTAAGACCGTCCGTCCGTCCCGGCAAATATCTCCAATACCATTGGACGGAATTTCGTGAAACTTTATACACATGTACAATGACCCATTCTCCCAAGACACTTTTTTTGTTTTTTTTATTCGATGCAAAATGGCCGACTGAGAGCGATTTTAAGTTTCACTTAAGTTACACTTAAGTACACTTTTAATGTTTGGAGTCTTCTCTTCAAAACTATACAAAGTTTTTACATGGAACTTGTCACATCTGCCAACCTCCATTAGGAAATGCAGGAAAAAAAGTTTCACCTACTTTGACCGTGCAACACCACATTTATTTGCCCTTGTTTTTGTAATAAGGTGTCATGGAAAAAGGGGGTTTCATGTTATATTTCATACCATTTCTTTTGAAGGCAACTCATTCCACATTTCTTGACAGAATTGAATAGAATTTTGACAGAATATTTCTGGTCATGTCACCTATTGCACATTGTTAACATTTTGCGATTTGTACCTGCGTCATGAAAAAAGGGGGCTTCATGTTTTATTTCATTTTATTTCATGTGAATGCAACTCGTCCCATATTTCTTGACAGAATTCAATGGAATTTTCACAGAATGTTTCTTATCATCTGAGCTATCGCATATTCTCAAGGTTTTGCATTTTGTGGGTGCGTCATGAAAAAAGGGGGCTTCATGTTTTATTCTATTTCTTGTGAAGGCAACTCCTCCCACATTTCTTGGTAGATTTGAATGGAATTTTTACATTATCATGTGACCTAACACAACACCTCCCACACTTCTTGGCAGATTTGGATGTAATTTTTACATGATCATGTGACCTATGCCATATTGTCAAGGTTTTGGGATTTGTAGCTGCATGGAATAAGGGGGCTTCATGTTATAATTTCATTTTTCACCTGTATCTCTTTAATTACTGGACATATCTCAACAGATTTGGACGAGATTTTCACAGATCATGCCACCTAGCACATGTTGTCAGGGTTTTGCAATTTATCACTGTATCATGGAAAAAGGGGACTTTATGTCAAATTTAATTTTTTGTCAGTGTATCTCCAACTTTTATGAAATGCCAAGTTCTGCCAAAAGGATACTTAATGTATAATCCTGTTATGGACCTCTTTTATATTTTTTTATATAATGAAATCCTGTGCCATAGAACAAGGGAGCTTAATGTATAATTTCATCATGGACCAACAACAAAAAGGCCACATGTACATGCAAAACAGAATACCTCCTATACGTTTGTATCAAAAAAGGTCTTTTTCGGCGGGGGATATCATTTCAACGAAATTGCTTGTTGGTATCAAACCTTCCTTACCATTTAAAGGTGTCTATTTACTGCTAGGCAATGACTTAGCTGGAGATAAGGTTGTGGTTAATCCACTTGTAACTGACACACCAAATAAAGGTCAAACAGATGACTCTATCGAGCAGGAAATTCCTGACTTGTATCCTTCTTGTGCAGTTACCCGAGCTATGGCTAAAAAGGCCATTTTGAAAAACTCAAAACTCTGACATTGACTTGACGGACACTTTTATCGGTCAATATTTTAATAATGAGATTAAAAAGTCTCTTGATCACAGTTTGTCTGATACTCAGACAGACTCGTCAATGTCTTGTCATTCACCACCACGGTCTATTGACCAAGGTCACGACACGCTGTCAAAGTCAAAGCTTATCCAGGAACAGCAAACTGATCTGAGATTTCAAAATTATTTTTTGGGCTTTACCTGAAGATGAAATTTCACAGGTCCCAATGTGTTACTATATAAAGAATGGGATTCTTATGAGAAAATGGCGACCATTTGATGTCCCAGCTGATGATGAATTGGCTGTTTACCACCAAATTGTGGTTCAAAAACCATATCGTCATGAAATACTAAGTATAGCCCATGAAAGTCCTATGTCGGGTCATCTAGGTAAAAACAAGACCTATCACAAAATTATTAATCATTTTTATTGGCCTTGTCTCAAATCAGATGTCTCTAAATATTGTAAAACTTGCCATACATGTCAAATGGCAGGTAAACCCAACCATATTATTCCCAAAGCTCAATTAGAACCTATTCCTGCTTTTGATGAACCTTTCAGTATGATACTTATAGACTGTGTTTGTCCTTTATCTCGAACCAAGTCAGGAAATGAGTATCTTGATAGACCAGTATACTACAAATTATGTGTACTTCTACACGTTTTCCTGAGGCTATTCCTTTAAGGAACATCAAAACAAAGTCAATAGTCAAAGCTCTAATAAAATTTTTCACATTTGTTGGTCTTCCAAAATCAGTTCAGTCTGATCAAGGGTCAAATTTTATGTCTGGTATATTCCAACAGGTTATGCATGTATTAGGGATCAAGCAATACAGGTCATCCGCTCATCACCCTGAAAGTCAAGGTGCTTTAGAAAGATTTCACCAGACATTAAAAGATATGATAAGGTCATATTGCTTTGACACTGAAAAAGATTGGGATGAGGGCATCCATTTATTACTATTTGCAGTCAGAGAATCTGTACAAGACTCTCTTGGTTTCAGTCCTTTTGAATTAGTTTTAAGCCATTCTGTTCGTGGACCTTTAAAACCTTTGAAAGAGAAATTTCTCTCAAATGATAAAACACCTTTGAATTTACTACAGTATGTTTCTGACTTCAGAAATAGACTGTCTAGGGCATGTGAGGTTGCTAGGTCTAATCTTAAAACGTCCTAGGGTAAAAGTAAGCAATATATGACAACCATGTTATTGATAGAAAATTTAAACCAGGTGACAAAGTCCTTGCTCTTTTGCCAATACCTGGCAGACCTCTACAGGCAAGATATTTTGGACACTACACTATTGACAAGAAAACAAGTGATTTAAACTATTATAATTACTCCAGGAAGGCGTAAAAACAAACAAAATTAATGTGTCATGTAACTATGTTAAAGGAATACTTTGACAGAGATAGCTCTATTCAAAACCAATTACAGTTGTAAACACTGTCACATTAGAATTAAATGTATTTGAGCTTGAAGTAAATTCTGACTTTATTGATAAATCTGATCCTGGTCCATCTAAACTTGAGAATTCTGATATTTTGAGAAACCTTAACAACAAAATTTCTCACTTGGAACCATCACAACATTCAATGATCATAACTCTTAAAGTTTTCTACACAAACTTAAGAATAAGAATCAAAGATTACTGAGGTGGAGGTTATTGCTTCATGAGTTTAATCTTGACATAAGACAGATAAAAGGGAAAGATAACATTATACCAGATGCTCTTTCAAGAGTTTGAAATTTCAATAGTCATTTTCCCTTAATCAAGTTCAAACTGGATTTTCAAATTGTACTTTCATTACCTTGACTATTTCCATTAGTCTGAAATAATTAATATTTGAGTTTGTCATTTCCTCTGTAATACTTAGGCTAAAGTGTTATATACATGTATATAATTAATAATGCAAAAAAGAAAGATTTATTTCATAAACCTTTATTTTTCTTTTCAAAAGGGGGAGTGTTATGTATATACCCAGTTATTCCTAGCTTTTTACATGTGTGTATTTATTTTGAATGGTTTTCCCCTGTTGTATTTTTAGAACTGGATTCTCTTTTGTGGAATATTTTTCTGGAAGTTTCCGGGCCTTTTTACAATCTGATTACTAGAAATTATGCAACTAATTTTAACAAGAATTTTCTAGAAGTTTCTCTGCAATTATAAAAGGAAAAGCTATTTACATCTCGGCGTTCACTAGTTTATACATGATTGCCAGACTAAGGTGGGGATTATTTTATGTTTGTGTCATATAAGTAGTGCTTGAATTACATTCAGTTAGGATTAGGATCAGACTGGAATTAAAACTGGAATAATTTGTCTTTTGTATCTAACGTCTAAGGTATTGTTTTGTACTATTGTAATATTGTCACTGATTATTTGATATTATTGTTAATAAATTCTGTTAATTGTTATCGTTTGTTGCTGGCTTCTACTTGACAAGGAGCCTATCGTTTGAAAAAGGGTTCGGCTCTTAGAGTCAATGATCTCGTACGGCCCTGCCATTTATTCACGCGTTTTCTATCCTGCTCGGTAAAACATCGTTCCGCGGAGAAAAGGTAAGGGTCGCCTTAGTACTTTTCCACGCGCCTAGTTCATTAAGAATCCTTAACATTTTCGTGTACGCTTAACGTATTTTCTTTTCCTAATCTTCTCATAAAACTTTGATAGTTTAGGTGATAACAAATACGGATCCAGATCGAACTACGCTACGGTAGGATCGTAGTGCCTCTCTAGATTGACCCTCACAAAAAACAAAAATGATTTCTGAAATAAACTACGAAAAAAAATCTTACCTTATTGTTTCCTGGCAGTAAAGGCAACGGCAGATAAATTTCTGATCTAGTCAGTCGTGCTCGAGGTGAAGATTCGGCTGCAGTTTTTCAAAGCTCGACAGAGTCTCCTGTTACTTGACTCGGCCGCTCTTCTCCTTATTTGGATAAACCTATTCCGGTTTTTTCGCGTCGAAACTCACTGGGATGACTCCGCGCTTGCGTCACGATCGCGTCATCTGTGACCCGCTTTTTCCTTACACGGGCATCTCGTTTCTGGTTCGCACGCACCCGCCACGTCGTTTAGATAAATACCGGATCTCCGCGCGCGCATCGTCAGGGCTCCCGCCTCTTCCTTATACGGACATCTCGTTTCCGGTTCTCACGATTCAAGAGCGTTGTTTCTATAAATATCTGACCTCCACGCGCCTGGGCACGCTAATTTGTACTTTATTACCTGCCTGCACCTGGGCACGCTATGACGTCACGCGTCATTCATTAAAAAGCCATAAAAAAGCAGTTAAAAAGCCATAAATATGCAAATTGCAAACAAAGTGGTGCCCCTGTAGTGACAGTGCTCCTATGTCAGTTTTGCTTTCTCACAATAAGAAAAATAACACAAGAGGGCCTTTTCGCTCCAGAGGCTAAACTGCGCTAATACGAACAAGTCGCTCTCGTAGGAAATAGCGTGCATTAGAACCAAAATACAACAATATTGTAGACATGTTTGAGAACCTACATCCGTCATTAACTTTTTGACACTTTTGCTTTTTAATTTAGATGAAAACTAGAAGAAAAAAAAAGCTTGGTTTAGATATGAGATAATGACATACATGTAACAACAATCTAAGGATAAGGCTCTTTGAATGAATGAATGTTGTTTTATGGCGCATCGACAGCTTAGGTCATTTAGCGCGCATGTCCGTGTTAAAAGATCTCAATAGTGGAAGGTTTAAACTGAAGTGTTTGAATACATTAATGAAAAAAAGGTTGGATTAAGAAGGATCAAGGATAAAGAGTATTTTTGGATAAAATTTGGTAAATTGAGTCACAGGGCAATCCCTATTACTCAAAAATTTTATGATGTAGTAAACAATGTGATAAAAAATTTTAAATGAGAAAGACATATGTGTTATTGTTAATGAGCCTAAATCATGATATTGAGTGGCTGGGCGTCCCTGCCTACTCCAAACTTTTAGATTACAAGGTAAGACTGAAAAAAATATTTTTCCTTGAAAATGAGTGTTAAAACTGCTAAAGATTGGAACCTCTAATGGGATCAATATACTCCCATTAAAGAGGTCCTGTCTCCAATGAGATAAGATGCCCTCAAGAGGGCTAATCCTCCCATTAAGGAGATGTAAATTGAATATTAAAGGGATAAAAGAATGTTGTAAAAAGATGGGTAAGAAACTTAAAAGTAAATATCACAGTTTATTGCAAATGCCAATCTCCTTTATGTAAGCGATAATAGAATCAACACTGACAGATTCAAAAAGATTTTTTAAACTATCGACGTTGAAATATTTTGAACGAACTGGCTGAAAGTCAATGCAATCTAGCAGGACATGTTTCACAGAAAAGGGTGCATTGCATTGAATACATTCAGGGGCATCGTCTCTGGTCAAGAACCAGGAATTGTGATGCGTGAATGGCCAATTCGAAGTCTTGCAATTATCACTTCTTCTCGACGAACAGACCTGTAAACGGGGTACCATTCACCAAGGGATTGTTTAACTGAATGCAGTTTATTGAAAACATCAGCATCCCACTGGGATTGCCAAGAAGATTGGATATGTGTTAAAACGCAGGATTTAAAAATCAGTGTGTGGAACTTTTAAATCTGAAATGGGAAGGTTAAGTGCAGATTTGGCAGCTCTATCGGCATTTTCATTGCCTTTGATGCCTACATGACTTGGAAGCCAGCAGAACACCGATCTATTAATGGAAGATATTTGTGAGATCCTTTCAAGCAAAGTACAGATTAAGGGATTCTCAAGTCGTTGATTTGAGAGGGCCTGTAATGTTGACAAAGAGTCGGAAAAGATAATAAAACGGTTGGAAGTAGAATGTTCAGCTAGATTAAGGTTCAAGATCAATTGCTTTAACTTCGGCAGAGAAGATAGAGGAGTTGTTTGGAAGGCGGCACTTTAAGCTCCTTTGTCCATAAACAGTGGCAGCTGCTACTGTATAGATGGGTTTGAAGGAAAAATAATGCTCCTTTATCTCGTTGTATCTAGCATGAAACACAGTTCTATCCGTGACAGACTTTTTGTCAGATGCAAGGTCAAATCTGAATTCTGCACTGTTTAGTGTCCATGGAGGGATTTCAGAGATTTTATAGTCGGCAATGGACTCGGTGTCTATGCCAAGGTTATCTACAATGGGCTCCATGCGGATACCAAATGGAGGAATAACATTTGGTTTCTTTTCAAAAAGATTTTTATATTGAGGTTTAAAAACAACTTCATGAGTTGGGTTAAAACGATTCGATTTAAGTTTTAAAAGGTATTGAAGTGAGAGTTTTTCCCTCCTGTAAGAAAGAGAAGGTTCATTAGCCTCAACATACAGACTATTGACGGGAGAAGTTCTGAAAGCTCCAAGTACAAGACGAAGACCTTCGTTGTGAATAGAATCGAGAATTTTCAAGTAAGATTTACGGGCAGATCCGTATACAATCGATCCATAGTCTAATTTGGAGCGAACTAAAGACCGATAAAGCCGCAAGAGGACTTTACGGTCTGTTCCCCATTCAGAATGGGCAACAACCTTAAGAAGATTAAGAGCCTTCTTGCACTTCTTTTTAAGTGCAGTGATGTGAGGAAGGAAGGAAAGCTTTCTGTCAAAGATGACTCCAAGAAATTTAAACTCAGAAACGACTTCAATTTTAGTTCTGTCCAAATACAGCTCAGGGTCTGGATGAACACCTCGTAGATTGCAAAGGTGCATGCACTAAGTTTTGGACTTGGAAAATTTGAAGCCATTTTCATCAGACCACGTTTGCAATTTGTTGAGACACTGTTGATAAGGCTCTTTATTTACAATGTTTTAAATGTTGGCATTAATGTCACCGCAAAATTTGTAAATGGGGGGGGATAGATTTTTTTTTAATAATCGCTTTGAAAGAAATCAAAGAATTGCTGAGTTGGTCACCAATAAAAATAGACTAAAATCTGTCTTACCAGAAAAAGTATATTTACAGGATTTTCCTGTTATTGACAAATTCATAAAAATCAGTATTACGCGAGTACCAATGTCCTTCACGAACCTGTCTGCTTGCACGGCTCAAGATTCATCAATTGCGCGTGGACAGGTTTTTCTTGCATGTGAGCAGATCTTTCCCGCACGTGGGCAGGTTTTCTATCTACAGCACAACCTGTGCACGTGCATGGATAGACCTGCTCTCGTGCATTTTATTGTTAAGACGGGTCATTCTGTAAAAGATAGACCTGGTCCAAACAAAGAAGCCGGTATGTAATTAATGTTCACAGACCTGACGTAAATCCCAAACGGTTTCTGAGATATTTTCACAAGAAAAATTCCCGCTTATCAGCAACGAAAACAGACATTAAAGGTGGGTATTTAGAATTTTTACATCTCACCAAATTAAAAAATATATATATCACTGAAATTTATATGAAAAAATAATACAAATCATCAATAATTAAGATTCTTAAAATTACAAAAAAAAAAAAAAAAATTGATGGTGTTCCCTTAAAAGGCTACGTAGCCTCTTAAGGTATTTTTAGATTTCGCGCCAAAAATTATTAAAGCATTGTGGGAATGTCAAGGGACTGGCACGTTACTAATAACGCTTAAATTCCATTACATAACAAACATTTTCTATGATGTCTTCTTCGGACGCTATGTTTGAAATTTTGTCTGCGTATTCCTGTATGTAAATGAGAGAATTGATAATCTAAAAATAGAACGTGTCTACCGTTGATGTCAACCTGGGCCGTAGAAAATCTCTAATTTCTCGTGTTGTTGGATGGTTTTCGTCTACTTGGGTTTTATGAACGTAAATTAAAAGGCTTTGGCGTTTACGGATGATTTTTTTGCATTTTTGAAAAAAAAAAAAACGTCCCAAAATCTGAAGGGCCACCTTTAAGCTGTGCGCTCTGTACAGGTTGCTTTTGGGTCCACACTTCTCACAATAGTGTGCTAGTCACACGTAGCAGCCTCAGGATTTAATGCCAAGGCGGGGAATCACGTGACACAACAACAACAACAATGACCGTTATTTGAAAAAATTCCCCGACTTCAGGTAAGAAAATCTTCAATAATTCCGTTAATACATGACCGATTGGAATTTGGTTTGAATCAGAGAAGGCGGAAGGACTCCGGGTATTTGCTTGATGTGTTATATTTTCTAAACAACACCTGATAAAAAAGTTATTGACGAGCAAACAAATTTTTTACCCTGGATAATTTGTTTGCTCGTCAATAACTTTTTTATCAGGAGTTTTTTTAAAAAATCTAACACATCAAGCAAATCCCCGGAGTCCTTTTGCTTTCTCTGCTTCAAACCAAATTCCAATCGGTCACGTATTAACGGAATTATTGAAGATTTTCTTACTTGAAGTTGGGGAATTTTTTCAAATAACGGTCATTGTTGTTGTTGTTGTGTCACGTGATTCCCCGCCGTGAATGCTGTATACTGTTTACTTGCAGGTATTGATTCAACGTTGGCAAATGCGGTAGTCATCGCTGACTTCTTGCAGAATGTGACTGGAACAAATTATACATTTGAGGTGTACAATTTCAAAAGAAGCGAACAGTTGTAAGTATTTGAAAAGATCATTTTTTTAAGTAAAAAAAAAAATCCGACGATAATTCCAGAAGAAAAGAAAATCCGACGATAATTCCAGAAGACAAAAACACGTGACGTAATGGCTTCCGAGTTCCAAGAAAATGTATATCCACAGTTGATCAAACTGTCGCTTAAACTGGCACTAAGGTATGAATTTGATCAAGACTGTTGCTCTGACAGGCAGAAAATTTACCTACCCAAATATAAAAAGTTTAGGCCAAGGTCAGCCTGCACGGACTGCGTATGCTGACTATGGTCGATACTTTTTTTGTAACTGTATTCAGCCTTCCTTGACACAGCGCATGGTTTAAATATTTTAACCCTTTACCCCATAAGGCATTTCTATGGTATCTATAATTGACCTTAAATAACAGCAAGGATGAATGAGTTTCTTATGTGTATATGACACCTTTTGATAGCATAGAAAACATTGTGACAAAAGGTGAAATTGCTCGTCACGAGCAATTACACCTTTTGCCACAATGATTTCCAAAGGCTCCTACAAGAAATGAATATCTATGGAGTAAAGGGTTAAGTACTTGTTACGCAGTGATGGCTACATCGTTACTAACGCAACAGGAGATTCTTCATTTAGAACATAAAAAACTCCCTAGTTCTACGTGTTTTTCTTCAGGTTTTTATTATCTAGGTTTTAAGTCCAAAACCGTTTTTGCACGCGGTTGAAAATTGGAAGTCTTTGTTCTTAGACCTTCTGAAGAAAGCCTTGAAATACGAAATCTGGTTTAACACCAATAAAGAGGATTTTTAGCTCACCTGAGCACAACGTGCTCAAGGGGAGCTTTTAGGATCACCCAGTGTCCGTCGTCCGTCTTGCTTCATCCGTCGTCAACAATTCTTTAAACATCAACTCCTCCTAAACCACTTGGCCAATTTGGACCAAACTTGACTGGAATGTTCCTTGGGAGGTCTTCTTTAAAATTTGTTCACAGAATTTGATTCCGTCAAAAACTCTGGTTGCCATGGCAACCAAATGGAATTTTCTAAGAAATTCTTTAAAAATCTTCTTCTCTGAAACCCCTTGCTGGATTTTAAAATAATTTCACAGAGATGTTCCTTGGGTGACCCTTTTCAAAACTTGTTCGCGAAATTTTGATGCAGCAAGAAACATGGCTCTGGTGAGTGGGGGCTACTTGCACTATATGGCAAAGAAGAAATTCTTAAAAATTCTTCTTCTCTGAAACGGCTGGTCAGATTTTGGAATAATTTCTCAGAGATGTTCTTTGGGTGACAATTTTCAAAAATTGTTCGCGAAATTTTGATTCGTCAAGAAACATGGCTCTGGTGAATGGGGGCTACTTGCACTATATGACAAAGAAGAAATTCTTAAAAATTCTTCTTCTCTGAAACGGCTGGTCAGAATTTTGAAATAATTTCTCGGAGATGTCCTTTGGGTGATCCTTTTCAAAAATTGTTCGCGAAATTTTGATTAGTCAAGAAACATGGCTCTGGGGAATGGGGGCTACTTGCACTTTACAGCAAAGAAGAAATTCTTAAAAATTCTCCTTCTCTTGAACCGTTGGTCAGATTTTGAAATAATTTCTCAGGGATGTTCTTTGGGTGACCTTTTTCAAACAGTGTGCGCGAAATTTTGATTCGTCAAGAAACATGGCTCTGGTGAATGGGGACTACTTGCACTATATGGCAAAGAAGAAATTCTTAAAAATTCTTCTTCTCTGAAACAGCTGGTCAGATTTTGAAATAATTTCTCAGGGATGTTCTTTGGGTGACCATTTTCAAAAAGTGTGCGTGAAATTTTTACTTGTCGAGAAACATGGCTCTGGTGAATGGGGGTTACTTGTACTATACAGACATGAAGAAATTCTTGATAATTCTTCTCTGAAATGGCTGGTCAGATCTTGAAATAATTTCACATGGATAATCCTTGGGTGACTCTTTTCAGTAAATATTCGCGAAATTTTGATCCGTCAAGAAACATGGCTCTGGTGAATGGGGTCTACCTACACCATACAGATATGAAGGAATTATTGAAAATTCTTCTTCTCTTAAACGGCTGGTCAGATTTTAAAATAATTTTAAAGAAATTTTCTTTGAATGACCCTTCAAAAATTGTTCACGAAATTTTGATCCATCAAGAAACATGCTCTGGTGAATGGGGACTAATTGCATTATATGGAAATTAAGAAATTCTTAAAAAATCTTCTTTTCTGAAACTGATGGTCAGACTTTGAAATGACTTTTACAGTTGACCTTTTGAAAATTAATTAATTGGCAAAATAATGATTTTTTTTCCAATGTTTCAATTCCTCAAAAAAAAAAAAGAAAAAAAAAAAACTTGTGATCCTCTCAAAAATTCAGGTGAGCGATCCAGGGCCATCTTTGCCCTCTTGTTTTAGATTTTTTCCCCGTAATCCAATTTTATTTTTGCTAAACTTAGACAAAAAGGATATAATTTCTGTGTAAGTTCTAAGAAATCGAGTAGACCTATTCAGTAAAAAGGCATATTTTTGATTTTTAGCTCTCCTGGCTGGAATCCAGAAGAGCTAATGTCATGGCATGGTTTCCGTCGTCCGTCCGTCCGTTGGTCTTTTTCTTGTTTACGCGATAAAGTCTTCATTTTTGGTTAGATTTCCGTGAAACATACAAAATTTGTTTATCTCATTAACAGCTTTAACCCTAGCGATTTTGAAAAAAAAGTTCGACAAACGGTATGGAAAAAGTAGCCATGTCAAGTTCAAAATTTGCATTTCTTGTTTACGCGATAAAGTCTGTATTTTTGGTCAGATTTCCATGAACCTTGCAGAGTTTGTTTATCGTATCAATAGCTTCAACCCCTATTGATGTTGAAAAAAATCCAACAAACAGTATGGGAAAAGCAGCCATTTCAAGTTGAAAACTTTCATTTCTTGTTTACCCGGTAAAGTCTTCATTTTTGGTCGGATTTCTATGAAATTTACACAGTTTGATTATCTCATCAATAGCTTTAACCCTATTGATTTTGAAAAAAAAACCAACAAACAGTTTGGGAAAAGTAGCCATTTCAAATTGAATAATTTCATTGCTCGTTTACATGATAAAGTATTTATTTCTGATCAGATTTTTGTGCATTTTCAACTTGTTTGTCCCATCAATAGTTTTTTAACCCCGTTGAGTTTGAAAAAAATCAACAAACAGAAATAGAAAAGTAGCCATCTTTACTTGAAAATGTCATTTTTTTGTCTTTTTCCCTAATGAATTCCTAATTTATGCTTTATTTAAAAGCAAATTCTCTTCCAGTAGAGAATATTCTGGCCCTTCAGGTCCTTCTACTTTACTAAACGGGATGGCGGTGTTGCAATTGTCGGTTACACCATTTGTTTAAAGTATGAGATTTATTGTGACGCCAAGTATTTAAAAAAAGGCAAACGAAATGAACTGTCCCTAACGAGAGTCTAAAGGGTCAAAATGAAAGTTCTTTCTTCAAAAACACGTTTTAACGTTTATTTAAACACGTTATAACGCAAATAAAGTCACACTAACGATTAAAACCTCGTAATAACGTGCTTCAAAACACGTGATAACATTAGAAAAGCCTTGTTACCGTGAAAAATCTCGTAATAACGTGTTTTAAAATACGTAATAACGCGTTTAAAAAGGTTTTAAAAGACATAGTTACGCGAAAAATCTTGTAATTACGCGAAAAAAGTTGCACTAACGCGAAAAATTTTGTAATAACTTTAAAACACGTAATGACGCGATTAAAAGTCATAATCGAAAACTCACAGTAAAGCTTTTTCGCTCAGCTGAGCACAACGTTCTCAAGGGGAGCTTTAGGATCACCCAGTCTGCGTCGTCCGTCGTCATCAATTTCTTTAAACAACTTCTCCTCCTAAACCACGAAGCCGATTTGGACCGAACGTAGCTGGAATGTTCTTTGGAAGGTTCTCTTGAAAATTGTTCACAAAATTTGATTCCATCAAAAACTCTGTTTGCCATGGAATTTTCTAACAATTAAAAAAAATCTCCTCTGAAACCGCTGAACAGATTTTGAAATAATTTCAAATAATGATACAATATAAAAACTATACGGAAATGAAGAAATTCTTAAAAATTCTTCTTCTCTGAAACGAGTGGTCAGATTTTAAAATAATTTCACAGAGATGTTCCTAGGGTGACCCCCGTGAAAAAGTGTTCGTGGAATTTTGATCCTTCGAGAAGCATGGCTCTGATGAATGGGGGCTACATGCACTTTAATAAATTTAAGAAATTCTTAAAAATTCTTCTCTGAAATGGCTGGTCGGATTTTGAAATAATTTCACAGGAATATTTCTTGGTTGACCCTTTTCTAAATTGTTCGCAAAATTTGATTCATCGAGAAACATAGCTCTGGTGACTGCGGGCTACTGGCACTAAACATAAAATGAAGAAATTCTTAAAAATTCTTCTTCTCAGGAACGGTTTCTCAGATTTTGAAATTATTTCACAGAAATGTTCCGTTGGTGAGACTTTTCAAAAACTTTGGGAAATTTTGATCCGTCTAGAAACATGGTTCTGATGGAGGTGGGGGGGGGGGGGGTTCTTGCACTACAGGAACATGAAGAACTTCTTAAAATTTTTTCTCTGGAAAGGCTGGTCAGATTCTGAAAAAAAAAATCACAGAAATTTTCTATGGGTGACCCTTTTCACAGTTCGCGAGTAATTTTGATCCATCAAGAAACATGGCTGTGTCAGCTGTGGGCTATTATACATTATATTGATATGAACAAATTCTAAACAAAAATCTTCTCTGAAACCTTTGGTCAGAGTTCCTTCCCTGTTGGGTGACTCTTTTCAAAATATGTTCACAAAATCTGGCAAGAAACATGGCTCTGGTGGTGTGGGGGGGGACTATTTACACTATAGGGACAGGAAGAGGAATTTCTCAATTCTATCTTTTCTGGAAAGGCTGGTCAGATTTTGAAATAATTTCACATATATCTGTCTAGGGTGGCCTTTTAAAAAAAACGTTAGGGAATTTTTTATCCTGCGAAAAACTTCTTATTGTTGGCACCTGACAGATTTTGACATAACTTTTACATGTGACCTTTACAAAATTGCTTGGCAAAATAATGATTTCCAAAGTTTCAACATCTAGAAAAAAATGACTATAGTCTTCTCAAAAATTCAGGTGAGCGATCCAGGGCCATCTTGGCCCTCTAGTTTTTTACTGTTTTAGTTATTAGAATTTAGTTCTTTGACGTACATGCTGAATTTAATAATTTGTGTGTTTTGATGGTGCTTTACCCCGCTCTCAATGATATTTAAATCATATCACAGCTGAAATTCCTTTATTTCCGATTTCCCTAGGATTCATTAATACAAGTCTGAAAGCTACAAAATGAAACAGACAGTGCAACTTCCGTGATGTCCGAGGGTTATTTCTTTATAATTTACTCAGTTTTAGAATAATTGAAATGCATTATTTCCTGAAGTTTTTCACTTAACTCATTACCAAACTACAATATTTTAGGCTCGTCCAAATGGAAAGCATTTGTAGACGACAAAATAAAAGTGACTGAAAATTTGAAATTTGTTTTGGGTAGAAAACATTGTGGAACAAGAGCTTCGCAAAGCGGCGCATGTACGCCCGAAGGGGCTTGTCAGTGAAATGAGTTGAAATGACGGATAGGCAATGAATGAAGAGTAGTTAATCTCCATGATATGTGATAAATATTAAAGGGCAATAACTAAAAAAAGAAGGTTGGCATAGTTACAAATATTGTGAATTGCTTTTCTTCACAAGGTGTTCTATCATTCTTGGAAAATTCAAGTTCATAGCTTTTATACTTTAGAAATTATGGCCCAGATGAAAATTCAAAGTGAAAACTAACAAAGGGCAATAACTCAAAAAGAAGGATGGCAGAGTTATGGTTCTTGTTCACTGCACTTCTTCATAATATTTTCTATTAGTCTTTGAAGTTTGAAGTTTGAAGATGAAAGGTTTTGAAGATTGGAAGTTATGGTCAGGACAAAAATTCAAACTGAAAGTTAACAAAGGGCAATAACTAAAAAAAGTCACAGAGTTATGGTTCATGTGCACTGCACTTTTCCACAATAGGTTCTATCAGTGTATGAAGTTCAAAGTTAATAGCTTTTATAGTTCAGAGGTTATGGCCTGGACAAAAATTCAAACTGAAAATTTACAAAGGACAATAACTCAAAAAATAAAGGTGACAGAGTTATGTTTCGTGTGCACTGCACTTGTCCAGTGTATTCTATCAGTATATGGAGTTTCAAGTTGATACCTTTTATGGTATGGAAGTTATGGCCTGAAAAAAATTCAAAGTGAAAAGGTGGTTATTTCAGAATTCAAGGGCTGATAATTTTAGAACGCAAACAGCGATCCAAATTCTAAGAGTCAGGTGCACAACTAGACATCATGGAGATTAATTGTGGCAAGTTTCAAATAACTCCGATGAAAACTGTAAAAAGAGTTGCGCACACAAGAAATTGCTAACGGACGGACGACCGGTGGTATAACATAATATCGGGCGTATAAAAAGGAGAAAATAGCTAGTTAGCAGCATTTTCACCTTTTCCCCACCTTGTTTTCTTAAGGCATCTTTCTCAGGATCGTCAAAAGTAGGGTTTAATAAATACAGACTCGATGAGCCACTGGTCGAGCCCTTGCAAAGTTTGACAGCTCAGTTTGTAACATACAAGGGTTGAATCAGGCGGGGAGGGGGGGTCGATCCCTCGATGCAACAAATTAGCCAACTTCTTATCGGAGATTGATGATTGTCATTGCTAAAGGTTTCATTCCTCTTTAAACGTTTGTCATCTTTCGAAGATGTTAATGTTGGTTAAAAGCCAGTGGCTTGCAAATACCGTTTTGTTAATTATTAGTAGTTATTGGCGAGTTTTTTGGTGAAAAAAAGAAAACATCACAGTATGGGTAAGTGAACTCCCGCCCTATATCTGGTGATTAAAAAAAAAAACGTCCCGAATTTTAAGGGTTAATAAAATACTCTCTATTCAACATACAAGGTTCACACTTAGCAGGGTTCAAAAGATACATAGTCTGAGTTAACCTGTAAAATTTCATGGATCTAGCTAGCCAACCTTTTGATTTATGGCAAAAAGTAAAACACTCTCCAAAATACACAATATCCTTAGTCAGTTCAGAATCATTTTAAGCAAAAGTCATTTAAAGAGGTGGTCAATTTGCCCTCCATTTTCTCGACAAACGGCCCGAACACGCTTTTTCCATGATGCAATGGCTTTCCGAATTCCCCCCCGTGGAATTCGTTCCCAGCATCGCTGAATTTTCTGCTTTAGTTCCCTATCAGTGAACTTTGTACTGCGTCCCTCATACACCTTCTCTGACAACGAGTCCCAGACATGATAGTCCATCGGGTTTAGGTCGGGTGACTGGGGTGGCCAGTCATCCTTCCCAATGAATTCAGGAGTGATTGCATCCAGATGTTCTTGTGTTTTCCTACTTGTGTGAGACGGAGCCCCATCTTGTTGAAAGATAAAGTCATTACCTGGATAAAGCGTACGACAGTCTGGTAATTATCCAACAGTTTGATGTAATAACATTCAGAGTTAACCTTCGTTTTTAACGTATCAATAAAATGAATCCTTGTCTTTCCTCTCATGCTGACTCCTGCTGATACCATCACCTTTTTACTGAATTCTGGAGTTTCATAATAAAGCCGGCCTACTGGAATTTCTTTCTTCTTATTTATTTCCATAAACAACGTCATTTTGACGGTTCCGTGCAACTTATATCGTGAAATCCTTCTAATCAGTAAAAATCATACGTTCCACATCTTTTTTTGGTAAACCTCTTATCCAGATTCTTACTCCGGGTCTTCTGTTTCTGTTTTACGGTTTCATCTCTCCTGGACACTCGAATTCGTTTGTATGCTTTCAGATTAAGTTCTTTGGTGATTCTATGGACTGATGTTTGACTAATCCCAATTGCATTTCCGATTTTCCTCAGCGACTTATGGGTCCCAGGCTGATTGTCCTGAGATTGAATGTTATTCCTCCATGTAATCCTTATTTGCTTCAGAATATGCAGTTCATGGCCTGCCACTCCCAGGCTGTCTTGCAACAGATCCAGTTCTTTTGAAAAGTTGGATCACCCTGTTAACTGAACGACAATTCCACCTTTTGCTCGGAAACTCCTGCACAATTCGTGTCCCTAACAATACTTTTTCCACATAACAGGTTTTGATAAGCTCCTTCACAGCAGCACTGAATACCATGTTGAACAAGCAAGAAATCCAATTTAAATGAATGAAATCATAGAATCATGCATGTCCCAAGACATTCAAACCCAGATGGCACCCAGACGACATATGCTTATAGCCAGACGACACTTGATTGACATGTGTCAATGTATCAGGTCCCCCTGCAAAAAAAGGATATTGCGTATTTTGGAGAGTGTTTTACTTGTTACCATAAATCAAAAGGTTGGCTAGCTAGATCAATGGAATTTTACAGGTTAACTTAGATTATGTGTCTCTTGAACCCTGCCAAGTGGGAAGTTTGTATGTTGAATACAGAGTATTTTATTAACCCTTAAAGTTCGGGACGTTTTTTCTTTAATCACCCGATATAACCTAATGTTAGAAAGAATGTAAAACAGCAACTGAACAAAAACTTTTAACAATCTTGTCAAGATCGAGGATAAGGACAGTGAAATTCTACTATCGTTGCTGGAATCCATGTTCGATCTCCTCTGCTATTGCTATCCTTACCTGACAGTTGAAATTAAAGGTTCAGAATTCAAAACTTAGACAATCAAAAAAAAAATTTATGAATAAGAATGTGTTTGCTGTGATGTGACTGAAATAACTCTTGAGACCAACAAAAAGACGCCTTAGATGGCCCTGTATCGTTCCACTTGCTTAACAATAAAAACGCTACAAGCCAGACATTACAATTATTGGCCAACTGGTTTCATACTTGAAGACATACAGTTCTTTTATATATAATCCTACGACAAAGTCATGACCCCTCCCTCCTTGTAAAGCACTTTTTACCACAAAGCTATAGTTTCTTGAATCCTAGGGGAAAAGGCTCCGCACTAAATAACACAAGTCTAGAATGTGGGGTTAAATCGAAGAAGGTTTTCATAGTTTCCTGAACAAAAGGCACTGTAAAACATGATACCCCTGAGACAAGGCTAAATTTAGTAGCCCAGGTCTTATTATTATGGTTAGTAACAAGAGGATTAATAAAGTTTGTACCACAATAAAAGTCCATGTTAAACTCGTGACCCCTGGTGTGAGGACAAACTTGACCTCAGGGCTATAATTTGGACCATCTTGGTGGAGGCCCACTAGAGAAAGCTACATGCAAAATTTGATAGGCCAAGGCGTAATGACTTGGCACAAGTAGTTCTTTAAACTTTCCCTAAAAATGCCAATGCAAAACTTGTAAAACCCGAGAGAGGGCCAAATTTAGCCCAACAACTATAATTTGGGCACCATTGGTACACACATACTAGATAAACCTACATGCCCAATTTTGAAGCACCAGCCCGTATGACTAGGTACGAAAAGAAAATTTAAGTTTTCCCTATAGAGAGCCCCTATAAAATTTGTGGCCCCGGGCTAAGCCAAATTTCACCTCAGGGATATAATTTGGGCACTCCTGTTAGACGCCCACTCGATAAAGATACATGCAACATTTGGTGGCCCAAACCCTAGCCCTTACATGTAAGTACATATTAAACTTGTGACCCCCGGGGCAGGTTTAATTTTGACCTCAGGGCTATTATTTGAAGGAACTTGGTAAATGTCCACTAGATAAAGTTACATGTCAAATTTGGTAGCCCTTGGCCTTATGGTTTCAGACAACAAGATTATCAACATTTTTTAGATTTTTTTTTGCTATGGCAACCAGAATTTTTGAAGTGTTACGAGTCAGGCATAACTAGAAAGAAGAAGCCAGCAACAAACGATAACAATTAACAGAATTTATTAACAAAAATATCAAATAAACAGTGACAATATTACAATAGTACAAAACAATACCTTAGACGTTAAATTCAAAAGACAAATTATTCCAGTCTTAATTCCAATCTGATCCTGATCCAAACTGAATGTAATCCAAACACACGAAGTAATCCTCACTTTAGTCTAGTCTGATCCGAATCCAAACTGAATGTAATCCAAGCACTAATTAGGACACAAACACAAAATAATCCCCACTGTAGTCTGGCAATCATGTATTAACTAGTGAACACTGAGATGTAAAAAGCTTTTCCTTTTATAATAACAGGGAAACTTCCAGAAAATTCATGTTAAAATCAGTTGCATAATTTCTAGTAAACAGATTGTAAAAAGGCCCGGAAACTTCCAGAACAGTATTCCACAATCCAGTAATCCAGTTCTAAAAATAGCAACAGGGGAAAACCAAAATAGATACACACATGAACCAAGCTAGGAATAACTGGGTATGTACATAACACTTCCCCCCTTGAAAAGAAAAAGGAAGGTTTATGAAATAAATCTTTCTTTTTTGCAATATTATTTATATACATGTATATGATACTTTATCTGAAGTATACATAGGAAATAACAAACTCAAATATTAATTATTTCAGACTAATGAAAATAGTCAAGGTAATGAAAGTACAATTTAAATGAAAAAACAGTTTAAACTTGATTTAGGGAAAAACAACTATTGAAATTTCAAACTCTTGAAAGAGCATCTGGTATAATGTTATCTTTCCCTTTATGTGTCTTATGTCAAGATTAAACTCTTGAAGCAATAAACTCCACCCCAGTAATCTTTGATTCTTATTCTTAAGTTTGTGTAGAAAACTTAAAGGGTTATGATCACTGAAAACAACAATTGGTGAAGTTGAAGAGTTTAAATAAACTTCAAACTGCTGGATTGCCAGAATTAAGGCAAGACACTCTTTTTCTATGGTAGAGTAATTTTTCTGATGTTTGTTAAATTTCTTAGAAAAGTAACAAACTGGGTGATCAATACCATTATTATCTTCTTGTAAAAGAACAGCACCAATACCAACATCACTTGCATCAACAGCTAATTTGAAACATTTGTCAAAATCAGGTGCCAAGAGAACTGGTGCACTCTTTAGTATGGCTTTCAGACGATCAAATGCATCTTGACATATGTCATTCCATTTGAACTTTGTGCTTTTCTTAAGTAAATTTGTTAAAGGTTCAGCAATACCTGAGAAATTTTTACAGAATTTCCTATAGTAGCCAGCCATACCAAGAAATCGCATCAGCTGTCTTTTACATTTAGGCACAGGAAACTCAGAGATAGCATTGACTTTAGCTTCTAAAGGTTTAACTTGACCCTGTCCCACAAGATGTCCTAGAAATGTTACAGTAGCATGACAAAATTCAGTTTTTGCAAGATTCACAGTCAGTTTCGCTTTACTGAGTCGGTCGAAGAACTTCCTGATTCTTTGAAGGTGGTCACTCCAACTGTCTGAGTAGATGATGACATCATCAATATATGCATCACAGCCATCTAATCCGCATATAACGTTGTTTATAAGTCGCTGAAACGTTGCAGGAGAATTTTTCATCCCAAACGGCATAACTTTGTACTGGTACAGACCGTTTGGAGTAGCAAAGGCTGATACTTCTTTTGCTTTATCAGTCAGTGGAACTTGCCAGAATCCTTTTAGTAGGTCAAATTTGGTGACATATTTAGAATTTCCAACTTTGTCAATACAGTCATCAATTCTTGGTATTGGAAAAGAGTCTGCTTTTGTCACAGAGTTCACTTTACGATAGTCAGTACACATTCTATAAGTTCCATTTCTTTTGGGTACTAATATACATGGTGAACTGTAATTACTCTGGCTAGGCTCAATAAAGTCATTTTCCAGTAAGTATTTTACTTCATCTTTGAGGTATTTCTGTTTCAAAGGATTCATTCTATATGGATGTTGCTTTATTGGTTTAGAATCTTCCACAATGACATCATGATAGATTTTATCAGTTCTTGTGGGGATATCAGGAAATAAATGTTCATATTCATGTATCAACTGTTTCAGCTCTTCCTGCTGTGATGGTTCCAAGTGAGAAAGTTTGTTGTCGAGGTTTCTCAAAATATCAGAATTCTCAAGTTTAGATGGACCAGGATCAGATTTATCAATAAAGTCCGAATTTACTTCAAGATCAGATACATTTGATTCTTGTGGGACAGTGTTTACAACTGTAATTGGTTTTGAAGTAGAGCTATCTCTGTCAAAGTATTCCTTTAACATATTTACATGACACATTTGTTTGTTTTTACGCCTTCCTGGAGTATTAATTATATAGTTTAAATCACTTGTTTTCTTGTCAATAGTGTAGGGTCCAAAATATCTTGCCTGTAGAGGTCTGCCAGGTATTGGCAAAAGAGCAAGGACTTTGTCACCTGGTTTAAATTTTCTATCAATAACATGGTTGTCATATCTTGCTTTCATTTTGCCCTGAGACATTTTAAGATTAGATCTAGCAACCTCACATGCCCTAGACAGTCTATTTCTGAAGTCAGAAACATACTGCAGTAAATTCAAAGATGTTTCATCATTTGAGAGAAATTTCTCTTTCAAAAGTTTTAAAGGTCCACGAACAGAATGGCCAAAAACTAATTCAAAAGGACAGAAACCAAGAGATTCTTGTACAGATTCTCTGGCTGCAAATAGTAACAAATGGATGCCCTCATCCCAATCTTTTTCAGTGTCAAAGCAATATGACCTTATCATATTTTTTAATGTCTGGTGAAATCTTTCTAAAGCACCTTGACTTTCAGGGTGATAAGCGGATGACCTATATTGCTTGATCCCTAATTCATGCATAACCTGTTGGAATATACCAGACATAAAATTTGACCCTTGATCAGACTGAACTGATTTTGGAAGACCAACAAATGTGAAAAATTTTATAAGAGCTTTGACTATTGACTTTGTTTTGATGTTCCTTAAAGGAATAGCTTCAGGAAAACGTGTAGAAGTACACATAATTGTTAAGAGATACTCATTTCCTGACTTGGTTCGAGGTAAAGGACCAACACAATCTATAAGTATCCTACTGAAAGGTTCATCAAAAGCAGGAATAGGTTGTAATTGAGCTTTGGGAATGGTTTGGTTGGGTTTACCTACCATTTGACATGTATGGCAAGTTTTACAATATTTAGAGACATCTGATTTGAGACCAGGCCAATAAAAATGAGTAATAATTTTGTGATAGGTCTTGTTTATACCTAGATGACCTGACATAGGACTTTCATGGGCTATACTTAGTATTACATGACGATATGACTTTGGAACCACAATTTGGTGGTAAACAGCCCATTCATCATCAGCTGGGACATCAAATGGTCGCCATTTTCTCATAGGAATCCCATTCTTTATAAAGTAACACATTGGGACCTGTGAAATTTCATCTCCAGGTAAAGCCCTAAAAATTAATTTTGAAATCTCAGGATCAGTTTGCTGTTCCTGGATAAGCTGTGACTTTGACAGCGTGTCATAACCTTGGTCAATAGACCGTGGTGGTGAATGACAAGACATTGACAAGTCTGTCTGATTATCAGACAAACTGGGATCAAGAGACTTTTTAATCTCATTATCAAAATATTGACTGATAAAGGTATCCGTCAAGTCAATGTCAGAGTTTGAGTTTTTCAAAATGGCCTTTTTAGCCATAGCTCGGGTAACTGCACAAGAAGGATACAAGTCAGGAATTTCCTGCTCGATAGGGTCATCTGTTTGACCTATTTTTGGTGTGTCAGTTACAAGTGGATTAACCACAACCTTATCTCCAGCTAAGTCATTGCCTAGCAGTAAATGGACACCTTTAAATGGTAAGGAAGGTTTAATACCAATAACCACAGGCCCAGTAACCAAATCTGATGACAAATTAACATGATGGAGAGGGATATTAACAGTTCCACACTCTACACTGTTACGAGTCAGGCGTAACTAGAAAGAAGAAGCCAGCAACAAACGATAACAATTAACAGAATTTATTAACAAAAATATCAAATAAACAGTGACAATATTACAATAGTACAAAACATTACCTTAGACGTTAAATTCAGAAGACAAACTATTCCAGTCTTAATTCCAATCTGATCCTGATCCAAACTGAATGTAATCCAAGCACACAAAGTAATCCTTACTTTAGTCTAGTCTGATCCAAATCCAAACTGAATGTAATCCAGGCACTAATTATGACACAAACACAAGATAATCCCCACTGTAGTCTGGCAATCATGTATTAACTAGTGAACACTGAGATGTAAAAAGCTTTTCCCTTTATAATAACAGGGAAACTTCCAGAAAATTCATGTTAAAATCAGTTGCATAATTCTTAGTAAACAGATTGTATAAAGGCCTGGAAACTTCCAGCACAATATTCTACAAGAGAGAGTTCAGTTCTAAAAATAGCAACAGGGGAAAACCATTCAAAAATAGATACACACATGAACAAAGCTAGGAATAACTGGGTATGTACATAACACTTCCCCCCTTGAAAAGAAAAAGAAAGGTTTATGAAATAAATCTTTCTTTTTTGCAATATTATTTATATACATGTATATGACACTTTAACTGAAGTATTACAGAGAAAAAATGACAAACTCAAATATTAATTATTTCAGACTAATGAAAATAGTCAGGGTAATGAAAGTACAATTTAAAAGAAAAAACAGTTTAAACTTGATTTAGAGAAAAATGATTTCAAACTCTTGAAAGAGCATCTGGTATAATGTTATCTTTCCCTTTTATGTGTCTTATGTCAAGATTAAACTCTTGAAGCAATAAACTCCACCTCAGTAATCTTTGATTCTTATTCTTAAGTTTGTGCAGAAAACTTAAAGGGTTATGATCACTGAATACAACAATTGGTGAAGTTGAAGAGTTTAAATAAACTTCAAACTGCTGGATTGCCAGAATTAAAGCAAGACACTCTTTTTCTATGGTAGAGTAATTTTTCTGATGTTTGTTAAATTTCCTAGAAAAGTAACAAACTGGGTGATCAATACCATTATTATCTTCTTGTAAAAGAACAGCACCAATACCAACATCACTTGCATCAACAGCTAATTTGAAACATTTGTCAAAATCAGGTGCCAAGAGAACTGGTGCGCTCTTTAGTACGGCTTTTAGACGATCAAATGCATCTTGACATTTGTCATTCCATTTGAACTTTGCGCTTTTCTTAAGTAAATTTGTTAAAGGTTCAGCAATACCCGAGAAATTTTTACAGAATTTCCTATAGTAGCCAGCCATACCAAGAAATCGCATCAGCTGTCTTTTACAATTAGGCACAGGAAACTCAGAGATAGCATTGACTTTAGCTTCTAAAGGTTTAACTTGACCCTGTCCCACAAGATGTCCTAGAAATGTTACAGTAGCATGACAAAATTCAGTTTTTGCAAGATTCACAGTCAGTTTCGCTTTACTGAGTCTGTCGAAGAACTTCCTGATTCTTTGAAGGTGGTCACTCCAACTGTCTGAGTAGATGATGACGTCGTCAATGTATGCATCACAGCCATCTAATCCACATATAACGTTGTTTATAAGTCGCTGAAACGTTGCAGGAGAATTTTTCATCCCAAACGGCATAACTTTGTACTGGTACAGACCGTTTGGAGTAGCAAAGGCTGATACTTCTTTTGCTCTATCAGTCAGTGGAACTTGCCAGAATCCTTTTAGCAGGTCAAATTTGGTGACATATTTAGAATTTCCAACTTTGTCAATACAGTCATCAATTCTTGGTATTGGAAAAGAGTCTGTTTTTGTCACAGAGTTCACCTTACGATAGTCAGTACACATTCTATAAGTTCCATTTGATTTGGGTACTAATATACATGGTGAACTGTAATTACTCTGGCTAGGTTCAATAAAGTCATTTTCCAGTAAGTATTTTACTTCATCTTGGAGGTATTTCTGTTTCAAAGGATTCATTCTATATGGATGTTGCTTTATTGGTTTAGAATCTTCCACAATGACATCATGATAGATTTTATCTGTTCTTGTGGGGATATCGGGAAATAAATGTTCATATTCATGTATCAACTGTTTCAGCTCTTCCTGCTGCGATGGTTCCAAGTGAGAAAGTTTGTTGTCGAGGTTTCTCAAAATATCAGAATTCTCAAGTTTAGATGGACCAGGATCAGATTTATCAATAAAGTCCGAATTTACTTCAAGATCAGATACATTTGATTCTTGTGGGACAGTGTTTACAACTGTAATTGGTTTTGAAATAGAGCTATCTCTGTCAAAGTATTCCTTTAACATATTTATATGACACATTTGTTTGTTTTTACGCCTTCCTGGAGTATTAATTATATAGTTTAAATCACTTGTTTTCTTGTCAATAGTGTAGGGTCCAAAATATCTTGCCTGTAGAGGTCTGCCAGGTATTGGCAAAAGAGCAAGGACTCTGTCACCTGGTTTAAATTTTCTATCAATAACATGGTTGTCATATCTTGCTTTCATTTTGCCCTGAGACGTTTTAAGATTAGACCTAGCAACCTCACATGCCCTAGACAGTCTATTTCTGAAGTCAGAAACATACTGTAGTAAATTCAAAGGTGTTTCATCATTTGAGAGAAATTTCTCTTTCAAAAGTTTTAAAGGTCCACGAACAGAATGGCCAAAAACTAATTCAAAAGGACTGAAACCAAGAGATTCTTGTACAGATTCTCTGACTGCAAATAGTAACATATGGATACCCTCATCCCAATCTGTTTCAGTGTCGAAGCAATATGATCTTATCATATTTTTTAATGTCTGGTGAAATCTTTCTAAAGCACCTTGACTTTCAGGGTGATAAGCGGATGACCTATATTGCTTGATTCCTAATTCATGCATAACCTGTTGGAATATACCAGACATAAAATTTGACCCTTGATCAGACTGAACTGATTTTGGAAGACCAACAAATGTGAAAAATTTTATAAGAGCTTTGACTATTGACTTTGTTTTGATGTTCCTTAAAGGAATAGCTTCAGGAAAACGTGTAGAAGTACACATAATTGTTAAGAGATACTCATTTCCTGACTTGGTTCGAGGTAAAGGACCAACACAATCTATAAGTATCCTACTAAAAGGTTCATCAAAAGCAGGAATAGGTTGTAATTGAGCTTTGGGAATGGTTTGGTTGGGTTTACCTACCATTTGACATGTATGGCAAGTTTTACAATATTTAGAGACATCTGATTTGAGACCAGGCCAATAAAAATGAGTTATAATTTTGTGATAGGTCTTGTTTATACCTAGATGACCTGACATAGGACTTTCATGGCCTATACTTAGTATTTCATGACGATATGACTTTGGAACCACAATTTGGTGGTAAACAGCCCATTCATCATCAGCTGGGACATCAAATGGTCGCCATTTTCTCATAAGAATCCCATTCTTTATATAGTAACACATTGGGACCTGTGAAATTTCATCTTCAGGTAAAGCCCTAAAAATTAATTTTGAAATCTCAGGATCAGTTTGCTGTTCCTGGATAAGCTGTGACTTTGACAGCGTGTCGTGACCTTGGTCAATAGACCTTGGTGGAGAATAACGAGACATTGACGAGTCTGTCTGAGTATCAGACAAACTGGGATCAAGAGACTTTTTAATCTCATTATTGAAATATTGACCGATAAAAGTATCCGTCAAGTCAATGTCAGAGTTTGAGTTTTTCAAAATGGCCTTTTTAGCCATAGCTCGGGTAACTGCACAAGAAGGATACAAGTCAGGAATTTCCTGCTCGATAGGGTCATCTGTTTGACCTATATTTGGTGTGTCAGTTACAAGTGGATTAACCACAACCTTATCTCCAGCTAAGTCATTGCCTAGCAATAAATGGACACCTTTAAATGGTAAGGAAGGTTTAATACCAATAACTACAGGCCCAGTAACCAAATCTGATGACAAATTAACATGATGGAGAGGGATATTAACAGTTCCACACTCTACACCCTGAATAAGGACACTAGTACCGGAAGAAGTCTTCTCAGAAAAAGGCAGTATATCTGCTAAAATAAGAGATTGAGAAGCTCCTGTGTCTCTTAAAATTTTAATAGGGGTAGGTGGGCAATTATCACCTGAAAGTGATGCAAAACCATTCAACATAAATGGTTCAAAAATCTCCATAGTAGAATCAGACTTGGGTTTTGTGACTATGTCAATTGTATTGGTTTTAATGGAAGACTGTGGCCTTGGTCTAAGAGTGGTGAGCCCTGTTGGTTTGGCTTCATCACTTTCTAACTTCCTTTTTAATTTCAAACATTCAGAAACAAGGTGACCAGGTTTCTTACAATAGTTACAAGTGGGTCGAGATAAGGGATATTGACTTTTGGTTTCACTAGTAGAATTGGGTTTGGGTGTATTGGATTGACTGGGCATGCCAGATGAATTACCAGACATAAATTTATTTTGGGGATGTGAGGAAGTAGGTTTTGGTTTAGTAATAAAAGAAACTTTATGTGTAAGGTAGTAATTATCAGCCAGACGAGCTGCTTCTTCTAAAGTTTCGACTTGTTTTTCGTCTAAGAATGTCTTAACATCAAATTGAATACAACGTTTGAATTCTTCAACTTACATAAGTTGTCTTAGTTTATCATAATTTTGGTCTATTTTCTTAGAACAGCACCATCTATCAAATAACTGTTCTTTGTTTCTTGCAAATTCAACATGAGTCTGGTTAGAATCTTTTTTACAATTTCTAAATTTTTGTCTATATGCTTCTGGAACCAGCTCATAACCTTTGAGAATAAGTTCTTTAACAGTCTCATAATGATGACTTTGTTCAACACCTAGTTGTGTATAAATTTCACGAGCTTTGCCTATCAAAACACTTTGCAGGAGCAAAGTCCAGTGCTCTTTTGGCCAATTTAAGTTTTCTGCAACTTTTTCAAAGTGTAGGAAGTATTTATCAACTTCTTTTTCTTGAAATGGAGGAACAAGCCTAATATGTTTTGTAATATCAAAATTGTATTCAATCTTTTGCTTCGGCTGATTTGCTCTTTCTTGCATTTCTATTTCCCTCATTCTTAATTGAAATTCTCTCTCCTTCTCTCTCTCTTCTCTTTCCCTTTCCTTCTCTCTCTCTTCCCTTTCCCTTTCTTCTCTTTCTCTTTCTCGTTCCTTCTCTCTCTCTACTCTTTCTTCTCTCTGTCTTTCCCTTTCTTCTCTCTCCCTTTCTCTTTCCCTTTCTCTTTCATTCTCTCTTTCCTGAATTTCTAATTGTCTGATCTGAAATTTCAATTCAAGTTCTTTCGAACTTGAAACTGACTGAACGTCAACTATCAGGGAAAGAGCATTTTCATTGAAAATCTCCTCATCAACAAAATATTGTACCAAAATGTTCTTAATTTCATGTTTACGCATTGAAGACTTTATTTCAGACAATTTATAGTGCTTAGCAAGATTAAGCAAATCAGTCTTTTTACCCAAATTCAATAACTCCACAGACGGTTCAGCCGTAAATTTATCTAAGTCAAAAGACATGTTTGTTTGTTGCTGGATTCAAGTAGAGAATTGTATTATAAGTACTGATGAGTAAGATTGACTAACAGGATGTATAAGATTTATTCAAATTGTGAAAAGCAAACGTCTATGTCTTTTTTTTTTTTTTTTTTTTTCAATCGATGGTTAATCCCAAAAGGAAAACGAATGCGTTAGTCTAGTTTCCAATCCCGGACGAGCCCCCAATTTCTGTTACGAGTCAGGCGTAACTAGAAAGAAGAAGCCAGCAACAAACGATAACAATTAACAGAATTTATTAACAAAAATATCAAATAAACAGTGACAATATTACAATAGTACAAAACAATACCTTAGACGTTAAATTCAGAAGACAAACTATTCCAGTCTTAATTCCAATCTGATCCTGATCCAAACTGAATGTAATCCAAGCACACAAAGTAATCCTTACTTTAGTCTAGTCTGATCCAAATCCAAACTGAATGTAATCCAGGCACTAATTATGACACAAACACAAGATAATCCCCACTGTAGTCTGGCAATCATGTATTAACTAGTGAACACTGAGATGTAAAAAGCTTTTCCCTTTATAATAACAGGGAAACTTCCAGAAAATTCATGTTAAAATCAGTTGCATAATTCTTAGTAATCAGATTGTATAAAGGCCTGGAAACTTCCAGCACAATATTCTACAAGAGAGAGTTCAGTTCTAAAAATAGCAACAGGGGAAAACCATTCAAAAATAGATACACACATGAACAAAGCTAGGAATAACTGGGTATGTACATAACAACACCCTGAATAAGGACACTAGTACCGGAAGAAGTCTTCTCAGAAAAAGGCAGTATATCTGCTAAAATAAGAGATTGAGAAGCTCCTGTGTCTCTTAAAATTTTAATAGGGGTAGGTGGGCAATTATCACCTGAAAGTGATACAAAACCATTCAACATAAATGGTTCAAAAATCTCCATAGTAGAATCAGACTTGGGTTTTGTGACTATGTCAATTGTATTGGTTTTAATAGAAGACTGTGGCCTTGGTCTAAGAGTGGTGAGCCCTGTTGGCTTGGCTTCATCACTTTCTAACTTCCTTTTTAATTTCAAACATTCAGAAACAAGGTGACCAGGTTTCTTACAATAGTTACAAGTGGGTCGAGATAAGGGATATTGACTTTTGGTTTCACTAGTAGAATTGGGTTTGGGTGTATTGGATTGACTGGGCATGCCAGATGAATTACCAGACATAGATTTATTTTGGGGATGTGATGAAGTAGGTTTTGCTTTAGCAATAAAAGAAACTTTATGTGTAAGATAGTAATTATCAGCCAGACGAGCTGCTTCTTCTAAAGTTTCAACTTGTTTTTCGTCTAAGAATGTCTTAACATCAAATTGAATACAACGTTTGAATTCTTCAACTAACATAAGTTGTCTTAGTTTATCATAATTTTGGTCTACTTTCTTAGAACAGCACCATCTATCAAATAACTGTTCTTTGTTTCTAGCAAATTCAACATGAGTCTGGTTAGAATCTTTTTTACAATTTCTAAATTTTTGTCTATATGCTTCTGGGACCAGCTCATAACCTTTGAGAATAAGTTCTTTAACAGTCTCATAATGATGACATTGTTCAACACCTAGTTGTGTATAAATTTCACGAGCTTTGCCTATCAAAACACTTTGCAGAAGCAAAGTCCAGTGCTCTTTTGGCCAATTTAAGTTTTCTGCAACTTTTTCAAAGTGTAGGAAGTATTTATCAACTTCTTTTTCTTGAAATGGAGGAACAAGCCTAATATGTTTTGTAACATCAAAATTGTATTCAATCTTTTGCTTCGGCTGATTTGCTCTTTCTTGCATTTCTATTTCCCTCATTCTTAATTGAAATTCTCTCTCCTTCTCTCTCTCTTCCCTTTCCCTTTCTTCTCTTTCCCTTTCTCTTTCTTCTCTCTCCCTTTCTCTTTCCCTTTCTTCTCTCTCCCTTTCTCTTTCTCTTTCCTTCTCTCTCTCTACTCTTTCTTCTCTCTGTCTTTCCCTTTCTCTTTCTTCTCTCTCCCTTTCTCTTTCCATTTCTAACTGTCTGATCTGAAGTTTTAATTCAAGTTCTTTCGAACTTGAACTTGACTGAACATCAACTATCAGGGAAAGCGCATTTTCATTGAAAATCTCCTCATCAACAAAATATTGTACCAAAATGTTCCTAATTTCATGTTTACGCATTGAAGATTTTATTTCAGACAATTTATAGTGCTTAGCAAGATTAAGCAAATCAGTCTTTTTACCCAAATTCAATAACTCCACAGATGGTTCAGCCGTAAATTTATCTAAGTCAAAAGACATGTTTGTTTGTTGCTGGATTCAAGTACAAAATTGTATTATAATTACTGATTAGTAGACGAATGCGTTAGTCTTCTTTTCCAATCGATGGTTAATCCCAAAAGGAAAACAAATACGTTAGTCTATTTTCCAATCCCGGACGAGCCCCCAATTTCTGTTACGAGTCAGGCGTAACTAGAAAGAAGAAGCCAGCAACAAACGATAACAATTAACAGAATTTATTAACAAAAATATCAAATAAACAGTGACAATATTACAATAGTACAAAACAATACCTTAGACGTTAAATTCAAAAGACAAATTATTCCAGTCTTAATTCCAATCTGATCCTGATCCAAACTGAATGTAATCCAAACACACGAAGTAATCCTCACTTTAGTCTAGTCTGATCCGAATCCAAACTGAATGTAATCCAAGCACTAATTAGGACACAAACACAAAATAATCCCCACTGTAGTCTGGCAATCATGTATTAACTAGTGAACACTGAGATGTAAAAAGCTTTTCCTTTTATAATAACAGGGAAACTTCCAGAAAATTCATGTTAAAATCAGTTGCATAATTTCTAGTAAACAGATTGTAAAAAGGCCCGGAAACTTCCAGAACAGTATTCCACAATCCAGTAATCCAGTTCTAAAAATAGCAACAGGGGAAAACCAAAATAGATACACACATGAACCAAGCTAGGAATAACTGGGTATGTACATAACAGAAGGAATAAAATTCTTTCAAGGAATTCTAAAGAGGACAATGGCAAGATCATTTCTTTGCAAATTCATTAAAATTGGAAGGGTTGTTTTAGAGATGTTTGAAATAAAAGTTAGCGCACGCGCGAACAGACGGAAGGATGCACGACGGACACCAGGCCATGACATAAGCCCGCTGGCCTTCGGCCAGTGGAGCTAAAACACAACCAAGACCATTCGATCTTTATTGGGAAAACTGAATGAATTCGATGACCTTATTGCACATACCTTTTGGCATGTGGCTTTACGTAGTAGACCTCTACCAAGTTCCTTCAAATAATAGCCCCGGGAGTCACAAGTTTTATATGCGCCTTTAAAGGAAAACTTTAAAATCCTTCTGGTACCTAGCCATAGAACCTTGGGCTACCAAATTTTGCATGTATTTTCATTTAGGGCGTTGTCTACCAAGAGTGCCCAAACCCCAAATTATAGCCCTGGGATCAAATTTGGCCCGGCCCCCGGGGGTAATAAATTTTATATGGACTTACATAGGGAAAACTTTAAAAATCTTCTCGTACCAAGCCATAAGGCCTAGGACTACCAAATTTTGCAAGTAGCTTTAACAAATGGTTGTCTACCAAGGGTGCCCAAATTATAGCCCTGAGATTAAATTTGGCCCGTCTTGGGGGTCACAAGTTTTACATCGGCTCATATTGGGAAAACTTTAAAAATCTACTTGTACCTAGACATAAGGTCTAGGACTACCAATTTTTTCATGTAGCTTTATCTAAAGGACCTCTACCACGAGGGCCCAAATTTTAGCCTTGGGGTCAAGTTTGTCCCCACACCAGGGGTCACAAGTTTTACATTGGGCTTTTGTGGTGAAAATTTTATTAGTCATCTTGTTACTAACCATAATATAGACTAGGACTACTAGATTTAGCCCCTTCATATGAGTCTCATGTTTTACCGGGTCAATTACAGAGAAAACTTTAAAAATCTCCTTGTTTATAACCACACATTCTAGACTTGTATTATTTGGTATGGGGCTTTATCTTGTGGACCTCCACCAGGATTTAAGTAATTATAGCTTTGCGGTCAAAATTGCCTGCGCCTTGGACCATAACCTTCTGGTAAGACTTTATAGAAAAAGAATTGTATGTCTTAGTATGAAAGCAGTTGGCTAAGTATTGTAATGTTGGGCTCGCAGTGTTTTTATTTATTAGCCAGTGGAGCGATACAGGGCCTACATGGCCCTCTTGATCGACACCGACTTGTTTGTTTTCACCAGGGTCCGTATTCGCCAAGTATTCTGAAAAGCATTCATTGTCATTCTCAACCGTGCTTTCCGCGGCTGTAATGTAGAGCCTAGGCCTCGTAACTATAAGGTCTTGAGTTCTTTTTCCCGAGAGCGGGTGTCAACAAGACCGTTCATTGGCACACACACACCCGGCGCGAGTACTGGTGTAGCTCCCAGGAAGCAGAATCGAGAGAGATAAGTATGAATTATAAGAATTGTTTTATCAAAGAAGTAAATACATGTTTAAACTCAAAGATTTTCCAAATTCCACGTGGTTGAACATACATGTAATTATCAAAAATTGTGTTACTGTCAACAAAAGAAATGTCTGGAAAATTAGACTAAGAATGTTCTTATGAATGGTTGGTGGGTACGAACCTAGGTGTCTGTAAACCTATCTGTAAAAAAAAAAGAAAGTAACATTTGATAACTTAAAAGGGGGGGGGGGGTTTCAAGTTTCACGTTTTCTTGTAAAATAACGTTACACTGTCTTTAATCAGAGATGCCATGGGGAATGTAGAAGGACCGAGTTTTTGTGATGTGCTGATTGTTGAAGGTATACTAGAAGATTGTGAGGAGTCACACCGACAGAATATGTCTCTCTCAGAAGCGACTGTTGTTACCTGGCATGTCGTTGCTGATATGGATGTAAGTCTTTGTATGATTTTGTCGTTTAAGGCCGGCTTTACAGCATAGGTTATTATCACGACCGCCAGCGCATCTACGCATGTGTTTCTTGGCTTTCTTACACCAGTACAGACATAATTTCCTTTCCGAATTACTGTATATTTTTCTGACATGCGTCAAAGTTGAGAGGCGAAAGATCAAGACCACCTGGTCACAAATCAGATGCACTAACCACCGAACTTCCCGGCTGCGCTTTGTCGGTCAAGTTGATCAATGCTGTCAACCCGTCTTGGCTACTCTGGAAAATTTTACCGATAATATTCACGTTATGAAAAAGGAAATATGAAAAAAACTTCGATCTTTCACTGGAAAAAAAATGTTCTATTTGTTTCATGCTTCTCACGGCATTTTAGTTGGGATTTTAATCAAAATCCAGCACATTGTTTTCGGCACTTTCCCCAGCACATAGCAACGTATTATTACAATGTTACGTAAATCGCGAGAAATATGGGGTAAAAGTGCATGAGTTACGGCCGTTTTGTTGAACGACACGCACTATCCACTTAGGTAACACCTGCGCGTGGACCACGTTTTCCGCCGTCGAGTGAAGAGTCACAAAAATGAAATCAGTATTACGTCTGTGTTCTTCGGAAAGCTCGTAAGTACAGCTTGTTACACGCTGTATTTACGCGGTTTTCGAAGCAAACCGACGATTATTCACTTAACCATGGAATATCAAACGATATTCCACCTTTGTTTCTCAATATACTACCCGAAAAAGCAAGAGTTAATGTATAAGATCTATATCGCAAAGACTGGACAGAAAGGTCTAAGTGAAATAAATCTCCATGATACCATTAAAGAAATATTAGTTCCGTAACATGATGTGTACCTAATTAAGTTGCACTGGCACATAGACAGACAGACAGACACCACCACAAATACACGCGTGCATGAATCATAACTTACATATTGTTTGAAACACACACACCACACATTGACAGGGTCCTATTTTGTTTAAAACACTATTTTGTTTTACGTGTATAATGCATTCTGGTCCTTTAAATTTATTCCGCTCATTCAGGACAACAGAATTTTGAAAGTAAATAGTGGAAGAAAAAAGATATTCTTCGCCCTATCGTCTCGCTAAGTTGATATATACAGTCAGACATAAGTCTAGCGTCACCAGAACAAATTCAGTCATTATCTTTTTAATGGATAACCTTTTATTTGGTATATTTTCAAACTATGCAAGCACCCACTACACAAGTAACAGGATGATTTATGAGCCAAATGAAAAGATGGCTACGAGAAAACTTTCCGAAGCCCAGAAATGGCAAATTGTGCGCATGAGTAATGCTGGTCTAAGCACATAAACTATTGCTGGTCAGTTTTTGTGATGCTTAACGTCTGTCTGACTGTGCATCATAAAAATAAATGTCAAGACTGATTCTGTTTTACAGACTTACAACTTCCAAGCGGTGATTGCTGTGTCAGATATGACCAATAGAACATTTGTGGCGTTTCTATACGACGAAACCTACCTAAACGCGACTCTAAACCTAATTGCAAAGGTGAGTCTTTTTTAGCTGTAACGTTTTATGCCATAACATAACGAACGTGTAATTTGTTGCAGTATATGATAGCACGGAGCGCTGAAAGACATTAATTTTGATGTATTAGTGATTGGCTAAGCCATTTTGCTATAGCCAATCAGAACTTAATACGTTACTTCAGAATTAAGACAATTTTTGAGAATAAGACTAATAAGAATGTTCTAAAGAATGGTTGGTGAATACCGACCCTCTATATGTTGTGTGTGAAGTCTCATAAATCTATAGTTTTTGTTATTATAAAATGCTGTCAATATTGCAATATCATAAGAAGTTTGCAGCGCTGCCTACTAAGCACTGCCTTAGGCCCATCTATTGAGCCAAACTACAAATTGACATATGGCTTGCAACACACGAAAAGGGGCATTCGGACATTTGCGTAAAGTGTCGTCTCGGATCAGCCTGCGCAGTCCGCGCAGGCTAATCCGAGACGACACTTTACGACTACATTAGATTTTAAGCAACAGTAGACTTGCGAAAAACAGAAAATTTCATAAAAACGGAAGGTGTCGTTTAGGATTAGTCCGCGCAGGTTAATCCGAAACGACACTTTACGCCATTGATGTCCAAATGTCCCTTTTTGCGTGTTGCAGGCCATATAATGTCGCAGGCAAAGAATGCGCATTTAAATTCAATCTTTTTACTTTTTGAGTTTCCTTGGGCAAGAAACGTCAGGGAGCAGCCGACTGCTTTTTTATCAAGGAAACATTGGAATAAGTTCGCAGGAGGTAACCGTAAATAAAGGTGAATATGATTGTAACCCCTATCCTGCTAAAAAACTAAAGTGAAAATAAAAACCCACACGTTGCTATTTCATTGCTAGTTATAAAATCATGTTTTGAGGAATAATATCTCTATATCAGACTGTGTAGATCCAAGATCAGACTGCATGTTTTGTGCAGCCTGATCATTATGTATATTGTCCGCAAAAGGTCAGTTAGTCATGCTAAGCAGCCTATGGTTTTAACTCCCTTCAACCTACAAATGTATTGTCAATGCTTTCAGGGCGAGATTCATGCAAATAATAGTGGATTAGTAAGTGGCGAGACGAGATACTCAAAAATCTGCAATTCGGAGGATGAGAATTTACACGAGAAAAGCAACTGTCGTTGCGCACAGCGGGGACATTATGTGTTTGAAACATCTGGTACATATATTTTGTATAGTTGTCGCCTGTACACATATACATAAAAATATCATTTACATTATCACAAAATAACATGTCGAAATCTTTGTATTTGTGTACTAGGAACTTTTTGCAAACGTTTTTGCCTCGACATAAAAAATGATCTATGGCTCATTATACCTCTTTCAGTGAAAGTCTAAAGAATGAGTGTTTTATAAAAGCCGAAGGAAAAAATGGACCTTTCGTCGTTTTTGGCTGGGGGCCAACGGCGCCTAGCCGTATTAACAACATTTCAGACTTTTGCATGATAGCTGCACTTCTCGCAACATCATGTATAAATCAGCGCTACTCGCTGTTTCTGATTTGCTGGAACTGTAACTGCCGTTTCTAATTGGCTGAAAACGACCTACCCCTCTAAATCGCCTTACACCTTATGAGTTATTCATCCGCGATGTAAAATAGAAATTGAAAGAGGGCTCGGTGTCTACATTTACTGTGAAAATGGCAAGGAAAATAAATATTCAAAACTACAGGCTTTAACGGCGTTTGTTGGCGTGATAAATTTCAAACGAGAATGCTTAAAAAAGAAAAATAATCCCGTTAATTTCACCAAATACTCATGCAGAGCAGAAACAGAACCAACATCTGTATTAACCTTTGGTTCAACACTGTGTGCACACCTTTGGATGCAGATGGAACGTAGCGAAATAGACATTTGATTGATAAGTCTTGCATGATGTGTATCTACGTATGGTATATAAACAGACAAAAGCCTTTACCTTGTCAGCTGTAATACATGTATGAGTAGGGCAGTTGATGAATCGGTGTTTTACCGTTGCATGGAAACATCAGAATTGACCGGGGCGGATTGGATTGGACTGGAATGGACTTAAGGGAACGATGTAAACTCTTATAGCAACACTTTGCTTATTTGACAATGGAAAATCTGAACATACTCATGTCAGGGAAATAGCATTTTGCAAGAGATAAGGCACTAATATCTCTATTATTACTGAAGATATTTGCTTCAAACCGAGACTGGTTTAGCTATAAAACGGAAACCCATACAAAAAGGACAAGAATCCATCATAGTATTTTTCAAAAATTTATAAATGCCCCTTTTTGACTTTAAATGTTCAAATATTTTGATAGTTTACAATGTTTTTTTCTTTCATTACTGTCATGACTGAAGCCGTTTACTTCAAGCTTGAAGTAGTTTTTGACCATCATATTTAATTCAAACTTGGGCTAGTTGTTAACTATCATAACGGGATCCATAAATCAGGGATAGGTAAACATCTAAATCTTTTTGACACAGTGATGCTCGAATTTTCGACTTACAATTTTTACGTAAAGCTACAGCAGCCGAGCATTGGCATCCACTTTTTTTCATTTACTTTTAATTTGACAGTTCATGCTCTAATGTTTTACACATATACACTTTCCACTTGCCCCTAGCCTTCAGTGCTTTCAGCACTTTGATTTCTATTCCTCCTTTCTCACTAACTGTTCTTACCTCTATTCACGCGCCTTAGATATATAGTCTCAAACGGGTACTTTCTATCACATACTAAAACAATGTCGATGTACATGCAATCTAATACCCCCGTTAGACCAGATTCGTTTTGACTCCGTTCTGAAGCATTTTTACAAAACGCCCTATAGCTGTTTTCGCACGGAGTGGATGTATTAGCAACCTTTTACGATCTGTTGACTAACTTAATGGACAGATTAGAACGGAAAGGGAGCTCCAGAACTTTGAGCCTGCTCAAACATTTTTGCCGTCCATCCCGTCCTGTTAATAGACGGAGTAAAAAGGTATACTTTAAACGAAGTGGACGTATTATAAACGAAACAGCCGTACTTCGATCCTATTAGAGACGCGGTGCAGTCGGGCATCATTAGCACTGCGTTTGCACTTTACTGACCGAAATTACAGGTCCTATCCCGATGGCAGCCCGTTCGAACGATTTTGTTGACCGCGTAAGACCTTTTAGGAACAAGTTTGGTTAGACAGGGTCTTCAGGCACTATCAGGCCAAAAGTACACGTTCAATCCCTACTGTAACCCGTTTTCCGCTACTGCTAGGACGGGTTTAGACGTTCTAAGAACTAGTTTGATGTGACAGGAGCTTAATGTCATGTCTCCCGTATACTGATGAAACAAGAGAAAGTCGCTCTGGTACACTGGTTATCACGGAGAAAGTATTAAAACACAAACCTACGGAAGAGTCGGCAAAATGCCGGTCCGACATAAAGTTTAGTAGACGAACTTATTTGTCAGAGTGAATCAGGCCTTTAATTGTATCAATTTAAGCACCGTATTAATTTAAGATACACATTCTCGCACATAGTCTTTATGTGATAAATTGGGACAATACATGTGACAAAATAAGGGTATAATATTCTGAAATGCTTACTTGCTAACCCTAATCCCATATTTCATAAGCGAAGATTCAAATTATAATCTACGAAATTCGCAAAACCTGCATAATATATTCTGTCGAACTAATATTTTCAAGAACTCATTTTTACCAACCGTAGTTAGTGAATGGAATGCGCTTCCAATGGAAATTAAAAATTTAGAGGCATTGAGTGGCTTTAAAACCTTATTAAACAAAGAAAAACCTGCACCAAATAGGCTGTACTTCTTTGGAGAAAGAAAAGTTCAGACTTTTCAGATTAGAATTCACAATAAATGTAGTTCACTCAACCAACACCTCTTTTTAGAAATGTAATCGCCTCTCGGTAAATATGGCTTATTTGAATCTAGTCAACACTTTTTCTTTTGTTGTAGATTACATAGAGAAATACGATAACGACTATTATATTTCCCGAAGTATATTTATTAATCAGGTCGAGGAAAATACTCGGTACCTAACTAATCAAACGTATGTTTACCGAAATTGGATCACGTAACTAGTTCTAATCGTTTTTATCGTATCGCATTCGTATCGTTTCATCTAGGATTTAACCGTATTTCAACTTATACATGCAACAAATTGTGTTTCTGTTTCATTTTTTGTCATTCATTTTTCCTCTTGTTTTCTTATTACTGTGCTCTTCCCACAGCGGTTTCAATAATGTTACTGGTGTCATTTGTGTATTTTTCTGTTATCCACTTGGAGAAGAACCTAATTAGATATTCTTTCGTTCCATTCGTGTTCGTGTTGATCTGTATGTGTTTTACGACATATTGTACGTTAATCAATAAAATATGTTTAAACTAAGGAATATCAAGGTATCTGTAGCGGAAGGCAAAGCAGAGGGTCAAGATAACATGCTCTAACTTCCTACATAGCCAGAATCCCCAGAACACTTAGTATTTAAATATGGTCAAATGTTCACAGCATTAAGACGGTGTGGTAAGCAAATCGCTCAACTATGCAGACTCAATGTCACGTGATTGTGCCTTGAGCGTCATATCTGCCAATTATCTCCTTTAACCATGAAAGGATAAAAATAAAAATGTTTGACTCGGTGAAATTGTGTGCATAGGTTGTCATCAATCGTCAGTGAAATGTCAGAAATTTTAGGTATGGCGTTCAGCTGCTTCCTCTCTCTATTTATCTGTCTGTCCGAACTTTTTTTAGCTCACCTGAGCAGGAAATGCTAAGGTGAGGTATTGTGATCGGTCATTGTCCGGCGTCCATCTGTCCGTCTGTCAACAATTCCTTTAAACAGGTTCTCCTAAATCGGTGGGCCAATCATCTTGAAATATGGCAGGCACGTTCCTTGGGTGAAGTTTTACCAAAGTTGTTCAAAGAAATGAACTAACGCATTAACTCTGGTTGCCATGGCAAAAAAAGGAAAAAATTACAACATCTTTAAAAATCTTCTAGTCTGAAACCACAAAGCCCAGAGCTTTAATTTCTGGTATGTAGTATCTCCTAGTAGTCCTCTACCAAGTTTGTTCAAATGATGCCCCTTGAGCTAAAAATGGCCCACGCTCTGGGGGTCAAAAGTTTGAACATAGGAACAAAAAAGGAAAACTTTAAAATGCTTCTTCTCTGAAACTGGAAGTCATGGAGCTTTGATATTTGGCATCTAGTATCTTCTAGTGGACCTCTACCAAGTTTGTTCATAATGCGCCTGGAGTCAATACTGGTCCCGCCCCGGGAGTCACAAGTTTGAACATAGGAACAAAGAAGGAAAACTTTAGAAGTCTTCTTCTCTGAAACTGAAAGGCATAGACCTTTGATATTTGGTATATAGCATCCCCTAGTGCACTTCTATCAAGTTTGTTCATATGATGCCCCTAAGGTCAAAACTGGCTCCGCCCCGGGGACCACAAGTTGGAACAAAGGAAAAAAGAAGAAAACTTCAAAATTCTGTTATTTGGTATGTAGTGAACCTGTTACAAGTTTGTTAGCCCACCTGAGCAAGTGTTCAGTCAGCTCAAAATTGGGTAACCTGGGGTAATTAACTAGGTCTCTAACTAGGATGTAATACCTTGGGACACTCCAGAGGCCACATTTTTTGCTAAATTGACTTGAAAATTGGTCAGAATAATTGTCTTGATAAAAATTCACTTGAGTCTGAATTTGGGTCATGAAGGGTTTAAAATTAGGTCACTAGCTCAATTGAAAGAAAAGCCTTGTGTGCACTTTAAGAGACCACATTTATCGTCCAATTGATTGCAAAAATTGGATAAAATGTTTGTCTTGATGAAATCTATGATGGGTTCAAAGTTGGGTCCACTGGGGTCATAATCTAGATCACTAGGTCCAATTAAAGAAATATCTTGTGGGCAATCTAGATGCATTAATTCTTGCTCAATGGACTTGAAAATTGGTCAGAATGTTTTTCTTGATGAAATAAAGGATGGTTTAAAAATTGTGTAACCTGGGGTCGTAAACTAGGTACTTTGGTCAAATTTAAGAAATACCTTGTTGGCACTCTAGAGGCCACATTTATTGCTCAATTAACTTGTAAACTGTTCAGGATGTTTGTTTCGATATTTTTTGATGAGTCCTTAATTGGTTCACATTAGATAATAAATTAGGTCACTAGGTCAACTTACAGAAATTCCTTGTGATGCTCTAGAGGCCACATTTTAAGCTCAATAGACCTTACAATTCGTTAGAAATTGAATTACACTTGTAGAGTCGAGCGATCCAGGGCAATCATGGCCCTCTTGTTTTTTGTTTGTTACTTTGCCTGAGCCCTTCTAAAAGTTTCCATAGTAAATACTCATCCTTATAGGGCTTATGACCAAATTTAAATTCAGAAAAGAAAAACTTAGTGTCTTTATTTTGATATTGTTATAATGAAAAAAAAAACATCACCGTGCTAAATTGTTTTGTGTACAGAAATTTATTTGATCTTGGTTTCAGTCTTCGCACAGAATAACCCATCTAGCTATCGTGATATTGACAGACATATCCATCTATCCTTCGCTATGTTTACAGAATTATTTACCTACTAAAAAAAACATATACATTATTACTGATAAAGCAACTTTTTTTGTTACTTTTTATAGAATCGTGAATGCCTCATTTACAAATTCACCCATACTTTGAAAACAGTTTCTTGTCTGTTGTAGATGAACAAAGCTTGATACATTAAGACCAATTGAGAGTTACAATATTCGGAGTATTTCAATAGACAAATTTTACGAAGTAACACATATTGAAATTACTTATAGTCAGATAACGACAGACTGCTCCCGTTAAACTAAAGTTGTTATAATTACAGAATTAACAGTGGATCCGCACGGGTTTTGTGGAGCAGCCGGTGACACCTGCGGTAAGTGTCTCCTCGGTTTTCTCACTTCACAACAAATAATTGCCTACTTCATGTAATGACACAGGCCAACATCATATATATAAAGTAAAATCTATTTTCACTGTCGCCATTGCAAGTTGCTGCCGACGGCATTTATCCCGAATGGTCACGTGAATGTTTAGCATGTTACGCCTGAATTTAAATCACTTACCGGTACCATCCTATGAATGTGTAGCTACCCGAATAAAAGTCGGGATCAGGTTAATGAAGAAGATAATAACTCTTTGAGCATTAAGTACAACTAGTTGTTTTTGACTACAATGTACATTAAGATCAGACTGTATTTTGCAAACAATGCAGATTAACCCTTTGGCTGCTTATCGCGACTTGCTGACCTTGTGCGCACAGTGTAGATCAAGATCAGACTGCAAAGAACGTGCAGTCTGATCTTTGATCTACAATGTCCAATAAGGAAATATTTTTCTTAAAAAAATGCCTTTAAAACAGCATCATTTGGGTTTTTACAATTGCCTTGCAAAGTTTTATTTAATTTATTCAGCAGGAGAAGGGTTAAGATCGAGTAGCACAGCATATGATCTTGGATCTACTCTGCTATTACTTTGCTACATATTCTTATCGAACATCTTGAAATATTAGAGTATAAATTATAATGTATAAATTATAGTGTATAAGTTATATATGAATTATAGTGTATAGTTTATAGTATATCAATTATAGAATATAAATTATAGTGTATAAATTATATATATAAATTATAGTGTATAAATTATAATGTATGTCTTCTTTCCAGTTTTGAATTGTCTTTAACTCGGCTTCTGTAATGCATTAACATTTTTTAAATTTATGAGTCTTAAAAAGTAAAGTAGTGCACAGTGTGGACCAAAGTTTGAGCTACATGTTTTGTCAAGTCTAAACTTGAAGCGAGGTGAGGAAAGATTAACTCATTGCCAAACGACAAAATTTTAGGTTTATCCAAATTGAAAGCATTTGGAGACGACAAAAGAAAAGTGGCTGAAAATCTGAAATTTGTTTTGTGAAGTGTAGAGAACATTCTGGGAAAAGGAGGAAATGCTGCTTACCACCATTTTCTCCTTTTCCCACAATGTTTTCTAAAGGCGTATTTCTCAGGGTCATCAAAAGTAGGGATTGTGTGGTAATAGGTTAAACCAAGTGATGAATGAAATGAATCAAACTTTCATGTCGATATTCATAATCCTTATGTAAATGTCGTAGGCCGGATTGGAATCTAGGCAGATCCGGAATCTGCCTAGACCAAATTAGAATTCAAATTTTGTATAGACCAAAATGCATCGTTTTCTAATATTTCATTTAAATATATTGATTTAATTGTGTTTACAATTGAGAGGTATTTTCATTTAAAGCATTTTATATGATTTTTTTCCACAATCGCTCTTTTTTCCACCTTTTTTATTAGTACAAAACATTCAAAATTTATATTTACTCTGAATTTCTGACTAAAACTTCTTTTATTTTGGAGTTTACGTATAAAAGTAAGATGATTCATATGTAGACGCCCTATATTCAACGAGAAATTATCAAAATTTGGTTTAGGCAGATTGTAGAGCTGCAAAGCTAAAATGGAATCCTGATTTGTTATAGACAAATTCCAGTTTGGTCTAGGCAGATTCCGGATCTGCCTGGATTCCAGTTTGGACTACGACATATATATTTTTCAAACTTAGTGGGGGATGGGAACACAACCTTAGCAGACATTGTTGATCCAAGATAAGAATGCACGTTCTGTGCAGTCTGATCTACAGTATGCATAAGGCTTGAGTCAGGCCTATCAGACTATGGATTAATGTGCTGTTGACAGTTTTTGAACCAAGTATCGAGAGACCGCTGATAAAATGATTGTGACCAACGATAAAACTGTTGTGCCTGATTGTATTGTAGTGGTAAAGCTTCGGCCTGTCACATCAGTGGTTTTAGGTTAGAAAAGCAGGGCCTGTATTCAACAACCATTCTTAAGAACGTTCTTTGTCTTATTCTCCAGAATTTTCTACATTTGTAAGTAACACAACTTCTGATTGGCTAAAACATTTGGTTTAGCCAATCAGAGGTTGTGTTACTTACAAATATAGAAAACTTTGGAGAAAAAGACTAAGAATATTCTCAAGAATGGTTGGTGAATACGGGCCCAGGTCAGCGTTTGTTACTAGCCACATGACGACACGAGTAGAAATGGAATGACAAAATGTTCCTTTAAAAAATACACGACATGAATACCCTATTTTCTACAATTTTCTGCATATTACTTTTCTTATTTTCATTATCATATTGTTATAAATTGTCTGTTTGTTTTAAAGCCATCATTGCAGACTAGTAAATTATCAAGCTCTATGAGGTTTTTTTCCGAAAAGCGTGCCAGATGATATCTAATATGTATGCTTCTTTAAGGTTTTGTCTTTGTGGATGAGTGTCGTAAGTGTTTGTATGTGTAGATCTATGTATTTTAAATAGGTGTGAAAGTGGGTTATTTCGCGGTTAACTCGAAGTAATGATTTGGAATTAAGTACTTCGCGTTATTGAGATCTTCAATATGATTTTTTTTTCAGAAAATCAAAACATCACTCTAGATGACTCTATGACTATAAATAGAAATTGTAGGAATGCCACGGAGCCACAAGACTCATGTGACGGTAAGTTATCAAAGTGCTGAAAGGACTGTATACGTTCACTTTAACCTACGTTACCGACGGATTTAGGTCGTTTTCAGCTTGAATAAAAAAATAAACAGCTACGGTATTACTGACTGGACGTTCAAATAATATTTTTTTTTAATCTTATTCCTGCTGTATGGTTTTATTTTTTATTTCCCATGACTTAGTTATCACATTTCTACAACGAAATACCTCGTTCATGTTCACATTTCGTCTCTTTTCTGTCATTAAGAGCTGGTGGAAATAAAAAAAGAGAAACGTTCATTTCTGATTGTTGGAAAATCTATAATGCTTGTTGAAACTTAGCTGTAAAAAACTTTTCTATATATGTGTCTTACTTCTAGAGTATCTGTATTATAATCAACTATGCAGTGACTTAACCCTTTCCCAAACGACAAACTTTTGGACTAGACCAAATTGAAAGTATTTGTAGGCGACAATTCAACTCTTGCTGAAAGGATGATTTCTGTCTATGATAGGGTAGAAAACATTGTGGGAAAAGGAGAAAATGCTGGTTACCAGCATTTTCTCCTTTTCCCACAACGTTTTCAAAAGGCTACTATTCCAGACCCGTAAAAACCAGGGATTGTGTGGGAAAGGGTTAATATTTTCACCTGGTCCCTAAACAATGAACACACTCGGATCATTCAGCATTATAATGATCTTTATCATATGGCTTGCAACACCCGAAAAGCGATATTCGGACATTTGCGTAAAATGTCGTCTCGGATTAGCCTTCGCATCCCGCGCAGGCTAATCCGAGACAGCACTTTACGACTACATAAGATTTTGTGCTACAGTAGACTTGTGCAAAACAGAAAAATTGCATAAAAATGAAGTGTCACTTCGGATTACACTGCCCGGACGACGCGGGCTGATCCGAAACGACACTTTACTCAAATGCCCGGATGCCCTCTTTGCGTGTTGCATGTCATGTAAAGTCTATCCAGTCGAAATGCCGAGCAAAGACAACATCGGGAAAACACTAATGAGGAGAATTCGTATTGATAAGGATGGCTAAATTTTGTAAAATTAACCATCTAACGTACGACAAATATTTGGTATTTTGTTTTCGTTCCATGATGTTTTTAAAGGCCTATTGGGCTGGGTATAATAAGAGTAACGGACACTCATTGCAAAGATATAATCAAGGATTCAATCTGCCAAAGGAAAATATATTTAACTTGCATCGAAACTGCTAGGTTTGAATCCTGCTGTTTATGCAACAGCAATATTCGAAGAAAGAATAACGCGTAGGTTTAGATTCAATATAGAAAAGGTACAAGGTGAGATACGAGGAACTTGGATGAGAAAAATCAGTGACAATATTTTTTGAGAGCCCAAACCCACATACCCTTATCTGTACATCCGTGCATTGCAGCCGGGCCCGGTATGCGGTTCTTATAAATAATAACTTGCAAAAAGGGACATTTGGACATTTGCGTTATGTGTCGTCTCGGACTACCCTGGGCAGTATACACAGTATAATTTGAGACGACGCTTTCCGTTTTTATGTATTTTTTGTTTTATTTTCGCAAGTCTATTGAAGAAGAAAATCTAAGGTAGATGTAAAGTACCGTCTTCGATTAGCCTGTACGGTCTGCGCAGGCTGATCCGAGATGACACTTCACGCAAATGTCCGAATTATCCTTTTCGCGTGTTGCAGATTATATGGTCTCTGAGTCACTGTTTCGGAAAGGTTGTTATACTATTTTCTGGTAAAAGAAACCCAGAAACGCATTGAAAAGTGCATGAATAGTTCTGACTGGATCTTGAAAATAAAGTTTAATATGATAGACACGGAAAAAAGAAACATTCATTCCATTATATTGTGTATCAAATATTTCTTTTAGTCACATACTACTGTCGAGAGAACGCAACAACCAAAACTGTTGTGATCTACGTAAAGAATTTCGACGCGGACAGACTCAGTTTCCTTGACTACGACGCTTACGCAATGGCCGACGGGAACACTGGGTTTATGAACCCCCACGGAGACAACATTCAGCCGCTAGACCCATCAGGGTCTGGATCTTGCACAGAGATGATCTCCCCATCCAACACCACCTTTGTTGAGATTAAGAATGTTACCGTGGGTGGAGACTCGACATGTTACAAATTTAACGCAAGCGAGGTAAAAAAGATAGGATTTTAGTTACAATTTCAACTAAAATGTTAAATGTCATTGTCAAATATGTCAGTGTCATAAAATATTACAGGTCTCTCTGTACTTTTTTAGCGAACGATGTAGATAAAGAGCACACAAGCATTGTTTTCCTTTGTTTTTATTTGTTGATCCATCTGAGCTTTGTTGATCTAGCTGAGCTTTGTTTTTATTTGTTGATCCAGCTGAGCTTAGCTCGAAGTTATGAAGTAAATTTATTGTGTAGGGAAGAATGTCCAACGTTCGTCGAGCGACATTCACGGCAGTTGTTTCTGGGTCGCATTAACTCATTACCAAACGACTATTTTAGGCTTGTCCAAATAGAAAGCATCTGCAGACAACAAAATACAAGCGAGTGTAAATTTGAAATTTCTTTTGTGAAGAGTCGAAAAAATTGTGGGAAAAGGAGAAAATGCTGGATACCAGCATTTTCTCCTTTTCCCACAATGCTTTCAAATGGCCTCTCTCTCAGGGTCGTAAAAACAGCGATTGTTTGGTAAAGGGTTAAACTAGATACTTTACATGAACCGAAATATGATTGTTTCGATGAAAATGAACCAAACACTGTAAAAAAATACATAGATGTATTTTTGTCTTGTAGAGCCAAATATCCGACGAAAATTTAAACTTGGCAATTATGAACAGTACTACGAGGTTTTTTTCAGATAATGAATGTGTGTTTATCGATGACTAATTTTCCAGCTCTGGCTATCTATTGGGAAAACTTTAACAGTTTCTTGTCTGAAACTGCAAGGCCTTAAGAGTTGATGTTTTTATACGCCCGAATGGTCGTATTGTTATGGCCCCAGTCGTCCGTCAGTCCTTCCGTCCGTTAGCATTTTTTTGTGCGCGCAAATCCTTCTACAGTTATCATTGGAATAAGTTCAAACTTACCACAGTGAATCTCTATGATGTGTTGTTGACCATGTGACTTTAGAATTTGGATATCTTCAGGCGTTCTAGATTTTAACCCTTTACCCCATAAGGCATTTCTGTAGTACCTCTATTTGACCCTAAATAACAGCAAGGGTGAAGCTGTTTCTTATGTGTATATGACACCTTTTGATAGCATAGAAAAGATTGTGGCAAAAGGTGAAATTGCTCGTCATGAGCAATTTCACCTTTTGCCACAATGTATTCCAAAGGCTCCTACAAGCAATGCGTAGAAATGAGCATCTATGGAGTAAAGGGTTAACCCCTACAACTGACAATCCCCTTCGGGTGAGTATGCGTCGCTTTGCGAAGCTCTTATTATAACATACTTTTCATCAAACTTATTCAAATTACGATATCAGTGTCAGAACGAGCCTCGCCTCTAGGTTTCGTGTCTATAGAGCACCCAAATTATTTGACAAATTATGTAAAAACTGCCTATCTAAAGGTACGAGGCCTACAACGTTATTACTTCGTTTTAACGGTGGTATTGTGTTCCTTGCTGACAATATTAAGATTGTCTCCATGAGTAAAATATACTTGGCAGTTAAAGCGTTAAAATAAAAACACACACACACAAAAAAAATGAACATCCTTTTGCTGAGAAAGAAAAATCCTACATGGTGAATATTTTTTTTAGCATTATCCGATGCCCTTATACCGAACCTTGTCTAATAAGGCCCCATTGGCCAGAGATGGTCCACGCATGAAAGTCATGATAACATTGGAATGACTTTCTTCTTTGTGAGACAAAAGAAATTTAAACTCGGTATAATGAATGCTTTTACAAACGAAACAATAAGTTTGTGACCCATAAAAGGGATTTGTGTGTCAGAGAGAGAGGAACATTTAGGTTGTTTTAAATATAATATATATTTTCACCATTTCAAGTATAAAATAGTTTCTCGCTGTTAATCTCTCATGGCTTTATATTTCATTTATGTTTGCTAAAAGTATTGTATTACTTACAGCAATAAAATTCTGTTCTGTTCTGTTCTGTTCTCCCTTACCTTGCTGAATAAACTGAACAAAATGTTCAACCAGATAGTAAAAACCAAAATAATGTTATTTGAAACTTATTTCAGAACAGTATTTCCTTGTCGGACAGTGTATATTCAAGATCAGACTGCACGTTCTGTGCAGTCTGATCTTGAATCTACACTGTACGACAAGGCCTGCGAGTCAGTCTTACTTAGCAGTAAGCTTTTCTCACAGGGTCGTTAAAACTTCGGGTTTCTGTGGTAAATAGTTCATTGTATAATCAGGCTCTATGATTACACCTATGTTTATCTTTTCATTTTTTCCAGAATGCGGTCTACTTCGTGTTTCTACTGTGGAAATCTGTTGACGGTATAAATGTGACATCAGACGGTGTACGGATCGTCGTCGGAAAATGTGACTATGACGACCTGCCCGAATACATCAATACAACAGATTTTGTACAGTGAGTTTGTTGATCCATCCTCGGATACCCCGGGGTCCCTATTTGCTACGCTACATCGACCCCTGGGACAATTAATTGAATTTCCCTCGCTTTACCGCTGGCCGAATGCTGGCTTTTCATTGGTTCCATCATCATTTTGTGATGGGCGAGTGGACTGAACGCTATGACGTTTCGTATCGATTTTCGGCGGCTCGCTTTACCGCTGGCCGAATGCTGGCTTTTCATTGGTTCCATCATCATTTTTTGATGGGCGAGTGGACTGTACGCTATGACGTTTCGTATAGATACTCATTTCTACACATTGCTTGTAGGAAACTTTGGAAAATATTGTGGCAAACGGTGAAATTGCTCGTGACGAGCAATTTCACCTTTTGCCACAATGTTTTCTACACTATCAAAAGGTGTCATATACACATAAGAAATGGTTTCATCCTTGCTGTCATTAAGGGTCAGTTAGAGATGCCATAGATATGCCTTATGGGGTAAAGGGTTAAGAGGTAAGGAGGTAAACCTATACCTTCTTCACAAAAAATAGACAAACTTTCCGAGATACGTCGACTATGCATGTTGTGCGTTAACAATGTAAGGCGTGCTTGTTTTATTTGTTACTCATAATGGTTATAATTTATAGCCTATGTTTCTATCAATGTCAAACCATATATGTATCATTCATATATGTATCATTCATATACAGCACAATGTTTGTTATTTCACACCTACAATTTAATGGCCAATGAAATCGCTTTACAGAATATCATAGCCCATATTAGACGTTGTAGAGTCCAGTAAGGATTTTTCAGTACGAGGCAAGAGTCCAATATGATATTTTTTTTCAAAACGAGGAAAGGGTCCAATATGGATATTTCAGAAGGAGGCTAGAGCCCCAAATGTCGATATTTGACCGGAAGTGTATTCTACCGAAGTCCGTTGTAAAACTCTTACTTGAAAACCCTCTATTGATACGTGTTGTTTGTTTTCTTTTTTAATTCAAATTGAAATGGCCCTATACTTGTCGTTTACCGCAAAGTCAATACATAAGTGTTAAATAATGTGGTAATTTAACATTCGTACACTGCAAAACCAGTCTAAACGTTTGACTGTCTCCTCGTCCAAAATATGGAATGGTTCTGCAGTGTACTCATCCGACAGAATTCAGTATTGTTCCCAAGTATGAGGCTAAATAACCTCATAGTATTGATGTAATATTTATGATGTGTGTCATTTATACTATTCAAAATGTGGTATTACTGAAACAAATTGACCTGAAATTGACCTTTAAGCAAAGAATAATTAAAACGTGAATTTTTAAATCATCGGGTATATTCGGACCGTACGGAAATTCTGTTAACGGTAAATGTCAGGTTTGACCCTTACTGAGCTGTAGTCAAAATCAAAAAAGCGTTTGCGGATGGCATAGATCAAGATCAGGCTGCACAGCAAGTGTATCTTATATTTATGTCACTCGACAGCTAGTACCAGTTTAAACCAACAAAATAATGTCCATTTCAGATATTTTAAGTATCTTTTGAAGACACTATAAATCTAATGGCCTTCTAAAGAGTTCAAAAACGCACACATAGTTCGGAATGAAGACGACATTAGCTAAAGCTAAGTTCGGACAATAATTCAAGCGTGTAATACACGTATTTGGTAGTAGGGGTCATTTATTTCATGTCAATATTTGTTCGACTAATATTTATTCTATGTATAGGATATTGACTGAGTACGAGGTCTTTCCGTATAAGAACGACCAGGGCACGAGCTTCACAAAACACCGAGAGTGTTTTGTGAAGCTCGTGCCCTGGTCGTTCTTATACGGAAAGACCGATGTACGAGGCCGATATCCGACTTACATATCGGCCACCATCAGTATTGAGCAGACGACTTGACAGCCATTTCGAAAAGAACAGCTATGTTTGATGACAAAAGGAAGCATAAAACATGTTAAATGTTTTTTTTTTAACTTTTTGGTATTTCTTTTTCATTTATTTATCAGTTTTATTTTCTCGCTTGAATATTAATGAATCGATGGCTTGAAACTGACACGTCGTGAGCATTAACCTTACTCTTTTTTTTACTTTTCTTTTTTTTTTAACTTGGGTAGGTTTGTTGATGCTGCACGAGTGAGTTCATTGCTCATTTCAGGTTCGAATTAATTGAAATATTCATGGATTTCAGCTTTTGCCGGTAACACAACAAAAACCTAAGGAAAAGGCACTTTACCTACAATGTTTTAAATGTTGGCATTAATGTGACCGCAAATTTTGTAAGTAGTGGGGGATAGGTTTCTTAATGTTCGCTTTCAAAAAAATAATCAAAGAATTGATGAGTTGGTCACCAATAAAAAATAGATTAAAATCTGTCTTACAAGAAAGAAATATATTTACAAGATTTTTACAAATTCATAAAAAACAGTATCGATCGCGCGAGTACCAATGTCTTTCACGAACCTGTCTGCATGCACGGCTCAAGATCCATCAATTGCACGGGGACAGGTCTTTCTTGCACGGGAGCAGGTCTTTCCAGCACGTGGGCAGGTTTTCTATCTACAGAACAACCTGCGCACGTGCAGAGATAGACCTGCTCTCGTGCATTCTATTGTTAAAACGAGTCGTTCTGAAAAATATAGACCTAGTCCGAACAAAGGAGCCGGTATGTAAGCCTATGTATAATACATATTAATGATCATGTGAACTACCAACATTGTAATTCATGCATATCTATTTGTTACTTTCACAGAGATGTTAGTGATAAGACCACGGTACCAACAGCAACCGACAGAGCCTTAACCTTATCAGTTTGGGACAGAAAAGACCCAAGTACAAGACAGGTTATACAGTCAGGAGACCCGATCGTCGTTGGACGTTATATATTTTTCGCCATATGCTACACAAAAGGAAGCCAATTTGTCCGTATGTAGATTAAAACCTCCTTCTTAGCAAGGGCGCTCTTAACTCTTAACCAAACGACAAAAGTTTAGACTGGTCTAATTGAAAGTATTTTAAAACTATGAAATAAATGTGACTAAAGAATTAAAATTTGTCTCGGAAGGGGAAGAAAACATTGTGGGAAAAGGAGAAAATGCTGGTAACCAGCATTTTCACCTTTTCCAACTATGTTTTCAAAAGGCTATTGCATAGGGGTGTTAAAAGTCGGGATTCAGTGGTAAAGGGTTAAGATAGTAGACCTGTAACACTTCTAGTGCAATATGGAGTAAAATTTCTTATAATACTTTTGCACAATTTCAACCGACCAAAATTTCCTTTGATATCTATCTTAAAATAATTTTTTTATACTTTTGCCAGTTTCTAGAAAAGGGAAGTAATTATTATCTCCCTTTCGTAATGAGAATAGATAATCCTAAGGATGAAAAGGAAAAAGTGGCTCGGTTAAAGTAGTACAATAACACTCATTCTTAATCACAGCTAATTCTGTAGGATAATATTATAGTGGAAATAGCTGTTTTCTATTATGGGTCCACTGCCTTGACTAGGGTACGTGTTCTTAGAAATATCCTTTGTCTAATCCTTAGTAATTTTTAGATTTGAAAATAGCACAACTTTTGATTGCCTAAACCAAATGATTTAGTGAATCAGAAGCTGTGTTACTTTCAAATTTAGAAAACATATAAGCATTAGACAGGGAATATTCTTAAGAAGGGTAGGGAATATTCTTAGGAATGGTTTGGTGTGTACGAAACCAGAGCTCCAAAACGCACTTTTAAACTATATTTTACTTCCAAAGCCTTCCTTTTTAACAAGATATGTTGCCGTGTCAGTAAAACTTGTACAGACCGGTTATAATATTATTTAAGCCGTGCTCTGTGTAACATCATCTTCGCAAGCCAAGGGTTACGATCCACTACGCTACTCTACCATTAGCGGATTGAGCTTGATTCCGACAATCACCGGATATGCATTTTCATTGGTTGCAGCTACATGTAGCTCTGACTGCACCAAATCAAATCGCTCCTAGCATTTTATCTTTGATGAAAATAGAACAGTGTCGTGATAAAAATAGAAGGTAAACATGAATACCTCCGTGGATGTGTGCAGTATCTGTAATGATTTATTACCGCAGAAAACATAGACGAACAATATTTACATAAAGTTTCAATGTGACCAATCAATTATAAGATGTTTTAGGCTATATCCCAGCATGGAATGTCTAAATACGTTTGTGGTTATTGCTTCATGTTGAATTATTCTTTTCGTATGTGGTTTGTAAAACGCCATTTCATTGGCTATAAGAAATATGGTGTAAAGGGAGATAATGAGCAGCATCCAATGGGGGAATCTCGAAATCGGGCTCGATCCGCCAAGGTAAGATCCACGTAGTGATCGTAACCTTGGCTTGCGAAGATGGTGTGACATTGGCTAAATGCATCCGCAAAAAGTACTGTCCGTGTAGGGTGACCTGGGTCGAAACTGTCTCGAATTTGTCAATTTTCTGCATTATTGGAAAAGGATAAAAATTATTGTATTGTTCATAGAGTGAACACCGTCGGTAATATTTTCACGAGTGGCAGCCAAAACAAATATCCTCTGTAATTTTTTTGATGACAGGTGATGTAGACCCGTATGGTGTATACGGTTTTTCTTGTTACGTTGCCAACAACCCCTACTTCATGTCATCCGGTGACAACAAGACCATCATGGTCATCGGGTCGGACGGGTAAGTTTATTTACATACATGCGCTTTAATTCTTTACCAAACGAAAAAACTGTAGACCTGTCCAAATTGAAACCACTTGCAGACGACAAAATAAAGGCGACTCTAAAATTGAATTTTGGTTTAAGAAGGGTAGAAAGCATTGTGGGAAAAGGAGAAAATGCTGGTTTCTTTCTCAGAGTCATTAAAAGTCGGTATTGTGTGGTAATGGGTTAATTCTGATTGAAATACAAATCGTAAGCCATGGTTACACCTTACATTGTTGATTGTCGCGGAAAATGTACTTTTTTGACCATAATTGGAAATACTCAACATAGTTGAACGTAGTAACACGTACATGACCGTAGTTCAACGTAGAAGTTATTAACCATGTTTGAACTTACGATTTGCCGGTTGTAAGTATATAATTTTTGAACATGTTCAAAAATTAGTTACGGTAACCTACGTTTTTTTGACACTGCTGTGACTGTGGTTTGAACGTAGTTGACCATGCTTAATCCAGGTTAATCCTACTTGTAGTGTGTAATGCAGTGGAACGTAGTTTTGGAAAAACATCTTTTCTTCCAAAGTGCCATGGCATAAAAGTCGATAAACGATTTCTTGCTCATCAACTGTCAAAGGCACAATGACTATAACTTAACCGTACGTATCATGCGTAGCTACAGTTTTACCGTAGCTTAACAGAGTTTGTACTAACTAACGGTAGTTTCGCATACATAGGACGCAGTTTATAGGTAGTGTAACATAGTTACCCGTAGTTCGATGTCGTGATACACTTAACTCTAGCCACTTTGCTGGCAGTTGAATGTAGTTGACTATACTTTCACGTAGTTCAACCTACTTAGCCTTTTAATATTTCCCGTTTTTGCCAATATTAAATCCTGATCGTAGGTACATTACGGCAGACTACATTTGAAATGAACTAAGAACAACCACGTGCATCGCCGTAAATATGCCCATGGTCTTAAAAAGGAATAAATGTATTTCAATCAGTGTGGGAGGGCCTGTCTGGGCGTCTTTGTCCTTTGCCTGCCTGTCTGCCAGTCTGTCCTTCATTCCGTCCGTCGGTCCGTCCGTCTGCCTGTCTGCGTATTTATCTGTCTGTCTGATTGACAGTTGTTTTTTTTAATTTTTTTCTAGCTTTTCTTTTGATTGGCTGATTGTTTCTCTATCTCTTTGTGTATGTCTGTCTGTGTGCAGGGTTTGTGTCTATATGTCTGTCTCTGTCTTCCTGATTTGTTAACCTTGTTTCCAATTTTTGACAGATGTTTGCCAGGATCCATCGCTGATAATCAGAGAGGGTATCTTGCGGACCCTTTTGAAGCCCAGCCTGGTACAAACACCACGTCAGAACCATTTTGTATTGTGGCAGGAGGTATGGCGGCGTTCCGATGGACTATCCTGGACACGAAACTCTATTTAAGGTGTTATGCCGACCTCTGTACCAACACTCAGCTCTTCGAGTATTCCAAGTGTGCGGACGTAAGTATAGGCCAGAACAATAAATTACCTTAAAAACTTGATGATAAAATTTTAACACTTATCCAGTTAACCCATTACCACACAATCCCTACTTTTGACGCCCCCGAGAAAGATGCCTTTAGAAAACATTGTGGGAAAAGGAGAAAATGCTGGTAACCAGCATTTTCTCCTTTTCCCACAATGTTTTCTACCCTTCACAAAACGAATTTCAAATTTTCAGTCACTTTTATTGTGTTGTCTACAAAATTAATGCTTTCGATTTGGACCTGTCTAAAATATTGTCGTTTGGTAATGGGTTAAATAAGTGAAATGAAAGTTTTAGACCGAAAGTAAAGACACACAGTTCGCTGTTTCACGGGAAGTATAATTCCTGAACGGATAGTGTAGATCCAAGATCAGACTGCACGCATATACACTGTCCCAAAAGGTGGGGGGGGGGGCGCTTTGCAGCCTGAGGATTAAACTTTTTCGTATTGGACTCATTAGTCGGTTGACATGTAACATTATTATTAGTTGTATGGTCAGGTGGCAGGGGACTTGGAAACTTGTTCACGGCTGTGGTAAATCATGTCGCCCCGAGCCGAAGGCGAGGTGGCGACATGATTCACCACAGCCATTAACTAGTTTCCAAGTCCCCTGCCACCTGACTGTAAAAAAAATTTATTATACTGCAAAGCTTTATCATTTTAACGTTTGTTGAGTGAATTTCATCTATTTTTGGTATAAAAAATTGAGTATGCTGACGAAGTAGAATTTCTCTTCTGAGTGCCCCAGTTCAATGAAAACCGACGTCACTGAGAATTTACGTCACTAAAACCTTGATAATACGCGCTAAAAGGTGCAGCTTGGCACATAATCTAAATGTCAATCTTGATCGTCGCCGCAATTTCGGGTGTTGAGTCGATAGCGTAGTCGTGATCTGATTGGTTAATATGCCAGGTACATATATATCATGTTCCCTGGCAAAAACCACGTAAAGCCAGTTTCCTTTTTGAGTGCCCCGTAAACATCACTACATGTGCAACACAAATCCAAAATGGCGGCGCCGATCAATCACCAGACTGCACATTTATGCACCAAACTGCACGTTTTTGTGACGTCAGGTCCCAGTGACGTCAGTTTTCATGGAATTTCTATTTCGCCAGCATACTCGATTCGTGAGATTATAAAACTGCAAAATTTCGCTTAATACGCTTTAAAAGGGTAAAACCTTGCAGTATAATGAATTCGTTGTACGGTCAGGTGGCAGGGAACTTGGAAACTTGTTCACGGCTGTGGTTAGTCATGTCGCCCCGAGCCTCGGCTCGGCTCGGCTCGGGACTACATGAATAACCACAGCTGTGAACAAGTTTCCAAGTCCCCTGCCACCTGACCATACGAGTAATACTAGCCACACTTTGTGCAAAAGGGGATTTATGTATCTACAACAGATATTGACCAATGTCAGCCTCTGCAGTCCGCGCTGGATGACATGGGTCGTTAACCCTTTCCCACACGACAAATTTTGGACCCTTCCAAACCGAAAGAATTTGCAGACGACAATTTTTGATTTGGAGAAAACGGCAGAAAGTTCTCAAAAAGGGTAGAAAACACTGTGGGAAAAGGAGAAATTGCTCGTTACGAGCAATTTCTCTTTTCCCCGCAGTGTTTTCAAAAGCCCGTTATTGCAGACACGAGCAATTTCTCCTTTTTCCACAGTGTTTTGAAAAGCATTTTACTGCAGACACGTAAAAACCAGGGCTTGTTTGGGAAAAGGTTAATTTTTGCTGTTTGTGATGGGTTTTTTTTTTGGTCAATGGACCATACAGCCTCATTATCCAGCCATCTGGACAGAATGAATTTTGTAAATCCGTAAATATGTGACGATTTGCATGTATTAATGAATCAAGATGCATTAAGCCCCTTTTTTGCCAGAGCTTGGCTCATATCCATTTTTTTTACCCCCCACAACGAAGTGGAGGGGAGCATACTGGAATCGCCATGGCTGAATGTCCATCTGTCCGTAGACAAATTTGTCTGGAGCAATTCTCCAACGGGCTTTTCACCTACTGAACTCGAATTTACATGCAGGGTTTCAATAAAATTATACGAAGTTGTGCATGCGCAATTTTCATGACCCTGCAGCAGTTTGTTGCGGAATTATCTCCCGTTGAACTTTTTTCAACTCTTTTTCACGAGACCATTCTGCATTCTATGACAAAGACCTGTTTTAGTGACAAGGAACTGGTGGTGGGGGGGATATAATCACGTTTAGTGATAGCTCTAGTTTTGGTGTGATTTTTTTTTCACATTTCAGTCTTGCAATAATACGATCGTGAATGTGAATAAGACGGATGCCGACGATAGACGAAGGAGGAGAGATGTGGAAGGGATACAGGAGTTGAGTATCTCCTTTGACATAGTGGATCCTGAACCAACCCCAATTAACAACAGTATGTCCATTACTTACACGCCTATAAATGTTTGTAGAATGTTTCTAATCTTAAGGCTGACCTTATGCGGACAGCGTAGATCCAAGATCAGACTGCACAGAACGTGCAGTCTGATCTTGGATCTATACTGTCCGTTATGGCATAGAAACATATAGGCTTACTTTCGGCTTGAAAGTTACTGTATTAGTTGTACGATCAGGTGGCAGGGAACTTGGAAACTTGTTCACGGCTGCGGTTAATCATGTCGGCTCGAGCTGAAGGCGAGGTGGCGACATGATTCACCACAGCCATGAACAAGTTTCCAAGTCCCCTACCACCTGACCGTACAACGAATTTATTATACTGCAAAGTTTTACCTTTTCAAAGCGCGTTAAGCGATATTTTCCTGTTTTATAATTTCACGAATCGAGTATGCAGACGAAATAGAAATTTCATTCTGTGTGCCCAAATTCAATGAAAACTGATGTCACTGGTAACTGACGTCACTAAAACGTATAGTTTGGTGAATAAATGTGCTTTCTGGTGATCGATTGACGCCGCCATTTTGGATAATGTATTGCACGTGTAGTGATGTTTGCGGGGCACTCAAAAGGGAAACTGGTTTTACGTGGTTTTTGCCAGGGAACATGATATTATGTTCCCGGCATTTTAACCAATCAGATCACGAGAAATTTCTTTGCAGTATAATAATTTCATATGTAACTGGTAAAGGATTTAGCCCGGGCTAATCATATTTTAGTTATATCACAGCGAAAGTTCATTTATCCTCGTGTTTACGGACTTTTATTAGAAGAAAGCTGGGGCCCTACCTTGACCTGCATGGACACAATCCCTGGCAGCAGTGTCACCAGAAAATATCGATCCCACAGGCTCTTGATTAAACATATAAAACAGATTTACCTCCCCACCACGACATGTATTACAGTCACGTTAAAATCAGCAGAGAATACGGATGAAAAAAGGAAAATTTGGGTTTTTTAGTATCGGTTGGAAATTTTAATGTTAGTTATTAGCAGTATAAGGGTTATTATAGATTGAATCTAATCCTTCATTGTAAAATGCCTGAACAAACCTTCGCGTTGATTCTACCAATCACATTTTCAACTGAAACATAATAGACCGATTTTAGTGACTTGTCACGGCTGTTACGGGAAACCACCGCTTCAGACGACAATTGACACATACATGTAGCTCAAATGACGGAATTTGTCGTTTATAGAGAAGAAAACATCGTGGGAAAAAGAAAAAAAAATGCTGGTTACCAGCATTTTCTCTTTTTTCCACAATGCTTTCAGAAGGCTTCTATCTCAGGGTCGTCAAAAAACAGGGATTGTTTGGTAAAAGGTTAACTTATTGTGTGTACAACAATCTGTTGTCATTGTTTCAGACGAGGCCAACACAAAGAAGTGTGTAGAACCTGCCGTGGCCAAAGGTGTTATTGGTGCCCTCGTTGCTACACTGATTCTAGCAACCGTTCTAACTTTCGGCCTGTTTTGGATGGTGAGTTGTCAGTGGTCAAGATATCCATGCTCCGACAATAGAGGGCTTAATTCATTTCATGCTTTCGGTAGATTATCGAGAAATAGCAGTGAAAATATTTTTCAATATTCCACTTGTACGACCAGTGAAAATATCGCTTTTTCAAATTTAGTTACCGAGGTAAATTGCGCATGACTCATAACCAGATGGAAATATGACGTCATTTACCTTACAATTCTCGCGCTTGACGTAATATTGTAATGCGTTGCCATGCGGGAGGGGTATGCCGCGTGGAATAACTGAAAAGAGCTGTACTAAATTTTGATAAAGCTCCCCCAAGAAAGGTTTAAAAGCATGAAATAAATACAAAATGTTTTTCTTTTTTTGTGTGTGAAAAATCGAAATTTATTTCATCGTGTGAACACACCATCGGCAATACTTTCACGAGTGGCAGTGCCACTCGTGAAAATATTGCCGATGGTGTTAACTCGATGAAATATATACCGATCTTTTCCCGTAAAAAACAAATATCCACTATAGGGTCAAAATTAGCGCCAACTCGGAAGTCACAACTTTTACGTAGGTATATGTAGTAAAAACTTTAAAATTTTCCTATAGCTGACCTTATTTATAACTGTCTAACCTATACTTAGCATGTAGCTTTATCTTGTGGTCCTCTACCAGGACTCATGTAACTATACCTGAATTGTGATGTTTGGTATACATGTATACACCTTGTACTCATTAACAAATGGGACGATACAGTGCCATCGTGGCTCTTTTGTTCCAAGTTGAAAACATTTGTACAAAAGAAATTCATGTCACCCAATTTATGATATTTGTTTTCAAAAGAACTAACAATATCTTTGGAAAAGGAGAAGAGGCTATCAGCATCTGCCCACAATGATTTCAAAAGCTTATTTCCTCAGGGTCGTCCTATGAATAGACTGTTTTGTAAATGGTACATAAAGCTGTCGATTATTTATTACTGAAACGCTGATTAAGGTTGTCTGTAGGGGTAAGCTTTGGCAGTTATCTCCTTTGTTCAATACTTGACCATAAAGTCCTGTTCATGACATGTATAGCGGATTTAAAAGAATACAGAAAAATATTTACAGAAATCCTCATGTTTACTAGATACATTATGTACATGTATTATCCTGTCCATATCTTATTTTTCAAACTATCTCTGAACGCGAATAAGTTTTATCACATAATTCTCCCTATCTTCAATGTACATGTTAGACAGCCATTTCGATTTTTTTTGTCTTACACACGCGTGAAATAAGAAAATGGTGCTGTATTTCGTCATCTCATTGCAATTATACGCCTTATTTCAAGAACATTGCCTACCAAAACTTCTGCATAAAATTTACTGTTAAAATTGACGATCATGACAAAGCTACAAATTTAAGTATCTTTAGGGTGTAAAGCAAAACTGTTGAAAAACAGGTTAAAAAAGCAGCTTTATATTTCCTCTGTGAACTATAGGCCTTTCAAAGAAACAAAAATGCTTTGTGTAAATTTCAACACGTATGCACATGTAGGCCTATTTTAACAAGTCAAGAACTACAAATCTTGAGAAAGAGTTATGTGAGAAATGGAATCTGACATTCAATGGCTTTTGAGATAAAATTGATTCAACACGTCAATAAAAATGTTCTGAAAATCGCCAGTGGATCGCCTAATAGCGTTTCTTGTAGACTTGTTTAAAATAAAATTGTACCTCAAACACCATCGCATGTCAGATCACATATGTAACATTTTGTTTAGATTTTCTAAAAAATGGAAATAGAAAACTGGTCGCATTCGACATGAAAGGTACTTAAAAAAAGAATAAAGGTATCTATTCCATTTGACAGTTACAGAACGTGAAGAACAAGCGCAAGATGTAAACAGATGCTTCAAGAACCTAGAGACGAGTTCAGAGGTCACTTGAAATATTGTCAAATGAAAATGGAATACCAAACCTGAATAATTTCTACTAGTTCTTTTTCTTTAGATTTAGAGAAATTTGCTGAAAAGTTTACAAATTGCAAAAAGTTTCGACCCAGGTCAGCCTGCGCATATTGCACAGGCTGACCCGGTTTATACTTTTTGCAGATGCATTAATAACCCCTTTTCTGTAAAGCATTACCAATTCATACTTGATGATATGAACGGATGATTCAATACATCTCTTTAAACGGATGATTCAGTACATTTCTTTAAAATTTACATTTACATTTCTTTAAAAGCCAGACAGACATTCCGAAGAATAATTCACGATTTCTCGTTCATGCTTCAGTGGAAAGCTTGGCACATATGTAACCATGTAGACATTTGCTTTAAACTTCTTTTTACTTTATTTTTCTTTGTTTTGCTTTTGTTTATCAACAAATGTGTTCAACACAGAAATATGAGTTCCAAATCATAGTGGAGTTGTGTTTTTATCATTTTCTTCTCAGATAAGGCATTGGCGATAGGCAAAACTTATTTCACTTACCATGGCATTCTCAAAAATTTACTATGACCGCATTCTGAAATTGTCTTCTTTCTATCGTGGTTATCGTTCAATAAACCACAGTTTTGATTTAGGAGGCATAATATACATGTATACATGTATAATCTAACAGCGTGATGGCAATTGCGCCTCATTACTCTCAACGTGGTTTACTGAACGATAAACAACAATAAAAAGAAGAATATTTCGATCGATTGATAACTGGTATTTGGACTTTTAGAGAAAAAAAAAACCAAATCTAAAATAGGTAAACTTCAACGCACCACCTTAAGTTTTATATACCGATTTGTTTTCTTCTAAGCCTGAAATGCTTAATACTAAGAGAATATCGACATACATGCACACGTTCGAAACGATTTTTTTTTCTTAAATTTGATTTCAATACAGAGCTGTTTTGTGCACAATTTCACAAGTGTTATATTAAATATATCATGGCATCGAGTTATTTTTTCTTTGTTTTTTAGCTCTGCTGGCTAAAAGCCAGAAGACCTTATGTCATGGCGTGGATTCCGACGTCCGTTTGTCTGTCTGTCAGTCCGTCTGTCTGTCCGTCCGTCCGTGAGTCTTTTTCTTGTTTACGCGATAGTCTTCATTTTTGGTCATATTTTCGTGAAATTTACACAGTTCGTTTATCTCATCAATAGCTTTAACCCTATCGATGTTGAAAAAATAATCCGACAAACAGTATTGGAAATGTAGCCATTTCAAGTTTAAAATTTCCATTTCTTGTTTACGTGATTAAGTCTGTATTCTGGTCAAATTTCCATGAAACTTGCAGAGTTTGTTTATCTTATCAATAGCTTTGACCTTACTGATTTTGAAAAAAATCCAACGCTCGAAAACATTTTTTTTCTTAAATTTGATTTCAATACAGAGCTGTTTTGTGCACAATTTCACAAATGTTATATTAAATATATCATGGCATCGAGTTATTTTTTTCTTTCTGTTCTTTTAGCTCTACTGGCTAAAATCCAGTAAATAATCCGACAAACAGTATTGGAAATGTAGCCATTTCAAGTTTAAAATTTCCATTTCTTGTTTACGCGATTAAGTCTGTATTCTGGTCAAATTTCTATGGAACTTGCAGAGTTTGTTTATCTTATCAATAGCTTTGACCCTATTGATTTTGAAAAAATCAAACAAACAGTATGGGAAAAGTAGCCATTTCAAGTTGAAAACTTTCATTTCGCGATAAAGGTCTTCATTTTTGGTCACATTTCCGTGAAACTTAAACAGTTTGTTTATCTCGTCAATAGCTTTAACCCTATCGATTTTGGAAAAAATCTGACAAACAGTATGGGAAAAGTAGCCATTTCAAATTGAACAATTTCATTGCTTCTTTACATGATAAAGTATTTGTGATAAGATTTTTGTGAATTTTTCAGCTTGGCTATCCCGTCAATGGCTTTTTAACTCTGTTGCGTTTAAAAAAATCAACAAACAGTAATGGAAAAGTAGCCATTTTGAGTTGTAAATGTCAATTTATTGTCCTTTTGCATAATGAATCCCTAATGTAAGCTTTATTTATAAACAAAATCTTTGCCAGTAGAGCATATTCAGGCCCTTCAGGGCCTTCTAGTTTTTTCATTTGCTAACGGATATTTCAACCTAGTCAACCATAGGTGAACGGTGAGCGACAGTGTCTCACATCATATATCACACGCCTCTTCACTAAACTAGTAATGTATTCTTGATACATTAGCCATGAATTTCACATCATTTACAAGTAGTTTTACAACCAATATTAACATAAACATAATATAAACGGAGAGCGGAAACATTATTCTACAAGATAATCACGCCTTTTGGTAAATAAGTGTGATTAAAGACATTTTTGCTCGCCGTTCACCTGTGACCCAAACCCATGAGACGGTGCACAAATGATTAACATGTTTTACAGTCCTAACATAAGCATAACATTTACTAAGATTTATAAGGCCACCGGCCCACAATACTCATAGTTGAGGTTTAACACAAATGAGTGGTCCCACCCTAATCAGTTTATCAAAACCATAGATACTTACTTTTATAAATTTATTGATTATGGAAGTGGACTGAAAGGGAACTCAAGCGTCGCAAATGAGACAGAGAGGTCTAATCTCCCTTCCAAATCACTTTCCTGAAGATATGACTCTAATTAGGAAAATGCCATTAGCAATAACATATGAAAAAAAAGGATAAAAAGACGATTTCGCCAAAGTTGGGTAGATACATAACTAAGAGAAATGAGAGTGTTAGTCTATACCACTAGGTTAATTGCAGACTTATTCTTATTACAAATGATCTATATATGAATGTAGACAATTTTCTAGCAACAGCTGGGTTCTCAGTCGACATTATCCAATGAAAGAAATTCTCGTGCAAAAATATAAATAAACGGGATTCAAAAGTTTCATTAAATTCATATCCCCAGATTTCAGAGTAGTAGCATAATACAGGTCTTATCATAAAAAAAGTGGGAATAATTCCTCTGCCTGAAAGTGTCCAAAATTAGCATTGAAAGATACAGGATAAAGCTCTACGAACTTATTTAGTAGCTAATTAATGTGCTTTTCTCCACACGAAATGTTTGGTAAGCTCCCCTTGAAACACTGTTCACAGAATTTGATTCCGTCAAAAACTCTGGTTGCCATGGCAACCAAATGGAATTTTCTAGGAAATTCTTAAAATTTCTTTTTCTCTGAAACCGCTGATCCGATTTTGAAATAATTTTTCAAGGATGTTCTTTGGATGACCCTTTTCAAAAGTTGTTCACGAAATTTTGATCAGTCAAGAAACACGGCTCTGGTGAAAGGGGGCTACCTGCACTATATGGCAAAGAAGAAATTCTTAAAAATTTTCTTCCCTGAAACCGCTGATCAGATTTTAAAATAATTTCTCAGGGATATTCTTTTGGTGACCCTTTTCAAAAAGTGTACGCGAAATTTTGATCCGTCAATAAACATGGCTCTGGTGAATGGGGACTACTTGTACTATACGGACATGGAGAAATTCTTGAATTTTCTTCTTGTCTGAAACAACTGGGCAGATTTTGAAATAATTTCATAGAGATATTCCTTGAATGACCCTTTTCAAAAAGTGTTCGCGAAATTTCGATCCGTCAAGAAACATGGCTCTGGTGAATGGGGGCTACTTGCACTATACGGATATGAAGAAATTATTGAAAATTCTTCTCTGAAACCCCTGGTCAGATTTAGAAAAAAATTCACAGCAATGTTCCATGGGTGACACTTTTCAATAATTGTTCGCGAAATTTTGATCCGTCAAGAAACATGGTTCTGGTGAATGGGGTCTACATGCACTATACGGATATGAAGGAATTCTTAAAAATTCTTCTCTGAAACGGCTGGTCAGATTTTGAAATCATTTCACACAATGTTCCTTGAATGACCCTTTTCAAAAAGTGTTTGCGAAATTTTGATCCATCAAGAAACATGCTCTGGTGAATGGGGGATACTTGCACTGTATGGAAATGAAGAAATTCTTAAAAATTCTTCTCTGAAACTGATGGTCAGATTTTGAAATGACTTTTACAGGTGACCTTTTGAAAATTGCTTGGCGAAATGATGATTTTGTTTCCAATGTTTCAATTCTAAAAAAAAGGCTATGGTCCTCTCAAAAATTCAGGTGGGCGATCCAGGGCCATCTTGGCTCTCTTGTTATATTAAAACTGCGATGAATTTAATCTTCCTCTTATCGTGGTTTATCGTTCATTAACCACAGGTATGAATTATGAGGTATAACACATAATAATTAAGCCTCATTACTCGCAAGGTGCTTTATTGAACGATAAAACACGATAGAAAGAAGATTATTTCGATTCTAACATGATGAACTCTTAATTAAAAGAAAAAAAGTTCAAGCTTAAAGTAAAAACGCGGATGCATATTATATTCCATTGAATACTTTAAATACTTACTTCATATAGAATGACGTCACTCCACATAGACTGGCGTCACTCTATACAGAATAACGTAGATTTTATCACACTTCCGTTGCACTACGTTTAAAAAGCCAGATTCTGGTGTAATGTTATAATAAATGTTACAATAAAAAATCTACCGCTTATGCCCTTCTGTCTTAGCATGTTACACAAAAGTTCGTGTTGAAAAATTGAGTTGAACGCTTTTGAAAGATTGATGAAAATACAGTAAAATCTTCCTTTTGCTCTTGAGAGATATTTTTCTACGACTACTGGTAGCTTAAAAATGCTATCAATAGTTGAGTACTGTTAACGAAAGCCTGCTTGGGACTCAAATTGATTTACTTCACACCAGACAGACAATCGATGATTTAGAATAAAGGAGAAAATTTTGCAACGCGCGTTTATTGTTATAAATATACTGCAAAAATTAGATCTATTTGGGTCTGATTTGGATCCTTTTTTTTCTATAAATTGGAAAATAATACTTTCCCTCCATTCCTGAGGTACTTGTCCAGACTTGAATATTTCATTGAACCATTTATGTAGGTATGGTGTTATAGCAAACGACACGTATTTAAATAAGTCAATACTTATACTAGCTGGCCAAGGCGAGCCTTTACTTTGATTTGGGTTAGATCCTTTGTTATTTCGTCTTCTGTAAAATCACTATTTGAATTATCGCTATCTAGGTCGTATTACAATGTAATACTTTCACGAATTTGGAGATATTTCTATGGTACAAGGTTTGGAAAGGAACCATCCATTCATTACTACTAATATTTGTCATAGAATTTAGAATCTATATATTTCTTTTTTAGTTAATGAACTTTTATTGGTCTTCCGAAATTGTTGTGGATTCTTTCTCGGGTTTATAAGAATGCGATGGTTTTTATATTGATTTCGAATTATACACGTTTTACCAAGGTTTCAGTGAGGTCAGTTCTCAGTGACGTCAGTTTTCATTGAACTTGGGCTCTCATTCTATTAAAAGAAACAAAGTGACTATTTACCCGACCGTCGTGTACGCAGTGAAGAAAATTCATACTGCGAGGACAACTGTAATGTACTCAATGAAGGAAAACTTCTTGGGTGCCCGACTGTCGTGTACTCAATGAAGGAAAACTTATTGGGTGCCCGACTGTCGTGCCCGGACTGATGAAATATCGTCTTGGAGGCACGACTTACGTGCGCGATATTTCCGATTTCTTCATTCAGTACACGATGCGGTCGTGTCCGCACTGAAGAAGCGGGATCTTACGTACACTGTGTTAATGTGTTTGACCAAAACGCAGGCTGGTATGTGAACTGGTACGGGGTAGACCGTCTCAGTGGATCAATGACCGGGTGCCGAAACGACTGGATACCATATGGCAAATTTCAAATAGATCTAATTCCGATGGAAACTTTAGGAGGAGTTGCGCACACAAGAAATTGCAAACGGACGGACAGACGACCGTGTGTACAGTATAAGGTAATACGAGCCTTCGGACTCTTAAAAAGGATGCCAGCTACGCTTGTGCATTTGTTCTGTGACACCCTTTACATACCGGCTCCTTTGTTTGGACCAGGTCTTTTTCAGAACGACCCGTCTTGACAATGGAATGCACGAGAGCAGGTCTACCCATGCACGTGCGCAGGTTGTTCTGTAGATTGAAAACCTGCTCACGTGCGGGAAAGACCTGCTCCCGTGCAAGAAAGACCTGTCCACGTGCAATTGATGGATCTCGGGTTATGCAGGACATTGGTACTAGGACTATATTATTCATTTGTAGGAATTTATACAACAGGAAGAAACTTGCAAATATGCTTCTTTCTGGAAAGACAGATTTTAATCTGATACATACTGGTGACAGTCAGCAATTCTATAAATATTTCCATCAAAGCAATCGTTAAAAAACCTATCCCTCACGACTTTTTTTCACAAAAATTTGCTCACATGAAGGCCGACATTTAAAACATTGTTGATAAAGTGCTTTTTCCGTAGGTTCTGTTGTTATATACATGTAATTTATTCATACCAAATCCCAACTTATTTTTCGTATTTTATCTAGTTTTAATATCAAAAGTTAAAAAGCAAAAGTGATAAAAAGTTAATGACGGACGTATGCTCTAAAACCTGTATACTGTGCTGTTATACTTTGGTTCTTATGCACGATATTTCCTACGAGACCGACAGTTGATTTGTCCGTATTAGCACAGTTTAGCCTCTGGAACAAAAAGACCCTCGTTCTTTCTTCCTATTGTGAGAAAGCGAAAGTAACACGGGAGCACTTTCCTTCTATGGCTGACCAGGCACAGCCAGCTAAGAAATCAAACGAAATGCAAATTAAGGGGCCCGATTACTCCCATAGTCGAATGATCAAAGTCGCTTTGAGACCAGCTGTCCTAAGCTTGATCCCAATGTTCAGGGCTTGAGCCTCACCGGAAGTATTGCTGTGATATGACTGAAATAAGGTTTAAAGCGATGTAAAACACCATTCAATCAATGATTACTGACCTACGACCCTGTAGATCTGGATGAACTGGTGCAAACGGGCAGACGGTAGAATTGAAAACACAGAGTGTTACCGGCTAAAGCTGAAATCCATGAATTCTTCTACCAATTCGAACCTATACTAAGCAATGAAATCACTCGTGCAACATCGACAAATCTTCCCAAATAAAAAAAATCCATAGGTCGATGCTTACGAGGTGTCAAAAACAAGCCATGATTCAACTGAGGAAATAAAACTGATAAATAAATAAATAAAAAAAAAATACCCAAAAGTTATAAAACCACAAAGCAAGTTGCATGTTTCATCTTTCATCGAACAGGTCCATACTATCCAACATGATTGTTAAGTCGTCTGCTCAATACTAATGATGGCCGGTTTGTACATCGGTCTTTCCGTATAAGAACGACCAGGGCACGAGCTTCACAAAACACCTCAGCGCTTCGCGCTCTCGGTGTTTCGTGGAGCTCGTGCCCAGGTCGTTCTTACACGGAATGACCTCGTACTCAGTCGATATCCTATACGAATAAATGACTATTGTCGTGTGAGACTGTCTACGCCGTGCCGGTTCACATAACAGTCTGCGTTTTGGCCCAACCCATTTACACAGTGTACGTAAGAGTCCGATTCTTCAGTGCGGACACGACCGCACGTGTACTGAATGAAGAACTCGGAAATAGAGCGCACGTAAGTCTTGCCTTCAAGACAGTATTTCATCAGTCCGGGCACGACCGTCGGGCACCCAACGAGTTTTCCTTCATTGAGTACACGACAGTCGGCCTCGCAGTATGAATTTTCTTGAGTACGCGACAGTCGGGTAAATATCATCAGCCGAAAAGAAATACACGGGGTTAAAACGAGTCATCTCTTTGTCAGGTAAGCAAGTTGTGAAGTGTCGAAATTCATTAATTGTAAAGTTAAAAGGATAACCAAATAGTGGATTTTGGTAAAGTTCCATCTTTTACTTTTTCACAGAAGAAATCATTAAAATGCATAGTTACTTACCTTGAACTTTTTTGAAATCCGTGTTTAAATAAAAATACGACGAATTTTTATCGCAAGTTCATCCACCTAACGACATATTTTGACATCAGTTCTCAGTCACGTCAGTATAGAGTACATGAAGGAAAATGTTGCTGCATACACTTTAAAATGGTAAAACCTTGCAGTATAATAAATCCATTGTAAGGTCAGGTGGCCGGGGACTTTTAAAGTTGTTCACGGCGATGGCGAATCATGGCGAAATTCACGTAAAAGCAGTTCTGGTTCGGGAGCCCCATATACATATCTACACTTTGAGCAGAACAGAACAAAATGGAGACGTCGATCAATCAATATGAGCCATTAACAAGACAAATATACTAAGTAGCATGCAACACTATTAGTACTAGGTTCCCTTTATAATAACATATAAAGGCTTGGATGATGGATTGGAATTTAGGGCAATATTCTTTGATATAAGTAAAGCATTTGACAAGGTCTTGCATAAAGGTTTGTTGTTCAAGTTCCACAAAGCAGGGATTAGAGTTAATCTATTGTCCTGGTTTTCTTATTACCTTTCTAATCGTTTTCAGCGAGTTATTATACAAGGTGGTATCTCAAATTTATGTAACGTACAGGCAGGCGTGCCACAGGGATCTATTTTAGGACCTGTTTTGTTTATAATATATATTCATGATGTTGTTTATGCTATTCAGGCAAACATTAATCTCTTTGCATATGATACTTGTTTCTCAATCGCTGTATCTGATCCAGTTGCCGCTGGAACTGTATTACAAAAAGATATCGATAGAATTACTCGTTGGGCGCAGGGGTGGTTGGTCAAGTTCAATCCAACAAAATCTGAATCCTTAGTCAGATCTCGTAAACGGACTGAGACTAACCATCCGGGCCTGTTTATGTCAGATATTGAAATACCCTCTATCACAAATCATAAACATTTCGGAGGCTTTATTCTATTGGCGACAGGAAACTTCAAATCATACATGCTAGATTACAGATGTAGCCCTCTCAAAGAGCACATGTACTTAAAAAAATTGGTCCAATCGCGGCTGTGTAGATGCGGTAGAGTTGAATCAACCAACCCTACTTTTTGGAATGTCCTTTTTATAATTCACGGAGAACTACTTTAAACCTATTTAATAGTGGCATAACAAGATTTACACTCTCGATCATTCTATTTGGAATGAATGATGTTTTATGGCTCGGGCAATTTTGAACTTCACATGGTTTTCATTTGTCGGTCTTAAATTGAAAGCCGTAATAGCCGACTTACGATCTTTAATAACCGTTTCATACTTTTCATCAAACCAAGGTTTATTTGGGTGCTTTGGGTTTGTTTCAGTTTTGGGAATTGCCACCTTAGCAGCCTGATAAATCAAAAAGTGATAGGTTCAGTAGGATCAACGGAATCTACGAAAGCTTTCGGCAGAATGGATTGTTCACAGCGGACCTGGAAAAGGTTCCAGTTGGCTTTATGAAGTTTCAAGTCTTGGGCGCTCCTGGACAGACGGTTCAGTTTCAATGAGCGTGAATGGGAAATGATCACTACCATAAAGGTCATCATAGACCTTCCATGTAAAATCAAGAGAAAAGTCAGAACTGCAAGTAGCAAGGTCTAAAGCTGAGTAGGAACCAGTAGCGGGATGCAAATAAATCTTCGATATATCATTTAAGATGCAAATATCACAATCTGAGATAAATTCTTCAAACTGCTGACCCTTCCGTCAGTGTCTGCACAACCCCACAAAGTATTGAAATCACCAACCAACAAAAAGAGACAAGCTTACTGAGCTGGTCAATTTATACTTGGTAAGTAGACAGAACAAATTATTATAGTTTTGTCCAAAGATTATTGTACTGCCGTAGCTTGTTGAGAAGTATAAATTTGTACAGATTCATGAAGCACAGAAACGTTACAAGAATCGCAACTCCATCACTTGCACGGTGACACACAGACGATGCCGTGCGGTCACTTGAATGATATTTGAATTTAAAGAGTATAAGAAACGTTTCTTGTAAACATGCCGCTACTGGTTTCTGTTCATTGACTAAAAGGGACAACTCAACGTCAGCATTTAAACCACGACAATTCCATTGCAGGATTGCATTACTTATCCGTAATATACAGATGAGCATGACAGAACACAGAAATTGAAGTATTCATTTTTGGAAAGGTATTCTAATGATTTTACCTTGCTTACTTGACTCCGCAACAGAATCGTTTGACTCGACACTGAAGGCTGAACTGGTTTCACAGAAGACTTAGCATTTGATTTAGGAGGAGTGCTTGTTTCTGTTTGAACTACGACATCTGTTTGTTTTTAGACATCTTTTGATTCGGGTGATTTTGCGTGTTTAACCTTTGCAGCCGTAGCATAATTAGCAGGAAGTACAACTCTACCACTGAAAAGAAAGAACCTCCTTGTACTCGGCATAGACGATCTTCTCCCGCTGCCAAATGAGACATGATCTTGAAGTGGCCATATGCTCGCCACTACAACTTATGCATTTGCTTTTCTTCTGGCAATCGTTGGCACACGGACTTTGATGAGTGCTTAAAGGTTCACCACAGCGACGACATAATTGGTTGTCAGCACCAGAGCTGCAACCGCTTTCATGATGTCCGAACTAAAAACGTGTATATATCACTGCAACGGGTTAGGAATGTATAGGTCCACAGGTACTTTAAGATAGCCTACCTTCAAAGTTTTTGGAATAATTGCCGTTTGAAATGTTGATATAATGGTGTGTTGGTTGCACGTTTGACGCCATCTCTAAATACGGTGATTCTACGAACATTGGTAACGTTTGGTCAGCTAGTCCCTCAATTATATCTTCAGTGGACACTCTTGCAAGGTCGGGGCATATAATAATACCCTGTGATGTGTTAAAATAGGCGTGTGGCTTACACTGACACGTAATTGAGAAAAACTTTGTTAACTTTAGAAGTGACTCTACGTGCACTTTGTTAGTCATTTCGACTAGAAGAGTACCAGATTTCAACTTCTGGCAGGATTTCGGCGATGTCGCCGATACATATCTCAATCACGAATGGAGACAGCTTTGACAGAGATCTGTTAGGATCAGTCGATTCGATGATTAAAACGCGGGGGTACAGATTGGCGTTCCCAGTTTCGTTTTCCGAGTCGGATTCCAGTTCAGTACGCGCTGTTTTTATTGTTTTGGATATCCATGATTATAGTTCGAGTTTTCATCATTCATGACCCCACCGCGGAGACCAACATGGACTCTCCTCAACTGCCAGGACCCTCTTTTTCTGCTTACGAGTCTCCACCCACGGCAAACAGGCGGGTCCATTGATGGGGTCTTACCACTCTGTAGGACGGTACCGGGCGAATTCTACCCCTCCCCCCGTTCAGTTGGGGGTCATTGTATTTGGAGATGAAAATCTTCACCTGTTTGATAACCAAAGAATATTTGCTGCCGTGTATACATATATCCGTGGGAGTAGAATATTTTCCACATAATATGTTATTCCTATATCTTCTTGTTAAAAGTTGATCTGTATCAAGTCAATCTATTCAAGCCGTTTCTTTTCAAAGTTGACTGACATCTTAATACAATTTTTTTTTTTCAATGTTTAATTAACTGTGATGGCCCAGTTGGAAGGTTCCCTAGCCATTGAAGAGGCGTTTCTTCAATTTTAATTGTCACCAATTACACTCCACTCCTCTCTGTTTTTTTTTTTTATTATTATTTTTCCCCTACCATTTTTTTCAAATTGACTCATGTGTAACTAGTAATGATATTATTACTTATTTACCGTATTAACCGTTTCCTGAAATTTGGAGAACTTTATGAGCCTGTGCTTTCCATCTCATCCTCTTCTTTAGTATATTTGTCATACGATTATTTTTGTATTTTATCATCTCTTGTAAACTGGTATGTTACTGATGAATAAAATATGTTTCAACTAAAGTAAATGATTAGACTCCAATATTCAGGTGCGTACATGTTATTACTTTTTTGATCGCATAGACACGCCATGTTGTTTCTAAGTAATCCACGTACCGCTAGCCATCGCAAACAGGTGTCTGTATCAGTAATATTTGGAAGCAATGCAGCAAGGTTGAAAACTTCATTTCGATCTCGCATTGGAATCGTGTGTGGTAGGATAATCTCAGACGGCCCACGAGGTCGACCAGCCATAACGGCAACCGGAAACGTAAGTAAACCAGTATCCAAAAATTTACAAGCTTAGATCTTAAACATGGCGTCAATACATGATGCGTCGAGTCTAATAATTTATGCACATAAAATGCAGTTTTACCGATTTTATTCAGTTCATGTATTTTTTTCCTTTATCTTAAATGTTTTGTATTCGAGTAGACTTAATATACTTTTTACGGTAAGACCTGTATAATGCACTTCCGGAGAAAACTCTAATTGGTTGATAAATAAGGATAAATAAAAAATTTTGCAGAAATAATATTTTTGCATTTTTCTAACGGATCAAAAATTCCGTTTATGTCTATCTTGAAATTATTTTTTGATACTTTTGTTAGTTTTCTGAAAAGGCAGGTAATTATTATCTCTGAGAATTGTGAATATTGTAGTTTCAGATTTGTAAATGATAATTCAAAGAAGGAAAAAATGGAAAAAAATGAATCGGTGAAAGTAGTTGAATAATACTAATCTTAAATTATAGCTAATTTAGCAGGATGATATTTTAGAGGAAATAGCTGTTTTCCATAACACAGGTCTTACCCCTTACCCCCGCCCATTTTAGACTTTTATTTAAAATGAAAACAGTTCTCATCTTCCTGCATTTGTAAGACATTAAAAACGTTATTCTCGTTAATTTTGTCTCTGTATTTTAACCTTTCTATCAATGTAAACTTAAAGTCCATGTAAGACGAAATGCCATCCTGTGTTAACACCATGTTTACAATCTTTTAGGTATGCCACGCCACAGGCGTCCGGTACTGTCCTGCTTGTAAATTTACAAGAATGTGTCATATAAATAGTCTGTTTCTCGTGACTTTCTTTGATAAGTGATAGGAATTTGGATTATACATGTTCATTGTGTAAGTCGACTTAATACCTTTTTCTTTTACTCGTACAGAATAGTTTTTAGAGGCGAATTTATAGTAGTATGCTCATGTTTTCATTCTTCTCCTCGGGTTTTTACCTCGAACTGGAAAAAATCCAATTTGGTTACCTATTTTGTCTTTAATGGATCTTGCCATGTCAAGTCAGAACAAAAGAAAGCATATTTTTTCAACATTTTTTTTCCTACAACAGATTTCATGAAAAATTTAATGAAAATCATCAAATCAATCATTTTGCTAAAGGTAATCGTGAACAATACCTCAATTGGATTATCACAAAGAAAGTAACTGACCTGTAAACAGCGGCACTGTTCAAACGAAAATACACGGTACTGATTTGACTTTTTGAAATCGAGTGTGACCACCGTTGGCCTGTAACAAGAGCCGTACATCGCCTTCTCATGAATTCAACAAGTCGTCGAATGTAATGTAGTGGTAAAGCATTCCACTCCTTTTGCAGCGCATTTCTTATTTGCCACACATTATTGCACTATCTTTCTCGAATTTTCTTTCCCAGAAAGTCCCGCACATATTCAATAGGATTAAGGTCCGGCCAAAATGCCGGCCAAGGGAGAGTCACAACATGTTTTGTTGCAAGAAATTTCCTGTCACACAAGCAGTTTATGGTGTAGCCTTATACTGTTGCAGGATCATCCCAGGATGAGCTGCAAGGTAAGGCAACACAACAGGCCTAGGAGTCTCGTTTATGTATCGATCCGCCTTCAAGGCAGCACGTTGCCTACCAGCGTTAAGTTGAGCACCAACACCCTGACCAACATCAATAAACACGAATGGGGTGACACCGTAATAACTTATTCCACCCGATAGCAATGTGGATGCTTACCAAATCGATCGACTTCATAAACACATGCGTCACTGAATCTCTCACCCCTGCGCCAATGGATGTTCTGACGTCTATCGCAGAAATCAATTTCAATCTGGACTCATCCGTAACCAGAGTGTTCTTCCATTGCTGAACGCACCACCTTTGATGAATGCGAGTCCAATCAACACGACGTAGCCAATGCTGCCTTGTCAGTCGTGGTCCGATATAGGGAAGTCGGACACTGATCCCCGATGAACGCAATCGATGTCGTACCGTGTCGGAACTTATCCTCGGTCGTTGGCCACCAGGTGTCACTCGAGCAGTTGCAGTAGCAGCCAAAAATTGATTTCTTAGATGGCTCAAACGCATATGCTGGTCTTGACCTAATATTGTCAGGCGTGGCCTTCCTGCACTTGGTCGATCATTGACACTACCCGTAGCTCTATAGCGGTGGTGGGGGTCACTGAATAGCAGACTAGTTGACACTAAAACGTGCAGCCACTGGCACATTTGTGTTCTTCTGGCAAGCAGCAATCCTATGGCGATATTCCGCTGATTATTTGAAAGCACCATATTCGACAGAATTGAAAGTTTTTTAAGCGGGTTTTAGCGTTTTCTTCGCCGAGAACGATTGAAATTTTTAATGAACCACGTAAACAACCATGAAATTTTAGCTTTATCGTGTACATGTTGTGCACGTGCATTTCGGGATTGGCTGATATCTCCGTAACTGCTTTTAGAAACGGCCAATAGCTGTCTTCGTAATAATCCAATTGAGGTATTGTTATCGATTACAATTAGCAAAATGATTGATACGATGATTTTCATTAAACTTTTCATGAAGTATGTTGTATAAATATGGAAAAACCTTTGTTGAAACATTATGCGATTTTTTGCTGTCAAGTATATATCGCTTGGTAATTTTAAATCTTGCAATTCTGGTTAAAAGGACATATTTACGGTGGCACAAAAGTGACATGGAAGATATATTTTATACTACGTGCGCACGCAGTAGTTAATACGTGCCCACGTAATAACTAATACGTGCGCACGTAATACTATTGCGTGCGCACGTATTAGCTAATACGTGCGCACGTATTAACTAATACGTGCGCACGCAGTAGCTAGTACGTGCGCACGCAGTAGCTAATACGTGCGCACGTAATAACTAATACGTGCGCACGTAATACTATTGCGTGCGCACGTATTAGCTAATACGTGCGCACGTATTAACTAATACGTGCGCACGTAATAACTATTACGTGCCCACGTATTAATCGACCAATCAGACCTCTACCCCTATGACGTCACTCTGGTAAACAAATATCAGTCGCGCTGCATTTTCACAATGCCTCGAGTAAATTATTGTGTTCCTTTGTGTACTGCCGAATCTAAAGGTAACCTACCTTTTTATCGGCTTCCCAAGAAAGGAACGCGTGAAAGACAGACTTGGATAAGGCTGATTCGGAACGAAAACTTGCGAACAGAGTCTCAATGGACCAGCGTGTGCAGTCTCTACTTTGTTAATGGACGCAAGACATATGATGACTCTTGTCCTACAATCTTTCCATGGTCGCAAGATTAGGAGAAAGTAATTTACACGTATAACAACAGATCTGACACTGCAAGACCGAAATTCAGATCACTCAAAATGGTTCAGCCTCAGTCTTACAGGAAAAGACAGAAAACTGGTGAAGACGGAAGTACAGCAAGAGAAAAGAGGATGAGAAAAAGACTTTTTGATACACAGGTATACCATATTCTTTTAGTTTTAAATCAATAGATGCAAATGGATGCATATTTTGGACAATAACCAACCAATCATTTTTTTTTTTACCAAACGAGCCCGACTTTAAAACGACCATGTGAAAGAAACATTTTGAAAAGATTATAGTAACCAACAATTTTTCCTTAACCCACAATGTTTTCATACCTGTCAGTGACAAATATGTCATCGGCAAAGTTGGATGTGTCAGATATTGTCTGTTGTTTGGTCAAGGGTTAAAATCACAACCCGTAACTTACTAAGATTAAAGTTCAATCAAACAAACTAACAGCAAATCAGCTTAGTTCTTTACCAAACAACAAAGTTTTTAAATGGACCACATTCGAAGCATTTGCAGACAAGACATCATACCAAATGATGATTTCTGTTGCCTATAGAAAACAGTGTGAGAAAAGGAGAAAATGCTGTTTAACAGCATTTCTCCTTTTCCCATCTGGTTTTCAAAATGCTTCTTCCATATGGTTGTTAAAAGCTGGTATTGGCTTAACTCTTTACCACACAATCCTACCTTTTAACGACCCAACGAAGGCATGGGCGGCTCCAGAGGGGGGAACTGGGGGTCCGGACACTCCTGGAATTTTGGCAAAAATGTGGTTGCCGGATTCGTGAAATGGTACTGATTTAATATTGCACAGCATTTATGTAAAATACAGCCATAACTTTAAAAAAGAAAGGTTCTAAATGTGGACACTTCCTCATGGTTAGAACTGGAAACGTTGACTTTTCTTGTAAACGGCTTACATCCACTGAAATCCGGAAACCAAAGTATCATATAATAAGACGAGTGTGTTTTCGGTGGGACCCCCCCCTGAGAAAGATATCTGGATCCGTGCTTGGAAGGGGTGTTGTCGAAAGATTTTGAATGCTGGTTACCGGCATATTCTCCTTTTCCCAAAAGGTTTTCCACCTTTCCCAAAATAATTTTGATTTTTTAGTCACCTTTAATTTGTCATCTGCAAGTGCTTTGAATTTGGACTAGTTTAAAGAGGGTAGTCCACTGGCCTAACATTGAAAGGATTCAGTCTGTCTCTTGCTATTTCACAATATTTGGTCTAACATATTACCCTTGATCTTGATGGTGTAGTTTACTTGATTGAAGGATTGTTTAACTGGTATCACATATTCATGTATTTCCTGGGTTTCTGTAGTACAAGGCTGGTGCCCTGAAGTGTCTTGCCCAGGACACTCCAATAAAAAACATAGTGTATCCAGTGACGCTTTAACTCGGAGCCTCCACTATCTTTTGGTCCACATGAAGGTGTAATTTTTTCTTTCCATACTGTATTGTCTATTTCAGGCAAATATCAGTACCTTAAATGTGGAGAGAACATCATATACAGTAAGCTTGGATGAATCTACAATCGCAGATGAAAATCATTTGTTGTTAGAGACAGTCGGACAGCCAAATGCTCAGGTTATAATATTGTCTTTTTCTTAACTCTTTACCAGGCAAGAAATTTTTATGAAAGAGTCTGTAGATAACAGTTAAAATGTTACACAAAATATGCATCTGGTAGGGTTGAAAACTTTGTGGTCACTGGTACATGTATTTTTGTCTTTTCCCAAAGTTAACTTTAAATTGTCAATGTTTTAAGATTTAGAATAAATTTTGTAACATTTATAACCCATGTTGTTATTTTGCATTGTGGTTGAGAAAAACTGGCAAGACTGTAGCATAGCATTTCAGAGCCCTAGCATCGAACAAAGTTTTAGTTTTGGTTGCAGATTACAAATGTTATCAAAAGTATGAAGTTTGTTTCTCCTACTGGAGAAAGAAGTATGGAAAAAGGAGGAAATACAGAACACAAGCATTTTCTCCCTTTTTCCCTTTTTCACTCCTCAGTTTTTGATAGGTTCATAATAGACCTGCATTCTTTGATTTGGCAAGATGAACAAATACCTAAAAAAACAGCTAGTTAACCCTTTACCCCATAAGGCATTTCTGTGGTATTTCTAATTGACCCTAAATAACAACAAGGATGAAGCCGTTTCTTATGTGTATATGTTACCTTTTGACAGCATAGAAAACATTGTGACAAAAGGTGAAATTGCTTGTCAGGAGCAATTTCACCTTTTGCCACAATGTTTTCCATAGGCTCCTGCAAGCAATGAGTAGAAATGAGTATCTATGGAGTAAAGGGTTAAGGAACAAAATCAAGTCAAAAAGACTTGTGCCTTTATGACTATCATATTCCAAATCATATTTTTGTATTTCAGGAAAAAGCCTGCAAAAACCAAAAGGGTAGTACGGTAATAGTAATAGACGAACTTCAACAGCTGCTCCAAAGTATTCTAAACAAATTATCCTCCCAAGATTCTGACCCTGATCAAAACAGTATAAGGGAATTACAAGCCCTGCTGATTGTTGTGACCAAATTGCTTATGAATGTGAAAGAGCAGTTGGACTGTGTGGTTGAGTTGAGACATTATGACAGATTTTTCCTAAAAAGGTTTGAGGGAAGTGATTTGGACATTAGGTTTTTGGACAGGATTTTACTCCTACCAGGCTTTGATGACATTCTATCATAATATACTGGAGCAGGAGGCAAAGTGTTTACAGTACTGGGGCGCAAATAACTCAACCACTAAAGATGGAGACAGTTTGAAATGTGGCAGAAAGAGAACACTTATTCCAATGGATGAAATGTTCATGACCCTAGTGAAACTAAGGCAAGGCTCTGCCAACTTGGATCTGGCAGAGAGGTTTGGTATTAGTGAAATCCATGTGTCACGCATATTTATTACATGGGTGAACTTTATGCACAGTGTCTTGTGCAGTTTAGACATTTGGATGTCAAGGGGAAAAATAAGGCGTAACAGTCCAAATATATTCAAGGAAATTTACCAGGATGTACGGATTATAATTGACTGTACAGAAATATCACTGGAAAGACCATCTGACTTTGAGGTACAGGCAGCAACTTACTCCACGTACAAGAGTTGCAACACGTTGAAAGGCCTCATTGGTATAAGTCCAAATGGAATTCCGACATTCGTTTCAGATCTTTTCGAAGGGAGTATTTCTGACAATCAGATAATTTTTGATAGTGGATTGGTTGAAAAACTTCAGGAGGGAGATGCCATCATATGGCAGACCATGGACTTACTGGACGGGAGTCTCTTGCAAAACATAAAATTAGACTTGTAATCCACATTTCTTGAGCGATAAAGACCAAATGCAAATACAGAATCTTGTTGAATCTGTTTCTATTGCTCGTGTCAGAACTCATGTTGAAAGGCTCACGGGGCGCTTGAAGCAGTGGGTCATTTTGTCTTCTAAAGTGCCTATCACTTTTTGGAAACACATTAATCACATCTTCCAGTTGTGTGTAATGTTGGTTTTATTTTGGCCCCCATTAGTAGATAAGGACTCTGAGTAAATTGATGAGTGAGTGCAGAACCATTCTAAGTGCCTATACATGTACATTGTATAGGCACTTAGAATGGTATTGAACTCATCCAACAAAATGGTCATGATACATGTACTTTTCAACAGAATTATGAATGCAGAGCAGTCATTATTTAACAAAGTGAACTTGTCATCTGCAGATACAATTTTGACAAAGGTCTGAAATTTTGTCGTCTGGTAAAGATTTGAACCTTTATCCTGCAATGCCAACTGTCAACTCCTCTTGGAAAACTTTAAAGTTTTAATTAACCCTTTCCCAAACAAGCTCTGGTTTTTACTTGTCTGCCATACAAATCTTTTGAAAATACTGTGGGAAAGGAGAAATTGCTTGTAATGAGTGAAACTTAAAATTATCGTCTGCAAGCCCTTTCAATTGAGAAGAGTCTAAAATTTGTCGTTTGGGACAGGGTTAATAATTAATCTTTCTGTGCAAATGTGTTCCATTTTTACCCACCTATTACTTGTCAGTAAAACAAATGTTGGCTATTAAAGGTTTCTCTGGAAAAGGGAAAAGCATCCACCTTCATAAATCTGACTGCAGGCTAACCAGAGTCTAAATTTTCACTTACATTTTATTTCCATTTTCATCAGGACAAATGTTTTGAAGAAGTAACAATTACTAAATTTCAAAATTTTTATTAAAATGGCACATTTTATAAACATGGTAAGTGTTGTGAATTTCAATCTATTACCACACAGTCCTGAATTAAGCATTCCACTATAAGAAACTTTTGAAAACATTGTGGAAAGATAGAAAAAATGCTGGTAACCAGCATTTTCTCCCTTTCCAAGTTTCCTTTCTTTAGATGAGAGACAAATTTCATATTTCATTGACATTTTATTTGTGATCTGCTAATGCTTTCAAAGTGAGTAAGTCTACAATTCTGTCATCTAGTAAAATAAATTATGTGTCAACTTTCCTTAGTCTTTTTTACATAATACATGTATTTTATGTTTATCAGTGAAAGTCTTAAATGGAAGAAAAAATGCATAATTGTAGACATTGTGGACGTCTTAAATTAACACATTACCAAACAACCTTGAGTTTTAATTATCATAAGAAAGAAAGCTCTTGAAAACTTTGTGAGAAAAGGAGGAAATGCTGGTTACCAGTAGTTTCTATTTTCTCACAAGTGCTCTGGGTTTTACCAAACGACAAATTTTTAGATTTGTCCAAATTCAAAGCATTGGCAGACGACAATATAAACATGATTCAAAAACTGAAACTTGACTTTAGATGTGTAGAAAAAATTTTGGGAAAAGGAGAAAATGCTGGTTACCAGCATTTTCTCCTTTTCCTGCGATGTTTTCAGAGGGCTGCTTCCTCTGTGTTGTAAAAACCAGGGATTGTTTGGTAGAGGGTTAAATGCAAATTCTTTGTTCTAACACATAGCATACAATCCCATCTTTTAACACTCCTTAGAAAAAAGGCTTTTCGAAAAAATTGTAGGAAAAGGAAATAGTAATGGAAACATTTTCTCCTTTTCCCACAATGTTTTCTACCACTCAAGACCTATTTTCATCCTTTTTTTATAAAACCCCTGAGCTACCAAAGTAGGTACAATGTTCATTGTGTGGAAGTCGAACAACTTTTCTTTCACTTTTTCCAAAAAACTTGGATCAAAGTTCACACGAAGTATCAAAACTTCCTCATCTTCTTTAGTGAAAAGAACAAAGTCACACCATCTTCGTTTCGTCACTCCCATTTGCATTTGAATTTAATAGTAATGATAATGGCTTTCTTTCATAATGATTGTTTCTCCAACTGCTTTAAGTGAAAACTGGCTAGAAACCTTTTTCTTTCAATGGCTTCTTTAGGAGAAATACACTTAATTTCAACCAATCCATGTGGATCTTTCTCTGAAGGATCTGTAATCAGGCCATCAGGACTACATGTAGCAGCAAGCTGCCCAAATTCCAAATCAACAAACAAACCACACCCACAGACTGTTATATTTACACCTTGTGCTGCTTTCTGCTGCTTGTATTTAAGGACAACAACTTCATTATCTATCCCATATTTGACAGCTGGAATGGATGTCAATTTTGGTTTTCTTATCTGAATAATATCTTTAACTAGGGTTCCAATATCTCCCTTTCTGACAAACTTTTTGGCCTTGCTTGCTGTAATCCTGCCTTTCTTGTGCCTGAACCACAATGGGTTTTTTACTTGTCCATGAGTTTGCTTTTCGATTTCTTTCTGTCATGCCTCTGTGACCTATAAAGGCAATAAATTAGCTGTTTTCATTTATCAACTGCTTTCAAGTTAACTCTTTATCACACAATCCCGACTTTTAATGACCCTGAGAAAGAAACCTTTTAGAAAACCCTATGGGAAAAGGAGAAAATGCTGGTAACCAGCATTTCATCCTTTTCACACACTGTTTTTGACCCTGTTGGAAAAAAAATCAACCTTTTTCTTTCTTTACTAAACCTAATGTAAAATATTGCAGATGAAAAATGTTGCTTGCTTAAAGATTTGATCTCTTTAACCCTTTACCAAACAATCCCTGGTTTTCAGGACTCCAGAGGCAGAAGTTGTTTGAAAACATTGTGGGAAAAGAAGAAAATGCTGGTAACCAGCATTTTCTCCTTTTCCCACAATGTTTTCTACCCTTCACAAATTAAATTTCATTTTTTTTGTCACATTAATTTTGTTGTCTGGAAAAGCTTTCAATTTGGACAAGTCTAAAACTTTGTCGTTCTGTAAGGAGTTAACAGAACTTTATGTTAACTTTCTTACTGAGGTCATTTAATCCATTACCACACTATCCCTACTTTCGACGATCCTGAGAAAGAAGCCTTTAGAAAACATTGTGGGAAAAGGAGAAAATGCTGGTTACCAGCATTTTCTCCTTTTCCCACAATGTTTTCTACCCTTCACAACACAAATTTCAAATTTTCAGTCATTTTTATTTTGTTGTCTGCAATAATTGCTATCGATTTGGACCAGCCTAAAATATTGTCCTTTTGTGATGAGTTAAACTGAGGTTGTTGATAAAAAATTATAAGATAAAGTCTTATATGTAAATACCTTAAGTTTTTGACAAACTATTTCCTCTGGAAGCTGATGAGTATTAATCCTCTCTTCTTCACTTTCACTAGCAGTATCAGTGCTTGAGTTAAGAATCTGAAGAAAATAAATTAAATAGTTTTTCATGTATGTTGGGTTATTTTTTATCCTTTTTATCCTTTGCTTTTCATTCTAACCTTCACAATGCTAAAATCAAGTAAACTTGCTTTTACCATCAGTGCAGATCAAGATCAGACTACACAGAGCATGCAGACTAATCTTTGATCTATATTGTCCAATACCTTACTACAGGTTATGGTTGAAACAACCTTGCACAATGTTTGAAAAAAGTTCATCATGTTTACCCAGCATTGTAAATGTTGACAAAAGTCAACGTAAATGTTAAAGAATACATTTGTCAACCACCTGAAAGATTGGCACAGTGCTGTCCCTGTGATTATTTTCAACAACGAAAAAGACACTGCATGTAAATGTTACTTATTTCAAAGAAGCTCCAAGAATGGTTTTCGTCAATGTTGAAATTTTAGTGCTTACCATCAGCAAGTCTGTTTCATGAGGTAATTGCTTCAAGTCTTCTTTTAAGGCACTGGTATCTAAGATGGCCTTTTTCATTCGTACACTGTACCCATCATAGTTTTCAAGAGGTCTTTTTCGTCGTACTGAGCGTCCAAATACATGTTTTTGGACAACACGAACACCTGAAATGGGAGAATCAGATTTTTTGTAAAAATGTTGAAAGAACACAGTTTGATTAGCATGGATCTTTTGCTCACCAAACATTTTGGTTTCCATTCTTAGTCCAAGTTTATTTCAAAATGCATAACAGGGTTGGTGAGGCTCAGTGGTTAAAGCTTGTAATCTCAGACCTGTGAGGTATTGTGGTCACACTGATTGTGGTTCAAAGTTTCAAGTCCCAACAACAGACCTTCTGGTCACATGAGAAATATAAAATGAAAAAAAAATTGTCGAAAGCGGCAGCAAACATTATAAATACACTTCGAAAGCGATGCAAAGCATCACACAAATGTCACAAATTTTCAGAACAAATGGGGAAAGCTTCTGATGTTTGTTGTAGTACTGTACACATTGTATAATGAAAATGCACAAGACCTCTATTTTAACTCTACCACACAATCCCGAGTTTAAACAACCCAAACAAAGAAGCATTTTGAAAACATTGTGGGAAAAGGAGAAAATGCTGATAACCAGCATTTTCTCCATTTCCCGCATTGTTTTCTACCCTATCAAAGACATTTTATAGATTTCTTATCACAACTGGACAATGTAAAAAAAAATACCTGTTTTTATGGGTTTGGTTAGCTTCTTTGCTTTTCTTGAAGGCTGGTGCCATTTCTGTTCCTTGGAAGTGCAGCTTTCTGGTGCATCATTTAAAGATTCTTGAAAGTCCAATAGGCCAAAAAGTACAATGGCTATATGATTGCACTTTCCTCCAAGTCCTGCTGCACATTTGCACTTTCCTTTCATAACTTCACCAGTGCTGTTTTTTAAAACTAAATCTGTTTGAAATGTCTTGCTCTTGTATGATGACAACACCATTCCACTGACATGTGTGTAGTCTTCCAGTTTATTAAATTTTACATCACTTACATGACCAGATTTAAAAAAGTTAAAACCTTTCCTCAGTGGTTTCTGGGCAACAGGCAAATCTGTGATTGTAACAGAGTCTTCATTGTCAGAGTCTGCAGCATGAACTATCATTAATTTTCTTTTAACTAGATAGTCAACTATGCAAGCATAGTTGAAACCTCTTGGAATAGAACCCATATTTGTTGTCCAGTTTCTCAGTAATGGAAGTGGAAAATTAATATCTTTACGGATTCCGCAGTCTGCCTCAGTTAACACATACTGACTACATTCTGATCCATCCAGGTCAACAACAAACTTTGAAAGTCCATTCTCTTGAAGATCTTTCACCCTGAAATATCAAACAATGCACAATATTTTAAAAGTTATTCTGTACATCAAGTGTAGAATGTTACTAGTCCTAGCTTCTATGTGATAGGCTTTTCAAGTTATAAGTATGCTAGCCTATAGTTAGATATATTTATAAATAAATAAATCATTAATAAATGCCGTTTACAGGTGTTAAATTTATTAATAACAGCTGAATGGGAATCTAGTGCATATTGCTTAAGTTTGCATATGCTGAAGTCATCTTTTTCCACATTGGTTTAGACCAAATACAGAAAATATTCTTGTGGAAAATAACTAGAGGCGCTTGAGCACCTGTATCGCTCCACAGGCCTGATTTTTCTGTAACGGTGAAGAGAAGTTTTTAACAATTACCATTCATTACTGCATTTTAAGAAAAAAGGCTATGAAAAACATTGTGAGAAAAGAAGAAAATAAAAGTAATCTGCATTTTCTTAGTTTTACACAATAATTTCTACCCTTTTTGATACAAGTTTTACTAATTTGAAGATTTATGTTGTCTGCAACATCTTTCAATTATGGCCAGTTATAAAGATTTTGTCGTCTGGTTATAGTTAACTCATTACCAAACGACAACATTTTAGGGTTGCCCAAATGGAAAGCATTTGTAGATGAAAAAATAAAAGTGACTGAAAATTTGAAAGTTGTTCTGTGAAGGGTAGATAACATTGTGGGAAAAGGTTACCAGCATTTTCTCCTTTTCCCACAATCTTTTCTAAAGTCTTCTTTGTCAGGGATCAGTTTGATTGGATAACAAAATGCCTTATCACAACAGTAAAGCCCTGTCCCTCTTTGTACTAGGTCACCAGTAGGTCAACAAACCTTTACCAGAACTAATCAAAGTGCAGAGGTTCTCTTGTTTTATATGAAAAGGATTATAGATTATGTAAAGCAACCATCTTTAACTCTTTACCAAACGACAAAATTTGGGATGTGACCAAACTGAAAGCATTTGCAGACAACAAATTAAACATTGATGAAATGATTATTTCTCTCTTTGATGGAGTAGAAAACACTGAGGGAAAAGGAGAAAATGCTGATTACCAGCATTTTCTCCTTTTCCAAGAGTGTTTTCCAAAGACTTCTTCTTTAGGGTCGTTAAAAGTCAGGATTGTATGGTAAAGACTTACCACCATAGGAACTAACCTGCAATACAACAATGAAATCAAAACGAACAGTTTGAGAGAAGAAATTTTTCAAAGATTTTACTTTATACCATAAAAGGAAAATGAGTCTCCCATAAAAGCCATGTTTTTTGATGGATCTTTTTTTTTAAGGAATTCTGTAGACCTCTATCTAAGGAACATTCCTGCAAAATAGTGATGCTGTCCAATTAGTGGTTTGGGAGGAGAAGATTTTTAAAGGTTTTTTACTTTGGTTGCCATGGAAACCAGAATTATTCATGGAACACAGTTATTTGAAGAAATTTGAAAGAGGACCACCTAAGGAACATTCCTGTGAAATTTGGTAAAAAATCCAGTCAATAGTTTCTGAGGAGAAGTTTTTTAAAGAAAAAGTTTACGGACGCACGCACGGACGAACGAACGGACGGACGAACGGACGGACGCATGACGGACACAACGCCATGACAATAGCTCGCTGGCCTTCGGCAAGTGGAGCTAAAAACCGCCAGCACATAGAAGGAAATGGATCTTAGGGGAACCCCGAATCGTAGGCCAAAACATCAAAGTTACGGACCCGTAACCATTGGAATTCCCTTTCAAAAGAATATCCACAACTTAGGCTTTGGATGCATGATAAACAGTTTAGTGTATAATCAGTCTATATGGGCGATGTCTGAAAAACATAAGGACGGCGATTCAAACTCGCTCAGAGTCACAGCTCGTCGCGCAAGTGGGCAAGATATTTCTCTTAATTTACCTGTTAATAAATCTCTTTTTTGAACAACTTGTGTTCGCCGCAAAGCCTCAACAATTCAGCCTTCTTGCGAGATCCTTTGCATCGTTGTCCTCAACAACTGGATCAGGTAGTACGGCGCCTTTTATATCTTCTTCTCATAGTTTCACTATTCTGTCCACCATATTCACGAATCAATAAATGTCTACTTCCATCTTGAAACAATGGCTTCCGTTCATGATTCTGATTGGTGGATTATTACGTGCGCACGTAATAACTAATACGTGCGCACGTAATACTATTGCGTGCGCACGTATTAACTAATACGTGGGCACGTAATAACTAATACGTGCGCACGCAATAGTATTACGTGCGCACGTATTAACTATTACGTGGGCACGTAATAACTAATACGTGCGCACGTAATACTATTGCGTGCGCACGTATTAACTATTACGTGGGCACGTAATAACTATTACGTGCGCACGTAGTATAAAATATATCTTCCATGTCACTTTTGTGCCACCGTACATATTGCGGACTAAATAATGAAAAATCTGTATAAGGGGGGCTTCAGATTCGAAACAGATGACAGGTAACATATGAACTGTATTAACAGATCAATGATTTTACCACATGTTTAGGGAGTATGAGTTTAATGTAAATACATCAACGTAAGACTTATAAGACTGCGTTTTTCAACTGAGGTTGAAAACATTTTCTACATAAACCAGCCTCAATTTCAATTTTCACACTCCATAACTTCGATAGACCTGATGCAAAAGAATTGAGAATCAGGAAAATAAATGTCGCCCTTTGATCGATATTTGAAAAAATTCCCCGACTTCAGGTAAGAAAATCTTTAATAATTCCATTAATACATGACCGATTGCAATTTGGTTTGAAGCAGAGAAGGCGGAAGGACTCCAGGGATTTGCTTGATGTGTTAGATTTTTTAAACAACACATGATAAAAAAGTTATTGACGAGCAAACAAATTTTTTACCCTGGATAATTCGTTTGCTCGTCAATAACCTTTTTATCAGGTGTTGTTTAAAAAATCTAACACATCCAACAAATCCCCGGAGTCCTTCCGCCTTCTCTGCTTCAAACTAAATTCCAATCGGTCGCGTATTAACGGAATTATTGAAGATTTTCTTACCTGAAGTTGGGGATTTTTTTCAAATGTCGGTCATTGTTGTTATCGTTGTGTCACGTGATTCCCCGCCGTGAATTATTTAGGAGGTTTATTTGCAAACTTTTCTTTTAGATTAAAAATGGTCGTTATCACATTGTCCGACCATTGCATTTGTCAGCTTCAGCTGATCAATTAATCAACCAATTTGAGTCAGTTTGATTGTCTAAAAATGGAAAAACTAAAATGATTTCTTTATAAATTGACATAGAGCTATTGACTAAACTATCTAGAGAACAACAATCAGGACAGTCAGGTCTTTAACGTTTCCTCCTTGGTAGCCTAGATAAAGCATCTTCATTACCGTGCGAAAAACCATTCGGTGCGAATATTAAACTCGTATATTTCTAAGATAAGCAACCATCAGTCAATCGAAGATTAGTTAATCAGGTCAAATCGTGTAAAAACCTTGTGTACTCGTTAGAGGCCTTACTTTACTTTTAACTTTAAAACTCATGAAAGTTGTTCAAAATATTTGTCTTGGTGTAATTTAATATAGAATTGAAAATGGGTTACATTAGGTCAAAAGCTAGGTCACATGGCCAAATTATTTACATACCTTGTTACCTAGAAAAGGCTTGTGTAAACGCTAAACGACAAAAAATCAATCTATTATTGATGAAATCTCGTTAGAATGTTTGTCATGATAGGTATGGAAGAGATTGAAAACGGGTCATGTTTGGCAAAAAGGCCCAGAAGAAAGACTTCGGGGTCATCATTGCACTTTTGTTGTACCTTCATGCCAAATGTTGCACCTGAAACTTGCAAGGTTGCACCGATTATGACAGATAGAAAATGATAAAGAGTGTCGAGTTAATTTTTGGGGCGATACCTGTCCTTTAGTGGCTGTATATACTTGCGAAGGTGATAATTTCAGTATTTCTGTATCTTCTGACTTGATGGACACTAGATAGTTAGGTTAGAGAGTCATCCACGAGACCCACTGGTTCCCTATATCGATTTTTCCCGCCACTTCGGTTTCTCTGCAATGCTGGTAAACAGCATCACTACACTCCCCCCAACTTTTTTCAAGAAGGCTTCGGCGATAGCTGACGGATTCTTTATTACAATTTTGGGGTTGCTCCCAATCAATCCCTAGATCACAACTCAAAAATCCCGGGGCTAGAAGCCGCTGAAAATCGCCCCTTAAGTGGACTAGAAGCCACACAAGAACTTTTAAGCTAGAGGCTTTTAGATAATTGGGCTAGAAGCCGTACAACACCTTTTAAGTTAGAAGCTTTTGAACGAGTGTGATAGAAGCCTCACAAAAACTGGAAACACATGCTATCCAGAAACTATATATAAACTAGGAAAACGCTCTATTTTACTGGGCTAGAAGTCACAGAGGAATCTAGACAATCTCATTAGTTTCCTTTGTGAACCATACTACAGCGCACTAACCTTATCCTGGGTAAAAGCCAGTACTGTGCTCAGATAGGAGAGATTTCTTCCCCCAGAATGCAATCGGCTAAAAGCCAAATCGAGAAGACAGCATCCGGCCCAGCTACTGCAAGGTGGATATTAACCCCCCAAGTAAACACGGCATGCGTTTGACTCGTCTAGTTCGCACACCCTGTCCACTGGGAGCTCCATGTACTTTGCCATCTCTTTTGTCTAAGCTAGAAGATAGCCCGGGGTAGAAGCAGGATGCTTGCCCAACGTAAAGTACAGGGCATCGGACTCGATCAGCAGCTGGTCTTCCCACAACGATTTCAAGGTCTCAACCTGATCTAGACTAAAAGCCCTGATCTTATCGGTGAAGCCAAAAAAAGTATCGACAAACTCCTTCAGCCATCTGTCTACCACATACAGGTTCCAATTGAAGCAGTCCAGATAGATCCTTTGGTGAAGCCTAACATGCTTCCGTGTAAAACACAGAAGCTGAAGAAAACCTCAGTTTCACAGTCTCCATATACACCTCTGCCATGCAAAACTAGAACTTGCGACTCTTTAAGCAAGGGCAAAACTCTCTCCAGCAGCATCAGCTCACTTGACCAGGCCTCCACAGGTTCAGTTCTGTCAAGGCCTACCTCCCCTAATGCTCTAACACGGGGGTGGTCCAAAAGGGGCTTGAGTGTATCCAACACCGTGGTCAGGCGCTCCTTGGTAAGGAAAGAAGCATACCTTGGGTGGATGCCCACCGCAACTGCAATTCCCTCTTCTAGGTCTAGAAGACGCTGAGGGGAAGGGTATGTTTTAGGGTCGCAGTAAACCTCCACCGACCTGGTAACCGACACCTGCTCCGAGAATTGCACTGGAACAGCCTGAAGGATGTCCCCCAGAGTGCCTTTAGCAGGCAGATGAAACCTGCTTGAAGTCCGGTTCAAGTGAAAGTGACTGTCAATGACAATCCGTATCCCCCGGTCCAGACCATAAGTGGTCGCAGCCTCCGACTCCCCGTGGTCGACTAGGACAGAGAAGTTTGCTCTCCAATATCCTCTTCTTCAGGACTCAGTGTCGCCGCAATGAGCAACATCACTTTCCAGTGCTACAAAACAACAGGAGAATTGGGCTCTGCCAAGTTGAACTCCTGAGGGGATGAGGTTTTCACATGAAGGCACATGCCACACCTCACTTCCAGTTTCACCGGCTAAAGCCGTTGCATCTAAAGGAGATCCTGGACCATCAGGCAGCCTGCTCAAATGCCTTAATCCGGCGGCTGCATACATTAGGATCATCGGCGGGCAGGTCTTTACGGAAAATGTCTGGGATGTGTTCCCTAAAGGCATGGACTTTAAGGAATTTTTTTTCTGTGGAATCACACCCAGGAATAGCACAAAATCTTTTTCTGGCCTCCCTGTTTCTTCAGGCCGACTTCACTCTCTGTTTCACCGCACTCACCCTAGCACTTTTCTCGAGGAGTGCAACCTCCGAGTCACCCAGACTATGCTTCTGGGGTCCTGAACAGGCGACCTTTTCTTGAAGGTCTGAGCCAACTGATGTTATTGTGCGCTTAGTAGTAACACTAGCACTCTGCGGACACTTTGGCTCATCCTTAACAACCAAAAAGACCGGAAACAATCGAAAACTTTCCTGTTTTTAATCCTCGTAGCCAACAAAGTGTGCCGAGTTAGCTTTTTTGGGCAATACCTGTAAATATTTGCGAAGGTACTAAGTTAAGTATTTCTGTATCTTCTGCCTTCATGGACGTCCATACGGCAGATGGTCAGGTGAGACAGCATCACTGCAATGCATTTCTTGCGGGGAGGCATCAACAGGAGTAACTGTTGTAGTTTCTAGTTTTAAATCGTGGACAAATGCCTTGTGTGTCTTGATTCCTTGCAATATATATCAATGTGTAACAAAAAGTTTACCAGAAGAAAGAAATATATAATAAAAGAGAAATGACACTACATTTTGTATTTTCAACGTGCCAAATCTCATCAGGGCAACGCCTTTATAAAAGATCGTAACCAACGTTACGTCATTTTACGTCATAGTGCAACGGTAAAATACAATTCAATTTCTCTCGAAACATTTTCATGACATATTTTTCCCATATCAGTTTAACTGAAACGTCGTTTGACTTGAAAATGTATATACCTACAGCTCACCCATATTTGAACCATTCTAGACACTATCGAGATTTAACATTTTTTCTCTTTTTCAGTGAAAAGATTTATCCTTCAAGTATCCCGGGCTAGTTTTACCAGTACTTTCTTTCACAGAACAGATTGTCGCGACTTCTGACAATGGGAGAGAAAGGGGATGGGGTTGGGGTGGCGATGTGTCTCGCTGTGCATGACTGTACAGGTGTTAGATTCCTGATTCCTGATTCCAAACTCTGCGTTAAACACCATGAAATCAGTTAACAAGTATAGAGTCGATGCGGTCATTCTTAAGTTTATAAACATTTTCGCAAAGCTGAAGAAAAAGAAGAGAGGGAGAGAGAGAGAAGACGGGGGGAGCAACTGCATCTCCGCGATATACGATACTAAGCAAGTTGTCATAGATCTATAGGTATAAACCCATAAAATTCATTTTGTACGTATAACAGCCCACCCATCTATGAGGCACACTAATTCTTTGGGCTCTGATTGCGAAGCTTGATCTTGGTCGATGCTTTCTGCTGAACTCTTTACCAAACGACAAAATTTTAGATTTGTCGAAATTAAAAGGTTTTGCAGACGGCAAATTGAGTGTGACTTAAATGATGAAATTTGTCTGTGACAGGGTAGAAAACATTGTGGGAAAAGGAGAAAATGCTGGTTAACAGCATTTTCTCCTTTTCCTACAATGCTTTCAAAAGCCCTCTACGGTTACCAGCATTTTCTCCTTTTCCTACTTTGTTTTTAAAAAGCCCTCTACTCCAGGGTCGTCAAAAGTAGGGATTGTGTGGGAAAGAGTTAACCATTTATGTAGTGGACCCGTAATAGAAAACTGCTATTTCCACTATAATATCATCTGAAACAATTTTGCTATCATTAAAATTTACTATTATTGTACTACTTTGACCGAACCGCTTTATCCTTTTTTTTCTTTCCTGTTTAGAGTTATCATTTATAAAACTAAAACCACTATATTTATTTCCAAGGAGAGATGCCAGCCATTGTAACAAGATTCATTCCTGTCTTGCCACTGGTCATTGTATGGATGTTGTCTATGTGGGAAAGCAGCCAAGGACTTGTATTGAATATTGTGCGGAGTGTCGGTTAAAAAAATCCAACGAAAGCATTGACAAGTGTACTGGCCGCCGCGATATACTACTCAGCCACGTAGGAAGCATTTCAAGATTGGGGGGGCTAACTTCGAAATACTGAGATTTTTTGCGTGGTAATTGCATTGCGCTAAAAACTCATATTTTAGTTACTATGATTTTCAAAATTATTGGGGGGGGGGGGGCTCAGCCCCCACCCCCTAGCCCCCCCCCCTGTTCCTACAGGCCTGCTACTACTACAACTAATGATAATAATATCTTTATTTAGTAAAGGTTAAAACATTAAGACATATTTCAAAGTCTTTTTTACAATGTTGACTTCAAGGTGAGTGGAACAACGATAGTAATAATAATATGATGATGATGATTATGATAATAATTATGATGATTGGTGATATTGATGATTGTGGTGTTTGAAAATAAAAAAGATAAATTCATGGCAAAGTAATGTATGTTGGAATATGACTTATACGGACAGACACACGTTTTTTGTATGCATGTATAATTACGTAGCTATAATGAGGACTGTACGTTCAATAAATGTTGTTTGAACTGTTTTTGAAGCTTATTATTGAATTCGCATCTCTGATGGAAGTAGGAATTTCATTCCACACATATAACTGAAATACTGTTGAAAACGGCGTTAACTCGGTACCAAACGACAATATTTTCGGCTTGTCCAAATCAAAAGCATTTGCAGACGACAAAATAAAAGTGACTGAAAATTTAAAACTTGTCTTGTGAAGGGTAGAAAACATTGTGGGAAAAGGAGAAAATGCTGGTAACCAGCATTTTCTCCTTTTCCCACAATGTTTTCTAAAGGCTTCTTTCTCAGGGCTGTCAAAGGTAGGGATTGTGTGGTAATGGGTTAATGCCGCCAATCATGCACATGTAAATGGTGACATGTTTACTCAAACCCGGTAGTTTGATTAGATAAAGTTTAGCTATATGTATGCTTTGTGAAAAAGCGACTTAATGCATCTTACCTGGACCGAAATCTTTTCCTAGTGGTCAGTTTTTTATATGTCCAAGGACCAATGTTTCGCATAAGAATTTTTATTTTATTTTATGATGGACAGAAACATTGCGGGAAAAGGAGAAATTGCTGGTTACCAGCTCTTACGAACAAAATCCGTAACAAAGAAACAAATAAATGCATAGCTCAAATACAAACCGCACCTGGCGGGTTTCGAACCCTTGAAGGGACAAATAACGTCGTTTTTCGAGGATTAAAGGGCCCAATACCCTAACCACTGAGTCAAAGTCATATCTATCTGACGCAGTTGTCAGGTATTGTACTTAACGTAGAGGATCCGTAAGAGAAAACAGCTATTTCCACTATAATATTATCCAACAAATTTTGCTAAGGTTAATTATGAGTATTATTGTACTACTTTTGTTATGTACATGCCCAGTTATTATTAGCTTTGTTCATGTGTGTATCTATTTTTGAATGGTTTTCCCCTGTTGCTATTTTTAGAACTGGATTACTGGATTGTGGAATACTGTACTGGAAGTTTCCGGGCCTTTTTACAATCTGTTTACTAGAAGTTATGCAACTAATTTTAACATGAATTTTCTGGAAGTTTCTCTGTTATTATAAAAGGAAAAGTTTTTTACATCTCAGGGTTCAGTAGTTAATACATGATTGCCAGACTACAGTGGGGATTATTTTGTGCTTGGATTACATTCAGTTGGATTAGGATCAGACTAGACTAAAGTGAGGATTATTTCATGTGCTTGGATTACATTCAGTTTGTCAGGATCAGATTGGAATTAAGACTGGAATAATTTGTCTTTTGAATTTAACGTCTAAGGTATTGTTTTGTACTATTGTAATATTGTCACTGTTTATTTGATATTTTTGTTAATAAATTCTGTTAATTGTTATCGTTTGTTGCTGGCTTCTACTTTCTAGTTACGCCTGACTCGTAACAGAAATTGGGGGCTCGTCCGGGATTGGAAAATAGACTAACGGGATTGGAAAATAGACTAACGCATTTGTCTACTAATCAGTAATTATAATACAATTTTGTACTTGAATCCAGCAACAAACAAACATGTCCTTTGACTTAGATAAATTTACGGCTGAACCATCTGTGGAGTTATTGAATTTGGGTAAAAAGACTGATTTGCTTAATCTTGCTAAGCACTATAAATTGTCTGAAATAAAATCTTCAATGCGTAAACATGAAATTAGGAACATTTTGGTACAATATTTTGTTGATGAGGAGATTTTCAATGAAAATGCGCTTTCCCTGATAGTTGACGTTCAGTCAGTTTCAAGTTCGAAAGAACTTGAATTAAAACTTAGATCAGACAGTTAGAAATGAAAAGAGAAAGGGAGAGAGAAGAAAGAGAAAGGGAAAGACAGAGAGAAGAAAGAGTAGAGAGAGAGAAGGAAAGAGAAAGAGAAAGGGAGAAAGGGAAAGAGAAAGGGAGAGAGAAGAAAGGGAAAGGGAAGAGAGAGAGAAGGAGAGAGAATTTCAATTAAGAATGAGGGAAATAGAAATGCAAGAAAGAGCAAATCAGCCCAAGCAAAAGATTGAATACAATTTCGATGTTACAAAACATATAAGGCTTGTTCCTCCATTTCAAGAAAAGGAAGTTGATAAATACTGCCTACACTTTGAAAAAGTTGCAGAAAACTTAAATTGGCCAAGAGAGCACTGGACTTTGCTTCTGCAAAGTGTTTTGATAGGCAAAGCTCGTGAAATTTATACACAACTAGGTGTTGAACAATGTCATCATTATGAGACTGTTAAAGAACTTATTCTCAAAGGTTATGAGCTGGTCCCAGAAGCATATAGACAAAAATTGTAAAAAAGATTCTAACCATACTCATGTTGAATTTGCTAGAAACAAAGAACAGTTATTTGATAGATGGTGCTGTTCTAAGAAAATAGACCAAAATTATGATAAACTAACACAACTTATGTTAGTTGAAGAATTCAAACGTTGTATTCAATTTGATGTTAAGACATTCTTAGACGAAAAACAAGTCGAAACTTTAGAAGAAGCAGCTCGTCTGGCTGATAATTACTACCTTACACATAAAGTTTCTTTTATTGCTAAACCCAAACCTACTTCCTTACATCCCCAAAATAAATTTTCGTCCGGTAATTCATCTGGCATGCCCAGTCAATACAATACACCCAAACCCAATTCTGCTAGTGAAACCAAAAGTCAATATCCCTTATTTCGACCCACTTGTAACTATTGTAAGAAACCTGGTCACCTTGTTTCTGAATGTTTGAAATTAAAAAGGAGGTTAGAAAGTGATGAAGCCAAACCAACAGGGCTCACCACTCTTAGACCAAGGCCACAGTCTTCTATAAAAACCAATACAATTGACATAGTCACAAAACCCAAGTCTGATTCTACTATGGAGATTTTTGAACCATTTATGTTGAATGGTTTTGTATCACTTTCAGGTGATAATTGCCCACCTACCCCTATTAAAATTTTAAGAGACACAGGAGCTTCTCAATCTCTTATTTTAGCAGATATACTGCCTTTTTCTGAGAAGACTTCTTCCGGTACTAGTGTCCTTATTCAGGGTGTAGAGTGTGGAACTGTTAATATCCCTCTCCATTACGTTAATTTGTCATCAGATTTGGTTACTGGGCTTGTGGTTATTGGTATTAAACCTTCCTTACCATTTAAAGGTGTCCATTTACTGCTAGGCAATGACTTAGCTGGAGATAAGGTTGTGGTTAATCCACTTGTAACTGACACACCAACTATAGGTCAAACAGATGACCCTATCGAGCAGGAAATTCCTGACTTGTTTCCTTCTTGTGCAGTTACCCGAGCTATGGCTAAAAAGGCCATTTTGAAAAACTCAAACTCTGACATTGACTTGACGGATACTTTTATCGGTCAATATTTCAATAATGAGATTAAAAAGTCTCTTGATCCCAGTTTGTCTGATACTCAGACAGACTCGTCAATGTCTTGTCATTCACCACCAAGGTCTATTGACCAAGGTCACGACACGCTGTCAAAGTCACAGCTTATCCAGGAACAGCAAACTGATCCTGAAATTTCAAAATTAATTTTTAGGGCTTTACCTGAAGATGAAATTTCACAAGTCCCAATGTGTTACTATATAAAGAATGGGATTCTTATGAGAAAATGGCGACCATTTAATGTCTCAGCTGATGATGAATGGGCTGTTTACCACCAAATTGTGGTTCCAAAGTCATATCGTCATGAAATACTAAGTATAGGCCATGAAAGTCCTATGTCAGGTCATCTAGGTATAAACAAGACCTATCACAAAATTATTACTCATTTTTATTGGCCTGGTCTCAAATCAGATGTCTCTAAATATTGTAAAACTTGCCATACATGTCAAATGGTAGGTAAACCCAACCAAACCATTCCCAAAGCTCAATTACAACCTATTCCTGCTTTTGATGAACCTTTCAGTAGGATACTTATAGATTGTGTTGGTCCTTTACCTCGAACCAAGTCAGGAAATTAGTATCTCTTAACAATTATGTGTACTTCTACACGTTTTCCTGAAGCTATTCCTTTAAGGAACATCAAAACAAAGTCAATAGTCAAAGCTCTTATAAAATTTTTCTCATTTGTTGGTCTTCCAAAATCAGTTCAGTCTGACCAAGGGTCAAATTTTATGTCTGGTATATTCCAACCCTGAAAGTCAAGGTGCTTTAGAAAGATTTCACCAGACATTAAAAAATATGATAAGGTCATATTGCTTTGACACTGAAAAAGAATGGGATGAGGGCATCCATTTGTTACTATTTGCAGCCAGAGAATCTGTACAAGAATCTCTTGGTTTCAGTCCTTTTGAATTAGTTTTTGGCCATTCTGTTCGTGGACCTTTAAAACTTTTGAAGGAGAAATTTCTCTCAAATGATGAAACACCCTTGAATTTACTACAGTATGTTTCTGACTTCAGAAATAGACTGTCTAGGGCATGTGAGGTTGCTAGGTCTAACCTTAAAACGTCTCAGGGCAAAATGAAAGCAAGATATGACAACCATGTTATTGATAGAAAATTTAAACCAGGTGACAAAGTCCTTGCTCTTTTGCCAATACCTGGCAGACCTTTACAGGCAAGATATTTTGGACCCTACACTATTGACAAGAAAACAAGTGATTTAAACTATATAATTAATACTCCAGGAAGGCGTAAAAACAAACAAATGTGTCTTGTAAATATGTTAAAGGAATACTTTGACAGAGATAGCTCTATTTCAAAACCAATTACAGTTGTAAACACTGTCCCACAAGAATCAAATGTATTTGAACTTGAAGTAAATTCTGACTTTATTGATAAATCTGATCCTGGTCCATCTAAACTTGAGAATTCTGATATTTTGAGAAACCTCAACAACAAACTATCTCACTTGGAACCATCACAGCAGGAAGAGCTGAAACAGTTGATACATGAATATGAACATTTATTTCCTGATATCCCCACAAGAACAGATAAAATCTATCATGATGTCATTGTGGAAGATTCTAAACCAATAAAGCAACATCCATATAGGATGAATCCTTTGAAACAGAAATACCTCCAAGATGAAGTAAAATACTTACTGGAAAATGACTTTATTGAACCTAGCCAGAGTAATTACAGTTCACCATGTATATAAGTACCCAAATCAAATGGAACTTATAGAATGTGTACTGACTATCGTAAGGTGAACTCTGTGACAAAAACAGACTCTTTTCCAATACCAAGAATTGATGACTGTATTGACAAAGTTGGAAATTCTAAATATGTCACCAAATTCGACCTGCTAAAAGGATTCTGGCAAGTTCCACTGACTGATAGAGCAAAAGAAGTATCAGCCTTTGTTACTCCAAACGGTCTGTACCAGTACAAAGTTATGCCGTTTGGGATGAAAAATTCTCCTGCAACGTTTCAGCGACTTGTAAACAACGTTATATGTGGATTAGATGGTTGTGATGCATATATTGACGACGTCATCATCTACTCAGACAGTTGGAGTGACCACCTTCAAAGAATCAGAAAGTTCTTCGACAGACTCAGTAAAGCGAAACTGACTGTGAATCTTGCAAAAACTGAATTTTGTCATGCTACTGTAACATTTCTAGGACATCTTGTGGGACAGGGTCAAGTTAAACCTTTAGAAGCTAAAGTCAATGCTATCTCTGAGTTTCCTGTGCCTAAATGTAAAAGACAGCTGATGCGATTTCTTGGTATGGCTGGCTACTATAGGAAATTTTGTAAAAATTTCTCAGGTATTGCTAAACCTTTAACAAATTTACTTAGGAAAAGCACAAAGTTCAAATGGAATGACAAATGTCAAGATGCATTTGATCGTCTAAAAGCCATACTAAAGAGCGCACCAGTTCTCTTGGCACCTGATTTTTATAAATGTTTCAAATTAGCTGTTGATGCAAGTGATGTTGGTATTGGTGCTGTTCTTTTACAAGAAGATAATAATGGTATTGATCACCCAGTTTGTTACTTTTCTAAGAAATTTAACAAACATCAAAAAAATTACTCTACCATAGAAAAAGAGTGTCTTGCCTTAATTCTGGCAATCCAGCAGTTTGAAGTTTATTTAACCTCTTTAACTTCACCAATTGTTGTATTCAGTGATCATAACCCTTTAAGTTTTCTACACAAACTTAAGAATAAGAATCAAAGATTACTGAGGTGGAGTTTATTGCTTCAAAAGTTTAATCTTGACATAAGACACATAAAAGGGAAAGATAACATTATACCAGATGCTCTTTCAAGAGTTTGAAATTTCAATAGTCGTTTTTCCCTAAATCAAGTTTAAACTGTTTTTTCTTTTAAATTGTAATTTCATTACCTTGACTATTTTCATTAGTCTGAAATAATTAATATTTGAGTTTGTCATTTCCTATGTATACTTCAGTTAAAGTGTCATATACATGTATATAAATAATATTTAAAAAAAAAGAAAGATTTATTTCATAAACCTTCCTTTTTCTTTTCAAGGGGGGAAGTGTTATGTACATGCCCAGTTATTATTAGCTTTGTTCATGTGTGTATCTATTTTTGAATGGTTTTCCCCTGTTGCTATTTTTAGAACTGGATTACTGGATTGTGGAATACTGTACTGGAAGTTTCCGGGCCTTTTTACAATCTGTTTACTAGAAGTTATGCAACTAATTTTAACATGAGTTTTCTGGAAGTTTCTCTGTTATTATAAAAGGAAAAGCTTTTTACATCTCAGGGTTCAGTAGTTAATACATGATTACCAGACTACAGTGGGGATTATTTTGTGCTTGGATTACATTCAGTTGGATTAGGATCAGACTAGACTAAAGTGAGGATTATTTCATGTGCTTGGATTACATTCAGTTTGTCAGGATCAGATTGGAATTAAGACTGGAATAATTTGTCTTTTGAATTTAACGTCTAAGGTATTGTTTTGTACTATTGTAATATTGTCACTGTTTATTTGATATTTTTGTTAATAAATTCTGTTAATTGTTATCGTTTGTTGCTGGCTTCTACTTTCTAGTTACGCCTGACTCGTAACACTTTCACCCATCCACTTTTTTCTTTTTTCCTTCCTAGAATTATCATTTATAAATTTAAAACTACTATATTCTCATATATAGTAGGAATATGATAACTACCTCCCTTTTCTGGAAGCTAACAAAAGTATCTACAAATAACTTCAAGATAGTATTAAAGGAATTTCTGGTCGGTTAAAAATAATTTCAAGATAGTTATTAAAGGAATTTCTGCTTGGTTAAAAATATCCAAAAGTATTATATCTGTATAAATCTGTCTTTATCAATTCTCAAGAAACTTTATGCCATGCTGCACCAAAATTATTACGGGTCTACTAACTTAAATCGGGACAAAGCTATGATTGAAGGAGTGGTCTCCCATAACTCCAGCATTTTCTCCTTTTTGCACAAAACTTTCAAAAGGCTTCTACCTTAGGGTCGTCAAAACCAGGGACTATTTGGAAAAGGGTTACAGTGGATATTGTGGCTATATGGAGTGCAACACGCGAAAAGGTGCATTCGGACATTTGCGTAAAGTGTCGTCTCGGATCAGCCTGCGCAGTCCGCGCAGGATAATCCGAGACGGTACTTTCCGTTTTAATGCCATTTTCTGTTTTGCGCATGTCTACTGTAGCACAAAATCTAATGTAGTCGTAAAGTGCCGTCTCGGATTAGCCTGCGCGGACTGCGCAGGCTGATCCGAGACGACACTTTACGCAGATGTCCGAATGTCCCTTTTCGCGTGTTGCACTCCAATTATAATTATTTGATGATTTGCTTGCTACCATGGATCACAGACACGCATTAACCCATTACCACACAATCCCTACTTTTGACGCCCCTGAGAAAGAAGCCTTTAGAAAACATTGTGGGAAAAGGAGAAAATGCTGGTAACCAGCATTTTCTCCTTTTCCCACAATGTTTTCTACCCATCACGAAACAAATTTCAAATTTTCAGTCACTTTTATTTTGTCGTCTGCAAATGCTTTCAATTTGAACCAGTCTAAAATATTGTCGTTTGGTAATGGGTTAGGCCCCTCATTGCTAGAGCATGGTTCATATAGTTGAGCCACGGTCTGTCGAAAAGGGGGCATAATGCATCTCTGTCATCTATAGTACCAAAAAGCTATCATATAAGCATTTTTTTTTTTCAACAAACGACTTAAACATGATGTAGACTGGTCCTTCTACGTGAAATAAAATGAGCAATGTCGAACAGTTTCGGTTCAGGTCAGCCTAAGCGAAGTGAATCGATACTTTTTGCAGATGCATGAAGCAAACCATCCTCGGATACCCCGGGGTCTCCCTATTTGCTACGCTACATCGACCCCTGGGACAATTAGTTGAATTTCCTTCGCTTTACCGCTGGCCGAATGCTGGCTTTTCATTGGTTCCATCATCATTTTGTGATGGGCGAGTGTACTGTACGCTATGACGTTTCGTATCGATTTTCGCCGGCTCGCTTTACCGCTGGCCGAATGCTGGCTTTTCATTGGTTCTATCATCATTTTGTGATGGGCGAGTGGACTGTACGGTATGACGTTTCGTATCGATTTTCGGCGGCTGATTTAAAGTTTTATTAGTCAATTGTCCCAGGGTCGATGTAGCGTAGCAAATACACACTGATCAACGTGAGCCGCCGACACCATGTGTTCTCGGTACACCAGATCAATTTTTTACATGGAAGAACCGGTGGTGATGTAAGTATTTTCATTTTTGTGGACCTGGTTTACCTAGATAGAAATGTTGATTTACAGCAATGTCAAGACAAATGATTGATCTGTTTACATACATACTACGGAATAATAATACCATCATCTAAGCGAGCTGTGGCTTTATGAGCAACTGGGGTCTTATTGTTTTGCAGTTTATTGCCAAATTTTGAACAAAATCCCAAACTATTGTTCATTTTACAAGTTTGTATGATAAGATAAATGTATTCCCCATAGGAACACAAAATTTCACTTAGAAATGTCCATCCAAAGCTAAGATATGTGTTTTTGAATGGACCTGGGTAGAGGAAAGTATGTTAACAAGACACCAATTTTATTTTCAATGTATGCACATGGACACCAGATCAGAAAAAGCTTGGGGTAACTGGACACCAACCTTTAAATCATCAATATTTCTGCCTGAAACTCGATGCATGGGCTGTGTACGAAGACTGTTTTTGTAAACATTACGTCACTACAGTCCATTACCTGATAAAGAGCGTGTTCAACCCAACTTCATTACTTCTAGAACTTGCTTTTTTGAAATATTTGCAATATTACGGCAATTTACGAAGTAGACTTACGATGCTTGATCACAATTGTCCGGTCATTGCCTCCAATGTTGGTGCAAGACATGTTCCTTGTTTACAGCGTTTCAGTTTTATGAATGTCGTATTAACCCATTACCAGGCAATCACGAGCTATAATGTCCTTGGGAAAGATGGCTTAGAAAAACATTGTCCCTATTAACTAATCAACGAATTTGTAATTCGTGTTCATTACTTGAGTGCAAGAATTGGTCACACTGGCCAACGTATGTATACGTTAGATCGCCGGCTTTGAGTTAGATTGTACATACACCAAAAATGTTCACTTCTTTCATTCTTGATGGTATTAAAAACCTTTTTGTAGAACACGCTACATGTCGAATGGGACTATGAAAATTAATTATCTTCAAGATAATGCTTAATACATAATAGACATATTTGTAAACATTCGAGTACTGATAAAGAGGTGAGTTTGTTTTTGAAATTTCTCAGCAACTTGATTACTGACATTTTTTTTACTTGCACAATTTTCACTTTGAGTTTGATACTACCTTTCGATGCTCTAGAACCAACTAAAGACTTCTGCACGGATAAAAAGAGGGAACAGAATCAGGTTAAATTTATATCGCTCAAAGGTACGTAGTGTGCTAGGAAATTATTAGAGAGGTTAAATGCAGCCATGGCAAATTACTAAATGAAATCTTTTCTGAAATTCGTCATATATAAAAATAAACCACGTCTATTTCCTGTTTCGTTTTTTTTTTTTATTTCGCTTTATTTACAAAACTATGACGAAACAGACTGTGTATCAGAACAATTACGCTCGAAGATATAGAATTAGCAAACTTTCTGGCAGTCTGAATTTGAAAATCACCACTGTTGGAGGGTCTGATGGCCTCTCCAATAAATTTCAGTAATACGAAATACAGTGAAACCTGGCATGTTGGCCACCTGTATTAAGCAAGCAACCTGAATAAACAAGCATATATTTAGTCCCCGACAAATAGCAATGCACCTGTAGACATTCATCTATATCAAGCAAGCACCTGTCTTTGGCAAGTTCTTTCGACCGTCCCTTTGGTAATTGAATAATATAGGTTAAACTGTAACTATATCTGAGCACTATAATGCTGTATTTCCAAGAACTATGTAAGTTTGTAACAATAAAGATAAATATCTCATATATCATGATCACCCAGCATATTGGATGAAATGAAACATTATCAGAGATCATCTGTGTTACAAAATACATGTACATGTATACATTTATTATGAATGAATTTAAAGTGGTGCAAGTACTTTCGCTTTATGACACTAAGAGAAAATAAGCCCCACCAACAAAAGCCATGTTTTTCAACAGATCAAAATTTATTGAAGGAGTGTGATAGAAAACTACCCAATGCCAATCTCGTGATTGAGTTCTTTAGAGAGGACAAATTTTACAATTTCACAACGCGCCGTACACGGAAAATAAGCTCCTTCCACATAAGCCATGTTTTTTAAAAGGATCGAAGTATCTCGAAAGAAACTTATGGAATCATCCACGTTGATTTTTGTTGATTTCCACTTGGTGGTTTAATTCTGAGAAGTCTATTAAATAATTTTAGAAATAAACGCGTAGACGAACAAACGCACGCATGTAAATGTACGAAGGGTACAAAGCCATTCTAACAGTTGGCCAAGCGGATTTAAAAATTATTTAAACTAAGAATCAGGCCAGATGTGGTAAATAATGTACACACTGTATTAGTTAATAGGGGTTTTTCTTTATGGACAATGTTTTTCTAAGCCATCTTTCCCAGGGACATTAAAGCTCAGGACTGATTGCGTGGTAATGGGTTAATTACGCCATTCATTAAACTGAAACGCTGTAAAAAAGGAACATGTCTTGCACCAACATTGGAGGCAATGACCGGACAATTGTGATCAAGCATCATATGTCTACTTCGTAAATTGCCGTAATATTGCAAATATTTCAAAAAAGCAAGTGCTAGAAGTAATGAAATTGGGTTGAACATGCTCTTTATCAGGTAATGGACTGTAGTGACGTAATGTTTACAAAAACAGTCTTCGTACACAGCCCATGCATCGAGTTTCAGGCAGAAATATTGATGATTTAAAGGTTGGTGTCCAGTTACCCCAAGCTTTTTCTGATCTGGTGTCCATGTGCATACATTGAAAATAAAATTGGTGTCTTGTTAGCATATTTTCCTCTACCCAGGTCCATTCAAAAACACATATCTTAGCTTTGGATGGACATTTCTAAGTGAAATTTTGTGTTCCTATGGGGAATACATTTATCTTATCATACAAACTTGTAAAATGAACAATGGTTTGGAATTTTGTCCAAAATTTGGCAATAAACTGCAAAACAATAAGACCCCAGTTGCTCATAAAGCCACAGCTCGCTTAGATGATGGTATTATTATTCCGTAGTATGTATGTAAACAGATCAATCATTTGTCTTGACATTGCTGTAAATCAACATTTCTTTCTCGGTAAATCAGGTCCATAAAAATGAAAATACTTACACCACCTCCGGTTCTTCCATGTAAAAATTTGATCTGGTGTACCGAGAACACATGGTGTCCGCGGCTCACGTTGATCAGTGTGAAATAGGGAGACCCTTGGGTATCCGAGGATGGAAGCAAACCCCCCCCCCCCCACTCCCCGCACGGCGCCATGGCTCGGTTGTCGATGAGATACACTCAGTAAATACAGATAACGCAATCTTAACCTCGCTCTATTCTTCAGTTTGAAATTATGTTTGTATTTATCTAGAGAGAGAATTCTCTTTGGCTCAGTGGTTATGGTATTGGTATCTTAAACCTCGAAAAGCGAGGATATTTGTCCCTTCAAGAGTTCGAACCCCGCCAGAGACGGGTTGTAATTCAGCAAATCATTTGTTTCTTTCTTACGAACATCGTTCGTAAGATAAATGTGTTGATGAGTTTATGTTTTTTTTGTCTTGATCCTAATCAATCATCCAGGACCAAATTTTGTCACACTGACAGAAAGTTTCTTAGGCCCGGAATGGCTTATTCGACTAATTTGGGTAAAGTTACGGATCAGTAATAATTTTCTTAGATGACATTTGATTATCTAGACTTAAAATATGACAAGGAAAACAACTGTAGCAATTTACACATCTAACCCTTTTTGAAATAATCCAAAAGTTGACGAGAAATAAATCATTTGAAAACATCGTGGTAAAAGCAGAAAATAATGGTCAGCAGCATTTTCTGCTTTTCCCACAATGTTCTCTATCCAGATTACTCTTTACTTAACTTATCAGACGTGAACGTTTTGGACTAGTCCAAATTAAAAGCATTTGCAGATGACAAAATGTGAATCAAAAATTGTGTTTTAGTTTGGGAGGGTTGAAAACATTGTTGGAAAAGGAGAAAATGCTGAACCAGCATTTTCTCCTTTTCGGACAATATTTTAAAAAGCAATCCTTCTCTCATAAAAAGAGCCTAATATAAGTTAAATTTCATTCGTCGACTACCAATGATTACAAATTGGACAAGTATCCTTGTCTGGAAGAGGGTAAATTACTTTTAGTTTACGGAAGGATATTGTAGCACTTAGCTTCCGGAATACTGAATATCACGCGATAGGATCAGGGTGACTTCTAACTCATGGCTTTACCGACAAATTTAATAGATAAATTCTTCACCAATCGATCTGTGTTTTAAGGAATAATGGAAAAGAATGTTTTCTGAAAAGATTTTTGGAAAAGGAGAGTAAGACAGAGAGAGAGAGAGAGAGAGAGAGAGAGAGAGAAGGGGGGAGGTAGGGAGAAAGAGGGGAGAGAGAGGGAGAAGGGGCGGGAGAGAGAGAGGAGGGGGCAGGGAGAAAAAGGGGGAGTGAGTGAGAGAGAGGGAGAAAGAGGTGAAGAGATGAAAAAAGAGGGAGAATGGGGGTAGAGAGAGAGAAGAGAGGGTGAAGGGCGAGAGAGAAAGAGAGGGGGGGGGAGAGAGACAGAGACAGCGAGCAATTAGAATTTTATTCTGTTGCTGGCATGTTTTCAAACCTTTTCAACGAAAAATCCCGCAATTACGCCATTACGTAATTCGCGGTCTGCAAGCGCTCGCCACATTGCCAAGTCTAACAACATCGTATTAGCACTATCAAAAGCCAGTTCACCTTCAAATCACAACAAAAATAGTTGAGATAATGATATACACGAAATTGTTTTTGTTTGCAGGGTTTCCTACCACCAGTACATCTATCCATGTTTTTCATGACTTTCTATTATAAGTGTTTCGCACATCATTCTTTATAAGCCACAGGCTGCTCAAACTCATCGTCGAAAAACTGTTCAGTGATGAGAGATGAATGAATTCTGTAGCTATAACCATCATTAATCCTGGCAAACATTTAATGTTTGCCAGGATTAATGATAGTCATAGCGGGCAAGTTTCAGGGCCCGGTTTCACGAAACAACTTAAGTCCGTTATTTTGCTCAAATCTGCTAACGGACTCAGTTTCTGACTTAAATTGAGTTCGTTATTTAAGTTGCGTTTCTAGAAGATAACAGACTCGGTAACGATCTCAAAACCTTGAGTTGAGTCTGTTAATTTAAGTCTACTCTACCCTGGCTTAAGCTGCTTGTTGTCGACTCAAAAATGGCGGACACGTCTACGCTAGAGCGATATAAACCGACACAACTTCTATTTAGAGACAGAATTTGTCAATTTCAAGCCACATGAAGGAATTTTTTCAAGGATCGTCTCTGTTCGACACACGTGACAGAGATCTATGTTCTGTGTAGGAGCTTCTAAGCTGCTGGAGAAATCGTCCCCTGGAGAAATCGAACCTAAACTCGGAAATCGTTCCTAAATACAGCTTTAAAGACAGTGACGATGTGTTTGTCTTTGAAATTCACGGGGAGTAAAAAGTTAGAATATTGGTAAGGGTTACGAGCAGAAATACGTCAAATTATGTGCTTTTCAAGAACGAGATGTACACAACCATCACCGGCTCAAGGACAGTCACGGAATGAGGACACTTGACGATATAAAGATCTACTGAGTCCGATGATAATTCAGGTAATGGCAACAATCTTAAACTTTGAAACAAAAAAAGCAAAATCTGTATGTATGTGCGCTGGTCTATATTTTTGTTTAAGGTCCAAGGTTTTGGTTAAACAATGGCAAATATTGAAGTGAAATTGTGTTTTGCATCTCTTGACTTGTTCTCTTGACTAAAACTTGAATGACAGTGTAATAGGATGAACATGTTAGATGTTGAAAGTTATCACTATTTGCCTATTTATCATTTATCATCTGGCTTCAGTTATGCTTCAAATTAACTTGGGCTGGGAGCTCGATGGCAAACATTCAGGCATAAAGGACATAATAATCATTTTCAATTAAATTGACAGAGGATCAGATAACTGGTTGATTTCTGATTATCAGATGGTGATTGGAATTTTTAAACCTGTATGGTAGATATCGATAGGTAATTCCAATGAGTACCAACAACATAGGTTTCATCTTGTTTTCATTTTGTTTTTTAGTGTCTTTTTTTAATACAAAACTTTCATTTTCTGTTACTCTCATCTTAGGTAAATAAACACACATTAGAGTGATGACAGTAAAGTGATTAGTAATGGGATGGTGTGGTTAGCGTGGCACATCATTTCTGATGCAGGATCTAGAGGTCAACATAGAAGAAAACGACAGGTATGTCTTGTTAAAAAGTCTGGCAAATTAAATGTTTCTTTGAACTCTTTTGAAATAAATAATATCAACTTATTTCATAGTCTGAAAGTGAATAAGTAGTGTACTGTATGATAGTAAATTTTAGTAAAATATTGGCATCGAGTAGCAGACTACACTCTCTGATCATGATCTGTAGTTTCCAAAAGCTATTTCAGTCCCCACTGGCAGAGAGAGAGAGGTAACGGAAATTGGGTATACTGGAAAAGTATCTGTCATCTATGGAGTAATGGAGTTGCTCATAGATCATCTTCAAATACATGTATATACATTGAAAGGCACCCTTTTGTCCCACATTTAACATTTACAGATGACTTTTTCAAGTAACATATGATTTATGATTAGGCTCTGTCTTTCACATACATATTTTTGCACCAAATTCTGTACATGATTGCAAGTGATGGAGAAACAGCTATTTTACAGACCTAAAGCAATTTTCCAACTATACTGCTACATTACTTATACTTTTTCTCATTTACAAACATGAGCTCATAGTCTATGAAGTAGTGCTGCATCAATGGTCATAAAAACATAATGTGATTTTTTTTTAAATACACTGCACACATGGTAAACAGATCTACTGTTAGCAGAAAAAAAAATTAAAATGTACTTCATTGTGGAGAGTTTTAACAGGTTTTTGTAATGTCTTGTCCAAGATATATTCCTTGTTGAAATGAAAATGTGAACATTGTGAGAAAAACATGGAACCTTGTTGTTTGTTAATTTCCAGTAGGTATCAGACTTAGTAAACATCTCAAGTTACTGCATAATTAAGTTAAAAACAGAAGTCTGTGGAAGTCATAATATACTTTAAGAGGATATTCCAATGCATTATCCATAACCTTGACTGCCCTATCTATACAGTTTTCTGTATCATTTTCAATTTATAACTTTCAGCAGACTTTTTCTGTGATAAATTTCTCAAAGGAATAAAAATTAGAAACTAAAACTTGACAGATTGGAGAAGGATTGCATGAACATACAGAGACTGATTTTGGTGTACAAAGGCAAAATTTCACACATGGTAGAAAGCATCTAGGTTACTCTTTAAAGTGAACTGGATAGATCTCTGCAATTGCCATTTAGAGATAACATCCATCACTCAACTCTATACCAAATAGAAATTTTAGGACTGGTTCAGATTGAAAGGATTTTCAGACAGCACATTAAAGTGGGACTCAAATGATAAAAACAATCTTAGAAGGAATTGAATGTTGTGGGTTATGGAGAAAATGTTGGTTACCAGCAGTTTCCTCTTTTCTCACAATGTTTAGAAAGTCCCTTCTTGGATTACTATAACAAAGTTGTTTGGTAACAAGAATTTCCACCCTTTAAAGGTTTATTTTTATGTTTTAAATAGGTAAAAACAAAGGCATTCAGTACAGTATGATGATATCTGGTCAGTACAAGACTAATTTTTCCTCAGACATGAGATTTGATCCACATTCTAGAAACAGCAGAGGAATGATGCAGATTGATGGAACAGCAGTTTTTACATCTTCAGATACTGAAAGACTTTAAAGTTTTCTTGAAAACTTTGCAGCATGTTTAGATGATACTGAATGTGACCAAAATTTTGTCATCAGTGAAAATTATTCAAAATATTGGAAGAAAAGGATAAAATGCTAGTAACTAGCATTTTTCCTTTTACCCCAATGTTTTCTACTGTTTCAGAGACAAATACCATTAGATCTATTTGATAGGCCATATTTTGTCATCTGCATTATGATTTCAATTTAGACAGGACCAAAATTTTGTCATCTGTGAATGTTATTCCAACCCTACATGCAATTTTAAAAATATTTAGGCTTTGAAAGGAAATTGTACCTGTTTTGTTCCAGAAGCAACCAAGTAAATAGACTTACTAGATATTTTAAATGCAACTGAATTGCAAATGACAGTTTAAATGTGGCTCAAATGTTAGAATATGACTGAATGCATAGATAACATTATGGGAAAAAGAGAACATGCTGGTTACAAGTATTTGCTCCTTATCCCACAATGATTTCAAAAGGCACTTTCCTCAGGGTCATTAAAATTTGGTATTGTGAGGTAATTGGTTCAACTTTATTTGTTTACTTTCACAACAAAATGTACATTTTTTTATTATAACTGTTCTGAAATTGTACAAATGCTATCATGTTATGTGTAAGAGTAAACCCTTTCCCAAAGGACAAAATGTTGGACTCCACCAAATTGAAAATGTCCACAGACGACAAATCAAATGTACCAAAAATGGCAATTTCTGATAGAATAGAAGGATAGTAAACATTGTGGGAAAAGGAGATAATGCTGGTTACCAGTATTTCCTACTTTTTCCATAATGTTTTCAAAAAGCCCTTTCTCCAGAGTCATAAAAGCCAGGGACTGTGTGGGAAAGGGTTAAGGACATTGAGTGAAAAGGGAAAAATGCTTGTAACAATTTATTTATAAAGCATTTCCTGTATTGTTTCAAAGTCACTAGTGGCTTAACTCATTACCAAACAACAAATTTTTGGATTTGTTCAAATCAAAAGCATTTGCAGAGGACAAAATAAAAGTGACTGAAAATTTGAAATTCGTTTTGTAAAGGATAGAAAACATTGTGGGAAAAGAAGAAAATGCTGGTTCTCATTTTTCCACAATGTTTTCCAAAGACTTCTTTCTCAGGGTTGTCAAAGATAGGGATTGTGTGGTAATGGGTTAAAGAAAAGTCTTCATAAGGTATATGGAAAAACATATCAGCTTGCAGTTTTTAAAAGCATAGTTAATTTTTAAGTGAAAAAAAAAAGTAAAGTAAAAGTTATATGTAAATGGACTTTGTTATATTTCCTTCATTGTCCCTCAATATTGCTTGTTCAGCTTCAGAATAGCTTCATGTAGGCGCTATGTTATACTCATATTTCATGAAGAAGTCTATATCTATAGATTTGAGTGCAACACTATACTATGTTTATTCAAACATAGTATTACACTGATTTTTTAACTAAGAAAGCATTGAAATTTGAGTGCAAGACTATACCCAACTGAAATTAGGTACAGTGTTGCACTGATTCATATCGGCTTGATTCAGAAATTTGGGTGCAATACTATATCTAATTCATTTTTACTGCAATGATAGGTTTACAGCAAATCATATGTTAATATTCATTTTGCCATGGTATTTCAAACTTAAATGAGCATTGAAATAAATACCATAGGTTTTGGAAAACCCTTCAGAGGAAAAACAGTGCTTTACGAAATGTAATGTAAACAAAAAAAAAGTCATCAGTTCAAGGACACTCCTGGACTAAGAGCTCTCAACGACATCCCTTTTTATTTCATGCTTTCCGGTAGGATATCGAGAAATTGCAGTGAAAATATTTTTCGATCTTACACTGGTATCACCAGTGAAAATACCGATTTTCACGTTCTTGTCGCCTAGGTAGATTGCGCTTGCCCGACAACCAGATGGGAAATATGACGTCATTTACCTTAGATTTCTCGCGCATGACGTTATGCTGGAGGGGTACGCCACAGGGAATAACGGAAAAGAACTGTACTGGATTTTGATAACACTCCTCTCAGAAAGGGTTAAAAGCATGAAATAAATAGAATATTTGTTTTGTTTTTTTCGGTGAAAGATCGAAATTTATTTCATCTCGTGAACACATCGGTAATATTTTCACTCGTGGCAGCGCCACTCCTGAAAATATTACCGATAGTTCCACTCGATGAAATAAATTTCGATCTTTCACCGAAAAAAGCCCAAATATCTTCTATTTATTTCCTCGTTTTTTTTGGCCTCAAACATGGAAACAATTTCAATAAATTTTGACTAGAACCACAGCGATACAGTCTTTTACGACACTGAAGTGCATACCGATGCATGAATACACGGATTGAATTCCGTAAAATAGCTTTTTAAAAGTGCATGTACATTCTTCATGCGAAAATATTTGTTAATTTTATTTCAGACAACTGCGATATTGACAGTTGTTCCCGTACTTTTACAGTTTATTACCTCGATTATCGGAGAGTAGCAAAAATACCGCTTAAGACGTTTAAAAAATCATCAAAATAAGCGACTTAGCTGAGAACGTGTTCGGGAAACGCACTCAACGTTTCAGACTCAACTCAGCAAATTAACGAACTTAAGCCTGTAAACTCAGTTGAGTTGAGTACGGACTTAAGTTTTTTCGTGAAACCGGGCCCAGATCCTGTAGATTACCAAATGAACTTCCGGTCTAAACGGAAAAATACACTGTCAAAACAGTATTGTTTTGCGGTGCGGTCTTTCCTAGCTCAATGGTAAAACATTTGGATTTTTAGACCATGACTCCTTAGAGCCCCGCTAACTCAGTCGGTAGCGTACAGGAATTGAGAACGGGGGTCCGTGTGTTCGATCCCCTGCTTGGCCAATTTCTTTCCGAGAATTGATGATAGTCATTGCGACAGGATTCATTCTTCTCTCACTGCTGATCGTTGTTTCGGCGACGTTATTGTGGGAAAGCAGCCATTGGCTTTGAAAGAATATTGTGCGGAGAACTGGTAACAGAAACTCCACGAAAGCATCGATAGGTGCTCTGGCCGCCGTGACATAACTGAAAAAATGTTGAAAACGGCGTTAGACACCATACAACCATACAAGCATTCTTAGTTTTATCCCAAGCCGGGGTCTTTGGTGGCCATACCCTTGAGCAAGATGCTCTAGAGATCCGGCATAGTGTCGATGGTACCCAGCGGCCGTGATAGAATGAGGAATACTTTCACCAGTCAGTCGATAGGTCAGTCCCTGCATCCATCCATCCATCCTTGTACCGTGTTTTATAGCAATCATATACCCATAATGCCACGTAAACAAAATAGATCTGTCTTCTCAGGTATGGTATGTATCACGAAAAATGGCTCCTTCGGACGTTTGCGTAAAGTGTCGTCTTGGATCAGACTACGCAGTTCGCGCAGGATATTCCGAGTCGGCACTTTACAACAACATAACATTTTGTGGTACAGCATCTTTGCAAGCCAAGGTTACGATCACAACGTGGATCTTACTTGGCTGATTGAGCCCGATTTTGAGATTCCTGCGACGCGCCCTCTATTGGATCCTGGTTATTACCCCCCTTTACATCATATTTCTGAAAGCCAATGAAATATCGTTTACAGACGGCTTACGAATACAATTATTCAACATGAAGCGATAAGCAGACATCCACGTGCGTTTTCATGTTTACCTTCTATTCGAAAGGTTGCGACTTTATTCTATTTTTATCAAAGATGAAATGCTACGAGCGATTTCACTCGTTGCAGTTACAGCTGGCTGCATCCAATGAAAAAGCGTATCAGGGGAAGGTAAAAATCAAGCTCGATCCGCCAAGGGTAGAGTAGCGTAGTGAATCGTCTGCCTTGGCTTGCGAAGATGGTCGCGAAACAGAAAATCACATTAGAACAGAAAGTGTCGTCTCGAATTACCCTGCATGGGCTGCGCAGGCTGACACTTTAAGACACTTTACGACACTTTGCGACACTTTACGACACTTCACGACACTTTACGGCACTTCATGACACTTCACGACACTTTACAACAGTGTTCCATGCCATTTTTCGCGTGTTGTAGGCCGTATTGTACACGTCGATACAAAGTTAATTCAATACCAAACGACAAAATTTTAGGTTTGTCCAAATCGAAAGCATTCACAGACAACAAAATAAAAGTGACTGAAAATTTGAAATTTGTTTTGTGAAGGGTAGAAAACATTGTGGGAAAAAGAGAAAATGCTGGTTACCAGCATTTTCTCCTTTTCCCACAATATTTTGTGACGGCTTTTTTTCTCAGGGGCGTCGAAAATAGGAATTGTATGGTAATGGGTTAAGGATCAGTATAATGTCTGTTGTGGATTTCTTTGTTTCATTTTTATAGCGTTGAGATATTGTTTGTACAACAAAAGCATTGTTTTTTGACGTTTATGTCCTTGTAAGATAAAAAACCCGACCAAATCAACAGATTACAATGGGCTGAAAGCTAGTTTCCGACAATACTTACCCAACCACGTACAAATACGGTTCTACTACACAATTCCAACTTTAAACGACCTTGAGAAAGAAACCTTTTGAAAATATTGTGTAAAAAAGGAGAAAATGCTGGTAACTACGTTCTAGATCACCATTTTGGAGAAGAACACCATGAGGTCGATTTTCTTTTTGATCCATTTTGCAGATAAAAAGCTAAATAATTTGTTAATTATTCTGTTTATGAGCATAGTTTAAACTAAATAGCTCTGTAGCAACAATTTCCTGTGATTCTCTACCAAGTTTGTTCACCATTACTCAAATACAGAAATCTCTGAAGAATTTCTCTCACTGTCTTAACTCTTTACCATGCGAGAAAATTTTAGACTGGTTCAAATTGAAAGCATTTGCAGACGACAAAATAAAGGTGACTTAAAAATTGAAATTTGCTCTGGGAAGGGTAGAAAACACTGTGGAAAAGGATAAAAAGCTGGTTACCAGCATTTTCTCCTTTTTCCACAGTGTTTTCAAAGGCTTCTTTCTCAGGGGCGTCAAAAGTAGGGATTGTGTGGTAATGGATTAACCCTTGCAGCGCACAAATATAAACTCGATCCTTTTCGATGCCTGAAAATAGAATTCACTGAGAGTCAGAAGGATTTGTTTCTCACAGGCATGACTTAACAAACGGAGAGAATAGATCCAAGATCAGACTGCACGTTCTCTGCAGATTGATCTTGATTTATGCCGTCCGCAAAAGTCCTTGTTTTTGCCTATGGCGCCGAAAGGGTTAAAAACGGTAACAGAATATACTGAATGTTATCTAATAAAGTGGGATCACAAACGCGGTCGAACGCACGACTTTTAGGTGGAAATTAGTAAACGTATCAAAGATTTTTACTAGCATTACAAGCGGATTGTGCACATGTTTGCTTCTGTATAAAAGAGGCCAGCATCAATGTTTTCAAATAGTTTATTGGCTTTTAATTTCAACATATTTTGGTACATGTAAACAAACGATTAAAAAAGCCGCCGCGAAGAAACCTCTTATGCTTTACACGACGGTAATTTGACCTTCTTGTTGCGTTTTCAAGTCGCATGAAACTGTCCAGAGGTTTTTTTTTTTCTCTTTTTTTTAACGAAATCTTCTTGTTGTTTCTTCTGCTTAGATTTACTTTCTTAATGAAAAATTGCAATTATTTGAGAGATAATCTGCAGCCATGGTAAATTAATTTAACAAATCCTTTCTGAAATTCGTCATATAAAAATAAACCACGTCCTTTCCCCGTTTAGTGTTTTATGATTTCGCTTTATTTACAAAACCATGACGAAACAGACTGCGTATCAGGATAATATGGCAAGAAAAATTGATTTAGGCAGCAAGGTTTGTGGCAGGCAGCCTTTTTTAACTCATCGCTGTTTCATTCAGTTCATTTCATTATTTTCTGATGTATTACTTTTGATAGCTATAATGTCCTTGTAAGAGGGTCAGCCAAAAATAAGTTAGCATTGCCTAATAACTTTTTAAAACGACGTGGTAAACAAATTACGTGCTTATAATCTCTCAAAGTAATCTCCCCTGGACTGGATGACAGAATTCCATGTCTTTGGCAATACTTGGATGCCGGTTGCTAGGCTACCAAAGTTGATTCGTCGTACCTCCCTGTTCACAGCACACTCAAGTTCATCCAAACTCTCGTAGCGTATTCCCCGTAAGGGTTCCTTAAGTCTTGGGAACAAATCAAAGTCAGGGGGCTCAAGTCAGGGGAGTAGGGGGGATGATCAAGAACTTCCCACTGGTATGACTCCAGCAGCTCCTTGACAACGTTGGCTTTATGGGGTGACGCGTTATCGTGTAAAATTAGCGGCGTGCGGTCAATCATCTCTTGGCGTATTTCTGGACGAAGTATTGTTCTAATATACATCTTATAGTGCTCTTTATTTACAGTCTCACCAGTTGGTATCCTGTGTGCCGTCAATACTCCACGAAAATCATACGGAAAGATCATCAACATTTTGGCACAGTTCTGACTTCGACGGAATTTTACGGGTCTTGGGGAGTTTTTTGTATGCCATTCACTGCTTTGACGCTTTAATTCGGGTTCAAAAGACCGAATCCATGTCTCATCGATTGCAACGATTCGTTGTAACATTTCATCGCCATCTTCACCATATCTTTTTAGAAGTTTACGGGCAATGTTAACACGTTGGTGTTTTTCACTTTCCGACAGCATGTGGGGCACCCATCGAGTCGCGATCTTTCTCATTTGCAGACGTTCCGTTAAAATTCGATGAACTGAACCGTGACTTATGTCCAACTCATGACCAATTTCATCACATGAATATCTTGTCATGGTTCAGCAGTTTTGCAACATTTTCCACATTTTCATCGGTCGTTGCCGACAAAGGCCTTCCGCACAGGTGCTTGTTGCTAACTGTATTTCGCCCGTTGTTGAATTGTCTTACCCATCGGGTGATAGAACTATATGGAAGTACGAACTCTGAACCTACTTCCTCGAGCGCTTTCTGAATTTCTATCGCGCTTTTACCCCGCCTAGCCTCAATCTTAATATATGTTATTTGTTCCTCGCGCGTCAGCGTGAACGCACCGTCCGCCATGATACTTTTGTAAATGACGTCATATTTACGTGACGTCATGTATAGTTATTTTTTCCCGCGCAAATTTTGCACGAGACATTAATGAACAATCGTGCCAAGTTTTATTAGTCTACCTAAAAAAATAAAAAAGTTATGAAGCAGTGCTCACTTATTTTTGACTGACCCTCGTAATGTAATATTCGTCCATTATATAGAGTTTATTTCATCAGCTTGTGGTTAATATGGGGAAATATTTGCCGAAAAAGGGAAAGGTATGCAAAAAAAACGAGTGCTGTAAGGCACGAGTTATTTTCGCGGACCTTTTCCTTTTAAGGCAAATATTTCCCCGTATTAACCACAAGCTGATGAAATAAATTATATATTATATTTTATCTGATTATTTATTATATAATATGAAAATAGGCAAAGCCTAGAAATGGGCGAAAGAGAATTTTTTTCTCAGACACATGAAAACATAATCGGTACATGATCAGTGCCGATACATTCGTTTGACCCTGCCCAACACATTTTCAATGGCAATAGACATATTTTTTCTGCAGACAACAAATTCGAAAGTGATACAAATATAACAAAAGACCTCAACAGGGTAACATTTTCCTGGTATTTTATCCTTTACCAAAAATATTCTCAGAATCCTTCTCCTTCAGCGCCATTTGAACTCTGGATTGTGTGATAAAGGGTTAACTAGCGAAGAATTAATTTGGTCCTAAATTATCAGGAGTCGCTAATCCCAGCTGGACTAGTTTTTTCCAAGAACCAATGATAATCATTGCGACCTTTCATCGGGTAAATGTAGAGTGGGAAAGCAGCCACTGGGCTGGAAAGAAGTTAATGTAATCCTTACCAAAGGCACATTAGGAAAGCAGGGATAGGTGCAATGGCAGGTAAATAACTGAAGTAATCTTGAAAGTGGCGGAATAAACATACAAATACTTGTATTTTTATGGCTTTGTGTACAATAAGGAAAAAATTATTTCTTGTCTCTCTCATTTCGCTACATAGGGGTGTGAAAACCTATAAGCAAAAGAAGAGATCTAACATCTAGCTCTATATATTATTCATAGATAAACAAGAAATACTGTTAACAAGTAATGTAGAAAGCGCAAATTTCAGGCGCTTGAATATGAATATTGTCAAAACTCTTTAGGGATTCAATGATGTAGAGAAATAATGAAAAGTAAAACTGCAAGAAAGTGTCTCTTTCTCCTGCTTGGCAACATTTGAAAAGGTTCAAATCATAGATCTAGATATCTTCGTTTTAAGACCAGATGTTAATCCAAACCATGTTCGGAAAAGGAGAAGTACCTCAAAAAATTAGTGTATCTGAAAATAAAATCAGACGGGCATACAGTTCCTTGTGGGTTTTAAGAGTCAAAACCAGGTCAGTAGCAGGCCGAAAGCCATCACAATTGGCTCCTTGGAAAAAAAAAGTAAAAATTAAAAGGATGCTTACATGCTCATCAGGTACTACTAAAAAGAACCTTCACCTTCTCACCCCTGACCAGCTGATTGATTGAATTTGCGTTTATTGTGCACCACCCCCACGCCAAAGGCTGTTTGTATTGGTTTGGTGGACGGTGCAGATACAGGACGAACCCTTCCTAAGTTATACCCGGTTCTTTATCGTGCTTAGTGTATAGCAACATAGCACGGTACCTCAGTTTCACCAAAAGAATATAAGTAATTTTAGATGACAGCTGTGGGGATCAAAATGCACCCTCAATATTGACCCAAAATATCACCTTCACGACTGCTACACTCTATCAACTGAGCTTTGCGGACTGGTCATCCTGACCAGCTCAGATTGATTGGTTGGTTGTATTGGGGTTTAACGCCACTTCAACAGCTAAGGTCATCTCATGGCGGTCGGTGAGCAGATGTGTTTCCTAGCTTTCTCACACCAGTACTGACATAACTTTCTTTCCAAAGCCACCAACTACTTTTCTCACATGCTTCAGCAGAGGTGAGAGGCGAAAATACGCCGGAAAGAAAGTCTGCCTCAACCAGGTGTTGAATTCACAACCACCAGGTCATGAGATAGATACCCTCACCACACTCACCATGCAGGGCGACCTGCTCAGAGAGTGAGGACCTGTATGTGTAGGCTACATGACTTCTTCAAGCGAGGTCCAGAATGTACATTCAACATCAGCCCCCTTTGCACTTCTGATAGTGTAAGAATATGTGTATATGGTATACATTTTCTTTCTCTATCTCTGCTTACCAATTGTATGAGTGTATATAATGATTTTGCTTGCATACCTCTGAATTAATTTAATGCGATCTAAACTCGGAGTAGATCTAGATCAACATAATTTTGACAACTTGGATTATTTCTTAGATTTAGTAAGCTGCATATATTGATACCAATACTTTTTAAAAACCTTCTTATTCATCTGTATAATTATCTTTATACCCATCTATCTATCCCTTCTTCTTTTCTTGGTAGCCCAGTCAGTAGCATACAGGACTTGAGAAAAGGGGCACGGCAATTCTTTTCCTGTGGATTGATGATATTCACTCAGTGCGATAAGATTCATTCCTCCCTCAATGCTAACCATTGTTTCGAAGCCGGTGCTTGGAAAGAATATTTTGTCAGAGAAACTCTAGGAAAGCATAGATAGGTGCACTGGCCACCCCAATATAGCCTCGAGTGTCTGTCTGTATTCCGTGATGACAGGGAAACAACATAATGGAATTAAGAATTTAGAAAAGAACATTCATGAGCTATCTAAAAATTACTTCCTTTCACGAATCATAAATTATTTCTGATTACTTTCATGACAAAGATTAACTTCGATAACAATTTCCATGTGCACATATAACACAGCATGTCGTCGGCCTTCTTAAGCAAACATGGCTTGACTTAATTCCGGTAGCTTGGTAGTTTTACCGTAGAAGGTAGTAGATCTTTGCGTTTTTGAGAAAGAACACTAGTGTATTTAGATATAAGAAAAATGAAGTCAATTTCTTTTAGATAAAACAATTAATAGACTTTTACATATATTTGTCTGGTATTTGGCTGAAATTTAAGAGCAATAAAACGTTCGAATATTGGTAAGCATTGCCAGCCGAAATACCATATGACGTCATCAAACATTGTGCTTTATGATAAATGAACAAAAATCACCGGTTCAAGGACAGTCGCGGAATAAGTTCACTTAACAACAACTGAATGATGTTTAAGACAGCCTTTCTTAACACCATACAATTAATCTTCTCTCATATTAGAATCATACATCCACCCATCCATCCATTTACCCAATAATCAGCCTTACCAACCCATAAAATGCCACAAGCAATCTTCTTATCTCAAATCTTCTAAAATACCTTTACCCAATCCCCTACATCTTTGTTGTAATATACAAATATAGTCTAGAGATCTATCTGTGGTCTTGTCATCTTTCTCAAAATCAACATTATTTAAAGCACTCTTTTTCTTCATTAAAGAACAATTTGAGAGGTTATTTTTTTTAAAATCAGTCTCATGAATAAAGTGTTGAAAAAGACAAGGCGTAGGTAAAGGTTGTTTAGAAACCAAAAGCGAATAGGGCGAACTGCAAGAGGACGACAGGGATCAAGGCCGACATCAGAAGATGACGTCATTTGAAGCACTGCGTAGTTCATACGTCATTGAAACTAACACCATTGGTATTCTTTTCCCAGAATTTTTGTAATGATATGCGAGCGAAAGGGAAACGTTGCAGATAGATAACTTTAAAAGAAATTTTAACAAGAAAATAACTAAATTCAATCTTATGGATTTTGTCGGACTGTGTGGAATTCTTCTTGTAGTAAACCAACCTTCTGGTTGTCAAGGAAGTTGAAGTACAGATACAGTCGATCGGTATGGTAACAAACTCGGTGCGTGTGACATAGAACATGTCATTTTTCCTTCCCCTTTTTTTCGTAAAAAAGAAATATACTCCAAAGACGCGTTTATTCAACCGTTTCCCAAAATCTGTGTGATTTATGTTTAATTTTGTTATTAGAAAAAGTCATAACATATGCTGACTGAGTTCTCGAAATTTGTCAGTAAATGAATGTTCTTTGCTCTTGTAAAGAAATTCTGGTACGGTCCAGTCTTTGACCGGAAGCTCACCACCAGTGGACGAAAAAATCAACAAAAATTCAAAATGGCCGACAAAAGTCTTATGGGGTTTGTAATTTGAATTATGAAATTTAATGATTTTAAGTTTTATTCGTACGTGTAACCTATAGGCGGTCTTCAGACCGCGCCTTCGGCGCGGTCTTTCGCCCGTATTACATTTTATCATGACTCAAATATAAAACGATCGAATGACTGTCATCGATATATCTCATCTGCCCGGTGAAATAGCTGACATGCAACGGTTGTTTTGTTTCACTGCCAGACAGATCAAATAACAAGCTACATTGGCCTATACCGAGAACTTAAAACGCAATTGATTTAAACCTCGCAGAAAAGCCTTTCCTTCCTGACAGTGCTAGGCTTAATTCTGGATGTTTTCACGCACAGTGAAGTTTTAAAACCAGACTACTAGAATCTACACAAATGTGACCTGTCACGCGAAAAGGGACAATTTGGAAATTCTGATAACCAATAAGACGAAAACAGATCAAAGACAGTGCAGGTTAATTTATATTGATAGTTCAAAAATGATAAAAAAACTGTATAGTAAGGTAGAATGACCACTTTTTACACAGAAAATATCATTAAAGTGAAATGTGTCGATCCTGGTCAGTCTGTGCAGGCTGACCAGGGTGGACACTTTTCCCAGTTCCCAGATGGCCCCTCTTTGCGTGACGGGTCACAAATATGACAATTCCTGTTCTCAATATCCATGTTTCCTGTTTTCTTATATATATATATATATTTTTTTTTTCATGCTATAAACATTGTAACAATGTTTCAGGCAATAAACATTTTGTATTGTAAAAAAAAAAATCATTTCTGTCATCATGATGTTGTATTTGTATAATGTTGTAAGATATACAAACAACATTGTTTTATTTTTGGTTTATCACATAGATGTTAAATTAGCTTGCTAAAAATTTTATTCCTATTAAACATCATAGTTTTAACACGTCTGCCCAATTAATGTCCCGAAATAACCCGTATGTATTGTTACAATTAGTCGAACGTTCGCATCTTCGCAAGCCAAGGCCGACGATTCACTACGTTACTCTACCCTTGGCTGATCGAGCTTGATTTTTACGTTCACCCGATACGCTTTTTCATTGGATGCAGCCAGCTCTAGCTGCAACGAATGAAATCGCTCGTAGCATTTCACCTTTGATAAAAATAGAACAAGGTCTCTACCTTTCGAATAAAAGGTAACACATGGAAACCCAAGTGGATGTCTGCTTATCGCTTCATGTGTATTCGTAAGCGGTTTGTAAAACGATTTCATTTGCTTTTAGAAACACGATGTAAAGGGGAGTAATAACCAGCATCCAGTAGAGGGCGCATCGCAGGAATCTCGAAATCGGGCTCAATCAGCAAGGGTAAGATCCACGTAGTGATCGTAAACTTGGCTCGCGAAGATGAACGTTTGTGGTCAGGGTAATCGTCCATTATGTTTTTCCGTGGTTTATGAAGCAATCGTGGTGGATTATGGTTTTATACATATATTTCACGGTTACGACCAGTAAAAATACCGATTTCGTAATCATTTTCTAACTCTTCAGTTGTAGGCGAAAACGGTAGTTCCTAGTAAACAGTGTGTGCCATCCAAACAAATATGAAGTAAGTTACGCTACGTGTGCTGTTCAAGTAAATATGAAATAATTTACGCTATGTGTGCTATTCAATCGAATATGAAGTAATTTACGCAATATGTGCATTTCAAACAAGTATGAAGTAATTCACGCAACATGCCACACAAACAAATATGAAGTAATTTACGCTATGTGTGCCCTTCAAACAAGTATGAAGTAATTTACGCAACGTGTCACTCAAAAAAATATGAAGTAATTTACGCTACGTGTGCCATTCAAGTAATATGAAGAAATTTACACAACGTGTGATATTCAAACAAGTATGAAGTAATTTACGCAACGTGTCACTCAAACAAATATGAAATAATTTACGCTACGTAAGCCACTCTAACAAATATGAAGTAATTTACGCAACATGTCACTCAAAAAAATATGAAATAATTTCCGCTATGTGTGCCATTCATACAAGTATGAAGTAATTTACGCAACGTGTCACTCAAACAAATATGAAGTAATTTACGCTACGTGTGCCACTCTTACAAATATGAAGTAATTCACGCTACGTGTGTTATTCAAATACGTAAGTATAAAGTAATTTACGCTACGTGTGCTATGCAAATAAATATGAAGTATTTCACGCGCATTTACCCTTCATTTCTAGCGCCCTACGTAATACTGTGATGCGTTGCTTTTCGAGGGAGGTACGCCACAGGAAATTACAGAAAGCTTCTGTACTGAATCTTGATGAAAGTCCGAACAAAGACACTAAATTCAGATGAAGGCTTCGTTGTGATGAAATTGAAGCATGTAATAAATGCAATACTTGTTCTTATCAGTGAAAGGTTGTAATTGAACCCCAATACCGCTATATAACTAAAATGAAATTTTCAGTTCGATAGTAAAACCCAAAAGACTCAGTCATTTCAAAGTTGTATTTTGGGAAATGATATCTCCTTATCGGACAGTGTAGATCAAAGATCAGACTGCACGTTCTGTGCAGTCTGATCTTGATCTACACTGTCCGCAAAAGGTCAGTGACTCGCAGCGAAAGGGTAATCGAGTGCACACTATCGGTGATATCTTCATGAGTAACATAATCATTCAGCAGAACAAGACTTTTCAGTGAACATGAAAATGGTGTTGTCATTTTCATTTGTATACTTCCCTACGTCAAATGCATTTACTACTCGCGTCATTTAGCCCTGCACAAGTCTACTCAGAGCCTGGGTTTATATCAAAATGTAGGCGTGTGAAACCCGGTAATCAGACCACCCCATTAATAAGACCAAATTTTAAAAGTACCGTGGGTGGTCTTAATAGAGGAGTTTTACTGTATGTACCGTATTTAAATTAAGCATGTGCAGTTTTACAAAGATGGGTTTTTGCTTTTTACGATGTTCTTTTTTTTTTATTTTAAATCTTCTAGCCAACTTTATGTAACCGATTTTGTTTCAAACCAAGTTGTAGAGTTACCGATGCAATGAATAAATGCTCAAAAAGCTTATGTTTGTGGCGTCCATGGTTGTGAGGTAGAGCGTCGGCTTCGTTACCATAAGGTCCTAAGTTCGGTACCCAGGAACGGGTGTCGACTTCGGGATTTGTAGATAACATATTTGAGCCATGTTCTTTGAAAAGAGGGCTTAATGGATCTGTGAAAAATATCGACCCAGTTCAGTCTGCGCAGTCCGGGTCATTCCTCTACGTGTACAAAGCTCCCATTGGTCACTTGTGGGGGAGGTGTAATGCAGAAAAATGACCCCCGGGTCATTATTCTACTTCGAGAAATGATCCGGGGGTCATTTTTCGACGTAGAAAAATGACCCATGGGTCATTATTCTACGTCGAGAAATGACCGTAGGTCATTTTGTAATGGGGGTCATTTCTCTGCATTACACCGGCTATCCAGGGCCAATACTTTTTGCATTTCGTGAAATTTCTGTATTTCCAAGGACCATACTACCTAAGAACCGAGTTGGTTGTTAGACAAACGGGATTCAAAAGTATGAATTTGCGTAAAATGTCTGCATAGAATGTAAAGTATGACTGCATAGAATGGCAGATCAGAGAGATGCATCATACCCTCTCTCTGCAGAATATGGAGTGCAACACACGAAAAGGGTCATTCGGACATTTGCGTAAAATGTCGTCTCTGATCAGCTTGTGCAGTCCGCACAGGCTAATCCGAAACGACATTTTCCGATTTTATGTGATTTTCTGTTTTACGCAAGTCTACTGTAGCACAAAATCTAATGTAGTCGTAAAGTGCCGTCTCGGATTAGCCTGCGCGGACTGCGCAGGCTAATCCGGGACGACACTTTACGCAAATGTCCGAATGCACCTTTTCGTGTGTTGCACTCCATATCATCCTAGCTCTAATACACACATGTAAAGTTGTAAATTACAATGATGGTAATAATGATAATACATAAGCATGAATGTGAGATTTTATTTATCACATAAAACGCATGACTGACAGAATTATTACTCTACAAACAAATTTCTCGTGATCTGACTGGATAATATGCTCCGAATATATATATCATATACACTGGTAAAACCAACGTAAAGGCAGTTACCCTTTCGGGAGCCCCGTATACATGACTACACTATCAATACAACATTCAAAGTAGCGGCGTCGACTAAGATAAACATGAAGATTATGCGCCATTCTGCACGTTTTAGCACGTATTACCTTGGTGTCAGTGACGTCAATTTCCAGTGACGTCAGTTTTCATTGATTTGGGGTACTCAGAAGGGAAATTGTACTTCGTCAGCATACTCAATTTTTTAAATAATAAAAAAAAAACCAGGTAAAATTCGCTTAACAAACGTTGGAATGGTAAAACTTTGCAGTTTAATAAATTTGATTCACGGTCAGGTGGTAGGGGAGTTGGAAACTTGTTCAAGGCTGTAGTGAATCATGTCGCCACCTTGCTTCCAGCTCGGCGCGACATGATTAACCACAGCCAAGAACAAGTTTCCAAGTCCCCTGTCACCTGACCGTACAACCAATAATGTACGGTAAAGATACAATGTATTGTCTCACGAAGAGCGGAGCTTTTCGTGTTAAAGTTCTTGGATAAGACAATACATGTAAAATTCCCTTGCCTAATGACCTGACCGTACAACTGATAAAGTTTCCTGCTTCGACACCTTCTGCATATATATGCCGTTCACGGTTCCTTGTTTACAACTGCAGTTCGGTTTCAATGTGTAAATACACAAATAGATAGCTCCACGAGACCATCTTCGGAAGTCAAGGGTGACTCTCCACTACGCTACTCTACCCTCTGCGGATCGAGCTTGATTTCGGCATTCACCCGATATGCATTTTCATTAGTTGCAGCTAGCTTTAACTGCGCCGTATCAAATCGCTCGTTACATTTTCATCTTTGATAAAAATAGAACAAGGTCGTGACCTTTTGGATAAAAAAAGGAGGTAAGCACGGATACCTCCGTGGATATGTACAGGATCTATAATGATTTATTACCGAAAAAATAAACATAGACGAACAATATTTACAGAAAGTTTCAGTGTGACCAATAAATTATCAGAGGTTTTAGACTATATCCCAGCACCTGACTATGGAATGTCGAAGTACGTTTGTGGTTATTGCTTCATGTTGAATTACTGTATTTGTGAGCGGTTTGTAAATCGACATTCCATTGGCTATAAGAAATATGATGTAAAGGGGGATAATAACCAGCATCGAATAGGGGGCGTATAGCGGGAATATCGAAGTCGGGCTCGATCCGCCAAGATAAGATCCACGTAGTGATCGTAACCTTGGCTCGCGAAGAAGCCATTGGACTAACACCGAAAATGAAATAAAACAATCTCTAGAGGGGGTTAGTTAAGACTAAATCATGAAATTTGTTGTTTACCGCTGTAGTGATTCACCTCGGCTCGGGGTGACATAATTCACCACAACCATGAACAAGTTTTCAAGTCCCCTACCACCTGACCGTACAACAAAACATGTAGTCGTAAAGTGTCATCTCGGGTTAGCCTGGGCGGATTGCGCAGGCTAATCCGAGACGACACTTTACGCAAATGTCTGAATGCCTCTTTTCATCTGTTGCAAACCATGTAATCTGTCCACAGGCTGGTACTTTGTTAAGTGTCAAAACAATAAGATCTCTGTTTTCTCGCCCCTTCTAAATTACCTTATATTTTTCCACCTCTATCCTCTATCATATGGCTTGGTATACACGAAAAGGGACATTCAGACATTAGCGTCAAGTGTTGTCCCGGATCAGCCTGCGCTGGATCATCCGGGACAACACTTTACGCAAATGACCGAATGTCTCTGTTTACGTGTTACAGGCCATACCCAAATGTCATCCCAGAATGTCGGATTTAACATCCTTCGTTTCACACTTCTATACCAATGACAAGCATTTTTTCATTCCTTCGCAATGTTTTCAAAGGCCTTTTTATATGTTTTGAACCAGAGTTGTTAGAGGTCCTGCTTGGCTGAAACATGGAGAGTAGGACACGTAAGCTAGAAGTCCCGGCGTTTTTCGTAGGTTTGTCTTCGTGCAAGAAATTTCATAGTGCTAGCCTATTGCCAAGGTAAAACATGTTTCCACTGCTAATCATTTGTCGATTGTTATGCGGGAAAGCAGCCAGTGGCTTGGAAAGAAAACTGCGGGGTGTCCTAGTAAGACAAACTCCAGGAAAGCATAAATTGGTGCTCTGGTCACCGCAATGTTTTCAAAGGCCTTTAAATATGTTTTGAACCAGAGTTGTTAGAGGTCCTGCTTGGCTGAAACATGGAGAGTAGGACACGTAAGCTACATCCTCGGATTCCCCAGGGTCTTCCTATTTGCTACGCTACATCGACCCTGGGACAATTGACTAATAAAACTTTGAATCAGCCGCCTAAAATCGATACTAAACGTCATACTGTACAGTACACTCGCCCATCACAAAATGATGATAGAACCAATGAAAAGCCAGCATTCGGCCAGCGGTAAAGCGAGCCGCCGAAAATCGATACGAAACGTCATAGCGTACTGTACACTCACCCATCACAAAATGATGATGGAACCAATGAAAAGCCAGCATTCGGCCAGCGGTAAAGCGAAGGAAATTCAACTGATTGTCCCAGGGGTCGATGTAGCGTAGCAAATAGGGAACCCGGGGTATCCGAGGATGCGTAAGCTAGAAGTCCCGGCGTTTTTCGTAGGTTTGTCTTCGTGCAAGAAATTTCATAGTGCTAGCCTATTGCCAAGGTAAAACATGTTTCCACTGCTAATCATTTGTCGATTGTTATGCGGGAAAGCAGCCAGTGGCTTGGAAAGAAAACTGCGGGGTGTCCTAGTAAGACAAACTCCAGGAAAGCATGAATTGGTGCTCTGGTCACCACAATATGGCTTACATAACGTTGAAATCGACATTCATACAGTCAATCAACGGTATCATACACGAATGCACGAGGTGCTGCCGCGATATGACTGCAACAATGTTGAAAGCGGCGTAAAACACCCCATTTAATCTATCGATAAATCCTCACATCACAATGTTTTCAAAGGCCTTTGCCATCATGGTCGTTAGGAGTCTTACGTGGCTCCAGGGTAAAGCGTATGACAAGTAAGAAGGACGCCCCTGGTTTGAGCACCATCGGAAGCACAGGGATTTTTCGTAGAAGTGTAGACAGTTCAGAGACTTGGCCTTCTACAGGTAAACCCGAGGTCATACAGTTGTTGCTGTAATATGACTGAACAAGGGTGACAACCTACGTCATAACAGAGGTGTCGGAATAGCCGCCATTTTGTGCGTAAAGTGCAGATTAATTACCTTAAAAATATATACTGTATGTATCTAAAACTTACCTAGAATACCTACTTCATCTGGTGACGGTAAATATATTTGTCCTTTTCGTGAAATCAAAATGCCATGAAACAATGTTGTAGCTCTAAACACTGCAACACAATTATTCATAACGGCATTGTAGACATCTATTTTTAAATCGCACATGTGTCACCGGCTTCGAAAATTGTGCGGAGGTAATTGCAGAATCAACGAAATTAATGAACAAAATATTAATGTATACCAACGAAGAAAGTTGTCAGGTACCATATGCACTGCTTTGTTTGGACAGATCTTCAAGAACAACTATGTATAAGTTGAAAAACTTACCTTTTTATAACGAAAATGGCGGATTTGAAATGTCTCCGATGACGTGTGCTCTGGCGTAGGTTGTTTCCCTTGATTGAAGCTATGCACAAAGTTGCATAAACACCAATTAACCCTTAGGCAGCTAAGCGCGACTAGCTAACCTTTTGCGGACATTGTAGATCAAGATCAGACTGCACAGTACGTGCAGTCTGATCTTGAATCTACACTGTCCGATAAGAAGACACTATTCTCCAAAAGATAACTTTGACGTGGCAATATTTGGGTTTCTACTATGGAATTGAAAAATTCATTTTAGTTATTTAGCAGGATAAGAGCTAATCAATCAACCAATTCTTTCTTCACAATTTTTCAAATGCCTCTATCATCAGTGTCATAAAGATTCCTTCGGGGCCCAGTTGTTTTTAGGGAGTAGGGCACGTTACATTTCAAAGCCCTAGCCTCATATTAGTAAAACAAAGGCCATATATAAATAAGCGAGCTGCCGCCTTGAAATCAATCAATCGATCAATCAATCAATCAATCATTCGATCGATCGACCAATTGTTACGGTAGACCACTCCGTCATGCATGGCTTCGTCCCGATTTAAATACAATACCTAACAACTGTGTTGGAGAGATATCTCTTTAGCTCAGTGGTTATGGTATTTAAACCTCGAAATACGAGGGTATTTGTCCGTCATGGGTTCGAATCCCGCCAGATGTGGTTTATATTTCAGCCAGGTATTTGTTGCGAATTGTCATCTTCGTAAGACAATCAATCAATTAATCAATCAATCAATCAATATAGTCGTCAAAAGTTGGGATTGTTTCGTAGAGGGTTAACCCATTACCAAACGACAATATTTTAGACTGGTCCAAATTGAAAGCATTTGCAGACAACAAAATGAAAGTGGCTGAAAATTTGAAATTTGTTTTGTGAAGGGTAGAAAACATTGTGGGAAAAGGAGAAAATGCTGGTTACCAGCATTTTCTCCTTTTCCCACAATGTTTTCTTAAGGCTTCTTTCTCAGGGGCATCAAAAGTAGGGATTGTGTGGTAATGGGTTAAATGAGAAACTCTGGCATTGACAGATCACCGCTGTATGATTCCAGTTTGGCTTAAAACATGCGAAAAGGGGCATTCGAACATTTGCGTAACGTGTCGTCTACGATCAGACAGCGCAATGCGCGCAGGCTAATCCGAGAGGGCACTTTACGACTGCATTAGATTTTGTGCTACAGTACACTTGCGCAAAACAGAAAATTACATAAAAACGGAAAGTGTCGTTTCGGATTAGCCTGCGCAGACTGCGCAGGCTGATCCGACACGACACTTTACGCCAATTACCGTATGCCTCTTTTTCAGCTGTTGCAGGCCAAATAATCTATGAAACATTCGAGCCGAGATGAGGGGGTTTAATACGTCTACAAAAAATAATCAACACAGATAAGCCGGAGCAGTCCGCGCAGGCTGATCTGTGTTGATACTTTTTGCTTCTGGTCAATTTTCTTCGTGTCAACGAACCGTTCTATCTCATTGTTAAACCGCGGAGCCCAATAGCTCAGTCGGTAACGTACAGGATTTGAGAACAGGGGGTCGTGAGCTCGATCTCTGGCTCGGCCAATTTCTTAACGAGGATTGATGATAGTCATTGCGACAGGATTCATTTTTCTCTCAACGCTGATCGTTGTTTCGACGATGATGATCGTGTTGGAAAGCAGCCAGTGGCTTGGAAAGGAAATTATGCGCGGTACTGGTAAAGGAGACTCCAGGAAAGCATGGATAGGTGCACTGGTCGCCGTGATATAACAGAAATAAGATTGAAAACGGCGTTAAAAACACCGTAAAATCAATAATGTTGAAAACAGCGTTAAACACCAATCGATCGATCGATCAATCAGTCGATGGATCATTCAATCGATCAACAAATCAATCAAACAATCGATCAACCAATCAATCAATCAATCAATCGATCGAACAATCAATCAATCATTTAACCAGTTATCAGACAAAAGTGTTTTTTTTTTATCAAGTCATTACCAAACGACAAAATTCAGGCCTAGACCAAATTCAAAGCATTGGCAGGTAACAAATTGAATGCACATGTAGCTAAATAGACGATTTCTGTCTGTATGTGATATGGTAGATAACATTGTGGGAAAAGGAGAAAATGCTGGTTACCAGCATTTTCTCCTTTTCCTACCATGTTTTCAAAGGACTTCTTTCCCAGGGTCGTTAAAACTCGGGGTTGTGTGGTAAAGAGTTAAACCATATTTATCTGATGGATTTATTTGATAGGTTGTTGGGTACTATGCGACCGCGAGATTCATTAAGCCTCTTTTTCCAAGAGTCTGGTTTATTCATTTTTTCAGGAAATGATTTCGACGCATCCGAGCTCAGCTGTGAAAGTGATAGCTTAATGTATTTATGACAATGTAGCTGTTAACAGTTGGTTAAATACACGCTTGTTTAGATTGGATTATCGTATTGAGTAATAATGGCCAGACGTGCATACAGGATGTTTGCGCGTAAGTTACCAGTATTTTATGTCTATATATACTGTCCCTTTCCTATTCTCTGTGTCTGTCTATCTTTCTCTCTGTCTCTCTCTCTCTCTCCCCTCTTTCTCTAACCCCCGTAGCTTAGTCGGTAGATTACAGGCTTTCAAAACGAAGGTCGCTGGTTCGATCCTCGGATCGGCAAATTTCTTTATGACGATTGATGATATAGTCAGTGCGATAGGATTCATTCCTCTCTTACTGCTGACAATAATTTCGCCGATGATTCTGTGGGAAAGCAGCCAGTGGCTTGGAAAGAGTGTTGTGTAGAATACTGGTAAAGGAAACTCCAGGAATGCATGGATAGGTGCACTTGTCGCTGCGATATAACTGAAATAATGTAAGAAATGGCATTAAGCACCATACAATTAAGCAATCAATCTCTCTCTCTTTCTCTCCTCCCCCCTCTCTCTCTTTCTCTCTCTCTCTCTGTCTGTCCCTCTGTCTCACACTCTTCCTCTCTCTGTCTCACACACTCTCTCTCTCTCTCTCACTCGCTCTATATCTCTCTCTCTCTCTCTTTCTCTCCTCCCCCTCTCTATCTTTCTGTCTCTCTCATCTCTGGCTGTCTCTCTGTCTCACACTCTTTCTCTGTCTCACTCTCTCTCTCTCTCTCTCTCTCTCTCTCATAACAGTTATATTTATAATAATCATTCAGTTAGTTTGCATTGGAAAAAAAAGTATGCCCTAATTCTTCACCAAATAATCCCGAACTTAAACGAGCATTAGAGAAATGCTTTTTTAAACATTGTAAACTATTATCTTCTCCTGTTTTCACAATGTTTTCTATTCTTCACGACACATTTCCCAATTTTTGAGTCCTATTTTTATTTTGTCGGCTGCAAATGCTTTCAATTTACAATTTAGAATAGTATTAGAATTTGTCGTTTGGGAAAGAATAAAACAACTAAACAAACTTATTTCCAGCCATTTGTAAAATCCCAAATACAATGAGTTTCAAAGACTTTTAGCGGGAACATGTCACCGTGTCGATACAAGACCAGACAGCACGTTTTTACTATCTGAATTTGATCTATATTGTTTGAAACTTCACGCAATGAGTCGAGCCTCATAAAATACGGATTAAACATTTGTTCACACAGTCTCGCGTTTAAACTTCCTTGAAAAAGACTGCTTACGAAAACATTGTGGGAAAAGGAGAAAATGCTGGTAACCAGCATTTTCTCTTTTTCCCACAATGTTTTCTCTAACAAAAGACAGAAATCAGGATTTGAGTTGACTTTTTTCAATTGTTTGTAATACTTTTCAATTCTTAATCATTTTGTCCGTGTCCAAAGTTTCTTCGTTTAGTAAAGAGTTAAAACACAGTTTGTGAAGTGCCTTGCATCCCGCACATGACAAGTTTACGTCATTGTTCTTTATTCATGTTGGCTAATCGCAACATAATTCATTGATCGATTGTATGGTGCTTAACGCAACTTTCAATATTATTTTCAGTTATTTCGCGGGGGACAGTGCACCTATCCATGCCTTCCCGTAGTTTCTTTCACCAATACCCCGCACAATTTTCTGTCCAAGCCACGCGATGCTTTCCAAAATAACCATCCTGGAACAATAGTCAGCGGTGAAAGAAGAATGAATCTTGTCTCAATGACTATCACCAATCTTCACAAAGTAATCTGCCGATCCAGGGATTGAACCGGCAATCCCCTTCCTCTCCCAACGCCGTGACCATTGTTTAGACGATGATCATATGGGAAAGCAGCCGGTGGCTTGGAAAAGAAATTGTGCTTAGCACTTGTAACAGAAACTCTAGGATTGCATCGATAGGTGCACTGACCGCCGCGATTTAACTGAAATAATGTTGAAAACGGTGTTAACCCTTTCCCAAACGACAAACTTTTGGATTAGACCAAATTGAAAGAATTTCAGACGATAATTCAACTCTTGCTGAAAAGATGATTTCTGTCTATGATAGGGTAGAAAACAATGTGGGAAAAGGAGAAAATGCTGGTTACCAGCATTTTCTCCTTTTCCCACAATGTTTTCAAAAGGCTACTATTCCAGAGCCGTAAAAACCAGGGATTGTTTGGGAAAGGGTTAAACACCATACAATACAATCAACCTGTCGCAATGACTCTCATCAATCCTTGGAAAGAAATTGATCCAGCCAGGGATCGTATCCACGACCCCCCATTTCTCAAGTCCTGCACGCTACCGACTGAGCTAATGTGGCTCGGCCAATCGGATCAGTTGTTATAGGACACCACTCCTGCATGCATGGCTTCGTCCCGATTTAACTCTTTACCACACGACAAAATTTTAGACTGGTTCAAATTGAAAACATTTGCAGACGACAAAATAAAGATGACTGAAAAATTGAAATTTGTTGTAGGAAGGGTAGAAAATACGGTGGGAAAAGGAGAAAATGCTGGTTACCAGCATTTTCTCCTTTTCCCATAGTGTTTTCAAAAGGCTTCTTTCTCAGGGGCGTCAAAAGTAGGGATTGTGTGGTAATGGGTTAAATACAATACCTAACAACTGTGTTAGGGAGATATCTCTGCAGTTCAGTGGTTATGATATTAGTCTTTTACACCTCGTAAAACGAGGATATTTGCCCGGCGTGGGTTCGAATCCCGCCAGACGCGGTTATATTTCAGTTTTACGCGTTTTTTGCGAATTTTCACATACGTAAGACAGTGAGTAACAAAGGTGGTATAAATGTTGATAGCTACAACTAATGGTGATTATTGTGCAAAGAGAGCGCTTAATTTCTGTGCCTACTTTTTCTTCTGTCACAATGTTTTCCTCTCTTCGGGGGGAATATCTAAAGGAACAATACCTATCAACTGTGTTGGAGAAATAAGGATCGTTCTGTCTTCGTACGAAGTGTGAAAGGCAGAGAAATATTTACATCAAAGATGTTAATTAACTCTTTCCCACATAATCCTTGGTTTTTACCAACCATAAGAAGCAGCCTTCTAAAAACATTGTGGGAAAAGGAGAAAATGCTGGTAACAAGCATTTTCTCCTTTTCCCACAATGTTTTCTACTGTTCTGAAGTGATGGTTCAATTTTGACTCACATTAATCTTGTGGTATGCAAGTGCTTTCACTTTGGACAAGTCTAAAATTTTGTCATTTTGTAAAATTTTGTCATTTTGTGAAGTGTTAAAGGATATACAGTCATTTAATGCATCCCAAAATAGCCACTGCAACAAGTAGTCACATACTTTGGTAAACGCGCGTTTAATTCACTTCCTAGATACTTTATCAAGACAGTTAAAAGCTTCCTGAAAAAGATATCGCGATAAACTTAATACAACAACGCAAAATTTCTCAATTGTGCACGCAGCTGACATTCGAGATAAAATTATCGTGATAGTTCCATTCGTTTTTATATACCTATAAATAGAAAATTTACGAAAACCTATAAGGGTCAGCATGAACAATAAGAAAAATATAAAAACACGTGATAACGCGAAAAAGATTAGCACTAACGTGAAAAATCTCGTTATAACGTGAGTATAAAACACGCTATAACGCGAAAACACCCACAGTAACGCGGAAAATCGCGTAAAAACGTGAATTCAAAACACGTTATAACGCAAAAAAGTCGCACTACAGCGAAAATTCTCGTAATAATGCGAAAAATCGCGTGATAAAGTAAATTCAAAACACATCATAACGCGAAAAAAATGCGTCTTTTTTTGCGTTTTTACGTGTTTTAAAACACAATATTACGAGATTTTTCGCGTTAGTGCGACTTTTTTTGCGTTATAATTACGTGTTTTGAATTAACTTTATAACGCGTTTAAAAAAAAAAAACATTTAACCTTCATTCTGACACTTGTAGGCTGTCGTAAAAATTAACCATTTGGATGAACTAGGTAGTTTTTGACTTCACAAGATTGCAGTAAGTAAAAATTTGAAAAATTTACGATCAAAGCTTAACTGGTAAATTTCGACAAGACTCGAAATGGACAGAAGTCTCTTAAACACAAAGACGACTCAAATGCACCCGACTTACAACTTCAAAATCATTCTGGGAAAAGGAGAATTCACAAGGCTGAAGACAAATGTGTTCCGAAACCGTGTCTATTTATAGATACCGTGTACATGTATGTCAGTTCTGGGCACTAAAGCAAACAGAAATCATGATAACAGTTGAATTATCGCGATATTTTATCGCGAAAACTTTCATCATGTATATAGTAGTTCCAGGAAACTTTGCTTTTTCATGAGATGAAATAAATTTCAATCTTTCACATAAAAAACAAATAAATATTCTATTTACAAACAAATATTCTATTTATTTCATGCTTTTAACCCTTTCTGGGAGGAGCTTTTTCAAAATCCAGTACGGTTCTTTTCCGTTATTCCCCGTGGCGTACCCCTCCCGCATAGCAACACATTACAATATTACGTCAAGCGCGAGAAATGTAAGGTATATGACGTCATATTTCGCATCTGGTTGTTAGGCACGCGCAATGTACCTAGGCAACAAGAACGTGAAAATCGGTATTTTCACTGGTGGTACCAGTGTAAGATCGTAAAATATTTTCACTGTTATTTCTCGATATCCTACCGGAAAGCATGAAATAAATCACCATAATAAACCTTTCAAAACGGACATATATAAAGTGGAAACTTCCCGAGCTGGAGTTCCCCCCCCCCCAAAAAAAAAACAGCATTTTATCCCTTTGGCTGCTAAGCCCTACTCGCTGACCTTTTGCGAACAGTGTTGATCAAGATCAGACTGCACAGGACGTGCAGTCTGATCTTGGATCCACACTGTCCGATAAGGAGATATCACTCTTCAAAACATAAATTCGAAGTAACAATAGTTGGGTTCATAATGTCGACTTAAAGAAATGATTTTAGTTATTTAGCAGGTTAAGGGTTAAATGAGGATTTAAGTTTTTATCGAGTGTAAATCATTGTTAAATAAATCAAGTCTAATAAATTAAGCCGAGCCACAGTGACTCAGCCACTAGCGAGCAAGCATTGAGAGCAAGGGGTCGGTGGTTCGATCCCCGGCTCAGCCAATTTCATCCGAGCATTGATGGTGGCTATTGCGATAGGACTCATTCCTCTCTCACCGCCCTCTGACCATTTTTTCGATGTTGGTCATGTAGGAAAGCAGCCAGTGTCTTTGAGGATATATTGTGTGGGATACTGGTAAAAGAAAATTCAGGAAAGAATGGATAGGAACACCGGCTGCCGTGATATAACGGAAATAATGTTGAAAACGGCGTTAGCTCTATACCAAACAACAAAATTTTGGTCCGAATTGAAAACATTTGAAGACAAGAAAATAAGTGTGACTAAAAAATTGAAATTTGTTTTAGGAAGGAAAAGGAAGAAAACATTGTGGTTACCAGCATTTTCTCCTTTTCCCACAATGTTTTCAAAAGGCTTTTACCTCAGGGTTGTCAAAAGTCGTCATTGTGTGGTAAAGGGTTAACATCATATCACCAAATTGCTTAAAGGATGCACGTATTAAATATTACTTTCTTAAATTAGTGTTATAAATTATCTAATGTTGTTTATACGTTTCGAAAATGCAGTGCTTACAGTTTGTGTCCAACTAAAACTTTTACACACCTCCCCATGCCATTCCGCCATACCCCAAGCCTCAAAATGACACCCCACGCAATTCCACCATATCCACGTCTCCCAAATTTAATGACACCCCATGCAATCCCACCATACCCACGTCTCCCAAATTGAATAAGACCCTACGCCATCACCCACGCCATCCCATCATTCCTAACACCCCACGCATTCTAACCATATCCCACCTCTTCCAATGACACCCCTTGCCATCCCACCGTATCCTCGCCTCCCGACGATCCCCCTATCATGACTCACGACATCCATAGATACCTAACGCCAGACCAAGATACCCACGCCATCCCACCATTCCAACGCCATCCAACGATACCCCACGCCATCCCACCATACCCCATGACATCCAACGATACCCCGCGCCATCCAACTATACCCCGCGCCATCCCACCATACCCCACGCCATCGTACCATACCCCGCTCCATCCCACCATACTCCATGCCATCCCACCATACCCCACCACATCCAATGATACCCCATGCCCATCCCATCATACCCTACGCCATCCCACCATACCCCACGACATCCAACGATACCCCACCATACTCTACGTAATTGCATATAACCAACGCCATCCCACCATACCCCACACCATCCCACCATACCCTGCGCCATCCAATCATACGCAACGCCGTCCCATTGTATCCCAAGACATCAAACGATTCCCCACGACATCCCATCATACCCCACGACATCCAGCGAGGTCCCATCATACCCCACGCCATCCTACCATACCCCACGCCATTCCATAATACCCCGTGACATCCCATCATACCCCACGACATCCCACCATACCCCACGCCATCCCACCATACCCCACGACATCCATCGATACTCCATGCCATCCAACGATACCCCAAGCCCCCTACCATACCCCCAAGGCATGTCACCATACCCCACGCTATCCCACCATACTCCATGCCATCCCACCATACCCCACGACATCCCACCATATCCCGCGACATCCCATCATACCCCACGACACCCCATCATACCCCATGACATCATATGGCTAATGTAATCAAAAGAATGATAGTCCTGAGAATCGTTTGGTGGGTATTGTGTTAAAACTTTTCACCCTTTTTGAATTTCCTAAGGTCATCTATTACATAGTCTTAGCGTCTAGTAGAAAAGACGATTTTGGTTGAAAGTACTGTTAAGCATGTCCGCAAACTCGTTCACTTTATGACTACTTATCTCAGATACGCAAATTACACTTGATGTCTCTATGTAAGCGATTTGTTAAAACGTGCTCTAGAGTACGAATTGTTTCAAAGATTTGAATTTGTCAAGAAATATGATGATGATGATGATGATGAGTGGGTTTGTTTTTCAGGTGACAATGTCTTACCAGGGAATATGTACAGTTCTGGCGATATATAGAATTGTCCTCAGACTATCCGGCCTCAAATGATTTGAAACTAAAATTACAAATGCATCAAAATACTGTCTGGATAGAGTGTCCGTCGGACGCCAAACTACTGTCTTATACAGTCTATAAAGAAAAGGTGCAAAACTCAGATTTCTGTCTTTGGTTTAAACAGACGGATATGTACTTTGCTCAAAACCATCGTTCGTGACTCGGCTACAAACACCGTCCTAGTCTTTCTTGGCTTCAAACGACTACGAAAAGTCCCTTTGCAGCACTTCTAGTCTGCCTGAAGCTGGCCAGGAACGGTGTTGTGCTGAACTGCTGTCGGTCTATGTTACAGTCCCTTATTTCATGCTTTCCGATAGGATATCGAGAAATGGCAGTGAAAATATTTTTCGATCTTACACTGGTATCACCAGTGAAAATACCGATTTTCACGTTCTTGTCGCCTAGGTAAATTGCGCGTGCCTGACAACCAGAGGGGAAATATGACGTCATTTACCTTAGATTTCTCGCGTTTGACGTAATATTGCAATGCGTTGATATGCGGGAGGGGTACGCCACAGGGAATAACGGAAAAGAACTGTACTGGAGATTGATAAAACTCTTCCCAGAAAGGGTTAAAAGCATGAAATAAATAGAATATTTGTTTTTATTCAGTGAAAGATCGAAATTTATTTCATCTCGTGAACACCATCGGTAATATTTTCACTCGTGGCTGCGCCACTCGTGACAATTTTACCGATGGTGTCCACTCGAGGGAATAAATTTCGATCTTTCATCGAAAAATACAAATATCCTCTATATCTTTTCATCTTGTCCGCATGGGTTCGAATCCAACCAGATGCGTATTGTACGAGCTATGCATTTGTTACGACCTTTGATGTTCGGACGATGGGGGACTCGTCCGGGATTGACCATTCAGCCATTAATCTCATTTGTTGTCCAAATCCGGACTTTCTGCCGAATAAGGCTTTTAGTCATCAATGAATAATGACTTTAAGAGGGGCTGTTTTACCGGAGAAACTCCTTCATGCATGGCTTCGTCCCAATTTGAATACAATACCTGACCACTGCGTTAGAGGGATTTATTATATACCTAACAGTGAAATCCTGGAATTTCCCAGTGTAATAAATTTTGATATCATCACTGGTGACGTTATCAACTTTCACTTCCTGACGTCATTTGGGAACTACCTTTTTTTTCGACTACATTTTTTCGACTTTCAAACGCAAAATTACAAATAATGATGTTAATAAGGTATATAATAAATAGAATAATCAACTGGTTATTTTTGATATGAAAAATATCTCACTCGGACGCGTCGTAAGGCGTTAAAAAAACTCGTGCTGCGCACTCGTTTTTTCAACGCCTAACAACGCATCCTCGTGAGATATTTTTCATATCAAAAATAACCAGTTAATTATCCTGTTTATCTCTGTGGTTCAGTGGTTTAGTATTGGTCTTTTAAACCTCGTAAAACGAGGACATTTGTCCGTCATGGGTTCGTAACCCGCCAGATCATGAAATGAGGTTTGTATTTCAGCTATGCATTTGTTGCAACCTTCGATGTTCGTAAGAATTTACAAATAATCTTTCTATCGTGATTTATCGTTCAACAAACCACAGTTGTGAGTTATGAGGCACAATAAATGATCCACGAAGGCGATAGCCCAAGTGGTTTATTTATTGCACCTCATAACTCACAACGTGGTTTATTGAAAGATAAACCACCACAGAAAGAAAATTATTTCGAGTCTAACATGACCAGTTGTTAATGAAAAGAAAACAAGTTCATACTTTGAATAAAAACACGGATGAAGATTATGTTCCTTTGAATAAGTCACTCACTTATACAGAATGACGTCACTCGATGTAGAATGACGTTACTCTACATGGTATGTCGCAGATTTTACTACGCTTTCGTTGCACTGTTTTTAAAGAGCCGAATTCGCATGTCATCTTAGAATTAAGAAATAATCTTCTTTCTATCGTGGTATATAGTTTAATAAACCACAGTTGTGAGTTATGCGGCGCAATAGGGTCCGAAAGTCTCGTCACGTGACCGCGAGAGTTCATCACTTCCGGGATCCACCGTAAATTTATCGCCTTTTCGTCACAGTATGTTGAGAGATACACGAAGCAATTACGAATGATGAAGTAAGATTTAACAAGTCCAAGCGATTTGAAAATTTCGGTAGTCGATCAGAGAACGATATGTGACTATGAATACGCCACAGTAAAGAAGAGATCGTGTTCAGCGCAGGTAAACAGGTTGATGGTTCAACCTACTTTCGGTTTCGTATTCAATAGAATCATGCTTTTTTGACAGAGTTAAATCAAAAAAGGTGAATCACGTTTCTTTCACAAAACTACAGCTGTGTGAAGGCATAAAATGAAAGCAAAAGTACGACACAAGACGTTTTAAAGCAGATATTTATAAATAGATCTATTTGTAATCCGCAATTTGCCGAGGGCGATCGTGCAGCGAGATCTACGTTGAGCCGCTGTTAATTTCAGCCTTGGGTAATATTCAAGTATTTTCAAGACAGCCACTCCAGTATTATGTCTTTAAATAACAAATATAAGAGAGTTCAAATTAAAGATCAGACTGCATGTTCATTGCAGTCTGATCTAGATCGACACTTTGCTGAAAGGTATGTAATTATCTTCTTGGCACAAGACAGAATCTTTGACTGATCCAAATTAAAAGGATTTGCAGATGACAATTAATGCCGTATAGAATAAAGATCTAGTACTCAAATGATGGAAATTTATTTGAGAGGGTAGAAAATATTATTGGAAAAGGAAAAAAATGCTGGTTACCAGCATTTAATCCTTTTCCTACAGTGTTTTCATAAGGCTTCCTCCGGGTCTTTAAAAATCAGGATTGTGTTGTAAAGGATTAATTGTGCTTCAAAAGCCAAGGGTCATTTAAGAAAAATGCAATACGCTTGTTTCACTGTGCACACTGAATAATACCTTTGTGCATAGTACTTTGGAAAGATACCCATGACCAATTGCACTAACTGGCACATGAATGAAATGTTTAACCCTTTCTGTACAGAAAACAGTTTATGAAAACAATGTGGAAATAGGAGAAAATGCTGGTAACCAGACCAGCATGTCTTCTTTTTCTTAGGGTATTATCAACCGTTCCATAAATAAATTTCAACTTTTTAGCCTCTCTTACATTTTTGTCTGCTAGTGCTTTCAATTTGTACAAGTCATTTACCCTAGTGCTTTCAAGGAAGAAGCCTTTTGATAACACTGTGGGTAAAGGAGAAAATGCTGGTAACCATCATTTCCTCCCTTTTCCACAATGTTTTCTACTCATTCAAAGACAAATTCCATTCTTCCAGCCCCATTTAAATTGTTGTTTCCTAATGTTTTCAATTGGAAAAGTTTAGGATCTGTCCTGTGATAAAGAATTAAGCAATTTTTGCTCTAGTGAGCTAAAAACTTGTATTAAGAAATACTATACATGTATTTACAAACATCTCTTCCTAATATACTTTCAGAGCTTTCTCCTGCTAGAAGAATGACACTAAAAAGGTACCATGATTCCAAGACAACTGCATCTTACAGGGACCACATGTTATGCAATGGTGTTCTCATATATGTATAATTGGACATGCAGTCATTTAAACATTTAATTAAAGAAAAATAGTGCTGTATAGTATTAATTTTCTATGTTTACCATCTTTGCACGGCAAAGAAGTTCATGCTAGTATTTACCGGTACTGCTCATTAGTGAAAAGGGTATTAAAATCCTAACCGAGAAATGACACTAAATTAAAACAGCATTGCAGTAGACTGCTTTTGAAAATATTGTGATCAAATATGTTGCTCACAGTTAGCAATATCTATTTGCCATAATGTCGACATCTCATTCTTTCAATTATTTTTCTCCATTTACCTCAGATTTTATCTAGTGTTAGAAGTAAAGTTAGGTTTCATGACTTTGTTAAATAAAGGACAAGCAATATTCTTGTTTATGTTTAGAACAAAATCCTTAATGCTCCTTGAAGAGTGAAAGCAATATACATGTAGTAAAATTCAGTCATTGACTTTGTGTGGAAAAAGAAATTTCGTTACATACAAGTCTTATTAGCTGCACAAAATTAATATTCCTTTGAAAACATTGTGAGAAATGGCAAATTAAGAAACAGTTTTGCATTTTTTAACAATATTTTTTTCTGAAGCAGAAATTTGCTTCATCAAGGGACCCATATAACATGAGAATAATTCAAAAGTGTTTTGTTACTACAAATGTAATAAAGATAAATATCTACAAAACTTTTAAGATTTCTCATGTTTATTTTGTTTAATCTTTACCAACTGATAAAACTCTGCACTTCTTCAAATTCAAAGCATTTGCAGACAATTGATTGATTTTGACTCACATTTTGCAATTTACCTATTAAAAGGTAGAAAACATTGTGTTGAAAGTAAAAATTATTAGTTGTCTTTTCACACAATGTCTCCTAAAGTATTTTTCTGCAGGGTTGTTATAACTCAGGATTTTTTGGTAAAGACTTACAAGTCACCAAAAATAATAAAATTGCTTCTGAAACATATTTGCAGCACAAAACTTCAGAAGCATCCTTGTGAATGTGAAAAAAATTAATCAAGGAGTAAAGCTTGAGTATTCGTTAAATCATGTCAAAATTAGACATTACTTATTTTGACCAATTTTTCCTTAGGTCAAAATGTTTTCAAAATTGGTCTGCTGCAAGACATAAAAAGTTATCTACAGGAGACAGACCACTGACCCCTTTATCTGTTGGTATAAAATTACTGGGCTGTCTCTGGTCCAACAACACTTGTAATGATAAATTAAACAAGGGCTATATAAGAAGACATGCAACCATTTTAATCTTTTAACATTTAACAAAATTTTCATCATGTCTATTTTGAAAGCAAAGTTGGAGGATGAAAAATTGTAGCCTAAATGAAAGGAAACATTGTGAGAAATGTATAAAATGCTGATGACCAGCTTTTTTCTCCTCTTCCTTCAATGTTTTCAAAAGCGCTCTGCTTCAGGGTAATGAGGAACAAAATTGTTTGGTAAAGGGTTAACTCACAGAACAAAATTTCGACTGGGTCAAGCTGAGAGGATTAGCAGGTGATATGCAAATGAACTGTTGAAATTTGTCTTTGAATGGGTGCAAAATACCGCAGAAAAAATGATTTCCAATATTTTCTCTTTTTTCTCATATTTATTGTCCTGGCTTCCCTCCCCCTGGCTGTTTTGACACAAGCTTTTTTGATAAAGAGCCAACAAGATGCCTATTCTTCTAAGTAGAAGAAAATGCCCTGCAAATCATATCTTGTGTAGTACATCCTGTTGCATCTGCTGTCATCTGGACAGTCATGAATTAATCTTCTGTTTTACTGGTTTGGCATTTCCAATGAGTCTAAAGTAGGTGATGTTTCATGTGGCACCGTACAGATGTTTTGGACAGTTATTGTGATTGTTAGGATTTCATGGCCTATTTGCCCTCCTGCAAAAAAATCAAAACAGGCTAAAGCAATGTATTCAAAAAGACTTTCTGCAGAATATTTCATCATTAGAAACATTACACTTGTAAAGGCTACATCAAAATAGGCAAGCACAAGTACTGATTCTGAGTATTCAAATAGTCTACAATTCTTTGTTATGGCCCTCAAAGTGCCTTTGACCACTTTAGTTGCTTTTGTGATCAATGTACAATCATGACTAGACTGTAGAAAGTCTGCAGTCTGATCTCTGATCTACATTGATCGCTTTACTAAGACTGTCCAGACGAGGGCAACTTCAACATTATTCTCACGATCTTATTTATAGAATGAAACGCGTCTTTGATTTATTCCGTTCTCTTTAAAGGGTTAAGCTCATATACCTAGTTTTTAAACTAGAAATGATGAATTTAACTGAAAATAATTCCAGATAAGATGCCAAAATAGGTTTTGAAGCCAATAATTCACGACCAGTTTAGAATGGCTGTCTAAGGCAATTCAATGAATACAATGAGGCCGAATAATTCCAACTGTCATTACCGGCAACATTCAATATGGTGCAAAGGAGACTTGGGTGCGAAACTGCACTGGTGCGAAACATATCAAAACCGCAATATGTTTCTAAACGCCCCTGAAGACGCGATATGAGTGCATTTCTAGAATGAAATGCTAAAAAAACATTATTTTATTGCCATAACTAGGTTAGTTTGACCTTCTTAGATCAGAAATCGACCGAGTACATGTCCATTGCAAGGATGTACGAAAACTGGGTTACGGATTTTCGCTGATTTCCACGGCCTGTATTTAAATCACAAAATTATTTCTAAACAATATTTCAACCCTTACCAACATCTTTCATCTCCAGTTTTTCCTCTCCAAACCTATTTTTGAGAATTTGAATAATATACACATCGGTGTTGCGTCACGAATGTCGGTACATGCATAAGCAAAATAGAGGAAAAAATCTCAATATAGCGACCAGTGATTCCGGAAGTGCATTTCATCCAAACGAGACTTACAGACCCTATTAATAATCCACGAGGGCGATAGCCCGAGTGGGTTATTCATTGCACCGCATAACTCCCAACGTGGTTTATTGAACGATTTACCACGATAGAAAGAAGATTATTTCGATTCTAATAGGGCCAGTTCTTAGTGGAATGAAAACAAGTTCAAACTTAGAGTAAAAAAGCGGATGAAGATTATGTTCCATTAAATAACTCACTCATTGAATGACGTCACGCGATATAGAATGACGTCAGTCTACATGGATTGTTATTCACTGTGATATCTCAGTACTTTACCAAGGTACAAAGTTTTGTACAACATTAGCAAAGGAACAAAGCCAAATGAGAACATGTGAGAAAAGATCGACCTCAAAAATCTGGACTATTTAGTAGTATATAATATAAATCAGCAGATATTAGCATACAGTAGTTTCTGTTCGGAATTACTAATCATTAAAGAACGGTAAATATACCTATGTATGTGCCGGGAAAATCCCAGGTCCACGAGTGAATTTGACAAAGTTGATGATAAAAAAGACTTTCATGCAATAAGAAAACGAAAAGAAATGTTTTGAAATGTTTAAACAAAAAAACGCTCGGTGAGGTGTACCAATGCAATTTCGCGTAATTTTGAAATTTCGTAATCTGCTGCAGTGTTGCTTCTAGGTCGCGGGATTGCGGGAATCCCGCGAAAATTAAAGGATTGGTGCAAAAAAATCATTGGTGTGCGCCCCTCATGCCGCACGATTACATAGCTTCCCGCAATTTTCGCCGTCAGGTGCGCCAGGCTAAAAAAAGATCGGCGTGCCACCATACTATGACGCTATCCGCCATTATTGTGTATCGAGGACAGCGGTTGGTTTGAAAGTTGATTTAGCTTCATTTTCAGCCAATCACTGTCTTCGTATTATGATTCGATAACCTTGACCTCATGCGTCACTGATCGTGTTCAAGATTGTTGAGTTCTATCGTACGAATTTTCAAAAAATAAAATGAAGCGGACATTATTTGATCTTAACTTCGGTAAGGCAACTGACTGTACATACTGCCGAGGAACCACCGACGTTTTCTGAAGGAAATAATGGTAGTGTTAATGTGATTAATGAATCTGACAATAGAAAATTCGACACCAGGTCAAAATTATGATGGACCAAGCAAACAGAAAAAGACGAAACTGTTTCAAGATTCCTGGCTGACCAAATGGCCGTGGCTTGAAAATATGGAGGATGGTATGCAGTGCAGTCTGTGTTTAACCCTTTCCCAAACGACAAGTTTTTGGACTAGACCAAATTGAAAGCATTTGCAGACGACAATTCAACTGTAAATTCTATTCTTGTAAAATACTTGGCAATAAAATATGTTTAAACTAAACTAACTAAACAATTCAACTCTTGCTGAAAGGATGATTTCTGTCTATGATAGGGTAGAAAACATTGTGGGTAAAGGAGAAAATGCTGGTTACAAGCATTTTCTCCTTTTCCCACAATGTTTTCAAAAGGCTACTATTTCAGACCCGTAAAAACCAGGGATTGTTTGGGAAAGGGTTAAGACACAAAAAGAACAATGCAAATTTGAGGCCCCCGTTCATGAGTAAAGGCCCCTTTTTTGGAAGTGAGGGGGCACCGGGGCCCCATTTTGGAAAATCCTAGAAGCAACACTGTGCTGATTTGTGCATAAAAAAGCTTCATAATCATCAGCCCTTGACTGCTTACGTCAGGTTTGCAAGGATATTACACACTCATACATGATCTGGCCTGCAACACGCTAAAGGGGTATCCGAAGATGTGCGTAAAATGACGTCTTGGATCAGCCTGCGCAGTCCGCGCAGGCTAATCCGAGACGACACTTTACAGTTACATTAGATTTTGTGCTACGGTAGACTTGTGCAAAGCAGAAAATTATATAAAAACAGAAAAAAAAGTCTCAGATAAGACTGCGTGGACTGCGCAGGCTGATCCGAGACGACACTTTACGCACATCTACAAATGCCCCTTTTCGGGTGTTGCAGGTCAATCACACAGTAGATAAGACATTTTGAAATAAATCTCAGTACGCCTAAAGCTACCGAATTATCGATGGGCTTCCAAAAGTGTAAATACTTGAACCTAAAGCAAAACTTTCGATGTAATAGGCTGCTTTCAAAAATGACCTTCGAAGCAAAATGCAGTGTTGGGAGAGTAATACACTTTACTTTTGTTTAATTGAATTGAATTAAACGCCATGTAACAGCTTAGGTCAGTGCACCTATGCATAGTTTTTGCGCTTTCGAACACCTCTACCGGTCAGACAGGTCGAATCTTCGAAGAATATGACATGGGCGGACAACGAATGAAATAACGAACAAAGGCGTGAAGGCCAATGTTTTTTTTTTTCTTCTACTCAGAGACCGGGAAGTTAAATGAGACACGTAACAGCTTCAGTAGGTAAACCAAGTCAGTTTGTGGTAATTTTCATTGTTCTGGTCAAAATTCTTATAGACTATTATATAAGACGGGACAATGTTGCTCTAAACGTTTGGAAATTAACCTGCGACCTGCTAAACACGTGGAATGAAACATACAACCCAATAGTAAAATAAGGCTTTTTTTGCTATTCCAAGCTTAATTTGTGGTGGAAAGATATCTCCTTCTCAGACAATGTAGATTCAAGATCAGACTGCACGTTCTGTGCAGTCTGATCTTGATCTACACTGTCTGTAGTAAGTTCTTGAGTTGAGCTTAGCAGCCTAATCGGTATAAAGCAAGCATTTCAAATTCAGTCTTGAAACTAAGGGTGTACGCATCTGGCTTTACATTGACGATCTATCAAGCTAGTATCTACAGACATAAATCGCTTATTGACACCTCTGTACTGCAGAAATGTAATCCGAATTTGTTTACAAATTCTTAAAATGACTTGATATATCGTCGGTTACCCTCGTAACTACAGCTCGTTTCAAGCTGTAGTTACATGTTTTTTTAGTTAACCTACGATTTTATCTGGATGAATTAGTATAGGGATAACACTTTGATAAAAAAAAGCTCCTTTTGGAAAAAAAAAAGATATTTGGACTTCATTTAATGACATTATTTCAATCAATATAGGTTAGATCGTGTTTAGATAATAGCTGACAAAACTTTATAAAGGAATTGGAATAATATTTATAATGATAATGAATCAGATGAACTGGCCAAGATCGAGAACAACGGTGGAATATTGTTCGATAATTCATAGTTAAAAAAATACCGATTCTATTTTCTAATAACTCTTCAATTGCAGAGAAATGACCCTCCCCTACAAAATGACCTGGGTCATTATTCTACATAGAGAAATGACACCAGAAGTCATTTCACTACGTAGAGGAATGACCCATTCGTCATTTTGTAGGGGAGGGTCATTTCTCTGCATTACACCCGCACACCAGTTACTTAAATAAAAGGGGTACGGACAAAACCCCCCTAGGACAAAACCCCCATGGACAAAATCCCCATGGACAAAACCCCCATACCCTTAACTGAAAAGTGGACAAAACCCCCATGCCTTTAAAATGATTCTTTTTGTACAATCATGTTAAAGTTGAATAAAATTTACTGCTTTAAATACTTGTGGGGGTTGTAAAAAATAATGTTTTTGGATAAGTTAAATTGATTTGATAAGAATTTTTTTTTTTTTTAAAAGTTGTGCTTTATGATCAAACATGTGTGTGTTTTTTTTTTTCTTAAAATTGTGCTTTATGACCAAAAATGTGTTGTTTTCTGTATACATTCATAATAAATTCATTTAATTTTTTTATATTTTTTTTTTTCTTATTTGGTGCTTTTACATGTTCAAATCTACTACTAAACATTAGTGAATATGACAGGTGTAAACTTGCAAATCAGGTGTCCTAATCCCTTCTCAACACCTGTCTTACCCAAGTCTGTATAGGTGTTAATATATCAATAGAAACTATCAACAAACTTGAGTTACAAATTAAAATAAGATAATATCTAAATCATTTTTTGCCTTTCAAGTTTGATTTTTTTTCCTTAAATCAAAGAGACTTGTTTTGAACACTTTAAAACTGTTTGCAAATTATGTGTGTTTTCTCAAATTTATATGCCTTTTATATATGATGGGGGTTTTGTCCTAGGGGGCTTTTATCCTATGGGGGTTTTGTCCTAGGGGGGTTTTGTCCACGGGGGGTTTTGTCATAGGGGGTTTTTGTCCTGGGGGTTTTTGTCCTACACTCGAATAAAAAGACCGCGTGCCATTCAACCGGATAGAAACATGACGTAATTTACCCTACATTTCGCACGCTTTATGTAATATTGTTATGCGTTGATATTCTAAGGGGGGGGGGGGTCGCCACGGGGAAATTACCGCGAAATTATCATGCTATTAATCCACAATTATCTCCCGATACACCACATATACTTGAAATAATTGGGCGTCACTTTGACGTTAGTACAGCGCCGTCGTGGTCTCCCATATATGCAGGTTTGCACGGGTCACAGCTTGTCATTTCAAAGTTACTCTTTCGTTTACACTATCTAATTCAGTCATACAATGGGCTAAATCAAATACAAAACCAATCTATGTTGTGTAATTTTGTATCTTTGTCTGTTGACGGCAATCGTCACAACTTGGCCGATTTCATACCTACATGTAACCTCGTCCGTGTAACGATTGTTTCCATTTGTAAATGATCCTATACATGGTGCACCACTTTCAGTCGTTAAAGGCGCCGTCACACCATGACGTTCTGGTCAACGTTCTCTTAGCGTTTCAATCGTTCGATTTTTGAGCGTTCTAGAATGAGGATTTCACATCAGGCGTGTTATTAACGTGTGCCTAACGCATGACTAGCGTGTATCTAACGTGCGAGAAGCGTGTAACAGCGACCAAGTCAGATACCTCTGGTACCTCCATATGTATTGACGTTCGGGAAACGCTCGAATGACGCTAAATGAATGCCAAAAGGACGTTTGTTTCACTTTAGTCACACGCTGCGTGCGCTAGGAGACCGTTCAGCGGTCGTTGATAGGTCGCCAGTGAGTCGTTCACTGCAAAGCAAACGATTAGTAACAACCAAGTAACGCTACCGTAACGACTGACTAGCGATAGCCGAACGCGTGCAATGCTCGATGAACGTTAGTAAAACGTCCCACAACGATCTTCAGCGTTTAAAATTAAACGTTGAAGAACGTTGGTGTCAGTGAGAACTTTTGTGCATGTTCAAAACTTTTTTTCCGGACTAGCGTTCTCCGCCGATTCCCGGCGATCACCGACGATCACCGACGTTCACTAGCGTTCACACAACGCTCTTCTGGCGCTATCCCAGCGACCATGGGCGACTAACAACGTTTCCTCAAATGTCAGAAAACGTTGACCAGATTGTCATGGTGTGACGGCTCCTTTAGCAACGACATAAACAACCTCTATTAAGTTATTCACATTTATCCATCTGTCGGTGAAGACTTAAATTGGAAATTGATAAACTTCGTGGAAAAAATGAATGTACGAACTGTTTTTTTTAAGTGAAATATAGTTAGAAAGATTTCGAATGAGGAACCTTACAATTTTCAGAACAGTAAACAGGCGTATTTCCGTGCGGTGAAATGTATTAAGGTAAGCACATCATATATGGTGGTACTTTGTTAAAGCATTACTTGACTCTGTTGTTTAATTTAATGTATTGTAACAGTTATGTGCCCTTAGATCTAAAACGTGGGATAATTTTGACGTTATATAAGGGCTCTGGTAAACCAAGAAATGACTCGAATAGCTATCGAGCTGTCACTCTTTCGTCGTCGATTTTAAAACTGTATGAAAGAATTTTACTTTCAAGGCTCGAATCTTCAATTAATTGACCACTGAATGCACTTCAGTGGGGCTTTCAGTCCAACATGGGTAGTCAAATGACTTCATTCATTTTGAAAGAAAGCATCTCCTTTTGTAAAGAGGCTGGAAGCAAATTATTTGCATGCTTCCTTGATGCTCGCCAAGCTTTCAATCGTATCTGGCATGACGGACTTATTTTTAAACTTAGAGAACTTGCTGTAAAGGTTAAACTTTTGAAACAGTTATAGCAATGTTGTCCGATATGAGTAGCTGTGTTTTATACAATAGATACTATTACGAATGGTTTCCAGTTTTACAAGGTACCAGGCAAGGAGGGGTGTGGTCCCCCTTCTTGTACCTAGTGTACATTGATTCACTCTTAGAGATCCTTACTGAGAGTAATTTCGGTTTTCAGATTGAGGCGACAAGTTTTTGTGCCCAGTCCTTTGCTGATGATATGACATTGTTAGCACTATCTGCTAGATCTCTACAAGCTATGATTGACAATTGCCAAAGATATTCATGTACATGGAGATACCAATATAATCCTGAGAAATGTGCTGTTGTCACTTTCAACTAGGGATGGCAACGAGTAACCGGTTAACCGAGTACTCGATCGAACGTCCGAGTATCGATTACTGAATTTGATATTCGAGTAATCGTTATTTTTTTCAAAAATGTACCATTTTGCTTCCCGAGGAAAACTTTCTTTGCAAAACAAACACTGCAACCGATTAAATGTAATCAAAACATCGTTGCAAAAGTACGAAAGTTACCGGAAGATGGCCAAACAATTCACAATTTGACACGTGTTAATAACCAACAACTGTGTCAATTATAACGTTAAGCCGATCACGTTAATCGCTAATCATTAAAGTTTTCGTAATTTCAGTAAATCAGAAGCCGGCTAATATGATCTAATTAGGGAGGAGAAAGTAATTATCATTAATCTTCACAGTTTGACTGTGAAACTTATTTAGGGATCGTGCGTACCTTGCGATCGCCAACGTGCCGTTGTATACCTACCGTATTTTGCTTTAATTTTTGGGATAGTAAAGTTTTTTTTTTTCGTGTTCCAATACTAAGGTCTATAAAAAAATAATTATTTTATAAGCAGTCCCAAAACATATGATCAGACAAGATACGCTCGCGAACTCTAGGTCATTTACCCCTAACAAGTCGAACAATGCCGACATTAAAAAGCTACGCCATTGATTTCATAAAACCTACGTTCATATGCAGGTTGGTCTATTTTTAGACAGATTGGAATTCCAGCGGTCATTTTGTGCACTAAACAGTCCAAAACTTGGCTTTTTCCCATTGTTTTCGTTGATGATTAACTTGTAACTGATTATTGTCTATATCCTGGGTCAACGATGAAGATTGTTATTTTGCGTTTTTTGGTAAAATCATGATATAATTTACCTGCTTATGTGGGGTGAATGACGTAAATTCCACTGACAAGGACCTGCTCGACTCGTTCTCAAATTTGATTGGTTCAACGATCTTCGATCGATAAAACTCGGTTAGATTACTGAATGTTGATTTCTATTTATAAAGAACGAACCTGATTGACCGTGAAATACATGCTTGTCAACTCCATGGCAACCTCGGATGTATATGTATACATGTGTATCTTGGGATACAAGCTTTATCACACCCTTTATAGACTTATATCCGAATTTTTTTTAAATGGGGTTTAAACAGTCTGTCAGGTGATTGGATTTTTAGGTCTTGAATCGGGAAACTCCCTTTGAAATCGTGGTGGGTTGGGAAGCATGCTTATGACGTTATGTGTGTAGAACGTGAGATAAATGCTTGTAAACAAAGGGTGTCAAACGGATCAAGATTTTTTGTTGAATAGATTTTCACTGTTTCCAACTCTTTGGGACAAAAAAAAAATACCGATCTTGCTCTGAAATTTTAGTATAAAATGTAGTAAAAATCGTCCGAGTAACCGAGTACTCGATCGGAAGAATGACCGAGTACTCGAGTATTAAAATCGATACTCGTTGCCATCCCTACTTTCAACGAAACAAAACGAGCATCCAAACGCTGCCAAAGGTCGTGGTATATTGGAAATCACGCTATTATTGAAAGGCAGACTATATGCACTTCGGCATTATTTGTAGCAAAGACTCTAGTTCATCTGCTGTTGTTAAATCTATGGATAAACGGCTAAGAGGTGCTTTTTTTGGATTAATTAAAGTTGGTTTGTATAGAAACAACCTGAATCCTCTTACTAGTCTCAGAATCTATAACTCTATTGTTGTTCCCAAAGGTGTATTTGGTTGTGAATTTTTGCAGTCGCTCGAGAGGTCACACCGGCTTTGTTTAAAGCACATACAAGGTTTGCAAGTAAAGTCAAGGACAGATATTGTCCATGGGCTTAATTGGCTCTCTTCCTTTAGAGGCTGTGATTGAAAAAAGAAAACTGACATTTCTGGGTCAGCTGTGTCGATTGGAAAGGGACTGCTCAACAAAGTGATTATTTTTATTACGTCTAATTTCTTGTCAAAATGGCGTATCAAAAATTGGTTTCATCCCAGATGTTGTAGTTTTATTACGAAAATATGATTTGTATGATGTTTTACTTGAATATATCAATTTTGGACTTTTCCCAAGCAAATGTACGTGGAAACGTTGTATTGACCAAAAGATAACAAGCCATTTTATTAATGAATGGGAAGTTCGAACCATGTCAGTTGAGATTGTTCGGTATAGACAAATTCAGTAGCAGTTTTCGTACAGTCCTGTTGGGACCTATGCACGGAATAATCGTTCCATGCTGCACGCATGTTTCTCTATTGCACAGTTAATTGCAAATTTGGCTCTTTTTGATTCAAACTGTCCTAGATGCAATGAAAGCAATATTTCTGTTAGCACAATGTACCAGCCTCCAGAATTGTAGACGCCAAAAGTTTATTTTTTTCATAATTTTGTTATCTTATATGGACATTCTGTACAACGTGCCTTGCAATCGTTTGATGAGTATATGTTTGTGCAAATTTTATTTGGTCTAAAAATTTTGATAGGGAAATAGGGTCTGTTTGCGATCATTTCTATAGACACATTGCTTGGTTTTTACACTCCATGTGGAGTTGTTATAAACAGATTACTTTTCCTTAGTTTCTTTTTCTTCCTTAAGTAAGCATCTCAGATGTCTGTCTGTTTGTCTGTATGTCTGTCTGTCTACCTGCCTGTTGTCTGCCTGTCCGTCTGTCTGTCTGTACGTTCGTCTGTCTGTCTGTCGGTCTGTCTTCTGTTTATCCTTTGTGGAGTGGGTATATATGAATACATGTTATTGTTGAATGTGAGGGTTCCCTGCTTCTCTGCGTATATGTAAGTTTAATTTTATGTATGCATCTTTAACGTATATGTAACTTTTTTATTTATATGTGTGAATTTTGTAATCTTCAATTATGGAGGAAATAAAGAATTAAATAAATAAGCTATAATTAAAAATGAAAATTATTGCACTACTTTCACCAATTCATTTTTTCCTTCTTTGAATTTTCATTTATAAATCTAAAACCACTATATTCTCAATTCAAAAAGAGATAATAATTACCTCCTTTTTCAGAAGACTACAAAAGTATCAAAAAAATAATTTCAAGATAGACATAAACCTAGCAAAAATATCATTTCTGCATAAATCCTTATTTATTCTTATTTATCAACCAATTAGAATTTTTGGCCCGTGTTCACCGGAAGTGCATTAGACAGATCTTACCTTAATGTGATGTACATCAATCACCCAGATACAGCCGTGGAATTTTATGTGTCCCACCACCCGAGGTATGCGCTGACAGTATAGCCAAGTTAAAGGGCAGGCTATGATATATATATATATTTTTTTTTTAAATCTTTTATAGGAATAAACAAATTCAAGGTTGTGATATGCTGTATATTGTGTGTATTCACGATCGGTATTATAGAGAACATTACATATGGTGAGTTTCAACATTCCTTCCTACTACTTCCTCTTCTTCTTCTTCAAGCTAAGACGATGTAATGCAGAGAAATGACCCTCCCTTACAAAATGACCCGTGTCATTATTCTACGTAGGGAAATGATCCCCAGAAGTCATTTAACTACGTAGAGAAATGACCCGGGTCATTCTTCTATGTAGAGAAATGAGCCATGGGTCATTTTGTAGCGGAGGGTCATTTCTCTGCATTACACCGGCTAGCTCAGTGGTAAGTGTGTCAGACTTGTGACCTGGTGCAGAGCCCTGGTAGCTCAGTTGGAAACGTACAGGACTTGAGAATAGGGGGGCGTGAGTTCGATCACCGGCTCCGCCAATTTCTTTCCTAGGATTGATGATCGCTGATCGTTGTTTCGACGATGGTTATATGGGAAAGCATCCAGTAGCTTGGAAAGTATATTGTGTGGCGTAATGGTAAAAAATGCAATAATTGAATAGGTGCAATGGCCGCCGCGATATAACTGAAATAATGTTGAAAACGGCTTTAAACACCAAACAATCAATCAATCAATCAATTAATCAATCAATCGAACTTTTTTCACCAGGCAATATCTTTAATATAATATATTTCATGTGTCTATTTTTAGAAATGTTATGGGTAAAGAAATGTAATTTAAGGTTGTGGATCCGTAATAAATTAGCCATTTCCACTATAATATTATCCTATAAAATTTGCTACCATTAAAAATGAGTATTATTGTACTACTTTAACTGAGCCACTTCTTCCTTTTTTCCTTCCAAGAATTATAATTTATAAATCTAAAACCACTATATTCTCATTACAAAATGAGATAAAAAATTACTTCCCTTTCTGAAAACTAACAACAATATAAACAAATTATTTCAAGACAGACATGAAAGACATTTCTGATTGGTTAAAAATGTTCAAGAATTATATCTGTATAAATCCGTATTATTCAACTATCACAAAATTTTATCCCATACTGCACTAGAAGTGTTAGGGAACTATTACCTAAAGCTGGGGGGGGTGGGGGGAAAGGATTATTTCCCAGTCACAGTGAACACTTTCTTCCTGCCGAAAATCCGGTTAATTGAGTTGAGATCACTAGTTTTAAAAGTAAAATCAAATAAAACATTATAAAAAGCAAACTCTCAATTATATAAGGATGTCCCAAAAAACCCTTTGACAAAAAAGAACGATCTCGGAAATAATGTTGGAAAGGGGAAAAAATCTGACAATCAGTATTTTCAATTTTCATTAAAAAGAAAAATAGATTTACTGTGATCTTTTAACCTTTTTAAATCAAAGCGTTGAGAACGCTGAAGTGGTATTTGTCAAGGAAACCCATTGTGTGGAATTAATAGTTTGAAAGAAACAGAGACATATTGTTGAAATGTTGGCTTACAAGTCAACCCACTAAGCAAATGAATACCTTTTTGGTTGAAGAGAGAGTACTCATGACAAAGTTTAGTTTATTTTTGTATAAGTGGTCTCCCTTTGATCATTAGGAGGAAGCAGGAGTAACGCCCCTTGACAGTAGGATGCATGACGAATAGAGAGAAAAATTCTGTTGAGATATCGAACAAAATTAAGTTTGTTCCTGAAAACTATAATTTTGAAATATGTCTAGCCTTTTACAATTAATCTCCAACATTACAATCATTTACCCCGATCTATAAATATTCATGAGCAATCAAATGGAGTAGCGCGCAATCATTGGAGGAACAAGCCATGGAACGAATTGGTTTTGGAACGAAAAACCCCAGGGTCAGTTGGCAAATTTGTATCATTGCGCCAATAAAAGGCTATGAGCGAGAGAAGCTATTTTCAATCAAAAATAAATATCTCAACGATGGATGACCTCGCCCAATGTATTTTAATACGCCATTTCAAATTACATATCTGAGTGCCACTGTAAAACTCATTTACCTGAGAGAAAAATGAGTTTAACTGGGTTTGTTTCCTGAGGCTTTGCACAAAATGACACATAGTTATCAAAATTCAATCTTGAACTTATAGTGGTATTGTCTTCGTCAAATACCACAAAAACTAGATGAAATTTTCAAGCCGACGGAAAAAATGCTAAATCGCGTTAATTCAAAGACATCCTTTTTGGAAAAAATCTCATCAAACAGTGTAGAGCAAAGATTAGACAGCATCTAGTTTGAAGTCTGATCATAATCTGTACTTTCCGCAAAGGGTCCTTGAACTGCGTTTGGTATCTTAACGGTAAAATGAAACTTTCAATCAACGGTTGGATTCTGAATGTTTTTTTCGAAACTATAACTTCGGAGAAAAAAAACAAAAAAAAAACGCTGCGCAGTCTGATCTTGATCTACACTGTTCGCAAGAGGTCCTCGACTCTTGCTTGACAACCGAAGCGTTAACCCTTAACCAGACGACAAAGTTTTTGGCTGGTCCAAATTGAAAGCGCTTTGAGGCGACAAAATAAACGTAACTTGAAAATTGAAATTTGTTTCCTGCTGGGTAGAAAACATTGTGGGAAAAGGAGAAAATGCTTGTTTTCAGCATTTTCTCCTTTTCCCACAGTGTTTTTAAAAGGCTTCTATCTCAGGTTCGTTGAAAACAGGGATTGTTTGGTAAAAGGTTAAACAGAGAGAGAGAGGGAGAGTCAGAGAAAACTGGCGTACGTAAATTGTAAATTGTGAAAATGTCGTCAAAGAAGGTTAACGTTTCAAGATAAAAGCGGATTATATTTGTTTGACAGTGCTTTTAATTGTTAAATCTGTCTGTGTTGCATTTAAGCAATCGATAAACATCAGTCGTTTCTGCTTTTTTTTTCCTATCTATTCCTGTCGAACTAATCAAATAGTTTTTAACAAATCGGTAACAGCTATTGTTTTCGGGTTCTGTACAATGTTCTGTGTGATCGAATAGTATTGTATAATATTTATGTCCCTTTGTTATCGGAGACCACTCCTTCATGCATGGCTTCGTCCCTATCTAAATACGACACCTCTTTGACTCAGTGGTTGGTTATTTGCGTTTATTTATCGTCGCTATCGGCTGCCCATCCGAGCGACGCCCCCAGAAGACGGTTAGTTGTTACGGGGGATAGTGCAAAGATATAGGTCAAAACTACTGAGAGCTTCGCCTGGTTCTTTAACATGCTCGGCGTATAGCACCTTCACACGGGACCCCGGTTAAATGTCTCATCCGAAAGACTATTAGAAATTTTAGTTGGCCAGCCGGGGATTCGAACCCACAACCTGTAGTGACCCGAAACATTATGTTCACGAGTCCTACGCTGTACCTCCTGAGATTTGACTCAGTGGTTATGGTATTGGTCTTTTAAACCTCGAAAAACGAGGGTCTTGTCCGCCATTGGTACGAATCCCGCCAGATGCGGTTCGTATTTCAGCTATGTATTTGTTTCTTTGTCGCGGACTTTGTTCGCGATTATTTGCGTCTAGTTATATTGTCTGCGCATGTCATATTCTTCGAAAAGTTGACTTGTCTGCTTTGACGTATCACCATTCTGTAACAATACCTACTTGAAAAAATCTAGCCAGTAATTCGATCTATATTTCTTAACTCTTTACCACACGAGAAAATTTTAGACTGGTCCAAATTGAAAGCATTTGCAGACGACAAAATAAAGGTGACTGAAAAATTGAAATTTGTTCTGCCATGGGAAGGGTAGAAAACACTGTGGGAAAAGGAGAAAATGCTGGTTACCAGCATTTTCTCCTTTTCCCACAGTGTTTTCAAAGGCTTCTGTCTCATGGGCGTCAAAAGTAGGGATTGTGTGGTTAAAGGTTTAATTATATCGAACAGGAAAAAAAAGGTTTATACAAATACCATTGTTTCTCTGCTTATCTTAGAACACAGTTTCTAGATATACCCCGTTCCATAAATGTGCACTTAATTTTCTTTATTTCTCGTCGCATGTTTTACTAAAGACAAACAAATTTGGTATCATACTTTAGTTCAGTCTGTAAAAAATGCCAGACTAATCAGATTTTAACTAACAAAAAATTTAAGTTAGGTTTTTTTTGGAGTTTGAATGAAGGTGGTACTAAGATCAAGGTTGCAAAAGTACTCAAAGACTAAGGTTACATTAAAGGTCGGTTTTTCTGAAACTTCTTGTAATTTTTCAATCAATATCTTGTATGGCCACCTCTGCTGTCGATAAGGCAATTATTCGACGTCACATAGACATTACATAACGTAAAATCATTGCATCAGGAATGTTATTCCATTCCTGTACGTGAACGGTGGCCAAGTCCATGAGACTGTTGATGTTTGGCTTTTATCGATCCTGTCCTTCTAAGTAATCCCAGACATGTTCTATTGGATTCATATCCGGCGATAAAGCTGGCAAAGGAGACACGGCAACATTGTTTCTGTTCAGAAACTGCTGTCTGATTCGTGCCACATGAGGACGTGCGTTGTCGTGCACAAGTATAGCAGGCCTATGTTGTTGCAAAAGTGGAACTGCCTCAGGCCACAAAACTTAGTCGACGAAGACCGCTCTCGTTCAGGGCCGAGACTTGTTCACGACTGTGACGAATCATGTCTTCCAGAGCCTGAGAGGCGAGGTGGCGACATGATTTCCGACAATAATGAACAAGTTTCCAAGTCCCCTGCCACCTGACCGTACAGCGAATTTATTACAAGGCAAAGTTTTACAAAACAAACGTGTATTGAATGGAATTTCCCTGATTTATGGTCTCACAAATGGGATGCGCTGACGAAATAAAATTTCCCGTCTGAGTGCCCCGATTCAGTGGAACTGAAGCCATTGAGAACTGACGTCACTAAAACCTTCGTAAAACACGCAGTGTGGTGCCTGAGCCTGTCACTGCGATAGACATTTGGCGTACAGGTACATATTTTCGGAGCATATTATCCAATTTTATTGTGATAAATTCTTTTCTTTGCAGTATAATAAAGTTACATAGTTATATAGTCACATATCTGGTGTATTGATATGCATCAGATCGGTACATACCCGGAAGTACGCCGGTTTACCGTTCTGAAAATTGTAAGGCTCCTCTTAAAAAAAGAAAACTTGAGTTTCTATCGAAATCTTTCTAACTATAGTTCAGTTGACAAAGATAAGTACGTTAATTTTTTAACGTAGTTTATTAATTCAGAATGATGTTTTCACCGACAGATAGACAGATGTTTATGAGGATGTTTATGTCCTTGCTAGTCACGTGGTTTCCAATTTTTACCTAGCGCGGGGAAATAAACTAAATGATTTAAATACTCAATGAATATGATCAGATGCGTTCATAAATTCTAAACTCACGTGATTCTGACGTAGGACATAAATTCCGACAATCTCCCTAATCACAGACCCTTGATTAACCCACATAGCTCAGTAGGTAGAGCGTAGGAGTCGTGAACATAATGTTTCGAGTCTCTTGAAGATAGTTTAGTTTAAACATATTTATGTTACATCGAATGAGAAACAACTTCTTACAACTTGTACTAATCTCTCTCGATTCTGCTTCCTGGGATCTACACCAGTACTCTCGCCGAATGTGTGGGCCAATGAAAAATCCCAAAGTTGACATCCGCTCCCGAGTATCGAACTTAGGACCTTTAGGTTATAAGGCCTACGCTCTACCTCATGACCACGAGGCCATCTAAAATTACAGTCTTTCGGTTGAGACGTTAAACCGAAGTCCAGTGCGACAGTAGGCGTAGCTTAAGGTGGGTTTCGCCCTGTATCTGCACTACCCCCCGTAACAATACTAACAGCCCTCGGGAGATGTCGCCGAAATAGGAAATCGGTGGCGACGATAAATAAACGCAAATTCAATTTCACAGGCAGAGTGTTCAAAAAGATGTACGTAACGGTTGTTAAAATTTGCATTAACACGACTTAGCACCATCAGCGGACGGGCTTTACAAATTTATTGACTCTGTAATCCGCCGGCAAGCTGACGATTACAGATTATTTTCACGAACTTCTTGGTAATGTTTACATATACTGCTCAACTTTTGCTAGGGATCAAAACAAAAAATGAATAATTTTTTCCAAATTAAATTTATTCAAACAAAAACAGGTTAATTTCATCTATAGTCATAGTAAAGGAAATCAATATCAAATAATCAGAATAAAGTTCTTTCAAACATCGTGGAAGGCGAAAAAAACGGATATGTCCATTCGAAAAAATAAATAATAATTTGGTTTTGATCCCAAGCAAAAGTTGAGTAGTATATAATCCTGCTAAATCAGAAAAGTTAAACGTTCAAGGCGATCGAACAAACCTGACTGATGTCACTTCAAATTTACTATTTTGCAAGAAAATATCTTTCCATCGGACAGTGTATATCCAACATCAGACAACACCTTCTGTACAGTCTGATCTTTATCTACACTGCCAGCAAAAGGTCAGCGAGTAACGCTTATCGGCCTGATAGGTAAAAAGTACAGTCTGTTTCAATGCAGTGTGCGCTTAGCTACAATGTTTGTAAATGGGCAATTGATCGAGAATTCAAAAATCGTTGTCTGTTTTGGCAGTTGAAGACAATATTCAACATGGGGATATGTCCCTCCAACGACGAAGTATAGATGAGACGTTAAAGAACATATCTACTGATCATAGTCTGACCCTATATACTCGAGAAAGAAGAGTTTTGGTGGTGGAAAGGAACATGACTAACGACGCAAATCTTGATGGAGAAGAATCAGTTCTGTTAAACATAGGTATTGATTTTATGCTTTTCGCTAGTTTATGGAGAGACAAGGATGGATTATTGCTCGATATTTCATAGTTAAGACCCGCTCGTCACATCTCGGCCGATTCCGTACCTACATCTTACTTCGTCCGTATAACAGTCGTATCTATTTGAACTTCGAATCACGTGATCTTATACATGGCACGCCACTGTCAGTTGTTTAGTAAAGACATAAACATCCTCGATAAAAGTATCAACATCTGTCTATCTGTCGGTGAAAACTTCATTCTGAATTAATAAACTACGTAAAAAAACTAATGTACGCACTCTTTGTCAACTGAACTATAGTTAGAAAGATTTCGATAGAAAATTGAAACTCAAGTTTTCTTTTTTTAAGAGGAGCCTTACAATTTTCAGAACGGTAAACCGGCGTACTTTCGGGTATGTACCGATCTGATGCATATCAATACACCAGATACAGCCGAGGTAATGGCTCCCATCACCCCAGGTATGCCGAATGGGTTACCAGTAAAAAATATCGATTTAATATTTCAACTGAAGGAGGAAACAACCAGAGGGAAATATGACGTAATCTAATCGCATTTACCTTACATTTCTCGCGCGTCAGGTAATATTGTAATGCGTTGCTATGAGAGCGGGGGGGGGGGGGGGGGTGTTATGCAACGGGGCATAAACGAAAAGCTGTAATAAATTTTGATAACAGTGCCAATAAATAGGTTTTAGAAGCATGAAATATACAGATTGTTTTTTTTTCGGTGGAAGATCTAAATTTATTTCATCGATTGAACATGAATGGCAATATTTTAACGAATGGCGCCACTCGTTCAGATATTACCAATCAATGGACCGTTTGAAGTAACGCGGTTTCGATATCATTAGCACATGTATCAGGTTTTAATTTGAAAACATTTGATCTATGTCCTGGCAAATCTGAAGTTAACCCTTTACCATACAATCCCTATTGTTACCATCACGGTTCACGACTTGAAATCCTGACCTTAATTCTACTGTCTATCTTTTTACTGTAGATTTGACAACAATTTTTGAAGTCATAGTTACACTGCATGTTCAAAACTTTTCCAATGAATCTCGAGTTTTGAATATTTGCTTTTACTTTTGTAGTTCATACATACGAACCCTCGTACAGGCTGAGCCCTAAAAATGCCTCCCATGAAACCGTTAATAAAATACACAATCCTTTTTGCAATCAAACTGCATTCGGTTCTAATGAACTTCAGTTTATGCCTGACTTGTACCCCAAGTTCATTTATGAATTTCCAACAGTCTTTGTTTTATCTCCATTCCGCGATATTCTTCAAAAGTGCATCTTTGCATTGCAAGCGACATGCCAAATTGACAATAACAGGAAGAGTGGTTTCAACAGGACGGAACAACTCTTTTACTTCAAATGACTCGTTAGAATGGCTGCTGGCGCAATTTGGTGATCGTCTCTTCAGTAGGACGCGTAAGCGCGAATGGGTTTTATATTCACTAGATTTTAACCCCCCCCCCCCCGATTTATTCATGTGGATTGTTTTAAAGATAATGGTTATCAGAATAACCCCTAGACTATTACTGAACTAAAGGCCAAAGTTAGGACAATACTGAGGGAGGAGTGTGTGTCGGAGTTATTGACAATTTTGCATGTTATATCCAGATGTACTTGCATCGTAAATGTGCACTGTTGAAGCATATCGTGGAACATACATAAAACACAGACTGTTAGACATTCAAATATGAAACTTGGTGGACAAGTCAGGCATAAAATGAAGTTCATTAGTACCAAATACTGTTGGACTGCAGAAAGGATTGTGAATTTTATGTGTAACGATTTCATGGATGACATTTTTGACCTACAATGAATGAATGAATGAATGAAGGTACGAACGAATGAATGAATGAATCAAATACGAAATAAATGATAGCACACACACACACCCACACCCACACCCACCCACATATATATGTTCTATGACGTTAGTTACAATGTTTCATTAAAGCGTTGCCCTGATGAGCGAAAGCGAAACCGGTTGGCACGTTAAGAACTATTTGTAGTGTCATTTCTCTTTCATTATATATATATATATACACACACAAAGTGGTGAAAAAGGTGAAAAATAGTAAAGAACATCAACGAATTTCCTTTAAGACAACTGGATCCAGAGGATACATGAACACAAATGTTTGATTAAATATAAATGAGAAATATAATGTGCTTTAACAGTTGAAATAATAATTTTACCCGAGCGCTTTCGGCATACTGCCTTCATCAGGGGTTTTGAATATAATGATAAGCCAAAATGGCGTTAGCATGTAAGCGTATTTATCTAAGAATAGCTTTGTTAAAAATAGGATAGACAGCTGATTTTATTTATCGGATACGCTAGTGTTCTGAAAGTGTAGCGTTTTGTCACAAAAAATATTTTTCTTCATAGATTTCGAAAATTGGTTGAAGTTATGACAGGGATCTAATATTTGTTGTATTAAACATCGTTTTTGTTGATTCCCGACGGTTGCCAAAAAAAATCAGCTGTCTATCCTATTTTTAACAAAGCTATTCTTAGATAAATACGCTTACATGCTAACGCCATTTTGGCGTATCATTATATTCAAAACCTCTGATGAAGGCAGTATGCCGAAAGCGCTCGGGTAAAATTATTATTTCAACTGTTAAAGCACATTATATTTCTCATATATATATATGCTTCTTCAATCTCGCAGACTAGATCCCGGGAAAATATGACCAAAAAAGAAAAAGTAGCGCTTCGAACCTTGAAAAGCAAGACGGACATAGTCATAAAACCCGCAGACAAAGGTTCAGCAGTCGTGGTCCTAGACAAAGAACACTATATTTCTGAAGCGGAACGTCAATTAGGAGACCGACAGTTTTATAAGCCATTGGACTATGATCCAACATTAGAATTTCAATCAAAAGTCACCAAAACTCTCAATAAAGTGCTTAATTTGGGTTACATAAGTGAAGAAAATTTTGACTATCTCTGTGTACCACAACCAAAGGCAGGAAGGTTCTACCTTCTCCCCAAAATACACAAGACTGGTAATCCAGGTCGTCCCATTGTATCCGCGAATGGTCATCCAACTGAACGGATTTCGAAATTTGTGGACCATCATCTGAGACCTTTTGTAGAAGAGCTACCATCATATGTACAAGACACGACGGATTACCTGAAAAAAGTGGAGTCTAATCCACTCCCAAACGAAACAATTCTAGTGTCACTTGATGTAACGTCTCTATATATACAAATATTCCCCATGAAGACGGAGTAGCAGCCTGCAAAGAGGTCTGGGATAGCAGGGAAACTAAAGTTCCTCCAACAGAAATACTTAATGAACTTCTACTCCTCGTATTGAAGTGTAACAATTTTGAATTCAATGAAAAACACTATCTCGAAATACAAGGCACAGCAATGGGCACAAAAATGGCCCCATCATACGCCAATGTCTTCATGGGACACCTGGAGAAACGGTTACTAATGTCTGTACCACTTACACCATATCTCTGGCTGCGTTTCATTGACGACATTGACATGCAATGGTGTCATGGGCAACAAAACTTACAAACCTTTTTAGAAATAGCCAATAATTTCCACCCTACTATCAAGTTTACCAATGATATATCAAATGAACAGCATATTTTTCTTGACACCGTTTCGAGGATCGAGTCTGGTAAGCTGATTGTAGATTTATACTCAAAACCAACAGACAAACATCAATATCTTTTACCCTCTAGTTGTCATCCAAAACATTGTATCCAAAACATACCCTATAGTATGGCTCTACGGATAAGAAGAATATGTTCTAGAGACTGTGATTTCCAAGTCCGCACCAACGAATTGTCAAAACAGCTCCAGAGTAGAGGATATAATATCACATCTATCACCAGTGCCATTTCAAAGGCAAACGCTAAACAAAAGAAAGAACTTCTCAAGTATAAAACAAAACCAAGTCAGAGTGACAGAATTCCCTTTGTTGTCACTTACCATCCTGACATGCCAAAAATACACAAAATACTTGAACAACACTGGCCAAAAATTGAATCCTCGAGTAAATTAAAAAGAATTTTCCCAGAAAAACCATTGGTGGCTTACAGGAGACCAAAAAGCCTGAAGGACATTCCTGTGCGAGCAAAACTAAACTCTCAAGCCAATCCAAACACGCTTGGGTATTCAGGTCCGTGCAATACATCGCGCTGTCAGACTTGCAAAATTATGCGTCCTTTGCAAACATTCAAATCTATGCTTGGGGCTACATCTTCTATCAAAGGCACTTTCAGTTGCAAAACAATGAATGCTGTTTACCTAATCACCTGCAAGGTATGTAAAAAGCAGTATGTAGGTGAAACTAAACAGGCATTGAATAAGCGAATGAATCTGCACCGCTCAGACTGGAAGACCCGCAAATTTAACAGATCTCCTGTTGCAGAACACTTTAGCGCAGCAGGACACTCTTTTGAGGATGTAGAACTATGCGTAATTGAGGCCAAAGAGACATGGTCTGACTCACAGCGAAAGGAACGTGAAACCTATTGGATAAGGAGACTATGTACAGTTCAACCGTCGGGAATCAACAAAAACGATGTTTAATACAATAAATATTAGATCCCCATCATAACATCAACAAATTTTCGAAATCTATGAAGGAATACTTTTTCTGGCAAAACGCTACACTTTCAGAACACTGTAGCGTATCCGATAAATACGCTTACATGCTAACGCCATGTTGGTTTATCAGTAAACTCAAAACCCCTGATGAAGGCAGTATGCCGTAAGCGCTCGGGTAAAATTATTACTTCAACTGTTGAAGCATATTATATTTCTCATATATATATATATATATATATATATATACACGAACGAAAGAAAGAATCTTAAAGACAAAAAACAAATTGCTTATTTTGCGGCCAATGTGTATACATCTATATAAACCTTTGTAATACAAATCATGTTCAAGCGTGCACTATATTCTCAAGCTGACTTTGCGCTATACTGCGTGAGGTGGCTAAACATCACTTAAAATAGCCATGTTTTTATCTGTTTTCATCGAATGAAAAAGATGTCAATTTCATAACGATAGTAATCGCATACTGGATATTTTTTTTCTTTTACAGAAAAACAACATGGATGCACTGAATGGTACAATCAAACATTCCACGAAAATCTTAAAGTTATATCAAATTATCCACGTGACAACGTTACCCTTTTTCTTACCAAAATCACCGGAGATCGAAGTACACCTCAAAAAATGATGACGTCATTTCCTGTTATAGCAACAGCGGCAAATTCTATGTTTTACGCCATTTCTCAAGGACTTTTGAAGAGTATTCATTTAATGCTCTTACCAAAATATACAGATTTGAAAATCATCTATTATGATCTGGGTCTAGATTGGAATCAGATTGTAGAGGTAAGAGGTGTTAACTTGAACTTTACTCTTTACCAAACGACAAGATTTTAGACTTGTTCAATTTGAAAGCGTTTGCAGACAACAAATCAAAATGTGAATACAAAATGGAAATTAGTTTTGGTAAAGGTAGAAAACATTATGGGAAAAGGAGAAAATGCTGGTTACCATCATTTTCTTCTTTTCCCATAATGTTTTCAAAAGCTTTCTCTCTCTCAGAATCGTTAAAAGTCTGGACTGTGTGGTAAAGAGTTACTCGTAATGTCTAGATTTTTTCCTACATGATGCATGTATAAAATGAAAAAGGTGGTAATTCTTTTATCTGTTTTGGAACGACATTACAGTAAACTAAATTTCCTTGCCTCCCCCCATTACAGAGAACTAAATTTTCTCGCCTTCCCCCATTACAGTAAACTAAATTTTCTCACCTTCCCCCATTACAGCGAATTAAATTTTCTCGCCTTCCCCTATTACAGTAAACTGAATTTTCTTGCCCTCTCCCATTACAGTGAACTAAATTTTTATCGCTTACCCCCAAATGTGTTTGATTTTGTTTTCGAACTAATAAGCAAATAACTGATTCGGCGGTTTTGTGACCGTTGAAGTAAAAATTAGCAGTAATAGATTTATTGAGTAGAAGTACAGTCATTGACATTTTTTCCTCAAAATGAATCGACCTGCCCAGTTAAGCAGGACAACACAAAATTACTGAAGCCCAAATATTCCAAAAGCTTGGTCAACGATTGAATCATGTCCAAAAAACGTTTCAATTTAGCTAATCGGAATTTTTGATTCGTCCAAATACTGAAAACAAGTGCATGTCCAGTCGAAAACCTTGCAGTGTTTTGTCAAAAAAAAAAAGAAAATTGTAATGGAGAAAAAATGACAAAACACTGCAAAAACGGGGAAAAATATAAATAATTTAACACGTTCTCCTTTCCCCTGGATGTTTTTATAGGCCATTTCTGAAGTCAGTTTCGTCACACAAGATTGCATGGTAAACAAGTATACCAGAGCAGCGGTTAAAACCAAACCAAGGACAATTAGTTTGAATTGGTTTCACCATAAATATCCCTACTGCTGGGACAGTGTAGATTCGAAATCGTACTGCACCTCATAGGCAGTCTGATCTTGATCTACACTGTCCGCGAAAGAGTTTCAAGTTCCGTCAAGCGTTTGTATAGTAAAGAGATTCCGTAGGAATTTCTAATTTGTACAACATCGGAGAAGAATTAGACATGGTTACTCGTACATTTAAGTGTTTTTAAACTACTTGGCAAAAAGTAGTTATTCCGATTTAGTTTACTTTTCTCTGAGTTTATACTAGAAATTTCTAATTTTTTGTGTTATTTTTCTTGCTAGAGATGCAGAGCTTCAGATAGGGGGAGTGATTTAAATATCAAAATCGAAAATGAAAATTATTTTTCACTAAACCTTTTGTTGTGGGTACTCATTAGAATCGTCTCATCGAGACGATTCTAAAGAGTACCCACAACATGGAGTTTTGAAGAGAAATGACAGATTTAGAATGCCATCACTACCTCTTATCTGGAGCTCTAAGGGATGGGAACCTAGTAAGAAAAGATAGCAACATGACAAGACAGGACGGGAAAGGACAGGACAAGAGGAGGGTGTGATTGTAATTGCAAAATTGAAAAAGAAACTTATTTTCCACTTATTCCTATGTTATGGGTACTCATTAGAATCGTCTCATCGAGACGATTCTAATGAGTACCCCCAACATAGGGATTGAATGAGAAATAATGGATTCAGAATACCATCACTCCCTCCATCCTCGGAACCCAGGTTTAAGCATTCCGTTACTTTCTATGCATTACCTCCTGGGAATATTAACTAGCAAATCTTCGTTTCCTATGAATATTCATATGGTCGGAAAGTACCCTAATAGCCCATCAAAAGATCGATACCATATATATTCTCTCTGGTAGGGAGGGCAATTTCATTTCGTCAGTTACTAAAATGAAAATGACGGCATATTTGTGATAAAAATAGTTTAAATTTTCTCAAAGAAAAACTGAGATTATCAATCAAATTGCTTCATGAATACTTCATGAGAACAAGGAAACGCCAGCCAAATAACCCACGGTTGATTACAGTATAAATCGAAACTTGGTCAACGAGGATGCCCTCCCTCTTATCTGGAGCTCTAAGAGATGGAAACTTAGTGATAAAGGATATTTATATGACAAGACTGGACAGAAATTGACAGGATAAGATAGAACAGGACAGTTACCTAGAAAGTGTGTATCTGTTAATGCACTACATTTGATTTCAGCTCAAAAAACATTGTAAATGTGAAGTGAGACGTTTTCCATTCGAAGAGTTTCCTCCGCACGTCAAAATGTTAAAGAATTACGCTTGGAAACCAATTATTGTGCAGGTAAACAATTCAAAAATATTGTGGAGATGACAGTCTGTAATCGTGTGGTCGAACCATACATATAAGTCCTACAATGCTCACAGTACAGATTAAGGTACCGTTGAGCTCGGCCCCAAAAATGTCAAATAATAGGAGAAAATGCTGGTGACCAGCATTATGTTCCTTTTCTTACGTTTTCTACTCTTCCCAAACCAAGTTTCATTTTCTTTTAGGAGACACATCTTATCTGTTGCCTGCAAATGCATTCAGTTTGGATCAGTCTAACATATTATCGTTTGGGAATGAGTTAGGTCATATCGTATTTGAGAAACCTGTGAAACTTGCAACACATGTCGACTTTTAACAACCCGGAGAGAAAGGCATTCGAAAAGCATTGTGGGAAAAGGAGAAAATGCTGGTAACCAGCATTTTCTCCTTTTCCCACAATGTTTTTCTATCCTGTCAAAGACAAAATTCATCATTAGAGTCATACCTAAAAGTAAATCTGTAAACGATCTCAATCTGGACAAGTCTATTTATTACACTGCAAAGAAATTTCTCGTGATCTGATTGGTTAACATGCCGGGATCATATATCATGTTCCCTGGCAAAAAACAGGTAAAGCCAGTTTCCCTTTTGAGTGCCCCGTAAACATCACTGCAGGTGCAGCACAACAACCAAAATGGCGGCGTCGATCGATCACCAGACTGCACATTTATACATCACACTGCACGTTTTAGTGACGTCAGTTTCCAGTGACGCCAGTTTTCGTTGAATTGGGGCACTCAGAAGGGAACTTTTGTTTCGTCAGCATACTCTACAACTAATAATGTTTTATAGTATGGTAAAGGGTTATGAACATACAGAAAAGAAACATACAACAAGATTTTGCTTTACATTTCCTTTACTTGATCTTCATTTCCATAGTCAATTTCCTCTTCTGCCTAATCCGGTAGGTAAGTAGTGAATAGTGGCATACATGCTTTGAAATGAGGGTTTGCTGGTCCGATTCCTCGTCCCACCCAGAGTCTTTCCGGAACTTGTTAATAGTATTTCCGACATGATAAATTACTCTTTTACTGGTGATCATTATTTCGACTTTGACAACGCAGAGGCGCAAAATCTTCGGACCCTAGATCTGAAGCATTACTTTATTCTCCATGCATCACACCCGAGAAAGCTGACTCGTTTCTTATGAAAATTTATATGGTCGGAAAGTACCGTAATAGCCAAACGAAAGATCGATAATATAATGATACTCTCATGTAGAGAGGTGCCTTCGTTTCTTCCGTTATAAGAAAAAAAAAACTTTGAAAAAAAGCCGAGTTTGTCAATAAATATGTCCCTTCAGCGTGCTTGTCTCCTGTGAGATTTGCCATTCTGCAGTACAGGTGCAACACCATCGATCTTTGTGTACGATTTTCACCGACAATTTTTCGGTGTTACGCCGAAACTTTCTATTAAACGCTTTGCGATTGTTGTGTTGATTGGCGACGCAAGATCAAAAGTATCGGTAAGCTTGATTTACAATGAATGTTGTGATTGGATATCGAAAAGTAAGAATTAGGAATGACGGCGTATTTGTGATAAAAATAGTTCAATTTTTTTCAAACAAAAACTGAGATCACCAATCAAAATGCTTCATGAATAATTCATGAGAACGAGAAAACGCCAGCAAAATAACACATGGTCGATTACAATTTGAATCGAATCAGAGTCAACTTAAACGGGAAGCAGTAGTTTGGAAAGAATTTTGTGTGAAGTGCTGGTAAAATGGACAGTAAATGATTGCATGGATAGCTGCACCACTACTGCGATAGAACTGAGATAATGTTGAAAGCGGCATTAACTCTTTAAATGCTTCTGTTGTCTTGGAAGCTTTTGTCGACAGTGTAGACCAAGCTTGATCAGACTACACAAAACGTGGAGTCAGGTCTTAGTTCTACATCATCCGCTATTTGATGTTAACCTTCATCAAAACAACGGGTTACATTGAAACAAAAGAAATACTCATAGACCTCGCGAACAGTCGGTTCCATTTAGTAAGCAGTAGTAAGTTAACACTTAACCAAACGACAAATTTGTAGACTTGTGCAAATTGCTAGCGATTGCAGACGACAAAATAAGTGTGGTTCAAAAATTGAAATTTGTTTTAGGAAGGGTAGAAAACATTGTAGGTAAAGGAGAAAATGCTGGTTACCAGCATTTCTCCTTTTCTCACAATGTTTTCAAAAGGCTTCTATCTAAGGGTCGTTAAAACCAGGGATTGTTGGTAAAGGGTTAAACTATCATTATCCTTCTCCACATTCTTCCTTTGCTGTCACAGGTATTTGTCATACGTGCTATAATTTCAGACGCTGTTACTAGAATTCGGATGGGTATGGTGGATGGATAGTTCTGTTCGGTTCCTCACACCTGATTTAGACGAAGCCCTTAATTACAGCGTAAAGAATCACGTGTTATTCTTTACATACGACCCAGTTCTCTCAGTTGCATACCATACGGACATACAAACAATGAAATATCTGGGAGAAGATCCGTGTAAATTTCGACCATTCGGGGAGACAGAGGCGACATTCGTGCTTTTCCATTTTGATAATGTCACTTCCGCTTTAGTTGAGGCGTGGTGCGCATGCGCACTATCAGAAAATTGCATAGCGCCACCTGGATCGTCATCAAGACTTGCCTGTCAAGTGAAAGTAAAACGTGATGGACGTTGTCACCGATTTGATCAAGCTGTGTTGAGTATTTTACTGAGGCGACTATATCACGATCAGAATGACTACCCACTAGTCCAGACACCGTTTAAAATACATGTAATTAAACGTGGAAATACAGTAAATTACTTCAAAGAAATTAAAGCAAGGTGACGAAAGATTTGTCAAGAAGTCTGGAATCCTAGTCCAAACAATCCCTGGTTTGTACGACCCAGAGGAAGAAGCCTTCTGTAAACATTGTGAAAAAAGGAAAAAATGCTGATAACCAGCTTTTTCTCCCTTTCACACAAGGTTTTTTTCTTTAAATTCAAGTTTCAATTTTTGGGTGATGTTCATTTTGTCGTCTGCATATCCGTTTCAATTTAGACAAGTCTAAAATTTTGTCGTTTGTTAAAGGGTTATAGACCTGAGCACGACGGCTTTTAACCCTTAACCTACTAAATAGGTAAAACGAGATGTGTAAGCCGATTCTAAAAACTTGAAGGTTACTTATCAATCTTATTTTGAGAAGAAAAAAACTCACTATCGGTCACCGCAGATCCAAGATCAGACTTGATCTTTTTGCATTCTTATCTTGATCTACACTGTCCACAAAAGGCTGCCCAAGGGTTAACCCTTTCGCAAACAATCCCTGGTTTCTACGGGTCAGGAATAGAAGCCTTTTGAAAACATTGAGGGAAAAGGAGAAAATGCTGGTAACCAGCATTTTCTCCCTTTCCCACAATGTTTTCTACCCTATCAGATTGAGAAATCTTTTTAGCAACTGTTAACCTGTCATCTGCAAAATGCTTTCAATTTGGTCTGGTCCAAAATTTGCTGTTTGGGAAAGGGTTAAAAGCATTGTATGGAAAGGAGAAAATGCATTTTCCTTTTTCCACCTTTTTAGGCAAAATTACCATCATAGGGGCACATACATGTACATGTATATAAAAGTTTTCGTGTGCAAGTACTTATACTTTGGACAAGTCTAACATTTTCTTCATCTGGTAAAAAAAAAATCTATTTATCTCTCGATGATCTACGAAGGCGTTTTGCCGAAAGGGGATACCCTTCATCAGTTGTAGAACGTGCATTGTCCAAGGTCTCCAAAATGTCACATTCAGACGCCTTACAACCTTCTACGCAAAACATTAAAAACGTTGTACCCTTTACAATTGTTTATAATCCATCCCTGCCATCAATCGGTAAGACGATTCATAAATACTGGGATATTTTGAACCTTTCTAAAAATCCAGGAACAAGAGAAATATTTCAGAATTACAAACCTATGGTGGCTTTTAAAAGATCGAAAAATGTAAAAGATTTTCTAGTTCGGTCTGATTTCAATTCAGATATTCGTGATACATTTTATTTTCGTCTCAAAGCTGTACTTTAAACCGTTGTTCACATTGTTTGCATATTTACACTGGATCACTTTTCAATTACACAATGACGCCAACTGTAAAACAAAAGGTGTAATCTATCTGGTAACTTGTAAAAAACACCAATGTCAGTATGTTGGACAAACTCGTCAACAAATGTCTAGAAGAATGAATAGCCATAGATAGGATATATGCAGTTTTGAAAATCCAGCATTCTCATCTTCTGTAGCAACACATTTTAATTCAGTGATCATTCGTTAAATGATTTTTCTTTTATGCCGACTGATATTGTTAAAGACGATTTTGATCGTCTTTGTAGAGAAGCTTTCTGGGCCCGTATTCACCAACCATTCTTAAGAATATTCTTTGTTTTATTCTTCAAATTTTTATGACTGTGAAAGTAACAGAACTTCTGATTGACTAAACCATTTGGTTTAGCCAATCAGAAGTTTTGTTACTTTCACATGGACAAAATTCTCAAGAATAAGAACAAGAACGTTCTTAAGAACGGTTGGTAAATACGGGCCCTGGATTTATAAACTGCAAACTTTGTATCCGAATGGTCTAAATATAAAACTATTGTATAACATAAATTAGTATGCTCTCATCTCTCATCTTGATTATTGTTATTAATTTTTTAACAGGCTGAGTTAATCGTTGTTTCCTATTATTGTTTTTTTTTGTGTACAATTTATATAGGAAATTAAGTATATTAATGATCTGATGACACTCAGCATGATCCAAATTTCAAAAGTAATAGAGTGGACCTCGTTCGAGGGTTCCGCCTTTGATGAGACAGCCGATCAGAATCTACACTATATAGTCTAATATGTTCATTTCACGGGAGACACACCTTGATCGGAAAACATTTCGCTGATATGGCATCCAATCTGGATCTGTTTTCCCTTGTATTGATATTCTTTTATTTAATAACTTTTCCGCGAAACAGTGTTTTTCCGCCAAATTATTTCATAACAATTAATGTTTTTGACGTGACGTCATGCCCGTTTATAAATGTTATTCCTGAAGAAGGCGTTACGCCGAAACGATGGATAAAATATGAAATGTTGTTAAACGTGTTGTTTTTTTGTTAAATACTTACTTATTCATCTGGTAAACGGATTACAAAATGAAATGGGCCTATGTAGTTGAGTAAATGGTAATGCAATCCCTGTATTATATAAGCTTGCATCTTCGCAAGCCAAGTTTACAATCACTACGTGGATCTTACCATGGCTGATTGAGCCCGATTTCGAGATTCCTGCGATGCGCCATCAATTGGATGCTGGTTATTATATCCTTTTACATCATATTTCTAAAAGCAAATGAAATATCGTTTTACAAACCGCTTACGAATACACATGAAGCGATAAGCAGACATCCACGTGGGTTTCCATGTTTTACCTTCTATTCGAAAGGTAGAGACCTTGTTCTTTTTTTATCAAAGATGAAATGCTACAAGCGATTTCATTCGTTGCAGCTAGAGCTGGCTGCATCCAATGAAAAAGCATATCGGGTGAACATAAAAATCAAGCTCGATCCGCCAAGGGTAGAGTAGCGTAGTGAATCGTCGGCCTTGGCTTGCGAAGATGATAAGCTTGTTAAGTTTTTGTTTTCTATTAATATTTTTTAAGTACATGTATAAAAGCGATAAATTGACGTCGGTACAGGTAAAAATTGCTGAACAAACGTTGGGATGGTAAAACTCTGCATTATAATAAATTTGTTGTACTGTCAGGTGGCAGGGGACATTGGAACTAGGCTCAGGGCGTCATGATTCACCGCAGCCGTGAACAAGTTTCCAAGTCCCCTGCCAACTGACCGTTCAACTAATGTTATCATACTGCAAAGAAATTTCTCGTGATCTGATTGGTTAACAAGCCGGGAACATATATGTCATGTTCCCTGGCAAAAACCACGGAAAAGCCAATTTCCCTTTTGAGTACCTCGTAAACATCACTACACGTGCAACATAACATCCAAAATGGCGGCGTCGATCGATCATCAGGCTGCATGTCTATCCACCAAACTGCACGTTTTAGCTCATTTTGTAAATAGGATAGGATAGATTTTTAAAAACCCCGTTGAAAGAAATTTCGGTATTTAAGAATTAATGAAGTGGTCACAAGTAATAATCAGATTAAAACCTATCTTTCCAAATAGTAAATTTGCAAAATTCTTCCTATTATTCAACATATTTCTAAAAATCATTACCTACCAGCTTTTTTGTTTGGGCCAGGTCTATATTTTTCAGTTGGTTGGTTGGTTGTATTGGGGTTTAACGGCACTTTAGTGATAGACCTAATATTTTATCCAATCAGAGAGGAGTATTTGTGGAAATTTTCTACCTCTTAAAAGTCCATGAAATTTTATCTGCTTGAAAAAAGACAGCCGTTCCGCACGTATGAATTCTACTGGCTCCTCCCACATCTATACGTAAAATTAAACCCTTTACCAAGTAATCCTGTATGTTATCGGTGAAAGTTCGATTTTAGAAAATATTGCAGAAAAAGGGGAAATCGCAATAAAGGAATTAAGAAATAAAACAAAATCTGATTTTTCTTCTCTATATTTTTACCCCCAATGAATTTTACACCCAAATGGACGACCCAAGTAGCCTTTGCGTACTTTAACGATCAATCTGCAGAGAACTTGTAGTCTGATCATGAATTGAAACGTTGTGCCAAACAGTGTAATGTTACAATTTATGGACTGATAGCACGTTGACCGTTCTGTATCATGACTTAGACCACGCTTGCAGGGACTGGACCGATCAGCGTTCAGTATTTCCATTGTATATATCGAAGATACAACACCCGCAGTTGTATATCTGGATATACTATGCTAGTATATCCTGCACGTGAATTCCGACAAGTTTTGTTTGCAATGTCGACTCGTGGAAAAATGTACCGTTCGCGTTAAAACAATTTTGAAGTATGATTTGAACTGTGTATAACATTTTCATGTGTGAGTGCAATACTATCCAAAGTCTATACAATGTACAATCACTTAAAATAGTATTGCCCTCAACTAGCGATTAACTATACAGCAACCTCTTGAATGGAGTGTGCTTTAGGCGGTAGAAAAATAAGGCTCCAGTTTGGTTAAAAGTGTAATGTTCACATTTTGGCTTTAAACATGCAATTGCCTTTACAACCATTTTTCTAAAACATCAATCTGAGATGGATTAAACACTTATTTTGGCTAAGAAATTACAACAAATTTGAAAGCTCTTTAACTTGCATTAGAGTTTAACGTGTCAGTACACCTACACATGAAATTCTTGAATAGGTGGGTTTAGTAATTTATAACCCTTAACCTGCTTAAAAAGTGAAAAGAAACCTTCAAGCCTATAACAAAAGCCCAAAGTTTGCTATTTCAAAGATTTTTTAGGGAAAAAATATCGCCTTATCGGACAGTGTACTTTCAAGATCAGATTATACACGTTCTATGCTTTCTAATCTGAATCTGCGTTGTCCACTAAAGGTCCTTGAGTCGCGTTTAGCAGCCTACAGGTTAAGCTCAATGACTACAAAGTTTACAAGGTTTTCATGCACTGCCTTGACATTGCTTACAAAAATTGCTTGAAGTGACTTTGTATGACTGAAAGCGGTGTAATCCGCCATTCATTCATTCAATCAATGAATAGTAAACATAATTGAAAAACAACAACAAAATTTCTCGACAATATTCTATGTGTTTCATAATAAAATAGACTAGCACCGTCCAATTACAAGAGACACATAGTAAGTTCTAAACGACGAACGTCCCTATTGTCCTTGACAATCAACATCAATCGAAACATAACATTTTCAAAATCTTGCCGACCGTAAATACAATTTCGATCTTAACAATTTACAAATAGATTTACTTTCATTAAAATCATAATAAATAATTCAGCATTTTGATATAAATTAGTACCTTACTTGTGCATCTTTTGAACCAGGTGCAAAACTTTCTCTTCAACAATTACAACGACTCAATTTTGTAACAAGCTTTTTATCTACTACGTATAAATATGAGTACATGTATATGACGTAAAAGGCATGAATAAATAGTCACGTGGTCTAAGTAAGATAGAAAATCTAGTGCCGTGATATATGGGAAATATACACTCGCTAACGCTCGTGTATATTTCCCATATACCACGGCACTCGTTTTCTATCCCATACAAAAATTTGACAACAGAGCAATGACATTTGAAAATCTCGAAAGTAAAAAAGATTATCTACAGCAAGAGCCAACTGATTAGTTTTTAGAAAAGTTCAACTTGTCCTTTTGTTTTCTTTTAGAAATAACCCTAAAAAAGATAGTATTTAGCAAGTACAGGTATAAAGGAAAGTCCGAAAATGCTTGCCATGCACTCTTTACAAGATGCCAAAACTTTGGGCTCTAGCATATTAAAAGCAGCACGTACAATGGTTAGTGTATCTGATTCATAACCTGGAGGTTACGGGTTCGATACCTGGTTGCGGCGAACTCTCTTTCCGGTAAACTTTTGCATCTCACTTCTGATGCATGCGAGAATTTTAGTCAGTGGCTTTGGAAAGAAAGTTGTGTCAGTACTGGTGTGAAAAAGCCAGGAAAGAGAAGCGATGTAAAATAACAATCATCAATAAATTAACCAACTATTCAATCTCTTAAAATGTCGACCTCATTTGATAATAGATAACGAGGAACAACAACAATTGAGATGGTAGATTATTTAAAAATGTCATACCTAGATTATCTTATATATCCAAGGACAACGCATTTATAAATGAAAAGTGGATACATTTGTGATACCTAAAATGTTGACATTGAAAAATCAACATATACTAAAATTTATAGTGTTTTGCATGTACCCTAAAGAACGAAATCTATTGATAAACATGTGAACTTGTATTATTTGAAAAAAGAAAAAAAAAAAGACTGCAATCATAAATCATTATCAGTTACCTGCTTTTACAAGTTCTTGTGTGGGCAATTGCAACAATTGAAAATTTCGTCTAAGTCATTTCCTTAGAAAAGGTCAAAATTTGGTTTGGCTTCCGCCATTGTAAAGACAGCAATGCCATGCACTTTTCTTTCGCAAAATTTGGGCTTGGAGACACGCATAACATGATGGTACTGTGCATGAGGAAATCCACGTGATAGTGTTGTTTTCTCGTGTTTCGGGCGTGTCTTTACAATAAAACAAAACAATGAAAGTTGATGAAAGTCATGTTTCTTGATATACTTATGTCATGTGGGCGTGTTTATAGGGTCATGCGGTAATGAAGGCATGTCTTTGCATAATATCTAGGACAAACTTTATAGAGAATGCAGTCTCTATAAAATGAATTATTTAAAAACCCAGTCGATCACTAAGTTGGTTAGAGCACAAAAAAGAGAAATCTTCGAGAAAATAAAAGCTACGGCGCAGAGTGCCTTCGCTTTTATTTTCTCGAAAAATTCTCTTTTTTGTGCTCTAACCATTACATAGAACGCACGAGAGCAGGTCTATCTATGCACGTGCACAGGTTTTTGTATGGGATAGAAAACGAGTGCCGTGGTATATGGGAAATATACACGAGCGTTAGCGAGTGTATATTTCCCATATATCACGGCACGAGATTTTCTATCTTACTTAGACCACGTGACTATTTAGTCATGCTTTTTACGTCATATGCTCATATTTATAGTAGATAAAAAGCTTGTTACAAAATTGAGTCATTGTAATTGTTAAAATGGAAGTTTTGCATCTTGTTCAAAAGAGGCATAAGTAAGGTAATAATTTATATCAAAATTCTAAATTATTCATTATGATTTTAATGAAAGTTAAGGCATAATACCGTAAAACGCCCCTCTGCTATACACTCAATGCTTACATGTGACATTGTTTTTCGAGTTAAAAGAAGAAAGTTAATGAAATTTTCAGCTTCATTCTGTTGAAAAATATTGTATTCGGTGTATACGAAATGAATCCATAAACCAGTTGCATTCTTTTGACACATAATTTTGATTTTCATGGGTTTTCGCGATTTATGGCGGGGCTTTTTACGATATTATGCCAAAGTTAACCTATTTGTGGATTGTTTAGACAGAAATTGTATTTGCCTGCAAAATGTTGAAAACGTTATGTTTCGATTGTAGATTGTCAAAGACAATAGGGATGTTCATCGTTTAGAACATACTATGTGTCTCTTGTAATTAGACAGTACTAGTCTATTTTATTACGAAACACATGGAATAATGTTGAGAAATATTGTTCAGTTTTCTTTTGCAATTAATATGTTCAATACGTAAATTTCAAGCAATTTTTGTAAGCAATGTCAAGGCCGTACACGAAAACCTTGTAAACTTTGTACATAGAGCCATTGAGTTTAATCTGTATAGGCTGCTAAACGCGACTCAAGGACCTTTAGTGGACAATGTAGATACAGATCAGAGAGCATAGAACGTGTACAATCTGATCTTGGATGTACACTTTCCGATAAGGCGATATTTTCCCCTAAATCTTTGAAATAGCCAAAGGTTAAGGGTTAAACATTACTAAACCAACCTACTCGTGTGTAGGTGAACTGACACGTTAAACGCGCATGCAAACTAAAGAGCTATCGAATTTGTTGTAATTTCTTAGCGAAAATAAGTGTTTAATCCTTCTCAGATTGAAGTTTTAGAAAAATGGTTGTAAAGGCAATTGCATGTTTAAAGCCAAAATGTGAACATTACACATTTAACCAAACTGGAGCCTTATTTTTCTACCGCCTAAAGCACACTCCATTCAAGAGGTTGCTGTAGTTAATCGCTATTTGAGGGCAATATTGTGTTAACCCTTTACCCCATAAGGCATTTCTATGATATCTCTAAATAACAGCAAGGATGAAGCCGTTTCTTTTGTCTATATGACACCTTTTGATAGTATAGAAAACATTGTGGTAAAAGGTGAAATTGCTCGTCACGAGCAATTTCACCTTTTGTCACAATGTTTTCCAAAGGCTCCCACAAGCAATGCGTAGAAATGAGTATCTATGGAGTAAAGGGTTAATTGATTGTACATTGTGTTGACTTAGAATAGTATTGCACTCACACATGAAAATGTTATACCCAGTTCAAATCATACTTCAAAATTGTGTTACTGCAAAGGGTACATTTTGCCCCGACTCGACATTGCAAACAATTGTCGGAATTCACGTGCGGGATATACTAGCATAGTATATCCAGATATACAACTGTGGGAGTTGTATCTTCGATATATACAACGGAAATACTGAACGCTGATTGGTCAAGTCCCTACAAACGTGGTCTAACCGTTGATAGAAAACCTGCCCACGTGCTGGAAAGACCTGCTCCCGTGCAAGAAAGACCTGTCCACATGCAATTGACGGATCTTAGGTTGTACAGACAGGGTAAAGGACATCGCGCGATACTGATTTTCAGGAATTTGTTAAATAACAGGAAGAATCTTGCAAATATGCTTCTTTCTGGTAAGACAGACTTTAATCTTGAGTTTTATTGGTGACTAAGTCAGCATTTCTTTGATAATTTCTTTCAAAGCGATCATTGAAAAATCTATCCCCTCCTTTTTAAAAAATTTGCTGTTACATTAAGGCCAACATTTAAAACATTGTGGATAAAGTGCTTTTTCCTTAATTTCTCTTGTTATGTACTTGTAATTCATTCATACCTAAACCCAACTTATTTTTTCTTATTTTTCTAGTTTTAATACAAGTGAGAAAGGTTAATGACGGACGCATTTTCTAAAACATGTCTACAATATTATTGTATTTGGGTTCTAATGCACCCTATTTCCAGCATTTTCACCTTTATTCCCACAGTGTTTTCTACCATTCACTAAATGAATTTCAAATTTTCAGTCACTTTTGTTTGTCGTCTGCAAATGCTTTCGATTTCGACAAGCCTACAATATTGTTGTTTGGGAATGAGTTAAGGTATTTCTTTCTGATAGCCAAGCCCCAGTAGCTCACTCGTTGGTGTATTAGACTTGAGATCATGGTGTCACTGGTTTGATCCCCGGCTGGTTCAGTATATTTCCTTGGATTGATGGTAGTAACTTTGACAGGATTCATTCCTCTCTCACCGCTGACCATTGGTTCGACGATGGTCAATCGGGAAAGCAGCTAGTGGCTTTGAAATAATATTGTGGGGAGCACGAGTAAATAAAACTCTGGGCAAGCATGGGTAGGTATACTGACCGCGATATATCTGAAATAATTTTTAAACGGCATTAAACACCATGCAATCAACTAATTTCGTGTTGTTTACAGTGACAAAGATAAAGACCTGTGCAAGGGAGACCACTGGTACGGCCATTGCGATTTTCTGGTTTGGATGTTTTCTCTTTTTATCCCCTGCCTCAGGCGGAGAGATATAGTTTATTGCGTTGTACGTCCGTCCGTTCGACAGAATACCACTGGAGAAAATTCATTCAAACTTTTACATGTGTACTATAATCCATTTCGCCGATATTCTTTTTGTAATTCGATGCGAAATGGCCGACTGGGAGCCCGTTTGAGTGAAGTGTTGATATTTTGAGCCATATCATGAAATACCATGTCCCCCCAAAAAATGGGGCTAGATGTATTTCATCTCATTATTGACCAATAACAGTCGGTTTTCCAGTCTGTCCACACGGACAGATACTTCTCGCTTGTCTTCCTTTGGATAGTTCGTTAATACATTTTTTCCTATATATAATCCCGTGTCATGGAAAAAAAAGAAGCTTCATATATATTTTCATTGAATGAAATCCCACGTAAAGGAAAAATGGGACTTAATGTGTACTCTCATTATAGATAAATAACAGTAACATCACGTGTAGATGCAATGCGTACATATACCTCTTCTATATTTTATATAAATCGAAATGCTGTGCAATGAAAAAAGTGGGTTTAATGTATAACTTCTTAATGGACCATTGTTACATACCGGCTCCTTTGTTTGGGCCAGGTTTATCTTTTTCAGAACGAACCTTCTTAACAATAGAACGCACGAGCGCAGGTCTATCTATGCACGTGCACAGGTTGTTCCATAGATAGAAAACCTGCTCACGTGCGGGAAAGACATGATCCCGTGCGAGAAAGACCTGTTCACGTGCCATTGACGGATCTTGGGTCGTACGTATAGGGAACGACCTGGGCACGAGCTTCACGAAACACCGAGAGCGCGAAGCGCTCGAGGTGTTTTGTGAAGCTCGTGCCCTGGTCGTTCTTAAACGGAAAGACCGATGTACGAGGTCGATATCCGACTTACATACCGGCCACCATCAGTGTTAAGAAGACGACTTGACAGTCATGTCGAAAAGTATGGACCTGTTCGATAAAAAAAAGAAGGGTATAACATGTTTTATTGTTTTATAACTTTTGGGTATTTTTTTAAATGTATTTATCAGTTTTACTTTCTCACTTGAACATTAATGAATCGTGGCTTGAACATGACACCTCGCGATATCAACCTTTGGATTTTTTTACTTGGGTTGCTTTGTGGATGTTACATGAGTGAGTTCATTGCTCAGTATAGGTTCGAATTGATTGAAATATTCAAGCCTAGGCCGCTCTCGTGTTTTTAATTCTACTGTCAGTCCGTTCTGTTGGGCCGTTGGTCAGTTTTCATAGATTGGTTAAATGGTTGGGTGGTGGTTTACGTCGCTTTCAACGTTAGTCATATCACGGCGGCACTTTCAGTGAGGCTCAAGCCCGGGACCTTGGTATCGAGCTTAGGGTAGCTGATCTCAAAGGGATTCTGATCATTCGACTACGGGAATGATCCCGCCCCTCAATTTGCATTTGGTTTTATGCTAGCTGTGCCGAGTGAGCCATTAAAGGAGAGTGTTGCTATGTTAGTTTTGCTGACTCACAATAAGAAAAAAGAGAGGGCTTTTTCGCTCCAGAGGCTAAACTGTGCTAATACGGAAAATCAACTGTCGGTGTCATAGGAAATAGGGTGCATTAGAACCAAAATACAATAATATTATAGACATGTTTTAAAACATGCTCGTGCCGTCATTAATTTTTTCTCACTCTTGCTATTTAACTTATATGAAAACTAGAAAAATACGAAAAAAATAGGTTTAGATATGAATGAATTACATGTATGTAACAACAGATCTTGAGGAAAAAGTACTTTATCAACAATGTTTTAAATGTTGATCTTAATGTAACAGCACATTTTGCATATAGGAGGGGATAGATTTTTCAATGATCACTTTGAAAGAAATTATCAAAGAATTGCTGAGTTAGTCAAGATTAAAATCTGTCTATTATTTGCAAAATTTTTCCTGTTATTTAACAAATTCCTGAAAATCAATATCGCACGAGCACCATTGTCCTCCACGAACCTGTCTCTGCGACACAAGGTCCATCAACAGCACGTGGACAGGTTTTTTCTTGCACGGGAGCAGGTCTTTCCCGCACGTGGGCAGGTTTTCTATCTACGGAACAACCTGTGCACCTGCATAGACAGACCTGCTCTCGTGCATTCTATTGTTAAGAGGGGTCGTTCTGAAAAAGATGGATCTGGCCCAAACAAAGGAGCTGGTATGTAAGTGAAGGACATTGCTGCTCGTGCGATATCGATTTTCGGGAATTTGTTAAATCACAGGAAGAATCTTGCAAATATGCTTCTTTCTGGTAAGAAAGATTTTAATCTTGATTTTTATTCCTAACCAACTCGGCAATTCTTTGATAGTTTCTTTCAAAAGCAATCATTAAAAAATATATCTCCTCGTATTTTCAAGATTTGCTGTCACGTTAAGGCTAACATTTAAAATATTGTTGATAAAGTGCCTTTTCCTCAAGGTCTGTTGTTACATACATAATAATTCATTTATATCTTAACCCAACTTATTTTTTCGTATTTTTCTAGTTTTCATATATTAAGTTAAATAAAAAAAAGTGAGAAAAAATTAATAATGGACGCATGTTCTAAAACATGTCTACAATAGAATTGTATTTTGGTTATAATGCACCCTATTTCCTATGAAGCCGACTGTTAATTGTTCGTATTATCACATTTTAGCCTCTCGAGCGAAAAATTCTTCTTTTGTATCTTTTTGTGAGACAGCAAAACTAACGTAGGAGCACTCTCCTTTACTGGCTGACTAGGCACAGCTAGCCTCTAGAAATCAAACGAAATGCAAATTGAGGGGCCCGATCGGTCCCGTAGTCGAATGAACAGAATCGCTTTGAGACCAGCTGTTCTAGGCTCGATCCCAAGGTCCCGGGCTTAAGCCTCACTGGAAGCGCCGTAGTGATATGACTGAAATGATGTTGAAAGCGTATTTAAAACGCAATCCAATCATTGTAGCAATTAATGAAAACTGACCTACGGCCCTACAGAACTGGGTGAATTAGTGCAAACGGACTGACGGCATAATTAAAAACACGACAGCGTTAACCTCAAAAGCTGAAATCAATCAATTCGAACCTATAATGAGCAATGAGCTCACTCGTGCAACATCAACAAAGCTACCCCAAGTAAAGAAATCCAAAGGCTGATATCACGAGGTGTCATTTTCAAGCAACGGTTCATTAATGTAGTAAAACTGATAAGTATGTAATGGTTAGAGCACAAAAAGAGAATTCTTCGAGAAAATAAAAGCTACGGCGCAGAGCGCCTTCGCTTTTATGTAATGGTTAGAGCACAAAAAAGAGAATTCTTCGAGAAAATAAAAGCGAAGGCGCTCTGCGCCGTAGCTTTTATTTTCTCGAAGAATTCTCTTTTTGTGCTCTAACCAACTTAGTGATCGACTGGGGTTTTATAAATCATTTTATACAGACTGCATTCTCTATAAAGTTTGTCCTAGATATTATGCAAAGACATGCCTTCATTACCGCATGACCCTATAAACACGCCCACATGACATAAGTATATCAAGAAACATGACTTTCATCAAATTTCATTGTTTTGTTTTATTGTAAAGACACGCCCGAAACACGAGAAAACAGCACTATCACGTGGATTTCCTCAGTACCCTCATGTTATGCGTGTCTCCAAGCCAAACTTTTGCGAAAGAAAAGTGCACAGCTTTGCTGTCTTTACAATGGCGGAAGCCAAACCACATTTTGACCTTTTCTTAGGAAATGACTTAGACGAAATTTGCAAGGATATATCATGTACGCAATTGTTGCAATTGCTCACACAAGAACTTGTAAAAACAGGTAACTGATATGATTTATGATTGCAGTCCTTCTTTTCTTTTTTTCAAATAATACAAGTTCGTATGTTTATCAATAGATTTCGTTCTTTAGGGTACATGCAAAACACTATTAATTTTAGTATATGTTGATTTTTCAATGTCAACAATTTAGGTATCACAAATGTATCCACTTTTCATTTATAAATGCGTTGTCCTTGGATATATAAGATAATCTAGATATGACATTTGTAAACAATCTACCATCTCAATTGTTGTTGTTCCGCGTTATCAATTGTTATCACATTGTTATTTTACACCGCTTCTGTTTCCTGGCTTTTTCACACCTGTACTGACACAACTTTCTTTCCAAAGCCACTGTCTAATTTTCTCACATGCATGAGAGGTGAGATGCAAAAGTTTACCGGAAAGAGAGTTCGGCGCAACCAGGTATCGAACCCGTAACCTCCAGATTACGAGTCAGATATACTTACCATTATACGTGGCTGGGCTGCTTTTAATATGCTAGAGCCGGGCTTAAGTTTTGGCATCTTGTAAAGAGTGCATAGCAAGCATTTTCGGACTTTCCTTTAAACCTGTACTTGCTAAATACTATCTTTTTTAGGGTTATTTTTAAAAGAAAACAAAAGGACAAGTTGAACTTTTCTAAAAACTAATCAGTTGGCTCTTGCTGTAGATAATCTTTTTTACTTTCTAGATTTTCAAATGTCATTTCTTTTTGTCAAATTTTTGTCATGATACAGAACGAACAACGTGCAATCAATCCATAAATTTTAACATTGCGCTGTTTAGCACAATGTTTCAATTCATGATCAGACTACACCTTCTCTGCAGATTGATCGTTAAAGTACGCAAAAGCTACTTGGGTCGTCCATTTGGGTCTAAAATTTATTGGGGGTAAAAATATGGAGAAGAAAAATCAGATTTTGTTTTATTACTCAATTCCTCTAATGCAATTTCCCCTTTTTCTGCAATATTTTCTACAATCAAACTTTCACCGATAACATACAGGATTACTTGGTAAAGGGTTTAGGTTGTGTTGTAACAAGTTTCAAATCGTGCTTTAAATGGTTGGGAGGAGCATGAATTAATTTTACGTAGATGTGGGAGGAGCCAGTAGAATTCATACGTGCGGAACGGCTGTCTTTATTTCAAGCAGACAAAATTTTATGGACTTTTAGAGGTAGAAAATTTCCACAAATACTCTTCTCTGATTGGACAAAAAATTAGGTCGATCACTAAGGGATAGAAAACGAGTGCCGTGGTATATGGGAAATATACACGAGCGTTAGCGAGTGTATATTTCCCATATATCACGGCACGAGATTTTCTATCTCACTTAGACCACGTGACTATTTATTCATGCCTTTTACGTCATATGCTCATATTTACAGCAGATAAAAAGCTTGTTACAAAATTGAGTCGTTGTAATTGTTAAAATGAAAGTTTTGCATCTAGTTCAAAAGAGGCATAAGTAAGGTACTAATTTATATCAGAATGCTAAATTATATACTATGATTTTAATGAAAGTTAACCTATTTGTGGATTGTTAAGATAGAAATTGTATTTGCCGGTAATATTTTGAAAACATTATGTTTCGATTGTAGATTGTCAAAGACAAAAGGGGTGTTCATCGTTAAGAACTTACTATGTGTCTCTTGTAATTAGACTGTACTAATCTATTTTATTACGAAACACATGGAATGTTCTTGAGAAAAATTGTTCAGTTTTCTTTTGCAATTATGTTCAATACGTAAATTTCGAGCAATTTTTGTAAGCAATGTCAAGGTCGTACATGAAAACCTTGTAAACTTTGTACATGGAGCCATTGAGCTTAACCTGTAGGCTGCTAAACGCGACTCAAGGACCTTTAGTGGACAATGTAGATACAGATCAGAAAGCACAGAACTTGTACAATCAGATCTTAGATTTACACTTTCCGATAAGGCGATATTTTCCCTTAAATATCTTTGAAATAGCCAAATTTGGGCTTTTATCATTGGCTTGGAGGTTTCTTTTCACTTATTAAGCAGGTTAAGGGTTAAACATTACTAAACCAACCTATTCATGTGTAGGTGCACTGACACGTTAAACGCCAATGCAAACTAAGGAGCTGTCGAATTTATTATAATTTCTTAGCAAAATTAAGTGTTTAATCCTACTCAGATTGATGTTTTAGAAAAATGGTTGTAAAGGCAATGGCATGTTTTAAAGCCAAAATGTGAACATTGCATTTTTAACCAGACTGGAGCCTTATTTTTCTACCACCTAAAGCACACTCCATTCAAGAGGTTGCTGTAGTTAATCGCTATTTGAGGGCAATACTGTTTTAACTCATTATCAAACGACAATATTTCAAAGTTGTCCAAATCGAAAGCATTTGCAGACGACAAAATAATAGTTATTGAAAATTTGAAATTTGTTTTGTGAAGGGTCGAAAACATTGTGGGGAAAGGAGAAAATGCTGGTTACCAGCATTTTCTCCTTTTCCCACAATGTTTTCTAAAAGCTTCTTTCTCAGGGGCGTCAAATGTAGGGATTGTGTGGTAATGGGTTAAGTGATTGTACATTGTATAGACTTAGAATAGTATTGCACTCACACATGAAAATGTTATACCCAGTTCAAATCATACTTCAAAATTGTGTTACCGCAAAGGGTTCATTTTGCCCCGACTCGACATTGCAAACAAAAATTGCCGGAATTCACGTGCGGGGTATACTATCATAGTATATCCAGATATACAACTACGGGAGTTGTATCTTCGATATATACAATGGAAATACTGAACGCTGATTGGTCAAGTCCCTACAAGCGTGGTCTAAGTAAGAAAAATAGCTAAAATAGCACCTGAGCAGATCTTCTTTCTAAAGAAAATCCTGTGCACGTGCAAAAATAGAACTACGCTCATGCATTCTATTGTTAAATACAGTCATTCGGAAAAAGATAGACCTGGTCCAACAATAGAGCTGGTGTGTGCATGTTATCTACGGTATTTGTCAAGTGTTTCAGTATAAGCTATCGTCCAAGTACGAGGTCTTTCCGTATATAAAGATGTGCGCACGTGCATAAATATACCTGCGCCCGTGAATTCGTTTGTTAAGAAGGGTCGTTCCTAAAAAAAGATAGATCTGGTCCAAATAAAGGAGCCAGTGTGTAATCTACAATAATGTGACCAGTGCATCTGTCAGATGTTTTCATTTATAAAGTATTTGTAGACAAATAATTACACGTGGTTCAAGTAGTTGGACTTGTCTTTAAAAGGGTAAAACATTGTTGAAAAGGGAGAGAATCTGGTTACCACAATGTTTTCAAAAGTCACTATCACAGTATGATAAAACATGGATTTGGTCGGTACCGAGTTCACAGCAGTAACCGAACTGGTCAAGCAATCAGTTGTTTTCCATATCACCAAAATCAAAAACTGTCAGAAAATAGATTTGATTCTTTCATCGCTAATATTTGAGCCATCCAATTCGAAAAGAGAGTTTTATGAAAACAATAGGTAAACCTGCGAAGTCTGTGTAGGTTGTTACTTTTTAGATGTTATAACCCCTTTTTCTCAAATCATGAGAGCGAATCCTTCCAACATGTGCAAAACCAAGGTTTTGTCGTCAAACAACGAATTTACAGATCAGTTATAGGAGTGAATTAACTCTTTACCCCATTAGGCATTTCTATGGAATCTCTTAATGACCCTAAACAACAACAAGGATGAAGCAATTTCTTGTGTGTATATGACACCTTTTGATAGCATAGAAAACATTGTGACAAAAGATGAAATTGCTCGTCACGAGCAATTTCACCTTTTGCCACAATGTTTTCCCAAGGCTCCTACAAGCAATGCGTAGAAATGATTATCTATGGAATAAAGGGTTAAAAAAAGAAGCCAATGAACCTCTACCTCCGTCACAGCCGAGAGGGAGAGCGATTTGGTTTAGCCATTCAGAAGTTGCGTTACTTTCAAGTTTAGAAAATCCTGGAGAATAAGACAAAGAATATTCTTAAGAATGGTTGGTGAATACGGTACCTGGATGTATCATCACCGTCTACATTATAAAGTACAATATTACTATTCGAAGATTTCACCAAAATCCAGGTATCTCTATCAAATGCTTTACAAAGCAATCCCTGATTCTAATGACCATTAAAACGTGCGTTTGAAAAGGTCGATTGAAAAGGAGGTAACACTGGTGACTTCCCTTTTCTTTGGCATTTTCAAAGACAAGGAACTGCATTTATTGTGTGCACTTGTCTTCAATACTGACAAGTTTGATACAGAAGCAATTACTTTTTCAACAGTACAATTTTATTGTCACAAGATAGCTAGAGAATGAAACTACATATAGTTAAATGTATGCAGAAACCAAACATCACACATGTTATCTCAGCTTAACGCAAGGCCTGCACACCAAGTTTCATTAGTCCGGGCTTATCACTGTCTGTTCAATGACGTCTTTCCATAATGTGCTCAAAATGAGCCCCTGGGCGCTGGCGGCATACTTGAACATGACGCGCGAAATTCTAAATGACTCAATGTCTATAGGAATAATCCCCAAAACATTCACGAGTTGAAGGAGGCCATAACTGCTAAGATTCATGAGATTCCAAAGGAGGAGTGCGTTCGAGTCATTGAGAATTTCGCGCGTCGTGTTCAAGTGTGCCGCCAGCGCCGAGGGGGCTCATTTTGAGCACATTATGGAAAGACGTCATTAAACAGAAAGTGATAAGCCCTGACTAATGAAACTTGGTGTGCAGGCCTTGCGTTAAGTTGAGATAACATGTGTGATGTTTGGTTTCTGTAGCCTGAAAATTAAAGTTTTTATTAACATGTTCATGGGTCTCATTTTTTTTGGGTCACCCTGTAGTACACATTAAATAAAGTGCAAATAAAACAATATTTCAATACACAGTCAGTTCAACACAATATCTGATTGTCTAAAAAAGACAAGAAAATAAACGCCTATCCTTCCAAACAAAAGTATGATTTTTTTTAGAAATAGCCACTTATGTATGGAAATGTTAGAAATATGTTTGTTATAAGGGCTTCAAGTCATGAATCAATAATCCAGTAAACTAGTCAGCTTTGTTTTGATTGAGGTCAAAGGCTGTTTAACTCATTACCAAACGACAACATTGTAGACTTGTCCAAATTAAAAGCATTTGCAGACAACAAAATAAAAGTGACTGAAAATTTGAAATTTGTTTTGTGAATGGTAGAAAATATTGTGGGAAAAGGAGAAAATGATGGTTACCAGCATTTTCTCCTTTTCCTACAATGTTTTCTAATGGCTTCTTTCTTAGGGGCGTCAAAAGTAGGGATTGTGTGGTAATGGGTTAACATCAGTCCAATCAAATAACGGCAGCCTGTGCACCGACGTGTATCCACGCATTCTTTGGGTTTATTGCACACGTATTAGGACTTATTTATGTTTATTGCACACGTATTAGGACTTATGCACACGTATTAGGACTTTACACAAAACTTTTGGATGCCTCTGGCTGGTTTAGTAGCCTGTTTATTTATCTAACGGTGAAAGAGTTAACACTTCAATAGCAGGTATTCGCCCCTGACTCAGGTCCAGTATTAGTCAAAGTTTGATGAACTCCTCCCTGGTACTTCTTGCTGTAAAACTGCGCTTCGGTTTTCTCTCCTTGTTGAACATCTTCCTCAGCTCGAAACGGAAACTTTTCCCGGATAAGATGTAGATGAAAAAGTTACAGGCGTAATTTACCAGAGATATTGTCACACTGACCTCGAGAAATGGCCTGACTTTGAGATAAGTCCTAAAAGCGTCAACTGGTTCCATTGTTTTCACACAAATGTCAATAAATACTGTGATTGTGAAAAGCGGAAGCAGGGTAACAATATATGTGAAAGAAACTGCTAGCAACATACACGTGGTGCGATTCTTGCTTCGAATAATACGACTGTACCTCGAATTTTTATCTTTCTCCTTTAACTCTTGTCTAATTTTGAATATCTGATGTAGAACCAAACAATTGCAAGACAATACTATGATCAGGGGTAATATAAAGGTCAAGGTCAGGGAATAGAAATACACATCAAGGTTTGAATAGATTTTCAGATACTCATCGCCTGCAGCACAAGTCTTCAGATTATGAAACTGGTCCACTTGTACGTGGTCAACCATAATCAGTCGAAAAGACTGACTAAGACAAACCAAAATAAACACCCCCAATATTCCAATGGCTGCCCCTGTTTGTTTACGAATGATGACTTTTTTGAAAGGAAAGCACACAGCTATAAGTCTCTCGATAGCCATCAGAACAATGAGCCAGGAACTCATCAAGTAACTACAATGTTCCACGTAGTTGTACAGTTTACACCAGAAACTTGTGAAACTTTGAAAAGGTCCCGCTTTGTTCAACTCATCCATGTAATACTCATTGATTGTTCGAATAAGCCGTATCACTAACGTCAATGTGTCGAAAAAAGCCAAGGAGCACAAATAATGTGAATAAGATTTATTTCTCAACATTTTGGTCTTCATTACGACGACAGACAACGTATTTCCGATGATCCCAATTATTACAATTATTGGAGTCGAGATGAATTTGATCCAAAATCCCCAATTGTCTGGTCCGTCCATTGTTACATCTGAAATTATATAAACCACATCTTTACAAAACAGAAATCCTTCAAATGTTGCATGTAACTATCCTATCCCTTCGTCGTTAGGCCTAAAATGATAATCGTAAATGGCTCATCTACAGTGCGAAAAAAGCCCAAATATTCGTTGGTTCTCTTTTGTAGAACGGTTAACTCTTATCTTGCTAAATAGCTAGCATGGAATTTTTAGCTTAAGAGTAAAAACGCATATGTCGCCATTTCAAAGTCATGTTTAGGGCAATATCACCTCCTTATCGGACAATGTAAATCTAAGATCAGACTGCACGTTCTGTGCAAGATCAGACTGCACTTTCTGTGCAGTCTGATCCTGTTCTACACTGTCCGCAATAGGCCAGTGAGTCGCCCTTTATATCCTGAGGATTAATGACCTTTCTCCATATGATCTTTATGATATTTTTCCTTAACCGTTGATAATTCACTAGCCCGTCCTCTGCGTAGATCAAATAATCTTAGAACTATACCTTGCAGAACTGGTTTCTTTCATAGTTCATTCCTGTCGACTGTAATTAATAATTTGAATCCCCAACCAGATATGAATAAGAAGGCAGAGTCACTAACATCTTTTCAGTATCATTCAAACGTAGACCTGTAAACTTCTTCCACAAAAACTATAGTTTTTATGGTAGATTTCAGATTATTTACTTTAAAATGTGCAAAAACTGAAGCTGTTTTAATCATCATCTGCACAAGTCAAAATTAGTGCAATGGTCCCTTTGTAGATGTGGTTCAGTTGATACTACTCAGCAGTACTTCCAGAATGCAAATTTATAATGACTTAAGAAATCAATTAAACTTTAATGTAAATGGCATGGCAGAACCACTCTAAATGGTGATGGAAATCTTAGTCCGCCCGATATTGAATGAATTTTTACTACAATGCACACCTATATCCATATTCTTGGAGGATTGACTGGTTGATATACTGTTTTCTTTTTCTTTTTTGTTGAAACTCACATAAGACATCCAGAATGATTTCCGTTTTCTAACCCAACTAAAGTGGCAGAGTTTTACAAATTGCAATTCACATAACCGATATACATGTACATCGTAATAGCATGATCATTTCGGTCAAGTTCAATAGAACACATAAAGTATCATATCAGTCCTGATATAGATTTATGAAATCATTTCCCGCAGGGATCATTCCCATCTGAGGCACGGCCTTGATCTCGGTGAAAAAATGCACGTGGCTTGTACGTTATCCAGGCGTAGAGCTATCAAATCTCAATTATCAGATTGTAGGTTCTGGATTTTGGTATTTTACATTTTCCCCTGACTGCACTTACGTTGACATAAAACATGTCCGTAATCCAGGGCTCTATTTGATAATCCCAGCTCAGCAAATGTCCTTTTTTGAAGATTGGTGGATATCATTACACAGAATTAATTCTTAATTCGTTGCCGGTGTAATGCAGAGAAATGACACTCCCCTACTAAATGACCCATGGTTCATTTTTCTGCGAAGAGGAATGACCCGGGTCGTTATTCTATTTAGAGAAATAACCCCAGGGTCATTATTCTACGTAGAGAAGTGATCCCAGAGGTTTATTTCTCTACGTAGAATAATGATCCGGGTCATTCCTCTTTGTAGAGATTTGACCCATGGGTCATTTTGTAGGGGAGGGTCATTTCTCTGTATTACACCTGATGTTTATATGGGAAAACAACCAGTGGCTGTAAAACGTTTGTTTAAAGCACATACAGGTGCATTACCACCCGGATATAGTTGTTAAAAGCAGCATTATACACGAAACAAACTGATGAAATACATGTATGGCCAGAGTAGTTGAAGCATTCGCCTAAATCGCATACACCTGAAACCAAAACCAAAAGCGTAGATAACGATTTACCTTCGGATACTTCAAAAACCTCGTAACTACATCTTGTAACAAGCTGTACTTACGCGGTTTTTTAAGTAAACCGACGATACAGTTCACGAATCACGAATACGTACCATAGTCCGTGAAATTATCATACTTGGATAAATTGTTTGTGTAATTTCTGATCAGCGTGGTATTTGGCGGTAAGGCCATCTTGAATCGGATTCTATCGCCAATATGGTAACAGATTCTTTGATTTCCTGAAAAGAAAAAAATGAAATAAGCCGGAGAGTGTACAAAATACATCATGGGCAACAGCCTGGTAAAAATCAGAGAAACTTGAACAATACCGAGATATACCGAGGTTCGACAAACCAGTGTTGTCTTTCTCTCGAAAAAGCATCTGAATCATTTTAGCCATGTATGCTTTTGTAGACGACATATTTAAAGTATCTAAACTGAATAAACTTGTCCTTGAAAGGCTTAGCCATATTCAGATATCGAGCTTCCGACTTGACCATTAAAGTTTTGTATTTATTTTTACCTTGAAATGGAGTATTTTATTACATAGGTCATGTATGATTATATAGAATCAGAGATATCATTTTAGCCCTTCAGAGTCGAATAATGTCGCTATAAAGTTGTAAAAGACGCCGTGTACGAACGTAAGAAATAGTACTGGTGCATGGATGGCTTAAAGCACACATGCACACACTCATTTTCCTATGGGAAACACCTTCATGAAATCAAACAACGCAAGACTATAATGCATAATGAAAATTAGAGATCGATTTTATTGCTATTCGGAATTTGTCAATGGTATATCTGTAAAAATTTCAAGTAAGAGCAGAGCTGTTTGTGCAGTCAGTATGGTATTGTCAAAAATGTCATTAGCTTCAAGCAGTTTCTTTGTCTTTTTTATCAACCCTTTACTCCATAGATACTCATTTCTACGCATTGCAAGTAGGAACCTTTGGAAAACATTGTGGCAAAAGGTGAAATTGCTCGAGACGGGCAATTTCACCTTTTGTCACAATGTTTTCTATGCTATCAAAAGGTGTTATATATCCATAAAAAACGGCTTCATCCTTACTATTATTCAGGGTCAATTAGAGATACCATAGAAATACCCTATCAGGTAAAGGGTTAATATGACAGTAAACATAAAAGCAGTACAGTAATTTTGGCCAGTTTGCAGTGTATGCCACATGTAGTCTCACAGTACCGACATGTTTTTAAGAAGTTGACTAGCACGATACTACTCTCCGGTTTTCTTTTCTTTACCGATAAAATGAATGTAAAATTGAAAGATCTCACTCTTTCACTCACTCACTCACTCACTCGCTCACTGACTGACTGACTGACTCACTCACTCACTCACTCACACCTGCCTCGTGTCCCTTTCGTAAGTCCTCCAGTTTCAGCAATCATCCCTCCATTCTTCTGTCCATCGATCAATAAAGATTCATTCTCTCTCTCTCTCTCTCTCTCTGTATATCCTTATATTTGAGACATCGAAAAAATCGGATGTGTCAAACTGTCAGCAAAAAGGAATTTAAATCTTAGTTAGGTATGCTGTTTTTGTCTCTAGATCAAAATTAACACCAAAGCCCTCAAAAGGTTTGGTGTGATGCTTTTTTTTAGTAGATCTATATAGAGATACTCGTGAACGAAATATCCGCAAAGCTACAGGACAATGGTTCTGTTCATATCTGACTTAGATTACCCAGTTTGTTTATTCCGGGTTAAGACTGTCCAGTTTGTTTATTCTGTACTTTGATGATATATATATAGTTTGTTTATAGCTGAATAAGATTATTCAATTTGTTCATTTCTAAGACTACCTTCTTTGTTTACTCCTGATGAAAACTATCCAGTTTGTCTGGGACTAAGATAATTCACTTTGTTTTGGACTGCAGTTATCCAGTTTGTTCATCGCTGATTTAGAGTATCCGGTTAATTCACTCCTGACTTAGATTATCCAGTTTGGTTTTTCTAGACGTAGATTATCCAGTTTGTTCTTTTTCCTGACTTAGGTTATCTAATTCGTTTATTTCTGACTTAGATTATCCAATTTGTTTATTCCTGACTTAGATTATCCATTTCGTTTATTCCTGACTTAGATGATCTAATTTGTTATCTTTGACTTAGATTATACAATTTGTTTATTCCTGATTTGGATTATCCGGTTTATTGCTGACTTAGATCATCCAGTTTGTTTTTTCTTGACTTAGATTATCCACTTTGTTGATTCCTGACTTAGATTATCCAGTTTGTTTATTCCTGATTTGGATTATCCGGTTTATTCCTGACTTAGGTTATCCAGTTTGTTTTTTTCTTGACTTAGATTATCCAATTTGTTTATTCCTGACTTAGATTATCAAATTGGTCTATTCCTGACTTAGATTATCCAATTTGTTTATTCCTGACTTAGATTTTCCAGTTTGTTTATTCCTAATTTGGATTATCTGGTTTAATCCTGACTTAGATTATCCAGTTTGTTTCTTCTTGACTTAGATTATCCAGTTTGTTTTTTCCTGACTTAGATTATCCAGTTTGTTTATTCCTGATTTGGATTATCTGTTTTATTCCTGACTAAGGGCCAACTGTAAAAATAATAAAACTATTCCAGTTTATTTCTGACTAAGTTTATCTTTTTTATTCCTAAGATTTAGTACTTTGTTTATTGGCACTCTAGGGATTAACTGCAGTTAATTGGCAGTAGATAAGATTTGTTTTTTAACCCATTACCACTCAATCCCTACTTTTGACACCCCTGAGAAAGAAGCCTTTTGAAAACCCTGTGGGAAAAGGAGAAAATGCTGGTAACCAGCATTTTCTCCTTTTCCCACAGTGTTTTCTACCCTTCCCAGAACAAATTTCAATTTTTCAGTCACTTTTATGTTGTCGTCTGCAAACCCTTTGAATTTGGACCAGTCTAAATTTTTCTCGTGTGGTAATGAGTTAAAAATGTATATTTTATAGAATTTATGAAATATCAATTATTAACATGAAAAATTGTTTGAGATTTAAAGAAAACATGAAAACATCATGACATAATTCCTCCTTTTGCCACAATGTTTATCAAGGTCGTCGGCTGATATAAGACTGAAAATGAACGTCGTCTGCAGCCCCAAGCAAAAACAAAATGGTCTGATAAAGGGAATAGATTTAACGTCAATTATCTGTCTGGCAGGTAGTTATTTGTATTCTCAGGGTTGTTGTGTTAAAAACCTAGTGTTGACGATCAAAAACGATTACGAAAATATCGGAGGTCGAATCGACCCTTTTATGATTTATACCAGAGAGTCTCGTGTATTGTAAAGACTCGAAAAAAAGATTCTTTTGAAAACATTGCAGGGGAAAAGAAGAAAATGCTGGTGACCAGCATTTTCTTCTTTCTCCCTGCAATGTTTTCAAATCCTCTTCAAGACAGATATCACCATTTAAGCTACATGAGTCATCTTTAAATAACTTCAGTTTGGACAAGTCTAAAATTTCGTCGGCTAGTTAAGAGTTAACTCTTTCCATCACTCGTATTCTCTCAGATATAAATAGATTTTGACAACATTGCTGCAATGACCAACACTTCTTTGTTTGAGCACAACATAATCAGTTTCTCATTACGTTGAAAAAATTATTTAGTAAACAAATTTTGAAAAATAAGAATTCAGTACCATTTACAGCCTTTTTAAATCGAATTTGGACAATTCGTAAAATTTTGAAATAAAGAAAATGTGTTTCCGCTATCAAGAACGACAGGATTACAGACAGATGTAAGAAATACAAGGACGATAACAATATTATCATGTCATGTTATTCTCATCTATTTTTTCTCTACGATCTGTTCTATCTTATCGAGGCAGTTAAACGCTTTCCAGGTGGTCTCTGGCATTCTTCTCTCTGAATTTCTGAAAATATCACCGACGTCCAGAAGTTGATATAGCCATGCTCTGGCAACAGGGGGGTTAAAGTAAATGCATGATACCAAGCACGTAATCACATGATTGATTGGGTGTGGAGGCAGGATGATCCATGGATTTGCCATTATCTCCCGCTAGATGGCATTCTACAAATACACATCTAACTAATTTGGGCATGCTGGGTACACAAGCGGAGTATTTTTTTTCAAAACAACCGTTACTTTTAATTTCGAAATGAAATAAAGGTTTACTAAATAAAACGCTACTTAGTGCGATTTATTCAGCTATGATCGGCTAGCATGTAATATATGCATTGGCCATTTATTAAAACAGCCTGTTCATGCTTGGGTTGTTAGCTAATAGCTTCGGTATACGCCCTACTTTTCTTAGTTATTGGGGATGTGTCGTATAAGACAGGTCGGATCTTCGAAGAATATGACACGCGCAGAGAAGGATGGATTTGCAGAAAATTTGTGAATAGCAAAAAGTATCGAATCATGTCAAACTGCGCGCATTGCGCAGGCTGACATGATTGGATACTTTTTGCAAATGCATTACGCTCTCTTTTCACCAGGCATGGCACAATTATTTTCCAATCTTCAAATGTCGTAAAATTGTTTTACTTCGATTATAACTCTGGAAATGCTACGTGCTAAATGGACTTGACATTATTATTCAGTACTGAACAAGTAGAATGTGTAATACCAGAACTATTTATGTCAGAAACTCGGAGTGGTGGGTGGGGGTGGGGGCAGGGAAGACGGATTGTGTTGACCCATGACCAGACTTTACGTTCTGTGCAGTCAGATCTGGATGAACACTGTCCTTATTTACGGTTAACAAGGGTTAATGTAGCCTGGCACTCAGGCCCTGCATTTAAGTCATTCTAATAAAGGTATACCTTAAGGTACACAACTACAGTAAAGTCACAGAAATATGTGTTGTTATTTGTCTTTCCTCTGAAATACGTTAAATCAACCATTCAGAACATTGAGAATACAGAGATTTCGTTTTGTAGTTTTACTTGATGATTTCGTTTCAACGAAAAGGCTGTATTTAACGGACTGACGCCAGTCTAGGTTTAATGGTAAAGGGGGTGCACTATTTCATCACCTTGACTATTCTCAAATCTAAAAACTTTACACCCGTCCGTTTAGATAACATTTTTATCTGCAGAAGATATGTAAAATCTGGATCCAGTGGTGAGATTTATCTTTGAAAAGTTCGAAAATCAAATGAAAAAAAATGGTGGTAAAAATGTTGGACGGGTAGAAAATGATGCTTCCAGTGGTATTATTACCTACATTTTACATATCCATGACGTAAGTCGGCTACATACTATGTGTCTATGAGCCTTGTTTCACAACTTGATTATAGTTGGCAGCTAATGATTTAAAAAGAGTTCTGTCGCACCACCGGTGAGAGATATTCTAGGAATATATTGATAAGTTCACTTGCCGCCTTGCTATATCAGTAATAATAATGAAAACTCCGATAAACACAGTTTTATCTTTCTTGAGGCCTAGCATCGTCCCTGGCTCTGTGGTCAAATTGTTGGGTTTGTGATTCAAGCGTTATGGGGTTTACTTTCGGTGGAGCCACTGGTTGGACCGTGTATGTGCAAGAAATAGGTTGTGCAGTCTGATCTTATCTACATTGGCCGCAAGGGCGACTAGAGTCGTGATAGGCACGAAAATTGCTAGCATGTCCATCTGCATGGTGTTTACACCACTTTCAGCATTATTTCAACCATATCACGGCTACACCTCACATGTTCTTTGTACCTGCTGGATTGCACCGTAACTAGCTATGAAAGTAGGCTTCTTAACACATGTTGTTCTCTCCTCTCTCTCGTCTCTCCTCTCTCTCTTCTCCCTCTGTCTGTCTGTCTCTCCTCTTTCTGTCCTTCACTTTCTCTCCGTAGGTCTATGTCCGTTTGTATAACAAAACAGTGCAACAATGTGGATATATAGATAAAGCCACGAGTGTAAATCGAACTGGGTGTCTAATGTCTGATTCAACTACTTGTACCTAAAGAGATTATTTATTCGTAAATGATTCGTCTGTTAAAACGATAGTGTCTAAATACTTTGTAACGTGCTCCGTGTAAAAAATATTGGCTTATAGTATGCATAATTTTTGCAGCTTTTTCTGCGTCTACTGTTAACCCATAGGGTACTAAACACGACTCACTGACCTTTTGCAGACAGTGCAGATCAAGATCAGACTGCACAAACCGTGCATTCTGATCTTGGATCTACACAGTCCGATATGGAGATATCTTTTTCCCCCAAAAACACCTTTGAAATAGAAAGGTTTTGGATTTACTCTTGGCTTAAAAGTCGAATTTCATTTTAGCTGGTTAAGAATTATGACTGTAGGGGGAAAGCGAAAGAGAGAAGAATGGAGAAGGGATCGAGGAGTATTGACGGACGGACGGACGGACAGACAGACTGGCCAAAAATCTAATTAAGGATAGATTAAGATATAAACAGTTCAGATGGAGAGATTCTACAAGAGTGTATTTGGAAACAAAACTAATTACGGTGTAAACATGAGATTTATTTTCGCATAACATATACACTGACAACAAACAATTCAATCTGCCAAACCACGTGGTTGGTCAAAAATATAACATCTGTTCCCCGTTTACCAAGCACATTTGTGATTTATAACTGTGATGAAGCAGCACATGAAAACATTGAGGGAAAAGGAAAGAAATTGAACTTTGGGAAGCACCGTTGCTCCTTTCCCCAACTTTCGACTATTCCTTTTTTCGTCATCATTTGCAACAATAAATCCCATCGCCTGAACTAAATAACGGAAGATAGCCATCATCAACAGTGACGTCACACTTGGACGGGAGGTAACTTCAGGGGAAATAAGCGATGTACTGTTTTAGGGCCATAAGTCATCGTGACAATTCAACCGTGATTTATGGCATTTCAGTGGGTGAAAATTGCGGTAAATTACGTACAAATGTTCTATTGACATCATTTTCTGACTTTTGAATGAAAAAAAAAAGCAAAGTTGAAAAATGTTCGGATTTGCTCTTTAAGGTCCACGCTCCCCTAACTCATCGGTAAACATTGACGTTTTCGTGAAGGCTATTCGGACGATCTCGGCAGTTTCCGTATTTAAATGCGTGAATTAAGGGCGGCAGACCTTAGTTGCCGTGAACAAATTAGTGGAGCCATTGGTTATTTGCAAAAAGTATTGACTCAGGTCAGCCTGCGCAATATGCTATGAGCCAATGTTCTGCATATTTAAGCCTTTCCCAAACAAGCCCTGGTTTTTACGTGTCTGCAGTAAAAGTCTTTTGAAAACACTGTGGGAAAAGGAGAAATTGCTCGTGACGAGCAATTTCTCCTTTTCCCACAGTGTTTTCTACCCTTTTTGAGATCTTCCTGCCATTTCCTCAAAATCTAAAATTGTCGTCTGCAAACTCTTTCAGTTTGGAAGAGTCCAAAATTTGTCGTTTGGGAAAGGGTTAAGGACCAGTAGGTGCAGTCCATTGTTATACGAAAAGGACATAGGGTCGATACTTTTCGCAAATGCATTAAGCCCCCTTTTTACAGAGCATGGCTCAAACGTACAGGTAGAACAAATATAAATCACAATCAAGGCAACAATGAAAAATAAAAGCAAAGTTTTTCTATCAAACAATTAAAGTTTTTTTTTCTTTCTATGTAAATAACTTCGATCCCCGGCTCGGCCAATTTCTTTCCGAGGATTGATGATAGACACTGCGACAGGATTCATTCCTCTCTCACCGTTTATCATTGTTTCCATGATGGTTATGTGGGAAAGCAGCCAGTGGTTTGGAAAGAAAATTGTGCGGAGTACTGGTAATAGAGACTCCAGGAAAGCAGGGATAGGTGCACTTGCCGCCGTGATATAACTGAAATATTGTTGAAAACGACGTTAAACACCATACAATCAATTAATCAATCAATCAATCAATGTAAATTACGTTTCGTTTTCTTCTTAATTTTGCTAACAACTTATTTACACTCGAAATCAGGATTTTCCGATGAATTCTTTGGCAACATTTTTGACTGGTCCGAATCTGTCGATTTGCAGACGACAATTATTATATATGGCTAAACCCTTTACCACACAATCCCTAATTTTGACACCCCTGAGAAAGAAGCCTTTCGAAAACCCTGTGGGAAAAGGAGAAAATGCTGGTAACCAGCATTTTCTCCTTTTCCAACAGTGTTTTCTACCCTTCCCAGTACAAATTTCAATTTTTCAGTTACAGTTATTTTGTCGTCTGTAAATGCTTTCAAATATGGACCAGTCTAATTTTTTCTCGTGTGGTAATGGGTTAAGGTAAGACCTGTGTAATGCACTTCCGGTGAAAAGTCTAATTGGTTGATAAATAAGGATTTATGCAGAAGTAACATTTTTGCAAATTTCTAACGGATCAGAAATACCTATACTGTTGTAAGTTTTCTTAAAAGGGAGATAATTATTATCTCTTTTTGAATTGAAAATATAGTAGTTTTAGATTTATAAATAATAATTCAAAGAATGAAAAAAAATGGAAAAAAATGAATAGGTGAAAGCAGTTCAATAATACTCATTTTTAATTATAGCTAATTTTGCAGGATGATATTTTAGTGGAAATAACTTTTTTCCATTACACAGGTCTTACCCTAAACTGGATTAGTGTCTGGAAGTTTAGAAAACATCGTGGGAAAAAGGAGAAAATGCTGGTTACCAGCATTTTCTCCTTTTCCCGCGATGTTTTCAAAAGTGGTATTTCCCAGGATCGTTAAAACTCGAAATAGTTTGGTAATGGGATAAAATATCTGCACACACGTGCCATATCAAACATTTACTTAATGGGAAGCGGACTTGGGTGCCATTGGAGGATCCAAATAATCTTCCGAAAAGATTAATGAATATTCCTAGTCTGTTGCTTTTCTGATTTATATCCCGTGAAATGTTTCAGGAAAAATGACGATGATTGTAGTTCACCGTAAAACATCGATAATCCGAATTTTCCTATCTAGTAGTGATAATTAGTTTAAGCTGAAGGTAGTGGACTCGTTATAGAAAACAGCTATTTCAACCATTATCTTATCCTACAAAATTTAGTAGGATTAAAAATAAGTATAATTGTACTACTTTAACCGAGCCACTTTTTCCTTCTTGTTTCTTTTCTTTTTTTAATTATAGTTCATAAATCTAAAACTACTATATTCTCTATTAAAAAGGAGATAATAATTACGTCTTTTTCTGAAAGCTAACATAAGTGTCAACAAATAATTTCAAGATAGACAATAAAGGAATTTCTGGTGGGTTAAAAATGTGCAAAAATATTACATCTGTATAAATCCGTATTTATCAATCATCAAGAAATTCTCTCCCATACTGCACTAGAAGTGTTAGGGTTACTACCTTAACTCATCACCACACGAGAAAATTTTAGACTGGTCCAAATTGAAAGCATTTGCAGACGACAAAATAAAGGTGACTGAAAAATAGAAATTTGTTCTGGAAAGGGTAGAAAACACTGTGGAAAAAGGAGAAAATGCTGGTTACCAGCATTTTCTCCTTTTCCCACAGTGTTTTCAAAAGGCTTCTTTCTCAGGGGCGTCAAAAGTAGGGATTGAGTGGTAATGGGTTAATCCCACTAAAGAAGTTTACCTCCATATTCAGTTAGCTTGAAACCAAAATGTTTTTTATCCATAACAATGAGATGACTTGCTCAGCAGAATGGATCGTGGAGGTACATGAAAACCCCTTTTGTCAGAGAGTCATCCAAATGTAACTTAAACATCAGTTTAACCCTTTACCAAACACCAACATTTTAGAATGGTCCAAATTGAAAGCACTTGCAGATGACAAAATAAATGTAACTGAAAATATGAAATTTGTTCTGGAGAGGGAAGAAAACATTGTGGGAAAAGTAGAAAATGCTGGTTACCAGCATTTTCTCCTTTTGTCACAATGTTTTCAAAGGGCTTCTATCTCGGGGGTCTTAAAAACCAGGGATTGTTTGGTAAAGGGTTAAAAAGGTGTTTGATCAGAATGTCACAAAGATGTCGGGGTCGAGATCACAGTTCACTTTGTCCTGTCATGGTCTACACTGTATGAAAAACCTACGAAAATTATGCGCTGTGTCTATAAGTCCAAGTCTCCTCCCACCATTCTAATACATCTATGTTGTCAGCGAAATTTCTCCCATTTATGTATTAACAAATTTAGTATTTTGGCGACATAGAATTTCCCTTCTTAGTGCCCCAATTCAATGATGTCGCTATTTACTGATGAGTTAGGGACCGTGGACCTTAATGTCGAGATACAGGCATGGATGACTTTATCACAGGCATGGTTTTATTTGAAAAAAAAAAAACATTGGCTTTAAAGCACGACATCTGTTCCAAAAAGCAGGTAAAAATATTTGATTAGTTTCTTTCAATACAAGTAAAGTTACTCTCAAGCAGTAATTCATTCCCTATTGTTTATAAATAAGCCAAAACATTGAGAACAGACTGGTATTCCTCGAACGTTTTAAACTCTTTACCAAACAACAAAATTTTAGACTGGTCCAAATTGAGAGCATTCCAACAAAATTAATGTAACCCAAATGATGTTTTCTGTCTTTGGAAGGATAGAAAACATTGTGGGAAAAGGAGAAAATGCTGGTTACCAGCATTTTCTCCTTTTCCCACAATGTTTCAAAAGGCTTCTTCCTTGGGGGTCGTTAAAGATCGGAATTGTGTGGTAAAGAGCTAATCCCCTCGAACACCTTTACAAAGATAACTTTCAAGGACATCGTCTACACAGTCTGTGCTCTCCAGAGTCGTATCCATCAATTATTCTCAATGTACAGTATGTCTCACCTACAGAACTTAACATCCTATTGGCCATGACGTCTTGATGAGGAGTTTTGGCATTATCTTCCGCTAGATGGCATTCGACAAATACACATTTATCTCATTTTGGGCATTCTGGGCACAGAACCGGACTACTTTTCTACGCGATAACGTTTACTTTGAATTTCAAAGTAGAATTAACGTTTACTCAATAAAACGCTACCTGGTGCGAATCATTCAGCTGTAATAAGCAGTTTAGAGTAATCCGGAGCTAAAACAGGCCTGAATTCTCCTCAAACGTATCGATATGTAAGGCCTTTAGTTTTTAGATTTAATTAACCGATGAATAGCGATGATGGCAAACAACTTTTTAACTTATCGAGATTCACAAAAAATGCCCTAGATATTCGTTGAAGCACCGTAAACCTACATGTCTAATTCATTATGTTCTTTTTTCCCTTCGTTCTGTTAGAAACTCATGCGCATAGTGCTCTCAACTAAAAGTTAAGTTATATGAAATATATTGTATAGCTTTGCTGAAAGCATTAACCCTTTCCCAAACGACAAATTTTGGACTCTTCCAAACCAAAAGAGTTTGCAGACGACAAACTTTAGATTTGGAGAAAATGGCAGAAAGTTCTCAAAAAGGGTAGAAAACACTGTGGGAAAAGGAGAAATTGCTCGTTACGAGCAATTTCTCCTTTTTCCACAGTGTTTTCAAAAGACTTTTACTACAAACACGTAAAAACCAGGGCTTGTTTGGGAAAGGGTTAAACACATAAGTCATTCTCCGCGACATATGTGCTCTAAAATTGTAACATGTTTTTATTACTGTTGCTGAGGTTCATCAAAGATGTCATATATATTCGAAAAAACACTCTAAGCCTACATATCCAGAGTGCTTTCTTTTAATGTCTGTTTAGCTTTGTTTCATTTTTTTTCCGTATACCTACTGTTCAGTAGAGAAATATATGTGTAGCACTGTCAAGTAAAACTTAAATTATACATAACACATCTTTTGACTTTGCTGAAAGTGCTACACACATATTTTGTATATAACGTAGGCCCTTTTACCGTCTGTCATACTCTCTGTAACAAGCGTTTTCTCCTTTTCCCATGTTTTCTATCGTCTCAAAACAGATTTGAATTTTTACGTTGCATTTATTTTATCATCTGCAAATGCTTTCAATTTGGACAAGTCCATAGTTTTGTCGTCTGGTGGGTCAACAAGATTACAGATCAGACCATGTTACTTTGATTATAATGCGACCGTTTTCATATTTTTCTTTTGTAATTATATTGTTAATTTCGTGTTCTATTTTTAGCGTTTGTTTCAAAGTCTCTGACATGGCTCTAATCCTCTTTAGCGAAAAAAAGACAACTAAAGATCTAATAATAAAGAAAAATGGAAAAAAAAGAGAATCTTTTTAGAAGTGAAAGGCTTCGAAGAAGAGTGCTCTATGGCTATTCATTTAACCCTTTCCAAAACAACAAACTTTTGGACTAGACCAATTTGAAAGCATTTGCAGACGATAATTCAACTCTTGCTGAAAAGATGATTTCTGTCTATGACAGGGTAGAAAACATTGTGGGAAAAGGAGAAAACGCTGGTTACCAGCATTTTCTCCTTTTCCAACAATGTTTTCAAAAGGCTACCATTCTAGAACCGTAATAACCAGGGATTGTTTGGGAAAGGGTTAAAGATTTTTGAGTGCATTAGTACTTTTTTCAACTTTAAGAGGATTAGACCTAATAAGGTTAAATTCAAAGATATATAAAAGACACCACCAAGATTGTCAGCACCAGGGCCCAAACTAATTACCAATCAAATGATTGCTTCTACAGAATACCTTCACTGACTGAGCCATTCCTAATCATCCAATTTATGATATCTTTCTGGCATATTGAAATGTATTTGTACATAAAACTACCATGTTACACATGGGGTCAAAAGTTAAAACATTTAAATGAAAAAAAGGGACATTTCCCTATTTATTATACCCTCGCAAAACGAAAGTTTTCGGGGATATACTGGAATCAGCCTGTCTGTCCGTGTGTCCATCCGTGTGTCCGTCTGTGTACAAAATACTAGCAATTGCCTGTTTCTGGATTGAAATCCTGTTTCAAGCCCTTGCAGGGTCCGTATTCACCAACCATTCTAAGAACGTTCTTTGTCTTATTCTTCGAGATGTTCTGACAGTGAAAGTAACAGAACTTCTGATTGGCTAAACCATATGGTTTAGCCAATCAGAAGTTCTGTTACTTTCACACTAACGAAATTCTGAAGAATAAGACTAGGAATGTTCTTAAGAATGGTTGGTGAATATTAGCAAAAGTTTCAACAAATGATCTTAAGATAGACATCAAAGGAATTTCTGGTCGGTTAAAAACGTGCACAATTATTATATCTGTATAAATCTGTCTTTATCAACTATCAAGAAATTTTATGCCATGCTGCACTAGATGTACGGGTCTACTACCTCAAGTTAAACTGTTGGAGCACTCAAAAGGTTTTCTTTTTTAAACAAAGACCTTGACATTTGTGAAATCTCGTAGTTGATACAACAAATTGCCAGGAAAACGTAAAATTACTTTGAAATCTGACGTAAATTACAAGGGTTTACTTGTCAATAAATCTATTCAGCTGTTTACAAAAGAACGGAAGTCAAAAACCTTTTGTTCGTCAAACGAAGTTACCGACTCTTTATTCGGTACGAGGGACGAATTTGGTTATTTTGCGGAATAGTGTAGATTATGATCAGACAGCGCAGCACGTGCGTTGTAAGTTTGTATCTACGCACACAGATATATTGTATCAAAACTTGGCTGAAAACTTGAGGATGGAATATGTATATATATTATAATTTAAAAAACTTAGAATTAAAAAATTTAGAGAGCTCTGTTTAATTCTTTACAAAATAATCACGGTTTTTTTTACAATACTGAAAAAGAATGCTTTTGAAAACATTGTGAGAAAAGGAGAAAATGCTGGTAACCAGCATTTTCTCCTTTTCTCACAATGTTTTCTACTCTTTCAGACACAAATTGCATCATTTAATTCATATTTTATCTGTTGTCTGCAGATACCTTCAATTCGGACCAGTCTAAATTTTTTGTCGTGAGGTAAAGAGTCAAAGCTTTTGTATGAACCAATCTGGAGAGGCCTGCCAATATGTTTTAACTGGAAACAAAGTTATAACAAACCAAACTTGACGGTTAAATATTTACTTTAACACCGGCGGTGGTGATTTCGTAATCCAGCCGAATTAATCGACAGGGCGAACCCGTTACTTCATCTCAAAAATGAAGATTTACCTGAATTTAGGGGAAAAATAAAAACTGTTCACACTGATGAAGTCAAATATATTTTCAAAATTATATTTAGAATCAGGAAAACGATGTTCTTTAACTCAATGACAAACGACAATATTTTAGGCTTGTCCAAATCGAGAGCATTTGCAGACGACAAAATGAAAGTGACTGAAAATTTAAATTTCTTTTGTGAAGGGTAGAAAACATTGCAGGAAAAGGAGAAAATGCTGGTTACCAGCATCTTATCCTTTTCCTACAATGTTTCCTAAAGACTTCTACCTCAGGGTTGTCAAAAGTAGGAATTGTTTGGTAATAGGTTAACTGCATGTAGTTGATATCTAAGAAAACTTTTCCACATTCCATAATTAATGCCAACCGGATGGCTCAGTAGTTAACATATCTGTCGCATGACATGAAGGTTGCAGGTTCGATTCCCGGCTGCGGCAAAGCTTTTTTTCGGCGCCTTTATTTCGCTTTTCACCTCTGATCCATGTTAGAAAAGCAGTCAAGTGGCTTTGGGAAGAAAGTGTGTCAGTACTGGTGTGAGAATTCCAGGAAACACATGGGTGTGTCACTGACCGCCATGATTTGAACTAAGCTGTTAAAATGGCGTTAAACTCCAATACAAAAAATAAAAACCGGAATTATAGATATCCCTAAAATATAGTACCGCACTGTTTTCGGACTGTTTTTGTGTTTCTTTGATATGTTTAGTTAATTTTATCACACTGTCCGCAAAAAGGTCAGTGAGTCAATGCTAAAACATAATGTCTCCGGCAACTATACGAGTAGTACTAGTCATTTTACTGCCAAAAAACAAACCGTCTCCGCCAACTTCTGTTTGACTGGAAAAAAGAAAACGCAACATCTCGGCGCGGTCTAGAATTTAATTTTAGTCTTGTCCAAATTGAAAGCATTTGCAGACGACAATTACAGTGTGGCACAAATGGTGTATTTTCTTTGATAGAGTAGAAAACATTGTGGGAAAAGAAGAAAATGCTGCTTACCAGCATTTTCTTCTTTTCCCACAATGATTTCAAAAGGCCAAGCTTCTTTTCCAGGAGCGTCAAAACTCGACATTGTATGGCAAAGGGTTTAAAAAGTAATTAGAATAGTGGGTGCAAACGGCATAAATGTTGAACGGAAATACCTCGACCTGGAAAATTTTGCGAGAAATAAAAATATAAAACAGACTCGGTGAAAATTGCCTGACTGGAAGTGAATTATAAATAAACTCTGACACGTTTTTCATTTGAGGTTTCATTTCTTATTGCTGAGCTATTTATTTCAGTCTTTTGACTTTTATTCTTTTGAAGTTCCGTCTTTTGAAGTTTCTCTATGTATATCTATTGGCCCAAGCAAGACATGTATACACGATTCCGAGTCTAAACCATTTAGATATCTGCTATGATTAACCCTTTCCCAAAAAAGCCCTTGTTTTTACGTGTCTGCAGTACAAGTCTTTTGAAAACACTGTGGGAAAAGGAGAAATTGCTCGTGACGAGCAATTTCTCCTTTTCCCACAGTGTTTTCTTACCATTTTGAGAACTTTCTGCCATTTTTATAAGATTTGAAATTGTCGTCTGCAAGCTCTTTCAGTTTCGAAGAGTCTAAAATTTGTCGTTAAGAAAGGGTTAAAAAAGAGTGTTATTGTACTGCTTTAACCAAGCCACTTTTCCCTTTTCTGTCTTTTCTAGAATCATCATTTATAAATCTAAAACCACTGTATTTTCATTACAAAGGGAGATAGTAATTACCTCCCTTTTCTGGAAACTAACAAAAGTATCTACAAATAATTTCAAGATAGCATAAAGAAATCCATATTTATTAACTATCAAGAAAACTTTATGCAATACAGCACTAAAGGTGTTAGGGGGTAACTACCTTAAGACAGACGGTCAAATGTTCGAGCCCCTGGGACTACAGGATCGTTCTAAAATGGCTGGTTGGTGAACCCCTTATTCAAGAGCGTGGCATTAATACATTTCGTCTTTACCTTCAATCGACACTTAATCAGTCGAATTTCTCACACAAATCCATACAAAAATTTACATTGGCGAAATATTATTTTCACAGATTGCATTCTATATAAGTTGTATTCGCTCTCTCTCTCTCTCTTTCTATAGGTCTGTTTGTCTGTCTGTCTGTTTGTCTATGTCTGTCCGTCTGTCTTTCTGTCTGTCTTTTTCTGTGTGTGTGTGTGTCTGTCTGTCTGTCTCTCTCTCCCCCCCTCTCTCTCTCTCTCTCTCTCTCCTCCCCCGCCCCACCCCGTCAGAAAATTATATATTTGTACTCCAAATGAAAATTATTTTAGCCTTTTTAGGTCACAGATAGCGGACAGTGTTACCCCGAGATCAGTAGGCAAGTTCTGTGCAGCCTGATCTTGGTCTACGGCGTCTACAAAATTATTTTAATAGCAATTGACACAGAAACATATGCAGAATACATGTCTGATATTGTATTTCAAAGACCAGACTGCAAGTTTATTGTTTTAAAAAAATGAGAGTTGGAGAAATCGCTCTGAACAACGACCTTTATCCATTTGTCACAGTGCTTTCTTGCTATTCCTTACAATTTTCCTAAAAAATTGTCCTACATTTGATTTGCATAAATTCGATCTACGTTTCCGAAGCCGCTTTAATTAGATTTAAAGAGAAAGGCTTGGTTTATTGGCACAAACAAATTCCCTATTTTTTTCAGAGCTTTAACTTTTCCACACAATTCCAAGTATTGGCGACCTCTAAAAACCCATCCTTTTTAAAACATTGTGGGGAAAACAAGAAAATGCTGGTAACCAGCATTTTCTTCTTTTTCCCACAATATTTTCTGTCCTGTCAAAGACCTCCAGTTCCTTTATATCAAAATTGAGGTTTTTATGCTCCCCGAAGGGCGGGCATATAGTCGCCGCTTCGTCTGTTCGTCCGTCCGTTCGTCGTCCGTATATGAACTCTTTAGGATATTGCCCTGATGTATATACTTTTCCCGGTTTTCGAATTTGACGCTTTGTCCAGTAATACCCAGTTGCTCCTGGTGCCACAATACTCAAATATCCAGGCCTACCTGGCACCGCATTACGCCCATATCCAGGCGGTCATGATACCACGATACAAAATACAGTTATTACTGGTACCACGATACTCAAATATCCAGGTGGTCCTGGCACCATGATACAATATCCAGTTGTTATTGGTACCACGATACTCAAATATTCAGGTGGTCCGGGTCAGATCATCGCTCAGTATTGAACTGTTCAAATCCTAGATCAGTCTACACATTCTGTGAAGTCTGATCTTGTTCTTCACTTTTTGCTAAAACTAATGACCTATTAAGGAGGGAAGAATCTTGGGTAGATCGCACAAATTTGGGCCTAAAATATCCAAAGTATTTGAAGATCACGAATTATATATGCTTGATGTGGCGGCCGGATAAAAAGCGTAAAAAACTTTTTTTTGGGGGGGGGGGGGAATTGAGAAAATGCTGGTTACCAGCCTGTTTTCCTTTCACCGTAACGGTTTTAAATACAACACAAAACGTTTATTCAGTACTAAGGCCGCTGGTCAATTATAGAGTATTTTATTTCATGCTCTCCAGTAGGTTATCGAGAAATATCAGTTAACACTTTACCCCATAAGGCATTTCTATGGTATCTCTTATTGACAGTAAATAACAGCAAGGATGAAGCCGTTTCTTATGTGTATAATGACACCTTTTGATAGCATAGAAAACATTGTGGCAAAAGGTGAAATTGCTCGTCACGAGCAATTTCACCTTTTGCCACAATGTTTTCAAAAGCCTCCTACAAGCAATGCGTAGAAATGAGTATCTATGGAGTAAAGGGTTAAATATTTTTCGATATTTCATGGTTACGAACAGTGAAAATACCAATTGTTCTGTATTCTAACTCTTCTATTCTAACTATTCAATTCAAGGCGGAAACAGTTGATCCCACGCACTTGTTACCTAGGTAGAATGCGAGTGCCCCACAACCGGATGGATCTATGGCGTAATTTACGTCATACATTTCTCGCGCTTGACGTAATATTGTAATGTGTTGCTATGAGGAGGGAAGTTCCCCACGGGGAATAACCGAAAATAACTGTACTGGATTTTGATTAAGATCCTCCCAGAAAGGGTTGAAAGCATGAAATATACAGAATATTTGCTTTTTTGGTGTTGAAATATCGAAATTCATTTCATCTCGTGAACATCATTGGTGAATTTTTCATGATTGACTGCGCTACTCGTGAAAATATAACCGATGATGTTCACTCGATGAAATGAATTTTGATATTTCACCGTAAAAACAAATATCCTCTATATATCCAGCAGAGAGTACAGACTGGAATCACATCAAGCAATCTAGCTCTATGATCTCAGTCTATACTCCCTACACGGTCCTAATTCGCAACCAGTCTTTTAATTAACCCTTTACCACACAATGACGACTTTTAACGACCCTGAGGAAGAAACGTTTTTTTTTGAAAACTTTGTGGGAAAACGAGAAAATGCTGGTAACCCGCATTTTCTCCTTTTCCCACAAAGTTTTCCATCCTATAAAAGAAAAACTCTATCATTTGAACCACTATGAAATTGTTGTCTGCAAATGCTTTCAATTTGGATAGGTCTAAAATTTTGCTATGTTGTAAAGGGTTAAGATGGTTTTCTAAATAAACAAGTGTCGCTCAAAGATCCCAGATTGTGTGGGATAAGTAGTGTGCACTTTCAGATCATGAAGAACAAAGCAAAAAAATAAACTTGATTTTTATTTTCAAGGAAACCCACCTTTTGCCTCGAGATGCATTTCGGCTCTATTTTGATGTTCATAATTGTTGTGCATTTTTTTTCTAAAACATGGCTGAGAAAATTAGAGCTATTTTGGTTGAAAAAACACAGCAGGAGTTGCCCAAAGGCATTAACCTATTTAGACAGGATTTACTGTTTTAAAGTACAGGAATAAATCAGAATGTTTTAAACAGGTAATAAGTCAACATTATGTGCATTCTGATCTCGATCTATTCCGTATTCGAAATCGAATAGAACCATGTTTAGTTGCGTCATCCCTCTCGTCCCTTGCTTTGCAAAAAAAAAACAAGATGTTTTGCACAAGAGTTGTCTTGATCACTTTCTAAAAATGTCTTTTTTGCACGTTTTCTATTATAAAGAAGAAGATGAGAGGAAGAAGAATAGAAGAAGAAGAAGAAGAATAGACTAAGAACAGAAGAAGAAGAAGAAGGTCATCAATAACAACAACAGAGAGAGAGAGAGAGAGAGAGAGAGAGAGAGAGAGAGAGAGAGAGCATAACTTGATATAATAATTGAACAAAAAATAGGAAAGCTATAGCGAATAAACGTTCCCTTAGTATACAAGACATCGACACAGTGATTTAAGCGGTGCAGCTACTCGTGAAAATATTACCGATGGTGTTCACTCGATTAAATAAATAATGATCTTTCACCGAAAAAAAACCCCTCAAATATTCTAGACTATCTATTTCATGCGTTTAACACTTTCTCGGAGGAGCTTTATCAAAATCCAGTACAGTTCTTTTCCGTTATTTCCCGTGGGGTACCCCTCCCGCATAGCAACGCATTACTCGTACAATATTACGTCAAGTGCCAGAAGTGTAAGGTACTCGTAAATGACGTCATATTTCCAACTGGTTGTGAACTCACGCGCAATTTACCTAGGTAACTAGAATAAGAAAATCGGTATTTTCACTGGTCGTACCCTTGGAATATCGAAAAATATTTTCACTACTATTTCTCGATATCCTACCGGGAAGCATGAAATAAAAGGATGAGAGTTCATTTATCAATTTTCAGTACGTATATCTATGTCAAAACAATGTCACAAAAAGACATAATGATGCGTTTCTTTTCTCTCCAACCTACAAGAAAGAGTCTTTAAATTACCAATTTTATTTTCAAAATTTCTTATACTTTTCCCCAAAAGACGTAATTTCAGAATGGTTCAAATTGAAAGCAGTCCATAAATAAAATGATGGATTTATGGTGGAATACACTGTGACATTTTTGAAAACATTTTGAGAAAAGAAGAAAATGCTGCTTTCTATTGTTTTCATCTTTTCGAAAAAAAATTTAACAACTCTTCTGGCGAATGGTGGGTAAAACATGGAATTGTATAGTAAATTGGTAGATAACTACTGGTGGGTATAAACTACAGCAGAAATGATTAGATAAACTACTGGTGGGTATAGACTACAGCAGAAATGATTAGATAAACTACTGGTGGGTATAGACTACAGCAGAAATGGTTAGATAAACTACTGGTGGGTATAAACTACGGCAGAAATGGTTAGATAAACTACTGGTGGGTATAAACTACAGCAGAAATGATTAGATAAACTACTGGTGGGTATAGACTACAGCAGAAATGGTTAGATAAACTACTGGTGGGTATAAACTACAGCAGAAATGGTTAGATAAACTACTGGTGGGTATAAACTACAGCAGAAATGGTTAGATAAACTACTGGTGGGTATAAACTACAGCAGAAATGGTTAGATAAACTACTGGTGGGTATAAACTACAGCAGAAATGGTTAGATAAACTACTGGTGCGTATAATCTAAAGCAGAAATGGTTCAAAAGTATTCAGTCAGGTTTCATAAAGATCTTTTTAGAAAAAAATCGGCTGGCTATGTTTTTTTTAAATTTTCATTTATACTATCTAAACATCGACAGAAACAAATCACAACTTCAATTGACCCTTCCATGATATTGCTAAAATCAAAGTTGTGGGGGGGGGAGACGATATTCCATATCGGACAGTGTAGATTGAAGATCAGACTACACGTTCCGTGCAGTTGATCTTGATCTACACTGTCCGTAAAAGGTCATTGAGTCCCGCTTAGGAGCGTAAGGGTTAGATTTACTGTAAGCTATTGTCACAGAGAAAAAGGATAACAAACCAGAATTATTGCAACCGAAAGATTTTCGCCGAAATTTCGATATATTCTGATAAATAACGTAGAAATCTTAATTCTGGTACATTACCTTGTCAATAAGATTGGTGCAAAAATCTAAAATATCATCCTGAATAAAGCGAATAATGAACGATTTCAGTTGAAAATCAAAGTTTTCGCGTCCAGGTACTTGCACGAATCAACACCATTTGATTTTATATATAGGAAAACCTCCAGAGCGGATCCAGGATGTTATCAGAGAACTTGTCAGCGAAATTCAATCGCAATATTTCGATCCGTCAGATATAAAAACTGTTCGCGCAAAACTCAGCGTAAACCTTTGTTTTTATCCTTAAATCATATTGATATTTACTATGTTCAGTAAAGAAAATGGCTAATCTCTCGACAGTTCTTTTTTCGGAACTAACAGGACAAAAGGGGGCTTAATGAGTCTACCTGATACATGATACCGCCCCCACGTCTTCAAACAACCTTAGATCCATAAGAGCAACTTTTTGAATAACCGACTGAATCATGGAGTAGAATGCTCCAACTCACAGAAAACTGACCAATATCGAAAAGCATCGGTCCAGGTCAGCCTGCGCGGACTGCGCAGGCTGACCTGGGCCGACGCTTTTCGCAGATGCATTAAGCCCCCCTTTTTTAGAGCTCATATGTATTTCATATTTTATCGCCTTGTCCTTATTTGCAAATTACATTTCGTGTCATATACGCACTTTACAAAGAAAAGACCAGACGGCGATATCAAATCCTGCAGAATGCTGGTTTAGGCAACAAGACAGAGAGGATATTTGTTTATTTCGGTGAAAGCGCCACGAGTGAAAATATTACCGATGGTGTTCACGAGATGAAATAAATTTCGATCTTTCACCGAAATAAACAAATATTCTATTTATTTCATGCTTTTAACCCTTTCTGTGAGTAGCTTTATCAAAATCCAGTACAGTTCTTTTCCGCTATTCCCCGTGGCGTACCCCTCCCGCATAGAAGCGCGAGTAATGTAAGGTGTATATGACGTCATATTTCCCATCTGGTTGTGAGAAATGCACAATTTACCTAGGCAACAAGAACATGAATATCAGTATTTTCACTGGTGGTACCAGTGTAAGATCGAAAAATATTTTCACTGCTATTTCTCGATATCCTACCGGAAAGCATGAAATAAATTGCCTTACTTTCTAAATGATTTATCACATAACGCCTCTTGTTGTCAATGTAATACAGCTATTACCGCTCACAACTATAAGATTATTTCTATTTTAACATGGTCAGTTTTTAATGAAATTAGTTCATATGCTTAGAATAAAAATGCGGATGCAGATTTAATTCCAATAATTAAATATTACTTTATTTTCATGAACATTGGCGAGTTCTGATTGGCTGGAAAGAGTTATAGCTCCATTAAAAAAAAAAACAGCAGTGCCGGGACTACTTTTGCAGTCAAAGTAATGAAAACAAACATGTATACGAGATTTCATAATGGTTTTCTTTTTGATTTCAGATCTTTATCAAGTCAGAATTTCAAATTGCTAGCTGAATTTATTTTCTGTAAATACTGAAAAAATATCCAACAGTAATTTCAGAAAGAGATCTGACAACTTATTGTCACTTTGATGAGTTCTAACGATCTTATTTTCACCTTAGTTCTAGCGTATTGAACTGACTGAGTAAACCAGGTTACGTATGAATATGTGAGCTTTCGCTGTAGTATGACAGAAATAATGTTGTAAGCGGGGTTTAACACCAATCGATCGATCAACAAATCAATCAATCAATCACACTTGTTCGATGTGTTTCAAGCAAGACTATCTAAGACATATTTGAGAGAAAAAGTCAGGTTACAGAGATAGAGCGCTCTTCTTTTGCGACATTTTAGCACTCATCCTTTATACTGAACCCGCCAGCCTGAATGTACTTTGCTAAAAGTGCGGATAAAAATTAGTTTTTACTTCCGTGCAGTCTGATCTTATCATGCAGAGTCCGCTAGATCTATTCCGCTAGATGGTTTCAGTCACTAAATGCCTATTGGCGCTTGTGAAATTTAGATAAAATTTTGTTAAACTTGGCAGTGACAGTTCGGCAAGTAAGTTAAGTAAAGATAAACTGTCTAGATATGGCTGCTTTTATGTTGATTTTGTCAGAATATATCAATGTAGCATATAGTATAGATCAGACTGCACGTTTCGTACCGTATGAGCATGGATCTGCACATTTGATAAAAACAAAGGGTGTCGGAAAAGTTTGAACTGACTGTCTTTGTTTTTGCTCACAGAGAAAACATTTGTAGACAAGGAAGACGAAAAGAAAAAACAGATATAAATTAAAATCCGAATCACGCGACTGTTGGTTTTGTTAAATTTTGACGTCGTTTTCAAATTTATGTTTCACTTTGTCGACATCTGTCTCTCTTATCTCCGGTGGAATACAACAAATAACTCGGGAATCTTCGAGAGAAAATATTCTGTGAAAAGGGGGGGTTAAATGCATCTGCGAAAAGTATCGATCCAGGTCAGCCTGCGCAGTCCGCGCAGGCTGACCTGGGCCGATACTTTTCGCTACAGATCAATTTTTCTGTATGTTAGAGTACCAGTCTACTATATAATTAAGTTGATTGTTACAAAAAGTGGCAATTATGGATTTATACTTATGTGATCGCCTGCTTGGTACCAGTCATCCCGGAGATGCATCAAGCCCCCTTTTGTCAGAGCATGGTTCATTTGTAAGTCTACAAGAAAATCAGTTATTTACAAGACGTTTGACATCCCAGCACTAGATGACTGGTTGCTACTATTGTTGTTTTACGCAGCTTTGAACAGCAATTCTGTCAAACCGGTTCACCCAGTTACGAATTTCTCGGTTTTCATTGAAATCAGGTTTGGTCTTAGCAGTACCTTACTCGTCGAGGTCACTCTATCAGGACCGGTGAATTGCAGAGAAATGACCCCCAATACAAAATGACCTACGGTCATTTCTCGACGTAGAATAATGACCCATCGGTCGAAAAATGACAAATGGGTCATTCCTCTACGTCGAGAAATGACCCGGGGGTCATTTTGTAATGGGGGTCATTTTTCTGCATTACACCGGCAACATGAGCGGGGGTGGGAAAGGGGGAGGCCCACGGCTGGTATTCACTTGCAGACAACAAAATAAACATAATTCAAAAACTGACATTTGTTTCTTGCAGGGTAGAAAACATTGTGGGAAAGCGAAAAAATGCATCAGCATCTCCTCCTTTCCCGCAATGCTTTCAAAAGGCTTCTATCTCAGAGTCGTAAAAACCAGGGATTGTTTGATAAAGGGTTAAAACTATCGTGTGGTACCAAAAATAGATTTGACAGGCACCCGGTGAACTCGCTTTCATAAATATTCGTAAACTGCCAAAAGGCCCATGTAAACAATGAAAACTAAGAATTTCAACTGATTACTTTTTAATATTGGGTCATGTCATAGTGACCAACTGGGGCTGTCGTTCGTTTATCTAAAAATGAGATACAGTGTCGAAATATGAAATTTATAACAGACCTATTCATTGGTCGAAAATTCCGCAAAATATCATTGTGGAACCAATGAAAAGATTTATTGATTATTTATGGGGAAAAGTTTTATCGCACGTCATATTGAACAATGGGCTTATTACGCATTCCACACAGAAATGGTAATTTGCCTTCTGTATCCCAAAAGGGGCATTCGAACATTTGCGTCAAAGTGGTCTCGGATCAACCTGCGCAGTCCGCCAGAGCTAATCCAGAGCGGCACGTTACATGTTGTTCTACATTAGACTTGCATAAAACAGAAAATTACATAAGAACAGAACTTGTCGTCTCGGTCTAGTCTGCCGGAATGCACAGGTTGTTCTAGAACGGCACTTTACGCAAATGTCTGAATGCCCCTTTTTGCCTGTGACAAGCCCAATCGTGATAGGTACACACGATGAATGAATACTTTGCACCTTGTATACTTCAAGAGTCATCATAACGACTAATGTACGGTTCTATACAATTGCTGGTTTTGTTTTAACCGGTACCACGCATAACTAAGCCAAATTCGTGAAAACATTCAGCGTTGAGATCAGAACAAATGTGACTATTCACGCAACAACAGACAATCTTGAAATTCCGTACATGAATAAGATGAAAACAGATCAAAGATAGTGTAAGTCAATTTAAGTTGATAGTACAAAAATGATTATATAGTCAGGTAGCATGACAACTTTTCATGCAGAAAATATCACAAAAGCGAAAAATGTCGACCGTGGTCAGCCTGCGCAATCTGACCAGGTCGTCACTTTTCGCCGTTCGAACATGGTCCCTTTTTTCGTGACGAGTCACAAATTAAATTACCTCCCCCTTTTTTCCATCCAAGCCCAGGATTTGAAATCGACCGCACTATCTCCCGCTAGATGGCATTCTACAAATACTCATCTATCTAATTTGGGCATCTTGGGCACACAGGACCGGAACACATTTCTACGCGATAACCGTTACTTTGAATTTCAAACTAATAAACCTATACTCAATAAAACGCTACCTGGTGCGATTCACTCAGCTATGATTAGCAGTTTAGAAAAATCAGGAGCTAAAACAGGCCTGATGTCTGCTCAAACTTATTGATAAAAGCCATTTTCTCCATTGCTACTTTCTAGCGCGTATATACAGTCTCCCCAATATCGGGGAGAGTGATGCGCCATACAAGACAGGTCGAATCTTCGAAGAATATGACATGCGCAAACAACAGAATCGACCGGGATCATAAAAGGAAGTATTTTTCACTCGAGACAAAAAGTGACCTTCCTTCGTAATGACACCTTATATGACGACAAATATCAGGGAAGTCTCTAATGATAATTATATAGCTGACATGACGGAATATCTAAACCCTGATTCTGCTGATTAACTAACATGAACTTACCAAACGACAATATTTTAGGCTTGTCCAAATCAAAAACATTTGCAGACAGACTGCAAAATAAAAATGACTGAAAATTTTAGATTTGTTTTGTGAAGGGTAGAAAACATGGTGGGAAAAGGAGAAAATGCTGGTTACCAGCATTTTCTCCTTTTCCCACAATGTTTTCTAAAGGCTTCTTTCTCAGGGTCGTCAAAAGTAGGAATTGTGTGGTAATGGGTTAAATCGTTAGTAAAATGCCAAATGCTACTATTTCAAATATACTTGGGGGGGGGGATATCCTTATCGGTCGGACTAGATCTTTCGTGCAGTCTGATCTTGATCTACACTGTCCACTATAGGTCAATTAGTCGCGCTTAGCAGCCTAAGGTAAGGGTTATCTCTGTACCACAGGGTTTTAGAAATGACAACAGAGAAAATGTGGCCAAAGTAACTGGACTCGTCTTTGAAAAGGTAAATTACGTTGTGGGAGAGTAAGAAAACACTGGTTACCAGCATTGTCTTACTTTCCCAGAATGTTTTTAAAATCCCTGGTAACCAGCATTTTTTTCTTTCACTTTTATTTTGTCGTCTGCAAATGCTTTCGATTTGGATAAGCCTAAAATTTTGTCGTTTGGTAATGGGTTAAAGAAACTCAGGTACTCTGGCCGATATAAATGAAATAATATTGAAAACAATGTTAAACACCATAAAATCGATCAATCAATACTTACAGAGCCCCAGATAGAGGGGATGAGTTTGATATCATAATTCATGATATTGATTATTCTCCACTAAACCCTATGTTGTGGGTACTCATTAGAATCGTCTCAATGAGACGATTCTAATGAGTACCCACAACATAGGGTTTGAAAGAGAAATAAAGGATTTAGAATATCATCTCTCCCTCTTATACTTTGGAGCTCTGATACTTGATCATCGAAAATACCCAAAACTCAAAGCCAGTGTAGATACAAGATCAGGCTTCATGTTCTGTGTTAGCTGATCTTTTACATATACTGTCAGAGATAGGTAAGGTATAATGCATACATAATCAAACGGTTAATTAAAGATGGGCTTCACTCATCGGAAAATCCAATTGACCAGAGTGTATACGTGTCCGGAATTCCTAGATAATACATGTAGTTACAATTGGTGTGCAAGGTTTTCTGTGTCACTTCACACAATCAGAGTGGACCCTTTTTCTTTGGTTCTTACTTCTTGGCTTTGTACAACCCGTTTCTGTCCGTCGGTCCTTCCGTCTGTCCTAGGGAAACACTCAAGCAAAGAGAGACAGAGAGAGAGAGAGAGAGAAAGAGAGATACAGACAGACATACAGACCTTGACTAATAGATGCTTTATGCATCTTATTTATTCACTTAGTATTAATGCCCTTTATATCACTTGGGTCTGAGACCGTATAGTTACCGAAACCTCGTTACATGTATCTGTAAGAGTACAAAACTTTATGACAGGTAGTTCTGTTTCTAGGATGATTTAAGAAAAAATCAAAGCGTCAAGAACGCTGAAGTGGTATTTGTCAAGGAGGTCATCGTGGGAAACTCATGATTTGAAAGGAAAGAGAAATATTATCCAAATATTGGCATGAAAATCAACCAACGAAGCAAATGAATGCCTTTTGGGTGGAAGGGAGAGTATTCATGACAACGTTAGGATTATTTGTGTAATAGTAATCTCCTTTTGATCATTGGGAGGAGTCAGTAGAAACGTCCTTTGACAGCAGGATGCATGGTGGAAAGAGGGCGAAACCATGAGAATGTATCGAACAAAATTAAGTTTGTATCGGTAAACTGTTATTTTGAAATATCTTTGGCTGTTATAAATTGATTCCCTACATAACAATAAATTATTTCGATATGTGAATAAATACAATCACATGGAGTAGGGCACAATCATGGGATGAATAAGCCATGGGACAAACTGGTTTTGGAACGAATAAGCACAGGACCAAGGATCAGTAAACAAATTTTGTATCATTGCACCAACAGAAGGCTATAAACGATTTAAACTATTTTCAATAATAAAAAAATATTTTAACGATCGATGGCCTCGCCCAGAGTATTTTTGCGTGCCATTTCAAATTACAAATCTGAGTGCTAGCGAGAAACTCATTTGACTGAGAAAAATTGAGTTTAATTGGATTTACTTCCTTCGGCTTTTCACAAAATACGACACATGGTCTTCAAAATTAAATATTGAGCTCATATTGGTATTGTCTTTGACAAATACATGTACCACAAAAACCGCGAAAACCGGTGTTTTTGATGCTGTATATTGGTATATAAACAAATATAGGTTTTATGATTTAATGAAACTTTAAACTAGCAACATTCGTTTTTATTACCATTGGTATGAAAGTTTTATTCATTTTAGAATGTTAAGGGGTTTTGTTCGTCGTTAAAAAATATTTCTTATATAAAAATCTCAAATTTACTAATCAGTCTACAAAACAAAATTACATAAATAAAAAGTTCAGAATTTGTTACAATTTCGATTTCAAGGTCTTTATTTTTCTGGAGAGATTAATCCATGCTTGAACTATTGGGCTCAAAAATTCTGACTGGAGAGGCTGTTGTTGTGGAAATGTAGATCAAAATCGGACTGCACAGAACACGATTTCTGATCTTGGGTCCACATCATTCCATTATTTACTATAATTTCTTGTCGTCAACACCCGAATACCGGTACTGATATTTGTGTGCGCTTACTGCTATCTGACTGTGTTTACTTATTTCATGAATCAGTTTTACATTTAAGCGACAAAGTACGATTCACTGATCTTTTATGGAAAATGTAGATCAAGATCAGACAGCACAGATTGTGCAGTCTGATCTTGGATCCACACTGTCCGATAACGAGTCATTTTTTTCTCCCCCCCCCCCAAAAAAAAAAAAAAAAAAATAAGAAATAAAAAATAAAAAAATAAAAATAATCCTATTCGGCTTTTAAATCATTTATTGGCTTCAACGTTTTATTTCATTATTCATCATGATAAAATAAAGAGTAAGACCACATTTTCTTTAAGATTTATGTAGTTTTAGCATTCAAAGTTTTCATTTTTCTCGCTGTAATTGCCCGATTTTCTGTTAGACAGTGATGTAGGGTTATGGTGTCAGCCCGTCACGTCAGATACCTTTGATTCTCTCAATGAATAGGTAGAGGAATACTCATTGAGAATTATTGCATATTATGGTAAAAGCTCTTGTTACATTACAATAATTTCGACTGATAAATTGGAAACTTGTCGCAGAATCCATTTGAAATATGTAAGCTTAGGGAAAAATTCTTTGTTTAGCCTGTGGCTGCTGAACAACAATGGGTGTCCTTTTTTGCGGAGAGGGTAGATTAAGATCAGAGTGGATGAAACGTGCAGCCTGATCACGAACCTTTACTGTCCGGTATGGCGGTATTTCCTGGCACAAACAATCTGTGAAACCTGTTGAATAAAAAGGTACTTACCTTATACATGTTGAACTATAACTTTTTATCTAACGAAAGCAGCTTTTTTACATACCCCATTGAAAATGCCTGAAAGAAATAGTAGCCAGTCAGCATGGATTGAGGATTGACATTAATTGAAAGGTGATTTACGCCGCTTTCAACATTACTTAAGCAATATCACGGTCACAGCTCATATACGCATGTATTTCCTTGGTTTTCCCAGTTCTACGCTAGAGCTGTAAAGTGTCTTGCCAGAGGACACTCCAACGAAAAGCCCAGTGGATCCAGTGAGACTCGAGCCCGGAACCTCCAGGTCACGAGTCCCACATTTTACCTCTGAGCCACGCAGGACCTCTGATTGAGGTTTACAAATGTATGCTTTTGAAACAATTTCTGCAGTACTTACGAGCAACTTCTGTTACCCCACTCTCTTTCGCAGAGGTTTAACCCATTACCACACAATTCCTACTTTTGACGACCCTGAGAAAGAAGCCTTATGAAAACATTGTGGGAAAAAGGAGAAAATGCTGGTACCCAGCATTTTCTCATTTTCCCACAATGTTTTTTATCCTGCTGGAAACAAATTTCAATTTTTGAATTACATTTAATTTGTCGTCTGCATATGCTTTCAATTTCGACCTATCGAAGATTTTGTCATTTGGTAACAAGTTAATACAAGAAAATAGGGATTTTATATGATAGACAGACAAAATGAGTTAAGATCTCTCGGCGAAGAGATATTGACAGGTCTAAATCGGTTGTTTCACGATAAGATAAGTAACGAAATATTGATTGACGACACTGTTCTGTGAGCGAAACCATATGTTACGAATCTATCCCTGAACCTGCAGTGTAATACTTTGGCGCCATCTTTTATCTTTTTTTTTTGACAGTACATGCACTGCAATGAACGTACAATCGGATGTGTGAACAGAGCATCAATATGCATATTTTGTGAGATATTCTACCCAGTGCAATTTCAAATATTAGGGGTCTTATCGACGTATAACACAATTTTTCCAAACGGACAGACTTCTTTTCTTTTCAACTTTGCTTTACAGAAAGTCCATCATGTCTCTCGGAGAATACAGTAAAAAAAAAAAAGACATTTTTTTGTAAAGAAAAAGAAAAAAGGAAAAAAAAGCTAAACAGACACAGTGGAAAAAAGGGAAACTGCCCATTATGAGGGAGTTCTCCTTTTCCCACGATGATTTTCAATGCGGAAACGGATTTATTTCCACAGCTGTAAGTATCCTGATCTCACTGTGTCAATTCACAGATCCGATCCTTCTTTTGTGCTCATTACTAATATCGTCCGAAGAAAGTGCTTCTTGTTTTAGTGCACCAATAGAATTACCTTAAGTGCGAAAAGTTCACAGGTGCACGTTTGATTCACTTTCCATGATAGAAAATACATGCGCAGTAGGCTGCGCGCAAATATTTGTGATATACGTCTTTAAACCTTTCCCAAACAAGCCCTGCAGGTTTTTACGTGTCTGGAGTACAAGTCTTTTGAAAACACTGTGGGAAAAGGAGAAATTGCTCGTAACGAGCAATTTCTCCTTTTCCCACAGTGTTTTCTACCCTTTAGGGAAACGTTTCTACCATTTTCATCAAATTTAAGATTGTTGTCTGCAGACTCTTTCTGTTTGGAAGAGTCTAAAATTTGTCATTTGGGAAAGGGTTAACACCTATCCTACTAGATAAGTTCAATGTAATTTTAAAGCCGATAGCAACACGCCATGTAATGTCAGGTTTACGTTAATGGGGAAAATATCATGTTTTCAGACAGTGTAGAATCAAGATCAGACTGCACCTTCTGGAAAAAGTCATCGAGTCGCGTTCAGAAGCCTTGGGATTAACCATTCCACTTTCAGTTAAATATAATCCTAAATTCCAAACCTTGCGAAATAATTGGCAGAAGCGAGATGTGTACACAAATCACGTGGCTTGTTTAAGACGCTCTCTCACAATTGCATATACACAGCTTATCGCGATCAGAAAACGCCTCAGAAACGTCATCTTACGTAGCTAATATTCTTTAGTACGTAGTACCATCTCCTTGTAAGCGGAGGTGCGACGGTTTTTTCTGAGTCCGCACTTAAGAATACGTAGCACGTACGTAGCAGCTCCGATACGTCATGCTTACGTCAGCCATACGTCATAAGAGCGAAAACAACGCACCAGCGACGCAACGGGTACGTAGCCTGAACACTTGTTATGTCAGGCAAACGTAATGGTTAACATGAAATGTTTGACTTTTTTAAATGAATGACTACAACGAAGTGTGCAGAGTCGTTTTTCTTCGGTGACCGCCGTATATACGCAACGTCAAGGCTGAACATAAGAAAGGAAGGTCGAGCTGAAGAAACGCCATGGCAACGCATCATATGCCACGCTTACACCTCAGTACGCCATACGTTACGTTCTTTGAACTCCGTACGAACTCAGACACGCCACAGTAACGCCACATGAACGTCATACATACGCCATGTCTTTTATTTTGAACAAAATACGCCTATAAGTTCTTGGCGATTTACCCGCGTAAAGACATTTTATTGCATACCCATCTGAGCAGACTTGAGAAACAAAAATACTTTCACAACAGTTTTCATCTGTCTCAGGATTTTGGCCCTTCTATCGTCTTTAAAGGTAATGTCACGCTGCAATCGATATGTCATTATGGTGTTTGTATGTACAATAGCAACCATGGAATGTGTTTGATTTGGAATCAACTGGATTCTGTAAATGGAATTTAGATAAAGTTCCAGTTGTTTTATATGAGAACCGATCTGTCATATAAAGATTGTGGTTTAACCCTGAGTCTGCTGAGGGCGACTGACTGACCTTTTGCGGACAGTCTGATCTTGGATCTACATTGTCCGATAAGGAGAAATTTTTACCCCCTCAAATGACATTGAAATAGCGGGACCTGGTTTTTTTTACTATTAAGATAAAGATTCAATTTTCGTTATCAGGATTAATTATTCATTCGATTCAGTATTTTAGTGCTAACAGAAGATTTAATTGGTGGTTTAGATGTTGTATATTCTTAATCAGACTCTGCGTGGTGTACAGTCTGATCTTCGATCTACACGGTCGGATACTATATGAGGGTCTTCCCAGTATTGAATCAGCAATAAATAGATGGAAAATGTCTGTAAAATTTGAGCCATGCTCTGTAAAAAGGGGGCTTAATGGAACTGCAAAGAATATAGACCCAGGTCAGCCTGCACAATTCCCGCAGGCTGACCTAAGCCTTAACTTTTTTTACATTGTTCTTTTTCTGCGTGTCAAAGGGCCATTTTACCTTATGACTCAGTCTGATATAATACAAAATGGAGGTACATTAAGTCCCCTTTTTTTTCCAGAGCATGTTTCATTTAACTGAAAATAGTGACAGCAGTCGGCAAGACATCTCGTCCGTTTACTTCAAAAACCTCGTAACTACAGCTTGAAAGCTGTAGTTACGAGGTTTTTGAAGTAAACCCATAATCTGTGTTTGTGCATTTAGTTTTGTCTGTCTTGTTAGGGAATTTGCAAATGACAATTTGAATTACAGGTTTGACTATGAAAGGGGAGAAACACGGTAGGAAAGGAGAAAATACTGACCACGTGCAAGCTTAACTCCTTTTTTATTTCATGCTTTCCGATATGATATCGAGAAATAGCAGTGAAAATATTTTCGATCTTACACTGGTACCACCAGTGAAAATACCGATTTTCACGTTCTTGTTGCCTAGGTAAATTTCACGTGCCTAACAACCAGATGGGAAATATGACGTCATATACCTTACATTTCTCGCACTTGACGTAATATTGTAATGCGTTGCTATGCGGGAGGGGTGCCCCACGGGGAATAACGGAAAAGAACTGTACTGGATTTTGATAAAGCTCCTCAAAGAAAGGGTCAAAAGCATGAAATAAATAGAATATTTGGTTTTTTAGGTAAAAGACCGAAATTTATTTCATCTCGTGAACACCATCGGTAATATTTTCATGAGTGGCGCCGCACTCGTGAAAATATTACCGATTGTGTTCACTCGATGAAATAAATTTCGATCTTTCACCGAAAAAAAAACCCCAAATATCCTCTATATCACATTTATCATAGGCGTAACCAGGATTAAAGTAGTACCTTCCGAATGGAAAATAGCTATAACTACAACATTATCCTAATACAAAATTTGCTATGAATAAAAATGAGTATTGTTGTATTACTTTAACCGAGCTGCTTTTTTCCTTTTTTCCCTCATTACAATTATCATTTTGTGGTATTTGTCGAAGACATTACCGCTATGAGTTTGATATTGAATTCTGAAGACATGTATCGTATTTTGTGCAACGCCGAAGGAAATAAACCCAATTAGACTCAATTTTTCTCAGGCAAATGGGCTTTTCGGTAGCACTCATGTATGTAATTGGAAATGGAACGTTGAAATACACTTGGTTAGGCCATTGATCGTGGAAACATTAATTTCTGATTGAAAACAGCTTTTCTCGCTCATAACCCTCTATGGGCGCAATGGTACAAATCGCTTGTTCCTGGATTGTTTCGTTCTTAAACCAGTTCGTCCCATGGTCTGTTCATCCCCTGATTGCGCGCCACTCCATTTGATTGGGCAAGAACATTTATAGATGAAGATAGCTTATTGTAATGTTTGGAGTTTGATGGTAACGGCCAAAGATATTTCAAAATCTTTGTTTTCACGTACGAACTTATACTAATTCGATATATTTACATGGTTTCTTTGACGAATCAACAACATACATGTACATGGTATACTGCATTTCCAAGAGTGCTACTCATAAGTATTAGAACTGACAAGAATTAACGAAGACAGAACACATGTTGACCTAGATCTTAAGCTTTAACCTGTTACAGATGCGAAATGAAAAATTCAAACCTAACATAAAAAACAACAGATTTTGCTCTTTCAAGTTTATGGGGAGATAGGGTTAAAATATCCTCATCGGACAGTGTAGATCCAAGATCAGACTGCACGTTTCGTGCAGTCTGATCTTGGATCTACACTGTCTGCAAAATGTCAGTGAGTCGCGCATGGCAGCATAAGGATTAAAATGACATTAAAGATAGATAAAACATGGTCACGTTCATGTCGAGAAATTTCACCTGAAGGGAGACTAGTAGGAAAAGAACAAAAACATCACTTAAAGACTGCATGACTCTTAACATTTTTCCTGGCCTCCTGGTTCGGTAGGTAGTGTGTACGACTGTTTTTACATCCATTATTTCCCGCTAGATGGCATTCTACAAATACGAATCTATCTAATTTTGGAAATATGGGTACAGAAGCGGACTATTTTTTTTTTCCAAAATAACAACCGTTACATTATATTTCTAAATGAAATAGACGTTTTACTCAATAAAACGCTACTGGTACGACTCATTCAGTTATTATCGGCTATCGTGTCATCTATTCATCAGCCATTATTAAAAAAGCCCCTACATGCTTGGTTAATGGGCTAATACCGTCGGTATAAGCCCTACTTTTTCTCAGGTATTCGGGGGATGTGTGATGCGTCACAGCACATAGGTCCAATCTTCGACGAATGTGGTGTGCGCAGACAACGTTTTACATCTGACCAGGTTTGATTTCTACCCAGTCAACTGTCTTTTACCAATTGAAAGAATGTAAGACTGGCCCAAAGTGACCTTTCTGCCGATTTTGATTGACAGGTCTTCCAAAGTCTCATCGGCCAATGAAAAAGCAGCATTGAGCGTCATGTAAACAAAAAAGTCTGACACAATTTGTTATAAACATGCGATAATTTGATCGTGTCTATTTAATTATCAACGCAGCTATTGTGTTATCAATCAATTAAAACTTAAAAAGAAATGTTGTAATTAATTTAGAGCGAAATATCAACTAGAATTAAGCTGAAATAAACGCTCTTTCTCTTTGTATACGACGCCATTTTTTCGGTTACCTTGTCAAGCTTGACAACCGACATAACGCATTACTAAGGGGTCCGTGCCAAACTCGCGTTTACAGAAAGGTCAATTGAACGAATTTAATCCTTTACCAAAACGACCAAATTTTAGACTGGTCCAAATTGAAAGCACTTGCAGACGACAAAATAAACGCAACTACAAAATTGAAATCTATTACCAGCAGGATAGAAAACATTGTGGGGGAAAAAGGAGAAAATGCTGGTTACCACAATATTTTTAAAAGAGATCTATCTCAGGGTTGTAAGAACCAGGGATTGTTTGGTAAAGGGTTACGACTGGCCCAAATTAAGAACATCTGCAGTCGACAACGGAAATGTGTCTCAAAATATAACATGTATTTTGTGAAGTCATAAAGCATATTTGGTAAAAGGAGAAAATGCTGGTGACCAATTTACAGTTTAGAATTTATCGGCAATACGTGAAAGACTCGACATGACCCGCTTGATTTCTCACACAAAATTTTAACCATGTTAAGGACGTTTATGACAAATTCTTCCAACGGACAGATTTTTTTTAAACTTTGCACATACAAAGCTCATTATGTCTCTTGTAGATTAAAATGAAAAAGAAAGGGAGTCCCGGTGCTCGTTTCTGAGAAATTCGCTTTTGAAAAAGGTATATACGGTTCCAAAATTCAGCATATACTGGATTTAACACACTTTCCTGTAACAGTCAATTAAACAGGAAAATTGCCAGAAGAATATACAAATATACATCATTTTAAAGAAAGATAATTCAGTTTTGCAAAAAAAAAAACATATAAAAGTCCATTGAGTTAAAAAGGGAGATAATTTGACCGGATTTTGGGTTAATCCTCAATAAAAACATACTTTCTAACGGACAGATTTTTTTTTTTAAATTTTCACAATCATAGAACTTATAAATCTTGACAATAAGAAAAAATAAAAATGGCACCTACCCGTGCTTCTTTCCCCAGGAAACAGGGATGAAGATCACGTTCGAAGTTAATTTTTTCCAGGGAAAACTATATAATAGAAGCTCAGTAGACACAGTGGGAAAGAAGAAATTGCTCATGCTCATTTCTTCTTTTCCCACATTAATTTTGGATCCTATACTCCTTCAAAAATGAACATAGCCTATATACCTCAAATTCATATCAAACCTTTTTTTTTTCTTATAAATTTGCATACATGATTTTGGCCATACGGCTCATAGAAATGCAATTAAAAGAAATGTCTGTGGAAAAAATGGGATAAAAGCTCGGCGGACATAATGGAAAAAGGAAAAATTATTCAGAAGAAATTTCTCCTTTTCCCACAGTATATTTCAAAGAGGAAATAGCTATACTTCAAGCAACAGCTTCAATTTTCAGCCCGTTTCATTGTTTGCCGTGTAACTGGACCTTTTTTCCAGCTAGCTCTTTACCAGTCATATCATCCTTACACTGGCCGGCCAGTTTTGGTGCTTTCACCTTCATCCTGAAAGGATAGCATGACAACTGGCCTGCCAGTGTCAGGAAAACGTCAGAAGCTGTATCATTTTCCCCGTTGGATGGCTGAAATTGCGTAAAAAAATTCTTTTTTCCACGACAAATAAGCGTACGTTATGATGAAAACCTCCCCTTTTTATTTCGACAATAGAATACCATGGCATGTTCTACTTGTAAAAGTGCACCGTCGGTCCGCTGTTACTATTGCTATTTGCGCGAAAAATACACAATAGCGCTGATAGTTTTACTATCTGTGAGAAATATACATGCGCAGTATAGATGCGCGTGAACATTTATACCAAACGTCATTAAGGGACGAGCCAGACATGATTCATAATGTGGCAACTATTTTCATCAGTTCTCATACCTCACAATGTAGTTATTGAACGATAAACCACGATAAAGAGAAAATTATTTCTTAAAGAAATCAGTTGTAGCTTGGACAAGACATTTCTATCGTTTGACCTGTACGTGATCTTGTCTTTGGACCTACCTGAGCAACTGATTCAAATGGCACAGCTGCTGGTATAGAAATACTTTTATAAAACTATCTCTAAGTCCATTGATAAATTTAGAAATTGTAGCTCGGGCAACCTTTATTCATCATCGGACATTTTCAGAATTTGAACTTTAAGTGTGACCTTGCCGTTAGATCTGCCTGACAAAATAATTCATATGACACTTCTACTGGTAAAGAAAAATAGAGTGTAGCTGTGTAAATTATTTTGGAATCCCGATCTAAAAACGTAGAGGTTGTAGTTCGGATAACTCCATTCTTGACAATTTTATAATATCACCCTCCAGTTTGACCTTGACAATGGACCAACCTGAACGATTGTTTCAAATAGCAACTCTATTTGTACAGGAGAACAACTGTGCCTAATTATTTTGAAGTCCATCCATGCAGGATCCCACACATCCACGTACACATGGATGGACGCACATACACCAAAGCGACACTGTTACAACTATGTCTCGCTCACCGCAAGCGGGCTCGACAAAAACGACTGACGATCGTTCAGCGCCACATACACAAATCTGACATCTTTTGACAACGAAAAGTACGATCCGGTGAAACCCAGGAAAGTTTTGCGTCCATGGGCGTGTCTCAACAAACAGACAGAATAGAACAAAGATCAGACTGCACGGACATGCAGTCTGATCTTGGATCCATTCCGTCCACAAAAGTTCCTGACGTAGCAACAGGGATAAAAGTGATAAATGTGAAACAAAAACACAAAACGAAGATTGTAAAACATTGCTGGACATAAAACAGTGCTGGACATAGACCAGTAAATGTATGTTGGATAGCTTCTTCATTTGTTAACGTGTTTCCAGACAACTGGCATACATTTTCTTCTCTCGTTGTTTCTTGTAAACTGTTGAGTTATTCCTTATGCGGTAAAAGACGGCTGGTGACAGTAAAAGGGTGTTAATTTATCAATAAAAGAACATCTATAGTGTACCAATTACCTCCAGGCTAAATTTAGACACAGCGCGGACTAATGCTGTTGACACGAAGGGGAAACAATTAGTGTGACAGAAGGGGTTCCTTTCCTATCCTTTCGGCTCTTAGGACGAATCAGGTTACCAATTTCTGACAGTGTAGATCATAATCAGACTCCACGGAACGTGCAGTCCTATCTTTGATCTGCATTTTTTTGTGTGTTTGTTACTAAACAAGCCATGCTCTGCCAAAAGGAAGCTTAATTGGTCTGCAACACGCGAAAAGGGACATTCGGACACTTGCGTTAAGTGCCGTTTTGGATCAGCCTGCACGGACTGCGCAGGCTGATCCTATAGGACACTTTTCGTTTTGATGTAATTTTCTGTTTTGCGCAAGTCTACTGTAACACAAAATCTAATGTAGTCGTAAAGTGCCGTCTCGGATTAGCCTGCGCGGACTGCGCAGGCTGATCCGAGACGACACTTTACGCAAATGTCCGAATGCCCCTTTTCGTTTGTTGCAAGCCAATGCATCACCAAGATAAACAATAACAAGTAAGCCATCACATAATTGTGAATCCATAACAGTCATTTTTTTAGCATCCGACTTGATCAAATAGACTGGTCCTTGTACATACAGAAAATTGGCAAAAATCGAAAAAGTTTCGGCCCAGATCAGCCTGCGCAGGCTGATCTTGGTAGGAACTTTTCGCAGATACATTAGGCCCCCTTTTCACAGAGCAGCGTTCTTGATCATTTCATTTCGTGGTATCACCAATACTCGGTTTGGGCTCTGCAGTATCTTGCTCAAGGAAATGCCACCCAGCAATTATGATTAAAAAAAGAACATCGAAACAGGAATACCCCGGTCTTTCCTTTGGTGACTAAATACTCGTATAGCTTAATTCATTTCTTTGACTCGTCTCTTCTAAGGTTTATGAAACTGAAAGCATCGTAGAAAAGGGGGTGTTTGAACAATGCCGAGTTGTTTATCTTCTATTATATTAGAAATTGCTACTTTGCCAATACTGTAGGGTCGAAAAAAGTCATACATGTATATGTCACATACAATAAAGAATTTAAATCTTTTACAAAATAAACCCCATCCATCCATTCTAATGAACACAGCTATTGAAAGATATCCGTGGTTGTGAGGGAGAGCGTCGGCCTCGTAACCATGAGGTTCTGAGTTCGATACCCGGGAACGGGTGTCAACTTTGGGATTTTTCATTGGCCCACACATTTGGCGCGAGTACTGGCGTAGTTCCCAGGAAACTGAATCGAAAGAGATTAGTTTAAGTTGTAAGAACTTGTTTCTCAGTCGATGTAAAATAAATACCTCAAAACTAAAGCTATTAAAAAATCGTGGGAAAAGCAGAAAATGTCGGTAACCAATATTTCCTTGCCTTTCAGAGACAATATCAATTTAATGTAAACAAATTGATTTCGTCTGCAAATAGGGTCTTTAGGACAAGTCTTAAAATTTGTCTTCTGGTCAAATTTCTACCCTTTACTATAGAAACCCCAGGTTTAATGAATCTGAGAATAGAAACATTTTGAAAATATTGTGGGAAAAAGAGAAAATGCTGGTTCCCTAGCATTTTCTCCCTTTCGCGCAATGTTTTCTATTCATTCCATGAAAATCTCATCTTTCTCGCCACTCTAAATTTGTCGTCTGCGATTGATTTGATTGATTAATGGACGGATGGCTGGATTGACTGATTATTTGAATTGTATGGTGTTTATTACCGTTTTCAACATTATCTATCCATAATTTCCTGTAGTTTCTTTTACCAGTACTCCGAGCAATATTCTCCCAGAACCACTGGCTGCTTTCCCAATATAACCATCGTCGAAACAATGATCGGCGGTGAGAGAGGATTGAATCCTGTCGCAATGACTATCACCAGTCCTTGGAAAAGAGAAACTGGTCGAACCGGATATTAAACCTGCGACCCCCTGTTCTTGAGTCGTGTGCGCTGCCGACTAAGCTACCGGGTCTGAGATGAGTTAACTCTTTACCACATGAGAAAATTTTAGACTGGTCCAAATTCACAGCATTTGCAGACAACAAAATAAAGCTGACTAAAAAATAGAAATTTGTTCTGGGAAGGGTAGAAAACACTGTGGGAAAAGGAGAAAATCCTGGTTACCAGCATTTTCTCCTTTTCCCATAGTGTTTTCAAAAGGCTTCTTTCTCATGGGCGTCAAAAGTAGGGATTGTGTGGTAATGGGTTAACCTTTTAGCCTACAACACAATTTCGAATTTCAACGACGCCAAAGAAGAAGCCCTTTTGAAAACATTGTGGGAAAAGGAGAAAATGCTGGTAACCAGCATTTTCTCCTTTTCCCACAATGTTTTCTATCCTATCAAAGACAGAGATAACAATGTGAGCTATATATTTTGTTGTCTGCAAATGCTAAAATAATTTGGTCAAGTCTGAAATTTTGTCAGTTTGGGAGAGAGTTCGATGGTGTCGCCGTGCGTGACTTGTACAGCAAGACGTTACAACAGTTTTCATGTCGTCACGAAGATCTTGGAGTAGAGATAATTGGGTTTATGTCAACAACTATACAAATTGTTGCTTATAGATACAAGTCTAGATCAAGATCAAACTGCACAAAAATGCCATCTGATCCTCTGTTATCACCATGCCATAATTTGCGAACGATCTTTTGATTTTTGTGTACAAATTTTTTAGACTAACAAAAAAATTAAAAAAAAAATCTTCGTTAAATTTTGTGCCGTAAGGTTGGCAGGTTTAATTGTCTGCCTAATTGGGTGTTTGTTCATTTTCTTCATTTTACTACAATTTATTGTATCTTTAAAAAGAAAACATGGATCAAACAGTTTTTAACCAATTTGTAATCAAAATTTCTTTTCAAGATAGGCAACTGTAAACTCGTTAAGTCATTTTACTGTATTCCATACAATCTTACGTATTCTCGACCCTGAGGAAGAAGCCCGTAGTAGAAAAATGTGGGAAAAGAAGAAAATAGTGGATGCCAATGTTTTTTTTTTCACTCTACAAAGATAAACCCAATCGCTTTAAAATCTTATCGGCTGGTATAGATGTTCTGGCAAAAGGAGGCTAATCTTATTTCTGTGATCTATGATACCAAGCAAATATTCTCCTAATTACCGATCCGTAAAAATCCATATTAGCTAACAATGAACTGAATTATGAGGCAGAACCGTCCTTGGACATGCTGAAAATTTACCAAACGCAAAAAGTTTCGGGCCAGGTCAGCCTGCATGGACTGCGCAGGCTGACCTGAGTCGATACGTTTTGCATATGCATCAAATCCTCTTTCCACAAAGCATGATTCTATATAAATTTGTGTCGGGGGTTTCCGTACATACACATCACTTGCACAACTGTAGTCAATCACGTCCACTGGCTATATTTAACCATTGACATTTCCTCATATTGTATTTCTGCAAAGTTTCTTTATGCTCAATGTATAAATGGAACGCGATAAATTGCCAATTCATCTGGTCGCTGGATCAATTTTTCAAACCTAAATTACTTTATGGACAGTCCTGCGACCTGACCAGTGTACTACGGTGGTAATTATAATGCTGATTGCTTAAATTTAAAAATCTATTCACCGCTTATAGGATGATCATCCTCGGTGACCCAGTTTTAATTTATTCTGTAATCGCCACTAGGATATTTCGATAGTACATCCTCGTTCTCATGATTTATTAACGAAGCATTTTCACATGCGATCTCAGTTTTTGTGGCTTATCATTTATAAATCTAGGGCCACTCTATTATTATTACAAAAGTAGATAATAATTACCTCCCTTTTCTGAAAACTAACAAAAATATCAACAATTGATTTCAAGATGGACATCAAAGGAATTTCAAGTTGGTGAGAAATATGCAAAAATATTATATCAGTATAAAACTTCATTTACCACCTAACAGAAATTTCATTTCATTTTGCACTACAAGCCTTAACTAGCATTGTGATAGCTTAAGAGAAAATTTAACCTATTTTTATGACAAATACGCCGTCATTTCAAGATTTTGCTGGTTGGTATCCAATCACATCGTTCGTTGGAAATCAGCTTGGCGCAACACCACAATCGAGAAATGTTTAAAATAGGGATGGGATCTGCCACTCATTTTAGTAATCGATTACTCGGTCACCTTTTCGATCGAGTACTCGAAAGAACTTGTCGACTGTGGTCGAAATGTTTTCAAATGAAAATCATCGTTGTTCTAAGTAAGCTATTACATGCATGCATATCGACAATCTGGATGCCAAACATGCAGAGAGGCTATCTACAAGTGGATATTAGAATTTATTTAAAAAAAAACAATAAAAAGTTGTTATATTTCATAACTAATTGACTTTGATTCTCTGCATACGTCTTTGTTACTTGGCAATGGGTGTCCGTAATATTTACATGCTCTGTTAAATACAAACAGGCTGCATTCAATTATCAGTACATTGACGTTATCCTTGTGTACCGTTTTAAAAAACGCGCCCTGATTCGCACATTATAGTGCCATAAAATAGATGAGCACATTTATAAAATGAGAGCACATTCTCATTTTGAAATATTTCTGTAATTTACAGTCCCGGTACTGACAATATTGCTTGCCTAACAAGCAGACGAATTTTGAAAACTCAGTAACATAGCCGACACTGCCGTATCAATTTTGATTATGTCAAGGTGTTTTACTCTGAATATTGAAGTTACCTTGTTCAGTGATCAGAAAAGAATGATGGATTATCTCGCATTTTTAATGTCTGTAAATATTAGTTGACGGATTAACCAATCCACAAGCGTGTAAATCTTACGGACGTCCAATTAACATGCTTTGGTAAACAAACTATTGCACGGTGCAGGGGTCACAATCACGGTTTGTCACAAAATTGCAAATTGAAGAAATCACAAGCTGTGATTGCAAACAGACCAGACTCTACCAATTTATGGCTGATAAGTTGTCGTCAGATGGTCAAAGATAAGTGACCCTTCACTTTCCCTCGGTCACTTTATCAATCTCAGAATGTTCTAGATATCGAGGAAAGCAAAAATTTTTCGAAGATTTTATTTTTTTCCGAGTATTCGATTATTGAAACTGCTGATCGGTAATCGGACGTTTGATCGAGTACTCGATTAATCGAGTACTCGTTCCCATCCCTAGTTTAAAAGATACTTTCGGCGTAACACCAAATGATTATCAGTTAGATTGTGTTACCGTGAGTATCCACCACGATTTGAGTGTGGATTGCATGGAAAGTTTTGTGCCCGGAATAATATTGCTCTTGTGGTTCCGTTTGTAGTCTAAATATTTCGTGGGAAGTCCCATCTATAGCTACAACTGCTGAACTTATTTTTATCCTATTTCCAGTTTGCTGACACCATTCAGCAGCAGTTGGCCATTCCAAGAACGTCCCTAGCCTTCGTTCAAACACAGGCGTTAAGGCTTGAATTTCGTCTTTAACTGTATTTTTGCTAATGTCAAAGATGACCAACAGCATACTATAGCAAGGGTATGAACGAAGCCAAATCTTCATTAGTCATACACGTTTACGTGGATCAAGACTTTGTTCACGTTCAACACGTAGATCAATTAGGTTCACTAAGTTAATCATGCTTTCTGGGGTCTATGCAAGGCAAACTCGGTGAACAAGTCCCTACCCGTATATATATATTGGTATCATACGCAAAAAGCCGGCTGTGTATATCAGTCATTGGATCAGTAGGTAACTTCATGACGGCTAAAATTCCCCCCAAGATCAGCTTCAAAAAATCATTTTCGTCTGGAGGTGGCCGAACTTTTGTCTAACTGAACATAAATATTCTTAGCAAAAACATGTGAAATAATAACTACTTTACTTCGTCTTCATCAGTCTTTGGTCCTCTTACCCTTTACAAATTAACAAAATCAAGACACAATAATGAAAGCGACTGCATCTAAATTTATAACACACACATACAGTGCAACCTTCCAAAAAACACATATTTTTTGTTCAATGCTAAAAGCATACAAGCCATGTTCTTAAAGGGAGGTTGTTATACAAAAGAAGACTAGTTCAACTCTTTACCAAATTACAAAATTATAGACTTGCCAAAATTGAACGCATTTGCCGACAACGATTTCAATATAGCTAGAATGACTAGTTTTTATTCTATGGGAAAAATGCGAGAAACTGAGACAATGTTCAAGTCTTTGTCGAACGGGGTTTAAAGATGAATAAAGTACAGGTCATTTGGATTTATTCCATGGTGTAAAGATGAATAAAATAAAAAATAAGAATACGACGAAGAAAACCTGAAATGACAAAATACAAAAAAAGGTCTTAGCTATGACACATAAACAATGTGGAAAAAATGCTAAAATAGTCTAGATTGTCATATCAACGGTAAGAAATGGCATGAAAAATGAAATATTCTTACCGAAACAGACTCTGGTTTCTTCCCAAAGATGAAATTTCTCAGGGGTACCAAGACAAAAAATATACGTCCCTAGCGTATGAATTTTAGAGAGAGAGAACGTCCCTAGCGTATGAATTTTAGAGAGAGAGAGAGTGAATATTGTTAAGTGCAGAGCGGCAAATACAAAAGCGGGAAAGAAGTTCATGGGCAAAAACAACCTGCACACTTTCGCATACTAAATACGAATCACAAGCGCAGTTATATATACACATGGTTAAAATAAATCCCGGGTTACATAATTCCCCCCTTTATGAAAATGGCACCTGCCATTTCAAAGGTTATCTGCAAAGAAAGAAAAGTCTTAATGTTCATTAGTTAACTTGGGCAAAAAAATCAAGCGTCCTACTTCCCGTTGGGTTAAAACCTGGAAAAACAATGTAATGTTGAAATAGAACTGCTTTTCTCGCAATGTCTTATTCTCTTTCAGATCTGAGAAACCCTGAAAATGTTTCATCCCTAAAACAAATGTATGAAAACAAGAAAAACATTCAAACATCAACCTGTGAAGGTGAAATGCAAGGGAAAAAACGATCCCAGAAACAGAAAGCAGAACAGCAAAAAGAACAATTCTCGAGAAGCTGAAAAAAAATTATAAGAATTACACAAAAATTTCCTTGTGCGGCATGTCCTGAGGTACGCTGACCATAGGGGCAAACCATTTCCCGTATCAATCAGGTGGTATGCGGTTTTGGATGGGAAGAGGTGATCGTGGACTTGGATTGGGTGGCTGATCTAACAAATTATCAAAGGAATTCCTGGTTCTCAGCTCTTGTCTCTCAGCTGTCTTAAATCAGTCCCGGAAGGTGAAATGGCTGTGGTCTGCGACGCTGGACACTCTACTGAGACATGGTTTCGAGCTCCTGAAAAAAACCTGTTGGATACCGTTTCTGTGGAAAAATGTACCTAGGTATGTTGGTGTCTGATTCGGATTCAGTGGAAATGGACTGCTTCCCTTGACACAGTCAAACGGAAGTAGCATGTTGCTATGAAGACATCGCACCAGACCCACTTGGTCTCGTCGTCTGTCTCTGTAGACGGGGATATCAGTGTTGGGCATCTCTAGAACAACATAAGGATGTCGATTCTGGCGATCAGCTAGCTTATGTTTTTCCCTGAAAACCCACGTTCCGTACTAGAACAATGTCTCCAACCTCCAGTCTTGTTTCCCGGACCCGCTTATTGTGGCTGTCCTCGTTCTGGGCGGCCTGCTTATTAGCTTCTGATGCTGCGGCTCGGTATGCGTATTTCAGCGTCTTTTTGAATTGTGCCGCATAAGATTTCTGATCGGGTGTACAATCATCCGGGGTGCCCATACCAATACCGAGGTGCGCGTCAACTCGACCGGAATTCTGGGGTGCCAACCCAACATCAAATAATGAGGCGAGAAGCCAGTGGCATCATTTCTGGTACTATTGTACGCTTGAACTAGCGGAGCGACAAATGCCTTCCAGTCATTCTTCTGCTCATCTGTCAGGGTTCCGAGCATCCTGAGTAAGGTCTGGCTTAACGTCTCCGCCGAACCGTTTCCCATAGGATATGGAGTGGTTCTGATTTTCCTTATCTCTATAACTTTACAGAGTTCCTTTGTAACGGCGCTCTCAAAATTACGACCCTGGTTGACTATGTAAGCGTTCAGGAAAGCCGTAATGCTGAAAGAAACCATTATAAAGGCCTTTGCACTGGTCTGAGCGGTCTGATTACGGCACGGAATTGCCTATGCAAAACGGGTGAAATGGTCCGTAATCACAAGGATATTTTCAAAACCACCCTTGCTAGGTTCTAAGGAAAGGAATCCCATACACACAAGCTCCATGGCGCGAGTGGTGCGGATGGGCACAAGTTCGGCAAAGGGTCGCGAAGGAGTTTTCCTCAAGATACATCGTTGACATTTGTAGACCCACTCATTCACATACTTTTCCATTCATGGCCAGTAAAAACGCTGGCGGGCAAGCCAAAGAGCCTTCTCTTTCGCCTGATGCCCTGCCTCATCATGAATGCCTCTTAAAACCGTTGAGCGGTGTGCTTCAGGCAACACCAGCTGTTGCACTGACTGTCCATCTACAGTAGCGGTCCTAAACAAAATCTGGTTTGAAAGCACAAGTCTGTTCCACTCTCTAAAATAACTTTGAACCTCAATTGGTTCATACTTGATACCTCCTCCCCCGGGGGTGAAAACCGCTACATAGTAAGGACAAAACACGGGAAATGGCTTGGTCCATCGTCTGCTCTATAACCCAATTGATGGAACTGATACTCCAGAACAAGGAACCTCCTCACTCGCGACATGAGCAACATTGTCGGAAAAGCAGTCCATAAATGGAGCAGATGTAATGGCAGCCTGAAAAACAGTTTTTAGTTCATCGTTTAAGACGTAACGACGGGACAGTCCGTCAGCGTCGGAGTTGAGCTTACCGCTACGAGTATTCGATTGTAAAATCGAAACTGCTCAAATCAGCTAACCAACGGTGTCCAGTGGCATCAACATCTTTGGTTAGAACAAAGGTAAGAGGATTGTTGTCTGTGACAACTTTGAAAGTGGATCCATACAGAAAATCTCTGAATTCGTCAGTCAATGACCACTTCAAAGCAAGAAATTCTAATTTGTGTTTAGGATAACGACGCTCAGCGTGTCTCAATTCTCTGCTTGCATAGGCAATGACCTTTTTTACTTTGTCTTGAGTCTGGTATAAAACCGAACCAAGACCCAAGGAACTGGTATCAACATGGATTTCAAAAGGCAATGAATAATTGGCATAGGCCAAAATAGGTGGCGATGTCAATTCTTGCTTGATCAAATCAAAGACGTGTTGCTGATCCCGACTCCAAATCCAAGGTGCAGTTTTCTTCTTCCTAGCTTTGGACTGTTTTGCCTGTTTAGCTGATATGTCCTTCAAGTACGAAATTCAGCGGTTGAACTACTTTGGCATGGTCCTTTACAAATCGGCGATAATACCCGGTAAACCTAGGAATTGACGCATTTGCTTAACGTTTCGCGGAACAGACCACGTGGTAATTGGAGATATCTTTTCTGGATCAGTTTAGATGCCCTTCTTGGAAACAATGTGACCCAAACGACTAGAAAAATTCACATTTATGGGTTTTCAGGCGAAGGTTATGTTGATATAACCGCTTAAAGACATATTAAACCCTCTCAATGTGCCCTTCAAAAGTCGAAGAAAAGAAGGATATCATCTTAAAAGATCAGACATTCCTTTAAATGCATGCCATTTATATACACTTTTCCATTAAACGCTAGAGGGTTGCTGGTGCATTAGCCAGGCCAAAACTCATGCGCTTTTATAAAAAAAAGAACATGTTGTTTCTGTCTTTTTTGACTTTTTTGAAAGTGGTTATGATACTACATGGAAGTCTATGATTTTGGAATTGAGGTCGCCTTGCTTATTTTTAGATGAACGTCAGTTTAAAGTCAGGGTTGGAAATACATTTTCTAGCCCACACGAACATGAAATGGGTGTTCCCCAGGGAAGTATCCTCTCAGCTACACTTTTCAGTGTTAAAATTAACAGTAATCTGCTTGTCCTGGTGTAGAATGCTTTCTCTATGTTGATGACTTCTGCATTTGCTATCGGTCAAAACATATGTATACGATCGAAAGACAGCTTCAGCAGGTCTTAAACAATTTGAATACATGGTCAAACGAAAACGGCTTCAAATTTTCGAAAACCAAGACCAAATGTATGCATTTTTGTCAGTCGAGGAAACTTCACTTCGACTCTGATCTGACACGAGATGGTGGCCCCATTGAGGTTGTTCAAGAATTCAGATTTTTAGGCCTTTTATTTGACTCTAAACTTACGTTCGTACCACATATTAATTATCTTAGCAACAAATGCAAAAAGGCGCTGAATCTTTTACGTGTCGTTTCCAGTATGAACTGAGGAGCAGACAAAAAGTATTACTGAGACTAAATAGGTCATTAGTAAGATCTAAACTTGACTACGGTTGCGCTATATATATACGGGTCAGCACGTCAATCATATTTACGCAAACTTGATACTATTCATAATCAAGGTTTGCGTCTTGCATTAGGTGCATTTAAGACTTTGAGTGTAGAGTATGCTGTTACTGAAGCTGTATGTCGTGTTATTGAGAGTGTCTCCTTCCAGAATGAAAGAGTCATCGTCTCTTTCCCTTTGCTCTTCTGCAAATCGGTCTATTTCCTCTTCTAAGGCTGATTCATGTTCTGACTCAGGAGGTGTAGGTGGCCTTTGAGCCGACCTAATGTCCTCCTCAGAGAGAACCTGTCTCAAATATGCCCTTTGTCTCTGATTTTGAGCTTGTCTTAATTGATATTCAGCAATATCTCTATCTATTTCCTGCTGAGATCTACTAAATATAGCAAAAGGTCTTGAAGTGCTTGCTTCCGGATAGTTACCGTAACGTCCGATGTTCTCATTTCGAGGCACCGGTGTAACGATAACTATTGGTTTTTTCACATCAGTCTATCTTGTTGTAATAATCTCAAACCTCTTTTCAAATCCCTCCCATGTAGGAGGTGGATTGTTTGATGTTATCACAACTCTGTTACATCTAACAGTGAAGGAGGCACCCCCCTTTCTCTCTGCTGTTGTCAGTCCGAAATCGTCGGTCTGATTGTTTATGATACTCCTGTACTCTAAAAGTTCATTGAAATCGTCAAAGACAATTGCATTCTCCATGCTGTAGATAAGGCAAAACGTGGTCCAGAATTCGGAACTGTGTAGCAGTCCCCTCCTCATATGTATCCCTAAAGGGAATAGCCGGCCGTCTGTGGACATTTATTACCGTCTGGAACTTCGTTCCTATAATTAGATAGTAACTATATACTTGATATTGGTCTGGGGCTCTCGGGCGCCTGCGGCGCACCATCAAAGCTTTACTACGGGGACCAATCCATGACAAGAGTCTGGGGGCTGAACCCAAACACTGCTGGATAGAGAACGGATAAAGCTATAAAAAAAAATCACTTGTTGCAGCTCCTTGAACGAGTCGCTGCGCTTGCCTCAGCTCAGACCTCGCGGCTACCGCCGCTCGGTCATCGCTGCTGTCCAATCCATCAGTTGATCTGGCTCCTGGATAGTGGATTCGAGCGCGGGAAAATGACGTCATAGCACGTGAACCGGAACCGGAAATAATGATAGACAAAACTAAAAAACTCAACCAATAATGCTTTTTTTTGATTGGTCGAAGCCTATGTCTGAGTTACAGTTCAAAATCTTTCCGTTATTCTGCTTTCAACCTTCAAATGGGCAACATGTCTTCAACAAGAAGGAAGATACTGGGACCAGAAAGTAAAAAGGCAACGATGCGAACTCGCTACTAAGCATCTGGGACGTAGCGTAGACCATGACCAACTATTAAAGCAGGCCAACGACTCCATGAAAAAAGGAGTCTACATCTATGGACCACCAGGAACTGGCAAATCCCAACTAATGTGGGACATCACTCAAGGAGACTGTTACACAGTACCTAACAGTGGACCAAGATTTGCGCTCAGCACAGCCAAGAGTAAAGAGAATGCCATTGTATTTGATGACTTTAATGAACTGTTAGAATATCGCAGCATCATCAATAACTTAACTGATGATTTTGGACTTACAACTGCTGAAAGAAAAGGTGGGACATCCTTTACCGTTAGGTGTAACAGGGTAGTGATTACTCCGAATAATCCTCCACCTACATGGGATGGATTTGAGAGAAGATTCGAGGTTACAACTACCAGAAACACTGATATTAAGAGACCAATGGCAATCGTATCTCCAGTACCTCGTAATGAGAATAGTGGAAGATACAGAAACTATCCTGGTCAGAGCACATCAACACCAAGGTTACCAAGCAACCAGCAAATTGAAATAGAAATGCAGAACTTAGCTAGAAGCCAACTACAAAGGGCATATCTGAGACAAGTTTTGTTTTATCAGGTCCTCACAAAGGGACATGACTCCTCCTGACTCAGATCATGAATCAGTAGTATTAGAGGGGAACACACTGAATGATGACAATGACACCACTTACTCTTTCAGTAATACTGTACTGTATAATACACAAACATTGAATGACATTGATTATTGATTAATAAATTTTATTGAATAAAACATTGTTACAGTTCAATTCAACCTTTGGTTTCTTTCAACTAAGGCAAGACTGGTTCTCTAAATTCCCAGACTGACCTTACTTGTTAGTCATACTGCACCTCATGCTTGATAACCTCAATATGTGGATCCGTATCGATAACGCCAGGTTGTGGTGTATGAAATAAACCATCCTTCCAGTGAAAGTCCAAGCATAAATCAGTTGAGGGTGAAGGTAAGATGCTTCAACGTCATCCTTAGTATTGCTAGGAACTACATAATAGTAACCTAGTAATCCTTTGGTGATGTTCAAGTAATCTATAGGTTTCGCAAATCGAGCCCATAATGTATCGTAACTACTACGATAACCTTCATACTTTTTATAATCAGGTCCTTGCAACTGAACCCATCCTTTCATAGGGTTCTGGCGATAATCGGGTTTGAAATTGAAATGGAAAGCAGTCCTTTGAGACCTATTCACAACATTCTTGATCAGATTCAACCTATGTTCCAAATTATAGGTATCAATAGATCCTTGATCTTTAATATTCTTTGCCTCATTTTGATATGCATGAGTGTATTTAAATCCAAGTACTCTAGGCACATGCATATGAACAGCATTGTCACTGTATTTCATCATATTCACCTCATCAATATTACGGATAGAAAAGAGTATCTTATTAAGACGAGCATACCTGTAATTAGCAAAAATAGACATCTTCATAGGAGGAACCTCAGCTTTAACAGGTAGCCTTTTATGATTGAACCAGGTTATCATACCCAAAGGTCTTTGTTCACAGTAGTAGCAGAAATGTCCTGGCTTTATTTCTTATTGTCATCATAATTCAAAATAGTCATAGTGGAGTGTCGAGCAATACCTCCGAAGCGACCTCCAAAGCGAGATCTTCTGATAAGCTTTCTTGCCAAAACCTGCTTTTCTTCGTCTAACGAAGCGTCTAGCTTTACGAAATGTGGGACGTCTCCTTCTCCTTCCGTACCTACGGCGACGTCTTCTACGATAGGCTGGCATCGCGAGCGTTCTAAATGAGTGGTGAACGCGAGGGTAAGCACGACTATTCACGTACTTAGCAGAATAGAACCAACTCCTCCGAGGATTTGTCCAAACGGCCTAAGAGCTCCTGCAATTCCGCCAATAACCATCTCATGCTCAATGAAAAATTCGAGACAAAAAGGGGTATATGTACTTTACAAACCGGAAGTGGGCGTGGTTAAAAAAACTTTTTAACCAATCAAATTACAGCATAAAATAGCTAATTTGCATATGAGCAGTGCAGTGATGGGCAATCGCAATAAGTAAAACTAATATTGAAATTGCTAGCTCATATGAATTCCTATAGGGGATATCCTGCCGTTTATTACTTTTTTTTTTAAATATGCTTGTTAATAAATCATCTCATGGTCAATGAAAATTTCGAGACAAAAAGGGGTATATATACTTTACAAACCGGAAGTGGGCGTGGTTAAAAATCTTTTTAACCAATCAAATTACAGCATAAAATAGCTAATTTGCATATGAGCAGTGCAGTGATGGGCAATCGCAATAAGTAAAACTAATATTGCGATTGCTAGCTCATATGAATCCCTATAGGGGATATCCTGCCGTCTGTGGACCATTTATTACTTTTTTTTAAATATACCTGTTAATAAATCATCTCATGGTCAATGAAAAATTCGAAACAAAAAGTGATATATACTTTACAAACCGGAAGTGGGCGTGGTTAAAAATCTTTTAACCATTCAAATTACAGCATAAAATAGCGAATTTGCATATGAGCAGTGCAGTGATGGGCAATCGCAATAAGTAAAACTAATATTGCGATTGCTAGGTCATATGAATTCCTATTTCAATTTCTCTGCTCTATTTGAAGTAATTTACGACCGTCCAAGTTTTCATTTTAGAAACAAGCGTCTTTGGTTACAGCAAAAGAAAGGTAGATTTACCTAGACACCGGCTACCTCAACATTGAAGAGTAGCACCTCGGGGATCCATAATTTTTTTGACTTGATTATAGATAGAATTGTAAAGAGGACACAGTTATCTCCCTTGCCTAAGAATAGCATTTTGTTCGCTATCCGCCAAAATTACTATTGGTCTAAAGGACAGTTAATTTCTCACAATCACGCATTAAGCACTTGGAAGAACATCAAATTCGATAACGGAGTAGGAAATAACCAGATAAAGTCAACAATTCATAATCAACGCAAAAACAATTTAGCCAGTAGCAAGTTGCAATAATAATGCAGGCAATATGAAGACAGAAACATGGAATTGTCACAAAACAGTAAGCACTGCACTTGCAATAATGAAATATTAAATATAATATTCATACAAGATGTAAGAATGAAAACAAATGAGCTTGTAATAATTACAAATGAGAATGTCATGTAGACATATGGAATTTTGGCGGATATTCCCCTCCATAATTCCACAGATGTAAATGTATAATGTAGCTGGGCACAGGTATTTGGTGATATATCGTGCGGCCGTATCGACATGTGGCTCGGTAGCTCAGTTGGTTAGAGTACAGGAACGGTATTCCTGAGGCCCTGGGTTCGAGTCCCGGTGGAGCCGCGATATATTTTTCACCACCTGTTACATACATACCAGAAATACACAGGCAAAGCTTCAAACATAGTGTCCGAAGAAGACATGGAAAATAATTACATGTTTCTGATTTTATGGAATTTAAGCGCCATTACAAACATGCCAGTCACTTGACATTCCCAAAATGCTTTTTTGATTTCTGTCGCAAAATCTAAAAATACCAAAGAAGCTATTTAGCCTTTTAACCCTTTATATCACACAATGACTTTTAACGACCCCGAGAAAGAAGCCTTTTGAAGACATCGTAGGAAAAGGGGTAACCAGCATTTTTCTCCTTTCCGACAATGTTTTCTACCCTTCCAAGAGCAAATTTCCATTTTTTAGACACATTTATTTTGCCATCTGCAAATGCTTTCAATTTGGACTAGTCGAAAAATTTGGCGTCTGGTAATGGGTTAAGGGAACACCATATATAAAAATTAGTTTCATGATCTTATGATTCTTAATTCATTATGATTTGTATTGTTTTTCGTTTTCAAAACAATTTCATTGATATATACATTTTTTAATTTGGAGAGATGTTAAAAATCTAAAGAGGAATTGTTTGTAAAAAAGAATGTTTTTTTTTTTTCTACGATGTTTTCTACAGAACATATGAACGTCAGTCAATTTGTACCATTTTTTACATTTTTTGGTATGCAATTTCTTCCAATTTTGTAATGTGCAATACTGACCATTTTGGAAAGGGTTAAATATTCCTATCAATCAAATTCTTCTTTCTTTAACAGGTACAAAAAGGACATACAAAGATTTAGCAGAACAAACTCTAGAGCTGGACAAGGAAAGAATTGAACTAGAGCTACAACTTTTGAAAGAAAAAAATCATTATAAAAAGATCCTGACTGCCGTAAAACAGAAAGAAGAAATAAAATTAAATCTTGAAATTGAGACACTACACAACAAAAAGAACTACAGTCCCTTAAAAAAGAGGTGTTACATTTTAAATTATACCCAGTGGAATAATCTAACATGTCAAACCAAAAACAAACAACAATGTTTGCTTGAAAAGTGCCTTTTTACCTTTTATAAGTATTATGAGGGGTGGTCTTATATAGGCTTATGGGCTTTTCAAAAAGGGTCATCCGAGGAACATCTGTGTGAAATTATTTCAAATTCCGATCATCCGTTTCAGAGATGAAGAATTTTTAAGAATTTCTTCAATTCAATATAGTGCAAGTAGCCCCCATTCACCAGAGCCATGATTCTTGAGGGATCAAAATTTCGTGAACAGTTTTTGAAAAGGGACACCAAAGGAACATGACTCTTTGAAATTATTTCAATATCTGACCAGCTGTTTCAGAGAAAAAAAAATTCTTTTTCTTTTTTCCATTTCCGTATAGAGCAAGTAGTCCCCATTCACCAGAGCCATGATTCCTGATGGATCACAATTACGCGAACAATTTTTTGAAAAAGGTCACCCAAGGAACGAACATCTCTGTGAAATTAATTCGAAACCTGACCAGCGGTTTCAGAGAAGATTTTAAAGAATTTCCTAGAAAATTCCATTTGGTTACCATGGCAACCACAGTTTTTGATGGTCTCAAGCTCTGTGAACACCTTTAAAGAGGACCTCCCAAGTAACATTCCTGCAAAGTTTAGTCCATATTGGCCCGGCAGTTTAGGAGGAGTTGATGTTAGAAGAATTGTTTACAACGCACTGACGCACACCGGGTGATCCTAAAAGCTCCCCTTGAGCACGTTGTGCTTAGGTGAGCTAAAAACGAATTCGCGACCAACTCGATGCTGACTCGGAAAATCCCCAACCGACATAGCCTTTTCTACCCTTTTTGCAAATAGAGTCAACAGTTCCAGATCAGCCGTTAAGTAAACTTTCCCCCCTTTCGTAATTGAAAAGGTGTTGGTGTCAACTGCCGGCCCGCCAAAGTCCGTGAAAAAGCTTTCATCTGGTTCACTGTTGGTTGAAGTAGACCAACCAAAACACGCCGAAACCCTTGTAAAAATCAAGCATTTTTTTTTCAAATTCCTACAAAATGTTCTCCGCACGGTAGTCTTAATACTTAACGTGGAATCATCCGTTGACCGGATCTTGCTGGTGTGTCAGAAGAAGAAATCGTTCACAAGCTGACTAAACAAGTAACTGGTGCTAGACGCATAGCAGTCTTTATATATGGAATAAGGCGAGAAATCAACACAATCGTTTTTACTTTTAACTCGGCAATCTTACCGAAAACATTGGTTATTTAATTGTGGATGTGTAGATATACATGTACATTTCTAACCCTCTTCAATGTTATACCTGTTACAAGTACCGGCACCATGAACGGAGATGCAATAGGAATAGTTCTGATGCACTGTATAGACATTGTGGTGAAGTGGCGAGCACACACAACTCTTCTAGTTGTATAAATACAGTCAAATGTGCCAACTGTGGAGGTGAACATGAAGACACTTTCCGAACATGTCCAGTCTAGAAACGAGAGAAAGAAATTGTTACTATCAAGTATAAAGAAAGTAAGAAAGTCTTTCGTTTCCTGAGGCAAGAAAAATAGTAAGTAGCCGCCTCAACTTAAACAACTTGTACTCTACCGTAACAAAATCAAATGCTCAGAAACCCAAAGAGATGAAAGGTGTCCAAACACAAACTATTGATCATAGTGATATTGCCGTTCAAAAAAAAAAAAAAACACACCCAAAAAAAAAAGACAACAGACGTTGCTGGTAAGAAAGCACAAAAGGCTACTGAAAGTATTAAAGCAAATAAAAATCCGAGCCCTGCATCAAGTCGAAACAAATCTCCAAAGAAAACTGATGAAATGATGAAATAAGAAAAAATAACCGCTTCCAGTGTCTTGATGAAGACATGGAAGCTGACGATGAAATTGCAAATGGAAAGCAAGGTAGAATTACCAGATTACCACTTCAAACATGAACCACTCAATACTTCCTTTCTTACATGTTGCTTTATCCCTAATATATATAAGCATGTCCAACAATATTTTGCAATGGAATTCGAGGTTTTTCAGCTAATGCTGCAGAATTATCTATTATTGATGAATATAAACCAGTGGCAATGTGTTAACATGAAACCTTTATCACAGAAAATAGCAAAGTATCACACAAGCACCACTCTATCAGTGCCACTACAATGTTGGTGAAAGAGCTCGAGGAGGAGTAGCATTAGTAGTAAATAATTCTCAACGCGTTATAAACCTTAACACTTCTTTGCAAGCAACAGCAGTTAGTATTTCTTTGAACAAAACTGTAACAGTATGTTCAATTTAGTTGTCTCCAACTCTGGCCATTGATTGTTCGAAACTTGATGAGCTGATTGACCAGCTTCCGAAACCTTTCATTTTAATGGGCGATTTTAATGCCCATAATACCTTCTGGGGCTGTAGAGATACAAACGTTAAGGGTCGACTAGTGGAAGATTTCATAACGAAGCATGAGCTGTATCTCCTGAATGGTAAAATTCACACTTACCTACATCCTGCCTCTGGTTCATATTCATCTATAGACTTGACTTTATGCAGTCCAGAAATTGCTTCGGACTTTAACTGGAATGTTATTTAAGATCTCCATGGAAGCGATCACTCTACACAGTAACGTCCACAACGTTGGAAGCTTCATAAAGCAAATGGGAGCAATTCAAACTATACTGCAAACAGTCAATAAATCAAAATGCCTGCAATGACTGAAAACCCAGCGGAACATTTTACTACCTTAGTTTACTCTGCCGGCAGAAAAGTCAATACCCCGAACTTCGACAAGTCCAAACCACCCACGCAAGTCATGGTTTAAGAAGGCTGCAAGAGGGCTATATCAGAGCGTAAACATGTTCTTAGAAATTTCAATTTGAGACCGACTCGGGAAAATCTTACCAAGTTTAAAATTGCACGCGCAAAAGCACGAAGGACAATTAAACAGAGTAAACGTACGTCTTGGAGACAGTTCGTATCTAGATTGAATTCTAGATCGACTGTCAAAAAGACATGGGATATGATTCGTAAAATTAACGGCAAAAAATCGTATCAAAATATAAGTCACTTAAATACTGATGGTGGTGATTTCACTACCAAGAGCGATATTGCAAATACCTTGGCTGAAACGTTTGCAGAGAAATCGTCTTCGAATTATTCGCCGAAGTTTCGAAAATTTCCGAACATGAAAGAAAAAACAAAACTGAACTTCAAATCGAATAATGATGAGCATTACAATCAGGACTTTGCGACGACATTCATTATCAATTCTTCAAACATTTACCAGATCGATCCTTAGATTGTTTACTCACCATATCCAATCAAGTTTGGCATACTCAGTGTTTCTTTTACATTTCAAGATGAATGAGTCCTTTACCCTGAATTCATAAAATCAATGAGTCCCAGTATGTAAAAATTGAATAATTTCAAAATTTTTATGAGTCCCTGGCAATTTTTATGAGTCCAGGACTCGGGACTCACAGGTTAAAAAAATCACTGCATACTGGCATTCTTCCAGAATCATAGAAAGAAGCCATATTAGTACCAATCAAACCGAGAAAAGATTCTTCAAACCCTGCAAACTATCGCCCTATAACGTTCAAATTTTGGATATATAGTTTGGTAAAGGACTAACCATTATGAGAAGATAATATAGCAGTGTAGCAACCGGTTTTGCAATAAAAACGAGAATTGCAATTAATTATTGCAAAACTCGTTGCGATGACAGGAACTTTATTACATTTGACTTCACAACCAGTTTTGCAATAAAAACGAGAATTGCAATAAACTCATTATATGGACCATATTTGATCGTTTTCTAGTCAAAACCAAATTAAAATACAATTTAATGTTAAATGGGACTATGTAAGACCTAACTTAAATTACAGATAGTGCGCTTCAAAGACCAATAGAAACATTTTAAGGTAAACACTATTAAGGCTTAAATCATTGGAAGCTGTCATAAAGTCTATTAGATAACGTAAACAGCATGGAATTTTGATCGTTTCAGAAACAATATGTCTTAGCCCTCTAGAACCCAACCTATGTTACTGAAACTCAAAAATTCTGCTCCTTTGCATAAAATGAATTTAAGAGGCAATGTTTTCAAACAACAGAAGAAAGTCAGCTTTTGCTCACTTAAAAGGATTTTTTTTCATGTTGCGTGGATGCAACATTGGGCTTTAACACAATTGTTGCACGAGTGCAACATTATATAAAACTTCACCAAAACTTGCTTAAATCCTTTTTATTTAACTTGAATAACAGCATAAACATGCATAAAAGAAATATTCTAGAATAAATAATATTATAAGAATGAGATCATAATGAAATGAGAATAACTTAACATGATTTGGGAAACAGTGCTAAAATGAGCGCCTGCGTGTACAAGCAGCGACAGCTTTTTTCATATTATTTTTATGCTGCTACTTTGGCGTGCAATGGAACAGCAGATTAATTATGCATGAAGGAACATTGTTATCCTAGCCACATACACAATATTATGGGCTTTATACAGTACGGAAACTAAAGAAAGCAACCTCAGAACTGAAGCGAAACCGTAACCGAATTGAACCGAAACCGCTAAATTTAAAATAAAAAAGCTGTGTCAAAGCATTAAATAGGCTGCATAAATAATAAAAAATAGACCATAACAAACTTAGGAAAACATTGTGAAAAAGAAGCCATTGCTTGTATAAGCAATGGCTTCTTTTTCCCAATGTTTTCAACTTTAGCAATTTAATATGGAATCCATCAAAACTGAACCGAAATCGGAGTGGAACCGCAAAAAAAATGTTGCTTTCCTGAGTTTATTACCTTCTATTTTCCATTCAGTCAGTCTATTTAACGCCATGACACAGGTTTTTTATTTTAAATTTTGCAGTTTCGGTTCAATACGGTTATGGTTTTGCTTTGGTTGGAGGTTGCTTTCGTTAGTTTCTGTAGTTTAGATCATGCCATTTAAAAATAAAGAAAGCAAAAGTTTTCAAAAGATTTCAAAAATGAAAAAAAAAAAAAAAACACCTTGAGAAAAGAATAAATTAATTGTTAGAATCCATTCATCCTTTTCAACGCATGTTTTCATCACCAACTGTTAAAATTGTCTGGATGAGGAAAATAAGGAATAAATTGTTGATGGAAGCATTTCCTCCCTTTACTTATATGTTTTCCTATTTCACTGGCGGTCAAAAGTTGTCTGTATGTAGAAAATAGTTCCTTATGGGTGTTATTTTAAAGTATTCTTTGATACCAAGGTGTAATTTCCCACAACGAACAATCGGGCAGTATATGACAGTTTCTTCAAAAGCCCAATGTTGCACTGGTGCAACAGGAAAGTTTAAAAAATATTTTTAAAGACAATATAAGGATTATAAGAGTCATCTGTATTTAATATGCAGTATTAACTTTATATGTACTGAAAAAATGCATATTGGCATGTTACCTTATCTTATTCATTTATTTATTTCTCAGAATTTGTACTTTGTACTTTAGTCTTCTGCTACAAGTAAATGGCGGCTTTAAAATCAGGGGAAGTAACTCATACAGAAATACATAAAAGGTATAGTCTAAAACCCAGCAGTTACGTAACTGCCGTCCACATTGATAGTGAAGAAAAAATAGTAAACAATGCTTAATTTAATACAACATATAGCTTCTCAAAATTGAATGTTGCACGTATGCAACACCGGGCTCTAGAGGGTTAGACCAGTATTGCAATAAATTATTGCAAAACTCTTTGTGATGACAAGAACTTTATTACATTTGACTTCACAACCAGTTTTGCAATAAAGAACGAGAATTGCAAATAAACTCATTATACGGACCATATTCGATCGAGTTCTAACCAAAACCAAATTGGAATGCAATTGAAAGTTAAATGAGACTATGTAAGACCTAAATTAAGTTACAGAAAGTTACAGAAAGTGCGCTTCAAAGACCAATGGGAACATTTCACACTTAACACTATTAAGGCTTAAATCATTGGAAACTGTCATAAAGTCTATTAGATAACGTAAACAGCATGGAATTTTGATTTTTTCAGAAACAATATGTCTTAACCCATTACCACACAATCCCTACTTTTGACGCCCCTGAGAAAAAAAGCCTTTTGAAAACACTGTGGGAAAGGAGAAAATGCTGGTAACCATTTCAGAAACAATATGTCTTAAACCTTTATTTTAGGGTTTTATCCAGAGGTGCATTATGTATCTGTAGTGACAGACACTGACACCTTCGAACACTGTCGAATCAATGATCAATCCCATCAGTCGGACCTTCGAACGCTGAATGCTTAGAATGTGATCGGAATCAGAAGATCCCATAGAATCTGAGAGTACCCCTTCTGAAGAAAGTAATACCACAGATGTCCATCCCATTGACTCGGTTTAGGAAGAGGACGACAATACCTTTTATGAAATCAACCAAGAGAAGATACAAATAAACCAAATCTGATACAGCATAGGGTAAGCCGTGTCGAAGAAAGAGCTTTCAATCGAGTTAACACTTGTCCGGTAGAAACAGGTGTGGGGACTCCCTAAATTGCGGTACCTCTGCAAACGAGCCTGGAGACTTAACTAGCGACAATACAAATTTGATTGATATTGAAGGGACGAGCAATAATCCTATAGCCAATATTAGATATGAGAATATGGTAGACGTAAATTAACAGGGATGTGGACTGTGCGAGTTCAGATAACGACACAGATACAACGGAATGTGTTGGTCCTGACGCAGGTAGGTTGTTTTTACCTGACGATGTTCTTCGAATGATAATTGTTGCAACTGTGCAAAGGTACCCCACCATGCATTATTCTCTTCTACGTGTAAGTCCCTTTTTTGCACAAGTTGTAAGATCGAGAGGATTTCCTTCAATCTACATACGGCCTCCGCAAGTTGGCAATCTTCCTCGAGTAGTAAGTGTAGCGAGGATAAGTCGCATGTATGGGAATCACAGCGGCTTAATGTTAAGGGTGAGAAATATTCTAGATGTTGGCAGTCGATGGTTTAGAGCTTGGTTGACTTTAGAGTATATAGGTCAAGACTGGTATGAAGTGCGAGACTTAAGTTGGCGGTGATCAAAATTCCTTGAAATTCGTTTCAATTCGATTTTGTCCATGTTTCCATCTGTCCATAAATCCCATACATCAATTTCAAAGGTGGCCCTTCAGATCTTGGGACGAAAATTTTGCAAAAACAAGATGGCCATTTTTTATATGAATTTCATTATGGCCATTTAGTGAAAGTAGCCCCCGTTTACCAGAGCCATGTTTATTGACGGATCAAAATTTCGAGAACAGTTTTTGAAAAAGGTCACCCAAGGAACTTTTCTGTGAAACTATTCTAAGTTCAGACCAGCGCTTTCAGAGAAGATTTTTAAAGTCCACACAGTACAAAAAAAAACTTCCCCCCCCCCCGCGGCCATGTTTTTTGACAGGTCAAAATTTCACGAAGTGTTTGAAAAGGGTCACACAAGGAACATTCCTGTGAAATTATTTCAAAATCTGACCACTGGTTTCAGAGAAGATTTTTAAAGAATTTCCTTCAGTCCACACAGTGCAAAAGCCCCCTCCCCCCACGGCAGCCATGTTTCTTGACAGATAAAAATTTCTCGAACAATTTTTGAAAAAAGTCACCCAAGGAACCATTCTGTGTAATTATTCAAAATACTGACGAGCGGTTTCAGGAGAAGATTTTTAAAGTCAACACAGTGCAAAAAACCTTCCCCCGACGGCGGCCATGTTTTTTGACAGATCAAAATTTCACTGACATTCTTTGAAAAGGATCACCCAAGGAACAATCCTGTGAAATTATTCCGATTTCTGACCAGCGGTTTCAGAGGAGATAATTTTTAAAGAATTTCTAGAAGATCACACAGTGCAAAAAGACTCCCCCTACCCTACGGCCTCCATGTTTTTTGACAGATCAAAAATCACGAAAAACGATCGAATATGTTCCATATAATGAGTTCATTGCAATTCTCGTTTTTTATTACAAAACTGGTTGTGAAGTCATCGCAACAAGTTTTGCAATAATTTATTGCAATACTGGTTTAAGACATATTGTTTCTGAAAAGATCATCTAATAGACTTTTTGACATTTTTCAATGATTTAAGCCTTAATAGTGTTTAGCGTGAAATGTTCCTATTAGTCTTTGAAGCACACTTTCTTAATTTAGGTCTTACATAGTCCAATTTAACATAAAATTGCGTTCCAATTTGGTTTTGATTAGATAACGATCAATTATGGTACATTTCAGGAGTTTTTTGAAATTTTCTTAATAAAGTTCCTGTCATCGCAACAAGTTTTGCATTAATTTATTGCAATACTGGTTTAAGACATATTGTTTCTGAAACGATCAAAATTCCATGCTGTTTGCGTTATCTAAAGGACTTTATGACAGTTTCCAATAGTTTAAGCCTTAATAGTGTTTAGCCTGAAATGTTCCTATTGGTCTTTGAAGCACACTTTCTGTAACTTATTTTAGGTCTTACATAGTCCCATGTAACATTAAATTGTGTTTTAATTTGGGTTTGACTAGAAAACTAACAAATATGGTGCATATTATGAGTTTATTGCAATTCTCGTTTTTATTGAATGGAATGAATGGCGTTTTATGGCCCGTCGACAACTTGGGTCATATTGGGCGCACTTACATATAGAATCATGCATCTACTTTAAGTTGTACTGTGAAACATTGACACAGATGAGAAATAGTAAAGAAGCAACCTTGTTTACAGGATAAAAAGCTAACTTTGAATAGGCCAATAGGCCTTAAAATGTAATACTTATAAATTAAACAAAATAAATATTGAGAAACAGGGCTTCCCTATTTACTCAAACATTTCAATAGAACCCCCTTAAAGGAGGATAAACACTGTTTAAGACCGTCAGTAAAAAGTGAAATGTCAAAAAAGTAAAACTATATCTTCTTAAAAAGGTTAACTTCTTTCAGAAAATCGAATAGTGATTCTAATTTCACAGTATCAAACAAAGTTTTTAAACTGTCAACATGAAAGTATTTATCCCTGTACGGTGCTAGATCTGTGCACTCTATCAGTAAATGCTTGACAGAAAAAAAAGTATTGCACGGGATACATACAGGAGGCTCTTCTTCTTTGAGAAGATATGAGTGCGTCATATGTGTATGACCTATTCTCAAACGGGCCAAAATAATTTCCTCTCGACGGTTTGACCGTAAGCCCGGAAGCCATTCACCTGCATTTGGCTTGATATTGAATAATTTGTTCTCGTGATTTGAAGGATCACTCCAAGATCTTTGCCAAACACCATGAATAAAACTATTAATAAGAGGTTTAAAATCACTAAAAGGAACTTTAAACGGTAAAATTTCTAGCGATAATGCGTCCTTGGCAGCTTTATCTGCCTCTTCATTACCACTAATACCAATATGGCTGGGGAGCCAGCAAAAAACTATATCAGCTCTTTCGCATAATCTGGATAATTTCTCAAGGAGATTGATTACAAGCAGATTATCCGTTTTCTCGCCCTCAAGTGCTTGCATAACTGATAAAGAATCAGTATATATAATGTATCGCCAATAGCCGTCTTGTTCAATATGGTTGAGGGCAAGGTCAATGGCTTTTAACTCCGCAGAGAAGATAGACGAATTATTAGGTAACCGGAACGGATACAATTCACCGTCTAGAACGGCAGCTGAAGCAACTTTTTCCCCATCTTTTGAACCATCTGTGTAGATTTCTTCATGAGTATAATATTGTTCTTTGACTTCAAGGAATTTAGTTTTGAAAATCATTGGATCTGTAGTAGCTTTCTTATCTGAAGCAAGATTGTAAATATAAGTTGGACTTCAGAAATCTTATGGCTTACTACATCCTCAAGATCACAATCAAGGCAATTAACATCCGCTTCACAGCGTAAACTAAAAGGAGGTATAACTTTCTCTCTCTTCAAAAATTCATCCTTGTACAATGGTTCAAATACTATTTCATGAATTGGATTGTCAGGATTTGATTTTAACTTTAAGTAATATTGCAAGGAGAGTTTCTTCCTGCGTAAATTTAGAGATGGTTCATTAGCTTCAACATATAAGCTATTGACGGGAGATGTCCTGAAAGCGCCAAGTGCTAATCGTAAACCTTGGTTGTGGATAGAATCCAACTTCCGAAGGTAAGATTGTCGCGCTGAGCCATATACGACACAGCCGTAATCTAACTTGGAACGGACAAGTGATCTATATAGTCTTAGTAAGACTTTCCTGTCGGCACCCCAGTCCATGCTGCAGACAACTCGTAAAAGATTAAGAGATTTTTGTCATTTATTACTTAAGTAATTGAGGTGTGGAATAAACGACAGTTTAGAGTCAAATAAAAGACCTAAAAATTTGAATTCAGGAACGACTTCAATTTGTACCCCAACTAATGTAAGTTCAGGATCCAAGTGTAAGTTTCTTGATTGGCAGAAATGCATACATTTGGTCTTGGTTTTAGAAAATTTGAAACCATTTTCTCTTGACCACTTACTTAAATTATTCAGCACTTGCTGTAATTGCCGCTCTATTGTATGCATATTCTTGGATCTATAGCAAATACAGAAGTCGTCAACATACAAAAAGAATTCTACGCCAGGGCACACAGACTTCACAATATTGTTGATTTTGACACTGAATAGTGTAACAGAGAGAATGCTTCCCTGGGGAACGCCCATTTCTTGTTCATGAGGGTTTGAGAGAGTATCTCCAATCCGTACTCTAAACTGACGTTCATTCAAAAATGCCGAAATGAAATAAGCAAGGCGACCTCTTACACCGAAATCATGGAGGTCGTTCATGATTCCATACTTCCATGTGGTATCGTAAGCACTTTCGAGATCGAAAAATACGGAAACAACATGTTCCTTTTTTATAAAAGCTTCACGAATAAAAGTTTCGAAGCGAACTAAATGGTCGAGAGTGCCTCTTTGATTACGAAAACCGCTTTGAACGGTAGCAATAAGTTTTTTTTTTCTCTAAAAACCAAACAAGCCGGTCATTGACCATCCTTTCCATGGTTTTGCAAATACAACTTGTTAAGGCTATAGGGCGATAATTGGTAGGATTTGTCCAGTCTTTACCCGGTTTTAGTATGGGAATTACAATGGCCTCCTTCCAGGAATCTGGGAGAATACCAGTGTGCCTGACTTGATTAAATATACGAAGCAAACTGTCGAGGGATCGAAATGGTAAATGCTTTAAGAACTGGTAATGGATGTCGTCACATCCAACAGCAATGTCATGACACTTCTTTAATGCTTTCCTCAATTCTTTTATAGCGAAATCTTTATTGTAATGTTCATTGTTATTCGACTTAAAATTTAATTTTGTTTTTTCTTTAGTATTTTGAAATTTCTGAAATGCTGTCGAATAATTCAAAGAAGAGGATTTCTCTGCAAAGGTGTCAGCTAAGACATCTGCAATGCCTGCTTTGGAGGTGACGACATCATCACCTACATTTAAGTGTCCAACATTTAATGAGGAGTTTTTGCCGTTAATTTTTCGGATCATGTCCCATGTCTTTTTGACACACGATCTAGAATTTAATCTAGACACGTACTGTCGCCAAGACGCACGTTTGCTTTGCTTGATGGTCCGACGTGCTTTTGCACGGGTAATTTTAAACTTTGAAAGATTTTCTTCGGTTGGTCTCAGGTTAAATTGTCTCAGAAGAGATTTTCGTTCTGTTATAGCCTTTTTGCAATCATCATTAAACCATGGCTTGTTTGGTTGCTTTGGATTTGTCGAAGTTCGAGGAATTGACTTTTCAGCACCCGAATAAATCAAGGAAGTGAAGAGCTCAGCAGGATTTTCACAATCTTCAAAAGCACTGGGATAAATTGTTTGTTCACAATGAATTCTGAATTGTTCCCAATTCGCTTTGTGAAGCTGCCAGCGTTGAGGACGTTGTTGTACGGAAGGTCCTACTTCCGATACTTTTATAGGGAAGTGATCAATTCCATGAAGGTCATCACAAACCTTCCAGTTAAAATCTGGAACAATTCCAGGGCTGCATATTGTTAGATCTAATGATGAGTAAGAACCAGTAGCAGGATGAAGATGGGTTGAGGACTTATCATTTAGCAGAACAAAGTCGTGCTTCGTGATAAAATCCTCAATAATTTGACCCTTGCCATTAGTATCTGAACATCCCCATAATGTATGATGGGAATTAAAATCGCCCATTAAAATAAAAGGCTTCGGCAATTGAGCCACAAGATCATCAAAACTAGGTGGAAGATAAATGGAACATAAAGTAATGGTCTTGTTGAGAGTAATGTTTACTGCAACGGCTTGTAAGGTAGTGTTAAGCTTTACACAATGGTGTGGGACACTGTTTTTCACAATGACCGCAACACCTCCTGAAGCTTTATCGTTCTCAGTAAAGTTTTTCAAGTAACAAGAGTGATACTTCAAAGAAAACTTGTGCGAGTCTTTAAGACATGTTTCCTGTAAACAAAGCGCTACTGGCTGTTGTTCGTTAGTTAAAAGATTTAATTCCTCAACGTTAGCTTTAACGCTTCGACAATTCCATTGCAGAATATTGTTAGTCATAAGAAAATTGAGAATTAGGAAAATACCACAGAGTTTTGGAAGTATGTGTTTGTTCATTTTTTGTTATTTAGTTTGATAATTCGGCCTTGCCTATTTGTATTTGACTCTGATTGCGATTCTTCCGCCTCCATGTCTTCATCAAGACATTGGAAGCGGTTATGCTGTTGAATTGGGTCATCAGATCCCTTTGGAAGGCGATCTGATGAAACCTGTGGAGATTTATTTCTTCTTCGGCTAGGGCTGCTTGAAGCCTTTGCCTGTGCAATATTGGACTTTTTTGTTACAACTTGGCTGGATGCAGTATTCTGGTTGCTTTTGTTGGATGTTGTAGACTTCTCTTGCACATTTTCATTACTGGTAGACGATTTTTCTATTGTTTGTACACCAGTATCTGTTGTTTGGGTATGAGCATCCCTGCGCTGTACAAGTTTTTGTGTATTTACTTTTGATGCTGACGCATATGAAACACCCATGTTATTTCTAGCGTCTACAATTTTCCTCGCTTCAGGAAAAGAGAGACCTTCAGTGTACTTGACGGTTACAATTTCTTTTTCTTTCTTCCATACAGGACATGACCTTGATGTGGCAACATGCTCTCCTTTGCAATTCTTGCAAGAAATGCCAAATTCACATTTTTCGCTTGGGTGCACCAGGCTTGAATTGCCACATTGTCGGCAAAATTCTTCACCTTGATTGTATTTGCATTTACTCTCATGATGCCCGAATTTGAAACAACAATAGCACTGAAGTGGATTGGGTATATATAGGTCCACTGCAACTTTAAGATATCCTACCTTTAAATATTTAGGCAGGATAGCCGTGTTGAAAGTTAGTACTATTGTGTTCGTAGGTTTCCTGATTCCATCTCTGAAAATTGTAATTCGTCTAGCAGCCGTAACATTTTGGTTTGAAAGTTCTGACGTAATTTCTTGTTCAGAAACACCTGCAAGGTCTGGGCAACGTATGATGCCCTTTGACGTATTCAAGCTACCGTGTGGAACACATTTGGCAGGAATGTTAAAGAAGTGCTTAATCTTCATAAGAGTCCTAGCATGCACAGCTTTGTCTACTTCAACGAGAAGACGACCTGATTTTAGCTTTTTCACCGACTTCGGCGATCCAGCAAGTCCGACTAATACCTTTTCGATCACAAAAGGAGATAATTTTGAAGGTTGCTGGTCAGGTACAGTTGACTCGATAAGCAAGAGGCGAGGAAAGGCTGAGTTTGTCGATTGAACATTTTCCAGGTCTGTATCTAGCTGATCACGGTTTCGTTTTTTGTTTTGGTGATCCATGTTTGGGTTTTTAATGTTCATCATCCGTGGTCCCCGCCCACCGCGGAGCCCAACTCGGGGGCATGGAGTAGGGAGCGGATATCCAGCTCCCCATGCCAGGGTTACCCAGATGATATACTAGGACGGCAAGGATAAGGCAAAGCGACAAACAGCAGACATGGCCAATTCCTGGGAATCAGAGAAAAGCCATGGAAGCTATTGCCTCAATCACGAAATCCGTACCACCCAATTAGCCCATGAGCCTACATTAGACTAGGGACTAAAACCTGTTAAACAAAGTAAAAACTGGTAATTTGAACATATTGACATTGTATGAATACATGCAATAACTTAGAGTGTTTAGGATACATGCAGCATTAAAAAGAACTATTCAAGTTCGTGCAGTGAGCATATATTTAGAAACCATTCGAGGTATTTAATAATTCTGGGTATAAACTTATAATGCCCAAATCTAAAAACGACCAGCCGATTGCTCTAGACCGGGCCCATCTAGGCTCTCGTTTACACCGAAGCCGAGGCCGAAGCAGTGTGTTGAAGAGCTGGAGATCCCTGGGCTCCCCTCAACTGCCAGGACCCTCTTTTCCGGCTTACGAGTGTCCACCCACGGCAAACAGGCGGGTCCATTGGTGGGGTCTTACCACTCTGCAGGACGGCAACCGGCGAATTCTACCCCCCGTCCGGCTGGGGGTCGTTTTTATTGCAAAACTGGTTTGAAGTCAAATGTAATAAAGTTCTTGTCATCGCAACGAGTTTTGCAATAATTTATTGTAATACTGGTTTAAGACATATTGTTTCTGAAACGATCAAAATTCCATGCTGTTAACTTTATCTAATAAACTTTATGACAGTTTCCAATGATTTAAGAATTAATACTGTTTAGCCTGAAATGTTCCTATTGGTCTTTGAAGCACACTTTCTGTAACTTAATTTAGGTCTTACATAGTCCTATTTAACACTAAATTGTATTTGAGTTTGGTTTTGACTAGAAAACGATTATATGGTCCATATAATGAGTTTATTGCAATTCTCGTTTTTATTGCAAAACTGGTTGTGAAGTCAAATGTAATAAAGTTCATGTCATCGCTACGAGTTTTGCAATAATTAATTGAAATACTGGTTTAAGACATATTGTTTCTATTAATACTGTTTAGCCTGAGATGTTCCTACTGGTCTTTGAAGCACACTTTCTGTAACTTGATTTAGGTCTGACATAGTCCCATTTAACATTAATAACATTAAATTGTATTTAATTTGATTTTGACTAGAAAACGATCAAATACGGTTCATATAATGAGTTTATTGCATTTCTCGGTTTTTTTTTTTCAATAATTTGTTGCAATACTGGTTTAAGACATATTGTTTCTGAAACGATCAAAATTCCATGCTGTTGACGTTATCTAATAGACGTTTTGACAGTTTCCAATGATTTAAGCCTTAATACTGTTTAGCCTGAAATGTTCCTATTGGTCTTTGAAGCACACTTTCTGTAACTTGATTTAGGTCTAACATAGTCCCATTTAACATTAAATTGTATTTGAATTAGGTTTTGACTAGAAAACGATCAAATATGGTCCATATAATGAGTTTATTGAAATTCTCGTTTTTTATTGCAAAACTGGTTGTGAAGTCAAATGTAATAAAGTTCATGTCATCGCAACGAGATTTTCAATAATTAATTGCAATACTGGCTTAAGATATAGTGTTTCTGTTAATACTGTTTAGCCTAGCCTGAAATGTTCGTATTGGTCTTTGAAGCACACTTTCTGTAACTTGATTTAGGTCTCACATAGTCCCATTTAACATTAAATTGTATTTAATTTGATTTTGACTAGAAAACGATCAAACATGGTCCATATAATGAGTTTATTGCATTTCTCGTTTTTTTTTTTTTTTTTTTTTGCAATAATTAATTGCAATACTGGTTAAAGACATTGTTTCTGAAACGATCAAAATTCCAAGCTGTTTACGTTATCTAATAGATTTTTTAAAAGTTTTCAATGATTTAAGCCTTAATACTGTTTAGCCTGAAATGTTCCTATTGGTCTTTGAAGCACACTTTCTGTAACTTAATTTAGGTCTTACATAGACCCATTTTATATTAAATTGTATTTTAATTTGGCTTTGATTAGAAAGCGATCAAATATGGTCCATATAATGAGTTTATTGCAATTCTCGTTTTTATTGCAAAACTGGTTGTGAAGTCAAATGTAATAAAGTTCCTGTCACCGCAACGAGTTTTGCAATAATTAATTGCAATTCTCGCTTTTATTGCAAAACTGGTTGCTACATAGCAGTGCCTATACTAGAATGAATGACTGTGAATCACACATTTTTTCAGATACCAAGCATTTTTTCAAGGCAAATGCATAAAAGTCCCATATTAAAGTTGAACATAGATCTGCTTTTTCATGGTTTATGGTTAACTTGCTTTATAAACCGAAAAAGTTGATTCTCACAGCCAAGTTTCTTTGTAATTCGCATACATGTATATTATGTCAACGGAAGGTTACTCAGTGCCATACTGATTTGCTTTTATACGGTTGACAAAAATGGAAGTAGTATAGGGAGATAGACTGGGTTAGTAACCCAGTCTATCTACCTCGTAAGGGAGGCACTCTGGGTTGCTGTGGGTAGTCACTCTGGGTTGCTATTTTTCCGGGTAGGCACTCTGGGTTAATTTTGTCCTCCATCTTGGATTTTTTTGTCTACCCGGGGGTAGGCATCCTGGGTTGCTGGGGTAGGCACTCTGGGTTACAGTAACCCAGAGTGTCTACCCGGGGGTAGGCACTCTAGGTCTGAGTTTTCTTACTCTTTGGAGCTTTGGAGTGTAACTCATTTGAGAAGGAAGATTGACAATTTTAGAGAAAAGATAGATCTTTTCTTGGTAAATGGGTAGCCCTGAAAAGGGCTGTTTTTGTTTTTCCCTCGCCTATAGATGGTTTTTCTCTCTAATGGCAGCTTTTCCTTGGCTTTTTCGGGATCTTTGGGATCTTGAAGTCATTGAAATTATCAATGTTTTTCCCATATTTGCCCTGTCCTGTCATTATCGGTGTAGATCTCTTCTGGTCAACTTGTTGTCGATTGTCGTCTTCCGCTGACTTCCGTTTTGTTGTTCTCGGCTGCTTTTCCTTTGGCTGTTTTTCTTTCTTCACAACAGCTACGATAGAGTCCACTAACTTGTGAAGATTTGACTTATCAAAGTCAAACTCCACCGGAATCTTTACTGGAACTGCTGAAATACGCTGACTTTGATGGCGCAGTGTCTCAATGTTTTTCCACAACCGTTCGGTATTTGTGTTTAAAGTTTTAATCTCCTCCAAATGTTTGTTTAAAGTTTCCAGTTCTTTTAAGATCCGAGACAATGTAGAATCTTGTTTCGAGTTTAACTGTTTCACCTCTTCGAAAATGTTGTCCAGTACTGTCGTCGGGTTGATGATTGTTGAATTTATAGCTGATGAAAGAATGTCTCCATTGTTTTCCACTGGTAGGAAAGCGTCCAAGTTGAAATCGTCTAAGTTGTATTCCATATTGATTTTATAACTTCTATCTGCTCAAGAGCTGAGAGTCAAAATGATGAATGTATGGGAAAATATCGGTGTTTTTATACGCTAGCAGGAGGATTGACCTACTTCGGTTCAGAATTAACGCTAACCAATCGAATTCCTCTACCGATATAACGAACGAATCGATTGGGTGACGTTAATTCTGAACCGAAGTAGATTCGATTGGACAGCGTTAATTCTGAACCGAAGTAGGTCAATCCTGGGTGCTTACCGCTAGAGTGCAGAGGTAGTGAAAAAAGCAGTGATATAACGAACGATTCGATTGGTCAACATTAAACATTTTCCAATACAGAAATATAACGTTGATTCTGATTGGACAGCGTTAATTCTGAGTCAAAAGTAGGTCAATCCTCCTCCAAAGCTATAAAAGCCGGCTCTATTTCATTATTGCCATTTTCATTTTCACGATGAAGAAGTTTTTCCGGAAGTTGTTTTTTGGGAAAAAGATGAGAAGAGAAGAAGAAGCGAGAAGACGAGAGGAGGAAAGGTTGAAAAAAGAAAAAGAAAGGTTAGAGGAACAACGGCGGAGAGAAGAAGAATTGATTGAGGAGGAGAGGAAGCTGAAGAAATTTAAAGCGCTTTGCGAGTTCTTCGCTAGAAGGGGGCACGACTGGAGGTGTCGTGCTCCGATGATGCAGATGGGGGGTATTTACCCCAGCCTGGAGGAGTTTGTTCCGCCGACCAATAATTGTGGTTGGCGAGCAAAACTAAATAAACTGTATCCTTCACTGCAATGGTGAAGGATATAGCTTATTTAGCTGAAAAACAGCCCTTTTCAGGGCTACCAACTACCAAGAAAAGATCTTTCTTTTCAAATTGTCAAAAAACTCAAAAATTAGTCACCACCCACATAGCGTATTGAACTTTTAGTACCTATAAAGCTAGTGAACCTGCAAATGTTCAATACTATTGTTACGTCATGAACCAACAGTTTTACTGCACTATGAAAATATAAGGAGTGAAGAGAATTTTTTTGTTTTTTATTTTAGAACTTATGTACAATGAAAAACAAGTCATGAACGAAAAAAATATAAGTCAAGTCTTATTGTTGTTTAAAGTCAATATTGTGTTGAAAAAAACTTTTTTTCACTCAGACTGCTTTCTTTTTTTCTTCGGAATGTCAGATTCACATTTACTCTTACGTTTTCTTCCCCTTTCATTGTTTTTTAATACCATATCTGGACAGATTTTATCCCCGTGTTTTGTTGATTTGCAAAAGAAACAGTTCTTTTTCTTTTTCTGCCGTTTTTCCTCTGGTTCTTCCTCTTCGGTCGGCGGACAATCCGGCCCTGCATAAAATTCGTTTTCTTTGAGATCTATGACTTTTCCTTTATGCAGATTTTTTGCTAATATCTCCAAATCATCTGCTATTTTACAGATCTTTGCATCGCTGATATCCGTGTTGTCGGTCTGCATGTCGGTGGTCTGAGTTTCAATGGATGATGTAGACTGTGGTGAACTTTTTTTCCATGTATCTTCACTGCAGAATGATGTGCAGAATGAATGTAGTGCCCCAACGTATTTCATACGTTGGAGATCGACACCCTTGTAATACGATGGTGAAATTTCGATGTCATGACTGTGTGGATTCACGTAGACAAAAACGATTGTTCCTGTCTGCTTTTCTTTTTCTGGACAGTCTCTGGCCCAATGTCCTGCTTGATTGCACGTAAAACAAATATTTGTTCTCTTTCCATCCACCCCATATCGTTTATCGATCGTTGCTTGATCCAAAACTCTGTATCTGGTAATGCGGTAAACATCTTTTTCTTCTAAATGTTGGTGGGATAAAAATGATCCCACGTAGTTTCCGATATGTTTAACTTGATACTTTGACGGAATATTGCTGATCTCATAATCGTGGGTGTATGGATTAACATACAGATACACCCTCTTTCTAAGCGGTGATGTATTTTGCAGCTTGAACTCGCTCATTTTCTTTTATCAACTGTACTGTCTGAGATTGATCAGAAGAATGATGAGATTTTCACAGCCGTCGTCTCTATTTATACACTGTTGCGGGAAAAGACTCTATAAATTGTTAGGTTTTCTCTCAGTTCCTACATTTCTGTTTTTCACTCAGAGCTAAAACGATGAGTAAAAGAAAAAGAATAGTAGACTATTCAGACAGCGAAAGTGACGATGAGTCATTTCCACCAAAAAAGAAAAAATCTTTGCCATTGAAAGAAGAAAGTGATAGTGACGATGAGTCATTTCCACCAAAAAAGAAAAAATCTTTGCCATTGAAAGAAGAAAGTGACAGTGAAGATGATATCTTTTCACCAAAAAAGAAAAAAATGTTCGTGGATAAAAAAGAAGAAAGCAACAGCTCTACTATAGACATGAAAAGTCTATACGGCTTAACAGAGAGGGGTAAAAAAAAGTCGAGAAAATTTAGAACAGAATCACATGTGCTGTCAGTGAGTTTTAAGAAATTTGAAGAATTATCACCTCAGAGGCTGCTTGGATTATTTGATGATGTTACCCATGAAATCATTCGAAAGTTAAATGCTAACCCAACGGATATGATTAGAATTAGTATCAATCATCCTTCATTGGAGATGGGGATTCATATTCCCTTTTTATCTACAGATCAGCTGCAAGGCGAAACTATGTTGAATGAAATTGAACGAGTTTTACAGTCAAATACAGATTTTGTCTTGAACGATGGGTTCATGACATTTAACATTACACATACAATACCTCCATGTGGTAGCGGAAAAATGAAACATAATTCATCGGAATTGGATTCAAAGGTTTTTGCCAAGAAGAAACAATCCATTATTCAAATTGACAATCATGACCAACTATGTTTTGCAAGAGCCGTTGTTGTGGGAATTTGCCATATTGAACGTGAAAACAGTGAAGCATGGAATAGGAGATGGAATAATATTCGTCGTTCAAACTACATTCTTCAAAAGACTGAAGCTGAGAAATTGATGAACGAAGCTGGAGTTTCACCAACACGGTCTGTAGGAGTTGACGAATTCAAAAAAATTCAATCGTTCTTGTATGAAAAAGACTATGTCATTAAAGTTCACGACCAGCATTCCAAAACGAGGAAAATATTTGAACATCCAAAAGTGACAACCAATAGTAAGATCATACATTTGTACTTTCATCAAAACCATTATGATTACATCAAATCCGTCAAAGGGTTTTTTTGTTGTGGATATTATTGCGAGTTCTGCGATGTGGGTTACTCTCAGCGGGAAAATCATGTTTGCTCAAAAATCTGCAAAGGTTGTTATCGTAAAGGAAAATGTCCATCAGAATGCAAAGAATATGTTTGCAGTTACTGTCGTAGGCGATTTTTTAGTGTTTTATGCTTTGAAAATCACAGAAAAGTTCAAGGTAAAGAAAAGAAATCCATTTGTGAATTAGTGAAACTCTGTTCAAAATGTGGTGCACAATATCTTGTCAGAAAGAAAAATCATATCTGCAATGGAAAGAAAAGGTGTCATATCTGTAAGAAAATTGTTGACTTTTCTCATCGATGTTATATTCAGTCTTACCAAAGTAAGACGAATCATGACAGCGATGACGAGATGAGTTCTTCTGTAGTCAAAAAACCACAGTTCATTTTCTTTGATTTTGAATGTAAACAAGACACAGGAGTACACATCCCGAATTATTGTATTGCACACAGAGCATGTGATGAATGTATCGAAAAACCACTCGATTTTCATTGTTGTACATGCAGTGAATTTGAAGAGGGAAGGGAAGTTATTTTTCAAGGAGAAGAAACTTTGAGTCAATTTTGCAAGTGGCTCTTTTCAAAACATCACAAAGGAGTCACGGCTATAGCCCATAATTTTAAAGGTTATGACGGGCAGTTCATTCTTAACTATATTGTCAAAGTTGGGTTAAAACTTCCAAAATTGATCATGAATGGGAACAATATTATGAAGTTAGAACTGAATGGCGTGCGTCTGATCGATTCTTTCAATTTCATGAACTTCGGTTTGGCAAAATTTCCAGCCACATTTGGTCTTCAAGAAATGAAAAAAGGTTACTTTCCTCACTGGGCAAATACAGATGAATTTTGGAGCTACATTGGACCCTACTTGGATATGTCTTATTACAAACCCGACTCAATGTCTGAAGAGGCTAGGTCAAAATTCATAGTCTGGTATAATGACAAAGTTCAAAGGGGTGAGGAATTCAATTTTCAAAAAGATGGAATTGTACTGTAGGTCAGATGTTGATATCCTAAGACGAGGATGTGGTGAATTCAGAAAGCAGTTTATCGAACAGGGTGGTATTTGTCCATTTTTAGAGGCGATTACCATCGCCGATGCCTGTAACAAAGTCTGGCGAAGCAAATATTTGCCAGAAAATCAAATCGCCATCATTTCAAGTAAAGACTCATCCAGACGTCGTTTTTCTATGAAAGCGATACGTTGGATTCAAAGCGTGGCTCAGGAAAAAGGTATTAATATTCGCCATGCAAAAAATGGTGAGGAAGTTCAAATCGGAAGATATACTGTAGACGGTTTTCACCGTCAATCAAACACTGTCTATGAATTCCTGGGGGATTTGTACCATGGCTGTCCTGTATGTTATACAGATCGAAATCAGATCAACCCCATCAATGGTAGACCCATGTCTGAATTGTACAAATGTACTTTTGAACGTATAGCAGATATCGAAGATATGGGGTATAATGTAGTCTACATCTGGGAGCACGAATTTGATGCTAAGATGAAGGATAAAGAGTACAAAAAACGCATTGAAAAGTTATATCCACACTGTGACCCCATCGATCCGAGGGAGGGTTTGTCTGGGGGAAGATGTAATGCAATAAAAATTGCCTATGATGTTGATGAAAAAAGCAAGAAGGAAATCAAGTACATTGATGTTTGTTCTCTGTACCCTTACGTTTGTAAATACAAATCCTATCCTGTGGGTCAACCGGAAATTCTGTCTGTTGAGAATATTGACATGAACAATATTCGTCAGTATGAGGGTTTAATCAAATGCAAAGTTTTACCTCCAACTGATTTGTTTCACCCCGTTCTCCCAGTTCACTGTAACAACAAAATGATGTTTCCACTCTGTATGAAATGTGCAGAAGAAAGTTCAAACATTTGTACCCATGATAAAGAAGAGAGGGCTTTGGTCGGAACTTGGGTTACTTTTGAATTATTCAAAGCTCTTGACTGCGGTTATCAATTATTGCAAGTGTATGAAATTTGGCATTTCAATTCTGTGTCAGATCAGTTCTTTAAAGGCTATGTGGACAATTTCTTGAAAATTAAGCAAGAAGCCAGTGGTTACCCAGAATGGTGTCAATCAGACTCTGAAAAAGAACAATTCGTTTGTGAATATGAGAAGGCTGAAGGGATTCGTCTCGACCCAAATTGTATTCAAAAAAATCCCGGGAGAAGATCATTTGCTAAAATTATGTTGAACTGTCTTTGGGGAAAATTAGCCCAGCGTGAAAAAATGACCCAAACGGAATACATCAGTGATCCGTCTAAATATTTCGAATTAGTCACCAACCCCAATTTCATTGTAAAGCATGTAGAAATCTTTGACGAGGACTGTCCATTCATCTTGGTTAACTACGAAACAAAGCTTGAACATATTGATACCCACGCTACAGCCAATGTGGTAGTAGGGTCTTACGTAACAGCCTATGCGAGGTTGGAATTGTACAGTAATCTCGAAAAGTTAAAAGATAGAGTTCTGTATTTTGATACAGATAGTTGTATGTACATTCATGATCCTGAATTATGGAATCCTCCCATTATTAACAGTAGACTAGGAAAATGGACTGATGAAGAGCCTGGCTGTAAAATTACTCAATTCAGAGGACTTGGACCTAAAAATTATGCTTACAAAATGAAAACAAAAGATGGAAAGGAGATAAGCAAATGTAAAGTGAAGGGAATTACTCTGGATCACAATACAAATCAGATGGTGAATTTCGATACATATTCAAAATGTGCTTTGGATCGCACAATAGAAATCAAAATTCAGTACGATTGCAAAATTAAAAGGCATAGAGATAGAACGGTTACCAGTGAACCGCAGACAAAAACGTTTCGCTCTGTATACACCAAAAGAGTTATTGTAAATGGTACTGATACTGTACCCTATGGTTATAAAAGTCGGAGAAAATAATTCTATATTTACATTGTTTTGTGGCAAACAGACAAAGACGGAAAAATATTAGTCGCTGGTGGAAAAAATGACAACTGAGCTACCGTTACCGATAGAACTACGTGAAAAAATTTATGGAGAATTTGTTCAACTGCACACACTCGATGAACAAACACAGCTTACCATTAAATTCAACTGTGTGAAACTTTGGATAGATAAATTGCATAAAAAGATTGCCAAAGGAGAAAAGTCCTGCAAAGTGTATTGTATAATGAACTTTATTGTATTGATGGTGAACGATTCGGATATGGATCTTATTCTCAAAGCTTTTTTAGCAGAAAAGCAAATGAAAGGCGGTGAAATCGCTACCCTGTTTCGATCCACAAGTCGATGGACATTTTTTATCATAGGAACAATAGAAGAAAGTTTTCTTAACGTGCTGAAAATGAAATCAGTTCTATTTGACTTTTACTTACGCTACAAAAGAGGATCTGTTCATTCCAACGGGGAATCAGTGGAGACCATGGTAGGGTATATTCTATTTGATAGAGATGTTACAGAAGAAATCGTATATTCATCTCTTTCAACAAAAAACGTTCATAGACATGTTTCTCCATTCATAGGACTACGCGATTTCAACGATATGGACAGTGAATATCCAATGTTTTTTGGGTATGAGCAATTGCACAAAGACATTAAGGAAAATGAATACAAATGGGAAACTCGTGGTATTTGTGAATTTGCAATGTAAATAATTCATTATAAAAAATGTTATATGCTATACTGTATTGTCAATATTTCATTGTCAATATTTCATTGTGAATGTTTCATTGTGATTTTTTTTATTGTAAAAAATGTTTCATTGTGAATGTTTCATTGTGATTATTTCATTGTTCAGTTCTGTTCAATAAAAATGCTTTCATTGTCATTGGTGTTGTCATTTTATCAATACCCTTTAAAGAGAAAAGTTTAAAAAAAGTTTTTAAAAAGAAAGAAAATATGGATGCACAATCCATATTATTTCAACACCCGTGTAATATTTTTATCACAGGACCGAGCGGTTGTGGAAAAACAGAGTTCGTTCATAAATTAATTGACTATCGAGAAGACTTGTTCAATATCGTTCCTGAAAGAGTTGTCTGGTGTTACAAAGAATGGCAGCATGCTTACAATCTTATGCAGGAAAAGTTTAATTCACAGTTCGAATTGATAAAATTCGTGGAGGGAATTCCCGACGATGAAAACGAAATTGTCAGTGATGCATCCATTCCACATTTAATCGTCTTTGATGACATGTTGGGTGAAAAAGATGAGGAAAAAATTAAACTTTGGTTTACAAGAAAAGGACACCATCGTAATGCAAGTGTGATTTACATCACGCAAAATATGTTTCAGCAATCGAAATCGAGTCGTACCATCAGTCTTAATTCCAGATATATGATTTTATTTCGAAATGAACGAGATAAGAATCAGATTAAAACACTAGCTCACCAAATGCAAGCCCCACATTTGTTACCTGCTTATGAAGATGCTACATCGATGGATCATGGTTATTTAGTCATAGATTTTCATTCACAAACCAACAAAGAATTAAGACTACGAACAGATATATTTTATCGTTGGTATACACAAGCAGATGAAAGAGGACCCATTATTTATTCTCCTGCTTAAAAAAAATCTTGAAAAAACTTTATGCAAAACTCTTGCTTTAAAAGAGAATTACATTTCGAACATATATCATTTCCATGATTCATGCCCGTGAGTAAACATGGCTTTACCATACACATCGAGTTCGGTTTTAGATGCTTTGCGAAATTTAAGTCAACAAACCAATAGACATGAAAGAGAAGCTGTGTTAACAGCAGGATTGAATGAAATTTTAAAATGGTTTACGTTGGCTGCAAGAAACATCATCGAAAATAAAATCAAATTGCCAAAACAAACCACGACGTACATGACAAAACATAGAGCAGATATTGAACGGTTGGCAGATCCATCCATAGACGGGGAAAGTAAACGTAAAATCATTTTAAAACCTGGAGGGGGAGGGTTTCTTGGTGGTGTTATTATCAGAAGCTTGCTGAGATGGGATGGAACAAAAACCATCAGAAAATTTGGAGCTGAAAGACAAACTCGAAAACGTGCTCCGCGAAAGCGTGCTCCGCAAAAGAGGAAATCTCCGAAAAAGAAGAAATCTCCGAAAAAGAAGAAATCTCCCAGAAAGCGTGCTCCACGAAAGCGTGCTCCACCGAAGAAAAAATCTCCGAAAAGACGTGCTCCAATTACGATTGATGAAAGATTTGTTACTACCCGAAAGCAAAGCCTTGTAGGAACCCCTGTAGGAACCCCTGTAAGAACCCCTGTAAGAAGTAGCATTTCAGAACATCAACAGTATCCAAAATCTAGAGAGGCAATAATTGGTGATAGAATACGGGATTACCGAAGAAAATATTCAAGATTTATATTACCAGGTAAAAAATTGCAGTTTCAAAAAATTCCATCCGTGGCGTGGTCTCCAAATACATTGGCTGAACATAAAAAAGGATTAGGAAAATATAATGAGCTGGTGAAAGATATGGTGCGACATAACCTCAGCACAGGAAGATATAAACTTGACAAAGAAAATAAGTTACTTCACATTAGGGGAGGAAGAACCCTTCCCGTCAATAAATCCAGCTTCGATGCGATGGCCGATGATCTCTATTCACATTTTTCTTAAAAAAAGTTTTCTTAAAAACTTAGAGAAAATAATTCGGTATAAATGATAGCGACATGGATCTTTTATTATCATTTAATGCGAAATCGAGATAAAGTCAACATGAAGAGGAAAACGCCTCTGATAAAAAAACATGGTTCAATGGTTATGGCCATGATACAGTCTACGCCAAAAATACGTAAAAAACTTGTAAAAGATTCGCCACCAGAAGTGATAAGATGTATATCGGAATGCTGTCATAACGTTTTAAAAGGCAATGTACATTTATCATCAGGTCAGAAGAAGAAATTGTATTCAAGCCGACAGCATCTCAGACGTTTAGCTTCGAAATCAGCCTCTGTAAAAAATAAAAAAAAAATATTAAATCAAAAAGGTGGATTTCTTCAATTGCTTGCACCTGCATTATTACCACTGTTAGGAAAAGCCGTTATCGGAGGAATAGGAGGGGCTCTTAAGGCCTTGTAATTATTTTAAGATTTTTTTCCAAAAAAAAGAAATCGCATCATGTCTGTTAGAAAAATGGTTATCGTGCCTTACCAAGTTTTAGAAAATATGAATCGTTGGAAAGTCGAAAAATATCATAAGCCTCGTTTACCACCCAACCCGCAAGTTGTAGATGTAGCACATCTTCAGCAGGACATGGGACGTATTTTACAAAGTACCGATTTGTCAGAAACAGAAAAGGCTCAAAGGTATGGTGAAACTTTGTTTAAGTTACAAAATTCACTTCAAAAAGCAAGACCAACTTCGATCAATTCACTTTCAACGACAAAAAGCGATGATAGTGCACAGAAATCAGCATCTGTTGCCTTGCATGATCAAATTTTGCAAAGTGTACCAAAAACCATGAAAAGAAAAGCTGAGTTACTTTTGAATATGATAAAAGATAACAGTAATTTAACTTGGGACGAACAAGGAGTCGTGTCCTACAAAGGTGCACGCATTCATGGTTCCAATATCATCGATCTTATCAATGATGCAATTCGTCAGAGAAAAGGTACTGAACCCAAAGGATGGAAAACTTTTTCAAAGGCATTACATGAAAGCAATATACCGCAAGAAGTTATTGGTAACTCGAGTAGATGGAGATGGATGCAAAAAGCTCATGATAAATCACTGAGTGAAGATGAAATATCCTATGGCGAATCCGATCACTTATTTCACACGCCAAAAAGCGTACAAAAAAGTGCAAGGAAATCGTCTGCAAAAAGTGATAAAAAATCTGTGAAAAGAATAAAAGAATCAACTCCCTACATGAAACCCGAAGAAAAAGAAAGACTGAAGTAATTCTATACTAAAGAGTTGTTAACTCCACCATCATCTATAAAAAAGCCCCCTAGCCGTAAAACACTTCAGTTATGGGAGCCCTGGTAAAGCCTAAACTTGATAACAAACTTGGTTACAAACTTGATTACGTGTTAAGAAAATTGTTTTATGATCCCAAAAGTACTGTTGCATTTACTGGAATAAAGCAATTGTATCACGCTGCGAAATCTGTTTTGAAAGGAATAAGATACAAAGATGTTCAAGAGTGGTTACGAGGTGAATCCACCTATACCTTACACAAACCAATCCGTCGTCGTTTTAAAAGACGAAAAACTATTGTAAGTGGTATAGACTATCAATGGCAAGCTGATTTGGCTAACATGCAACATTTGGCAAAACAAAATGATAACAAGAAATATTTACTTTGTGTGATTGACGTGTTTTCAAGATTTTCATGGGTTATCCCTATTCCAAATAAGATGGGAAAAACTTTAATTCGAGCATTTCAGTCTATTGTTCAGAAATCAAAACGAAAACCTTTGTCACTTCAAACAGATAAAGGTTCGGAATTCAAAAACAAACTGTTTCAGCAATACTTGAAAAAGAATCAGATTCATTTCTTTACCACTGAAAATCCAGAGACGAAAGCAAGCATTGTTGAAAGATTTCAACGAACTTTAAAAACGAGAATGTGGAAATACTTTACGTACAAGAAAACAAGACGTTACATTGACGTATTGAATTCTTTAGTTAAGAATTACAATCATACCTTTCACAGAAGTATCAAAACATCTCCTGTAATGGTAACAAAATCAAATGAGGCAGAAATTTCAAGAAATCTGTATCCTCGTTTATCGGCAATTGCAATGACAAAAAAGCCAAAATTCAAAATTGGAGATCGTGTTCGGATTAATAAAACAAAACGTACATTTGATAAGGGTTATTTACCAAATTGGACACAAGAAATATTTGAAATCACTCATGTTAACAAGACATTTTCGCCTATCACCTATAAAATAAAAGATTTAGAGGGTGAACAAATTTTGGGAACTTATTATGAATATGAACTTCAATTGATAAAAGATGATGAAATTTATGAAATTGATTCAGTTCAGTACAAGACGTGAGGGTAAAAAAAGTATCAAAGAAATAAAAGTCAGTTGGAAAGGTTATCCAAAAAAATTTCAAAGTTGGATACCAGAATCCCATTTGGTGGCTGGAAAAAAATCTTATAAGTTATAAAAATCTTGTAGATAAAAATCTTGTAGATAAAAATCTTGTAGATAAAAGTCAGCACATTTATGATGAATTCACAGTCAAACATTGAGTCTGGGACAGAAAGTGTCGATAGTGGTAGTACTAAAAATTACAATTGCTGTGGAAATCGTGTTCCAAAGAATCAGTTTACGTATATTTCACAGATTATAGTTATTTACGCAATTATTGCAACCTCAATAGTACATTTAAGTATTCAAAGTCAGGATCGTGAATTGTGGTTGGTACTGTTAAGTAGTTCATTGGGGTATATTCTCCCATCTCCGGGGTTAAAATTCGCAAAGTCAGGACAAAAACAACCAGGACTTGATTTCGTTGACAGTAAAAAATAATCAAAAAATATTTAAAAAATGAATTCATTTTATGTTACTCTGCCTAGCGATAGTTCCATAAATCTTTATCCGAACAACACACAGTGTTGTTTTAAAGTTCATTTACCAAAGACAGTTCATATTGACAGGGAAAATTGGGAAGTTGCATTAGTTCAACTTATTACCCCCTCTCAGTTTTTAAACATAAGTGAACAAGAAGCAAAGTTCGAAATTATAACGTCAGATCTTAGTTTATACAATGCAGCAGCAGCGGTAGATAAAAAAAGAGGTAATATGCAGATATCTGCATTAAGACGAAACGATAAGAGTGTTGCAGTAAAATGGTCAATTGCATTTACTTTTCCACCAGGCAGTTACACTTCACCAAAACATGTTATAGAGGTAATTGAAGATTTGATTCAAAATAACCTAGGTGCTATCTTTCTGAAGCATTCAATGCTAGTGTCTGTTAGCTATTCAACCTCGTCCAAACGCCCGAAATTGGCAATCAAAAATGTTACAAGAACCGGAATCAAATTTCACCCAGCTCTGTTTTTAAAACTGGGAGGATCACCAGCATTAAAACATGAGACCATTTTTCCGGGTAGAAATATTTTAGATGCATTTCAATACACTCCTAACATTGATGCTGGGTACAATCATCTGTTTGTTTATTCAGATGTTGCTGAACACACTATAGTGGGTGATACACTTGCTCCCATACTTCGTGTTCTACCGTTCAAACCAAGTGAAAACAATTATGATTCCCATCATATCAACCATGAAATTATATTACCGCATTATGTCCCCGTTTCGAAATCTGATTTCGATATTATTCACATTCAAATAACAGGGGATTCTGGTATACCATTTCATTTCATTACTGGTAAGACAATCGTTAAGTTGCATTTCAGACAGAAAAAATAAAAAATATTTGACAAATATTTAATTCTTTTTTAAAAATGTTACCAGTTTATCGCGGTGTAAAACACCAGTATGGATATGGATTAGGTTCCCTATTTAAATCAGCACTTAAAACAATAACTCCATTACTTAAGCCCCTGGTCAAATCTGGCTTGAATGCTGTAAAAAAAGAAGGAATCAGACAAGGCTTAGGTGCAGCAAAAGATATCTTTTTACATGGTAAAAACCCCAAAAAAGTTGCAGTTTCACGGGGGAAACAATCTGTTCATAATTTAGCACAAAAGCTAATGACGGGGATAAATAAAAGAAAATCACAAAAATCACGTCATTTATCTTCTCGATCTCACAGCGGTAAGATCATTAATAAAAGACAAAGAAATCATTATACTAGGTCAAGACCTCTTGATATATTTGATTGAAAAATTGAAAAAAATGATGCAAAACGGGTCTTGTGAATGCAGTAAATCAGAACTCAATGTTCTTTCTGTACCACCTACAATGACAACAATGCAAGAAAGTCAATGGGTTGAACATTTTCCAATAGCATCTTTGACAAACAATTCACCGATAGAATTCATTATACCGCCTCAAACCGAACATTGGACAGATTTGTCACAATCGTATTTGTATATCAAATTCAAAATCGTTAAAACTGACGGTAGTAACTTAGACGCCGGTTCAAATGTGGCACCTGTAAATAATTTCCTGCATAGTATGTTTAGCAGCATCGATTTGTATCTAAATAATAAACTAATCGGCAGTAATTCAGACACCTATCCATACAGAGCGTATATCGAAAATCTTCTATCATATAATAGCGATAGCAAGTCTACGTTTTTGAAAGCTGGCGTACTTTGGGCTGAAGACACCACTGGCCATTTCGAGACACTCAACAATGATGCGAATAATGAGGGACTAAAAGAAAGAATCGGTGTAATCGCACTAAGCAAAACCGCAGAGCTTTTCGGACGATTGCATCTTGATCTATTTCAACAAGAAAAATATTTACCTAACGGAATTGAAATCAGACTTAGATTAAACAGAGCTTCATCAACCTTTTGCCTTACAGGAGGTACTGGTGCACCAAATGCAAAAATTGTAATGGAAGCAGTTAGTCTTCATGTACGAAATGTCGAATTGCTACCTGTTGTTGCAAATGATCTAAATCACGTTATTGCTCAGCAAAACATGAAAATTCCTATCCGCAGGGTAGAAGTAAAGACGTTTACCATCGGTGATGGTCTGCAGTCTAAAATTGAAGATCATTTGTTTCAAGGACAGCTTCCGAAACGTATTTTTATTGCAATGGTAACAAATGCTGCTTATAATGGGGGTTATGCTAACAATCCATTTTTCTTTCAACACTTTAATTTGTCAAAAATAGATGTATCATGTAATGGTCACAGTATTCATAACAGACCCTTTGAGCCTGACTTTGGAAATGGGTTGTATTTGAAATCATACTTGTCTATGTATCAGGCTGTCTCAGCCTTTGGACTCAATAAATCCTTTGATATTGGCAAAGAAGACTATGTTGGTGGATACTGTTTGTGGGGATACGATTTGACAGCTGATCAAGGCAGTGAAGAAGGTCAACTTCATCCTATAAAAACTGGAAGTCTTCGAATTGAGCTTCAATTCGCCCAAGCTCTGGCCGCAGTGATCAACGTTATTGTCTTTGCTGAATTTGACAATCAGATTGAAATCAACAGTTTGAGAGAGGTCATCACAGATTATTAACTTTTTGGAAGATACATCAGAAAAACAGTCCTTTTCAGGGCTAAAAAAGAGAGTGTATATCGAAAGACAACTTTTTCACAAAAACAGTCCTTTTCAGGGCTAAGGAGTATCGAGTATTGAAAAAACAGTCCTTTTCAGGACTAAAAAAGAACTAATAAACAATGTTGGGACTCAGATTTGCTATATCACTGAGAAGAGAAGCAGAGAAAGTGAAATATTCCACCTCAAAGTGTCTTTCTACTCGGAAAAATGACATTCACAACAGCTTTGAAAAACATATGATTCAAGAATTACAAAATCTGATAGCCAGTGAAGTTCACAACCAGTGTTTTGGATGTCAAGTGGATCATCCCAGTCAAATACAGCACGAACTATGTTTATTCAAGGACAGACAAGAACATACAGATATGTTCATAGAAAAAGCTATGATGGAATTAAATCCATACAGAATCATGGAAAAATGGTATCCTGAATTAATGGAGATGAAACTCGATGAAAGTGACTATGTGGAAGCCTACAGATTATGGCAAAATATAAAACAAAACATTTTATCTGAAATCACGGAGTCGTGCTTACAATACTGGTGTGACAGAGTAAAACAAGTCTGGAAAGAAAGTGAATAGAAAAAAGACGTGATGTATACTTCTGAAATTCAATACATTTTGGATCATGGAGTCTGGATAAAAAATCTACAAGCAAAAGTCTGTGCAAAAGACCAGCTACCTCGACAAAAACCCAAACATGTGAAAGCTTACATTGTGAATACAGAAAGATCAAACAGACCAGGAGAACACTGGGTTGCTGTGATATTTGATAATAATGACAATGTACTATACTTTGATCCCTACGGACTACCACCACTTGAGCCAGAAATCATTAACTTTTTAGACAATCATTCTTCATCGTGGAAATACAATCGACAAACTCTTCAGAGTCTACAGGGCAAAGTTTGCGGAATTTACTGTATCTTCGCATTGGATGCTGCTGCTAGAGGATACAATATACAGAAATATCTTCAACAGAAATTCCTTTCAACGGAACACCATCGAAACGATCGAGATGTATCATTGTGGTTTAATCAACACTATGGAATTCTATACAAGAAAATTTCAGAGACTTTCCCCTACAAACAGTGAAAAAACATTTTTCAAAAATGATCTTTATTGTTAACAGTTCATTGATTATTATGTTCATTGATGTTCATTGTAAATATGTTCATTGTTTCAGTTCTGTTCAATAAAAAAGTTTAAAAACAGTCGAGTTTTTCATTCTGTTTTCCCAAGACCCCGTTCTGCTTACATTTTTCCCCAATGCTACGAGTCATAACTTTTTGCTATATTTAGCATGACAACATAGGTTTGGGGAAAAATGTATGTGCTTTCCGCCAGGTCCGCGCTCTTAAATTTTTCAATCCTCCTGTTAGCGTATAAAAACGCCGATATTTTCCAATACATTCATCATTCGACTCTCAGCTCTCGAGCAGTTCGGAAGTTAAAAATCAATATGGAGGAGAACAATATGGAGGAAATCAACCATCAACTGCGTGAATCTCTCCGAGACTATCTAGATGCTGGCCAGCAGCTATTGCTACTAAACACCCAGCTCGTACAAGAGGAGGAAAAACGGCAACTACAACGTATATCACAGCCGTACAAAAATCTCGGTGAGAGATTAGTTCAGCTTTTCTTAAAGACAACACCTGACGTAATCTTGGTTGATGTCAAATTTGGAAGAAAGATAACTTTCAATAACGGAGCAATGACGATCACGAAAAGAGTTGGAGTATGCCCCATTTGCCAGGCGAATTTCGGTTGTTGTCATTAGAAGTGGAAAAAACAACCTCAAAAAACAGCCCTTTTCAGGGCTAACCATTTACCAAGAAAAGATCTTTCTTTTCAAATTGTCAAAAACTCAAAAAATAGTCACAAGCCTTATCCCCAGTCATCCTCTAGTTTTTTCCTAACCCGAACAAGAAAAATGTAACAAAGCTATGGATTGGTCAACAATAAAAAATTTACCGATAGAGAAATATAACGTTAATTCTGATTGGGTAACGTTAATTCTGAACCGAAGTAGGTCAATCCTGCGTGCTTACCGCTAGAGTGCAGAGGTAGTGAAAAAAGCAGTGATATAACGAACGATTCGATTGGTCAACATTAAACATTTTCCAATACAGAAATATAACGTTGATTCTGATTGGACAACGTTAATTCTGAGTCAAAAGTAGGTCAATCCATGCTGTAAACTATATAAGGACAATGTTTTCTCACAGAAAAACATAAACGCTTCAGTATGGTTCAGATTCTTCTCTGTCCTCACTGCGGGAGCAGATGTCAAATAGAGTGCGGGAAATGCTTCACACTCCTGGAGTATCTTGGACAAAAGCACAACTGTCCAGACCCAGACGAGGGATTCTATGATGATGAAGGGTCTACAGTTTGTTGCGAGTTCTGCGGATGTGAAATCATCCCAGTAAATCGTCTAGAAGAACAGTAGGGCTTGACAATTCATCAAATCCTTCTTTAAAAAGCCCTTTTCAGGGCTACCATTTACCAAGAAAAGATCTTTCTTTTCAATTTGTCAATTTTGTTCTCTCAAAAAACCCACAACCTAGTCAAACTCTTGTTTTTCTATCCCCCAACAACAAGAAAAAATGTAACAAAAACTATGGATTGGTCAACAATAAAACATTTACCGATAGAGAAATATATCGATGTTTCTGATTGGACAATGTTAATTCTGAACCGAAGTAGGTCAATCCTTCTGTTGACGTATAAAAGCCAGCGATATTTTTCCATACATTTATCATTCGCTTGTCAGCTATCGTAGAGCTAACCCCATATTCCACAATGTTTGGATTGACAATTATTCTCACATTACTTTACTGGATAGAAGAAAGACAACGTATGAGACGTATCAGGCGTGAAGTTGAACATCTCATAGAGATCCTAAATGCAGCAGCAGAAAGTATGGATAGAAAAAGAGGATAAAAAAGTGTATTCTGCACAAAAAACAGCCCTTTTCAGGGCTAACCATTTACCAAGAAAAGATCTTTCTTTTCAAATTGTCAAAAACTCAAAAAATAGTCACAAGCCTTATCCCCAGTCATCCTCTAGTTTTTACTAACCCGAATAAAACATTTACCGATAGAGAAATATAACGTTAATTCTGATTGGGTAACGTTAATTCTGAACCGAAGTAGGTCAATCCTGCGTGCTTACCGCTAGAGTGCAGAGGTAGTGAAAAAAGCAGTGATATAACGAACGATTCGATTGGTCAACATTAAACATTTTCCAATACAGAAATATAACGTTGATTCTGATTGGACAGCGTTAATTCTGAGTCAAAAGTAAGTCAATCCTCCTCCAAAGCTATAAAAGCCGGCTCTATTTCATTATTGCCATTTTCATTTTCACGATGGAAGACCTTAAGAAGACATTGAGAAATCTTATGAGAACAGCGGAGACTCTCCAGCTAAAGATAGAAAAGGCGGAGCAGCAACTGCGAAGGATTGAGGATGATACACTTCCACCACCACCGCAGAGACGTCCTGCACTTCCACCACCAACGAAGCCAACTCCACCACCACCACCACCACCACCGAAACAAAAGGAGTTTGTCATCCCAACAACGGAGTGCTGGAGTTGCGATAACGAGCCACCGTTTTCATTGAACTTTAAACTACACCTACTAGAGAGACTTAAGTGGACGGTGGAAAACCCCTTCTGTGCTGTTTGCGGGAAATTTGGTTGTCGCTAGAGAGAAAACCAGGCGAGGAAAAAACAAAAACAGCCCTTTTCAGGGCTACCCATTTACCAAGAAAAGATCTATCTTTTCTCTAAAATTGTCAATCTTCCTTCTCAAATGAGTTACACTCCAAAGCTCCAAAGAGTAAGAAAACTCAGACCTAGAGTGCCTACCCCCGGGTAGACACTCTGGGTTACTGTAACCCAGAGTGCCTACCCCAGCAACCCAGGATGCCTACCCCCGGGTAGACAAAAAAATCCAAGATGGAGGACAAAATTAACCCAGAGTGCCTACCCGGAAAAATAGCAACCCAGAGTGACTACCCACAGCAACCCAGAGTGCCTCCCTTACGAGGTAGATAGACTGGGTTACTAACCCAGTCTATCTCCCTATACTACTAATGGAATTCTTTTTAAATCTTTTACATTATCGATTTTCAAAAACAAAAGCCCGGGTGGCTCAGTGGTGAGCGTGTCGGACTCATGATTGGTGGTTGTGAGTTCGATACCCGGTTGAGGCGAGCTTTCTTTTCGGCGTATTTTCGCCTCTAACCTTTGCTGATGCATGTGAGAAAAGTAGTCTGTGGCTTTGAAAAGAAAGTTGTGTTAGTACTAGTAAATAACGATATAATGTTACTTTGAGTTAACAAGCATGTAGAATTTCGATATACCGAAAACTAATTTGTAACATTATTTTGGCGGAAAAAAGATACCCAAAATTTAAACGATAAATCTCCAAGCAGACGATATAATGTCAGAGCTATGTAAACACGATTAATAACAGAAATTTTTAGGTCTGCTCCGAGTTCAAATGTACCAGATCAACCTGGAAGTAATGTCAAAGCTTATGCCGTCTACATGTACAGAAAAAAGGACCTTTAGCAAGACTGTCAATATATAAAAGGCTATAAACAAATAACTCCTTTTTTCAGGAGAATGGGGAATCCCCCCTCACTAAATTTCACTTACCTAGACAAAAACTTACCTTGTTTTTAAAGTCATTTAATTACTGAAAATAAAGACCACTCACAAAAACTAATAATCTGTATGTTTATATTGAAGACAAGCATCGCTTTTTTGCTATTTCTATTGAAAAATGTTTATTTGTAATATTTATATGATAATTAAACAAAAGTCTTTTTATCAGCAACTACTACTTAATGGGCGACATAAAAGATCAATTGACTAAATGTTGTTTTACGCTGATTTTAGCACAAAGCCCAGATTTAAGCCTCGTTTTTTTTAAAGGAATAGAACTGGAACAATCCTTATTTTGAATAAGAGCAATGAATGATGGGTTACAGAATCTGCAAAATTCATATAGATATGATCTAAACATCAGCTATATTCTGTGGTCACAGAATTTTATCAACTGATGAAAACCAATTGAATGTGATAGTATGTCCGACATGGAAATCTCCCATCAAAACAATGTCTTTCAAACTCAACATGAAAACTTGAAAGTTAACAACACTTAAATGGTGTGGTGGACAAAATATAAAAGCTACATTAAATTAATGTACTGTTGAAAGTGGTCAAAACACACTATATTCCTTTTTCTGTGAATGCAAAGAATTCCATTTGTGGCCGTATATCGTAATCAGTAATACCATGTGCACATTTTCCTTCTTGGCACAATACATGTTGTACTGTTCTATTTCAATGCAAGCATCTGAAGAAGCAAAGGCTTTTGATTTAGTTACAGCAAGGACATCACAATTCAGAAGTTTTTATTGATTTTGATTGTAAGATGATGTTTCCTGAGATACCTACGATTTTGAAAGCAGGAGTGTTCTCTTTGTTCAGCTTTTTAAGGTCAGAAATACAACTTAACACTTTTTTCATGTCGGAGTCGCCCCATTTCATCACAAACTTTTTCACAAACGCTTATTTTCTTTTCATTTAATCCTGATATGTAAAGCCTGATAAATTTGTTAGCCTACTCAATCCCACGTAATGAAAATGGCTAACTTTTCTATGACCAAAGTGTAACACAGCATTAGACAGTGTAGACCCCTGAGATTTGTGAAAAGTTTTTGCTGCTGACAAGGTTAATAGAAATTGTCTTCTGGCAACGAAAAATGTCTGATAATTAGTGTATGTTGAAGTGCCTGCATGTTTCTAAAACTGGAATCCACGTACCTTTTGTGTACAGATGTTTATATTTCTGCTGCCACTCTAGTCCAACAGTCTTATCATGAAACTCTACCCAAAGTTAACCCTGTGAGAAAGCGAAAATCTGTAGTCAATTTTCCTTACACAGCAAGGGGCACCATTGTTCCAGCCATCAGATGTATCCACATTTACACATAATTCACATGGTATACCAACTGCCAGTTTAACAAACTTATGCAAGCCCATTGTCTGATTTGGATCAGTGGAAAAATGACTCAAAAAACATCATGTAGAGATGATCTATCAAGGTTTCCAGAGACTGCATCAACTGCTTCAATTTCCACTCTCTGATCCCATTAAAATCAATCCATTGTCATTCAAGTCTGGTTACTTATTTGAAAAAAAAAAAAGAAAAAAAATGAGAAAAATATTTCACGGAATCTGAAGAAATGTCCATTTTTTATCATCTTGATTCTAAAACTTACATCGTGTTCAGTATGGTTCCCTTCAAGCAACCTATTCAACAAAAGAGGAAATGTCAAATCATCTTTTTGTCGCGACTTATGTAAGTTCATTAAAACATGATAAATCTAGCCATAGGTGATATTCAAGACACTGAAGGGTGGGCTGTAAGTATTTCCGGAAAAATATCCATGCATCAAGCACAGGCTTCAGTAGAGAAAATCACTAAATGCAATAACAATATCACCACCAGAAGGCCTGCTCACATCAAATACTTCCTGCAGACGAAAATTAATGAAATTGAACAGATTCCTCCCAGCCGTCTATTAAATTCGTTTTAGGCCATGTTACCTGCATCTGAGTGTATTAAGCTGATGCAAATCAAGTGTTTTGAAATTATATCCTTGAATGTGGAAGGGAGAGTGTATTTTACTACTACCAATATTATGTACTGCTTTCCCGGTTGGAGAACACAGAGGTATTTTCATTGAATCTTGATATTCACTTCTTCCTTGATTTAGTGCTTTTTTCACACCTTGATACAAAGTTTTCAGAAGAATCCTTTTTCCAGCACCTACACCACCAGACAAAAATATATAGAAGGGATCTGATTTTGTTTTGATCCAATGTAAAACAAGATTAAAAAATAATTGTCGTTTCTGATTGAGCTTTGCCGCCATTTCTAAAAACCTGTCATTGTTGATTTCCTTGTGGAGAGCAAAATCTGTGGCAACATATCTACTTTTTATACCAAAATCTTGACCAACGTCAAATTCATCATCTTGGCTTTCATGTATAATGTTAGGTCAAAACACCCATATTCTTTTGATGTTAAAGCACCTTCCTCAAAATCGATCATGTCGTGATGCTGCCTACTAGATCAATCGTTCTGTTATTAAGTTTGAGGACATTTCAGAATTACCCTTTATTGCGGGAATGTTTCGCATGAGAAATTAACACAAAGTAGATTTCAATGTCCATTGAGCCGGACTGGATTTATTTACTGTATAAAGGCTACAACCCATAGTATCCTGTTAATCCGTCGAACTGAAAATAGAAAGAGAGCCGACCTTACTGCCTGATCTCTAAAGAAAGATATAATCACGAGACAGTACGCGAATGAAAACTGAACTGAAACCGACACGAAATATCGTTAATTGCAACAATACAGACCGACTGACCAAATAATGACGCAAGCTATCAAACGACTGTATACTCAGACACAATATTTATGGGATGTCATAATTATATTTACCTCTTTGGGCCTCAAATACATGTTAAAATGTTGACATCCCACAAGGAACTTTCGCAAAACATAGATTTCTCTCAAGTGCGCATGCTCAAACGGAAATTTAGGAATGATAAAACCCGGATCAAACCTTTGGCAAGAAAGTCCGGTAAATACGACGAAGGCAGTAACATGGCTCCCCAAAATTAGTTATCCACTAATTTTCAATTAACTCAATCTTAAAGTTAAGTAAACAAGAACACCAAAACTCCCAAAAGCGCAAAGACCTCGCAAACAATTCTGGTCGCAATAAGTAAAATGTTGCACGAGTACTTAAAAGAATCGCAGCAAGCAGAAGTGCAACACACTTTCGCAAAAACGCATTATACATGTAAGGTAAAGGCAATCAAGGAATCACAGTGTTCTCCTTTACAAATCTCAACAAGTTTAACTTTCACAACAGCGGAAGGTTAATCTGAATAATTTCAAACAAGAGTGAATAAACCAAATAAGCAATTACTTAATTGCTACTTAATAAATTGCTTAATTCAGGATTCTCATCTAAATTAAAATCTTATTCGAACTGGTTAATGGAGCCAAAAATTTAAGGGCCTTACACCGTCTTAAATTTAGTGGCTGCATAAACAAGTTGCTTCTAAACACAGGTGGTCGCTTTATACAGGTAACTTGCTATTAGCTGGTAATCTAACCACTGATCATTCTAAATAGTTCAAATATATTGTTATACATAAATAAGAGTCTCTATGGCTCCTTGATGGGGAATAACCCTTAAGATAACAGTTCTGTTTCAGATTCTTTCAATAAAACTAGTTTATGAATGGGTCTCTCAAGTTTGATTACACCACAGACTTCCTTATTTTGATTGTCTAATGATCTTGACACAACTGTCACAGTGACCTTGCGAACTAAACCATCGTCATCTTGCCTGGCATTGCACACCTTTCCAATACGCCACTGGTTCCTAGGCAGATTATCGTCCTGTATCATGACTATGTCACCTTCTTGGATGTTTCGTCTAGTCTGGATCCATTTACTTCTACTCTGTAGATTACTTAAGTACTCCTTTCTCCATCTATACCAGAATTCATTGGCTAAGTACTGAACCCTTTTCCACCTTTTACGAATGTACATATCAGTTGGTACAAATTTACCTGGTGGCGGTAAAAGAACCTTTGACTTCATAGTTAACAAGTGATTCGGAGTCAATGGAGCACTAGATAATGGATCGTTTATGTTTTCTACACTTAAAGGGCGACTATTCACAACTGCTGTCACTTCACGAAATAGCGTTCTTAATGATTCATCGTCAAGTTGTGTTCCATGCTGCTGAAGAAGTCTAGTGAGAACATTACGCACTGTTCGTATCTGTCTTTCCCACACACCGCCCATGTGGCTAGCGGAGGGTACATTTAACTTAAATGGAAAATAGTCACATCCTTCTTTGTTGAGAAAGTTTGTTATAGTATCTATGTTCATCCGAGATAACTCTTGCCTTAGCTCTCTCTCAGTGCCAATAAAGTTTGTGCCTCTGTCTGATCTTAGTTGGCGCACGGGGCCCCTTAGGGAAAGAAAGCGTCTTAATGCATTTATAAAAGAATCAGTCTCAAGGCTGTTTGCAATTTCTAAGTGAATAGCCCTACTTGTGAAACAGGTAAACAATACACCGTATCGTTTGAGCTCTTTCCTACCCTCTTTAATCAAGAACGGCCCGAAGTAATCAACTCCACAGTACGAAAATGGCGGAGCGGGATCAACCCTATCAAAAGGCAAATCAGCCATTTTCTGAATTTGAGTCTTGCCTCTTAATTTACGACATGTGATGCAGTGATAAAGAAACTCTGTGACTGCAGTACTACAACCTAGTATCCAAAAACCATTGGCTCTTAGTTCATTAACTGTCATGCCGCGACCCTGATGCTTAACGCGTTCATGAAAATATCTGATGATCAGATTTGTGATATGTCCCTTTCTAGGTAAAATCACAGGATGATTAACATTAAAATCATCTGAAGAATTTCTCATTCTACCGCCCACGCGAATCAAGCCTGATTTATCAATAAAAGGATTTAACTTATACAGTCTAGAGTCCCTTGAAATACGAAGCTGTGCCTTGTCTGTGTCAAAACTACGTCTAGTCAGAATTTCCAATTCTCTTTGGAAATAATTTGCTTGCACCAATCTAATGATTTCAGTTTCGGATTGCTTCAAATCTTTGACTGATGGACACAAAGCTGAAGAAGTCTGTACTGCTTGCTTGGAAGGAATCATGTGTTTTTCTTTGACACGCGACAGCAATAACGATTTGTATCTTAGGCACCAATAAACTGCCCTAATAACACAAAACCAGTCTGAGAAATACTCCAAATTACTCAAAATGAAATTCTGTCTAGGTAGAACAGAGCAAGACATCAAACATTGGTTTACTTTAAGTTCAAGGTCATGACTTAAGTCAAAGTCATAATTATGGTCACTCACAGGAACAAAATCTGAATTCCAAAGAAACTTTGGACCATTGAACCAATCAGATTTCTTCAATTCTAAAGGCGTAGCACCTCGAGATGCTACATCTGCCGGGTTATCCTTTGTGTCAATATAATGCCATTGTTCTGGTCGAGTAACATTTCTGATCTGTTGCACCCTATTTGCAACAAAAACTTGGAATCTCTTAGAGTCATTTGAAATGTACCCTAAAACGACACGACTGTCTGTCCAAAAAACATGAGTAGCATTCTCATAATGCAGCTCATTTTGTAGTGAGGAGCTTATCCTTACTGATACTACAGCTGCTGTCAGTTCTAGTCTTGGTATTGTCATAGTTTTAATTGGGGCTACCCTAGACTTACCCATAAGTAGGGAGCAATGTACATTCTGGTCACTGTCTATAAGCTTAAGGTATGAACACTGTCCATAACCTAAAGTACTTGCATCTGAGAAGTGATGCATCTCAACTGACTTTACCTGACCAAAACTATCAGGTTTAAGGCATCTTTCAACCTGTATTGATTCAAGATCAAGGAGACCATTTCTCCAATGTTGCCATTTCATATACAATTCATCAGGAAGGGGGTCATCCCAGTCCATATTGTCAGCACACATCTGCTGTAGAATTTGTTTGCCTGTAAGAATTACAGGAGCTATGAAACCAAGGGGATCATATATAGAACTAACTGATGAGAGAATTCCCCTCCTAGTCAAAGGTCTATCATGTAATGTTATCCTAAACTCAAAGGTGTCTGATTCAATGTTCCACAACACACCAAGTGTGCGTTCAATGGGTAATGAGTCACTAAATATGTTAATTCTACTTAACTCAGTTGCTCTATCCCTCTCAGGAATCTGAGCTAAAACTTCCTTTGAATTGCTTGTGAACTTATGCAAATGTAACCCACCTTGTTTGCACATATCTTGACAAGATCTTATCATTTGTACTGCTTCTGAGACAGACGATAGGGACTTCAGACCATCATCTACGTAAAAATCATTTCTCAGAAAGTCAGCTACATCTTTACCGAATGTGGCTTCATTGTCACAAGCAATTTGCTTCAAGCCAAAGTTGGCACATCCTGGCGAAGATGTAGCTCCAAAGAGATGCACGCACATACGATAGGGGGCAACTCTACTTAGTGCCTTATCAGACCACCAGAAGAATCGCAAATAATTCTGATGTTCTATGTGAACGAAGAACTGGTGAAACATTTGCTTGATATCACATGTAAAGGCAACCCTTTCCATCCGAAAGCGACATAGCACGCCAATAAGTGTATTAGTTAGGTCGGGACCTTGCAAAAGGTATTTGTTCAAACTGTGATCTTTGAATGAAGAACTACAGTCGAAAACCACTCTCAATTTGTCTGGCTTCTTGGAATGGTATACCCCGTGGTGTGGAATATACCACTCGTGGCCATTGTTAAGCTCTACTTCTGAATCTGGGATTTTTTCTGCATAGCCATTTACCAGCAGGTCATTCATAAAGGTTTCATAATGTTGACGAAATATTTCATCACGCAATAGCCTTTTTCGCAAACATTTCAACCTATTAAGTGCCAACTGCTTATTGTTTGGGAGAATTGGGGGCTGTCCCTTAAATGGCAAAGGCATAGTATAATGACCTTCTTCAAACCTAATTCCTTGTTCCATTATTTCAATAAATCTCAAATCCTCTTGTGAGACTAAAACACTAGAGTTAAGCTGATCACTTTTCTCAGAAAAGTCTAATGCAAACATTCTTGTAAGATCGGCTGGGCAAAAAACCTTAGTTTTTGCTTGAAGCACAAAGGAGACATCTTCACACTCTTTAGACCTATCTGGTAAAGTAACCTCATGAGAGCAGATTCTATGGTTCAAAGTATTAAAGGTATCTGCTTGATTGCTATGGGACTGAGGATCCACAATCCCAACAATGCTCCAGCCCAGATCAGTACGCTGAGCATAAGGGCCATCAGTGTCTGGGGCTATTACCTCTTGGCATCATGGCTCGAGGACAATTATACCCTATCAAAAGCCCAATCTCACAGTCTAAAAGAGGCACAAGTTTATCTGTTATACAGGCCAAATGAGGCCATCTTTTAGCAACCGCTGGGGTTGGAATGTGCAACTTATTTGCTGGTATTGACTGAATTGAATAGGCTACAGGCAGTGAGAGATTTAAACCACAGTTGACTCCACGAACAGACAAGCCATGAACTCTTTGGCTATCAACCACAGTGTCTGACGCATACATAGTAGATAATGACAACTGAACTGACGGACCAGACAGCCCTAATGCTTGACAGGTCTCTAGAATAAATGTAGTATCTGACTGAGTGTCAAGCATTGCATACACCAGTCTCTCATGACGGGGGTTATCTTTGTGAGCAAGATAAACCGGGACAACCATTGAAGTTTTATTACATACTCCTGAGTTACTAACCAAGGAAGTACTTGAGACAAATTTATTCTCTTTGCTATGGTCCAAAGATTTACCATTTGTGGCTGAATTTGGTTCGTTCTGTGATGCAGGATTTCTAACATCACCATGAAAAGCAGTTGGGTGCAATTTTGAACATTTTTTACAAACTTTACGCCTTTTACACTTCCTAGAAAAATGACCTGTTTGCAAGCATCCAAAACATAAACCCTTTTCTGATGCAAATTTCTTTCTCTCATGTAAAGGTTTATCTAAAAACTTGGAACAGTCATCCAATTCATGGCTCACTGAACAAAATGGACATTTTAATGTAGACTCAGGAGAGTTCTTTGGTTTTGAATCATTAAGTCCAGTAACAAGTGACCTAGAAGATTTATTGTCATTTGACCTTGATGTTTTGACTCGACTAGCCTCGCTTGCAGTGACTGGATTATTAGCTATTTTTGCTTCTCTAGTAACGAAATCTGAAAAAATCTTGAAGGGAGGAAACTGACCAACTTCTTCCTTCCAATGAAACACTATTCTAGCCCATTTGTGCACCAACCACTCAGGGAGTTTGGCAATAAATTTCCTATTCTCACGGTCGTCATCAAGCACTTTCAATGACTGGATATTTTCCATGGCAGTGCTACATTGCCTTAGAAAATCTGAAAATTTCTGAAGGGCAATATGGTCCTTGCTAGAAATTTTGGGCCAGTTCTCAATTTTGTCACGGAAAGCACTACCCACAACAAAGGGGTCACCGAAACGTTCATCTAGTAAACGTAACGCATCATTGTAGGCACTGTCAGAGGAGAGTAGAAAGAAATTTTCTACAGCTTCTCTGGCGGGTCCTCCCAAATATCTCTTTAAATAATGCACCCTTTCTGAAGATGGGACTAGTCTATATTCAATAAGAGTCTGAAATTCTCTTTTCCAGCCAGGGTATTTCAATGCATCACCAGTAAAAACACTAGGTTCGGGGGGAGGTAACCTACTTAACATTACTTGCTGTGTCAAAGTTTTCACAATTTGTGACAATTCTCCCTCTATGCTCTGTTTAGGAGGAGACAGATCTTTAACAGGCGGAATGTGTGTTGAATAATTGGGAAAATGTGGAAATTCTGGTTTAGGCCGACTAAGCATTGGTTTCCTATCGGGGACAATCTCATCAGCAGCATCAAATGGCATTTCTTTTTTATGTCACTGGGATTTATGTCCAGAATGTCATTATGATAGTCAGTCGGCACATCAGTCCGAATGTCAGTCGGAATGTAGTTGCTGGTAAGGTCAAAATGTTTGTCTGGTGTCCCTTCTTTACACACGTTTAGATTAGCCTCAGCAATTTCTAGACTTCTCTTAAGTTTAATTTTCTCATAATTCAATCTAGCTTGAGATTCAGCATCAATATACTTCAACTTAATTTTCATTGAATTCAATTTTGACACACTATCATTATCATCAGGGAGATCATCTTCAAATGTAGCTTTAGAATGACGACTAGAAACCTTTGAAACTCGCGAAGAGGTAGACGCTCTTGATCTAATTGACCCCTCAAACCTAAGATCACATAGCGTATTACTTGTTTCAATAATCAATTTGTGGTGCTCGGCTTCTGTAGAGTCTGCTGCTCGAAACATGCCTTCGATATCTGCTGAACTTTGGTCCTGTGCAAGGACTATGTCTCTAAGTCGATCCCTACTGGTACGCAGTTCTTTAGCTAGACCAATCAGAATGTCACGTTCAGTCTTTATTTTACTAACATCAGATGTATCTGATAGAAGAACATTCAGCCTTTCAGCACTTTCATTCCATTTTGTAATTATGGACCTGAGGATGTGGAGTTGTTGCTCGACATTAAACTGGAAACCCTTCTCAGTCATCTTGCGCTGTCTGTGATCTTCTTCACTCATAGTGAAAAGTTAAAGTTCATCCAAATAAAATGTCCGTTCTTCTCATACAGGCTGCCACTTGCTTGAAGGTCACAGAGTTCGACTATTGCGGGAATGTTTCGCATGAGAAATTAACACAAAGTAGATTTCAATGTCCATTGAGCCGGACTGGATTTATTTACTGTATAAAGGCTACAACCCATAGTATCCTGTCAATCCGTCGAACTGAAAATAGAAAGAGAGCCGACCTTACTGCCTGATCTCTAAAGAAAGATATAATCACGAGACAGTACGCGAATGAAAACTGAACTGAAACCGACACGAAATATCGTTAATTGCAACAATACAGACCGACTGACCAAATAATGACGCAAGCTATCAAACGACTGTATACTCAGACACAATATTTATGGGATGTCATAATTATATTTACCTCTTTGGGCCTCAAATACATGTTAAAATGTTGACATCCCACAAGGAACTTTCGCAAAACATAGATTTCTCTCAAGTGCGCATGCTCAAACAGAAATTTAGGAATGATAAAACCCGGATCAAACCTTTGGCAAGAAAGTCCGGTAAATACGACGAAGGCAGTAACACCCTTCATTAACACAATCCCATGTTTTAACAACCCTAGAAAAGAAAGCTTTTGAAAACATTCGGAGAAAAAAATATTGGATTTTTAAGGCACATGTAATTCGTTGTAGACTATGTCTGCAAATGACTCAAGTTTGAAGCAATCTAAAATCACTCTCTCACTATTACATATCGGCTTGGGTATACATGTACAGCGTATCGCAATCAGGAAGGAACACCGCGACAACGCCGCAGTAGCTTCAACTGTAGACGCTAATACTCTTTGGTACGTAGCACGGTCTCCTTGTACGGGGAGGTGCTACTTTTTACCTAGTATTTACTCGGCGCACAGGCAGCCGGGGTAGCGGCAAGTGTAATTGGCACGGGGCCCAAATAGCGCTGGAAAAAGGATTGCAGAAATAAGGCACAACAAGGATAGAAAGGGACATTTATTCCATGAACTTTGTTATGTGAATTGTTTCTAAATCAATATTAGTAAATAAAGATTCCAACTGTATCATATGGAATACAATTTTGAATATCAGGCTCTGTTCGTTTTCAGGCAGTTTTTTAAATTCTTTACCACACAATGACGACTTTTGACGACCCTGAAATAGAAGGCTGTAAAAAGCATTGTGGGAAAAGGAGAAATGCTGGTAACCAGCATTTCCCCTGTTCCTACAATGTTTTCTCCCCTTCCCACAACAAATTTTAACTTTTCAGTCATATTTATTTTATCGTCTGCAGAAGCTTTAAATTTGGACCAGCCCAAAAATGTGTCGTTTGGTAAAGGGTTAAGCCATTTCATCCATATTATATTAAACTATAATCAGTGTTGTATCTTCTTGCCAAACGATGCCCTAGATAACTGAAAGATTGCGCCGATTACGATGAATAGAAACTGCATTTATGTCTTGGGAGGCCTTTAAAGCAATCGATGTTGCACTCGTCAACATTCGGTCGATTCCGTACAGGTCTACATCTACCCTCGTCCGTATCAAAGAGATTTCCATTTTGAAATGAGAATCACGTGATTCTATACATAGCGCCCACTGACAGTGTTATTTAGCAACGACATAAATAACCTCGATGAAGTTATTCACATCTGTCTATTTGTCGGTGAAAACTTCAATCGGAATTGAAATACCACATTAAAAAGTGAATGTAAGAACTGTTTGTGAACTGAAATATAGTAAGAAATATTTTGATAGAAAATTGAAAATCGAGTTTTCTTTTCTAAGAGGAGCCTTACAATTTATTTTCAGATCGGTAAACCGGGGTATTTCCGGGCGTTGAATGTATCGATCTGAAGCAAATTAATCCAGCAGTTACAGCCGAGGCACAATCTTACGGGATAGCCAATTTTATGGGATAGCCGCCAGATTAAAATACTTAGTTTTGAAAGTGGCGTAAAACACCATTCAAACAGGCAAACCATTACTAAAAAACGACACATGTGCTCTTTGCTTTGCATAGGAAAGTCAGGAAAGTTCATTTGTATTTTAACTGTTTGAACCTTCACCCTCATGTTGTGTTATTGTAACTTGTGTACCGATAGACATCTCTGATGATTTAGACAGAGCAGAATCCGATAGGCAAGATAGGGCTTGTTCAGAAGGTGACAAAAAAAGACCAGTTTATAAACGATTCTGAAGGTTAGTTTCATTCTATATCACGTGGAAGCCATATACAAAAATGGTGAAATAAATTAACAAAGTAAAATGCTAGGGTAAACAAGGGTAGGTAACTCCGAAATCATTATTGAACAATGGCAAGATATGGAAATAGATTCAATTTTTTATCATATTTTGCTTCGCACTAGAAAAAGGCTGGAAAGTATATATAAAGGAGCTGTTGCCATGAAATAACTCCATCAAACAAACCAGAAATCACATAAATCATGTATTCTGGTTCGCTCAGGACTAACTATTGTATGGGTGTGCATGGTCATTAAAGGGTTGTATTTACAGAACAAATCAACAATGAACAGGTGAACCGTTCTACAGGGAGGTTTCCCTAACATGGATGAGGAGTATTTGTTTAAAATAAGTCACAATTTTACAATTTATGTTTTTAAAAGCAAAGAATAGCCAATAGATAATTTATACACTAACTTTGCTCTGCACAACGAAGAAGCCTCCTCAGTGTAGGTAAAAGCAGGTTTTGGGCTACCAGTTTGTGAAACACCTAGAGCCTTTGCAGATGCCTTCTAACTAAATTACGCGTATCTTACAGCAGAATTTTAGTGTGTTATTTGCTCCACTGCATGTTCCTCTTTTCTTTGATGATACCCGACCCTACATTTTACACCGATTTTTTATTTCGAAAAATTCTCCTCATTTTACTTGAGATTGTGTTTGTTATGTCTTTCTATCTTTAGTGGTATAAAAATACCTGATATAACCATATATATTACCATGCATTTCCCCTTTTGAATGTTAGAAATTTTTCAGCAAAAGAAACAAATCGATAATAGGGAACCTATCATTCACCCTTGCATATTTTAGAGACTGCATTTCTATGCTTATATAGATCAAAGTCTTTTGTTAAAACATTATTTTCACTTACAGTTAACCCTTAAAATGCAAGATTTTAACAAATATTGCTACTGTGGGTAAACAAAAATAAATTTGATCGTCATGTATGTATTCCACCATCGTTAACTCGGAGGTTTATACATAGCCCTATAAACATCAATTCAGCCAAATTTTAAAACGGGTGCTCAGTTTGGCACAAAAAGTTACAAAACATGTTGATTTCATAACAGACAAAGATATTTTCATATCTTAGGGCTAAAGCAAGTATGCATTAGGCTAAAACATTGGGATGTCGATATATCCAGGGGTGGGGGGGGGGGGGGGGTTTGCCGGTGTTAGGTGAATTTACTCTATCAGATTTCTTGAGTGTAGCGTCCACTTAATTCATTTCAAAAAGTGATTTTCATTTCTGAATAATGGAATATTAGTTGTTTTCATGAACATTTGCGAATTCTGATTGACTGAAAAAAAAAAAAAAAAAAAAATTCGTAGCTCCATGAAAAGAACAAAAAAAATTCAGCAGTGCTGGGACTACTTTTGCAGTCAAAGTAATGTAAACAAACATGTATACGAGGTTTCATAATGGTCTTCTTTCTGATCATAATCGAGTCCGAAGTTCAACTTGCTAGCTGAATTTATATTCTCCACATATTGATAAAATATCCAACAGTAAATTCAACGAGAGAGCTGAAAACCCATTGTCACTTTGCTGGGTTCTGACAATCTTATTTTCAACTTAGTTCTAGCGTATTGAACTTCTAATAATAAAGCTACTGAACCTGCAAATGTTCAATACTATAATGACGTCATGAATTTACGTCATTGTTACGTCATGAACCAGCAGTTTTACCGCGCTATAGTGAATGAAATGGACATTATATAAATACGCAATGTTTGATTTTCAATGAAAAAAGCAGTTAGTAATTTTCAAGTGTATACATGTATTTGTTGTCTGTGATATTCAATTGTAAAGAATGAAAATATTTTTTTTGTGTTTTCATGGAGGTATGAAAAAAAAAAAAACCTAATCACACTTTCATACAGTGTGATTAGTTTTTTTTTGTTTTCATACCTCCAAATAAACAAAAAGATTCTCTTCATTCCTTAATCAATACTTTCCGAGTTTGACGTAAAACTTTGATTTTTTTCTCGGATCAAATACAACCTCGTCCGAAATTTTAGACCACTAATGAAGAATATGACATCATTAAAATGGCGTCACACTTTATCTACCAAAATAAGGCGGTACACGTATTTGAAAGCATAATGTAACCAGTAAATTTCAAATTAGAAATTTCAAATTCTAGTAAAAAAGAATTCTTTATATAATAGAAGTAAATTTTTTTGTTACCATGTAAAAATATGGCGATTGTTATGATTTTCATGATTTGTAAAGGTGCAGTTCGTAATTTTAAGTTCTGGTCAATGGAAGAAAAATGAATTTTGAAACTAGAACAAATCCTACCATGTCGCACATTCTGTATACATCGATGATCGCTGACGATAAACCGACTCTTCGTCGAAAATATCAGCAATGACGTAATAATGGCTTAAACACTGCGTGATCATTCAAAGCCGCGTTCGAAATAAACCCTTCATTCACTTGACCGTTTTGTCTCCATTCTTTATAAATGTAAGATTATTGACATCGTAAACAGAAAGACGACACGGGCTGAACGCGACTTACTGACCTTTTTACGGACAGTATAGATCAAGATCAGATTGCACAGAAGCCAGGTGCAGTCTTATCTTGGAGCTACACTGCCCGACAAGGAGATATTTTTCCTTAAAAAGACGTAAGTTAGAAATAACATATTCGGATTCTTTACTATAGGCCAAGACGTTTCATGATGTCCTTGCACGCGGAGGTGCGACGTTTTTTTTTAAGTCCGCACTTAAAAAGACTTGACATGTAGGGTCAATCCGGGTAAATACGGACAGAGGTATAATTACGGACATGCACCACATTTTCGGAAAATACCCTAGCGTATTTCAACTCCCAATATCCATGCCACAATCTAATTAAAGCTCTCACATCTTATTTCTGTGTCAGTGCGCCATTTTTGATGACGATTAAGTTTATGTGATGATGCAAGCACATTTAGAGTCAAACTTGATTCGCCCTTTCTCAACTATGCTTGAATTTAAAGATTTATGTCCGTAATTTCCAGTCTGTGTCCGTACTCCACCCCTCATGTCCGTATTTAACCGGATTCGACTAGGTAACTTCAACTGCATTTTCGCAATATCTTGGGCGGAGTAAACTATATAGATCTAGTATAGCCAAAATACCAAGGGGGAAAGTCTTGAAATGTTAACTTCTAGGTTATAGGGATCATGGCTTTCACAATGTAACAGTAGTTGGCTGGCGAAGTGAGCTGTGTAAAAATCGTCTGTATTTACCCGGATTGACCCTACGTTGCAGCTCTGATACGTCACACATACACCGTGAAAACGAAAACAGCGCAGCATGACGCTGAAGGAATGTAGCTCGAACAATAATTACGTCACACGAACGTATTGGTTAACATGATATGCTTCACATCTTTAGAACGAATGACTGCAACGCGTGAGCACAGCATTTTCTACTGGTGACCGCCGTATTTATGCAACGCACGGCCGCACGTAAGAACGTCGTGCTGACGAAGCGATTAGGCCTTGGCAACGCTCCATACGCCACGCTTAATTACACGGTAATTTACCCCCTTGAACTCCGTGCGAACGCAGATAGGTCACAAGAACGGCACAGAAAAGTCGTGCATTTACCGTGTCTTTAATTTGGAACAAAATACGCTTCAGTTCTAGACGACTGACCTGCCTAAGAATTTTGTTGCGTATGCTACTAGTACGCAATAGTGAGAGACTAGCATAAACTTTAGTCTTTTTGTAAAAAGTAACGGCCGTTCGTCTGATTTTGCATTTCCATCGCATGTTTGTATGAGAGTGGATAAAAAAATACGTGGACTTTCGTAACGGTAATATTAACAGATAATTATTACCAATAACAATTAACCTAACCCATCATTTACAAAAATTATCATTCTTATTTGTTCCCTCGGCATCACACGGAACTGCCTTCGGCATAAGCCTAAAAATGGGAATGGTGACGGCAATTTTTCGTGCGTTCACTTTCCGAATAACAGTCGAGAGTTCTATCTGTACGCCTACTATTAATATTCATTATTAATTAATTTTTTGATATATAGAAGTTACACATAGAAACCGGTACACGCGACACTAGTCACATTTCTGACTTCGTATAGTATACAGGTCGTGACTCCGGCTTTATACGACTTGACCTCTGATCAATACAGTTGACCTCGTATCAATATTGATGACCCGCGACCAATGCAGAAATCCTTGAACGTAATTGGTCAAAAGTCCAGTCTCGTGAGCGTCTGGGCTTACTCTTAGCCAATCACGTTCAAGGAGGCGGCAAAGTAACCCAGAAATTGATATTTGTTTCCAGCAGGGTAGAAAAAATTGTGGGGAAAAAGATGCTGGTCACCAGCATTTTCTCCTTTTCACAATGTTTTCAGAAGGCTTCCTTTTCAGGGTCGTAAAAACAAGGGATTGTTTGGTAAAGGGTTAATTGATAAACTTGTCATTATTGCATAAAACGTGCCTTTTCGGGCCGTTATAAGCATGTATTAACGGGTAAAAACCGGGCGGTTAACGGGAGAAAACGTGTATTAATCAGTAAATTCACGCGCCGTTAACGCCCGGGTTTGTACTATCAATATCCTCGATTCGGGCCTACCTTGTAAACAACGTTTGTCCTTGTCAGATTTTCCCTAGACTCTGACCATCAAGCTGTAGAAATTCGTACCATATTCGATCCTTTTCATGGCATGTCTTTGATGATATTAGTACACCACAAACAAACCTTTGCACAGAATCTCAGTCTAATCGAGATCTGAACAAAAATTCACCCGTGAAATGTACTCTAAACCAGCTACATCCCACCCACTTTTTAAAGTGATCGGTCCGCCTCGCTTGATGTATATCGAACCCTCTGTCGCCTTCAGTTACAGAAATTTATATCCACGCATTCATCCTAGTTGTAATCGTCCAAATGTGTGCAAGTTTATTCCACATAAGTCCAGTGTGTATTAAAAATCAATAAAAGTGTATTTACAGCGAGAGAATCAAAACTGGCATACAGGACTAACGGCCCTTTCCTAATCGTAACAAAAACTTCTTCTCCGACTTCCGGTTTTGACCCGTTTGCGTACAGTACATTTGAAATTCGCTTATTTGCATTTATATGGAAATATTTTTGCTATCTGTGCAAATTATTGTTAGAATACCTTTAATTTATGCAATAATAGCGTTAATTCACGTTTTTTTCGGTCGTTAACATTCGCAGAGGCCCTCAAAATACTTAAACACCCTCGTGCTTCGCACTCGGGCGTTAAAGCATTTTTCGGGCCTCTGCGAATGTTAACGACCTCAAAAACGTGAATTAACCCTATATTAATCAAGTGATTTCGTATTGGCCCAATTACAGTTCCTTGGTCAGCCGTATTGGCCTTCGGCCTCGGGCCAATACGGCTGACCTCGGACCTGTAACTGGGCCAATACGAAATCACTTGATTTATAACATTATAGTATTGTATCGAGGCAAGAGAGGCAAAAAACAGATATGTCACAGCTGGTTGGGCATGGGGCTGAAGAAGATAGGATAATACACTAACGCTGTGGTGCATAGAGCTATTACACAAAGAAAAAAATCCAAAATTGTCCAAGGATAGGTATAACAACTAGCAAGAGCCGAGATGGTTAATAACATTATCCTCCAGTATGCTTCGAATTTAAGACCTGAGAATAAGGCTACAACACCGTTATTACTCGGGCTTCTAAACCTCTGATAGGTGCATTCATTTGTCTCCATTGAGATACAATGAAATAATTCAATCCTCAAGCTCTCTGAAGAAGGGCATTGTAATAAAACGTGTTCACATAACGATACTGAAAAATAATTATTGCAGTAATGACAGAATTTTGTAAATGAGTCGTTCTAAAATTTAGCTATCATCTTAACATAATTGTTGCAGTGCTTGGCTATCACTCGAGAGGAGATAGACCTACTTAATTCCAATAGTTCACTATGGAGAAGTAATTGTGGTTTTATGTATAAGAAACTTGATAGATGACTGTCGGTCTGAACCCTGGTTAACCAAGTAGTATTTGCTTGTTCGTTGATGACATTACGAGAAATTCTTTTCCATTGAACTTTTGCCTGTGGCCAAGTAACGCTGTAACTAATCTTCCAGCGAATACTTGCGTAGAATACGTATCTTGGATAAAGCCAAGCTTCAAGGAATTACCACTTACAAAAAAAGAAAAGAGCCTATAATTAAACAACTTTTTACATGCATGTAAACTCGGGGCACGACAAATTTGGCCCAGAAACAAAAGTTTCCTATATTCGATATCAGATTCGATAGGTAAAACACCGGCTAGACCGAGACAAACATCGGTTTTAGTACACACCGGTAAATTCTGAATATACTTGACGCAGAATCTATGTGCTCTTTCCAGCTGAGCTGACTGCGTTTTGTTAATTTCTGACCACAGTTCACAGCCATAGAGTGCTTTTGGTAGAACAATAGACTTGTACAGTTTGAGGGACGTAAAAGGACGAAGACCATTTTCATGCACTCCAACATTTAATAAACCTAAAAGAGTAGATTTCAGCTTGTGGCAGGAATCATCAATGTTGACAGAACTTTTCATGAACTTAATACAAATTATGCCCAAATGAGTGTAATCCACTACTTCATTTACAACGCTATCGCCCAATCGCCATAAACGATTAGCGATATAATGTTTGGGTTCATTAAAGACTATAACTGCACACTTGGATGGGTTATACATGTAACACCACTTTACAGAATAATTAAAACATATATCCATCATCTTCTGCAAACCATATTTAGAGAAGGATCTTAAGACCATATCATCGGCTACGCCCAGGGAACTACAATCAGCACCTGCAATACAAATACCATATCCAGACGTCTGGAGCTAACGGATAAGGCCATCTATGTACACTAAATATAGGAATGGGCTTGTTATCGCCCCTTGACGGGAGCCTTGTACGACTGGAAAAGAGTCATTAGATGTAGAATTTCTATACCGAACTAAACTATTGAGTCCAGTATACAAGTTGCGTACACACTTCAATGTTTTCAAGTCAAGACCATAATTGATTAACTTGTAAAAAAGGCCGTTAACCCATACCCTGTGAAGTGCTTGTTTACAATCCAGGAAACAGGCATAAAGTTTACTGCTATTTTCTTTCGGGAAATGAATGCATTCTCTCAAGCAAAAGGACATTAAGCAGCCAATACCAGGCTGGAACCCCCCTTGCAGACAGTGTTGCTTTTGCGACGCTGTTGCTTGCATACGGCGCAATAACAGCTTTTCAAAAAGTTTCAATATGCACGAGGTAAGGGTAATAGCACGATAACTATCAGGGTCTTTACGGTTCTTTTTTCCACCTTTCAGTACGGTAACAATAATGCCTCTTTTCATGGCCGAGGGGACATAAGAAAACTGTAACATAACGGACAGTAGTTTGGCTAAGACTTGATGCAAAAGCTCATTACCAAAAAGTATGTGCTCGTAACGTATACTATCTGCCCCAGGGGATTTGTTGCGTTTAACGGTCTGTAAAAAAGAGGTGAGAGTATCTACAGAAACCCTTGGTACATTACTATTGTAGCTATGAGACTCCTTCGAAGAGAGAAATAATTGGAGCTCACTATCTACGTGCTCATTAAAAGCACTGTCATAGACAAGATTATCATCAAAAGAATACAAATTACGAAAGTAATCACTCCAGCCCTGCATAACAGAACTGCTATCACGGCACAAATTACCATTAAAATCAATTTCAGCCCCAGGGGATGTGTTAAGAGTTTTCCGTTTAGAATTAACCAGGCGCCAGAACTGCTCTTGGTATAATTCTATATTCCGGTCAATATCGTCATAAAGCTTATGAAAATAATTTTCAACCGCCTTTCTGTGCTTAAAGCGAAATAGTCATTTTAAACTTTTAAGCTTCACAAATAATGGGCCGAATCTCAGAGAGCCGGATCGTAACCATTCTTGGCAGACTTCATAGTTTTATTAAGATCGCTAAGCTCTCTATTCCAGTATGGCTTTAAATAAGGTTTGTAGGAAGGTCCAAGAATGCATGCTTTGGTAGTGTTGACCATTGTATTGACCAAAGCCGAATACAAGAAGTCAGCGTCTTTGGTGGATTGGATGTCCAAACGTAACAGGGCCTCTAAACCTACATCGAAATCGAGAGAACTTCTGTACGCCTCTTTTTGGGAGAGAGAGACATTGGACCAATTAACATAATTATTCAAGGGACAAAAAGCTTGTCTAGGGATAATTGGAAAAGTTAATGAGCACTGTACTGCACGATGATTAGAATAAAGAAGAGAATTGTCCTCGACAATTGCACAAGAAGATATAGAATTTATGTTATCTGTGCTAAGTATAATATTGTCTATAATGCTTCTACCCCGATTAGATTCAAATGATACCAGAGCTCAGCCGCAGAGAACAAGGGACGTAACTGTGGTAAGACTATTGCCATGAAGAAAGGTGTTAAACAGCTTATCCCTACTGTCTAATGATTTACGGAAATGTCTACTGTTGACATGACAATAAAGTCACCCATAATTACCAATGACCCCTTCATTCTGTACTCAGAAATCACACTTTGTAAGGAATCTAAGTAGTCTTTGAAGTTATCAATTGGATTATTTTAGACGGAAGGTAAATCTGAAACGGGTAAAAATGTTTTGTGGGGAAAATTCTACTTGGATTCCCAGGATTCTGTCACAAATGAAAGGAAGTTGGGTAACACAGCTGTCGTACTTCTTTTTCCATAAGATGGCTACCCCACCCTTGCCCGTACGGCAAGTACCATTAAATACGAGATCTTTATCTGAGACTGCATATGAAGAGTACAAATTGCTGAAAGTGTTAAAAAAATATAAATCCTTTTCAAACAGCCAATGTTAAAAAATTCCTAAAAAGTCAATGTCGCATTTATGTAAAAGATCGGACAGGTAAATACCGCTAGTCATAACACCCATAGCATTCCAAGTGTAAAGATTCAGACTGAGATCACAGTTAGTACTCATACTGATCATAAGTGTCAAGACCGTTAAAACGATTGTGCACCTCGGGTTGATATCCGTTATACCTCTCTATATCATAATAGAGATGGTCGCCTTTTCCTTGGGATCGACCATTACGCACCACGTCAAAATCACGTGCATCATATTTCGATTGGGACACCCAGGGCCTACAGACGATTTGAGGACGGGGAATGAATATTTGTGTTCCAACCATTGGATAGAGACGAATTTCCTTGGGATAAAAAGGAAGTCATCCCGGCATTTGAAGGGACTACCTTAGTTGTTGATGGGGTAGTAAAAGCTGTATCAGCAGTACTGGGTAAGTTTGGAAACCCATTAATGCTGTGCAAGTTGTTGATTGAAACAGAAGAATTCTGGTGGACAGCGGGTGTGAACGGTGAACAAGTAGGGTCAAGGGTTGTAGACACCTTCACAGCAGCTAACGGACTTGTTGGTTTTGACCTGGTTGTTTGAGAATATACCTTTAAAGGGCCCCGAAGATTGTCAGTTGGTACAGCAGAATCTAACATACCGTAATTGGTAAAGACTGGAATGGACACCTGAGTCACCACGTGTAACTGATCCCGTGGCGGTCTCACTCACGGTATCAAGAATTAGCAAATGATTGTGTTTCTCGCGTCCCGTGATCGAACTGGACGTTGACGTAACGTCATGTACATTTCAGTCTGCGGGACTAGAGCGAACTGACTTCGGAGACGACTTCTTTTTAGGCTGAGCCATATTTTTGTCGTTTTTCTGAACAGCATTCTGGAAGTTATTGTGGATAATATCTACAGAACAATTACAATTTTTCATATCCTGTTTCAAAATTTTTAGTTCATTTTTCATTTGAGTTAGAGAATTGAGTTCCGCATACTCTATCCGTGACAATGTTTTCGACACATCCTGTAAATCACCCATAACAGTTTGCTTCAAATCATGCACAAGACCACTGATCTGCTGAAGGGCCTCCTTTAACTCACTGATCTGATTGTTTTTGTCACTGAAACTTTCACAAGTGTTTTGCTTAAGAGTCAACAGCTCAGCTTGCAATACGGACGTGGTTTCCTGTGGGGTTTGAAACTCGGCTCTGGTGGGACAGTCGGTTGGGCGATCTGGATTGAATTGCAATCGTACAGGAGTAGATCGAGCACTGAGGAGGGATTGGTCGAAATGGAAGCTATTCTACTGCGAGAACTGATAATATTTGCTAAATCGGGGGAGTCATAGTCTCCCTGTACAAGTATACTAATCAAAGTGTAAATATCATAAGGAAGCTTATCAGCAAGATTTTCACCGTTCCTTCTTTGAGCACGACGCTTCAAGTCACAACCCCTAAATGGGAAATCATCCTTGCGAGACAGGATGGTAAAAAGATCAAGGCGCACTTCATTCAGTTTTTTATCACATGAGGCGTACCACGTTAGAAGAGTGTTTTTGAACAGATCTTTGGGATAACTGTTATAACAAGAAACAAGTTTATTTCACTGTTCGTCGGTAAGAAGTACATCTGTCATAGAGGGATATCGTCAGTAGAAGCACATACAAACGATGCATCAGTGTCCTGATCGCTTACTTGAGCTTTAGCGTTTTTTTTTTTTTCTGTGTGTGTGCGCAACTCCTACGGTTTCCATTGGATAAGTTAAAACTTACCACAATAAATCTGTATGATGTGTAGTTGAGCATTTGACTCTAAAGTTTACGACAGATAGAAAATACATTTCGTTCTATTGCAGTTGGCCAACAGACGAATTATTTACCCTGGATAATTTGTTTGCTCTTCAATAACTTTTTTATCGGGTGTTGTTTAAAAAAATCTAACACATCAAGCAAATCCCTGGAGTCCTTCCGCCTTCTTTGCTTCAAACCAAATTCCAGTCGGTCATGTATTAACGGAATTATCGAAGATTTTCTTACCTCAAGTTTGGGAATTTTTTCAAATGTCGGGTCATTTTTGTTGTTGTTGTGTCACGTGATTCCCCGCCGTGTTAAATGTTTTATTCGTGTGCAAACTTTAATCGATTTACGCTGCGTAAGTTTCAATTTTATAATAAAAAGCCACGTACTTTTTGATCCACCCTCGTATGATAAGAGTAAAACTGTGAGAGAATTTTAATTCAGTGACTTAACAAGTGTTAGTAAGTGCACAATATATAAACGAACTGTACCCGAACCGGATATTGCGAGTAAAATTCAGTGATGTCCACTTTGTATTAGAGACAGTCGAGATAAAAATTGTTGCGTCTTTCATACTGCTGAATGTAAACTATGTGAATCTTTATGTATAGTATACGCCAAGCCTTTATTGTTAATACATAAACTGCCACACAATCATTCTTAGCTTTAAAGGTGGGTATTTAGAATTTTCACATCACACCAAATTAAAAAATATATATATTATTGAAATTTATATGAAAAAAAACAATACAAATCATCAATAATTAAATTAAAATTACAAAAAAAAATTTTTTTTTTGATGGTTTTCCCTTAAAAGGCTACGTAGCCTCTGAAGCTATTTTTAGATTTCGCGCCAAAAATCAACAAAGCATTGTGGGAATGTCAAGTGACTGGCACGTGACTAATAACGCTTAAATTCCATTACACAACAAACATGTAATAATTACTTTCCATAATGTCTTCTTCGGACGGATGTTTGAAGCTTTGTCTGTGTTTTCCTGTATTTAAATGAGAGAATTGATAATCTAAAAATAGAACGTGTCTCCCGTTGGTGTCAACCTGGTCCGTAATAAATCTCTAATTTCTCGTGTTATCGGATGGTTTTCGACTGCTGGGGTTTAATGAACGCAAATTAAAAGGCTATGGGAGTATAAGGATGATTTTTTTGCATTTTTGTAAAATTTTCGTCCGAAAATCTGAAGGGCCACCTTTAAAACACGGAAAATCTCAAAACTCACCGGAGGTTACAGCGTCATTTGCACTAGACCCGATCTTAAATCAGCTTTTATCATGTTAAGGCTGGCTGAAACACGTTTTCTGAGTTTGAGCCGGTGCAATTAACCAAAAAAGACATTTGCGGCATTGGGCATTTTAAAGTTCGATTTTGAACATAAACATAAGAATTAAAGCCTCTATGTAAAGTAGGTCGACTGTACGTTTCTTGCTGGTGATTCTGACCCTTACTTGCGAGTTTACGAAATCTATCTGCACGATGTCTTGGGAGTTTTTTAAAATATTTTGTACGATTCTTGGAATAACAAATCTGATGCCATCCTTGGAACCCATGTTTAAGCATTAAGTTACACTCCATGCATTACGAAACTGGGTCAACGAGGATGATCTGATGCCTGATGGTATAAATCTGTACATTTTCAGGTATAAAATGGAGTAATTCAGATGCCTTTACAGCAAACTGTCAACCACAAACTTTGGCGATATAATAAATCTTAATTTGGAAATCCAAAAGGAAAAATCTCAAGATCAAAATTTCAGAATTTGACTCACAAAGAAATATATCACTGAAAGTTATATGAAAAAAAAAAAAAAAAACAATACAAATCATCAATAATTAAGAATCATAATATTACAAAACATGAGGACCATGATGGTCCTATATCGCTCACCTGAGTACTAAGCTATAAAATCGAACTTGTGACCCCTAGGGTGGGGCCAGTTTTAACCCCAGGGGCATCTTAAGTAAAAAGAAATTGAGAGAGGGCCACTAGAAGATGCTACTTACAAAATATCAAAGCTCTACATCTTCTAGTTTCACAGAAGTAGAATTTTTAAGTTTTTCCTTCTTTGTTCCTATGTTTCAAACTTGTGACCCCAGGGGCAGGGCATATTTTGACCCCAGGGGCATTGTATGAAGAAACTTTGTAGAAGTCCACTAAGAGATGCTACATACCAAGTATCAAAGCTCGACGCCTTCTAGTTTCAGAGAGGAAAAATTTTAAACTTTTCCTTCTTTGTTCCTATGTGTCGAACTTGGAACCCATGGGGCAGGGCAAGTTTTGACCCCAAGGACATCATATGAACAAACTTTGTAGAAGTCTACTAAGAGATCCTACTTGCCAAGTATCAAAGCTCTACACTTTATAGTTTCAGAGAAGAAGAATTTTAAAATTTTCCTTCTTTATTTCTATGTTTTAAACTTGAGACCCTCGGGACAGGGCCAGTTTTGACCCCAGGTACATCATATGAACAATCTTGGTAGAGGTTCACTAGGAGATGCTACATACCAAATATCAAAGCTCTACACCTTCTAGTTTCAGAGAAGACGAATTTTAAAGTTTTCCCTCTTTGTTCCTATGTTTCAAACTTGTGACAACCAGAGCGGGACCAGTTTTGACCCTAGGGGCATCATACGAACAATCTTGATAAAGGTTTACTAGGAGATGCTACATACCAAATATCAAAGCTCTGCACCTTCTAGTTTTAGAGTAGAAGAATTTTAAAGTTTTCCTTATTTATTTCTACGTTTCAAACTTGTGCCCCCGGAGTGGGGCCAGTTTTGACCCCAGGCACATCATATGAACAATCTTGGTAGAGGTCCACTAGGAGATGCTACATCCCAAATATGAAAGCTCTGCACCTTCCACTTTTAGAGCAGTAGAATTTTAAAGTTTTCCTTCTTTGTTCTTATGTTTCAAACTTGTGACGCCCGGGACGGGGCCAGTTTTGACCCCAGGGCATCAAATGAACAATCTTGGTAGCGGTTCACTAAAAAATGCTACATACCAAATATCAAAGCTCTACGCCTTCTAGCTTCAGAGAAGAAGAATTTTAAAGTTTTCCTTCTGTGTTCCTATGTTTCAAACTTGGGACCCCCGGGGCAGGGCCAGTTTTGACCCCAGGGGCATCAAATGAACAATCATGGTAGAGGTTCACTAAGAGATGGTACATACCAAATATCAAAGCTCTGCACCTTCTAGTTTCAGAGAAGATGAATTTTAAATATTTCTTTCTTTGTTCCTTTGTTTCAAATTGTGAGGGCATCAAATGAACAATCATGGTAGAGGTTCACTAAGAGATGCTACATACCAAATATCAAAGCTCTGCACCTTCTAGTTTTAGAGTAGAAGAATTTTAAAGTTTTCCTTATTTATTTCTACGTTTCAAACTTGTGCCCCCGGAGTGGGGCCAGTTTTGACCCCAGGCACATCATATGAACAATCTTGGTAGAGGTCCACTAGGAGATGCTACATCCCAAATATGAAAGCTCTGCACCTTCCACTTTTAGAGCAATAGAATTTTAAAGTTTTCCTTCTTTGTTCTTATGTTTCAAACTGGTGACGCCCGGGACGGGGCCAGTTTTGACCCCAGGGCATCAAATGAACAATCTTGGTAGCGGTTCACTAAAAAATGCTACATACCAAATATCAAAGCTCTACGCCTTCTAGCTTCAGAGGAGAAGAATTTTAAAGTTTTCCTTCTGTGTTCCTATGTTTTAAACTTGGGACCCCCAGGGCAGGGCCAGTTTTGACCCCATGGACATCATACGAACAATCTTGGTATATTCTACTAGGAGATGCTACATACCAAATATCAAAGCTCTGCACCTTCTAGTTTCAAAGAAGAAGAATTTTGAAGTGTTCCTTCTTTGTTCCTATGTTTCAAACTTGTGACCCCCAGGGCGAGGCCAGATTTGACCCGAGGGACATCATATGAGCAATCTTGGTAAAGGTTCACTAGGAGATGCTACATACCAAATATCAAATCTCTGCACCTTCTAGTTTCAGAGAAGGAGAACTTTAAAGCTTTCCTTCTTTGTTTCTATGTTTCAAACTTGTGACCCCCGGGGCAGGGCCAGTTTTGACCCTAGGGCCATCATATGACGAATCTTGGTAGAGGTCTACTAGGAAATGCTACATATAAAATTTCAAAGCTCTACGCCTTCTAGTTTCAGAAAAGAAGATTTTCATAGATTTTGCTATTTTTTTCCTTTGTGTTGCCATTGCAACCAGAGTTATTAGTCCAGTCAAAATAATGAAAAAAAGGGCTTAACCCAAAACTAATTGCAACACAAGCAATTCTTTGATTTTTATGAGGGGTTACCCTCCCTAAACGATATACAAAAAGTAGGACGAAATCGGAAGATATGAAATTCAATTTTTTCGCGCGTTTTGATTCCAGCCGCACCTTTGTGTACAAATAGTAGCTTATGTGTAAATTTTACATTTTTCAAACTGTTTTGAGTTTTCTATATTGCATGTAACATTTTTTGATAACTCTGGTGTTGAATTATCTAGTTATTTGAAATATTGCTCTTTCTTCTTTCTGCTTTTTTACTTAAAATAATGATAGAACCAATATCAACTTACCCCACCCACTACTTTTTGTATTAGACTTTCAGTATTAATTTCTTGGGGAGAAGTGACCTGCTATGTGCATGATCATCCCCTATATGATAATAATTGCTTATTAAAAGCTTAAAAAGCCTACACACATTCTTTCAATGGCTGCCATTTGATAAAATCTGGCACAATGTCTTGTGATGGAATCGTGAATGTCCAATCTGGGTCTTATCATAGATTTTGTGAAACAACAAAATTGTTTATTAATAAACTTGAATGTTTGGTTGAATGACCTTTTATACAACAATCAGTATGGTTTCAGTCATACACTGTGACTTTTTACATGTTCGTGTATTTCTTTGGTTTCACCAGTAATAGGCTTGGGATATGAAGTGTCCTGCCAAACAACACTCCCACGAAAAACGTAGGAATAAACTTGAATCATTGTGTTTTAAGTTTTAATACAGTTAGAAAACTGTGTTAGGATGTTTTTGACAAGATGCAGGTAATAATTCAGCCTATGATAATTAACAAAATTTACATGTTTTTGGTCTTATATACTTAACTTACTACTATCAACTGCAGGGGCATATTAAGTCAATTAAAGGTTAAACACAAGTACCCCCATAGATGTATTCACGCAAAGCTGTCATATGAACCAATGATTGTAAGTCTTATAACTTAGATTTGTAATCCACACATACAAAGTTCCAACTTTAAGGTTTCGTTATTCAATCATATAATGTTCTTTTTCTTATCTTATTTTGAATTCCAGCAACAATTTCTTATCAAATTCATCGCCATTTTAAGTTAAGAAAAAGCCACAATACTGGTTTTGTGATTGGTGTCTGTCAAACTTGATAAGGGACTCACTTTCCAAGTTAAGCAAATGATATTTGCATGCACGTGTTCAAAAGCCATAAGCAAGGATTGTGTAAAATGTACTCTTGATAAAAAATGCCAACAGGTCTTTTATGATAACTGAATGACATCGGGCATTTTTTGAAAATAATTAAGGTTCTACCGCATCTTTTGAATTTAGGTGTGCACTATAGTAAAATGTTTCCTAGTCAACCAGTAGACACATGCCTTGGACATATCTTATATATAGAAAAGACTAATTGATAAGTTACAAACCATGCCATGAACACTAAAGTACATCTGCATGAAAGCTGACGTTATGAAAGCAGTGTCTACAGAGGTGCGACAATATCTGCAACAGTGTTACCAAGGAGAAACTTAAAGCGCCAAAAATTTCAGACAGAGACATCATGCAACCAGCCAAATCTAGTTCTTTGATGATGAAGTAGGATAGATATCAGTGAATTATGGACTCGGACAGGTTGCAGTTTGATCCAGTATTATTTCCTTGCGTGTTTACAAATAAAAGAATCGTTGGATAATTTTCTACCAAGTTTGGAAACAAGCAGTTTAGAATGCTAGGTGGTATTGGGATGGGTGACCTTCTGACAATTGAATGACGTCCGCGTGGTAAATATGTTAGCTGATCTCCGTGCGTGAACCAGGAGGTAACTGCACTGAGGCCATCTAGGTTACTTCAGTCTATCAGTAGTTTTATATCGACTGCTAATGCTAAAAATGCCAGCAAAGAAGGACAAGGTAAAGCCAATGGCAAGACTGCTGTAAGAATATAATTTGCCAAGAAGCGCAGATTCTTGGCCAGTTTAAACCAGGCGCCAACCTTTCGAGAACCTCAAGAATCTTATCCAGTTTCTGGTGAAGTTATGACTTGGAATCTACTTATGACTCCCACATTAGAGCAAGGCTTTCAGTTAAACAGAGCTGTCTTTGTGGGCTTCTCCAGCTTTCCCAATGTAAACTGCTGTGGCAAGAAGTATGTTTCTTATTTGCTGAAGAAACGCTCCACACACTCTCCGTTTCAAAAGAATGTTTCTTCTGATTATAATGCAAACAAAATCCAGACAATAGAGAATTTGCGGCTCCAGTCAGACAAGACTTCTACTGCTTGCTGCCTGCACAGAAATCGCCCGATACCCTGACAATAAGTAAAAGGCAATGCCTATTTGAAAAGATGCCCGGATGACGTGAGTTTGTTGTTGTTGTTGCCGTTAACTGTTAAGTTGTACCTTAACCTCAAACAAGCTTTGTCTTCTGACAAAATTTTAGGCTGTTCTTGTCATTTGCAATTGCCGCTGGACTGGTGTAATCCCAGTCTGCCCCGATTCTAGATAAAGGCGTACTGTCCGTTGGCAGTTCCTAATTTGTGACCGTGCCATTAGAAATGGCCCATGAACCATGTACACTCTCTCTTTGGAAATAGGAAAACGCTATGTACATGTGTATTGGATTCTGATGGATTATATACATGTATACAAGTAAGGTCAGTGCAAGTTCAGATCCTCGGCCCTCTGTCCTGTGAACAGAGACAAAATGATAATGCGGTTTCTGCAGAATTTCAGAATGGTTACAAAATGGGTGAATTTTTTACATTATCACCATGAATGGCAGGTGGAGATGATGGAAAAAAATCCTCAAAAGTTAAATTATCCATGTAGGGTTCACTTAACTTTAGGCCCCTGAAGAAGAGTAGAATTCACAAGTCCAGTGAAACAAACATGTTCGATAATTTTTATCGATCCCAGTTACATCTTGCCAGTGAACTGAGGATGGAGTGAACTGAGGACAGACAATCATGACGTATCATATTTCTACAAGTTTTTTTTTTTTTTTTTTTATCATACAATGCTAAAATATAAAAAGATTTATATATTAATTTGATGATAATTTTATATGCAACATAAATGGAAATATCCCCAGTGAATCTCAGTGGAACTCTGTACTTAATATCTGAAAAGAGTAAGTCAGTATCTGCTAACGTATTTATTTGTAGGAAGAATACTAAAAGAGGTCTTTTTACGGTATTGTCTTACACGGATACGTAGCCTATGATTTATTGTAAATCTAGTTTTCATGCTAATTTGCAACAAGTTGGAATGTCACATGATCATTAGCATGCAACGATTATGTGGAATGGCAGTCAAATGGGTATATTATATTCGGACCACAAAACTACCTTCTCCCTTCTTCAACACCAAATTTATACCACTTAACGTAGTGGACACGTAATAGAAAACAGCTATTTCCACTATATTATTATCCTACAAGATTTGCGAACATTAAAAATGAGTATTATTGTCCTACTTTCACCGAGCCACTTTTTCATTTTTGTCCTTCCTGGAATTATCATTTATAAATCTAAAACCACTCTATTCTCATTAAGAAATGTGATAATTACCTCCCTTTTCTACAGACTAACACAAGTATCAACTGATAATTTGAAGATAGACATCAAAGGAATTTCTGGTCAGTTAAAAATGTGCAAAAGTATTATATCTATTCTATACAGATCTGTCTTTATCAACGGTCAAGAAATTTTATGCCATGCTGCACAAGAAGTATTACGGGTCCTCTGCATATACCTTAACAAAGTGTTACCGACAAGTTTCTGTACAATTAAATAGAAAAATATGGTCTGAAGTACTAATCAGTATTTCAACAAACAAAAATTTATTCACACTAAAAATGTAAATTAACTATTTCAACTGTCAAACCTTAGTTTACTGTATATATACAGTGGTTCCTCCCTTTGTATTGGTGGGTGGGGTAAACCAATTCCAGTTTAGAATTAAATTGACAGAAGGGATGATGCCTTATATGTAACTCATGGTGGGCAGGTTGTAACAAGTTGCTAATGGATTTTACTGTTACTTTCAAGAGAAAAATCGAGTAGGAATGGCATGTAAAACTTGCGAGGTGAGCTGTAATAAAGTTTAAAATGGCAAAATTCATACGACTTCAAAAAAGCTGAAAAAATCAAATTTCATATCCTCCGATTTCGTCCTACTTTACATATGTTAAAAAGGTGTCCCTAAGGATGTTGAAAACAAAAAAAGTGTTTGTGTTGCAATTTGTTTTGGGTCTTCTCACAATTTGACTGGACTATATGGGTTGAATTCAATCTCTTGGTAGAGTTTCACCCCAGGAACATCCCTGCCAAGTTTCATCAAGATTGGCCCAGTGGTTTAGGAGGAGAAGATGTTTAAAGAAATTAGGGACGACGGACATTGGGCGATCACAAAAGCTCACCATGAGCACTTCGTGCTCAGGTGATCTAAAAAATTGGGAGTAGTATTCCCTGAAAAGGCTACGTTACCCATTAGGCTACTTTTAGATTTCGCGCAAAAATAAAAAAAAAAGCATTGTGGGAATGTTAAGTGACTGGCACATGACTAATGAAGCTTAAATTCCATAAGATAACAAACATGTATTTATTTTCCATAATGTCTTCTTCGGACGCTATGTTTGAAGCTTCGTCTGTGTATTCCCAGTATGTAAATGAGCAAGTTGTAAAAATAGACAGTGTGTCCAGTCGGTGTCGACCAGGGCTGTAGTAAATCTCTAATTTCTCTTGTTCTTGGATGGTTTTCGACTACTGGGGTTTTATGAATGAAAATTATACGGCTTTGGGAGTATAATGTCCCAAAATCTGAAGGGCCACCTATAACTCATGAAAAGGAAACAGGTTAAAGTCTTTTTATACTATTATGTTTGGCTGCTTTTCTCTCAAAAACTCGATCTTCAGTTACTGTTTACAGCCACAAGAAAAGAAGTTCAATGAACTGTCGCAGCTGTTACATATCTCCCCGTATTTCATATTTGATATTGTCTTTTATTGTGGTCCGCCTTGTTCACCGATTTTAACACTAAATTATGGAAATAAAATACCGCTTCACCCCTATCCTGCTGTAATAAGAGAGCTGTGCAGTAGTTTAAACATATTTTATTGTATATATAAACATACAAATGGATTGGGACGAAAGCTGATAAGAGCTTATGGAGTCCCTTTCCAAAGCAACAACATCCACATGACAGAAATAAAGAAAAAGCTGTGCAGTAAACTAGAACTAAAGACCCAAACAAAATGTGACACATAGTCCTTGTGACACGTAATCCTTCAACAAAACGTACATTGAATGGTGTTCAGAAATGGTACTGAGAATGACAAAAGAACAAAATCATTGTTCCACTTTTATAATATAAAATATCATATGTGGTGATACGAGAATAGGGCTGTACACATGGTGGGTAGACGAGGGGTCGAATGGCTAGGTGAGAGATTATTCAGGGTATCAGGATATTTGTCCCCTGGACATCTGCCCCCCTCCGGACTTTTTCCCCCGGACTTTTTCCGCCTTAGGACACCTGTAACCTGGACATCTGCCCCCTGGACATCTGCCACCCGGACATTTGCCCCCGTAGGACATCTACCCCTTAGGACATTTGCCCCCCCCCCCGACATTCGCCCCCTTTGAATACCCCTCCAGACATTTGCCCTGGTAGGACAACTGCCTCCTGGGAAACGATAAGCCTCATCTAAATGATGTTAAAAAACAAATGGTATCCTGAATTTTGCGTTATTTTTCTTAACATGAAAAAAGAATTAATCGGGGTTTACACCAAGTGTGCCAGATGAGTAACTGACTCTATAGTTATCGTACTGGAGATTTGATATCAAAACTGAAATCAATTAATCAGCCGAAGATTTTCACCAAAAAAGCACTTAACGATACAACAGCTGAGAAGTCTTTTTAATGGTGCCGGTCAAAATTACCATGTGCAAAATACGTGTATATCTCAAAGTTGCTTTTTTGAGATTGTTCTTAATGGAGCTCGACGTCCAAGTTGTAAACAAACTGAGGGGGCAGATGTCCAGGGGGCAGATGTCCTAAGGGGGCACATGTCCGGGGGCACATGTCCTTAGGGGGGTAGATGTCCTAAGGGGGCAGATGTCTGGGGGCAGATGTCCTAGGTTGGCAGATGTCCGGGGGCAAACGTCCAGGTGACAGGTGTCCTAAGGGGGCAAAAGTCTGGGGGCACAAGTCCGGGGGCGCAAATGTCCTAGACCCATTATTCAGTGTCGACCGATTACAGTGCTTACAGCACTTTAATTTGACGCTGGAAGGGTCGAATTATATTATGGCCACGGTCGGTCGCCGTTAGCATGTTTTTGTGTGCGCCCAGTTTCCATCGGAATGATTTGAAACTTACTACAATCTGTGATGCGTGGTTTTCCATGTGACTTTTCAAATTTGGATCTCTGTAGGGTTCTAGATTTTAACCCATTTCACTGACAAGCCCCTTTAGGCTTATTTGCAGTGCTGTGCGAAGCTCTTGTTTTTTCTTTTTTTTTCCAATGAGACAAACTCGTATCGTTTCAAACGTATACCTAGAAATGATTCACATATAATCACAGCTAATATTTTTTTCTTGTGATATGTATATTAGATTTTATACAGCGTAGAAAGCGTAGTGACGAAGGGTGAAAGTGCTTGTAACGAAGAGTACCACCTTTTGTCACAAAATTTCAAAATTCTTCAATACAACTGCATTGAAATGACAATCTAAGGAATAATGTACAAAACAGAGTTTGTATCGAGCACGCTAGTAACGTGCGTAATGGATGCTTCGCTCTTGTGTAGGTATAAAGCAACGGAAATCCCCGTATGGTACTCGCAAGAAGTCGTTCAGCCAACAAGCAAGTAATGTACAGATCACTTGCTTGATATTTGCAAAAAGGGTACAGTATCAAACCGTTCGCCATGCGGAATTTCCATACATTTTTAGGAAATTATAACAAATCATGTCGGCATATATTGGCGGTTTTGTGAAGAGCATACATTTAGAAACAAAAATTTACAAATGGGTATCGGATAAATAGACTGATTTATACATAAATCGCCTTGTGAAAACAGCATGTATAGTAGTGCGCAAAACAAGTGAAGACGGGTATTGCACTTTAACAACAATTACAAGGCCAAAGATGGTAAATGATATATTTATTTGAAAGATACATTATTTCATTCAATGATGCAAATGTTTACAAGTTGCGTGAAAGTCACAACAACCTGTCGATCACAATTATTCAAAGGCACCCATCTGTTTTCACCAATCGATTCATGGAATTTACTCGCAATATCTGGTTTGGGTACAGTTCGTTTACATACTGTGGAGTGGGATTCCTTTACCCTTTACCTATTATCTAAGTGAAATTAAACTGTCAAGCCGAGCATAAATAAACCCACATTTTGCTACTTCCATATTGGATACTGTTTTGGCAAGATAATCTCCTGTCGGAAAGTGTAGAATCAAGATCAGACTGCACGTCTGTGCAGTATGATCTTGAATCTACGCTGTCCGAAGGGTAGGTCTTTAAGTCGCGTTTTTCAGCTCAAGGATAAGATGATTCGTTTGTGACTGGGTTTTTCCATGAATCAAAAATTTAGGTCTCGCGTAGTATATATATATGGAGCTGCCAGTGTTTTACCTTCAGTCACAAAGCAACCTTGGTTGGGATCTCACGACTAGAGTTTGAGAGCAGAAAAGCTGAAAACATCACTGTGCTTTAATCATTTGTTGAATTCGTCGTCATAAGATTTGAAGGTAAGAATTTAATTTTGTTATCGTCGGTTTACTTCGAAAATCTCGTAACTACAGCTTGTAAATCTCGTAACTACAGCTTGTTACAAGCTGTAGTTATGAGGTTTTGTAATTAAACCGACGTTGTATTCTTATCAGTGAATTACTTGTATTTCACAGTGAATAACATGGCCAATGATGAGATATGGCATCATCACTAGTGACGATATAATTCTAGATCGTTTGCCAGAACTACTTTTTTTCCTATATTGCTCACAATATGCCATTCTTGTTAATTCTTATATAAGAAAGACTGTATTAGAAGTATGACAAATATGATAATCAAGTGGTTGTGTGTTACATAAAAAAATCTGTCGTTCGACTTGGGTTTGATACGGCTAAAAAAACTTGTCCTTCGAACTCGCTTTTTTTCAACATTTTATACGTAAGTAGGCATATAAATAGTCGGAAAATTATATATATAAACGGGAAGTTACTTATACACACAGGTACGCAATACGCTCTTGGCCTCCAAAGCGCGATCGATGGTGCTTTTGCAGTTAGTGTAGATCAAGATCGGACTGCACAGAACGTGCAGACTGATCTTGGATCTACCCTTTCCTATGAGGAGATATTTCCCTCATAAGTAACTTTGAAATAGCAATACTTGCTGTTTTTTACTACTGGCTGGTAATTTTCAATTATCTAGTAGATAAAGGAAAGATTGGCGTATGCCGTACGAAGTATTTCCGTGACCATTCGGCACATATGACAAGCGATGCCGAGGGTAAAAATAGAATATTAATTTAAATGTAAATGATTTTGACCTGGGTCAGGTAAAATGAAATACAATGTAGATAATACTCAGTTTTAACATTTTCTTTTTTTTTTGTTTTGATTTTTTTTACAGAAATGGGAAACGCATCCAGTGACGAAGGTGAACAAATTGCTCACAAGTTCATCAGCTTTATTCCCGGAGTCAATCTTGCATACAATGCAGTGCGGGGCATAGTCTATGCAGCAAAGGGGAATGCAGTTCAAGCCGGGGCATCAGGAATCGGAATGTTCACGAGTTTACCTAGTCTTGTACCCGGCGCACAGGCAGCCTGGGTGGCGGCAAGTGTAATTGGGACGGGGGCCCGAATAGCGTTGGAAAAAGGATTACAGAAATAAGGCACAAAAAGGACAAAGGGTCATTTTTTCCATTTACTTTGTTAAGTGAATTATTTGTTTCCAAAGCAACTTTGAGCAAATAAAGGTTCCAACTGTATTATACAGAATACAATTTTGAAGATACATGTACATCTCTTTCCGTTTCAGGTTTTTTTTTTAAACCATTTAATCAACACTGAGTAAAGAGCAGATATTTTTCCCCACAAAATAACTTTGGAAATTGCAATATTTGCTTTTTTTTCCACTATTGACCGGAAATTCTCAATTATTCACTTTCTGCTATAATTATCCATTTACCAAACAATGCTGATTTTTTAAAATTTCCTGAAAGTATTGTGGGAAAAGGAGAAAACCAGCATTTTCTCATTTCCCCACAAAGTTTTCAACTCTTCTGAAGTCGAATTTCAATTTCAGAGTCACGTTTATTTTCTCGTCTCTAAATGCTTTCAATTTGGATAAGTCTAAAATTTTGTCGTTTGGTACAGAGCTAATGCATTGTGTTTCGTCTCGCAACTTTGGAGCTACAGCTCACCACAGATTCCACTGAGCTTTGGACAGTATGTTGATGCTATGTAGGAATCCAGACAAGCCAAAGGTTTGATGTGCGAGTACGCACAGAAATAGGAGTCGTTGCATCCCTTAGCTGGGTCTAGATGGGGCGTGGTTACCGGTAGTGGGGTATTGCTTTGATTGGCTGAAATAAAGTTAGTAAAATCGTAATCATCATGGAATGATCTAAAAACATCGGTGGAAATGGATAATCTCAAACTATCGGCGTGTATGGATAATCTCGAAGTATCGACGTATACGGATTATCTCGAACTATTGGTGTATAGTGATAATCTCTAAGTATCAGTAGATAATAATTTCGATTTATCAGTGTATATCGATAATTTCCAGTTATCCGCGGATATTGATAAATTCAAGGTATTGGTGTATATCGATAATCTCTAAGTATCAGTGTATATTGATAATTGCGACGTGTCGGTGTATATCGATAATCTCGAAGTATCGGTGTATATCGATAATAGCGAAGTATCGGTGTATATTGATAATCTCGAAGAAGTTGTGGATATGGATAATCTCGAAGTATTGAATGATACAGATATGATAGTATAACATCTGGAAGAGGACGATTAAGATAAAAAATCAGATCAAAAATCAGACTGCACATTCTATGCAGTCTGATCTGAATCTATCATCCCCGCTAACGTTTTTCAGTCACCCATGACAGATCTGAGAGTAACTTAGTTATACCTGGACAAGACCGAAGGTTGCATGGACGAAACTCGTGGTAAGTTTCTGGATTCTCGCACGGTTTGCCGCCATTCTTAGGTACCGGGTTCGAGCAGGTCCTCACCCTAAACTCCGTGCCCCCGCCACAGGTTACGTTACAGGCGTACCAAGATGACCATTCGAACCAATGTCCATCCACTGTAATAAACCATTGTGGTGCTTTGTCTGTGCATGTCGTATTCTTCGAAGATTCGACCTGTCTTATATGACGCATCACCCATTCCCCGATACCTGGGAAATGTAGGGCTTAAACCGAAACTAAACCCAAGCCTGTAGGGACTGTTTTAATAAATGGCCTGTGCATAGCTTACCTGCTAGCTGATCATAAATGAATAAATCGCACCAGGTAGCGTTTTACTAATTAAACGTTTATTTCATTTTGAAATTAAAGGTAACTGTTGTCGTTTTAAAAAAAATGGTCCGCTCATGTACCCAGAATGCCCATATTAGGTAGATGTGTATTTGTAGAATGCCGTTTAGCAGGAGATAATGATTGTGGTGTGAAATCAGGGTCTGTATTCTGATTTCGAAATTGACACGACTGCTGACTGGCTTAACCATTAGGTTTAGCCAATCAGAAGTTGTGTTACTTTCAAATTTGGAAAATCTTGGATACATGTAGTTAGAAAAAAGAAGTTTCTTTTGAATGGTTGATAAATACACACCCGAGGCTATTCACACATTTGTGACCCATTATGCAAGAAGGGACCTTCTGGGAACTGCGAAATGTGTCAAGCCTGGTCAGGCTGCGCCAATTGCGCAGGCTGACCAGGGTTGACACTTTTCGCTTTAATGACATTTTCTGTATGAAAGTGGTTATTGTACCTTGTTATACAATCCTTTTTGAATAATCAACTTAAATTGACCTGCACTATCGTTGATCTGTTTTCATCTCATAGGTGTGCATGATTCCCAGATGGTCCCTTTTTGATGGGTCACATTTGAAAATATTGTGGTAAAATGCACGTCACAACCGATTTCTCAATGTGTCACAATGTTTTGAAATGAAGTGCTCCATAAGTTGAAAGAAGAAATCTACAGGTACTATGTATAATCACTAAACTGATAAACGCCATTGACATAATTAAACTCTTCATCAAATCGTAAATTCTTAAACTGCAACAAATTAAAAGCATTTGAAGACGGAAAACGTGATACCGTAGGTTTACTTCAAAAACCTCGTAACACAGCTTGTTTCAAGCTGTAGTCACGAGGTTTTACCGGCGATATTGTTATATAGTGGTTCAACATTGCGAAGGGATTGAGCAGAAAACTTTAAAAACATTATGTGCAAAGTAGAAATCGCTCCCCTTCTGAATCAAATCCAACACCTTAATCGACTAAAGCAGTCAGGAACTCATCAAGCGATTTAGTTCCTCACAGAATGTTCTGTATTAACGCCTGAAATAGCGAGTGGGTGAGTCATCGAGCGGGTGACAGAGAGACAGGCAGCCAGACAGGCTTCGGGACAGTAGGCGATGCCGAAATTGATCCCCTAAATGTGTATATACGCTTGACACCTTTTATCAGATTACCATTATCTCAGTGTTAACTTGCATAAATTTGACATATTAAATGATTTTATGAATAAGTTAAGCTGCATTTTCATCCGTTCGTCTGTATCTATCCATCCAGCAGCGGCTGTCTGACTGTCAGTCTGACCGTCGGTCATCTTTTTATCAGCACGTATATGAGTTAATCATTCAATGTTTAGCGTTTTTATGCAGTTTCTATGCATAGATGTTTGTTTTCAATTTCCATTATTATTCATATGCCTGTTTACCTCTTTACCAGATTTAAAGTCCGACCGGCGTAATAAGCCAATGCTCGGCACGGCCTTGGTATCGCCGAGCGGCTCCTAGGAAGTCTAGCCCGCCCGGGTGGCTCAGTGGTGAGCGTGTCGGACTCATGACCTGGTGGTTGTGAGTTCGATACCCGGTTGAGGCGAACTTTCTTTCCGGTGTATTTTCGCCTCTCACCTCTGCTGAAAGCATGTGAGAAAAGTAGTCGGTGGCTTTGGAAAGAAAGTAGTGTAAGTACCGGTGTGAGAAAGCCAGGAAACACATGTGCGTCACCGACCGCCATGATATGACCTTAGCTGTTAAAGTGGCGTTAAACCCCTATACAACCAACCAACCAACCTAGGAAGTCTAGGTAGTCCTGTTCTTATGAGTTCCGTGCAAAGTACGGATTTTCTGCATTTTTCGCTCCTAGAATGTGCTTTGGACTGCGACCAGTCTATTTAGCCATTGCCCGTCGTGGCCTTGGTCTCGCCGCACGGCTCTTATTGCGTTTCGAAGGGCCGAACTTTGTCCAATTATCTATATTCTAATTAAAGGTTCGGTTAGCTTTTTAACCGGAATTTTGCCAAGTTTAGTATTGCAAATTTTGGGTTCTAACTAATGTTTATCAGACGCCGCGTTGACTTCTAATCTGACCAAACCAGTCCTAAAATTGTATTTCATTTTATAGTTCACGAACTTAATGATTATTATGAGTTGTAGTTCAATTTAATGAACATACGGAGCCGTGCTTTGTGAAAAGGGGGCATAGCCCTTTCCCAAACGATCCAAAGTTTTGAGTTTTTTCCACAAACATTGAAGAACAGGCATTTTGAAAACATTGTGGGAAAAGGAAAGAGTGCTGCTTACAAGTATTTTATTTTCCTTCTCTAACAGTGTTTCCTACCCTTCCCAAAACAAGGGTCAGCTTTTTGAGTCACCTTTATTTTTTCGTCCGCAAATGTTTTGAACTTTGGAATAGTCCTTGATGTTGTTGCTTAGTATAGAATTTTTGTGTCTGCAAAAAGTTTCGACCTAGATCAGCCTGTGCAGTTCGTGCAGGCTGGCCTGGGCCGAAGTTTTTGTTATTAGTCAAGTTTACGCATGTCAAAGGACCAGTCTGCCTCATGACTCAGTTGTAGATCCACAGCTAATTGATGACCTGCTTGGTATTATTTATTTGTAGTATGTAGTTATTGATCACAGAGAGAGAGAAACGGATAGAAAGACAGACAAAAAATAGAAAGTCTAATCATTAGAACATTTCAAGACAGTCTGATCTGAATCTACACCCATCGCCAAAGAGCACTGAATCGTGTCTGACCTACTATGGGTTTTGAAGGAGAACACAAATACAATGAAAATAAAATGTCACTTTTCCCTGAAAACGGATATGTTTTTAATCAGATCATGTTTCATTTCTTGTAACCGAGTTATATGTAAAGTTTCACTGAATTTCTCCTTTTTTGTTATGATCACGCGGCACACATATGACAGAAAATAAAGCGGGGATTTCTAAATTTAAAGTTGGTCAACCTAAGCCTATAAGGTACGTGAGCACTTATATATGTTGCAATAAATTGTGAATTTATTAATTTATTAACAACTATATAATTTGGCTATTTTCTTCACGTTTCCTTTTACCTCAATATATTGGGGTGATTTCTTAAAAAGACTCGATCTTATTCAAAAAACAAAACCAAACATTTCAACTGACTATAACTTTGTAAATGCAAGAAAAACAGCGAAACCTTGACCTATTAGGATATAACTGTTATTTTTTGTGCAATTTGATCGTCTGATGCAATGTCTTGTTGACATCCATTCTTGCTTTCCTTGTTTAACTCTGTCGGCAAAAAGCAGAAAGAACTTTTTTTTGCTCACGACAAAGATCAAGATCAGACATCACATACTTGTAACATGCAATCTTATTTCTAAGCAATAGACCATTTGCTAATTACCGTTACTGACGTGTCACCACGATTTTCTTCTCTTTCAACCGCACAATCTTTCCCAATCTTGTATATACACGAATAGTGAAAGGGTCATGGAATACACTCTAAACGCGATAAATAAGACAAAAAAAAAAACTAGAACGGTCGTGCCGGTATTTTTATCAATTATCTTTTCGAAGACACACACAAAAAAGAACTGTTGTTTTATCAATTTTTCGGTAGACTTCAGAGAGTAAAGCAGTACCATAAGTGTTGTTTCCTGCCTGGTCTGTTGATAGAACTTTTTGTATGCAGACTGCATTAACCCATAGGCTGCCAAGCGGGACTCGATGACCTTTTGCAGACAATATAGATTCAGATCAGACTACGAAGAACGTGCAGTCTGATCCTAGATCTACACTATCCGATACGGAGATATTTTTCCTCGAGATTTACCCTCCGTAACAGATTTTAACAATTCCAAACCTTTTCAAGTGATCAACCTAAGACTAAACGGGATAAACACTTATGTGTTAGTCGGTGCCTAAAAAGAACATCACAGCTTTTCATATAGATCACCCAATTTGACGGTGAAATACCGAGATCAAACGAACACCCAGCTAACCCTTGACTAGCTTTGCAATGAAAACAAGTATAGCACGTATTCTCTTCCCGAAAATGAATCTCTAACATCATTTTTTCTCTTGAGGGAATGGAAGATTTGAAATTTGAATTAAACTTTGTTATTACGAAAGTCAACTTATAAGGTAGTTCGAACAGTAATATGACAAAAATGCAACCAGAAAGATTTTTAAAAATGTTAATTATGTCAAAGTCAGGACTTTCGCTGTAAATTCAAAATGTATAACTCATTACCAAACGACGAAGTTTTAGGTTTGTCCGAATCGAAAGCATTTGCAGACGACAAAATAAAAGTGACTGAAAATTTGATTTTTTTTTTTTGAAGGGTAGAAAACATTGTAGGAAAAGGATAAAATGCTGATTACCAGCATTTTCTCCTTTTCACACAATGTTTTCTAGAAGCTTCTTTCACAGGGGCGTCAAAAGTAGGTATAATGGGATAATGTCCCAGTTTTTTGTTAGTAGACTGTCTCTGTCTTTTAGCAGATACTCGAATGATTTTTTCTTTTTTTTTTGGGGGGGGGGATTATCACATTACTAGTCTAAATAAAGCAGATTCCTGGACTTCGAGCCTGTACGTTACAAACGCATCTACGGAATTCGACAAACATTGGTTGAATAATCGGAAATAAAAATAGGAAAAGTCTAATGCAGTTATATTGATGTTAACCCCCCCCCCCCCCCCCCCCCCCCCCCATTTTTTACAACACTGAAATTTTCATTAACTCTTTAAAACAGAAATTTGAGACTTGGCCAGATTGTAAGGCTTTGCAGATAACAATTTGAATGTGTATTAAAAGTGAAATTTTCTGTAAGTAGGATAGCAAAGGAAATGGAGAAAAGGTTGGTTACTAGAACTTTATCCCTTTTCAATAACATTTTTAAAACCTATATCTCTAAGGGTCATAAAAAGCTTTAGGCATAAACAGTAATCAATATAAAAGCCATTCTTTTCGCATTGGGGCAGCTACCAGTGCTTCAAAAAATGGGCTCAAAGATGAAAGTATTCAATTATTTGGTCGTTGGAAGTCAAGTGCATACAAGTCGTACATTAGAATTCCAACACGTACGCTAGCTTTATGCTAACATTTCCTGCTGACAATTACTAACAGAGTAATTAAGTCTTTTTCAGGTAAATTTGGGCTGATCTGGATTGTTGGTTCATCGATCATAAAACGGGCCTTTTGCTATGCACGAAGCAGTGGAAAGAATGGCTCTCAGCTGGGGTTCGGGAGCGATGCTGAAATACTGTGGCAGGGTAGGAGCGGTCTGGTTTGGGAAAAGCTTTTATCATTACTTAGACACCTATTGACAATCAGTGAAAAACCGAGGTATCTAGTGTTACATTGCGCTGGGAAAAAGTACAGCGTAAAAGTACAAATCTATTGAGTTCAATTAAGCGTGATATTGATTACATTGGCAAGGTTTTCAATGGGACAACAATAGTTTAGTCGCAAATACTTCCAAGGCTACATTGGAGAGGTGAACTTGATCATAATGCACTTGAAAAGGTTAGGAAAAGGGTAAATAACGGGATAGCTTCTTACGTACTTAAATCAGAAGGAAAGTATTTGCGGTATCCTGCTATCACGAATTCTTCAGTCGAAATGTTTTGTGACGGTGTACATTTGTCACATAAGGGTAATCAAGTATTCTTGACGACAATTAAGGATGGTTTGCAAAGCTTTTTTTACTCTGATGCCAATGTGTTTCCTGATGATGGACAATCTGGCCAGGCCTAAGGATTTCAAGGTTACTGGTGGCGGTATGGCTTTGCCATGTGGCGGGATGTACCTCCACCAGTATCGATCTTGGTTGTAAAGTAGTTTAAATTTTTAACTTGGCTTGTTTGCACAGTAACACTGTGGGTCTCTGTCACCAGGGCTCACTTGTTGCTATCTAATTATTTGTAAGTTACTGAGAGGGGCTGTGGCCAGATTTCGCCAATCAAAGATTTAATTCTTTTGCTCTGAATTGCTTTGAAATGACTTGTCAAATAATATTAGTAAATTATCTAAGTGTTTAATTAGTTTGTGTTTGTCCTCTATAAATGGTTACCGTGAATGTTTTCACCCGACGGCAACACTTTGGACTCGTCCAGATACTTAGCATATGGAAACGATAGAATAAACGTTTGTCAAAATGTTATAATTGTCTTTGAAAAAGAGAAAAAACAAAAACAAAACAAAACAAAAAAAAAAACTATTGCTGAAACAGAAGAAAATGCTTGTTGCAAGCCCTTCATTTTTTCCTCAAATATTTTCGTTCACACTTTAAAAATTTTTTCACAGATGTTTCTGAACTACATATTGATTACTTTTTTTGTTAGGGGCGTGCGGTGCTAAGGTTGAGGAAGTTAGACAAGCAACAGACAGTGAAATAGATAAATCAGCACGTCCGCCCCCTTTTTTCTCCGGGTCGCTCGAAATACTTTGGCAAAAAGGTTAAATAGCTATCCAGGGACAGTCCATTTACTGATATTAAAGCACTATTATCAAACATCCTTGTTGCACTTTCAGGTATGTACCTATTGACGAATGAATTCTCATGTTATAAAATTTATTAATAATGTTATAGATATGAAACAAAAGAAACGTGGCTTCAGAACAACTTTCAGACCATCCATAACTTCTCCACAAAATACCGTATTTATCCAAGCTTCATTTTGTGTATTTAACCCTTTACCGAACAACAAAAATTTTAGACTGGTCCAAATTGAGAGTACTTGCAGACGACAAAAAAAAAAAATGGTTACCAGCATTTTCTCCATTTACAACAATGTTTTCAAAATGCTTTTATCTCAGGGTCGTAGAAACCAGGGATCTTTTGGTAAAGGGTTAAAAAAAATCTATTGAAATCGTACTGAAAAAAAAGGGTGAAGGCTTAACTGGGTGTTCCTTTTATCTCGGTATCGCACTGCAGGGTGGGAGACCTTTAGAACAGCTTTAATGTACTTGCTTCCTACAAATTAACACACACGTGTCACAGTAAATTGACCCTTCTTATCTTTTGTTTCATATTAATTTACCCCTTTGGTGATCATTAATGGACAAGATTATGAATTTTAAACAGGTTTCAGAGGGTAAGTTCGTTCTTACTCGTTGTCTCTACATGCTCTTTATTTCAATACGATCTCATAAAGTGCATATTTTGTCTGTTTATGATTATTTTTTTCCAAAGCAATATCAAGAAATATGTTTGAATTGTGTTAGAAATGATTTCCTCTAGATTTCTTGCCATGCCAGTTTCTTTTTAGTTATGAATTTTTCCAAATTTAAAGGAATTGCGAACGGGACATACGGCATTTGTTATTGAAATAATGCTTTGTTTGTCCGGTGTCACGTGATATTTCTAGTGCGCCGCTTACGATAAAATGGAAATATCGCTTATATCAAATCTAATTGGCAAATCGTCTATTCTGGTCGCCTGTTTAGTCGAGCGTACAAGGCAAAACTCAACCTGAGTTTCAACATTCGATGGTTAATAATTTTGGTTTAATCCCACTTGATCTACTCCCATTTCGTCGACAGATTTTTTGGTGTAGTCAGTCCCATTTCGTCTACAGTCCCAATTTGTCTAATCTCATTTCGTCTACACTCATTTTGTCTACAATAAGATGTGTTTGAATGTATTTGTATAAATTTACTTTGAAAATGAATTTTTATGAATCATTTAAATCTTGTTTATATTTTTTCTCTATTTGGTGCATTTATATGTACATATTTACAAATAAATAGAAATGTGTAGATGCAAGTGTGTTTCATCTGAGTTATTGTATTAATTCATGATATAATTATCCTTACAAAAAGTAAATAGATGTGTAATAAGTAAATAAAACACTTTAATAATGATAAAGATAATTTTGAAATAATTAAATTGTTTATTTACATCATCAATCAAATTTTCACACCTTCTGTTTTGAAAAGTGCCTTCAAAGTATGAAATGTCTTTAATGACAAATTAGGTGTCATAATCCCTTCTCAACATATGTCTTGCCCAAGTCTGCATAGGTGTTAATATATTAATAGAAACTATCAAACTTGCAGTACAAATTGAAATAAGATAATATCTAAATTATTTTTTTTTTGGGAGTAAAAATTTGAATTAAATAATTTATTAGTGAAAAACATCATGAAAATTTACAATGTAGACAAATGGGACTACTGGGCAAAACAGTTGCAGACGAAATGGGACTGTTGCCCAAATTTGTAGACAAAATGGGAATAGACGAAATGGGAGTAGACCAACTGGGATGTTACCGTAATTGTAAATAATGATGATGTGTAAAACATCACCAAAACTGCCTTGACTTTACCACACTTTCGGGAAACCCCTCCTGTCCTGGGACTCAAACAAGCTCCCATGGTCTCTTAAAACTTTTTCAAACTTCCTACAGATATCACAATTCGAAAGATATTATGGTAAAAGATTGATTGTTACTTGCTATTGTTCCTTTCTTCACAATTTTTACTATAAAATTCAAGCCACATAATTATTTTCATTATCTTAGTTTTCCCATTACTTTAACCCTCCACCCAACAATCTAGAGTTTTGACTATGCTGAGGATATCGTGAAAACATGGTTATAACCAGCATTTTCTCCTTTTCCCACAATGTTTTCAGCCTATTGAATGTCAGTTTCATGCTTTCAGTAGCATTTAAACTGTCTTCTGCAAAGGTTTCCAATCTTAACAAATATAAGATCTTCTTTTCTTGTAAAGATTTATCAATTACAAAACAGTCTCCTGACAAAGAAAGCTTTTAAAAACATACATCCCTTTTCTCCTTTTTCTACTTTGTTTTCAATGGGCTTCTCTTCCACATTTACATTTGTGATTATTTGGCGAGAGGTTTATATCAAACCAACAATGCAGATGTTAATAAATCAAGCTAAAAACTTTTCTTTACAAAAACAAACATAAGCTGTCCCAGTATTATTGACAATGAAATATGATAAGTAAGTTGAAAAACATGTTACCATAATAACAATACATATGTAACATAATATCTATAGAGTCATGTCCTTTCATTACCATACTTTTGTGAAAGTAAAATTCCCCTCCCCCCCCCCCCAAAAAAAAAAGTTGGGGAAGTGCATTTGAAATGATGAGCAGATCCAGATTACATAACAAAATATTTTTTCCTTATCTGTATCCGTTTACCAAATATTCCCTTTTTTTTACGACCCTGAGACAAAAGCCTTTTGAAAACATTGTGGGAAAAGGAGAAAATGCTGGTAATAAGCATTTTCTCCTTTTCCTAAAATGTTTCCACTGAAAACAGATTTTAAATATTGATTTACATTTGATTTGTCGTCTGCAAGAGCTTTCAGTTTGGACCAGTCTAAAATTTTGCTGTTCGGTAGAAGGGAGAAAAAGCTAGTTAAGCTATACCACCCTTTTTTCACAATACTTCCCAAATTGATCGGTCTCATTGCGATGTGAGAAAAAGTGTACGACACGGGGAACAGGTCAATTTCCAGTGCTATAAACATAATTTTTCATACTTACCAGTAGAAAGATAATCCGAACTCCACGCGTCCCTGCCGACAACTCCCAATTATGACCGTTACGCATTCCAGAGTCTACTGATATTTGTTTATAATTATATATAAACATACTCGGGTAGTTGCACGCTTTGACCGAACGTGACCTGGTTTATTGGCCGGATCAGGTGCGGTGTGTTGCGTGCATCTCGCAGTGATTTCTTTCTTTTTTAATCTTATTTTTTTTCCTGTTTCACAGGTTATTTTATTATATGTATAAGATTCCTTCCCCAAACAAATTTTCGTTGGAAATGTATTATGCGATTCTGGTGAATTTGTGCGGATCATGTTCAGATTGCATTGTTGTAGTCTGATATGTCATGGCCCGCTCGAATTCACGTGCATATTAACATATTCTCCCTATATATGGCCACTTACCGGTTGTTCTCTATATCTGCCTTATTCATATTCTTATGTTATATACCCTTATTGTATACATGTTATACTTGGGTTAATAAAGTAATGTTCTGTTCTGTTCTGTTCTGGTAGTTGCACGCTTTGACCGAACGTGACCTGGTTTATTGGCCGGATCAGGTGCGGTGTGTTGCGTGCATCTCGCAGTGATTTCTTTCTTTTTTAATCTTATTTTTTTTCCTGTTTCACAGGTTATTTTATTATATGTATAAGATTCCTTCCCCAAACAAATTTTCGTTGGAAATGTATTATGCGATTCTGGTGAATTTGTGCGGATCATGTTCAGATTGCATTGTTGTAGTCTGATATGTCATGGCCCGCTCGAATTCACGTGCATATTAACATATTCTCCCTATATATGGCCACTTACCGGTTGTTCTCTATATCTGCCTTATTCATATTCTTATGTTATATACCCTTATTGTATACATGTTATACTTGGGTTAATAAAGTAATGTTCTGTTCTGTTCTGTTCTGGTAAAGAGTTAAATAAGTTCATTTCAGTTTTACTTATATTGCTGTAGCCAGTGGACCTAGCCACGCTTTCCTTAGGAAGCTGTTTACCAATACTTATAACCCACAATACTTTTCCCAAGCTTTCCAACATTCAAAGTGAGCCTTGCAGTATAAACACTTTTGGTTTTATTCAATAGGAGGACCGATCGTGTGGAATTTTTGCAAATAGTAAATTCGAATGCGTGGCCGCTAATTGTTGCGCATTTTTCCCACTTTACACTACAATCAGTATTCAGATATCAAAAAGCTTTATCTCATTTTCAATGGTGAATATTTAGGTACATTTTGATGTAAAAACGTAATCCTTGAACCAACAGAGATTATGACTGCAAAGAGTTAGGTACATACAAAACTGGCTTATTAATGTTAAATTTCTTTTGGATAGTTATGGCTTTTCCCATGTTTTCAGTAACCCATATAGTATCAATCTTGAAACATTTCATATTATTTTTAAAGAAAGGGTCATCGATGTGTTTAAACAAACATGGTTTAATGGTGTTAAATCGAAAAGTAGTTTAAATCTGTTTTTGCGATATAAAAACGACATTCAGTTTGAAAAGTATCTAGATATTCTTCCCATTAACAAACGTGCTGCTTTATCACGTTTACGTCTTTCATCGCATAAGTTATTGATTGAAACCGGGCGATACGCAAATAGAAGATTAGAACGAAATGAACGTAAATGTACATTTTGCGACATGAATGACCTAGAAGACGAGTACCATTTTGTATTAGTTTGTCCAGTATACGCTGATTTAAGGAAAAAATACATTAAGATATATTTCTATAAGAAGCGAAGTGTGCATAAATTCATTGAACTGATGAGTACAAAAAATAATTCAATATTAAAAAACCTTAGTAAGTTTGTCTTCGAAGCCTTCAAGTGCAGAAGTTCTTTAAACTGATAATGTTATATTATCATTTGTATTATTGTTATTATCATATAGCAATATTCTGGTAGAAATCGTTGTATTTTTGGGTTCATCCTCCATATACATTTATATCTATCTATCTATCTATCTATCTATTACTTTAAAGCATAACTAGTCCTAATCAGTACATGAATTTGTTGAAGGCTGTGACAGATAGTGAAAATGTTTTTATATGAAAATGTTCCCTTTTTGTCACAACCAATAACCTTTCAGTAAATGATAGCGTAATATTTTTCTTTACTTTTTCTCCGATCTACTCACTTAACCTTTACCGATGCTTAATCCTTCCGTACTAACACTTAAACAATACATGATTGTGAATGTGTGATGATGAAGATCTGTAAAGATCAAATCTTTAATAAAGGATTTATCTATCTACATAAACAACAGTGATGAAGATTCCAAAGAATTTATGTACATGTCAATTTTTTCTACTTTTTCCGTGCTATTGTTTATCAATGCTCAGAAATTTTGACAATATTTGAAACAGGCTTCCTAGGCTAAAATCTGGTATTTAAAACATAGAGATCGGTCCAAAACTAAGGACAGGAAATAACGTTAAAGGTGTCTGAAAAACAAGCCGAAAAATCCATCGGACAAGATTGGTACTTAAGAACTTGGACCTGGCAGGAAATAAGGTTTAGCAAAGGAATGCAATCAAATTACGAGGTGCGAAAAAACAGGTAATGTCGGCGACTCCGCTGAAGGTGTGACAAATTAACAACATCTGGCAAGTATTGACAAACTTTAAGCCGGGAGAGGAATGAAAAATGGACAAATAAGCCATTTTCAATAACAATATTTCATAAATAAAAAAAGTCTAGGGCAATAAATGTCTTGAACCTAGGCAATTACAATATCATTGACATTGGTAATCTTGTGACATCCGTTTTTCGTTCATTTGCTCCGTTATTTAAAAGTTACCATGTTTCTCTATTTTCTGCTGATCTCAATCTTGTCAATTACAAGACTCGATAATTTATAGCTATATAGGTTGGAATATTATTTTGGATTAAGAATTCTTCTTTTATACTTTTGTAAGGCTGCCGATAAATCTGGTTATTCATATTCATGAACTGAGATCAGAATAGAAGAATTATGTGGGGAGGGACGTTTGATTGCAAATTTAGTCATTGCTCACAATGTAAAGACCGGATCAAAACAAAAAACATACGAGAACGATGCGATATGGCTTGGCTTTCGTTTACAATGACTTTCATTTTTACATCTCAAAAAAAAAAAAAAAAATGATTTAGGGGAAGGAAATCAGTGCGGCAGGTGGAAATAATTCTAAAATAACTTAGGCTAAATGAGCGGCGGTTTTACAAATCTCTGCTGATCCCAATCTTCTCAATAACAAGACTTGATAATTTATAGCTATATAATTTCAAATAATATTTTGGATTAAGAATTCGTCTTTTATTCTTTTGTAAATTTGCTGATCAATCCGATTATTCGTACTCATGGAATGAGATCAGAACAGAATAATTAAGTCGGAAGGGGCTACGCTCGCCAGTTTGACCATTGCTCACAATGTCAAGACTAGATCAGAATAAAAAACAAACGAGAACGCTGCAAAAATGCTTAGCTTTCGTTACTAATAAATTTCATTTCAGAATCTCAAAAAAGGAAAGAATGCGGGGTAGAAAATCAGTGTAGCAGGTGAAAAAAAGTATAAAATAAGTTAGACTTAATGCAGCGCTCCTTCACATCTAATGAATACATAGCGAAATGCAAAGGTATTTATTCGCAAAAATCATTGCTAGAACGTCGGAATGGAGAAGCATTGATTAGACAGTCTGATCATTAATTAACACTGACCTAGACATAAATCAAAGGACTGATAGTCCTGAGAGTCGCCTGGTGGGTAATGTGTTAGTGGTTTTCACCTTTATTAAATGTCCAAATGTAATATATTACTAACATTCAAAATACAAGATTATTTAACCATAAGAGAGTATTATGCAAGCATGATTTCTGAGTTCTGGAATGCTCTAATCCTAAAATCACCCACGTAAATAGGAAAATTCAAATGAAAAAATAAAAATATGTGATGAGAATCAAAATTTATGCCAAGCAACATCTTTAAAAAGTTCAAAGACTTTATATTTGCTAGAACTGACGTAACAGCCTGTTTTATAATACATGTATTTGTTTACCGCAGCTAACTGATTTTGGACGTACACTCGGCTGATGTTGGCTTCCTATTTGCGAGACTCTTCCTTGGTCCATGGTGCTAATTCTCACTAAGTTTTCTCAACAAATGGTCTATGCGTCCAGTAGAAAAGACGCTTTTAGTTGAAAGTACTGTTAAGCATGTCCGCATACTTGTTCAGTTCACGACCACTTATCTCAGATGGACAAATTACACTTGATTCCTCTGTGTAAAGCTCCTGTCACACCATACTAGATCTTAAAACGTTTTACCCCGTCCTAAAGTGATCGGAAAACGTGTTGCAGTCGGGGCAGAACGTGTAATTTTGACCTGATAATGTATGAATCCCCTGTCTCACCAAATCTGTTCTAAGAAAGTCTTACCCCGATCAACGAAATCGTATAACGGGTTGCGTTCGGGATAGGACGTTAAATTTCAGTCGGTAATATGCAAACGCACTCTCAATTGATGCCCTACTGCACCGCGTCTTTAATAGGATCGAAGTACGGCAGTTCCATTTGTAGTACGTCCATCTCGTTTTAAGTTCTTTTTCCATCCGTCTAATTACAAGGCGGGATGGACGGCAAGAAATTTTAAGCAAGCTGTAGTGCTGGAGCACCCTTCACGCCCTATAACCCGTCCATTAAGTCTGAAAACAGGTTATAGGAGGTTGCAAGTACGCCCACTCCCTCTGAACACCGTTTAAAATTCATCCGGCAAATATTTTCAGAACGGAGTCTGTCTAGAGATATGATGATGATGATGACAATGTCTTACCAGGGAATATGTACAGTTTTGGCGATATATAGAATTTTCCTCAGGCTGCCTGGCCTCTATAATTTTGAAACTAAATCACAAAAGCATCAAAATACTGTCTTAATAGATTATCCGTCGGATGCCAAACTACTGTCTTATACAGCCTATGAAGACAAAGTGCCGAACTCAGATTTCTGTCTTTGGTTTAAACAGACAGATATGAACTTTGCTTAACTCTTTACCGAACGAAAATTTCTTAGGCTTGTCCAAATCGAAAGCATTTGCTGACGACAAAATAAACGTGACTAAAAATTTGAAATTTGTTTTGAGGAGAGTAGAAAACATTGTGGGAAAAGGAGAAAATGCTGGTTACCAGCATTTTCTCTTTTTGCCACAATGTTTTCTAAAGGCTTCTTTCTCAGGGTCGTTAAAAGTAGGGGTTGTGTGGTGGACCTAATGGGTTAAAACCTGTCTTAGTCTTATTTGGCTACAAACGTCTTCGAACAAAGTCCCTTTGAAGCACTTCAAATCTGCATGAAGCAGGCGAGACCGGTGTCATGTTGAACCGCTGTCGGTCTGTGATTCAGACCGAGCTGTTCAAGCCTAACTGTCTGTGCTGGAAGTGTAAGACTAAACTTCTCAGCTTCGAACTGCTTAGAACGTATCCGCTTGAAGCTAGCTAGGTCTAATGGACGTGTTGAAGCAGCTCCCAGGGTCAGCCTATCGGGCTTGGAATGAGTCTGAGCCTCTCTCAAACTTGGCTGTTTGAAGCTGGTCCGTTCAAAAGCCTTTTCAAGCCAGCCTGTTGTGTTTGGAAAGAGTCTGGGTCTCTCTATTTTATAGGTAGTCTATACGGGCGTCGTTTAATCCTTAGCATTATTGATAGGAAGACACATATTGAGCCACGTCATATTTTTTTACCTGTTCTATTCAGTTCCCCCTAGATCCCCGGCGTGAAAAAGGTGGGTCCTATGAAACAGGTTACGGAGACCTTGAAAATCAATTTTCATAGAATATCATTAATCTAATGCATTATAAAAGGTACGAAAGCAACAAAACGCCTTATATATTTCGTCTATCATTTACGCTTCTACAACAAAGTGTGTTTGGCATAATTCATGCACTCTGGGAGATTGTATGGACCTTTGAAAAATATCGGGATACGGATGTCGATTACCAGTGATACGGCTGTCGATGGTATCGTAGTCTGAATGATACGGCTGTCGGCAAAATATGAAAACTATATTTCATGTACCTGTGTTAAAATACATGATTTATTCTATGACTACAACTGAAATCTCTACTATAAGGCAGATTTCACTGGGAGCCATGAAAATCAAAGCGTTTAAAACGCTGAAGTGGTATTTGTCAAGGAAACCCATTGTGTGGAATTAATAGTTTGAAAGAAACAGAGACATATTGTTCAGATATTGGCTTAAAAGTCAACCCACTGAGCAAATGAATACCTTTTCGGTTGAAGGGAGAGTATTCATGTCAAAGTTTGGTTTATTTTTGTATAAGTAGTCTCCTCTTGATCATGAGGAAGAAGCAGGAGTAACGCTCCTTGACAATAGTATGCATGACCAATAGAGAGAAAAATCTTGTTGATATATCGAACAAAATTAAGTTTGTTCCTGAAAACTATGATTTTGAAATATCTCTAGCCTTTTATATTCAATTTCCAACATTACAATCAATAGACGATAAGCGATATTTCCATTTTATCGTAAGCGGCGCACCAGTAGTATCACGTGATACCGGATAATCAAAGCATTATTTCAGTAACAAATGCCGTATGTCCTGTACGCAAATCCTTTAAATTTGGACAAATTCATAACTGAAAAGAAAATGACATAGCAAGAAATATATGGAAATCAATTCTAACACAATTCAAACATATTTCATGATATTGCCTTTGAAAAAGAAAATCACAAACAGACAAAATACATGTATGCATTTTATAAAATCGTATTTAAATAAAGAGCTTGTAGAGACTAAGAACAGGCTTAGGCTCTGAAACCTGTATAAAATTCATAATCCTGATCATTAATGATCACCAAAGGGGTACATTAATATGAAACAAAAGATAAGAAGAGTCAATTCAATGTGACACGTGTGTGCTAATCTGTAAGAAGCAAGTACATTACAGCTGTTCTAAAGGTCGCCCACTCTGCAGTGCGATACCGAGATCAAAGGAACATCGATTTAACCCTTCACCCATTTTTTTTTAGTAAGACTTCATTAGATACATTTTCTTTATACTCAAAATGAAGCTTAAAAGAAGTTATGGAAGGTCTGAAACTTGATCTGAAGCCACGTTTCTTTTGTTCATGATCTATAACATGAAGTTATTCGTCAATAGGTACATGCCTGAAAGTGCAAAAAGGATGTTTGATAATAGTACTTTAAAATCACTAAATGGACTGTCCCTGTCTTTCTGAAGACACTAAACAGCTAATCAACCTTTTACCAAAGTATTCGAGCGACCCTTGTAAAAAGGGGGCAGACGTGCTGATTTGCCCCACTGTTATTTGTCTCACTTTCTCAACCTTAACACCCCCCCCCCCCCCCACACACACACACACTTTCAAAAAACCGAAAACTGAAAGTAATCAATATTTAGTTCATAAACATCTGTGAAAAAACGAATTTTCAAAGTGTGAGAGAAAATATTTGAGGAAAAAAGGAAGGGCTTGCAACATGCATTTTCTCCTGTTTCAAAAATAGTTTTTTTTTTTACTTTTTCAAAGACAATTACAACCATTTGACCCACGTTTATTCAGTCGTCTCCATATGCTAAGTATCTGGACGAGTCCAAAGTGTTGTCGTCGGGTGAAAACATTCGCAGTAACTATTTAAAACCCTATGCCACATAACCCAAGTTTTTTACGACCCTTAGAAATATAGTTTTTTAAAAATGTTGTTGAAAAGGATTAAAGTTCTAGTAGCCAACCTTTTCTCTTTTTCCCTTGCTATCCTTCCTAAAGAAAATTTCATTTTTAAGCCACATTCAAATTGTTATCTGCAAAGACTTCGAATTTGGGCAAGTCTCAAATTTTTGTTTCGTAAATGAATGAATAGAATAGCGTTTTAAGGCCCGTCGACAACTTAGGTCATACTGGGTGCAGTTACTTAGTAAACAATAATGCGAGGTGAAAATAACATACATGTGCAACAACATAAGACAAACATGATAAATGAGGAATGGATGAAACACAAAATGATGCCCTTTTGTCGCCTTTTACGACATGCATGCTGTCACTTTTGTTCCGCCAGATGAAATGGCAGATGTGACGATCGCGGGACTGCAGTGGTTTATTCTTATACCCCCGATTAAACCACACGGGGTCCCACAGGCCAACTGATTCCCATTCCAAACCCTATTTACATCAAGAAAAAAAGTATAGGATTTCGAATAAGAACTATTTGTTTCGTAAAGAGCTGGTGAAAAATTCAGTGTTATAAAAAATGGGGTGTGGGGGGATAACATCAATATACCTGCAGTAGACCTTTCCTTATTTTATGTCTGATTATTCAACCAATGTTTGCGTAATTCTGTAGCTAAGTTTGTAACGTACAGGCTCGAAGTCCAGGAATCTGCGGTTTGATTTATTTAAATAATTAATGTGATAATTTTTCCAAAAAATCGTTTCAGTATCTGCTAAAAGACAGAGACAGTCTACTAACAAAAAACTAGGATATCAAACATTTTGAATTTATAGCAAAAATCTTAACTTTGAAATAACATTTTTAAAAATCTGTATAGTTTCATGTTTGCCATGTTCCTGTTTGAACTACCTTGTAAGTTGACAATCGTAATAACAAAGTTTAATTCAAATTTCAAACCTTCCATTCCCTCTAGAAGAAAAGATGTTAGAGATTCATTTTCAGGAAGCGAATACGTGCAATACTTGTTTTCATTCAAAAGCTAGTCAAGGGTTAGCTGGGTGTACGTTTGATCTCGGTGTTTCGCCGTCAAAGTGGATGATCTATATGAAAAGCTGTTGTGTTCATTTTAGGCACCGACTAGTTAGTTAACACACACGTGTCATAATTAAGTGTTTATCCCGTTTAGTCTTACGTTGATCACTTGTAAAGGTTTGGAATTGTTAAAAGCTGTGACGGAGGGTAAGTCTGTTCTAATTACTGGCGCCAAAAGATGCATTTTTCTGCCCAAACATTTTTTTTCAAATGCATTATTATGTAATCTGGGTTAAAAGGTCCCACTTTAAACGGTACATTTGCACTAATTTCTTTAGGAATGGAGGGGGGTATTTGTTTATTTTAAGTTAAACCTTATCTTACTAAATAAATTAAATGCCACTTTTAAAGCCGATAGTAAAACCTCAAAAGTTATTTCAAAGGGATATCTCAAGGAAAAATATCTCCGTATCGGATAGTGTAGATCTAGGATCAGACTGCACGTTCTTCCTGGTGTGATCTGAATCTATATTGTCTGCAAAAGGTCATTGAGTCGCACTTGGTATCCAAAGGGTTAATGCAGTCAGCATACAAAAAGCTCTATCAACACGCCCGGCAGGAGACAGCACTTATGATACCGCTTTACTCTCTCAAGTCTACGAAAAATTGATAAAACAACAGTTCTTTTTTATGTGTGTCTTCGAAAAAGATAATTGATGAAACTAACGGCACGGCCGTTTTAGGTTTTTTATTTATCGCGTTTAGGGTGTAATCCATTTAAAAAATATGACACTTTCACTATTCGGGTATTATATACAGGATTGGGAAAAATTGTCGGGTGGAAAGGGAAGTAACTCGTGGTGACGCGTCAGTAACGGTATTTGGCAAATGGTCTATTACCTCGATCTATAAATATTCATGAGCAATCAAATGGAGTAGCGTGCAATCATAGGACGAACAAGCCATGGAACGAATTGATTTTGGAACGAAAAAGCCCAAGGTCGGTTGGCAAATTTGTATCATTTCGCCAATAAAAGGCTATGAGCGAGAGAAGCTAGTTTCAATCAAAAATAAGTATCTTACCGATCGATGGCCTCGCCCAATGTATTTTAATATGCCATTTCAAATTACATATTTGAGTGCTACCGTAAAAGTCATTTGCCTGAGAAAAAATGAGTTTAACTGTGTTTATTTCCTTCGGCTTTGTACAAAGTGGTTGAAATAAAACTCTACAAAGTTTGGGTACGCTGTCTCGGTATAGACTCGGTATAGACTCTAAAGAGTTTGGGTACGCTATGACAAAATGGATACGCTGGCATATGTAGAAAAATGTATCATATAGAAGATCTGCAAATCAAGATTTAAATTGAAATGTCGTCCTAGATAACTGCAAATAAATGGCAATATTCATGTACATGTATTTAAATTGAACTACTTTATGCCAAGGTTTATATTCTTGCGCTAAAGCCCGGGACCTTTCGGAGGTTGATTAATAAATCAGTGTCAATGACGGCCGACTTTTTTTTTGAAAAGGGCCGAGTCATTACACTTAAAATTACGTTTTTCAGCCCGTCTGGCTTTTTTTTTTGCGATAAAAGAGCATATAATCATTGCTTTGTCTGTCTATGTGGTTAGGACAGAGAACGTAGTAATGATATTCCAAAGCGTTTGAAGCATTTTCAAGCTACAAACAACCGGGATATTCCGGCAAAATTTAAGCCGGAACTACTTGAACTCAATCTCTTTCTACTGCTGTGTACTTAAACGCGATGGAGTATTAGATTCACGGTACAAAATAAGATACATGGTTATCAGAATTCAATCATGAACTCATGGTGGTATTGTCTTCGACAAATATCACAAAAATTGTAAGTTTGTGCGGACTGGTGTCTTAAAAGTCGCCAAGAATAACTCCACTCTTAACTCGCCAGTATATACATGTAGTTCACATAACAGACTACAAGGCTGGTCACAGGTGTAAATACTTCTGAAAATCATGAGCAACTTAATATCATTTAAGACTTTTGGGTTTCAGCTTCTTGTGAAAGGGTTTAATGAGAACTAAATGCTTACTATTGTACTAACTTGCTGCATTGTTTATATGTTACGGTCATGCTTATCCTTTACTCCACCAACCACTATGAGCTAATATATAGTTATGGCAGATTTTAGGAGACATGATTTTTGAAAATGAAGTTGGATTTTTTTTGTTTAATAAGGTTTCTTATCTGTACAAACAGAAGGTACTGCACACGGAAAATACATATTCCACACTTGAATATTTCAACATTATATTGTGAAAACCATACAAGATTTCAACATCAGGACTAGATCTGATATGTGTGATGGTCGGCATTCATCCAATCCTATCGGTAATAGAGAATAGAAAATTAATGTTTTTATACAAGTTAATTATCTTAAAAAACGGCTCGCTCAGTAAAAACCTTTTTCTTAAACGATATTCAACTTTCATTTAAAACAGCGCAAAAGTTACTCGGGGTTTCATCCCAGACATTTACAGCCTTCTAAACAAGTATGGTTTACTTGATTTAATTAATATATACATCAGAAATTCAGGATGCCTACCATCCAAAAGTGCTTGGAAACAGAAAGTCATCTCTGTTGTTAACAAATATGAAACCGAGCAATGGAGGTATAGGATGAGGGCTGATCCGGACTTTTCTCGATTTAGATTATTACAAACTGGCGTTACGCCATGTATCTTATATAGTCTATGTCAAGAAAATATCCACCCCCGTATAGCTAGATTATTGGTCAAAGTGTGGGTAGCTTTACCTCATCCATTACGATCTGTATGTCCTTTATGTTGTCTGATCATTGACGATGAAATCACTCATGTAATCAGTGACTGTCAAATGCTGAATACGTCCAGGAACTCGAATACATATAACATACATATTTGTACAGATTGTTCTGTTGCAGACGAATTCAGATACAGTACGTCAGATATTTTTCTGCTGAAAGTACTGGGAGCACCACTTTCTAGTGCCTTAACGGAGGAAACTAGAGTTCTTTTGCTGCAATATACGGTGTCATATGCATATGAATGTCTTAGAAACCTACTGTGAACTCTCAGAAGAGAATTCTCACTCCGTTTCTAGGAAAATATACATTTAAGACAAGAATATCCCGATGGAACAGGGGAATCTTGCTAGTAGATCTACATCTATATAGTGAACTAGCTTGGCGTATATGTACGCTAATCCCTTTTGTTTTTTTTCTAGCTTGATTTTTCTTCTTTCATTTTTCCATTTGATTCCATGTTTCCTTGTTAGATTTACGATCTGTAATGAATTATTATTTATTATTTATTAATCTCCATCAGGTTATAGGGGTCATGGCTTTCACATTGTAACAGTAGTTGACTGGCGAAGTGAGCTGTGTAAAAATCGTCCGTATTTACCTTGATTGACCCTATATGGAAAGCCTTGACCGTCTTATATGCACTAAATTAATGTTGTCCTGTCAAAACAGCAACATATTATGTCAAATATTCAGTATATTTAGCTGTAGTATCTTTATATTGTGTGCATTTATGAATTTGTTAATGTAAACCGTCATTATACTGATTGCACGAGACAATATGCGCCAATAGCTCTTTCCTGGTTTCTCAATTTGAGGCTGCATCACGGAAAAAGGGGACTTTATGGAAAAAATTGTTTTTCTCTAGTGTCTCCTACATCGGTGCTCAAAACTTTGTGAAATTTCAAATCTGAACTTGTTGGAACGTTGCCCAGGTACCTCTCTTCCGGTTTCAAAATTTCAGGCTGCGTCACGAAAAAAGGGGGCTTCATGTAAAAAATGGTTTTATGTAATATTTACTACATGACTGCAAAAAAATTTATGAAATTTCGAATTTTGAATTATTATTCAGAAATGCCACAAACCACACACTCGTTGTATTTATTTAAATGGTGCAATATTGTCTTATGGAAAAAGGGGGCTTATTGGGCTTATTGTCATCTACAAGTTTGTGTTGGCTATTTCTAAGATAGTAATTGCCTTTTCACTTCAATTTCTTTTTTTTTTTTGGGGGGGGGGGGCATGAACAGGTCCTTTAAGGATAAAAGTGAATTTTTATCAATTTCATATATTTTATGACAAGCACTTGTTCGGGGAGCATGAGCCGTCTCTGACGGCTCTTGTTTTAAAAAGTAACGGCGGTTCTTCTGATTTTGGATTTTCATCGCCTGTTTGTATGAGAGTGGATAAAAAAATACAAGACTTTCGTAACAGTAATTTTAACAGATAATCATTACCAATAATAATGAACCTAACCCATGTCAATATCATTTACAAAAATTAACATTCTTGTTTGTTCCCTCGGCATCACACGGAGCTGCCTTCAGCATAGGCCTAAAAATGGGAATGGTGACGGCAATTTTTCGTGCGCTCACTTTCCGAATAATAGTCGAGAGTTCTATCTGTACGCCTACTATTAATATTCATAGTTAAGTAACTACTGGATATATAGAAGTTATACATGGATACCGGTCCACGCGATACTCGTCATATTTCCGACTTCGTATAGTATACAGGTCGTGACCCCGGCTTAATACGACTTGACCTCCGATCAATACAGTTGACCTCGTATCAATATTGATGACCCGCGACCAATGCAGAAATCCTTGAACATGATTGGTCAAAAGTCCAGTCTCGTGAGCGTCTGGGCTTACTTTTAGCCAATCACGTTCAAGGAGGCGGCAAAGTAAACGTAACCCCAAAATTGATATTTGTTTCCAGCAGGGTAGAAAACATTGTGGGGAAAAAGGAGAAAATGCTGGTCACCAGCGTTTTCTCCTTTTCTCACAATGTTTTTCAGAAGGCTTCTTTTTCAGGGTCGTAAAAACCAGGGATTGTTTGGTAAAGGGTTAATAAATAAAACTGTCATTAATCAAGTGATTTCGTATCGGCCCAATTACAGTTCCTCGGTCAGCCGTATTAGCCATCGGCCTTCGGCCTCGGGCCAATACGGCTGACCTCGGACCTGTAACTGGGCCAATACGAAATCACTTGATTAATAACATTATAGTATTGTATCGAGGCAACAGAGGCAAAAAACAGATATGTCACAGCTAGCTGGGCTTGGGGCTGAAGAAGTTAAGATAATACATTAACGCTGTGGTGCAAAGAGCAAAGAGCTATTACACAAAGAAAAAAATCCAAAATTTTCCAAGGACAGGTTTAATAACTAGCAAGAGCCTATGGTTAATAACATTATCCTCCAATATGTTTCGAAGACCTGAGAATAAGGCTACAACAACACCGTTATTACTCAGGCTTCTAAACCTCTGATAGGTGCATTCATTTGTCTCGATTGAAATACAATGAAATAATTCAATCCTCAAACTCTCTGTAGAAGGACATTGTAATAAAACGTGTTCACATAACGATACTGAAAAATAATTTTTGCAGTAATGACAGAATTTTGTAAATGAGTCGCTATAAAATTAAGCTATCATCTTAACACAACTGTTGCAAAGCTTGGCTATCACTCGAGAGGAGATAGACCTACTTAATTCCCATAGTTCACTATGGAGAAGTAATTGTGGTTTTATGTATAAGAAACTTGATAGATGACTGTCTGTCTGAACCCTGATTAATCAAGTAGTATTTGCTTGTCCGTTGATGACATTACGAGAAATTCTTTTCCATTGAACTTTTGTAGAAAAAAAGCCTGTGGCCAAGTAACGCTGTAAGTAATCTTCAGCGAATACTTGCGTAGAATACGTACAATATCTGGGATAAACCCAAGCTTCAAGGAATTACCACTTATAAAAAAAGAAAAGAGCCTATAATTAAACAACTTTTTACATGCGTGTAAACTCGGGACACGACAAAATTGGCCCAGAAACAAAAGTTTCCTATAATCGATATCAGATTCGATAGGTAAAACACCGGCTAGACCGAGACAAACATCGGTTTTAGTATACACCGGTAAATTTTGAATATACTTGACGCAGAATATATGTGCTCTTTCCGGCTGAGCTGACTGCCTGCGTTTTGTTAATTTCTGACCACAGGTCACAGCCATAGAGTGCTTTTGGTAAAATAATAGACTTGTACAGTTTGAGGGACGTAAATGGACGAAGACCATTTTCATGAACTCCAACATTTAATAAACCTGAAGGAGTAGATTTCAGCTTGTGACAGGAATCATCAATGTTGACAGAACTTTTCATGAACTTAATACAAATTATGCCCAAATGAGTAGTAATCCACTACTTCATTTACAACGCTATCGCCCAATCGCCACAAACGTTTAGCGATAAAATGTTTGGGTTCATTAAAGACTATGACTGTACACTTGGATGGGTTATACATGTAACGCCACTTTACAGAATAATTAAAACATATATCCATCATCTTCTGCAAACCATATTTAGAGAAGGATCTTAAGACCATATCATCGGCTACGCCCAGGGAACTACAATCAGCACCTGCAATACAAATACCATATCCAGACGTCTGGAGCTAACGGATAAGGCCGTCTATGTACACTAAATATAGGAATGGGCTTGTTATCCCCCCTTGACGGGTGCCTTGTAGGACTGGAAAAGAGTCATGAGCTGTAGAATTTCAATACCGAACTAAACTATTGAGTCCAGTACACAAGTTGCGTAAACACTTCAATGTTTTCAAGTCAAGACCATAGTTGATTAACTTGTAAAAAAGGCCGTTAACCCATACCCTGTCAAAGGCTTGTTTACAATCCAGGAAACAGACATAAAGTTTACTGCTATTTTCTTTCGAGAAATGAATGCATTCTCAAGCAAAAGGACATTAAGCAGCCAATACCAGGCTGGAACCCCCCTTGCAGACAGTGTTGCTTTTGCGACACTTTTGCTTGCATACGGCGCAATAACAGCTTTTCAAAAAGTTTCAATATGCATGAGGTAAGGGTAATAGCACGATAACTATCAGGGTCTTTACGGTTCTTTTTTTCCACCTTTAAATACGGTAACAATAATGCCTCTTTTCATGGCCGAGGGGACATAAGAAAACTGTAACATAACGAATAGTAGTTTGGCTAAGACTTGATGCAAAAGCTCATTACCAAAAAGTATGTGCTTGTAACATATACTATCTGCCCCAGGGGATTTGTCCCGTTTAACGGTCTGTAAAATAGAGGTGAGAGTATCTACAGAAACCCTTGGTACATTACTGTTGTAGCTATGAAACTCCTCCGAAGAGAGAAATAATTGGAGCTCACTATCTACATGCTCTTTAAAACACTGTCATAGACAGGATTATCATCAAAAGAATACAAATTACGAAAGTAATCACTCCAGCCCTGCATAACAGAACTGCTATCACGGCACAAATTACCATTAAAATCAATTTCAGCCCCAGGGGATGTATTAAGAGTTTTCCTTTTAGAATTGACCAGGCGCCAGAACTGCTCTTGGTCTAATTCTATATTCCGGTCAATATCGTCATAAAGTTTATGAAAATAATTTTCAACCGCCTTTCTGTGCTTAAAGCGAAATAGTCGTTTTAAGCTTTTAAGCTTCACAAATGATGGGCCGAGTCTCAGAGAGCCAGATCGAAACCATTCTTGTCTGGCAGACTTCATAGTTTTATTAAGATCGCTAAGCTCTCTATTCCAGTATGGCTTTAAATAAGGTTTGTAGGAAGGTCCAAGAATGCATGCTTTGGTAGTGTTGACCATTGTATTGACCAAAGCCGAATACAAGAAGTCAGCGTCGTTGGTGGATTGGATGTCCAAAAGTAACAGGGCCTCTAAACCTACATCGAAATCAAGAGAAATTCTTGGGAGAGTCATTGGACCAATTAACATAATTATTCAAGGGACAAAAAGCTTGTCTATGGATAATGGGAAAAGTTAATGAGCACTGTACTGCACGATGATTAGAATAAAGCAGAGAATTGTCCTCGACAATTGCACAAAAAGATATAGAATTATGTCATCTGTGCTAAGTATAATATTGTCTATAATGCTTCTACCCCGATTAGATTCAAAGGATACCGGAGATCAAGGGACGTAACTGTGGTAAGACTATTGCCATAAAGAAAGGTGTTAAACAGCTTATCCCTACTGTCTAATGATTTACGGAAATGTCTACTGTTGACATGAAATAAAGTCACCCATAAGTACCAATGACCACTTCATTCTATGCTCAGAAATCACAGTTTGTGAGGAATCTAAGTACTCTTTGAAGTTATCAATTGGATTGTTTTAGACGGAAGATAAATCTGAAACGGGTAAAAATGTTTTGTGGGGAAAATTCTACTTGGATTCCCAGGATTCTATCACAAATGAAAGGAAGTTGGGCAATACAGCTGTCGTACTTTTTTTTCCATAAGATGGCTACCCCACCCTTGCCCGTACGGCAAGTACCATTAAATACGAGATCTTTATCTGAGACTGCATATGAAGAGTACAAATTGCTGAAAGTGTTAAAAAAATATAAATCCTTTTCAAACAGCCAATGTTAAAAAATTCCTAAAAAGTCAATGTTGCATTTGTGTAAAAGATCGGACAGGTAAATACCGCTAGTCATAACACCTCTCACATTTCACTTTGCAAATTCTGATCATTGCAATCGACAACGTGAATGTTTGTGTTGACCGAGGGTAAGTTTGGAAACTCATTAATGCTGTGCAAGTTGTTGATTGAAACAGAAGAATTCTGGTGGACAGCTGGTGTGAACGGTGAACAAGTAGGGTCAAGGGTTGCAGACACCTTCACGGACTTGTTGGCTTAGACCTGGTTGTTTGAGAATATACCTTTAAAGGGCCCCGAAGATTGTCAGTTGGTACAGCAGAATCTAACATACCGTAATTGGTAAAGACTGGGATCGGACACCGGAGTCACTATGTGTAACTGATCCCGTGGCGGTATCAAGAATTAGCATATGATTGTGTTTCTCGCGTCCCGTGATCGAACTGGACGTGGACGTAACGTCATGTACATTTCGGTCTGCGGGACGAGAGCGAACTGACTTCGGAGACGACTTCTTTTTAGGCTGAGCCATATTTTTATCGCTTTTCTGAACAGCATTCTGGAAGTTATTGTGGATAATATCTACAGAACATTCACAATTTTTCATATCCTGTTTTAAAATTTTTAGTTCATTTTTCATTTGAGTTAGAGAATTTAGTTCCGCAGACTCTATCCGTGACAATGTTTTCGACACATCCTATAAATCACCCATAACAGTTTGCTTCAAATCATGCACAAGACCACTGATCTGCTGAAGGGCCTCCTTTAACTCACTGATCTGATTGTTTTTGTCACTGATACTTTCACAAATGTTTTGCTTAAAGGGCAAATCCTAAGATATTTTGACCATACTGTTTTTTTGCTCCAATCAGCTGCAAATGATGTTAGTAAACATGTGCCCATCAGTTTTCATAAATACCACCCTGTAACATGCCATAAATCACGCTTGAATTGTCACGCTGATATACGGCCCCAAAAATGGTACATGGCTTACTTCCCCTGATTCGCTTATCTTCCCTACCTGTGTGACGTCATAGGAGCGTAAGCCTGTGTTTACAATCAGTAGAAATTAGTAGGAACGTTGATGATTATACGCAGATATCTGAGTATTAACATAGAATTCAGCCGAAAAAATGGTAAATTGTGCAGCCTATAGCTTCAACGTCGAATCAAGAACACATAGAATTAGTATGTTCAAATTTCCGAAAGAATTAAAAAGGTGGAAACTATGGATTCAACGTTTAAACCAGGGCCGGACAGTAACGACGGATTTTGTGCCATCAGTTCATTCCAAATTGTGTCTGAAACACTTCGAGGTCAGTCAGTTCTTAATAAGTCCAAAACTCGTAAAAGAAGTTGGTTATAGGAATATATTAGGCTACGGTTAAAACCTGATGCTGTGCCGACATTGTTCGAAACTCCGAGTCGAAATAAGACAGACATTCCACAATGGCAATCTCCAAAAAGAAAAACAAACATAAGGTCAGTAATTCCTTTAATTGTTTTTCGTAATATTTTATCCTTTTCTAGATCTACATTCTGGACAGAGGAGAAATTGGTGCCGTTTCTCCTTTTTTTTCCCCAAATGTTTTCAACATTTAACCCTTTACCAAAAAACAAAATTTTAGACTGGTCCAAATTAAAAGCACTTGCAGGGAACAAAGTAAACCTAACTGAAAAATTGAAATTCGTTTCCACCAGGATAGAAAACATTGTAGGATAAGAAGAAAATGTTGGTTACCAGCATTTTCTCCCTTTCCCACAATGTTTTAAAAAGGCTTCCATCTCAGGGTTGTAAAAACCAGGGATTCTTTGGTAAAGGGTTAATTTGCACATGACAAAAAAATGGTAATCAAAAAATTGAAATGAAATTTGATTTGGAAAGGATGGAAAACATTATGGGAAAATGAGAAAATCTTAGCATTTTCTCTTTTCCTCACAATGTTTTCAAAGGCAACAACATAACGTATTCATCCAAATTCATTACATAGATTTTGCAAGTACCAAAGTCTGGATTGTTCAAATGATGTTAACTTTCAAGTGTTTCAGATTTTTCTTCCTTTTCCACAATGTTTTCAAAAGGCTTCTATCTCAGGGTTGTAAAAAACAAGGGTCAACTGACCATTCACTAAACACAAAAATTTTAGACTGGTTCAAACTGAAAGCATTTGCAGACAACAAAAGAATTGTGAACCAAAAACATTTGCAGCTGATTGGAGCAAAAAACAGTATGGTCAAAATATTTTAGGATTTGCCCTTTGAACAGTAAACATCTTTTTCTTCCCACACTGTTTTTCAAACTCTCTCTTGGGTATTGGAAACTAGACCTAGGGTTTGTATGGTAAAGGGTGAAGTCAGTATCTGGCTACCCCTTGTCATGGTCATAAATGTTAATCCATCACCGGCCAGTTGAAACAATACAGGAAATGGTTACATAACATTTGCATATCTCACCCCTTTACACTGTAATGTGTGTTTGTGACAGTAAACCCATGTTACAGCTTTTATCCCATACACTTCTTCTCTTCGACATTTCACTCTTAAAAATGATTTGACAACTTACAATCATTTTGAACAAATTTTGAATTGTATCTTTACACTACTGATTTGTGGATATTTCCCTGTTCCTCTCCATATTATGTCTTCTAGACAGGCTACTGAGAGAAATCTTTTGTTTTTACGACCCTTGTGAAGATAGAAAAAACTTTCGAAAACATTGTAGGTAAAAGAGAAATGCTGCTGACCAGCATTTTCTCCTTTTTCTACAATGTTTTTTACCCCATCAAAAACAAGTCCAAACATGCAAGTTAAATTTGATTTGTTGACTCTAATTGCTTTCAATTCGGTTGAGTCAATAAATTTGATGTTTGGTAACAATTTAAATATGTATTTTACATCTCTTGAGAAACAAGTCCATACAACTCGTACTAATCTCTTCGGATACTGTTCCCTGTGAACTTAACCAGAACTCGTGCCCAATGTGTGGGATTTATATTTAACCCTTACCAATCAATCCCTAATTTTTACGACCCCGAAGACAGACGACTTTTAAAAACATTCTAAGAAAGTAACCTAGTAACCAGCATATTCTCCTTTTAACACAGTGTTTTACTCTGCTGGAAAAAAAATTCAATTTTTGAAATATATAACTTTATTTTGTCGTCTGCAAGCGATTTCAGTTTGGACCTGTTTAATACTTTGTCGTATGGTAAAGAGTTAAAAATAGAAAATATTGTGGATAAAGGATCAATTGATAGTTACCCAGAATATAAAATAATTTTGAGAATTGTCTTAATGATCTCGGAACATATTCTTTTATCAAATTTCACGCTTGTTAACAGCATTTCAAACTATTCTTATTCTCATGAAAATCGCGATTTATTGTGTAACCCTTCACCCATGAGAGAACAAATTTTGTACCTGTCAATGTTTACAGAATTCTTTACAAAGTACAAATAAGGATCCATCAACAAATAGTTAGAACTAACATCTCACGATTATCAATCGTAAAAGTCAAGAAAAAGGTTATTTGACATGAAACTAAAGTGTCGGAGAAATGTCTTTAAAAGTGTCGGGGAACTGTCTAGTCGTGGAACTGTCTTGAAACCGTCTTTTTTATTATTATTATTAATTCCGCCCGTTAATCTACTGAAAATACTTCAAGTGAAACAAAGCTTATGCCGTACACTTAATTTCATCATGTATAGAATATTTCCGTAAGCGACGTTCGCCCCTTAGCCTAATACATGTAGGCGTGATACTCAACACGCTGTTCAAAAGTCCGGCATAACATCTTTATTTTCGCCTAAAGGGGGCGAAATTTTACTTTTATCCTCATCATCAGAAACTATTAAGTTTTATTAAAAATTTGGTGGTACATGTACGGCCTTACCGGCCTGGAATCGTGTATTTCTTCGTCTTAAATATCGCTCATTTCACTATCTTAAACAAGGTCCATATTGAAACAAACGCTCCTATGACGTCACAGATCAAGGTGCGCTACAATAAGTAAGGGAGGTAAGCGATGCAAGAAAAAATAATAAGCAAAAATATGAATTGAAAAAAAGTACTTTTACTAATTTTTTTTTCAAATTACAACATTACCAGGTTGCCATTTGATAGATGTAGATTTGAAAATTAATCATATCAGAAACTTGTTGATTTGCCCTTTAAGAGTCAACAGCTCAGCCTGCAATACGGACGTGGTTTCCTGTGGGGTTTGAAACTCGGCTCTGGTGGGACAGTCGGTTGGGCGATCTGGATTGGATTGCAATCGTACAGGAGTAGATCGAGCACTGAGGAGGGATTGGTCGAAATGAAAGCTATTCTACTGCGAGAACTGATAATATTTCCTAAATCGGGGGAGTCATAGTCTCCCTCTACAAGTATACTAATCAAAGTGTAAAAACATAGGCAAGCTTATCAGCAAGATTTTCACCGTTCCTTCTTTGAGCACGACGCTTCAAGTCACAACCCCTAAATGGGAAATCGTCCTTTCGAGACAGGATGGTAAAAAGATCAAGGCCCACTTCATTCAGTTTTTTATCACATGAGGCGTACCACGTTAGAAGAGTGTTTTTGAACAGATCTTTGGGATAACTGTTATAACAAGAAACAAGTTTATTTAACTGCTCGTTGGTAAGAAGTACATCTGTCATCGAGGGATCGTCAGTAGAAGCACATACAAACGATGCATCAGTGTCCTGATCGCTTACTTGAGCTTTAGCGTTTGTGTGTGTGTGTGTGTGTGTGTGTGTGTGTGTACGCAACTCCTATGGTTTCCATTGGATAATTTAAAACTTACCACAGTGAAACTGTAAGATGTGTAGTTGAGCATTTGACTCTTAAGATTTGGGTCTCTGTAAGCGTTTTAGATGTTAAGATGTTTAGATGTTAACCTATTTTACAGACAAGCCCCTTCGGGCGGATATGCGCTGCTCTGCGAAGCTCTTGTTTTATACATCTTTTAAATGGGTATTGGCACCAATTTAGGGAGCCAACAGATATATTAACATTACGCAGTACAGTCAGAAAAGGTGATGCGCCAGGCGCACCTACATGGGACTATCTGAACTTAAAGTTTGTTAAACACAAGGTAGACCATGCGACTTTCTTAACATTTAACCGTTTACCAAACAGTCCCTGTTTTTTACGACCCTGAGATAGAAGCCTTTGAAAACATTATGGGAAAAGGAGAAAATGCTGGTTACTGGCATTTTCTCCTTTTCCCACAATGTTTTCTACCTTGCTGGAAACAATTTTCAACTTTTGACTTACGTTTATTTTGTCGTCTGCAAGTGATTTCAACTTGGACCTGTCTAAAATTTTGTCGTTTGGTAAAAAGAGTTAAATAGATCTGCATCCTTACAGCCCAAGAGTAAACAAGTGCTGTTAAAACTTGACGGTGTCATAATCTAGTCATCTGTGTAAACGTTGCTTAAAAAAATCAATATAAGATATAACGTAAAGAAACTGTGGGACTTTTCTTCGATTCAAACTGGAAACTATGTTATGTCTATGGCCAACTGCAATAGAATGAAATGTATTTTCTATCTGCGGTAAACTGTGCAGCCTTGCAACCATCATGGGCAATATTTGGTATGACGATACAGGAGTGATCATAGTTTCATAAAATAAAGAGAGAGGTAAAGATGTGTGTTTAATTGCGTTGTCTGCGCATGTCATATTCTTCGAAGATTCGACCTGTCTTATATGACGCATCACCCGTTCCCTGACACTTGGGAAAAGTAGGGCTTACAAGAAAGCTAAACCGAAGCCTGTAAGTACTATTTTAGTAAATGGCCGGTTCATAGGTTACCTGCTGCTGGTCATAACTGAATAAATCGCACCAGGTGGCGTTTTACTGAGTAAACGTGTATTTTATTTTGAAATTCAAAGTAACGGTTGTCGTTTTGATAAATTAGTCCGCTGATGTACCCAGAATGCCCATATTAGATAGATGTGTAATATTAGAAAGCCATCTAGCAGATAATGTGTTTAATTGTTTTAATCGTGTGCAAACTTTATTAGATTTACGCTGAGTAAGGTTTAAAGCTATAATAGAAGGCCACGTTCTTTTTGATCCACCCTCGTATGATAAGAGTGAAACTGTAAGTGAAACTGTGAGAGAATCATCCAGTGACTTAACAAGTGTTAGTAAGCGGGATTCCTTTACCCTTTACCCTGTTAAATAGGTGAAATCAAACTGTCAAGCAGAGAATAAAAACCACACATTTTGCTACTTCTATATTAGGTACTTTTTTGTCAAGATAATCTCCTTTTATCGGACAGTGTAGAATCAAGATCAGACTGCACGTCTGTGCAGTCTGATCTTGAATCTACGCTGTCCGAAATATAGGTATTTAAGTCAAGGATAAAATGATTCGTTCATGAGTTTTTAGCTCACCGGCGCACGTAGTGCTCGGGGTGAGCTATTGTGATCGGTTGTCGTCCGTCGTCCTTCCGTCCGTCTGTCCGGCCTTACGAGCCCGACATTGTGGGTTAGGGGTCATTTGTCCATTTAGTCTCTATGGGGTTCCTTCCGTCCATCTAGTAGGTTAGGGGTTAGGGTTGTAGGGTTAGGGTTTGTGGGGTTAGGGTTAGCTTGTGGGGTTAACTTTGTGGGGTTATTTGTGTGTATTAGGGTTAGAGCAATTCGACCTCACAAGGTCCTTCCTGTAAGACCGTCCGTCTGTCCGGCCTTACGAGCCCGACATTGTGGGGTTAGGGGTCATTTGTCCATTTAGTCTCTGTGGGGTTCCTTCCGTCCATCTCGTAGGTTAGGGGTTAGGGTTTAGGGGTTAGGGTTGTAGGGTTAGGGTTTGTAGGGTTAGGGTTAGCTTGTGGGGTTAACTTTGTGGGGTTATTTGTGTGCATTAGGGTTAGAGCAATTCGACCTCACAAGGTCCGTCCTGTAAGACCGTCCGTCTGTCTGTCCGTCCGTAAACAATTACTAAAAAATCTTCTCCTCTGAAACCGCCCATCAGATTTCAATGAAACTTCACAGAAATGATCCTTATGTGAGGCACTTTCAAAATACTTCAAAGATTTGAATTCCATGAAGAACTCTGCTTGCCATGGCAACCGAAAGAAAAAACTTTAAAAATCTTCTTGCCCCAAACTGTAAGGGCTAGAGCTTTCATATTTGGCATGTAGCATCATCTAGTGGTCCTCTACCAAAATACTTCAAATTATGGCCCTGGTGTCGAAAATGGCTCTATGTTGTGGGTTCTCGGATTTCACATAGAGATAAAGAAGGAAATCTCTAAAAATCTTCTTGTCCCAAACCGTAAGGGCTAGAGCTTTCATATTTGGCCTGTAGCATCATCTAGTGGCCCTCTACCAAAATACTTCAAATTATGGGCCTAGTATTGAAAATGGTCCTATGTTGTGGGGGTCTCAGATTTCACAAAGAGATAAAGAAGGAAACCTTTAAATATCTTCTTGTCCCAAACCGTAAGGGCTAGAGCTTTCATATTTGAGATGCAGCAGCATCTCGTGGCCCTGTACTGAAATACTTCAAATTATGGTCCTGGTTTGAAAATTAGTCCTTTGTTGTTGGTCTTGGATTTCACATAGAGACAAGGAAGGAAATCTTTAAAAATCTTCTTGTCCCAAATGGTAATGACCAGAGCTCTCATATGTGGCATGTATTATCATCTAGTAGCCCTCTACCAAAATACTTCATATTATGGCCCTGATGTAAAAGATTGGCCCTATGTTGTGGGTCTTCAGAAAATCTTCAGAAATCTCTTTGTCCCAAATGGTAATGGCCAGAGCTTTCATATTTGGTATGTAGCATCATCTAGTAGCCCTCTACCAAAATCCCTTAAATTATTACCCTAGTGTCGAAAATGGCCCTATGTTGTGGGTTCTCGGATTTCACATAGTGATAAAGAAGGAAATCTTGGAAAATCTTCTTGTCCCAAACCATAAAGGCTAGAGCTTTCATATTTGGCATGTAGCATCATCTAGTGGCCCTCTACCAAAATACTTCAAAATATGGCCCTGGTATGAAAGTTAGCCCTATGTTGTTGGTCTCAATAATTCTACCTCGCACGGATTTTGAATAATTTCAGTTTGATCTTCATTCTTACAGTAGGTTTTGCTTATCCAGTGTGGAATTTTGAAGTCTCAAGTCAAATTGACTTTAGACTTGGTAAATATGTTTGTTACATTGCCTGCTCTTTGCAACTATTATACCTCCTTGACAACTGGCGGTAGGATTGCATATCTTGCGACAATTTTCTGTTCTTGTTTCATTATCATTTGCCCTTAAACCTCAGTGTCTGGTAGTTATCTTCATTGTAGACCTTTAATGCTTAGTACTCAGGTGAGCGATATAGGACCATCATGGTCCTCTTGTTACTGATATGACTGGGTTTTTCCATGAATCATAGATTACAAAACTCGAGGTCTCGCAGAGTATATATATATAGCTGCCAGGGAGCAACAAAGCAGCCTTGGTTGCGGTCGCACGACTAGAGTTTGAGAGCAGAAAAGCTGAAAAACATCGCTTTGCTTTAACCAATTGTTTAATTCACCATCTGAAGGATTGAAGGTAAGAATTTAAATTCGTTATCGCAGGTTTACTTCGAAAACCTTGTAACTACTGCTTGTTACAAGCTGTAGTTACGAGATTTTTTAAGTACACCGACGTTGCATTCTTATCAGTGAATTACTTGTATTTCACAGTGAGCAACACCGCTAGTGATGAGTGACGATATAGTTCTGGAACGTTTGCCAGAACTACTTTTTTTCCCCCTATATTGCTAACATATGCCATTCTTGTTAATTATTATATAAGAAAGACTGAATTAGGAGGATGAGAAATATAATAATCCAGTGGTTGTATGTTATATAAAAGATCTGTCAGTCGACTTTGGTTTGGTGCGCCGGTTAAAAAACCTCGTCCGAACTCATTTTTTCAACATATAACGTTATAAGTAGCCTATAAATAGAACTCTGACAATTATGTACACGGGAAGTTACTTATACACACAGGTAAGCCTCCAAAGCACGACCGAAGGTGCTTTTGCGGTTAATGTAGACCAAGATCAGATTACACAGAACATGCAGTCTGATTTTCTACACTTTCCGATGAGGAGATATTTCCTTCATAAATACATGTAACTTGGAAATAGCAATGCTTCCTTTTTTTACTACTGGCTGGTAATTTTCAATTATCTAGTAGATAAAGGAAAGATTGGCGTATGCCGCACGAAATGTTTCCGTGACCATTCGGCACATATGTCGAGCGATGCCGGGGGTAAAAACAGAATATTAATTTAAATGTAAATGATTTTGACCTGGGTCAGGTAAAATGAAGTAGATAATACTCAATTTCAGAATTTTGTTTTGTTTTGTTTTGTTTTCCTTACAGAAATGGGAAACACGTCCAGTGACGAAGGTGAACAAATTGCTCACAAGTTCATCAACTTTATTCCCGGAGTCAATCTTGCATACAATGCAGTGCGGGGCCCAGTGTACGCCGCAAAGGGGGATCCAGTACAAGCCGGGTCATCAGCAATCGGAATGTTCACGAGTTTACCTAGTATTGTACCCGGCGCACAGGCAGCCGGGGTAGCGGCAAGTGTAATTGGCACGGGGGCCGAAGTAGCGCTGGAAAAAGGATTGAAGAAATAAGGCACAACAAGGATAGAAAAGGAATTTGTTTCCATTTACTTTGTTAGTGAATCATTTGTTTCTAAATCAACTTTGAGGAAATAAAGGTTCCAACTGTGTTTTACGGAATACAATTTTAAAGATTCATTCTATATTCGTATTCAGGCGGATCAGTTTTTAAGTCGTTACCAAACGACAATATTTTAGGCTTGTCCAAATCAAAAGCATTTCCAGACGACAAAATAAAAGTGACTAAAGATTTGAAATTTGTTTTGTGAAGGATAGAAAATATTGTGGGAAAAGGAGAAAATGCTGGTTACCAGCATTTTCTCCTTTTCCCTCAATGTTTTCTAAAAGCTTCTTTCTCTGGGGAGTCAAAAGTAGGGATTGTGTGGTAATGGGTTAAACTATTATATCCTTACCATTATGCCGCTGCATGACTGGCGGCACTGAATTTTTATTCGGTTCTGCAAAATATCTATGACTGAGTCTTTTTACCATTATTTTTTTTGTAAACTTTAAAGCGGCAGTCGAAGGATTGTTTAGGACTTCTCAGTTCATTTCTCATCGAGTTCTGCAAAAAATTATTTTGGTCAATTTGAAATGCTGTAATTTGCCTTATTTTAGAAACAACTGACTTGCAGCGCCATTGATGTTATGCATGAATATTTTCTTGTATGAGACTATAATCAGTCTTGTGTCTTCGTGCCAAATGATGGCCAAGATGACGGACAGTTTGTACCGAAGTTACGATGGAGAGACAACGCATTCATGTTTTGGAGGTCTTCACAGCAATCACTCTTGTCCTTTCTGGTGTTATTGCCCACTTCATTTAACCGTGTCCCAAACAATCCCTGGTTTTTACGGGTCTGGAATTGTAGCCTTTTGAAAACATTGTGGGAAAAGGAGAAAATGCTGGTAAACAGCATTTTCTCCTTTTCCCACAATGTTTTCTACCCTATCATAGACAGAAATCATCTTTTCAGCAAGAGTTGAATTGTCGTCTGCAAATGCTTTCAATTTGGTCTAGTCCAAAAATTTGTCGTTTGGGAAAGGGTTAAGGTAGTGGACCGTTATACATCTAGTGCAGCATGGCATGAAAATTCTTGACAGTTGATAAAGGCAGATTTATACAGATATAATACTTTTGCACATTTCTAACCGACCAGAAATTCCTTTGATGTCTATCTTGAAATTATTTTTGAAACCTTTGCTAGTTTCCAGAAAAGAGGGGTAATTATTGCATCACTTTGTAATGAGAATATAGTGGTTTTATATTTATAAATGATAATTCTAGGAAGGACAAAAAGGAAAAAGTGGCACGGTGAAAGTAGTACAATAATACTAATGTTTAATCCTAGCAAATTTTGTAGGATAATATTATAGTGGAAAAAGCTGTTTCCTATTAAGGGTCCACTACGTTACCCTGATACTGACCTTTATGTAGGATAATATTATTGTGGAAAAAGCTGTTTCCTATTAAGGGTCCATTACGTTACCCTGATCTTGACCTTTATGTAGGATAATATTATTGTGGAAAAAGCTGTTTTCTATTACGGGTCCACTGCGTTACCCTGAAACTGACCGTTATTCTGAATATACGTGGGGTGATCAAAAAGATCATGGACCTCGTTATATAAGTAGACACATAAATACAAGTCCGACTTTTATACAGAAAGTTAGATATACACGGGAAGGTACTTATATACATAGGTCATCAATTTAACCATTAGCCTACAAACTGCGACTTAAGGCACTTTTAAAATCAGTGTAGATCAAGCAGGTTAACTCTTATCTTTATAAATACCAAAGAATCAAAGAAAGGATTTTCCAGATTGTGTGGAATATTTAGCAGGTATAATTTTCACGAGAATGACCCACTCGCGAAAATTGCGAAAATTTTCTTCTCGCAAACAAAAAAACCAGAAACGGTAACTGAAAGGAATTTTTCAATTCGTTAGTAAAAATCAAAATATTACTATTTGAAATCTATATTTTGGAGAATAACAGCCAATGTAGATCCAAGATCAGACTGCACAGAACGTGCAGTCTGATCTTAATATACACAGCCCGCAATAGGTCAGTGTGTCGCACCTAGCGGCCTAGGACTTATGGTTTGAAAGCTTACACTTTCCAGGGTTGTAAAATCAGTGTCGGTACGGTAATGATGAGGTATATAATTCATTGTCTCCCGCTAGATGGCATTCTACAAATGCACATCTTTCTAATTTGGACATTCTGGGTACAGTACCGGACTACTTTTCTATACGACAACCGTTGCTTTGAATGCCAAAATCAAATAAACGTTTACTCAATAAAACGCTACCTGGTGCGATTCATTCAACTATGACCCATCTTCGCAAGCCAAGACTGACGATTCACTACTCTACTTTACCCTTGACGGATCGAGCTTGATTTTTACATTCACCCGATACGCTTTTTCATTGGATGCAGCCAGCTCTAGCTGCAACGAATGAAATCACTCGTAGCATTTCATCTTTGATAAAAATAGAACAAGGTCTCTACCTTTCGAATAGAAGGCTAACATGGAAACCCACGTGGATGTCTGCTTATTGCTTCATGTGTATTCGTAAGCGGTTTGTAAAACGATATTTCATTTGCTTTTAGAAATATGATGTAAAGGGGGGGGGGTTAATAACCAGCATCCAATAGAGGGCGCATCGCAGGAATCCCGAAATCGGACTCAATCAGCCAAGGTAAGATCCACGTAGTGATCGTAAACTTGGCTCGCGAAGATGACTATGACCAGGTAGTATAAAACATAGGCACCGGTCATTTATTAACTCTTTACCACACGAAAAAATTTTAGACTGGTCCAAATTGAAAGCATTTGCAGACGACAAAATAAAAAGTACTGAAAATTTGAAATTTGTTTTGTGATGGGTAGAAAACGTTGTGGGAAAAGGAGAAAATGCTGGTTACCAGCATTTCTCCTTTTCCCACAATGTTTTCTAAAGGCGTCTTTCTCTGGGGAGTCAAAAGTAGGGATTGTGTGGTAATGGATTAAAACAGCCCCTACAGGCTTAGGTAATATCTTCGATGTAAGCCCCACGTTTCCTTGGCATATGGGGTTGGTGTTACGTCATAGCAGACAGGTCCAAAAGTCGAAGAATATGTTATGATATGTATGGTATATAATTACATCAGTGACATAGGTTACAAGCTTTCGCACATAGATGTGCCACATCTTTGTCAGAACATGTAAATCGAAGATAAATCGGGTCCTGACAGTTCGCTCCATTTATATCTATACAAGGACCTGGGGTCACGTTTGGGCCTGAAAAAAGAAAATAAAAGTTTGTTTTTTAAGTATTAACTCCTTACCATGCGTCCACAATTTTGACTAGTGTAACCGAAATCATCTGTAGGCGAAAAATGATATGGAAGCAAAAATGAAAGGACTTTTTCCAGCACTCTCTCTCTCTCTCTCTCTCTCTCTCTCTCCACCCCTTTCAAAGACAAATTTCGTACTTTGAAAGACTTACAATTTGTTATCTGCAAACTGAATTTGAATTGGACAAGTACATTTTTTTTCTTTTTTGTTGGTGCAAAAGTTTATTTTTTTTTCAGTATGTACAGAGTTAACGAATTTAACCCTTTACTCCATAGATACTTACTTGTACGCATTGCTTGTAGGAGCCTTTGGAAAACATTGTGACAAAAGGTGAAATTGCTCGTCACGAGCAATTTCACCTTTTGTCACAATGTTTTCTATGCTTTCAAAAGGTGTCATATACACATAAGAAACAGCTTCACCCTTGCTGTTATTTACGGTTAATTACAGATACCATAGAAATGCTTTATGGGGTAAAGGGTCAATGATAATTCCTTCCTAATAATAATGATTCACAGATTGTTAGAATGTCAAAATAACTCGCTACTAGTACATCTTACCGTATATTTGATCTTATCTGATATTTGGTGCAGTCTGATCCTGATCTTCACTGTATGCTATAACCCTTTATCAAACAATCCCTGATTTTTTACGACTTTGAGAAAGATGCCTCCTAAAATATTGAGGGAAAAGGAGAAAATGTTGGTAACCAGTATTTTATCCTTTTCCAACAATGTTTTCCACTCATCTGAAGTAAAATTTCAATTTTTGAGTGGCGTTTATTTTGTCGTCTATAAATGCTTTCAATTTGGACAGGTCTAAAATTTTGTCGTTTGGTACAAAGATAGTGTACGATGTTTCGCCTCGCAATTTAGGGGCTACAACTCACCACAGATTCCACAGAGCTTCGGGCAGTAGGTTGATGCTATGTAGGAATCCAGACAAGCCAAAGATTTGATGTGCGAGTCTGCACAGAAATAGGAGTCGTTGCATCCCTTAGCTGGCTCCAGATGGGGCGTGGTTACCGGTAGTGTGGTACTGCCTGGATTGGCTGAAATCAAAATAATCAAAGTTAGTAAAGTCATCATCGTCATGGGATGATCTAAAAACATCGATGGAAATGGATCATCTCAAACTGCGTATATAGATAATCTCGAAATATCGACGTATTAACGGATTCTCTCGAATAATTGGTGTACATTGATATTTCGAAGCAGTATAGTGAAAATCTCTAAGTATCGGTAGATATCGATAATTTTGATTTATCGGTGTATATCGATAATTTCCAATTATCTGTGGATATTGATAAATTTAAAGTATCAGTGTATATCGATAATCTCGAAGTATCGGTGTATATCGATAATCGCGAAGTATCGGTGTATATCGATAATCTCGAAGAATTTGTGGATATGGATAATCTCGAAGTATTGAAGGATATAGATATCATAGTATAACATCAGGGAGTAGACGATGTAGATAACAAAAATCTGACTGTACTTTCTATGCAGTCTGATCTAGATCTGTCCTACCTGCAAACGCTTTTTCGGACACCCATGACAGATCTGAGAGTAACTTAGTTGTACCTGGACAAGATCGAAGGTTGCATGGACGAAACTCGTGGTAAGTTTCTGGATTCTCGCACGGTCGGCCGCCATTCTTAGGTACTGGGTTCGAGCAGGTCCTCACCCTAAATTCCGTGCCCCCGCCACAGGTTACGTTACAGGCGTACCAAGATGACCATTCGGACCAATGTCCATCCACTGAAATGAACCATTGTGGAGTGAAACCAGGGTCTGTATTCGAAAGTGACACAAATTCTGATTGGCTAAACCATTAGGTTTAGCCAATTAGAAGTTATGTTACTTTCAAATTTGGAAAATCTTGGATAGTTAGAAAAAAGAGGGTTCTTTTGAATTGTTGATAAATACGTACCCGAGGCTATTCACACATTTGTGACCCATCACGCAAAAGGGGACTTTCTGGGAACTGCGAAATGTGTCAATTGGGAATTGCGCAGTCTGACCAGGGTTGACACTTTTCGCTTTAATGATATTTTCTATATGAAAAGTGGTCATTGTACCTTGTTATACAATCCTGTTTGAATAATCTTTGCACTATCGTTAACCCTTTACTCCATAGATACTCGTTTCTACGCATTGCTTGGCGGAGCCTTTGGAAAACATTGTGACAAAAGGTGAAATTGCTCGTGACGAGCAATTTCACCTTTTGCCACAATGTTTTCTACACTATCAAAAGGTGTCAAATACACATAAGAAACAGCTTCATCCTTGCTGCTACTTAGGGTCAATAAGAGATACCATAGAAATAGAAATATGGGGTAAAGGGTTTTAATCTGTTTTCATCTAATTGGTGTACAGAATTCCCAGATGGTCCCTTTTAGCGTGATGGGTCACATTTGAAAATAGTGTGGTAAAATGCACATCACGAGCGATTTCTCAATGTGTCACAATGTTTTGAAATGTAGTGTTCTAAAAGTTGAAAGAAGAAATCTACAGGTACTATGTATAGTCACTAAACTGATAAACACCACTGACGTAATTAAACTTCATCAAATCTTAAATTCGAAAACTGCACCAAATTAAGAGCGTTTGAAGAAGGAAAACGTGATATCGTTGGTTTACTTAAAAAACCTCGTAACTAAAGTTTGTTTCAAGCTGTAGTTACGAGGTTTTACCGACGATATTGTTATATAGAAAACATTATGACGTGCACAGAAGAAATCGCTCCCTTTCTTAATCAAATCCAACACCTTAACCGACTAAATCAGCCAGGAAATCATCAAGCGATTTAGATCCTCACAGAATTTTCTGCATTAACGCCTGAAATAGCGAGTGGGTGAGTCATCGAGCGGGTGATAGAGAGACAGAGAGACTGGCAGCCAGACAGGCAGGCAGGAAGGCAGTCAGACAGACAGACAGGCAGGCAGGAAGGCAGACAGACAGAGAGTCTTACGAACATGAAAGTTTGCAACAAATGCATAGCTGAAATATAAACTGTATCTGGCGGGATTCGAACCCACGGCCGACAAATATCCTTACTTTTCGAGGTTTAAAAGACCAATACCATAACCACTGAGCCAAAAAGATATCTCCCTAACGTAGCTGTTAGTTATATTGTATTTAAATTGCGCGGAAGCCATGCGTGCAGGAGTGGTCCCCCGTAACAACAGACAGACATACAGACAGACAAACAGCCAAGCAGGCAGGCAGACAGATAACTACCAAGACAATTGTCTGCATGACATTGTTCAGTTTCTATAAAACTATGCGGGTTTTCACAGGGTTTCCCGCCATGTTGAGGTGCCGGGTTCAAGCAGGATCGAACTCTGGTTCTTCTACCACTACCACCACTACAGGTTGCATTGCAAACTGACCAAGACGTCCAGCTTGTCCAATGTCCGTCAACTAAAAATCAATATCTATGTTAAACTTTTTTTTTTTGCATCATCTGTCTCTTTTCCCCACTATGTTGAATAGTACTAGTATTTGGTCCCCTAGGACATATCGTCGGTTTACTTCAAAAACCTCGTAACTACAGCTTGAAACAAGCTGTAGTTACGAGGTTTTCGAAGTAAACCGACGATATTTAACCCTCAACCTGTGAAAAACATTTAAATGGTATAAATCTGAATGTTGCCTTTTCAAGAGTATTGTTTGATGGAGGAATGTCTCATCCGACAATGTAAAATCGAGATCAGACGGCACGTTCTGTGCAGTTTCATCTTGATGTACACCGTCCGCAAATGGTCCGTAAGTCGCGGATGCCAGCCCAAGGGCTGTGTGTTTGTTCCTTGGGAAGGCAATATTTGTAGTTAGCCTGTGTTTTGAAATGTCGCCGTGAAGAGTGTTAGAAAGTTTCTTATATTGTGACCCATCACGCAGAAAAGGACCATCTGGGAACTCTGTACATCAATTAGATGAAAACAGATCAACGATAGTGCAGGTCAGTTTAAGCTGGAAATTCAAAAATGATTGTATAACAAAGTACAATGACCACTTTTCATACAGAAAATGTCATTAAAGCGAAAAGTGTCAACTCTGGTCAGACTGCGCGTTTCGCGCAGTCTGACCAGAATTGACACTTTTCGCAGTTCCCAGAGGGTTCTTTTTTGCGTGATGGGTCACATGTTAAAAATTTTAGCTATGCTCCGGCAAGAGGTGGGAGGGAGGGGTCTAACACTCGACTGGACCACGAGATACACTGCTCTTTTGACACGCACAAAATAGGGCAATAGTTTCGGTTCATGTCAGCCTGCGCGGTCTGCGCAGACTGACCCGATAGGTTTGTTTGTTTGTTTTTTGTTTGTTTGTTTGTTTGTTTGTTTTGCGGCAGACGCATTAATCCCCTTTTCACAGAGCACAGTTCATGTGAACTTGAACTCATTTTAACGTGTTGGATTTAAATCTTTACCAAACGACAAAATTATAGACTTGTCCAGATCAAAATCATTTGCAGCTGACAAAATAAACGTGAATCAATATCAAAATTTGAAACTTGATTTGGAAAGGGTAGAAAACATGGTGGGGAAAAAGAAAAAAATGCTGGTTACCATCATTTTCTCCTTCCCACAATGTTTTCCAAAATCTTTCTACTTCAAGATCGTTAAAAGTCGGGACTGTGTGGTAAAGGGTTAATAGAAAATATATTTTTAGGCAACGTATTACTTTCAATAACCTCAACGTGCTTTATACACTCCACACAATTCTTAAAGTATACAACTTTTACCTGGAAGAAGTCAGATGGTTGCCTTTGTAATTTGGGCTTACTGCATTGCAGATCAAAGTTTTATATATAAAAAAATCCAAGTTTTATCATTTAAAAATACTCACTAGGACACAAAAACGTATTACAGTCTTTAAGTTCAATATTACTGGACGGATCCTTGCACGGCTTGCCGGTCTTTGAAGGACTGGGGTTGGAGCACGTGCGTGCACGAGATTTCCGGCCGCCACCACACGTCACATTGCAGGACCCCCACGCGGACCAGTCCGACCAATGGCCATCAACTGAATTAAAATGATACAAAGCTACTCTCACAACCGGTGTCTACATATAGCAACACCGATATCAGCACTCGTCACAACTCGGCCGATTCCGTACCTACATCTAAACTCGTCTGTCATTCGGCATACGTCCGGTGATGGGAGCCATCATATCCCTCGGTTGTAACTTGTGGATTAATATGTGTTAGATCGATACATTCGTCGCCCGGAAATACGCCGGTTACCGTTCTGAAAATTGTCTGGTTCCTCTTACAAAAGAAAACTTGAGTTTCCATTTTATATCAAAACCTTTCTAACAATATTTTAGTTGACAAATAGTTCGTACATTCATTTTTGTTGCATTTGTCGAAGACAATGCCACCATGAGATCAATAAAAAATGTTCAAAATTGAATTCTAAAGATCATGTATGGTATTTTGTGCAAAACCGAAGGAAATAAAGCCAATTAAACTCATTTTTTCTCGACAAATGGGTTTTTTCAAAAGCACGCAGATATATAATTGGAAATGGCGTATTGAAATAAACAGCAAAAGGCCACCGATCGTTGAAATACTTCTTTTTGATTGAAAATAGCTTCGTCTCTTCATAGCCTTCTACTGGCGCAATGATATGTTCAAAATTTGTCTTCCATCCAATTTGTTTCCGGGGTTGTTCGTTCCAAAACCAGTTCGTCCCAGGGCTTATTCGTCCTATGATTGCACGCTACTAATTTGATTGTGAATGAATATTTTCAGGTAGCAAACTTAATTGTAATGTTGGAAATTAGACCCTGACTGCAAAAAGACATCTCAAAATCATAGTATCCAGATATAAAATTAATTGAATTCAATGTATTAACATGACTTCTCCTTCAACCCATCATGTATCCTTCCGTTAAGGGACGCTACTACTGACCCCTCTTGAAAAGGGAGTCCATATACAAATAATGCAAACATAGGCCCCAATAATCTCCCTTTAACCAAAGAGACACGTTATTTTGTTTAGGAGGTTGGTTTTCAAGTTAATATTTAAACAATATTTCTTCCCCACCGCCCCCCCCCCCCCCCCAATTTTATTGGCTCACCTTAGCACCTAGTGCTAAGGTGAGGAATTATGATCAGTCATTGTCCGGCGTACATCTGTCCATCTGTCCAGAATTCCTTTAAACATCTTCTCTTCCTAAACCCCTGGGCCAATCTTGATGATACTTGATAGGGATGTTCCTTTGGTGAAGTTCTACCAAACTTGTTCAAGAGATTGAATTCCACCCTTAACTCTCGTTGCCATAGCAATAAAAAGAAAAAATAGCAAAATCTTTGAAAATCTTTGCTGAAACTAGAAGGTGTAGAGATTTGATATTTGTTATGTAGCATCTACCAGTGGACCAAGTTTGTTCAAATGATGACCCGGGGAGCACAAGTTCGAACAAAGGAACGAAAAATGAAAACTTTAAAATTCTTCATCTCTGAAAATTGAAGGGGTAGAGCTTTGATATTTGGCATCTAGCATCTCCTAGAGGACCTCGACCAGTTTTGTTCATGTGATGCCTCTGGGGTCAAAACTGGCCCCAACCCGGGGTTCACAAGTTCAAACATAGGAACAAAGAAGGAAAACTTTGAAATTCTCCTTCTCTTAAATTGGAATGTATTGAGCTTTTATATTTGGTATGTAGCATTTTCTAGTGGACCTCTACCAAGTTCGTTCAAATAATTTCGCAGGCGTCAAAACTGGCCCCGACCCGGGGATCACAAGTTTGAACAAAGAAGGAAAACTTCTTTTCTAAAACTTGGAAAGCATAAAGCATTGTTATTTGATATGAAGTGAATCTGTTCAAATCTTGTCAGCCCATCGGAGCACAACATGTGTACTCAGTTTAAAATTGGGTCATCTGGGGTCATAACCTAGGTCTCAAGGTCAACTTAAAGTAATACCTTGTGGGCACTCTATAGGTCACATTTTATATTCACTTGACATGAAAATTAATTAGAATGTTTGCCTTGGTAAAATCTAGGATGAGTTCAAAATTGGGTCACCTGGGATCATAATCTAGGTTACTAGGTCAAATTAAAGAAATTCCTTGTTGGCAGTTTAGAGGCTACATTTCTTGCCCAATTGACTTGAAAAATTTTCAGAATGTTTGTCTTGATAATTTTCAATGAGTTCTAAATTGTGTAAGTCGGGTGATAAATTAGGTCAACCTTAGGAAATTAGGAAATTGATCAGAATGTTTGTCTTGATGAAATGTTGAGTGAGTGTGGAATTGGATCACCTAGGGTAATGAACTCGGTCACTTAGTTAAATTTAATAAATACCATGTGGGCACTCTACAGGCCACATTTATTGCTCAGTAAACTTGAAAACTCTTAAGAATGTTTGTCTTGACAATTTTTGATGAGTTCTAAATTTAGTCGGTCGGGTGATAAATAAAGTCAACGCCAGGAAATTCCTTGTAGACGCTCTAGAGGCCGTATTTTATGCTCAATTGACAGGACAATTGGTCAGAACTTAAATTAAGCACAAGGAGTGAATTTTGCCTATTGACTCAGGTGAGAGATCCGGGGCCATTATGACCCTCTTGTTTAGAAATTGTTAATTCCACACAGTGGCTTCCTTGACAAATGCCACATCAGCGTTCTCAACGCTTAGATTTTAACTTGGTTTATCAATTCCGATTGAAGTTTTTACCGACAAATAGAAAGATGGGAATAACTTCATCGAGGTTGTTTATGTCGTTGCTAGAGAGAAAGATTGCTCATTCTGAAACCTGTTTTCTTGTTTAGATGATGTAAAGTCTTCCTGTATTGATGATAAACAAATAGTATCATTATTTACCTGGACATTCTTGTTCGTTGCAAGTCTGTCGCTGCAGCGAAGCTTGCGTGGAGTTTTCACAAGGTTTCCCGCCAAATTGCGCCAGCGGGTTAGAGCAAGTTCTTGCCCGTATTTGTGTTCCTCTGCCACACGTGACATCGCAGGTGCCCCAAGAGGACCAATCAGACCATTGCCCATCGACTGGTTATGATAAAGTCAAAGAATTACATATTACATTGCATATATACTCTCTCAAAAAAGAAACGCAACATACAGAAAATAGGAAATTTACTTCATATATTATTTTCATAATTTATGATATAAATAATTTACACAGGAATGCAAAAATTGGCACACTTCTTGTTCATAAGTTCTTTTACCTTGGAATATCACAGTTTGTCACATATTGTCAATAAATCACTCATAAATTGTCAATATCTGGTATAATATTTCAAAAAGATAATCTGATGTTGCGTTTCTTTTTTGAGAGAGTATAGTATCATAGTAACGGGGCCCATTTACTCAGTATCAGACAACCAAATTTTGACTCATGCATACTCAAAGAATTTGCAGACAAAAAATTAGAATGAAATCGAATTATTTGCATTTTTATGCGCCGATCCAGATATCTTTCTCAAGGGGGGTCCCACTAAAAACACACTCGTCTTATTATATGACACCTTGATTTCCGGATTTCAGTGGATGTAAGCCGTTTACAAGAAAAGTCAACGTTTCCAGTTCTAACCATGAGGAGGTCTCCACATTTAGAACCTTTTTTTTTTTTAAATTTATGACTGTATTTAACATAAATGCTGTGCAATATCAAACCAGTACCATTTCACGAATCCGATAACCACATTTTTGCCAAAATTCCAGGGGGGTCCGGACCCCCGGTCCCCTCCTCTGGATCCGCTCATGATTTTTGTAGACATCTTTGGAGATGGGAAGGTATTGAAAACCAGAATTATCTCATTTTCCCGCAATGATTTTAAATGCCTTCTCAGTCAAGATTGTTAAAAGCATTATTTAGAAAGTTGCTGACAAATATGGCCAGTCGTATCAGAATAATTGCCCCCCCCCGGACAATCCCCCCGGACTATTGCCCCTGAGGATAACTCCCCCCCCCCCGGAACGTTGCGCCGCCCCCGGACAATCCCCCCGGACTCTTGCCCCCCCCCATCCCGGACCATTGCCCCCGAGGACAATTTCACCCCTCCCCCGGCCTATCCCCCCCCCGGGCAATCCCCCCCGGACAGTTGCCCCCAAGGACAATTCCCCCCAAAACGTTTTTTGTTGTTGCTATTCGCTGGACTGTATATTCCATCCAACGTAGATAATTTGAAATGATAAAATAGAAAACTGCGACCGGCGTTGACTTGACATTGACAACAATGTCTGCATTGAGCAATATTCTATGTTACTGTAGTTTCACTTGACATAGATAATGCTCGAAATTACATGAACCAAGGTGCCTCTCACGTTGCCTATTCCCGGGTAGTAGGTAATTGTCCTCGGGGGTAATGGTCCAGGATGGGAATTGTCGTCGGCGGGGGGGGGGGGGGGGAGGGAATAGTCTATCGGGGAATGTCCTGGGGGGGATGGTCAGGGGGTTTGTCCACGGGGGGCAATGGTCGGGGGAGGGGGGATTGTCCTCAGGGGACATTAGTCCGGGGGTCAATTGTCCGGGGGGACCCAATTGTCCTAGAATCATGGCCAGTAACACGCGAAAAAAGGAATCCGAACATTTTCGTAAACTTTCCTTTTTTGTATAATTTTCTGTTGTTTTTTTTTTGCAAGTCTAGATCTACTGTATCACAAAAATCTATTATTATACTGCAAAGAAATTTCTTGTTATCTGATTGGATTATATGCCCCGAACATATATATATCATGTACACTGGCAAAAAACAACGTAAAAGCAGTTTCCTTCTTTTGGAGCCCCTTATACATGACTACACTATCAACACAACATCCAAAATGGCGGCGTCGATCAAGATTAAAATCATCATAATGATACTCCAAGCTGTACGTTTTAGCATGTATTGCCCAGATTACAGTGACGTCAGTTTCAAGTGACGTCAATTTTCATTGAATTGGAGCAGTCGGAAGGGGTTTCTACTTCCTCAGCGTACTAAATTTTTCAAAAAAAACAACAACCCCAAGTAAAGATCGCCTTGCAAATTTACAAACTAATAATGTACTCTTAAAGTGCCGTTTAGGATCCAAGTCGACACTGTCCACAAATGCCCCTTTTCGCATGTTACAAGCCATACAAATAAAACTCTACCTACTTGGACAAGGTTTTGCACTGCAGTTTTGAAACTCTACAAAACTTGACGAGTTCTCGCAATCTTTACCCCCAAATTCGGGTTTGGGTTTCGAACACGTGCGAAATCGACTGTGTGTTCCTTGTCCGCACGTGACATTACACTTAGACCAAGCTGCCCAGTCCGACCACTGTCCATCCACTACAGATAAAGTAATTGATTGATTGATTGATTGACGACTCACGTATTCATGTATTTTCTGGATTGCACCAGTATTAGGCTCGGGCTTTGAAGTTTCTTGCCAAAGGACATCTCCACGAAAAACCTAGTTAAACGAAGCTATAGGGCTTGTTCATTAAATGGCCGTATAGGTTACATGTTACCTGATCATAGCTTAATTTTAGTTTATTTCATTTCGAAATTCAAAGTGACGGTTGTATTTGAAAAAAAGTCCGGTTCTGTACCCAGAATCCCAATTTAGATAGATGTGTACTTGTAGAATGCCATCTAGCGGGAGATAATGACAGAAAATGTCATTGTTATTTATTTGATGCTCGAAGATTTCTGTACGTACCCGGACAGGGATTTGTGTCACAATCTTTATGTTGGATAAATTTCGTCGGCTCTTCACAAGGTTTTCCGCCATGTTGAGGTGGTGGATTGGAGCAGGTGCGCACACGGTTTTGTCCACCAGGTCCGCACGTGACATTGCACGTGGTCCACGCGGACCAATCAGACCAGTGCCCATCAACTGTGGAAAGAAATTGATTAAAGATACACAGACTCAAACTTTCTAGACAAAGTGCTGTATTTATTTTGAATGCAAATCAGTTCAAGGTCAGATATTTTTTACGAAAACGCCCTCTACACCCTTTAAGCTCTGATACACAACCAACGTTCTGTTCTCCCACAATATTTTTGACACGTTCAAGGACAAATGTCACCATTTTAGTCCAGATAAATGTCTGCAAATGCTCTCAAAAGAAGACACGTCCAAAACTGTACTGTCTAGAAAAACATTAATTTGTTAATCTTTATCCTCCTAAATAAGTTAAATCTTTACCAAACGACAAAATTGTAGACTAGTCCAAATTGAAAGTACTTACAGACGACAAATTAAACGTAACTCAACAACTGAAATTTGTGTTCAGCAGGGTAGAAAACATTGTGGAAAAAGGAGAAAATGCTGGTCATCGGCATTTTTTCCTTTTCCCACAATGTTTTCGAAAGGCTTCTATCTCAGGGGAGTAAAACCAGAGATTGCTTGGTAAAGAGTTTAAGAAAACTTTCAATCCGATAGTAAAAAACCTGAATAATGTTATTTCAGACCCAGTTTTTTGGAGAAAAATATCTCCTTATCGGACAGTGTAGATCAAGATCAGACTGCACGTTCTGTGCAGTCTGATCTTGATCTACACTGTTCGCCAAAGGTCAGTGAGTGGGGCTTATCAGCTAAAGTGTAAGATAAAATATGACTACAAATTTTGTTTACCTGGACATTCAGGAAGATTGCAAGTTGTCACTTCAGTCACGTCGCCAACACAAGGTTTCCCGCCATGTTCTGGCGCGGGATTCGAACATGTGCGGTTTCTCTTGCGAGACCCTTGACCACAGGTCATTGGACAAGGACTCCAGGTTGTCCAGTCTGACCAGCCGCCATCCACACGTACTTCTGAAATCGTACACAGTCAAATCTGTTTTCAAAGATCAACAAAGAGACGTAAAAAGGTGCCTTCCTAAAACAGATAGTGTTTTAATGAAAAAGGTTGAGTTTTTTACTTAAAAATGGTTGCATTCTGCGCAGGTTGACCTTGATCGAAACTTTTTTAGTTTCTTGGTAAGTTTATGCGTGTTCAAGGACCATTCTACCTCTGGATTAGTTCATTTTACTTTAAGATTATCTATTACTAATCGATTGAGAAACAAGCTCTAGCAACTAATCTCTCTTAATTCTGCTTTCCTGAGAACTACACCAGTCCTTGCGCCGAATGTGTGTGCCAGTGAACAGTCTCAAATTTGACAGCTGCTTCCAGGAATTGAACTCTTTACTTTACGGTTCAGAGACCGAAGCTCTCCGTCACAAACACGGACACCAGCACATTCTATCTTTGGATTCCGTGATTAGTTTGACAAAATGGGCTTTATAGACCAATATATGGCTTGGAACACGCGAAAAGGGGCATTCGGATATTTGCAAGAAGTGCCGTCTCGGATCTACCTACATTGTCCGTGTACGCTGATCCGAGACCACAGAGAGAGAGAAAAGATTTCTACTTCATAGGCTTGATTAACTCATTACCACACGACAAAATTTTAGGTTTGTCCAAATCCACAGCATTTGCAGACGACAGAATAAAAGTGACTCAAAATTTGAAATTTGTTTTGTGAAGGGTAGAAAACATTGTGGGAAAAGGAGAAAATGCTGGTTACCAGCATTTTCTCCTTTTCCCACAATGTTTCTAAAGGCTTCTTTCTCAGGGTCGTAAAAAGTAGGGATTGTGTGGTAATGGTTTAAACAGCCGGATGGTATAGATCTAAAATCAGACTGCACGTTCTGTACACGTTCTGCACACGTTCTGTGCACATTCTGTACACGTTCTGCACACGTTCTGTGCACGTTCTGTACACATTCTGTACACGTACTGCTCACGTTCTGTACACGTTCTGTGCACGTTCTGTGCACGTTCTGTACACGTTCTGTGCACGTTCTGTACACGTTCTGTGCAGTCTGATTTTGATCTATGTCGTCCACAAAAGGTCCTGTTTTAACCTTTGACGCTGAAATGGTTAAAATGGTGTATCTGAGCTGACTTACTGCATAAGTTACACGACCTTGGACAAAACTGTCTTGCCGTCGGCTCCGATGGACAGACAGCGTTCAGAAAAGCGGGTATGGTACATTCGCTAGCAAAGTCTTCACACACAGGAGCCACGGTTGCTGAAATATAACAATCAAACTTTGTTAACCCTTTACTCCATAGATACTCATTTCTACGCATTGCTTGTGGGAGCCTTTGGAAAACATTGTGGCAAAAGGTGAAATTGCTCGTCACGAGCAATTTCACCTTTTGTCACAATGTTTTCTATGCTATCAAAACGTGTCATACATACATAAAAAACGGCTTCATCCTTGCTGTTATTTAGGGTCAATTAGAGATACAATAGAAATGTCTTATGGGGTAAAGGGTTAAATAAAGTAAACTTCATTTTTCTAGCCTCTAGTGAAAACTCATGGTTAAACATTTACAAAAAAAAGTCTTCGAAAAAAACTCCGTATCGGTCAGTGGTAGATCTAAGATCAGACTGCAGATCTGATCTTGATCTGCACTGCCCGCAAATAGCCAATAAAGTTGCGTCTAGCAGCTTAACCCCTTACCACACAATGACGACTTTTAACGCCCCTGGGAAAGAAGCCTTTTGAAAACATAGTGGGAAAAAGAGAAAATGTTGGTAACTAGCATTTTCTCCTTTTTCCACAATGTTTTCTATCCTATCAAGGAAACACTGCACCATTTGAGCCACATTTAAATTGTCGTGTGTAAATGCTTTCAGTTTGGACACGGCTACATTGTTTTCGTCTGGTAAAAGGTTAAGTGTGACTTCATAAACAGACTACAAAAATGAACGCTCAGCCAAATTGAAAGTATTTAAGGCATTTAGTGCAAAGAATGTTCGGTGCCAATTGATATTGGTCTAAACTGTTCATACAGCGTCTTCAATTGGGTTAAGCAAAATGAGGACTGAATAATACTTTACTTTGTCTCTAGCCGAGCCCCGGTAGCCGACTTGAGAACATGGGGGTCTAGGTTTCTTTATTATATACAATGTACCTAGCAGTGAAATCCTGGAATTTCCCAGTGTAATAAATTTTGATATCATCACTAGTGACGATATCAACTTTCACTTTCACTTCCTGCCGTAATTTAGGAACTACTTTTTTTTCATTAAGCACTTATAGATAGTTTTTGTTGTTTTTCAAACGAAAAATTAAAAATAATATTATTAATAATGTATATAATAAATAGAATAATCAACTGGTTGTTTTTGATATGAAAAAATATCTCACTCGGAGGTGTAGTAAGGCGTGCTGCGCACTCGTTTTTTCTACACCTAACAACGCATCCTCGTGAGATATTTTTCATATCAAAAATAACCAGTTGATTATCCTCTATATCCCTGGCTACGACCCCTAGCTCGGCCAATTTCTTTCCGAGGATTCATGATAGTCACTGCGATAGGATTCATTCCTCTCTCACCGCTCACCAGGGAAAGAAAATTGTGCGAAGTATTGGTGAAAGAAACTCCAGGAACGCATGGCTAGGTGCACTGGCAGCAGCAATGAATAAAATAACGTTAAAAACGGGGTTAAACACTATACTATAATCTTTGTCTCTATGAAACAAAAAAAGCCATTAGAATATGATTTTTTGTCATGAAGAATGACCTGAAAATTGTAATATCTGGGGATCGATGGGAGGGGGTGTTTGCAAAAATATCGAAAGAACAGTAAATCTAAAATCAGACTTAACGTTCTGTGCCACGACTGACCTTCTGAAAAAAAAAAAAACATAATTACGTTCTGTGCTACAATTGACCTTCTGAAAATGAAATAACGTTGAAAACGGCGTTAAACACTTTACTATAATCTTTGTCTCTATGAAACACAAAAAGCCATTAGAATATGAATTTTTGTCATGAAGAATGACCAGAAAATTGTAATATCCGGAGACCGATGGGAGGGGTGTTTGCAAAAATACTCGAACGAATAGTAAATCTAAAATCAGACTTAACGTTCTGTGCCACAGCTGACCTTCTGAAAAAATATAACATTCATAATTACGTTCTGTGCCACAACTGACCTTCTGAAAAAATTAACAAACATAATTGAAAGTAAAAAGACCAAAATCTAAAGGAGATGGATACATTCGTGTGATTATTTCAAATGTGCCAAGAAAATAAGTTGCAAGAAGGTTGAAAAATGAGTTCGATAGCTGCATGCGAACTACTTGGGTTTGATTTAGGCAGATACCTGTAATTTCACCAAAAATCGATATCGTCACTGTAAAAGGCGATATCACCACTAGTGACGATATTAAATACAGTATGTCTAAATTTTAGCGGGCTAATACATTCCTATAAACAATGTGTAGGTATATGATAAAATAAACATTTGATCTCACTTACTTGTTGCTTGAACTAAGCCGAAGTTAGCACAACCGTTTTTGTTACACAGGTTGTCGTGGCAACAAGTTTCACATATTTTTGTCTTTGATTCCCTCTTTCCGACAAAACCCATCCCATTTGCATCTAACCGACACATCTGTTTCATGGAAACAAAAATCTTGATGAAGATGTTATTTTTTTTGTCAAGATCTTTTTCCCCCATGTTCTTTTTTAGGTTCTAACCTTAACCCTTTACTCCATAGATACTCATTTCTACGCATTGCTTGTAGGATCCTTTGGAAAACATTGCGGCAAAAGGTGAAATTGCTCGTGACGAGCAATTTCACCTTTTACCACAATGTTTTCTATGCTATAAAAAGGTGTCATATACACAGAAAAAGCGGCTTCTTCCTTACTGTCATTTAGGGTCAATTAGAGATACCATAGAAATGCTATATGGGGTAAAGGGTTAATACATGCACACTATAGATGTGTAAAATTGCGTAACAGTATTTAAGTAAGTCATTATGTTATTAACGTCATTTCAATAGATCAATTTTTATAGGAAATCATTCAAGGTTGAAAAGCTTTAGTCATGTCCATCTCATTCAGTAAGGTTACTGGTGTTAGAAAGCTAGGGAACACATGCGTGCGTCACTGACCGCCATGATATGACATGAACTACTAAAATAGCGTTAAACCTACCTGAGCTTTCACACAATCGTATCTCAAGTATTCGTTCGCATCTTCTCTGTACATTTCGGTATAACACATCTAGGAATAAAAAAAAAATATATATTTCTGACAGACAGACAGATAGACAGAAGGGCGAACGGACAGACATACGTAGAACCAAAGCAAACACTAAATTTTGTCGTCAAAGTAAGACTAAGCTCTTTACCACACAATGCCGACTTTTAACGACCCTGACAAAGAATGGTTTAGAAAACATTGTGTGAAAAAGGAAAAAAATGCTGGTAACCAGCATTTTCTCCTTTTTCCCCACAATGTTTTATACTCTATCGAGCACAGGTTTTGTCATATATATAGGCCACTTTCATTTTGTGGTCGACAAATGATTCTGGGACAAGTGTGGAAATTTGTTATCTGGTAAATGATTAATTTTAGCCAGGCAGACTTCTGTGGCTTACATGGAAAGAGTGATTTAAGATCGATTTGGAAATTCTAATACCTAATCTTTGCAAACCAGGCAACAAGCGAAAGGAGCACCTTTCCGTTTATAAGGGAGGGGTGGGGGTGAGGGAAGTGGCTCCAGCAGAAAAATCATACTGGCTAGAATGTCAATCATTCTTTCAAAATAAATCAAAGCTTTGAGAACACTGAAGTGGTATTTGTCATGGAAGCCATTGGGTGGAATAAATAATTGGAAAGAAAAAGAGAAATTGTATTCAAATATTTGCTTGAAAAGGAACATTTTCCTTGTTCACGATTGGGGGTTGGTGGCTCCAACAAAAAATATCCTACTTGCTAGATGAAAAATGACAATTATTCACTCAAAATAAATAAAAGGATTTCTCTCTTTCTAGGTAAAAATATTCTTCCTTTGTACGAGTAGTAATGGTGTTCATGTAAGGCTTGAAATACCCGACGCTGCCTAAAAATAGAATAGGCCTAAGTTATCTAAAAGTAGCACGTATAATCTAAAAATAGCATACAGTATTCCGGAAAGCTCTTTGCTTACCATACTTTGATCACAAGTGATTGTTGTATTGCAGTTTGAGCTCTGAGGTAGTCTGTCGCATTTGTAACATTCTAGCGCATCTGCTAAAATTACATACATGTCGTTTAAAGAACACAAGTGGTATAGTCTACTAAGCGGCCAGTTGTACTTAGCAAAAAGTATCGCCGAGGTCAGCATGCACGAATTGCGCAGGCTGACCTAGTCAATAATTTTTGCAGATGTACTACGTTTTTTTTCATTTATTTCCTGTTAAACAACCATTGCTGTTAACAAACCTGAAACCTGGAAGGAAAAAGCTTCAGAAAATATTATTGGAAACGGAGAAAGTGACCCTGGTAGACAACATATTTTCGATAGCGTTTGCTTACCTGATAACCAGCATTTTCTCCGTTGCCAACAATGTTTTCTACCCTCCTGGAATTGAATCTCATTTTTTGAGTTATGTTAATTTTCTCGTCTGCAAGTACTTTCAATTTGTACAAGTCTAAAGTTTTGTTTTGTGGTAAAGGGTTAAAGTTTGACCCCAGGCAAAATAGGCTAAAGTTAAACGACTTTGAAAGAGAATGACACAGACAAGGAGAAAATGAGAAATTGTAGCTACTAACATTTTTTCACTTTTTTCACGACGTTTTCTTCCCTTTGATAAGCAGGCTCCTAAACACATTAAATTAGGTTTGACCTCATCTTTGGATAAACCACCCTGGGCTCGTAGTCAACTACCATTCTTTAGAATGTTCTTTGTCTTTTTCTGCACAATTTTCTAAATTTGGAAGTAACACAACTTCTGATTGGCTAAACCAAATGGTTTAGCCAATCAGAAGTTGTGTTACTTTCAAATTTTGAAAATTGTGGACAAAATGAATGAGAAATTTTTTCTTATGAATGGTTAGTGAATACGGGCCTAGAACAGACTGTGTACAAACGCAGTATAATTTCATGCTTTCCGGTAGGTTATCGAGAAATATCGGTGAAATATTTTTCGATATTCCATGGTTACGAGCAGTGAAAATACCGATTTTTATATTCTAACTCTTCAATTGATGGCGGAAACAGTTGTTCCCGCCCATTAGTTACCGAGGTAAAAATGCGCGTGCCTCACAACCAGATGGAAATATGACATCATTTACCTCACATTTCTCGCGCTTGACGTAATATTGCCAAGCGCTGTGATGCTGAGGGGGCACGCCATGGGGTACAACCGAAAAGCACTGAACTGGATTTTGATTAAGTTCCCTCCAGATAGGGTTAAAAGCATGAAATAGTTTATTTTTCCGGTAAAAGATCGAAATTTATTTTATCTTGTGAACATCATCGGCCTTGAGTGAAAATATTACTGATGATATTCACGAAATAAAAAGAATGTTGATTTTCTGCGCCACGAGTGAAAATATTACCGACCATGTTCACGAGATGAAATAAATAGAGGATAATCAACGGGTTATTTTTGATATGAAAAATATCTCACGAGGATGCGTTGTTAGGCTTTGAAAAAACGAGTGCGCAGCACGAGTTTTTTTTAACGCCTTACGACGCATCCGAGTGAGATTTTTTAATATAAAAAATAACCAGTTGATTATCCTATTTATTATATACCTTATTAACATTATTATTTTTAATTTTTCGTTTGAAAGTCGAAATCAATACTTTGGATAGAGAGAAGAAATCAGAGACATAGTGCAGATGAATACATAATTTAAAAGAACAAAACGAGACTACTGGTTGAAAATATAGAACTACAATTAACACTATCTATAAGTGCTTAATGAAAAAAAAGTAGTTCCTAAATTACAACAGGAAGTGAAAGTGAAAGTTGATATCGTCACTAGTGATGATATCAAAATTTATTACACTGGGAAATTCCAGGATTTCACAACTAGGTATATAATAAATTCCTATCTTTCACCAGGGAAAAAAAAAAACCAAATATTTTCTATTATATTACTTACCAATCTGGCTGTATGTCAAGACATGGTGAATCATAATATAAATATCTGAAACGAAAAATCGAGTCATTTTCTCTGAAAAGGGGACTTCATGCATTGGCAAAATGTATCGACTAACGTCAGCCTGCGCAATCCGCGCAGGCTGACGTTAGTCGATACTTTTTGTTATTGGTTATTTTTTTGGATGTCGAAGGACCACTCTTCTTCTGGATTCAGTGAATCATTTGACAAAATAATTTTTATGGATCCCTTAACCCTTTCCCAAACAATCCCTGGTTTTCACGACCCTGAGAAAGAAGCCTTTTGAAAACTTTGTGGGAAAAGGAGAAAATGCTGGTAACCAGCATTTTCTCCTTTTCCCACAATGTTTTATGCCGTGCTGGAAATAAAGTTCAATTATTGCGTAATGTTTGAAGGAGGAGAAGAAGAAGAAGAAGCAGAAGAAGAAGCAGAAGAAGAAGAACAACAACAACAAGAAAGTGAATAAGAAGAAGAAGAAGAAGAAAAAGATGATGATGATGATGATGAAGATGATAAAAATAGATTAATTAACAGATTGGTACAGGTCACTTATAATAACTTTTGCAGAAGTCTTGAAGACAATTCCAGTATGGCTTAATTCTTCCAGTTGGTTGGTGACTTAGCTATTGTTCGTCAATGCCACAGGGTTAAATCTCTCACCGACGATCGGCAGGATTCCTCCCTCATCACTCTAAACGCACTTTTGTGCAGCTCACTATGTGTCTGATTTTCTTGAAGCTAAAAAATTGTTACACAGAGAGAGAGAGAGAGAGAGAGAGAGAGAGAGAGAGAGAGCACGCACTTCATTGAGACGAATGTTCCTGCAACATATTTCTGTACAACAAAGTGACAGAATGATGAACTTTCTGTAACAGGGAAATGAAACAGAGAATTTTCTCCTCTTATGTTGTTTCTATCGTCTTGAAATTACATATTCTTTGCTCCATGACCATACCTTTCCTCCGTCTATATGTCTTTTAATGGAGGCTAGTCACAGACGTAAACATGCTTTCGTCTAAAAATTGACCTGCACCTCAATAAGTTATGATATTTAAAACAATCAAATAACCTGGTAGACAAGCGTCTGTTTAAACCTGGATTCGCATAGAAAATAGTAACATGGATTATTATCAGTATAATTCTAAGTCAAGTAATAGATCTACAAAGACTTCTACATGTATTTACTTACAAAGAGAAGTAGCCATTTTTAAAGCGAAATTTCGTATTGATAAGCGGAAGGGCTGACCTATATCTAAGATTTTTATATAAAGGTGTCTAAAGGCGACCCAAAGACGTTTTGCGGACAGTGCAGATCCAAGATCAGACTGCACAGAACGTGCAGTCTGATCTTGAATCTGCATTGTCCGATAAAGATATATTTACCCACATAGTATATATATTTGAAAGATCAAAATATTGTGTTTTTTTTCAGTCGGCTTGAACAGGTTCATTTTATTTCTTTAGCAGGTTAAGGGTTGTTCTTTTATATTGACTGAGTCAGCAGCGCTGCCTAACAGAACTGCAGACCTAGAGTTCTGTTTAGTCTGACCCCATTCAGAATACCACACAACATTGTTAGTTGTACAGTCAGGTGGCAGGCGATTGGTAACTTGTTCGCGGCTGTGGAGAATCATGTCGCCCCGAGCCGAATTTATTATACGGCAAAGTTTTACCCTTTCAAAGCGCGTTAAGCGAAATTTTCCTGTTCTATAATCTCACGAATGGAGTCACTCTCTTGCACTCCGGAACATTCACATTCATGGTGAGAGTAACGAACGACAACTCTGCTCGGAGACTGGAATGGATGCTGACCGAATTCTCTTCCGAGTGCCTAGATTCAATGAAAACTGACGTCACTGGAAAATGACGTCACTAAAATGTGCAGTTAGGTGCATAAACGTGCAGTCCGGTGATCGATCGACGCCGCCAAATGTAACCCGCTAGGAAAAGAGAACAAGAGGACCATGATGGTCCTATATCGCTCACCTGAGTACCAAGCAGCACAGGTCTAAACTAAAGATATATACCAAATAACAAGGTTCAAGGCCAAATGATAATGAAACAGGAGCAGCAAATTGTTGCAATCTAACTTGAGACTTTGAAGTTCCATTCCATACAAGCAAGAAATACTGTAAAAATGAAGTTCAAAGTGGAATTACTCAAAATTCCTGCTACGTAGAGTTATTGTTCTTGTGCACTGTACTCTGTTATATTGCAAAAAACATGAATACCAAGTTTGAAGTCGTTCTGACTTAAGATAACAGTTATATTCAGGGCAGGTACTAAATGCTGTAAAAATGACATTCAAAGAGGAAATAACTTAAAGACAGCACAAGGTACAATTACAATTCTTTGGCACTGCACTCCCAAATACTGCAACAAATAAGCATACCAAATATCAAGTCATTCCTCCTTATGATGACAAAGGTTTGCTCCTGACAAAGCAAGAAATGCTATAAAAATGAAGGGGAATAACTCAAAATTTGTGCTAGGAAGTTATGGTTCTTGTGCAGTGCACTCCATAATTTTTCAACAATCATGCATATCAAATTTGACGATGTTCAGGCTGTAGATGACAAAGTTATATTCCAGACAAGCAGAAAATGCTGTAAAAATTTCAATCAAAGGGAATTAACTTATAGACAGTATGAAGTAGAGTTATGGCTCTTTCACACTGCACTCTGTTTTATTGCAATAAACACAAATGCCAAGTTTCAAGTAAATTGGACTGGAAATGACAAAGTTATGCTCCAGCCTAAGAACTATTCTAAAAAATACTTTGTAATTCAAGGGCAAATAACTCCCGTTGTTCTGGTCACCCATAATCGGACTCATCTGAGATCTTAGAGTCATATATGTTGTGACCAAGTTTGGAACTAATTGGTTGATATTTGTAGATGCTAGAGTGTAAACAAAGTGAAATACAGCAATTTTTTTAATTCAAGGGCAAATAACTCCAGTTGTTCTGGTCTGAATACACAAATAATCAAACTCATCCGAGATCTTATGGTCATGTATATTTTGTCCAAGTCTGGTGTTGATTGGTTAATAACTGTAGATGCTAGAGTGAAAACAAAGTCAAATATAGCAATTTTTCTAATTCAAGGGCAAATAATTCCAGTTGTTCTGGTCCGATGAGACCCATCATCAAACTCATCCGAGACCTTATGATCATATACATGTATATTTTGACAAAGTTTGGTGCTAATTGGTTGATATTTGTAGATGCTAGAGTGTAAACAAAGTGAAATATTGCAATTTTCTTAATTCAAGGGCAAATAACTCCAGATGTTCTGGTCCGATTTGACCCATAATCGAACTCATTCAAGATCTTATGGTCATACACACTTTGTCCAAGTTTGGTGTTGATTCGTTAAAAATTGTAGATGCTAGAGTGTAAACAAGAAAATGTGAACGGACGACGGACGGACGGACGGACGGACGACGGACGGACGACGGACGCCGACGGACGGTGAGTGATCACAATAGCTCACTCTGAGCACTTCGTGCTCAGGTGAGCTAAAAACACAACGCTTCCCTAGGTTAAGTTCTTTTACTGTGCTGTTACATTTACTCAATAAAACGCTACCTGGTGTGAAAATCTTCGAAGAATATGACATGCACAGACAACGGTATTTAACAAAATAACCGTATACATATCAGTTTTAAAGCTGGTGTAATGAAGAGAAATGACCCTCCACTACAAAATGACCCGGGTCATTATTCTACGTAAAGAGATGACCCATGAGTCATTTTGAAGGGAAGTGCATTACATCGGCGGTCAGTACATCTATCCATGTTTTCCCAGGAAGACCTACGTACCGTAAGCTATATAGTCCAAGATGTATCGTTTAAAATTAGCAGAACCGCTTCACCACGAATTCACATTTCGATTAACCGACAGCTACATTGAAATAGCAACATCTGAGCAGCTTTATCCCGTCAAATATGTCCACTCAGTACATTTAAAAACGTAGCATAGGTTGTAGATTGGAAAAGGAAAAGTTGTGATCTAGTTTTATCACATAACCTTCCTTGTTTTCAGTGTAATATACCCATTACGAATTTTCTTTTTATCACATAACCTCCCTGGGTATATTGTTTTCAGTGTAATATATCCATTACGAATTCTCTTGTCTTATACACCTTTGATATCACATTTGTGTGACGTCATTTTGAAGTCATTATGTATGTATTTCATGAAAGTGAATAGATCTTATGGATATTACGGCGGGTGCATTTATAAATGTTTTAACATTGTCTAATCTATATTTTGTGAAATGTCATTATGTGACAAAAAGAATCTGACATTCATGGACGTTTGAGGTAAATTTTATTAAACTTGTCGCGGAAAAATGTTATTAACCTCACCAAAGGCTTGCTTAACCCTATACTCCACAGATACTCGTTTCTACGCATTGCTTGTAGGAGCCTTTGGAAAACATTGTGGCAAAAGGTGAAATTGCTCGTGACGAGCAATTTCACCTTTTGTCACAATGTTTTCTATGCTATCAAAAGGTGTCATATATACCCATAAAAAGCGGCTTCATCCTTGCTGTTATTTAGGGTCAATAACAGGTACCATAGAAATGCCTTATGGAGTAAAGGGTTAATAACGTTTCTCTTAACTCATTTAAACCGATTACCACACAACCCCTACTTTTGACGCCCCCGAGAAAGAAGCCTTTTCAAAACACTGTAGGAAAAGGAGAAAATGCTGGTAAACAGCATTTTCTCCTTTTCCAACAGTGTTTTCTACCCCCCCCAGAAGAAATTTCATTTTTTCAGTCACCTTTATTTTGTCATCTGCAAATGCTTTCAATTTGAACCAGTCTAAAATTTTGTCGTGTGGTAATGAGTTAATAAAATCTTACCTCATTCAGATCCTATATTTATCACATAACATCCCCTGTTTCCAGTGAAATATACCCATTACCAATTTTCTTATCTTATACACATTAAAAATTTTGATATCACATTTTGTGTGATGTTATTTTGCACATATTTCATAGAGGTGAATGGGTCTTACAGATAATACTGCGATTGCATTTATGAATGTTTTTGCATCGTCTTACCTATATTTTGTGAAATGTCTTTATATGATAAAACTCATCTGACATTCGTGGACGTTTACAATAGAATTTTATTAAACTTGTCGCAGAAAAATGTTATTAACCTCGCCAAAGGCTTGCTTAATAATTTTTCCCATAACTCGTTTAATACAATCTTATCTCAAAAGCCTACTCATGTCAGATCCTATATGTATCACATAACATCCCTTGTTTTCAGTGTGATATACCCATTACGAATTTTCTTATCTTATACACATTTGATATCACATTTGTGTGACGTCATTTCCTACGTATTTCATAGAAGTGAATGGGTCTTATGGATAGTACCGCGGGTGCATTTATGAATGTTTTTACATAGTCTAATCTATATTCTGTGAAACATCACTATGTGATAAAAAGAATCTGACATTTGTGCATGTTTGAAATTAAATTTTATTCAACTCGTGGAGGAAAAATGTTATTAAGCTCGCCCAAGGCTTGCTTAATAACATTTCTCTTGACTCGTTTAATGAAATCTTATCTCAAAGCCCACTCATGTCAGATCCTATATATCTTATACTCGTATATCGATGGGTGAGTGCAACACTATCCTAAGTGCCTATACAAAGTATAGGCACTTAGGATAGTGTTGCACTCACCCATCGGTATGTCTGATAGAACATTTGTGTGACTTCATTTTTTATGTCATTTTGTATGTATTCAGTAGAACTGATTGTTTCTTATGGATTTATCAGTGTTTTGACATCATCTGATCTATATTTTGTGAAATATTATGTGATAAAAATCATCTGACATTCGTTGGTTTTTCAGATAAAATTTTCATTAAACTTGTCAAGCAAAAATGTTATTAAGCTCGCCAAAGGCTTGCTTTATAACATTTCCCTTGACTAGTTTGATAAAATCTTATCTCAAAAGCCTACTCATGTCAGTCCCTATATTAACTTGTTGTGTCTTGATGTGTTGGGCTTATGGGGCAATCCTCATTGCAGGATGACCTTCTCGAGATTGAGAATTCCATTTTGAAAATAACATATCTGTACAAGGTTGATAATATTTCGGCAATTTGTTTAATCTATGGTTTTACATGTGTGACCCATCACATAAAAAGGACCATCTGGGAATTCTGTACATCACGTGAAAACAGATCAACGATAGTGCAGGTCAGTTCAAAAATGATTATATAATGATGTACAATGACCACTTTTCATACATAAAATATCATTAAAACAAACATTGTCAACCCTTGTCAGCCTGAACTACTCGCACAGTCTAGCCAGGGTTGGCACTTTTTGCAGTTCCCAGAGGGTCCCTTGTTTGCGTGATGGGTCACATGTATATCCATATCTATTAAACACCAATTGAGGTAGAGAAAAACAGTTGGATACAGGAAGCTGTGCATTCAGTAAGGCGAGCGCTAGCAAGTGCGTGTTAGCAATTTCTATCGAACGTGTAAGTTCACCGCTAGCGCTTGCATGTTAAGCGAGCAGGTTTTGAGATGCATCGCCACGGAATTCAATATAGCTGGACAAGCCCAGAAGGAAAGAAATATTTTCTCTTATAGTCTTCTTTAATCACATTTAGAAGCCAACAAAACAGAATAAAAACGATCAACAACAAACTTTTATCAATAAAAATTCTCAAAGAGATTCATAAATACACTTATCTGTCAGCAATAAATCGTAATAATAATAATTATATACTTGCCGTAAAATGGAAAAGATACTTAGCTCTTTGCCAGGTACAAAATGTTCAGACTTGGCCTAATTGAAAGGTAAGCCATAAATTAGATAACGCTTACATAATAAAATTTGTTATGAAAGGGTAGAAAAATTGTTGGAAGGTAGAATAATTAGTCTTCAGGATGATAGTACTAGCATTTTTCTTCCTTTGCCACAATGTTTTCAAAATCCCTACATCTTCAAGATCAGTAAAATACTGGCTTGTTTGGTGGTCCATTCTACAACACCCTAATAAATTCATGCACAGGTGTATTTAAAACTACATGTAGTTGTTTTTTTTTTCTGTCAGATATGGATCTACATATAAGTTTTGCAATAAATGCACCTTGTATAGGAAAGTATTGTTTAATACTAAAAATGTAACATAGACTGAGCAGCATACAAATTCCTTCCAAAACCTTTTCAGCCTTTATCAAATGACAAAATTTTAGACTGGTCAAAATTGGAAGCACTTGCAGATGACAAAAAAAAACGTAACTCAAAAAGTGAAATTGTTTCCAGCAGGGTAGAAAACAATCGTTAAAACTTGTCATTGTGTGGTAAAGGGTTAAATACAAGTCTAACAAAATCTGATTACACGAAATATATCCATCTGACACAATATTTTCAAAACCTCTTATCCCTACTTTTAACATACCTATGAAAGAAGCCTTTTGAAAACATTGTGGGAAAAGAAGAAAATGCTGGAAAATGCTGGTGGCCAGCATTTTCTCCTTTTCCCACTATGTTTTCTTACCTTCCTAAAACAAATTTCAATTCTTTAGTAACATTCATTTTGTTGTCTGCAAGTGCTTTCAATTTGGACCAGTCTAAAATTTTGTCCTTTGGTAAAGAGTTAATATGAAGTAAATTATCTCTAAATATGACAGAGATATTGTTAAGTTTTTTTGCATGACAACAATAATCTTGCAGACATTTACAGGGTCACGATAATATATTGATGTTTTCTTCGAAAACAAACACACTAAAAATTACATGTTATCAAAAAATTACTCACAACAACATTTGCATTCTTCTTTTCACAATAATAAACATAACAACTTATCACATATATTTCTTCATATAGACTATTGCACTTCTACATCATAAAGAAAGATCAAAATCACAAAATATTATCACATTTATAAACAGACAAACATTGCAATGTTTAATCTCTGAAAAAATGAGAATTAATTTCACTTTTTATCAACAAAACATTGATAACATTTTAAAACTTCATAATTATATCTTTTGACTCCCAATTAATATGTACATGTAAATTAAATGCAACAACAACTTAAAACATTATTCTAACATGACACATGAATCCGACTGTATAAACACAGCGCAATGAAAGGGGGTAAAATCTACCTTATTCTATCTAGAGTGACGTCATTCTATATAAAGTTACGTCATTCTGTTTAACCCTTTCCCAAATGACAGACCTTTGGACTAAACCAAATTGAAAGCATTTGCAGATGACAATTCAACTCTTGCTGAAAAGATGATTTCTACCTATGATAGGGAAGAAAACATTGTGGGAAAAGGAGAAAATACAGGTTACCAGCATTTTCTCCTTTTCCCACCATGTTTTCAAAAGGGTACCATTCCAGACCCTTAAAAACCAGGGATTGTTTGGCAAAGGGTTATAGTACGTAAGTAAATTATTGGGTGAAATATTATCTGCATCTCCATTTTTACACTAAGTATTAAACTGTTTTCCTTTCATTAAGAGTTGGTCATGTTAGAATCAAAACAATAAATAACCTTCTTTCTGTCGCGATTTCTTGTTCAATAAATCATGTGAGTTATGAGTTGCAATCAATAAAGCACTCAGGCTATTGCCCTTGTAGATTGTTTATTGTGCCTCATGACTCACAACAAGTGTGGCTTATTGAACATTCTAACATGACACGCGACTTTGGCTCTATAAACACAGTGCAAGGCAAACGTGGTGAAATCTGCAACAATCCATGTAGAGTGACGTCATTCAATGAGTGAGTTATTCATTGGAAAGTAATCTTCATCCGCGTTTTTACTCTAAGTTTGAACTTGTTTTCATTTCACTAAGAATTGGCCATGTTAGAATCGAAATAATCTTCTTTCTATCGTGGTATATCGTTCAATAAACCACGTTGTGAGTTATGAGGCGCAATGAATAACCCACTCGGGCTATCGCCCTCGTGGATTATTTATTGTGCCTCATAACTCACAACTGTGGTTTATTGAACGATATACCACGATAGAAAGAAGATTATTTCTTAAATAAACCATGATAGAAAGAAGATTATTTCTTAAATAAACCACATTTGCAAGTTATGCGGCACAATAAATAATCCATGAGGGTAATGGCCCCAGCGGTTTTTTCATTGCAACTCATAACTCACACTGTGGTTTATTGAATAAACCAGTAAACCACATATAGAAAGAGGATTATTTATTATTTTGATTCTAATATTACCAACTCTAAATGAAAGGAAAAGAAGTTCATGCTTTAAGCCCTTTGAATTTAGAGTTGGTCTAAAATATTGTTGTTTGGTAAAAGATTAAAGCACCTTTCACAATTATATATGCCTTTGTGGCAACAGTGCATTTAAGACCAGACTGCATGTAATGTATTCTGATCCTTGATCTACACTTTGCACTTAGCTTAGATATTTCTACTTAACTCATTACCAAACGACAAAATTTTGGGCTGGTCCAAATTGAAAGCATTTGTAGATGACAAAATAAAAGTGACTGAAAATTTGAAATTTGTTTTGTGAATGATAGAAAACATTGTGAGAAAAGGATAAAATACTGGTTACCAGCATTTTCTCCTTTTCCCACAATGTTTTCCAAAGCTTGTTAAAAGTCGGGATTGTGAGGTAAGGGTTCAATAACTGTGATAATGCGACCACTTCAGCCTTTTATATTAACAGAAAATGTCTTAGATTTATTTGGAGCTGAAGGAACGAAAACAAATCTGATTAACCCATTACCAAACAACAATATTTTAGACTGGTCCAAATTGAAAGCATTTGCAGACGACAAAATAAAAGTGACTAAAAAATTGAAATTTGTTTTGGGAAGGGTAGAAAACATTGTGGGAAAAGGAGAAAATGCTGGTTACCAGCATTTTCTCCTTTTCCCACAATGTTTTCTAAAGGCTTCTTTCTCGGGGGTGTCAAAAGTAGGGATTGTGTAGTAATGGGTTAATGATAGTCATTAAGACAAAGTTCATTTCTCTTTCACCGGTGGATACATATGTCAGCTGCCAGTGGCTTATAATAAAGTATTCTGCTCTTTAACCCTTTAACAACTGACAAAATTTTAGACTGGTCTAAATTGCGTGCATTTGCAGAAGATAAAAAATAAAGGTGACTCAAAAATTGGTATTTCATTTGGCAAGGCTAGAAAACATTGTGGGAAAAGGAGAAATTGCTGGTTACCAGCATTTTCTCCTTTTCCTACAATGTTTTCAAAAGCTTTCCTCAGGGTCGTAAAAAGTTGGGATTGAGTGGTAAAGAGTTAAAGAAATTCCAAATACCCAAATGCCCTGAAAAGTGCATCGGCCGGCCTGATATTAACGGAAACAATATTGGTGAGAGCAATAAATGCTAAAAAAAGCATTGCTGCAAATACAAAGTTAGCCTGTTTTGTGAAATGTTTAACCCTAAACCAAAATTTTAATAATCCTACTTTTCTAAACTTGAGGAAAAATCCTTTAAAGCATAATTCTGAAATTAACCCATTACCACACAATTCCTACTTTTGACGCCCTGGAGAAAGAAACCTTTAGAAAACATTGTTTGAAAAGAGAAAATGCGGGTATCCAGCATTTTCTCCTTTTCCCACAATGTTGTCTACCCTTCACAAAACAAATTTTAAATTTTCAGTCACTTTTATTTTGTCATCTGCAAATGCTTTGATTTTGGCCAAACCTAAAATTTTGTCGTTTGGTAATGAGTTAATTGACATTGGCATACATTGTGCGGAAAGATAAAAAAATGTTGGTAACCAGCATTTCATCCTTTCTTCATGTTTCCTACCCTTCAAAAGGCATACTTAAGTTTGGGGTCACATATAATTTATTGTCTGCAAATGCATACAGTAAGTAACAGTATAAAATTTTGTTGTTAAACAATTCTGAAATTGGCAAACATCATAAAAATCACCACAATATAATTAAAAAACTTCTTACACATAAAAGGTAAAACTTGAATAAAATGTCAGTCAAATTAAGAAATTTGTAGTTTGATTTTATATACCATAGTAAAAATTATAAATACCTCAATAAATTAGACAATACTATTATCAAAAAAAAAAAAAAGAGAGAAAAAAATAGAAAAATGCATTTTACAAGAACTTAGTAAACTTCGTTGCTCGAGTAAATACTCTGTAGCAAGTGAATTTGACAACATAAGTACATGTAAAAATATTGTGGCAAGAGGAACATTCTCATAAAGAAATTTCTCTATTTACCACCATCTTTTCTTATAAAATAAAAAAACACCAAATTTTATGGTGATGCATTAACTTTTTACCAACTGACAAATTATTGGACTGGACCAAATTGAACACAATCAAAAAGTTATTGGACTGAACCAAATTGAACACAATTGCACACAATGAATCAAATTCAGCACAAGAAAATATTTCTGTCTTTGACTGTGGAAAAAGATGTGGGAAAATGAGAAAATGCTGGTTACCAGCAATTTCTCATTTTCCCACAATGTTTTCAAACGCGTTCTCTTTCAGGGTCTTAAATTAGGAACTGTTTTGTAAAGAGTTTACCAAATATCTGTGTAAAAAATTACTCACTTTCTAATTTATATTCTTGATATAGACTTCTAGCTACAATGTCTTCTAGTGTCTTTGGTTCTAGTACTTTGGTACTTTGATCCATAAAATTTTCGTCAACACCATACACAGATCTATCTACATTAAGATATTTTGACAATGCATCATCTCTATCTTTGGTCAAGTGTTTTTGACTAGAATAACTTTTTCTATCTGAATTATTTTTATCTGTCACTTTTCTCTCATGTTCAGATAAATCCAACATGGACCTTGCGGACTGATCAGATTTTGTTTTAAATGCCATATCAGGCTTGTTCGTAGCACGCATCATGTGATCTAAAATTAGATCTGTTGAAATATGAGATGTCATACCCTTATCAATTTCATCGTTCAAAATATCAGTTATTTTAATCGTTTCTTTTTTATCATTTGTATTCCTACTCACGACCGGACTATTTTCTGTTTTAGTTGCTTTCCTTTCTCCCTCCTCTCGTAGATGTTGTTTAATCATGGACTCCATCAGTTTGGAAGCAGAGTTTTCTGTATGCATGTCTATCATAAGCTGACTAATCCTGTTGCTAGGGTGTGTCTTTGAGGTGGAGTACCCTGTCTGCATGTCATTCATTAATTGACTTATCATGTTACTGGAGTTATTCTTTAAGGGGGAGTTTTCTGTCTGCATGTCTATCATTAGTTGACCAATCCTGTTGCTGGAGCATGCCTTGGGGGTGGAGTTTTCTGTCTGTTTACCAATCATCAGTTGACTAATCCTGTCACTGGAGTGTGTAACCAGGTTAAATGGGATAACTGGAATCCTTGGCATGACTCCACTAAAATGTAAAAAGATTGACTGATTGTATGGTTTTTAATGTTGTTTTCACATTTTTTCAGTTATATCACAGCGGCCAGTGCACCTATCCATGCTTTCCTGGAGTCTTCTTTACCAGTACTCTGCTGAATTTTCTTTTCCAAGAGCCATTGGCTGCTTTCCCACATAACCATCGTTGAAACAATGATCAGCAGTGGGAGAGGAATTAATTGTGTCACAATGACTATCATCAATCATTGGAAAAAAACTGGCCGAGCCCGGGTTTGAACTCATGATCCCCTGTTCTCAAATCCTATACGCTACTGAATGAGCTACCTCAGGTTGGCAACGAAAGAAGAGGAAAACATGCCGGTGTCAGAGCTTGTCTACACTTGCTTTTAGAGATGGTGAAACGGCTACTTAGAAATGCTTTTAGAGGTGGTGAAACGGCTACTTAGGAATGCTTTTAGAGATGGTGAAACGGCTACTTAGAAATGCTTTTAGAGGTGGTGAAACGGCTACTTAGAAATGCTTTTAGAGGTGGTGAAACCGCTACGTAGAAATGCTTTTAGAGATGGTGAAACAGCTATGCTTTTAGAGATGGTTAAACGGCTACACAGAAATGCTTTAAGAGATGGTTAAACGGCTACGCAGAAATGCTTTAAGAAATGTTGTAACGGCTACGCAGAATGCTTTTAGAGATGCTGAAACGGCTACGCAGAAATGCTTTTAGAGATGGTGAAACGGCTACTTACAAATGCTTTTAGAGATGGTGAAATGGCTACTTACAAATGCTTTTAGAGATGGTAAAATGGCTTTGTAGAAAAACTGGCATAATTGTGTCAAGAAAATTTTTACCCTTTACCAAACAATCCCTGGTTTGAACGAGCCTCAGATAGAAGCCTTTTGAAAACATTGTAACCAGCATTTTCTCCTTTTCCCACAATGTTTTCTACCCAACTTGAAACAAATTTCAATTTTTGATTCATATTTATTTTGTCGTCTGGAGGTGCTTTCAATTTGGACCAGTCTAAAATTTTGTCATTTGGTAAAGAGTTAAGGTTTATATGCCATGCTAGAAAAGGTTCCCTTCTGATAGTATAAAGACTTAACCAACTTTGAAGTATGTATCTTCTGTAACAATAGAAATAGTAGGACAAAGGTCCATTTTCTATCAAAATTTTGACTATTGACAAGCCTAAAATATTGTTGTTTGGTAAAAATTTAAATAGTGTTTAACCCTTTCCAAAAAAAGCCCTTGTTTTTACATGTCCACAGTATAAGTCTTTTGAAAATACTGTGGGGAAAGAAGAAATTGCTCTTAACAAGCAATTTCTCCTTTTTTCACAGTGTTTTCTACCCATATGGAGAACTTTCTGCCATTTTTATTGAATTTGAAATTGTCATCTACAAACTCTTTGAGTTTGGAAGAGTCTAATATTTGTCGTTTGGGAAAGGGTTAAGGCCTTTTTCCATTTTTTTAGTAATATTGTAGCAGCCACTGCACCTATCTATGTATTCCTGGAGTTTCTTTCACAGTTCACTGTACAATATTCTTATCAATCCAGTGGCTGCTTGCCTTCATAATCGATAAAACAATGTTCAGAGCATACCCATATTTGGCTTGCAACACTTGAAAAAGGGCATTCAGAAATTTGTGTAAAGTGTCATCTTAAAACAGCCTGCGCAGTCCTAAATGACACTTTTCATTTTCATGTAAAGTTCTGTTATGCACAAGTCTACAGTTGGACAAGAACCTTATGTTTTCGTAAAGTGTCATCTTGGATTAGCCTGTGCTGACTGCACAGACTCATCCAAGACCGCACTTTCAGCAAATGTCAAAGTGTCCTTTTTTTCCCGTTTTCCAGGCCATTTATGCATATTGTCTAAGATGCTTGCTCTTGGTATATCAAATGGCTTTTTCTGAAAAATTAACTCATTACCAAACGACAAAAATTTTAGGTTTGTCTAAATCAAAAGCATTTGCAGATGACAAAATAAAAGTGACTGAAAATTTGAAATTTGTTTTGTGAAGGGGAGGAAATATTGGTTACCAGCGTTTTCTCCTTTTCCCACAATGGTCTCTAAAGGCTTATTCCTCAGGGTCATCAAAAGTAGGGACTGTGTTGTAATGGGTTAAAAATGGTACCTAGAGATGCTGCATGGTAGACAGATTTTTTCTAATTCTTACCTTGTTGGAGATTTACAATCCTGTTGCCATGGTAACATGTCTATGATGTGGTGGGTCTCTAAATGTTTTTTAAGATGATGGTCCCGACTAAAAGTTTTGTCACACAATGTACACTGATACGGTCTTTCACCTGTAATTGAGAAATAAGATCTCCACCATTGATCCTATACAAAACTATCAGGGGCTTTAATGACCTTTATTAACCCTGTACCAAACGATAAAATGTTAGACTTGTTCAAATTGAAAGCACTTGCAGACCATACAATAAAGGTAACTCAACAATTGAAATTTGTTTCCATCAAGGGTAGAAAACATCGTGGGAAATGTTTTCAGAAGGCTTCTATCTCATAAAAACCAGGGATTGTTTGGTAAACAGTAAACCCCTTACCAACTAATGCCAACTTTTAATGTCCTTGGGAAAGAAGTTTTTGTTAATTTTTTTTTTTTTCATGAAAATAAACACTATTGCTGAAAGCAGAATTTTTAATTGTCACATTATAAATCAAAACACTAACGTAATCACTTTTTTTCCTCCCTTTTGGAAGTATCAGTTATTGTCAATATGTTTACAGAGTTATCTCTCTTAGATCATTCTGCATTAACAGCCTTTGGAAAACATTGTTGAAAAAGGAGAAAATGCTGGTAACCAGCATTTTCTCCTTTTCCACAATGTTTTCTACCCTTTCAAAGAAAAATTGCATAGTCTGAGCCACAATGAAATTGTCATCTGCAAATGTCCTCAATTCAGACAAGGCTAAAATTTTATGGTTTTGTAAAGGAATAATCTGTCACCAGTCTTTGGAACTTAACCCTTTACCCCATAAGGCATTTCTATGGTATTTCTAAATGACCCTAAATAACAGCAAAGATGAAGCCATTTCTTATGTGTATATGACACCTTTTGATAGCATAGAAAATATTGTGACAAAAGGTGAAATTGCTCGTGACGAGCAATTTCACCTTTTGCCACAATGTATTCCAAAGGCTCCTACAAGCAATGCATAGAAATGAGTATCTATGGAGTAAAGGGTTAAGATTCAATCAAATTCATAGTATATGCATAGATCAGATCAAAGGTGGCCAAAATGATTCTATACCATGATGCCTTCACCTCTTTAACACAAGATAAAATTTCAGACTGATCCAAATTCAAAGCACTTGCAAGAGACAAACTGAAGGCGCCCAAAACAATGAAGTTTTTTCTTGATAGGGTAGTAAACAGTGGGACAACAGGAAATTCCTGGTTGCAAGCATTTTCTTCTTTTCCATCAGTGTTTTCAAAAGCTTTCTTAGTTAGGGTCTATAGAAGTCAGCATTAAGTGGTAAAAGGTTAATAGAGTTGGAAATATTGTGGGGAAAGGAGAAAATGCTGGTTACCTGCAATTCCTCCCTTTCCCACAATATTTTCAAAAGCATTCTTTTCCAGGCTCGTAAAAACCCAGGATTGTATGGTATAGGACTAAGGATGGAGATTTGCCCAATACCACTCAATGGTTGTACACTGGTTTTTGAATACTAGTCATAACATTATTTCACTTAGATCCCTGCAGCCAGTGCACCTATCCATGATTTTCTGGTATTTCTTTTATGACTTTATTGTGCAAATTATTCCCAAGCCAATGGCTGCTTTCCCACATAAAAATCACTAACACAATGATCAGCAAGAGAGAGGAAAAAGTCAGTCCCAATGACTATCATTAATTCTTAGTAAGAAACTGGGTGAGCCAGGGCTTTGACCCTCTTACCACACAGCAGAATTTTAGACCTATCAAAATCTAAAGCATTTGCAGGCGATAATTTCATAGTGGCTCAAATAATGCAATTTTTCTTTGATAGATAAGAAAACTTTGTGGGAAAAGGAGAAAATGCTGGTTACATGCATTTTCTCCTTTTCCCACAAAGTTTTCAAAAGACCTCTTCCTCTTTGTCATTAAAAGTCATCATTGTGTGGTAAAGGGTTAAATCGCCATCCCCACTATTCTCAAGTACTTTACGGGACTGACTGCTCTACAGGGACTCGGCTGAAATTAACATACCGGTATGTGTTCTCTTATGCCGTAGTAAATGGTGGGACTGACTGTACGACTTGTCACAAACATCACATTGGTAGGGCTTCTCACCTAAAATCAATTACAGGTACGATTAAATAGATGTAATCTCTTCCGAAATCTCATGACATTGAAGGGAAATTAGCAATAAGTGAAATTTCTAATATTGACAGTGGTTTAAAAGCACAATATATAACAAACTAGTTGTACAAAAAAACAAGAGGACCATGATGGCCCTATATCGCTCACCTGAGTACCAAGCTGTAAAATCAAACTTGTGACCCCTGGGCAGGGCCAGTTTTGACCCCAGGGGCATCCTAAGAAAAAACTTGGTAGAGGTCCACTAGGAGATGCTACATACCATATATCAAAACTCTGCACCACTTAGTTTCAGAGAAGAAGAATTTTAAAGTTTTCTTTCTTTGTTCCTATGATTCAAACTTGTGACCCCCGGGATGGGACCAGTTTTGACCCCAGGGACATCAAATGAACAATCTTGGCAGAGGTCCACTAGGAGATGCTACATACCAAATATCAAAGCTGTACGCCTTCTAGTTTCAGAGAAGAAGAATTATGAAGTTTTCCTCCTTTGTTCCTATGTTTCAAACCTATGACCCCCGGGGCGGGGCCAGTTTTGACCCCAAGGGCATCATATGAACAATCTTGGTAGACGTCCACTAGGAGATGCTACATACCAAATATCAAAGCTCTGCGCCTTTTAGTTTCAGAGAAGAAGAATTTTAAAGTTTTCCTTCTTTGTTACTGTCATACAAACTTGTGACCCCCGGGGTGGGTCCAGTTTTGACCCCAGGGGCATCATATGAACAATCTTAGTAAAGGTCTACTAGGAGATGCTACATACCAAATATCGAAGCTCTGCGCCGTCTAGTTTCAGAGAAGAAAAATTTTAACGTTTTCCTTCTTTGTTCCTATGTTTCAAACTTGTGACCCCCGGGGCGGGGCCAGTTTTGACCCGAGGGACATAATATGAACAATCTTGGTAGACGTCCACTAGCAGATGCTACATACCAAATACCAAAGCTGTGCACCTTCTAGTTTCAGAGAAGAAGAATTTTGAAGTTTTCCTCCTTTGTTCCTATGTTTCAAACTTGTGACCCCCGGGGCGGGGTCAGTTTTGACCCCAGGGGCATCATATGTACAATCTTGGTAGAGGTCCACTAGGAGATGCTAAATACCAAATATCAAAGCTCTGCGCTTTCTAGTTTCAGAGAAGAAGAATTTTAAAGTTTTCCTTCTTTGTTCCTAAGTTTCAAACTTGTGACCCCCGGGGCGGGGCCAGTTTTGACCCCAGGGCCATCATATGAACAATCTTGGTAGAGATCCACTAGGAGATGCTACATACTAAATATCAAAGCTCTGCGCCTTCTAGTTTCAGAGAAGAAGAATTTTAAAGTTTTCCTTCTATGTTCCTATGTTTCAAACTTGTGACCCCTGGGGCAGGGCCAGTTTTGACCCCAGGGGCATCATATGAACAATCTTGGTAGACATCCACTAGGAGATGCTACATACCAAATATTAAAGCTGTATGCCATCCAGTTTCAGAGAAGAAGAATTTTGAAGTTTTCCTCCTTTGTTCCTATGTTTCAAACTTGTGACCCCCGGGGTGGGGTCAGTTTTGACCCCAGGGGCATCATATGTACAATCTTGGTAGAGGTCCACTAGGAGATGCTAAATACCAAATATCAAAGCTCTGCGCTTTCTAGTTTCAGAGAAGAAGAATTTTGAAGTTTTCCTTCTTTGTTCCTAAGTTTCAAACTTGTGACCCCCGGGGTGGGGCCAGTTTTGACCCCAGGGGCATCATATGAACAACCTTGGTAAAGGTCCACTAGGAGATGCTACATACCAAATATCAAAGCTCTGCGCCTTTTAGTTTCAGAGAAGAAGAATTTTAAAGTTTTCCTTCTTTGTTCCTATGTTTCAAACTTGTGACCCCCGGGGCAGGGCCAGTTTTGACCTCAGGGGCATCATATGAACAATCTTGGTAGAGGTCTACTAGGAGATGCTACATACCAAATATCAAAGCTCTACGCATTCTAGTTTCGGAGAAGAAGATTTTCAAAGATTTTGCTATTTTTTTCCTTTTGGTTGCCATGGCAACCAGAATTATGGCTGGAATTCAATCTCTTGAACAACTTTGGTAGAGCTTCACCCAAGGAACATCCCTGCCAAGTTTCATCAAGATTGGCCCAGTGGTTTAGGAGGAGAAGATGTTTAAAGAAATTGTGGACGACGCAAGATGCACGACAGACGACGCACGACGGACATTGGGCAATCACAAAAGCTCACCATGAGCATTTCGTGCTCAGGTGAGCTAAAAAAACACACACACACACTCTCACAAAAGAGTAACAAATATAAAGTTACTAACTACACATTTGTTATCATACATGATTCATTAATCTTATAGTCATTCTTGTGGCTTTATAACAAATATTATCTCTGATGGTTGCAGGATTACATAGCTTACAATTAAATTGCAAATAGAAAATAAAATTTGGGATTTTCCTGCGATCAACTTCTTAACCCTTTACCAAACAATCCCTGGGTATAACTTCCTGAGAAAGAAGCCTTATAAAAACATAGTGGAAAAAGAAAACAAGAAGACCAAGATGGCCCTGGATCGCTCACCTAAATTTTTGAGAGGACCATAGCCATTTTTTTTTTTTTTTTGAGGTATTGAAACACTGGAAACAAAATCATTATTCTGCCAAGGAATTCTGAAAAGGTCACCTGTTTCTTAATTTCTGTACAGTGCAAGTAGCCCCCATTCACCAGAGCCATGTTTCTTGATCTATCAAAATTTTGCAAACAATTTTTGAAAAGTATCATTCAAGGAACATTTCTGTGAAATTGTTTTAAAAATCTGATCAGCCATTTCAGAGAAGAAGAATTTTCAAGAATTTCTTCATGTCCGTATAGTGCAGGTAAAATTTCAAGAACTGTTTTTTAAAAGGGTCACCCAAGGAACGTCTTTGTGAAATTATTTCAAAATCTGACAATCCGTTCTAGAGAAGAAGAATTTTTAAGAATTTCTTCATTTCCCTAATTTCTTCATTTCCCTATAGTGCAAGTAGCCCACATTCACCAGAGCCATGTTTCTTGATGAATCAAAATTTCAAGAACAATTTTTTAAAAGGGTCACCTAAGGAACATTTATGCAATTATTATTTCAAAATCTGACAAGCCGTTCAAAAGAAGAAGAATTTTTAAGAATTTCATCATTTCCCTATAGTGCAAGTAGCCCCCATTCACCAGAGCCATGTTTCTGTACGAATCTGGACGAATCAAAATTTCACAAACAAGTTTTGAAAAGGGTCACCCAAGGAACATCTCTGTAAAATTATTTCAAAATCTGACGAGTGGTTTCAGAGAAGAAGAACTTTTAAGAATTTCTTCATTTCTGTATAGTGCAAGTAGCCCCCATTCACCAGAGCCATGTTTCTTGATGGATCAAAGTTTCGTGAACAATTTTTGAAAATGGTCACCCAAGGATCATCTCTGTCAAATTATTTTAAAATCTGGCCAATGGTTTCAGAGAAGAATTTCTTTGAAAATTCCGTTTGGTTGCCATGGCAACCAGAGTTTTTGACAGAATCAAATTCTGTGAACAGTTTTTAAAGAGGACCTCCCAAGGAACATTCCAGCCAAGTTTGGTTCAAATTAGCTGAGTGGTTTAGGAGAAGTTGATGTTTAAAGAATTGTTGACGATGCACGACGGACACCGGATGATCCTAAAAGCTCAAGGGTTGTGCTCAGGTGAGCTAAAAATGCTGGTAAACAGCATTTTCTCTTTTTCCCTCAATGTTTTCTACTCTTCCAAAATCATGTTTCAATTTCTGAGTGACATTTATTTTGTTGATGACAAAGGTGTACTGTCACAACAATCTATGTCAACATGAACACAACACCAAATCACAGAGCAATGTCTGGATTTTGTATGGAGAGTGCAGTGGAATGGTGTCAAAGACTGTAGAAATGTAAATTTCATATATGTACATTAAAATCTAGCAATAGACTATTAAAGATGTATTTTCTTCTCTTCCGACAATGTTTTCTACTCTTCCAAAATAATATTTCAATTTTTGAGCCATATTTACTTGTCGTCTTCACAGGTGTACTGTCGCAACAATGTACGTCACCAGAAATCCATCACTAAATCACTGAACAATGTCTGGATTTTGTATCAAGATTAACCCATTATCACACAATCCCTACTTTTGACAACCTTGTGAAAGAAGCCTTTGGAAAACATTGTGGGAAAAAGGAGAAAATGCTGGTAACCAGCATTTTCTCCTTTTCCCACAATGTTTTCTACCCTTCACAAATTAAATTAGAAACCTTCAGTCACTTTTATTTTGTGGTCTGCAAATGCTTTTGATTTGGACAAACCTAAAACTTTATCATTTGGTAATGAGTTAAGAAATATTTGTCATCTGGAAATACCTTCAGTTTGGACCAGTCTAAAATTTTGTTTTCTGTACCGTACAGAGATAAACAAAGGGTACTGAGAAAACCCAGATTTCACAGTATCAGATTATACATGTACCTGTATGTGTACGCCGATGATTCTGTAAATGATCACCACGTGCAAAACATTTGTTACACTCTACACACGTGTAGGGTCGATCTCCAGTATGTGTACGCATATGTGTTTGTAGGTGATGACTCCGTCGGAAAGTTTTCAGGCAAAAGTCACAACTGTCAATTGAAAAAAGTGACATAATTATAGGATCTGAGATAAGATTGACTTTTAAGATAAAAATGTTATTACATGGATCTAAAAATTATAACACTTTTGTAGACTTGTTTCATAAAAAATAATCATCTTAAATGCCAACAAATTTTGATTCTTTTTTTGACATTTTGACATAACAATATTTTGTGAACTTTAAGTTAGAATACACAAAAACACATATTCACATGTCATAAAAGACCAAGAATAAAACTCATTATTATACTGCAAAGAAATTTCTCGCGATCTGATTGGTTAACATGCCGGGAACATAATATCATGTTCCCTGGCAAAAACCAGTTTCCCTTTTGAGTGCCCCGTAAACATCACTACACGTGCAATACATCATCCAAAATGGCGGCGCCGATCGATCATCAGACTGCACAATTTATTCACCAAACTGCACGTTTTAGTGACGTCAGATTCCAGTGACGTCAGTTTTCATTGAATTGGGGCACACAGAAGGGAATTTCTATTTTGTTAGCATACTCGATTCGTGAAATTATAAAACAGGAAAATTTCGCTTAACGCACTTTGAAAGGGTAAAACTTTGCAGTATAATAAATTCGTTGTACGGTCAGGTGGCAGGGGACTTGGAAACTTGTTCACGGCTGTGGTGAATAATGTCGCCACCTCGCCTTCGGCTCGGGGCGACATGATTAACCACAGCCGTGAACAAGTTTCCAAGTCCCCTGCCACCTGACCGTACAACTAATAATGTACCTCCTTGAACAAATTGTAAAACAAAGTAAAACGATGAAATTAGACAATGCTTATTTAAAATGTGTGTAAGATATATAGGATCTTACATGAGTTTGTGTTTGTGATAAAATTTTATTAAAACAAGTCCAGGAAAAATGTTATACAGCGAGCCTTTGGCGAGCTTAGTAACATTTTATCTAAACAAGTTGAATAAAATTTTTATCTCAAACGCTAACAAATGTCAGATTCTTTTCATAACATAACGATATTTCAATGTCATAGCTTAGACAATGGAAAACCATCTATAGATTACCCTTTCCCAAACAATCCCTTGTTTTTACGACTGTGTCATAGAACTCTTTTGAAAACATTGTTGGAAAAGGAGAAAATGCTGGTAACCAGCATTTTCTCCTTTTCCCACAATGTTTTCTACCCTGTTGGAAAGAAATTCCAATTTTTGAGTTATGTTTGTTTTGTCGTCTGCAAGTGCTTTCAATATGGACCAGTCTAAAATTTTGTTGTTTGGTAAAGAGTTAATCCATGGTAATATCCATAAAACTCATTCACTTCTATGAGAAATTATATGCCTGAATGGGCTTGTCAGTGAAATGGGTTAACTCATTACCAAACAACAAAATTTTAGACTTGTCCAAAATGAAAGCAGTTGCAGAAAACAAAATAAACGTAACTCAAAAATTTAAATTTGATTCAGAAAAGGTAGAAAACATTTTGGGAAAAGGAGAAAATGCTGGTTACCAGCATTTTCTCCTTTTCCCACAATGTTTTCCAAAGGCTTTTTTCTCAGGGTCGTCAAAAGTCTTCATTGTGTGGTAATTACACATAACAGAGATTCACTGTGGTAAGTTTGAAGTTATTCCAATGAAAACTGTAGGAGGAGATGCGCACACAAGAAATTGCTAACAGATGGACGGACGACCAGCGCCATCACATAATACGACCCTTTGGGCGTATAAAAAGGACATCAAACATGATGTCACACGATTGTGATATCAAACGTGAATAAGATAACAAAATTTGAAATGGGTATATTACAAAAGCAAGTTATGTGATAAGAGAAAACTCATAATGGGTGTATTAATTAGGCTGAAAACTACAGGTTATGTGATAAAACAGTTTAAACATGTATCATGTCATGCAGAATCTAAAAGATCTCATACTTATCTAAGGATCTAACTTGTGTCCTTCACACTGTTACGTCTTTAACCCTTTCCCAAACAATCCCTAGTTTTTATCAGTCTGGAATAGTTGCCTTTTGAAAACACTGTGGGAAAAGGAGAAAATGCTGGTAACCAGCATTTTCTCCCTTTCCCACAATATTTTCTACCCTATCATAGACAGAAATCATCTTTTCATCAAGAGTTGAATTGTCGTCTGCAAATGCTTTCAATATGGTCTAGTCCAAAAGTTTGTTGTTTGGGAAAGGGTTAAGCCTTTTAACCTTATCACATGCTTACATATCTGTAGGCAAATTGGCATTTTCTCCGTTACCCATAGTATTTTCAAAAGCTTTCTTCTTTAGAGTTACTGTATACGTGGGTACATAATACATATGTGTGTCGAAAAATTTGCGAATTACTGATTACAGACATTTTGCTTTGGGTATTGTTTGCGAATTCAAAATACTTCTTATTTGTGTGTATACTGGGGGTAAAATACATGAACAGAAAAGTTTGTGAATTTTTCAGATTTGCAAAATAGCGAACATTTACAAGTCACAAACATTTCCACTTATACAGTATTGAAACTTGCATGTGTCTCAACAAAGAACCACCTTGTAATTTACCTGTACAATTTTTCATTGGAAGTAAACTTAAGATCTTCCATCATGGCCGTGGAGGACAGAAAACTTCCAACGCCATGATCTCTGGCCAAGATTGGTCCTTTAACATCCAATTCCTTCTGCCTGTGAGACTTTGTGTGACGATGGAGTTCATCGTAACTTTTGAACACTTCATTACAATCTTTACACGTATATTTATCATTCTTTGGTAGAGACATAAAAGGGTCGATGATGGATAGAACTGATGGGTGACTTGTTGAAGAGCCGGATAAAGTCAGTGGTGGTCCGAATGTTGCTAATGGATTGTGCTGTAGAAGTATGTGATGATTAAATGCATCAAAAGATCGAAGGGTGAGCCCACATAAAGGGCAAGCGTACGCCTTGCTAACTATGTTTTCAGATCGCATTTTAGCATCTGTCATAGCTTTTATAAATTCCACTTCCATGTTTAGATTTGTAAGGTATGAACTGTTGTCAAAGCCGAGGAATTTATATTGGCTTCTGTCACTTCCGTATGAATCATTTTTGTGCCTAACATTGTGCGCTTCATCCCGCTGACTTGTATACATTCTATTTATGTCACACAGCCCAATGGTATGTAGCTCATTAAGATTTTTGACGCCTTGCAGTGTGGCGATTGGTGTGATGTTATCATTGGCTTCCAGAAGATCTTTGATCTTATTCGATCGTAAAACTCGTGCTTGACTTTCACTGGATTCAAAGTGGAAAGTTGGTGAAGGCTTTGTCATTAGTTTGTTTGGACTCTGAAATAAAAGAATACCTTTTTACATAAGTCTGATTCTGAAATAAGGTCAGGCAACCCTGAGTTCTAACAATCCTGAGAGAGAAAGCTATTGAAAATGTTGTGAAAAAAGGAGAAAACGGCATGTTTTCAAAAACATTCTGTTTCGAGGTCATTAAAAGTCAGGATTGTGTGGTAAAGGGTTTCATGAAAAAGAAGGATCCAAAAACATTATGGTAACCAGCTTCTTCTCCTTATCCAACAGTGTTTTCCATCCTTTCAGGGACAAATCTCATTTGAGCCATTATGTTATTTGCAAATCCTTTCAAATTGGGACAGTTTAAAATTTTGTTGTATAGTAAAGAGTTAATGCACCTTTCAGAATTTCAACTGTTTTTTTTTTTTTTTTTACTGTGTAGATTGAGATCAGGATGCACAGCATATGCAGTCTGACACTGTATACATGAATATAATTATGTGTGCATTGAAAAATTTGCTAGATAATTATCGATTACGGACATTTTCGCATAGCAATGTTTGCAAATTCAAGACACCTTTGTTTGTATACTTGTAAAATTCGAGAACAGAAAATTTTGCCAATTTTTCAAATTCACAAAATAGCAAAAAAATTTCCCCATCACAAGTATTTTCATTTACACAGTATTTGATGTACACTGCTCTTTGATTAACCCTGGTTAACAAACCCTGGTTTTTACGTGTCTGCAGAACAAGTCTTTTGAAAACACTGTGGGAAAAGGAGAAATGGCTCATAATGAGCAATTTCTCCTTTTCCAACAGTGTTTTCTACCTTGTAGGAAAACTTTCTACATTTTCATCAAATTTAAAATTGTTGTATGCAAACTCTTTCAGTTTGGAAGAGTCTTAAAATTTGTCGTTTGGGAAAAGGTTAAGCTTACCTTATGACCCGTCTCTTCATTTTCAGACCCACTTGACAGAGATGCACTGTGGATTTTCATGTGTCGAATAAGATCACTTCTCGATCGAAACGCATTTCCACAAATACCACACACACAGTTCCGTTCTCCAGTATGTATCTTCTGGTGAAGTTTTAAATTCCCTTTCTGCGAGAATGATTTCTGACATACGCTACAAATGAAAGGCTTCTCACCTGTGAATAAATGAAACTGTACAAAGAAAAGGAGCCGTGCTATGAAAAAAATGGTTTAATTAACCCTCTACTCCATAGATACTCATGTCTACGCATTGCTTGTATAATTCTTTGGAAAACATTGTGGCAAAAGGTGAAATTGCTCGTGACAAGCAATTTCACCTTTTGTCACAATGTTTTCTATGCTATCAAAAGGTGTCATATACACATAAAAACTGGCTTCATCCTGGCTGTTATTTAGGGTCAATTAGAGATACCATAGAAATGCCTTATGGGGTGAAGGGTTGACTCTTTTACCAAACTACAAAATTTTAGACTTGTACAAATTGAAAACAGTTGCAGACTACAATATAAATGAGACTCAAAAACTGAAACTTGGCTATTGAAGAGTAGGAAACATTAAGGTTACCAGCATTTTCTCCTTTTCCCATGATGTTTTCATCAGGTTTCTTCCTCTGAGTCATAAAAACCAGGAATTGTTTGGTAAAGGGTTAGTGCAAAAAAATATAGACACAGGCTCAGCCTGCACACTCTGCGGAGGCTAATCCGTATTGAAACTTTTAGCTACTGATTAATTTTCTGCATGTAGAAGGACCAGTCTAAAGGACCAAAGTTCATGGGCAAGAGACTTCTGAGTCCCATCCAAGTATTGATGACACCCAGGTATAGCACAAAATCAATGAAGATTGTTCTTACAAACAAAGTCTGTACAAAGAAACAAATTAATGCATAGCTCAAATACATCTGAAGGGACAAAATTAATAGCCTCATTTTTCAATGATTCAAAGACCAATACCATAACCACTGAGCCAAAGAGATACCTCTCTGACACAGTTGTCAGGTGTTGTATTTAAAATTGAGACGAAGCTATGCATGAAGGAGTGGTGTCCTGTAAGAATGTGTTATGTTACACATGTATATCGCTATCTCCATAAATGGAACTCTTTAAAGCTGTGTTTAGAAATAAGACTTTGTACTACTGGGACAAGCTATGAACCCATTTCACTACAAAGGTGCGTCCAAACAGCATCTTGAGGCTTTTGTTTCTCACTTGTTATTTTTTTCTACGGGTTGTTGAACGTTTTGTCTTCTTTATGGAATGCTGTGTTTGCCCTGATAATATTGCTCTGTTGCACTGTCTTGACAGATTTATTTAACTCTTTATCTCATAATCGAAACACTTAATGACCCTCAGAGAGAAGCCTCCTGTGAACAGTATGGGAAAAGGAGAAAAATGCTGGTAACCAGCATTTTTTCCTTTCTCCACTATGTTTTCTTCCCTTCCCTAAACAATTTTCAAAATTTCTGTCACTTTTATTTTATTGTCTGCAAATGCTTTCAATTTGAATCAGTCTAAAATTTTGTCATATGGTAAAGAGTAAATTCCAAACCAAAGAAGCAAAAAATGTGTGCACAGACATAACTTTATAACTGGTCATAATAAGTATTGAAGTGTATTTGAAAGTAGCAAAAATCATCATTCAAACAAACAAACAAACAAAGAAATATTACACAAACAGGTTACCTGTGTGTACACGAATATGTGTAGTTAGTCTAGTTTTATCTCTGAAAGATTTATTACATGTGTTACACGTGTACGGGTTTTCCCCTGTATGTATCTTGTTGTGGACGTGTAATGAAGTTGGGCTCGCAAAGTTCTTCTGGCATATCCCACAGAAAGTGTTTGACTTTGAGTCTGGCGAGATTTCATCACTTTCTCCAGAATGCTCTTGTACATGATTTTGTAACGCTGTAATATTTGTAAATCGTTCTTGACATAGATGACAAAAGTATGTGCTTGATTCCAGTATGTCAGAACTTGGTTTCTCTTTACCTCCTGATATTTCGCTATCAACACATGAACTCTGATCTGAATCGATCTCCGAGTCATTAAAGTCATCCTCATTGTCAATCTCTGAATCATCCAGCTTTTCACAAGTTTCATCATTATCTGGGACTACATCATCTCTAGCTTCTGCCTTGTCTCTTTCCAAATCACTGTGAGAGATGAAATGTGCTGATAAAATACCAGGTGTTGTGAAATGTTTCTGACAAACTTTACATTCCAAAGAGCCATCATTTGTACCTGTCATTTCTTCCAATGTTAACTTTTTACCTTCTGCAATAATTTCTTCAGTGACATTATTTTCACCTGCAAAAGGTATCGTTTGTCTTTCAACAGTTAGCTCACTGAAAGGCTCTTCATTTATTATAATGTCTGTATTTGGTTCCTTTGCTTTTTGTTCTACTTTATGAAGCTGTTTTAAAAAATGACGACGATACCTATTTGTTACACAAGGCACATTTGAGTTTTGAAGAGAATTGTTAATGATTTCAATTATGTCCGATTTTGTCAAAGGTCCATCTTTATTCATTTTTCCTTTAACTATTTGTCTCTTTTTTGAGATACAAAGTTTAGAAAACAAAGGTTTGTTTGAGATTTTTGTTTTCTTTATTTCTCTTTCCCAATCACCTATATCGTCCGTTTCACATCTACTTTGATTAATACGTTCAGACATTTTTATTTCTATGTCATCATCAATGTCGCTGTCAGATATCTCTCCGGACACAGATCTCGGCCTCGTCTGTTTCCTCTTTCTGGATCGTGTCATTATTTCCATTTTTTTGTCCCTTTTGACTTTCTTAAATGTTAGATGGAAATCTTGTCTAAAACTTTTACTGATGTTTGCTTTTGGTCTGTAACATTCTTTGTGAAATACTGAACCCTGTTTGGTATTCTGTGTACTACTGAATGCCTCAAGTGATTCAACCACATTTGAAGTTTGCTCATTTATACAAATACTGACAGCTTCTTTTCCCATTTCTTACTCTGCTTCATTCCAACATTATGTACATACCTTTCCACACTGAGGTTCTTGAGAGTCATTAATATGAGCAATATGTGCCAACTGCTGGTCATCACCATTTTGATTCTATCCAGACCATGAGAATAGATTCAAATCTACTTTGGAATGATGGGCTGGCAACAAGCATAGCACAGCAATATCATATTTGTTAATAATTACATCACTAAGAGCCCAGTTATTCCCAAGTTATCACTGTGTCATGGCAAACCAAGGATTGAGGTTTTTTGTCAACATAGTTGACCATAGTCTCCATAATAACATCAAATTTGTGCAAACAGAAACTATCTAGTGAAGCCAAGCCTGTCCATGAATAATCCTGAATTAGGCAACCCACTGCTGAATGAATCCATTGCTTTAATTCTGCATTTCCTTTTAGACTGACTTGACTGAGCTCATGTAAGAGACCACTTTTCTAACTTCCCCTGGATGGTCTCTGTGAGCTTGTTTAGAACCACCTGTCTTTAAAGACCACTTTTTTAACTTCCCTTGGATGGTATCTATGAGCTTGTTTAGAACCACCTGTCTTTAAAGACCACTTTTCTCGCTTCCCATGGATTGTCTCTGTGAGCTTGTTTAGAACCACCTGTCTTTAAAGACCACTTTTCTAACTTCCCCTGGATGGTCTCCATGCACTTGTAAAGAACCACCTGGTGTATCAAAGCACTTTTGTAACTTCCACTGGATGGTTTCTGTGAGCCTACATAGCTCCAACTGCTGTGAGAGATAACTTTTCTAACCTCCCCTGAATGGACTCTGTGACTTTGTGTAAGACCACCTTGAGAGAGAGAGACCTCTCTTCCAACCTATACTGGATGGTCACTGTATACAGGCTTTATTCTACATGAAATAGTTTCTGTAATATGAAAATTTTTTTGGTCATAAATAGTGAAAAACATCCTGCCTTTCAGATAATCATGCCAAACAAACAGGAGATTTGAACACAACAGGGTTGTCTGTATCCATCAGAAATTATATAATTTCAGTTGAGTAACAGGTCCTTTAAATATCTGATTTTATACTGGTATTTTGGATATTTCCTCATCATTTTATGATCTGTTCAGATCATGAAAGCCGGACTGTTGTCATCATACATTGTGATGGTGTGTTGGCTTATCAGATGTCTCACACTGTGTACTGTACAGCTTGCTGAAAATATAAGTAATCTAGATTAATTCTTTACTAAACAACAAAAGTGAAGACTTGTCTGGACTGAAAGCATTTGCAGACGCATACATGTATGCAAAATTACCTCAATTGTTGGAACTTGTCATTGATAGGTTAAGAAAATATCAAGGGGAAATGCAAAAATGCTGGATTTTCTCCTCTTCCTACAATGTTTTCACGAGGCTTCTTCCTCAGGATTGTTAATAGTCGGGATTGTGTGGTAAAGGGTTAACTCTGTACCAAATGGCATCTGCAGATGTCAACTTACATGTGACTCAAATTTTAAAATATGTTTTGGGAAGGGTTGAAAACATTGTGTGAAAAGGAAACAAATGCTAGTTATCAGCATTTTCTCCTTTTTCCACAATTTTTAGAGAAAAGCGTTCTGTCTTGGGAGTCCGTAAAAGTTGACATTGTGTGGTAAAGGGTTAACTTTTTACCATTTACCGAAATTTTAATGACAAAATTTAAGACTAGTCAAAATTGAAAGCATCTGCAGATGATAGTACAAATAACTGTCCCTAAAGATGATATTACTTTTTGACTGGTCACCTCTGGTGTACAGTAAATGTTCCAATATGAAAAAAAAATCACCGTAGCGTCTCATTATTGAGACTACTGCAGATGACAAATTACATGTAGCCTAAATTGCAAATTTGTCTTCGAAAGAGCAGAGTCCTTGTTCCCTATTTAATTGGTCAACTGCAAATGCTTTGAATTGGGATACATGTGTAATATTTTTTGTCTTATTTTACCAAAGGACAAAGTTTTACCCTGGTTCAAATTCAAAGCATTTGCAGACGAAAAAATAAACTGATACCTAAATGATGCGATTTGTACCAGAAGGGTAAAACATTGTAGGAAAAAAAGAAAATGCTGGTCACCAACATTTTCTCCTTTTCCTGCAATGTTTTACCCTTTCTGGTACAAATCCCATCATTGTTTTCAAATGCCTAAATGTACCACCAGGCACCAGGGTCATTCGATAGTAAAATATGTCATGGGCAGGAAGATTTAAATACAGTTTTTTTTTTGGGAAAGAAAAAAAGTTATATAGATCTATATCCGGAATTTTAATTAATCCCACTAGATCTATAATTAGACCCTGCCATGTATAATTGATATTTTCCTTTTTTTTTCATGGAGTAAAAAAACAGAATGTTTGTTAGAAAATTTGAAGGGCAGTTCAGATTTATGTCATATAGATCTAGTGTATTACATAATTTATCTGTGTTAAATAACCACTAGTTAGAGCTAGATCTAGCTCCGTTTGCACAATCAGATCTATGTCCTAATATACACAATCTTCATTTTCTTTCCTTATTTTTAAAATCATTCAACGATCTCAAATGACAAATACAAATGATGATAGAATTTTCTGCCTATTTTTACATCCTGCTCATGCGGAAATTTTAACCCAGACATACAGACATTAAATAGGGAACTGGGTCACAATCATAAAATTATCTGGCTGCAGACCCCGTTTATAACCATAATGGAATAAGCTGACCCACCTGTCACAGGAAACTTGGAATGCGCCAAACTTCTACCGCTTATTCAAAATTGGGTTGCCACACTCTTTCTTTCATAACATGTAAAAACGTTAAATTAAAGAAATTCGTCCATTGATTTTCATATGTCGAGTTTTGACGTTTAACAAATTGTATCACGTGACGTGCAGTAACCACCCACCCCCTCATACGTAAATAGATCAGTTGCAGCATTTATTTGATTCCTGCGAGTTTGCAGGTTTGTAAATCGAGCGGAAAAGGGACTCTTATTTGACCACGTTAAAGAAAAATAACAAGCTGTGGCATAAATTTGAAATTTTAATTACCGGTAGTCTTACACCAATTAAGTTTTCTAATTTAGGTATCATAATTAATGGCATATTACATTGTCCTCGGGTCGTCTACTTTCGATTCGTGACCCTAATTTCCCCCTTTAGAGATTTACTCTCTTCAATCAGAAGAACCAAGGTACAACAGCACTAAATTGATTGTTTTCTTCTCACGTCATTCTTCGAAGATTCGGCTTATCATCAACCTGTATGAATGATACACAGTGTGTAAACTTACTCTCCAGGCTAGCGATAGACAACACACTAATGTACCTGCGACATCCGGCGATACCTCAGTAGACACCTTTCAACCGGAGATATCCGTCATGTTTTACAAAGTAATCAAATATTTTGATTTGTCTGGGTCTCCATTCGCTGACGTCACAGAAAGTGGCAAGAAGCGTATTTTCGTATTACTTATTACTATTATTTTTTCAAATATCTTTTCTTTAAAAAGGAATGCGCTCAAATACTTTTGTTAGTTACTTATAGAAAAATCTTCAGTATCATGTGATGTCCATAAATATATTAAAAACGAAAAAAAAAAAGATATAATAATAATAGTAATAAGTAATACGAGAAGATGCTTCCTACCATTTTCTGTGACGTCAGCGAATGGAGACCCAGACAAATCGAAATATTTGATAAAGCTGTAAAACATGACGGATATCTCCGGTTGAAAGGTGTCTACTGAGGTATCGCCGGATGTCGCAGGTACATTTGTGTGTTGCCTATCGCTAGGCTAAAGGAAATTATGATCAATGTTTGTTTCGTGGGTGATTTTGGTTGGGAAAGGCTGTCGGGTGCTAGCGCCAGCAATCGAGACGTTGCATTCCTTGTGTTTATATTAAAGAGGGGAGATTTTTTTTTTTCATATTTTATCATTTATTTTGGTTATAGAATGTCAAATTCCTGTGATTATACATATGAATATTCTTTTTTTAAAAAGGGGGAAAATAGTTACAAATATTATTCTTTTACGGCTCTATCTCCAATTCTATTAATAGAGAGAATGCACTTGTTTCTGATATTTGTCAGTGTTCTGCAAGATAGGATAGAATGATCACAGGTTTCGACACCTTCTTTGGAGGGCAAACATGTCGATGGAGTTGTTTGGTTATTAAGCTGTACTTTGCTGCATTTCCTTCTGAAGTAAAAGTATTTGTAATCAGTCTTGATTTACTTTCAACACGCCTGACATTTTGGATTTGAGGTAAACAACTGGGAATAACATATGTGTTACACAGTTTTAAAAAACCTTTTATTTCGCACGCAGATTTGGTCCAAGTAAGGAATAAACTTAACAGTCCTTCTTGTAATTTGCTGGCGTTCTTCTGTAAATCTCATTTTTGTTGTTTCTTTTTATACCAAAGTGGATATTCCCGCTTCATATTGGATTTGTTAATTATTCATGAAGATTAATTGGTTGTGCTGGTGTTTTATTTCCATATACATGAAACTCTGACCTAAATGCGGATTTATCGTGCAAAAGTCCAATCTCCGAGCAGAGTTGTCGTTCGTTACTCTCACCATACATCTCTGCGATGGGCTGAATGACAAGGATCTTGTCAAACCGAGGAAAAGATGTTTGTTACTCTTTAACTGTTTCATGTGTAGGATTATAAGGTAGACAAAGGAGATATGATTCTGGATACATTATAGGAGCGTTCAAACTGATGAATTTACCTGTATACAATGGAACTATTTTTTCCAGCCTCTTTACTGATCAGAATCTTACACCAATTTTAACAAAAATGGCTGCGCCCGTGAATGATGGCAACAGTTTTGACACACTGATAAATCTTAGGTTATAAGAATAAAAAAAAAAAAAGTTATGCTCCTTTAAAAGGCATTTAAGCTTTTCAGAAAATCCGTCTTTTCAACATTTCCTACCACTTAGTCTGATTGGCCGTTTGCTGTTTTCAAGAACAGCATGCATAGTAATCGATATTGGTCTTTCTTTCACCCGCGTTTGTGTCGCCATTTTGAGTTCTGGTCATGTGGCGAAAGTATCACGCAATGACGAATTACTTTCTGAGCCCATTACAGAGGTGAATGTGAATGATACGGAGTGCAAGAGAGTGGCAAAAGTCTTGTCGTGTACAAAATTCAACCATATTGAGCATGGGTTAAAGCTCGTGCATATTTCCGGCTAATAAGGCCATATCATCAGCACAAATTGGTACTGAGATATATGTGTCACCAATGCCAGTTCCCAGTCCGCTCTCCTTTATTGCATTTAGGGCACGTACTATTGTGGTAGCATTTGTGTAGGGTTGTAGATAACTTGGCTCTTTGCAAAAACTGATTTTTAAGGTTTATAAAATTAATTGCAAAAACAAATGCATTATTTTCTGGTAAATGTATAGATCTGCGTGCGACCCATGCTATCCAGAGCTGCTTTGATGGCAGCGACTGCACCCTCTATGCTTTTGCGGGCGTTTGTGTAATCATTTTGCCTAGATGACCCTATTTGGATAATTTGAATTGCTCTTTTCTTTTTTCATATTTGCTTTCCTACATCTCCATCGTCGAAACAATGATTGGAATATTAATTTCTAAGAAGTATTTTCGTTTTTAATTATCTGGTAGATTTAGTTCTAATTGCATAACATATGAATAAACAGAGATCTAGATTCTATATAGATCTTTTAGATAATAATAATAATAATAAAATAGCATAATTAAAATTCGGCTTTTTTTTTAAGGTACTTTGAAACATTCAGAAAACAATTCTATGACACAATATTTTTTCTGCAGAAAAACAGCTCGTGCGTGATGTAAAAATATTAGATGCATGACTTTATTAATCTCTTGCATGGAACTTAATGGATTTTTTAACAAAAACAGAACTTTAACGGATAAAAGTAAGTAGGAAATAAGACGATATATACACAATTAACTGATGATGATTTTTATCACCAGATCAGTAGATAATTTTTCGATTTCTGACCAATCAAGTAAAAGTGCTAAACATTGTGATATGCTTGACGCTGTGTAATCAACCGGACATAGTGCAAAGTCGGAATTTTAATCTTTCGAAATCTAGAACAGTGCCATTGCAAAACGAGCTTTGCTTTTTATTGTTCAACCCATTACCACACAATCCCTACTTTTGACGCCTTGAGAAAGAAGCTTCTAGAAAACACTACAGGAAAAGGAGAAAATGCTGGTAACCAGCATTTTCTCCTTTTCCCACAATGTTTTCTACCCTTCACTAAAAAAATTCCAATTTTCAGTCACTTAAATTTTGTCGTCTACAAATGCTTTCGATTTGGCCCAACCTAAAATTTTGTCGTTTGGTAACTAATTTGAGTTAACTGGAAAACTTAAAAATTAGGGTCATGAAACCTTCATGAAAAAATTTAAAGAAAATCACGTGATCAAACAGCTGCAACTAAAATGGCGTCGGAATCTAAGCCGCGAGTGTTAGTGCTCGGAGGTAAGGAGGGCTTTGTCACATTTCTCATTCAATGGAATGAAGTAGACTAGTAAGCTTTCGACATGACTCTGTTGATTGTGTTTTAGACGCAAACAATACTGACACGTGAACTTTCATGTCACAATTTGTGCATAGAAACATAGACCTTTACACCCGTGTTAAAAATCAAAGCAAGTTAGGCTAAATTATTTAGTAAATATCGTCTTCGTAAGACATGCATACCTGTTTCAAAAGCCGAAAATTATATCCGAGTAACTTGCGAACAATGGAATGAGTGACGTCACAATTTTGTGAAAACAACTTACTTGAAATCAATGTCAGTAACGGTTTCATTGCTGTGAATTTACGAAATGTGTGTAATCACGTACGCATGCTTCTAAAGGGAAGATAATTTACGTTGTCAATTGTTGTTGTTTTTTTCTACATAATGAGAGGAACTCCCTATCATAGACTTTGCCTGGCAATTTCAGGGGATGCGGTCAAAACGTACCTAAACCAAAACGTACCCAAAAAATAAGTCTAAACGTACCCAAAAAATAAGTCAAAACGGGGTATAGCTAAACAGCGAAATGAACTTCCTTTCGCTTCCTTTCGCGAAAGGAACATAATGCCCACGAAAGGAAGATTGTTTTCTATGAAAAAAGCGTTTTTCTTGCGAAAGGAAGGTGTTTTTGGAAAATTAACGTCAAGTCTTTCGTACGGTTGAAATAAAATTGTTGGGATTGAGCGTTTGAGGCCGAAAAATCGTGTTTTAGTAATCGCCGTAAATGGTGTTACTATAAATAGCATTTCCTTCCCAAAATTGAGTTTCTTTCACGAAAGGAAGATTTTTGCCCGCAAGTAATGTTTATTCCACGACATGATTTTATAAATAATGAAATATCTCTTTTGAAGTAGGTACCCCTCACAGGTTAAATTTCAGCTTTTTCTCAATGATAGTGTGTAGTGAATTTGTTATTTATGATTTTGCAAAGTTTCTTTTAGAGGAAAATTCCATTCATGAAAACAGGGACCATATGTAATAGACTATATGTAGATTACATTTTACAATCCCTGATGAAAGGAAAATTCACTCCGAGCTACGCAAGAATTCTATTCCTATCGAAAATAGGATTTCTTTCCCAAGTTTAGTACATTTTCGCAACATAAATGAAATTTAAAGGTTTAATTTAACTTTTTACATCCCCCCTCACAAAAGAAAGAAGTGTTTTAGTGGTGCTTTCTTTGTGTAAAAAAAAAGGTTTCTTTTCTAAAATGCATGTTTTCTCGATATGATTTAAATTAAGATGTTGAACAGTTTCAAACCAAAACTCCAGTCTTAGTACATCTAGTAGGGTGAGCGCTCTTCCACGAAAGGAAGGTATTTTTGTTTTGCCGGCCCTTACTTTGCTATAATTTAAGGTGGGTATAATTGGCAAGAGAACGGTTCCTTGTGGCACTTGCTATATTATCTTGATATAGATGAAATTTTTGTTCATCGTGTATTTACAAGTATTGCAGCAGAGAAAGAAACTTCCTTTCGCGAAAGGAGGAATACGTTGACCCACGGAAGGAAGTATGCTATTATGGGTAAAATTGATAACAGGACTGTTCCTTCATAACAGTTAACATATTAGATCTATCTTGATGTGGAAAAATACTTATTTAAGAAGTTTTAGCCATTCATGAATTTGTACCGCAGCACTTTATAGATCTAGATCTGAACAACATTGAAAGTTCTACTGATCCATTGAACATGAAAGGTAATTCTTCTCGCTTTTTTTTACAGAGGAATTGTTAGGAACAAATACATTTTTTAACGAAATCAATGGCTGCTTTTCATACTGCACATGCTACATTGTATATGAATGACTTTGTCACATTATGATCTTCTTGACGTTCTTGAAGCTCGAGGCTAGATTTTTCGGGGGTCGGATATTTCGTCCTTTATACTTTTCGTACCTTCAGACGTTTCATACTGTTTTACAGGTGCCACAGACACCGTGGAAACCATAATATAAAACGAGGGGGAATTCCATGTGTATTTCATTTTCAAACAGGTTGTTTTACTAACCCCTTTGCCAAATTCATAACCCTGCCAGTGTCATCAAAAGCTTTTGCAGATTGCAAATTGCAAATAAGAATGATTCCAATTCTGGGATTTGCTTTTGAAAAATAAAAAACATTTGTAGCAAAGTAAGAAACCTCTTGTTAACAGTATTGCTCCCAGATCTTTCTTCTTTTGGATTATCTGGAAAACGATGAAAGGTTGTGAGGAACATTTTTCATATTTTCTTTTCATTCTACAGATAATATAGAAAGAACGTTTAAACAAATGATGCAGCTGCCCCCACCTCCTGTCAGTTTTCTCTTTATATGTTGCAGGCCCCGCTTGGCCCAGTGGTAATGTACATGTGTGTGAATTATAACCTTGATGCCACAGGTTCGAGCCACTATGGGACCCCTGAATTGTTCATGGGAGTGCCCCTTTGGCAAGACAATAAATAAATAGAGCCCATTGCCAAGAACTTGTGAAACCCAGAAGAAACAAAAATATATGAGCTTTTGCTGTGATATTACCAAAATAATGTTGAAAGTGGCAGGAAACAATTCAATCGATCTTCATTTGTAAAGTAAATCTCTTTTTTTTCTCACCCTATTTACATAACCCATTACCAGACGACAAGTTTTAGGCTCTTCCAAACTGAAAGAGTTTGCAGACGACATTTTCAAAATTGACGAAAATGGCAGAAAGTTATCGAAACGGTTAGAAAACACTGGGAAAAGGAGAAATTGAAAGCATTTGCAGACAACAAAAAATTAAGTACTGAAAATGATTATTTTTGTCTTTGAAAGGGTTGAAAACATCCTTTTCTTCCCTACAATGTTTTCAAAGGGCCTTTTACCTAGGGTCGTTAAAAGTCGGGATTCTGTGGTAAAGAGTTAAAGTGGCAGAAAAGACTACAACAACAACCATTTCCTCTCTTTTCCACACTCTTGTCGAAAGTCATGATTCCCATGGACCAGTTATTTGGTAAAGAGTTAACTTTCACGAAGTTTGCTACTCTAATGATTTCATCTTATAGTCTTAGACTTTTTCAAGAAGAACAGTTTTATATCTTGGTTCTATAGACGGATTTGTATTTCGCAAAAGGAATTTCCTTACCCTAAAGAATCTCGTTACTAGCAAAAGTTTTATATAAAACTTTTAAATTTGACAAGTCAAGTTCATCCATGTTGGAAAGATATTCTCAAATTTTGAAAAATCCTTTCATGCAAAAAGACTACGTTCGAGGCAAAAATCTTCCTTTCATGAACGGACTTACTTTCGCGCAAGAACGGTTATTTATAGTAACACTTTCACTGTGATAGTAAAACACGATTTTTCAAGTCTAAAACTCTCAAATTATAATTCTAACTTTTACAAATACCTAGGATATATAATCAATAAATCAACGGCGGTTTCCTTTCGTGAGGAAAACGCTTCTTTCATAGTAAACATCTTCCTTTCGTGAACGTAATCTTCCTTTCGCGCAAGGAAGCAAAATGATTATGGTACGAAATGATTGCATATACCATCATGATTCTTTTGATAGAAAAAGAAAAAAAAAACTCTGGAAATAGCATTTTATCCCTTTCCAACAACATTTCACTCCAAAATATGCTTTTCAGATAAGGACAAGAAAGAATTATACGAGTTTAACAACCACTGATCAGCGTGTTTTACATTTGTGGTTTCAATCTCATATTTTAAACTTAAATCACGTCTAAATTATTAGAAAATCATATTTACATTTTATTTTTCGTCTTTCATAAAGCTTGCTAGTCTAATGATTTCATCTTAAAGTCTTAGACTCTTCCAAGAAGAACAGTTTTATATCTTGGTTCTATAGACGGCTTTGTATTTCGCAAAAGGAATTTCCTTACACTAAAGAATCTCATTACTAGCAAAAGTTTTATATAAAACTTATAAATTTGACAATTCAAGTTCATCCATGTCGAAAAGATATTCTCAAATTGAGAAAAAAATCCTTTCCTGCAAAAAGACTACGTTCGAGGAAAAAATCTTCCTTTCGTGTACATACATACTTTCACGCAAGAACGGTTATTTATAGTAACACTTTCACCGCGATTATTAACACACGATTTTTCAAGTGTAAAAATCTTAAATTCATAATCTAACTTTTACAAATACCTAGAATGTATAAGCAATAAATCAACGACAGTTTCCTTTCGTGAGGAAAACGCTTCTTTCATAGTAAAGAATCTTCCTTTCGTGGACGTAATCTTCCTTTCGCGAAAGGAAGCGAAAGGAAGTTCCTTTCGCTGTTTAGCTATACCGTCAAAACGTACCCAAAATTTAAGTCAAAACGTACCCAAAGTAAATTTTCATTGAAATAATTTCAGTGTTAGTTAAAGATTAAAAACTTCATGTATCTTACCTCTGAAGGATGTTTTAACTCCTGACTCACTTTATATCCTTTTAATTCTTTAAAAATGAAGATGGTTTCAATCCCACGTTACATTCAATTATGGGTGATGTGTTTATGTCAGGACTAATCAGGTGTAACAAACTAGTTGTCATTAACAGTTTTATTTTCATAAAAGATGATTTACAAACATTTGTACACAATGCTACATAACTTATTAATTATATTCATGACCCATCCCATTTTCAAACTTTACAAATGATGGGTTAGATCTAGTCAATTTAAGTTTAAAATGAAAATGCTCAATGATATTTAGTTGAACATTTTTTTTTTTCAACCACAAAAAGCACAGGTTACGTTTAATTACACAACCTGTAGTATTTATAATCCTTCTGAAAAATGGCTTTTTACAACATTGTAACAACTTCCTCCCGTTTCTCACAGTGTTTTTTACCCTTCAAAGCCTTATATTATAACGGTTGTTTGCAAATGTTTTCAATCTGGGAGAGTCCAAGATTTTATTGATTGGTAAAGAGTTAAGTTTACAATATTTTCAATGAAGAATGTCTTCTAATATTCGCCCTCTAAATGTTAATATTTTAATTAACTGAAAAATTGGGTAAATATTTGTACTTGCAATGATAAGAAGGTGTAACCGTGTCACCACTCATAGACAACAAAATCTTTAAAAGCTTTTACTTATCCATATTTAGGGAATTTCCTGATGATAAAAATGTTACAAAGAAGAACTTTCAAAGGGAAGAAAATGAAAATATAAGAAAAATTTCCATCAGAGCATTTAATGAATTTAAAAAAAAAATAAAAAAAATAAAAAAATAAAAAAAATCAACCCTTCAGTTTTTCATCTAAAGCAAACTGTCAAATCATCAATATTTACAATGCATTCAAATATATAATAGGCAATATACAGCAGCTTAAATACCACTGTGAATAATTCCTTTATTCACCACATAATTATAGTTTATTACACTCTTTTTGGGTGTGAAAATTGCACCTTTTGTTATCCAAACATTGAATTAACATATCTCATTTTTATAAAAGTGCTAATTCCTATGAAGATTTTTTCCCGATTTTTTTTTATGGTTAAGATGTTTATAAATAATGATGGATAATGATATCAAGGTATCTGATGCTTTTTCCCTAATGTTAATTGTATTTGCCTAAAAGAAGAGATACACATACACTGTAATTTTATCATGAAGCGTTTAATAGACTTAGCTACATGTTCTGTGATATGCTTCGTAAATTATTTGTTTTAATCATGTAAGGCAAATTTGAATTAAAGCAGAATTGAAAATTATCATCATCAAGATGGTGAAAACAATATTTCTATTAATTTGTGGAAAGATGGAAGATAAAAGCACTATAAAAATCATGGGTACATTTAGACTTCACATTGGGTACGTTTTGACTCCACTTGGATACGTTTTGACTTCAGTTGGGTACGTTTTGACTCCACTTGGGTACGTTTTGACTTGGGTACGTTTTGGTTTGGGTACGTTTTGACTGTAAACCAATTTCAGGGGTGTGTGGGGGGATAACACTTATCTAGTAATGTACACAGTCATCATATATATCATAACACACAGATGTTTTCACCATTTCAACATTCAGATGAACCATTTTTATCTGTTTTCTGCAAACTTGACAAGCACAATCCATATATTGGGATTTCACTGTATAACCTCATTCAGGGATGAGCAATTTCGGAATTTTCCCACTTGCCTATGGACAAGTTGGACTGAATTTCCTACTTTTCGGTATTTTAAGTTTACTTGTCTCCTCCCCCCCCCCCCCCCCCCCCCCCCCTCACATGAGGTCAATACATTTATTTTGTACCTTGAAGGTGTTTATTTCAACACAGGTTATGCATTTGAGGATCGTCATTGATGTAAATATGACATTTCCCTATCTGGCTTGGCTCAGAAATTCACTTGCCTGCGGACATGTGCTCTGGAAAAATTCACTTGTCTGCAGGCAAAAAGTCCCAAGTCGGCCATAGGAATTCCACACCCCTGCCACTTCTTATAACCTTCCTGAAACCAAAACTTGCCAACTTTAACCATTTACCTAACAGCCCCTGGATTTTACAGCCAAGAGGAAGAAGCCTTCTGAAAACATTTTGGGAAAAGGAGAAAAGCTTTTTTGTCCTTTTGCCAAAAGGCTTCTTTCCAAGCTTTTTTGAAACCTGGATTGTTTGACAAAGAGATAACTATGGAAGCTAATATTTTGGAAAGGACAAGGCAGCCTTGTGTACTTTGGGATCAGGTAGGAGAGAAACTATTACCAAAAAACAAATAGGCCTAATGTGACATACAGCTTCCACAGGCATTAGTATGCTACAACCTTGATGCTGAACTAGATATAAACTCTGATTTCAGGCACAGGGTTTGTTGGAAGAAATTTTGTTCAGTTCCTTGTTGAAAAAGATGCAGTGAGTAAGGTAAGCATTCAGATATTTCAAATATGAGTAGAGCTCTGTGAAAAGGGGCAGGGTTTTCCCTCGGCTGTGAAAATTGGGGGTCATTGTGACCCCCTTCCTCATTAGTTGAGGGTCATTTCATTAATTTTGGGGGTCAAAGATATGGATTTCCTTGTCTTCAACTTCAAGCACGATTTATAGTGCATTTTACCTTTAAACGCCAACTTCCAACATTGAAAAGTCGGTCAATCGTTTCTGACGGAAAGGCCGATGTCACTTTTTGACAGACCAAACATTTTTGTCTGAATCACTGCTTGACTTGGCTTGATTGACAGTTGTAGAAAGCAGACGATAGAAGAATGCCATAGTTTTCTTGGTCATGACATTATTTTTCCGCTTACAGCACAGACTGGTAATGTGTACTTTTATATACCGGAAGTTGTGTAAAATATGCTATGAAATACAGAGAACCCAACCACAATTTTGACTGGGCCCATATGTACGACACGTGTCCGTTGTACATTTCGGCAATAATTCGTATACCAGTCTAATTCTATAAATAAATTACCAGAAAACCACTTTTATCTAAAATAAAACTAGTAGTTAAAAAAAGAACGGTGTTCGTCTTACATTGAAGCAAGAACAGACTTGGAATTATGACACTTCATTCGACTTCGTACATTATTTAGATTTTGGAAAGTTGCGTCACCAATGACGCACTCTGTCATTTATTTTGGGGGTCATTTGGATTAAAATTGTGTGTATGACGCAGGATTTGTGCGTCATGGAAAACCCTGAGGGGGCTTGATGCATCTGCGAAAAGTATCGACCCAGGTCAGCCTGCACAGTCCATGCTGTAAGTTTGTCTAGATGTTATTTTTGTGATCACAAAAATAACATCATAGCAAGTCATTGAACTGAGGGAGAGGGTGGGTTTTAGAAAGGTTATTTTTCCTCATTTTGATGTGTGTGTTATATTTTATATTGCCATATTCAACAAACAACCTTTCATACTTTTTAGCCATGATTTTTTTCCTGGGTGTGTAGTAGGGTGTTTCATTGTCTGATTCTTGTTTGTCATAAGTTTTGATTCCTTGCAGTCTGCGTCATTTTGCCTATTGAATTCTATTAACTGGGAAAACTCTTTACCTTACAACAAAATTTTACAATGATGTAAATTTTAGGCAAATAAAACACAATTAAATACAAATGAAAATATGAAATCCTTGGAGGATCATAGGATTGAAAACATTGTTGGAGTAGGAGAAAATAGTGATTACAAGCATTTCGTCTTAAACAATGTTTTCATAATCAATTGTCTTTTGGGTAATTTATTGTTGCAATTGTGTGGTACAGGGTTAATTAAGACCAGCTTAACCTTTTACTGTTCAATCCCAAGTTTTATTTTTGACCCTGAAAAAGAAGAAAAAGAACCTGGAAAAAGACAGGAAACACTCTGGCAAAAGGAGAAAATGTTAATAACTTGCGTTTTCTCTATTCCTATATTGTTTTTAAACCTTTCACGTCATCATTTGGGTCATACATAATTTTCTGTATTCAAATGCTTTCATTTTGGACAATTCTTAAAGTTTTTTTGATTAGTAAAGAGTTAATTACCAAATTGACACTACTTTTTTTCTTAGATCAGAGTTGCAGATAAAGTACCCCCTCAGATGGCCTGGCTCAACACAAAACATAAGGTATTATACTATCAGTGGTGTTGTATTTTTATCTCAGTAATTTTGCATACTTTTGTCTTGATTGGTCATTAAAAGTGCATATAGCAGTTGTAATTGGTCATATTAGATTGTATGTTACAGTCATAATTGGTCATAGTGATGCATTTTAGCAGTCATAATTGGTAATAGTGCTTTTAGAAGCAAGGATTGGTCAATGTGGTGCATTTAGCAGTCATGACTGATCATAAAGGTGCTTAACTGTTTAGCAGACAACAAAATGTTAGACTGGTCCAAATTGAAAGGATTTGCAGACGACAAAAGAATTGTGGCTGAAAAATTGAAATTTGATTTAGGAAGGGTAGAAAACATTGTGGGAAAAGGAGAAAATGCTGGTTACCAGCATTTTCTCCTTTTCCCACAATGTTTTCAAAGGCTTTCTCTCTATGGGTCGATAAAAGTCGGGATTGTGTGGTAAAGAGTTAAGTCCTTTGGTACATGAAAGAGTTTTAAGTATGTCCACATTTGAATGATCTATAACCAACTAAATTGTAAGCATATACAGCCGAGGGATTTGGCTTAGATCCTGAAATTTGTCTTAGAAAGTGTCAAAAGCATTGTGGAAAAAGGAAAAGATGCTGATGATCAGCATGCTCTCAACTGATATCCCATTGCTGACTGCCTGATCAGGATCAAGTCCATCATTTGACCTTTAATTCATTTATCATCTGTGCTTTCAGTTTGAAAAAAAGAGTTGACCTGACCCTTAAACCACATAACCTCAACTTTGAACGACCCTCTGGAAGAAAGCTTTTGAAAACATAGTTTAAAAAAAGGATAAAATGCTCCTAACAGCATTTTCGCCTTTTCCCACGATGGTTTGTGATTTGGGCCACCTTTAATTTGTTGTCTGCCAATACTTGAAGTTGTAACAGTCTTAACCAATTACCACACAATCCCTACTTTTGATGCCCCTGAGAAAGAAGCCTTTAGAAAACATTGTGGGAAAAGGAGAAAATGCTGGTAACCAGCATTTTCTCCTTTTCCCACAATGTTTTCTTCCCTTCACAAAACAAATTTCAAATTTTCAATCATTAGCTCACCTGAGCACGAAGTGCTCATGGTGAGCTATTGTGATCGTGCTGTGTCCGTCATCCGTAGTGCGTCGTCAACTTTTTACCTTGTGTATGCTCTAGAGGCCACAGATTTGGTCGGATACTCATGAAAGTTGGTCAGGATGTTTGTCTCGATGAAATCTCGGACGAGTTCGAAAATGGGTCATGTGGGGTCAAAAACTAGGTCACTAGGTCAAATCTTAGAAAAACCTTGTGTACGCTCTAGAGGCCACATTTTGAGTCGGATACTCATGAAAGTTGGTCAGGATGTTTGTCTCGATGATATCTCGGACGAGTTCGAAAATGGGTCACGTGGGGTCAAAAACTAGGTCACCAGGTCAAATCTTAGAAAAACCTTGTGTACGCTCTAGAGGCCGCATTTTCAGTCGGATACTCATGAAAGTTGGTCAGGATGTTTGTCTGGATGATATCTCGGACGAGTTCGAAAGTGGGTCACGTGGGGTCAAAAACTAGGTCACCAGGTCAAATCTTAGAAAAACCTTGTGTACGCTCTAGAGGCCACATTTTCAGTCGCATACTCATGAAAAATGGTCAGAATGTTTGTCTGGATGATATCTCGGATGAGTTCGAAAGTGGGTCACGTGGGGTGAAAAACTAGGTCACCAGGTCAAATCTTAGAAAAACCTTTTGTACGCTCTAGAGGCCACATTTTCAGTCGGATACTCATGAAAGTTGGTCAGGATGTTTGTCTGGATGATATCTCAGACGAGTTTGAAAATGGATCACGTGGGGGTCAAAAACTAGGTCACTAGGTCAAATCTTAGAAAAACCTTTTGTACGCTCTAGAGGCCACATTTTCAGTCGGATACTCATGAAAGTTGGTCAGGATGTTTGTCTGGATGATATCTCGGACGAGTTTGAAAATGGGTCACGTGGGGTCAAAAACTAGGTCACCAGGTCAAATCTTAGAAAAACCTTGTGTACGCTCTAGAGGCCACATTTTCAGTCGCATACTCATGAAAAATGGTCAGAATGTTTGTCTGGATGATATCTCGGATGAGTTCGAAAGTGGGTCACGTGGGGTGAAAAACTAGGTCACCAGGTCAAATCTTAGAAAAACCTTTTGTACGCTCTAGAGGCCACATTTTCAGTCGGATACTCATGAAAGTTGGTCAGGATGTTTGTCTGGATGATATCTCAGACGAGTTTGAAAATGGGTCACGTGGGGGTCAAAAACTAGGTCACTAGGTCAAATCTTAGAAAAACCTTTTGTACGCTCTAGAGGCCACATTTTCAGTCGGATACTCATGAAAGTTGGTCAGGATGTTTGTCTGGATGATATCTCGGACGAGTTTGAAAATGGGTCACGTGGGGTCAAAAACTAGGTCACCAGGTCAAATCTTAGAAAAACCTTGTGTACGCTCTAGAGGCCACATTTTCAGTTGGATACTCATGAAAGTTGGTCAGGATGTTTGCCTGGATGATATCTCGGACAAGAACGAAAATGGGTCATGTGGGGTCAAAAACTAGGTCACTAGGTAAAATGTTAGAAAAACCTTTTGTAGGCTCTAGAGGCCACATTTTCAGTCCGAAACTCTTGTAAGTTGGTCAGAATGTTTGTCTTGATGATATCTCAGACAGGTTTGAAAATGGGTCATTGGGGGTTAAAAACTAGGTCACCAGGTCAAATCTTAGAAAAACCTTGTATATGCTCTGGATGCTACATTTTCAGTCCAACACTCTTGAAAATTAGTCAGAATGTTTGCCTTCATAATATCTTGGATGAGTTTGAAAATGGGTCATGTTGGGTCAAAAACTGGGTCAATAGGTCAAATGTTATAAACACCTTTTGTATGCTCTGGAGGACACATTTTCAGTCTGATACTCCTAAAACTTGTTCATAATATTTGTCCTGGTGATACCTTGAATGAGTTTGAAAATGGGTCATGTGGAGTCAAAAACTAGGTCAATGGGTCAAATATTAGAAAAACCTTGTGTACACACCAGAGGCTACATTTTCTGCCTGATACTCTTCAGACTTGGTCAGAATGTTTGTTTTGGTGATGTCTCAAAAGAGTTTGATAATGGGTATTTGTCGGGTCCAAAACTAGGTCACTTGATGAAATCTTAGAAAAACCTTTTGTACACTGTAGAGGCCACATTTTCAGTCCAATACTCTTGAAACTTGGCCAGAATGTTTGTCTTATTGATATCTCAAAAGTTTTTGATGATGGGTAATGTCTGATAAAAAACTAGGTCACTGGGAAACTAGATGATGCATGTTTGGTCAATAAACTCAGGTGAGCGATTTCAGGGCCATCATGGCCCTCTTGTTTTTATTTTGTCGTCTGCAAGTGCTTTCAATTTGGACCAGTCTAAAATATTGTCGTTTTGTAATGGGTTAAAGTTTGTTGTTTTGTTAACAGTGTGAGCAATGAGTTACTGTAATGAGAGACCATTTTCATATGAGCCATGTGCGAAAAGTATCGATTCAGGTCCGCCTGCGCAGTGCATGCAGGCTGACATTGGCTGAAACTTTTGGACATTGGTCAATTTTATGTATTTCTAAGGACCGGTCTATCTTGTGATTAAGTTGGTTCTTTAAAAATATGGATATTACGGATCCAGGAGCATGTGATGGTTTCCTAGGTACCATGGATCAGGGAGTTGATTAACCCTTTACTCAACAGATACTCATTTCTACGCATTGCTTGTAGGAGCCTTTAGAAAACATTGTGGCAAAAGGTGAAATTGCTCGTGACGAGCAATTTCACCTTTTGCCACAATGTTTTCTATGTTATCAAAAGGTGTCATATACACAAAAGAAACCGCTTCATCCTTGCTTGTTATTTAGGGTCAATTAGAGATGCCACAGAAATGTCTTATGGGGTAAAGGGTTAAGCACCCTTTTAGCCAGAATATGACTCATATCAATTTAACCCTTTACTGAACAATCCCTGATTTTTACGACCAAGAGCAAGAAGCCTTCTGAAAACATTGTGGGAAAAGGAGAAAATGCTGGTTACCAGGATTTTTCTTTTCCCCAAAATGCTTTCTACTCTTCCAAAGTCCAGTTTTAATTTTTGAATCATGTTTATTATGTCTTCTGCAAATGCTTTCAATTTGGACATTTCTAAAATTTTGTTAGTTGGTAAAGATTTAATTGATAGACAAAAGTACATAAGTATTATCATGTCGAAATGTTTAATTCTTTACCACACAATCCCTACTTTTAACGACCCTGAGAGGGAAGCCTTTTGAAAACATTATGGGAAAAGAAAAAAATGCTCTTAACCAGCATTTTTTTCTTTTCCCATAATGTTTTCTACCCCTCCCAAAACTAATCTCAACTTTTTATTCACATTTGATTTGTCATCTGCAAATGCTATTAATTTAGACCTTTCTAAAATTTTGTTGTTTGGTAAAGATTTAATTGTTATTTTTACTTTCAGGCTGTGTTTTCCAACCCTATTGTTGAATTCAAACATTCCAATCTAATTAACCCAGGTAAACACAAAGCTGCCAGTATTATTGTCTACTTCATTTAACCCTTTCCCATACGACAAACTTTTGGACTGGACCAAATTGAAAGCATTTGCAGACGACAATTCAATTCTTGCTGCAGACCTGTTTACTCCTACGGATTCGCCGTAGTTTCTACGGATTTTTCGTTAAAATTACGTCCTACGGATCGAAAATCGAAAACTACCGATCGTCCCATCAAAATCGGGACATTTCTGTAAATAGTGCGTTTTTGGTAGTTTCTGTATTATAGGTACTTAAATATAGATTGTAGGCAGTCAGACGCATGCGTGATTAAAAACCAGAGGGTTTACAAGCCTACCCATGACAAGGAGAAGCGTCACCAAGACCCGGATGTTGGGTGATGCAGGGTTCTCGTTTGATACGGGACTACGGATTTTAACTCTTGGAAATCCGAAATGACCTGTTTGTGACGCTCAAAAAATATCTGCCTTAGCGTCAATCTGATGTATGAGATAACCAGTCAAAGGGTCATAATATGAAAATAGGCAAAGCCTAAACACGGGCGGAAACGCAAAACATAATTACCTTTTTAGATTCTACACATTTAATCAGCAATTTTCAAAATTCAATTACTCTATCACAAAAATACATATGTTATAATGACTTGGAACTAGAATCTAGTAGATTTAACACTAAAATGCTACAAATCATGATACTGCCAAAAAATGTCCATGTTGCAAACTGAAAATAACTTCTATTTTGCAAAATGAAATCAATTTGCATGGGATTTATATTTTCATTATTTAAAAAGAATTATTTTGTATAGTTCAGTATGATATCTTATAGTACTTCAAACAGCTGCTGCTTTACAATTCATTTACTAATGAAAAAAAAAAAACAACTCTGCACTAACCTTTTACAAAATAATTAAATGTTAGACTGGTCAAAATCGAAAGCATTAACAGCTAATCCTTTACCACTCTACAAAATTTCAGACTTGTCTGAATTGAAAGCATTTGCAGATGACAGTTTCAGTTTGGCTCATAAAAAAAAATTCTTTGATTGGGTACAAAACATTGTGGAAAAAGGAGACAATACTGGTAACTAGTATTCTCTTTCAGGGGCATTAAAAGTATCGTAGTGTGGTAAAGGGACATTATGTGGCTCCATTAACTTGCAGTAGAAAAAATTGTTTGACAAGGAAAAGCACTGTTTAACCCTTTCCCAAACAAAAAAAATTTGGACTAAACCAAATTGAGAAAGTCTGCAGATCAGAAATTAAATGCACCACACATGATTATTTTCTGTTTTTGATACATGAGTAGCTGTGATTATGTAAAACTGTATTTGGGTTATGACAAATCCTTTTGTTTTAGATCACATGATAGCAATATTTTAAATTTGTCTTTTTGACCATCCATGTCTATGTGCCTTCTATTACTTTTGAACCAGGACATAATATTTTCAGATACCTTCAGGGTTGTGCCAACATGGGACTTTGAGTTAAACAGGCAAGGGCAAGGTTGAAAAAGTAATAGGACATGTTTAAGATAAAAATCTATTAGCCAACTTTCTTTTTCTTTCATAGATTGCATTTTTTGTTCTTAAATAATACATAGAATTATGCGGACCAATTCGTTTCCAGTTATTACAGTTTAACTCATTACTGTACACACTGTACAGGTAAAATACAGAGCTACCACTCACAATGGGCTACTATGCCTCACAAACTAGATCTTTTAGCACATGTGAGAAATAATCTGCAATGATTCTATTTGCATAAACATTGGAAAAAGGAGCAGTTGCTTTTGACAATTACATTACATGTACTTCCTTTTGCAGCATTTTTACAATATTCTGCAGTTGAAGTCTATTAACCCTTCAACCCATCACCAAACAATAATATTTTAGACTTGTCCAAATCAAAAGCATTTGCAGACAACAAAATAAAAGTGAATGAAAATTTGAAATTTGTTTTGTGAAGGGTAGAAAACATTGTGGGAAAAGGAGAAAATGCTGGTTACCTGCATTTTCTCCTTTTCCCACAATGGATTCTAAAGGCTTCCTTCTCAGGGGCGTCAAAAGTAGGGATTGTGTGGTAATGGGTTCAGCAAAATCCCAGACCCTAAGGAAGATGGCTCTTGAAAACATTTTGTGAAATGAGGAAATTGCTGGTAATCAGCATTTTCTCCTTTTCTTACACTGTTCTCTGCCCTTCCCAAAACAAATTTCAGTTATCGAGTTTAACTTATTTTGATGTTTGCAATTGGTTTCAGTTTGAACAAGACTATAATTTTCCATATGGTAAAAAGTTAAGCTATAATTGTGTAAAGAGTGATTTGCAACACAGCTAACAAAAGTATCTGTGAGAAAAGTGACTACAGTGTGTTCCTTTTAATGTAAATTCAAGCAAATGCTCCTTTTATCATACAGTTTTGATTAGGGTTCTAAAAGAAGGTCCAATTCGACTAATGGTATTGTTAGTGGCTAATTAGTCAATGATCACTTTCACTTCACAAACTCTCTGGTAGTTGACTGTTTCTTTATCTAGCCTCCAGAATGTTCAAACTTGTAATTTCATGCAAGCACCTGAAAGAAATAAAAATTTTGAAATATTAGAGAAGCAGCATGTAATTGTGTAAAGCTCATGGTTGTCTGTGAGCTTCTTCTTATGTTTACCTGCTTACAGAAAAAAAAAACATTTTTTTTTCTGGTATAGATATATCTCATTACATATTTCACATAAGTGAGCAATATTCTACATATATTTTCAGAGATTAAGATTTCTTGACCTTTAGTTTTCTTTTTACTTTGGTCAAAGAAAATTCCAGTTAGACTGGATTTTCTAAATAAAAATGTCTGAGGCACATTTTTTCAAGGCATAGTTTGTAATAAATGTATCGTTCGGGCAAAAGAAACACTGTCCCAAGTGACAAGATTTGCACATATCCAAGTTGAAAGCATCTTTAGGCGACAAATTCAAAAATGATACCAATGAGCTAAAGTTCCTTAGTTTAAAATAATGTTGTGGTAATGGAGAAATTAACAGTAATAAGCGATTCTCCTTTACCTACAATGTCTTCAAAGACTTTTTTCCCCAGTTTCAATAAAACCAGGGACTGTTTGATGAAGGATTAATGTTTCTCTGTGATCCTTTTTACCAAACAAGTCATATCATGATTATGGATCCATAAAACCAATTTTGTCTACCAACTGAATAAATCAGATTGCAGAATGGTCCGTTGATATACTGAAAATTGACTGATAGCAAAACGTTTCAACCCAGGTCAGCCTGCGAGGACTGCACAGACTGTGTAGGCTGACCTTGGTCGATACTTTTAGCAGATGCATTAACTCTTTATCACACAATCTCGACTTTTAATGACCCCAAGAAAGAAAACCTTTGAAAACATTGTGGGAAAGGAGAAAATCCTGGCTACCAGCATTTTCTCCTTTCCCACAATATTTTATACACTACCTGAATCAGTTTTCAATGTTTGATTCACATTTATTTTGTTGTCTGCAAATGCTTTCAATTTGGACCAATACAAAATTTTGCAGTTTAGTAAAGGGTTAATCCCCCTTTTCAGACAGCATGGTTAAAATACTATGGTTAAGTATAAGAAATACATGTACTGCCAAAACCTAGCAGCTCAATGCATACTAGTATAAATTTAACTTTTCTAGTGCAAGTTGGAATTACTTGTGAAATACTGATCGTGCTAAAAAAATAAAATGGATATTCTACATCTCAACTAAAGCTGCATATACTGTGATTTCAAAGCTGTTTTTCCATAATATTTAGCAAAGAAGCAAATTGTGGATTCAAGATAAAACTGTTCATTTTGAATTTTCTGCATTAGCAATGCAATCTGAGTGTAGCCCTTCAAAGGTTGAATAAGGCGACAGTCATTTTTCAGTTGTGAAATCTGTCTACCTTCATGAGATAGAAAATAACGTCACTGTAACTATTTGAATGTGATCCCACATAATACACATGTAAAACTGATCATGTGACATCCCCAAACAGGCCTTTGCAAATCATTTCTATGGTAAATTCTTCACTATAATTTATGACAAAATTTGAGACTTGTCAAAATTGAATTAATTTGCTGAAAATAAATTTCTTTCTATCCTTTCAATGACAAAACCAATTGTTTGAGGCACATTTGTCACCTGCAAATGCTTTCAAGTTGAACCAATCTGATTCTAGAAAAGGAGTAAACATGCACTAATTTTTCAGCCATTTTAAATCCATTTCACATTTATTTTATACTTGTATTTTCATTCTAAATATTGTCCCAAACTGTTTGAAGGTTGCACAGATTACGTCGGAGAGAAAATGCATTTTATTTTCTTGCGGTCATCAAAGAAACGACTGCTGTCATCTCTGGTTTTTAATCAAAGATATATCCCTCATCCCTTACAAGTTACAACAATATATATTAGTGTTTTATCTGTTTACATGACTTACTTCTGAACCATTCTTACCTCTGTCAACTTTCAACAGCATTTTTGTCACTTTATGGAAATTCAATTCTATAAATTCTGTCATACTTCTCTTTCATATGTGTTAGCTGTTACCATTATATGTCTGAAATAATGTTGAAAATGGCATAAAACACTTTTAAAGAAATGTCATACTAGATCTATATTCAATGATGTTGAAAATGGCATAAAACACTGCTAACTCTTTACCAAATGACAAAATTGTAGACAGCCACAACTGAATGCATTTGCAGACAACAAAATAAATGTTGCTCAAAAATTGAAATTTGTTTTGGGATAAGTACAAAATATTGTGAGAAAAGAAGAAAATGCTGGTTACCAGCATTTTCTCCTTTTCCCACAATGTTTTCAAAAGGCTTTTTTCTTGGGGACGTGAAAAGTCGGGATTGTGTGGTAAAGAGTTAAAAAAAGTCAAACCAGATCTAGATATATATTCAGTCATGAGATATTGAAGTTTGGGGTGGCTTTGAAAATCATAAGATATCATTTTATCAACCTGGGCTAGTTATAAAATTATTTGGAGATCAACAAAATTCAAGCCGTGGCTTTTTTCCCCCTGCCTCTGCATCCTTATTGAAAACATTGTGACAAAGGAGAAAATAGTAGGCCTATCTGTAGATCTACTTGTCACAATGTTTTTAATTGTAGACATTCAGATTGGTGCAGATGTTAACTTTTAAACTCTTCCCCACACAACCCTGACTTTAAATAACCCTATGAGAGAAGGCTTATGAAAACATTGTGGGTAAAGGAGAATAAACTGGTGACCTGAGCAGTGTTTCATAGTGCATGAAAACCAATTTCGTATCGTCATCAACTTTAGGCTTTCTTCAGTACCAGTACCTATGCAAACAGTGCAATAACTGCAATAATCGTGTTACAATTTTTCTGCTTACAGAAATTACACAAGTCTAGCGTGTAGTTGCAACAACATAGGAAAATATACCGTGTTCTCCTTTCTCCATTCACCTAAGCATAAATAAGCTCACAAAATTCACATTTTCGGTCAAGGAATCAAAATTTTCGTGTAATGATCAAATATAAAATCTGAATCAAACTTGTAAATGAAAAAAGTCACTATAACTTGCCTCAAAAGGTTCGATCCAAGGATTTTTTCAAACCTACCACGCCAACCTGAGTAGTATGGTCACTCTCTCATTTTTCCATTCATTTGATTGAAAGTTAAGGCCGGTCGCTAAAGAGTGATGAATATTCTACACTCTAGTTCAGATGGACTAGCTCATTCATGGCAAAGGGTAAACACAACTCATTTAGGCGTATTTAATGTTGAAAAATATTGAAAATTTGCTTTTTATTGTATCTACTGAAATACTTTATTTCAAACTGTGAAAATTACTCTCTTTTGTTGCATTTTTGCGTCTAATTTGATAGAAAAATACTATTGATTTAGGATAGGACGTTATGCATAATATCTGACAGAGTAGAATAGAACCAGGGTGGAACAAAACGTCACAAGCGCTTATTCCTTCCGCTTTAGTACATGAATGGAGAAGCGAGAATGAACGGAGAAATGAGAAAAGGCCATACATACCGTGTAAGAAAATGGTGGTCATTACAATTTGCGTACTGTACTGTAGAGTCGCTTCCCTTCTTTACATATTTATTTGCAAGTTTGCAGGCGCGTATGTTCATGAAAGTGATGATGGCGAAATAGAAAGTTAAAAGATAAAACACCGACATTCTTATCTTACCTGGGTAAGGCTAAGGGCTACTGAAGTGCAATGCCGGTATGGAAAGCTCTGGGAAATCCCGTATCCATTGGTAAACACTCTCGTCACTCGGCCATTTCCGTAACATGAACCGGAATCTCTCGAACACGTATTCTGTAAATTGACTTTACTCAAAACTTCATTAAATTCGGCAAATGAAATTTCTCTATCCATTGTTAATGACAAATGACTGCTGTGACGCAAATTTACATTGATTTGGGGACAGATATTCGAATATGCAAGAGATCCCAGACACGTCCAATATGTGTAAACCAAATCGCCGATATTTCCCGAGTGATGTTTACGGTCCCCCCCCACCTTTTCGAAAGAAATTTGCGCGTGACTCTACCATTGTAACCGCACCTAGAAAACCGAGATATTCCCTGTACGTCTTTGCAACTTCTCGGAATTTTTTTTTTCCCTAGCCTAGTGGGATTTTGTAGACTGGTACACATACGTGTTACCTATAGACGGGCTCCAAGGCCGCTTCGCGGCCTTTCCGCCCGTATAAATTATGTCGGATGCGCCCGGCAGGAATGTAGACTATAATAAACATGATCAGTATGAACTGTGTACAGACAGAGCTCTGTTTATCACACGTAATCAAGCCGGCGAGTAGCGAGTCATTTATATACATGAAAACACGATAAAGGTGTTAATCCAATTATCTAGTGTAAAATGACAGGTTTTCAAGTTAACTGCTTGCCTAATAAACAAATTTATGTCAGATCATGCACCGATACATGTAAAAGAATTAAGTGATTTGAAAAAAAAAGATCGCTAGAAAAAACGTGAAAACCCATGACACAACGGAAATCAGTATGACGTCGTCCGATCAGAGGCACTTCAAACTATCTTTTCATCTTTTGTAACAAATTTAAATAGTGCATTTATACTTATTTCTTTAAATAACAATGGGTGAAAGCTAAAATCTCTGTTTAAAAATTTGGAAAAAACTTTTTTAAAGATCAAAATAAACAACAACCATAGATAAGGTTGGGGGGGGGGCGCGTTTGAGACGGAGGTTATGCCTTCTTGTCTTAAATTATTAGCGCTGAAAGAATTGTGAAAGAAAAAGTAATTAGACAAGAAAAGAAGACTTAAATCTGAGGAAATAACATTTAATGGACCTTTACATTCTCCCTTTTTCCACAATGTTCTAGGCCAAGAAAGACGAATGAAATTGTTTCAACCACATTTGAATTGTTGTTTCAAATGTCTAACATAGTTGTGATCTAGTCAAATTTTTTTGTTATTTGGTAAACAGTACAAAAATGATACTAGAGTCTATTTATTTATGAAGATAAATTGCATACTACGGAAAATCTAGCATGCACCAGAATCAATCTGAGGCCTTTTTAGAACAAAATTAACAATAAATATTGTCCTGAATTTTGACAATTTTAATTTTTGGCACTAGGATTTTTTTTCTGATAGGCTTAGAACTACTAGGTGCTAAATGACACACCCCAAGTCAATTTAATGGTCCTAGCAGTGTTGATATTAACTGTACTGGTCAAACTTAAGGCATTGGGACTTTCACTTGCAGATTCCCTTTGATCATAAAGTGAAAGTGTCTAAGCTTGAATCTGAGCAAAGATAGTATTGTCATTTGCTGAGGCTCTAGTTTTTAAAACAAAAAATAAGATTGCCTTTGCTGAAATTTTGTGTTTTCATGCCCAGCTATAATGTGTTGTATGTATCCACAAGTTCACTTCTTGGGTATTCTGCAGTGTTTACTTTGTTCTCAACTGATACAAGTATTGCATATTTATGTAGCACTGAAAGCATTTCAGAACAAAGCTGTAGATATGGAGATTCTTATGTAGGCTGTACTGGGATTTTCAGCAGAAAACTAGGATGACAAATTAATGTATATTACTTCTGAACACTTACAATCAATTTCAGAGCACACACAGGTCTTCAGCTTGTGGGGGCCTAGCCAGCCCCCAGACCCCTGGCCTTGGTTTTTTTTTTTTTAACCACCTTTCATTTCAATAAAGAGAGAAAAAAAGCAAAAGCATCACTTTTATCCCTACTTTTATGTGATTGATCGCTTGAAAAGCTTACTGATACATAATCCAATAATAGTTAAGTTTTCATGCTGACAATGAATGCTGGCAGAAGTAAAAACTACTGATGGCAGCCGGAAACTACTGAGAGAAGCTGTTCAAACTACTGAAAAGCGAAACATGGGGTAAACAGGTCTGTTGCTGAAAAGATGATTTCTGTCTATGATAGGGTAGAAAACATTGTAGGAAAAGGAGAAAATGCTGGTTACCAGCATTTTCTCCTTTTCCCACAATGCTTTCAAAAGGCTACTATTCCAGACCCATAAAAACCAGGGATTGTTTGGGAAAGGGTTAACCTGATCCTAACCTTAATGCTGAATATATAGTTAGGCATATAAATAGAAATCTGGCTATTATTTGGGAAGTTATATATAGATAGATGAGAATGTACAGTTAGGCAATTTAATTTGTGCATACCGTATGTAATATTTCCGTGACCATTCGGGACAAGACCGAAGGCAGTCCTGTGTGATGTTTTAGGTAAAAATAGATTTCTAAATTATGGAAATGATATGGACCTGGTTCAGGTTAACCCTATACCTCATAGCAAAATTTTAGAATTCTAAAATATTGAAGGAAGAAGATTTATTGATTTAGATTTGACCCATTACCACACAATCCATACTTTTGACGCCCCTGAGAAAGAAGCATTTTCTCCTTTTCCCACAGTGTTTTCTACCCTTCCCAGAAGAAATTTCAATTTTTCAGTCACCTTTAATTTGTCGTCGGCAGATGCTTTCAATTTGAACCAGTCTAAAGTTTTACTGTGTGGTAAAGAGTTAATAGTGTTTTATGCCACTTTCAATGTTATATCTTAGTGACAGTTCACATTATTCATGGACAGGTATTTCCTGGGTTTTTCCCCGGTTTTACCAGTACTAAGCTAGGTCTCTGAAATGTCTTACCCAAGGACACTCTCATGGAAAACCCACTGCTGCCTGTGTGGCATGTAGAAAGGGGCCACATCAACCCTTTACCAAACAATCCTTGGTTTTTAGGACCCAGAGGAAAAAGAAGAAGCCTTCTGAAAACTTTGTGGGAAAAGGAGAAATGCTGGTTATTGTTGTCTGCAAATGCTTTCAATAATTATGGACAAGTCTAAAATTTTGTCAAGAATTACTTACATGTAGTGCCTAATATCCATACACAAACTCAATGTCTGTCGCCTTGTTATATATCAATATATATCATTGATAATTTTAGCAAATTGAAACAAAAACAGATGGGAAAATGTCTCAGCAAATAAGAAAAAAAAAAATGTAACTAGCAAAATCTGGTACTTTCTATCCCCCGCCAAAGGTGGAGGTATATAGTTTAGCTTTGTCCATTTGACCTCTGTGGGTCTGTCCGTGTGTCTGTCTGAGTGAATCCTCCAATATTATTGTACAGAATTTCGTGAAACTTTATACATGTGTACAATAACCCATTCTGCTGAGACGGTTTTTTGTTTTTTTGAATTCAATGCAAAATGGCCGACTGGGAGTTTTTTTTTTCGGTGGGGGGGATATCATTTCAACGAAATTGCTTGTTTGTTTTTGTTTACAGCTTCTGTATCCAGTTGCTTCACAGATCCCGCAGGTTCTTTTGACTATGTTGTGAATCTTGCTGCCGAGACTAAATATGGACAGAGTGATAGTGTAAGTTTTAGTTGGTAAGAAACTTACTTTGCTTTGCACTACCATTTAACTATTTACCACACAATCCCGACTTTTAACACCCCATGTGGAAGAAGCCTTTGGAAAATATTGTAGGAAAAGAAGAAGATACTGGTAACCAGCATTTTCTCCATCTTGCATGTTTCCTTCACTTCCTAAAAAATAATTCAATTCTTTAGTCGCAGTCATTTTGTCGTCTGCAATTGTTTTCAATTTGGACCAGTCAAAAGGTTTGTCATTTGGTTAACTCTTTATCACACAATCCCGACATTTAACGACTTTGAAAAGGAAAGCTTAAAATGGAAACATCATAGGAAAGGAGAAGATGCTTGTAACCTGCATTTTCTTCTTTTCTCACAATGTGTTTTCTACCCTTCACAAAACAAATTTCAAATTTTTAGTCACTTTTATTTTTTCGTATGTATTTGCAGAGTACGAATTAGTTGTAGCTCATATAATGATTTTTGTCTTCGGTAGTGTAGAAAACACTGTGGGAAAAGGAGAAAATGCTGGTAATCAGCATTTTCTCCTTTTCCCATACTGTTTTCAAAAGCCTTCCTCCTTGGGTTCGTTAAAAAGTCGGGATTGTTTGGTAAAAAGTTAACCCATGACATCTGTATACAGGGTGTTTTTGTATGACAATTCAACTGTTTTTCAAATGATGGTGGTTGCCCTTTAACTCATTACCAAAAGACAATATTCTAGGCTTGTCCAAATAGAAAGCATTTGCAGACGACAAAATAAAAGTGACTGAAAATTTTGAATTTGGTTTGTGAAGGGTAGAAAACCTTGCGGGAAAAGAAGAAAATGCTGGTTACCAGCATTTTCTCCTTTTCCAACAATGATTTCTAAAGGCTTCTTTCTCAGGATCATCAAAAGAAGGAATTGTGTTGTAATAGGTTTAATAGGCAGAGTTCTGCCAAGCTTTTTACCATACGGGGCCAATGGCCCATCCAAGCCCAAAAAGGGGGGGCCACCTTTTTACAACATGGGGGCCATGACTGAATTTCGGACATAAATTGAATATAATTATAGACTAGAGACAGAATACCGAATAAAAATCAAACATTTTGTATGATGATTTAGAAGTTATATGTTTTATTGCTTCTTATTTACAAAGAACTTCTTGCGCTTCAAGGGCCAAAGAAAATGGAAGTATCTCACTTCGGCGTTTCAGGTTGCCCAGAGGGCTTGGGCTTGCTATTTGTCTTAGCCTCTTTTGGCTTTGTTTGACCAAACTAGCTTAGTTTAGATGAGCAATTCTTCTTTTCGGCAATCGGAGTTTATCAAGAACAGCGATCATTTGATGCAGAACGAAAACGAAACCGTTATCTGTTTACTTGTGAGAACGAAACTCATTGGCTCAAAATTTGGGAAACCCAACTTTCATTAAGTACTAAGCCAATCAGAATTGCCGTTACGATCCATAAAACGGTTTTGGGGAAAACACGGAAGCACTCTCTTGCACTCCGCATCATTCACATTCATGTATGGTAAGAGTAACGAACGACGACTCTGCTAGGAGATTGACACGGAAGTGAAATTGATTCGAACAAAACAGACTTCCGGTGAATTTGTCCTAAGTAATTTTCATACCTATGTTGCATGGCTCATATATTTAATGCGCCAGGTGGCCCATCGGACATATTTTTTTAGGGCCATCTGTAATTTTTTAGCGCCGATCCCGCAATGGTGCATCCTCGGCAGAACTCTGAATAGGTGAAAACATTGTGGAAAAAGGAGAAAATGCTGGTTACCAGCATTTTCTCCCTTTTCTCACGATGTTGTCTAAAGGCTTCATTCTTTGGGTTGTTAAAACTGATCATTGTTTTGACGATGGTAAAGCAGGTAGTGGCTTGGGAAGAAAATTGTGAGAAATACTGGTGAAAAGAAATTTGAAATACTTTTCAAAATAAATTCCTGAAAAGCATGAATAGGTGCACTTAGCTCTGTGATATAAGTTCAATAATGTTAATAAAAAATATCAAACACCACCGCACAATGGCCACAGAGATATTATTGAAATAATGTTAACAAAAAACATTGAACAGTTTCACTTATCTGATCTTTATCTACACTTTCCGAGGAATAAACAGATGTGTTGTATAGTACCTCATGGTTACAAGTCCTTAACCTGATGTCTAGTTAAGAAATTATCTTCTTTTTATCATGGTTTATCATTCAGTTAACCGAAATTGTGAGTTATGAGTCGCAGTAAATAATTCACAAGGACAACAGCACGATTGGTTTATTCATTGCCCCTCCTGACTCACAACATGGTTTATTGAATAGTAAATGAAGATAGAAAGAAGATTAGTTTGATTCTAACATGACAAACTCTTAAAGGGAAACAAGTTCATACTTAAAGTGAAAACCCTAATGCAGATTATATTCCGTTTAATAACTTACTTACTCAGTTTATACAGAATGACGTCTACTATACAGAAAGATACCACTCTTAACTCATTACCACACGAGAAAATTTCAGACTGGTGCAAATTGAAAGCATTTGCAGATGACAAAATAAAAGTGACTGAAAAATTGAAATTTGTTCTGGGAAGGGTAGAAAACACTGTGGGAAAAGGAGAAAATACTGGTTTCCAGCATTTTCTCCTTTTCCCACAGTGTTTTCAAAAGGCTTCTTTCTCAGGGGCGTCAAAAGTAGGGATTGTGTGGTAATGGGTTAATAGAATTACATAGATTTTACCTTAGTAACCCATTACCACACAATCCCTACTTTTGACGCCCCTGAGGAAGAAGCCTTTTGAAAACACTGTGGGAAAAGGAGAAAATGCTGGTAACCAGCATTTTCTCCTTTTCCCACAGTGTTTTCTACCCTTCCCAGAACAAATTTCTATTTTTCAGTAACCTTTGTTTTGTCGTCTGCAAATGCTTTCAATTTGGACCAATCTAAAATTTTCTTGTGTGGTAAAGAGTTAATAGAGCCAAATTCACATGTCATGTTAGAATACTGATTTTACTTCAGGTGTACAAAGAAGGTATCGTAAAATTGAGTTTGAACTGTGCACGAGAAGCTGCCAACCACAATGTAAAACTTTACATAGAATTGTCCTCAGGGCAGATGGCATCCTCAGAAAAAGTAAGTGAAATAAGATCATAACCCTTTAGGGGACAAATGTGACCCACAGGCCTTTTGGGGACGGTGTAGATCAAGATCAGACTGCACAGAACATGAATTCATTTGTCTCCCACCACTGACCATTGTTTGGATGATGTTGGAAAGCAGCCAGTGGCTTGGAAAGAAAATTGTGCAGAGATCTGATAAAAGAGACTTCAGGAAAACATGGATAGGTGCACTATCTGCTGCGATATAACTGAAATAATGTTAAAAAGCATTAAGCACCAAACAATCAATCAACTTATTCTCAAGAATTTTTCAAATTTGAAATTAATACAACTTCTGATTGGCTAAACCATTTTGATTGGTTAACCCTTTCCCAAACGACAAATTTTGGACTCTTCCAAATGGAAAGAGTTTGCTGACGACAATTTTAGATTTTGAGAAAATGGCAGAAAGTTCTCAAAAAGGGTAGTAAACACTGTGGGAAAAGGAGAAATTGCTCATTACGAGCAATTTCTCCTTTTCCCACAGTGTTTTCAAAAGACTTTTACTGCAGACACGTAAAAACCAGGGCTTGTTTAGGAAAAGGTTAAATCATTTTGATTGGTTAAACCATTTTGATTGGCTAAACCAAATGGTGTAACTGATCAGAAGTTGTGTTGCTCTCCTAAGTCTACATTTAGACAAAAAATGAAAGTGGGAATGGTACGTGATTACAGACGGTGGGATGCTTGGGTTTGACTCTATGCACAGACAGATATTTTTAACTCTTTACCAAACAACAAAATTTTAGACTGGTCCAAATTGAAAGAATTTGCAGACGACAAAATTAGCATGACTCAAAAATTGAAATCTGTTCTGGAAGGATAGAAAAAAATTGGGGGAAAAGGAGAAAATGCTGGTTATTAGCATTTTATCTCTTTCCCATGATGTTTTCAAAAGGCTTCTTTTACAGGGTGGTGTTAACTAGAGATTGCTTGGGAAAGGGTTAACCTGTTTGGCTCCATAGGCGAAAACAGTGACTTCTGCGCACAGCATAGATCAAGATCAGACTGCACAGAACCTACAGTCCGATCCTAGATCTATACAATCCACTTTGGTAGTCAAGGCTATACTATCAAAATCATTGTAAGTTTCAATAGACTGTATTTAGTGTCATAGCAAGAGATCAAGTTTGGTTCGGGGCGACATGACTCACCACAGCTGTCTCCAAGTCCCCTGTCACCTAACTGTACAACTTGTAATGTAGTATAATTACAATTTTTGTCATTGTAATAGAGATCATATTATAGATATTAATGCCTATTTTCAGCCTGTCAGTAGAATGTAAGTTTCGATGTTTCTGTACGTTGATATGCAATTATATACGAGTTATGCTCTGCCAAAAGGGGGTTTAATGCATCTCCATGCTGCGTTGTCCGAAGCAAAATATCATTTAATCAAGAATGCATAAAAATAATTTTGTCGTACAGCTGGCTGTGCCCTTACGTCATAGCTCCAGATAGAGAGAGTGATTTTGAACTGTTCTCAACTAAACCCTATGTTATGGATACTCATTAGAATCGTCTCATCGAGACGAATCTAATTACCCACAACATAGGATTTTGCAGAGAAAAAATGAATTTATTATACCATCAGTCCCTCTTATTTGGAGCTGAATCCTTAGATAGAATGGTCCTTGGACATGCAGAAAATTGATCAACAGCAAAAAGTTTCATCTCGAGTCATCTTATGCACAAAGAACAAACTGCCGCCGGACAGCTAGTTTTTCAAGAGATTTTGACACGATCATCTGGGGACCAAATGGGGACTGTATGGTGGCAGTTAAATTTGAACTACGGCATTTCAATTTTGAGACACTGTCTGAGGCCTAATTGGACAATGACTGGACGGTTTTTAGGCCATTGGAGAGCCTGTTGACTCATTGTCCAGGCTCCGTCATCATAAGGAGACCGCTTGGTGACTGGGCAGTAGACAGACAGTGGCACAAAGTCCGAAAGATGTCGTACAGGTGCAATCCAGTCGCCACCTGATGTCCATTCAGTGGCCACCGGGTGCCTTTCTGAACGGAAAAATGCACACACTGCATTTCCTGCCGTCCAGTGCCCATTGGTTTTGTGACTGCTTGAGCAAAATGTCTTAAATTTTATGGCCCCCAGATGATGTCTCAAATCTTTGAATCAGGAAAGTTGGAAAACAAATCGTCAGGCTCACGTTTTATTTGTGACCTAGGCATTAGATACATGTACTAAGCAGACCAAAATGGATGGATTCATGTTTGCAGGTGCATTATGGTCCATTTTCAAGGAGTATGTCTCTTATAAGTCATGCACTCTGAAATTAAGGTGAAAGGCATCTGCAAAAATTATTAACCATTTACCACACAATCCCTCCTTTTGATGACCCTAACAAAGAAGGCTTTTAAAAACTTTTAGGAAAAAGGAGAGAATGCTGGTAACCAGCATTTTTTCCTTTTTCCACAATGTTTTCAACCCTATTAAAGACGGAATTCATCATTTGAGCTACATTTAATTTTTCATCTAAAATTGCTTTCGATTTGGACTTTCTCAAGTTTTGTCATGTGATAAAGGGTTAATTCATGTCTGCATGTGCAGTGTCTGATGCAAGTTTTTAGCTGGATTTTTTGCATGTCAAGATTACCATGCTACTTCATGATTTAGCCAGTTTTAAGACCAATGAAATCTATAGCACAAGGTCATTTGATAACTTGCTTGATACAATGAATGATGCGGCTACATTAAACCTCGTTTTTCCAGAGAACAGCCCATATGGCTTGCGACACTAAGAGGGCCATTCGGACATTTGCGTAAAGTGTTGTCTCGGATCAGCCTGCGCAGTCTGGGCAGTCCGGGGCGCAGTCAGGCAGGTTAATCTGAGTTGGTACTTTACAACAATATTAGATTTTGTGCTACAGTAGACTTGCCCAAAAACAAAAAAAAAATCATAAAACCAGAAAATGTTGTTTGGGATGAGCCTGCGCTGACTGCACTTTAAGCATATGTCCGAATGTCTTTTTTTGCGTGTTGGTGCGCCATATAGTGCATGTATGTCTGATTATTTGTTTATTTTACTGTTTGGTTTGAACATTTTTTTGTTTTTCACTATTTTTATTTTGATCATGTGCTTCAAAAAAACACTGGCTTTGGTACTGGATTTGGACACACATATTTTTTTTTACAAAAATGGTGGATACCTTCTTATTCATTTTGCATTACACATGACAAAAATTTTGATTTTTTTTTTTTTTGCTGTAGTTTGAATTTAGTGTAGATTGATATTCTATCTTTTTGTTATGCTGTTTTCTGTTTAATTTTTTGGTTGATATACTTGTGTGTATTTGTGCACTTATTCTGGTTGTACATGCATTGAGATGGGTCATTTTGGCATCAGCTGGTGATGCCAGAGGTTGAAGGTTCAAGTTTTAGTATTACTTTGGTGAAAAATAACCACAAAAATATGTTGATTAATTATAACTATTGGGTACCTGAGGTCATAATTATTTCAACAGATAGTTTATTCTATGAGGGTTGTTCCAGAAGTATGAAGACTTTCCACAACTCAACTTTCAACTTTGATTTACATTTTAAGACCAAAATGTGGAGAATAAAGATGTTTTTTTTTTTATTTCTTAGTGAAAGGTCAAAATTTATTTCATCCAATTTTGTTGGAATATTAGTGATTTGGATCTCATGCACCGTCTAAATCTTGAAAAACTTACATTGCATGTATCTTGGCTTCTCATCATTTGAGACTGACATTTACATTTGGCAGGGTAGAAAAACAATCATTATGGGAGAAGAAGAAAAGATTGACTTCCCGCATTCCTTTCCTGTTCCAAGATGTTTTCAGAGACTGATTTCCTTAGCCTAAGATTTGTATTTTTTTTTTTACCGAGGATTAAGTCATTAGTCTTTACCACACAATCCCTACTTTTGACGACCCTGAGAAAGAAGCCTTTAGAAAACATTGTGGGAAAAGGAGAAAATGCTGGTAACCAGCATTTTCTCCTTTTCCCACAATGTTTTCTTCCTTCACAAAGCAAATTTTAAATTTTCAGTCACTTTCATTTTGTCGTCTGTAACTGCTTTCGATTTGGACAAACCTGAAATTTTATTGTTTGGTAATGATTTAACCCTTTCCCAAACAAGCCGTTGTTTTTACTTGTCTGCAATAGTACTCTTTTGAAAACACTGCGGGAAAAGGAGAAATTGCTCGTAATGAGCAATTTCTCCTTTTCCCACAGTGTTTTCTACCTATTTAGAGAACTTTCTGCCATTTTTATCAAATTTGAAATTGTCGTCTGCAAACTCTTTGAGTTTGGAAGAGTCTAAAATTTGTCGTTTGGGAAAGGGTTAAATAGCTAACCGTTATATATTCATTCTTGCAGAAACCATCCCAGGAGGATGGAAAATGCGATCCCTGGACCAATATGGCTGTTCACAAGTTAGAGGTGGAGAAAGAGTTAAAATCAATTCCAGATCTGAACTATGTGATCATTCGACCTGGGATAGTCTATGGTTTGGGTGATAGGCATGGTTTAGGTAGGCTGAACTTTGTATTTTTATGCTTTCTACTTCAGCAATGCATCAATAGCTTATGACATAAAATCTAAATCTCTTTCTGTTTATCTAGTTACCTTTTTGCCAAACAACAAAATTTTGAATTACACTTGGCTTTTAACCCTTTACCACATAATCTGGACTTTTAGTGACCCTGAGAAAGAAGCCTTTTATGAAAACGTGGGAAAAGGAGGAAATGCTGGTTTCTTTTTGGCTTTTTGTAAGGAGTTAACCAAAACCAAATGACAAGATTTTTTACTGGTCCAATATGGAAACATTTGCAGACGACAAATGTGAATCAAAAATCGAAACTAGTTTTGGGAAGGGTGGAAAACATTATGGGAAAAGAAGAAAATGCTGGTTACTAGCATTTTTTTCTTTTCCCATAATGTTTTCAAAAGCTTTCTCTCTCAGGTTCGGGTCCTGTGTGGCTCAGTGGTAAAGTGTAGGACTCATAACCTGGAGGTCCCAGGTTCGAGCCTCGCTGGCTCCACTGGGTTTTTTTCACAGGAGTGTCCTTGGGTAAGACACTTCAGAGCCTAGCCTAGTACTGGTGAAAGCCAGGAAACATGAATATGTGAACTGTCGCCGTGATATGACTGAAATACTGTTGAAAGCGGCGTAAAACACCATTCAAATTCTCTCAGGGTCATTCAAAAGTGGTATTGTGTGATAAAGAGTTAATGCGTAGAAAGTAATTGCAGGCAACAAAATTATATGCGGCTAACATGATGATTTCTGTTTTAAATAGGAAAGAAAATGTTACTTGTTCTTATTTTTACCTTTTTCCACAATGCTTGTTAACGTCTTCTTCCTCAGGATAATTATACCCCTCCCCCCCAAAAAAACGAAGTAAAGGGGGTATACTGGAATCGCCAAGTTTGTCTGTGCATCCGTCCGTCAGTCAGTAGAAACAAATTTGTCAGGAGCAATACTCCTATAGTTTTTCAGGTACTGAACTTGAATTTACCAACAGGGTTCCTGTATATATGAAATTGTGCAATTTTCATGACCCTGCTGTGATATGTTACGGAATTATCTCCCCTTGAACTTTTTTCAACTCTTACTTTTGTACTAAACCATTCTGTATTCTGTTACAAAGACCTGTTTTTGAGACAAGGAGCTGGTGGGGAGTATAATCATGTTTAGTGATAGCTCTTGTTAAAACTTGCAATTAATTTGTATAGACATACAGTATTTGGCATATTTCTGTCAGGTCTTTGCTGTGTAAGTCTTTATTTACATAGAGGGTTTGTTTTCACATTTAACCCTGTTCCAAAAGACAAAATTTTATGCTGGTCCAAATTGAAAGCACTTTCAGACGACAAAATGAATGTAACTAAAACATTTAAACACGTTTCCAGCAGGGTAGAAAAAAATTGTAGGAAGAGGAGAAAATGCTGGTTACCAGCATTTTCTCCTTTTCCCACATTGTTTTCAAAAGCCTTCCATGTTAGGGTTGTAAAAATCATAAGGGTCTGTTGTTTGATTAGACTATTTATTATAAAAGAGGGATTTAACTGTAAGCAGTCCGTTACTCGGCCCCCGTTTAAAAAAAATGTATCTTTCATACCCCATCTGTTTTTCTCCGAATTTTTTCTACAACTTAGAGCTAAAACGTTTTTCTACCAGAAAAACACAACTGTTTGTCACTGCAAAGCCTTTAGCTATCAGTTGTCCAAAGAATAAGGGGAATACCTGTTCGCGTAGAGAAGATATATTGGTATTTTTTAACCGGGGGCAAGTAACGTGCTGCAAGTTAAATCCCTTGTATATAATATATAGTCTGTGGCTGTTGGTAAGAGGAGTTAAACCACCAACTCCTATGGTAAAAACCAGAAATTGTTTTGGAATGGTTTAACCCTTTCCCAAACAGCAAATTTTGGACCAGACCAAATTGAAAGCATTTTGCAGATGACATATCAACAGTTGCTAAAAAGATGATTTTTCTACATGATAGGGTAGAAAACATTGTGGGAAAAGGAGAAAATGCTGGTTACCAGCATTTTCTCCGTTTCCCACAATGTTTTCAAAAGGCTTCTATTCCTGACCCGTAAAAACCAGGGAATGTTTGGGAAAGGGTTAAGTAAAAGATTTATGTTCTTTTACAGCTCCAAGACTTATAATAGGTGCAATATACAAGTATATACGCCAGAAAATGAAGGTAAGGAGAATAGAAAAATTTCCTTTTTTTGGCGGAGGTTTATTTATTGTCTTAGCTCACCTGAGCATGAAGTGTTGTGGTTGAGCTCCTGTGTCCATCGTACCTTGCCTGTTGTCCATGGGTGAAATGGACACTACACCCTTTCAGCCTTTTCAGCTTATTAAGTATGAAGTTTGGTCAGAGTATTTGTACAATATAGACTGGTTCTGCAATGTAGGAATCCAATTGAATTCAGTATTGTACGCTAGCATGTTAAATGACCTCTTTATTTTAAATTTCTGTACTGAAATTTTAGTAAATGAAAAGTTTAGGCCTATATCAGTTTAGATTAAAAAAATCAAAACATATCAAAGGAGGGTTTTGATATGTTTTTATTTTTTGACAACAGACTACAGTAAACTGCTTCAGGTCAAATATCAATATTCCGGACTGTGGCCTCGTTTTGATATATCCATGTTGGACTCTTTGTCTTGATCTGAAAAAATCCATATTGGACTCTGCAGCAATAAGATATTATGTACTAACATGGAGGTCTTAAAGCGTTTTCGTTGGACATTTTTTTTTAAGTGTGAAATAATAACTTGTATTGTTGGTTGTAGATGCTCTGGACGAAGGATCTAAAGATGCACACAGTTCATGTAGAAGATTTGTGTTCAGCTATTTGGTTCCTGTTTCACAATGGAATCTCAGGGGAAGTGTACAACTGTGTGGATAAAGGGGAAACCAGTAAGTGAGCATTTTGATTTTTCATTACAAGGAAAGAGTAATACTATGAATTATAATGGAACATGTAGCAGGGAAAGGAAACCAGCATTTTCTTCTTTTCAGCAGTCTTACTGAAGGTTATTTAACTCTTTACCAAACGACAAAATTTTAGACTGGTCCAAATTCAAAGTATTTGCAGACGACAAAATATTATAAAAGTGACTGAAAATTTGAAATTTGTTTTGGGAAGGGAAGAAAACATTGTGGGAAAAGGAGAAAATGCTGGTTACCAGCATTTTCTTCTTTTCCCTCAATGTTTTAAGAAGGCTTTTTTCTCAGGGTCATAAAAAGTCGGGATTGTGTGGTAAAGATTTAACATAGTATAGTTTGATAAGAGATTAAACATTTACTGCACAATGCCACTTTTTACGGAATCTTGACTTTTACGGGGCCTTTTGAAAACATTGCAGGAAAAGAAGAAAATGCTGGTAACCAAACCAGCATTTTCTGCTTATTCCACAATGTTTTCTACCCTATCAAAGAAAAATAGCAGCATTTGAGCCACATTGAAATTGTCGTCTGCATTTGCTTTCAATTTGGGAAAGTCTACAAATTTATTGTCTGGTAATTGGTTAAATCAGAAACTAATTTGCTTAGTGTTTAGCTATAGAGATACACTGTTTGTTCTTTCTTTTCTTTTTACAGCACAGGGCAAAGTGAGTGAAACTGTATCAGAAGTGTTCAACATATCATATGAGTTTGTGGGTGCAATGATGTCAAATCTTGCAAGAGTAAGTTGTTTCTTGGTTTATTTGGCATTTAACTCTTTACCACACAGTCCACACTTTTAACGACATTGAGAAAGAAGCCTTTTGAAAACATTGTGGAAAAAGGAGAAAATGCTTGTAAGCAGCATTTTCTCCTTTTTCCACTATGTTTTCTACCCTTCACCAAACAAATATCAAATTTTCAGTCGCTTTTATTTTGTCGTCTGCAAATGCTTTCAATTTAGACAAACCTAAAACTTTGTCATTAATGTGTTATTTTAAAAGGCCTGTAACTCTACCTACTATGTTTTCCTACTGCCTTAACCTTTTACCCTGTAGCTGAATTTTAGACCTATCCAAATCGAAAGCATTTGCAGACAATAATTTCATAGTGGCTCAAATGGTGCAACTTTTCTTTGATAGAGTAGAAAACTTTGTGGGAAAAGGCCTCTTCCTCAAAAGTTGTAATATTTTGGTAAAGGGTTAAGGACAAATCTCAGATATATACATTGTGCATAATACATTGACCACAATCTCAAACTAAAAGTCATTAAAGCTGGTCAGAATGATTTTTACTTAGAATAATTCTATCAAAGTGTCGTTGGCTTAGATGAGTGATCCAGGACCATCATGACATAAGTTATCTATGAAAGGTGTCTACTTTTGTCTGTTTTATTTCCTTTTTATACCCCCCCCCCCACACACACACACACACAACATAGTGGAGGGGGATATACTGGAATAACCATGGCACAAATTTGTCAGGAGCAATATTCCAACAGTTTTTCACATACTGAACTCAAATTTACACAGTGTTCCTATATATACGAAGTTGTGCATGTGCAATTTTCATGACCCTGCTGCTATTTGTTACGGAATTATCTCCCCAAGAACTTTTTTCAAATCTTACTTTTGTATTAAACTATTATGCATTCTGCGACAAAGACCTGTTTTTGTTACAAGAAGCTTGTGGGTGGTATAATCATGTTTAGTGATAGCTCTAGTTCATTATGTTTGATTGCAGGTAAACATGGCACATGTTGTAGAAGATATAAACGAGAAGCACATGACACCCTGGGCGGATGCCTGCACACGAGACAATCTCCTAAATACACCCTTAACTCCATTTATAGACCAGGTAAATACCTCTTTTCCTCCAGGATCTTTAAGCATTATTTAACCCTTTACCAGACAACAAGATTCTAGCCTTGTCCAAATTGAAAAATGTTGTAGACAATGATTCCAGTTTGGATCAAATGCTGAAATTGTTATTTGATAGGGTAGAAGATACTGTGGGAAAAGGAGAAAATGCTGGTTACCAGCATTTTCACCTTTTCCCACAATTTTTTCTAAAGGCTTCTTTCCTGGGGGCGTCAAAACTCGTCACTGTTTGGTAAAGGGTTAAGAAGTCTCAAAATAGGTATATAAGTTCTTGACCCTCTACTACTAAAAGCCGACTTTTAACGACTCTAGCCCGCCCGGGTGGCTCAGTGGTGAGCGTGTCGGACTCATGACCTGGTGGTTGTGAGTTCGATACCCGGTTGAGGCGAACTTTCTTTCCGGCGTATTTTCGCCTCTCACCTCTGCTGAAATATGTGAGAAAAGTAGTCGGTGGCTTTGGAAAGAAAGTAGTGTAAGTACCGGTGTGAGAAAGCCAGGAAACACTTGTGCGTCACCGACCGCCATGATATGACCTTAGCTGTTAAAGTGGCGTTAAACCCCAAGACAACCAACCAACCATTAACGACTCTAACAAAAGAAGCCTTTTGAAAACATTGTTTGAAATTGAGAAAATGCTGATAACCAGCATTTTCTCCTTTTCCCATCATGTTTTCTACCTTCCCAAATCAAATTTCAGTTTTTGATTCACATTTGTTTTGTCATCTGCAAATGCTTTCAATTTAGACTAGGCTAAAATTATGTTGTTTTGTAAAGAGTTAAGGTGCACACTGTTTTGTTGGAGATTGAGTAATAGTTTGGCACCTGAATGGGACAAACTGCTGATTTCCAGCATTTTCTCCTTTCCCACAATGATTTCCCAAGGCCTTATTCTGAAGGTCTTCAAAACTGGGGATTGTGTGGAAAAAGGTTGAGCAAACTGTATTTGGCACATTTTGAGTTCCAGAGATGGTCAATACCTTTAACTATTTACCACGCGATCCCAACTTTTATCGACCCTGAGAAAGAAAGCCTTTGAAAACATTCTGGGAAAAAGAGAAAATGCTGGTAACCAGCATTTACTTCCTTTCTCACAACGTTTTCTGCCCTTTCAAGAACAAATTTCATAATTTGAGCCAGTTTTAATTTGTCGTCTGCAAATGCTTTCAATTTCAACACATCTATATTTTTTGTCTTTTTGTGTAAAGGGTTAAACTTACCTATACCTAGCAACTACCTGTTTTAAATTCATACAAAAAATGACACATTTAGGAATTGTTCATATTCAAATAAGATATCAAGCATAGTTTAGATAATGGATATTGACCTTGATAATTCTTGTTATTAGTGTTTTCGTTGTGATATTGTTCTGAAAAAAAAAAAAAATTCACATGGTAGCTTAACCTTTTATCACACAATCCCAACTTTTAACGACCTTGAGAAAGAAGCCTTTTGAAAACATTGTAGGAAAAGGAGAAAATGCTGGTAACCAGCATTTTCTCCTTTTCCTGCAATGTTTTCTATCCTTCCCAAAACAAATTTAAGGTTATTCGAGTCGTGTCTAAGTTGTAGTCTGCAAAATTAATGCTTTCAATTTGGACCAGTCCAAAATTATATTGTTTGGTAAAGAGTTAAACACAGGATTGTTTTGAAATGGGTGAATAAAAGCATACAGTGCAGTTTCCTGTTATTTGTACAAATAAAAAAATAATTGTTTAACCCATTTACTCAATTCCTACTTTTGACTGCCCCGAGAAAGAAGCCTTTAGAAAACATTGTGGAAAAAAGAAAATGCTGGAAACATTTCACAAAACAAATTTCAAATTTTCAGTCACTTTTATCATGTTGTCTGCAATATGCTTTCATTTTGGACAAGCCCAAAATATTGTTGTTTGGTAATGAGTTACGTGATTCTGATATTTGGCTACTTTTTGTGCTTTCTAGGAACTCTTGTACAATAGGCATTTAAACTTGGATGGCTCAAAATTAGACAAACTTGGCTTTCTGCATCAAAAACCAGTATTACAGACCAGCTATTTACGAGAGGTAAGTGACCTGTTTGTTTCTGGCTTCCTCTTTGAACTCTTTGTATCCATTGCTAATAATTGTTGTTTTTGTATGGGTCATTTTGCAAAAAACTTTAACATTTTATCGTATCTTTGCCATTACTGAAATTATTTACTTTAAAATTGGACTAATCATCAAGTACTAAAATTGAAAGCCATTTAACAAAGGTAGGTAACAATTGAAATATTTCTTACACAGTTATACACATTTTTCAGTTTAGAAACATTGACCTTTCATAATATCTGTGTCATTACTTAAGATATTTACTTCAAAAGGGGTAGGTAACCATTAACCCTTCACCAAACAATCCTGGGTTTCAACTACTCTTGGAAAGAAGCCTTTTGAAAACATTGTGGAAAAAGAACAAAATGCTGGTAACCAGCATTTTGTTCTTTTCCCACAATGTTTTCTACTCTATGAAGGACAAATTCTAGCATTTGAGCCATCTTTAATTTGTCGTCTGCAAATGGTTTCAATTCAGACCAGTCTTAAGATTTTGTTGTTCGGTAAAGAGTTAAAACATTCTTGACACAGTTATGCCCCTTTTTGGACTTCAGAGAACAATATCTCAGAACTTCTTCAGTATAAATCCAAGATTAGATTGCACAATCTGTAGTCTGATCTTGGTCAAACGGACAACAGATGTACTGTAAACTGACACCACATCTAAGTAAACATGAGTATTGGTGTGTCTATTTTAGATCTTGGATGACTATATCACAATGGGCCTGTTCCCAAAAAGCTTACTGTCAGATGATATACTGTACACTACCACCACTGAGGACCAGGAAAATGAAGAACTGTTCACTGCAACCCAGGATCATGAAAATGGAGACGTTTCAGGGGCCTTGAATGAATTGAATGAACTGACATTGGAAACAAATACAACTTCCTGACATATCAAGAGTATCAATGTCAAGTCTCCACAACTCTGAGCATATTATCTTGTTATTTCTTAAATCAATTATCCACAGAGAGCTTTGAAGACCTTCCTTAACCCTTTACCATGCAATCCTGACTTTGAATGACCCTGGGAAAGAAGCCTTTTGAAAACATTGGGGGAGAAGGAAAAAATGCTGGTAACCAGCATTTTTTCCTTTTCCCACAATGTTTTCTACCCTTCCCAAACCAGATTTCAATTTTTCAGTCACATTTATGTTGTCGTCTGCAAATGCTTTCAATTTGGACCAGTCTGTAATTTTGTCGATTGGTAAAGAGTTAAGAAACATAGATAATTTACATAAAATCTGGTCCAAATGATAATTTTAGACAACTGCACGTTCAAAGCATTTGCAGACAACTAGATTACCTCTGTACCAAATGACAAAATTTTAGACTGGTCCAAGTTTAAAGCATTTGCAGACGACAATTTAGTACGACTCAAATGATGCAATTTTTCTTTGACAGGGGAGAAAAGATTGTGGGAAATGGAGAAAATGCTGGTTACCAGCATTTTCTCCTTTTCCTACAATGGTTTTAAAAGGCATCTTTCCTGAGGGTGTTAAAAGTCGGGATTGCCTGGTGAAGTGTTAAAATCAAATGCAAACCAGCATTTTTTCCTTTTTCCACAATGTTTTCAAAAGTCCTTCACTTTTGGCTCGTTAAAACTCAGGAATATGTGGATTAAAAGAATTAAAAATCTTGTAGAATATGGACAATCAGCAGAGATTATGGTTTGATCTTTATTCATGGTGGAAACATTGTGGCTGAAGTAGAAAATCATTTTTTAGGATTGTAGAGAAATAAGTCCAAAATCTGTTTTGTTCTGTTTTTACTTTCTTTTTCTTTTATTCATCTATATTATCTACCATAAGATAGTGTGTAACTGGTTGCCAAACAACGAAATTATAGACTGGTCGAAATTGAAAGCATTTGCAGACAACAAAATATATGTGACAGAAAAAATGGAAATTGGTTTAGAAAAGGTAGAAAACATTGTTGTAAAAGGAGAAAATGCTGGTTACCAGCATTTTCTCCTGTTCCCACAGTGTTTTTAAAAGGCTTCTTTCCCAGGGTCATTAAATGTTGGGATTGTGTGGTAAAGAGTTAAATACAATACTATTATACATAACAGGGGCGTAGCCAGGATATTTGTTATGTTGAAGCCAACGCCATAGGCGTTGGGCGAGTGCCGAAGGCACGAGCAGGGGGGAGAGCACGAGGGGGGGGCTCTGCCCCCCTCTCGTAAGGGGGGTTGGGGGGATCTCCCCCGAGAAAATTTTGAAAATTTGGTGTGATTTGGTGGCATCTGGGGATGTCTGAACGGGTGTGTTGCGATCAAAATTTTGAAGATTTTTAGATAATTATTTTGTGAAAACTGGAGGAGAAATTGATCAAGCCAATAAATACTTGAATTCGTGTATTAAGAAAAGCAATCATGGTCATTTGTATTTTCTTTCTTAATTTTTTCTCGGAAAGACGATATTTGAAAAAATTATGTTGAAGCCCGGGCTTCAAGGCTTCCGCCTGGCTAACGCGCCTGCATAACAACTGTGTTAGGGAGAATTCACTTTAGCTCAGTGTTTGCAGTGTTGGCCTTTCATCTGAACATTCTTAATTCAAATTCTGCCTGGTCTCTGTATTTCTGCTGTGCATTTGTTCCTTTGTTACAGACTTTGTTCGTAAGGCCATGAAAATATTTTTATACTCCCCACAATGTAGTGGAGGGGGGTATACGGGAATCACCATAGCTGTCTGTCTGTCCGTCTGTCTGTCTGTAGACATAAATTTGTCCGAAGCAATACTCCTACAGTTTTTCACATACTGACCTCAAATTTACACACAGGCTTCCTATATATATGAAGTTGTGCATGTGCAATTTTCATGACCCTGCTGTGATTTGCTACAGAATTATCTCCCCTTCAATTTTTTCTTTTACTCCTACTTTTGTACTAAACCATACTGCATCCTGTTTTCGTGACAAAGAACTGTCGGGGGGAATAATCATATTTAGTGATAGCTCTAGTTGACATAGTTTAGCCTGTTTTTGACTTAAAGTTTTGTTGAAAATTAAGCTACAGCACATTGCTGTTGGCACCCACATTCAGTGTTCTTGTTTTGTACAGTTATTACTAAAGTCAGGGTTGTTTTATGTAGAAAAACCAACATATCTTTGTTCATTTTATTACAAAGTTTAGATAAAGTTATAAATATCAGATGTGCCTTTATTGATTTTTCTTTTGTTATGATGTTTAGATACATTTATTATTACAGTCCAGTGTTTTGTACAACAATAAAGAAGATGACTTTTGCAAATAATGTCGAAAAAGAAAAGAAAAAAAATGCTGTTTATGAACACTTTTTGCTTTTCCTGCAAGCTTTCTTTCTACTCCCAAACAACCATGTATTTGACCTTTTACCACACAATGATGACTTTTAATGAGAAAGAAAGCCTTTGAACTCATTGTGAGAAAAGAAGAAAATGCTGATAACTAGCGTTTTCTCCTTTTCCAACAATGTTTTCTGCCCTGCTGGAAACAAATTTCAATTTTTGAGTTATTTTTATTTTGTCTTCTAAAAATGCTTTCAATTTGGACTAGTCTTATCATGTGATCTTCAAATCATTTCATTGCAAACAAGTTTGATCTTTTGTAAAAAAAGTAAGTGGTTTGAAATCTCTTTTTTGCCTGTATTGAGCTTCACTTTGCTTAATATTTTGAGTAAGGGACAAAGGCTCGAAATTAATGGTCCATTTTAAGGCCATTTAACTCTCCCTTACCAAATGACAAAATTTTAGACTGGTCCAAATTGATAGGACTTGCAGTCGACAAATTTAACGTAAATCAAAAATGGAAATTTGTCTCCAGCAGGGTAGAAAACACTGTGGGGAAAAGGAGAAAATGCTGGTCACCAGTATTTGCTACTTTTCCCACTGTGTTTACAGAAGGCTTCTTTCTCAGGGTTGTTAAAACCAGGGATTATTTGGTAAAGGGTTAACTATTTACATAACAACAAAATTAGACGTCCAAATTGGAAGCGTTTGCTGATGACAACATAAATGTGATTAAAAAATTGAAACTTGACTTCAGAAGAAGAAAAAAAATCATTGTGGGAAAAGGAGAAAATGCTGGTAACCAGCATTTTCTTCATTACCTGCAATTTTTAGCTCACCTGAGCACAACATGCTGAAGGGGAGCTTTTAGGATCACCCGGTGTCCTTCGTCCGTTGTCAACAATTCTTTAAACGTCAACTCCTCCTAAACCGCTGGGCCAATTTGGACCAAACTTGGCTGGAATATTCCCTGGGAAGTCCTCTTTAAAAATTGTTCACAGAATTTGATTCTGTCAAAAACTCTGGTTGCCATGGCATCCAAATGGAATTTTCCAAGAAATTCTTTAAAAACCTTCTTCTTTGAAACTGATGGTCAGATTTTAAAATAATTTAACAGAGATGTTCCTTGGGTGACCCTTTCCAAAAATTGTTCACAAAATTTTGATCATTCAAGAAACATGGCTCTGGTGCATGGGGGCTACTTGCACTATACGGACATGAAAAAATTCTTGAAAATTCTTCTCTGAAACAGCTGGTCAGATTTTAAGATACATGTAATTTCACAGAAATATTCGTTTGAATAACCCTTTTCAAAAATTGTTTGTGACATTTTGATAGGTCAAGAAATATGGCTCTTGTGAATGGGGGCTGCTTGAACTATAGGATTCTTTTCTGAAAGTGCTGGTCAGATTTTGCAATTACTTTTACAGGTGACCTTTTGAAAATTGCTTGGCAAAATGATTTGTTTCCAGTGTTTCAATACCTCATAAAAAATTGGCTATGGTCCTCTCAAAAATTCAGGTGAGCGATCCGGGGCCATCTTGGCCCTCTTACTCTGGATGGTAATAAATGATTGTTTGTTAAAGGGTTAAATTTGCAAATGACAATTTCAATGTGGCTCAGATGGTGCAATTTTTATTGATAGGGTAGAAAACATTGTGGGAAAAGGAGAAAATGCTGGAAACCAGCTTCTTTTCCCGCAATGATTTCAAAAAGGCTTCTTTTTTCTAAAAGGCTTCTTTCCCAGGGTCGTTAAAAGGCATCATTGTGCAGTAAAGGGTTAAAGAGTCTAGATAGAGCTATAAGCTTTTCACATGCTGACATCTTCTTGCATATGTAAGATGCTTATGTATATCGATTTTCCAATGGGTTAGGGTGAATGCACTTTCTAACATAAGTATAAATAGTCGTAGGGTAAACTGCTGTAAGTATCAGGGTTTGAAATTCTCATTTCTTTACTCGTCAAATGTGACTTAAAGTTGGTTAATTGATTTATTGCATGGTTTAAAAGCCGTTTCCAATGTTATTTTAGCCATATTGAGGCAGCCATGCTTTCCTGGAGTCTCTTTTACCAGTACTCTACACAAATTTCTTTCCAAGCCACTGGTTGCTTTCCCACATAACCATCATTGAACAATGGTCACCTATGGGAGAGGAATGAATCCTGTCGCAGTGACTATCATCAATCTTTGGACAAAAAATGGCCGAGCTGAAGATCAAACCAGCAACCTACTATTCTCAAGTCCTGTATGCAAGCTAACGGGGCTTGGAGAGTTAGAATTGAAAAATTTGAGATGAAATAATCAAGCTCTTTAATTCTCTACCAAACGACAAAATTTTAGACTGGTCCAAACTGAGAGCACTTGCAGACAACAAAATAAGCGTAATTCAAAAATTGAAATTTGTTTCCAGCAGGGTAGAAAACATTGTGGGAAAAGGAGAAAATGCTGGTAACCAGCATTTTCTCCTTTTCCCACAATGTTTTCAAAGCGCTTCTTTCTCAGGGTCGTTAAAAGTCGGGGTTGTGTTGTAAAGGGTTAAAAAACATTCAAGTGCAAATTATTGAAGGAGAATTATTCTATACGGCTTGCAACACACTAAAAGGGGCATTTTGACATTTGCGTAAAATGTTGTCTCGGGTGAGTCTGTGCACACTGAGATGGCACTTCACAGCTATATTAGATTTTGTGCTACAGTAGATTTGCGCAAAACAGAAAATGACATGAAAAATGGCAGGTGCCATCTCGGATTAGCGCGCACAGTTCGCGCAGGCTAATCCGAGATGTCACCTTACGCAGGCTCATCCGAGAAGGCACACCACGACTACGTAAGATTTTGTGCTACAGTAGACTTGCGCAAAACAGAAAATGACAGAACTGGCAGGTGCCATCTTGGAGCAGCGTGCACAGTCTGCGCAGGCTAATCTGAGACAGCACTTTACACAAATGTCCCATTGCGCCTTTTTGCGTTTTGCATGCCACATGATAAAAGATGTACAGGAACAAACTTGGTTCATGTGACTGGGCCTTACTTTATGTATTACCCCTTTTATTTATCATTAGGAGAGATCATTTTTATAGTAATTTTTACATTTATATATTAATACATATTAATGTAGAAAACTGAATTTGCTCCAAGCTTTTGAACATTGCTCATTGTATGTTAAAATTAACCCTTTACCAAACGACCAAATTTTAGACTGGTCCAAAATTGAAAGCCTTTGCAGACGACAAAATAAATGTAACAGAACAATTGAAATTTGTATCCAGCAGGATAGAAAACATTGTGGTAAAAGGAGAAAATGCTGGTTGCCTGCATTTTCTCCTTTTCCCACAATGTTTTCAGAAGGCTTCTATATCAAGGTCATAGAAAGAAGGGATTGTTTGGTAAAAGGTTAAATGTTTTATTGTGATTTAGTCTGTTTTTGTCCTCTTTTGTGAGGGTAGATTTATTGTTTTAACAGATTATATCCCTAGAGGGGCATCACGGAAAGGGGCTGTAGAATTTTTTTGACTTTATAAGTATCAAACAGTCAAAGAAATGCAGGGTGCATTTTCTGTATGCTTTTTAGCTCACCTGAGCACAGCGTGCTCAAGGGGAGCTTTTAGGATCACCCGGTGTCCGTCGTGCGTCAGTGCGTCGTGCGTCGTCAACAATTCTTTAAACATCAACTCCTCCTAAACCGCTGGGTGGATTTGGACCAAACTTGGCTGGAATGTTCCTTGGGAGGTCCTCTTTATAAATGTTCACAGAATTTGATTCCGTCAAAAACTCTGGTTGCCATGGCAACGAAATAGAATTTTTTAGGAAATTCTTTAAAAATCTTCTTCTCTGAAACCGCTGGCCAGATTTTAAAATAATTTCACACAGATGTTCCTTGGGTGACCCTTTTCAAAAATTGTTCGCGAAATTTTGATCTGTCAAGAAACATGGCTCTGGTGAATGGGGGCTTCTTGCACTATACAGAAATGAAGAAATTCTTAAAAATTCTTCTTCTCTGTAACAGCTTGTCAGATTTTAAAATAATTTCACAGAGATGTTCCTTGGATGACCCTTTTCAAAAATTATTCGCGAAATTCTGATCTGTCGAGAAACATGGCTCTGGTGAATGGGGGCTTCTTGCACTATACAGAAATGAAGAAATTCTTAAAAATTCTTCTTCTCAGAAACCGCTGGCCATATTTTAAAATAATTTGACAGAAATATTCCTTGGATGACCCTTTTCAAAAATTGTTCGCGAAATTTTGATTCGTCAAGAAACATAGCTCTGGTGAATGGGGGCTACTTACGCTATAGGGAAATGAAGAAATTCTTAAAAATTCTTCTTCTCTCAAACGGCTGGTCAGATTTTAAAATAATTTCACAGAGATGTTCCTTGGGTAACCCTTTTCAAAAATTGTTCGCGAAATTTTGATTCATCAAGAAACATGGCTCTGGTGAATGGGGACTACTTGCACTATAGGGCAATGAAGAAATTCTTTAAAATTCTTCTTCTCTGAAATGGCTGGTCAGATTTTGGAAAATTTTCACAGAGATATTCCTTGGGTGACCCTTTTCGAAAATTGTTCATGAAAGTTTGATTTATCAAGAAACATTGCTCTGGTGAATGGGGGCTACTTGCACTATATGGAAATGAAGAAATTCTTGAAAATTCTTCTTCTCTGAAACGGCTGGTCAGATTTGAAAATTGTTTCACGGAAATATTCCTTGAATGGCCTTTTTCAAAATGTGTTCGCGAAATTTTGATAGGTCAAGAAACATGGCTCTAGTGAATGGGGGCTACTTGCACTGTACGGAAATTAAGAAACCCCTAAAAATTCTTCTTTTTTGAAACTGCTGGTCAGATTTTGAGAGGACTTTTACAGGTGACCTTTTAAAAATTGCTTGGCAAAATAATGATTTTGTTTCCAGTGTTTCAATACCTTAAAAAAAAAAAAGGCTATGGTCCTCTCAAAAATTCAGGTGAGCGATCCAGGGCCATCTTGGCCCTCTTGTTATGAGGAAAAAGTCTTTTGAAAATATTTCAGGTAAAGTGAGAAAATACTCGTAACCAGTATTTTGTCCTTTCTGTTTTATATTTTCTATTAAAAAAAAAAGCAAATTTCAGTTTTTGAATCACACTTTTATTGGCCATTTGTAGATGCTTTCAGTTTTAACTCTTTACCACACGAGAAAATTTTAGACTGGTCCAAATTGAAAGCATTTGCAGACAAAAATAAAGGTAACTGAAAAATAGAAATTTGTTCTGGGAAGGGTAGAAAACACTGTGGGAAAAGGAGAAAATGCTGGTTACCAGCATTTTCTCCTTTTCCCATAGTGTTTTCAAAAGGCTTCTTTCTCAAGGGCGTCAAAAGTAGGGATTGTGTGGTAATGGGCTAACCAGTCTAAAATTTTGCTGTGTGGTAAAGAGTAAATTGTTTGATTCAGTACTGTATTTTGTTTATTGCTATACCTAACAGGTTTTCTACAAATTGCAAAAATTTCATTAAAATATGACCGTGCTTGTAGAGATAATTGAAAAAAAGTTCTGGTTCAGTGGCCTGTCAACAATCTTATCGGGCAGAAATGGAGATTAAATGTGTATCTGTTCACTCTTTACCAAATGGCAAAATTTTAAGGTGGTCCAAATTGAAAGTATTTGCAGACGACAAAATAAAAGTGACTAAAGTATTGAAATTTGTTTTAAGAAGGGGAGAAAACTTTGTCGGAAAAGGAGAAAATGGTGGTAACCAGCATTTTCTCCTTTTCCCACAATGTTTTCTAATTTGCTGGAAACAAATTTTAATTTTTGATTTGCGTTTTTTTCGTCATCTGCAGCTGCTTTCAGTTTGGACCAGTCTAAAATTTTGTTATTTGGGAAAGGTTAACTCATTACCAAACAACAAAATTCAGGCCTAGACCAAATTCAAAGCATTTGCCGACAACATAATTGAATGTAGCTAAACTGATGATTTCTGTATGTGATAGGGTAGAAAACATTGTGGGAAAAAGAGAAAATGCTGGTTACCAGCATTTTCTCCTTTTCCTACAATGTTTTCAAAGGGCTTCTTCCCCAGGGTCTTTAAAACTCGGGATTGTGTGGTAAAGAGTTAATATGAGAGTTATTGGCTGTAAACCTTAAAATAGTACTCTCAGTATTCCATGGTGAGAGGTTAAAGTTTTATTGCATAAACTGTAGCCCTCTTTTTTCTATTACAAATATTTTTATATATCGATTCTTTAACCCTTTAGCACACAATCCTGACTTTTAATGACCATAAGGGAGAGAAGCCTTTTGAAAACATTGTGGGAAAAGGAGAAAATGCTGGTAGCCAGCATTTTCTCCTTTTTTCCACACTGTTTTCAAAAGCTGTCTCTTTTAGGAGGTTATAACTTAGAATTGTTTGGTAAAGAGTTAAATGTGAAATTGTTGGGTTAAGGATTAGTTGGTATTTCAACCTTTATCAAAACACAGACTGCTCCCCTGTACATTATTACTTATATGGTCAGATGGAAGGGGACTTGGAAACTTGTTCAGGGCTGTGGTGAATCATGCCGCCCCCAGCAGAAGACGAGTTGGCGGCATGATTTACCACAGCCGTGAACAAGTTTCCAAGTCCCCTGCCAACTGACCATACAAAGGCTTTTTTATACTGCAAAGTTTAACCCATTCCAAACGTGTTTGGCAAAATTTTTCTGTTTTATAATCTAACAAATCGAGTATGCTGATGAAACAGAAATTCCCTTCTGAGTGCCCAAATTCAATGAAAACTGACATCACTGGAAACTGATGTCGCTAAAACATGCAGTTTGGTGCATATATGTACAGTCTGGTAATCGATCAACGCCGCTATTTAGGATGTTGTGTAGCAAGTGTAACGATGTTTACGGGGCTCTCAAAAGGGAAACTGGCTTTACGTGGTTTTTGCCAGGGTACACGATATATATCTTCACGGCATGTTAACCAATCAGCTCACGAGAAATTTCTTTGCAGTATAATAATTTGTCATGTATATTTGTTTACAGTGTATTTTAGAGAGGGTTAAATGCGAGATTGTTGGGTAAGCGTTAGATGGTATCTCAGGCTTTCATGAAAACACAGACAGCTCCCTGTACATTTTGTCTTGTATATTTGCTTACAGTGTATTTTGGAAAGGGTTTATTGACTTGTTATCAATTTGTATACAGATCTATTTTTATGACAAAATATTATGAAATAATGTAGAAAAAAAAGACAGATTTCTGCTCAAAATGTCTTGTTTTTGTCTATTTTATTATTTTTATCCTGGGCCAGGCAGAGGGATTTAATTTTAGCATTTTCTGTCTGTCCTTCAGTCCATCTGTCCTTCCGTCCGTCTATGTGTCTGTTAGGGACAGTATCTCAAATACTATTGGATGGCATTTCATGAAACTTTATACATGCATACAATAACCTATTTTGCAGAGAGAGTTAGAGAGAAATGTGTGTGTATGAGTTATGCAAAATTGCCAACTTTGACCGATTTGAGTTACATGGTCGTGTAAATGTTTGAAAAGGTCTTTTACGACGGGGGATATCACTCCAACGAAATTGCTTGTTTGCTTATACACTCCAAGTATGAAGTAGAGGTTTTACCACTTTCTGTCCACCTGTCTGTCTGCAGACTTTTTCCTTTCCTATTCTAACTCCCAAACTCTTTGACCTAGATGCTGAAACGCTATACATGTGTCTAAGGGCTGGGAGAGGAATCATTCTGATTGCAATGGCTTATCAATCCTTTGAAATTATTATTTGCCAAGCTGGGATTCAAACTTTCTACCCCTTCCCTACAATACCAGCCACCAACCACTGAGGACTTGGCACCACTGTACAGTTAATAATACCTGTGAATTGTGGAAAATATGTACAGATCAATGTGTCAGATTTTCACTGTACTTTCGCCATTCCCCCCTTCCGCCCACCCAACACAAATGTTAACCCTTTATCACACAGTAGAATTTTAGTCCTATCCAACTTGAAAGCATTTGCAGAAGATAATTTTGTAGTTGCTCAAATGATGCAATTTTTCTTTGATAGAGTAGAAAACTTTGTGGGAAATGAAGAAAATGCTGCTTATAAGCATTTTCTCCCTATTCCCACAGTGTTAAAAAGGCCTCTTCCTTGGGTTCATAAAAAGTCGTCATAGTGTGGTAAAGGGTTAACTCTTTACCCCATAAGGCATTTCTTTGGTATCTCTGATTGACCCAAAATAACAGCAAGGATGAAGCCGTTTCTTGTGTGTAAATGACACCTTTTGATAGTGTAGAAAACATTGTGACAAAAGGTGAAATTGCTTGTCACGAGCAATTTCACCTTTTGCCACAATGTTTTCCAAAGACTCCCACACGCAATGCGTAGAAATGAGTATCTATGGAGTAAAAGGTTAAATGATAAGGGTTTTTTAGAGTGCCAATGATCTCTTTAAGTATTAGGTAATTTTTTCTTTTTGATAAAAGTACAAATTTTTAACCCTTTGGCTGGTAAGTGAAGCTTACTGACCTTTTGTGAACAATTTAGATCACGATCAGACTGTACAGAATGTGCAGTCTGATCTTGAATCTACACAATCCAATAAAATGATACTTTTCTTCAAAAGATCAGTTTAAAATGACCTTTATTTGGTGTTTTTCTTTTGGCTTAAAAATGTCATTCAACCCTTTACCAAACAACCCCTGGTTTTTACGTTTCGGCCAGGACGTTTTGGCTACGGACGATTTGGCCAGCTGAATATACAAAGTAGGATGTTTTGGCCAAATTTTAATTTTGTGAAGTTTTGCCCCATTAACCTGTTACCACAAGGCAAAATTTTAGACAAATCCAAATTTAAGCATTTACAGAAGACAATTTCAAAGTGGCTTAAATTGTATCATTTTGCTTTGATAGGGAAGAAAACTTTGTGGGAAAAGGAGAAAATGCTGGTGCGGATGCATTAACCCATTACCACACAATTCCTGCTTTTTACGACCCTGAGAAAGAAGCCTTTAGAAAACATTTTGGGAAAAGGAGAAAATGCTGTTAACCAGCATTTTCTCCTTTTCCCACAATGTTTTCAAAAGGTTTCTTCCTCAGGGTCGTTAAAAGTCGTCATTGGGTGGTAAAGGGTTAAACATGGTTTATACTCAATTAAGGACAAAACTTTATTTGCTTTAATTGCTAACTATCATCTCTGTTAACTTAAAATTTCTAGTTGCGACAATATTTTGAAATAAACTATAAAAAATCTATGCAATTTGCTATAGAAGATTGCAAATCAAGGTTAAATTATGTTTTGGCCAAAAGTTTTCTTTAAAGCAATTAAGAATAGCATGAAATAAACTGAATATGCTTTTCTGCATAAAAAAATCTATACTTGGAAGCATAGAAAGTACATTTTGCACTTTTCTGTGAAGAAAAGCATTTGGCCAAAAGATCCTACTTTATACATTTAGCTGCCAATTGTCCCGGCTAAAATGTCAATGGCCAAAACATCTGTTCACCAGTTTTTACAACCCTGAGATTGAAGCCTTTTGAAAACATTGTGGGAAAAGGAAAAAATGCTTGTAACCAGCATTTTCTCCTTTTTCTACAATGTTTTCTACCCTGTTAGAAACAATTTTCAACTTTTTGAGTCACATTTATTTTGTTGTCTGCAAGTGCTTTCTGTTTGGAACAGTTTAAAATTTTGTTGTTTGGGAAAGGGTTAATTTAACTAGCAGAATAAAGGGGTAAAAGTTCAGTCCAAGTTTTTCTTATCTCTTGGCCTCTAGTGACTCTAACTTCTGTGCACTTTTATCCCAAATTTACATGTATATATAACACTGAAAAAGACCAGAAGATGGAAGAAATAGATGATCATACATGAGTGTTTATGTATTACCATTTTTATCAAACAAGTTGACTAAAATTGTATTATGTGAGCCTTGGAATTTACGGGTCCATGTTTACAGTTATAGTTCAGTTTCAAATACATATATACACAGTAGATAATTCTTTGACATTTACTCCAAAAAGAAAGATAAAATAGTTTATATAGGGATTAACCCTTTACCAAATGACAAAATTGTAGACTGGTCCAAATTGGAAGCATTTGCAGACGACAAAATGAAAGTTACTGAAAATTCGAAATTAGTTTGGGGAAGGGTAGAAAACATTGCTAGAAAGGGAGAAAATGCTGGTTACCAGCATTTTCACCTTTTCCAAAATGTTTTCAAAAGGCTTCTTTCTAAAGGTTGTTATCCCCCGCCGTAGGCGGAGGGATATAGTTTTAGCGTTGTCCGTCCGTCCGTCCGTCCGTCCGTCCGTCCGTGTGTCCGTCCCGGCAAATATCTCCAATACCATTGGACGGAATTTCGTGAAACTTTATATACATATACAATGACCCATTCTCCCGAGACACTTTTTTAGTTTTTTTGATTCGATGCAAAATGGCCGACTGAGAGCGATTTTAAGTTTCACTTAAGTTACACTTAAGTACACTTTTAATGTTTGGAGTCTTCTCTTCAAAACTCGATTTCTCCACAACCCCTGGACCAAATTGGATAAAACTTCATATATGAACTCCTTGGGGTAAGGCGCCGACGTATCTTTCCCGGATTTTCAATTTGACCCCGTGTCATGGAAAAAAGGGGCTTAATGCAAAATTGCAATTTTTACCAATATCTCATTCAATTTTTGTCAGAATATCATGAAACTTCATGGTTATATTGTTTATGGAAAGTTTTAGCATGTGCCCTTGCTATTTTTAATCTGGGCGTTTTTTAAGTTGACGTTCTGTCATGGAAAAAGGGGGTTTCTTGCAAAATTCCAATTTTTACTAATATTTCATTCAGTTTTGGTCAAAATTTCATTAAACTTCATGGTTATATTGTTTTTTCAAAGTTTCACCATGTGCTCTTATTTCTTTATCTATGTGTTTTTCAATTTGACCCTCTGTCATGGAAAAAGGGGGTTTCTTGTATAATGACAAGGAAAAAGGGGCCCTAATGCAAAATTGCAATTTTTACTTATATCTTGTTCAGTTTTTGTCAAAATTTCATGAAATTTCATGGTTCCATCTTTTTCTACAAGTTTCAACATGTGCCCTTTCTTTTTTTCAATCTATTAATTATTAATGCGCAAATATGTCTTTCCTGCTTTCTCAAATTGAGGCTGCATCACGGAAAAAGGCGACTTCATGGAAAAAATTGTTTTTCACTAATATCTCCTTTATCGGTGCTCAAAACTTTGTTAAATTTCAAATCTGAACTTGTTGGAACGTTGCCCAGGTACCTCTCTTCCTGTTTCTCAATTTCAGGCTGCGTCTCAGGAAAAAGGGGGCTTCATGTAAAAAATTGTTTTATGTAATATTTACTACATGACTGCTCAAAATTTTATGAAATTTCGAATTTTGAATTATTATTTAAAAATGCCACAAATCACACACCCGTTGTTTTTATTTCAATGATCCAATATTGTCTTATGGGAAAAGGGGGCTTAAAGGGGGCTTATTGTCCTCTACAAGTTTGTGTTGGCTATCTCTAAGATAGTAATTGCCTTTTCACTTCAAATTTTGGGGGGCATGAACAGGTTCTTTTAGGATAAAAGAAGTGAATTTTTATCAATTTCATATATTTTATGACAAGCACTCGTTCGGGGAGCATAACCCGTCTCTGACGGCTCTTGTTTTATCTAATGAAATCCTGTGCCATGGAACAAGGGAGCTTAATGTATAATTTCTTCATGGACCAATAACAAAAAGGCCACATGTACATGCAAAACAGAATACCTCTTATACGTTTGTACCAAAAAAGGTCTTTTTCGGCAGGGGATATCATTTCAACGAAATTGCTTGTTAAAAGTCGGAATTGTGTGGTAAAGGATTAAGTTCACCTATTTTCCCATTAATGTTGATTTTAAGAGATTTTTACTGCATTTCTTGCTTTTCTTTTAAACAACCCTTTAACAAGAGGCCTTTAGAAAACATTGTGGGAAAAGGAGAAAATGCTGGTAACCAGCATTTTCTTCTTTTCCCACAAAGTTTTCTACTCCATCAAAAAAATAAGTGAGTCATTTGAGCCACTATGAAATTATCATCAGCGAATGCTTTCAATTTGAATCGGTCTAGAATTTTGATGTGTGGTAAAGGGTTTAACATTGTGGAGAACGGACGATGGATCATTGAAAAATGAAAAATGTGAAAATAAAGAAATTGCCAAAATGATATTCTAAATGCTATCTGCAAGAGATGACTAGAAAAAGATAAACATTTTGAAAAATGTAACGGTTTTTCCCCATAAATACTTTCTGGTTAACCTACTTTTAGTTTTCAAAGAAAATTATTATAAAGCTATTGCATTTAAATATATTCAGACACAAAATTTAGATATGAAAACAGCCTCTAGAACACTACTTCAAAAGTAGATATTACGTTATATTTTGCTTCTCTGGCCAAAGGCCAGCACACTTTGTCATGGCCTGGTATCAGTCATGAGCCCACCTTTGTATGCATCTATCTGTCTGTAATAGCTTTTTATACCCCCCACAACATAGTGGAGGAGGGTATACTGGAATCGCCATTCCTGCCTGTCAGTCCATCTGTCTGTAGACACAAATTAGTCCATAACAGTACTGAACTCAAATACCACAGGGTTCCTGTATATATTAAGTTGTGCATGTGCAATTTTCATGACCCCTCTTTGATTCGTTATGGAATTACCTCCGCTTGAACTTTTGTCAACTGTTACTTTTGTACTAAACCATTCTGCATTCTGTAACAAAGACCTGTTTTTGTGACAAGGAGCTGATGGGGGTATAATCATGTATAGTGATAGCTCTATTTTATTTTAACATTATATTCTCTGAAACTACTCATCCAATTTTGGTGAAATTTCACAGAGAGGATCCTGCCATTGTCCTCTTCAGAATTTTTTGAATGAATATGATTCCTTCAAAACTCTGGTTGCCATGGCAACAAAACCTACAAATATTGGAAATCTTTGAAAATTTCGTCTAAAACCGTAAGGCTTCAGGGCTACCAAATTTGGCATGCAGCGTTATCTAGTAGACCTCTATCAAGTTTCTTCAAATTATAGCACTGGGGCCTTATTTGACCCCCATCCTGGGGGTCACCCGTCCCGGGGGTCACAGCGTTATATTATCTTATATAGAATAGAAGAAAACTTAGAAATCTTGCTGTACCTATCCATAAGGCCATGAGTTACCATATTTTAGATGTGGATTTGTCTAGTGGGCCTTTACTTATAACATTGGGGTCAAATTTAACCCAACCCTAGAGGTCACATGTTTTACATGGGCTTATACAGAGAAAATTTCAGAAATCTAGGGTAACTGAATTTTGTATGTGGCTTTATCTAGTGAGCCTCTATTAAGAATGCCCAATGTATAGCCCTAGGATCAAATTTGAACCCACCCCAGGGGTCAGAACTTTTACATGGATTTATCTTGTAAAATCTTTAGAAATCTTCTTGTCACTAACCATTACAAAAAGGGATACCAATTTTAGTCCTGCCTCAGGGGTTTTATGTTCAAAACAGATTTGCCAAGTATTGTAATGTTTGGGATGTAGGGATTTTATGTATTAGCCAGTGGAGCGATATAGGGCCATCATGACGCTCTTGCTTGTATATTTTTTACTTTGTCTTAACCAATAACAAAATTCTAGACTTGTCCAAATTGAAGGCACTTGCAGATGACAAAATAAATGGGACTCAAAAATTGAAATTCGGTTTTGGAAGGGTAGAAAACATTGTGGGAAAAGGAGAAAATGCTGGTTACCAGCATTTTCTCCTTTTCCCACAATGTTTTCAAAAGCCTTCTTTTTTAGGTTCGTGAAAACCAGGGATTGTTTGGGAAAGGGTTAACTCTGTACTGAATGACAAATTTTGAGATTTGTCCAATTTGAAACCATCTGCAGGCATCAAAATGAATGTGACTCAGAAATCAAAATCTGTTTTCGGTAGAATAGAAAACATTGTTGGAAAAGTAGAACATGCTGGTTACCAGCATTTTCTCCCTTTCCAACGAAGTTTTCAAAAACTTTCTCGGGCTTGTTAAAAGTCGGGATCTTGTGGTAAAGGGTTTATGCTTCCAAATATACTTCAATATCTGCGACATGATAGCTGACTTTATGCAGGGCAGAGCTGACCTATATAAAAACCTTTTACAGATCATTTCAATGACCAGAAAACTATTATTAAAATGGACACATTACTATTCACTTGTTTTTTCAGTGGCTTTATATCATTTGTGACTGCCAGTAATGGGTAAATTTGTTTGTATATACTTATGGTTGATTCTATAGCAAACAACTTATCAGGACACAAAACATATATAAGACTTGTTGGAATTGGAGGCAGTTGCGGACAACAAATTATATATAACTCGGATGAAATAATTTTTCTTTAACTCATTACTGAAAGTCGAAATTTTAGGTTTGTCCAAATCAAAAGCATCTGCATATAACAAAATAAAAGTAACTGAAAATTTGAAATTTGTTTTGTGAAGGGTAGAAAACATTGTGGGAAAAGGAGGAAATGCTGGTTACCAGCATTTTCTCCTTTTCGCACAATGTTTTCTAGGGTCTTCTTTCTCAGGGTCGTCAGAAGTAGAGCTGTTGTGGTAATGGTTTAATACAATTGAAAATATTGTGGGAAAACGAGGAAATGGTGATCACCACAAATTTCCCACAATATTTGCAGTAGGCCTCTTCTAAAGGTCAGGATTGTGTGAACCAGTGGATAACAAAGTGCGAAACTTGTTCATATAAAATGAAATTGAATATGATAATTTAACTCTTTGCCACACAGTCCCAACTTTTAACAACTTGAGAAGGAGAGCTTTTGAAAAAAATGTGGGAAAAGAAGAAAATGCAGGTAACCAGCATTTTCTGTACTCACAATGTTTTCCACCCTCCCAAAATCTAAATTCAATTTTTGATACACATTTTGTCATCTACTAATACTTTCAATTTGGACTAGTCTAAAATTTTGTCATTTGAATAAGAGTTTAGACTAACTTGAATGACTTGATTAGTCTTTAAGTGGATAGAAAGTATTGTGGGAAATAAAAATACTGGTTACCAACCTTTTTACTCCTTTTCCCACAAGGTTCCAAAAAGCCTCAAATCTCGGGGTCATTTAACTCATTACCAAACGACAATATTCTAGGCTTGTCCAAATCGAAAGCATTTGCAGATGACAAAATAAAAGTGACTGAAAATTTGAAATTTATTTTGTGAAGGGTAGAAAACCTTGTGGGAAAAGGAGAAAATGCTGGTTAACAGCATTTGCTGCTTTTCCCACAATGTTTCCTATAGACTTCTTTCTGTGGTAAAGAGTTAAGACTTGGGCTGTGGGGATTGTGTGGTAAAGAGTTAAGACTTGTCCTGAAGGGTCATCTGTTCATTGTTCCTTTCGAATGTCACTAGCCAGATTGTCTTTACTTGCAGCATCAGCAGAGAGGAATTTGAAAAACGTTTATTAGAAGTGACTTTATTTCACACTGAAGAAGTTTCATCATTAAAACGTGAAGTATCCAGACTTAAAGAAGCAAACATTCTTCTCGGGAATAGAGTAAAACAGCTTGAAGAAGTTTTTGTAAAAACGGACCAAAACATTAAGGATGTACAGAAAGGTGAAACTTCTGGCAATAGTATTCACATAACAGCAAACGGTGACACAATACTTAATGTTGATCTACTCAAAGACAACAGAGTTCTGACAAAAGGCAAGCCTTATATCAAACCAAACATGGATGATAAAGTATCAAAATTTGTTATAAATACAGGCGAAGAAATGAACAAACATCCAAAACCAAACGACCAGGTTCGAAGTGAAACCATTCAAAAAGAGACTAAATCTTTGGACATCAGACAGCGCTATCTTTTAGACCAATCATCTTCAAGTCCCGTTGCTTTCAGTGTTGTCATCAATGCTTCGGGAATATCAGGTCTTGGAATGAAACAAACCATTCATTTTGATAAGGTTGTTACAAACGTTGGTGATGCTTTTGATATACGACTTGGTGTGTTCACAGCACCAGTTTCTGGTTTGTACACATTTTCACTGACAATGATGGCGCGCCCAGATGAGGCCCAGTCACTCCATGTTGTCAAAGACGGGGTTCGTGTATTTCATGTATACGCATCCGGAAAAGATTACAGTACTGACAGTAAGATGATGGTTTTACAGGTTGATAAAGGGCAAGAAGTTTGGGTACAGACATCAGACACTAGTGGACTTTCGGACACAGTTCATGGCTGGGAATTTACTTCATTTACCGGATTTTTACTCTATGCAGCTGATATACCCTAAAACTTGTTACATCTAGCCATGGCATCTGAACTTGTTCCTTGATTAAATGGTGACTAAAAATTTGAAAAAAAAAAAAAACCCAACTGATTTTAATCATTAAACTTTCTTTTTTTTCCTAGACTTATTTGCTTTTGTTTAACCCCCTCCCCCCCCCCCTTCCCACCCAAGTTCAGACATTTCTTGATGGTTAACTTGAAACTTGACTTTAGAAGAGTAGAAAACGTTGGAAAAGGAAAAAATGGTTACCAGCATTTTCTCCTTTTCCAACAATGTTTTCTACTCTTCACAAAACAAATTGCTACTTTGAAGTCAATTTTATTTTGTTGTCTGCAAAATTAATGCTTTTGATTTGCACAAACCTAAAATGTTGCCGTTTAGTAATTAGTTAAAGAAAAATAAATACATAGAAACCCTTTGCCACACAAACCCATGTTTAAAATATCTCCAAATAAAAGCCCTTTTGAAAAAAATTGTAGGAAAAGGAGAAAAGGCTTGTAACCAGCATTTTCTCCGCTTTGCACATAGTTTTCTTCTCTATCAAAGAAAAATTGCATCATTTGAGCCACTATGAAATTATCGCCTACAAATGCTTTTGATTTGTATAGGTTTAAAGTTCTGCTGTGTGGTAAAGGATTAAAATAGCAATCAGGATTCTTGATGGATCTGAATCTTTGATAAAATCCTACAGCGAACCATGGCAGGATCATATCCATAACAGTTGCTCAAAATGGGTTCCATAATTTCATAAAAGTTGTCTGCAATGAACTAGGTTGCGAAGTGGTTAGCATATTTCATAACCTGGAGGTAGTGGGTTCCATATCTGGTGGTGGCAAACTTTCTTTATGATGATTTTTTGCTTGTAATGCATGTGAGAAAAGCAGTCTTTGGAAAGAAAGTTGTGTCAGTACTGGTGTAGGAAAGCCAGGAAGCACATGGGTGTGTCACAGACCACCATTATATGACCTAGGACACGAATACAAACTACAACAAGAGTTAATTAATTCTTTACTGCACAATCTGGACTTTTAACCATCCTGAAAAAGAAGCCCTTTGAAAACATTCTGGGAAAAGGAGAAAATGCTGGTAACAAACATTTTCTCCTTTTCCAACATCGTTTTCTACCATTCCTACAGCAAATTCAATTTTTCAGTCACATTGAAACATTGCATCTGCAAATGCTTTCAATTTGGAACAGTCTCTTATTTTGTCATTTGGTACAGATTTTTTAAACTCTTTACCACACAATCCGGACTTTTAACGACCCTGAGAAAGCCTTCTGAAAACATTGTGGAAAAAGGAGAAATTGCTGGTAACCAGGATTTTCTCCTCCTCCCACAGTGTTTTCAACCCTTGCAAAATCAAATTTCAATTTTCAGTCACTTTGATTGCTTTCAATTTGGACCAGTCTAAAATTCTGTCCTTTGGTAAAGACTTCACTCTTTACCACACAATCCTAACTTTTAACAACCCTGATGAAGAAGCCTTTTGAAAACCATACTGGTAAAGCAGAAAATGTTGGTGATAAGGATTTTCTCCTTTTCCCACAGTGTTTTCTACGGTGTCTTCCCAGTTCGCCCAATTCCATTTTGCCAAACTTATCTTCCCATTTCGCCCTTTGCCGTCTTGTCCCCTACCCATTTTGCCCTGTTTCATTTTGCCCCATTGCCACCTCGCCCAATCATCTTTTCGCCCAATTACTGTTTCGCCCTTTTGCCAATACGCCCTTTGCCGATTCGCTCAATGCCATATTGCCCCTTTATCATTTTGCTCCTTCACCACTTCGCCCAATGCCATTTTGCCCAGTTATCAGCTCGCCCCATCACCATTTTGGCCCTTACGTGTTGTAGCCCACACCCTAATCTTTTACCACAGGCCTATAATAATAACCCTCAAAATAAGGTCCATAAATTGAGGAATTAACTTATTAGAGAACTTTTCACTAGTTTTGGGCCCAGATATCAGAAAAATGGTGTTTGGGCAAAATGGGAAGGGGCCTTGCGGGAAAAGGGCGAAATGGAAAAGTTGGGCAAGATGGCTTCTGGACAAAATGAAAAGTGGGCGAAAATGAATTTGGGCAAAACGGGAAAAGGGCAGGACAGATATTTGGCGAAATGGGAAAAGGGCAAAGTTGGAAAGGGCGAAAAAAAAGAAAGGGCAAAACGGGACAAATTCTGGCGAAATGGGAATGGGCAAACTGGGAATAAACCGTTTTCTACCCTTCCAAAACCAAATTTCAATTTTTCAGTCACTCTGATTTTGTCATCTGCTAATGCTTTCAATTAAGATTAGTCTTTAATTCTGTTGTTTGCTACAGACTTAATCCTTTACCAAACAATCCCTGGTTTTTACGACTTTGAGATAATAGCCTTTTGAAAACATTGTGGGGAAAAAGAGAAAAATGCTGGCAACTAGCATTTTCTCCTTTTCCCACAATATTTTCTACCACCTGAAAACAAATTTTAATTTTTGAGTTACGTTTATTTTGTTGTCGTAAGTGCTTTCAATTTAGAACAGTTTAAAATTTGTCGTTTGGTGAAGGGTTAAACCAGACACCAGGGCCTTTATTCAATTACCATTCTTGAGAATATCCTTAGTCTTATTCTCCACGGTTTTCTAAATTTGTAAGTAACACAACTTCTGATTGGCTAAACCATTTGGTTTAGCCAATCAGAATTTGTGTTACTTACAAATCTAGAAAATTCTTGAGAATAAGACAAAGACTGTTCTTAAGAATACTTGGTGAATACGAGTCCAGGCAATGACACAGAACTTGCTGGCCGGCAGCACATGGAGCTAAATACAGAGAACAAGAGGGCCATCATGGCCCCGTATCGCTTTTTTCAAGCCTTTACCACACAAATTGAAGGGTTGACCACCTGGAATGAGAAGGCTTTCAAAAACATCAAACATTGTCAGCCAATACAAGTGGGTTTATTCGTTGGAATGAAAGGTGAAGTTCTTGGAAAAAAATCTGAATGATAGTAACCTTGCGCTGAATTTAATATTCCACTCATATGAGCATATTAGCATCAAAATAAATCATTCTCCCTGAAAATAGAATATATTCAATCAAAAAACTTTAAAACCTAGCACCAATCATGTATCACTGGAGTTTGATAATCAAGGGAGGTAAATAATAACAAACTTTATCTTTTATAACAGGAGTTATTTCCCTTGATTGATGTTTGATAATTGGAGTGACTACCTTTGGGAGCCAATGTTAAACTTCTGATCCCTGGAATGGAGCCAATTTTGACCCAAGGTCTTACATATGAAGACACTTGTTAAAGGTCAATAAGATAAAAGCCACATGCCAAATTCAGTAGCCCTTGGCCTTATGGATTCAGAGGAGAAGATTTTTAAATATGTTAATTCTTTTCAGTTTGTTATCATGACAACCAGAGTTTTTGAAGGAATCAAATTCTTTCAATAACAGGATCATGGCAGGATAATGTCTTTGAAGTTTCATCAAATTTGGATGGGTAGTTTCATAGAAGAAGATGTTTGAAATAAAAGTTTACGCACACATGGACGCAATACGGACACCTGACCATGACATAAGCTCGCTGCCTTTCTGCCAATGGAGCTAATGAAAAATAATTCACAACATTTTCCCTTTTTCTCATCTTTAATGTTGAAGATAATGAAATTATGAACAATGTACAGATGTAAAAATCTACCTTTAGATTGTTATAGTCAGCTTACTGCCGCTCATTTTCTAAACAGTCTCGGTCAAGATCAGACTGCACAAAACATGAAATTCCGACTGTCCATCTACACTGTTCAACATTATTTGGTAAACTCTGGCTGATCTGTATTTTCATTTTAGCATCATGAGTTTACTTTTACCATTTACCACACAATGATGACTTTAAACAGCCTTTAAGAAAGCCTTTTGAAAACATTGTTGGAAAAGGAGAAAATGCTGGTAACCAGCATTTTCTCCTTTTCCCACATTGTCTTCTACTCGTTTGAAATCAAGTTTCAAGTTTTGTGTCACATTTACTTTGTTGTCTGCAAATGTTTTCAATTTTGAATTTTGAAGTCTAAAACTTTGTCATTTTGGTAAAGGTTTAAATTAGCCATGTAATATCTCTCCTCAAACATTGAAGTTCTTATCGCCTTGTAATGGTTCTAGCTTCAAGTTTAAAGTTGTGTCAGTACTGATGTGAGAAAGCCAGGAAACATACGGGTGCCTCGCTGACTGCCATGATATGACCTAAGCTGTTAAACTGGGGCTAAACTCAAATACAAACCAAACCAAATATCTTGAGATTTACTTTCTGCTCTAACTGTAAAGGCCTCAAATTTCAATATCTTGGAGTTTCATGACATATTCTGGCCATTGCAGTTGTTACTTTTAGGTCTCTAGTTCAATTCCCAGTTTGGCAATTTTCTTTCCAAAGATTGATGACAGTCATTTCAACAGGATTCATTCCTCTCTAACTGCTGACCATTGTTTCAATGACGGTTATGTGGGAAAGCAGCCAGTGGTTTGAAAAGATTGCCATGCTGAGTACTGGTAATTGAAACTCCTGGAAAACATAGAAAGGCTAACTGGCTACCACGACATAACTGAAATAATTATGAAAACTGTGTATAACACCATACATTCATTACATTCAGTAATAACTTTTTTTCAAGTTTGCATGTTTTTTGTTCCCCATACCTTCATGAAGCACTTGCGGGGATACTTAAACCTTTACTGAAAAATACAATTTCAGATTTATCCAGATGGAAAGCATTCACAAATGACAGACAAATATGTGGCTCAAATTATGAAAGTTGTCTATGTTACGACAGAAAACATTGTGGGAAGAGGAGAAAATGTTGGTTACCAACATTTTCTCCTTTTCCAACAATGTTTTCAAAAGCTTTCCTTCTTAGGACCGTTAAAAAATTGTGACCGATTAGTAACGGGTTTATGACATCATAATTTACTTCTTAACCCATTACCACTCAATCCCTACTTTTGACGCCCCTAAAAAAGAAGCCTTTAGAAAACATTGAGGGAAAAGGAGAAAATGCTGGTAACCAGCGTTTTCTCCTTTTCCCAAAATGTTTTCTACCCTTCACAAAACAAATTTCCAGTCACTTTTATTTTGTCCTCTGCAAATGTTTTGGATTTGGACAAGCCTAAAATATTGTCGTTTGGAAATGACTTTAATTCATTACTTCATTTGCAACTTAGGCTTGTCCAGATAGAAGATATAAAAGATAAAAATTGAACAAGCAAAACTGAGAGAACATAAATACAGATGTAAATAGGTTGTAAAATTTAAACGACTTAATTTGTTGGAGACTTACTGATCATTTGCACTCCTGTCATCCAACCTACTTTAACCCATTACCACACAATCCCTACTTTTGACGGCCCTAAAAAAGAAGCCTTTAGAAAACATTGAGGGAAAAGGAGAAAATGCTGGTAACCAGCATTTTCTCCTTTTCCCACAATGTTTTCTCCCCTTCACAAAACAAATTTCAAATTTTTCAGTCACTTTTATTTCGTCGGCTGCAAATGTTTTCAATTTGGGCAAACCTAAAATTTTGTCGTTCGGTAATGAGTTAACCTTTTACTAAAAAATTCCTGCTTTTTACAACCCTGAGAAGCCTTTTGAAAACATTGTGAGAAAAGGAGAAAATGCTTGTAACAATCATTTTCTCGTTTTCCCCCACAACGTTTTTTACCCTGCTGGACACAAATTTCACTTTTTGAGTTATATTGAACTCTTTACCACACATTAGAATTATAGACTGGTCCAAATTGAAAGCATTTGCAGACAGCAAAATAAATGTGACTCAATAACTGAAATTTGGTTCGGGAAGGATAGAAAACATAGTGGGAAAGAGGAGAAAATGCTGGTTACCAGTATTTTCTCCTTTACCTACAATGTTTTCAAAAGGCTTCTTTCTCAGCATTTTTTAAACTCAGGATTGTGTGGTAAAGAGTAAATTTGTTGTCTGCTAGTGCTTTCTAAAATTAAGAGTTGAGACTGTTTGATAAAGGACTAACTCAGTCCACAGATCCTTTATTCTTTCAGGCAAGGTTTTTTTCCCTGTTATTTGTGAGAGAAGCTAACAGAGTTTTTGTACTGTTGATTTACTTTGCTGTGTACAGGATCATCTCATTTAAACAGTAAACTATAATGAAAACAGGAACTTTCATCCACAGACAATCAAGATTCCTATTATCTGTTAAAACCCTTACACAAATGCCTGTCCTGTACAGAGTAAAACACTTGCACCTTCTAGTGCATATTCATAATTTCCATCTCTCATACATATGCATTTCTTGCCTCATCCTCCCAAGGATTTATGAATATTCATTTTGGACAAATCAGAATCTCATTCATGACAATGCATCATACACCTAACAAGTTATGTAATTCGTCATCGTCAATTATTTGCTCCTCCTCCTCTTCCATCTCTGACTTAGGCTCCTCCTCTTTTTGTGAGTCCTCGTCAACACTGGTTGGATTGGCTGGATCATACATATCATCTGTTGCTCCGCCCACATTGTCATTAGTTTCTGCCTTTTCTACAACAGGGTCAGCCGTCTTTGGCTCTATTTCAGTGTCGGGGGCGGGGTCTGTGACCCCTGTGATCTCACTACCCTGTATTATAGCAGCTATCCGTGCATCCAAGTCTTGTCGTTCCTGTAACAATAGAAAATAGGGTTTTCATCAAGTGAGAAACCAATTTAAGGTAACAAGGAAAAATGTGCTGCATGTTATTTTTCTGTCCTCTCATTCTTTCTGTCAATCACTGTTCCTTTTTCTTAACCTTTTATCAAACAATCCCTGCTTTTACAACCTGGAGATAGAAGCCTTTTGAAAACAATGTTTTCTGTCTTGTTGCAAACAAATTTTAATTTTAGAGTTACATTTATTTTGTTGTCTTCAAATGCTTTCAATTCTGAGAAGTCTAAAATTTTGTCGTTCGTTAAAGAGTTAATCTTATCAGACTCTGTTTCTCTTTCCCCCTTTTTAACCAAATATCTCTTTTCTCTTTCTCTCTTATGCTCCCTTTAACTCTCCCCTTCTTTTTCCCTCTTACATCTCTCTTGCTCTCTCCATCATCACTCTGTCATTTTATAACTGGTCTATCCTCTCTTTCTTTCTTCAATCCCTCAATTTATACATTCTAATTTTCAGACAAAGACTTTCCATAATATATAATGACCAATGAAATTTAGAAAAGAAAAAAAAAGTCTCTGCTGGTTATTCAACCCTTTACCACATGATAAATTGCAGACAACGATTGCAATGTGGCTAATATGGCAAAATTTGTTCTTGATAGAGTAGAAAACATTGTGGGAAAAGGAGAAAATCCTGGTTATCAGCATTTTCTCCTTTTCCCACAATGTTTTCAAAAGGCTTTTTCCTCAGGGCCATTCAAAGTCGGGATTGTGTGGTAAAGAGTTAAGAAATAATTTTTCTATTGTAGTTTATTGTTTAATAAACCACAGTTGTCAGCTATAAGGTACAAGGACATGTCACAATGTTTTCTACCTGGTCCAAAACAAACACCATTTCTGTCACATTTAGTTTGCCATCTATAAAATCATTTCCCAAACAATCCCCGGTTTTTATGGGGTCTGGAGTAGTAGCATTTTGAAAACATTGTGGGAAAAGGAGAAAATGCTGGTAACCAGCATTTTCTCCTTTTCCCACAATGTTTTCTACCCTATCATAGACAGAAATCATCTTTTCAGCAAGAGCTGAATTGTCATCTGCAAATGCTTTCAATTTGGTCTAGTCCAAAAATTTGTTGTTTGGGAAGGGGTTAAATCCTTTCAATTTTGATCAGTCTAAATTTCTCCTTTGGTAAGGAGTTAACAGCAGTTTCTCCTTTTCCTACAATATTTTCAAAAGTCTTCTTTCTAAAGGTAGTTAAAACTCCTGACTGTGGTAGAGCATTAAAGCATGCATAAAATGTGAGCAGTTTTTGTGCTTATCCCATTTATCCCCCATCTCACCTCCGTATCTGATTCACTTCTGTAATCCTCGTCCATATTCAACTCACTGTCGACTTGAGCCATCTTGGCAATGGAGTGCAGCATCTCTGAGGCTTTGGCAAAACTTGCGATTCTGTCAGCCAGATTAAATTTATCATCAGCTGAATCACCCCCTTCCTCCACACTTGTGTCCGTTCCCAGCGCTAAACTTGGTGAAAAATTGTCTCCGTCCACGTCATTTGTTTTCTCAGCAATATCTATTCTTTCTTCACTGGTTTCCTGCTGTTTCTTCTCTGAATGATCGACACTATCCGTTTCCATGGCAACGTCACCACTTAAAATACCACTACTAGTATTATCCACTTGGTCTGTCACTTTATCCTTGTTAATTTCATTGTTTGAAGTATAACCGTTGGGTGAATTATCCAGTTTTTCTACATTTACATCACTCGAAGAGTTAATTTCTCCATTTACAGCAGAATTACTTGCATGGTCCGTAATGCCCTCGCCAATTTTTCCGTCAACATCGACTAAATCTAAGCCTGGTATGGCAATATTGTTTGTGTTGCTAAAACCGGAAAATCCTGTGAAGGAATACTCTGATTGGTCTGATTCCTTGTTTGTATTGTTTTCTTTGTTTTCTGCATTTTCCTGTTTCAATAGAGATCTTTCATTTTCCTTCTTATCTTTAATGTCTTTAATTACCTGAAAATGTACAGAACGTCAATAAGACATAGTGAAACACACAAGAGAAAATATTAACTCTTTACCACACAATCCCGACTTTAAACAACCCTGCGACAGAAATTTCAATTTTTCAGCCACACTTATTTTGTTGTCTGTAAGTGCTTTCTATTTGAAGTGGTCTGAAATTGTCTTTTATGTTAAAGAGTTAACCCATTACCACACAATCCCTACTTTTGATGCCCCTGAGAAAGAAGCCTTTAGAAAACATTGTGGGAAAAGGAGAAAATGCTGGTAACCAGCATTTTCTCCTTTTCCCACAATGTTTTCTACCCTTCACAAAACAAATTTCAAATTTTCAGTCACTTTTATTTTGTCTTCTGCAAATGTTTTCAATTTGGACAATCCTAAAATATTGTCGTTTGGTAATGGCTTAAACTTCTCTTGATTAACAGTCTGAACACCAAATATCTGAACCAATTCCTGCAAGTTACAGTAAGTTCTTGTCTTAATGATCATGTGTAATAAACAAAACAGAAGTTCCGAAAGAAGGCAAAAATTCTGTTGTAATCTTCCTGTAGTTCATGAACAACTGTTTTAACCCTTTTCCACACAATGACGACTTTAGACAACCTTTGGAAAGAAGCCTTAGTAAAACATTGTGGGAAAAGGAGAAAATGCGGGTGACCAGGATTTACCATTAACCCTTTACCATCCAATCACGAATTAAAATCTCTGAGGAAGAAGTGTTTTGAAAAAATTGTTGGAAAAGTAGAAAATACTGGTAACCAGCATTTTCTCCTTTTCCCACAATGTTTTCTACCCTATCAACTAGCAATTGCACTATTTGAGCTACAATGAAATTGTTATCTGCTAATGCTTTCAATTTGGATGGGGCTAAAATTTAGTCATAAAGTAGTAAAAATTGAGAACTTCTGCAGGCAATAAATCAAATGTGGTTCATGATAAAGAATTGAACTGCAAAAGGTAAAATCACCGAGAGAAAGAATAAAATACTAGTTTACAAGGATGTTTTAGAAAGGTTTCTTTCTCAGGATTTACCATTAACCCTTTACCGCCCAATCACGAATTAAAACGACTCTGAGGAAAAAGCGTTATGAAAAAATTGTTGGATAAGTAGAAAATGCTGGTAACCTGCATTTTCTCCTTTTCCCACAATGTTTTCTACTCTATCAAAGTCACTTATCATCATATTACCAAGATTTAATCTGTTGTCTGCAGATGCTCTGATTTTGGTCCAGTCCAAAAATTTGTCGTTTAGTTATGAGTTAACTCAACTGTTACACTTACACCCTCCGCATGGCCGTCTCCATTCACAAACAGCTGCTTGAATTTACAGTAAATATATTCCGCCTTCTTCCTTATCTGGTCACTACCCTTGTACTTTCGACACTGAAACGATACATAAACATAAACTTGAATTGCTGAAATGATACATAAACATAAACTTGAATTGCTGAATCTAAACATACCATGTTTGAAAGGAAAAAGAATTTCAACGAAACCTTTTATCATACAGTAGCAGCTTATTTTTTAACTCTTTACCACACGACAAAATTTTAGACTGGTTCAAATTGAAAGCATTTGCAGACGACAAAACAAAAGTGACTGAAAAATTGAAAATTGTTTTGTGAAGGGTAGAAAACACTGTTGGAAAAGGAGAAAATGCTGGTTACCAGCATTTTCTCCTTTTCCTACAGAGTTTTCAAAAGGCTACTTTCTCCGGGGCGTCAAAATCAGGGATTGTCTGGTAATGGGTTAATCAACGCCTACAAACCAAGTTTCAAAAATATTTCAGAGTACCAGACACTACAATATACCTCAACCATTCCACGTTTTTCATAAATTTACCACTGATCTCAGACTTTATGACTTACGTAGATAGTGTAGATCAAGATCAGACTCTACAGAACATGGTGTTTGATCTTGGATCTACTGTACATTTCTATTCTCACAATAACACTGTTTTAGTCTATTCCAGACTACCCAATTTTAGACTGATCCAAATTGAAAGCAGTTTCAGATGACAATTTTAACTCTTTACTACATAAGCAAATAATAGACTTGTCCAAATTGAAAGCAGTTGCAGACTACAATTTAAACATAGCTCAAACAATGGAATTTGTCTTTGATAGAGTAGAAAACATTGTATAGAGTAGAAAATATTGTAGGAAAAGGAGAAATTAGTGGACATTTTGCGTAACAAAATTTTTGCGAACTCAAGGAATTCGTTTATTGTTGGTATACTTGTAGTTAAATAAGCAAATAGAAAAGTTTTCCAAAAAATTCCACTTATATAGCAGCAGGGATCAAAGAGATGCATTAAGCCCCCTTTTACCAGAGCACAGCTCATGCCTCATTCCCTCAACAAACTTACCTTTTTTATTGTGTTCATTATGTCTGGATTTTTCTTCAACATCACTAGGTTAACTGGGAGCTGCTCTAGGTCCTCCATTATAGCTATACATTTATCAACATCCTGCAAACATTTAGTATAAAATTAAATTTTAATTAACTGACTACATCCTGCAAACATTTAGCATACAATTAAATTTCAAATAATTGACTTATAAACTACTTTTAATTTAACCATACAACCCTGAAGAAAACACCTTTGAAAAATTTGTGGGAAAAGGAGCAAAATACTGGTAACAAGCATTTACTCCTTTCTCCACAATGTTCATTACTCTTTCACAGACAAATCTAATCATTTAACTATTTACCAAACGATAGATTTTGGACTAGTCCAAATTGAAAGCATTTGCAGATGAAAAATTAAAAGTGAATCAAAAATTAAAATTTAATTTGGGAAGGGTAGAAAACATTATGGGAAAAGGAGAAAATGCTGGTTACCAGCATTTTCTCCTTTTCCCACAATGTTTTCTAAAGGCTTCTATCTCAGGGTCCTCAAAAGTAGGGATCGTGTGGTAATGAGTTAAGTCACATCAGTTTGTTATCTGAAAATTCTTTCAACATGAACATGTCATCTGGTCTGCACACTTTCAGTTGATTTGATTGTATGGTATTCAACAACCGTTCTCAACATTACTTCAGTTATATTGCAGCAGCAAGGACACCTATCCATGCTTTACCTGTCAGAGGTTCTTTTACCCCACACCATATTCTTTCCAAGCCACTGGCTGCTTTTCCACATAACTATCATTTAAATGAATGAATAAATAGTGTTTTAAGGCCCGTCAACAACTTAGGTCATATTGGGCGCACTTACTTAGTAAACAATAATGCGAGGTGAAAAACTATCATTAAAACAATGCTGAGCGGTAAGAAAGGAATGAATGACTATCATCAATTCTCTTAACCCTTTCCCAAACAATCCCTGGTTTTTACCACCCCTGAAATAGAAGCCTTTTGAAAACATTGTGGGAAAAGGAGAAAATGCTGGTAACCAGCATTTTCTCCTTTTCCCACAATGTTTTCTACCCTGCTGGAAACAAATTTCAATTTTTGAGTCATGCTTAATTTGTCGTCTGCTACAGCTTTCAATTTGGACCAGTCTAAAATTTTGTTGTTTGGTAAAGGGTTAAATAAATTGTCCAAGCGGAGAAGTGAACCCGTTCTTAAGTCTCTACCAACTGAGCTGCCAGCGTTCGGCGCAAAATGTTTGGTTTATCTATATTGTAAGCATTTGCAGATGACAAAACAAATACACAATGTCTCCAACGATGTGATTTGTTTAAATGGTTGAAAACAATGTGGGAAAGGAGAAAATGCCACTCACCAGCGTTTTCTCAATTTCCTACAACGTTTCATCCCCTCTAACTCTTTATCAAACAATCCCTGTTTTTCACGACTCTGTGAAAGCAGCCTTTTGAAAACATTCTGGGAAAAGGAGGAAAATGCTGGTGGCCAGCATTTTCTCCTTTTCTCAGTGTTTACTACCCTGCTGCAAACAAATTGCAATTTTTGGGTAACATTTATTATGTCATCTACAGATGCTTTCAATTTGGACCAGTTTAACCCTTTACTCCATAGATACTCATTTCTACGCATTGCTTGTAGGAGTCTTTGGAAAACATTGTGCCAAAAGGTGAAATTGCTCGTGACGAGCAATTTCGCCTTTTGTCACAATGTTTTCTATGCTATCAAAAGGTGCCATATACACAGAAGAAACAGCTTCATCCTTGCTGTTATTTAGGGTCAATTAGAGATACCACAGAAATGCCTTATGGGGTAAAGGTTAAAATTTTGTAGTTTGATCAATGCCAATTTGTCATCTGTAAACGTTATCAATTGGACAATTGTCAAATTCTGTAACATGGTAAAAAAATAATAATAGAAGTACTTACAGCATTACCAACTTTTTGTAGAGATCTTTTTATTTCCACATCCATCTGAATGAGCTTTGTCTCGGTTACAGCAACTGAAAGTTTGAACAATCTTTCTTAATCCTTTACCAGACAACAAAATTTTAGCCTTGTCCAAACTGAAAGCATTTCCAAACAACAATTTCAGTGTGGCTCAAATATGGTAATTTTTCTTTGATAGAGTAGAAAACATTGTGGGAAAAGGAGAAAATGTGAGTTATCAGCATTTCCTTCATTTCCCATCATGTTTTCAAAAGGCTTCTTTTCCAGTAGTGTCAAAAGTCGGCATTGTGCAGTTACGGGTTAACAGAAATCCAAGTCAATCTTAGGCTGTGGGACTGGGCCACTGGTCCTAATTTAACTCTTTAACTCTTTACCCCATAAGGCATTTCTATGGCATCTCTAATTGACTCTAAATAACAGCAAGGATGAAGCTGTTTCTTATCTGTATATGACACCTTTTGATGGCATAGAAAACATTGTGGCAAAAGGTGAAACTGCTTGTTACGAGCAATTTCACCTTTTGCCACCATGTTTTCCAAAGGCTCCTTCAAGCAATGCGTAGAAATGAGTATCTATGGAGTAAATGGTTAAACAACCACATAATTTCAAACATGTATGAACCACAGGTACATGCAGACAACAAAACAAATGAGACATAAACACTGAAATTGTCATTGGAGGAATAGAAAATATTGTGGTAAAAGAAGAAAATGCCGGTTACCAGCATTTTCTCCTATTCCCACAATGTTTTCAAAACACTTTTACCAGCATTTTCTTCTTTTCCCGCTATGTTCTTTAAAGGGGCTTCTTTCTCAGGGTCATCAAAATGAGGAATTGTGTGGTAATGGGTTAAAGAGGTAGTTTAAGTTTTACTCTTTACCAAACAATCCCTGGTTTTTACGACTGTGAATGAAACCTTTGGAAAACAGTGGGAAAAAGAGAAAATGCTGATAACTAGCATTTTCTCCTTTTCACACTATGTTTTCTTCTAAACAAAACAAACTTCAATTTTTGAGTCACTTTAATTTTGTTGTCTGTTAATACTTTCACAGTCTAAAATTTTGTCTTTGGTAAAGGGCTAAAGTGGTATCAAACTTTATAGCGCAAGATCAGACAGCACTTTCTGTGTCTGTATATAAATGATTTGTCATTGCAAATTCTATAAATCAAGAAAACTAATTCTACTTACAATTAACTTTTTCTTTCTTTTTGTCTTGTTTCTTCTGTTCAAATTTCAACTTTTTTAGTCTCTCTTTTTCTTCTTCCTTCTCTTTTCTAGTAATAAAAACAACTCACTTGATACATTTCTATTCTTTCACAATAGACCCTTTATCACATAACCCCAAGTTTTAACTCTTTACCCCATAAGGCATTTCTATGGCATCTCTAATTGACCCCAATTAACAGTAAGGATGAAGCCGTTTCTTTTGTGTAAACGACACATTTTTGTAGCATAGAAAACATTCTGACAAAAGGTGAAATTGCTCGTGACGAGAAATTCCACCTTTTGCCACAATGTTTTCCAAAGGCTCCTACAAGCAATGCGTAGAAATGAATATCCATGGAGTAAAGGGTTAAAAAGCCTGAGGAAGAGGACCTCTGAAAACAATGTCAGAAAAGAAGAAAATGCTGATAAAAAGAGATTCTTCTTTTCACAAAATGTTTTCAACCTTTTCACAGACAAAATCATGAGCCAGATTTAGTGTCTGCAACACTTTCTTATCTGGACAGGTCTAAAAGTTTGCATTTGGTAAAGGGTTGTGCAAATTCATCTTCCATTGTAGCCATGGTCTGCTCTACAACCTCACAAACAGTTAAAAAATATACATATATTCTGTAGGCAGCAAACGAGGTAAGTCTGAAATACAAATAACCCATTACCACACAATCCCTACTTTTGACACCCCCGAGAAAGACGCCTTTTGAAAACACTGTGGGAAAAGAAGAAAATGCTGGTAACCAGCATTTTCTCCTTTTCCCACAATGTTTTCTACCCTTCCGAAAACAAATTTCTATTTTTCAGTCACCTTTATTTTGTCGTCTGCAAATGCTTTCAATTTGGACCAGTCCAAAATTTTGTCGTGTGGTAATGAGTTAATGTGCTGAAAATTCAAGCCCAGTAAGTCAGCATAGTCACAATGAGTGATATAGTACAAAATTAGCACGGTCTCAGCGTCTTTTTTTTTAGCTGGTAAAACTACATCGGCACAATATCCTAAAGAGTCCATATATGAAGTTTCATCCAATTTGGTCCAAAGGTTGTGGAGAAATGGCTTTGGACGGAGGGACAAAAGAGACAATGAGAGACGGACTGACTGACAGACAGACAGACAAAGTGTCAACTATATGCTTAGGGGAGCTTAACTAGCAGTTGCAAAAATCAACCTGTAACAAAACACTAACACACAAAGTGACCAAGGACTAGACCAGCACAATCGCAAAAAAACTGCCAATGTACTGCAAACAAGTGCTTGATAGAGGCAACAGATCACCAAACCAGACATGATAAATACAGTACACAGAAATGTCCAATTACTTACAATCTCCTCTCTTTCTCCTTCTGTCTCTCCAGTTTTTCTTGTTTCTTTCTTTTTATCTCTTCCTCCAGTCTCCTTTTTTCCTCTTCTGAGACTTTTCCACTTTCTTTGGCAAGTTTAGATTCCTTAAACAGAAATGTTAATTTTTCATTCTTGCACGATGTGTTATCTTTTCAACACAATGAAACTCCACAATCAGGTCTTGAAGAAAATTTTTTGTTAAAACCTGTTCAGACTGTATCTTGTAGCAGGTTGTTTCACTCTCAATGAAACTTAAGAAACTGACAAAAGATTACTTTTTCATCTTGCACCCCAGGACAGAGCTTTACAATCCCTTGCACTAGGGCATTCCAACATGATTAAAAGATTAACACCACAACCTGTATTCACCAACCACTCTTAAGAATATTCTTGGTCTAAATCTGCATTTTGAAAGTAACACAACTTCTGATTGGCTAAACCACTTGGTTTAGCCAATCAGAAGGTGTGTTACTTTCACATTTAGAAAATTCTTGAGAATGACACTAAGAATAGTCCTAAGAATGGGTGGTGAATACGAACACTGATGGCAGACCAACATCCTCAACCAAAAGATCACATCATTAAGATCAGGGTCTTGCTTACTTGCTCCACATTGGGACCCGACCGTAGTAACATTGCTGATAGCATGTCACCAAATCTAGAGGCAGTCAAGCAACAGGCATGGCGCATCCGGTCTCTTTTCTGCCAATATTTCTAATAAATATCAGATCCCTCCACCCCTAACCTGAGTTTCAGTTAATTTTTTCCCTTTTCTATGATTCATACATTACTTTGTTAAAAACGACATCCTGGGGACATTTGAAAACCAATCACCCCAACATCTACTTTATTCCATCTTACAGTGAGGTAAATTTGATTGCTTTCAAAGGCAAATGACTCAAAAATAGATATGGAAATCCAACAGAAAATGACATAGGAAATTCCAACTGCTCGTTTGATCACCTCCTGTTTGTGAGCCAGCTTTGAAAATACTGACAACAAAATTCCAAACAGCTTTTTTACAATGACTTCGAAGGATAATTTAACAATAACAAGGGTTTTGAAGGTCATTATGTGTTTCTGATGGTAACGACCAGTTCGAAAAAGTCATTTGTATATGAAATCATCACCACTGAATTTGGATTGATCTAACAATGTGCTTAACCCTTTCCCAAACGACAAAGTTTTGGACTAGACCAAATTGAAAGCATTTGCAGACAACAATTCAATTCTTGCTGAAAAGATGATTTCTGTCTATGATAGGGTAGAAAACATTGTGGGAAAAGGAGAAAATGCTGGTTACCAGCATTTTCTCCTTTTCCCACAATGTTTTCAAAAGGCTACTATTCCAGATCCGTAAAAACCAGGGATTGTTTGGGAAAGGGTTAAAATAAGTCTGTAATAATAATAATGATTGTATGCCCAATTCATAGTGATAGGAAGACCCCAGAATGTCCCCAGGTGGTTGTATTAATGGAAGCGAGAAACAAGTATATAGCAACAAAAGATCAATATCAGGGACTGCGATTAAGATTGTTTCACAGTGTAATTAACCCTTTCCCAAACAATCCCCGCTTTTTCTGATGCTGTGAAAGAAGGCTTTTGAAAACACTATACGAAAAGAAGAAAATGCTGGTAAACCAGTATTTTCTCATTTTTCAACAATGTTTTCTACCCTTTCATAGACAAAAGTCATTATTTGTGTAACATTTGAATAGTCGTCTGAAAACAAGTTTCAGTCTGATCTAGTCTAAAATTGTGGTTTGGGACAGGGATAAGACTTTGTCACTGGCTAGACCAAGGTTACCCCATCCCCAACATAAATATTACATGCACTACTGTACTTACTGTTTCCTTCTCTTTTGATTTATCTTTCCTTTCATTTTTGTCCTTGTTTTCATCCTTTACTTTAGATTCACTATTTTCTGATACTTCTATATCAGCTTTGCTTTTGTCATTCAGTTTATCATCATTTTTAGTATCTGTCCTCATGTCTTTTTTGTTCTCTGATTTTTCACTTGGTTTCGAGTCTTTCTTTACTTCTTTTTTCACTGAAGATTTGTCTTCCAAGTCTGTTTTTTCACCTACACTTCTCCGCGAGTGTCTTTTCGGTTCTGTTTCTACTTTTATTTCATTTTTACCCTCGTTTTTACTCTCACTTTTTCTTTTTTCATCTTTTCTATGTTTTATAGGTGAGGTCTTTGTTTCTTTACTAATTTTCTCTTTTTCTTTTACTTTGGTCTTGCTCTCAGGAGTTTTTGTTATGGCTTCTTCCTTCTGCAAAATGTGTAGATCCATCATCAACATGTGCTAGTTTGTTTTATGCTTTAACTCTTTACCACACAAGAACATTTTAGACTGGTCCAAATTGAAAGCATTTGCAGACGACAAAGTAAAGGTGACTTAAAAATAGAAATTTGTTCTGGGAAGGATAGAAAAAACTGTGGGAAAAGGAGAAAATGCTGGTTACCAGCATTTTCTCCTTTTCCAACAGTGTTTTCAAAAGGCGTCTTTCTCAGGGGCGTCAAAAGTAGGGATTGTGTGGTAATGGGTTAACTCTTCCCCAAACAACAAAATTTAAGATTGTTCCAAATCGAAAGCATTTACAGACATCAAAATAGGAGTGACTGAAAATCTGAAATTTGTATTAGGAAGGATTGAAAATATTTGTTTCCAGCAGGGCAAAAAACATTGCGGCAATGTTTTCCTACGATGTTTTTAAAAGGCTTCTATCTCGGGGTTGTTAAAACTAGGGATTGTTTTGTAATGAGTAAATATACTAAACAAATCGCTATTCATCCGGCCAATACAAGGCAAGACTACTCTAAACATTAAAATGATGTAAATCCTTACGGGAAATGAACAACTTCAAATAAATTTATTTTTTGTTCAGAACAAATTTTTGAGGTTTTCTGCCTGTCACATGATCTTCAAAATGATTAACCCATTACCACACAATCCCTACTTTTGACGCCCCTGAGAAAGAAGCCTTTAGAAAACATTGTGGGAAAAGGAGAAAATGCTGGTAACCAGCATTTTCTCTTTTTCCTACAAGTTTTCTACCCGTCAGAAAACAAATTTCAAATTTTCAGTCACTTTAATTTTGTTGTCTGCAAATACTTTCAATTTGGACCAGTTTAAAATTTTGTCATTTGGTAATGGGTTAAATCAAAACTTTTTAAAAATTTAACACATGATTTCAAAGTTACAGCAACTCTACTGACATAAATCTCTTTCAAAATTTTACCATTTTGATACTTCAATAAACTAATAGTTTTGAAATGTGCATATTAGTGATAAGCAGAAACAGAAAAAAAAAATGCTGAATGATTCAACCATCTTAACCCTTTACCACAAAATTTGAACTTAAATGTCCCTGGGAAAGAAGGTTTTGGAAAACAGCTGTGGAAAAAGCAGTGGTATTACAGGGCTTCCCCTGCAAGTTTCAATTTTTGCGCCATCAAATTCGCCACTTCATAAAAATTGGTGCCAGTAGGAGCCAACTGAGGTAGCCACATAGTGCTTTAGATACTTGAACAGTTTATTGGCAAATGCTAAAGCTTCTAAATACATTGCTCAATAGTGCTGTACAAGCTTACTTATGTTTCTTTTTCCCCAATGGTTTGAAGGTTTTGAGCTGCAGGGACATAGAATTTCTATTTTAAAAGTAATACAGCTATTATTAATTAACTCTTTACCACACAAGAAAATTTTAGACTGGTCCAAATTGAAAGCATTTGCAGACGACAAAATAAAGGTGACTGAAAAATAGAAATTTGTTCTGGGAAGGGTAGAAAACACTGGGAAAAGGAGAAAATGCTGGTTACCAGGATTTTCTCATTTTCCCATAGTGTTTTCAAAAGGGTTCTTTCTCAGGGACGTCGAAAGTAGGGATTGTGTGGTAATGGATTTAGCATGAAAATCATATGTTTTTTTGTATGTATAGATCCTAGCAACTATGTTGTTACTACCCTTTTAGCCCTTTACCACACAATCCCAATTTTCAACAGCCTTGAGAAAGCACTTTTGAAAACATTGTTGGAAAGCAGAAAATGCTGGTAACCAGCATTTTCTGCTTTTTCCACAATGATTTCTACGCTATCAAAGACAACATCCACAATTAGAGTCGCATTTAATTTGTCATCTGCAAAATTTTATGCTTTTGAATTGGACATTTTGTTGTGTGGTAAAGAGTTAAATAGCAGTGTAGTATAGAATTCGACCCTTAGTACATGTACAAATAACAGTGCAAAGATCCAACACCACAAATACACTAGTGTATTAGCAAATATAGGTCATCACTTCAATACACCGATGAGGTGGTTTAAGCCTTTAATTCCATATCCCTTAGTTTTTTCTTTTACCCCATGCAGCATTACACACTCACCCCTGTATCCTGTCCATCATCAAAAAACTTTTTCTTCTTTCTGTCACGCTTAGGTCTGTCTTCTGTGCTCTCTTCTTCTTCATCTTCTTCCTCTTCTTCTTCCTCCCTTTCCTTCATCAGTTCCTCTTGAGCTTGTTTAACCCTCTCTGCTTCCTCTTTTTGTTTTCTGTCGAAACAGATTTTACAATTTACAAAATGATTTAGTGTTTAACCCTCTATTCACACAGTCCTAGGTTTTTGATTGATTGTTGATTAATTGTACAGCTTTTGTCATATCACAGCAGTCAGTGCACCTATGCATGCGTTTCTTGGCAATCTCACATTTAAGTAAAGGCACAGCTTTCTGTCCAAGTCACTGACAATTTTTTTGCGATGCAACAGAGGTGAGATGTGAACAATCTGAGCAAAACCCCAACAGGGTATTGAAGCAGCAACCAACTGGGCGCAAGTCTGATCTGCTAACCACTGAGCTTCCCTGGTGAGCAGTACCAAGTTTTAATGACCCTTAAAAAAAGCTTTAGAAAACATCATGGGAAAAGGAGAAAATGCTGGTTACCAGCATTTTCTCCTTTTCCCACAATGTTTTCTAACCTCACCAATACACATTTCAGACAATTTCCCTATCCTACCTTAGGCAAATTTGACCATATGGGCAATATTTAATTCGGGTGCTGCATATGCTTTCAATTTAGACTAGTCTAAAATTTTGTTGTCTTGTACACAGTTAAAAATGAAGAGTAAGAAGGCTTCATCAAACATTGTGGAAGAAGGCTAAAAATGCTGGTAAACAGCACATTCTTTTCCTACCTTTTTCTCAAACCTTCCATATATTAATCAATTCATTTGAGCCTGATGTAATTGTTGTCTGCAAATGCTTTAAATATGCACTAGTATAAAATATGTTGAAGAAAAAACTATAAAGCTTGTCAATGGATTGGATTTTGCTCAGTGATAATTAAGTGATATAGAGGATATTTGGATTTTTTTTGGTGAAAGATCGAAATTTATTTCATCGAGTGGATACCATCGGTAATAATTTCACGAGTGGTGCAGCCATGAGTGAAAATATTACCGATGGTGTTCACAAGATGAAATAAATTTCGATCTTTCACTGAAAACCCCCCCAAATATTCTATATTTTTTATTCTTTTAAGTCTTTCTGGTAGAAGCTTTATCAAAATCAATTACAGTTCTTTTCCATTATTCCCTGTGGTGTACCCCTCCCGCATAGCAACATATTACAATATTACATCAAGCATGAGAAATATATGGTAAATGACGTCATATTTCCATCTGGTTGTGAGGCACTTGTAATTAACCTAGGCAACAAGAACATGAAAATCAGTATTTTCACTGGTCGTACCAGTATAAGATAGAAAAATATTTTCACTGCTATTTCTCAATATCCGACCAGAAAGCATGAAAAAAAAAAAACTACTCCTTTTTAGTCAGATTGCATCAGTTGTGCTATACAAAAGAGCTATGCTCTGTGAAAAGGTGCTTAATGCATCTGTGACGAAGTATCGACCCAGGTCAGCCTGTGCAGTCCGGACAGGCTGACCTGGGCCGAAACTTTTCGCTATTGGTCAATTTTCTGCAATGTTTAAAGAACAGTTTACCGAATGACTCTGCTGATCACTAGACAAACTGTCTTTTGTAGATCCATAATTATGTGATGACTTACTTGGTATCATCAGTCACGACGATGTGCTAAGCTGCCTTATGCTGAAGCATGGCTCAGATGTTTTGATATCCCCCATTAACCCATTATAACACACAATCCCTACTTTTGCATCCCTGAGAAAGAAGCCTTTAGAAAGCATTGTAGGAAAAGGAGAAAATGCTGGTAACCAGCATTTTCTCCTTTTCCCACAATGTTTTCTACCCTTCACAAAACAAATTTCAAATTTTTAGCCACTTTCACTTTGTCGTCTGCAAATGCTTTCGATTTGGACAAGCCTATAATATTGTCGTTTGGTAATGAGTTAACCCATTCCCAAACAGCAAATTTTGGACCAGACCAAATTCAGAGCATTTTGCAGATGACAAATTAACAGTTGCAAATAAGATGATTTTTCTACATGGTAGGGTAGAAAACATTGTGGGAAAAGGAGAAAATGCTGGTTACCAGCATTTTCTCCTTTTCCCACAATGTTTTCAAAAGGCTTCTATTCCAGACCTGTAAAAACCAGGGATTAATTGGGAAAGGGTTAAAGGTTGAACAGGTATGGTTATGTGTCTAAATTAGTCTCCATCATGAAACACTATGGTGATTTTTTTTTCTATATTTGGACATTTATTGTGCTTTGTAATCTCTTAAGTCCGAGGAAAATTTTACGGTAGCTAAGATACTGACCTTCTGTTTCGTCAGTTTAACCCATTACCAAACGACAATATTTTAGGCTTGTCCAAATCGAAAGCATTTGCAGACGACAAAATAAAAGTAACTGAGAATTTGAAATTTGTTTTGTGAAGGGTAGAAAACATTGTGGGAAAAGGAGAAAATGCTGGCTACCAGCATTTTCTTCTTTTCCCACAATGTTTTCTAAAAGCATCTTTCTCAGGGGCATCAAAAGTAGGGATTCTGTGGTAATGGGTTAAAAGATTTAAACCATTACCATACAATCCCTTCTTTTGATGCCTCTGAGAAAGATGCTTTTAGAAAACATTGTGGGAAAAGGAGAAAATGCTGGTAGCCAGCATTTTCTCCTTTTCCCACAATGTTTTCTACACTTCACAGAAGAAATTTCAAATTTTAGTCACATTTATTTTGTCGCCTGCAAATGCTTTCGATTTGGACAAACCTAAAATTCTGTCGTTTGGTAAAGAGTTAAACCATAGCAGAGCAGGACACTAACTGGTAACTGTACTGATAGAGCACTGGCACTGTGACCAACAGGTCTAGGGTTCAAGTTTCAGTAAGGCTACCATACTATAAGTATATACACACCTTTCATTTGCTTCCATCAACTTTCTCTCCATCTCCTTCTTCTTCTCCTCTGCCTTTTTCTTCCATCCTCCAATAGCGTCGTCATCATCATCATCGGAGTCGCTGAAATGTAGACACATTGACTGCTCAATTATTTCTTTAAAAGAGTTCATTAGCCATCAAAGATTCATCAAAACTGAACAATATCAGCATAAATAATTTTTTTCTAGAAATGTAGGAAAAAAAAAACTTATATAATTTTATAACTGGATGCTGAGTTTAATGTGTAATATAGTTGGACAGTCTCATACAGTATGCTAGCAGGGACACAGATTTTTAAGAAAAAAGTGATTGACTGATTGAATGATGTTTTATGCCACAGCTCACATATTCACATATTTTCTGGGTTTTGCCAGTACTAGGCTAGGGCTCTAAAATGTTTTTGCCCAAGGAGACTCCCACAAAATAGTCCGTGGATCAAGTGTGGCTTGAACCCAGTGTCTCCAAGTTTCAAGTTGCAAACTTTACCACCAAGCCATGCAGGGTCCCTAATACAGAAGAAAAAAAAAATCACCTGTGTCCAAGACATTTTTTCTCTGGAATAGTCCATTACAAAAAGAAAATAAGGTTTTACTCTAAAGTAAGACCACACAAACTCTACAGAGCACACCATAACTGGTAATGTTTGTGCTAGTTATTAAGAGATAAATCTGTTAGCTGTCTGTGTTCAGAAATGCATCAATCTTAATAAACAAAACCAAAATTAATCTACCAATTTTTTATTCATTTCATTCCATTTTATAACACACACTACTGAGTTTTACATTTCCAATCGACAAAATTTTAGGTTTGTCCAAATCGAAAGTGTTGCAGAAGACAAAATGAAAGTGACCGAAAATCGAAAATTTGAAATTTGTCTTCTCAAAGGTAGAAAACATTGTGAGAAAAGGAGAAAAATGCTGGTTACCAGCATTTTCTCCTTTTCTCACAATACTTCCTAAAGGCTTCTTTCTCAGGGGCGTCAAAAGTAGGGATTGTGTGGTAATGGGTTAATGGCTCTGGCGATGAGGCCAATAGAAAACATAGTGGGAAAAGGAGAAAATGCTGGAAAGCAGCATTTTCTTCTTTCCCCATTATGTTTTCTACTTTTTTTCCAAAGCTGGAGCTGAAACAAGTATGAAGAAATGTTATTGTATTCAATGTGGTTGGGTCTGAAAATTTGTTGTTTGTTAGATTTAACAGATCATGTTCAAAAGGAGTTGGTGCTGTTTATCATAGTTCAGATTTACCTGAAGTGCCTTTATAAAATTAGGGGTGGAACTGGTGTATAGGTCATCCCATTACCACACAATCCCTACTTTTGACGCCCCTGAGAAAGAAGCCTTTAGAAAACATAGTGGGAAAAGGAGAAAATGCTGGTAACCAGCATTTTCTCCTTTTCCCACAATGTTTTCTACCCTTCACAAAACAAATTTCAGTTTTTCAGTCACTTTTATTTTGTCGTCTGCAAATGCTTTCAATTTGGACCATCCTAGAATATTGTCGTTTGGTGATGAGTTAAGTTTTCTCCTCAAATTAAATATAGTAAATGTTTCCTTACCTGTCACTAAGAGAGCTTACACTGTCACTCACTTCAACATCATCACCGATACTCATCTTTTTACGCCCTTTTGGTGCTGCTTTTTTCAAAGCTGGTGCTGAAATAAATATAAATAGATTTATGTTATTGTATCATCAACAGCTAAGAATAAAAATTTTGTTTAAATCTGATTCTGAAGAGCACAACATCAGCTTCACCATTTCTTTTTCAATTTAACCTTTGCGAAATAATGCCTTCCCATTTTGCCAGATCGAGGGGTCAAGACAGACCACAGTGTTCCAACTAGCCTTTTACTCCAAGGGTACACTTACCTACTGAGCTGGAAATCTGAAGGTTAGATTTCATATTTGAGGGCATGACAATATTAGTACCTAACTATTGGAAAATCAATCCATTTTGATGATTTGCAGCAAAAAAAATCTGTTCCATTAAAATTTTTTGTGTAAATTTACTGCTGTAAGTTATTAAAACAGCTGAAAGGACTGTCAGAAGTGACTCTGATCGAACAATGACAGAGAGACATTCTGTTGTGTCATGGATTTCCATGATTTTTGCACAGATCAATTTTTCATGTCTGTTAAATACTGGATAGGTATTTCTGCATGATTTGACAAAACTTTGCCAATAAGACTAAAAATACATGGATCCGTGGTGATAAGATAAACCAACTAGCTTAATTACTGTTGCCAAGGACTCACAAACAAACACAGTCAATACAAATACAGTATAGCAGATAGGCTACTTAAATTGTGCTGTCATGAATGTTTTTTCTCCATAAAATTTCGGAAAAAAAAATTTTAATCATATATTTCTGTCGATGATAAATTCTTGGTAAGTAATTTAATGATTCTTGAACAAATTTACACACGGAAATGTATTAAAAGGGAGAATTACCGTGAAAACTGACAATGTAACAGATTTACATGTTTAAACAAAATTTTGAACTTCGATGCGAAAGGGAAAAAAAAATCAACAAATCTCCGTTCTGCCATAGAATTATAAAATTACAGATACTGATTGCTTTCGTTAGGCTCGTAAAGTCATTTCAGCATTATACCAAATTAAACAACACTGAATTACAAACCTTTCGAAAAATTTATAGAATGTCTGATTCAACAGAGAGATTTAAGTTAAAGAAAAAATTCAATATCAGATTAAGGGAAAACGATAAGTGTGCTGTCAATTAAGAAATTGTTAATATGATTGACGACAGTTTGTTTTATCTCTTGACAACAGGTGGTCAAGTTGATTAGAACGGCAGATTGCTTTGCAATCAAACACTCTTCCAATTAATAGTTTACCAAAACACCCTTTGTGCTATTGTGCAGATGTGCTAATCAACTCATAATCGTCACCAAATGACAAAATTTTTAGAATAATCCAACCTCAAAAATTTGTAGATAACAAAAGAAAATTAATGATTCAAAACTTGAAATTTGTTTTTGAAAGAGCACAAAACACTGTCAAAAAAGGAGGAAATGGATGTTACAAGTATTTTCTCCTTTTTCCGCGAAACTTTAAACAGCTTTCTAAGGGTCGTCAAAACACGGGTTTATGTGATAAACGGTTGGAAAAGCTGAGTCAAGAGAAAAATTAAAATGTTGCCCATTGAGCTAAATTTCCAACAGTACAAAAGATAAACCTTTTTAAAATTGAAATCTACTCTTGGTGAGGAAGTAAGAAGTACACGTCATCTGAAGTGCTTATTGTAAATAGCAGGTAGTTTAAATCCAAGACTAAACATGTAATTTCCAGTCTGATCTATATCTACACATTTAGCATATTCTTCATGTACCATGGGTTACGATTAATGTCAAATTGAAACATTGGTGACAAGTTACATGGACACTTTTTGGATGTGCATAGGTTATTTAACAAGGTTAGATATTCAAGTAAACATACTTTCTTTTTATTAGTATTTCATATAGGTCACTTTTTAACTTTGTTTTCAATTTTTCTCTTTCAGAGGGGAAAACATTTAAATAAATCCATTTTCCAGCGCTCATTAGAACTCTTTACACTATTCTAAATTTTCAGTCATTATTATAATTCAAAGTTGTCTATAGCCTCTGTGTGATCTCACGTCAGCGGTGCACGTTCGCAAAGCACATATTTTAAGGTTTTTCTTAAATTCAAACGTTAAAAACACAAAATAAATAAAGAGTATAGCATTCCTCCAACGTTAACAGCCGTTTATTTGTGAGCCGAAATAGCAGAACACATTGATACACATCTGGAAATCCCTGCACAACACAAATGCTTAAACTCTTTATATATGTCTGTACCCCTCTCTTAACTCAATACCAAATGACAAAATTTTAGGTTTGTCCAAATCGAAAGCATTTGCAGACGACAAAATGAAAGTGACTGAAAATTTGAAATTTGTTTTGTGAAGTGTAGAAAACATTGTGGGAAAAGGAGAAAATGTTGTTTACCAGCATTTTCTCCTTTTCCTACAATGTTTTCTTAAGACTTCTTTCTCGGGGGCGTCAAAAGTAGGGTTTGTGTGGTCATGGGTTAATACTTCTCTTCATCAAATGAAAATTTTTGACTAGTCCAAATTGAAATCATTTGCAAAAAATATATTAAAGTTTGATGGAATGATGATAGTTGTCTATACACATGTAGAAAACCTCCTGGTTGCCAAATTTTTCTCCTATTCCCACAAGTTTTCATACAACCAACATTTACACCCACCTTTCTTTTCCGTAGATTTTCTGGGCGGTTTTCTTGGTTTGGCTGGTTTTTTAACAGGCTCTTCTTTTTCATCATCATTATTATCATCTGCAGAATCTTTTGCTTCGCTCTTCCGACCCCGACCTCGACCTTTCACTGGCTTCTTTCGTCCTTTGGGCTTGTCTACTTCAGCATCAAAATCCTGACAAAGATATTTATTTGTATTTGTGTACTTTACTTCATTTACGGTGATAACTCAATAACTCTTTGCCAAACATGAAAAAAATTTGAGTCCTGAAAATACTTGCAGGCAACAATTAGAAAATGCTGGTTATCAGCATTACTTCTTTTTACCCACAATGTTTTTGAAAGCTTTCTTGTTTAGTGCCTTTATACCACTTAACCCATTACCAAACGACAATATTTTAGACTGGTCCAAATCGAAGGAATTTGCAGACGAGAAAAATAAAAGTGACTGAAAAATTGAAATTTGTTTTGTGAATGGTAGAAAACATTGTGAGAAAAGGAGAAAATGCTGGTTACCAGCATTTTCTCCTTTTCCCACAGTGTTTTCAAAAGGCTTCTTTTCCAGGGGTGTCAAAAGTAGGGATTGTGTGGTAATGGGTTAATTGTTTGGTAGAGAATTAGGTGACAATATTTTAATACAATAAAAAATCTCCTATGGTTAGGTGTAACCACTTTTCTGATGAGAAAGGCTTTTGAAAACATTGCTTTATACAAGGAAAATGCTGTTGGACCAGTACTGTCTTCTTACCAGCAAAGTCTGCAACAAGGAAATGAATGAACAAATGCATAGCAGACATACAAGAACCTCGCAGGACTCTAACCTTGAGTGCTCGTAGGAAAGACCAACACCGTAAGAAAATCCTCCCTACCACAGTTGTTTGGTATTGAATTTATACCAGGATGAAGCCATGCACAAAGGAGTGGTCTCGCTTAACAATCTCCTATTCTCACAATGCTTTCCACCCTTCTGAACACAAATCTTTTCTAACCTGATTTGTTATCTGCAAATTTTTTACGAGTGATGAAGTCTTGTGTTTTGTTGCGAGATAAATTGTTAACTCTTTACCAAACGACAAACTTTTGGACAAGACCAATTTCAAAGCATCTGCAGACAAGAAATTAAATCTTGGTAATATGATGATTTCTGACTTTGATAGAGTAGAAAACATCGTGGGAAAAGGAGAAAACACCTTCTCTTTCAGTGGCATTAAAAGTCATCATTGTGAGGTAAAGGGTTAAATGAGCCAATTACCTCATCTTCCGAGTTATCAGATGGTGGTGGCGTCCCCTCATCAAAGTCTTCTTCCTCCTCCTCCTCTTCCTCTTCTACAGCCTGCTCTTCTTCCACCTCTGTTTTCTCAACTTTTTTCCTCTTTGCTGCTGGTTTACCCTGTTTATAACAGATCAAGCATTACAATACAATTCAACAGAATTACAAAGTAGAAAATTGAAAAGTTTACCCCATGAAAAGCTTAACGTTTTAGCACACAACCCTGATGAGGAAGCCTTTGGAAACCAGCATTTTCTCCTTTTCCCACAATATTTTCTACCCTTCCCAAAACAAATTTCAATTTTTCAGCCACATTTATTTTCTCGTCTGCAAATGTTCTCAATTTGGACAAGTCTACAATTTTGTCATTGGGTAAAGAATTCAGAATTGTTCATATTCAAAGAAACTGTTAACAATAAATCAAACATAGCTCAGGATAAAAAGTTTCTCTCCTCCGGGTCTAGCTTAACCCTTTACCAAACGACAAAATTATAGACTGGTCCAAATTGAAAGCACTTGCAGACGACAAAATAAATGTTACTCAAAAAGCAAAACATGTTTCCAGTAGGGAAGAAAACATTGTGGGAAAAGGAGAAAATGCTGGTTACCAGCATTTTCTCCTTTTCCCACAATGTTTTCAAAAGGCTTCTCTCTCAGGTCTGTAAAAACAAGGGATTGTTTGGTACAGGGTTAACCCTTTACCAAAATGACAAAATTTCACACTTGCCGAAATATAAAGCATTTGCAGACCACAAAATAAATGTGACTCAAAAATTGATATTTGATGTGGGAAGGGTAGAAAACATTGTGGGAAAAGGAGAAAACACTGCTTACCAGCATTTTCTTCTTTCCCACATTTTTTTCAAAAGGCTTTTTTTTCGAAGAGCTTCAAAAGTTGGCATGGTGTGGTTAAGGGTTAAAAAACTCCCAATATAATTCATGCAATTTATGAACCCTAGCTATGTTAACCAATCAGCAATAAATACAGACTTCTTGTGTCTTCTGGCCCAAATATACTTACTGCTGGGCTACTTTTCTTTTTCCGCTTAGTGCCAACAGTTGGTTTCTGAAAAGAGAAATTTATTTCCAAGTCATGAAAGTCCATGATCATAGTGTTTCTTATGCTTTGGTTAACCCATTACCACACAATCCCTACTTTTGTCGCCCCTGAGGAAGAAGCCTTTTGAAAATACTGTGGGAAAAGGAGAAAATGCTGGTAACCAGCATTTTCTCCTTTTCCCACAGTGTTTTCTACCCTTCCCAGAACAAATTTCAATTTTTCAGTCACATTTATTTTGTCACCTGCAAATGCTTTCAATTTGGACCAGTCTAAAATTTTGTCGTGTGGTAAAGGGTTAAATTCCAGCATGGCAAGTCATCAAAAATGCATTTTCTATAAGTTATATGCCTTTACCAGATTAGCCCTGGTTTTAACACCTCTGAGGTGGAAGGCATTTGAAAACACTGTGGAAAAAGGAGAAAATGCTCATAATGCAGATTTTCTCCATTTTCCAGTGTTATGTTCCCTTACAGATAGAAATACCATGTAGAACTTCTTCTAAGAAGTTTCAACCCTTTCCCAGATAAGCCCTGGTTTTTATGGCTCTGAGGTTGAAAGCATTTGAAAACACTGTGGAAAAAGGAGAAAATGCTCCTAATGAGGATTTTCTCCATTTTCCACAATGTTTTCTTCCCTTACAAGTAAAATACCAAATGTAAGTTTTAACCCTTTCCCAAATAAGCCCTGGTTTTTACAGCTTTTAGGTTGAAGGCGTTTATAAACACTGCAGAAAAAGGAGAAAATGCTATGAGCATTTTCTCCATTTTCCACTGTGTTTTCTTCCCTTACAATTAAAAACACCACCTTTGTAGCCACTCTAATTTTGTCGTTTGAAAATTCTTTCAATTACAGCGGACCTAAATTTCCTCATCTGGTAAAGAGTTCATTCAGCATACATTCCTTTTACTTTGCAACAGCATGAATCCTCTACCCGATTTCAACAAATAGTGCTTTAAAAAAATCTTCACTTAATTAAACTCTTTTATTATTTTTAATACGCGTATACTAGTATTAAAATTTTATTTGGTTTAAACATTTCTACTTTCATTATCTTTTAACACAGATATGCACGCTAAATGAACAAAGCTATCAAAGCGCCATAAAACAACATTTATTCATTCCTTAAAAAAAACTTGTAGGAAAAAATTCTATAGATGCTTTCAAAAAAGATCAAAAGGTAAAATGTTCCTCATGGCCAATAACTAATCCACCCTGACACAGTTTTTAACGTAAACAACACATGTGGGTATGAACACTTGGTGATAGATGCATACAGTGAAAAGTTCTGCGTCAAAAAAGGGCAGAATTGTGTCAAAGAATATTTTGATGGTAAATTTTCCATAGAGTATGGGTTTCTTTTTGATAGTAACTATATGTAGTCTGATTTTGAGGTAAATATTTTCAAAAGCTGTCTACCATATGGTCATATTATTAAAAAGCATGGGTTCACTGGGAAGAGAATCAACCCTAGCAAAATAATGGATAACTGTTTGTAACTTACATTTTCTCATTTTTCCATAATATTTCTACAATTTCAGCTCAAGGCCAATCAGCAGAGTCATATTTAACCCTTATCCTGCTAAATAAGTGAAAGGAAACTCTTAACCCTTTATAACACAACATTATATTAGACCTGCTCAAATTGAAAGCATCTGCAAATGACAGTTTCAATGTGGCTCATGTGAAATGATTGTTCTATGATAGGGTAAAAAAACATTGTGGGAAAAGGAGAAAATGCTGGTATCCAGCATTTTCTCCTTTTCCCACAACGTTTTCAGGAGCCTTCTCCTTCAGGGTAAAAGTCATCATTGTATGGTAAAAGGTTACGCCAAATTTTGCTATTTCACAGAAAATTTGGGTTCCTTATTGGACAGTGTAGATCAAAGATCAGACTGCATGGAATGTTCAGTCTGATCTTGATTTACACTGTTTGTAACAGATCAGTGAGTCACACTTATAAGCCACTTATAAGATTAATTTCTCATGGACAAATATTTTTACTATGTATGAGTTAAATCTTTGGCAGGGGATAAAGGGGTTAACTGACCTCCTCATCTGCTGGCTCTTCTATCAGTTGGTCCTCGCCCTCAATTTCTTCTGTTCCCTCCTCTGTGGTCTATAAAGAGAATAAATTTATACTTTACAATTCAATCCAGCATTTGAATTCTTTACCAACAAGAAAATTTCAGACTGGTCCAAATTGAAAGCATTTTGCAAGACATAATAATATTATCCCGACGCAAAAATTGAAAATCCGAGAGGGCAGAAAACATTGCGGGAAAAGGAGAAAATGCTTACAAGTAACTAGCATTTTCTCCTTTTCCAACAATTTTTTCAAAAGGCTTCTTTTTCAGGGCCATGAAACCAGGGATTGTTTGGAACAGGGTTATGAATGCTTTTATAAATATTGTGGGATAAGGAGAAAATGCCGATATTTTGCATTTTCTTGTTTCCTACAATGTTTCTATTCTACCAAAGACATCTTTTAGGAAATATCTACCCATTTGGTCGCACCTAAAGTTTTGTTTGGCAAAACACTAAAGTAAAAAGTTTTGTTTGGCAAAATACTAAAGTAAAAAGTTTTGTTTGGCAAAATACTAAAGTAAAAAGTTTTGTTTGGCAAAATACTAAAGTAAATAGTCTCTTTTAACTCATTACCACATGACAACATTTTAGACTGGTTCAAATTGAAAGCATTAGCAGACGACAAAATAAAGGTGACTGAAAAATTGAAATTTGTTCTGGGAAGAGTAGAAAACACTGTGGGAAAAGGAGAAAATGCTGATTACCAGCATTTTCTCCTTTTCCTACAGTGTTTTCAAAAGGCTCCTTTCTCAGGGGCGTCAAAAGTAGGGATTGTGTGGAAATGGGTTAAACTGTTACTAAAGATCATACATTGAGACGGGTCAAATGAGTACCCACAACATAAGGTTTAGTACAGAATAATTAATATTTGTGTGCAATTTTGAAATCAAAACCATTCCCTATAAGTGGAGCTCTGTTGTTAACAAACTTCTGAATCATCAGAATGGTTTTAGAAATAATACAAAAATATTGTGCAATGGAAGGTTCCTATGCATGTTGCTAGGAAATGATTTGAACTTAACAACACTTCAACATTATTTCAGTCATATTAACCCTTTCCCAAACGGCAAATTTTGGACCCTTCCAAACCGAAAGAGTTCTCAGACGACAATTTTAAATTTGGAGAAAATTGCAGAAAGTTATCAAAAAGGGTAGAAAACACTGTGGGAAGAGGAGAAATTGCTCGTTACGAGCAATTTCTCCTTTTCCCACAGGGTTTTCAAAGACTTTTAGTGCAGACATGTAAAAACCAGGGCTTGTTTGGGAAAGGGTTAAGGCGAGACCTTTGTTCCACTGGAGGACTTTTCGTAAGACCACATCCTAAAATACACAAGAACCTTAGGTGAAGGTATTACAGATTTTGACTTACATACCCTGACCACAGAGCCATGCAGGTACACCACTGAAAATGTTTTGCATATTGTAAAGGAATCTGTGAATTACAACATTGAAATTGTGAAATATGTGCGGACCTAGAACATGGCTTCTTTACCATTCAACAAACTTTTAGCCTTGCCAACATTGGAAACTTTTGTAGACAATAAATTTAACTAGAGCTACATGTATCACTAAATGTGATTATACCCCCCACCAACTCCTTATCACAAAAACAAGTCTTTGTCACAGAATGCAAATTGGTTTATTACAAAAGTAGGAGTACCCAACAAATTCACAGTAGGGTCATGAAAACTGCACATGTAAATGTATATAATAGTATATAGGAACCCTGTGTGTAAATTTGAGTTCAGTATGTGAAAAACTGTTGGAGTATTGCTCCGAACAAATTTGTGTCTATGGACGTACAGACAGCTATGACAATCCCAGTTTGCCCCCCTTCACTTCGTTGTGGTGGGTAAAATGCGTGTAAATGATGATATGTGTCCTAGAAAGGATGGTAACCAGCATTAATTGTTTTCTCACAATGTTTCAAATAAGCCAATTTCATCAGTGTTATTAAAAGTCAGTGTTATTTGGTAAAGGGTTATAAAAAAGTTAAAAATTTGTTACCTCAAAGTTTACACGGGGATTGTTCTCAATTTCCCACAGTCCCTCATTGAAACCTTTCCTCTTTTGTGGTTTACCAAACTTTTCTTTGTGCTTCTCGTAGGAATAAATATCCTTCGGTCCGAGAAAATAGCTGAAATCAGGGGACAGAGTGAATATTAAATCAGTATACAGAATCTTAACTGGTCTGCTACAAATTGTATGAGATGAATTAAATCTGAAATAAATGCATCTTTTTTCCCCTCTCTACAATACAGTCTCTCCTTGTGGCCACCCTGTAGGTGAATGTTTTTGAAAATATGGGAAAGAGAGAATCAATATTTCCTCATTTTTCCCACAAAGTTGATTTTCTACCCTGTTAATGCTTTACCACATATCCCGACGTTTACATAACACTGAAAGACAAGACTTTTGAAAACATTGTGGGAAAAGGAGAAAATGCTGATAACCAGCATTTTCTCCTGTCTTCCACAATGTTTTCTACATTTCCCAAATCAGATCTCAATTTTTGAGTCACATCTACATGTACTAATTTTGACTAGTCTAAAATTTTGTCTTTTGGCAAAGAGTTAAAGGTGGAAATTGCGAGTTTTCTCTACATGCATCTTAACCCTTTCCCAAACAAGCCCTGGTTTTTAAGTGTCTGCAGAGCAAGTCTTTTGAGAACACTGTGGAAAAAGGAGAATTTGCTCGTAACGAGCAATTTCTCCTTTCCCCACAGTGTTTTCTACCCTTTAGGAAAACTTTCTACAATTTTCATCTAATTTAAAATTGTTGTCTTTAAACTCTTTCAGTTTGGAAGAGTCTAAAATTTGTTGTTTGGGAAAGGGTAAAGAGACTAGGTGGGGAACAAACAGAGAACAGGTTTTATGGAGAACACAAATAAAGTCCTTACGTTTCATGGGTCCCATAGAAAAAGATGGGGTATTTTCCTTTTGGTACCTTCACATCACTGGTCACTTCATTGATCTGTTCAAAATAAAAACGTTGTATTTGATTGACCCATGCTCTGTGAAAAGGGGGCTTAGTGCATCTGCCCAGGCAGGCTGACTTGGGTCAGCATTGTTTCCCGTTTGGAAAATTCCATGCATGACCTGGGACCATTCTACCTTGATTTTGTCAATTGTAAGACAAAACATTTTATCAATCCCAAACTATCAGGTATTAATGCAAAATCAGTCACAGAAGATCAAGATAAATTTGGTGGACTTGTATTCAGTAACCCTTTACTAAACAATCCCTGGTTTACACCATTCTGGGAAGGAAGGATTTTGAAAACATTGTGGGAAAAGGAGAAAATGCTTGTAACCAGCATTTTTTCTTTTTCCCACAATGTTTTCTACTCTATTAACCCATTACCACACAATCCCTACTTTTGACACCCCTGAGAAAGAGGCTTTTTGAAAACACTGTAGGAAAAGGAGAAAATGCTGGTAACCAGCATTTTCTCCTTTTCCCACAGTGTTTTCTACCCTTCCCAGAACAAATTTCAATTTTTCAGTTACCTTTTTTTTGTCATCTGCAAATGCTTTCAATTTGAACCAGTCTAAATTTTTGTTGTGTGGTAATGGGTTAAAACAGAAATCATCATTTGAGCTAAATTTAGATATTTGACTTCAACTGTTTCTAGTATGGTCCGGTCCAAAATTTTGTTGTGAGGTTACGGGTTATCTCATTGTAATGCATGTATTTCTGATGAGTACCCACATCACAGGAGTTTTAGGAGGATTGTAAAATGATTCAAATCTGAAGCCGCATTACTCATTATCATCTTTCTAACCTCTGATAAAAAAGGAAATACAAATTTTTCATTCATCCAGATATCTAAAACTTCCTGGTTTCTCTTAAAAAATATATAAATTAAGACTGTGTTCTCACTAGCATTAAGACTGTGTTCTCACTAGCTTTTAATATTAAGGGTACTAAGCTGTAGATCTGGGGGTAAGATTTCATGTTTGAGGGTATGACAATTATAGTAGTTCTCAATTACAGATAAAGGAATCAATATTGATGATTTGCATCAAAGAAGTCTGTCATATCAAGATATTTGATGAAATTTAAAGCTTTAATTCATCAAAAAGCAGAAAAGACAGTCTGAGTGAAGCGACTCTTATCTGATGATGTAAATAGGAACATTTTGTTGTGTCTTGGGTTTCCACATTTTTTTTTGAACAATCACTTTTTCATGTCCATTAATTCAGAGATAAGAATTTCTGCATGATTTGATTAAAAGTTGTCATTAACCCATTACCACACAATCCCTACTTTTGATGCCCCTGAGAAAGAAGCCTTTAGAAAACATTGTGGGAAAAGGAGAAAATGCTGGTATTAGGTAACCAGCATTTTCTCCTTTTCCCTCAATGTTTTCTACCCTTCCTAGAACAAATTTCAATTTTTCAGTCACCTTTATTTTGTCATCTGCAAATGCTTTCAATTTGGACGAATCTAAAATATTGTCATTTGGTAATGGGTTAAGGGTAACTATGTAATAATGTAATTTCAAAAACTGTCATTTTGCAAAAAATACCCTGATAATGGCTTTTCGTTTTTACATTATCTCTTACTTAAGCTCTTGCATGTAACCAAAGTTTGTTACGTGAATTTCAATTCTGTTGCATGATTTATGCATTAATATGCATGAGTGGAAAGACTAAGATATGGACTTTCAAAAATCCTGAAACTAGCCATCAATGAAAGCACTGCTCTTCCACCATCCCTTACTTAACCTATGTAAAGCTCAAATACATACAAAGTTATTTTCCCAACCTTTTCCCTATACCTATGGCACGGCGGGTAATCACGTGACACAACAACAACAACAATGACCATTATTTGAAAAAATTCCCCAACTTCAGGTAAGAAAATCTTCAATAATTCCATTAATACGTGACTAATTGGAATTTGGTTTGAAGCAGAGAAGGCGGAAAGACTCCGGGGATTTGCGTGATGTGTTAGATTTTTTAAAAAAACACCTGATAAAAAAGTTATGGACGAGCAAACAAATTATCCAGGGTAAAAAATTTGTTTGCTCGTCAATAACTTTTTTATCAGGTGTTGTTTAAAAAATCTAACACATCAAGCAAATCCCCGGAGTCCTTCCGCCTTCTCTGCTTCAAACCAAATTCCAATCGGTCATATATTAACGGAGTTATTGAAGATTTTCTTACCTGAAGTCGGGGAATTTTTTCAAATAACAGTCATTGTTGTTGTTGTGTCACGTGATTACCCGCCGTGTATGGGCTAGCTTGATGCAGTCTATACTGGGCCCAATGTTGCCTTAACCCATTACCACACAATCCCTACTTTTGACGCCCCTGAGAAAGAAGCCTTTAGAAAACATTGTGGAAAAAGGAGAAAATGCTGGTAACCAGCATTTTCTCCTTTTCCCACAATGTTTTCTACCCATCACAAAACAAATTTCAAATTCTCGCTTACTTTTATTTTGTCGTCTGCAAATGCTTTGGATTTGGACAAGCCTAAAATTTTGTCGTTTGGCAATGAGTTAACAGTAAAAGTCAAAATTTTGCCATTTTAAAGTTATTTTTGGTAGAAAGGTATCTTCTTATCAGACTGTTTAGATCCAAGATCAGACTGCACATTCTGTGCAGAGTGACTTTTGAAAAAAAATTGGGTATAAACCATCCTTGCATTTCTCCTTTACCTGCAGTGTTTTCTATCCTATCAAAGGCATGGTATGAGCTACATATAAATTGTTATCAAGTGTTTATTTTGATAGTGTGCAGTGCTCTCAATAAGGACTCATTTAAGATATTTTAATAATTCAATGTTCAAATTTTAGGATTTATTAAAAAAAAAAAAAACGGGATTTTTTTTCCACATCAGTCAATGTGGTCCAAGGCTTAAATTTATTTTGATTGTGTCGTGGAATGACCTACCCAGGGTTTTCTTCGGCTTTGAAAATTGGTTCCTCATTAGTTGAGGGTCATTTCATTAAGTATGAGGGTCAAAAATATGGATTTCCTCGTCATCAACTTCAAGCACAATTTATAATGCATTTTACCTTTAAACACCAACTTCCAAGATTGAAAAGTCTGTCAATCATTTCTGAAGGAAAGGCCGATGTCACTTTTTGACAGACCAAACATTTTTGTCTGAATCGCTGCTTGACGTGGCTTGATCAGCACTTGTAGGAAGCAGACGATAGAAGAATGCTACAGTTTTCTTTGTCATGACATAGCTTTTCCGCTAACAGCACAGACCAGTACTGTGTAACTGTGTACTTTTATATACCGGAAGTCGTCTAAAATATGCCACCACCACTTTCACTGGGCCCATATTTATGACACATGTCCAATATACAGTTCAGCAATAATGCGTAAACTAGTCTATAAATAAATTACCGGAAGAGCACTTTTATCTAAAATGAACCCTGTAGTTAAAAGAAGAACGGTGTTCGTCTGACATTGAAGCATGAACAGACTTGGAATTAGGACGCTTCATTCAACTTCATACATTATTTAGATTTTGGAAAGTTGCGTCACCTATGACACACTGTCATTTCTTTTGGGGGTTGTTTGAATTAAAATTGCGTCACATACGCAGGATTTGTGCATCATGGAAAAACCCTGCCTACCCTTATTTTGAACCCTATGTTGTGGTTACAAGATGTGTCCTTAGAATAACCATTTAATAGGGTTAGAAATGCATGTATATCTACATGTATATCAACACTGATTATATGTGATTTGCTGGCAATGATGGATCACGATAACTTAGTAAGCAAATCACTGTTTAAATAATAATTGTTACAATGACGTTTTGCAAAACAGCCCGTTTCTTTCGTCATTTGTTTCAAACCAAGTGAACATGCTAAATAATCTATCTTATTTTTTTACAGTTTGCCCTACTTTCTAAACAAATGAAACGCCTGATTTCGTTCAAAATTGCTTGATTTAATTCCATACAGACTCAATATGTTACAATATGTGACCACTTAATCATTAAATGGTTGACCTATATACAGCTGTATCTCGGTTAACGAGAAGCTCCGCCCACAGTATTTTAGATGGTCTTTGTAGAGAAAATACCAATCTAATGCATACACTGTAGTACAAGGGGCGGGGACTATTCCAACTAATTGCATCATCGTCAAAAAAGTGACGTAATTTCCACGTGAATGTCGGGACTAAACAACTCGCTCTTGACTACCTGGTATTTAACCCTTTACCAAACAACCTCTGGTTTTAACAACCCTTTTACCAGGCTGGTAAATTTGGCTTGGGTCCAATTTGAAACCGTTCGTAGACAACAACTTGGTACTTGCTCAAATTATAGGATTTGTCTGTGGAAAGAAAAAAAGAAACATTGCAGGATAGGAGAAAACGCTACTTACAAGCAATTTCTCCTCTACCCACAATGTTTTCACACACCTTCTGCCTCAGGGCAGCAAAAAAGAGGACTTATCTGGTATGGGTTAAAAATGAAACAGAACCTGGACAGTGAGCCACTTTAAAGGGACATGGGTGTTTATTGTACACAGTTGTGTTATTTAGCGAGACGTCGCCCGTGTCTGGGAAAATAAATTCTTTATAAAATTCCTCGTCGTCAACCGGCTCAAAGCATGCATCCATTGCTGAATCTATCGCTTCATAGAGCATGAAATTCAGCCGATTCTGTACCTACATCTAACCTCGTCCGTATAACAGTTGTTTACATTTGAACTGCGAGTCACATGATCTTATACATGGCGGGCCAATGTGATTCGTTTAGCAACGACATAAACGACCCGGATGAAGTTATTTACATCTGTCTATCTGTCGGTTAAAACTTCAATCGGAATTGATGAAAAATTAACGTACGAACTGTTTGTCATCTGAAATATGGTTTGAAAGATTTCGATAGAAAATTAAAACCCAAGTTTTCTTTTGTATAAGTGGAGCCTAACAATTTTCAGAACGGTCAACCGACGTATTTCCGGGCGATGAATGTACCGATCTGCTGCATATCAATCCAGAGGAGGGATATGATGGCTACCATCACCCGTGATATGCTGATTAAGCCTGACTGCAGACAATTGTCCTGAAGCTAGTTCAAGGACAACATAAATAAGAGTTAAAGCCGTACGACTCAAAACGCACGTTCGTACAGCCATCAATCAAAGGAGCAGGCCTCGGCCGAGTGGGCAACTTGGGCGAAGAAGTCGCCTGATTTAAAAAAACTTCGCTCATTTCGCCAAGAAAAGCGAAGTCCAAGTTGCCTGAAAAAATCGGGAAGTCGCCTCACGTATATTGACAAAGCCTCTATTATTGACAAATGTCAGCGCCGCCTATCGGTGTTTGTCGGACCTCTATTTTTGAAACACGGATTTCTAAATTTAGTAATGATATGAAAGTGAAAGTCCTACCCCTGATATCGGTCTTTCTCCATCAACTTTTATTTCCAAAGTTTTAAAAGGATTGAAATATTCCAGTTTTGAAAACGATGGAATCGGTACCTACTTGCTTATCACCATTTACCCCATCCTTTAAAATTTGTTATTACTCGCAGTTTTCCAAACGAACAGATATGAAGACGTACTTAGATCATCTACATCATGTGGCAATATTTTCAAATCATGTGACTATAATTTGGCGCCAATATAGTATCACGTTACAAGGCTTTCGGCGAATTTTAGCGAAGTCACATGATTCAACTTCAAAATGGTAGCTTGTTACCGTAAGAACGTTTAGATAAAATCGAACATATTCTATGACGCTAACTAATTATAAAATAAAAAAAAAAAGAATTTTTGTCTTTGATTCTAGATAGATCTAAGTATTCCATTGATTTTATAATATTTCCTTGATTGGGCCGCGAACTGCCGATCTACAAGGCTTTAAAAGTAAATTAGGTGTTAGTTGTTGAACGATGGTTTTATTTACAATTTATCCGGTATTAACCCAATTGCATCAGAGACAAACGGTAATCAGACAACTATATTTTCGATGTCTCTCGCACACTGAAACTGGGTCTAACTTACCAACAGAAAGTTGAAAACATCGTGGCAATATGAGAAAATGCTAGAAGTAAGCTTTTCTACATTTGACAGACTATATTTTTTATATATCTTTAAACATTAGTTACAGCCTTTGAGCGGTTATCTACCGGTATTTGCCAGCTGCAAATGCTGTCAATTTGATAGGTATACGTTGTTACATTTATATTATAATGTACATGTATATTAAATTTGGTAATGAGAATGATTTTTAGCAAAAAAACTATTTTCAGGACTTTGGAAACAAATAGTCTTGTGTTTGGAAGATTTTGAGGAGAAACTATTTAATACTCAAACTAGCACTACTTTCTCTTTCCATTATCATTTCTTTCCATGATATTTTAATCCTACAGGTACATAGGCCTATACATGAATTTAGCATGGCGAACTATGAATAAATATGTTTTGAGTACCGTATATGCTCGACTATAAGACGCTTTCGCTTATAAGACGCTCCCCCAACTTTGTGATTCAAAATCAGGGATTTCGTTGATGACCTCCTATAAGACGCATGTAGACTTCACACGAACCATAACAGTCCTAAAATTGTGATTATTCAGCTGGATATACACCAAGCAGATATTACGATCTATCGTCGGGTGTCAAAGTTGCATCATTCCAAAAATGAATAGCCTGTATCTTAGCCGATCATACATTGATTCAACTCTAATTTCTTTTTAAAATGGGAAAAAGAAAAGGGTGAAAGAAGTGTAAGATACAGACCAAATCACTCACATTTTCGTTAAAATAATCCTTTCGGGGAAATTAGGCCTTCGACGGTTTGCTCTAACTGTTAATTATCAATAGGTGTACAGACTACTGATCTCGCCGACAGGAAGAGTTAAATCAAAGAACTAAAGTATTCAAGTGTATTACGCTCAGTAGGTTGTAATTTAAATCTCTACCAAAAGAAAAAAATTTGGACGAGTCCAAATTCAAAGGATTTGAATATTATAAAAGTACCCGACTCAAAAACAGGATTTTGTTTCATCAGCATCTCCAATTTTCCAACACATTGTATTGTATTAGTCTTTTTCTTCCAGGTTGTAAATACCACGAATTACATGGTAAGGGATTGAATATCTGTATGGCGAGGATACTTTCTGGCCATAAATGATGAGTTATCACAAAAGAGACTGTAATGCTTGCTAATTCAAACCTAAATTATATACCGGTAATCGGCAAAACCTTTATGGTAACTTTAGGCTATGTTTAACTCTTTACCAAACAATCTGAAGTTTTCAGGGCTGTGAGAAAAAAGCCTCCTGAAATCATTGTTGAAAAAAGGAGAAATGATGGTCACCAGCATTTCCTCTTTTCTTACAACGTTTTCTACCCGCCAAGAGCAAGTTTTAATCTTTGAGCCGCATTAATTTTTCTTTTTTTGTCAGCAAATCCTTGATTTTGGACCAGTCCAAGATTATGTCGTTCTGTAAAGAGTTGACCAAAGTGATGTAAACTGCATTAATTTATCGATCAATGTCCTGGGTAGTGTAACCTATAAAATTTTGACATCTGGTTGTAAACTTCTAAAAATAGGTGTGTACTGTCTTGTAAACCAGAGTCTGCAGTCACAACCCTTTACCTCCTTACCTCCACGATCAACTAATAAATGCTTCATAATTCTTATTTAGATCTGAATTGCACCGTGAAAATTTTTTACCTCAGTTAGTTTAAATATTTCATGTACACCATTCTGATTCGTCACAATGCCAAAACTTATCAATTAGAACGCATTTGATTTTGAAAAAGTAATGATTCATCTTTGAATTTTAGAATCGTCAAAAGGGTCAATCAGTAGACCTTACTTTTATCTGTACTACACTGTGCTAGTGGGCCATAAATGAACTGGCTGAAACTGACACAGTAAGAGAAATAACAGCTCAGTCGAGTAACTTTTAATCTAAACTAACTAGTAAAACGCGATAACTGTGTTTTAAACTTTTATTTCTTCACACAATGGGTGATAAAAACAACTATTACTTAGGCACTTAAAGCTTTAGATCAGCGTGACTCGTTTGTGAGGTGTTTTTTCCTTCGTGCTGATCAGCAGGTAAGTACGTTCTTCAGATGAAATTTTGCTAAGTCCTTTGATTATGCGCTTATAAGGCGCTCCCCTAACTTCAAGCTCAAAATTCTAGGGAAAAAAATGTCTCTTATAGTCGAGCATATACGGTTGTTTCCAAAAGGAATAAGTATACTGATCATGAAAAAAGATAAAAAGCATAAAATAATTTTATTCCATTTAGATTCACATGATTTTCAATTTTATTAATTTGTTATATTGTTAAGGTGTTGTGAATTTCCTCTATTTCGGCCCACATCAATTTTTTTGATGTCCGTCCGAACTTCTCCCCAAAGTCTGACCACTTCTCCCCATTTTGAAAAACTTCTCCCAATTCTCAGACTAGGGAGAAGTCACTTCACCCCAATTTCTGAGAGCTGGCAGAGGCCTGTAGAGGCGTGGCGAACCGAGCTTTCTGTTGTTCTTGTATGGCTCTTTCCACCCATCCGTAGCTGTCAGTCATTTAGAAAATAGGGCAAACTGTATGTTAGTTATTGATCAATATATTTCATTTGTATAAACTAAATCGTCGGTCGGCTTTGCCTCACTCCGATTTATTTTCATACAAATGAAATATATGATCAATAACTTATACTTATGTGCATGATTTTCATTCAGTTTCCTAGTGAATTTTGGAAAGACACTTATTTTCAGACAGACATGGTTTCCTTCGTAACGATGGTCAGGTTGCACAATGATTTTTTCAAGAAATCTACTAAACAATCTGCTTTAGTATGCTGCAATACTGTCAAAACAAATGCTTATAAAAACTATAATATGCCCATTTTTAAGGAGATGGACAAACAATTGATGTTAGATTTACTCGATTATTTGAATTTCTTTCATGTTGTATTTTTGCAAACTAACAACATTCCCAGATCTTTGATTGCATGCCTTGTTCACTCTTTCCCAAACAAGCCCTGTTTTTAAGTGTCTGGAGTACAAGCCATTAGAAAACACTGTGGGAAAAGGATAAATTGCTCCTTTTCCCAGTGTTTTCTACCCGTTTGGAGAACTTTCTGCCATTTTTATCAAATTTAAAATTGTCGTCTACAAACTCTTTTAATTTGGAAGAGTCTAAATTTTATGGTTTGGGAAAGGGTCAATTGCAATTATCCATTAATTTCTACCGCTGCAGTCAAATTAAAGATGAATGATAACTTAGCGATCATAATTAAGGACCAATTAAACATTTACCATAACCCGGTCATAAATTGGATAAACAATTGCGCATTTTCTCCTGTTCCTGCAATGTTTTCAAAGGCTTTTTCCTCTGGCTAGTTTAAAGTTGAGATTGTGAGGTATGGAGTTAACTCTTTACCAGATTACAAAATATTAGCCTAATCAAAAATTGAAAGCATTTGCAGACAATAATTTCAGAATGGTGCAAATGGTCCACTTTTCCTATGGCAGGAAAGAAAATATTGTTGGAAATGAGAAAATGGTGATTACCAACATTTTATCCTTGTGCCACAATGATTTCAAAAGGCTTCTTTCCCAGGGGTGTTAAAGTCTGGATTGTGTGGTAAAGAGTTAAACAACTTCTGTTATTCAAATCTCCATTTCAAACAGCAAGAATATTCAATGTCAGAGTTAGCTTTATGAGACTATGAAAGGATAGATTAGACCTGACTTTAACGATGAATGTCAAAATGAAAAATAGATCGGCGCTTATCACCAGGACAGCATCTTACCCGAGCTGGCCATGCCGGATACCCCTTCACTTTGGCAAAGATCCTGTCAAATGGCTTGAACTCCATGCTTCATTCACTCAAATACTTATAGAATTGTCCAACTTCAAAATGTTAAATCGCTTGAATACTTAGCACACCAACTTGGATAAAATTATGAAAACAATAAAACGGGTCTGTCGTCTCTTTCCTTCAAAGTTTTCCCACTTACAGTTCAACAAAACGCAAGCACCAATCTTACCGACCCACGCCTACAGGATTAATCAGTATTTCTTTTCTTTAGAATTATTCTACTGTCAAAGGAATTTAAAAGAGCAATCGAGAAATGATGAAATTCAAAAAATAATTTTATATGCGTGATACATTCATTATGGTGTCCGCCATCTTCTTTCTCGATCTCGCGAGATGTCGCGGTCTTTCGTGAAATGGCGGGAAATTCATTGATCAACTAGGCCGATTTCAAAGTTTTAGATGGTCTATCCACGTGGAGGACGTGGCCAGAACTAAAATAGATTTAGTTCATAGAACTAGAATTTGTTACAATGAATGGGAAAACTAGATATAATTTTTAAATGATAAGTCATGTAACCTTCACGACTTCAGTGATCGATTTGGTTTGAAGTGCGGGGTCTCCCTAAAAAGCGTCTACAAGCGTCTACAAGTGTCTACAAGCGTCTACAAGTGTCTACAGGCGTCTACAAGCCTCTATAATGTTTTTTTAAACCAAATTTTCATTAACAGTATAAAAATACATTTAAATGGGCATTTTTTGTAAGATTATTGGCCGCTGTGCGTACGTTTACTGTGAAGCAAAAACTACGGGCGTCTACAAGTGTCTATAACTGTCTACAAGCTTCCACAAGCATCTAGTAGGTTTTTAAACCAAATTCTCATAAAAAGTATAAAAATAGAAAAAAAAAATTATTAAATTCTGTCCACTTCCACTGTATATTTTGACCCTTAAATAGTAATAATTCAAAACGATATTCATAACGTCTACAAAGCCTATAGTTTTCTAAGCCAAAGTCTTCCGAAGTACATATAGGCCTACTTCAAGAAATTTGTACACCTGTAGACGCTTGCAGGTATTTGTAGACGCTGGAAGACATTGGTATTTTTGCTTCATTTACAAACGTACGCACACCGGCCAATATTGCGACTATAAATGCTCATTTATATGTCGAAATATACGGAGAAGGAGGGCAAAATTTGATTTCGGTCATGCACTTTTGTATTTTTATGTCCATTTGGCTTAGAAAACTATAGGCTTTGTAGACGTTGTGCACGTTGGTAGACGCTCGTAGTTTTTGCTTCATAGTAAAACGTACGCACAGCGGCCAATAATCTTACGAACAATGCCCATTTAAATGTAAAATTAAAATTTGGAAGTGGACAGAAACTGATTAAAGTCATGTATTTTTATATATTTAATGAATATTTGGTTTAAAAAAAACATTTTAGAGGCTAGTAGACGCTTGTAGACACTTGTAGACGCTTGTAGACACTTGTAGACGCTTTTTAGGGAGACCGGAAGTGCGGGTTATTGATCAAGACAGTTACCCGACAAGACTGTTCCCCGACTCAAGTTTTCTAGCCAGATCCCCGGCACTTTTGTTTCATGGCAAATTGCGTTTTATATTGTAGAATTTGCACAATTATGATTGATGATTATGAGAAATTAGAAATATTCGTGGATAATTGATGTGATCGAATAGACCATTTGCCAATTACCGTTACTTACCCGTCACCACGAGTTACTTCCCTTGTGAGTACTTTCCAACGGACAATCTTCCCCAATCTTGAATATATAGTATCAGTAGTTTTATTAATTATCTTTTTCGAAGACACACACAAAAAAGAAATTTTGTGGTTTGATCAATCTTTTGGTAGACTTCAGAGAGTAGGTATATTTAAAGCGCTATCATATAAGCGCTGTCTCCTGTGTCGGGCGTGTCCATGGAACTTTTTGTATGCAAACTGCATTAACCCTTAGGCTGCCAAGCGCGAATCAGTAACCTTTTGCAGACAATATAGATTAAGATCAGACTACAAATAGCGTGCAGTCTGATCCTAGATATATACTATCCGATACGGAGATATTTTTCCTCGAGATATTCCTTTGAAATAACATTTGTGGTTTTATTATCTATGTTTCTGATGTTCCTAAACACTTTTTCGTCGGTAAACGCCATCTCTCTGTTGTACATACAAGAATTCGTAACAGGTGCAGCAATTTGAACTATGACCTTTTCTCGAATTATATATCTCAAAATGCAAGCTGTAGGTGCGGTTACGATCAAGAAGATGCTGAACATTATTTTTTCAGATGTACGCAATACGCAATACAGAGAAATAATCTCTTTCAAACTTTACGTCGATTTCATCCATTAAATATCAACATTCTATTGTATGGATCTGATAATCTCAGTTTCGGAGACAACTCATTGATATTTAGGACTGTACAAACTTATATAAAAGATACAGGACGATTCAAGTAATCCTGAAGCAGCAATCGATAATTTATTTGACCAATCCGCCCGGATCCTGGGACCCCACTGACTTACGATTAATCTACAGTAATCATTTAGTTAAAATCTAAAATCTGAGTGTTTTTTTTTTTTTCCTTCATTTTCTTTTATTTAAAAATGTCCTATTTTCTTTTCCAATTCGATTTATCAATTTATCAATTGCCATTACGATGTTAGTGCGTAACTGGAACAAAATTGTCGTCAAAAATCAAATGAAAACTTAATGCATATTAAAAAGTCAAAAGCAAAAATGGGCGACTCTAAAAAAATGTAATTTCATAAAGGGAATGACCGAATCTAAATTGAGAGAACTTGTGGTCAGACCCTTTTGCCTTGTCCTTTGATTGTGTATATTGTTCTATGTTGTAAATTATATTCTTGTAAAATACTTGGCAATAAAATATGTTTAAACTAAACTAAACTATCGGCTTCAAAAGAGTCATTTGTTTTATTTAGTTGGAGAGAGGTTTAATAACTTGAAAAACAAATCCCGCCATTCCGCAAATATACGGTTAAACTGGGACCGGTTAAACTAAATTACATAAAAATGTGTTTGAAAAAAAAAAAAAACATGTTCGGGCAGAAAAATGCATCTTTTAGGGCCGGTAATTAGAACAGACTTTCCCTCCATAACAGATTATAACAATTCAAAAGCTTCACAGGTGATCAACCTAAGACTAAACGGGATAAATACAATGAAAAGCTTGAAAATGTCACATGTTTTAAATACCTAGGAATATACTAGTATCTCTTTAAAAATGGCATTTGGCTAAGGTATCAAAAAAAGTTAGCGGAAAATGCACCTAAATCGCATTATGGATTACTTTCTACTTTCAACAATTTTGAATTCAGCGTTAGTAAAAAATGATGTTTTTTATTTGATTCACTTATTCTTCCGGTAATGCATTATGCATCAGAGGTTTGGTCATACAGTTCGGCCACAGACATAGAAAGTATTCATACCAAATTTTGTAGACGTGTTCTTTGCGTTCGTAAATCAACTAATTTATCAGGTATATATGGAGAACTTGGAAGGGTCCATTTAATTATCATTCGAAAATGTAACATGATCCGCTATTGGTTAAAAATAATTAAGTCACCTGAGAATAGCATAATTAAAAAAAATCTACAATATGTTGAGAAATGACGCTGAATTGAACATTACATATACTGGAATGAATTGGGCTCATCATGTAAGAACTCTTCTCCAATCTCTTGGTTTTAATGAACTTTGGATAAACCAGTCAGAAAATTCAATCAAATATGAAACAATTAAACAAAGAATTTATGATCATTATTATCTGAGCTGGTATTCTAACATCAATAATTTATTACGATTATCTTACTATAGAATCTTTAAACACAATTTTGTCCATGAAAAATATCTAGATTTTATACATGATAAGAAATTAAGAATATCACTTTCTCAGTTTAGGATATCTGCCCATGATTTAGAGATAGAAAAGGGAAGACATCGAAACATTCCAAGATTCGAAAGAACATGTTCTTACGAACAAAGTCCGTAACAAAGAAACAAATGAATAAATGCATGGCAGAAATAAGGTACCGAGCGGGATTCGAACCCCGAACTCCCGGACGCAAGGCCAATACCTTAACCACTGAGTCAAAGAGATATCTCCCTGACGCAGTAGCCAGGTATTGTATTTAAATCGGGAGAATGCCATGCAGGAAGGAGTGGTCTCCCGTAACACACCCCCTCTTAAAGTCATCATTTATTGATGACTCAAAGCCTTATTAGGCAGGAAGTCCGATTTTGGACAACAAATGGGATTAATGGCTCAATGGCCAATCCCGGACGAGCCCCCATCTTACGAACAAAGTCCGTAACAAAGAAACAAATGAATAAATGCATGGCAGAAATAAGGTACCGAGCGGGATTCGAACCCCGAACTCCCGGACGCAAGGCCAATACCTTAACCACTGAGTCAAAGAGATATCTCCCTGACGCAGTAGCCAGGTATTGTATTTAAATCGGGAGAATGCCATGCAGGAAGGAGTGGTCTCCCGTAACACACCCCCTCTTAAAGTCATCATTTATTGATGACTCAAAGCCTTATTAGGCAGGAAGTCCGATTTTGGACAACAAATGGGATTAATGGCTCAATGGCCAATCCCGGACGAGCCCCCATCTTACGAACAAAGTCCGTAACAAAGAAACAAATGAATAAATGCATGGCAGAAATAAGGTACCGAGCGGGATTCGAACCCCGAACTCCCGGACGCAAGGCCAATACCTTAACCACTGAGTCAAAGAGATATCTCCCTGACGCAGTAGCCAGGTATTGTATTTAAATCGGGAGAATGCCATGCAGGAAGGAGTGGTCTCCCGTAACAATGTAAACTCTATAATCTAAATCTAATAGAGAGCGAATATCATTTATTACTAGCTTGTCCTTTTTACAGAAATATTCGTAAAATTTTTCTTAAAAACTATTATTACACATGGCTAACAATAAATAAATTTGAAAACTTGATGACGACAGAAAATTAAAAAAAAAAAAATTAAATATATCTAAGTATCTCTATAATGCAAACTTAAAAAGAAAAAAATGCACTTAAAAACAGTTAATTTGTAACATTACTGTATCTACAGGGCTTCTTGACACTGTACATACTCTTTCACCATGCGTTTTGTATGATTTACATGTTGTTTTGCTTTTGTACTTATATGTACATGTATGGCAAATAAAGTATTGTATTGTAAGTATTGTATTGTATTGTGTGTTAGTCCGTGCCTAAGAAGAACATCACAGCTTTTCATATAGATTACCAACTTTTGACGGTGAAATACCGATATCAAAAGAACAACCGGCTAACACTTTACTAGATTTTCAATGAAAACAAGTACATGTATAGCACGCATTTGCCTACTGAAAATGAATAGGGAACTTTTTTTTCTAGAATGGAAGGTTTGAAATTTGAACTGAACTTTGTTATATTATGGTAGTCAACTAATAAGGTAGTTCAAATAGAACATGACAAAAATGCAACTACAGAGATTTTTGAAAGTGTTATTTCAAATCAGTATCTTTGCTGTAATTTCAAAATGTATAATGTCCCAGTTTTTGGTAAATAGAATATCTATTTGGAGATACTGGAATGACTTTTTAAAGAAAAATTATCACTTTATAGTTTGAATAAATCAAACCACCGATTCCATGATTTCGAGCCTGTACGTTACAAACTTAGCTACGGATTTCGGTAAACATTAGTTGACAATGAGACATAAAAATAGGAAAGGTCTATTGCAGTTATATTGATTTTATTTTCCCCTTTTCCCCCTACATTTTGCTACACCGAATCTTCATTACTTCTTTACTAAAGAAAAAAATGAGACTTACCCAAATTAAAAGCCTTTGCAGACGACAATATGAATGAGACTTAAAAAAAAAAAAATTCTTTGTAGGAAGGATAGCAAAGGAGAAGGAGAAAAGGTTAGTTATCAGAACTTTATCCCTTTCCAGCAACATTTTTAAAAACTCTATTTCTCAGGGTCGTAAAAAGCGTGGGTTATGTGGTATAGGGTTTTAAATAGTCAGCGTGAATGTTTTCACCCGACAACAACACTTTGGACTCGTCCAGATACTTAGCATATGAAGACGATAGAATAAGCGTGAGCCAAATGGTTGTAATTGTTTTTGAAGAAAGAAAAAAAAAAAGTACTGTTGAAATAAGAAAAAAATGCTAGTTGCAAGCCCATCCTTTTTTCCCCATTATTTTCTCTTATACTTTGAAAATTCATTTTTCGGAGATGTTCCTGAACTATTTTATTAGTTACTTTTTGTTTTTGAGGGGGTGGGGGGGGGGGTGGGGGGAAGGTTGTCAAGTTTGAGGAAGTGAGACAAATAACAGAAAGTGGGACAAATTCGCACGTCTGCCCCCTTTCTTTCCGGGTCGCTTAAACACGAAATACTTTGGTAAAAGGTTAAATAGCTGTCCAGTGTCTTAAAGGTGGCCCTTCAGATTTTGGGACGAAAATTGTACAAAAATGAAAAAAAATCATCCTTATACTCCCAATGCCTTTTAATTTTCAATCATAAAACCCCAGTAGGCGAACACAGTCCGACAACACGAGAAATTAGAGATTTCCTACAGCCCAGGTTGACACCGACGGGAGACACGTTCTATTTTTAGATGATCAATTTGATTATTTACATACAGGAATACACAGACGAAGTTTCAAACATAGCGTCCGAAGAAGACATTATGGAAAATAATTACTACATGTTTGTCATGTGATAGAATTTAAGCGTTATGGGTCACGTGCAAGTCACTTGGCATTCCCGAAATGCTTTATTGATTTTTGGCGCGAAATCTAAAAATACCTTAAGAGGCTACGTAGCCTTTTAAGGGAATACCATCAATTTTTTTTTTTTTTTTTTTTTGTAATTTTATGAATCTTAATCATTGATGATTTGTATTATTTTTTCATATGAATTTCAGTGATACATATATTTTTTAATTTGGTGAGATGTAAAAATTCTAAATACTCACCTTTAAGAGAGACAGGGACAGTCCATTTACTTATATTACATCACTGTTATCAAACATCCTTGTTGCACTTTCAAGCATACTCCTATTGACGAATAACTTCATGTTATAGATCATGAACAAAAGAAACGTGGCTTCAGATCAAGTTTCAGACCTTCCATAACTTCTTCACAAAACATTTATTCAAGCTTCATTTTGATTATTTGAAAATATGTGTCCAATGAAGTCTCGGTGTACCTTTGATCTCGGTATCGACTGCAGGGTGGGTGACCTTTAGAACAGCTGTAATGTACTTGCTTCTTACAGATTAACACACATGTGTCACATTAAATTGACACCTCTTATCTTTTGTTTCATATTAATTTACCCGTTTGGTGATCATTAATGGACAGGATTATAAATTTTATACAGGTTACAGAGGATAAGTTCATTCTTAGTCTCTACATGCTCTTTATTTCAATACGATCTCATAAAATGCATAATTATTTTGTCTGATCATGATTACTTTTTTTCAAAAGCAATATCATGAAATATGTTTGAATTGTGTTAGACTTGATTTCCTCTAGATTTTTCGCGATGTTATTTCTTTTCAGTTGTGAATTTGTCCAAGTTTAAAAGATTTGCAAACGGGACATATGGCATTTGCCATTGAAAAAACGCTTTGTTTGTCCGGTGTCACGAGATACTACCGGTGCGCCGCTTACGATAAAATGGAAATATCGTCTACATCAAATGTAATTGGCAAATTGTTTATTATCTGGTATCTGTTCTGGCACATTGCTCTGTGTTCTGGAATGCTGTTCAGGAATGTGCGAAAGGAATATTTCAGAACACAATACACTGTTCCGGAAGTATGATCTGAATGGAGCATGTTCGGAACATTGTTCTAAACCATATCGAAATGGAAGTACATTGGCATGATGTTTGTTGCATGAGCTACTGCCATAGCTGTGTTAGTTAAAGAAATGATTAGCTGCCGAGAGAGAGTAAGGACGAGTCTACTATGCCCCTATTTATGGTATTAATGTCGTAAAAAAGAACAATTGCAAATCTTGCCATGACGAATTGTCCGTCTTTCAGCCATCTTGTATCACCTAGCAGCCGTTCAGCAGGTGCGCTACACCTCGATTGGATTAGAACAGTAAGAACATGTTCTGAAGAACGCAGCACATTGTTCCGAAATACTCCATTGACCTAGAACATGTTCGGAGTGTTCAGAGTAGCGAAAGGAATATGCTCGAGAACTCGATTTCCAGAGAACTTGTTTTAACTTTACCATTATGCTGTCAACTTCTATTTTTATGCCGTAAATTGTGTAAGTTACTGATTAGTGTATAACTATAACTCATTTCACAAAAGATAAAATGAAAATCATCAATTCACCAAAATCCGAATGATATATACAAATCCATCCTAATAAATATCTGTAGGGCACGAGTTCTGTGGAGAATACGTAGCCAGGGTACGAGTTCTCCTGAGAACTCGTACCCTTCAGATTGGGGTACGAGTTCTCAAGAGTACGAGTTCTCCAGGGTACGAGCAGTCTAGCAACCTTAACCAAGAAGGGCTCCAGGTGACTTTTTGTGATCGCGTTATGTCTGTCGTGCCAGGGATCTTCTACTATCTATATATACATGCTGGTTAACCTTGTTGCCGAAACCACTAATCGGCTGAATATTTTTTTCGGGGGTGGGGAAGAGGGGGGGGGGGTCACTCAAGGTAAGTTACTCTTGTAGTCCCAAAACTAAGGTAAAGAGTTTTGTCCCTTTATTTACCTTTCCAATAGGATGTTTACACTAGAACATGTTTGTATTAATAAATGTGCCATGCGCTGTAAATAGGGGGTTTAATGCATCTGCGAAAAGTATCGACCCATGTCAGGCTGCACAGCCCGCACAGGCTGACTTGGGTCTAAACTTTTCGCTATTAGTCAATTTTATGCATTTACAAGGACCAGTCTATCGCTTAAATCCGGTATTAAAAGGATTCAATGGCTGGCCTGGTATCATGGATCACGAAGAGGCGTTTGTTTTGTCGACTACATTCAAAGACTTTGCGATTTAGAGGGATACAAGAAACAAATTCTAACACTTCTTTTATGAATGTATTTGAAAAAGAATACAAATACTTTCCCAAAATATTCAAAAGCTTTTTGATAACTTTTGAATGCATTTCAACATAGCTATCTAGGTAGGTAGCTACCCAGCCATTAATTCATCCTCCCATTCTTTCATCCATCCAGCCATACCTCCCTCCGTACATCCCTATATCCGTCCATCTATCCAACTAACCAAACGAAAATTATTAATTTGTCATACATTTTCAAGCTGTCCATTTTCTTTCTTAAAAAGAAAAAGTTTAAAACAGGAGGGCCACTGGCCCTGGAGTGCTCACCCGAGAGTATAGCTTTATACCAAAGCTCTATGCCATCAAGTTTCTGAGAAGAACATTTTAAAAGTTTTCCTTCTTTGTTCCTGTGCTCGAACATACGACCCCCTGGGGTGGGCCAGTTGTGATCCCGGGGGCATCATATGAACAAACCTGGTGGAAGTCCACTAGGAGATGCTACACACCAAATATCAAAGCTCCAAGCCTTTTAGTTTTTTAGAAGAAGAACGTTAAAGTTTCCGTTCTTTGTTCCTATGTTTGAACTTGAAAACCCGGAGCGGGGCCAGTTTTGACCCCAGGGGCATCATGTGAACAAACTTGGTAGAGGTCCACTAGGAGATGCTACATACCAAATATCGAAGCTCTACGCCTTAAAGTTTCAGAGGAGAAGATTTTTAAACTTTTCCTTCCTTGTTCCTATGCTCAAACTTGTGTCCCCCGGGGTAGGGGCAGTTTTGGTCACAGAGGTATCATTTGAACAAACTTGGTAGAGGTCCACTAGGAGATGCCACATACCAAATATCAAAGCTCTACGCCATCTAGTTTCGTCGGAGAAGATTTTTAAATTCTTCTATCTTTGTTCCTATGCTAAATCATGTGATCATCGGGGTTGGGCCAGTTTTGACCCCAAGGGCATACTTTGGACAAAATTGGTAGAGGTCCACTATGAAATACCACATACCAAATATCATTTAGCTCTACGCCTTCTAGTTTCAGAGAAGAAGATTTTCAAAGATTTTGTATTGTTTTCCTTTTTGTTGCCGTGACAACCAGATTTATGAGTGGAATTAAATTCTTTGAACAATTTAGGTAGAGTTTCATCCAAGGAATACCCCTGCCAAGTTTCATCAATATTGGCCCAGTGATTTAGGAGAAGAACATGTTTAAAGAAATTGTTGACTGACGACGGACGATGGACGCCGGACATAGGGCGATCACCATAGCTCATCTTTAGCACTTTGTACTAAGGTGAGCTGAAAAAGCTTTGTGGAAATGTTAAATGACTGGCATGAGACTAATGACGCTTAAACTCCATAACATAACAAACATGTAATTATTTTCCATAATGACTTCTTCGGACGATACTGATACTGTCAATAAAATATTTTCTCCCTTTCAACGGACAAACGTTCGGAATGAAAATTCTCTATCGGACGTTTAATTCACAGTGAAGCTTTCTTCCCCAGCTACCACCTTTATTAAGCGACCAGCACTAAATTTCCCCATACAGAAGCACGAAACTCCTAACTAACTAGAAGGTTGTCCAGGAAAAACATGTCGATCCCGCGTGAACTTGACCTTGACCTTGGGCCTACGTGAAAAAATGTTTCAAATGGCACATCTACTCATGATGGAGAACAATTGTGCAATTCTATATTGAAATCCATCTAAAATTGTAGGAGTTATGGTCCAGACAAAAAATTGACCTTCAAGTGTGACCTTGACCTTGGGCCTACCTGAACGAATGTTTCAAATGGCACATCTACACGTGATGGAGAACAATTGTTTAAAATTCTGTTGAAATTTATCCACAATAGTAGAAGTTATTGCTCGGACGGACGGCCGCACGCACGCACTCATATACACCGAGCTGTCACTGTGACAACTATGTCTCGCTCACCGCATGCGGGCTCGACAAAAATTGTTGTCGCTGAAAAATCGTTTTATAAGAAGCTTCAACCTATGTTTTGGTACTCATTATAATCGTCTCGTCAAGATGATTTTCACAGGTATCAATACACAGAATTTGGTTGAATCTCGTGTAAAATTTTATCAATGGAAACCAGATCTGAACCTCTTACTAGGACAAACTAGTACAAATATACATTACAGAAAGACGTCTATGTAATGTACAACGATTTTACAGCTCTAAAAGTGACAAATTTTCAGTTGATTTTCATCCACAAATGAAGTTTTAGCGTGTAGACTAGAACAGCCTCTATGAGCGGTTCTAACATGTACGCAAAGCCATGAAAAATGAAAAAAAAAAAAAATGAAATAGTAATGTACATTCCAGTTTGATAAAGGTGGGATGCGAGGCTGTCTACATGAAAAAGACGAATTATCATGTCGGTTACTCATCTACTTTCATTGCATACATTGAAAACTTACCATCCCCTAACTCCTACCTCTGCCTACCTACCTACCGACACATCCATATAATCTAACATTAACATTTTCTGTTGTCTTTGAAGAAATTTAACTGTTTGGCGTTTGAAAACTTGCAAACAAAGCGTTCATAGAATTTTTATTGTGCAAAGGATTTTTTACCGAATTCTTATCATGTCAGTCAAAAAACTTTAAAATTTCCCTAATTCATATTCTAAATTCAATTTAAAAATAAATTCAAATTACCTCATCCCAGTATTTGATGGATCTTCCTTCAAAGCCTCTCAGCTACATGAAAGTTTCTGGACCACAATGACCATATATGGAGCTTCACACATCTTTAACGGCAAAAGTTTGGCTTTTTCATCTTTTGCTCTCAAAAGTATACCCATTGTCCATGAAACAAATAAACAAAGAACAACAGCAGCAACAACAACAAAAAAAAAGCATGTCAGTTGATTGTGATTTTTGCTGAATCCCAACCAACTCTGACAGCCCGGATTTTTTCCTCTCAGGAACACCTATCCATGGGTACCCCAATGCCAAAATCTGAAGCAAATCTAAATCAAGTACCACCAAGCCCTCTGACAGCTCCATGAAACAGCGCAATGATGTTCGAAAGTGCTACTGTCAAATTTCATGTGCTAGATCTACTACTTCTGGTACTACGACCCAAAGTAATCTCGGAGTGGCACAACACAATAAGTAGGTTTACTATCCATAAAGACTTTGCATAGACCTAGATATATACAGTGGTAAAAAAATCCAGAATTTCATGATTTCTTTACAGAGTTCAAAAAAGAAAGATTGACCTTACTGATGATTCTTCTTCGTCAATCTCGCCCCACGTTTCTCTCCTGGAGTCTGGCTCAACTCATTGGGAAGTAGGCTTCCTATCTCATCTTTGAGTTGAAGCGCTTCTTACACCATATAAGTTATTGGCACGATCATTCTCTAAGTGCGGTTATTACAAATTTTACAACAGACAATCTAGTGCGTTTATTACAAATTGATTGCTGCTGGGTTGTTTGAGTCATATTTGAGCAGATATGTCCTGAACAATTCCTGTTGAACCAGTATCATTGTTTTAACCCTTTACCCCACAAGGCATTTCTATGGTATCTCTAATTATCCCTAAATAACAGCATGGATGAAGCTGTTTCTTATGTGTATATGACACTTTTTGATAGCATAGAAAACATTGTGGCAAAAGGTGAAATTGCTCGTGACGAGCAATTTCACCTTTTGCCACAATGTTTTCCAAAGGCTCCTACAAGCAATGTGTAGAAATGAGTATCTATGGAGTAAAGGGTTAAAATGCAACTGATAAAGGTCTGTTTAGCAGCAGAACGGTGTCAGGCTGTGAGTTTGACCTCTCGGTTTTCAAAAAAACAAACAAATACTAAAAACGCAAGGCAGAAAGCAATAAAATAACATAAAATAGATACATGTAAATAAAAAAAAAATCAAATTCTAGTTTAAAACAAATAAGAGTTGAAACCTCGAAATAGTAAGTTATTCTTTATAAATAATATTTAGGCACTTTCAGGCAAATCCAAAAAATATTGGATGCTAGACAATTGGGTTATAAACTTTTATCTACTCATGAGTTTTTTTACCGCATTACATACTATAGTAACGTTACATGAAATATTATGACTACACATTTTTGCATAACAATAGGCTCTTTACACACTGAGGACTCTTTATCTAGTTTATCAATCTAGTTCTTCCTTCATCATTCATAATGAAATGCAAATAACAGTCTGTCACAAAGTCCAACAATCATCAATAGGCACATCTTATAGATCTGTATATCTCTTAGCTCTATATATGGTACCTGGCCGACAGTGTCCTGTACTGTAGAACTGATCTGCAAGGTTCTTTACACCGGCAGACAATGGCATGTACAGTAGAATCCTTGTTCAAGATCCTTTACACCGGCAGACAGTGGCATGTACCATAGAATCGTTGTTCAAGACCCTTTACACTGGCGGACAGAGGCATGTTCTGTAGAATTGATGTGCAAGACCCTGTACAACCACAGACAGTGACACATACTGTAGGATTGTTGTTCAAGACCTTTTACACTTGCGGACAAAGGCATGTTCTGTTGAGTTGATGTGCAAGACCCTTTACAGTCGCAGACAGTAGCATGATGTACTGTAGTCCTGATTGTTGTTCAAGACCCCTTACACTGGCGGACAGAGGCATGTTCTGCTGAGTTGATGTGCAAAACCCTTCACAGCTACAGACAGTGGCATTATCCTGTAGGATTGTTGTTCAAGACCCATTACAATGGCGGACAGGGGCATGTTCTGTAGGATTGATATGAAAAACCCTTTAGACCCACAAATAGTGGCATGATGTACTGTAGGATTGTTGTTCAAGACTCATTACACTGGCGGACAGAGGTATGTTCTGTAGAGTTGATGTACGCCCGCAAACAGAGGCATGATGTACTGTAGGATTGTTGTTCAAGACCCTTTATACCAGCAGCCCTGCACTTGGCCCTCTGAATACTAGAACAGATACATTTTGCATATTTCTCATCTGAAATCTAGCAGAGGTTCGCTTTCAGACTTTGAGGATATTCTGTACAGGATCCAAATATTTTGAACAATGTAAGGAACAGCACCCGTCATCGCTTTTTGATTCTAATCCCATTTCTGCATATGATCCGCAGTCTGTCAAGAAAGGGCTTAACCCTTTCCAAACGACGAACTTTGGGACTAGACCAATTTGAAACCATTTGCAGACGACAATTCAACTCTTGCTTAAAAGATGATTTTTCTCTATGATGGGGTAGAAAACATTGTGGGAAAAGGCGAAAATGCTGGTTACCAGTATTTCTCCTTTTCCCACAATGTTTTTAAAAGGCTACTATTCTAGACCCATAAAAACCAGGGATTGTTTGGGAAAGGGTTAACGCAAAAGGTCAGCCTGTGCAGTCCATCTGTAAGAATAAATGGATATAAAATGTAAACTTGTGAAAAGTGTCCCAATTTGATACCAATACAGAACATACATATTACTAAGGTTTACCTCATTTTGTAGATCCTTGTGCCCAGTATCCTAAGTTTGGGAAATCATATCAAATATATAAAAATTGTGATGCTTAATACAAAATATTTCTATTTTAAGTAATGATATTTAAAAAACCATAAAATCAGACTACAAGTTACTAAGCTGTATTATTTTCATGAACAGTAATAAAGAGAATAAATTAGCACATACCTGTTCATGAGCCATTTTAACCGACAGAAATTTTGTCCATTGAGCATATGATCAGTCTTGTTTTTGTCAGACATCTGTTTTATCTGTTACAGGAGACAACTCCTTCGTGCATAAGCTCTTCGTCCCGATTTGAATACAATACCTGACCACTGTGTTGGGGAGATATCTCTTCGGCTCAGTGGTTATGGTATTAGTCTTTATCTTTTAACCTCGCAAAAATGAGGATCTTCGTCCTTCATGGGTTCGAATCCCGCCAGGCGTGGTTTGTATTTGGCCTATGCATTTGTTCATTTGTCTCTTTGTTACGGACTTTGTTCGTAAGACATCTTAAACTGGTGATATCTGATAGAAAAGACTTCTGCCTCAGCAGCTATATCATCTTTGCGAGCCAAGTGTACGATTACACGTGGATCTTACCTTGGCTGATTGAGCCCGATTTCGAGATTCCTGCGATGCGCCCTCTATTGGTTGTTGGTTATTACCCCCCTTTACATCATATTTCTAAAATCCAATGAAATATCGTTTTACAAATCGCTTACGAATACACATGAAGCGATAAGCAGACATTCACGTGGGTTTCCATGTTTATCTTCTATTCGAAAGGTAGAGACCTTGTTCTATTTTTATCAAAGATGAAATGCTACGAGTGATTTCATTCGTTGCAGCTAGAGCTGGCTGCATCCAATGAAAAAGCGTATCCGGTGAATGTAAAAATCAAGCTCGATCCGCCAAGGATAGATTTACGTAGTGAATCGTCAGTCTTGGCTTGCGAAAATGCAGCTATATAAACATTATAGCTATTTTATATCGTATATCAATTACAGTAGACAAGTACCCAATTCCAGAAGATCTTACAATATGGGTAGCCAGGCATTAATTGGTTTTATAACTGTTTAGGCATCAATAGTCTTGTTGGAGTCGATAAGCGTTATAGACTTACCACGTAACACAGCACTGCAACTCATGTAGAATCCCTTATAAATAGCATCGCCTTCCCTACCTTTCACTGTCTATAATTCTTACATTCAAACATATAATTTACCCCTCAATAATGAGTATATTTCAAATGTATGGCATAATAATGAGTATACTTTAAAAGTATGGCATAATACTCCCCTCCACTCTACAGTTCTACGAATATAAGTGGCCTGGTTTCATGAGCCAAAAGACAAAATATAATAAGCTTAATTCCATTAACCAATATTGTATTTGATATCCAAAATAAAATTGCAGTTCCTTTGATGCATAATTGTGAATTTCGTGGGTTTTTGAGATATAGTAAGGGGGGGGGGGGGAGGCTGCCGGTATTATGCCAAACGTTTATATTACTCATAGTTTGTTAAAGATACATCGTTGCAGCTAGAGAGAAAAAATGCAGTTCAATCTGTTTAAAGAGCGCAAATCACTCAGCTGTGTAAAAATACAGAAACTTCAAATATATATGGTGTAAGGGGTAGAAAAACACAAGGGATTTTGTCATTATTTAAAGCCGGAAACAGCACCAGCATTTACTTGGAAGGCCTCTTAGATGGTTGCATTTTCTATCCGTCTATATCTATGCAATTTTGCATCCATCAGGGGCATCACTTTGCATGAAGATATAATAATGATAAATTCTCATTTAAAAAAATTGAGAGGGATTTAAATATGGCTGTACACTGCCTCAAAAACAGATAAAATGTATCTTTAACACTAAAACTATGATATAAGTGTAATTTAGTTATATTCACTTCTTAATATACTTCATTAGGGTACCGGGGTCAGGTGTTTAGACTTGCAATTGAAAAGATCTGACCGGTTGACATTTGAACTTGCAACTCAAATGTCGAGCTGCTCAAATGTATTTAGGCCAAAGGTTTGAGCTGGCAACTCTGAATGTCTGACCAGCTGACATCCAAGGCTGAAACTCATGCTAAATGGTACTGAGGTCATGGATTCAGGCTGGAAAATCTGAATGTCCGACTGGCTGACATTAACACCAATGGCTCATGCTGGATGGTATTAAGGAGGGGGGAGATCAAGTTAGTAATTCCGAACGTCTCAAGGGCTTACATTCCCACCTGTAACTCATGCTCCATGGAATTCAGATCAGAAGATCAGACTGGCAATCTAACATGCTTTATGGTGGTGATTCCAATCTGCAACTCATGCTTGATGGTGATGAGGTCGGAGGGGGGGTTTGAGCTAGCAATTCTGAAAATCTGAAGGGCTGACATTAAAGTCTGCGACTCTGCGATCTGCTCGATGGTATTGGTGTAAGGAGGTTGAGCTGGTAACTCTGAATATCTGACAGGCTGAAATTAGAATCTGCGACTCATGCTCGATGGTACTGGTGTAAGGAAGTTGAGCTGGAAATTCTAAATATCTGACGGGCTGACATTAGAACCTGCGACTCACGCTCGATGGTGTTGGTGTTAGAAGGTTTAGCTGGCAATTCTGAATATCTGACAGGCAGACATTAGAATTTGCGACTCACGCTCGGTGGTATTGGTGTGAAGGAGGTTGAGCTGGCAATTCTGAATATCTGACAGGCACATATAAGAATCTGCAATTCATGCTCGATGGTGCTGGTGTAAAGAAGGTTGAGCTTGCAAATCTGAATACCTGACAGGCAGACATAGGAATCTACGACTCACGCTCGATGGTATTCATGTAAGTCGGTTGGGCTAGCAATTCTAAATATCTGACGGGCTGACATTAGAATCTGCGACTCATGCTCGATGGTACTGGTATAAGGAGGTTGAGCTGGCAATTCCGACCATCTGACAGGCTGACATTAGAATCTGCAATTCATGCTCGATGGTATTGGTGTAAAGAAGGTTGAACTTGCAATTCTGAATATCTGACAGGCTGACATTAGAATCTGCGACTCACGCTCGATGCTATTGGTGTAAGGAGGTTTAGCTGGCAATTCTAAATATCTGACAGGCAGACATTAGAATCTGCGACTCAGATCGATGCTTTCGGTGTAAGGAGGTTGAGCTGGCAATTCTGAATATCTGAAAGGCAGACATTAGAATCTGCGATCACGCTCGATGCTGTTGGTGTAAGGAGGTTGAGCTGGCAATTCTGAATATCTGACAGGCAGACATTAGAATCTGCGACTCATGCTCGATGGTATTTGGTGTAAAGAAGGTTGAGCTGGCAATTCTGAATATCCGACAGGCAGACATTAGAATCTGCGACTCATGCTCGAAAGTATTTGGTGTAAAGAAGGTTGAGCTGGCAATTCTGAATATCTGACAGGCAGACATTAGAATCTGCGACTCATGCTCGAAAGTATTTGGTGTAAATGAGGTTGAGCTGGCAATTCTGAATATTTACAGGCTGACAGAGTGTGCAACTCATGTTTGATGGTATTGGTATAAGGGGATTAGCTGGCAATTTCTGAATATCTGACAGGCTGACATCAGAATTTGCGATTCATGCTCGATGGTACTGGTGTAAGTGAAGTTGACCTGGCAATGCTGAATATTAACATTCAGATTAGAATCTGCGACTCATGCTCGATGGTATTTGGTGTAAAGAAGGTTGAGCTGGCAATTCTGAATATCTGACAGGCAGATATTAGAATCTGCGACTCATGCTCGATGGTATTTGGTGTAAATGAGGTTGAGCTGGCAATTCTGAATATTTACAGGCTGACAGAGTGTGCAACTCATGCTTGATGGTATTGGTATAAGGGGATTAGCTGGCAATTTCTGAATATCTGACAGGCTGACATCAGAATTTGCGATTCATGCTCGATCGTACTGGTGTAAGTGAAGTTGACCTGGCAATGCTGAATATTAACATTCAGATTAGAATCTGCGACTCATGCTCGATGGTATTTGGTGTAAAGAAGGTTGAGCTGGCAATTCTGAATATCTGACAGGCAGACATTAGAATCTGCGACTCATGCTCGAAAGTATTTGGTGTAAAGAAGGTTGAGCTGGCAATTCTGAATATCTGACAGGCAGACATTAGAATCTGCGACTCATGCTCGATGGTATTTGGTGTAAATGAGGTTGAGCTGGCAATTCTGAATATTTACAGGCTGACAGAGTGTGCAACTCTTGCTTGATGGTATTGGTATAAGGGGATTAGCTGGCAATTTCTGAATATCTGACAGGCTGACATCAGAATTTGCGATTCATGCTCGATCGTACTGGTGTAAGTGAAGTTGACCTGGCAATGCTGAATATTAACAGGATGACAGAGTGTGCAACTCATGCTTGATGGTATTGGTATAAGGGGTTTAGCTGGCAATTATTGAATATCTGACAGGCTGACATTAGAATTTGCTATTCATGCTCGATGGTATAAATGTGAGGAGGTTGGGACGGGAATTTTGTTCGTCTGGCGGCCTGACATTCGAACCGTTAAATTACGCTCACTGGTATCAAGGTAATGGGTTCCAGTTGGCAAGTATGAACATCTGACGTCTTACATTCCAACTTGCAACTCTTGCTCAAAGCTATTGAGGTCAGGGGGTCGAGTAATTCAAAAGGTCTGATGGCCTGATATTTTAATTACCACTTGTGATAGATGATAATAAGGTCTAGGGATGAGGCTTGCAATTCCAAACATCTGAAAATCTAAAATTCGAACCTGCACTTTATGCTCGATGGTACTGCTCAAGGTCAGGGAGTTGGGTTGGCAATTCCAAAAGTCTGACAGGCTGACGATCGTATCTACAAATGTTATTCGAATATATTGAGGTCAGGGATTGGACTTGCAATTCTGAATGCTTGAAGGGCTGACATTGAAATTGGAATCTTGTTCTTGGCGGTATTGAGATCAGGGTTCTTGGCCTGACAATTACCAACATGACTGGCTGACATAACAATTTGACACACATAGTTGATTCTAGTGAGGTCAGTAGGTAGAACTGACAATTGTTAGCTTTGGACACGCTGATATTTGAATCTGCAACTCATGCTCAATTGAATAGAGGTCAGAGAGTTAAGCAGGCCATTCTGAACGACTAGTGAGCTGACATTCCAACCTCCAACACATGCTTGATTCTAGTGAGGTCAGTGGGTAGAGCTGGCAAAAACCCTCGAACTGGCTGACATTCGAAATGGAAATCATGCTCAGTTGAATTAAGGTCAGAGGGTCGAGCAGGCAAACTTAAGACCCATGGAATTGAGGTCAGTGGGTCAAAGCTTGCAATGTACGACTGGCTGACACTCAAACTTGCAACTCATGATCAATGGTATTGAAGTCACAGGGTCAGGCTGGCAATCCCCAATTTCTGATGAGCTGATATTAGCACCAATAGCTCATGCTCAATGATGTTAAGGTTAGTTGGTTAAGCTCGTAATTCTAAATGTTTCGAAGACTGACATTCCAACCTACAACTCATACTCAATAGAACTGAGGCCAGGCGGATCAAGCTGGCAATTCTGAACATCTGATGGGCTGATATTTGAATCTGAAACTCCTGCTTCATAATTATGAGGTCAGGTGGGCCGAGCTGGCAATTCTGATCATCTGATGGGCTATCATTTGAATATGCTACTCATGCTCGATTGTATTCATGTAAGCGGAATGGGGTGACAATTTTGATTGTCTGACTGCCTGACATTTGAACTTGGAGTTCATATTTGAAAGAATTAAGAGGTGGGAGGGTGGTGTTGGCAATTTTGGACGCCAAACAGGCTATCACTAGTATCTTTAACTCGAGATTGATAGCATGGAAGTCAAGACGTTGAAGCTGGCAATAACCTATGATGGTCTGACATCTGTACCTGCAACTAATGCTTGGTTGAGTTGAGGTCTTGGAGTCAGGCCGGCCATTTAAAATGCCTGATGGGCTAACATCAACTTATCCTTCATGGTATTGTTGTAACCTGTTGATGTTATCAGTTCATAGAATCAAGCTGGCGGGCTGACCTTCAGACTTCTATTTAGACACAATTTTTAAAGTCTGAGGGTCGTGCTGGAAATAAAGAATGTCAGCCTGTCTAATAATCGAACCTGCAACTCATGCTGGATGGTATTCAGCTGGCAATTAAGAACATTCTGACTGAGTGTGGCAATTCTAAAAGACTGATGGGCTCGCTCACATTTGAATCTGCAACTCATGCTCAATGGTGCTGAGGTCAGGGGATGGGTGGGTAATTTCGAACATCTGGTGGGATGACATACAAACCTGCAACTCCTTCTCGAAGGACCTGAGGGTAGGGGTTGTGCTTGCAGTTCCAAACGTCTGATGGGCTGACATTCAAACCTACAATTCTTTTTCGCACTGAGGTCTGGTGGTGGAATGGTATTTTCAAACATGCAATGCCCTGTCTTTGTATCCTCATTAATAATGTCTGCAAAATAGGAACAGGTATCAAACCCTGCTGAAACAACCTCTCATCTTCTGTTATATCACTTTGTTCCTACAATGTTATTTCATTGGTGCTTGGCACACAGTGGACCCTGGTCAAGGACATCAAGATGTGTATACATCCATCCATATTTATTCCGCCTGAGACCATGATGTAACTATCCCTACAGATGTTATAGTCAGGATTTCAGCTTCATGGGATCTCTCTCAAGGAATTTTCCATACCGCAGCCTGTCAGTCAGTGCAATACCGCTCAATTTGTAGCTAGCAGCTGTTCAAAGAAAATGGAACCCTGCATACTCTTTAGTGAGTGAGAGATGGAGTGAATTAAGAAGTGAGAGAGTGAAAGAACAGATAAGGAAAGAGTGTGAGTGAGTAAGTGGGTGGGTTGGTGAGTGGATGGATGGAAGAGTGGTTAGATTAGTGAGTTAGTGAGTGAGTAGGTTGATGGTTGGGTGAGTAAGTGTAAGAATGAGTAGGTTGATGGATGTGTGGGTCATTGCGTGAGCAAATAAATGAGTGAGTAAAACTGAGGGTAGGTGAGTGGGTAGGTGAGTGAGTGGGCTAGGTGAGTGAGTGGCTAGGTGAGTGAGGAATTAGTGTATGATGATGGGTAAGTAGGTGAGAGAATGAATTAGAAAATGGGTGAACAGGTGAGTTGGTAAGTGAGGGAGAAGGTGGGTAGAAAGAGTGAATGAGTTATTGAATGAGGGACTAAGTGGGTAAGTTGAGATAGTGGATGATGGAATAAAAAAAAGGTGAGAAGATCGGTGTTTGTATTGATGGGTAATTTAGGGAGAGAGTATATGAATGTGCAAATAAAAGATAAGTGAGGGAGTAGGTAGATAAGAAATGTTATTTAACGGGGAGTTGATTGAGTAACAGGGTAGTTGGGAGAGTATACAAATTGGTAAATGTAAAGGGTGTAAGTGAGCTCGGCACTGGTTAAGATAAGGAAATGATCAGGGAGAATGAGTAAGTATATGTGAGCAAGCAAGCAAGTGACGCAGATGAGAGTGAGCGAGTCGTTGGGTAAATTAGTTAGCATTTTGGAGGTAAAAATGTCAGTGAAGAAGTATATGGATACAAGGATGAGAGAAAGACAGAGAGAGAGAGACAGACAGAGAGAGACAGAAGAGATGCAGATATACAGAAAGAGATACAGGCAAATAGACAAAGAAACAGAAAAGGATAGAGAGAAAAAGGGAGTAAATGAATACGTTGTTGAGTGAGTGACAGGTTGAAGTGAAAGGGGATTAAGTGAATAAATAAATCAGTGGTCAGTCGAATAATATAGAGGAAGGGAGGGTGCGCCGGTAATTGATTAACTTAAGTGAGTGAAAAGGATTTAATGACTGGTGAATGATTGACAGAGTGATTGAATGGGTTGGTGAGTTGGTGCATTGGTAATTGAGTGTGTGCATGGGTAATTAAGATTGAGTTGGTGAGTAAATGAAGTTATCGTTGAATGAGTGTGTTGGTAAATATATGGGTTAAGAATATAATGAATGGTTGTGTAAGTGGATTGTGAAATGAGTAAGCATGTGAGTCTGTGAGTGAGAAGATGTGCGGGTAAATTGGTAAATGAGAGAGAAAGCATGACAGTTGGTAAGGGAGTATAGGAAAATTAATGAGTTTGAGAGAGAGAGAGAGAGAGAGAGAGAGAGAGAGAGAGCAGGGAAGGGAAGAAATAGAGGAAGAGACTATGAAAGAATGACAGACAGATAGACAGACAAACAGACAGAGAGAGGGAGGGAGGTAGAGACATTTAATGAATGACAAATGTAAAGTGGGAAAAGGAATAAGTTAGTAAATGTTTAAGTAAGTGAGTGATGGTTGAATGAATGAGAGAATAAGTTTATGAGTGGAACAGTTTGTTAAATTAAATGGTAAATGGATGAATGAGTAAAGGAGTTAGACGATGGCTGGGTCATAGATAAATAAATAAGAAAGCGTGTAAATGGGTTAGCGGATGAACAGAAAAATGAGTAAGTGATGGAGAGTGAAACAAAGACAGATAGAAAAATAAACAGAGAAGAGAAAGAAAGATAGAAAGAAAACTAGAGGTAGACAGAGCGAGATGGAGAGAATGAGAAGTAGAATTTGAGGAAGAGAGGAGAGAAGAGTGTGTGTAGTTAACCCTTAGGCTGCTGCGTGCAACTTACTGACCTTTTGCGGACAGTGTAGATCAAGATCAGACTGCACAGAATGTGTAGTCTGATCTTAAATCTACATTTTCCGATAAGGAAACATTATTTCCCGAAGCATAACTTTGAAGTAGCAATATTTGGGTTTGGGTTGTCACTATCAAACTGAAAAAAATCATTTTAGTTCTTTAGTAGAATAATGTTAATTGAGAGAGGGGGATGAGTGATTATGTGAGCGATAGAGTGAACTGAGTAAGTGAAACAATAAGTAAATTGGAAGGTTGATGAACAATTTATTTGGGGTAGGTGAGTCACCGAGTGATAAAGTGGATGTATGAGTATAAACAGTTTAAGGTTTAAAATATATAATATATGTGAAATATTAAGTAAATGATAAGTGGGTGGATAGGGAAGTGTGTGATCAAACTAATAAGAGATTAATGGAATGATTGTGTGGGAAGTGATTGACTGAATGAGTGAGTGAGTGAGTGAGTCAATGAATATATATTTGAGAATGATTGTGGGCGAATTTATGGATAATAAGCAGGAAAGTGTGTTATTGGACGAGTTGAGTGAGTGAGTTGAGTGGGCGAGTGAGTGAGTGAGTGTGTGAGTGAGTGAGAATTACTGTGTAAAGTGACCAGGTGGTTTGAAGGATGATAGAGTGAAGAAGGTAGGGAGAGACATAAGGACAGATATGAACTAGATGTTTTGTTTTGTGTGTTAATAAGTTATTATGTAAGAGAAATATATGGAAGAGTACAAGAATGGTTAATTTCAAGAGTGGTGATTGTGTTTGGGTTAGTTAGTGAATATTTGAATGTTTGATGGAGTGTGTAAACACAAGAGTGAGACACATATTGTGGAAGAGAGAGAGAGGGAAAACAGTTAGACGGAGAGAGAGAAAGAGTGAGAGAGAATTTCAGCGAGTGAAAGAGTGAACTAAGTAAACATTGAGTAAATAAGGTAGTTGATGGACTATTTAGTTGATGGGAGGTCAGTCAGTTAGTGATAAAGTGAGAGAGTAAACGATCTTTAGATGAGTGAAAGAGTAAATGAACAAGTGAGTAAATTATGAGTGGTTACAGTAGTGTGTGATAAAAAAATGAGTGAAAAATGGAAAGTTTTAGTAGGAACTGGAGAGACAGACAGAAAGACAGACAGACAGACAGGGCCAGGTAAAAACAGGAGAAAAGAAAGAAACAGAGACAGACAGGCAAACAGAGAGGCAGTAATTGATGGAAAGAGTGAGTGAGTGAGTAAGTGAGTAAATTGGTGAGTGACTGAGTGAGAGAAAGTGGGATAAAGTAAAAAAAAGAGGACAGAGAGAGAGAGACATACAGACAGCTGTTGGGGGTTAAGCTAACAAGTGACTGGACAGTAAAAGTGAGAGAGAAAGACATAAAAGGAGAGATAGACAAACAGATTTAACAGACAACAATACAAGCAAGTAAAAGGGAGAAACAATGAGACAGACAGCAGAACCTAGTGACACACAGATAGCCACCAGATAGATAGAGAGAGAAAGAGAGAGAGAGAGACAGACAGATGTTGGGGGATAAGCTAACAAGTGACTGGACAGTAAAATTGAGAGAGAGGGACATGCAAGGAGAGACAGACAAACAGCCTTAACAGACAACAAGACAAGCAAGTAAAAAGGAGAAACAAGGAGACAGACAGCAGAACCTAGTGACATGCAGATAACCACCAGACAGATAGAAAGAGATGGAGAAAGAGAGAGAGACAGACAGAGATATAAACAGACAGACAGGCAAACAGAAATACAGACAGACAGGCAAACAGACTTAACAGACAACAAGACGAGCAAGTAAGAAGGAGAAACAAGGAGACAGACAGCAGAACCCGGTGACATACAGATAGCCACCAGCTAGATAGATAAAGAGAAAGACAGACAGATAGAAATACAGATTGACAGGCAAACAGAAATACAGACAGACAGGTAAAAGGAAATACAGACATAGGCGGATAACCAAACAAGCGGATGGGCAAGTAAAAGTGAGAGAGAGGGATATACACAGCCAGAAGAGGGAGTCAATAAGTGAAAGACAGATGGAGAGACATAATAAGAGAAAGACAGATGGAGAGACAGAAAGACAGACAAACATAGACACAGGCAGACAGGCAAACAGAAATACAGATATAAGGCATAAGCAAACAAATTTACGGACAGGTAAATGTGAGAGAGAAGGACTGACGGGGAGAGACAGTCAGACAACCAGAGGACGGTGTCCAATAAGCGAAATACAGATGGAGAAAGACAGATGGACAGACAGACAGAGAGACAGAGCGGATGAAGAAATATAGGAAAGGTCTTGTGGGAGGGACAATTGAAGAGTTAATGTGTCACTAGGGTCAAGTTGGTGAGAAAGAGACATGGGAAGAAAGAGGAGCAGACATACAGACACACAGAAAGACAGAAGAGAGACAACAGACAGACAGACATACAAACAGACGGAGGGACAAAGAAAGAAAGACTGATAGACAGAGATACAGACAGACAAACAGAGAGACGGCAGCAGGCATAACAAGGGAAGAGACAAAGACAAACAGACAGCCAGTGAGATATCGAGTGAGTGAGTGTATAAGTGGAAAGTAAGTAGGGAATGAGTAATTGAGTGAGTGTGCGAGTGAGTAAGTGGAGTGTAAGTAGGGAATGAGTGATTGATTGACAGAGACATGGGGAGAAAGACAAAAAGGCAAACAGATAGATGGCAGACAAAAGACAAACAGACAGACACACAGACAGGGAGACAAAGAAATAAACGCGGAGAGACAGAGATACAGACAAACAGACAGATGTGGACAGCCATATCAAGGGAGGAGACAGAGACAAACAAACAGAGAGACAAACATACTGAGAGACAGATAAGTGAGTGGGTGAGTGAGTGAATGAGTGAGCGAGTGAGTGAGTGAGGCAGAGGCAAAGCAGATGGAAAGATAGGAGAGGACTTGTGGGAGGATGGTTGTAGAATGAATGTATGACTGGATGTACATGTAGGTAAGAAAGGCACTCAAGAAAAGACACATATCAGTAGAGAAAGATAAAAAGATAGAAAGAGAGAGAGAGAGAGAGAGAGAGAGAGAGAGAGAGAAAGAGCGAGAGAAAGAGAGAGGGGTGAAGACAGACAGAAAGACATGGGGGAAAAGAGGAACAGGCAGACAGAAAGACAGACAAAGAGAAGATAGTAAGTACGGATTGAGTGAGAGAGATAGAAAGAGAGAAAGAGACGTACAGACAGAGGGGACAGGCAAAACAGGGGAAGAAGAGGGACAGAGACTGACAGACAGAGAGACTAATTGAGTAAGTGATACAGGGTGTGATGGAGGAATAGAGGGAGGGAGAGACTAAAGGACAGGTTGTGAATGGGTTATTTATGTAAGTGTACAAGTAAATATAGTAATAAGACGTACAGAGAGGGAGAAAATGACAGAGTAGATGAAGGAATACAGGAGAGGATTTGTGGGAGGGCTGATTAAACAAGAAATGTGTGACTTGTTTCAAAATGGTAAGAAAAAGACTGAAGAAAAGACACATACACACACAGAAAGATACAGAGAGAGAGAGAGAGAGAGAGAATAACAGAAAGAAGGACTGACAGACAGACATAAAGATAGACGTAGGGGGATAAGCTAACAAGTGACTGGACGGTAAAATTGAGAGAGAGAGGGACAGACAGGGAGAGACAGACAAACAGACAACAAGACAAGCAAGTAAAAAGGAGAAACAAGGAGACAGACAACAGACCCCAGTGACATTCACAGAGAGAGTGAGAGAGAGAGTGAGAGAGAGAGAGACAGACAGACAGAGAGGAATACAGACAGACAGGTAAACAGTAAACAGAAATATAGACAAACAAGCAAACAGAAATACAGACCGACAGGTAAAAGGAAATACAGACATAGGGGGATAAGCAAACAAGTGGGTGGACAGGCGAAAGTGAGAGAGAGGACCATACAGGGAGAGACATACGGACAGCCAAAAGAAAGAGTCAATAAGTGAAAGACAGATGGAGAGACAGAATGAGGGGAAAAAAGATTAAGAGAAAGACAGACAGACAGACAGACAGACAGACAGACAGAAAAAGAGAAATATAGACATGCAAACAGAAATACAGACATAGGGGGTTAAGTGAACAAATGTGTTGACGGATAGTGAGAGAGAACTTGTGACAGACAGGGAGAGACGGACAGACAAACAGAGAACCAGACGAGGGTGTGAAAGAGCGAATTAGTTCATGCTTTTAACGTTTGGAAGTTAATCTAGGGTGAAAGAAAGATAGAATAGGAAGAATGAGAGAGTGGTTGAATGATGGAATGACTGAATGTATAGGCAGGTATAAAAGAGATACAAGGACACAAACAGAAAAAACACATTAACATACAAAATGATCATCAGAAAAAGTAAAAAAGAGAGAAAGACAGAAACAGACAGACACATAGAATAAGAAAAAAGACAGAGAGAGGGACAAACGGAGAGACAGGATAAGAGAGAGACAGAAATACAGAGAGACAGAAAGACATAGGAGACTAGGCAAACAAGTGACTGGATGGGTAAAATTGATAGAGAGGGACAGAGAGGGAGAGACAGACAAACAAACAAACAAACAGGCAGACGAGGGAGTAAAAAGCGGGTGATTTCATGGCTTGTTAAGTCTTTTGGAAGTGAAATAGTGATTAAAAAAGGAGAAACAAGGGCACAGACAGCAGAAACAAGTGACATACAGATAGCCACTAGATAGATAGAGATAGCAAGAGAGAGAGAGAGAGAGAGAGACAGACAGACAAACAGACAGACAAAAATACATACAGACAGGCAAACAGAAATACAGACAGGCAAATATAAATACATGTGCAGACAGGCAGGCAAACAGAAATACAGACATAGGGGCATATGCAAACAAGTGACTGGACGTGTAAAATTGAGAGAGAGGGACAGACAGGGAGAAAAAAGACAAACAGATATTAAAGACAAGACAAGCAAGTAAAAAGGATAAACAAGGAGAGAGACAGCAGAACCCAGTGACATACAGATAGCCACTAGATAAATAGATAGATATAGAGAAAGACAAACAGCCAGACAGGAATACAGCAAGAGGGTAAACAAAAACACAGACATACGAGGATAGGTAAACAAGTGACTGGAAGTGTACAATTTAGAGAGAGGGACAGACAGGTACAGATAGACAAACTAAAAAGGGAGTGAAAGAGCAGGTTAGTTTATGGGTTGTTAGGTCTTTGGGAAGGTAAAAGAGAGAGTGAGAAAGATAGAAGAAAAAGTATGGGAGGTTGGTCTTTGAATGAGTAAGTGCCTGAGTGGACTAGTAGATTAGAAAGAGACACAGAGAGACAGATAGCGGAACCCAGTGACATAGAGATAGCCACCAGATAAAGTGAAGTGATAAAAAGAAGAGAGAGAGAGAGAGAGAGAGAGAGAGAGAGAGAGAGAGAGAGAGAGTGTGTGTGTGAAGGGAGGGAGGGGGTAAGTTTTTTGGTGGATGAATAAATGAATGAAATTCAATGTGTGAAAAAGAGCTATTGAGAGAAGTGGATTGTTATTTTTTTTTAGGTTAGTGAGTGAGTGTATTAATGAATGAAAGTGAGTGAGGGGTGAGTGAGGTGAAAAGTTGTTTATTATGTGAGGGGATGAATAAGTGAAAGGATGGATGAGTGGTTGGTTGGGTGAATGAGACAGTTAATGAGTGGTAGGTAAGTGAGTTAATGGGTTGATGATTCGGTGGGTTGGTGAAAAGAATGGATGAGTGTGTTTATGACGGTGAGTGAGTGGATGAGTTGGTAGGTGAGTGAGTGAGTTTGTAGGTGAAAGAGTGGGTAGGTGAGTGAATAAATGGGAGGGAGTGAGTTGGTGGCTGAGTGAGTAGGTAGGCAAGTGAGTGAAAGGATGGCTGACTGAAAGATAGAGTGAGTTGTTGAGTAGATAAAAGAGGTGTTGGAATGAATACTTGTATCAAGGTGGCATACATCCTTTCCGTGTATCTGGTTTCAATAGCCCTCTTTAATATTTAGGAAGTAGGTGATAAAGGGAAGACTTTTGATTTCTCTCGTTCAGTTTTCTCAATGGCACCTGGATTTTTCTAGCTGTGGAGACCAAAATGAGCTTGCATATTCCAAAATTTAAAAAAAAAGTTTGGGAACAACTTCTGCTGCATAAGGTCAGTCAATGATAGACGAAGAAGGGTATATGACCTAGAAAACTACATTGCTGAACTTCACTTAGTACTTGTTGGCAACTTCCTTGGTTCCATCTGATTATAAAAAATGCTTGATCCAAAGTTGATCTGACATTGCAATCAGACTCCCATTTCTTAACCAAAGTACAGTGAAAGAGCTATGAAATGTCTCCTAGAGTTGCAGGCGACAATGTTTATGCCCGATCCTTTGCCTACGAATGACATCAAGTTTTCAAGCGATTCCAACAACAGTAGTTGAAAAGATCTTCTTACAAATCCAAACTAGGTACATTCAAAGGTTCTTCCCAAAAATGGATTACTCTTGACCTACTGTTTCAGCGAATCTTGAATAAGGTCATAGTATTGATGCTCTTTTTCCCGTCGTCACAGTGACACCTGACAAAGTTCCATAATGTTCAAAACTCACCCCAGCTCTGGTGATAGTTTTGGCAAAAGCTCTGCCAAAAGCAATATGGACAGTCCATAGCTCCACATGCCACAGTGCCTGCAATAAATGATAGTTGTCAAAATCTCACCTATTTATGAGAGAAATCAGAAAAGTAGATACAAGAAAGATCTCCAATAAATTCAAATTCAACTATTGTATCACTGACTTGTTTTAGATAGATGTCAAATATCACATTTCCTTTTTGTCCTTTCTTTTTCTGGTAGTATTTTCAGAGTTTCCTCCATATCATTTCCTCATATATTCCGAATTCTGCACTGTGCGCCATGCAATAATGCAAATTACATTCACATCTTTGGCTCCAAAAGGTCTTTTTCTTGGGCAGTGAGAGAGTGAGTAATGCAACACTGCAGCGAGTGAATGTGTGAGTGAACAAGACAGCGAGCGAGTAAGTTAGTGTGCCAGCCAGAGAGAAAGGAGAGAAAGTAAAAGAGTTAGTGAATTAGTGATTAAGTGAATGAGTGAGTGGTGAGTGGGTGGGTGGGTCCTTGATGAGTGAGTGAAAAAATGGGTGGGTGGGTAGATGTTATGAGTGGGTGGGTGGGTGGATTGGTGGTTGAGTGAGTGGGTGAAGAGTGAGTGGGTAGGTGGTGAGTGAGTGGGTGAGGGGTGAGGAGTGGGTGGTGAGTGAGTGGGTGAGGGGTGGCTGCAATGATGGATAGGCTGTGTGCGTGAGTGTAGAGAGAGTTTCAGGATGAAGGAGTGATTGCAATAATGCTTCATTGAGTCATGTTTATAAATGAAGGGATATTTTAAGGGGTTGGAAAACAGGTATAGAAGTATATTATTTGGTTAAGGGAGTGGGCGGGGTGAAGAAATGAAGAGATTGGGACAGACAGACAGACATCCGGGGGTAATAGTATTTTTCATCAGACAGTATAGATACAAGATCAGACTGCACGTTCTGTGCAGTCTGATCTTGATCTATGCTGTCTGCAAAAGGTCAGAGGGTCGTGATTAACAGCCTAAAGGTTAAGTTAGAGGTCGAGAAAGCAAGTGAATGAGGGATTGACAAAGACAGACAGACAGTCATCGAGTTAACTTTTGTATTGGTAATTGAGTTTGTCAGATATTTCATGATTGAGTGAGTGGATAAGAGTTGATTATTGTATTGGCGATCGAGTTCGTCAGATATTTCATGATTGAGTGGGTGGGTAAGAGTTAATCATTGTATTGGTGATTGGGTTAGTAATTTCATGATTAAAAGAGTGGGTAAGAGTTGATTATTGTATACGTGATTGAAATCATCAGTTGTTTTATAATTGCGTGAGTGGGTAAGAGTTAATTGTTGTATTGGTGATTGAGTTCGACAGTTATTTTATGATTGCGTGAGTCAGTAAGAGTTGATTATTGTATTGCTGATTGAGTTCGTAAGATTGCGTGAGTGGGTAAGAGTTGATTATTGTATCGGTGATTGGGTTCGTTAGTTACTTTATGATTAAGTGAGTGGGTAAGAGTTGATTATTGTATCGGTCATTGAGTTAGTCAGTTATTTTATGATTGCATGAGTGGGTAAGAGTTAATTATGGTATTGGTGATTTAGTTCGTCAGTTATTATATTATGTGAGTGGGTAAGAGTTAATTGTTGAATTGGTAATTGAGTTCTTCAATTACTTTATGATTGTATTGGTGATTGACTTTGTCAGTTTATTTACCCACTTATTTTATTAGTGGGTAAGAGTTGATTGTTGTATTGGTGATCGAGTTTACAGTTATTTAATGATTGCGTGAGTGGGTAAGAGTGAATTATTGTATTGGTGATTGAGTTCGTCAGTTATTATATGATTGCGCGAGTGGGTAAGAATTAATTGTTAATTTGGTAATTAGGTTGGTCAGTTACTTTATAATTGTATTGGTGATTGAGTTCGTCATTTTTTTATGATTGCATGAGCGGGCAAGAGTTGATTGTTGTATTGGTGATTAAGTTCGTCAGTTATTTTATGAAGCGTGAGTGGGTAAGAGTTGATTATTGTTTTGGTGATTGATTTCGTCAGTTATTTGATGATTGCGTGAGTGTGTAAGAGTTGATTGTTAAATTGAGTTCATCAATTATTTTATGATTGAGTGGATAAGAGTTGATTTTTGAATTGAGTTCGTCAGTTACTTTATGATTATGTGAGTGGGTAAGAGTTGATTATTGTATTGGTGATTGAGTTCGTCACTTATTTAATGATTGCGTGAGTAGGTTAGAGTTGATTATTGTATTGGTGATTGAATTCGTCAGTTATGTTTCGATTGAGTAGTGAGTGGGTAAGAATTAATTATTGTATTGGGGATTGAGTTAGTCATTAATAATTGTATAGGTGATTGAGTTCGTCAGTTATTTCATGATTGAGTAGTGAGTACGTAAAAGTTGTTAAGTGTATTGGTGATTGCGTAAGTTAGTAATTTTACGATTTTGTGAGTGGGTAAGAGTTGATTATTGTATAGGTGATTGAGTTCGTCAGTTATTTTATGATTGCGTGAGTGGGTAAGAGTTGATTGTTAAATTGAGTTCGTCAGTTATTTTATGACTGCGTGAGTGTGTAAGAGTTGATTGTTAAATTGAGTTCATCAATTATTTTATGATTAAGTGAGTGGGTAAGAGTTGATTTTAAAATTGAGTTCGTCAGTTACTTTATGATTAAGTGAGTGGGTAAGAGTTGATTATTGTATTGGTGATTGAGTTCGTCACTTTTTTAATAATTGCGTGAGTAGGTTAGAGTTGATTAATGTATTGGTGATTGAATTGTTGTATTGGGGTTTAACGCCACTTTAACAGCTAAGGTCATATCATGGCGGTCGGTGACGCACATGTGTTTCCTGGCTTTCTCGCACCGGTACTAACACAACCTTCTTTCCAAAGCCACCAACTACTTTTCTCACATGCTTCAGCAGAGGTGAGAGGCGAAAATACGCCGGAAAGAAAGTTAGCCTCAACCGGGTATCGAACTCACAACCACCAGGTCATGAGTCCGACACGCTCACCACTGAGCCACCCGGGCGGGCTGGTGATTGAATTCGTCAGTTATGTTTCGATTGAGTAGTGAGTGGGTAAGAGTTAATTATTGTATTGGGGATTGAGTTAGTCATTATTTATTGTATAGGTGATTGAGTTCGTCAGTTATTTTATGATTGAGTAGCGAGTACGTAAAAGTTGTTAATTGTAATGGTGATTGCGTAAGTTAGTAAATTTACGATTTTGTGAGTGGGTAAGAGTTGATTATTGTATAGGTGATTGAGTTCGTCAGTTATGATATGATTGCGTGAGTGGGTAAGAGTTGATTATTTTATTGGTAATTGAGTTTGTCAGTTACTTTATGATTGTATTGGTGATTGAGTTCGTCAGTTATTTTATGATTGCGTGAATGGGTAAGAGCTGATTATTGTATAGGTGATTGAGTTCGTCAGTTATTTCAAGATTAAGTGAGTGGGTAAGAGTTGATTATTGTATAGGTGATTGAGTTCGCCAGTTATTATATGATTGCGTGAATGGGTAAGAGTTAATAGTTGTATTGGTAATTGAGTTTGTCAGTTACTTTATGATTGTATTGGTGATTGAGTTCATCAGTTATTTCATGATTGCGTGAGTTGGTAAGAGTTAATTATTGTATTGGTGATTGAGTTCGTCAGTTAAGTTATGATTGTATTGGTGATTGAGCTCGACAGTTATTTTATGATTGCGTGAGTGGGTAAGAGTTTATAAATATATTAATGATTGGGTTAGTTAGTTATTTTTATGATTAAATGAGTGGGTAAGAGTTAATTATTGTATTGATAATCGAGTTAGTCAGTTTCGTTTTATGAGTGGATAAGACCTAATTATTGTATTGGTAATTGACTTAGTTATGTCACGATTGTGTAGTGAGTGAGTAAGAGTTGATAATCGTATTGGTGATTGAGTTAGTCAGTTATTTTATGATTGCGTGAGTGGGTAAGAGTTAATCATTGTATTGGTGATTGGGTAAGTTAATTTTTTTTAATGACTGAGTGAGTGGGTAAAACTTAATTATTGTATTTTTGATTGAGTTAGTCAGTTATTTTACTAATTAGTAGAGAGTAGGTAAGAGTTTATCACTGTATTGGTGATTGAATTCGTCAGCTATTTCATGATTGAGTTTGTGGGTAAAAGTTAATTATTGGTGATTGAGTTAGCTAGCTATGTTATGATTGAATTGTGAGTGGGTAAGAGTTGATTATTGTATTGATGATTGAGTTAGTCTGTCATTCTATGATTGCGTAGTGAGTGGGTAAGAGTTTATTATCGTATAGGTGACTGAGTTAGTCAGTTATCTCTTGATTGAGTAGTGAGTGAGTAAGAGTTAATTGTGAGTAAGTATTGGTGATTGGGTCAGTTATTTTATGATTAAGTGGGTGGGTAAGTGTTAAAGAGAGGGTTAGTATACAGGTATAACTCATTACCAAAGACAAAATTTTAGACAGGTCCAAATTGAAAGCAATTGCAGCCGACTAATAAATGTGACTAAAAAATTTATGTTCATTTTGGAAAGGTTTAAAAATCATTGTCTGTAACGGAGAAAATGCTGGTTACCAGCATTTTTCTCCTTTTTCCACTATGTTTTCAAAAACTCTTTCTCTCAAGGTCGTTAAAAGTCCGGATTGTGTGATAAAGGGATAAGAGTATAGTGAGTTGTTTACAAAGTGGGACAGAGAGGAAGAGCAACTATGTGGATGGAAAAGACAAGGAAGAGACTGGGACAAAATGAGGAGTGATACATTTGATTTGTTATTGGGCGTGTCTAGAATGAGTCAATCAGAGTTAGTGAGTAAATGGAGAAATGTTTGAGTGGCTTGGTAAATTGGTAAAGGAGTAACATGATGAGTATTATGACAGAGAGAGAGAGAGAGAGAGAGAGAGAGAGATACATACAGACATTGACAGAAAAGGACATAGAAAGAGACAGAAAACAAGAGGGCCATTGGCCCTGGAACGCTCACCTTAGACTATAGCTTATGAGTGAAATTCAATTCTTGGAGCAACTTTGGTAAAGCTTCACCCAAAGAACATCCTTGCCAAGTTGCATCAAGAAGATTCTGCATACCAAATATCAAAGCTCTGCACCTTCAAGTTTCAGAGAAAATTTCTAAAGTTTTCCTTCTTTGTTGCTTTGTTCGAACCTGTGACCTCCCGAGGCAGGGCCAGTTTTGACCCCAAGGGCATAATATGAACAAACCTGGTAGAGATCCACTAGGCATTGCTATATGCCAAATATCATAGCTCTATGCCTTCTAGTTATAGAGAAGAAGAATCTTAAAATTTTCTTTCATTGTTCCTATGTTCGAACTTGTGACCCCTGGGGCAGGGCCAGTTTTGACCCCACGGGCATGATTTGAAAAAACTTGGTAGAAGTCGACTTGGAGATGCTACTTACCAAATATCAAAGCTCTACGCCATCTAGTTTCAGAGAAGAAGAAATTTAAAGTTTTCCTTCTTTGTTCCTATGCTCAAACTAGTGACCCCCGGGGTGGGGCCAGATTTGACCCCAGGGGCATTATTTGAATAAACTTGGTAGAGGTCCACTAGGAGATACAACAGACCAAATATCAAAGCTCTATGCTTTCTAGTTTCTGAGAAAAAGAATTTTGAAGTTTTCCTTCTTTGTTCCCATGCTCAAATTTGTGATCCCCGGGTAGGGGCCAGTTTTGACCCCAGGGACATAATTTGAACATACTTGGTAGAGGTCCACTAGGAAATGCCACATATTAAATATCAAAGCTCTACGCCTTCAAGTTTCAGAGGAGAAGATTTTTAAAGTTTTCATTCTTTGTTCCTATGCTCAAACTTGTGACCCCCGGGGTGGGGCCAGTTTTGACCCCAGGGGCATAATTTGAACAAACTTGGTAGAGGTCCACTAGGAGATGTCACATACTAAATATCAAATCTCTACGCCTTCAAGTTTCAGAGGAGAAGATTTTTAAAGTTTTCCTTCTTTGTTCCTATGCTCAAACTTGTGACCCCCAGCCAGTTTTGACCCCAGGGACATAATTTGAACAAACTTCGTAGAGGTCTACTAGGAGATGTCATATACTAAATATCAAAGCTCTACGCCTTCAAGTTTCAGAAGAAAAGATTTTTAAAGTTTTCCTTCTTTGTTCCTATGCTAAAACTTGTGACCCCTGGGGTGGGGCCAGTTTTGACCCCAGGGACATAATTTGAACAAACTTGGTAGAGGTCCACTAGGATATGCTACATACCAAATATCAAAGCTCTACCCCTTCAGGTTTCAGAGGAGAAGATTTTTAAAGTTTTCCTTCTTTGTTCCTATGCTCAAACGCGCTAAAACGCGTTATCCCCCGGGGCGGGGCCAGTTTTGACCCTAGGGGCATAATTTGAGCAAACTTGGTAGAGGTCCATTGGGAGATGCTACATACCAAATATCAAAGCTCTATCCCTTCTAGTTTCAGAGGAGAAGATTTTCAAAGATTTCATTTTTTTTTTCGTTTTGTTGCCATGGCAACCAGAGTTATGGGTGGAATTAAATTCTTTGAACAATTTTGGTAGAGCTTCACTCAAGGAACATTCCTGCCAAGTTTCATGAAGATTGGCCCAGTGGTTTAGGAGGAGAAGATGTTTAAAGAAATTGTTGACGGACGACGGACGACGTACGACGGACGACGGACGACGGACGCCGGACATTGGGCGATCACAATAGCTCGTGAGCTAAAAAGAAATGAGAGAGAGAGAGAGTTGAGTATTTAGTTGAGAAAGAGTTGAAAAAGAAAAAGAGAGAGAGAGAGAGAAAGAGAGAGAGGGGCACACACACACATACATAAGAGAGTCAGTGAGTGGGTTGGTGAATAGGTGAAGGAGTAACATGTCGAGTATTTAGTTGAGAGAGAGTTGAGAGAGACAGGGAGAGAGACTCACACACACAAGCGAGTCAGTGAGTAAATGGATAAAGGTTGGTAAATAGGTGAAGGAGTAACATGTGGAGTAATTAGTTGAGAAAGAGTTGAGAGAGACAGAGAGAGAGAGAGAGAGAGAGGGACACATACACATAAGCAAGTCAGTGAGTAAATGGAGAAATACTTGAGTTGATTGGTGAATAGGTGAAGGAGTAACATGTTGAGTACTATGAGAGAGAGAGAGAGAGAGAGAGAGAGACACACACACACACACACACACACACACACACACACATACATACAAAGACACTGACAGAAAAGGACATAGAAAGAGACAAAAAAAAAAGAAATGAGAGAGAGAGACACACACACACCCACCACACACCCACACCCACACCCACACACTTAAACGTCAGTGAGTACACGGAGAGATGTTAGAATGGGTTGTTAAATAGGAAAAGGGGTAACATGTTGAGTAGTTAGGTGTGAGTTAAGAGAGACAGAGAGATAGAAACACACACACACACACACACACACACACACATACATAGACAGAAACAGAAAAGGACACAGAAAGAGAGAGACACACACATCAAAAAGCCAGTCAGTGAGTACATGGAGAGATGTTTGAGTGGGTTGGTAAATAGCAAAAGGAGTAACATCCTAAATATTTAGTTGAGAGAGAGACAGAGAGACAAACACACACATGCAAAGATATTGACAGAATAGGACATAGAAAGAGACAGAAAAAAGAGAAATGAGAGAAACAGAGAGAGAGAAAAACACACACATAAGCGTCAGTGAGTACACTAAGAGATGTTTGAGAGGGTTGGTATATAGGAAAAGTTAAGTATTTAGCTGAGAAAGAGTTCAGAGTGACAGAGAGAGAGAGACACACACACACACACAGATACAGAGACAGAAATAGACATAGAAAGCGACAGACAAAAAGGGAAATAAGAAAAGAGAAACAAAGACAAGAAGAGACAACAGACATACAGTAAGGAGATACATGAAAAGACAAAAAGACATCAAAAGAAAAATGGGATAGCTGTATTGGTTAAAACGTGGAAGAGAGAGAGAGAGAGAGAGAGAGAGAGAGAGAGAGAGAGAGAGAGAGAGAGAGAGAGAAGAGTAGAGTTAGTAATTGATTTAAGTGTAATGAGTGCAAAAGTGCTGAGTAGAATGAATGCTGAAATAGATGGATAGATAGATAGATAGATAGAAAGATACATAGATAGATAATATAAAAACAGAGAAAGAGATAAACAGACATAAAGTGAGAGAAAGAGAAAATGAGAGATTTAGAAAGGAAAGAACAGGAAACAGAGACAGAATAACAGTGTGAATAGATAGACAGATAGATAGACAGATTTGGACAAACAAAAAATAAAAGAGAAACAGAGAGAGGGATATAGAGAGCTGGTGACAGATTAGATAAAGCAAGATAGAAAGCATGAGATTAAATGAGGGAGGAAAAGTATGGTGTGAAAAAAATGAATATGAGGTAAGGAGGAGGGAAGGTAGGAAAAGAAGCAGAAAAATGAAAGAAAGAATAAAAGAATAATAGAAAAAAAGAACTACAGAGAAAACGTAAACGGAAAGAGAGAGAGACACACACACACACACACACACACACACACAGAGAAAGCCAGGCAGACAGACTCAAGGGAGGGAGAGACAGAGATAGACAGACAGACAGACAAACAGGTAAACAGACACAGAGACACAGACAGATAGACAGAGAGTGTCAGAGGGATATAGAGGCCAAGATAAATATATAAAGACATGAAGAGAAAAAGAGAAAATGAGAGAGTGAAAAAGGGAAAACAGGAAACAGAGACAGAGTAAAAGTGTAAGGATAGATAGATGGTTAGATAAATAGATAGATAGACAGATAGATAGATCGATAAACAAGAACAAGACGCAGACAAAGAGATATAAAGACAGACAGACAAATAAAGACAAACAAATACACAGAGATAACTAGAGAGAGGGACACAGAAAGACAGTGACATAAATATAAAGAGAAACAGAAAGCTATTAATTAAGGGAGAAAAAGTGCCAAGGGATAAAAGAGGAAAAAGAAAAAATAAAGACAAAGAAAAAGAAAAGAAAGGAAGAGGGAGTTAGGAGTAGGGAAGGTCGGGAAAGAAACAGAAAGACAGAAGGAAACAATAAACGAATAGCAGAAAGAAAAAAGAACCAATGACAGAAAAAAAAACATATAGACAGAGAGAGAGAGAGGGGGCAGACAGACTCAGATAGAGAGCGAGAGAGAGAGAGAGAGAGAGAGAGAGAGATGGGCCGAGATAAATATAACGGGACATAAAGAGAGAAAGTGAAAATGAGAGGGTGAGAAAGGGAAGGACAGGAAACTGAGAAAGACTAACAGTGTGAAGATATATAGATAGATAGATAGATAGATAGATAGATAGATATACAAACAAGAGAAAGACACAGAGAAAGAGATATGTAGACACATAGGCAGATTTGGACAAATAAAAAAAGAGATAAAGAGAGAGAGGAATACAGAGAGACAGTGACATAGTGATAAAGAAAGATAGAAAGCAAGAGATTAATTGAGGGAGGAAAAGTACAGTGGGACAAAAGGAGGAAAAGAAAAAAGAGAAAAAAATCAAAGAAAGGAAGATGAGGAAAGGTAGGTAAACAAACAGAAAGAAGGAAGGGAAGAATTAAAGAACCAGAGTAAGAAAAATAGAACCAGAAAAAGAAAAAAGTAGAGAGAGAGAGAGAGAGAGAGAGAGAGAGAGAGAGAGAGAGAAAGACAGAGACAAACAGACAGAGACAGAAAGACAGACAGAGAGACAGAGAGAGAAAGAGACAGAGTCGGACAGATAAAGAGACCAAAATAAATATAGAGGGACATAAAGAGAGAGGAATAGAAAATGAGAGTGTGAGAATAACAGTGTGAATAGATAGATAGATAGATAGATAGATAGATAGATAAGAAAGACACAAAGAAAGAGATATGCAGACAGGCAGACTTACAGATTTGGACAAACAAACAATAAGAGATAAACTGAGATACTGATAGATAAGATAAAGACAGATAGAAAGCAAGAGATTAAATGAGGGAGGAAGAGTGTGGTGGGAAAAAGGGAGAAATAGAAAAAAGAGAATGGAAAAAAGAAAGAAAAAAAGGGAAGCAAGAAGATGAAGGTACGGCAAGAAACAGAAAGAAAGAAGGAAAGAATAAAAGAATAACAGAAAGAAAAAAGAACCAAAGAAAGAAAAAAATTAAATGAAGAGAGAGAGAGAGAGAGAGAGAGAGAGAGAGAGAGAGAGGAACAGAATAATAGAAAGAAAAAAAAACAAAAGAAGAAATAAAGTAAACAAAGACAGAAACAGAGAGAGAGAGAGAGAGAGAGAGAAAGAGAGATGGGGAGAAGTTGGAAATAGAGACAGAATGACAGAGGGTAGAGGTAGGTAGATGGATAGATTCATATATAGACAGTAAGACAGACAGACAGAAGACAAGACAAAGACAGACACACAAAGAGACATTTGGACAGACAAAAACCATGTATGAGATATAAGATAGAGTGATTTAGTATGCGAGCAACTGAGCAAAAAAGAGTGTAGAGGCATGTATGAGAGGGAGGAGGTAGACAGAAATAGAGAGACAGAGAGACAGCAACAGAATAAGTGGGTAAACAGGTGGAAAAGGGGAACAGAGAGACAAAAAGTCAGATAGACTGACCCAGACAGACACACAGATACACAGACAAACATAGAGTCAGACAGAAACATAGAGACAAAGAGAAAGATTTTTAGAGATAAATGTAACTACATAAACAAATAAGTGAGTGGTAAAATGGTAGAGGGATTGAAAGATAAAATGCGTAAATAAATGGTTTAGTAAGTATGTGAAAGAGAAAGGAGTATTTGATTGCAGAAGTGAGTAAATAAATGATTGATTGTTTAAGAGAGCATTTGTTGAGAGACAGAGTAAGTATTGGTAAAAGAGGGAATGGTTAAGGGAACTGCCGAATGTGTGAATATATGGTTAAATAAATAGGTAATTGAAAGAGTGAGTGAATGGTTGATAAAATTGGTCTGTTGGTGAATAATTCTTAAAGTGAATAAATTAAGTGAATATATTAAGTGATATATTAAGTGAGTCAATGAAGGAATGGTTGGATGAGTAAGTTATTAAATAAGTAAAAGTGGTTTTGAATGGTTGAGTAGTTAAATTGATGAGTTGTTGACAGGGTGAATAGTGAAGGGAATGTTCGGGTGGCTGAGAGAACGAATTTTTTACATGGGTAAGCGACTGACTGATTAATTGGTTGTGGTTGAAAAAGGAAAGGGCAAATAAATGGGACTCTAAGTTGTTGAATAAGAGATGGGTGAGTGCATTAGTGATAGGTAGAACAAGGGGAGGATGTCTGAATCAGTAAGGGAGAGAATATGAATGGGGGAGGTAGTGAGTGAGGGAGAGAGGGAGTGAATTAGTGAGTGTGAGTTAGTGAGTGTATGATTGAGTGTGAATGAGTATGTGTGATAGAGTAGGTCGGTTGGTGAGTGAGTGAGTGAGTGAGAGAGCAAGTGGGTGAGATAATGACTGAGTGCGAGTGGATAATTGAGTGTGAATGAATGAGTGGGTGGGTGAGTGAATGAGTGAGTGAGAGAGCGAGTCGGTGAGATAATGACTGAATGGATGATTAAGAGTGAGTGAATGAGTGAGTGAACAAGTGAGTGGAGTAGTGAGTGATTGAGTGTGAGTGAGTGAGAGAGAGAGAGAGAGAGAGAGAGAGAGAGAGAGAGAGAATGTTTGCGGTGGCTATCTGCGATTATCTGTTTTTAACGCCTTTTCCTCTTGATTCACATCTGAGCCCTTGATCTGTTTTTCCCTATTATAGTTTTTTTTTATCACACAAAGTGATATGCAGAGTAGAGGTTTCAGAGGCCATGCTCTAAGGTCATGGTATTGACTGGATATACTGTGTCTGCCTAGTAACACTTGTGCACATTGATGTAACGGTATGCAGAGTGGCAGTTTCAGATCCAAAAATCTAAGGTAAAAAATGTTGGTTAATGATCAGATTCTCATTGTGTTGGCTCCAAATCTTTTGGGTCCCTGATCTAACTTTTTTCCTTAATGTTTCACATAAGTATTAACCTTGAAGAAGATGTGCAGTGCGGAAGGTTCAAATGCAATGCTCAAAGTAAAGGTTAAAGCAGGGAGAACGGTCAATCGTCAGGTGCTCATCAATCTTGTCGGCTGCATATGTCTTAAACCTTTCATCACGAAGTGGAAAGTTTAGGTTTCAGATGGCAGGCAGCAAGGTCATGGTTCACTACAGAGCTAAAGGGTCAGATGCTCCAAAAATCTTATCTGCTAAATTCCTCCTAAACCTCTGTGCACCCTGATGTGACCGTGCGCAAAGCAGAGGTTTCAGATGCCAAGCACCAAAGTCAAAGACACAGCAAGGGGTTATGATCAGATGGTCGTTATTCCTGCCAGCTCAACATCTCTTGGATCCTCGGCCCAATTGTCAGATGATCAAAAAGCTTATCGGCTCCCAATCTCTTGAACTGCTGGCCTTTTTCTAAACAACACTTACCATGGTAAGACAATGGACTAGGCTGAGATTTCAGACAGCAGGTTCCAAAGTCACCACAGGAGTAAAGGGTAAAGCTTTCAAATATCTTGTCTTCTCTACAAGGGTCGAATGCTCATAAATTTTGTATGCTTAATGAAACTCTGTTGTGCACCACCCATGGTGAGACAATAACTAGTGCAGAGATGTCAGATACCAGGCTTCAATGTCATATCGCAGATAGTGGTTAAAGGTCATATAACCATAGAACATGTTAGCTCCACTGCTTTTGAACCCCGTGTCTGCTTTTAAGAATATTTCCTACATGCGTGCGCCATGATGAGACGATGTAGAGGACTGTTCAGAGCAGCAGGCTTCAAGTATATTTATGATCGGTTTCACCCTGGTAAGATGTCCAATGCAGAGGTTTCAGACGCCAGACTCTTAGGTCAAAGTTACAGCTGAGGGGGGCAAAAATCACATTCTCCAAGGTCATGTTTGTTCCATATCCCTTTAACTTCTGGTCTGACTTTTAACATGGTTCACAACACTTCTTGTGGCTTTACTTCCGGTCCCTTTCAAAGATTTTCGTTGGTCAAATGTTCAATCCTGAAAATCTTTTCAAAGATACATTGCACAATTTGAAAGCATGGAATGTAACTGCAACGATAATGATACCATACAGATGGTTTCTACGGAGTTGAGGTCAAAATTGAAGATTTGGCACCCCAGATTGGGTAGTGTAATAGAACTGTAGTTCGTGACATCATCCTTACTTGTATACCATGGATAATTATAGCGGCAATTGATCTAAGATGGCTATGATCTTTATGCTTGATTTTTCATGGCAGTCCACCTGTAACGACCTCATACAATATCTGTGCAACAATTATATACTCTTACCTGTATATGAAAAGTTTCTTTTTCTCCCATATGACCACCTTACCTGCACCGTAAACTATACAATCCCACACAAGTCAGGAAGGACAAAACCTGTCCCTTTCAAAAATAATTATTCATTTACCTTTCAATGGCGTGCAACCCTGCAGTCACATTGGTTGTATAGAATAGTTCTCTACTTCACACTTACTTTTTATCTTTAATTTTTTGACAACATTCTCAAGCAAGCTAGTGACATTCTTATACTTTATGCACTACTCCCTGATATTCCATATATCTCTATGCTTCCAATGCCTTCATATGTTTTCATTTTCGTTTTGTTTAAATCTATAGCTTTAAAAATATATATTCACAAAAGGGAATGTAATTCATTCTTTGAAAAATATGCAGTTTCAATGTTCATGTTTCCACGCTGTATCAGACTTCAAAACTATAGACCTACTTACTGCTCTCTCTCTCTCTCTCTCTCTCTCTCTCTCTCCATATCACTTCAAAATTAAGAAAAAGTATCCGTCATAACTTCAATTATGCATTCTTTCCTATGTGTTTCTGTCCTTAACTAAAAATGAAAATACCACACACACCCATAATGCCTTCCATATAATAAATATCTCGATGTGCTTCAAAGCATTTCATGAAATCCCACCTGTAACATTACTTTCCCAACCCTCTCATTGTCTCACTCATTCTAAGTACAAAATATCGTTGGCCTTCTAAAAAGCAGTACTGCAATTAATACTCGTATTAGTTGCAATACAGAACACACAATCTGATCTTAGATCTCCACTTTCCGATAAGGATAGATTAAAACAAAAAAGGCAAAATTTGGGGTTTTACAATCGGCTTGAAAGTTTCATATCACTTATTTAGCAGGTAATTTGTTTAGCTATAAAACTTCACTGTTGCTTTGTCATCAAGAATCAATCTATATAACATTTCATAAAGTCCCTTTTGCACTAGTACAGTAATCCTGAAACAATAAATATAAAAAAAAAATCTATTACACTAGTGAACAAAAAGACACATGAAAAGAAATTCAGAGCAATAAATAATTGTCTCACCTCACCTTATATAAACAGTGGATAACTATTTATCTGATTGTGACATGAGGAACATGGAAAAGTCCTGAGAGCAGTGATACAACTTTTGAACAATGTATATACGAGGGTTGTTCGGGAAGTTCGTAGAATTTTGCTCTAAAATCCATATTATTTGTAATTTATAGGTAAATATCAAGGTATAAGTACTTAAACATACCGTGACTACATTTCCAAAAGATTATTCGAAAATATCAACAATAACCGAAAATAGCGGTAACCCTAGCAACACAATATCGGGATACCGGAGCAGTCCATTTCTTAACAATGTTTAACATAGTATAACAGATTTTACATTGTATCTTTTATACTTTCTATTGGCATCAAAATGGCGCGAAAACGTCAATCGTTAACACAACGTCATGATGTCATTTCCTGCAAATTTTATAACGTTTTCGGTTCTTTCAAACGAGCTACACGATTTTGAAGGAGATATAAAAAAAGTCGCTGACCGGAAGAGATGACGTCTACCGGCGACGTCGAATTGCGAAGTGTTGTGAAATTTTGTGTCGCGCTGGAAAAATCACCAACAGAAACGCTGAACATGATCAAATCTACAGGAAAATATAAAAAATGCAGCCCAGCTACTGTATATAAGTGGCATGCGCGTTTTAGAAGCGGACGTGATTCTATTGAGGACGATCCTAGATCTGGTCGGCCGGCCGTCGTAGTGTGTTCAGTTAGGGATCGAGTGAAAGACATGGTAAGTTGTGATAGGAGAATTACTGTCAGGTCGATTGCAGATGAACTCGATGTTTCGGTATCCACGGTGCATGGGATATTAACAGATGAACTGGGCATGTCTAAAGTTAGTGCGCGTTGGGTGCCCCGATTGCTCAAGGAAAGTGAAAAAGAATGCCGGGTGCGATGTTCACAGGAGTTTCTTACCCGCTACGAAACAGAGGGAGACGCATTTTTAGACAGGATTATCACCACGGATGAGACCTGGCTGCACCACTTTGACCCGGAAACTAAGGGCATGTCATCGGTGTGGTAAACCCCGCGTACCCCTCCACCAAAAAAGGCTCGGGTCCAAAAAAGCGCAGGAAAACAGATGTTCGTTTACTTCATGGACCGGCACGGGATGCTATTACAGCACCGAATTCCAGAGGGCCAAACAGTCACAGCGGCATACTATTCTAAGGTAAATGATAAATAAATAAATAAATAAATAAATCTAAATAAATAAATCAATCAATCAAATAAATAACAAAAAATGAGATACTGATTTACGCAAACCTAATGAACCGTGCATTTCTTTCTTTAGGTTCTGAGGCGGGATCTCGTTAACGCGATACGGATGAAACGGCCCCACATGAACCATGACCAAGTAATACTACACCAGGATAATGCACCGGGACACCGAGAGGAATCTACACAGCTAGAGATCACTCTGCTGGGTTTTGAGGTCTTGAAGCACCCACCATACAGTCCTGACCTCGCCCCCATGGATTTTCGCGTGTTCCCGGAGCTCAAGGTACAGTTACGCGGAATACGGTTTGATTCAGCTGACGACCTTACTAAACAAGCCCAAGCAGTTGTGTCGTCATTTTCTGAAGAGTGGTATGTAGAAACGTACACTAAGTGGATAAGCAGGCATCGGAAATGCGTGGATCTTGCGGGTGACTATGTGGAGAAAGTGCAACGTTCGTTGGACTTAAATGACGCTTGACGTTACTTATGACGTCGGCGTGCTCCCGGTATGACTTACATGCTGTTTTATTTCTGTTAGGAAAATTTTGCTATTTAAGATACTAGAAAAATACACAGGGAATGGATAGAATAAAATCTGAAATTTGTGCCCGTATATTCTATTTTATTAAACTGCGATTATAACTTGTCCTATAAAAAAATTCTACGAACTTCCAGAACAACCCTCGTACATATGTACATCAAGATTTTCTGTATCAATATTATGACTTAAAAAATAAGAAAAACCTTTTCCTTGTGCCTTGATATAACATGAAACAATGATACATATACCTTCTACTATTGCAACCCCTGGTAATTGTAGGGACAAAATAAAAATAAAATATCTAGTGTAACTCTGTTACAACTTGTATTAGCATAACATATTCTATGTATCACTGTAACAGACAGTACAAAGTACAAACATCTTTTGCAACCAGACAGATCCATTCCGACACATTATAAAATATTTGCATACACCTATAACATCCAAAACATAAATGACACAAAAAAACTAATGTGTAATGATTAAAACATTACAATAAAACATTATCCTTTCTTTTTAAAGACATGTTTCTTTAAAAAGATAGAGGAAAAAAGAAATTCTTCATACAAACTTACATTGTTTGAAAACATGATTATAAATAATGTATTGTTCACAAGAAATAAGTATCAGTTCAAGTCAAGTATCTTTTTTATACCCGATATAATCTGAAAAAAGATATAATATCCGTTTTAAAAACCGAAAAAATACAAAAGTATCCCTTGTAATAGTAAACCCTATATAATAAAAATATCCATTGTTTCATACAGATACTTGAACAATATCTTTACATTAACCCATGCATACCTACTTTATTTGTTACAGTATACTGGTACATGGTTTTGCACAAGTAAGTCATATACATATGTTAATTGAAACACACCTTTCGTATCCTGATACAAAAATATCCCTATTACAGTATACCCTGATGTAGCCTTACAAAAAAGTGCCCTGATACAGCTTAAATCAATAAAAACATACATACTTTCTTTCATACAAACTGAAATAATATGAAAATACATAAGGCATCTAATGTTTACAACCCAAGAATACATACATCCCTGCTAAAAACTTTAGCAATAAAGAATATGCCTTGTAATAGTAAAACCCTGAAGAATTAAAATATATAAAACACTGAAATAATATCTTTAAATTATCCCATGCATACCTATTTCTCTAGTAACAGTATTCTAGTTCATGATTTTCCTACATAGATTTATTTATATTACATTTGAATAATAGCTGTACATTACCCTACGTAAACTATATTTCACTTGTAACAGTATACTAGTTCAGTTCAATATATCTGTACATTTGTTTTTATTTACATGTACATATAAATTGAACCAACCCATGAATCTTTTGTATCCTCAATCGATCTAGTAAAATGAAAACTGTATAAAATTTCTCTTATACCACATTAAATAAACTGTGTCCATGTTACATCATACAACTTCACACAAAAACAATATACTCTCTAAAAAATTAAATATTATAAAACATATTTGAATCTCTTACAATCGGTGTCACTTTCACATTTTTCCCTATAGCCCTGTTACAAACTGAAATGATAAGATATCTTTTATCCCTGTATACAACTCTACAATATAAAATAGTTCTTTGTGCCCTATACACCGGAAATAATACAAAATACCCACGTGCTCCTGTAAACCCATCTTACAATATGTTGAGTTTTGCATGTTCTTTTTATACCTTAATCAATATGAGGAAAATTCAAATGGCCAGATACAATGTTAAAGACTCAAAGACCTATCCCTTATGTCCATGTTATAATAAGAACTACAACATAAAATAATGCATTCTTCTCTGTTGTTCCTCTCAAAAAACTGAACATAAAAAAATCCTAGTGCCATGATAAAAACCAAAACAGTTAACATGTCTCATGTACATTAAACATATAACATCCTATGCATCCATGTTACCATCTATACCAAAGTAGATATACTTACTGTATTTTCAACCTGAAACCATGAAGACATTAATACTAATGACAACTAAAGCAATATGAAATAGTACCTGTATGTGTCACTTTTATTACCTGAAACAAAAACATATCTATATCGCAGCCTACAAATATACATACTATTCCCTATATGTTTAACTTGAAATGAATGAAAGAACATCCAATGTCTATTTTCAACAGAGTTATACATATTCTTTGTACCCTTATGCACTTCAATATGAGAAAATCATACAATATCACTTGTTTCTACAATTTATTGCATTGCATATGATATTAAAAGAGAGGAAAATGTTGAGTACTAGTTATTTGCAGACATTTAGTGAGAAAAGTCAAAGTGAACGGCTACATAAAATCAACAGAGGATGCATTGTTGCACAGAAAACAAGAAACTGCAGCATGCAGTATCTAAAATGTGAAAAAAGACACATTTATCATGCGTGATTAAAAGCTCAAGCAACGTTAAAACAGCAACCAGTATGACTTCTTTCATATTGCATAAGCGGGTATAAAAATTGGAATGTCGCAGTATAGGAAAATTATTTGGTTACAGTCATTTATACTTATTTCAAAATAAAATAAATGGACAATAATAATTTCCCGATCTGAGCATCTTCACGTATCTTGCATTCCTGAAAGAAGTTTCAGCTGGGGAGGCAAGGGGCGCTACTCCCTTCAGTTTCTCTTCAAAGAATAATTTGAAAAATGTAATTTATGATTAAAATATTATTGTCACGGTTATTATACAGCCAAACATGAAGAAACTGCCTTAGCCTTTATTCTCGATTGTTTTATCATTTATAGACTTCTTATTTCGAAATTTCCTGCCCTGATACAACCTGAACCTGTAAAATAAGAGTATAAGATATTGTTCTACCTAAAAATACAGATTAAAACCCCTTTAGTCCATAATTTAGCGCATGCAAACAAGCACCTGTGCCCTTCAACAACCCAAAATGATTAACTGAGCCCTGATGCTTTACCTGGAAAGTTCTTCTGTACTGAAACAATGTAAAACTACAAATTTGCTCTGTGGTCTTGTACAACCTGAACAAATAGACAGGAGAAATATGGGAACGCCCTGAATGCAGTAATACAATTTTCTAACAATAAAAAACATATTTAGCACATTCCTTATGATCCTTATACAACCAATAGCAATACATATAATATTCCCTGTGTCTCTGGTAAAACGTGAATTATTTACATGTACGAACATCCCCGGCACCCTGAAACAATTGATCACAAAAAAAAAAATCCCTTGTGCCTGATAAACACAATTGTGAAATACCCCATGAGTCTATCTTACATGGTATCCCATGAGTTCCATAAAGCAATGAAAATATATCCTTTTTACGGTATAGCCTGCTAAAGCCTTACAAAAATAATTAAATCAATTTAAACATACACATATTCCCAAGTACAGACTGACATAATATGAAAATACATAAAACATCTATTGTTAACAAATAATAATAATCCTTATTAAAAAGCATAACAATGAAAAAATGCATTGTTAAAGTAAAACTCTGAAGAAAAAAAAGACATTGAAATAATATCAATATATTATACCATTCATACATTTTTCACTTGTCACAGTATTGTAGTTCATAATATTTCTATATATATATATTTTTCTAAAATTTATATTACATTTAAACAATAGCTGTACAGTATCCTAAGCATACCTATTTCACTTGTAACAGTTTACTAGTTCCTTGTATTTCTAAATATATGTTTATTTACGTATAAATTGAAACAATTGAATAAAGCATTTGTATCTTCATACAACTTGGTAAAATACAATCTGTATAAAATACCTCTTATACAACCAGAAGTAAATGAGATAACCTGTGTCCATATTACATCTTGCAACTACATACATAAACCAGACAAAATGAAATATCATAAAGCTTGTTCGAGTCCCTCTAACAGCCTGTGTAACTTCCACATTTTTCCCTATGGCTCTGTTACAAACTGAAATGATAAGATATCAGTTTTCCATGTATACAACTCTACAATATAAGACTAACCTTTGTGCCCTAAACAACTGAATTAATACAAATACCCCATATATTCCTGTAAACATATCTTATAATATATATTGTGTTTTGGGTGTTCTTTTCATACCTTCAACAAATTGAACAAATTTTAAAAAAAATGTTGTGAACAGATACCACTTGTAAGACAAAAGGAACCAGCCTTGTACCCTAAACTATCATAAAAACATCCCTTGTTTCCATGCTACAAGTAGAACTACAGTATAAAAATAATCTGTACTTTTCCTGTTGTCCCTTTCAAAGAATTGAACATTTAAACCCACATGCCATGATACAAATCAAAAAAGTTAAAACCTCTCATTTACATAACACATTAAATGTGTCCCTGTTACAATCTACACAAAAAAGTAGATATACATGTACTTACTGTATTTTTAACCTGAAACAAAAACATCTACATCACAGCCTTCCTGTTACAGCCTACAACAATAAATATTATTCCCTACATGTTCATCTTGAAACAAAGAAAGAATACCTCAATTTTAACATAGAATGATATGTAAAACCTTATGCCCTTATGTACTACAAAACAAGAAAAATATATAATGTCACTTCTATCTTCAACTCATAGAATTACTAGTCAGTCTTTAAAACAAGAGGACCAAGATGGTCCTATATCGCTCACCTGAGTACTAAGCAGCAAAGGTCTACAACAAAGACTATAATTACCAAATACAGATGTTCAAGGGCTAATGATGATGAAACAAGAGTGGCAAATTGTCGCAAGATATGCAATCCCACCATCAGTTGTACAGGAGGTATAATAGTTGCAAAGGGCAGGCAATGCAACAAACAATTTGACTTGAGACTTCAAAATTCTACCCTGGACAAGCAAACAATAGTATCAAAATAAAGATCAAAGTGGAATTACTCAAAATCCATGCTAGGTAGAGTTATTGTTCTTGAATACAGTACTCTGTAAAATCACAACAAACATGCATACCAATTTTGAAGTTGTTCTTACTTGAGATGACAAAGTTATATTTCGAACAAGCATTCAATGCAGACTCATGAGATTTCATTGAGACAGACATCCTAACCAATATTCAATTCAGCTTAGCAAGAAATGTGGTCTCAAGAGTGCTCACAAGAAGACTTTTAAAGATTTTCCTCTTTATCTCTAAGTGAAATCTGAGACCAACAACATAGGGCTAACTTTAGCACCAGGACCATAATTTGAAGTATTTTGGTAGAGGGGCACTAGATGATGCTACATACCAAATATGAAAGCTCTAGCCCTTCTGGTTTGGGAGAAGAAGATTTTCTAAGATTTCCTTCTTTATCGCTATGTGAAATCCGAGAACCCACAACATAGGGCCATTTTCAAAACTGGGCCATAATTCGAGGTATATTTGTAGAGGGCCACTAGATGATGCTACATGCCAAATATGAAAGCTCTGGCCATTACCATATGGGACAAAGAAATTTTTAAGGAATTTCCTTCTTTATCGCTATGTGAAATCCGAGACCCACAACATAGGGCCAATTCTTTACATCAGGGACATAATTTGAAGTCTTTTGGAACAGAGCCTCTAGATGATGCTATATGATGCTATATGCCAAATATGAAAGCTCTGGCCATTACATTTGGACAAGAAGGTTTTTAAAGATTTCCTTCCTTGTCTCTATGTGAAAACCAAGACCAACAACATAGGTTTAATTTTCACAGCAGGGCCATAATTTGAAGTATTTTGGTAGAGGGCCACTACATGATGCTGCATGCGAAATATGAAAGCTCTAGCCCATACAGTTTGGGACAAGAAAATTTTCTAAGATTTCCTTCTTTATCTCTTTGTGAAATCCGAGACCCCACAACATAGGGCCAATTTCCACACTAGGGCAATAATTTGAAGTTTTTTAATAGAGGGCCACTAGATAATGCTGCATGCTAAATATGAGAGCTCTAGCCCTTACGGTTCGAGACAAGAAGATTTTCTAAGATTTCCTTCTTTATCTCTATGTAAAATCTGAGAACCCACAACATAGGGCCAATTTCAAGACTAAAGCCATGATTTGAAGTATTTTGGTAGAGAGCCATTAGATGATGCTACATGCCAAATATGAAAGCTCTAACCCTTACAGTTTTGGACAAGAAGATTTTTAAAGTTATTTCACTTGGTTGCCATGGCAACCAGAGTTCTTCATGGAATTCAAATTTTTGAAGTATTTTGAAAGTACCTAGGGATCATTTCTGTGAAGTTTGATTGAAATCTGATTGTTAGTTTAGGAGGAGAAGATTTTTTTGTAATTGTGAACGGACGGACAGACGGACGGACGGGCGGAAGGACGGACGGACGGACGGAGAGACAGACGACGGACATTGATCGATCACAATAGCTCACCTTTGAGCACTTCGTGCTCAGGTGAGCTAAAAAAGTGAATGAAATTTAATTGATGGTTTCAGTTGCCACATAATGAAAAAACATGTACCAGCATATGTCGGATAGAAAGTTTACTCAGCATTTTTGTAATATTAAGTAATCCATATGATATTAAATCATATCAACATGACATGTTGACTTCTAAATATTTGTACATATTTAGCCCATTACAATCCCTACTTTTGACGCTCCTGAAAAGGAAGCCTTTAGAAATTATTGTGGAAAAAGGAGAAAATGCTGGTTACCAGCATTTTATCCTTTTCCCATAATGTTTTCTACACTATCATATAGAAAAATCACATTTTTGGCAACTGTTAATTTGTCATCTGCAAAATGCTTTCAATTTGGTCTGGTCCAAAATTTGGGAACGGGTTAATGCATATACAAAAAGCATTTACTTATAGCAGGCTGCACATTTCAAGTGGGCTGACATGGTTCGAAAGTTTTAGCTTCAGGTCAATACTCTGCACGCCCAAGCACCATTCTGCCACAGAAATTGGTTATTTGTCTGAAGCAAAGGATATAATTAATCCAAAATTATATCATGGCTTGCATAATACAATGCATAGATCCAGATGGAGGGAGTGATCTTGATTTCAAAACTGAGAATAGTTATTATTCTCCACTAAACCCTATGTTGTGGGTACACATTAGAATCATCTTATTGAGACGATTCTAATGAGTACCCACAATGTAGGATTTGGAAGAGAAATAATGGGTTTAGAATACCATCACTCCCTCTTATCTGGAGCTCTGACAATGAATCATGGAGGTGCATTAAGCCTCTTTTTGCCAGAGCATGGCTCTAATCATTTTGCACCTTTAACTCTTTACTAAACGACAAAATTTTGAACTAGTCCAAATTGAAAGCATTTGCAGCAACAAAATGAATGTGTTTCAAAAATTAAAATTTGATTTGTTAAAGGTAGAAAACATTGTGGGAAAAGGGGAAAATGCTGGTTAACAGCATTTTCTCTTTTTCTCACAATATTTTCGAAGGCTTTCTTTCTTAGAGTCATTAAAAGAGTTAACCCCTTACCAAACAATCCATGGTTTTTATGACCCTGAGATAGAAGACTTTTGAAAACATTGTTGGAAATGGAGAAAATGCTGGTAACCAGCATTTTCTCCTTTTTCTACAATGTTTTCTACCCTGCAGGAAACAAATTTCAATTTTTGAGTTAGTTTTAATTTGTCGTCTGCAAGTGCTTTCAATTTGGACCATTCCAAAATTTTGTCGTTTGGTAAAGAGTTAATATCTGATGCCCAGAAATAACCTGAAGAAGTCCCCCTGAACCCTGATACATTACCTGAACCTGTAAAACAAAAGAATATAATCTTGTTCTGCCTAAAACAATAGAAAACATCCCTTGTACCAGTAATTTAGAACCTTAAAATAAGCACCTGTACCTTTGAACAACCTGTTAGAATTCCTTTAGCCTTGATACTATACCTGAAAAATTCCTGTGTGCTGAAACAATTTGAAACTGTAAATTTTCTCTGTGTTCCTATACAAGCTTAAAAAATAGAAAATCTACCCTAATCCTTCATACAAATATACGTTGAAAATAGACAACATCCGTTGTACCAGTAATTTAGAACCTTAGAATAAACACCTGTACCTTTGAACAACCTGTTAATATTCCTTGAGCCTTGATACTATACCTGAAAAATTCCTGTGTGCTGAAACAATTTGAAACTGTAAATTTTCTCCGAGTTCCTATACAAGCTTAACAAATAGAAAATCTACCTTATTCCTTCATACAAATATATATTAAAAATGTATATCTTTAAGAGTAAGAAAGACAACTCCAAAAAAAATTAATAAAAATGTAAATCTAATGGTTATAGGAAAACCAGGAAAGACCTTTTGTCCTCATAAAAAATAAAACAAAGTATCCCTAACATTCATAATGCTGGCTTCTAAATTCAAACTAATACTTTCTCACACCCAGTACAACCTATACCAATCAAAGTATACCTTCAGACCTGCTATAACATGAAACAATAAGAAAAAGACATTCCTATCCTATATCAACACAAATACTGAAACAACCAGAACAGTTGCAAAGTGGACAAGTAACCACCACCCTACCAGCATTTTGTCGCTGGAGCAGCAAAATCAGAGAATGGAAATTATTTTCAAAACAATCTTCACCTGACCTTGACCTCTGATACAGGTGACCCTAATATAATAGGACACCCCTTGGGTCATAAGCAACAATTACATAAGTCAGGATCTTAGGTCAAATGGATTTTGAGTACAGAGTACAGAAATGGAAATACAGACAAACTGACGGACGGACAGAATGATGTATGGACGGACAGACACACAGACATGGTGAAACCTGAGGATACCCCTTCTGTACTTCGTGTTCTCCCAGGTGGCTCAGTGGTGAGCGTGTTGGACCCGGTGGTTGTGAGTTTTATACCCAGTTGAGGCAAACTTTCTTTCCCGTGTATTTTCACCTCTCACCTCTGCTGAAGCGGGTGAGAAAAGTAGTCGGTGGCTTTGGAAAGAAAGTTGTGTTAGTACATGTGTGCGTCACCGACATCCACGATGTGACCTTAGCTGTTAAAGTGGCGTTAAACCCCAATACAACCAACCAACCAAACCTGTACTCCATAGGTGGGCAGTATAATAAAGTGTACTCCATGAAGCTGAACGAATAGTAACACATGTGGCATGCTCCATCAAAAGGGGGCTTGAATCTTTACCACTTACTCCTGACTTTTAATGACCCGAAAGGAGAATTCTTTTGAAAACATAGTGGCAAAATGAGAAAATGCTGGTAAACAGCATTTTCTCCTTTTCCCACAATGTTTTCTACCATCCCATAGGAAGAAATGATCATTTTAGTAACATTAAATTTATTGTCTGCAAATGCTTTCAATTTGGTACAATCCAAAATTTTAAGTTCGGTGAAGTTTTAATAGAGGTTATAAATCTAAAAAACAGTTAATATGGCTTGAAAACATCTGGACACCTAAGAATAAGTCCATCCAAAACCTAGACATGGCAACATTTCGCTCCCATTACTAGTGTTTATCAAATCCATACACATCAATCATAATGTTCATATTTTTCTTTTCTTAAGTTTAAACTATGTTGGGAATAAAATCATTATGTCCAAATTCAAGCACTATTTGCCACTACACCTCTCTCGCTCTCTCTCTCTCTCTATGTGCAAATCTCAAAGCTAAATCTAGAATTTATGTGTTCCATACTTCAACCTTGTAGAAATATAGCTATTTCTAAAGTAAATGTACATTTTGCCTCTCTCACTCTGCACTGTAAGGGATAACTCTTTCAAAACAATCCCATGTTTAGAGGCTTTTGCTGGTAAGAAGCATTTTCTCCTTTTCCTACATTTTTGTTCTGCCCTATCAATGAAAAACCCCTTCATTTGAGGGCAGTAGACTTAAGCTTTAGCTCTCCATTGACTTGGTACAAATGTCTGTAAGTGTCACAACTCGGCCAATTCTGATCCTACACCTTGATCATGGAAACACCCAAGGTTTACCGAATGAAGGAATATACTAGACTGCTAGTCTGTGTCTCTTCTATAATTAATCATTTACCACACTAAACTGACTTTTAACAACCCTGAAGGAGAAGGCATTTGAAAACATGGTAGGAAAGGAGAAAATGCTGCTAACCAGCATTTTCTCTTTTCCCACAATGTTTTCTACCCTTTCTAACACAAATCCTATGATTCTATTTGTCATCTGCAAAAATTAATGCTTTCAATTTTGACCAGTGTAAGATTTTGTGGTTTAGTAAAATTTACATGTTTGGTAAAATTTTCAAAAACTAATGTTTTTGAAATCATTTCACACTACATTTACCTTTTTGTAGTTTCATTATCCAAGTTTACCAAAAAATAAAATGATACTCATCAAAAATGTCAAATCTAACATACCTTTCTAATTTAGTCATTGTGACAAATTTCATTCCTTTCTCTCTGCTGACCATTGTGTTGAAGACGGTTGTGGGAATGCAGCCAGTGGCTTGGAAAAAATATTGTATGTAGTACTGAGAAAAGAGAAACCTCAAGGAAAGGTGCACAGTCCACCGTGATATAACTGAAGTAATGCTGAAAATGGCCTTAAACACAATACAGTCAATTATTCTTCCTGTTTGCTTCTTATCTTGAAGACCTTCTTTATGGCCATGTTTAGTAAAAACTAATGATAGTAAAAGACAAAATCCTTACATACACTTTTTGACTCCTTTTCTCAACCCAAGACAATTCTGGAACATTCAAAGCATCGTGTATTCTTCCACATACCTTTTTCAACGATTCCTCTGCTTAAACCTGAAACCCTTACTGAAATGTTCACAGACTTTTCAAAATTGAAAGTATTTGCAGACGACAAAAGTAAAATGTTACACTTCATGTATATAAACCATGTACTAAGTACGTCTGACTATGACAAATTAAGAGACGATAAGCTACGGTAATTGTGCTTTTGGAAGTTGACACGCCAATGTTGCTGATCTCTGACTCTGCCATACTACAAGGAAGAAAACAAAGTTCTATCCAAACTAGGCTCAACTACAGTGCACACTACAGTTAACCCTTTACAACACAATCCCAAATTTTAACACCTATGTAAAAGAAGCCTTTTGAAAACAATGTGGGAAAAGGAGAAAATGCTGGTAACCAGCATTTTCTCCTTTTCCCACATTGTTTTCTGCCCTATTAAAGACAACTTCACATGTAATTTGTCCTCTAGATATGCTTTTGGTTTGGACAAGTCAAAAGTTTTGTTGTGTGGTAAAGGGTTAAGTAGGGTCAACCGTGAGCAAAGTGGACCCAAGGGTTAAATATGGTATTACTGTGTCTTACCACACACAGAATATACTACCTGTAATTCGAGTCAATAGACCATCTGCCAAATTCCATTAGTGACGCGTCACCACGAGTTACTTCCCTTGCGAGTACTCTCCACCGGACAATCTTTCCCAATCTTGAATATACCGAATAGTGAAAAGGTCATATTTTTTAAATAGAATTCACCCTAAACGTGATAAATAAGACAACAAAAAACCCTAAATCGGCCATGTCAGTAGTTTTATCAATTATCTTTTTCGAGGACACACACAAAAAAAGAACTCGTTTTGTCAATCTTTCGGTAAACTTCAGAGATCATAAGCAGCGCTGTCTCCTGTCGAGCGTGTTGATAGAACTTTTTGTATGCAAACTGCATTAACCCTTATGCTGCGAAGTGCGACTCAACGACTTTTTGCAGATAATTTAGATCAAGATCAGACTACGAAAAACGTGCAGTCTGATCCTAGATTTACACTGTCCGAAACGGAGCTATTTTACCTGGAGCTATTCCTTTCAAATAATATTTGTGATTTTACTATCGACTTTAAAATTTGTCTTATATTATTATTTAGTAGGATAAGGTTTAATAACTTGAAAATCAAGTCCCCCTCCCATTCCGAAAGAAATGAGAGCAAATATACATTTAAACTGAGACCAGTTAAATCAGGTTACATAATAATGCATCTGAAAACAAAAAATTGAAGGGGCCAATGAGTAGAACAGACTTACCCCCTGTAACAGATTTAAACAATTCCAAACCTTTATATTTGATCAACGTCAGACTGAACGTAATAAACAATTATGACACATGTGTGTTAGTCGGTGCCTAAGAAGAGCATAACAGCTTTTCAAATAGATGCACCCACTTTGACGGTGAAATACCGAGATCAAAAGAACACCCAGCTAACCCTTTACTAGCTTTTCAATGAAAACAAGTATAGCACGTATTTGCCCACTGAAAGTCAATCCCGTAAATTCAAATTGTCCCAGTTTTTGGTAAATAGACTGTGTCTGCCTATTTGCAGATACTGGAGCGATTTAAAAAAAAAAGAATTACTATCACTTTAATAGTGTAAATAATTCAAACCACCAACGCCTGGATTTCGAGCTTGTACGTTACAAACTTAGTTACGGAATTCGGCAAACATATTAGTTGACCAATCAGACTTAAAAATAGGGAAGGTCTATTGCAGTTATAGAAATGTTATTTTCCCCCTTTTTTCGCTATTTTGGATAGCAAAGAAAAAGGAGAAAATGTTGGTTACCAGAACTTTATCCCTACTTAACAACATTTTCAAAAGCAATATTTCTCAGGGTCGTAAAAAGCTTGAGTTATGTGGTATAGGGTTTTAACCTTTTACCAAACACTTCCTGGATTTTATGACCGTGAGATAGAAGCCTTTTGAAAACATTGTGGGATAAGGAGAAAATGCTGGTAACAAGCATTTTTCTCCTTTTCCCACAATGTTTCATACCCTGCTGGAATCGAATGTCACTTTTTGAGTAACGTATTTTGTCATATGCAAGTGCTTTCAATTTTGTCCAGTCTAAAATTTTGTCGCCTGGTAAAAGGTTAAATAGTTACCGTGAATGTTTTCACCCGACGTCAACACCTTGGACTCGTCCAGATACTTAGCATATGTAGACGATCGAATAAAAAAAGGCCAAATGGTTGTAATTGTCCTTGAAAAAGTAAAAGAATATTGTTGGGACAGGAGAAAGTGCTTGTTGCAATCCCTTCCTTTTTTTCCCACAATATTTTCTCTCACACTTTGAAAATTCATTTTTCACAGATGTCTCTGAACTGTATATTGATTACTTTTTTTCGGTTTTTTTTTTTTTTTTTTTTTTTGAGGGGGGGAGGTATGTGTTAAGGTTGAGAAAGTGAGACAAATAACATAAAATGAGCAAATTCTGCACGTCTGCCCCCTTTTTTTCCGGATCCCCATAACTCGGAATACTTTGGTAAAAGGTTAAATAGCTGTCCAGTGTCTTCAGAAAGACAGGGACAGTCCATTTACTGATATTATAGCACTATTATCAAACGTCTTTGTTGCACTTTCAGGCATGTTCCTTTTGACGAATAACTTTATATTATAGATCACGAACGAAAGAAATGTGGCTTCAAATTTCAAACCTTCCATACCTTCTTCACAGAATAATTATTCAAGCTTCACTTTTAGTATATGTATTTAAAACTATGCGTCTAATGAAGTTTTATAAAAAAAAAAAAGAAAAATGAGTGAAGGGTCAACTCGGTGTTCCTTTGATCTCAGTATCGCACTGTGCTGGACAGGGCGGAAGACCTTTAGAACAGCTGTAATGTACTTACTTCTTACAGATTAACACACACGTGTCACATTAAATTGACTCTTCTTATCTTTTGTTTCATATTTATTTACCCGTTTGGTGATCATTAGTGGACGGTATTGTGAATTTTATACAGGTTACAGAAGGCAAGTTCATTCTTACTTTCTACATGCTCTTTATTTCAATACGATCTCATAAAATGCGCACTTTGTCTATTCCGAATTATTTTTTTCAAAAGCAATGTCATGAAATATGAATAAATTGTGTTAGAATTGATTTCATATAGATTTCGTACTATGTAACTTTTTTATCAGTGATGAATCTGTCCAAATCTAAAGGATTTGTGAACGGGACATACGGCATTTGTTATTGAAATAATGCTTTGACTGTCCGGTGTCACGTGATACTTCCGGTGCGCCGCTTACGATAAAACGGAAATATCGCTTATATCAAATTTAATTGGCAAATCGTCTATTGCATTAGATGTGACCACGGTTTATTTAAAACCGCTGGACTCTGAGTAGAACAAGGCAAATATCCGAAAACCGTACACCGTCATCGAAAAAAAGTACCGAAAAGTACCGAAAATGACACCGCAGTTTCACAATATCTGAATATTTTAAGGTAGTGGACCTGTAAAACTTCTAGTGCAGCATGGCATAAAATTTCTTGACAGTTGATAAAGACAGATTTGTACAGATATAATACTTTAGCACATTTTTAACCGGCTAGAAATTCCTTTGATGTCTACCTTGAAATCATTTGTTGATACTTTTGTTAGTTTACAGAAAAGGGAGGTAATTATCATATCCATTTGTAATGAAAATATAGTGGTTTTACATAAATATAAATGATAATTCTAGAAAGGACGAAAAAGAAAAAAGTGGCTCGGTGAAAGTAGTACAATAATATTCATTTTTAATGTTAGCAAATTTTCTAAGATTATATTATAGTGGAAATAGCTGTTTTCTATTATGTATCCACCACGTTAAACAAGTATTTTTGAAGTCATCTGTGTTTCTTTTTCAATGTTGGTGAAATAATATAGTCATGGGGTGGATAAAGGAGTCAGAAATACAGCAGGTGGATGGGAGTGTCAGAAACATGGCATGCCAATCACAGGTTAATCAAACAGGAACAGGTATTTGTCATCTTGTTGATTTCAATTTTCAATGTTTCCTCCATAAAGACATTTTTTAGTGCATTTATGTAGGAAAAACATTTAAGCAAACATGCTTAATCCATATTAGAAGCATACATCAGGTCACATTAATTTTTTACTCTTTACACCAAACTATTGTAAGAACATAGTATAGTATAGGTCTAAAATTTTGCCATGTGGTAAAGGGTTAACTCTCAGGCTGCTAGGCCCGACTCATGGATCCTTTGTGGAAAGCTTTGTCAGACTGTATGTTCTGTGCAGTTTGATCTTGGATCTACACTGTCTAATGGAAAACAACTTAAATCTACAGATACCATTTATAGAAAAAAAAGTCAATTCATGGCTTTTTTTTACCAGACTGTTATTTTACATGTCTCAATGTATCTACCAGTTCAGATTCAAGATCAGACTGCTTGTCCTGTGCAGTCTGATCTTGATGTGCAATTTATCAGCAAATAAGCAAAATAAGAGATGCTGCCCTAGCGGTGCTAGCTTAGACCTTAGCGAATGTTTTTTTTTCCAAAAACTTTTTGCCAAACGGACTGAAACTGTGTTCAGACAGTGTGGGCATATTACCAACCTCTTACGATCTGTGTTATGACTGGAAGGATGCTCCAGAACTTTGAATCTGCTCATTTTTTTTTGTTATCTGTTTTGTCCTGTAACTAGTCGGGGTTACAGGGTACTTACAAGTGATGGATGCGCCACAAACAGGACTGCCATACTTCGATCTTATCAGAGACGTGGTGCAGTCGGGCATCAATTAGCAGTGTGTTTGCATTTTACCGACGGAAATAACAGGATGTATCCTGGACCGCAGCCTGTTTTAAGATTTTGTTGACCTGAGTATGACTTTTTTAGAACAGATTTAGTGAGACAGGGGCTTCAGGCAATATTAGGCCAAAATTACACATTCTACACCAACCATAACCTGTTTTCTGATCATGTTAGAAAGGGTTAAGATCTACTTTGGTGTGACAGGGGTTTTGTCAGATCAGAAATCGACTATGGTTTGATTACACTATCTTTGATGAAAAAACTGGGAGACATATCTGAAGAATCTAACTCAGCAATTCCTCTGTTTTTAATGACCCTAAGAAACAGGCCCTTTCAAAACATTGTGGGAAAAGGAGAAAATGCTGGTAACCAGCATTTTCTCCTTTTCCCAGAATGTTTTCTACCCTTCCCATAACAACTTTATATTCAGTCACTTTTATTTTGTCATCTGCAAACTCCTTTAATTTAGACTAGTCTAAAATTTTTCGTTGTTTGGTAAAGAGTTAAAGAAGGATAAGGATTATCCAATAACACACAATCCCTACTTTTGACGACCCTGAAAAAGAAGCTTTTTGAAAACATTGTGGGAAAAGGAGAAAATGCTGGTAACCAGCATTTTCTCCTTCTCCCACAAAGTTTTCTACTCTTCACAAAACAAATTTCAAATTTTCAGTCACCTTTATTTTGTTGTCTGCAAATGCTTTTGCCAGAGGTACGAGAATGATTCTGCATTTTAACAATTAAGCTTAACATACAGTTTTTTCTTCTGGGCGACCAGTACTAGCTGTTTCATCTATAAACAGTGTGCAGTTCTTGTTTTTGGAAAGTCACTTTGTTTCGGCTTCAAGAAATTCTTGCAGCTGTTGGCTTCAGGAACTTTGAGCAGGTTTGGGGCATTGAAGTTCATGTCTTACACTTCTGTTCTCACTTGGATAAATCTGAAAGAACAGGGAAAAATAGCATTGTGGGGTTTTGAAATTACACATTGAATGATTTTCTTTATTGCCCCTTTTAACCCTTTGCTCCATAGATACTCATTTCTACCCATTGCTTGTAGGAGCTTTTGGAAAACATTGTGGCAAAAGGTGAAATTGCTTGTTTGGTAAAGTGTTAAATGAACCTTTCCAGCCAATCATAAAAACCTGGATAATACTTACTTTTTGTAGAAAAAGATCTCTCTATCTGAAAGTGTAGACCAAAGATCAGCCTGCATCTTCTGTGAAGTCTGATCTTGATCTACGCTGTCCACAAATTGTCAGCTAGTCATGCTCGGCTTTTATGCTAGCATACATTATGAATTCATGATGCAAAAAGAAGAAAAGACAAAAAAAGACAAAAACACAAAATTGTGTTCTTTCAACTGGGCTTAAACCCACTTAGACAGCATAGGTAGGCATGGTGAATTTACAAACAGTGAAAAAAAAAAAGTGCAATTTCTCCAAACTAAATGTTTGGAATCAAGGCAAGTTGGACAGGGTGTCAGTATATATTATTGTCTTGTATTAACTCATTACCAAACAACATAATTTTAGACTAGTTCAAATTGAAAGCATTTGCAGATGACAAAATTAATGTGACTCAAAAATTGAAATTTTTAGGGGGAAGGGAAGAAAACATTGTGGGAAAATAAGAAAATGCTGGTTAACCAGTATTTTCTCCTTTTCCCACAATTTTTTGAATCTAAGGCTTCTTTCTCAGGGTAGTCAAAAGTCAGGACTGCGCGGTAATGGGTTAAACAATCATAGCAGACCAGCCTTCATAGCTCAGTAGGTATAGCGTAGGACTCATGAATGTGATGTTTCCAGTCACTTGAGGGAGTCAGTTTGATCTCCACAGCTGGCAATCTAAAATTACTGACAAATGGCTGCTTTTCCAGAACAGTTTCCTAGATTTTCTTCAGTTTGAATAGAGTTCAATCCCTTGATGAACCAAACAATCTTTGAAAGTTTCAAAAGAATTGGATCAACACTGTGAACTTTATTGCCCATAAAAAAAAAGAGTGGAAATTTTCAACATTGAATGGCTACTTTTCCCATAATGTCTGTCAGATTTTATTCAAAATCAAAAGGGTTCAAGCTGTTGCTGAGACATAGCAACTGTGAAAGTTTCCTGAAAATCTGATGACAAATGCCAACTTCATTGGGTAAACAAGAGATGGACATTTTTCAACATGAAAGGGTTACTTTTCCCATACTGTTTGTTAGACTTTGCTCAAAATCAAGTTCAAGGGTTGAAGTTATTGATGAGATAAACAAAATTGTGCAAGTTTCACAAAGTTCTGATTGCAAACAAGTAATGAATTTTTTTTCCTTAAAATGGCTACTTTTCCCATATTGTTTATTGGGTTTTTTTTTTCAAAATCAATAGAATTGAAGCTCTTAAATAGGATTTATATATAACAAACTGAAAAAGTTTCACGAAAATCTGACCACAAATGCCCATGACATCACTAGAAATGGAAGTTTTCAACTTGAAATGGCTTCTTTTCCCATACTGTTTGTTTGATTTTCTTATAAATCGATAGCGATGAAGGTATTGATAAGATAAACAAACTGAGCAAGTTCCATGAAAATCTGAGAATAAATGCAATTTTTATCATGTAAAAAAGAAATGAAAATTTTCAACTTTAATGGCTACTTTTCCCATATTGTTCAATAATTTTTTTCAAAATCAGTAAAATTAAAGCTCCCGACAAGATTAACAAAGTATGTTTCATGGAAATCTGACCAGCAATGCAGACTTTATTGCATACAAAAGAAATCAAAATTTTTAATTTCAAATGGCTACTTTTCCTTTACTGCTGGTTGTTTTTTTTTTCAAAATCAAAATGGTCAAGCTATTGATGAGGCACACAAGCTTTGCAAGTTTCACGAATATCCTATCATTAATGCAGACTTTATTGCGTAAACAAGACATGGAAATTTTCAACTTTAAATGGCTACTTTTCCCATACTGTTAATTGGATTTTGTTTAAAATCAATAGGATTCAAGGTATTGACAAGATAGACTAACTTTGCAAGTTTCACGAAAATCTGATCATAAATGCAGACTTTATTGCGTAAACAAGAAATGGAAAATTTTAACTTTAAATGGCTACTTTTCCTATACTGTTTGTTGGATTTTGTTCAAAATTAATAAGACTCAAGCTATTGATGAGATAAATAAACTTTGCAAGTTTCACAGAAATCTGATAATAAATAAAGATTTTAAACATGAAATGGAAATTGTGAACTTTAAATGGCTACTTTTCCCATACTATTCATCGGATTTTGTTCAAAATCAATAGAATTCAAGCTATTGATAAAATAAACAAACTTTCCAAGTTTCACAAAGATCTGTACATAAATGCAGATTTTATCGCATAAACAAGAAATGTAAATTTTCAACTTAAACTCTTTACCACACAATCCCGACTTTTAACGACTCTGAGAAAGAAACCCTTTGAAAACATTGTGGGAAAAGGAGGAAATGCTAGTAACCAGCATTTTCTCCTTTTCCCACAAAAAGTTTTCTACCCTATCCAAGCAAAATCACACCGTTTGAAACTCTTTGAAATTGTTGTCCGCAAATGCGTTCAATTTGGATAGGTGTAAACATTTTGTCGTGTTGTAACAGGTTAAATGGCTACTTTTCCCATACTGTTTATTGGATTTTCTGTTCAAAATCTATTGATGAGATAAATAAACTATGCAAGTTCCACAAAATCTGATTATAAATGCAGACGATGTCCCATAACCAAGAAATGGACATTTTTAACTTGAAATGGCTACTTTTCCTAAAATCTTTGTTGTTGTTTATTTTCAAAATCAACAGGATTGAAACTACTGATGAGACAAACAAACTGTGCAAGGTTCATGAAAATCCGACAACAAATGCAGATTTTATAGTGAAAACAAGAAACTACTCAACGGAAGGATGGTCAGATAGTAGGACAGACAGACGACTGAAACCATACCATGACATAAACTCTGCTGGCTTTCAGCCATTTTGTGGATGACACAATGTGAATCAAAATTTTAAATTCGATTTGAAAGGGTAGAAAACATTGTGGGAAAAGGATAAAATGCTGGTTACCAGCATTTTCTCCTTTACCCTAAATGTTTTCCAAAGGCTTCATACCCAGTGTCGTTAAAAGTCATCATTGTGTGGCAAAGGGTTAAATCCAGTCACTCGAGCCATAAGTAAAATGTTGCTTCTAAATGGGTGGTGCTGTAGTAAAAGAAGGCTCAATTCATCTGAGTGATGTATTATACCAAGCAAGATATCACCCAATTACATTTCCAAACACAAGACTAAATCATGAGGTAGAACTATCCTTTGACATGCAGAAAATTCAACTCATTACCAAACAACAAAATTTTAGGAGTGTCCAAATCAAAAGCATTTGCAGATGACATAATAAAAGTGACTGGAAACTTGAGCTTTGTTTTGTGAAGGGTAGAAAACAGTGTGGGAAAAGGAGAAAAGTCTGGTTACCAGCATTTTCTCCTTTTCCCACAAAGTTTTCTAAAGGCTTCTTTCTCAGGGTTGTCAAAAGTAGGGATTGTGTGGTAATGGGTTATACCAAGCAAAACCTCACGAAATTATGTATTCATAAAATCCAATTTGTGAAACACAAGACTAAATCATGAGGTAAAATTACCCTTTGATGTGCAGAAAATTTGAAGATAGTGAAAAGTTTTTACCTGTGTCAGCTTACGTAGGCTGAAATGGGTTGATACCTTTCACAAATGCATTAAGCCCCCTTTTCACAGTGTGTGGGTCAAATTCTTGTGACGTGAACATGTCTAAACTTGGGCAGTGATGGCCTGCACATGTGGGTGCCTAAACATTTCTATACGCGTCCTTATGCCCACCTAAAAAAAAATAATCAACAACAAATAATGAATTATCAATAAAAAAAAAATTCTGTTAATACAGCAGAGAATGGATTAAAATGAGCAATCATGTATTGTAAATGTTAATTTCACATCAAGCTAAGCTTAAAATTTGACACATATTGCCCTAATTCTGTCAGGGGCAAACAGTTAAGTGACTGTGACAGAACAAGTAATATGCCAGACCCACGTGTAAATTGTAAGTATTCCTTGCGATTATATCTAAAGCTGAAGCTGCTGTAGAGCTCTGCACTCTCTCTTTCTCTCTCTCTCTCTCTCTCTCTCTCTCTCTCTCTCTGCATATCAATTATCAAACTAAATGGGGTAAATATCGAATGGGATATTTCAAATGAAAGAGAGTAATGTTTTGCCAGCCATTGAATTTCTTTCCACTTCGAGCCTCCTTCTTTAGATTGATTTTTACACAGAAAGTACGTCAACAAGTCCAAAATTACCTTCCAAAAGTATGTAAAATTATTAAATAATCTGAAATACATACCTGGAATAGCCTTTTTCCAATCCTGGATGACTAAAATTTGCATAAAACGCAGAGAATAACAGTCAGTTTCAACTTGTGAGCTGCCATTTTTAGGAACGCTACAGACGATGAAATCTCTGTGCGTTGATTGGATATTCTCGACATGTGATCAGTATTGTACGCTGATTGGATATTCTGTATCAGATCATGAGTTGTGCAGGTGCGCTAATGGATTCTGGGAAAAAGTGACGTCATTACCACGTTTTCTTTCAGCTAATTTAGATAATCCGCAACTGCTTTGTGTTTTTTGCATCGCGAGAAAGTTTTCTAACAGGAAAATGCGTGCAAACAGAATAAACTCTATACATCGTGCTATATTGTATCTTTAATTTCTTTAGAGTGTTATGTTCTATTTTTACCTTTTATGGACAGTGAAGTAAAGTCGCCATGATGGCCGCACAGATCTACACCTGGAGGCTTTGGGATCGCTTTTCTGCGCAATATTCATCCACAAAATGGAAAAAGAACTTAGTAAATCATGTGTTATTCTATCGTTTCATATTAGTCATACCTAATTATTTTAGGTCTATCCAGATTCAGGTGAAATTTGCCCTTAAAAGGCGAGTATTCAGCAATGCTTCTTCCATTGAAAAGCTCCGCGGCCGAAAAGAATCAGTGTGGTCTGCGCATGTGCAAACTGTAGAATTCTGGTTCACGTGATCCACATGTCATGTTTCTTTCAAATGCTTTTTTTAGAATGCTAAGTATCAATCATGTTTTATTACGTCAAGGTGGTGTTTAAAAAAAAAAAAAGTTTTAAAAAAATCCTTTAGACAGATCTTTTAAGCAAAAAGATGAATGAATAAACTAATTGATTAATCAATCAATTATTTATACCATGTTAAGCCTAACTTTAATGATGGTTCCACGTCGGGCAACAAATAGGCCTATCCAAATTGGACTTGTCAATATTGAGTGATAAAAATTAAATTCCTACGCAAGGAACAGCTGCACAACGTTTTCTATGAAATCTGTACAAAAAAAGGACCCCGTATTTTACAATATATACGAGTACGAGTTCTCCAGAGACGTCACACCCTGGGTACGAGTTCTCGTACCCCCACTTATAAATATAATGTTAGTTTTAACTTTACCACCATGCTGTCAACTTCTATTTTTATGTTGTTATTGTGATGTAGATTTGATGATCTTTTTTTAAACATTTAATCGATTAAAGGATTTGGTGTTGATTCAATATTAAAGTCTTTGAATAATTTGTATTTCAGTTACGGGCATTCCCCTTTTATAAAAATACAGTACTACCCCCCCCCCCCCCCCCATTGCCCCCCGAGTACAAAGAATTAACCCTTCTTTATCAACCAATTCGAATTTTCACCGGAAGTGCATTACACAGGTCTTACCTAAGGTAAGACCTGTGTAATGCACTTCCGGTGAACATGGGGCAAAATTTCTAATTGGTTGATAAATAAGGATAAATAAGGATTTATGCAGAAATAATATTTTTGCACATTTCTAACGGATCAGAAATTCCGTTTATGTCTATCTAGAAATTATTTTTTGATACTTTTGTTAGTTTTCTGAAAAGGGAGGTATTATTGTCTCTTTTTGAATTGAAAATATAGTACGTGGTTTTAGATTTATAAATGATAATTCAAAGATGGAAAGAATGAATCGGTGAAAGTAGTTCAATAATACTTATTTTTAATTATAGTTAATTTTGCAGGATGATATTTTAGTGGAAATAGCGGTTTTCCATTACACAGGTCTTACCTTAACCCAAAGGCTGCTAAGCGCAACTTGCTGACCTTTTGTAGTCAGTGTTGATCAAGATCAGACTGCATGGAACATGTAGTCTGATCTTGAATCTACATTGACTGATAATATGATTTTTTCCTCCAAAAAGTTAAACTCAAATAACAATTCTTTGAGTTTTCATCATCAGCTTGAAGGTTCATTTCACTTATTCAGCAGGATTAGGGTTAATATATGCAGGATGATAATTTATGTCTTTTAACCCTTTACTACACAGTGACTACTTTTAACGGTCCATGAAAAAGATGGCTTTTGAAAACATCATGGGAAAAGGAGAAAATGATGGTTACCAGCATTTTCTCCTTTTCTCACAATGTTTTCTACCCTATCAAAGAAAAATCATTTCATTTGAGCCATGTTAAAATGCTTTTAATTTCTACAGATTTAAAATTTTGTGGTGTGGTAAAGGGTAAACTTTTTACCAAACAACAGAATTTTAGACTAGTACAAATTGAAAGCATTTACAGATGACAAAATAAAAGTGACTGTTAATTTGAAATTTGTTTTGTGAAGAGTAGAAAACATTGTCGGAAAAGGAGAAAATGCTGGTTACCAACATTTTCTCCTTTTCCCACAATGTTTTCTAAAGGCTTCTTTCTCAGGGTTGTCAAAAGTAGGGATTGTGTGGTAATGGGTTAACTCTTTACCAAACAACAAAATTTTAGACTGGTCCAAATGGAAAGCACTTGCAGACGACAAGATAAACATAAATCAATAATTGAAATTGGTTTCCAGCAGGATAGGAAACATTGTGGGAAAAGGAGAAAAATGCTGGTCACTAGCATTTTATCCTTTACCCACTATATTTTCTGAAGGCTTTTATCTCAGGGTCATAAAAACCAGGGACCATTCGAGAGGGAACAAATTGATTTTATTGCAATGTAAGCTAGGACACTGGATTTTGTCTTTTTGTGAAAGTTGGTTGGTGTGGTCAAGCAGCCAGGCGAGATCATGTAACCACATGTTTTGATGATACAATTTTGATATTGAAAGGCACTTTCAAATATTCCAGAACATCAACTTGTATGTCATCAGCTTTGCAGTATAATAAAACATCTTCTCAAAAACCTTCTTCAGGGTCAGAAAAACACTTAACCCTTTACTCCATAGATACTCGTTTCTTTGCATTGCTTGAAGGAGCCTTTGGAAAACATTGCGGCAAAAGGTGAAACGAGCAATTTCACCTTTTGCCACAATGTTTTCTATGCTATCAAAAGGTGTCATATATGCATAAGAAATAGCTTCATCCTTGCTGTTATCTAGGGTCAATTAGAGATACCATAGAAATGCCTTATGGGGTAAAGGGTTAACACAGCTTCTCCTGTTTGAAAATGATCTTTAGGGGAAAGGATTTCTAAATCGCGAAGGAAAAACAAATGATGGTAACAAGCTAAAGAAAGTTTTCTACCACTTCATACACAGATATTGCCTATTTTATTTAACCTGATTCTGACCGTTATGCTTAACCCTTTACCAAACAACAGAATTTTAGACTGGTCCAAATTGAAAGCACCTGCAGACTACAAAATAAACATAATTCAAAAATTGCAATTTGTTTCCAGCAGGGTAGAAAACATTGTTGGAAAAGGAGAAAATGCTGGTTACCAGCATTTTCTCCTTTCCCCACAATGTTTTCAAAAGGCTTCTATCTCAGGGTTGTAAAAACCAGTGATTGTTTGGTAAAGGGTTAATATGTAAGTAGGCACATAAATAGAGGTCCGACTATTGTTCCCAAAGTTACATATACACACGGAGGTACTTAACTCATTACCAAACAACAATATTTTAGGTTTGTCCAAGTCGAAAGCATTTGCAGACCACAAAATAAAAGTGACTGAAAATGTGGAATCTCGTTTGTGAAGGGTAGAAAACATTGTGGGAAAAGGAGTAAATGCTGGTTACCAGCATTTTCTCCTTTTCCCACAATGTTTTCAAAAGGCTTCTTCCTCAGGGTCGTCAAAAGGAGGGATTGTGTGGTAATGGGTTAAATACACATGTAGTCAATTTAAACCTTAGGCGGCAAAGCACGACTTAACTCTTTACCACACGACAAAATTCTAGACCGATTCAAGTTGAAAGCATTTGCAGACCACAAAATAAAGGCAACTGAAAAATTAAAATTCGTTCTGGGAAGGGTAGAAAACACTGTGGGAAAAGGAGAAAATGCTGGTTACCAGCATTTTCTCCTTTTCCCACAATGTTTTCAAAAGGCTTCCTTCTAAGGGGCGTCAAAAGTAGGGATTGTGTGGTAATGGGTTAAGGCACTTTTGCAGTCAGTGTGGATCAAGATCAGGCTGCACAAAACATGCTGTCTGATCTTGGATCTACACTGAATGATGAGGAAATATTTCTTCCAAAAATAACTTTGAAATTGCAATATTTACTTTTTTCACTATTGACTGGAAAATCTCCATTACTTATCAGGTAAGTTATGGGTTGACAGCGTAAACCATGCGAAGAATTTCTGAGATGAATCAGGACATATCCCGAGCGATGCTGACGGTAAGAATAGAATATTAATTTATGTAAATGATTTTAACCTAGGTCAGGTTATATGAAGTAGATTATACTATCAGTTAAGCCATATTTCAAGCATCATCCGTGTATCTATAATTATGTAAATTCAGTTTAGATTACGTCAAAAATTTAGCGGTGAAATTTAGACTTAAAAATTGACTTCCACGATGAAATACAGCTCTGAAGAACAGGTATTGAGCACCAGGGCTGTTTTATGGTTGTGTGCGCAATATTGTCACATTTTTTATAAACATGGAAGTTAGCAACATACATGTAAGCATGGCTGAAATATGAACCTCATCTGGCAGGCAAATATCCTCAAGTGTATTTTTTCCTTTTTTCCACAATGTTTTCAAAAGGCTTCTTCCTCAGGGTCTTTAAAAGTTGTCATCGTGTTGTAAAGTGTTAACACCATTTCGACATTATTTCAGTTCCTTGACCACACAATGTTTCCTATCAAAGACAAATCATTTCATATTGGCCACACTGAAAAGATCATCTGTAAATGTTTAAAATTTTGTCGTCCAGTGAAGGGTTCAACTCTTTACCAAACAACAAAATTTTAGACTGGTCCAAATTGAAAGCACTTGCAGACGACAAAATAAACGTAACTCAGAAATTGAAATTTGTTTCCAGCAGGGTAGAAAACATTGCGGGAAAAGGAGAAAATGCTGGTTAACAGCATTTTCTCCTTTTCCCACAATGTTTTCAAAAGTCTTCCATCTCAGGGTCGTAAAAACCAGGGAGGGTTAACCAGTACTCTGCACAATGCTTTTTTTTCCAAGCCGCTAGCTGCATTCCCATGTAATAATTGTCGAAACAATAGTCAGCAGGGGAAATGCAATTAATCCTGTTGCAATGACTATTTTCAATCCTTGGAAAGAAACCTTTGTTCTCAAGTCTTGTACTCTGCCCACTGAGTTACTGAGGCTTCGCTCAGAGCATTACAGCCATCACTGAATGTGACTTAACCCATTACCAAACAACAAAATTTTAGGTTTGTCCAAATCAAACACATTTGCATACGACAAAATAAAGGTGACTGAAAATTTGAAATTTCTTCTGGGAAGGGTAGAAAACACTGTGGAAAAAGGAGAAAATGCTGGTTACCAGCATTTTCTCCTTTTCCCATAGTGTTTTCAAAAGGCTTCTTTCTCAGGGGGCGTCAAAAGTAGGGATTGTTTGGTAATGGGTTAATACCCCCGCCAGCGCTTTGACAGAAAAGAGTCAAGTTCAAGGGGAGATAATTCCTCAACCAGGAAGAGTTGACACATGAAAATTGCATCTTGCAAATCTTTAATACATGATCAATATAATTATGTGCAAAGTTACGATACAATTGAAGGAAAACTGTTGGAGGAGTTAGCGACACAAATTTATTACAAGTACATGTATTTTGTACACAGACGGATGGATCAACACACAGACAGACAGGCTGATTCCAGTATAGCCCCCCAAAACATTTGTTTTGCTGGGGTATTAAAAGGGGAAATATAAATTGAGAAAGACAAGTTATACCCAAACTATAATAGTTTATAATAATAAACATTACATGTATCACAGTCTTTTATAAAAATAAGTTTATGCAGGAATTCTTGTTACCATGGTATCATGCATAGCAACAGGTTCATTCCTACTCATGCAATGTAAGAATATAATCTTATATTAACCCGTTACCACACACCAAAACTTTAGACCTATCCAAATTGAAAGCACTTGAAGACTACAATTTCAAAGTAGCTCAAATGGTGCATTTTTGGTTTGATTGGGTAGAAAACTTTGTGGGAAAAGGATAAAATGCTGGTTACCAACATTTTCTCCTTTTCCCACAATGTTTTCAAAAGGCTTCTTCCTCATGGGCTCTAAAAGTCGTCATTATGTGGTAAAGGGTTAATCCATAAACACAAAATACTGCGGAAGACTTTTGTAATCACAATGGAAAATCCAGCATTTCCCCACAATGTTTTTTACCATTACAAAAGCAAATTCCTCAAGTAGTTCCAATGCTTTCAATTTGCAATAGTCTACCTTGTCAAGCTGTCATATGATAAAGACTTGCTAGTAAGTAAAAATAACCAACCAATCAACTCTAATTTCCAAAAGACAAAAAGTTAGACTGGTCTAAATTGACAGCATTTGCAGACAACAAAATAAATGTGAATTAAAATTGAATTTTGACTTTGGAAAGGCAGAAAACATTGTGGTAAAAGTAGAAAATGCTGGTTACCAGTTGGGATTGTTTAGCAAATGGTTAACTATTTACTAAACAACATCATTTTTGACTAGTTCAAATTGGAGGCATTTGCAGATGACAATGTGATTCACAAACTGAAAACTGTTTTGGAAAGAGAAGAAAACATTGTGGGAAAAGGAGAAAATGCTGGTTACCAGCATTTTCTCCTTTTCCTACAATGTTTTCCTTCTCAGGGGCATTAAAAGTTGGGATCATTTGATAAAGGGTTCAACAAAAGACAAAGTTTTAGACTTGTCCAATTTGAAAAATTTTGCAGACAGCAAAAGAAATGCAAGTCAAAATGAAATTTATTTTCAGAAGGATAGACAAGAGCTTATATGCCTGAAGGGGCTTGTCAGTGAAATGGGTTAAAATCTATAGTGCTTGCAGACACCTTAACCCGTTACCTGATATGCCAATTTGAGGCTGTTCCATTTCAGCAGCAAATAAAGATATGGTGCCAAAAATATGGACAAATGAGGATCCAAATATCTGATTGAGTGGAAAACATTGTGGGAAAAGGAGAAATTGCTCGTTACAAGCAATTTCTCCTTTTCCCACAATGTTTTCAAAAGCTGTCTGTTGTTAATGCGTCCAAATGAGTATCTATGGAGTAAAGGGTTAATATTAAGAGCCACATGCACAACTACACATCATAGAGATTCATTGTGGTAGGTTTAAATTTATTCCAATGAAAACTGTAGGAGGTGTTGCCCACTCAAGAAATTGCTAACAGACAGACAGACCTCCAAGGCCTTAACATAAAATGACCCTTCGGGAGTATAAAAACATTATGGGAAAAGGAGAACATGCTAATTGTCAGGCATCACAGAAATCCACTAAAACCCCATATGCCAGAGCATGGTTCAAAAAATTAATTTTATCTTCGTTGTACAGTCAATCTACATCTGCTGTTTGGTAGATGGTAAATCAGCAATTCCAACATGACTCTTAAATTTAGTGCTAAAAACACAGTGCAATGAAAGCGTGGTAAAATCTATGTTATTCCATGTAGAGTGACCTCATTCTATATGGGGTGCAACACGCGAAAAGGTGCATTCGGACATTTGCGTAAAGCGTCGTCTCGGATCAGCCTGCGCAGTCCGCGCAGGCTAATCCGAGACAACACTTTACGACTACATTATATTTTGTGCTACAGTAGACTTGCATAAAACAGAAAATCACTTAAAATCGGAAAGTACCGTTTTGGATTAGCCTGTGCGGACTGCACACGCTGATCCGAGACTACACTTTACGCAAATGTCCGAATGACCCTTTTCGCGTGTTGCAAGCCATATAGGGTAACATCATTCTGAGCACACCAAGTTATTCAATGAAATATAAAATGGCATACTGTGCAGAGACGTTGCTAGTTTTGAGGGGCAATGGATAATACAACCAGGCCCTTGTGGATTATATATTGTGCCTCATAACTCACAACTGTGGTTTATCGTTCTACAGAAAAACAATTATTTCTTAATTCAACTTGAGATATGTAAGTATTATATTTCACAACTACATGTATTTTCACATCAGTTCACAGAAATATTTCTGTCTCTAAAAATTTTATCTAATTCATCTTCCATCACTTTATTTGAACCTCTCAGTCCCGCTACCACTTTTGCTGCCCATTCAAAGTACTCTGTAACACGATTTGTTGACCATCCAACGGGCGTTTTTCGATTTAAATCTCTTAGGTTGTACAGTTTGTCTGCTAACTTGACGAGCTTTGCTTTCGGACTTGTATGTGGTGCATGTCGTATTTGTTCTTCTTTCCTGCTCAACTTTGGTAGCTGTTTATCATCTGTAACTTCCTTTACTAGACCTGTTCGATGCAAAGTCATACAAAAATACAATGTAAAACATGCTGATTGATTGTATGATCTTCAACGCCATTTTCATCGTTTCATTTTTTATCGCAGCGTCCAGTGGACCTACCCATGCTTTCCTGGAGTCTCTTTTACCAGTACCCTGCACAATTTTCTTTCCAAGCCACTGGCTGCTTTCCCACATAATCAATGTCGAAACAATGGTCAGAGGTGGGAGAGGAATGAATCATGTCGCAATGACTATCATCAATCCTCGGAAAGAAATCTGCCGAGCTGGGGATCAAACCCACGACCCCTGTTCTCAAGTTCTATATGCCAGCAACTGAGCCACAAAACACTGAATTACCTGGTACATGTATATTCCCACCTGTAGTGAACCTTTACCGAACACTTCCAAGTTCTAACAACTCTGTAAGGGAACACTTTTGAAAACATTGAGGGAAAAGGAGAAAATGCTGGTTACCAGAATTTTCTCCTTTTCCCTCAATGTTTTCTACTATGTTATAGCTACCTGTTTATTTGGTGTCTGTAAATGCATTCAATTAGGTTCTGTCATTTGGTGAAGTTTTAAAGGTCAAATGGTAGCCAAAAGTAAACAATGCAATTTCATTTAGTTCATGAAAAATAGTTTCAGGCGACAAATATAATACAGGATTTTCTTCTTTTCCAACAATATTTACAAAAGCCTTCAAACATATAATAGGATCCTAAAAATTGGGATTGTCTGGCCAAGAGTTAACCTTACCATTCAATCCCATGTATTAAATTCCCCACCAGTATTCTGCCGTGGAGGAAATTCTGTAATGTTGCCTTAACCTTTTACAACACAATCTCGAGTTTTAAAGACCCTGAAGAAGAAAGCTTTTGAAAACATTGTAGGACAAGAGCCATCAGAGACGGGTTATGCTCCCTGAACAAGTGCTTTTTATAAAATTTATGAAATTGATATAAATTCACTTCTTTTATCCTAAAAGGACCTGTTCATGCCCCAAAAAATTGAAGTGAAAAGGCAATTACTATCTTAGAGATAGCCAACACAAACTTGTAGAGGACAATAAGCCCTCTAAGCCCCCTTTAAGCCCCCTTTTCCCATAAGACAATATTGCAAAATTGGAATAAATACAACGGGTGTGTGGTTTGTGGCATTTTTTATTAATAAATCAAAATTTGAAATTTAATAAAATTTTGAGCAGTCATGTAGTAAATATTACATAAAACGATCATTAAATACGCAAGAAACAGGTATGTTCAAATCCTTGTTTTATAGTTATGTGCTCCATCTGGGAAATTGTGAGATTTCAAACTTGCCAACAACACCAGTGCAGAAATTCCAACTGTTTCTGTCTTGATCATCTCTGTGCCCAAAGACGACCAGTCAAAAAGTGACATCATAGTTGGTGACAGTTATCAGTACTAGTCTTACCTGCGACTTCACTTCCAAATACTGTTTCTATTTCATCAAAAGAGGTATTCGTGTCTTCAACTGTATCGTGGAGTAGAGCAGCCTGAAATCATATTGATTTAGGTCTTTGGTAAATTATCAAAAACTTCGAGGATATTTACGAGTAGAAAGATTTCAGTACAGAATGATCATCTCATCTGTTAACCCATTACCACACAATCCCTACTTTTGATGCCCCTGAGAAAGAAACCTTTAGAAAAAATTGTGGGAAAAGGAGAAAATGCTGGTAACCAGCATTTTCTCCTTTTCCCACAATGTTTTCTACCCTTCACAAAACAAATTTCAAATTTTCAGTCACTTTTATTTTGTCATCTGCAAATGCTTTCAATTTAGGCAAGCCTAAAATATTGTCATTTGGTAATGAGTTAAAAGTACGGAAATCTTGACTGGTTTCATGGTTAACTCATTACCAAACCACAAAATTTTACGTTTGTCCAAATCAAAAGTATTTGCAGATGGCGAAATAAAGTGACTGAAAATTTGAAATTTGTTTTGTGAAGGGTAGAAAACATTACCAAACCACAAAATTTTAGGTTTGTCCAAATCGAAAGTATTTCCAGACAGGGAAATAAAAGTGGATGAAAATTTGATATTTGTTGTGTGATTGTAGAAAACATAGTAGGAAAAGGAGAAAATGCTAGTTACCAGCATTTTCTCCTTTTCCCACAATGTTTTCAAAAACTCTCTTTCCCAGGATCATTAAAAGTCGGAATTTTGTGGTAATGGGTTAAATCTTTACCACACAACAAAACTTTAAAGTCCACAAAAAGAACCTTTCACCAAACAGTCCTTGGTTTTTACGACCCAGACGAAGAAGCCTTCTAAAAACTCTGTCAGGAAAGGAGAAAATGACGGTAACCTGCATTTTTCTCCTTTTCCCACCATGTTTTCTACTCTTATAAAGTCAAGTTTCAATTTCTGAGTCACATTTATATTGTCGTCTGAAAAAGCTTTCAATTTGGACAAGACCAAAATTTTGTTGTTTTGTAAAGAGTTATGTCTTCCAAACCACAAAATTTTAGATTTCAATAAAGATTGAATTATGATTTAATTGAAACACTTGGAAAAAAGAGGAAATGCTGATTACCAGCATTTCTTCTTTTTCCTACAATGTTTTCAAAAGCCCCTCTTACTGGTGGTTAAAAGTCCTGGGATTGTTTGTTGTAGATTTACCATCAAGGCAGTTTGAAGATGAAACCAGAGCAACATGAGGAGGTGAGCTGTCAGTGATATGACTGAAATAATGTTAACTCATTACCACACAATCCCTACTTTTTGACGACCCTCAGTGAGAGGCCTGTCAGTGATATGACTGAAATAATGTTAACCGATTACCACACAATCCCTAATTTTGACGACCCTCAGTAAGAGGCCTATAGAAAACATTGTGGGAAAAGGAGAAAATGCTGGTAACCAGCATTTCTCCTTTTCCCACATTGCTTTCTACTCTTCACAAAACAAATTTCAAATTTTCAGTCACTTTTATTTTGTCATCTGCAAATGCTTTTGATTTGGATAGGCCTAAAATATTTTCTGTCCCTTGGTAATGAGTTCAAAGCAGCATAGATGGAACTCTACCTTTCAATCAGAAAAACAATTTTGTTGCAGATTGAAAAACAAGAAACATTTGTTTGGAGTTTTACCTGTATGACAGCAAGATCTGTTATTCCAGCCTCCTCACTCAATATAAATGCCACACCTGTAAATAGACATAAACATTGAAGAATTTTGTACAGGTTAATCAGGCGCAGATTGGAGCAGAGAGAAAGTGTCAAGGATTTTGTTGATTTTGTTGATTCTTTTACAATTTAAATGCTCTGTGTAAGGCACCAATATGTTCGAGGCTACCTCTGGGTTTCTAACTAGTTCACCCCTTGTTGGTTAACTCATTACCAAATGACAATAGTTAACCTTTGTCCAAATCCAAAGCATTTGCAGACAACACAATAAAAATGACTCAAATTTGAAATTTGTATTGTGAAGTGTAGAAAACATTGTTGGAAAAGGAGAAATTGCTAGTCACCTGCTCCTGTTTTCCAGTTACATGTTTTCTACAGGCTTCTTTCTGAGCATTGTCAAAACTAGGGATTGTGTGGTAATGGGTTAAGAGACACAAGGTGTCTCTGAAAAGCATCCTACTAGACTGGACTCAAGCCCCAGACCTTAAGATTGGTTGTTCAATGTGTTAGCTGCTAGGCCACCTATTCTCTCTTTCTTTTTTATAGCCCTTTCTCAAACGACAAATTTTGGACTCTTCCAAACCAAAAGAGTTTGCAGATGACAGGTTTAGATTTGGAGAAAATGGCAGAAAGTTCTCAAAAAGGGTAGAAAACACTGTGTAAAAAGGAGAAATTGCTAGTTACAAGCGATTTCTCCTTTTCCCACAGTGTTTTCAAAAGACTTATACTGCAGACACATAAAAACCAGGGCTTGTTTATGAAAAAGTCATAAAGCTCATAAATTATTATCTTTAATAAATTCATCTTTTACAAAATTGTTGCTGGGAGTGGAAGGCTGAAATGGAAACCATATTTGCAGCTAGTATTAACCCTTAGAGTGCAAAAATTAACACAAAGAACATGTCGCAATGGCCAAGTTGTTACAGTTCATAATGTCTACGCACAGTGGACAGTGAAAATCGAAGATCAGGCTGCACAGAAAGTTCTTTCTGATCTTGATCTACACTGCCTGTAAAGGCAACTATAGTTAACAGTCACTTTTAGGGTTAAACTGACAGAAATCTAAATGACTCTAAAAACTGTCCTTTTTCTCCATTTCTAATAGTTCTACCATAAGGCCTAACAAACAAGAGGACCCTGTATTCCTCCACTGGTTTTTTTTAACCCTTTTCCACATAAATTGAAGTGTTCATGACCATGAAAAAGAGGGCCTTTGAAAACAATGAACACTGTCAAGCAACATAAGTTGGTAAATTCATTGGCATGAAAGGTAAAGTTCTAGAAAAAAAACCTGAATGATAGAAACCTTACTATGAATTTACTATTCCACTCATGTGAGCATAACTATTAGCATCAAAATGAATCACTCTCTCTGAAAACAAAATATTTCTATGAAAAAAACCTAAATTAGCATTGCGTGATTTATCCATCATCATGTGCGTGTCGCATTTGACATTTTCTGCTTTTTCCACTATGTTTACAGACCTATGGGGGTGAACTGCAATTAAATCTATATTATTTAGATCTAGATCTAAATCGATATTTGATTTATCGTCAGTAGACGTGGAATTTAGACAGACAGATCTACAAATTAAGGCCGGGTAACATGTGTGCCCGATTCAAAATGGCGACCAGTTGTCTTTCTAGATCCGTTAATTTTTAATTTCATTCTCCAAATATCACGAAAGAAAACCATTTTTTCCCGAGCATATTTATGGATATAGATCTGACTCATCAACCTTGTAAAACAGCTACTGTAGTAGGCACATAAACTCCCTGAATCGATGCATTTTACTACGTTGTGCGGATATCTCGGTGGACAATGGGCCCGTATTTTGGTGAACATCCATTACGGCAGACGTCAATGGTATGTTGTTATTTTGTCATTTTGTTTTAAACTAACTACTTTTCATCAATATAAACATAAGTTTGTGTTAAAAACCAGGTTTTCCCTCGGCCACAAAAATAGGGGGTCATTGTGACCCCCTACTAAAAAATAATGGGGGTCATTTTGGGATTTGTGGGGGTCACAACAAAATGTAATTCACTAAATCGCTTAAACAAAAGCTACTATTTGTGAAAGTATGTGTTCTTTTATGTGTAGCATCTCGCTATGGTTAAGGGTTATTTTGTTTTCATCACAGGAATCGACCATTTTGTTGGCGAAGAAAGCTTGTTGTTGGCCAGAGTGGGAAGTCTCTGTTATTTTTCTTGATAAAGATTATCCGTTTTGGCCAAAAATAAACTTTTTTCACCAATTAGATAGATGACCGACTCTTGTCTTATGACACGCGGGTCGCGTTCATGCCGCTGTTTTCAAAGAATAACAAAGTGTACCTCTAGCTAATTTACAGTGAACCCTCGAGACCTTGAAATGTTGTTCTGGGTGCTCTTACCAGCCGCAGTATCGTTGGCTCTTTGTTTAAGGGCTTTTCTTCCTTGCAGACAGCAAGAATGACGTCGATTTTGACAGGACATATATTGCTTTCATTTGAGATCGACTGGTTTAGTTTAGACCCCTTTAAAGACCGACGCTATTTTAGTAAAATCGATACATAGTCCAGTGTTTCGTCCAATTTTCCCTTGGTACTCCAGATTTTTCATCTGCTCACGATGTAACAGTGTCAGAAGTATAACGATCATTATTACCTCTTACTGTATTTGTGCGTCCACCATGACGCATTACTGAAAAAAATGTGGGTCATTTTCCTTAAAAGTGCGTCAAAACGCACAAAATCGTGCGTCAAGGAAAACCCTGAAAACAAAAAAAAACAACAACATTTTCGCACTTATATTAGTTATATGACTTAATTGTAAAAAGAAATAGGGTATTTCGGTGTTTCTGTGGTATTTCAGTATTTCGGTGATTCGTCGGAGCCGTCCATACTATGATCTATTACATTAAAGGTGGGTATCTAGATTTTTCACATCTCATCAAATCAAAAAATATATATATCATGGAAATTTATGTGAAAAAACAATAGAAATCATCAATAATCAAGAATAAAAAACTTGTTTTTAATTTTTTTTGGGGGGGGATGGGGGGTGGGGGGGTGGGATGGTATTCCCTTAAAGGTGGCCCTTCAGATTTTGGGACGAAAATTCTATAAAAATACAAAAAAACAATCATTATACTCCCAAAACCTTATAATTTTCATTCATTAAACCCCAGTAGTAGAAAACCATCTGACAACCAGATAAATCAGATATTTACCACAGCCCAGGTCAACACTGAAGGGAAACACGGTCTATTTTTACATCAACAGCTCGCTCATTTACATACCAGAAATATACAGACGAAGCTTCAAACATAGCATCCCGAAGTTCTAGACATGGAAAATAATTACATTTTTGTTAAGTTATGGAATTTAATAGTCATTAGTCACGTGCAAGTCACTTAACATTCCCACAATGCTTTTCTGATTTTGGCGGGAAATCTAAAAATAGCTTAAGAGGCTATGTAGCCTTTTAAGGGAATACCACCAAAAAAAAATTTTTTTTGTAATTTTATGATTCTTAATTACTGATGATTTGTTTTGTTTTTTCCTATAAATTTCAGTGAAATATATATTTTTTAATTTGGTGTGATGTGAAAATTCTAAATACCCACCTTTAAAAGGCTACGTAGCCTCTTAAGGTATTTTTAGATTTCTCGCCAAAAATAAAAAGAAGCATTGTGGGAATGATAAGTGACTGGCATGTGACTAATGATGCTTAAATTCCATAACATAACAAACACATAATTATTTTTCATAATATCTTCTTCGGACGCTATGTTTGAAGCTTCACAAATGTATTTCCAGTATGTAAATGAGTGAGTTGCTCTTTAAAAATAGAACATGTTTCCCATCGGTGTTGATCTGGGCCATAGCACAGGAACTTGACATTCTATAACCAAAATAAATGATAAAACATGAAAAAAAAATCTCCCCTACATAATATAAACACAAGGAATGCAATATCTCGATTGCTGGCGCTAGCACCCGACAGCCTTTCCCAACCAAAATCACCCACGAAACAAACATTGATCATAATCTCATTTAGCCTTGCGATAGGCAAGACAATAATGTACGTGCGACATCCGGCGATACCTCAGTAGACACCTTTCAACCAGAGATATCCGTCATGTTTTACAGCTCTATCAGGACATTTCGATTTATCCGGGTAGCCATTCGCTGACGTCACAAGAAGTGCAAGGAAGCGTATTTTCGTATTACTTATTACTATTATTTTTTTCGTTTTTAAGATATTTATGGACATCAAATGATACTAAAGATTCTAGAAAAATCTTTAGTATCATGTGATGTCCATAAGTATCTTAAAAACGAAAAAACTAATAGTAATAAGTAATACGAAAATACGCTACCTGCTACTTTCTGTGACGTCAGCGAATGGCTACCCGGATAAATCAAAATGTCCTGATAGAGCTGTACAACATGACGGATATCTCTGGTGAAAGGTGTCTACTGAGGTATCGCCGGATGTGGCAGGTACATTATTGTCTTGTCTATCGCTAGGCTAAATGAGATTATGATCAATGTTTGTTTCTTGGGTGATTTTGGTTGGGAAAGGCTGTCGGGTGCTACCGCCAGCAATCGAGACGTTGCGTTCCTTGTGTTTATATCATATTGGGGAGATTTTTTTTTCATGTTTTATCATTTATTTTGGTTACAGAATGTCAAATTCCTGTGGCCATAGTAAATCTCTAATTTCTCTTGTTGTCGGATGGTTTTCGACTACTGGGGTTTTATGAGTGAAAAAAGTAAGTCTTTCATTATCACAGCTTTCGGGGCTAGTGATGCGTCATGTAAGACAGTCGAATCTTCAAAGAATATGACATGCGCAGACAATGGTAAGACTTTGGGAGTATAAGGATGTTTTTTTTTAAACTTTTGTTAAATTTTAGTCACAAAATCTAAAGGGCCACCTTTAAATGTAATAATTTTAACCTTCTAACACACGAATTCATACAAATTAAATTCTTGATTAGGGTCTCATTGTCTAAAATATGAAAGAAACAAGAAAATGCAAACTATGTTTTTTTACCATTGTCCTGCTAATAAAACTTGTACAAATTCTAAGTTGCAGTTCAATTTTTTCTTGTATTAGGTGCGAAACGACTAGGGGGGAAACAACAAGGGGTAGAAACGACCGGGGAGGGGGGCGAAACGACCAGGGGGTAAACGTCTTGGGGGCGAAACGACTAGAAATGGTTTTGGGGCGAAACATGAACATGAACAGTCCATAAATCTGGGAAAAGCATTACCGATAGGATGATTAATGTACGGTGTTTTATCTGGATCTTTACGTCGTTGATCTTTATGTTTGATTGCAGCGAAATTCGCACACTTCAGAATCTCCTTCGTTACGTCGACAGCCATGTTTAAAGGTCTAACAACAACATAGCACACTCGATTACTGAGTACGACTACTGTACAAGGAGTTCTAAACGAAAAGCCAAATGCGTTGTCTGCGCATGTCATATTCTTCGAAGATTTGACTATCTTGACGCATCACTTGCCCCAAAAAGCGGTCTGACTGTAATATTACGCTTTATAAAGTAGTAATGTAGAAAGTATCAGGACATTTGCCCCCTGGACATCTGCCCCCCGGACTTTTGACCCCATAGGACACCTGCCCCCCCTGGACATCTGCCCCCCCCGGGCATTTGCCCCCGTAGGGCATCTGCCCCCTTAGGACATCTGCCGCCTGGACATCTGCCAACCGGACATTCGCCCCCGTAGGACATCTGCCCCCGTAGGACATTTGCCCCCCGGACATATTTGCCCCCCCCCCCCCGACATCTGCCCCCGGACATTCGCACCCTTAGGACATTCCCTCCCGGACATTTGCCCTGGTAGGACATCTGCCCCTGGATATTTGCCCCCGTAGGACAACTGCCTTCTGGGAAACGATAAGCCTCTTCTAAATGATGTTGAAAAACTAATAACATCCTGAATTTTGCTTTATTTTTCTTAAAATGCAAAAAAAAAAGAATTTTTTATCGGGGCTTACAGCAGGCGTGCCAGATGAGCAACTGACTCTATAGTTATCATACTGAAATTTTGATATTAAAACTGAAATCAATTAATCAGCCGAAGATTTTCAACAAAATATAAAACTTAACGATACAACAGCTGAGAGATCTTTTTCATAGTGCCGGTCAAAATTACCATGTACAATATACGTGTATATCTCAAAGTTGCTTTTTTGAGATTGTCCCTTAAAGGAGCTAGACGTCCAAGTTGTAAATAAACTGAGGGGGCAGATGTCCAGGGGGGCAGATCTGTGTCCTAAGGGGGCAGATGTCTGGGGGCACATGTTGGGGGGGCATTTGTCCTAGGTTGGCAGATGTCCTGGGGGCAAACGTCCAGGTGGCAGTTGTCCTAAGGGGCAAAAGTCCGGAGGCACAAGTCCGGGGGGCAAATTCCTAGACCCAGAAAATAGCTTTTATCAATACGTTTGAGGAGAAATGACGATCGGTGGTGATTGTGATTGCAAGCGACCTCATAGTCTGTAGGTTTGTCCTTTGGGTGTTAAATATATGAGTTCACAGGGAAAGTCAGCCTATTGCTCCATCATTAAATGTGACCCATCACACAAGAAGTGACGTTCTGGAAAATGCGAAAGTATCAACTCTGGTCAGACTGCGCTAACTGCGCAATCTGACCAGGTTGACATTTTTTTGCTGTTATGATATTTTCTGTATGAAAAGTGGTCATTCTACCTTGTTATACAATCATTTTTTGAATTACCAACTTAATTTGACCTTCACTTTCGTTGATCTGTTTTCATCTAATTGATGTGTGGAATTCCCAGAAGGTCCCTTTTTGCGTGACAGGTCAGGGATTTTATTTGATAAATCATAAAATAGTTATATCAGATTATTTGCTTGTTTGTTACATATAGACCATATAAGGAAAGAAGCTTTGCCTCGACCGGGTATCGAACTTGCAGCCACGAGTCACGAGTCAGATACGTTAACCACTCAGCTAGATACTGGCACAAATTTGTCCCTGGTCTTGAACATTTAACTATACTTCTCATACAGCCTGCTGGTATGTGTGATGATAACCTTTAGAGTGCTAAGCGCGACTCACTGACATTTTACAGGCAGTGTAGATCAAGATCAGACTCCACAGAACGTGCAGTCTGATCTTGGATGTCCACTGTCCGATCAGGAGATATCATTCCCCAATACATAACTTTTTAGATATCAATATCTTGGGGTTTAATATCGGATTGAAAATTTCATTTTAGTTATTTAGCAGGATAAGCCTGGATTAAAGGTGGGTACTTAGAATTTTCACATCACACCAAATCAAAAAATATATACATGTATGTCACTGAAATTTATATGAAAAAACTATACAAATAATTAATAATTAAGAATCATAAAATTACCAAAAGAAATTTTTTTGATGGTATTCCCTTAAAAGGTTACGTAGCCTCTTAAGCTATTTTTAGATTTCCCGCCAAAAATAAAAAAAAATGCATTGTGGGAAATTCAATGTTAAGTGGCTGGCACGTAACCAATGACGCTTAAATTCCATTACATAACAAACATGTAATTATTTTACATAATTTATCTTCCTCGGACGCTATGTTTGAAGCTTCGTCTGCGTATTTCCGCTATGTAAATGAGCGAGTTGTTCATGTAAAAATAGAACGTGTTTCCCGTCGATGTCAACCTTGGCCGTAGTAAATCTCTAATTTCTCGTGTTGTCGGATGGTTTTGGACTACTTGAGTTTTATGAATGACAATTATAAGGCTTTGGGAGTATAAGGATGATATTTTTGTATTTTTGTAAAATTTTCGTCCCAAAGTCTGAAGGGCCACCTTTAATACAATTTAAGCAATATTCGGGAATAATTATAAATAACTTGGGTTTGTGCAAACTGATTGAAAAGTTTATATAAATGAGCCAGGCTTTGGGGAAATCTTCGTGACGCATTGTACCAAACAACACATCAAATAATTATGGATCCATAAACAACCACTTTGTCTGAATCAGGCGGTACACTGGTCCTGAGACGTGCCATTATCTCCTGTTAGATGGCATTCTACGAATACACATCTAATTTGGGCATGCTGGGTACAGAAGCGGAGTAATTTGCAAAATAATAACCGTTAAGTACTTTGAAATTCGAAATGAAATAAACGTTTACTCAAAAAACGCTATCCGGTGCAATTCATTCAGCTATGAGCGGCTAGCATGTAAAATATGCATCGGCCATTATTAAAACAGACTGTACATGCTTGGGTTACAGGCTAAGAGCTTCGGTAAAAGCCCTACTTTTCCCAGGTATTAGGGTAAATGGGTGATGCGTCATAAAAGACAGATCGAATCTTCGAAGAATGTGACATGCTCATACAACGGAGACATGCAGAAAATTTACCCAAAGCACAAAGTTTCGGCTCAGGTCAGTCTGCGTTGACTGCGCAGGCTGATCTGAGTCGATACTTTTTGCGGAACCATTAAGCTCTGTTGTCACATGTAGCTGTATACCCAAAGTTGTTATTCTGATCTGATCTGAGTCGATACTTTTTGCGGAATCATTAAGTCCTGTTGTCACATGTAGCTGTATACCCAAAGTTTTTATTAAATCATTTCATCTACGATTTTCGGTGTCTCGTTATTAAATTATGAGCTACCTGTTTATCACAAACACAGCTAGAAAGTTAATTCTGTCCACGCTTACAGTGAAAAGAACACAATAAACCACGACAAACAATTATAAATGCCCTTTTTCGCAGGTTTCGAATCCTTATAAGGTGACCATCTAATCATCAGAAGAGTGGTATGGCGAGGGTTTCAAGTCTAAACTTCAGGAGTGCCGATTTTCATTCGTTCGTTCGTTCGTTCGATCACGAATTTCGTCTGCCCGTCTATTGGATTATTCAAGACATCATTTGTATGTAATTTAGGCATTATCTCCAGCTATATGGTATTCTACAAATACACATCTATCTAACTTGGGCATTCTGGGTTCAGAACCGGACCACTTTTCTACGCGACAACCGTTACTTCGAATTTCAAACAAAAGTAAATGTTTACTCAATAAAACGCTAGCGTTACCAGGTGCAGTTCATGCAGCTATGATCAGCAGTTTGAGAAAAATCTAAGCTTAAACAGTCCTGATTTGTCGTCAAATGTATTGTTAAAGGCCATTTTTTCGATTGCTACTTTATAGCGCGTATTACTACAATCCCCCCCAAAATGGGGGGAGTGATGCTTCATGGCAGACAGGTCGAATCTTCGATGGGTATGACATGCACAGACAACGGTAATTTAGGCCCTTGCAGTAGGCTCAAAACTTGCTTCATCATTATTTATAGTGGACAGCAAGCAAGTTTTGTCCGAGCATTGCACGTTTCTTTTTTAAAACAATGGTACCGAGGATTTCAAGACCGAACTTTAGGAAAGCCGATTTTCATTCATTCATTCACTTATTATTTCATTCATTCATTCGTTTTCCTCGTCCATTGGATTATTCAAGACAATCACTTGTCGGTAATTTAGACCCCTGCATTAGCCTAGGCTCTACACATTGCTTCTGCATTTACATTTTAATTTATAAAAAACACGCTACATAGGAAAACTTGCACGTTTTATCCGAACATTGTGCAAACTTGGTCCTAACAAAGAAATAAAAAAAAAAACACACACACACACGCATATACCCTGACCTCACTGTAATACTGATTAAGTTACTTACTATTTTATGACAATCGCTTAACTTCCCGAACATTCACGCTGCTAGGGGGAGACGCGAAGACATACCGCCACAATGTTTTCTACACCAAAGGAAAATTGCACCATTTGAACCACACTGAAATTGTTGTCTGCAAACGCTTTCAACTTGGATATTAAGGGCAACATTTTGGCCACCTGGTAAAAGGTTAACATTTTTAGAAAGATAAGAGTTTAACTGTAAATTATAAATTCTACCTGCAACTTATTTAGGAACTTTTCGGGACGAATAAACTATGCGAAATCTTAATCGTACCTGGTAAAATTAATGACCTCGTTACATGATGAAATGTGTTATTTCATCTTTGGATTCTTCCTTAACCCTTTACCACGCAATCCCCACTTTGAACACCCTTGTGGAAGAAGCCTTTTGAAAACATTGTGGGAAAAGGAGAAAATGCTGGTAACCAGCATTTTCTCCATTTCCCACAATGTTTTCTACCCTTCCCAGAACACATTTATTTTATCGTCTGAAAATGCTTTCAATTTTGACTAGTCTAAAATTTTGTGGTTTGGTAAAGAGTAGTCTAGCTATTAGTACAACTGGTATTGGTATTATTGAGTGCTTTATAAGTTTAATGTCGTCTGTGAGTGACCGGTGGTTTTTTTCCCCTTTCTCTAATGAAAGCCGTTCTGCCAGTTTTAACGGACTAAATTCATATCGTACAGACTTGCAATGGTGTCACAGATTTAAATGAAGTTGCAATCAATGGTGTTGTTTGAATTACATGTACGTAAGAAATATTGGTGTGAACGTAGGAAAATACATGGAAAAATATGCATGTATCAATTAACCGATTACCACACGGCAAACTTTGATTTTAGACTGATCCAAATTGAAAGCATGTGCAGGCGACAATTTCAAAGTGGCTTAAATTGTGCAGTTTTGCTTTGATAGGGTAGAAAACACTGTGGCAAAAGGAGAAAATGCTGGTTACCAGCATTTTCTCCTTTTCCCACAATGTTTTCTTAAAAAAGCTTCTTCCTCAGGGTCGTTAAAAGTCGTCATTGTGTGGTAAAGGGTTAACACAGTATATTTAACAAATAGATAAAGAAATATAGAAACAAAAAGTTATACCAATAAACTGCATCATTTACTAAAAGAAAATGTCAGAAGAAGACCCCAAACACGCTGACACGTGCAAAAATGATTCTCTGCAATCGGACCAATCAGATATGAGTAAATCTCAAAAGGCCAATCGGGAGCTTCTGCGGAGACAATCGATGCCTTTGTTACTTCCGTCAATTTACGAACAACAGTGCTTGAAAAGGAGAAAAAGCTCCTTGAGAGGCATTGAGGAAAGTGACCTGCAGAATTTCAGTGACCAAGCCTCATCCACACAGTCCATTGTCTCAGAAGAAGATCAACCGAGCGGACACAGAAAATTATCATGCGTTTATTGCAGAGAGAATAAAAAGGACACAAACACTGCCCGACGACATTCGAATTGTCCAGAAGGGAAAATTGATTTTGTTAATTTCCCAAAACGGCGTTCGATGAGTGTTGACTTCGGAACAACTGCCGGCGGCGGGAAACATACCCTGGAACGAGAAGGTTTGAGGACGAATTCTACACTGAAATTTAAGAGATGTTTAGAAGAGATGGAGAGACAGTTTTCGGATGCAACGTTAGAAGAGGTTAATAGATTGAGAAAATTATCAAAGCGGAGACAATCAGAAGACAATATTTAGTTTTTTTTCTTTTATTCTTATCTTACTTCATTAAACTTCACGTAGACGATTATTTAGTGTATTTCCTTTTAAAACATTGTGACGAAAGTAGCAAATGTTTCTGTCGAGTCATTCCTCCTTTTGCCATGCTTGTTTTCGCCCATTGTCGTTTAGCAAACTTCTTTTTGTTTAACTCATTACCAAACGACAAAATTTTAGACTGGTTCAAATTGAAAGCATTTGCAGACAACAAAATAAAGGTGACTGAAAAATTGAAATTTGTTCTGGAAAGGGTAGAAAACACTGTGGGAAAAGGAGAAAATGCTGGTTACCAGCATTTTCTCCTTTTCCCACAGTGTTTTCAAAAGGCTGCTTTATCAGGGGCGTCAAAAGTAGGGATTGTGTGGTAATGGGTTAAAAAACGGAGTCATGTGCGTTCAAAAGGGAGCTACATGTACTGTATCTGCAAAGAGTATCGACCCAAATAAGTCTGCGCAGTCCGCACAGGCTGATGTAGGTCGAAACTTGTGCTTTTGGTCGGTGTCAAGGGACCGTTCTACTCAATGATACAAACTTCTGTAATAGAAAATGAATGTTATGGGTCTCTAGTTGTATGAAAATTTGTTTGGTTTAACTCATTACCAAACGACAATATTTTAGGCATGTCCAAATTGAAAGCATTTGCAGACGACAAAAAAAAAAAGTGCCCGAAAATTCGAAATTTGTTTTGTGAAAGGTAGAAAACATTGTGGGAAAAGGAGAAAATGCTGGTGACCAGCATTTTCTCCTTTTCCCACAATGTTTTCTAAAGGCTTCTTTCTCAGGGGCGTCAAAAGTAGGGATTGTGTGGTAATGGGTTAACAAATGCTTCACCGGGAACATTGACCCTAAGGCTACTAATCGCGATTCACAGACCTTTTTTGGACAGTGTATACCCAAAATCAGACTGCACAGAACATGCGGTCTGATCTTTGATCTACACTGTTCGATAAGGAGATATTTTTTATCTAAAAAAAAAAAAAAAAAAGTCCGAAATATCATTATTTTGGGTTTTTACTTTTGGCATAAAAGTTTTATTCATTTTTTGGCAGGATAAGGGTTTACTCTCTGTCACACGAAGGTTCGACCTGTCTGCTATGGACCCATCACTATCCTGTAAAGGACAAATTAATACGCAGAGTGTAATCCACCACTGCCGCTAATAAAGTAACAATGGAAAAAGTGGCCACAAACTCACCCTTCTGTGGAAAAGTCCATCTTGTTTTCGCTCAACATTTCTTTAACCCTTTCCCAAACAATTCCTGGTGAGACTGAAGCCTTTGTAAACCATTGTGGGAAAAGGAGAAAATGCTGGTAACCAGCATTTTCTCCTTTTCCCACGCTGTTTTCTAACCAGCTGGAAACAAATTTCAGTTTTGAATTACGTAAAATTTGTCGTTTGCAAGTGCTTTCAGTTTGGACACATCTTAAACTTTGTCGTTTGGGAAAGGGTTAAAATTAAATAACTTCAAAAGGCAAAAAAAGATTTTTACTAATAAAATTGTTTTACATCACATCTTAGAATACAGTATCTAAATATAGATTTTAAGAAACAGGATTAGTGCATTTTATTTTTCACAGATTTAAAGGAATCAACATGAAATATCTGGGCTTTTTCGTTAGCCTAAACATTATCTTCCGCTAAGTGGCATTTTTCAAACACACATATCCTACTACATACCACAGAGACACCCTAAACACACAAAGACGCACAAAGACACCACAAAGACGCCCACAAAGACGCACAAAGACACCACAAAGACACCCACAAAGACGCCCACAAAGACACACAAAGACACCACAAAGACGCACAACGACGCACAAAGATACCCAAAGACACCACAAAGATGCACAAAGACACCAAAAAGAACAACATTTCGTTCGTAACGTATTTAATGGCATGGTTTGTTCTTTGACCAGAATTAACTGGAAAATCTCATTTCGTATGGCTAACAGTTTGACAACTGATTGTAATACAGTAACTGATTTGTAAAGTTCAAGATGAAAAACATTAATGCAAAATTAAATTTCATAAGATTTATTGAGTCTTAATGAAAACGAGGCATATGTCGGTATATCATGGAACGTTTAGCTGGAATCTGTAAAAAAGTAAAATTTGGCGACGAGTGATATGTTTAACTCTTGTTTCGGATTATTTATTTGCTGAATTCTGATTAAAGAATACTGATTACATTCTACAAACAAACTTTTCATACACAGACTTAGACCTCCTAATCGGGTAACAAGTACTCAGTTCTTATTTTTTCACCAGTAACTGACAACTGCCTTCATCATTTATAAATTCTTTATTACTCCCATTTACAAATAACACGAACTGGAGTCCGAGAAATAATAAAACAATACAGTAACCAAAAGAACGTTTGGTTACTGTATTTGTGTCTAGGTGTCTTGGAAAAGCTTATAACCGTGCAACCTAGCGGCAACATTTTGTGTTTGGGCGCCATGGAAAGGATTATAAGTGTGCAAGCTAGAGGCCATATTTTGAGTCAGGGCGTCATAGACAAGATTAAAAATGTGCAATCTAAAGGCAACATTTTGTGTTTGGGCGCCACGGAAAAGATTATAAGTGTGCAACCTAGAGGCCACATTTTGAGTCAGGGCGTCATAGACAAGATTAAAAATGTGCACCTAAAGGCCACATTTTGAGTCTGGGTGTCATGGAAAAGCTTATAAGTGTGCAATCTAAACGCCACATTTTGTGTTTGGGCGTCATGGAAAAGATTATAATTGTGCAACCTAGTGGCCACATTTTGTATTTGGGCGTCATGGAAAAGATTATAAGTGTGCAACATAGAGGCCACATTTAGAGTCTGGGCGTCATAGACAAGATTAAAAATGTGCAACCTAGAGACCACATATTGTGTCTGGGCGTCATGGAAAAGCTAATAAGTGTGCAAAAGAAAGGCCACGTTTTGTGCTTGAGCGTCATGGAAAAGACTATAAGTGTGCAACCTAGAGGCCACATTTTGTCTTTGGGCGTCATGGAAAAGATTATAAGTGTGCAGCCTAGAGGCCACATTTTGAATCTGGGAGTCATGGAAAAGCGTACAAGTGTGCAACTCAGTGGCCACATTTTTGTCTTGGCGTCTTCGAAAAGCTTATAAGTTTGCAACTTAGAGGCCACATTTTGAGTCTGGGCGCCATAGACAAGATTAAAAATTTGCTACCTAGACGCCACATTTTGAGTCTTGGTGTCTTGGAAAAGCTTATAAGCTTGATACAGGTTGCAGAGTTATCAGCTTTTTCCATGAAGCCTAGACACAAATATATGATTTTTCAAGACGCCGGGACACAACATGTGGCCTCTAGGTTGCACATTTAAAAGCTTTACCAAGACGCCCAGACACAAAATGTGGCCACTAGGTTACACACTTTAAATCTTTTCCATGAAGCCCAGACACATAATATGACCTCTAGGTTGCACACTTAAAAGCTTTTCCATGACGACCAGACACAAAATGCAGCCTGTAGTTTGCACACTTATAAGTTCTTCAATAACACCCAGACACAAAATGTGGCCTCTAGGTTGCACACTTTTAATCTTTTCCATGACGCTCAGACACAAAATGTGGCCTTTCTATTTCTATTGCACATTTGTAAGCTTTTCCATGACGCTAAAACACAAAATGTGGCCTCTAGTTTGCACACTTTTAATCTTTTCCATGACACCCAGACACAAAATGTGGCCTCTAGGTTGCACACTTTTAATCTTTTCCATGACGCTCAGACACAAAATGTGGCCTTTCTATTTCTATTGCACATTTGTAAGCTTTTCCATGACGCTAAAACACAAAATGTGGCCTCTAGTTTGCACACTTTTAATCTTTTCCATGACACCCAGACATAAAATGTGGCCGCTAGGTTGCACACTTATGAAATTTTCCAAGACGCCCAGACACAAAATGTGGCCTCTAGGTTGCACACTTAAAAGCTTTTCCAAGACGCCCAAACTCAAAATGTGGCCACTAGGTTGCACACTTAAAAGCTTTTCCATGACGCCCAGACACAAAATGTAGCCTGTAGGTTGCACAGTTACGATCTTTTCCATGATGCTCAGACACAAAATGTGGCCTCTGGGTTGCACACTTTTAAGCTTCTCCATGACGACCAGACCCAAAATACAGCCTCTAGGTTGCAGAATTAGAGGCCACATTTTGAGTGTGGGTGTCATGGAAAAAGCTTATGTGTGCAACCTAGTGGCCACATTTTGCGTCTTGGAAAAGCTTATAAGTGTGCAACCTAGAGGCCACAGTTTGAGTCTGGGCGTCATAGACAAGATTAAGAATGTGCACCTAGAGGCCACATTTTATGTCTGGGTGACATGGAAAAGCTTATAACTGTGCAACCTAGAGGCCACATTTTGTGTTTGGGCGTCATGGAAAAGCTTATAAGTGTGCAACCTAGAGGCCACATTTTGTGTTTGGGCGTCATGGAAAAGCTTATAAGTGTGCAACCTAGAGACTACATATTAAGTCTTGGCTACTTGGAAAAGCTTATAAGTTTGCAATAGGTTGCACAGTTATATGCTTTTCCATGACGCCCATACATGTATAGGCTTTTCCAATACACCCAGACACAAATACATGTATACGCTTTTCCAAGACGCCCAGACACAAAATGTAGCCCCTAGGATGCACAGTTACAATCTTTTCCTTGATGCTCAGACACAAAATATGGCCTCTAAGTTGCAGACTTTTAACTTCTCCATGACACCCAGACACAGCGTTATCTCAAAAGCTCACATTGATCTCCTAACTCAATACGAAACAACAAAAATTTAGGTTTGTCCGAATCGAGAGCATTTGCAGACAACAAAAAAATAGACTGAAAATTTGAAGTTTGCTCTGTGAAGAGTAGAAAACATTATGTGAAAAGGAGAAAATGTTGGTTACCACCATTTTCTTCTTTTCTGCAAAATGTTTTCTAAAGGCTTCTTTCGCACGGTCGTCAAACGTAGGGATTGAATGGTAATAGGTTTAGTCATGTCACAGAAACAGACTATTGATGCATGAGCGATCTTGGGTCACCCGTGCCACACAGTGGCTGTGTGATGCCAAAGGAAACTCCTTGAAAAGATCATACCCTCAGGTAAACAATGATAAAAACAGTGACAATATACATGTACACTAAAGACGTAACAAACACTACATTATGATTTAGAAATAGTTTTATTATCAAAAGTCCAAAAACACCGTGTAGCACATCACTTTAAACTATATTTAATATAAATTAGCACAAGAAATAGACATTAATTGGCCGGCAACATTTTTATCTGACAAAAAAAATTTGGACTAGTTCAATTAACCCATTACCACACAATCCCTACTTTTGACAACCCTGAGAAAGAAGCCTTTAGAAAACATTGTGTGGAAAAGGAGAAAATGCTGGTAGCCAGCATTTTCTCCTTTTCCCACAATGTTTTCTTCCCTCCACAAAACAAATTTCAAATTTTCGGTCACTTTTATTTTGTTGTCTGCAAATGCTTTCGATTTCGAAAAGCCCAAAATATTGTCAATTGGTAATGAGTTAAAAAGTAATTCCTCTGATTAGATAACTGTTTTCTGCTTTCTCCCACAGTGCTTTCTACCCTTTCTACCCTCAAGGACAAATTAAAAGTGACTGAAAATTTGAAATTTGTTTTGTGAAGGGTAGAAATCATTGTGGGAAAAGGAGAAAATGCTGGTTACCAGCATTTTCTCCTATACCCACAATGTTTTCTAAAGGGTTCTTTCTCAAGAGCTTCAAAAGTAGGGATTGTGTGGTAATGGGTTAACAAACGACAAAATTTTGGAATAGTCCAAATTAAAAGCATTTGCATTTGCAGACAATAAAAAAATGTGAATCAAAAATTGAAACTCAATTTGGCAAGGGTAGAAAAGATTGAGACGAAACAGGAAAAGTTTCTGGTCACCAGCATTTTCTCCTTTTCCTTCAATGTTTTCATACGGTTTCTTTCTCAGGGTAATTAAAAGTCAGGGTTGTGTGGTAAATAGTTAACCCTTTCCCAAAGGACAAAGTTGTAGACTTGTCCAAATTGAAAGCACTTGCAGACGATAAAATAAACGTGACTCAAAAATTTGAATTTGTTTCCAGCAGGGTAGAAAACATTGTGGGAAAAGGATAAAATGGTGGTTAACAGCATTTTCTTCTTTTCTGACAATGTTTTCAAAATGCTTCTATCTTGGGGTCATAAAAACCAGGGATTGTTTGGTAAAGGGTTAAACGCCTCCCTTTGCCCAGCTAGTGACCTTGTAAAAGGATCAGGAAAAAAATAAGGACAATGACTCCATAAATATTGACCAATAATACTAACAGGAGAGCCATGATAGCACTGTATTGCCCTACTGCATTTTCACCCTTTATCACACAACCCAGACTTTTAATGATCCTGACAAAAAAAAGATCTTTTGAAAACACTGTGAAAAAAATGGTGTCGCTTGTTAGAGAGTTAAATGGAACTGTCATGTATGTAATTGGCATTGACAGACGTGCAGGTCTGTATGACAATAAAATAAATAAAGCTGTCCCAAAAAAAAGTCAAATCTTTCTCAAAAATCAATATGAAATCTATGAATACAAGCAGGTCTCAAGTATCATTCACATCTGACCAACACACTTTGACAAAGTGCACAAGAAAGCTTCATAAACTCTGCAAAAAAACGAGTCTTTTCCATGGCATATATGGCAAAGTCTTTTTTTATCAAACTAGAGCTGTCACTGAAAGTGACTTAATACCCAAGCCTTCATTTTCTTTTGTGGTCTGCAAATGCATTTTAATTTGAACTAGTCAAAACTAGCGGTGTCATTGAATTTGAAATAATACCCCCATCAGCGCTTTGACAGAAACATGCAATTGCTAGTATTTTGTACACAGACGGACACACAGATGGATACACGGACGGACAGACAGGTTGATTCAAGTATATCTCTGAAAAGATTCGTTTTGTAGGGGTATAAATATTGTCGTGTTGTAAAGGGTTAATTAATCATCTGCAAAATGGTTTCAATTTGGAACAGACTAAAAGTTAGTCTTCTGGTCAAATGTTAACAGATTAAAGTCCATTATTTTGCCGAGCTAGGACTGACACTCTGTTTCAAGTCAGGATTTGAAAATGTGACCTAAGTCTGTTAGTATAACTGCAATTTGTATCAAAGAATAAACTCAAGTTAAAAATTGGGTCCAGATCTCCAGATAGAGGGAGTGATATGGACTTCAAAATTGAAAATACTGATTATTCTCCACTAAACCCTATATTGTCGGTACTCATTGGAATCGTCTCATTGAGACGATTCCAATGAGTACCCACTACATAGGGTGTCAAAGAGAAATAACAGATTTAGAATAACAACACTCCCTCTAATCTGGGGCTCTGGGGTCCATTAGATCTAGTGGATTTACACCAAATAAAAGCCTGAATTTTTGGGCAAAATTTGGCCCAGTGTGTTATTTTGTACAAAATTACCAGATACAGAACAAGACATTTGAACACAGGTACAATAATTGAACACCAGAAACATGGTACAAACAGTGAAGTCTATGGTATTAGGTTTGGTTTACCTCTTTAACACATGACAATATTTTAGACTGGTTCAAATTGAAAGCATTTGCAGACGACAAAATAAAGGTGACCGAAAAATTGAAATTTCTTTTGTGTAGGGTAGAAAACATTGTGGGAAAAAGGAGAAAATGCTGGGTACCAGCATTTTCTCCTTTTCCCACAATGTTTTCTAAAGGCTTCTTTCTCAGGGTTGTCAAAAGTAGGGATTGTGTGGTAATGGGTCAACCCTTTCACAAATGAAACCAAGTTTTTGACCCTTTCCCAAATGACAAATTTTAGACTCTTCCAAACTCAAAGAGTTTGCAGACGACAATTTCAAATTTGATAAAAACGGCAGAAAGTTCTCCAAATGGGTAGAAAACACAGTGGGAAAAGGAGAAACTGCTCATTACAAGCAATTTCTCCTCTTCCCCCAGTGTTTTCAAAAGACTTGTACTGCAGGCACGCAAAAACAAGGGCTTGTTTGGGAAAGGGTTAATACAAGTTTTACAGCTATTGTTCAGCTGGTAACCAGCATTCATAGCTAATGATAAGCTGGTAACCAGTATTACAGCCACTGATCAGCTGGCAACTAGCATTCATAGGCAATGATCAGCCGGTTTCCCTGCATAATTTCTGACCTTTGAAAGACAAATTACATAATTTGAGTTGTATTTACCCCTTTACCACACAATGACAACTTTTGATGACCCTAGTTAGAAGCCATTTAAAAACATTGTGGGAAAAGGATAATATGGTAAAAACCAGCATTTTCTCCATTTCCCACAATGTTTTCTTCCCAAAGACAGATTGCGCCATATGAGCTGCACTGAAATTTTTGTCTGAAAATCCTTTGAATTTGGACAAGGATAAAATTTTGTCATTTAGTAAAGGTTTGATGCATTGTATATAAAAACTTCAGTTTGAAAAAGTTAAGTTTTGTAAACCAGTCACATTTTAACCCTTAACCAGACAACAACATTTTAGATCTGTCCAAACTGACAGCATTTGCAGATAACAATGTCATAATGGCTCAAATGGTGCAATTTTTATTTGTATATAAACATGATTGGGAAAGGGAGAAAATGCTGGTAGCCAGCATTTTCCACTTTTATCACAATGTTTTCTACCCTGTCAAACAAAAATTGCATCATTTGAGCCAACTGAAATCTTCTGCAAATGCTTTCAGTCTGGACAGATCTAAATTTTGTCATGTGGTGAAGGGTAAAGGTGTGTATTTTAACCAGTATTTTCTCCTTTTTCCTCAATGTTTTCTACTCTTCTGAACTCAAGTTTCAGTTTTTGAGTGTGTATTTTGTTGAAAATTTAACACCTGACAAAAGTAGCTGATCAAACTAAACTGTTTTGAGTTAACTCATTAGCAATCGACAAAATTTGACTTGTCCAAATCGAAAGCATTTGCAGACGACAAATAAAAGTGACTAAAAATTTGAAATTTGTTTTGTGAAGGATAGAAAACATTGTGGGAAAAAGAAAATGCTGGTAACCAGCATTTTCTGCTTTTCCCACAATGTTTTCCAAAGGCTTCTTTCTCAGGGTCGTCAAAAGTAGGGATTGTGTGGTAATGGGTTAATTACAAACAACAAATTGAACATGAGTAAAAGGATAATTTTTCAATGTTTGACGAGGAAACAATGTGGGAAACAGAGATAATGCTAGCTACCAGCATTTCATCTCTTTGCCAGTATATTTTAAAGGTCATAAAAAATTTGGATTACTTGGTAAAAGTTGAACTTGTAAAAATCACTTCATCACAAGGTTTTATAAAAAAAAATCGTTCTTCCTGTTTACAAAATATTAAATTCAGAATGGTAAAAACTACAATATAAAACAACAAGTACAATACTTCACAAGTTCACATTTAGACAAAAATTTCACAGTTCAAAAAAAAAATGTTTTACAACCAAAACTTTTAAATAAAAAGAAAATAAGCCACTCTCTGTGACAACAAGGCAACATGCATCTACAACAGTAATCAATGCTTGGCAGCCTGTGCAGTGCTAGTAGATTGACATCTGCCCAAAGTCTTTGTAATAGATCTAGCTAACTCTTTAACAACAAAATTTTAGACTTGTCAAAATTGAAAGCATTTGCAGAAGACATATTAACTCTTTACCACACAATCCTGACTTTTAACTCATTACCACACTAGAAAAATTTAGACTGGTCCAAATTGAAAGCATTTGCAGACGACAAAATAAAGGTGACTGAAAAATTGAAATATGTTCTGGAAAGGGTGGAAAACACCGAGGGAAAAGGAGACAGAAAGGTGTCAAAAGTAGGGATTGTGTGGTAATGGGTTAACGACCCTGAGAAAGAAGCCTTTTGAAAACGTAGTGGGAAAAGGAGAAAATGCTGGTAACCAGCATTTTCTCCTGTTCCCAGAATGTTTTCTATCCTTCCCAAACCAAATTTCGATTTTCGAGTCACACTTATATTGTCTTCTGTAAGTGCTTTCAATTTGGACCAGTCTAAAATTTTGTGGTTTGGTAAAGAGTTAAACATGACTCAAAAATTAAAATTTGTTATGGGAAGGGTAGAAAACATTTTAGGAAAAGAAGAAAATGCTGGTTACCAGCATTTTCTCCTTTTTTCTACAATGTTTTCAAAAACCTTCATTCTCAGGGTCATAATGCGGGATTGTGTGGTGAAGGGTTGAATTTTCTGCAGTTTCAAGGACCATTCTACCTACGTATTCACTCAATTGTCAGACAGGATTTTATGGACCAACAACTCTTTACCACAATGACAAATTTATAGACTGGTCCAAATTGAAAGCATTAATTTTATAGAGGATAGAATAAATGTCTCTGAAAAATCAAAATTTGATTTTGGAAGGGTAGAAAACATTGTGAGAAAAGGAGAACATGCTGGTAACCAGCATTTTCTCCTTTTCTAACAATGTTTTCTACCCTGCTGGAAACAAATCTCAATTTTTGAAATGGTAGAAAATATTGTGAGAAAAAGAAAAAATGCTGGTTACCAGCATTTTATCCTTTTCTCACAATGTTTTCTACCCTGCTGGAAACAAATCTCAATTTTAGAGTTATGGTTCTTTTGTAGCATGCTTTTAATTAGGACCAGTCTAAATTTTGATGTCTGGTAAAGAGTTAATGCTTTGGATGGCACAAAAAATTTGAAAGAATGACAAAGAACTTGCATTTTATGACGAAAAAAAAGAAGAAAAAACTTAAAATGCTACTGGATGAGGTTCATAAAGCTGTTGTAACTGAACTCAAGAATTTCACACTTGCAGTTTCATATCTATGAGCCTAAATCTAAATCTTTCTCTGTGCACTGATCTGAATCTACACTGTGTCACAAGGTATTTCAAATCATTAATACCATCTCAAATAATGTGATAACATATCTGTTTGGCTTAACCCTTTACAACACAGCAAAATTTCATACTCGTCTACACTGAGGAAATTGACTGAGGGAAAATTGACATGTCAAAATAATACTTGTCCTTGAATGTGTAGAAAAATTGTGACAAAAGGAGAAAATGCTAATTACCAGCATTTTCTTTTTTTCCCACAATGTTTTCAAAAGCCTTCTTCCTCAGGGTGATTTAACTCTACCACACTTCAACACTTTTGGGCTAGTCCAAATTGAAAGCATTTGCAGACGACAAAATAAATGTGACTCAAAAATTTAAATTTGATTTTGCAAGGGTAAAAACATTGTGGGAAAAGGAGAAAATGCTGGTTACCAGTATTTTCTTCTTTTCCTGCAATGTTTTCACAAACTTTCTTTCACAGGATTGTTAAAAGTCGGGATTGTGTGGTAAAGAGTTAACTCATTACCACACAATCCCTACTTTTGACGCCCCTGAGAAAGAAGGCTTTTGAAAACACTATGGGAAAAGGAGAAAATGCTGGTAACCAGCATTTTCTCCTTTTCCCACAGTGTTTTCTACCCTTCCCAGAACAAATTTCCATTTTTCAGTCGCATTTATTTTGTCGTCTGCAAATGCTTTCAATTTGGACCAGTCTAAAATTTTCTCGTGTGGTAAAGAGTTAAAGGCCAGATTGTGTGGTTAAGGGTTACAAAATCTCATGATACTGGACAGTATATTTAAGATCACACTAAACATTTTGTGTAGTCTGATCTTAATCTGCATTGACCACAGAGGCGTTGTAAGTCACTCTAAGCAGTTAATACATTAAAATTTTCATTCCAACTTAGAAAAATAAAACATGACAAGAGCACAGCTCATTAAAACCTAAAACTTACAAATACAGAAATTATAAATTGTAATACCGGTAAATAATTCTATAAAGTCAAACTTCTTTTATCACATAACTACCCTTGTTTTCAGTGTAATACAGATTTTACAAAATTTCTTATCTTAAACATGTTTGAAATAATCCTACAGTGCTGTAATTGTAGCTCAAGATAGAGGGAGTATTGTTTATTTCAAAATTGGAAATATTAATCATTTTCCTCTAAACCGTATGTTGTGGATACTCATTAGAATCGTCTCAGCGAGACGATTGTAATGATTACCAATAACATAGGGTTTTGAAGATAAATAGCTATTTTAGAATACCATCACTCCTCCATATTTGGAGCGCTGTGTAATTGTTAAAATATTCTGTAACAATGGGCCTTTTCTCTATATCATTGCAAACCTATATTTCCATGTAAACTAAACTTTCAAAATTGATGATCACGATAAAAATATTTTTATTGTCACCCTTTAAAACAGAATCCAAAGTTTTACATGTAACGACCTTGCAAGAGAAGTGTTAGGAAAAAATCATGGGAAAAACAGTAAAATGCTGGTTACCAGCATTTTCTCCTTTTTCCAGAACGTTTTTCAGCCTGTCATAGAAAACATCCAGTCATTAGAGACAAGTCTTAGATTTTGTCACTTGGTAAAGAGGTAAAGAGTTAATCTCTTAACCAAATGTCAAAATGTTAGACTTGTCCGGACTGAAAATATTTACAAACGACAAAATTAAAGTTACCGAAAAATTGAAACTTTACTTTAGACGAGTAGAAAACATCGTGGGAAAAGGGGAAAATGCTAGTTGTCAGCATTTTCTCCTTTTCCCACAATGTTTTCAGAAGGGCTCTTCTTCTCGGTCATAAAAACTGGGGATTGTTTGGTATTGGGTTAACCCTTTAAAATCAAATACCTTAACTACACAATTTTATGTGTTAACAACATGGGCATAGAAGGCTTCTGAAAACACTGGGGGAAAAGTAGGTTATATTTTCATCTTTTCTCACAATCTTTTCTGTCTTTCGAAAGACAAAGCTCAGAGTCATCATCTGCAACTTATTTCAATTTGGACAAATCTATAAAGATGTAGAGTAAAGAGTTAACCCTTTCCCAAACGACAAAATTTAGACCAGTCCAAATTCAAAGCACTTGCAGACGACTAAATAAACGTTAATCAAAAATTGAAATCTGTTTTCAGCAGGGTAGAAAACGTGGGAAGAGGAGAAACTGCTGGTAACCAGCATTTTTTCCTTTTCCCACAATGTTTTCGAAAGGCTTCTATCTCAGGGTCGTAAAAACAGGGATTGTTTGGTAAAGGGTTAATAACAATGTCACCACAAGTCTATAAAGATTTTAGTTAAGAGGTAATGACCGAGTCATGGAATAAGGCTATAAAATAAATGGAAAGGTTGATGTCTACAGACCCAGCGTAACTGAGCAATCAAGGTAACTTGGGACCCAGGAAAACACAGGGTCCAAGGTAATCTAGGATCCAAAGTAACAGAGGACCTAAGTAACCTAGGATCCAGGGTAACAGAGGACCGAAGTAACCTAGGATCCAGGGTAACAGAGGACCGAAGTAACCTAGGATCCAGGGTAACAGAGGACTGAAGTAATGTAGGACCCTAGATAACAGAGGACTGAAATAACCCAGGACCCTAGGTACAGAGGATTGAAGCAACCTAGGAGGCAGGGTAACAGAGGCCTGAAGTAACCCTAGACCCAGGGTAATAGAGAACTGTGGTGTCTTGGACCCAGGGTAACAGAGGACCTAAGTAACTTATACTTAAGACTTAGGGTAACAGAGGAAAGAAGTAACTCAGGACCCAGGGTAACCAAGGACCGAAATACCGTAGAACCCAAGGTAACAGAGGGTTTTGGTCACAGAGGACTTAGAATAATCCAGAACCCAGGGTAACCCAGGACCCAGGGTAACAGAACACTAGCATAGCAGAGAGTTCCTGTAGAACTTGAGGCTGTTCACCTGACTAATAACTTATATAGTAATATAATTTATATCAATAGCCTCTATGAGGAATAAATTATTATAAATAAACTACAGCTACTGTTACTTATTTTCTTCCAAAAACTTGAGCTACATCATGTCAAATTTCAGTCTTTTAAAAAATAAATAGAACTTGGTACATGCATGTAAAACAATGAAATAAATTATTATAAATAATACAATATACTTAAATATTTAAACTACAGCTATAAAATTTCACATTATGTACAATTCTTTAACATTGAATTCAAAATCAGAGAAAACCTCAGCAAAAATTGACATGAGAAAATCACAAATTATTAACCTTTTACCACACAGTGCAGACCTTTAAAGACCCCAAGAAAGAAAACTTTTAGAAACATTGTGGCAAAGGAGAAAATGCTGGTAACCAGCATTTTCTCCTCTTCACACAATGTTTTCTACCCTATTAAAGAAAAACTGTAATATTTGAAGCACATCGAATTTGTTGTCTGCAAATGCTTTCAATTTAGACAGGGCATAAATTTTGTCATCTGGTAGAGGCTTAAATCTTTACCAAATGGTTATGCATTTGACCACTGTGATGAAAAAAATCTTTAAAATCATTTTAAGAAAAAGAAAACAATGATGGTAAACAGCATTTTCTCCTTTTCTCATAATATTTTCAGAAGGCTTCTTCCTCTGGGTCGTAAAAACTAGGACAGTAACATAATTTCTGATTGACTAACCTATTCAGTTTTTACTCATTAAAATGTGTTAACTTTCTCATTTTAGAATTTGACTGAGAATGTTATTTAGAATTCAAAGTAAGATGGTTGGTAAATATGGGGTTGGAGTAAACATCTATATACTGCAAGTGCAGTGAATGGAAGAAAAAAAAACCAGTGAATTAGCTTTACAGCAATACACTGTTACTCTTAACCCTTTACCCCATAAGGCATTTCTATGGCATCTGTAATTGACCCTAAATGACAGCAAGGATGAAGCTGTTTCTTATGTGTAAATGACACCTTTTGATAGCATAGAAGACATTGTGACAAAAGGTGAAATTGCTCGTTACGAGCAATTTCACCTGTAACGAGCAATTTCACCTTTTGCCACAATGTTTTCCAAAGGCTCCTACAAGCAATGTGTAGAAATGAGTATCTATGGAGTAAAGGTTTAATTTGATGAACATTTCATTATCAGTTTATATTATTGTCTTTTTTTGGATAACACATTTTAAATCAGGTACAATGACAAGATAATTTAACAGGGGCTTTGCAAAGTGGTGCATAAATACCCGAAGGGGCTTGTCAAGTGAATAGGTTTAAAATCGAGAATGACTGCAGATATCTCATGTTAAAAGTCACATGCCCAATGACATATCATAGAGATTTATTGTGGTAAGTTTGAACTTATTCCAATGAAAACTGAGGGAGTTTCGCACAAGAAATTGCCAATGGACGGACAGACAGACGACCGGGGCTTTAACAAATTACGACCCTTTGAGTGTTTAAAAACTCAAGTCTATAATGTTTTTATTATCTTATCATGGTTCTAAGTTTTAAACCTGTATTCCAAAAAACAAGCAATAATATAAAGAGTTAACAAAAAGTTTGTTGAGATAGATTTGTATCTCTACAACCAGGATATACCATCACACAGTTTCAACTGTGTTTACAGTCACTCCTACACAGTATGCCGCCTATATTAACTCATTACCAAATGACAAAATTTTAGGTTTGCCAAAATGGAAAGCATTCGCTGACGATAAATAGAAGTGACTGAAAATTTGAAATTTGATTTGTGAAGGTTAGAAAACGTGGGAAAAGGAGAAAATGCTGGTTACCCACATTTTCTCCTATTCCCAAAATGTTTTCAAAAGGCCTCTACCTTAGGGTTGTTAAAAGTCGGGATTGTGTGGTAAAGAGTACAGTAAAGTGTTCAAGTGTTTGGCATTTCTGATTCCATGCTGTATTGACCAATGAAAAAAGTAAACAAATTTGTTCCTTCTTTCCTTTCTCGCAAAGACATTCATGGAGGCCTTGATACAGGAACAGCTCAAATACTTTGCAAGTCTATGATTTTTACTCTTTACCACATAATGACAAGTTATAACTGTCTCCTTTTCTCACAATATTTTCTACCCTACCAAAAACAGAAATCACCATTTGAACTACAATGAAATTGTCCTTTGCAAATGCTTTCAACTTGGTTGAGTAAAAAATCTTGTTGTTAGGTAAAGTATTTAAATCTTTAGGCTGTCTTCTGCTACACTGTTTAGCAGTGTAGCCATTAAGTCTTTCCCAAATGACAAAATTACACACTGGTCCAAATTGAAAGCATTTGCAGACGACAAAATCAATGTGACTGAAAAATTGATTTTTGTTTTGGGAAGGGTAGAAAACATTGTGGGAAAAGGAGAAAATGCTGGTTACCAGCATTTTCTCCCTTTCCAACAATGTTCTCAAAAGGCTTCTCTCTGAGGGTCGTTAAAAGTTGGGATTGTGTGGTAAAGTGTTAACTATAAAAGATCCTTCCATTCCTGAAACATAAGATCTATGTCTTCAGGTAATTCAATTCTATCATTTCGTTGATTTATACCGGATTCATTATTCTGACTCTCACCAAATTCTGTTAACTCATCATTAAGAATCACCCTAGTAGATTCACTCGGACTCATTTCGACGTAACCATGTGCATGCAATGTATCGTCTGGTTTACTTAAGTCCTTCAGTACATTATGGTCGGAATTCAATGAAAAGTCTGATGACAAAGGAATGGCATTTGTAACATTAGCAGCTTTCTCTATATCTATGAAAGATGACAAATGACTGTTTGATATGTTTTTGTAAGATGGCTGATTGTTGCTAATGAGAGTTGGGAAGGACGGATTTGTAGAATATAGCACTCTATCATTCGGAATTGAGTTTGATGAAAGATGAAGTATAGACTGGGATTTCTGTTGATGAAAATGACCTATATTTATGTTAACTGCACTAACACCATGTTCACTGATCTGAGACAATAAATTTTTAGCACCTTTTTGATCCATATTACTACCATCTCTACTTGGTATGAACAAACTAGTCTGTCCATCTGCTGCTAATTCTGTCATGGATTGGGGAATGGATGAATCATTACCTGCTATTATGTCATTTGAACTGTCCATGTAATCTGTAATCATATCAACATATCTTTCTTTATTTTCTGAATCTAATCTTTCATTTATGTTGCTATGTATAGCAATAGCATCATCAGCTGAAGCTCTGTTATCAGAGGGAGGCAATGCTAGATCACAGGTTAAATGTCCAGTTACTGTTACAAATGGTTGGTTGCTAGAGGGAAGGTTTGTGGCCTTCACTGGAGTCAAGTCTTGCTGAGAAGGTGAAGACTTTGTTTGTTTGGACAGCTGAACCAGTTTGGATGCAAATGGTCCAAAACTGTCCTTATCAATACTGTTCAAGTCCTTTCCCATATTGGCTAGCAGTGAAACTCTCTCTGTACTGTATGCTCCAGAATCATTATGATAAATACCATCATTCTGGTACACCATCTCATGTTCACCATTGTTGGTGTTCATACCACTAACATCAAGAGAAGTTTTTGCACCCTTCATATTTAGATTTGACAGTCGAAGTGATTTCACAGCTGTTTCGTAAGGTGGTGGATCATGGGCTTTAGGTGATACCATCTGTACATCTTGATCTTGATCAACATCAAGCTGATTTGAATCAATCAGAAGGTTTGGCTGATTTACGAAATTCTCCACTGCAGAGGTTACTTGAAACTGACTTGGCAATGACACAGTTGGTCTGATAGGTGTTGGAGTAACAAAGTGCATGTTTTGGTTAGAACTTTGTATAGGAATGAATGCACTGGCTTTAGAGGAGCTGATAATGCCTTGTGCTGACTTGCTTACTGACTGGAGGGAACCATCTGTCTGTGGAAACGTTACTTGAATCTTTGGGGCCACATGATGGGACTGGTGAACTGATGGTGACATGGATATTGGAGATTCAGATACTCTTCCATTACTAGTCTGAACATATCGAACACTTTCAGCTTCTTGAGTCCCAGACACTGGTGTAGAATTCATGACTGGGCTGGTTCCAGAGCTATGGTATCCTGAATCAGAAAACTGTGCAAGATTGACACTGTTATCTGAAACTACAACAGGATTTGTTGATGGTGTGCTCTTTAAGCTTGGGAATGTCTGTGTCCTTGATCCAACTGCAAATTTTGTTGATGGCATGGCAAAACAAACCTCCTTGGACTTAACTTGGTCAACATCTTGCATGTTATCTTTAGGTTTCTGCAGATTATGTTGAATGCTTGCTAGATAAGAACCAACTTGACCTCTCCCTTCATCCAACTGACCTTGATTTAATTTGGATATATTGCCAAAATTTGTGAACTTTCTACATGATTCGTCTCTAGACTTCAAGCTGGGAAAGGATGAAGCACTGATGGCAGAATGTACACTAACAGATATTGGATGATTATCCCTCACCTCTATCCTTCTTAATGGTGAGGTTAAACCACTTACTGGAGACAGCAAAGTTGACTGACCAATATTTTGACCTTCACCAGGTTGCCTAGGTGACATGGAAACTGCCCTCTGATAAAGTGGATGTTTATTTTCCTGTAAACAAATGGGTGAGACAGGAGACTTAGATGTTGATGTGAACATAGGAAGAGACTGACATCTTTGACTTGGATTTTGAGCCTCCCCAGTTCTTGGTGGCCCATCTTTCATTTTTAGAGTTAACGATGGTACTTTGGGGACTGTAAAATTCCCATCATTCAACCCTTTAGAGCCAGGTCTTTTTTGGGACACTCTGCTTTCTGGATTACATGCTGATAAACTAGATTTTGCTCTAACATCATGATCTACTTCAAAATGGAACTTTGGGGCCACAAAATCTATAGCAGTTGATGCCCTTTGAGGATTGAGCACTCCTAGTTCAGGTTCTGATAAAACAGATTGATTTAGAGTCTGGCGTTTCTCTATAGTCTCATTTATCCAATCAGCAACATCTGATGGTAAACCTGAAGGTTCATTCTCAATTCTACTAGTTTGTGCACATGAAATACCAGACACCTGGCCTGTCTGCGCAAATGGATCTTTAACATCACTGCACATACTACTGTTATTTGTAGCATCCCTAACTGAATCTTTGACAACTGCATGGCTTGTAAATGGTACCTTGAAGTCAGAATTTACTTTACTGTCATCATGACTGCTAGATTTTGTTTGATTGGTGCCATAAGCAGTAGACTGATTTTGTTCAAGGAAAGAACCTACTTGTTTATCAAGAGCTTGCTTTTGCTTCAGAAGTTTCTGCTGGGAAACTTTCACTGATCTTGCATTCACTCCAATACTATGCCTTTGAGATTTATGTGGCCTCATGACAAACAAACTATTGGGAAACGATTCAATTAGTGCCTCCTCTTCAAGACTAGAAATATCTGGACTCTGTAAACCTTCAGGTAGATTGGGTGTCTGTGTTTTACTGGAAAAATTAATACTGCGTCTAACATCTCTGTCTAGTTCAAAAGTACATGACTGTGTTCTCCTATGACTGTCACTCACAGGGGCCTCAGCGCCAGGGCTCAGTAGTTCTGTAATACTCCGATCAGTCACTAAATCCTCTCCTTCATCACCGGTGGAGTTAAGTCGTTTGAAGTCCTTTCTATGTTGATAATCTGAAGATTTTCTTTTACGAGCCCCTGATGGTGTTTCTCTACCAAAAGAGCAAGCACTTTCTGGTCTACTGGTAGAAGGTTCTTGGGGTTTTGTTATACGTAATGGCGTTTCTCTCCCCAGTGAACATGCACTGTCTGGTCTGAAAGGGGATGTAATGTTTAGTTTAGCAATCTTTGCTGGTGTTTCAGTATATATTTGTTCAAACTTCTCAAGTTGTTCTTGTTCAGCATTGGCTATTGTGCCATTTCCTTTATCTGAAACATGAGATTCTGAAATAATACTCATGTCATCGGATTCTGTTTCCATTTCAGAACTTGATGATGCTGGTTGCAGGTCACAAAACTGGCTCAATGAGTTTTCTGTTTCAATGTTATCACTACCAACACTACCGTCATTCTCTTTACCATTTATTGTCCCTTTTGTGTCATTTCTCATTTGACCAAGTGACTTAGCTTCTTCTCTAGACTTTTGGGTTGACAAGGTTTCCCCATGTTTTGAGGGTCTTGTAGAATCTTTCCCAGCATCTTTATCCTGCCTTGTACCATATAGTGGTTGAGTAACAACTGTTGTCTGATTTGCCAGGTTTTGCATATTTCCACCAACTTGATTGTTGACAATTATCACAACCTCTTTACCACTGACTGCCTGTAGATGTTGAAGATTGCCAAAGTTTCCACTGTTCAGGGGAACATTCGGTTGAAAAGGAATAGTGGGCATTGTTATCCCAGCCTGGAGTTTAGCCAAAGCTTCAGCTTGTTCCTTAGCTCTTTTCTCCTTTAAGATTTCAGAGACTGGTCTCTTATCATATACAGGATTATCAGTTTTTGTGTCTCTAGTACTAGCACCTTTGTTGGGAGATCCTTTTGGTCTTATTGGTGTAAATCTGCTTCTTAAATGTTTGGAGGTTCCAGGTGAAAGTTGAGAGGATGACACTGTTACATGTGTATTGGATGATGTGACTGAAGTGGAAGGTGTAAGGATTGTTAAAGTGTCTAAAACAGTACTGTTGGTGCTGCATGACACACTGAGACTGCTAGATAAGGTGTATGCTAGAGAAACTTTGTCTCCAATATGTGATGGAAATTGGACGGTAGCTGTGCTAGGAAATAGCTTCAAGATGCTATCTTGAGTTATCTGTCCTTGTTGATGAATATTTGAAATATGAACAGTTTCATTATTTGGCAATGGTATCATTGTGATGTTTGCTGACTGGGCACCTCCTTGTACAGTTGATTCATTATTTGTAGATATGGATTTCTCTGAAATGGATGGAATTGTGTTTGGAATGCTTACTGGCAAAGACTGGCTAGCTTCACCAGAATCTCTCCTTGGCTGTTGAACTTGAGCAAAAGGAACAAATGCACTTCTTCCTTGGACATTAGACTGGTTCATCAGGAAATTATTTTTGGATTTCTCTAGTAAACCAGTTGATTTATTCAAACCTGACTGGTTCTCATCCTTCCTTTCAAGCAACATTTTTAAACTCAAATGTCCAGCAGATTTTGAAAGAATTTCCATCTTAGCACTTTTACCAAGATCAGCTACACTTTTGGCAATATTTTGTTCACCAGAACTTTGCATTGGTTGTTCCCCAATGTCATCAAAACTTATTTTTCTGACATGACTTAAACTGTTCAAGTTCACTTCCATTTCTGTATATGGAGTTTCTCTACTTGATGCCACTTTCTCAGAAACACTACAAGAAGAGACACTTTTGTCGTTACTTGTTCTTATTACATCTTGTCCTGATTCTACAGATGTTCCAAATATCTGCGAGTTTATAATTCCACTTTCTTGAGAAATGTCACACATATTAACATCTCCAGATGTTATGGAATGTTTATTTGAAGCATTAACACTTTTATCTGTTCCTGAACATGGATCTAACATCTGTGACACTGGTGCTCCTGTATGCTTAATCACAGACTGTATGTAGGCTGTGGGATGCTCTTGATTAATTAATGCAGTATTACTTTGAGTAGAAATGTTTTCTGAATCATTCCTTCCAATGGTTAAACATTCTGCACTTGTAGCTACAATATGTCTGTCCGAGGCTTGAACCTTCCTAGGTGATTGTGAGACCACTGGGCTGGGCGACAGGGATGGCAGTATAGGAGTTTTTGACCCTTTGCATGGAGTTGTAGATTTTCTACATTGAGAACTGCTTCCAACCTTTTGATCTGAAGTCTGGCTTACTACCTGATCCTGCTTCTGCTCATTCTCTTCTCTCATAGTCTGTAAAAGTTTATGTAATATAAAATTTAATCCTTTTACTACACAATTCAAAATTAAAATAACTTTTATGTAAAAACCTTTTGAAAACATTGTAGGAAAAGGAGAAAATGCTGATTACCAGCATTTTCTCCTTTTTCCACAATGTTTTCTACCATATATAGGGCAAATTCCATCATTTGAGCAACATTTAAATTGCCGTTTTGAATTGCTTTCAATTTGAAAAAGGCCAAGATTTTGTCATGTGGGAAAAAGTTGAATCATTTGCTAGATAATTCTCTTCTCAACAATTCCATGATTCAAGACCCAGAGGAAGCATGCCAGCAACCTGCATGTAGTCATTTGCTCACAAAGCAATCTTCTCTATCAAAGAAAATATTAATGATTTGAGGAACATTCAATTAAATATCAGCATGTTTTCATTATTATGAAAGTCTAAAACTGTCCTTCAGTGAACCCCAAAAATTGCTCTGCTGTTTTGTGTCTGAATTGTCTTACGAACGATGTCCGTAACAAAGAAACAAATGAATAAATGCATGGCAGAAATAAGGATCGGAGCGGGATTCGAACTCCGAACTCCCGGACGCAAAGCCAATACCCTAACCACTGAGCCAAAGAGATATCTCCCTGACGCAGTAGCCAGGTATTGTATTTAAATCGGGAGTATGCCATGCAGGAAGGAGTGGTCTCCCGTAACACACCCCCTCTTAAAGTCATCATTTGAGAGAAATTTCTCCTTCAAAAGTTTTAAAGGTCCACGAACAGAATGGCCAAAAACTAATTCAAAAGGACTGAAACCAAGAGATTCTTGTACAGATTCTCTGGTTGCAAATAGTAACAAATGGATGCCCTCATCCCAATCTTTTTCAGTGTCAAAGCAATATGACCTTATCATATTTTTTAATGTCTGGTGAAATCTTTCTAAAGCACCTTGACTTTCAGGGTGATAGGCGGATGACCTGTATTGCTTGATCCCTAATTCATGCATAACCTGTTGGAATATACCAGACATAAAATTTGACCCTTGATCAGACTGAACTGATTTTGGAAGACCAACAAATGTGAAAAATTTTATAAGAGCTTTGACTATTGACTTTGTTTTTATGTTCCTTAAGGGAATAGCTTCAGGAAAACGTGTAGAAGTACACATAATTGTTAAGAGATACTCATTTCCTAACTTGGTTCGAGGTAAAGGACCAACACAATCTATAAGTATCCTACTGAAAGGTTCATCAAAAGCAGGAATAGGTTGTAATTGAGCTTTGGGAATGGTTTGGTTGGGTTTACCTACCATTTGACATGTATGGCAAGTTTTACAATATTTAGAGACATCTGATTTGAGACCAGGCCAATAAAAATGATTAATAATTTTGTGATAGGTCTTGTTTATACCTAGATGACCTGACATAGGACTTTCATGGGCTATACTTAGTATTTCATGACGATATGACACTGGAACCACAATTTGGTGGTAAACAGCCCATTCATCATCAGCTGGGACATCAAATGGTCGCCATTTTCTCATAAGAATCCCATTCTTTATATAGTAACACATTGGGACTTGTGAAATTTCATCTTCAGGTAAAGCCCTAAAAATTAATTTTGAAATCTCAGGATCAGTTTGCTGTTCGTGGATAAGCTGTGACTTTGACAGGGTGTCGTGACCTTGGTCAATAGACCTTGGTGGAGAATGACGAGACATTGACGAGTCTGTCTGAGTATCAGACAAACTGGGATCAAGAGACTTTTTAATCTCATTATTAAAATATTGACCGATAAAAGTATCTGTCAAGTCAATGTCAGAGTTTGAGTTTTTCAAAATGGCCTTTTTAGCCATAGCTCGGGTAACTGCACAAGAAGGATACAAGTCAGGAATTTCCTGCTCAATAGGGTCATCTGTTTGACCTATATTTGGTGTATCAGTTACAAGTGGATTAACCACAACCTTATCTCCAGCTAAGTCATTGCCTAGCAGTAAATGGACACCTTTAAATGGTAAGGAAGGTTTAATACCAATAACCACAAGCCCAGTAACCAAATCTGATGACAAATTAACATGATGGAGAGGGATATTAACAGTTCCACACTCTACACCCTGAATAAGGACACTAGTACCGGAAGAAGTCTTCTCAGAAAAAGGCAGTATATCTGCCAAAATAAGAGATTGAGAAGCTCCTGTGTCTCTTAAAATTTTAATAGGGGTAGGTGGGCAATTATCACCTGAAAGTGATACAAAACCATTCAACATAAAAGGTTCAAAAATCTCCATAGTAGAATCAGACTTGGGTTTTGTGACTATGTCAATTGTATTGGTTTTGATAGAAGACTGTGGCCTTGGCCTAAGAGTGGTGAGCCCTGTTGGTTTGGCTTCATCACTTTCTAACTTCCTTTTTAATTTCAAACATTCAGAAACAAGGTGACCAGGTTTCTTACAATAGTTACAAGTGGGTCGAGATAAGGGATATTGACTTCTGGTTTCACTAGTAGAATTGGGTTTGGGTGTATTGGATTGACTGGGCATGCCAGATGAATTACCAGACGTAAATTTATTTTGGGGATGTGAGGAAGTAGGTTTTGCTTTAGCAATAAAAGAAACTTTATGTGTAAGGTAGTAATTATCAGCCAGACGAGCTGCTTCTTCTAAAGTTTCAACTTGTTTTTCGTCTAAGAATGTCTTAACATCAAATTGAATACAACGTTTGAATTCTTCAACTAACATAAGTTGTCTGAGTTTATCAAAATTTTGGTCTATTTTCTTAGAACAGCACCATCTATCAAATAACTGTTCTTTGTTTCTAGCAAATTCAACATGAGTCTGGTTAGAATCTTTTTTACAATTTCTAAATTTTTGTCTATATGCTTCTGGGACCAGCTCATAACCTTTGAGAATAAGTTCTTTAACAGTCTCATAATGATGACATTGTTCAACACCTAGTTGTATATAAATTTCACGAGCTTTGCCTATCAAAACACTTTGCAGAAGCAAAGTCCAGTGCTCTTTTGGCCAATTTAAGTTTTCTGCAACTTTTTCAAAGTGTAGGAAGTATTTATCAACTTCTTTTTCTTGAAATGGAGGAACAAGCCTAATATGTTTTGTAACATCGAAATTGTATTCAATCTTTTGCTTGGGCTGATTTGCTCTTTCTTGCATTTCTATTTCCCTCATTCTTAATTGAAATTCTCTCTCCTTCTCTCTCTCTTCCCTTTCTTCTCTGTGTCTTTCCCTTTCTCTTTCTATTTCTAACTGTCTGATCTGAAGTTTTAATTCAAGTTCTTTCGAACTTGAAACTGACTGAAAGTCAACTATCAGGGAAAGAGCATTTTCATTGAAAATCTCCTCATCAACAAAATATTGTACCAAAATGTTCTTAATTTCATGTTTACGCATTGAAGATTTTATTTCAGACAATTTATAGTGCTTCGCAAGATTAAGCAAATCAGTCTTTTTACCTAAATTCAGTAACTCCACAGACGGTTCAGCCGTAAATTTATCTAAGTCAAAAGACATGTTTGTTTGTTGCTGGATTCAAGTACAAAATTGTATTATAATTACTGATTAGTAGACGAATGCGTTAGTCTATTTTCCAATCGATGGATAGTCCAAAATGGAAAACAAATACGTTAGTCTATTTTCCAATCCCGGACGAGCCCCCATCTTACGAACGATGTCCGTAACAAAGAAACAAATGAATAAATGCATGGCAGAAATAAGGATCGGAGCGGGATTCGAACTCCGAACTCCCGGACGCAAAGCCAATACCCTAACCACTGAGCCAAAGAGATATCTCCCTGACGCAGTAGCCAGGTATTGTATTTAAATCGGGAGTATGCCATGCAGGAAGGAGTGGTCTCCCGTAACAATTGTAATTGAAGGGTACTGTACATGTAGTTTCCCTTTTGTGACTGTAAATCAACGTGAAATCGTTATGGAGCTGGGCTGAAGTCAATTAAAATTTTGAGGCAAAAAAAAGTTATTTCATGATTCCTAGGCAATATCTTTCATTTGATAAGAGTCTCAGTAATCCTTGTGTTTCAAGTATGGATTTGGTTTTGAAATGTGTGTGAATGATGAAAAACTTGGGCTATTCCTACAATAGAGCTTTCTGGATCAGACACTGCAGAAATCATTTGAACAATTCGTATAAAAGACTACTCCAGGAAAGTAAGAATTTTACATTACGACAACCTATACAAGGAATGCAGAGGCCAAAATTTTAAGATATTTCTTCATCCATATATACTGTATGTCTTTCAAAAAGGTTTCACATACCTGTAATTTTTCTTTTTGCTTCTGTAATACTTTATTCTTGTGCAATTTTTGCTGAAGGAGCAAGTTGGTCTCTTTATGTTTATCCATACTATTGTTGGTCTGAGACGTAAACAGAGCAGTCCCTGAAAAGATGAAAAAAGATTTAACTCTTTACCACAAAATCCAGATATTTAATGTATTCAATGACACTGAAAAAAAAAGTTTTGGAATGTATTGTGGGAAAAGGAGAAAATGCTGGTAACCAGCATTTTCTCCTTTTCCCAAAATGTTTTTTACCTTTCCAAAACTAAATTTGAATTTTGATTCACATTTGATTTATTGTCTCCAAATGCTTTCAATTTGGACTAATTCAAAATTTCGTTGAGTTTATAAGCCTTTCTACTGAATTTCAGTAAACCTTTTACCTGACAACAACATTTCAGCTGTGTCCAAACTGAAAGCAGTTGCAGATGACAATTTCAACATGGCTCAAAAGGTGCAATTTTTAGCAGATTTGCTATGTAGAAAATCCGCTTTCTGTGATCGTTCTGGCTGAACCAAATACATCATGCATAAAGACGCATGTGGGCTCACTTCCAGTTTTGCAGGGCTGGCACAGGAATGAGCAACACCGATATACAAATGATATACAGCTCTGACTTTGAACAAATCATACAAATTCTGTTTGATTTCTTTATCCCAGTTACCTCAAAACTACAAAAATTGTCAGTCTGAAATACTCTTAATAGATCTACTTAAACATTTTTTTTTCCATTAAATGTTGCCATATGCGTATGAATATTGTTTACAAAGACTGCCCCCAATTTCGTTCATTATAGTCACCTTTAAGATTCTGGTTTCCTGTTTCCTGCATGGCAGCAATCAATGTAAATGCTGCCACAGACTTTGTGTTAACATACATGCTGGAAACCAGATGTTCAGCCACTGATTGTATTCCATTAAACTTGTTGTCCAGAAGTTTATCTGCCCACTCACAGACCAGTTTACAGGAGGCCTTGAACACTTCTGTATCTGTGGAACTACTGTCAACCTACAAAAACATAACAAGACCTGTTGTAAATCATACCACACCCTTAACCCTTTGCCAAATGACAAAATTCTAGATTTGTCCAAATTGAAAGCACTTGCAGATGAAAAAATAAATGGAACTCAAAGATTGAAATTTGATCAGGGAAAAGTAGAAAACATTGTGGGAAAGGGAGAAAAGGCTGGTTACCAACATTTTCTCTTTTTTTCTCACAATATTTTCAAAAGGTTTCTTTATCAGTGTTGTGAAAACCTGGGATTGCTTGGGAAAAGATTCTGGGTTACAAAACAAAACAACAATTACTGCTTTAATAACCCTTTACCCCATAAGGCATTTCCATGGTATCTCTAATAGACCCTTAATAATAGCAAGGATGAAGCTGTTTCTTATGTGTCTATGACACCTTTTGATAGCATAGAAAACATAGTGGCAAAAGGTGAAATTGCTCGTTACGAGCAATTTCACCTTTTGCCACAATGTTTTCCAAAGGTTCCTACAAGCAATGTGTAGAAATGAGTATTTATGGAGTAAAGGGTTAACTTGATTACCAAATGACAGAATTATAGACTGGTCCAAATATTTAAAACTTTTGCAGATGACAAATTCAGCATGGCTCAAATGTGACCTTTCACATGTAAAGGGACAATCTTGGAATTCTGTACATAAAAGGGATCAAATTTAAAGATAGTGCAGGCAAATTTTAGTTGATAGTTCAAAAATGATTGTATAACAAGGTAGGATGACCACTTTTCGTACAGAAAATCTCGTAAAAGTGAAAAGTGACGACCCTGGTCAGCATGCGCAATTCATGCAGGCTGAACAGGGTTGACACTTTTTGCAGTTCCAGATGGTTCCTTTTTGCATGATGGGTCACAGATGATGAAAATTGTCTTTAACAAGGCAGAAAATATTGTAGGTAAAGAACAAATACACAGAGACACATATCAAAGACACACAGACTTACTTTTGCTGGCCTTTTGCCAGTGGAGCTAAAAGTCAAACTTTACTTTTTTGCAAAAGTAGAATAGATTAAAACACTGCATTGTGTTTAACTTACTCATAATCTTGTAAAAAAACTTTTCAACTTGCAACTATCAACCTTAGAAAACAAAAGGAAAAATTGCTCCAAACAGCATTTTATCCTTTTTCATTTCTGTTTCAACATGTAATCATTTTTAGGGGTTAGTGCAAAACTATTGTAAGCGAATACAAAATGTATATGCACTTACAACAGTCTTGCATTTATCCCTCGATTAACTGACAACCATAACAATTTTGACCATGTTAATTATCATTCCTTTATAAATGATTATATAGATAGGGCACTTTTACCTCTGTTGATTTAGAATGGATCTCTAGCTCTGGAAGTCCTGGTGGAGCATGTTCCAACTTCTTACGGAGACCACCATAAAAATACTTACAACAATGTTAAGGCAGAATCAAACAGTATATATTTGTGTTCACATTGGGTTTCTCTGTGATTACTTTTTGTCTTGTGCTATGACATGATCAAGAAAATAGTTGTCAGACAAACATTTGATGCTTTGTTTGGGTCTGTCTTGTATAAAATCTAATTATTAAAGGCAGCTTGTAAAAAATATTTTGTGACATTTTAAACCGCTTAACCCTTTACCAAACAATGATAGCTTTTAGCAACACTGAGAAAACAGGCCTTTTGAAAACATTGTGGGAAAAGGAGAAAATGCTGGTAACCAGCATTTTCTCCTTTTCCCAAAATGTTTTCCACCCTATCAGAGAAAAAAATCCATCATTTGAGCTACTTTTAAACTGTCGTCTGCAAATGCTTTCAACTTGGTAAGGACTACTTTTTTGTCCTTTGGTAAAGAGTTAACAAGATATAGAAGATGCAGTCACCACAAAAATGATATCAACAGAATTTACCAAGCTATTTCTACTCAGTACAGATTAATCTTGCTCAAATATAAATTGATTGAAAATATAGAAAAGAGCTTTTTAAAAAGAATTTCTGTGTTTTTTTTCACCACATTATATAAAATAGTATTGAAAATGACATTACACACCAATGTCACAATTCCTCTTTATATAATGATGAATCTTGAGGACTACATTAGTCTTTACTAAAGCACAAAGTTTAGACTCGTCCAAACTGAAAGCATTTACAACAGACACATTAACCCTTTCCCAAACAATCCCTGGTTTTTACGGGTAAGGAATAGAAGCCTTTTGAAAACATTGTGGGAAAAGGAGAAAATGCTGGTAACCAGCATTTTCTCCTTTTCCCATAATGTTTTCTACCCTGTCATATAGAAAAATCATCTTTTTAGCAACTGTTAATGTGTCACCGGCAAAATGCTTTCAATTTGGTCTGGTCCAAAGTTTGCCGTTTGGGAAAGGGTTAAACATTGTGAAACAAATGCAAGTTATTATTGTTAGGATCATTAAAATTCTGGACTGTTTGATAAAAGGTTAGCCCATTACCAAACGACAAAATTTTAGACTTGTTGAAATTGAAAGCATTAACAGACTGTCGACAAACTAAAAGTGCTTGAGAAAATTTGGGGATGGGTAGAAAACATTGCGGGGAAAGGAGAAAATGCTGGTTACCAGCATTTTCTCCTTTTTCCACAATGTTTTCAAAAGGCTTCTTCCTTTGCAGGGGGTGGGGGGGGTCAAAAGTGGTGATTGTGTGGTAAAGGGTTAACTCTTTACCAAACAATCCCTGGTTTGTACGAGTCTGGAATAGTAGCCTTTTGAAAACATTGTGGGAAAAGGAGAAAATGCTGGTAACCAGCATTTTCTCCTTTTCCCACAATGTTTTCTACCCTATCATAGACAGCAAGAGTTGAATTGTTGCCTGCAGATGCTTTCAATTTGGTCTAGTCCAAAAGTTTGTAGTTTGGTAAAAGGTTAAGCATGGCATTACGATATAAAGGATATCTAGATTGACCTCTCTGACCAAGCCTGCGAGTATTGATATCTGGAAATACTGTCTTCATCACTTTACCAAAGTCTGCATTACACAAGGGCCGTAACTCATGTTGAACACAGAATTGTCTGAAATAGATGAAAGAAATATTACATAAAATAGTGACTCCAGCCTGTGCTTTTGATATATCACTTCTAAAATTCCTGCAGTAGACAGGCTTTGGAAACCATCTTGGAAAAAAGGCTGCATGGTGAAATAACCCTATTCATTAATTCCTGCTTGTTACAAGCAGTTATTGTTTACTCACAATTCTTTCCATACTTTTGAAGTATAGCTCAAATTCATACTACTGAGGTGTAAAACCCTAGAAATGATAGGAACATGTCTAACAAGTATACAGAAACTTCTGAAAAACCATTCATGAGCATGTTATAGTCTGTTTATAATCTGGTTTATACCTACCGAACATCAAAATAAAAAATTGACCATTTTACACATTGTCTGATTCTCACTAATGTTCCCACTAGCTTTTTATTTGAAGGGTACACTTACCCCCTGAGCTGTAAATCTGGGGGTAAGATTCCATATTTGAGGGTATGACAATAATGGTTCCAAACTAGAAGTAAAGTAATCAATAATGTTTTACACCACATAGTATGTTTTATTAAGATGTCTGTAGAAATTAACTGTTTAAAGTCATATAAAAGCTGAAAAGACTGTCTGATTGGATAATGTCAACAGGAACATTGTGTTCTGTCATGGGTCTCTGTGTTTTTTGCATCGAGCATCTTTTCATATTTGTTTCATATTTTTTTCGTGTGATTTGACAATAATTTAGCAATACAGGCAGCAAGTAACTTAAAATTCCATCACTTTACACATGTTGAGCATATAATCAATTTTTTTCTGTTTTTTTTCTAACATGAGGTCTCGTGTGTAATAAAAATTTGTTACATGAATTTTAATTTAATAACGTGATTTACGCAACAATTTGCGTAAGTGGGAACACTGTCTCACATTTTGCTATTTTGATAGACCCATTTCTGAACATTTTTGTGTTAAACATTGTTTCTTGTTCTACATAAGTTAACTTACAAGGAGTGCATGTGCTGTTTTCTGAAAACTATAAAGGTGAATCTTCACTACAAGAAATGCCTGAAAATCATAATAGAACTGTGCTCCTTCTTGTGAATTAACTCTTTATTAAATGACAAAATTCAAGCTATCTGCAGACAACAAATTAAATCTTAGAAATATGATGACATTTGACTTTAATAGAGTAGAAAATATTGTGGAAAAAGGAGAAAATGCTGGTTACCAGCATTTTCTCCTTTTCCCACAATGTTTTCAAAAGGCTTCTTTCTTTTGAGTCATCCAAAGTCGTCACTGTGTGATAAAAGATTAAATGTAATTTGGACGTACTTGTACTCTTCATAAACCTCTGCTTTTGGCATACACACATCTCCGTGTTCCTCTAAGTGACTTTTTATCCACGTCATAGCTTCACCTTGCTCTCGTTTATTGGATGCTGGCAGGCAGGATGGCGGAGAACTGAAGAAATATTACATAAGCTAGAGCTGTCACTGAATGTAACTAAACCCTTTACCAAACAATCCCTGGTTTTTACGGCCCTGAGAGAGAAGCATTTTAAAAACATTGTGGGAAAAGGAGAAAATGCTGGTAACCAGCATTTTCTCCTTTTCCCACAATGTTTTCTTCCCCGCTGGAAACAAATTTTGCTTTTTGAGTAACATTAATTTTGTCGTCTGCAAGTGCTTTTTAATTTGGACCAGTCTAAATTTTTAACACCCCTGCCAGCCCTTTGAAAGAAACAGGCAATTACTAGTATTTTGTACACAGATGGACACACAGAGGGACAGATGGACAAACACGGACACATCGGACAGTCAGACAAGCTGATTCCAGTATACCCCAGAAAACATTCATTTTGTGAGGGTATAATGAGAATGGATGCTCTGGCAAAATGGGGCTTAGTACATCTCTGTGACATGATATACCAAGCAGATCACATCACATGACTACGGATCCATAAACATTGTCTTTGATAGAGAAGAAAACATTGTGGGAAAAGGAGAAAATGCTGGTTACCAGTTTTTTCTCCTTTTCCCCACATGTTTTCAAACGGCTTCTTTCCAAAGGCCTTCAAAAGTTGTCATTGTATGATAAAGGATTAATTTGGACAAATCCAAAATTTTATTGTTTAGTAAAGGTTAAATTTACATGGATGCTCTTGCAAACAGAGGCTTAATGCATCTCCATTATATATCATCACAAGCAGATCATCACATAACTGTGTATCCATAAGAACCCAATTTGTCCAATCACTAGGTGCTAGTATACCGATTTTTTGAAACTCAGGAAATTGACCAATAGTCCAAAATTTTCAGTCATGGTCAATCTGTGCAGGCTGACCTAGGTCGATAATCTTGCACATGCATTAAACCTTCACCAAACAGTCCCTGGTTTTTACAAACCTGCCTTTTGAAAACGTTGAAGGAAAAAGGAGAAAATGCTCATAACCCACATTTTCTCATTTTCCCACAATGTTTTCTACCCTGCTAGAAACAAATTTCAATTTTCATAATCTAAAGGTCTTGAGTTCGATACCCGGGAGCGGGTTTTAACTTTGGGATTTTTCATTGGCCCACACATTTGGCGCAGGTACTGGTGTAGTTCCCAGGAAGCAGAATCAAGAGAGATTAGTATAAGATGTAAGAACTTGTTTCTCAATCGATGTAAATTAAATTTCAATTCTTGAGTTACCTTAATTTGGTCGTCTGCAAGTGATTTCAATTCAGACCAGTCTAAAATTGTGTGGTTTGGTAAAGGGTTAAGTCACCTTTTAACTCTTTACCATACAATCCCGACTTTTAACGACCCTGAGAAAGAAAGCCTTTGAAAACATTATGGGAAAAGGAGAAAATGCTGGTAACCAGCATTTTCTCCTTTTCCCACAATGTGTTCTACCCTTTCCAAATTCAATTTCAATTTTTGATTCACAATTTTTTTGTCGTCTGCAAATGCTTTCAATTTGGACTAGTCCAAAGTTTTCTCGTTTGGTAAAGAGTTAAAGGAGCATTACTAATTTTTTTTTAAAATACTAGCATTTTCTCCTTTTCTGACAAGGTTTTCAAGGGGTTATCAGGAGTCTTAAAAGTCATCCTTCTGTGGTAAAGGGTTAACTCATCACCAGAAGACAATATCTTAGGCTTGTTCAAATCCAAAGCATTTGCAGATGAGAAAATAAAAGTGACTGAAAATTTAAAATTTAAAAGTGACTGAAAATTTAAATTTTGTTTTGTGAAAAGTAGAAAACTGTGGGAAAAGGAGAAAATGCTGATTACCAGCATTTTCTCCTTTTCCCACATTGTTTTCTAAAGGCTTCTTTCTCAGCATTGTCAAAAGTCTTCATAGTGAGGTAAAGTGTCCACACACACTTACCATCTTAGATATTCATCTTTGGGCACTCCTGTTGGTAGTTTTAAGTACAGAAGCAGTTTTTCAACATCACTCAACAGCTGGATTTCATTCTGAAAAGAGTTTGAGAGAAAAAGAAATTTCACTGGCTATGTCACAGTCAACAGGTAAGCCATTATCTACCTTTTGTTCAGAAGTTTGTCCTTAGTTCTAACCTTCAGCTACTAAGTGCAATAGTTAACTTTCTGACCTTTTGCAGACAGTGTAGATCTTGTGAGGACATATCATTTCCTAAAACATAACTTTGAAATAGGAGCATTTTGGTTTTTATTAAAGGAATGAAAATGTCATTTAACCTTTTATCATACATTGCCAACTTTTGATGCTCCTTAAAAAGAAGCCTTTTATAAACATTGTGGGAAAAGAAGAAAATGCTGGTAACCAGCATTTTCTCCTTTTCCCACAATACTTTCTACCCTATCAAAGAAAAGTTACACCATTTCAGCCGAACGGAAATTGTTGTATGAATGCTTTCAATTTAGACAAGACTAAAATCTTGTCACCTAGTGAAGGGTTAAGTTATTTATCAGGATAAGAGTTAATTCAGTTTTAGCTAGTTTTGACAACAGAAAGCCTTTCACAACTATGCTTACTATTGCAGCATCACAGTGTTGATCAAGATCAGACTGTATAAAATACAGACCACAAAATAAGGTTGATTCAAGAACTGAAACTTGATGTCAGAAGAGTAGAAAACGTTGTGGTAAAGGAGAAAATGCTGGTAACCAGCATTGTTACCAGCATTTTCTCCTTTTCCCACAATGTTTTCAGAAGGCTTTTTCCTCTGGGTCAGAAAAACCAGGGGCTGTTTGGTAAATGGTTAAATCTTGCTAAGCATGAATTATTAAATCTGTCCGTGAAATGGTAGAAAACACTGTGGGAAAAGGACAAAATGCTGATTACTGGCATTCTCTCCTTTTCTCACAATGTTTTCAAAAGTTCTTTATCAAGGACAACTTAACACTCAAGATTGTATGACAAAAGCTTAACTTTGCCAAACAACAAATTTTCATATACATCAATATCATCCAAGATAATTGACAAGTTGATTCTGGCTTTGATGGGATTTGTCTGCAAAAATTGAGATAATAATGTGGAAAGGCTCATTTCATTCAATTTCACTCTCTGTTTAGTCCGTTGTATGTGTCCAGATTTTTCAACTGCCAGAATTACTTGGTATATGGCCAACTGCGAGTTAATAACAAAGTAGAAAGAAATTACTTACCAGGATTCCTTCGACTCTGCTTTTACCCTCCAAACTGAAAAAGAAAAAAGGAAGCAAACTTCGACATTGTTAATAATCTTAAAGAGCTCCAGATAAGGAATGATGGTATTCTATTTAAAAATCCATTCTTTCTCTGTCTCAAACCGTACGTTGTGAGTACTCATTAGAATCGTCTCATTGAGACAATTCTAATGAGTACCCATAACATAGGGTTTAGTGGAAAAAATGATAAAAACGGCTAAATTCAAAACCAAAATCACTTCCTCCTTTTGGAGCTCTGATCTAAGGTAATAAAAATGTCTCATCTTGAAGTTGTTATCCATATTTGTATCAGCATATTAGGGCTCCGTATCGGTCAGTTTGATCGATACGATATTTGTATCGATACAAAATGATCGATATTCGATATATCATATGATATTTCAATTTTCAATAAAAGAAAGAAAAAAATGCGAAAATTGTGTTTGTTCTTTTTTTCAGCATACCTGGAAAACAAAATACCGCAAATTTAACACTTCTAGACTGTATTGAAATTTCATAATTATGTAGGCCTAAATTAATATGAATTCTAACTAGATCTACATTTAATACTCCTTAAAAAGCTTAAAAGACAGTCTAAGAGGACTCTGATCGGACAATGTCAAGGAGACATTTTGTTGTGTCATGGGTTTCCGTGTTTTTTTTTTTCACTGAACAATTTTTCATGCGTGTCAATTTCTGGATAGGTATGTTCGCATGATTCGACATAGATTTCTCAATAAGGATTAGAACTACATGTAGCATCAAAACCTGTTATTTTACTCACGATAAACAGATAATGGCCTTTTTTGTCCATGTTTTTTCTTACGTGAGGTCTCGCGTGTGATTAACATTTGTTATGCAAATTTCAAGTCTATAAAATGATTTACACAATAATTTACGGAGTCGGAACACTGATTTCAGATAATCTAATGGAAAAAGAGATTTGATTTTCGAGCCACATTTTTCGGCAATATTAAAATATCGACAAAATAAAATCTTAGGAAGGTTGAAAGGTCACGGTTTCAATTATTTCCATCGCTACCTCTCGATCACATCACGAGATGTTCATTACCTTTCTTTAATCAACTGTATTGACCAATTATCAGCGTAAATTTGTCTGCAATCTGCTGATTGATGCATAATTTGCAGATTTCAAACAACATGACGGGGGAACGAGAACAGGGGTATTAGCTAATTGTCATCCATTGTGTAACGGGTAAAGGGCGAGTAATAAAAAATGACGCATTTCGATTGGTTGTAAGTTTCCCAGGTAGCCACACCTACCTCTACGACTACTCGACTTTAGAGATTACCTAAAGTAAACTCGTAATGAATTTCGCCGTTAAAAACAACTAAATTGGGTATTTATATGCTTTACTTTTATTTTCTTTTGATGATCGATATTTTGTTCGATACAGAAACGTTCGATCCGATATATCTATCGAACGTAAAATACCGGTTTTCGATATATATCGAGTACCTGTACGGAGCCCTACAGCATATGGGGGAGTAACTGGAAATACACCGATTTAAACAGCACCTTGATGATTTGGGTTTTAAATCTGTAGATTTCACTTTTAATCAAATTCATAGTTATTTGTTTTGACTACTGAATTCCTAAAGCATATAGGCAATACATACTATCAATACATACTCTCCATAACCCTGCAGGTGCACTTACTGTTTATTTGTCGGTCCATGGAAATACCGAATTACACCTGATATACCGAATTAGGTACAATTCGGTATTTCCATGGACCCTTTTTTTGTCAGTTTTACCTGCCCTTTGTCAATGACTGATAGCAATTTGAATCCCTGTTAACTCTTTCCCAAACAAGCCCTGGTTTTTACGTATCTGCAGTAAAAGTCTTTTGAAAACACTGTGGGAAAAGGAGAAATTGCTCCTAACGAGTAATTTCTCCTTTTCCCACATTGTTTTCTTCCCTTTTTGAGAATTTTCTGCCATTTTCCCTAAATCTAAAATTGTCGTCTGCAAACTCTTTTGGTTTGGAAGAGTCCAAAATTTGTCATTTGGGAAAGGATTAAATGACCAAAAATCAACTGGTTTACCTGATAGAGGAATCCAGTCCCTCTTGTAATTTAGCATATCGACTGCTGTAACCACCATAGAGTCCCACTGTTGATGTCTGGGCAGATACATGCCCTTCCCCTGAACTGCCACTAGTTATCGGACCTGCAACCAGCATCTGTAACATGCTGCTGCTATCAATTTCGATATGCTTAACCAATTTTTTTCCTCTTCATTCTGGTCAGTTATTGATGTGGTTTGGTGTAAAATAACAAAAACAGCAGTCACATAATAAATGGGTCACAGATTACACAAATGTGAATGTATGCAAGTATGATGTATGATGTATAGTTATGGTCAAGTCTTGAAACTTAAGACGGATCATTGAAACTTAGGTGAGAAATAGAGTGAATATTGCACATATAGTTTCAAATACTTTCTTGTTCACTTTCATCAACTAAAGAACCATTCGTAAATCAAACTGAAAATGACAAGTTGAAAAACTCAAATGAAAATGTCAATTACTTCACTTGACAGTTCGACGTATTTTTTACAGACTGATGTTTTTACGCTACGTGATCGCTCGTTCCTAAATGTTGGAGTATAATTTATTGATCATAACACAAAATGGCAACGCATCAATATACTTTGACAACACATAAGTAAAAAGAAAACACTAGATGAATCATTTGTTACAAATTAATACACAAAAATGTCTCTTAGTGTGCGACAGCGCATGCGTAATAAACAGATTGCCTTACGTTTGTTGTAAATGTACACAAGCGATTTGGACGCAGAAGCGTCTAAATGCATAAAAACCTCTGTGTATTTACAGCAGTTATACAAAGCCGTAAATGTAATCGTAAAGTGGAAATGTTTATGTGAGGCGTTTATCTGAAAAAAATGAAAGCAAAAGTTTTATAAAGCGTAAAAAGTGTAAAATTTCCATTATATTTACTCGTAAAGGCATATTTAACTGAACTTAGTTTTACGACAATAATGTTTACTGCCATAAACAGTCATGACAAATTTTTGGGTAAAAGATGAGTGATCAAGGGAAGAGGACAAACTCTGTAAGCTGTATTTAGTTGTCAGCTTGTCTGTCACTCTTTCTGTCCCTCTGTTTGTCTGTCTGTGAAGTCCAGATAACTATCCTCAAAAGCGGTGTTACTTTTATGCCTGGTCGCCACTACCAGATACAGAGAAGACCATCATAACAACACTTGAAAATCAGCTTTTGTGCACAAGTTTGAAATCTTATTCTTTCACAAATAGTGCACAAAACTGACAGTGCTGTACTTAATGAGGCATTGACAAGTTTGTCCATGGTCATGTGTGTCACTTAGAATTATTTGATAATTTGTATTTTGCTGCAACAATAGATAAAAGTAAAGGATTAGAAAGTAACGGTGTCAGGAGAAATCGGCCCCTGGAGAAATCGGCCCTTGGAGAAATCGGCCCCAAAACGCTTGGGGCCGATTTCTCCGGATAAATCGGCCCCTGGGGACGATTTCTCTGGATAAATCGGCCCCAGTAGAAATTTTGGAGAAATCGTCCCCAATGCCAAGTTTTATATATATAGATGTTGCTTTTTCAGAAAATGTAATTTTCATTTAGGTTTTATTTAACACATACACTGTGTAAGCCATGTCTTATTTCAAGTTGTTTTTGATTACATCTTCTGTGTTGTTTTTATGGCAATTTTCACAGTTTTTCACACTGATTGTTCTTATTTTCACACTTTCACACAGGCAGCCTACACCTGAAAGATTGTTGAATGTTTGTGTTTGTTTGAAATTGATATTGAACGAATTGTGAAATATAAATGCTCACGATGCATATATGTGTATTTGTTATATCATTAAAACCTATTTTTTTTTTTGCACCTTTCTCTCTCGATCTCTGTCCCTTTCTGCATGTTCGGCATAGGTAATTGCTATCAATTTCATTATGTTGTTCTTCGTCGGATCAGATCTCACCTCTCTCTCTCTCTCTCTCTCTCTCTCTCTCTCTCTCTCTCTCTGTTAATGAATATTGTTCATGTTACAGAATGGTTTTTAGAACCATCAGATGTCTTTCTCCAACCTTTAGACATTTACTCCTTTTCCCACTATGTTTTCAAAAGCCGTCTCCTACAGGTTTTTTAAAACTCGGGATTGTGTGGTAATGGGTTAAGTTAATCGATCACTGGTTCGATCAATGAAAGAGTTCTCCAACGAGAGTATGAATCATTGTTACGCTGTATATAAAAGAGTGATATGGCTGATAATTAGGCTATTGTGGACTCTATTTTATTTCATAAAAAAAAGGATGCACTTTTAAAAAACCTGTAAGAGAGGGCTTTTAAAAACATAGTGGGAAAAGGAGTAAATGTCAGCACTTTTGCACTTTTTCCCACACAAAAACAAAACAATTTTTCCAGTTATATTTAATTTGTTGTCTGCAAATTCTTTGAATTTTGACCCGTCTAAATTTTTGCCGTTTGGTAAAGAATTAATTACACAAAATAATTAACTGGGTCACTAGTAGTACAATGAAAAATGATAGAAAGAGAGAGTCAGAAAATGCAGCGGAAGTATACAGTGTGAGAGAGCGAGCTAGTATAATACCCGATCTAAAGAGAGAGAGAGAGAGAGAGAGAGAGAGAGAGAGAGAGACATAGAAAGACACAAAAGGTTGGAGAAAGACATCTGATGGTTCTAAAAACCATTCTGTGACGTGAACAATATTCATAAACAGAGAGAGAGAGAGAGAGAGAGAGAGAGAGAGAGAGAGAGAGAGAGATCTGATCCGACTAAGAACAATAATATGAAATGTTACAGGTGTAGGCTACCTGTGTGAAGGTGAGAAAAGAGAACTATCAGTGTGAAAAACTGTGAAAATTGCCATAAAAACAACAAAGAAGGTGTAATCAAATACAACTTGAAACAAGACATGGCTTACACAGTGTATGTGTTAAATAAAACCTAAATGAAAATTACATTTTCTGAAAAAGTAACATCTACATATAAAAAAATTTGACATTGGAGACGATTTCGCCAAAATTTATATTGGGGCCGATTTCTCTGGAGAAATCGTCCCCAGGGGCCGATTTCTCCGGAGAAATCGGCCCCAAGCGTTTTGGGGCCGATTTCTCAAAGGGCCGATTTCTCCAGGGGCCGATTTCTCCAGCATTCAAAGTAACTACACCACTGTACATTTGCTACTGGAAAATTCAAAATGGACTTTAAGTGGTATGGTGCACAATAAATGTCAAATTATGAAAAGAAACGTCACAGACATTCCACTATTGAGACTAAACAGTTAAACTGGGCCCTTTTAGAAAGACCTTGCTAGACCTGTGAGATATCCCAGTTTCTTTGACTCTTTACCAAAGGACAAAATTTTTAGACTTGTCCACATTGGAAGCCTTTTCAGACGACAAAAAAACCCAAAAAAGATCCGCAATTAAAAAATTTGAAAATCATTTCTGTAAAGGAAGAAAACATTTTTGGAAAAGTAGAAAATCCTGGTTAATAGCATTTTCTCCTTTTCCCGCAGTGTTTTCAAAAGACCTCTGTCCGAGGGTCTTAATAAACAGTTACTGTTTGGTAAAGGCTTAAGTTACATTTTGCTATATAGTGCTTGCTATTTTTCCATCATAAGATTCATTAGCACCATCCAGTACTTCAAAGTTGGGAATGACAGGCTAACAGATAAACTACAAAATTGTTTTGACAAAGTTTGGCGCTTCTAGACTTAATATTTTCCTCTGTAAAAAGGAAGTCATAGCCAAGCTGTGGCATCGACATGTTTATTTTACTTTATGTTGTGACATGACAGCTGTTGGTTGTTTTACTTTTAGGGAAGGATCGGGAGTCGGACTGGGTCTGGTGGACCAAGATCAGCACACAGTGTTAGAAATGACATTGGATCAGCAACTGGTAAAGACTTGGCAAGTCGTGAGGAGGAATACAAGTAAAACTCACCTTTGAGCTATGTTCTATGAAAAGGGGGCTTATTGCATCTGAAAAAACTAGCAACCCAGGTCAGTCTGTACAGTCCATGCAGGCTGATCTGGGCTGAAATTTTCTCTATGGGTCAATTTTCTGTATGTCCAAGGACCAGTCTGTCTCATGATTAAGTTGGCTGTATTAACCCTTTCCCAAACGATAAATTTTGGACTCTTCCAAACCAAAAGAGTTTACAGACAACAATTTCAGATTTGAAGAAAATGGCAGAAAGTTCTCAAAAAGGGTAGAAAACACCGTGGGAAAAGGAGAAATTGCTCGTTACGAGCAATTTCTCCTTTTCCCACAGTGTTTTCAAAAGACTTTTACTGCAGACATGTAAAAACCAGGGCTTGTTTAAAGGTTTAAAAGGTTGATATGATGAATCCGTAAGTAGGTAAAAGAGATTATTATGTACCATGGATCACAGAGATGCACTAATCCTTTACCACACAATCCTGTTTTCTCCTTGTCCAGCAATTTTTTCACAAGGCCTCATTCTCAGGGTCGTTAAAAGGTGTCATGTGTGATAAAAGGTTAAGATGTTTTTGAAAATTAATGCAGAAAATGGAAAATGTATTTTAGATCAAGTTACTGGGCATGAAACCATTCTTGAAGGTATAGTACATTGTATTAGGAAGTTACCAGAAAAAAAAAATTGTGTTGAGAAATCTGTAAGGATCCTTGAATAGCATGGCTGCTTAACAAAACTTGAATGGTCAAAGAATAGTCTTACGAACAAAGTCCGTAACAAAGAAACAAATGAATAAATGCATGGCAGAAATAAGGATCGGAGCGGGATTCGAACTCCGAACTCCCGGACGCAAAGCCAATAACCTAACCACTGAGCCAAAGAGATATCTCCCTGACGCAGTAGCCAGGTATTGTATTTAAATCGGGAGTATGCCATGCAGGAAGGAGTGGTCTCCCGTAACACACCCCCTCTTAAAGTCATCATTTATTGATGACTCAAAGCCTTATTAGGCAGGAAGTCCGATTTTGGACAACAAATGGGATTAATGGCTCAATGGCCAATCCCGGACGAGCCCCCATCTTACGAACAAAGTCCGTAACAAAGAAACAAATGAATAAATGCATGGCAGAAATAAGGATCGGAGCGGGATTCGAACTCCGAACTCCCGGACGCAAAGCCAATAACCTAACCACTGAGCCAAAGAGATATCTCCCTGACGCAGTAGCCAGGTATTGTATTTAAATCGGGAGTATGCCATGCAGGAAGGAGTGGTCTCCCGTAACAATAGGCTAATCTTTTTTGTACAGAAACTATTTTTCAAAACATTTCCTTTTTCTAAATGAAGTACTAAACAAGCAAAACCATGAAAGATCACCTGGTTGAGGTAAACTTTTGAAAAATCAGTCAAAAGTAGCCAAGGAAAAAATTTGCCAAAAAAAAATTGCCGATCGTACCCATTAGATAATTTTATCAGCCCTAAAGTAGATACTTACTGTTTCAATTTGAAACTGATGAAGTATGTAACCCTTATGGGAAAGCAGCCAGTGGCTTTCAGAGAGTAATGTGAATAACACATGTATAGTTTAACTTGTTAATATGATTGAATTAAACAATTTTGTTGACCAGAGCTCCAGATAAGAGGGAGGAATGGCATTCTATATCCATTAATTTTCTTCGAAACCCTATGTTGTGGGTACTCATTAGAATCGTCTCATTGAGACGATTCTAATGAGTACCCACAACATAGGTTTTGTGAAGAAAAGGTAATGTTTTCAATTTTGAAATCAAAATCATTTTGTCTATCTTGAGCTCTGGTAAAACCTTTACCAAACAATCCCGACCTTTTAGCAACCCTGAGAAAAAAGCCTTTTGAAAACAATGTGGGAAAAGAAGAAAATACTGGTAACTAGCATTTTCTCCTTTTCCCACAATGTTTTCTACCCTTCCTAAAACAAAGGTTTAAATTTTGAGTCACTTTTATATTCTTGTCTGCAAATGCTTTGAATTTGGACCAGTCCAAATTGATTTTGAGAAGAGGAGAAAGCACTGTGGAAAAAGGAGAAAATGCTGGTAACCGGCATTTTCTCCTTTTTCTACAATGTTTTGAAAAGGCCTTCTCCTATAGTTCTTTTAAACTTGGGATTGTATGGTAAAGAGTTAACTCTTGTGTTTTCTATCATGAACAGAAAACTGAATGCTGAGCTGGAAGCCAAAACAGCCAACCTTGTCAGAGAAGCAGAAGATGTTCTGGTATGTTGTCATTGTCCCTATCATACTTGTTCTGCAAATTTTATATGAGCCATGCTCTGGTAATAGGGTGCTTTATGCATCTCTGAGGTGCTTTATAACAAGTGAGCCATAATTTTAATCACTGATTTAACTCTTTACCAAACGACAAAATTTTAGAATGGTCCAGATTGAAAGCATTTGCAGAAGACAACATAAATGTCACTGAAACATTGAAATTTGTTTTGGGAAAGATAGAAAACAATATGGGAATAGGAGAAAATGCTGGTTACCAGCATTTTCTCCTTTTCCCATATTGTTTTAAAAAGGCTGTTTTCTCAGGGTCGTTAAAAGTCAGGATTGTGTGGTAAAGAGTTAATTCATTACCAAACGACAAAATTTTAGACTGGTCCATTTTAAAAGCACTTGCAGACGACAAAATAAACGTAACTCAAAAATTGGAAGTTGTTTCAGTAGGGTAGAAAACATTGTGGGAAAAGGAGAAAATGCTGGTAACCAGCATTTTCTCCTTTTTCCCACAGTGTTTTCAAAAGGATTCTATCTCTGGGTTGTGAAAACCCGGGATTGTTTGGTAAAGAGCTGTACCACAGGGCCCCGTTTCACCAAAGCAGTTATAAACAAAATTTGCGCAAGTTTTACGTAACTATAGTATAGCGCCATTAACCCATTACCAAACGACAATATTTTAGACTGGTCCAGATTGAAAGCATTTGCAGATGACAAAATAAAAGTGACTGAAATTTTGAAATTGGTTTTGTAAAGGGTAGAAAATTTTGTGGGAAAAGGAGAAAATGCTGGTTACCAGCATTTTCTCCTTTTCCCACAATGTTTTCTGAAGGCTTCTTTGTCAGGGGCTTCAAAAGTAGGGATTGTGTGGTAATGGATTAAACTGCTATGAGATATTGCATAACTATCACAATCATACTAAAAAACTATTTCTATAAATCAAACTTTCGTGGAAATTTCAGCTCTTCAATTTATCTAGATAAAACTTCCAGGAAAACTTTGAATTTTCCCAATAGTTTTAAAAAATGTTCAATGATAGTTATCATGTATCTCGTAGTAGATTAATGCCTCATTACTATAGTTACGTAACTTACGCAAATTCTGTTCATAGCTGCCTAGGTGAAACTGGGCCCAGGTGCCTGACATATCTGGTATCATACAACCCCTCTATATAGATTATATCTATATAGAGAGTTTGGATGATACCAGACATGTCAGGCACCTGTGGTCTATACAATCTATTTTTGATTCACAACCAACTAGGTAGATTGGTTCTGGGACATGCAGTAAATTCACAAATAGCCAAAATATTTGACCGATGTCAGCCTGTACAGATTGCACAGGCTGACATGGGTGTTCTTATTGGAAATATGTCAACTCTTTACCACACTATCCCAACTTTTTATGATCCTGAGAAAGAAGCCTATAGAAAACATTGTGGGAAAAGGAGAAAATGCTGGTAACCAGCATTTTCCCCTTTTCCCACAATGTTTTCTACCCATCCGAAATAAAAAAATTCAATTTTTGAGTCATATTTATTTTGTCATCTGTAAATGCTTTCAATTTGGACTAGTCCAAAATTTTGTCATTTGGTAAAGAGTTAAGCTATCTTTTTACTGAGCATGGCTATACCTTTTCCGGACAACTATAAATTTTAGCTCCTCTGGCCATTTTTCTGAAGGCCAACACGATATGTCATTGCCCTGTGTCTGTTGTATGTATGTGTCAACATGCTAACTTGCCCCAATGTTACATTTGGTCTGCTGTGAGCTTACGGTGCCCACATGATGCTTGTATTCCTCTCTCTCTTCAATATCTGTGTGGCAGCCTAATGATAACCATGCAGATTCGTAGGCACTGTAGCCTTTATGATTTTTGTTTACCCTTTACCACACAATGACGACTTTTAACGACGCTGAAGAAGACGCCTTTTGAAAACATTGTGGGTAAAGGAGAAAATGCAGTTGACCAGCATTTTATCCTTTTCCCACAATGTTTTCTACCCTGCCTGAAACAAATTTCAATTTTTGAGTTACAATTATTTTGTCATCTGTTTTCTACCCTGAGCCGCAAAGAATTTGTTGTCTGCAAATGCTTTCAATTTGGACAGGTCTAAAATTTGTCGTGTGGTAAAGGTTTAACTCTCATCATTAAAAAATTCTAAAATTGCAAGCCCATAGCCAATAGAAAAGATTTGATTGCCATACTGGGCTTGGATCATCATGTTGACGATTGACATTAGGTAGTCATTTTGTGCCCCTATGAATTGCAAATATGTACATTTTATTTGTCGGAAAATGCACACCATTGGTAGGTTTGGCTTGTTAGATATATGACCTGCCCAAAGCCAAAAGTTACAAGCCAGTGTGAGCGGGCAAGTGAAATATTACACCCACTTAGCCAGTAAGACAGTTGAGGGATACAGGGCCTCAGTACTCTCTTAACTCATTACCAAACAACAATATACCGGTATTAGGCTTGTCCAAATCAAAAGCATTTGCAGACGAGGAAATAAAAGTAACTGTAAATGAAATTTGAAATTTGTTTTGTGAAGGGTAGAAAACATTGGTTCAGCATTTTCTCCTTTTCCCACAATGTTTTCAAAGGTTCTTTTCCCTCAGCATGTTAATAATCAGGATTTTGTTGAAAAGGATTACGGGTTTGTACTCCATGAAGATAAATTACGGTAACCCTTTCCCAAACAATCCCTGGTTTTCACGACCCTGAGGAAGAAGCCTTTTGAAAACATTGAGGGAAAAGGAGAAAATGCTGGTAACCAGCATTTTCTCCTTTTCCCACAATGCTTTCTACTCTATCAAAAAGAAATTTTACTTTTTTAGCCATACTGAAATTGTTGTGTGCAAATGTTCCCAGTTTGGATGGGTCTAAAATTTTGCTATGTGGTAAAGGGTTAATCAGTTGAACAAAAATTTAATTGACTGTTTATAAATGCTATAAATTTTGCCAAGTCTAAAACTTTGTTAATAAAAAGCTAAAAAATTATGGGAAAAAAGTCCATATTGGCCTTTATTTTATTGACAGAAGGGACAGGACTCCATTTTAAGCCAATCAAAATTGTTGGACAACATCAATACAGATGAATTTTTGAAGTAAGTCCAGCTTTGTTTTTTTCTGTTTTTATCAGTCATGGCAGTGGACACATTTTAACTCCTATTTTGTTAGTCACAACCAAGTAAGTTTTTGTTTTTGCATGCACATACGTGTAGTCAAATTACAGACGTTTCGTACCATGACCATTTCATACCAGTCACTTCACAACATATTTTGACCATATTTCCTACCACAGTCAATACCATAATCAGAGCTTCAGATAGAGGGAGTAATTTTGATTTCAAAATTGAAAATATTAATCATTCTCCACTAAACCCTATGTTATGGGTACTCATTAGAATCGTCTCGTTGAGACGATTCTAATGAGTACCGATAACATAGGGTTTGGAAGAGAAATAATAGATTTACAATGCCATCACTCCTCTTATCTGGAACTCTGCATAATTTTACCACTTTGTGCCATGGTCATACCATTTTGTACCAAGTTGTTAGAACCTATTACAAAGTTTTGACTATGAAAAACCTCCATTTTGACTATAGTGAAAGGAGAAAATTTATATATTTATGAATGTTGGTCACAATGTTTGTCTTAATGATATCTCAGAGGAATTTGTCTGGTTTAAAAATAGGATACCAGTATAAAATTTAATAAAACCCTTGTGCACATCCTACAGGCCAGACTTTCAGTCAAATTATCATGAAGGCTGGTTTGAATGTCTGATTTGATGAGATCATAAACAGTTTGACAATGGATCTGCCTGTTTAACTCTTTACTACACAACCAAGTTACAGATGGGTCCAGATTGAAAGCATTTGCAGATGACATAGTGAACATGCCTGGAAAATTGAAAATTGTTTGGAAAGGGCAGAAAACGTTGTGGGATGAATAGAAAATACTGGTTACCAGCATTTTTCTTCTTTTCCGCAAGATTTTCAAAAGGCTTCTTTTTCAGAATCTTTAAAAGTCAGGATTTTGTGGTAAAGAGCTAAAAACTAGACCATGATGTCATATTAGAGAAAAGCATTTTCTACAGTTTTCATTATGTTCTCAAAGTTTCTTTTGCTCAGGTGAGCAATTTATGGCCATCATGTCCCTCTAATGATCTTTTTTCTAAGGGGATGTGAAATATTAGATAATTTTTGGGTGAGTAAATGTAATGTTGTAGTAGAATCTTGATGCCAATAAATGATTCAAGACTGTGACAGGTAGCTTAGATGTAGATGTAGCTCAAATGAAGGACAGAAAACATAGTGGGAAAAGGAGAATTTGCTTGTTACAAGCAATTTCTCCTTTTCCCACAATGTTTTCAAAAGGCTTTAACTCTTTACCAAACAAAAATTTTTTGTTCTGGACCAAATAAATCATCGGTTGTCAACAAAGTAAATCTTGTTAACCCTCTCCCAAGCGACAAACTTTTAGACTAGACCAAATTGAAAGCATTTGCAGACAACAATTCAACTCTTGCTGAAAAGATGATTTCTGTCTCTGATAGGGTAGAAAACATTTTGGGAAAAGGAGAAAATGCTGGTTTCCAGCATTTTCTCCTTTTCCTACAATGTTTTCTACAGGCTTCTTTCTAAGGGTCGTTAAAAGTCAGGATTGTGTGGTAAGAGTTGGACTGTCTGTAACAAGTTAATGTTTACTTCAACTTTCAGAACTTTTGACGATGATTTCACAGAGAGGAATGAGGACAGATATGCTGAGCCTTCCTCAAAGGTTTGTTGAAGTTATATTGCACAGTTTTGTAGCTTGCCAATACAGAGTCAAGAAAGAGTCCTTGTGCACCCCTAACATCGCTGTGAGCATGGGTGTTGGAGTCGGCCTCCCCAATTTCATTGAATACATTCATGTAGCTTGGCTCTTTTTTTTTTTTTAAGAAGAAAATGTCAACTTATAGTTATAGTCTTTGCATTCTCATCTGAATTGCTGTCATTGTGGTATGAAAACTTTAACATTTTCCATATCTTTGATGTTTGACTATATCTCGGTGATTACTGAACATAGCGGAGGAGATGGACTTTGTCACCTGATAACAAAAGCTGCATGTTTTTTATCTCGTTTTTCCCCTGGTACATATTGGTTACTTTTCTGAGCAAGTGATTAACCCTTTACCAAACAATCCCTATTTTTTACGACCCTGTGGTAGAAGCGTTTTAAAAACATTGTGGGAAAAGGAGAAAATGCTGGTAACCAGCATTTTCTCCTTTTCCCACTATGTTTTTTATCATGTTGGAAACAAATTTCATTTGTATAGGTATTTTTATTTTGTCGTCTGCAAGTACCTTCAATTTGGACCAGTCTAAAATGTTGTTTGGTAAAGAGTTAAGCTAATGATGGTTTCTTTATCTTTTCCAGCCTGTATCTGCAAGACCACAGTCCTCTACCAAACTAAACAATGTCAGTCAATCTAGACCCCAGTCCAGACCCCAGTCTCGGACAAAGAAGCCTTCTTCAGCCAAGTAAGTGTAGTTTCGCTTCATGACATTTGGTCAAACAGAATTTAGTTGACAAACACTTGAAATGTGCTCTGTGAAAAGGGGGCTTAATGCATCTGTGCAAAGCATCGACACAGGTGAGCCTGCACAGGCTGCGCAAGCTGACCTGGGCCGAAAAATTATTGACTGGGGCCAACATTTTTTCGATGATGGTAAATTTTCTGTGAGTGAAGGGACCAACCTACCTCATGGTTAAGTTGTTAAAAAAAATGCTCTTATGGATCTATAGTTATGAGAAGACTTTATATGACAAAGAGATGAATTAACTCTTTACCAAACAACGAAATTTCGGGCAAGTCTAAATTGAAAGCGCTCGCTGACGACAAAATAAATGTCAATCAAAAATTGAAATTCAATATGTAAGGGTAGAAAATATTGTGGGAAAAGGAGAAAATGCTGGTTACCAGCATTTTCTCCTTTTCCCACAATATTTTCAAATACTCTTTTTCTCATGGTCGTTAAATGTCAGGATTGTGTGGTAAAGGGTTAACCCCCCTTTTTTCCATGTGTGGCTCACTTGTACTTCAAATATTCATCTTGCCAAAGCAAATACATGTAATGACAAAATTTTATTTCAAGTAAGACACTAGGTCAACCCTCTATGCATCTAACAATCCTTAGGATGAAATCTTTTGAAAACATTGTGGGAATAGGAGAAAATGCTGGTTACCAGCATTTTCTCCTTTTCCTCACAAAGTTTTCTACCCTATTAAAGAAAAATTTTGTCAAATGATCAACAATGAAATTGCTGCGCAGAAATGCTTTCAATCCTAAAATTTTGCAGTGAGGTAAAGGGTTAAGATTAGAGTTAGTGGGCATAGACCATAAGAATTGTGTGTTTGTGTGACAAAGAGTTTTGTATTAACAAGGAGCTGGTGGAGGATATATATCACCTTTAGTGATGGCTTTAGTTTTTGTGTGGTAAAATATGATCCCGTTTATCATATCTATGTTCAGGGCTAGAGTGAAAGCGGGCAAAAATGATGTGGAGGATGTAGCTCTAGTTGATGATGCCTTTATGACAGAATTCAAAGATTTCTCTCTACAACATGCCATTGAAAACATCGAGGTACAAGACACACATGATGAGAACTTGACAGACGATGTGTTACCCACAGTCGCCCAGGACATGGGCTCTGGTAGGTCTAGATTTGCAGAATCCTGTTTACGACCTTTAAACTTTTAACTTTTTATCACAGAATCCTGACTTTTAAATACCGTGAAAGTTAAGGCTCTTGAAAACCTTGTGGGAAAAGGAGAAAATGCCGTATCGACATGTGGTTTGGTAGCTCAGTTGGTCGAGCATGAGACTCTTAAGCCCGGGGTTATGGGTTCTGGCCCCATGTTAGGCGCCAAATGTGACAGGGCTCGACCGGGATTCGAACCCAGGGCCTCAGGAATACTGTTCCTGCACTCTAACCAACTGAGCTACCGAACCACATGTCGATACGGCCGCACGATATATCACCAAATAACTGTACCCGACTATATTATACCTTTATATCTATCTGTGGGATAGACCAGTATACTACACAACCATCACATTGAAAGTTTTAGGTTATTAAAAAAATATTTTACGAAAAGAAGGAACACTGTAGATCCAAGATATTTCAAGTACTCTCAGTCTGTGCAGCCTGATCTTAACATACACTGACTGCAGCAAATTCAGATAGATCATGATCCACAACTTGTGAAAAAATGTGAATGTTTTTCTATTAAAGAGGCACAGATCAGGTTTTTAAAAGCCAAGTTGCGGGTAATGCAAGAGGAAATGGATAGGTTGGGACAGGAATGTAACAAAAAAGTAAGTATTGGCCTGGTTTCTTAACCCTTTACCATTCATTGCCAACTTTTTACGACCCTGAGATGGAAGGCTTTTGGAAACATTGTGGGAAAAGGAGAAAATGCTGGTAACCAGCATTTTCTCCTTTTCCTACTTTGTTTTCAAAGGCTTTCTGCAACAAGGTTGTTAAAAGTGAGGATTGTTTTGGTAAAGGACTTTCATGTAGCTTTGTTTGTTGTTAACATCATTTTCAACCTTATTTCATATTATGGTGGTGTAAACCTGTCTGTTACAGAATTTTTTTTTAACCAGCATTTTGTCTAACAGTTTTTTACTCTCCTTCAAAACTGCTGGCTGCTCTCAGAAAAAAAATGTTGTGATGACAATGCTTAGCTGTGAAAGACTTGAATCTTGTGTTGTTATAACAAGCAATTTCATTGAAGTGATATCCCCCACCGAAGAAGACCTTTTCAAAAATTTACGCAACCACATAACTCAAAATTACTCCCAGTCAGCCATTTTGCAATTATATCAGAGAAATAGGCTAAATTAACACAGGTATAAAGTTTCTTGAAATTCCTCTTACTGGTATTGGAGATACTGTGCGGGACGGACAGATGGGCAGACAGACTGAAGGAAGAACAGATAGATGGGTGGATAACACTAAAACTGAATCCCTCTGCCTGTGGCAGGGAATAACAAAAGACATTGTTTCTCAAAATGAGCCACACTGAGCTGGTATTACCTCTTGACCGTATAACAAAGTTTTAAGGTCTGGTCACACCGAGCTTACAGATGAGTTACAGAAAAAAAGATCAGTTTATCTGCTTGTGTCCTTACATATCCGTTTATGTCCATTTCTCATCCGGTGAATCTGCTACTTGTCCTTTGATGTTGTGTGATGTCTGTTCATGGGTTGTTTGAGCATGTTAAAAAATATTTCCTGACAAAACGTACAGAGACATGCAAGTGACAAACTCTTGATGCATCTGACTGTTTATATGCTCCGCATGTCATATGACCATTCCTTTCCTCATACATTGGTGTTTGATACATTACTGCTCATTGTACATTTGCAGAATGTTTTGACTTTTAATCATATTATTATCAACAATATGGCTGCAGTGATACACATTATAAAAATGTTCTCGTGGATGAAGTGTTTCTAACTCTTAAAAAAGGCAATAGCCAAAATGTTGAACATTAGAGTATTATTTTTCATAGTGTTTTCCTTACCAGACAGTGTAGATTAAAGATCAAACTGCACATTCTGTGCAGTCTGATCTTGATCTATACTGTCTGCAAAAGGTCTTAGAGTCACACTTAGAAGCCAAAGGTAATTGACCTTTCTGTAAATGTGAGTTTGGCACGCTCCCCCTTAGTAACGCTCTATATTGGTTGTCAAGCCTGACAAGCTAACCAGAAATTGTGTCAGACTTTTTGTTTACATGATGCCCAATGCAGCGTTTTCATTGGCCAATTAGACGTTGGTAGACCTGTCACTCAAAAACAGCAGAAAGGTCAATTCACTAATCAATCATTCAAACTTATCTCCCTGTTTAACACAGGATGAAGAAAACAGTCAGTTAACAGTTAAGATTAAAGAACTGGAGGACGAGAGAGGGAGACTGACTCGCACTAACGCAGCACAGAGCGCACAAATAGACAAATTTAAAAAGATAGCGGACGATAGTAAAGGGAAATCAGACAGTTTAGACACACAGCTTGCTTCCACTAGAAAGGTAATACATTATTGGCCAAACTAACACTTGTTACAACTTTCCGTAGTGCAGAAAACATGTCGAAAGACCAGAGCATTGTATGAAATTCTTCTTTTTTGGAATTTCAAAGCCATAAAAATACATGATTACAAATAATGTCATGCCTACCTCTTTTTTGGTTGCTTTTCAGCTGACATTTTCAGAAACTGAAAACCAACACAACATAATTTGTCAGAGCCATTGGTTCAGAATGTGAATTTTCCTACCCGTGTAAAGTGTTCCCACTTGCGCGAAGTATTGCGTTAATTATCTTGTAGAATTGAAATTCATGTAATAAATTCTGGTTACATGCAAGACTTGAAATAAGAAAACATGTGGAAAAAAAGGCTATTATCTGCTAATCTTGTGCAAAATGACAGGTTTTGAAGTTACCTACTATCCTTTTTGACAAATTTATTTCAAATCATGTGGGAATACCCATCCAGAAATTGACAGATATGAAAAATCAATTGGCGCAAAAAACACAGCAACACATGACACAACAAAATGTGTCTTGGACATTGTCTGATCAGAGTCACTTTAGACTGCCATTTCAGCTTTTTCATGACTTTAAGTAGTAAATTTACATAGATATCTTAGTATTACAGCCTTTGTTTTGCTACAATTCATCAATACTGATTGATTAATGTCTAGTTTGAAACCATTACTGTCGTACCTTCCAATATGATATCTTACCCTCATATTTTCAGCCCAGTGTACCTTAGAAATAAAAAGCTAGTCTGAACACTGATGTAATTATGATATGACTTGCACAGTCTAACACATCATTAAACAGACTTTTTTCAGAGCATGTATGGCTCATTTATATTTTTGTTTTAGGAATTGGAGCAATTAAAAAGAAGTCAAAAACAGCAAGCCTCGTCTCAGAGTGCCACAGAGGTTCGACTAAACAGAGCGCTAGAAGAAATAGAGAAATACAAAGAACAGTTAACAAGGGCTAAAAGCTCCTCCAGAGTAAGTAAAGCAAAACTTGTAGTACAAAATCCAATATTTTTACAATCCTGTCTCCCATGGTAACCATCATTTTCTCCTTTTTCCCGCAATGTTTTCTACCCTTCACAAAACAGAACAAATTTCAAATTTTCATTCAATTTTATTTTGACATCAGCCAATGCTTTCAGTTTGGACCAGTCTAAAAGTTTGTTTTTTGGTAGACAGTTAACCCATTACCACACAACCCATACTTTTGACACCCCTGAGAAAGAAGCCTTTTGAAAACACTGTAGGAAAAGGAGAAAGTGCTGGTAACCAGCATTTTCTCCTTTTCCCACAGTGTTTCCTACCCTTCCCAAAACAAATTTCAATTTTTTAGTCACCTTTATTTTGTCGTCTGCAAATTCTTTCAATTTGGACCAGTCTAAAAATTTGTCATTTGGTAGACAGTTAACTCTTATCCTGCTAAATAACTAAAATGAAATTTTCATTTCGATAGTAAAACCAAAAATACTGTCATTTCAAAGTTATGATTTTGGGAATAATATCTCCTCATCGGACAGTGTAGACACAAGATCAGACTGCACGTTCTGTGCAGTCTGATCTTGATCTGCACTGTCCGCAAAAGGTCAGTGAGACGCGATAAGCAGCCAAAGGGTTAAAAGTAAAAACCATAATTTTAGAGAGTCAACTGGTTGCCTCAATCTACAATGTAGAAAAGTCTGACATTTTGTTATTTGGTAATGAGTTTGTGACCCTTGGCCTTTGACAAAGGCTGTTTACCAATGTTTACTCCTTTTCCTTCAATGTTACTGAACAGTTTTGTATTTCTGAGGATAACTCCAAGCTTCTGATTGATCTGTAGAAGATCAGATAATTAATGCTTTCCAACACAGTCCCGACTTGAACATCCCTGGGTAAGAGGTTTTTGAAAACATTGTGGGAAAAGAAGAAAATGCTGGTAGCAAGCATTTTCTCCTTTTCCCACAATGTTTTCTTCCCTGTCAAAGAAAAATTGCACCTTCTAAGCCACACTGAAATTGTCGTCTGCAAATACTTTCAATTTGGACCATTCTAAATTTTTTTCATCTGGTAAAGAGTTCACCGATATTATTTTGCAGGAATCCTCCGACCAGGAGAAAAAGAGAGTTGACCAGCTTTTATCCGAGAACAAACGGCTCGAAAAACAGAAAAATGAACTGATGGCTGGCTTTAAGAAACAGTTAAAACTCATAGATATCCTGAAAAGACAAAAGGTAAAACATGCGAAATATGTGTTCTTCTGCCTAGGGTGTTTGCAGTACATCTGCAAAAAGTAACTACCCCCGATACCCATGTCAGCAGGCTGATCTTGGTCAAAATTTTTAATATACCTGAAATGTCATAATTATTATGTTATGGCCCCAGTCATCCATCCATCTGTCTGTTGGCCCATCTGTCTGTCTGCCGGCTGGTCTGTCTGTCTGTCCATTTCTTGTGTGAGCAACTCCTCCTCCAAGTTGACCTGGGTTGAAACTTTTCACTATTGGGCCATTTTCTGCATGTTCAAGGCCCAGTTTATTTCATGATTTGGTCGATTGTTGAAAAAATTGGCTGTTTTGGACCCATGATTATTGGACGATTTGATTGGTATGATCCATGAAGAAGGTGCATTAACTCATTACCGAATGACAAAATTTTAGACTGGTCCAAATTGAAAGCATTTGCAGACGACAAAATAAATATAAACCAAAAATTTAAATTCAATTTGGGAAGGATAGAAAACACCATGGGAAACGGAGAAAATGCTGGTTACCAGCATTTTCTCCTTTTCCCACAGTGTTTTCAAAAGTGTTCTTTCTCAAGGTCATCAAAAGTAGGGATTGTGTGCTAAAGAGTTGAGCCCCTTTTTGCCAGAGATTGGCTAATATATATGAGTAAAATGTTGGTCTATCTGTTTTGCATCGAAAGAGCTTAATTGCACCTGAACTTCTAAAGTGTCTATTGTATATGTTGATATATCTGCTTGTTAAAAAAATTGCAAGTTAATGAATATTGATATTTTGTGTGGGGAAATGTCTGTAAATTCTAGATACTTGCTAATTGATGGTATACTTGTTGTTAAATATGCGAACAGAAATGTTTGCCAGTTTTTCAAATTCGCGAAAATTGCAAAAATTTCCATGTCATTCAAATTCCCACTTGTACACTATTTTATTTTACAGATGCATATAGAAGCAGCCAAAATGTTGTCTTTTTCTGAAGAAGAATTTGTAAAAGCACTGGAATGGGGAAGTTGAGAACAGGAGGCCCTGGAACAGAAAAATAAAAGCTTCCTTTAGTGATTGGACAATTAGGTGCATTTGGCCCTGTAAATGGATTTTTTTTATCAATAACTTGTGTAAATGAGATTTGCTTTGCAAGTTTAACATGATATCTATGTAACAAAAGACAAAAGAGAAACGTTGTTTACAGTAGGAAGGAGAATTGAAACAATATTAAGTATTTGAATATGGGTTTTAGTGTTTGATTGTATTCCAGTATTTATTTTTAGATTTTTCTGAATGAAAGTTTAATGCCATACAGACTTTTTTGTGATTTATGTCCCTGTCAGTGCCAATTAAGTGCATGATACATTGATTTCACCTTTGACTAAATGAGGAAATTCTAGAAACATTCAAATTGAAACCATTTGCAGACCACAAAATATGACTCAGCAAATGAAAATTGTATTGGAAAGGATAGGAAACATTGTGGGAAAAGAAGAAAATGCTGATTACCAGCATTTTCTCCTTTTCCCACATTTTTGAAAGCCTTCTTTCTCAGAATTGTTAAAAGCTGTGATTATGTGGTGAATGGTTGATAGACAGAGGAGTGATACACAGCCATCATGGCCTCTATCTGTTGTTTTCCATTGCTCCGAGTTTGTACAGTTACAGTTCTTTTATCACTATTTACCAAATGACAAAAAAGTAGACTGATCCAAATGGAAAGGATTTGCAGAATTAAATGTAACTGAAATAATGATTTTTGTTTTGGATGGGTAAGAAAACATTATAGGAAAAGGAGAAAATGCTGGTCACTAGCATTTTCTCATTTTCAAAAGGCTTTCTATACAGGGGTGTTAAAAGTTGTGATTGTGTGGTAAAGAGTTAACCCATTACCACACAATCCTTACTATTGACGCCCCTGAGAAAGAAGCCTTGAGAAAACATTGTGGGAAAAGGAGAAAATGCTGGTAACCAGCATTTTCTCCTTTTCCCACAATGTTGTTTACTGTTCAACAAATTTCAAATTTTCAGTCACTTTTATTTTGTTGTCTGCAAATGCTTTTGATTTGGACAAGCCTAAAATTTGGTCTTTTGGTAACAAGTTAAGGAGATACCTCTTCCACATCTGCAGACCGTCGGGGAGCATCTTTAGGTAAGATTTTTTGTCATACTATACTGTGACTGTGTTATGTTCTTGTCTGGAAAGTTGTAGCTTGTTCATTGCATGGTAAAATTGAGATACAAAGTCTCCAACTATTATCATTTAATTATAGCCCCCATAGATCAGTCAGTGGCATACAGTGCCTTCAATGACAAAGTCATTTCAACTTGATTCATTTCTCTCCCACTGACAGACGTTGGGTGGATTTCTAGATTTATTCAGTGGTTACAGTAAAGAGAGCCAAGCTAACTATCAGCCACACAGCTATTATACGCCCGAAGGGTCATATTATGTTATGGTCCCGGTTGTCCTTCTGTCTGTCTGTCTGTTAGCAATTTGTTTCTCTTCTCCTCCTACAATTTGCATTGGAATAAGTTCAAACTTGCTATAATTAATTAATCTATATGATGTCTAGATGTGCATTTGACTTTAAAAAATTGGATATTCTAGATTTTAACTCTTTCACTGACAAGCCCCTTCGGGCATATGTACACTGTGTGATGTAGCTCGTTAAACTCTAAGTGTAATTTGCAATTCTAATCATGAAATGTTTCTGACATCTGTAATGGTCAGTATTGAAGCCAAAGTAACAGTATTCGAATAATGTGAGAAAATTCCAATCTATTAATAGATCAGAGTATTTCATGACCTATTTCATTCAATTATGACTGATCAATATTTTCCAGTACATTCTCTGCAACTGAGAATACATCTTTTCAGCCCTTTTAGTAAGACACTCAATATTTTCAGATGCTTTATGATAAAGCAGTGCTCAAAAAAACTTAATTTATCCACAGATATATATAAAAATTAATAAAAGGCACTTAATTATCTAAATTTTTTGTTATTCTGGTATTTTGGTGCTGCTGTCATAAGAGGGCCATTGGCAGCCATGACACTCATCTGTCCTTTTCAACAGGCTTCAAAAATTAGGAATACTGGTAATTGACTCCGAACAGCTCATTTCTCTTGTGCAAAACAGTTACTTCTTGTGATAGTATATATTTTGGCTGAATTTTTAGAGTACATGATTATTTTTAGCTCTTTATTTATGAACTGTTCTATAGATATTGAAAGCCACAAAATGAGGGCATGTTTTGCAATGTATCAATTAGAAACTTCCAGTACAATGTTGAAGGGTGGTTATCCTTGAATATGTATGACTCAGGCAGGAATTATGGTTTTATATGCATTTGGATTTGGGTTTTTTTGTCGATAAAATGTTATGGCAATCACTGCATCTTTGAGATATGCATAATTATGCTAAAATTGTCATTCAAGTCCCACACAAGTTGGTAAAGCCACCATAATAAACTAGACTGATGTAAGATGCCAAATATTTTATTTTCATATTTTTTTTTCAAATAAACAAACATATAAGATAACTTAGACTAGAATGTAAAATACTCTCATACAATAAGGGAAAAACTGAATTATATTTTAAACAGACTCTGCATCCTGAAAAGAAAAGCTGAACAACAAATTTAAGTACAATGTACTACAGTATTAGAATATTCACTTTAATTTTGACTTTTTTCCCTGATTTGCCTGCGAGTATTTTACTGAAGTGGGTGACAAAGTAGATTTTTCTTTGTTAATTGTTTTTCCACTATTGTTGACAATTTCCTGAAATATCTGAGTAAAATTCCTGTTTCTTTCCAAAAATATCTGTGGTAAAAGAAAAGTAAAATCAACTGCGTTTTATGACACCATCTTTACTACCAAGGACAAAATATTGGAATGAGTCCAAATCCAAAAGACAAAACATTGTGGGAAAAGGAGAAAATGCTGGTTTCTCCTTTTCCTATAATGTTTTCAAAAGTCAAAAGGGTTGATTTAAAGGCATATTGCGTCGGTGATAGTCAATGCAAACAATCTTGTACAGAATTTGCCGAGAAACAGTCAACTCTGATGGTACTGTACTGATTATGCTGAGAAAATACCATGAAGAATTACAGTTTTAGATGAGCAAGATATAAACCAGACACCTTCGATATAGACTGTAATATTATGTCGGAAGGATAATTCTCCGTATTTTACTTCTTTTTTTATATATGGAGTGATAAATTGAAATTATTGGTTGTGTATCTCACATTATTGAAGATAAAAGCTGTTGAATCAACACATTAAAATGGCATTAAGACATTGAAATAGTGTCTTGTAAAAATAATATTCCCAAACAACAATGAGGGGAAAAACTTTCTCTAGATTTTCTTTATTTGACTCTGCACCCCAAAGGTAATTGACCAAAAAGTTTATAATGTAAAAGGACTTAGCTCTCTACCATATGACAGAATTTTAGACTTGTCCAATCAGAATGAAATTGCAGACAACAAATTGATTTGGTCCAAACTTTAGGATTTATTTTTGAAAGAGTAGAAAAAATTGTGGGACAAGGATAAAATGCTGATGACCAATATTTTATCTTTCTTTCCACAAAATTATCAATTTTGGACTGTTTGGTAGAGTGTTTCAGGCCTGACCATTATTGTTTCTCCCCTCGTTATTGTATAGGAATATAATGAAGGTTTTAACCTTTCTTAAATAAATGAAATGAAACTTTCAACCCTTAACTCTTTACCAAACGATAAAAATTTAGTCCAAACTAGTCCAAACTGAAAGCATTTGCAGACGACAAATTTAAGGTGACTCAAACTTTGAAAACTGTTCTGGAAAGGGTAGAAAACATTGTGGGAAAAGGAGAAAATGCTGGTTACCAGCATTTTCTCCTTTTCCCACAGTGTTTTCAGAAGGCTTTTTTTTCAGAGTCGTCAAAATTAATTCAGGATTGTGTGGTAAAGGGTTAAGCTGTTAAGCACGACTCACTAACCTTTTTCGTGTAGTGTAGGTTAAGATCTGACTGCACAGATTATGTCTTTCATTTTGTATGTCAAATATGTGAGATAAAGCTTCTTTTTTGGGTTGTAGTGGATTATATATCAGCCATGGAAAAGGCAGTGAGTTAATAAGTAGTTTACTTCAAAAATTTTGTAACTACACCTTGTTTCAAGCTGTAGTTAGGAGGTTTTTTAAGTAAACTGATGATATGCGGGTTTCAGGAGTTTTGCTGCTAAGCCCAACTCACTCACCTGTTGTGAACAGTGTAGATTCCAGATCAGACTGCACAGAACATGCAGTCTGATCTGGAATCTACACTGCCAACCATGGAGCTATATTTCCAAAAGAAAATAAGTTTGACATTGCAATATTTCGGGTTGTATTACTACCTGCTTGAAAATTGAATTTAACTTTCTTATACATGTAGTTAGCAGGATTAGATGTTAACAGCATGGAAGATGTATTGAGAAAAAACAGTCCGCTTCAAAAGACGCAAATATCACAAAAACAGGATATGTCTGGGAAAAGAAAAGCTTAATATAACTATATGAGCCATGCTCTGTGAAAACAGGGCTTAATGTAATCTGCAAAAAGTATTCAACCAGGTCAGCCTGTCCAGTTCGCCCAGAATGACCTGAATAAAAACTTTTTGCTTTTGGTAAATTTTTCTGCATATCAACAGAACAGTGTACTTCATGAGACATTAACTCATTACCACACAATCCCTACTTTTGACGCCCCTGAGAAAGAAGCCTTTTGAAAACACTGTGGGAAAAGGAGAAAATGCTGGTAACCAGCATTTTCTCCTTTTCCCACAGTGTTTTCTACCCTTCCCAGAGCAAATTTAAATTTTTCAGTCACCTTTATTTTGTAGTCTGCAAATGCTTTCAATTTGGACCAGTCTAAAAATTTTCTCATGTGGTAAAGAGTTAAGTTGTTATGCAGAAAATGATTTCATGATGACTTGCTCGGTATCATGCATCAAGTAGGTGCACTAAACCCCTTTTTGCCACAGCATGACTAAAATATAAGTAAGACATAACCATAGGCCTCTGAAACTCTATTAGTAAAGAAATTTTCATTACACCTTTACTATAAATAGCACATTGGTGATTCCCTCCTTATCCAATATAGAAAGACTACATACTATATATGGTAGAGTGGGAGTTGCCAATGTGCTATTTCTGGAAACGATGTTAATGAAAATTTGATTAAAATCCTTGATACACAGGAAATGCAGCAAAGTGCAATAAATGTTTGATGATCGACCAAGGAAACTTTAGTGTTTCATGATAGATCACACAATCCCTACTTTTGACGCCCCTGAGAAAGACAACTTATGAAAACATTGTGAGAAAAGGAGAAAATGCTGGTTACCAGCATTTTCTCCTTTTCCCGCAATGTTTTCTACCCTTCACAACACAAATTTCAAATTTTCGGTCACTTTTATTTTGTCGTCTGCAAATGCTTTCAATTTGGACAAGTCTAAAATATTGTCGTCTGGTAATGAGTTAAAGGACTGTAGTATAACTTTGATATTTCCCCAGTTAAATGTCGCATAGCTTTCACTTAGCGTAGCTAAGCTCGTGTTCGAAACAATGACATAAGGTTTCTGTCTTTTTTTTTTCAAAAGAAAAATTATTTTCTTGATGATGATTTTAATGTAGTGCTCCCTAAACTACGACCGGAGCTCATCTTGTCTGTATTTTTTTGTACTTGCTTCACTTTTAATGTCAGCCAGATAGTTGCTATGAAACTTAAAACCAGTCCTGAAAAAAAAACACAAAAAAAATTAACTCTTTACCACACTGTTCTGACTTATAACAACCCTGAGAAAGAAGCCTTTTGTAAACATTGTAGGAAAAGGAGAAAATGATGGTAATCAGCATTTTCTCCTTTTCCCATAATCTTTCCCCCAATTTTTTTAGTCACATTTATTTTGTTGTCTGCAAATGCTTTCAATTTGGACCAGTCTAAAATAATGTCGTTTGGTAACTGGTTAATCTTTTAAACCCTTTACAACACATACCTGACTTTTAACACCCCTGTGAGAGAAGCCTTTGGAAAACATTGTGGTAACCAGCATATTGTCCTTTTCCTACAATATTTTCTTCCCTTTCGAAAACAAAGTTCAATCTTTTAGTCACATTTATTTTGTTCTCTGCAAATGCTTTCAATTTGGACCAGTCTAAAATTTTTTTGTTTGGTAAAGAGTTTAAGAGATAACACTTTCCCAGTATAATGGTATAATCACTGAGCAATAGAGTCAACAACAAAATCAATCAATGAGCTACAGCTCATTGGAAAATCATTCAACATGCAACATGCACTTTTCTACTTTATATTAAAGTTTCCTATAAAATCTGACTGAAATCCAACATGTTGTTACAGAGAAATAAAGCGGACATGGCAATTCATGAAAGGAACATAACTCTTTAAAAAAAATCATTCAGCCATAACAAAAATTATACTATGTATATCTTGGCTTGGTACTAAAACTTTCTATGAAATTTGACTGAAATCAGTCTGATAGTTATTGAGAAAGAGTCATGGAAAATATATATGAAAAAGCCGTAACTCATTGGAAAATCATTTAGCCATAACCAAATTGTAATATGCACATCTTGGCTTCGTACTGAAACTACCAATAAAGTTTGACTGAAATCAGTCCATTATTAAATGAGAAATAGAACAAATTAACAATTCATGAAAGGGCCATAACTGCTTTGAAAATCATTCAACCATAACCAAATTAAAATTTGCATATCTTGGCTTCATACTTTAACTTCTCAAGAAGTTTGGCTGAAATCCATCCAGAAGATAGTAAGAAATAGAGTGGACAAATAAAACTCATGAAAGGGCCATAACTCCTTTGAAAATCATTCACATAACCAAATTACAATTTGCACTTTTTTGCTTCATACTTATCCATTCAGTAGATTTTGAGAAATAGAGCAGACAAAAAAATCATGAAAGGGCCATTACTCCTTTGAAAATCATTCAACCATAACCAAATTAAAATTTGCATATCTTGGCTTCATACTTTAACTTCTCAAGAAGTTTGGCTGAAATCCATCCAGTAGATAGTAAGAAATAGAGTGGACAAATAAAACTCATGAAAGGGCCATAACTCCTTTGAAAATCATTCACATAACCAAATTACAATTTGCACTTTTTTGCTTCATACTTATCCATTCAGTAGATTTTGAAAAATAGAGCAGACAAAAAAAGCCGTGAAAGGGCCATAACTCCCTTGAAAATCATTCAATCATAATCAAATTATAATATGAGTATTTGGACTTCATATTGAAACTTCCTATGAAGTTTGACTGAAATCTGTACTGTAGTGAGAAATAGAGCAGAAAAGCTACCGATAGACAGACCGATACATTGACTCCTATATAATCCCTTCCCAAAACTAAGTTTGTGGGGTGTATAATAGCAGTAAAAGCAGTAGTATCATTAATAACAATGTTGATATAATAATGATGATAATAATAATAATAATAGAAGTAGCACTACTTCTAAAAAAATATTTATAACATTAGTATTGATCATAAAGACACTACAACAACAACTACTACTACAACAACAACAAAAACAACAATAACAACAGATTACTACTACTACTAATACTACTTCTACCACTAAATGAAACAAAAATACATGTATAATTTGACCCTTTCCCAAACAATTCCCCGGTTTTTACGACCCGGTGATAGAGGCCTCTTGAAAACATTGTGGGAAAAGGAGAAAATGCATTTTCTCCTTTTCCCACAATGTTTTCTAAGCTGCTGGATAGAAATTTCAATTATTGAAATGCGTCTATTTTGTCGTCAGCAAATGCTTTCAATTTGGACCTCTCTAAAATTTTGTCGTTTGGGAAAGAGTTAAATAAGGATAATATCAAATGACCAACTAAAATGTTTTGATGACAACCTCAACAGCAAAAATGATAAGAATCAAAATAGTGAACTTGACGACGAGAAATATAATGAGCCTGCGAAAATGATGTCATTGATGATGCTACAAGATCATGATAACAACAGTGATATGGATAACGATGATGATGTTAGTGATGATAGTGATCATGATCACAATGATGATTACACATTATTTCATGCTTTCCAGTGGGATATCGAGAAACAGCAGTGGAAATATTTTTCGATCTTACACTGGTTCCACCAGTGAAAATACCAATTTTCATGTTCTTGTTGCCTAGGTAAATTGCGCATGCCTAACAACCAGATGGGAAATGTGACGTCATATACCTTACATTTCTCGCGCTTGACGTAATATTGCTATGCGATGCTATGCGGGAGGGGCACGCCACGGGGAGTAATGGAAAAGAAATGTACTGGATTTTGATAAAGCTCCTCCTAGAAAGGGTTAAAGCATGAAATAAATAGAATATTTGTATTTTTCGGTGAAAGATCAAAATTTATTTCATCTCATGAACACTATCGGTAATATTTTCACTCGTGGCAGAGCCACGAGTGAAAATATTACTGATGGTGTTCACTCGATGAAATAAAGTTCAATCTTTCACCAAAAAAACAAATATCCTCTATGTCATTGATGATGGCAAAGGTGATAGTGACAAAGATAGTGTCAATGATATTAACTGCCATGATGATGAAACTGTTGTTGTTGCTGCTGCTGCTGATAATGATGTTCATCATCTTAATGACGATAATGAGGTGAAGACAATGTAAAAAGATACTCTTACTCACCAAGGACAAGTATGGCAACTATTACGTATGACAATGTCCTATTGGCACAAAACTGGTTATCATCAACAGGTGGCGCTGTCAACCGGCCGCTTTCTTCGTTTATAATCTTCTGTTTTTCGCTCTCTGCTTCTTCTGAAAGATTCAAAGCACAGAAAGTACAGATATTCTGCGAGGTTCCGTCTTCACCGACTATATGTATTTCAACGACATATATGATAAATGTTTGCTTGCATCCTACTGCGCATCTATCTTTGTCATAGATATTGAATCAAACATTCACCATGTGTCATATAATGGTAATACTGTAGGGGGATTTAACTCCTTACCACACAATCCCGACTTTTAATGACCCTGAGAAAGAAGCCTTTTGAAAACATTGTGGGAAAAGGAGAAAATGCTGGTAACCAGCATTTTCTCCTTTTCCCACAATGTTTTCTACCCTTTCCACAGCCAATTTTAACTTTTCAGTAACATTTATTTTGTCGTCTGCAAATGCTTTCAATTTGGACCTGTCCAAAAATTTGTCGTTTGGTAAAGAGTTAAACAAGTAGCTCTTCCTTCGGGCAGTATTGGTGTAGAAATATCGGTGAAACATCTTTTGATATTACATGGCTAAGACCAGTGAAAATACTAATTTTCATATTCTAACTCTTCAGGTGTTCCCGTACACTAGTTACCCAGGTAAATGCATGCCTCACAACCAGATGGAAATATGATGTCATTTACCATACACTTCTCATGCTTGATGCAATATTGTAATGCACTGCTATGTTGAGCAGGTACGCACATGGCATCACCGAAAAATTCTGTACTGGATTTTGATCAAGTTCCTCCGGAAAGAATTAAAAGAAATAAAGAGAATATTTGTTCGTTACAGTGAAAGGTTGAAATTTATTCCATCTCGTGAACATAATCGCTAATGTTTTCACCTGTGGCTGTGACACTCCTGAAAATATTAACGATGATGTTCCCTAAAAATTTCTATCTTTCACCCTAATAAACAAATATTCTCGATATCTTTTACAACTGTACAATAGTTAGCGTTTATTCATTTATTTATTTTTTTGTGTTAAACGCCATTTCAGACATCTAATGGCAGCTGGTGCACCTATGTGTATCACTGCATTACAGAGTTCCCATTTACAAGAGCTTTCAACAACATTCTTTATCCGCCTTTGGTGGCTGCTTTCAAACAGAAACAACGTCGAAACAGTGTTCAGCTTTGTACGAACAATGAGTTTCATCTACAGTCAAAAAGAGCATGGTTGAGCTAGGATATGATTTCCAATCTTACAGTTTTTATTCATCAGGTGGACACGTTCATGAAATAGGTAAACATGGGACTGTTTTTGTCTGCCATTTTGATTGTATTCTGATTAAACCTCTATTCAATTTTCTTTTCTGACTTTAAAAATTCTGCTTGGCTAAATATAGTGGTTAACCAATAGAAATTTTGTTAAAATCCACAACTGGAGTATGGATGTTTTGGGTGACAAGACTTCTAAGGTGAGCGATACCAGGCAATCAAAACTCTCTTGTTCACCTATATGGCTTGAGACATGCTAAAAGTGGCATTCAGACATTTCCGTAAAGTGTCATCTCGGATCAGCCTGCGCAGTCTGCGCAGGCTAATCCGAGATGGCACTTTACAGCTACATAAGATTTTGTGCTTTAGTAGACTTGCACAAAAGAGAAAATTTACATGAAAACTGAAAGCATCATTTCGGATTAGCCTGGGCAGACTGTAGGCAGATCCAAGACGACACTTTACACAAATATCCAAATGCCCCTTTTCATGTGTTACAGGCCATATCATCATTTAGTGATGTCATGACCAGTAGCCCTTGGCTATCCAGGATGGGTTATGTTGCACACTTACCCTCCGTCATATAGACCTGCATCACTCCATTCAATTTGACTTGGTTGATCTTGTCCGAGGCCTCTCGTTTCCGTCTGCCGACTCTGTTGAAATTGCCGCAACCGAGCTACAAGGGCAGTAAAATACGGGTTCTTTTTAACCACAGATAGACAGACAGGCAACAAGCAGACAGACAGACACAGGCAGGCAGGCAGGCAGGCAGGCCACAAGCAGGCCACAAGCAGGCAGACAGGCAGATGATACCTTTAAGCAAATGCCCAATGCCCCTTTTCGAGGCCACTGTAGGCTATTATTATGGACTTGAAATTTAGTTCCAGACTGTTTGAGTATGACAGTTTCTTGATTAAATTTTGTTTTGTAACTTCAGGATCTAATATAAGCTCTAAATTTAAATATCTACAAAGTTATTTTCAAGGATTATAGATTTGTGACCCAAAACACAAAATGGGACCATCTAGGAATACTGTACATCAATTAGATGAAAACAGATCAATGATAGTGCAGGTCAGTTGAAGTTGATAATTAAAAAATTATTGTATAACAAGGTACAATGACCACTTTTCATACAAAAGATGTCATTGAAACAAAAAGTGTCAACCCTGGTTAGACTGCGCAATTTGCACAGTCTGACCAGGGCTAACACTTTTTGCAGATCCCAGAAGGTCCCTTTTTGCCTGATGGGTCACATTTACAAGTATAAGACATAAACCACTATTGCATTGTTGCTACACTTTTCCAGAATTCAGCAATAGCATTCAGATCGACTTGTGGTAATAAACACCATATCAAAAGTATTTCACAGCAACAGCTTACATAATTATGTTTTCTGGCTATTTTTTAACCGCACCGGTTGACCAGTCACATTGCCCTACCTTTACTACATGTTTCTGGTGTGATGCAGAGAAATGACCCTCCTCTACAAAATGACCCATGGGTCATTTCTCTATGTAGAATAATGACCCTGGGGTTATTTCTCTTCTTAGAATAATGATTTGGGTCATTCCTTTACGTAGAGTAATGACCCATGGGTAATTTTGTAGAGGAGGGTCATTTTTCTGCATTACACCATCAACCACTGCAGCCCCGTTTGCCCGAAACATGATGTGCCATGAGGTTTTGTTTGTTTTTCCTATCCAATCACCAAGTTTAGTAGTGTCTTTTTCATTATCTCCCGCTAGATGGCATTCTACAAATAAGCATCTATCTAATATGGGCATCCTGGGTACAGAACTAGACAACTTTTCTATGTGACAACCATTACTTTTAATTTCAAACTAAATAAAACGCTACCTGGTGCAATTCATTCAGCTATGATTAGCAGTTTAGAGAAATCTGGAGCTAAAACAGGCCTGGTTTTTCCTCAAACGTACTGATAAAAGTCACTTTCTCCATTGCTGCTTTATAGTGTGTATTACTACTATACCCAATATCGGGGAGTGTGATGCGTCATATAAGACAGGTTGAATCTTTGAAGAATATGACATGTGCAGACAACGGCGTCTTTTTACAGTACCTGACCATATCTGTGACAAGCAGTGGAAGTAGTCCTACATTTACACCATGTGGATGTTATATAACACAGAGGAATGGTATGAGCTGGGGTTGTCGAGCTAGACTATTTGACAATGAAAAAAATTGCCACTGCAGTCCCGTTGCTGATGAGAAACGGACCTTAACAGAATGGGTTGATTGGTGCATTTTACTACAGCTGAGATCCATATTCACCAACCATTTTCAAAATTTTCTGACAGTGAAAGTAACAGAACTTCTGATTGGCTAAACCATATGGTTTAGCCAATCATAAGTTCTGTTACTTTCACAGTGACAAAATTCTGAAGGATGAGACTAGGAATGTTCTTAAGAATTGTTGGTGAATACAATTAAACCCCGAGTGATATCGGTAAAAAAGGGCTTCTATGTTTGAAGACGGATCGTCTGAGTTTTGTTACGGTTTATTACATGCTGGTAGGTTCTGGTGTAATCAAGTTTTTTTGTCCTTTCCTCTGTGATGTATTACATCAATCCTGTTTTGTCTACAGTTGTCAGAAGCAGGGCTGCTGTGGCTGACGAGAAACCTAATGGAAAGTAGCAGAATAGGTCAGTCATTCCGTTCTACTAAGGCCTGATCGATATCGATAAAAAAAGGTTTCTATGCCCAAAGTTGGATCATGTCTGAGTCTTGTTATGGTTTGTTACGGGCTGGTGATGCGATCAAGTTTGCTTATTTCGTTCCTCTGCGATGTATTATGTCAATTCCATTTTGTCCAGATGTCAGAAACAGGGCCACTGTTACAGCCAGGAACATGGTGTAGCATAGGGTAACATTATATAGAAACTTGCAGGGTAGTTATCAAGCTTTCCTCACTGTGTGGGACAGTCTTTATGCTTTATTCACATAAGACGGAGGGACAGACAGACACACACACACATACACACACCCTCACATCCCCTTCACAAATTGATTTATTGAATCTGTGTTTATTTATTGTTGCCACTGGTTTCCTATATGGGCGATGCCCATGAAGGCTGTTAGTATTGTTATGGGAGATAGGACAGATACAAGATGAAACCCATCTCAAGTTTCACCTGGTTCTTTAACATGGTCGCTGTATAGCAAAGCATCACACTCAGTCTAATGTCTCATCCAAAAGACTTTTAATAATTTTAGATGGCCAGCAGTGGGGACTCTCATTTAGGGTATTACCATCCTAATACTTCTAGTGCAACATGGAATAACATTTCTTAGTAGTCGTTAAATAAGAATTTATATTTAAATAATACTTTTATACATTTCTAACCGATTAGGAATTCCTTTTTTGTCCACTTTGAAATTAGTTGTTGATACTTTTGTTAGTTTCCTGAAAAGGGAGGTAATTGTCATCTCCCTTTGTAATGAGAATATAGTGATTTTATGATTTATAAATAATGATTCTAAGAAGGAAAAGAAATAGTTGCTCAGTTAACCATTTACCACACAATCCTAACTTTTAACACCCCTTTTGAAAACATTGTGGGAAAAGAAGAAAATGCTGGTAACCACAATGTTTCCTACCATATCAAAGACAGATTTTCACCATTTGAGTTGCATTTGAATTGCCATCTGCCTTCAATTTGGACAAGTCTACTTTTTTCTTATGTGGTAAAGAGTCAAAGAAGTACAATATACTAATTTTAATCATAGCAAATATTTTAGGATAGTATTATAGTGGAAATAGCTGTTTTCCATTAGGAGTCTACTACCTTAACTTTTTATCAAACAACAAAATTTTAGATTTGTCCAAATTGAAAAAAACTTGCAGATGACAAAATAAATGTAACTAAAGAATTGGACTTTCTTTCCTGCAGTGTAGAAAACATTGTGGGAAAAGGAGAAAATGCTGGTTACCAGCATTTTCTCCTTTTTCCAAAATGTTTTCGAAAGGTTTCTATCTCAGGGTTATAAAAACCAGGGATTGTTTGGTAAATGGTTAAATTCAATGATAAGGTTGTTCTACTCACAATTTCAATACAATCAGCGGCATCTGCTATGAGGCAAAGTTTCACGGTGGCTTCCACATGTAGAATTTCAGCTAAAATCGTAAAACATTATTTCATTGATTTGATTTCAATGGGAAAAAAAGAAACATATTTGTTACAAAACATAATTATTTTGTTTTCTAAAACACTGCACTAATGGGGGATATACTGATAACCAGCTAGCATTTTCTCCTTTTTCTACGAAGTTTTCTAACCTTTTATGAAGATCAAATCTCATCATTTAGTCACATTAAGCTTAGCTTTTTATCAAATGACGAAATCGTAGACTTGTCCAAATAGAGAATGCTTGCAGACGACCAAAATAAACGTAAGACAAAAATTGAAATTTGTTTCCAAGGGGGAAGAAAAGATTGTGGGAAAAGGAGAAAATGCTGGTAAAACTTGAAACTATCTTTTTCATCAAATGAACGCCATAAATAGGAGCAGTGTAGACTCATCTCTACTCCCTCTCCGCAGCTAATATATCCTTCATTAACACAGCTAAGTTAGGAGCTCTTGCAACAGCCATCATGACAATGTTCATTCATTTCAGCAATGATTAGAACAATGTTCCGAAAATATTCCATTCAGAACATAATTCTAAAACAATGCATACATGTGTTCAGAAATATTCCATTCGCACAGTACAGAACATAATTCCAGAATGTAGAACATCATGCCAGAAGAGGTGAATAGAATATGCCCACACACTTACAGCACAATACTCTTTCGTACCTGTGTTCACATTAGCCATTCCTACCTTTACACCCATTATCTCCCACTGGATGGCATTCTCTAATTTAGGCATTCTGGGTACAGAACAGGACTACTTTTCTACGCGACAATAGTTACTTTGAATTTCAAACTAAAATGTGACTTTATACCCTGGTCAGCGCTTTGACAGTATTTTGTACACAGACGGACACACGCATGCACAGACAGACACACAAACAGATAAGGCTGATTCCAGTATACCCCCAAAAACATTCATTTTGCGTGGATATAGTACTCAATAAAACCCTACCCTGTGCGATTTAGTCAGCTATGATCAGCAGCTTAGAGAAATCTTGAGCTAAAACAGGCCTGATTTCTCCTCAAAAATATTGATAAAAGCCATTTTTTCCATTGCTACTTTATAGCATGTATTACTGCAATCCCCCTGATTTTGGGGAGAGTGATGCATGCGTCATATCAGACAGGTCAAATCTTCAAAGAATATGACATGCTCAGACAACACACTTACACCACACCTATTTTTTTTCCTCAACCCTTTCCCAAACAAGCCCTGGTTTTTTACGTGTCTGCAGTAAAACTCTTTTGAAAACACTGTGGGAAAAGGAGAAATTGCTTGTAATGAGCAATTTCTCCTTTTCCCACAGTGTTTTCTACACTTTGTGAGAACTTTCTGCCATTTTCTCAAAATCAAAAATTGTCGTCTGCAAACTCTTTCGGTTTGGAAGAGTCCAAAATTTGTCGTTTGGGAAAGGGTTAAATCATGTAAGCCATCCTTACATACACTTGTGAACAGCACACTGCTTGTTTCCTGTCTGTTTTCTCTGGACTTATCCTTACATACACAAGATGGTAAACAACATATAGAATGGCATGAAGAACATTAACTAGATCTAGTTCTTATGAACGAAGTCCATAACAAAGAAACAAATAAATGCAGAACTCAAATACAAACTGCATCTGGCGGGATTCGAACCCTTGAAGGGACAAATATCCTCATTTTTCGAGGATTAAAAGACCAATACCATAACCACTGAGCGAAAGAAATATCTCTCTGACACAGATGTCAGGTATTTAAATAGGGACAAAGCTAAGCACAAAGGAGTGGTCTCCCGTAACACACCCTCTCTTAAGGTCATCATTTATTGATGACTTACAGTCTTATTTGGCAGAGAGTCCGATTTTGGACGACAAATAGGATCAATGACTCAATGGCCACTCCTGAACGAGCCCCCATCTTATGAACAAAGTCTGTAGTACAGAAACAAATGAATAAATGCAAGGCAGAAATAAGGGACTGGGCGGGATTTGAATCCCAGAACTCCCGGATGAAAGGCCATTACCTTAACTACTGAGCCAAAGAGATATCTCCCTGACACAATAGTTAGGTATTGTATTTAAATCCGGACAAAGCCATGCAGGAAGGAGTGGTCTCCCGTAACAATAACAGCAAAAAGTTCCCACCCAGGTCAGCCTGAGCAGGTCGATACTTCTTGTAGATGCATGGAGCTGCCTATGCACAGAGCAAGGCTCAGATATGCTAAATTGATGAGCAAAGAATACTTACTTGAACTTATAGGACCGCTGTTTCCAATCGGGATTATGGTAGTGAAAAATAGAATAAAATTCCCAGTAAAGCTAGGAGGTCCAAACAGAACATAATTGCTGCCGCTTGGTGGGTTTACACAACTGCAATGATATTCATATAATCAGACAAACGCTCCGGCAATAATTAACCAAACAATCTAAAATGACGACAATCATGACGATGATGATGACTGTTATGTTCTTATTTTAATATGACAGGATAGTCTGAGCTAGTTAATAAAACAGCGAACACCATCTATGCATCTTTATACTTTTTTCCTAAAATATCAACTTAGGATATAACAATGACGAGTGTATGGTGAAGCTATTAATTTTCAACTACTGCTATCACTAACCAGAAAATTATAGAGGAATAATGCTAGTGAATATAACAGCTAAATTTTTTTCATTGGTTTTAAGAAATTGGATTATGATTGGTGTGAAAACCAGCAGATATTCGCTGATGCCCAATTTGGATTTAGTGATGGTCATTCTACTTTTAACGCAATTTTTATCATACATTACATCATTTAAAAAATTTTATCTAGAAATTGTAAGCTTTGCTGTATTTTTTTTACTATAAACACGCTTTTGACACACTTGATCGAGATGCGCTGATGTTCAAACATTACACTTGGGTATTAGCACCAAAATGGTTAATATCATATCAAATGTATTTATGGTAAAGGTCAAACATGTGTTAAACTGTCTAGCAAGTCCAAATTATCTCTTTACCACACAAGACAATTATAGACTGGTCCAAATTGAAAGCATTTGCAGACGACAAAATAAGGGTGACCTAAAAATTAAAATTTGGTTTGGGAAGGGTAGAAAACGCTGTGGGAAAAGGAGAAAATGCTGGTTACCAGCATTTTCTCCTTTTCCCACAGTGTTTTCTAAAGGCTTCTTTCTCAGGGTCTTTAAAAGTCGGGATTGTGTGGAAAAGGGTTATCTGATTTTTTTGATATCACAATTGGATGGAAGCAAGGACAGCCTTTCTCACCATTACTTTTTATTCTTTTTATTAACGATATTCAAGAAAATCTTGATTTTGATTCATACAAAGACTCAGATTTGGAATTATTTTCGAAATACCTGATATTGTTCGCGGATTATTAGTCCTTTTTATAATAAATCCGGTCAGTTTGCAGGCCCAATTTGATAGTATTGTTAAATACTCTGAATCATGGGGATAGGAAATTAATGTTAAAAAGACAAAAAGTTGTATTTTTGAAAAACTTCAGTCTCTGTGTGATATTAACTTTTACATAAATAGAGAAGTAGTTGAAATTGTTGACAGTTTTACTTATTTAGGTATTCTCATACACACAGGCACTTTCAGGCTTGCTGTGCAGAGTTTACATGAACAAAGAATAAAAGCTTACCATGGCCTTTTCCTCATTTTTATAAAGTCTCATTAGATATAAAAGCAATACTTGCACATTTTGATTCTATGGTTGTACCTATTTTGCTTTATGGTGCAGAAATTTGATGTCTCTATAAATTTAGGAATCTTGATAAATTCCATGTAAAATATCTCAACTCTCATCTAAGTGTAAAACATCAAACACTAAACTATGCAGTTCTTGGTAAGATTGGGAGACCACCTCTATCTCACCCCTATCTGTGATTTGTAAACAGTGATCTGTTAAGTTTTGGTGTAAAATCATGAACAGAAATAATTCTCTGTTATGTGAAACGTATAATGAGCTATGTAACAGAATGTATCAAAGTTCTTGGTCAAGCCAAATAAATGATATCATTGACCGTTTAGGCCTTACTGATGTTTGAATCACATATAAAAATCCTGATAACTATTACTCTTTATTCAAAGAAAGATTACGAGATCAGTTTGTTCAGGATTTGGCAGAAGGAATTAATAACATTCCAAAAGTATCTATGTACTGAAAATTTAAAACAGATTTTTGCTGTGAGTATTATTTAGAGAATCTTCAAAACAAAGTTTATTCATACATTTGCTGCTTTTAGACTAAGTTCACAGAAGTTAGAAATTGAAGCTGGTCATTTCGTTAATAAGCCACAAGAGGAAAGATTTTGTCAAATTTGTAACAATGGATGTATTGAGAATTTTACCATTTTCTATTATATTGTCTGAAATACACAGCTCTCAGAATCAAACATTTTAAGAATATATTAAATCCAAGTATCTATAGATTTAAAAATATTATGTCGACAAAGAACAAAAGAACTTTGATGAATTTGTGGAATTATATGTCAAACGCTAACGAAATTCTTGAAAATGTTTTACAGAACTCCATTAACAGTTAGACTTGAATTCATTGTTACACTTTGTCTAGGGACACTTAGAATCTACATGTATATAACAAGCACTATTGGTAATATTTATATGTACACACATGCCTTTGCCATATTTCTTTTACTTCAATATTGTAAAAGGCCAAAGACCAGTAAATGAAATTGAAAATATCAGAAATGGTAATAATAATAATAATAGATGTTGAGAAACAGACCAGATTTTGTATACTGCTTCTACTAGAAGATCCAGGGTTTTAGATCTTGTGATTTCTTGCTAGTATATACTGCCATAGAAAAAATAACTCAGATTTCAAATTTAGTAAAAAAAAAAAAACCACAGTCGTCAAAAAGTTCATCTGCAATGTTTCAATCCATACTATCTCTTTAAGATCTTGAATCTAAGATCGATGGAATTCATAAAGAATATTTGGCATCTTTTTTTACAGTGAAAAAAAAAAAAAAATGCAAAGGCTGACCTACATGTAGGTCGATGCTTTTTGCAAATCTCCTTAAGCCCCTTTTCACACAGCACGGCTCAATTATAAATATGTTTCAAACTTTCAAACAATCAATTGAATTATGGTAATAAAAAGAGAAAGTTCTGGTCACTAGCAATTTCTTTTTCTTTTTCTTATTTTCTCATTTAGTGCTTCAAGATGCCTTCTTCTTCAATATGATAAAACATATATGTTGATAAAGGTTAGATAGTACTGAAATATTTACCCGTCCAACACAATGTCATAGTGTCCACTGGATGATGTTAGTCTGACTCTGTCAAGGAACATTCTATAAGTATCTGAAAACAAGAAACATCTACTGTGTAATCAGAGCTACAGAGAGAGGGAGTGGTTTTGATTTCAAGACTGAAAATATTTATCATTCTCCACTTAAACCTATCTTGTGGGTACTCATTAGAATCTTCTAATATCCACAACATAGGGTTTGGAAGAGAAACTAAAGGATTTAGAATATTATCACTCCCTTTTATCTGGAGCTCTGTGTGTTGTATGGCTAAAAGATAGATTATATTAGACTGCTGGGTAGGAATCAGTGATATGGCCTGATTTGCATATAGGTCACTTAATTTACATATAAGCAAGCATCATGTACCTTACCAATGACATCTTGTACAGTCTATTGCTTTGAAAGTGGACAAGTTCAAACTGGGACGGTAGAGATTCTGCACTTTAAGTCAAAGTTGTCATTAGGACTGAATTAAGATTCCTAACAGTAAGGAGTTATTTTTCTGTGAGGCAGTATTTAACAACTGTGGGATTTTTTTGTTTACATTGAGCCTGGCTCAATCTGGATACCTATAGACTAGCTTCGCTGGTCTAAAAACAGTTAGCCTCTTTTGAATTGTTTTACATATGGTTGACAACAGAATTATCAATAACATTTAAGAATTGGGATGCATATGCTTTTATACAAAAATGAAGCACCTTTCAAACATTGACAATTTGTTGTTATCAGAAGGTGGCGTTTTATCAACCCCCTCAATGCTTGACCACACCATTTGTAGTAATTAAGTACGAACTCAGTTTCTTAGCTAACAAAACTAGAAGGCCCTGAAGGGCCTGAATATGCTGTACTGGCAGAGAATTGGAAATTTTCAACTTTGAATTCTTACATTTCCAAAAGCTGATTGTCAGATTTTTTTCGTAAATCAATAAGGTTCAAGCTGTTTATGATACAAAGCAACTGTGCAAGTTCTGTGAAAATCTAACCAAAACTGCTGACCTAATCACATAAACAAGAATTTGAAATTTTGAACTTTAGTTGGCTTTTTCCCCCCATATTGTTTATTGGATATTTTTCAAAATCAATAGGGTTGAAGCTACTGATAAGATAAACAAATTGTGTAATTTTCACGAAAATCTGACAAGAAATGCAGACTTAATCACGTAAACTAAATTTTCAACTTGAAATGGTTTCTTTTCCTATACTGTTTGTTGGGTTTATTTCAAAATCAAAAGGGTTGAAGCTATTGGGGAGATTCACAAACTGTGCAAGTTTCACAAAAATCTAATTACAAATGCACATATTATCCCATAAACAAGAATTTGAAATTTTCACCTTGAAATGGCTATTTTTCCCATACTGTTTGTTTGATTTTTCTCAAAATCAAAAGGGTTGAAAATACTGATAAGAAAAACATACTGTGGGTTCTTCATGAAAATCTGACAAGAAAGACAGACTTTATCGCCTAAACATGAGTATGAAATTTTCAACTTGAAATGGCTACTTTTCCCAAACTGTTTGTTGGATTTTTTTTTTCAAAATCAATAGGGTTGAAGATGTTGATGAGATAAACAAACTGCAAGTTTCACGAAAATCAGGCAACAAATTAATGCAGATTTTATCGCATAAACAAGAATTTGAAATTTTCAACTTGAAATGGCTACTTTTCCCATATTGTTTGTTGGATTTTTCTCAAAATCAATAGGGTTGAAGCTATAGATGAGATAAACAAACTGTGCATGTTTCATGACAATCTTGCAAGAAATGCAGACTTTTTCGCGTAAAAAAGAAAAAGACGGACGGACGGACGGACAGATGAATAGAAACCACACTATGACATAAGCTCTGCTGGCTGAAAGCCAGTAGAGCTAACAATAAAACAAATTGTTCCCCTTGGTAGTCATAGTTATTCCTGTTGGGAATTGAATCCCCAAATTCAAGAAATTACACCTTTTTTTCATTATAACAAGAAATGAAATGAGTTATTTTACAACCCGTTTTCGTGTAAGACAATAGAGAGAGGAAGCCTATCATCGCAGTTTGTGTTTCTTTTTTCGTGAGGAAAAACAAGTACCAAATATCTTACACTAAAGAAACTAGAACACTCGCCTATACTAATTGCTATTAGTTTATTAATATGATTTTTATTATGGTTGTTTGCCCGAGTTAAAAGGTGTCCCTTCAGATTTTGGGAGGAAAATTTTACAAGAATACAAAAAAATCATCCTTGTGCTCCAAAAGCCTTATAATTTTCATTCATAAAACCCCAGTAGTCGAAAACCATCCGACAACATGAGAAGTTAGAGATTTACTAAAGCCCAGGTCGATACCAACGGCAAACTCGGTCTATTTTTACATGAGTAACTTGCTCATTTACACACCGGAAATATTCAGATATTCAGACGAATCGAAGCTTCAAACATAACCTCCGAAGAAGACATTATGGAAAATAATTATATGTTGGTTATGTTATGGAATTTAAGCATCATTATTCACATGCCAGTCGCTTAACATTCCCACAATGCTTTTTTTTTTGGCAGGAAATCTAAAAATAGCTTAAGAGGCTACGTTTTTGTGGCGGTTGTCGCCACAGAGTCAACGAAAATTCCAAAATTCGAAAAAAAAAAATCCAAAATTCGAAACAAAATTCGAAAAATAAATAAGTCAAAAAACCAAACTCATCGCCTATGATTCGGTTAAGAACATACCTAATAACCGCCATAAAATTTCAGTTAACTCCATAAAAAGTAGTCCACCAAATAAGCTACTGCTTCTAAAGAAGACGGCTTAAACTAATTTTACTGATTAAAGAAGTGTTGATAGTGATTGATTTTATGCTTAAAAATGCATTCTAAGAGACAGTTAAGGTTGGCCAACTGTTATTGCATTCTGAAACATCGGCTAATGTCGGTATACTACGTACTTATAACAATCGAATTGCCTCGGTAAGCTGCAGAGAATGGTCGGGCATTCACGTCAATTACCGCCGGACACGGCATGATTGAATCATCTTTAGCATTATTTCGTTTTAATATACAATGATACTTTATGAAGAATATAAATATTTTATAGGTGTTTTGTCGATTAATATAACCGATAGATCCAAAATAAAAAAAAAAAGAAACGATTTTTTTTCTAAGACTTCCGCACTCTCTCGCACGGTGAGAGTAACGAACGACAACTCTGCTCGGAGATTGAGACTTCCGGTGCAGAAGTTTGTCATGCAATTTCGCGACTCTACAATTAAGGCCGATTCACGCAAAACAGAAAGGAAGGCTGCCCAGTCTTACCCCGAGATCAGTTTTGACTGGCATAACTGTGCTTGTGGATCGTTTGCCTGAGGCTTGTGATCATGTTGAAGTTGCCTCGACAGGTTATAGTTTGAAGGTTGGCCGACGTACGTTAAATTCGATGTTCTTTCGAAAACAATGAGGGCGTGTCAATTTTGCCTTCTTTGGCCTGTTTCCTTCTCCTACGACAGCGTTGTTTGGAGAAATATAGAAAGGACACGGTGGATCCTTATATGTGAAATGTGAATTTTGTTATGATAAATAATGTGACCCATATGAACCACCACGTCAAGAGGGATGGAACTGAGTTCAGGTAATTAAGATCTATCATATTTTCTTTTTATCTTTGTAAATTTTGTTATACCCGAGTTATTTGCTTAACCCATTACCACAAAATCCCTACTTTTGACTCCACTGAGAAAGAAGCCTTTAGAAACCATTATGGGAAGAGGAGAAAATGCTGGTTACCAGCATTTTCTCTTTTTCCCACAATGTTTTCTGCCCTTCACAAAACAAATTTGAAATTTTCAGTCACATTTATTTTGTCATATGCAAATACTTTAGATTTGGACAAACCAAACATTTTGTCGTTTGGTAATGAGTGAAAGTACCAATCCATGTACATGTCTCTGACTCACTTTTTCTGCAATAAAATATATTTCTCTACTCTTTACCAAATTTTACCTAATTAACTCAGGCCTGATTTTTCTGTTACGGTGAAGAGAAGTTTTTAACAATTACCATTCTAGTGTTTATTCTAGAGCGGAATAGCAGGGCGCGCCGCCCTGCCCCTTTTTCACTGCGCCCTTTTGCCCTCGAACACCCGCCCTGTTGCCCTTATCATATGCATACAAAACTTGTCTGTGTATTGTTCTGGTTTCAGAGAAGGAGAAACTAGCCTACATGGGCAAAAAACTTGCCTTCAGTGTCTCGGCTACGTCTCGTCAAGCTTGCACAGTCACAAAAGTTCGCCATAAATTTCTTCCGATCTGACTATATTCATGAAATACAGCCAGTCTAAGTCTAAGGGTGACACTAATTATCCTTTATCAACTTCGTCAGTTAAGACAGGACAGAAAGGTGTTATGATCCTTATCTATAACTAACTTGCTAAACCATCCCTTTATCCCTCGAAACCTGACTATTTTCCCCCAACATGTACTTTAGCGTCTGCTAATTTCTTTGAATGACGTCACACAATCAGTGATATTTCTCAATACAGAACATGAGTAGTTTTAAAATAAAGCAGAATTACCTCTTCTTACAGCTGAAGATTATCATTTAGTATATTTTTTGAATAAATTGCAAGTATGGCTGGTGAATTAGAGTTGCCAACAGTCTTGAAAATACTCGATGTTTGCTATTCAAGCATCGGCAATCTTTTGAAAGCAAAATCTGCATTGCAGTGTTCTATTTTTAGCAGTCTACTTATAGAATGGCTATGCAGTAGTACACTACACCATCAGAAGGCCTACACTTTAGTTATTCTTTCTATGTAATAATTAAGTCTTTTGATGTTTTTTAATCATAATTTATAGTTATTTCTTAAAACAACTGAGAAGAAGTTTTCTTTTATAATTACTCTGGACATTTTTTGTTATCTGATGAGATGTTAGGTAGTGGGCCTGCAATAGAAAACAGCTATTTCCACAATATTATTATCATCCTACAAAATTTGCTACTATTAAAATGAGTATTATTGTACTACTTTAACCGAGCCATTTTTTTTCCTTTTTTTCCTCCCTGTAATTATCATTTACAAATCTAAAACCACTGCATTCTCATTAGAAAGCAGATTAATAATTACCTCCCTTTTCTGAAAAATAACAAAAGTATCAACAATTCTTTATAGACATCAAAGGAATTTCTGATCGATTAAAAATGTGCAAAAGTATTATATCTGTATAAATCTGTATTTATCAACTATCTAGAACTTTCATTCCATGCTACACTAGAAGTGTTACAGGTCTACTACATTAAAGCTAAGTGTGACTGTACATCATGGGATCATAAATTACATGGCAATCAAAACCTGTATAGTCAGATTGTGTTTTGAGTCTATGAGTTGATAAGAATCTTTTCTAATTCTTTTTTTTTAATATGCAATTCATATCCAAAGTTATACTAAGAACTTGTTTCGAAAAGAGTAAAGGACACTGTTTTGTGTTTGTCTGATATGAGAAGTCATTCATCAAGGCACTGTTCCTCCCTGCCCCCTTTTCCTGCCTCCCTGCCTCTTTTTCCTGCCTCCCTGCCCTTTTGCCTTGTCTAGAATAATCACTACCATTCATTCCTGCATTTAAGGTCACTAAAGAAAAAAAGCTATGAAAAACATTGTGGGAAAAGAAGAAAATAATAGTAACCTGCATTTTCTTTGTTTTACACAATAATTTCTACCCTTTTTGATACAAGTTTTACTATTTGAAGATTTATTATGTTGTCTGCAACATCTTTCGATTATGACCAGTTATAAAAAAATTGTCTTCTGGTTATAGTTAACTCATTACCAAAGGACAAAATCTTACACTGGTTCAAATTGAAAGCATTTGCAGACGACAAAATAAAGGTGACTGAAAAATTGAAATTTGTTTCGGGAAGGATGAAAACACTGTGGAAAAAGGAGAAAATGCTGGTTACCAGCATTTTCTCCTTTTCCTACAGTGTTTTCACAAGGCTTCTTTCTCAGGGGTGTCAAAAGTAGGGATTGTGGGAAATGGGTTAAAGAGGGTCTTGTTACAAACCATTTTGGGTGGGGAAACATCAAAATATAGAAAATATGTACGGTGGCAATTGTTTTATTGAAGTTGCAGGATCAGTTTGATTGGATAAATTAAAAGACTAAATTCTAAAAACTAAATTGGGCCCTTGTAAATTGCAAATTCTCCTCAGAATTCCATCTACTTCTTGTTTGTGACTGTGAAACAACATACCAATTCAAAGGTCTGCCAGCTACATTTGAAAATGGCAACAAAACCCATTCTATGGAAAGTTTGCAATTTTGGTGGAAAATTTTCACAAGTGTTTAAAAATAACATAGAACAATTACAGAATTTCTGGGCAGACTGGTGGATCATATATAATTTGTTATTTTCATTGTCTTTATGACCAAAGACTGAAATTTGAATTTTTTTAACTGTATGGTAGGTAATTCTAATACATTGTAATGCAATGAACTGTATTTCTATAAAACATTTTTTTACAGCCATGATTGATAACCTGGTTGGACAACTTCCTGGCTGCTTTTTGAAGCCACTAGTGATGCAAATATAAAGAATATGGAAGAGCAATTTGGGAGGTGCAATTGAGTTACTTTCTAAGGAAATCAACCCAGATAGCAGCTAAGCAGGCATACATGGCAAAATACTGAAGGTTTTATATTTTTAAACCTTTTTTTCATGAAAATAATAATTAATGCTCTGAGATAGGGAGGCAAAATGAAATTGAAATTCAAAATTATCAGCTGTCTTGATTTTTTGGCTATAAGGATTTATTAGATTCATTTTTCTAAACCCTTGAATTATGTAAATTAGAAGCATGCTGTATTTTTTAACCCTTTACCACACAATTCGAAATTGTCTTTTTCAAATTGAAAGCATTTGCAGATGACAATTCAGATGTCTTATAATTATCAGGTAAACTTTGCTTAAAATTGTGACTACTCTTGGTTATAAACACCTATTTCAAAGTGACTAATAGCATGACTTATTGTAACTTTTTGTTTGTAAAGTCGAAAATAGGTTTTGCCTTCTGCACAGGAAAAATATTCATTCATTAGCAACTTGAAATTATAGGTTCTTTTTAACTGGAAATATATGCAGGACATAACTTGAAATGCCATACTCATAGGCTGATGATTTTACTTTTTGTGGTATTAAAATATGGTGTGAAAAATGAGAAAGTGTCCTGCACTGAAAGTTTTAGTAGGTAAAGGTTTGATTTGTGTAAACTGTGTGAAATATTTCCTTGACCACTCTGGACATAATAATTATGCCGAGCAATGCTGAGGATAAAAATAGAATATTGATTTATGTAAATGATTGTTACCTGGGTCAGGTTAAATGAAGTAGATAATAATGAGCATTTCATGTCAAATTGTGAAAATCATTAATATCACATACACTCATTTAGTAATCTGGCACTGTTTCACCACATGGCATAAACACAAAAAGATAAATATTTGTCAAAATATGGGCCATGCTCTATGAAAAAGAGACTTAATGCATTTCTTTGATCTATTATACCAAGCAAGGCATCAAATAATTATGGATCTATAAACTCCATTTTGTCTAACATTCAACTTAATCATGAAGTAAACTGGTCCATGGAAATACAGAAGATATTCAAACGGCAAACATTGTGGGCCCATGTCAGCCTGGGCAGACTACACAAGCTGACCTGGGTCTATTCTTTTTGCAGTTGCAGCTCCTTTTTTTTTTTTAATAGAGCATGGCTCAATAATATATGTACATATTCACAGGTATTGGCTATGAGCAACATGACATTGTGGATACCAAACAGATTCAAGCTGCTGTTTGGAAACAGGTGAAATGGTATAGAAAGAGGATCAGACCAGAAAGACCATACCAAAATCAGACTACAAAGATGTATAGAATGCTTTTTATACAATTTTTTTTATTAGTCTTTATAGATGATATTGTCTTTCTTCTAAATATTTTTTCAAATGTTGTCAAAAGTCCCACTTTTGTTGTATTTTATATACTTGTAACTAAAGCCGGAAACATGACAGGAAACATGATTTGGTTGTCTGAGCAAATGCTTCTTTTTTTCACAATGCTTTCATATTAACTCATTACCAAACGACAAAATTTTAACTTTGTCCAAATCGAAAGCATTTGCAGATGACAAAATAAAAGTGACTGAAAATTTCAAATCTGTTTTGTGAAGGGCAGAAAACACTGTGGGGAAAGGAGAAAATGCTGGTTACCTCCTTTTCCCACAATGTTTTCAAAAGGCTTCTTTCAGGGGTGTCAAAAGTAAGGATTATGTGGTAATGGGTTAAATATTTTCAAGTGGACATGAACTGTTTTCAGTCATTTAACTCGTTACCAAACGACAATATTTTAGACTTGTCAAAATCAAAAGTATTTGCAGACGACAAAATAAAAGTGACTGAAAATATGAAATTTGTTTTGAGAGGGGTAGAAAACATTTTGGGAAAAGGAGAAAATGCTGGTTAGCAGCATTTTCTCCTTTTCCCTCAATGTTTTCTAAGGCTTCTTTCTTCAGGGTCATTAAAAGTAGGGATTGTGTGGTAATGGGTTAATCTATGGTTACCAGAGTATTTGAATCATACTCCAGTGTGATTCATTGGAGGCTTTGCTGTGCAAAAAGTGTTCATGAATGTTTGTGGCTAATAATTAAGAATTCTTTGACTCATTTAACAATTACAAACCTATGACTTTCCCAAATTTAGAGCATTTGCAGCTGACAAATACTTATTGTATGGTAATCGGTTAAGCTACAGTAGTATTCCCCAGGGTTGCTTGCTATATTTTCCATTATGAACATTTATGCAAAGTCATTTGAAATTTCTCAAATGGTTGAACAACAGCTTTGATGAGACTCTTGACATTTTGATCTCCTTGACCGTGTATTAAAAAAATAATTATTTAATCTTACATATTGTTGTTAATCTAAAGGCCAGTTTCTGGTCTTTGTTAATTTTAGATTTCTCTCTGTCTTAATATGACTAGGAACTTTCAGCCTGTCATTGTTATGCAAAAAAGTTTGTCTCAGTTGAGAGTTATCTGCCAGTATTTACTTTTGCCTACCATGTATGCTGGGAAATCAGCTTTGCATGGGTGTCTTGTTAAAAGCTTTCTTCACAAAGATTTGTATGTTAACCCATTACTACACAATCCCTACTTTTGACAACCCTGGAAAAGAAATCTTTTTGAAAACATTGTGGGATAAGGAGAAAATGCTGGTAACAAAACAAATTTCAAATTTTCAGTCATATTTATTTCATTGTGTGCAAATGGTTTCAATTTAGACAAACCTAAAATTTTGTTGTGTGGTAATGAGTTAAACAGTCTTAAAAACATTTTATTTTGTGTTTCTTCTGAGTGATTTCAGTATACATCTTTTCTTGACCGAAATGCTTGTATACCACAGTGAATGGACAAAATCCTGTGGTTTCATTTGACTGGTTTAAATTGTAAATATAAATCTCTAAGCACTAATTAAGATTAACTTATCAATAAATGGTTTACGGAGATACTAAGTGGTGTGTTTTGAACTTAAGAATTGAAGATTGATTTTAGGTAACAGTTTTTATATGTTTTTGTGGAAACGTCAGAGACAAATATCTCTATGTATATTTCATGATACATGTACTGAGGCTAATGAAGCAACTGGTTTTCCAAACTCAACAATACAATGTTTCCTTAAATGTACATAGGATAAAATTTTTGATGATAACTAAACAAGGGTAAGGGGAAGAACTATATTATTGTGAAGTTTTTCCAAATCATATGTCTCAAGATTTCTAGGTGAAGACAATGACAAAAAAAATTACTTGGAATATGCAGTGTTTTTTGTTAGTGTTTACATTTTTTTCAAACAGAATGTTTCAATGAGCATAGCCTCAGTACATGCATTATTGACCACCTCGAAAAAAATCTCTCAAGATTATTTACTGAAAACATTGACAAAAATGCAATTTTGCTAAAAGTATGCAGTTGCTTTTTGTTAGTGTCAGACATATCTGTTAAAGCAGAAAGACTGGGCCTAGATTCAGTAGATGCATTATTAATTATATGGAAAAATATATCAGGATTATCAAGGTGGAAACATTTACAAAAATGCAATTTTGCTTGAAATATGCAGTTGCTTTTTGTTACTGTTGACTTATCTTTTAAACAGAATGGCTGAGCTTAGATTCAGTAAATGGGTCTGTTATAAGTTTTAATCAAAAAGGGAAGCTTCAGCGAGCTGATGTTATTCTTAAAATGCTTTGATTAGGTCAAGCAGATCACATATTCAGCAACTTCTGCAGATATTTGCAAATTAGTCTTTACATATTTGATCGTGTGAGATTTTAGTCTACATTGATGTCTTTACCAAATTGGAAAGCATAAGTAAAAAGCTGCGTTCTTGCCAAAACTTGTAAAATTGTAGGTGATAAAATTATTCAGGTGAAAACATGGACAGAAATGCAGTTTAGCATGGAATATGCTGTTACTTTTTGTTGTTCACGTTGACATATGTCACCTGATAATAAAAAGCATAGATCGGAGAACAAAAAAAAAACTACCGAGACTTGTACTTTGTTTTGACAGATTTGTGTAATTACAAGACTCAGAGTTGGTCTTGAGTACTTTAAATCAATGGGTATTTACTATTGTATTCCTTATGTGTATATACAGATTATTTAATTTACTAACAGCATGATGATCATTGAGTAGTTAGTTAATGCCATTTGGTCGATAGATCAGGGACATACTGTTTTAAAGTTGTTCAGTCTTATAGATATTTTGTTTAGTAGCTCTTTTACATGCCAACAGGTTATTGCACGACTATTGTAGGCGAGTAATTAATCCTTTACCAAACAACAAAAGTTTAGATGGTCCAAATTCAAAGCACTTGCAGACAACAAAGTAAATGTTGCTAAATAATTGAAATTCGTTTCCAGCAGGGTAGAAAACATTGTGGGGAAATGAGAAAATGCTGGTTACCGCCTTATTCTCCATTCTCAAAATGCTTTCAAAAGACTTCTATTTCAAGGTTGTAAAAAACAGGGATTGTTTACACTTACAGTAGTTTTGTTCAGTAAGCACCTCCATGTATATTTCATGTATATTTCATGATACATGTTATCAGGCTAATGAAACAATTTGTTTTCCAAACTCAACGACACAATGTTTACTTGGATGTACATCAATAAAATTTTTGCTGATGACTTAATATACGTATCGTGAAGAACTATGTTCTTGTGAAGAATTTCACAATCATCTGTCTCAAGTTTAAGATGGAAACATTGACAAAAAATCAAATTTGCTTGTAATATAGAGTTGTTTTTTATTTGTGTCGATACATTTTTTCACTCTTTACCACACAATCCCGACATTTAAAGATATTAACAAAGAAGCCTTTTGAAAACACTGCTGGAAAAGGAAAAAATGCTGGTAAAATGCTACCCTTTCCAAAAAAAAGTTGAATAAGTCACATTTATTTTGTTGTCTGCAAAGTATTTCAACACAGACTGGTTTAAAATTTTGTCGTATAGTAAAGAGTTAAGCAGAATGATGAAGTTTAGATTCAATAAATGCGTTACTGATTACCTTAAAAAATATGTTCAGGATTATTCAGGTGAACATATTGACAAAAATGCAATTTTGGTAGGAATATGCATGATTACCTCAAAGAAATATCCAAGATTATTAGGCCTAAATGAAAATATGGACAAAAATGCAATTTTGCTTGGAATATGCAGTTGTTTTTTGTTAGTGTTGACACATCTGTTTAAACAGAATGACTGAGCTTAGGTCCAGTGAATGTGTTATTGATTAAATGAAGTTGAACTTGAAAAAAAATTATTATGGAGAAGTGCAGTGCAGTGAAGTTGAACTTGAAAAAAAATTATAGTCATGGGGGTAATATTTCTGACATTTGTTACTGTATAGTTTACATTTAAATAAATACATGTACCAGGTGATAAGCAAAACTGTTTTACCTGTTTTGTAATACCCACAGCAAGCAAAGTTTTAGGGGGTAATGCTGGAGTCACCTTCAATCTGTCTATCGTTTCACCTCGAATTTTTCACCCGGGCTTTCAAACTATAAAAGCTATCAACTTGAAACTTCATACATTGGCAGAACACATTATGGGGAAGTGCAGTGCATAAGAACCAAAACTGCCATTCATGTTTTTTGTGTTATTGCCATTTGTTGATATTCAGATGGAATTTTTGTCCAGCCCAGGCCATAACTTCCTAGCTGTTGAAGCTCAAAACTTATATCCCCCACATTGTGATTGGGCGGTATAAAAGGAGTCAGCTTGTCTGTCTGACCAAAAACTCAAGATCAACCGGACAACCGCCACAACAGTGCCTTCAGCGCTTTGATTTTTAAAGGGAATACCATCAAAAAAGATTTTTTTTGTAATTTTGTGATTCTTAATTATTGATGATTTGTATTGTTTTTTCATGTAAATTCAGTGATATATATATATTTTAATTTCTAAATACCCACCTTTAACACCCGCATGGCCATAAAGTACAACTTTACATAGAAAAATCTGATCGTTACATGATTTTTTAGTCATTAACACTTTAACCAACATTGGTAAACATCTATTGTGACCTTCATTTTTTTGAGCAGTTTACATATATTTGGCCAATCACAAAACGAGTAACAATTCATTTCGTCCTAGTGCTTAAAGTATATCAAAAGCGAGATCATACAGCCATGCCGAAAAAAATCCTTCGTCAGTGAATATTTTGTTAGTTTTGAAAAGCGAGCCAAGCAATCAAACAGATAAACTTCAACAAAACTGTACCAAGATCGTCCGGGCCTGGATTAATGAAGATCAGATTTGGGGTACCAACAGAAGTGACTTGATTGAGAATCGTCATGCTTATGTCTGTTTCTATAACTCCACTAACAGATTGTACCGGTTCACTGACATTCTGATCACTGAAAGTAGAATACTTAATATTATATATATTATTCCTTTCCCAAACAATCCCTGTTTTTATGACCCTCAGATAGATGCCTTTTGGAAACATTGTGGGAAAAGGAGAAAATGCTGGTAATGACTGGTAAAAAATTATCTCCCATCAGATGACATTCTACGAATACACATCTACCTAATTTGGGCATTCTGGGTACAGAACCGAACCACTTTTCTATGCGACAAATGTTACTTTTAGCCTGTGCAGTCTAATCCATGATGTCACTTTACGTCTACAATAGATTTTATCCTTCAGTGGACTTGCTTGAAACAGAAAAACATACTTGATCAGAAAATGTCGTCTTGGATAAACCCGCGCAGACTGTGCAAGCTGATTCGGGACAACACTTAACGCCAATGTCCGAATGCCACTTTTCACCTGTTGCAGGTTTTATTATACCCTATATGAATCAACCCATAATCTGCTTTACTTGGTTGGTTGGTTGTATTACAATGAGATAACCCTTTACAACACAACAAAATTTTGGACCAGACCATACTAGAAACAGTTGAAGTCAAATATCTAAATTTAGCTCATATAATGATTTCTGTTTTAACCCTTTACCCCATAAGGCATTTCTATCTTATCTCTAATTGACCCTTAATAATAGCAAGGATGAAGCAGTTTCTTATATGTATATGACATCTTTTGATAGCATAGAAAACACTGTGACAAAAGGTGAAATTGCTCGTGACGAGCAATTTCACCTTTTGCCACAATGTTTTCCAAAGGCTCCTACAAGCAATGTGTAGAAATGAGTATCTATGGAGTAAAGGGTTAACACCACTTTAACAGCTAGGGTCATATCGGTGACGCACATGTGTTTCCTGGCTTTCTCATACCAGCACTAACACAACTTTCTTTCCAAAGCAACCAACTACTTTTCTCACATGCTTTAGCAGAGGTGAGAGGCAAAAATACGCCACAAAGAAAGTTCACCTCAACTGGGTATCTAACTCAGGACCACCTGGTCAAGAGTCTTGCTCACTCACAACTGAGACATTTTTATTGTATGAACTTACCTAAACGTCAAAGTAAAGTTTAATCCCGGGATTGACGGGCCTGTACAACCTGAATCTACAAAAAAAAAGAAGAAAAAAAGAAGGAAAAGAAGAAAGAAAAAACGGTAAATACTAAATGTTTTGATCTGGTTTCTGGGAAAATGAAATAAATAGAGGATATTTGTTTTTTCGGTGAAAGATCAATATTCATTTCATCTTGTGAACATCACCTGTAATATTTTCACAAGTAGAGCATTTCGAGCTTAGGGCCACTGATGATGTTCAGAAGGTAAAATAAATTTTGATCTTCACAAGCGAAAAAAGAATCCATTTATTTTTAGTTCTAACCTCTTTTGTTTTGGAAGGTAAAATAAATTTCAATCTTCACAAGAGAAAAAAGAATCAATTCATTTCATGGTTCTAAACTCTTTTGTTTTGGAGGGAGTGCTAATTCAAATCCAGCACAATACTGTTTTCTGTAATTTCCCGTGGCTTACCCCCTCTGCATACCAATGCATTACAATATTAACCCTTTACCCCATAAGGTATTTCTATGGTACCTCTAATTGACCCTATATCACAGCAAGGATTAAGCTGTTTCTTATGTGTAAATGACACCTTTTGATAGCATAGAAAACATTGTGACAAAAGGTGAAATTGCTCGTCATGAGCAATTTCACCTTTTGCCACAATGTTTTCCAAAGGCTCCTACAAGCAATGTGCTGAAATGAGTATCTATGGAGTAGGGGGTTAAGGTAAAGTACGAGAAATGTAGGGTAAATTACATCATAGTTACCAGCATTTTCATCTTTTCCCACAATATTTTTAAAAGGCTTCTATCTTAGGGTCTTAAAAACCAGGGATTAACGGTAAACGGTTAAGCCCCCTTTTTTTTCTTAACCTATTACCACACAATCCCTACTTTTGACGCCCCTGAGAAAGAAGCCTTTAGAAAACATTGTGGGAAAAGGAGAAAATGCTGGTAACCAGCATTTTCTCCTTTTCCCACAATGTTTTCTATCCTTCACAAAACAAATTTTAAATTTTCAGTCACTTTTGTTTTGTTGTCTGCAAATGCTTTCAATTTGGACAAGTCTAAAATTTTGTCGTCTGGTAGTGAATTAAAGCATTGCTGATACACTTTCAATCTGGAAAAAGTGTTGACATTATTTGCCAAAACAGTGAACAAGTTTCCAAGTTCCCTGCCACCTATCCGTACAACGAATTTATTATACTGCAAAGTTTTACCATTCCAACGTGTGATAAGCGATATTTCCCTGTTCTGGGGTCTTAAAAATTGGGTACGCTGACGATCGAAATAGAATTTCCTTTCTGAGTGCCCCATTTCAATGAAAACTGACGTCACTGAGAACTGATATTACTGAAACCTTGGTAAAACGATCAGTTTGGTGCAGTATTTTGATGATTTCACTGCGATAGACATTCGTCATATTTTTATTTAAACATCGATTTAAACAACTTCAAGGTAATTAACTATGCATTTTAGATAATGACTTGTTGGCAAAAGTAAACGACCATTAGTTGCCTCAAATGACTATTATCATTTTAACGATATGCACGATGCATAAGTTCCTACACTTCAAAATTTGCTGACGACGGGATTGGCTTGTTTTTTAACTCCCCATGTATTTGTTTTAGAGACATCAAACGATATACAAGTAAAGTTCTTTTTTCATTTATTTTAAGAAATAATCCATTCTTTCAGTTTTAATGAAAACCATCAAGGGAAACTAGTAATAATATGGTACATGCTACCCAGTATGTTTGTCTAAGAGCCAAGCTCGTATCGAGCAATAAACGCTGCTAATTTGGGTGTTATGTTTAAAGTGCAGTCATGTTTACGGGGCTCCGTAAAGGGAAACTACTTTTACGAGGATTTTACCAGTGTACATGATATATAAGTTTGGGGCATATTATCTAATCAGATCACGAGAAATTTCTTTGTTGTATAATAATGTTTTTCATACAACTGGTGTATATCTAATGTTACTAGAGACCGCTCCTACATGGCTTTGTCCTGTTTTAACTCTTTACCACATAATCCGACTTTTAACGACCCTGACAAAGAAGCCTTTTGAAAACAGCATTTTCTCCTTTTCCTACAATTTTTTCTAATCTATCAAGGACAAATTTTGCAATTTTAACCACATAGAAATTGTCATCTGCAAATGCTTTCAATTTGGACCAGTCTATATATTTTGCTGTGTGGTAAAGAGTTAAATACAATACCTAACTACTGCATTACAGAGATATCTCGTTAGCTCAGTGGTTATGGTGTTGGTCTTTTAAATCTTGAAAAATAAGGATATTTGTCCTCATGGGTTCAAATCCCACCAGATTTGGTTTGTATTTCACCTATGCATTTATTGCGAACTTTCCTGTTTGTAAGGTGGGGGCTCGTCCGGGATTGGTTATTGAGCCATTAACACCATTTGTTGTCAAAAGACGGACTTTGTGCCTAGTAAGGCTTTGAGTCATCAATAGATGATGACTTTAACCCTTTCCCAAACAAACCCTTGTTTTTACATGTCTGCAGTACTAGTCTTTTGAAAACACCGTGGAAAAAGGAGAAATTGCTCGTAACGAGTAATTTCTCCTTTTTCCTCAGTGTTTTCTACCCATTTGGAGAACTTTCTGCCTTTTTTATCAAATCTGAAATTGTCGTCTGCAAACTCTTTGAGTTTGGAAGAGCCTAGAATTTGTTGTTTGGGAAATGGTTAAGAAGGGGTGTGTTGCGGTAGACCACTCCTTCATGCATGGCTTCGTCCCAATTTAAATACAATACCTGACTACTGCGTCAGGGAGATATCTCTTTGGCTCAGACAGTGGTTGTTTCGTTGGTTTTTTAACCCATTACCACACAATACCTATTTTTGACGTCCCTGAGAAAGAAGCCTTTTGAAAACACTGAGGGACAAGGAGAAAATGCTGGTGACCAGCATTTCCTCCTTTTCCCACAATGTTTTCTACTCTTCACAAAACAAATTTCAAATTTTCAGTCACCTTTATTTTGTCATCTGCAAATGCTTTCATTTTGGACCAGTCTAAATTTTCCTTTTGCCGTAAAGAGTTAAACATCAAAAAACGAGGATCTTGTCTGCATGTGTTAAAATCCCACCATATGTGGATTGTATTTCAGCGATGCAAACTGTCATGGCGTAAGATGGGGGCTCGTCGAGATTGGCTATTGAGCAATGAACCCTTTCCCAAACGACAAAATTTTGGACCAGTCCAAATTGACAGCACTTGCAGACAACAAAATAAACGTAACCCAAAAATTGAAACTTGTTTCCAGCATGTTAGAAAACATTGTGGGAAAAGGAGAAAATGCTGGTTACCAGCATTTTCTCCTTTTCCCACAATGTTTTCAAAAGGCTACTATTCTAGATGTGTAAAAACCAGGGATTGTTTGGGAAAGGGTTAATTCCATTTGTTGTCCAAAAAATGGATTTTCTGCCTAACAAGGCTTTGAGTCGTCACTAAATGACTGAATGCAAAAGAGTCAAATTCAGCTATCAAAAAACTAAAATCTTCACTCATATTTGGCACAGGCACTATAATTAACCATGCACATTTTTATTACAATAGCCACAGCACTTTTAAGATATTTCAAAATTCAGGCGATCCCTATGAACTTCAAACTAACTATAAAAGAATGTCTAAAGACAGACAACTCCATTACACCAGCAATGAGATTTTTTTCAGCGCAAACAACAAACTCTCATGGGTCTGACTATATTAGTTGTACTGTCATGTGGCTGGGAACTTGGAAACAAATTCACGGCTGTGATGAATTATGTCACCCGAGCCGAAGACGAGGTGGCGACATGATTCTACACAGCCATGAACAAGTTTTTAAGTCCCCTGCCACCTGACCGTACAGCGAATTTATCATACTACAAAGTCTTACTCTTTCAAAGTGTGTTTAGCAAAATTTTTCTGTTTTATATTATCATGAATGGAGTATGCTGACGAAATAGAAATTCCCTTCTCACTGCCCGAATTCAATGAAAAGTGACGTCACTGGATACTGACAACACTAAAATGTGCAATTTCCATAAACATGCGATCTATCAATGCCGCATTTTGGATGTTGTGTTGCGCTGTGTTGCCCAATCAGATCACAAGAAATTTCTTTGTAGTATAATAATATCTACTTGCTCTTACTTATGATTCTTGGTGCACTGCCTATCATCATTCCAGCATTATTAACGAATATCAGTTGAAAGGGATCGTCCTGTAACAAAAGAGTTTGAATATATATATACCATTTTCATCAAATTACACTTAACCCTTTCCCAAACGACAAACTTTTGGACTAGAACAAATTGAAAGCATTTGAAGACGACAATTCAACTCTTGCTGAAAAGATGATTTCTGTCTACGATAGGGTAGAAAACATTGTGGGAAAAGGAGAAAATGCTGGTTACCAGCATTTTCTCCTTTTCCCACAATATTTTCAAAGGCTACTATTCCAGACCAGTAAAAACCAGGGATTGTTTGGGAAAGGGTTAACTCTTTACCAGCATTTTTTCCTTTTCCCACAAGGTTTTCTAAAAGCTTCTTTTTCAAGTTCATCAAAAGTAAGGATTGTGTAGTAATGGGTTAATAGATTAAAAAAGAACAGAAAAGTTCCACTATTTTTTTAAATCTTTAAGTCTAATAGTTCTCTATCAATGTGATTATTAACAAAACACAGCTATATACAATACAAATTATAATCAATTCCTACTTATACTTCACTGAGTCTTGGATGAATGAAGTTATTTGACTAATCTGTGAAAGAATTAGACTGAAAAACAAAAGAAGTATACCCTTTTTCAAGAGAATATTATAATTTCATTAATCCAAATTCTAAGAAAGTCTCCAAAACCACATGAAATCCCTGGCTTCAATAGAACTCTAATAAAAGGCCGAGAATCCAACAATGGCAGCGTATAAATTAATGGTGATGGTGAATACAATATTTAGTTCTTAAATCCTTTCTAATCGTCAGTCAACAACATCATTCTCACAACTTTTATTCTCATTCTTCCAGCCCTTTGATGGTTGGGCCTTTATATATATAGCATGACAGAAAAATTGAGTACTCCGACTTTTCTGCATACATCTTGCTTGTAAACAAAATATCCAAAGTACTATTATAGCTTAGTCATGAACACTCCGTAATACATCGATATCGAAACTCACTTTAATATGCAACATACCTCAATATCAGTTGCAGGTAACATACAAACATACTTCAATATCAACATGCAGGTTTGATAAAACATACCTTGATATCGATATTCAGGTTTCATATCAGAATGGAGGTTAACATTGAACAAGCCTTGATATCAGAATGCAGGTTAACATTCATCAAACCTTGATATCAAAATACAAGTTAACATTCAACAAACCTCAATTTTAGAATGCAGGTTAACATTCAACAAACCTCGATATCAGAATGCAGGTTAACATTCAACAAACTTCGATGTCAGAAATGCAGGTTCATTCAACATATCTTGATATCAGAATGCAGGTAAAATTCAACAAACCTCGTTATAAGAATGCAAGTTAACATTCAACAAACCTCGACATCAGAATGAAGGTTAACATTCAACAAACCTCAACATCAGAATTCAAGTAAACATTCAGCAAACCTCAATATCAGAATACTGGTTATCATTCAATAAACCTCAATATCAAAATGCCGGTAAACATTCAACATACTTTGATATCAGAATACTGGTAAACATGCAACATGCCTGGACATGAAGATACAGGTTACATACAACATACTTTGACATCAATATGCAGCCGACATGCAACATACCTCGATATCAAGATACAGGTTATATACAACACACTGACATCACTATGCAGCCGACATGCAACATACCTCGATATCAAGATACAGGTTACATACAACATACTTTGACATCAGTATGCAGCCGACATGCAACATACCTCGATATCAAGATACAGGTTACATACAACATACTTTGACATCACTATGCAGCCGACATGCAACATACCTCGATATCAAGATACAGGTTACATACAACACACTTTGACATCACTATGCAGGCGACATGCAACATACCTCGATATCAAGATACAGGTTACATACAACACACTTTGACATCACTATGCAGGCGACATACAACATACCTCGATATCAAGATACAGGTTACATACAACACACTTTGACATCACTATGCAGGCAACATACAAAATGTCTCAACATCAAGATGCAGGTTACATACAACATACTTTGACATCACTATGCCGGTGAAATGCAGAGAAATGACCCTCCGTTACAAAATGACCCAGGTCATTATTCTACCTAGAGAAATGACCCATGAGGGTTTTTTTTCTACATAGAAAAATGACCCGAGTCATTTCTTTACGTAGTGAAATGACCCATGGGTTCATAGTGGGTCATTTTGTAAGGGGGGTCATTTCTTTGCATTACACCGGCAACATACATCATACCTCGACATCAAGATGCAGGTTACATACAACATATCAGTATCAGAGTACATGTAAATAACATACCTCTAGAACAGAAAGACAATCAAATTCTGCAGTCTGTGTGTCTCCACTACCCGTTAGCTGTGTGGAACCACATGCTGGCACGTTGACAACTGACACGGTATGGTTCTGTTAGAAGATTTCAAATAGTGATCTATAGTCAGTATAAAAGCAGTGCAAAAGGTGTTTTTTGACTCGTTTCCAGACATCTTATAGTTTAACCCTTTACCAAACAATCTCTGGTTTTTATGACCCTGTGATAGAAGCCTTTTGAAAACATTTTGAAAAAAGAAAAAAAAGGCTGTTAACCGGCATTTTCTCTTTTTCCCACAATATTTTCTGTTGGAAGCAAACAATTTTTGAGTTATATTTTTTTCTACCTTTTATTGAACAAAAGGTGTCATTTATGCCACTTTTGATTTTCTGTCGGCAAAAGCCTTCAATGTTGACCACTCTGAAATTTTGTCGTTACCTTCAAAATATAACTAGGACAAAGAAACTGCTAATGATTGGCTGGTAAATTCGGCCTGTGATTCATAACATATCACTGTTTTGCTAGCCACCCAGTCTGTGATTCATAAAATATCACTATTTTGCTAGCCACCCAGTCTGTGATTCATAACATGTCACTATTTTGCTAGCCACCCAGTCTGTGATTCATAAAATGTCGCTGTTTTGCTAGCCACCCAGTCTGTGATTCATAAAATATCGCTGTTTTGCTAGCCACCCAGTGTGAGATTCATAACATATAACTGTTTTGCTAGCCACCCAGTCTGTGATTCATAACATGTCACTATTTTGCTAGCCACCCAGTCTGTGATTCATAACATGTCGCTGTTTTGCTAGCCAACCAGCTATCTAAATTGGGCAAGCTCCTTTAACACTTTATCACACAGTCCCGGGTTTTAACGACCCCAAAGAAAGAAGTCTTTTGAAAACACTATGGGAAAAGATGAAAATGCTGGTAACCAGCATTTTCTTCTTTTCACACAATGTTTTCTACCATTTCAGATACAAAGTCTTCTTTTGGCCAGATTTTAAAGGTGGGTATTTAGATTTTTCACACCTCACCAACTTGAAATATATTTATTTATATATCACTGAAATTTATATGAAAACACAATACAAATCATCAATGAGTAAGAATCATAAAAGTACAAACAAAATCTTTTTTGATGGTGTTCCTTTAAAAGGATATGTGGCCACTTAAGATATTTTTAGATTTCGCCCCAGAAATCAAAAAAAGCATTGCGGGAATGTCAAGTGACTAATGATGCTTAAATTCCACAACATAACAAACATGTAATTATTTTCCATAAGGTCTCCTTTGGACGCTATATTTGTAGCTTCATCTCTGTATTTCTGGTATGTAAATGAACAAGTAATATTGTAGCTTAATTGGTAAATTTTGAGAAGGATCGAAATGAAAAGCAGTCTGTAAAATCAAAGAGAATACTCAAAATGTCTTTCATGAACACTTTAAAACCATTCAGGAAAAGGAGAATTCATAAGTTTATGGACAAAGATGTTCCAAAACCAAATTTAATTATTTTGCGAATGTCAGTGATGGGCACAAAAGTATAGTGGCATATTTCTGCCACAAGATACGAGATAGCTATTACGATAATTTAATCCTTTCCCAAACAAAAAATTTTTTAGACTGATCCAAATTAAAAGCACTTGCAGATGACAACATAAACATACCTCAAACATTGAAATTTGTTTCCTGCAGGGTAGGAAACATTGTGGGAAAAGGAGAAAATGCTGGTCACCAGCATTTTCTCCTTTTCCCACAATGTTTTCAAAAGTCTTCTATCTCAGGGTCATAAAAACCAGGTATTGTTTGGCAAATGGTTAAGAGAAAATTCCTCAAACAAAGTTTCCTGGTTATATTATCTGGATTAAAAAAAAAATGTTCACAATAAAAATATCACAATAATTTTATTAATAATCAGGATTTCTTTTTGCCGGGGTTCTGAGCAGTCTTGCTCAAGGGCATTCTTGCGAGTTAAATTAATTTTGCAGGCCTTTTGTAAAAATCAACATGTTGCAATTTCCATTTCACAAATAGAATGTCACTATTTTGGACACTGTTACAATACACCACTCCTTCATGCATCGTTTCGTCCCGATTAATCCATTACCACACAATCCCGAGTTTCAACGACCCTATAGGAGAAGGCTTTTGAAAACATTGTGGGAAAAGGAGAAAATCCTGGTAATCAGCATTTCCTCCTTTTCACGCAACATTTTTCTTCCCCATCCTAAAGAAAACTCATCATTTCAGCTACATTTAATTTGTCGTCTGCAGATCCTTCCGATTTTGACCAGTCCAAATTTTTGTAGTTTGGTAAAGAGATTTTAATACAATACCTAACACCTGTGTTGGGGAGATAACTCTCTGTAGCTCAGTGGTTATGGAATTGTTGACCGTTTGACCCTTTACCCCATAAGGCATTTCTATGGTATCTCTAATTGACCCTAAATGACAGCAAGGATGAAGCCGTTTCTTATGGGTAGATGACACCTTTTGATAGCATAGAAAACATTGTGGCAAAAGGTGAAATTGCTCGTCACGAGCAATTTCACCTTTTGCGGCAATGTTTTCCAAAGGCTCCTACAAGCAATGCGTAGAAACGAGTATCTATGGAGTAAAGGGTTAAACCTTGAAAAACTAGGATATATAGCCATCATGAGTTCGAATCCTTCCAGATGCGGTTTGTATTTCAGTTATGCACTTGTTCATTTGTTTCATTGTTACGGACTTTGTTCGTAAGAACATTCAGTTTGAAGTCTGATCTTGACCTACGCTGCTCCCAAATAAAAATACGCTTTCAAAAGGTTAACTCTCTTTTCGAGGAACATTGCAAATTTTGTGTAGGGAGGGCAATTAGTGATGATTATAACTATTTGATTTTAGTTAGTAGACCTGTAACACTTCTAGCGCAGCAAGGAATAATATTTCTTATTAGTTGATAAATACGGATTATACTGATATAATAATTTTGCACATTTTAACGACCAAAAATTCCTTTGATGGCTCCCTTGAAATAAATTGTTGATACTTTCGTTAGTTTCCAGAAAAGGGAGGCAATTATCATCTCCCTTAGTAATGAGAATATAGTGGTTTTAGATTTATAAATGATAATTCTAAAAAGGAGAAAAAACACAACAAAAGTGGCTTGGTCAAAGTAGTACAATAATACTCATTTTAAATCATAGCAAATTTTGTGGGGTAGTACTTTAGTGAAAATAGCTGTTTTCTATGACAGGCCCACTACCTTAATAGAATCAAAGTACTGAAAGTACTCATGGAAGTCGATTTTAGAATTAGATTGAGTAAATGAAGAAATCGTTCCCCCTGGTCTGAAGGTGCGTTCAATTTGGATGTGACCAAAAGTTTCTCATCATGTGCAGAGTGAAATAGTCAACAAAACTCAATACTATTTAAGATGAAACAGTTAAACAAAAAGAAGAACAGAAACAAAGCTTCTTTTTGTTTTCACTTTAATTTGAAAGAAGTATCATCTTCTCGTAACATGAATCGAGTACCACAACAAAATGAATATTATGTAAAGGTAGTTGAAACAAGTAAATAGTATTTTGTGAATAAACACCTCCATCTCAAGCAGGACATGTCAATACCCTTTCGCACACAATGACGACTTTTGACTACTCTTGGAGAGAAGCAGCTTGAAAATATTGTGGCAAAAGTAGAAAACAATTGAATACTAAGTGTTACATTCTTATCCCAGAGCTTTGTCTCAATTAAGACCTGTCAAAAAGGCTCGCAAAAAGACTAGGAAGTTTTAACCCATTACCACACAATCCCTACTTTTGACGCCCCTGAAAAGGAAGCCTTTTGAAAACACTGTAGGAAAAGGAGAAAATGCTGGTAACCAGCATTTTCTCCTTTTCCCACAGTGTTTTCTACCCTTCCCAGAACCAATTTCAATTTTTCAGTCACCTTATATTGTCGTCTGCAAATGCTTTCATTTTGAACCAGTCTAAAATGTTGTCGTGTGGTAAAGAGTTAACTTTGAACTGCATAAAAAAGAAAATGTGGCTTTTATTGCATATTTCAAGGGACCAAAACAAAAATCTCATATTTTTCTTATATTTTCGAAACATCAAAATAAGTAATAATAGCTTGTAAAGATCTTTCTGATATTTTTTTAATTGTATGCCCTTGTAGAATGATGAACATTGAAAGTATATTTTAATACTTCAGCTAGAGTATATTCTCATACTGTTAAATTTGTTTTATGCAGAGAATACTTCTAAGACAAATTTAGGGACCATACCACTTGTATAAAGAGAAATAAATGGCCCTTGAATCAAAACTTAACCCATAGCCAACTAGCCCGATTTTTAAAGTTGTTCGGTATATTTTTGAAAACACTGTGTCCAAAGGTAAAAATGCTTGCGACAAGCATTTTCATCTCTGCTGATGCTTTGAGTTGCAAATAAATGAAAGTAAAAAAAGCTCAAAATCTTATACTTGATGATGATTTTTAAAAAGAAAACATGAGTACATGTATTTAGCCAACAACTTGCACACTATGTCAAAGGAATCTACAGATAAACACTGGTACATTGCAACACAATGCTTTCTTCATATAATCCAAATAGTGTCTCTTTCCAATAATGTTTATATTTATCCTTTCAGTACCTTTTCCACTTTTTTGGCCTTTTTTTGAAATTGTCTGCTGAAATCTGGGACAATTTTTGTCTGCTAGTAACTATTTATTAAACAACAAAAATTTAGACTGGTCTAAATTGAAAGCACTTGCAGACAACAAAATAAAGGCAACTCAAAAATTAAAGTTTTCTTTCAGGCAAGGCGGAAAACACTGTGGAAAAAGGAGAAATTACTGGTAACCAGCATTTTCTCCTTTTCCAACAATGTTTTCAAAAGCCTTCTATCTCAGGGTCGTGAAAACCAGGGATGATTTGGTAAAGGGTTAATTGGTTAAAGAACAGGCAAATATAGTAAGATACAGCATGTAAACTTAAAGGTAGTGGCAAAAATATAATGAACATGTACCAAAAAGTAATCAAGTGAAAATATATACACAAAAACCTGACTAGCCAGATGATGTGCATGTAAAATATCAATCTATCACTCTATCTACATAAAACAATTTAGTCTTGAAAAGATTTGCAAACAAGAAATGAACTTTTGCTCAAAGTGTGCAGTAGCCTTTTGAAGAAAGAAAACATGGTGACCAATGGAGTAAATATGCATTACAAACACTTTCTCGTATACCGAAAATGTTTCCGAAAGCATTCTACCTCAAGTCTATAAACTAGAGGCGCTTGAGCGCCTGCATCGCTCCACAGGCCTGATTTTTCTGTAACGGTGAAGAGAAGTTTTTAACAATTACCATTCATTCCTGCATTTTAGGTCACTTTAAAAGAAAAAAAGCTATGAAAACGTGAGAAAAGAAGAAAATAAAAGTAACCTGCATTTTCTTAGTTTTACACAATAATTTCTACCCTTTTTGATACAAGTTTTACTAATTTGAAGATTTATTATGTTGTCTGCAACATCTTTCAATTATGGCCAGTTATAAAAATTTTGTCTTCTGGTTATAGTTAACTCATTACCAAATGACAACATTCTAGGGTTGTCAAAATGGAAAGCATTTTGTAGATGAAAAAATAAAAGTGACTGAAAATTTAAAGGTTGTTTTGTGAAGGGTAGATAACATTGTGGGAAAAGGTTACCAACATTTTCTCCTTTTCCCACAATGTTTTCTAAAGTCTTCTTTGTCAGGGATCAGTTTGATTGGATAACAAAATGCCTTATCACAACAGTGAAGCCCTATATCCCTCTTTGTACTAGGTCACCAGTAGGTCAACAAACCTTTACCAGAACTAATCAAAGTGTAGAGGTTCTCTTGTTTTATATGAAAAGGATTATAGATTATGTAAAGCAACCATCTTTAACTCTTTACCAAACGACAAAATTTGGGATGTGACCAAACTGAAAGCATTTGCAGACAACAAATTAAACATTGATGAAATGATGACTTCTCTCCTTGATAGAGTAGAAAACACTGAGGGAAAAAGAGAAAATGCTGATTACCAGCATTTTCTCCTTTTCCAAGAGTGTTTTCTAAAGACTTCTTCTTTAGGGTCGTTAAAAGTCAGGACTGTATGGTAAAGACTTACCAGCATAGGAACTAACCTCCAATACAACAATGAAATCAAAATGAATAGTATGAGAGAAGAAATTTTTCAAAGATTTCACTTTATACCATAAAAGGAAAATGAGTCTCCCATAAAAGCCATGTTTTTTGACGGATCTTTTTTTTTTTTTAAGGAATTCTGTAGACCTCTATCTAAGGAACATTCCTGCAAAAAAATAATGCTATCCAATTAGCGGTTTGGGAGGAGAAGATTTTTAAAGGTTTTTTACTTTGGTTGCCATGGCAACCAGAATTATTCATGGAACACAATTATTTGAAGGAATTTGAAACAGGACCACCTAAGGAACATTCCTGTAAAATTTGGTAGAAATCCAGTACATAGTTTCTGAGGAGAAGTTTTTTTAAAGAAAAAGTTTACGGATGCACGCACGTAAACATCTTCTTTTGTAGAGATTAGTCGGAGTCTGCACTGCTGTAGTTTAGTGCTTTATGTAGTCGCTCTTAATGATGGTGTACTTGTTTTCTGCAATGTATGCCTGCAACTCCCCTTCTACTTGGGAGGATGGCTCCTGGCAAGTCTGAAAAAAAAAAAAAAAAAGCCATTGAAATTAAAAAAAAAATGAATTTACTTTTGAAAATCAAACAAACAAGTTAGTATGAAATTCCCACACAAAAAAAATATTCTGGGCTATTTTTCATACATAATTTGTGTTAGTAGCAGTTAACATATCCAAACAAGAATATTTTAGGTTTGCCCAAATCAAAAGCATTTGCAGACCAAAAAATAAAAGTAACTGAAAATTTGAAATTTGTTTTGTGGAGGGTAGAAAACATTGTGAGAATGCTGGTTACCAGCATTTTCTCCTTTTCCCATACTGTTTTTTTTAAAAGCTTCTTTCTTAGGGTCGTCAAAAGTAGAGATTCTGTGGTAATGGGTTAACTATGTTTCCTAATAATCAGCTGCAATATGCATTAGCAATGTAAGGATTTTCTGCAGTATCTCTGCACTTTTCTTGATCTATGCCCATAGAAATTAGAATTTCTGGTGATAATGGAAATATATAATTTGAGTCACAGTTACTTTGAGAATTTTAGAGAATCACAGTGGTTCTATTATTTTCAATAGCAAATGACTGAGGAAACAAGTGAGTCAAGATAGCCCTATTTCAGTCTCCTGAAAAAGAATGTTGAATTATCATCAATGCTGATACACCAATAAGAATGTCCCAACATGTTAGTAAACAAACGGCATAAGATCAATCTTTTTCCAGATCTTACGTTGGGCCATGCAAGGTCTGAAAGAGATTAACTCATTACCCAAATGACAATATTTTAGGCTTGTCCAAATTGAAAGCATTTGCAGACCAAAAATAAATGTGAATGAAAATTTGAACTTTGTTTCGTGAGGGGTAGAAAATATTGTGGGAAAAGGAGAAAATGCGACTTACCAGCATTTTTTCCTTTTCCCACAATGTTTTCAAAAGGCTTGTTTCCAAAGGTCATCAAAAGTAGGGATTGCATGGTAATGGGTTAACTTGAGGACAATACTGTCAAAAGTTTGATTATCCTTTTACATCTTAGTGATTCTGTTAAAGATACTGAAAGCCAGTTTGTGACATTGCTTTTCTGGGCTTTGTCAAATAGATCTTCAGGAGCAACATGTAAATGTGCTTGTGTTAATGGTGAACAGACACACTATAGTCAAAATACCAACCCATCACAACTGTTCACCATGAGCACTAGGGATAACCTGGGAAGACTAGAGTGGATTTAATACCTTAATTTCAGTCTTTGTTTTGGTTGACACTGACATCTCGTCTCTGTATGTATTGACAACAACAATTGTTAGCTATATGTATTGACCCATTAGGTTCTTTGAACTCATCTCCCTCCACTCCCTCCAGAGTGACACCTTTAAGTCATCTGTGCCATCTTGAGATCTTAACTGTCTTGACCTGGACGTCTGTCCCTCTGACCTGCACAATCTTCACAATCTCTTCCTAAAACAGATACAAAGAAATATAACCAAATGATAGCCATACAAAAATCTGAACAGTATTTAACTTAACATTCTTCTTTTATCAAAGATGCATATTGTAGATTGATGCAACATCAAGTTATTGTCCAAAGAATTGAGGAGGGCCTTGATTGTCTAAAATTACCCACCTTACTGTTGAGCAAGTTTTTCTTTAACAAAAACGTTTTTTAAAAATCTTTTCAAGGGTCAATTTTACCTCTTATGCTGCTGATTTCCCAGAATAGACTATTCCAGATTTGCTTCCGAATTTCAGTCACTGTAAAATTTGCCAACAGTGCAGACCAACATCAGACTGAATGGCTATGCAGGTTGATCATTGGTCTACACTATAAGTAGTGTTGGGCAATCGGTTTAAAATCTCAATCAATTATCGCTTTGTAATCGGAAGAGCAAACCAACTAGCTATCGATAGTACAATCGGTTTAGACTCCATTTAACTGAGAATGTCTTTTTGCTTAAAATACTGTGACAGTATTGTGAAGATGATAGTCTTCATGTATTAAATTACTACAGATGTTGTATTCTGCACTTTAATCAGTTTAAATAAATTAAAATTAAGTTTTCTACTTTAATCAATATCATTCAATTTGTTCCTTATAATTTCCAAACGAGATAAAAAAAGAATCAGACATGTACCTAATAGTTCAAACATTTGCAGACGACCCTCTTTCTGTCTCTCCCCCCCCCCCCCATTACTATATTTCATTTCATAAAACAACATTTTTTTCCCTCATGAACAGAATTTTAACTTCCACTTATTGCTTTATTCAGAAATATGTGTAAATTCACTTTTAAAATTCATTATTAAAGATAGGAAGATGGTTTGAAGTCTCTCTGATCGGACGATGCCATGCTGCTCACTGTACTGTCATGGGTTTTCGCGCTTTTTTGGCGATCTATTTTTTCTTGACAATTAGTTTCTGGAGAAGTATTACTACATGATTTGACATCATTTAGTCAGTTTAAATAGCAAGTAACTTAAAAAGCTGTCACTTTACACTAGATAAGAGGAATAACACCTTTGTTACTCTGTCATAATGGACTCGCCAATTTCATTATCATCCGGGTGTCCTTCGCATTTTATACTGATAGTTTTTAACCCATATTTCTACCAGATGCACGCAAGCTAGGTTATATGAAGTTCTAGACGATAATTTCATGCCTCAGGTTGATATCTAGGCAGATATCTTTCATCGTAAAAGACAGGTCATTTCAAATTTCCAAATGTCAAAACCCGGGCTCAGGGAAGCTTGCCGAGTTGTCAACTTTTGTCAAGACATTAATGGACAAAGATTTGTTTCTCATTTTTCAGCCAATTTTCGTGTTTGTTATCCAGTATGTTTAAAATCCAAGGTTGTGATTAATAATAGTCACAAAACCAAGCGCTAAAAACCAGAATTCAAATTTTGGCATCAACCGACTACAATCGATTCCGGGATTTCTCAATCGATTATCGGAATCGGAAGCCAAAACCAACTGACTTTCGACTATAGTCGATCATCAGCCCACCACTAACTATTAGCAAATATGACCAATGTTGCAATAGGCAAGATAGGGGTTATGGCTTCCCGTTAAGCTCAGCCCACAATTTCTTTAGCTTAACTGCTTTATCCCACTTGAAAGCATCATGCTAACACATACAAACCAGGTCTAACCCCTTTACCAATTGACAACATTCTAGCCTTGTCCAAATTGAAAGCAGTTGCAGACAAAAATTTCAATCTCATTATCTGAATCAAATGCTGCAATTGTTCTTATGAGATAGTAGAAAATATTGTGGGAAAAGGAGGCTTCTTTCCTTGGGGTGTCAAAACTCATCACTGAGTGGTAAAAGGTTAAAGAATGCTTCACATCTTTTGTAGATGATAAAATATTGGTTTTAATGTTCAATCAAGGATCATAATCATTTCAGACAAATCTCCCTGACTGTGGCAATTGTTAAAAGCTAAAGTAGTCCGAACAGACATATCTAAAATGGTTTGCATTCTGCATCAACTCAACAGTGCCACTGGTTACCTTTAACTCTTAAGACTACCAAACAATCCCGACTTTCAACGATCCTGAGACAGAAGCCTTTTTAAAATATTGTAGGAAAAGTAGAAAGTGTGGGTAACCATCATTATATCCTTTTCTCACAATGTTTTCTATTCTTCCCTAAACAAATTTCAATTTTTGAGCCACATTTATTATGTCATCAGCATGGCTTTCAATTTGGACCACTCTTAAATTTTGTTGTTTGGGAAAGAGTTAACTCATTTCCAAATGACAAAATTTTAGACTTGTTCAAATCTAAAGCATTTGCAGACGACAAAATAAAGTTGACTGAAAAATTGAAACTTGTTCTTGGAAGGGTAGAAAACACTGTGGGAAAAGGAGAAAACGCTGGTTACCAGCATTTTCTCCTTTTCCTACAGTGTTTTCAAAAGGCTTCTTTCTCAGAGGCGTCAAAAGTAGGGACTGTGTGATAATGGGTTAAGCACACATACTGTACAGCCTTTTTACCTATGCAAACACAATTTTCAAAAAACCTTTTATATCAGATTTGACTCTTTACCACACAACACAATTCAGACCGATCAAAATTGAAAGAAATTCCAAGAGACATAGTAAATGTGGCACAAGTAATAAGATTTGTCAGTAAAGGATAAGAACACATTATGGGAAAAGAAGAAAACATTGGTTACCAGCATTTTCTCCTTTTCCCACAATGTTTTCAAAAGCTTTCTTTTGTTCGGTTTTGCATGCACATTCATTTAATTTTTTTTTTAATATTAATGTTTAACCCTTTTCTCTACAGAAGCAGGTATCAATTTTGCAAGACACTTGCCAGCTAAACTGAATGAATCTACTAAATATTATGTCAATTAACTTCAAAAACTTCAATACCATGACACTTTTTGTATACATTTTTTTATGGTATTCCCTTAAAAGGCTACGTAGCCTCTTAAGGTATTTTTAGACTTTGCACCAAAAATCAAAAGAAGCATAGTGGGAATGTAAAGTGACTGGCACGTGACTAATGACTCTTAAATTCCATAACATAACAAACATGTTATTTTCCATAAACTTCTTCAGTCGCTGTGTTTGAAGCATCATTTGTGTATTTCCGGTAAGTGAGTGAGCAAGTTGCTCATCTAAAAATAGACCATGGTTTCCGTCGGTGTTGACCTGGGCTGTAGTAAATCTCTAATTTCTCTTGTTGTCGGATGGTTTTCGACTACTGGGGTTTTATGAATGAAATTTAAAAGGTACTGGGAGTATCAGGATGAATTTTAATATTTTTGTATAAATTTCGTCCAAAAATCTGAAGGGCCACCTTTAAGTGAAAGTACAAAAGCTGCAATACTTTTGACTGAGCCAATTTAAAGATTTAAATGCATATATATGTTAGATCCAGGTTGACAGCATTAAAGTCAAAATTAACTATATGAAAGGGGAAGAATAGATCACCATTTTATATTTTTCCAACATTTCAATATACTTTCACCTTAGGGCTGCAAAATCCTAGTGCTGAAAGGTAAGTTTAAAAGATTATAAAGGTGTAAGATTTATTACACAAATGCAAACCATGTAAACTCACGTTAGGAGAATGGGCCGAAATTGTAATGGGACGAAATTGTTATCGGTCGAAATTTCCAGTCACTGTAAGGACTGTTGACATTTGGGATTCGTTAAGTATTCTTCTTCGACGAAGAGCAATACATTCAACTAGTTATGGCAGCAAATGGAATACAAATCATTCATATTTATATACTAATGTAGCCTTCTGAAACGCAGGCGTAAAGCTAGACTGGTTACCGCCCCTGATACTACTACAACGGTGGCCAGTTCAGCGTAAAGCTTTCACGAGCTTACAATCAATCAAAATGGCGACTGTAATATTTATAAACAACCACTGACCTACTTCGTTTCTAAACAATACTTAAGGAAGGACGTAATGTCCTTCACGTTTAAAACAAAAACACATTTCAAAAAAGAAAAAAATACATTGAACTTTACCTTTGCAGCCTTGGGTTTGTTCAGATCAAATTGTGACTTGCTTCCTTGCGTTTCACTCGCCGCCGTTTCAAAGCTGTGGTGTGGATGAAAGTCACGTTGCGCGTATGAATAAATTAGGTTACTAGCTATTCAACACTTCAGACATTCAAGCAAATATTTGTTGAAAATGTAAATGCCTTGAAAAATAAACGTGTAACAAACCAATAATTTTTTAGGTAAGAATATTAATGATGCGTTTTTAACGAAAGCTATTTTTTATGTGAACATGGGTCCGAGTGACATATCATTCATAAAATAGTGCCCGATTGGTAATCGTAACATCTCGGCCGATTTGATGGCTCTGGTGTCACACCTGTGGTTTTTGGCCATATTGAAAATAGAGTGAAATTGGCCATCTTTGAAGCCTCACAGATCGCTTAATGGCAAAATTTTTGCTTTTCTCGTCTCTTGCTGTCTAAAGTACGTCCACAGTCCTTTGAAAAAATGCATTAAAAACATGTCAACCGATTGCGTTTTTCGCTAAATCTCAAAAACAACGGGCACCCTAGAATTTTCCCTCTCAAAAACACCTGTTCACCGCCATGACCCCAATTTTTTGATCCTCTAGTGACACAAAATGGTCCACTTAATATACAATAAAAAATCATCTAAGTGGTCCCCCAATGCCTATATTTGAAGCAAATCTAAATTATATACCACCAAGCCCTCTTAGCCCCATACAACAGTGCAACAAAAGTGCTACTGCAAATTTTCACTTGGGACTAAGTACTACGAACCGGAAGCAGTCTAGCAGTGGTGCGACACCCTCTCAACACCTGAGTAATGCCGAATGGCTAGATTCATCCGCATTCATATAGAAAAATATAGGATCTACTTATTAACAAATATTAAGATTTGGTAATTATTCATTGAAATGTCATAACAGTTCAAAGAAAATATCTGTTTAGTGCAATAGTTTGACTTATTTCATTTTTTATCTGAAATTCAATCGTTTTATATGTTTAAATGCTTGAATTTCATAGAACTTTTTTTTCGCTGGTTGAATATTGGTGTTGTTGGGTGATTTCCCAAATGCCTGAGCGTTCACATAGGAAGACCGATTACTGACGTAATCGACTTCCAAAAATCAAGGGAAACTTACAAAGAGTCCATCTGCAGCATTTACAGTCACAATCAGAGTTCCACTGCCGCATGATACAGCTGAAAAAATGAGAAACGTAGATCATTAATCATTACTACACAAGCCCAACCTTTAACGACCCCTTTAAAGAAGCCCTCTGAAAACATTGTGGGAAAAGGAAAAAATGCTGGTAACCAGCATTTTCTCCTTTTCCCACAATGTTTTCTATTCTATCTGAGGTAAATGCCATCTTTTGTCGTCATGTTTAAATTGGCGTCTGCAAATGCTTTAAATTTGGACAAGTCTATTGTTTGCTTGCATGGTAAAGAGTTAAACCTGAAGCTGCTAAGTTTGACTCACTCACCTTTTGCAGACAGTGAAGATCAAGATCAGACTGCACAGAACCTGTAGTCTGATCTTTGATCTACACTGTCAGATAAGGATATATTATTCCTTATGACATAACTTTGAAATAGCAATATTAAGGTTTTTACCATCAAACTGAAAAAAAAAAATGTATAAACCCGTCACATGAAAAGGGACAGTCTGGAAATTCTACACATCAATATTAGGTGAAAATCATTATCTCCCGCTAGATGGCATTCTATAAATACTCATCTATCTAATCTGGGCATCCTGGGTACAGAGCCGAACCACTTTCCTACTTTGAATTTCAACCTACAATAAACGTTTACTCAATAAAACACTACCTTGCGCAATTCACTCAGCTATGATCAGCAGTTTAGAGAAATCTGGAGCTAAAGCAGGTCTCATTTCTCCTCAAATGTATTGATAAAAGTTACGTTCTACATTGCTACTTTATAGAGCGTAATATTACAGTCAGCCCACTTTTGGGGCTAGTGATGCGTCATACAAGACAGTCGAATCTTCGAAGAATATGACATGCAAAGACAACGGATGAAAACAGATCACGGATAGTGCAGGTCAATTTAAGTTGATGGTTAAAAAATGATTGTATGGTAAGGTAGAATGACCACTATTCATACAGAAAATATCATAAAAGCGAAAAGTATCGCCCCTGGTCAGCCTGCGCAATCCACGCAGTCTGACCTGGGTCGACACTTTTCACAGTTCCAAGGTTGTACCTTTTTGTTTGACAAATCACAATTTTCGTTTTTTAGCGAGATAAGGGTTGATATCCCTTGATTGACATTTACCTTCTATGCATTGTACAGCTCTCTAGCCATAGTTATTGCCTTATTGTTCTATATTGCATTTTGATATTAAAGAATGAAAATGAAAGTTCAACTTCGACTACAAATAAAGGATTTCATTTTTAAAATTAGATTTATTTTTTGGTGACAGTTAGAGTAGGCATGCGCGGATCCAGATATCTTTCTCGGGGGGGGGGGGGGGGTCCCACCGAAAACACACTCGTCTTATTATATGATACTTTGATTTCCGGATTTCAATGGATGTAAGCCGTTTACAAGAAAAGTTAACGTTTCCAGTTCTAACCATGAGAAGGTCTTTGCCCCCCTCTAGATCCGCCCATGAGTAGGTAACAAATTTCATACAAGCGATGCGAAACACTGTAAATTTATTGATCACAAGTTTAGAGCAGGCTCTATATCGAAATGAAACCAATAAAATGCCATCTTTGTTATTTGGTAGCACGTATATTTGTGACCCGTCACGCAAAAAGCGACCATCTAGGAATTCTGTACATCAATTAGATGAAAACAGATCAACGATAGTGCAGTTCAGTTTAAGTTGATAATTAAAAAATGATCCTATAACAAGGTACAATGACGACATTTCATAAGAAAATGTCATTGAAGTGAAAAGTGTAAATCCTGGTCAGCCTGCGCAATTTGCGCAGTCTGACCAGGTTGACGCTTTTCACAGTTCCCAGAAGGTCCCTTTTTGTGTGATGGGTCAAATTTATTATAAAATATCCTTCTTCTTCTTCTTCTGGGTAGAGACCTTCATAGGCAAGTGCTCTATGGTCCTTTTCTTCTTATTTTGGACAAATATTACCCGCTTCTGGCCTATAACATTCAGGTGAAAACTTTACCGGGTTATTTTTCCAGAATTTATTCAAGGAATTTTTAAAACTATTTACATTTTCACTATATACAATATCCCTGGGCAGCTTATTCCATGCGTTGACTATCCTCTGTGAAAAACTGAATTTTCGCAAGTTGGTTCTGCAAGTTTTTTTTTGTAAATCTTGGAATCATGTCCTCTGGTGGTATTTTGTGTACGACTGGATGGAAATAATTTATTTTTGTCTACTCTGTCGATGTTTTTCATTATTTTGTACACCTGGATGAGGTCAGATCTTTGTCTTCTGTATTCAAAGGATGGTAAACCTAAATGTTTTAATCTTTGATTATAATCTTTATCCTTCAAACATTTTAGGATCTTTGTTGCCCTCCTCTGTACATTCTCTACTTGGCTTCTTCTTTTTTGTACATAACAGACCACACATTTGAACCATATTCGAGTTGGGGACGAATCAAACTTTTGTATAGGATAAGGAACATGGGTTCGTCAATATAGTTAAATGATCTTTTAATCAAACCAAGGATTTTATTTGCTTTTTTAGCTTTTAAATTGATGTGTTCTTTGAAGGATAATTTGTTGTCGATGTGGATGCCTAAGTCTTTTTCTGTAGTATCTTTGATGACGTCCTTCCCAAATAACTGATAATTGTTTATAATTGTACTATCTTTGCCAATGTGGAGATGTTTACACTTTTCTTGGTTGAATTTCAGTAGCCAAGTATGAGACCAATCTTGAAGGTTATCTAAATCTTTCTGCAGACTTTTCCGCTCTTTCTCAGTATTTACAGCAGAATATATTTTTGCGTCGTCCGCAAATAATTTTGTAGCATTTACTGTACATTCTGGCAAATCGTTGATGAAAATGTTGAAGAGGGTAGGTCCAAAGACACTTCCTTGAGGGATTCCACTTGTAATTTTTGCAAAATTTGATTATGATCCATTTAATACCACCCTTTGTTTCCTGTCTGTCAAAAACTCTTTAATCTATTCTAGAAGACTATTCTGAATTACATATCCTTGTAGTTTTAAAATAAATATTCATGAGGGACTGTGTCAAAGGCCTTTTGGAAATAAAGATAAATGACATCAATATTTTTGTTATTATCAACCAGTTCTGTCCAGTCATCCATTACCTCAATTAGTTGTGTAGTACAAGATTTTCCTCGTCTGAAGCCATGTTGATCGATTGAAAATAAGTTGTTTGTCTCCATAAATGTGATTATTTTATCTCTGATTATTCTTTCCATGACTTTACTTATGACTGAGGTGAGACTAATTGGTCGATAGTTTGTCACTTCTTGTTTAGAACCTTTTTTGTGTATCGGTGTTACATTTGCTCTCTTCCAACTTGTTGGTATTTTACTTTTTTCCATTGATTTTGTGAATAGAATTTTTAGAGGATTTTGAACATTCTCTAAGTAATTTTGAATGTATTCCATCTGGTCCGGAAGAAGTTGATTCTTTAAGGCTGGTTAGGTATTTGGAGATGAAACTTTCACTGAAGGGAACAATACTTAAGGTTTCTTGTGTCCTTTTTTCAAAAATAAGGAGGTTTGAAATATCTTCAATAGTAAATACACTTTTGAAATAATTGTTGAAGAGTTCAGCTTTTGCTGCGTTTTCTGTAATAATTTCTCCAGTCTCACTTCTTATACATGGTATAGAATCCTTTATCTTTGTCTTTGTACGAACATATTGCCAAAACTTTTTTGAATTTGATTTCATCCCTTCGACCATTTTTTTTTCGTAATTATTTTTGGCTTCTTTAACTTTTATTGAGGCAATGTTTTTTGAGTGATTATAGATTTCTCTGTTGAAGTCATTCTTGCAATATTTGTATTTTTTCCATTTTCTTCGCTTGGTTTTAACTGCCTCCAGGACATCGGCTTTCATCCATGGAGTGTTGAACAGCTTAGGTTTGAAGTTGCACACCGGTATGTTTTCTCTAGTTATTTTATTAAGTAATTCGGCAAACTTCAACCATACCTCTTCAACACTCTCATAGTTGAGTTCTACTTCCCAATCGACTAAGTCAAGTTTTTCCCGAATTGTATCGTAATCACCTTTATTGTAATTTAATTTTGGCTTAATTTCTTTTGTTTGTTGGTTTCCAACTGTAATTAACACAAATTCGATAGTTCCATGGTCACTCTTGCCTAACGGTGCATTGTGGGTTATGTCCTTCACTAGTTCTACTTCATTTGTAAATATTAGGTCTAAGATACTTGGTGCATTGCCGTCTCTGAGTCTGGTTGGCTCTGTAATGTGTTGGATTTGATACGAGTCCTCTATTATTTCTAGGAATTTAGCCGATAGTTGATTGAAATTTGATGTACTCACTTGAAGTTCCCAATCGATGTCTTTTAAATTAAAATCACCCATGTGTATCATGAGGTCAAAATTGACATTTTGGATCTTTTTAGTAGTCAAAAGGTGTTTTATTTCCTCTAATACTATAGGGTCAGTTGCATTTGGGCTCCTGTAGATGCATGACAAAAGTAATTTTGAGTTCTGGTTGATGCTTATACCAATCTGAACATATTCAACAAATTTGGTATCGAATTCATTACATCATAGAAAGGCAAATCATCTTTTGTATAAATAAGACATCCTCTTCCTGTAAATGTTTTATTTTTTTGTTTGTGGCAAACATAACCTTCAATGCTCCAAAGTGGTGAATCATAATCTAGAGTTCCACAATTTTTTGGGAACACTTCTGTAATAGCTATGATATCATATCTGTTATTTCTGATATAAACACAGAGTTCCGCCATTTTATTAGATAAAGAATCAGCATTTGTATATATAGAGAATACGTACCTAGTGTTATAGAATATCAAAAATATCTAACGAGGTTGGGAGAATTGATAATTGTCGAGCCTTGGCGAGACAATTATCAATTCTCACAACCGAGTTAGATATTTTTGATATTCTACAACACTAGGCACGTATTCTATTTATCTTTCAACGTCTGATTGGTCGGTTTTTGTTATTCCTGTTTATTATTCAACAAGAAAAAACACGAATTTATCGAGATATGCAAATTAGCTAATGATACAGCACGCGCTTTTAATCTAATACACAAACAATTTACTCACAGACGTACAAGCCTGCACAAAGAAAGAAGTTCAAGATGTTTCTTCGTTTTTGTACACAGTCAAACGTTTTCAAAAAAACAAACCGACAGAATTCGAATTTTTGTCAATTTTGTAACAGAAATCAAGTGTGCATTTGACCAGAAATACGTTGGATAAGCCGTCGCTTAAAAAAAAAAACATGTCACGGGTAACCGGCAAACTGTTTGTGTACTCTCAAACGGTCGTGTAGTACAAACCATTGAATTTTAAACGCAGGATAAAAGTACATAGAGTTTTTGACAATTCTATCGATCAGATAAGATTATGATATGGATACACATTTAATGTGCCGACGTTTAAGACGGTTCCGTAGAACATTGGAGTTGTCACACTGCTATTTCTAGTGGAGATATTCAAGTCTGGAATATGCAGCTGTTCGGGTATGGCGGGTGGGGTTACTTGGCCTTCACACACTGGATTTTCATGGGCTCTAACTTCATTTGCAAATGCGAATTGATTGGAAAGCTGAGATTGGGTTGTGGAGATTTGAGACACGCTATTACTGGGTGGGGGACAGTGATTTTCAAGACCTGACAGCCGGTGAAAGGTACGTGTAGTGTATTGATTTAGTGATATTAAGACTACTTTAGGCATAGAAATTGTAAGTTTTTCTACTTGTATGTTCTGCACATGCGCAGACAGATTAAATTCGATGGCTGACAAACATGGGTGTTGTTTCCTCGCACAATGGTTAAATCCAGTTCATCCTACTCATGAGGTCTACGAAACATTATAATTTGGCGACGAGGATAACTTTATTTGTTTTTCTGACGATGGCTGCATTGATAACGACAGACATTTCATCAATGGGTTGTTTTGACTGCCAAAACCAAACCGGAATTGCTGCTCGTTGGAAGAGATGGATACGTGCATTTGACTTGTATGCACATGGCAAAGGAGTTGTCAACGCGGAACAGAAAAGGTCTTTACTACTTCATACGGCAGGTATGGACGTTCAAGATATCTTCTATACACTTGCTCTAGTGGAAGGAGAGGAAGGAGATGATGCTTTCGACATCGCTAAGAAAACCTTGGAAAACTATTTTACCCCACAGTCGAATGTTCCGTTTGAGAGACATGAATTCAGGGCAATGGCTCAAGAGCCTACAGAAATGATTGAACAGTTCGTTACACGATTGAGACTGAAAGCAGAAACATGTGAATTCGATAACATCGATGAACAGAATCGTGATCAAATTATCGAAAAGTGTGCATCAAATCTATTACGGAGGAAACTGCTTGAGAAAGGGAGAACATTAAATCTTCAACAACTCCGAGATATAGCAAGAGCTTTGGAAGACTCTGAAAGACAAGCAAGGTCCATAGAGGGAATTTGTGAAAATGTGAATAACATTTCAGTTGAGAAGTTTGCCCAAAACAAACCCAAAAGGAAGGGAAAAGGGAAACAAGGAAAATTTAAGCATGATGTCACCTGTTATAGTTGTGGTTATGAGGGCCATAAATCTAAAGATCCAAATTGTCCAGCAAAGGGAAAGAAATGTAGAAAATGTGGAAAAATAGGTCATTTTGAGGCAAAATGTAGGACGAAAATGGACAGAAAGAAAAGTGACAATCAGGTAAAACAAGTTAGTCAGATTGAAACAGAAGACTATGCTTTTATCATAAGTCGGGTTACAGGCTCTGACAAATCGAATTGGACCATTGACATAGAATTGGGAGGTGTAATACTACCCATGATAGTCGATTCGGGAGCTAGTTGCAATGTTATTGGTCGTGAGAACTGGGAGTTCCTGAAGTCGAAAAACAGATTGTACCTCTTCAAAGGACAGGTTAAGCAAGTTATATGCTTACGGTTCAGTGACGCCTTTACCTGTTGCGGGTACTTTTACTACAGACGTCAAAGCCAATGGTATTAACCTATATGACATACATTTCAAGGTGATTGAGGGTCAAGGACAATCATTACTAGGTCGTGATACTGCCATGAAGTTGAACTTACTGAGATTAGGCCCAGAACAGAGTGAGATCAATACAGTTTACAACCCATCAAGTTCCATTTAAGATGAATTTCCAGAATTGACTCAGGGATTCGGGAAGTTGAAAGACTTTAAACTCAAGATTCCAATAGATAAAACAGTAGATCCTGTTATACAGCCGATTAGACGTGTTCCTTACCAGATTCGTGCAAAGCTAGAAAAAAAACTCGATGAGCTTGAATCATTAGACATTATTGAGAAAGTGGAGGGTCCCACTGATTGGTTAAGTCCTGTGGTTGTTATACCTAAGAACAATAGTGATGTACGCTTATGTGTTGATATGCGATTAGCGAACAAGGCAGTTAAACGAGAGCGTTATCCTATTCCTACTGTTGATGAAGTAATCCAAGAGCTTAACAAGAGTAGTGTTTTCAGTCGGATTGATTTGAAAATGGGATATTTTCAAATTGAGCTGGATGAAAACTCTCGAAACATTACTACTTTCGGAACGCACAAAGGTCCATATCGATACAAAAGATTGATTATGGGAATTTCTTGCGCTCCGGAAATGTACCAGAAATGTCTGCAACAAATATTGCAAGAATGTGAAGGTGCTCATAATATCTTAGATGATATTATCATTCATGGTTCCACTCAGTCTGAACATGATGAAAGGTTAAAAAATGTTCTACATGTGTTGAAAGACAAAGGTTTGACTGTTAATCCTTTGAAATGTGAATTTAACATGTCAAAGTTAGCATTTATGGGTCATATTTTAAGTGCTAGAGGTATTTCCCCATCAGAGGCCAAAGTGAAGTCTGTTATTGAAGCACGAGAACCTAAGACTGTTTCAGAAGTAAAGAGTTTTTTGGGTCTCGTAACATACAGTTCCAGGTACATTCCTGACTTTTCCACTGTATCAGAACCTCTACGCAGACTGACAAGGAAAAATGCATCTTTTCATTGGGGTTCAGAGCAACAAGAATCTTTTGATAAGTTGAAACTTTTATTGTGTAATGCTGAAACATTAGGTTATTTTGATGTAAATGCTGAAACCCAAGTTATTTCAGATGCTTCACCAGTTGGGCTAGGTGCTGTACTTGTACAAAAGCAGAATAATGAGCATAGAGTCATAGCATATGCATCCAGAAGCTTATCTGATATTGAAAGAAGATATTCTCAGACTGAAAAGGAGGCGTTAGGTCTTGTTTGGGCTTGCGAAAGGTTTCATCCATATATCTACGGTGCCGAGTTTGAGTTGGTGACCGATCACAAACCCTTGGAATTTATCTTTTCCCCACGCTCGAAGCCTAGTGCCCGTTTTGAAAGATGGGTTTTACGTATGCAACCCTACACATACACTGTACGCTAGGTCAAATATTGCCGACGCATTGTCAAGGCTATTGCCTAAGACGGAGAATGATGAGTCTATTCTAAATATAGAACAAGCTTACATAAGATTCCTGGCAGAAAATGCAACGCCATCTGCCATGACGACTCGTGAAATTGAAAGAGCTTCAGATGAAGACTCTGAATTACGAAGTGTAAGAGATTGTCTTTTACATGGAAGCTGGTATCAGTTAGAGAATAAGCAGTTCCTGACTATTCAATCAGAATTAAGTGCTATAGGCAAATTAGTATTGCGGGGTACCCGTATAGTCATACCCCAAAGTCTTCGTAGTCGTACGTTAGAATTAGCACACGAGGGTCATCCTGGTATTGTAAACATGAAGAAAACCTTACGTACAAAGGTATGGTGGCCAAATATCAACATTGATGTTGAGAAGTACTGTAAAAGTTGTCATGATTGTCAATTAGTGTCACAATTTACCAAACCTGAACCGATGATACGTACTGAAATGCCAACAGGTCCATGGCAATATTTAGCAGCAGATATGCTTGGTCCTTTACCAAGTGGTGAATCTATTTTAGTTGTAATTGACTATTATAGCATATATTTTGAAACAGAAATTCTGAAGTCGACAACCTCAAGTAGCATTATTCAAGCTATGAATAAGTTTTTTGCAATACATGGATTGCCAAATTTCTTAAGAACAGATAATGCTACAAATTTTACAAGTGATGTTTTCCAATCTTTTTTGAAAAGTAATGGTATTTGCCATGTTCGAAATACACCTTTATGGCTGCAGGCTAGTGGTGAAGTAGAGAGACAAAATCGTTCCTTATTGAAACGTATTCGCATAGCACATTCAAGTGGTAGAGACTGGAAAACTGATTTACAAACATATTTGTTAGCATATACATCAACACCACATAATACCACTGGAATGAGTCCAGCAGAACTGTTATTTGGTAGAAAGATAAGGACTAAAATTCCTGATATTGAAAATTTAAGGAATGAAAATATTGAAGTCAGAGATCGATATTCAGAGAAGAAGGGTGAAGGTAAATTATATGCAGACATGAAAAGAAATGCAGTACAGAGTAATTTGAAAGTTGGTGACAAGGTATTGGTAAGACAGGACAGACAGAATAAGCTGTCTACCCCGTTTTATCCTAAACCTTTCACTGTTGTGGACAAAAAAGGGAATAGTGTCCAAATTGAATCACAAGCAGGTTCATTGTACAAACGTAATATTACTCATGTAAAAAAGTATGTTGATCGGGACGACTCAAAAAGTTCAAGTTTCACTGATCAAGAGATTGTGGTGCCATATCAGGAGATATTTCCTTCTGAGGGAGTGATATCGCATGATTTGGAACCAAGTTCTCCGAAACAAAAAGAAGGATTAGGGAAATTAGTGGAAACGCCTAAGTCTAAGTCAAGTTCGATTCAAGCAAATGAATCGACTGTAGCAAGTCGTCCTGTGAGAGCAAGGAAATTGCCTGAGAAATTAAGAGATTTTGTACTCGAGTAAGTGAGTTGAGATTTACCGGTACATGTAATATTTTTCTGTTTGAAACGCAGCTTAAAGTTTTTGCCATTTTATAGTCAAAGGTATTGACTAGAGGGTTTTGTTATGATTATCTAGGTAGGATTTATTAACTACATTTATCTAGAAGTACGAATTTTACCAATGTAAACTTGTATTACTTTGGCATTCCAAAATTGCAGTAGAAATCCTTGGGAAAGACTTGTCTAGTTAAGGAATATATAATCCAGTGTATAAATATTTTCTCTGAATTACTCAGATAAGATACTTAATACTGTATTACAATAAAACCACTCTGAGAAAAGAAGGGATGTAGTGTATTGATTTAGTGATATTAAGACTACTTTAGGCATAGAAATTGTAAGCTTTTTCTACTTGTATGTTCTGCACATGCGCAGACAGATTAAATTCGATGGCTGACAAACATGGGTGTTGTTTCCTCGCACAATGGTTAAATCCAGTTCATCCTACTCATGAGGTCTACGAAACATTATAGTACGTGTCACCGCTGCTTGTGTTTGCCAAAATGTTTGACCATATTTTATCCCGTTTCCACGATATTTTCTAGACGTTTCAAAACTTATTTCAACATGCGCTTTGAATTTGATTTGTCATCTGCAAATGATTTCAGTTTGGACTGTTGTATAATTTTTGTAAAGAGTTACATTACGTATTTTTTCTCTGATATATTGAAAACAATGTGGGAAATGGATAAAATGTGCATAACAAAATTTTTTCATCCTCCTCCTTGTACTGTTTAAAAACCTTTCTTCCCTATGGTGGATAATTTGGAATTGTGTGCTAAAGGGATAAATTGTTTCAATGAAGTATGTATGAGAAAGAAAATCAAATATGCCAACATAATTATAGAATATCAGGGAAACTCTCCCCTCGAGTAGATTTGCCACTCTCATAGTCATTGTGCTATTCTGTAAATCTTCATTCAGAAAATCAAGAAAATGTGCTCATAACAAGACAATTTTCCATTACTGCAATGCTTTCTACTGTAAAAGTCTGCTAACTCTGAAAAAGACATAATTATGATGTAAAGGGTTACTCTGCTGATTTTCTTTCCCATAATTAGGCATTCAATTTATAATTTCTTTTTTCTAATTTCAGAGCAAGACAACTCAAAATTTTAACTGAAATAAGGCATGGAGTTATGGAAGAAACTTTAGTAAACATTTAAAGATTTTGGAAGACAGTCAGCATTTTACCTGCCTACAGAACTACACCAGACCTGCAGTGTGACATATTCTGTATTTGTTTAATTTAAATAAAGACAACAAAAGGACTGTTTTTGTTCTATAGATTTTTTTTTCTAGCGACTGTTGTCTTGCTTGGATTTGTGTAATGACAAAATGTCAAGAAGAGGTCATGTTTTAGGTCGAAAGTAGTTCCAGCATGTGCTATAAATATCCGTGTTCTAAAAATAACCGTGGTATATCAAAAAATATATATCATGGGTGATATTGCATGGATATTCGCGTAGTTGAAAGATAAAATACTTTAAAACGTTTATTTACAATTTTGTGGCATTTAAAAATAAAACTTGCATCCTATCTCTGTATCATTGGAGTATTTGGCTGTATTTGACTGTTGTTATTAAAGCCACCAAGAATAGTTTCGTCGAACGGTAGTGACTGGTTAACTTTATTTTCTAGACCTTGAACAAGAGTTGTTTGTTTTGCTAGTACATCCTGAGATAATCTAGAAGCTGTAGTAATTTGAGGATTCTTGTCAGTCTGTTCTTTCGTTCTTGATGAAGATACTTCAATGACGGATTCGTCTGAGACAGTTCTTTCGTCATAATCCTCTTGACTGGATTGGCTTTTTCTATCTAGTGGTTTCTCTGACAATTTTTAAGTCTCCTTTGTTTGTTGTAGTTCCTCTGTTGAGGTGTTAAGTCTTTAACAATTATGCAATTTTTAAGATCACTTTCTTCTTTTGACTGTCGAAGTTTGGAAGCATTATCAAAGATAGTTTTTCTATGTTGTTTATTGTTCAATATAATCTTGAGCGGTCTATTAGCTCCTTCTTTAATGGTACCAAGTCTGAACATGGTTGTAACGTCTGGATTATCGACTCCTATTAGATCACATAGTTCAGCAAATTTCCTTTCATCATGGTTTTTTCCTTAAAATAGCTGTTTGTCTGTTACTTTCGGGTAGGTTGAAAATTACTAGATTTAGAGCTCTTCTTCGTTGATCTTCAGTTTCTCTTAATTCCTTACGTACTTGATCTTGCAGTTGACCTGTAATATTTTTTTCAATTTCTTGTGAAATTTCTGGTTTAAGGGTTTGAATCTCTTCTCTCACATTTTTTTTTCATGTCACTCTTGATTTCAGTGATATCTTCTTCCATCTTTGTTAACCTATTTTCAGTCTTTTCTTCTATAGATTTAATTCTTTCAGAAATATTGCTCATACTTGGGAATGTTCGTTTACAATTATTACAAGTCCATTTAAAATTGTCATTATCCTCATCTTTAAGTACTTTAAGTAAGGCGTGTGAGATATTTGTACAAGGTATGGAGAAAACAAGTTCACAGATGCTACGGCATAAGGTTTCTGTTCCATCACTAAGTAGTCTTTCACAAAGTGGGCAGCTGTCACTAGCAATTCGTGCTCTTTTAGTTTTAGGTGTTGAACTTACAAGATTAAACGCCATTTTGAACAAGGCTTCCTTATTCAAACTATTAGAATGTTCCAAAATTAAATAAATTGATAGACAGGAAACGTCGTCCAATTTGCTTATATAAAGCAAGTTGTAGATTCCATCAAATGAAATTTCCTTATAGAATTTAAGTAGGACCAGAACAGGGCTTCCCTATTCCGTAAATGCAAGTAGGAAATAACTGTATGTTCTATTTCATTATCTAGTTGAACAGGGCTTCCCTATTCAATGATGAAATTGTATTTTTAAATGTTTCTTGGGATTATTATAAGCAAGGTTTCCCTATGCATGAAGTAAGTCCATATATTTCTTCAGGTTCTCTGTAGTAATCTATTGCTTATTTGAATGAAATGGCTTCCCTGGTCAGAGTAGGTCTTAGTGAAGAATTATTTCATTCAAAGCTATTGTCTATTTTCAATTCTGTATTTCAGATTGATTATCCTTTCAATCCAGAGTTTAGCTAAATCTGGACCTGGATGAATTCCATCTGTGAGCAAATTGAATTTTTTTTGTATTTTACATGTGATGAGTGTCTATTTTTACTAGACTTCACTAGGTCTTGCTCAATTTTTGGCCTGGTGTGACGGTTTAATCTGTCGATTTTATCGTTGAAATAATCAATGACTTTTGTCAGTTCACTGTCTTGTTCACGGTATTTATCAATAAAGTGAGTAGGACAGCCTTTCATGTCATTCCATCTTACAATAGAGTAATATGGACAATTTAGAAAGATATCCTGCAATACTTGGTAAAAAAAGGCAGCAGCATCAAAGTATCATATGTACAACATGTTCCACTAATAATCCAGTTTTAATGAAGCTGAAGTTATTGTGGCACCGCATGAGGGGCGGCACTATATTTTTATTCGCTTTTGGAAAGTACCTATGGAGGCAGCCATATTGTTTATTCAGCTTCAAGTCATTCCGTAACTGGATCATTTCGTTCCTTGGCCATTTGTACAATTTTTGTCACTTCGTACCCACCTATTCTTTATATTGTGGTCATTTCACACCAACTTCAATCATTTCCTACTCACTTTGATCAATTCATATCCACTTTTTAATATCAATTTGGTTATTTGTAACATAGTTTACCTATTCCTGTGTTGTTTCTCGAATGACAACTGCTTTTGTACATAGCTCAATTTGAACTTATGTTAAATTTTGTAGAAGAGTGGCTATGATTCTGCCTTACTATTATTGGTTCTTTTTTGAAGTTTTGAGTTACATTATAAGGATTGTTTGGGACTTCCCAGATCATCTCTCACTGAGTTCTGCAAAAAAATTACTTTGGTCAATGTATTTAGAATTTTCACATCACACCAAATTAAAAAAATATATATATCATTGAAATTTATATGAAAAAACAATACAAATCATCAATAATTAAGAATAATAAAATTACAAAAAAAAAAAAAAATTGATGGTATTCCCTTAAAAGGCTACATAGCCTCTTAACTCTTTCCCAAACAATCCCTGGTTTTTACGGGTCTGAAATAGTAGCCTTTTGAAAACATTGTGGAAAAGGAGAAAATGCTGGTAACCAGCATTTTCTCCTTTTCCCACAATGTTTTCTACCCTATCACAGACAGAAATCATCTTTTCAGCAAGAGTTGAATTGTCGTCTGCAAATACTTTCAATTTGGTCTAGTCCAAAAATTTGTCGTTTGGGAAAGGGTTAAGCTATTTTTTTAGATTTTGCGCCAAAAATCAATAAAGCATCGTGGGAATGTCAAGTCACTGGCACATAACTAATAACGCTTTTAAAAATTCTATTACGTACATTACAAATATGTAATAATTATTTTCTTCGGACGGATGTTTGAAACTTTGTCTGTGTTTTCCTCTATCTAAATTAGAGAATTGATAATCTAAAAATAGAACATGTCTCCTGTTGGGTGGCCCTTCAGATTTTGGGACGAAAATTTTACAAAAATGCAAAAAAAAAAAATCATCCATATACTCCCATAGCCTTTTAATTTGCGTACATAAAACCCCAGTAGTCGAAACCCATCAGATAACACGAGAAATTAGAGATTTATTACGGACCAGGTTGACACTTTTTAAAATGTTGTAATATGCCTTTTTAGAATCAAATGATTTGCGGCGCCATACATGGATCCGTGGAAATCGATATTTGACCAATCAGGACATCGCATTTATTCTACCCGATGTCCTGCCTTGGTTTCTTCTATTTCGGCTCACAAATAAATGATTGATAACGTTGGAAGAATGCATGATGATTAGTCTTGGATTTAAAGTACCTGCTGATTACAATAAGCACTTTGACGTGTAGTTCTTCCTCACTAGGAGTATATTTCAATTCTAAAAAAAATCTAACTTCTGATCTGGTGGAACTTGGAAATTTTTCTTTTGACGTAGCTGTTTTAACCGATTACCACATAACGGGTTTTAACGAACCATAGAAAATAAATTTCAAGTTTTGAATCATTTATTTTATTGTCTGTAAATATTTGAGCTTGGATTGCTCTAAAAATGTGTCATTTGATGACGAGTTTAAGTGGATTAGCACATCTGCACATTAGCACAAAGGGTGTGTTGGTAAACTGTTAATTTGATAGGAAGTGCGTTTGATTGCAAAGCAAATTGCCGCTCTAATCAACCTGACCACCCTTTTTCATAACTCATTCATTCACTCATTTATTCGGCAAATCAGCACAAAACATGCTTTTGGCCATAACAATATGTTATGAAAAATATGGCAAAAACATAAAGACTGAATGAAATATGAAAATATCATACAAAATAAATAGTGAAAACAAAAAGTGAAAGCGTTGAACGCTACAAAATTTCTGAGAAAGTGAAAGCACCTGTTCATTTAATAGTAGACAATTGAAATGTAACATGTATGTACATGTAACATTTAAAAGTGCATAGGAGTTTATGCTTACTCTCAAATATTTAAGTATAGTCAAAGATTAGTATCGGGTTCGATACATGTAGTTACTACGGGAAATAAAAAGATATTTCAACAGACACACGTATTATGATAGTTTACTATTACGGAGTTCGAAAGCATCTCTTAAGAACCTAGCTGTATTAAGCAGAGTATTCACACTCTTTGATGATAAAATATTGGTAAAAGTATGCATGTTTGGATGGGGAATATTACCGAAATATTTTTGACGTAAATCCGAATAAAGAGGGCAATACAACAAGAAGTGGTATTCTGATTCAACTTGATGATTAGAACATAGTTTACACAGACGGTCATTTTGTGAAATGTTAGAGTACCTGCCTACCTCTATTTCTAGACAATGAGAGGACATACGAAAGCGACTGAGCGTCTTTCTCAGGAAATCATTTCTAACGATATCAACATATTTTTCTCTACCAAACTTGGTTTTGAATTGCCTATAATAGGATAATTTGGGAAGCTCCAGTATTGATGATTGCCAATTTTGTATGTACTGGTCTCTTAATCTCTGTTTTAATAAAGGGAGGTAATTAATTTTTTTGTCGAAGTTATCCCATATATTACTAAAACCTAGATTATCTATAAGTTTCTTGACTGAGTGTGCCCAACTTTTTACATTATTACTGTTTAGTTGTTCAATAAATACTCTATGCAATGGTGAATTTTCATTATTCATTATTTTAATCCAATTCTTTAAAACTCTTTCTTTACAAATTAATGAGAGTGGGTATCTTCCAAGCTCCCCTAGAACAGATGTATTGGACGTTTGTTTGTTAACACCAAGAATGATTTTACAAAATTTCAGATGAAGATTATCAATATCTCTATAATTATATATACCCCACACCTCAGAACAGTAAAGGAGTATAGGAACGACCAAACTATCAAAGAGCGACAGTTTAGTTTTTACGTCCATTGATATTCTAGAAAATAGTGATAATAAACAATTATGTGCTCTTAATGCTTGGTCATGGAGTACTTTGACTGAGTTTTTCATGTTACCTGTATATAGAAAGTCTACACCCAAATATTTAAAATGATCAACAACTTCAACCTTTTTATCATAAATGAACCAACTCATATCATTGCGACTCTTTCTGCTCTCAAAAATACAGATTTTAGTTTTACCGACATTGATTTTGAGTCCCCACGTAGACGAGTAATTCGAAATGGCATCTAACTGAGATTGTAAACTATGGGGATCCGTGGTAAATAGAACAATATCGTCGGCAAACAAAAGCATGTATAAAGATAAATAATTTAAATCCTTTTCAGTCAACTTACTGAAATCCAAAGCATTGGTAATATCATTTATAAATAGGATGAAAAGAATCGGCGAGAGTGGTTCCCCTTGTTTTAATCCGATCGTGACGTCAAACATTTCAGAGAAGTCAGTATAAGGTGATATTTTAACACAGGATTTAACAGAATGATAAATAGCTTTAAGCATATCAGTAGTATAGGGAGTGGCCCTAGGTACAGTGTACCCAGGGCCACTACCCAGAGGGGGTTTTGTACCCAGAGTGCCTACCCGAGGGTAGGCACTCTGGGTACATTCCGGTCGAATCCGGTGATTTTTTGGTCGATTTGGGTGATTTTTTGGTTTTCACCGTTATTTTGTCCGCCATCTTGGATTTTTTGCCTACCCGGGGGTAGGCACTCTGGGTACTGTGGGTAGGCACTGTGGGTCTGAGTTTTCTTACTCTTTGGAGCTTTGGAGTGTAACTTATTTGAGAAGGAAGATTGACAATTTTTAGAGAAAGATAGATCTTTTCTTGGTAAATGGGTAGCCCTGAAAAGGGCTGTTTTTGTTTTTTCCTCGCCTGGTTTTCTCTCTAACGGCAGCTTTTCTTTGTCTTTTTCGGGATTTTTGGGATCTTGAAGTCATTGAAATTATCAATGTTTTTCCCATATTTGCCCTGTCCTGTCATTATCGGTGTAGCTCTCTTCTGGTCAACTTGTTGTCGATTGTCGTCTTCCGCTGACTTCCGTTTTGTTGTTCTTGGCTGCTTTTCCTTTGGCTGTTTTTCTTTCTTCACAACAGCTACGATAGAGTCCACTAACTTGTGAAGATTTGACTTATCAAAGTCAAACTCCACCGGAATCTTTACTGGAACTGCTGAAATACGCTGACTTTGATGGCGCAGTGTCTCAATGTTTTTCCACAACCGTTCGGTATTTGTGTTTAAAGTTTTAATCTCCTCCAAATGTTTGTTTAAAGTTTCCAGTTCTTTTAAGATCCGAGACAATGTAGAATCTTGTTTCGAGTTTAACTGTTTCACCTCTTCGAAAATGTTGTCCAGTACTGTCGTCGGATTGATGATCGTTGAATTTATTGCTGATGAAAGAATGTCTCCATTGTTTTCCACTGGTAGGAAAGCGTCCAAGTTGAAATCGTCTAAGTTGTATTCCATATTGATTTTTAACTTCTATCTGTTCGAGAGCTGAGAGTCAAAATGATGAATGTATGGGGAAAATATCGGTGTTTTTATACGCTAGCAGGAGGATTGACCTACTTCGGTTCAGAATTAACGCTGTCCAATCGAATTCCCCTATTCTGAACCGAAGTAGCTCAATCCTGGGTGCTTACCGCTAGAGTGTAGAGGTAGTGAAAAGCAGTGATATAACGAACGATTCGATTGGTCAACATTAAATATTTTCCAATACAGAAATATAACGTTGATTCTGATTGGGTAACGTTAATTCTGAGTCAAAAGTAGGTCAATCCTCCTGCAAAGCTATAAAAGGTGGCTCTATTTCATTATTGTCATTTTCATTTCAACGATGAAGAATTTTTTTCGTATGCTGTTTTGTCGGAAAAAGATGCGTAGAGAGAAGGAGGAGCGGTTGAAAAGAGAGAAAGAAAGGCTAGAGGAACAACGGCTGAGAGAGGAGGAAGAAAAAGAAAGGTTAGAGGAGGAGAGAAAACTGGCCAAATTTAAGGCGCTGTGCGAGTTTTTCGCAAGGAGGGGGCACGACTGGAGGTGTCGTGCTCCAATGATCCAGATGGGGAATCTTTACCCCAGCCTGAAGGAGTTTGCCCCGCCAACTAATAATCATGGTTGGCAGGTAAAACTAAATAAACTGTATCCTTCACTGCAATGGTGAAGGATATAGCTTATTTAGCTGAAAAACAGCCCTTTTCAGGGCTACCATTTACCAAGAAAAGATCTATCTATCTTTTCAAATTGTCATTTTGTTCTGTCAAAATAGTCACAAGTCACAAGTAATTATTTTTATGTTTTTATTTTAGAACTTATGTACAATGAAAAAACAAGTCATGAACTGTTAAAACAAAATGAACGAAAATTAAGTCAAGTCTCATTGTTGTTTAAAGTCAATATTGTGTTGAAAAAACTTTTTTTCACTCAGACTGCTTTCTTTTTTTCTTTGGAATGTCAGATTCACATTTACTCTTACGTTTTCTTCCCCTTTCATTGTTTTTTAATACCATATCTGGACAGATTGTATCCCCATGTTTTGTTGATTTGCAAAAGAAACAGTTCTTTTCCTTTTTCTGCCGTTTTTTCTCATGTCTTTTTGCTTCTTCTTTCCACCAAGGCACTTTGTCCGTCCAAACCGCTTCCATTTCTTGTCTTTTTGCTTCTTCTTTCGACCAAGGCGCTCCGTCCGCCCATGCCGCCTGCATTTTTTGTAGTAACTTTAAATCTTCTGGTTTTTCCTCTTCGGTCGGCGGACTGCCCGGTCCTGCATAAAATTCGATTTCTTTGAGATCTACGACTTTTCCTTTACGCGTTTTTTTCCCTATTGTCTCTAAATCATCTGCTATTTTACAGATTTTTTTATCGCTGATATCCGTGTTATCGGTCTGCATGTCGACGGTCTGAGTTTCAATGGATGATGTAGCCTGTGGTGAACTTTTTTTATATGTATTTTCACTGCAGAATGATGTGCAGAATGAATGTAGTGCCCCAACGTATTTCACACGTTGGAGATCGACACCCTTGTAATACGATGGTGAAATTTCGATGTCATGACTGTGTGGATTCACGTAGACAAAAACGATTGTTCCTGTCTGCTTTTCTTTTTCTGGACAGTCTCTGGCCCAATGTCCTGCTTGGTTGCACGTAAAACAAATATTTGTTCTCTTCCCATCCACCCCATATCGTTTGTTGATCGTTGCTTGATCCAAAACTCTGTATCTGGTAATGCGGTAAACATCTTTTTCTTCTAAATGTTGGTGGGATAAAAATGATCCCACGTAGTTTCCGATATGTTTAACTTGATACTTTGACGGAATATTGCTGATCTCATAATCGTGGGTGTATGGATTAACATACAGATACACTCTCTTTCTAAGCGGTGATGTATTTTGCAGCTTGAATTCGCTCATTTTCTTTTATCAACTGTACTGTCTGAGATTGATCAGAAGAATGATGAGATTTTCACAACCACCGTCTCTATTTATACACTGATGCGGGGAAAGACTCTATAAATTGTTAGGTTTTTCTCTCAGTTCCTACATTTCTGTTTTTTCAGTCAGAGGTAAAACGATGAGTAAAAGAAAAAGATTAGTAGACTATTCAGACAGCGAAAGTGACGATGAGTCATTTCCACCAAAAAAGAAAAAATCTTTGCCGTTGAAAGAAGAAAGTGACAGTGAAGATGAGTCATTTCCACCAAAAAAGAAAAAATCTTTGCCGTTGAAAGAAGAAAGTGACAGTGAAGATGATATCTTTTCACCAAAAAAGAAAAAAATGTTCGTGGATAAAAAAGAAGAAAGCAACAGCTCTACTTTAGACATGAAAAGTCTATACGACTTAACAGAGAGGGGTAAAAAAAAGTCGAGAAAATTTAGAACAGAATCACATGTGCTGTCAGTGAGTTTTAAGAAATTTGAAGAATTATCACCTCAGAGACTGCTTGGATTATTTGATGATGTCACCCATGAAATCATTCGAAAGTTAAATGCTAACCCGTCGGATATGATTAGAATTAGTATCAATCATCCTTCATTGGATATGGGAATTCATATTCCCTTTTTATCTACAGATCAGCTGCAAGGCGAAACTATGTTGAATGAAATTGAACGAGTTTTACAGTCGAATACAGAATTTGTCTTGAACGATGGATCTATGACATTTGACATTACACATACAATACCTCCATGTGGTAGTGGAAAAATGAAACACAGATCGTCTGAATTGGATTCAAAGGTTTTTGCCAAGAAGATGCAATCCATTATTCAAATTGACAATCATGACCAACTATGTTTTGCAAGAGCCATTGTTGTGGGAATTTGCCATATCGAACGTGAAAACAGTGAAGCGTGGAATAGGAGATGGAATAATATTCGTCGTTCAAACCGTCCTTTTCAAAAGACTGAAGCTGAGAAATTGATGAACGAAGCTGGAGTTTCTCCAACACGGTCTGTAGGAGTTGACGAATTCAAAAAAATTCAATCGTTCTTGTATGAAAAAGACTATGTCATTAAAGTTCACGACCAACATTCCAAAACGAGGAAAATATTTGAACATCCAGAAGTGACAACCAATAGTAAGATCATACATTTGTACTTTCATCAAAACCATTATGATTACATCAAATCCATCAAAGGGTTTTTTTGTTGTACATATTATTGTGAGTTTTGCGATGTGGGTTACTCTCAGCGGGAAAGTCATGTTTGCTCAAAAATCTGCAAAGGTTGTTATCGTAAAGGAAAATGTCCATCAGAATGCAAAGAATATGTTTGCAGTTACTGTCGTAGGCGATTTTTTAGTGTTTTATGCTTTGAAAATCACAGAGAAGTTCAAGGTAAAGAAAAGAAATCCATTTGTGAATTAGTGAAACTCTGTTCAAAATGTGGTGCACAATATCTTGTCAGAAAGAAAAATCATATCTGCAATGGAAAGAAAAAGTGTCATATCTGTAAGAAAATTGTTGACTTTTCTCATCGATGTTATATTCAGCCTTACCAAAGTAAGACGAATCATGACAGCGATGACGAGACGAGTTCTTCTGTAGTCAAAAAACCACAGTTCATTTTCTTTGATTTTGAATGCAAACAAGATACAGGAGTACATATCCCGAATTATTGTATTGCACACAGAGCATGTGATGAATGTATCGAAAAACCACTCGATTTTCATTGTTGTACATGCAGTGAATTTGAAGAGGGAAGGGAAGTTATTTTTCAAGGAGAAGAAACTTTGAGTCAATTTTGCAAGTGGCTCTTTTCAAAACATCACAAAGGAGTCACGGCTATAGCCCATAATTTTAAAGGTTATGACGGGCAGTTCATTCTTAACTATATTGTCAAAGTTGGGTTAAAACTTCCAAAATTGATCATGAATGGGAACAATATTATGAAGTTAGAACTGAATGGCGTGCGTCTGATCGATTCTTTCAATTTCATGAACTTTGGTTTGGCAAAATTTCCAGCCACATTTGGTCTCCAAGAAATGAAAAAAGGTTACTTTCCTCACTGGGCAAATACAGATGAATTTTGGAGCTACATTGGACCCTACTTGGATATGTCTTATTACAAGCCCGACTCAATGTCCGAAGAGGCTAGGTCAAAATTCATAGTCTGGTATAATGACAAAGTTCAAAGGGGTGAGGAATTCAATTTTCAAAAAGAGATGGAATTGTACTGTAGGTCAGATGTTGATATCCTAAGACGAGGATGTGGTGAATTCAGAAAGCAGTTTATCGAACAGGGTGGTATTTGTCCATTTTTAGAGGCGATTACCATCGCCGATGCCTGTAACAAAGTCTGGCGAAGCAAATATTTGCCAGAAAATCAAATCGCCATCATTTCAAGTAAAGACTCATCCAGACGTCGTTTTTCTATGAAAGCGATACGTTGGATTCAAAGCGTGGCTCAGGAAAAAGGTATTAATATTCGCCATGCAAAAAATGGTGGGGAAGTTCAAATCGGGAGATATACTGTAGACGGCTTTCACCGTCAATCAAATACTGTCTATGAATTCCTGGGGGATTTGTATCATGGTTGTCCTGTATGTTATACAGATCGAAATCAGATCAACCCCATCAATGGGAGACCCATGTCTGAATTGTACAAATGTACTTTTGAACGTATAGCAGATATCGAAGATATGGGGTATAATGTAGTCTACATCTGGGAGCACGAATTTGATGCTAAGATGAAGGATAAAGAGTACAAAAAACGCATTGAAAAGTTATATCCACACTGTGACCCCATCGATCCGAGGGAGGGTTTGTCTGGGGGAAGATGTAATGCAATAAAAATTGCCTATGATGTTGATGAAAAAAGCAAGAAGGAAATCAAGTACATTGATGTTTGTTCTCTGTACCCTTACGTTTGTAAATACAAATCCTATCCTGTGGGCCAACCGGAAATTCTGTCTGTTGAGAATATTGACATGAACAATATTCGTCAGTATGAGGGTTTAATCAAATGCAAAGTTTTACCTCCAACTGATTTGTTTCACCCCGTTCTCCCAGTTCACTGTAACAACAAAATGATGTTTCCACTCTGTATGAAATGTGCAGAAGAAAGTTCAAGCATTTGCACCCATGGTGAAGAAGAGAGGGCTTTGGTCGGAACTTGGGTTACTTTTGAATTATTCAAAGCTCTTGACTGCGGTTATCAATTATTGCAAGTGTATGAAATTTGGCATTTCAATTCTGTGTCAGATCAGTTCTTTAAAGGCTATGTGGACAATTTCTTGAAAATTAAGCAAGAAGCCAGTGGTTACCCAGAATGGTGTCAATCAGACTCTGAAAAAGAACAATTCGTTTGTGAATATGAGAAGGCAGAAGGGATTCGTCTCGACCCAAATTGTATTCAAAAAAATCCCGGGAGAAGATCATTTGCTAAGATTATGTTGAATTGTCTTTGGGGAAAATTAGCCCAGCGTGAAAAAATGACCCAAACGGAATACATCAGTGATCCGTCTAAATATTTCGAATTAGTCACCAACCCCAATTTCATTGTAAAGCATGTAGAAATCTTTGACGAGGACTGTCCATTCATCTTGGTTAACTACGAAACAAAGCTGGAACATATTGATACCCACGCTACAGCCAATGTGATAGTAGGGTCTTACGTAACAGCTTATGCGAGGCTGGAATTGTACAGTATTCTCGAAAAGTTAAAAGATAGAGTTCTGTATTTCGATACAGATAGTTGTATGTACATTCATGATCCTGAATTATGGAATCCTCCCATTATTAACAGTAGACTAGGAAAATGGACTGATGAAGAGCCTGGCTGTAAAATTATTCAATTCAGAGGGCTTGGACCTAAAAATTATGCTTACAAAATGAAAACAAAAGATGGAAAGGAGATAAGCAAATGTAAAGTGAAGGGAATTACTCTGGATCACAATACAAATCAGGTGGTGAATTTCGATACATATTCAAAATGTGCTTTGGATCGCACAATAGAAATCAAAATTCAGTACGATTGCAAAATTAAAAGGCATAGAGATAGAACGGTTACCAGTGAACCGCAGACAAAAACGTTTCGCTCTGTATACACCAAAAGAGTTATTGTAAATGGTACTGATACTGTACCCTATGGTTATAAAAGTCGGAGAAAATAATTCTATATTTACATTGTTTTGTGGCAAACAGACAAAGTAAGACGGAAAAAAATATTAGTCGCTGGTGGAAAAAAATGACAACTGAGCTACCGTTACCGATAGAACTACGTGAAAAAATTTATGGAGAATTTGTTCAACTACACACACTCGATGAACAAACACAGCTTACCATTAAATTCAACTGTGTGAAACTTTGGATAGATAAATTGCATAAAAAGATTGCCAAAGGAGAAAAGTCCTGCAAAGTGTATGGTATAATGAACTTTATTGTGTTGATGGTGAACGATTCGGATATGGATCTTATTCTCAAAGCTTTTTTAGCAGAAAGGCAAATGAAAGGCGGTGATATCGCTACCCTGTTTCGATCCACAAGTCGATGGACATTTTTTATCATAGGAACAATAGAAGAAAGTTTTCTTAACGTGCTGAAAATGAAATCAGTTCTATTTGACTTTTACTTACGCTACAAAAGAGGATCTGTTCATTCCAACGGGGGATCAGCGGAGACCATGGTAGGGTATATTCTATTTGATAGAGATGTTACAGAAGAAATCGTATATTCATCTCTTTCAACAAAAAACGTTCATAGACATGTTTCTCCATTCATAGGACTACGCGATTTCAACGATATGGACAGTGAATATCCAATGTTTTTTGGGTATGAGCAATTGCACAAAGACATTAAGGAAAATGAAGACAAATGGGAAACTCGTGGTATTTGTGAATTTGCAATGTAAATAATTCATTGTCAATAATTCATTGTAAATAATTCATTATCAAAAATGTTATATGCTATACTGTATTGTCAATATTTCATTGTCAATATTTCATTGTCAATATTTCATTGTGAATGTTTCATTGTGATTTTTTCATTGTGATTTTTTTCATTGTAAAAAAAATGTTTCATTGTGAATGTTTCATTGTGAATGTTTCATTGTGATTATTTCATTGTTCAGTTCTGTTCAATAAAAATGCTTTCATTGTCATTGGTGTTGTCATTTTATCAATACCCTTTAAAGAGAAAAGTTTAAAAAAAGTTTTTAAAAAGAAAGAAAATATGGATGCACAATCCATATTATTTCAACACCCGTGTAATATTTTTATCACAGGACCGAGCGGTTGTGGAAAAACAGAGTTCGTTCATAAATTAATTGACTATCGAGAAGACTTGTTCAATATCGTTCCTGAAAGAGTTGTCTGGTGTTACAAAGAATGGCAGCATGCTTACAATCTTATGCAGGAAAAGTTTAATTCACAGTTCGAATTGATAAAATTCGTGGAGGGAATTCCCGACGACGAAAACGAAATTGTCAGTGATGCATCCATTCCACATTTAATCGTCTTTGATGACATGTTGGGTGAAAAAGATGAGGAAAAAATTAAACTTTGGTTTACAAGAAAAGGACACCATCGTAATGCAAGTGTGATTTACATCACGCAAAATATGTTTCAGCAATCGAAATCGAGTCGAACCATCAGTCTTAATTCCAGATATATGATTTTATTTCGAAATGAACGAGATAAAAATCAGATTAAAACACTAGCTCATCAAATGCAAGCCCCACATTTGTTACCTGCTTATGAAGATGCGACATCGATGGATCATGGATATTTAGTCATAGATTTTCATTCACAAACCAACAAAGAATTAAGACTACGAACAGATATATTTTATCGTTGGTATACACAAGCAGATGAAAGAGGACCCATTATTTATTCTCCTGCTTAAAAAAAATCTTGAAAAAACTTTATGCAAAGCTCTTGCTTTAAAAGAGAATTACATTTCGAACATATATCATTTCCATGATTCACACCCGTGAGTAAACATGGCTTTACCATACACATCGAGTTCGGTTTTAGATGCTTTGCGAAATTTAAGTCAACAAACCAATAGACATGAAAGAGAAGCTGTGTTAAAAGCAGGATTGCAAGAAATTTTAAAATGGTTTACGTTGGCTGCAAGAAACATCATCGAAAATAAAATCAAATTGCCAAAACAAACCACGACGTACATGACAAAACATAGAGCAGATATTGAACGGCTGGCAGATCCATCCATAGACGGGGAAAGTAAACGTAAAATCATTTTAAAACCTGGAGGGGGAGGGTTTCTAGGTGGTGTCATTATCAGAAGCTTGCTGAGATGGGATGGAGTAAAAACCATCAGAAAATTTGGAGCTGAAAGACAAACTCGAAAACGTGCTCCGCGAAAGAGGAAATCTCCGAAAAAGAGGAAATCTCCGAAAAAGAGGAAATCTCCGAAAAAGAAGAAATCTCCGAAAAAGAAGAAATCTCCCAGAAAGCGTGCTCCACGAAAGCGTGCTCCACCGAAGAAAAAATCTCCGAAAAGACGTGCTCCAATTACGATTGATGAAAGATTTGTTACTACCCGAAAGCGAAGCCTTGTAGGAACCCCCGTAGGAACCCCTGTAAGACCCCCCGTAAGAACCCCTGTAAGAAGTAGCATTTCAGAACATCAACAGTATCCAAAATCTAGAGAGGCAATAATTGGTGATAGAATACGGGATTACCGAAGAAAATATTCAAGATTTATATTACCAGGTAAAAAATTGCAGTTTCAAAAAATTCCATCCGTGGCGTGGTCTCCAAATACATTGGCTGAATATAAAAAAGGATTAGGAAAATATGATGAGCTGGTGCGAGATATGGTGCGACATAACCTCAGCACAGGAAGATATAAACTTGACAAAGAAAATAAGTTACTTCACATTAGGGGAGGAAGAACCCTACCCGTCAATAAATCCAACTTCGATGCGATGGCCGATGATCTCTATTCATATTTTTCTTAAAAAAGTTTTCTTAAAAAAGTTTTCTTAAAAACTTATAGAAATAATTCGGTATAAATGATAGTGACATGGATCTTTTATTATCATTTAATGCGAAATCGAGATAAAGTCAACATGAAGAGGAAAACGCCTCTGATAAAAAAACATGGTTCAATGGTTATGGCCATGATACAGTCTACGCCAAAAATACGTAAAAAACTTGTAAAAGATTCGCCACCAGAAGTGATAAGATGTATATCGGAATGCTGTCATAACGTTTTAAAAGGCAATGTACATTTATCATCAGCTCAGAAGAAGAAATTGTATTCAAGCCGACAGCATCTCAGACGTTTAGCTTCGAAATCAGCCTCTGTAAAAAATAAAAAACAAATATTAAATCAAAAAGGTGGATTTCTTCAATTGCTTGCACCTGCATTATTACCATTGTTAGGAAAAGCCGTCATCGGAGGAATAGGAGGGGCTCTTAAGGCCTTGTAATTATTTTTTAAGATTTTTTTCCAAAAAAAGAAATCGCATCATGTCTGTTAGAAAAATGGTTATCGTGCCTTACCAAGTTTTAGAAAATATGAATCGTTGGAAAGTCGAACAATATCATAAGCCTCGTCTACCACCCAACCCGCAAGTTGTAGATGTAGCACATCTTCAGCAGGACATGGGACGTATTTTACAAAGTACCGATTTGTCAGAAACAGAAAAGGCTCAAAGGTATGGTGAAACTTTGTTTAAGTTACAAAATTCACTTCAAAAAGCAAGACCAACTTCGATCAATTCACTTTCAACGACAAAAAGCGATGATAGTGCACAGAAATCAGCATCTGTTGCCTTGCATGATCAAATTTTGCAAAGTGTACCAAAAACCATGAAAAGAAAAGCTGAGTTACTTTTGAATATGATAAAAGATAACAGTAATTTAACTTGGGACGAACAAGGAATCGTGTCCTACAAAGGTGCACGCATTCATGGTTCCAATATCATCGATCTTATCAATGATGCAATTCGTCAGAGAAAAGGTACTGAACCCAAAGGATGGAAAACTTTTTCAAAGGCATTACATGAAAGCAATATACCGCAAGAAGTTATTGGTAACTCGAGTAGATGGAGATGGATGCAAAAAGCTCATGATAAATCTTATGATAAATCACTGAGCGAAGATGAAGTATCCTATGGCGAATCCGATCACTTATTTCACACGCCAAAAAGCGTACAAAAAAGTGCAAGGAAATCGTCTGCAAAAAGAGATAAAAAATCTGTGAAAAGAATAAAAGAATCAACTCCCTACATGAAACCCGAAGAAAAAGAAAGACTGAAGCAATTCTATACTAAAGAGTTGTTAACTCCACCAACATCTATAAAAAAGCCCCCTAGTCGTAAAACACTTCAGTCATGGGAGCCCTGGTAAAGCCTAAACTTGATAACAAACTTGATAACAAACTTGGTTACAAACTTGGTTACAAACTTGATTACGTGTTAAGAAAATTGTTTTATGATCCCAAAAGTACTGTTGCATTTACTGGAATAAAGCAATTGTATCACGCTGCGAAATCTGTTTTGAAAGGAATAAGATACAAAGATGTTCAAGAGTGGTTACGAGGTGAATCCACCTATACCTTACACAAACCAATCCGTCGTCGTTTTAAAAGACGAAAAACTATTGTAAGTGGTATAGACTATCAATGGCAAGCTGATTTGGCTAACATGCAACATTTGGCAAAACAAAATGATAACAAGAAATATTTACTTTGTGTGATTGACGTGTTTTCAAGATTTTCATGGGTTATCCCTATTCCAAATAAGATGGGAAAAACTTTAATTCGAGCATTTCAGTCTATTGTTCAGAAATCAAAACGAAAACCTTTATCACTTCAAACAGATAAAGGTTCGGAATTCAAAAACAAACTGTTTCAGCAATACTTGAAAAAGAATCAGATTCATTTCTTTACCACTGAAAATCCAGAGACGAAAGCAAGCATTGTTGAAAGATTTCAACGAACTTTAAAAACGAGAATGTGGAAATACTTTACGTACAAGAAAACAAGACGTTACATTGACGTATTGAATTCTTTAGTTAAGAATTACAATCATACTTTTCACAGAAGTATCAAAACATCTCCTGTAATGGTAACAAAATCAAATGAGGCAGAAATTTCAAGAAATCTGTATCCTCGTTTATCGGCAATTGCAATGACAAAAAAGCCAAAATTCAAAATTGGAGATCGTGTTCGGATTAATAAAACAAAACGTACATTTGATAAGGGTTATTTACCAAATTGGACACAAGAAATATTTGAAATCACTCATGTTAACAAGACATTTTCGCCTATCACCTATAAAATAAAAGATTTAGAGGGTGAACAAATTTTGGGAACCTATTATGAATATGAACTTCAATTGATAAAAGATGATGAAATTTATGAAATTGATTCAGTTCTTGATAGACGTACAAGACGTGAGGGTAAAAAAAGTATCAAAGAAATAAAAGTCAGTTGGAAAGGTTATCCAAAAAAATTTCAAAGTTGGATACCAGAATCCCATTTGGTGTCTTGATCGGAAAATCTTATAAGTTATAAAAATCTTGTAGATAAAAATCTTGTAGATAAAAAATCTTGTAGATAAAAGTCAGCACATTTATGATGAATTCACAGTCAAACATTGAGTCTGGGACAGAAAGTGTCGATAGTGGTAGTACTAAAAATTACAATTGCTGTGGAAATCGTGTTCCAAAGAATCAGTTTACGTATATTTCACAGATTATAGTTATTTACGCAATTATTGCAACCTCAATAGTACATTTAAGTATTCAAAGTCAGGATCGTGAATTGTGGTTGGTACTGTTAAGTAGTTCACTGGGGTATATTCTCCCATCTCCGGGGTTAAAATTCGCAAAGTCAGGACAAAAACAACCAGGGCTTGATTTCGTTGACAGTAAAAAATAATCAAAAAATATTTTAAAAAATATTTAAAAAATGAATTCATTTTATGTTACTCTGCCTAGCGATAGTTCCATAAACCTTTATCCGAACAACACACAGTGTTGTTTTAAAGTTCATTTACCAAAGACAATTCATATTGACAGGGAAAATTGGGAAGTTGCATTAGTTCAACTTATTACCCCCTCTCAGTTTTTAAACATAAGTGAACAAGAAGCGAAGTTCGAAATTATAACGTCAGATCTTAGTTTATACAATGCAGCAGCAGCGGTAGATAGAAAAAGAGATAATATGCAGATATCTGCATTAAGACGAAACGAAAAGGGTGAAGCAGTAAAATGGTCAATTGCATTTACTTTTCCAGCAGGTAGTTACACTTCACCAAAACATGTTATAGAGGTAATGGAAGATTTGATTCAAAATAACCTAGGTGCTATCTTTCTGAAGCATTCAATGGTAGTGTCTGTTAGCTATTCAACCTCGTCCAAACGCCCGAAATTGGCAATCAAAAATATTACAAGAACCGGAATCAAATTTCACCCAGCTCTGTTTTTAAAACTGGGAGGATCACCAGCATTAAAACATGAGACCATTTTTCCGGGTAGAAATATTTTAGATGCATTTAAATACACTCCTAACATTGATGCTGGGTACAATCATCTGTTTGTTTATTCAGATGTTGCTGAACACACTATAGTGGGTGATACACTTGCTCCCATACTTCGCGTTCTACCGTTCAAACCGAGTGAAGATAATTATGAAGCCCAGCATATCAACCATGAAATTACATTACCGCATTATATCCCCGTTTCGAAATCCGATTTCGATATTATTCACATTCAAATAACAGGGGATTCTGGTATACCATTTCATTTCATTACTGGTAAGACAATCGTTAAGTTGCATTTCAGACAGAAAAAATAAAAAGATATTTGACAAATATTTGACAAATATTTAATTCTTTAAAAAATGTTACCAGTTTATCGCGGTGTAAAACATCAGTATGGATATGGACTAGGTTCCCTTTTTAAATCAGCACTTAAAACAGTGACTCCATTACTTAAACCCCTGGTCAAATCTGGCTTGAATGCTGTAAAAAAAGAAGGAATCAGACAAGGGTTAGGTGCAGCAAAAGATATCTTTTTACATGGTAAAAACCCCAAAAAAGTTGCAGTTTCAAGGGGGAAACAATCTGTTCATAATTTAGCACAAAAGCTAATGACGGGGATAAATAAAAGAAAATCACAAAAATCACGTCATTTATCTTCTCGATCTCACAGCGGTAAGATCATTAATAAAAGACAAAGAAATCATTATACTAGGCCAAGACCTCTTGATATATTTGATTGAAAAATTGAAAAAAATCTTTTTTGAAAATGATGCAAAACGGGTCTTGTGAATGCAGTAAATCAGAACTCAATGTTCTTTCTGTACCACCTACAATGACAACAATGCAAGAAAGTCAATGGGTTGAACATTTTCCAATAGCATCTTTGACAAACAATTCACCGATAGAATTCATTATACCGCCTCAAACCGAACATTGGACAGATTTGTCACAATCGTATTTGTATATCAAATTCAAAATCGTTAAAGCTGACGGTAGTAACTTAGACGCCGGTTCAAATGTGGCACCTGTAAATAATTTCCTGCATAGTATGTTTAGCAGCATCGATTTGTATCTAAATAATAAACTAATCAGCAGTAATTCAGATACCTATCCATACAGAGCGTATATCGAAAATCTTCTGTCATATAATGCCGACAGCAAGTCTACGTTTTTGAAAGCTGGCGTACTTTGGGTTGAAGACACCACTGGCCAATTCGAAACACTCAACCATGATGGGGCTAATGAAGGACTAGCAAAAAGAATCGCTGAAATCGCACAAAGCAAAACTTCAGAGCTTTTCGGGCGATTGCATCTTGATCTATTTCAACAAGAAAAATATTTACCTAACGGAATTGAAATCAGACTTAGATTAAACAGAGCTTCATCAACCTTTTGCCTTACAGGAGATGTTGGCGCACCAAATGCAAAAATTGTAATGGAAACAGTCAGTCTTCATGTACGAAATGTCGAATTGCTACCTGTTGTTGCAAATGATCTAAATCACGTTATTGCTCAGCAAAACATGAAAATTCCTATCCGCAGGGTAGAAGTAAAGACGTTTACCATCGGTAATGGACTTCAGTCTAAAATTGAAGATCATTTGTTTCAAGGACAGCTTCCGAAACGTATTTTCATTGCAATGGTAACAAATGCTGCTTATAATGGGGGTTATGCTAACAACCCATTTTTCTTTCAACACTTTAATCTGTCAAAAATAGATGTATCATGTAATGGTCACAGTATTCATAACAGACCCTTTGAGCCAGACTTTGAAAATGGGTTGTATTTGAAATCATATTTGTCTATGTATCAGGCTGTCTCAGCCTTTGGACTCAATAAATCCTTTGATATTGCCAAAGAAGACTATGTTGGTGGATACTGTTTGTGGGGATACGATTTGACAGCTGATCAAGGCAGTGAAGAAGGTCAACTTCATCCTATAAAAACTGGAAGTCTTCGAATTGAGCTTCAATTCGCCCAAGCTCTGGCTGCAGTGATCAACGTTATTGTCTTTGCTGAATTTGACAATCAGATTGAAATCAACAGTTTGAGAGAGGTCATCACAGATTATTAACTTTTTGGAAGATACATCAGAAAAACAGTCCTTTTCAGGGCTAAAAAAAGAGAGTGTATATCGAAAGACAACTTTTTCACAAAAAACAGTCCTTTTCAGGGCTAAGGAGTATCGAGTATTGAAAAAACAGTCCTTTTCAGGACTAAAAAAAAGAACTAATAAACAATGTTGGGACTCAGATTTGCTATATCACTGAGAAGAGAAGCAGAGAAAGTGAAATATTCCACCTCAAAGTGTCTTTCTACTCGGAAAAATGACATTCACAACAGCTTTGAAAAACATATGATTCAAGAACTACAAAATCTGATAGCTAGTGAAGTTCACAACCAGTGTTTTGGATGTCAAGTGGATCATCCCAGCCAAATACAGCACGAACTATGTTTATTCAAGGACAGACAAGAACATACAGATATGTTCATAGAAAAAGCTATGATGGAATTAAATCCATACAGAATCATGGAAAAATGGTATCCTGATTTAATGGAGATGAAACTCGATGAAAGTGACTATGTGGAAGCCTACAGATTATGGCAAAATATAAAACAAAACATTTTATCTGAAATCACGGAGTCGTGCTTACAATACTGGTGTGACAAAGTAAAACAAGCCTGGAAAGAAAGTGAATAGAAAAAAGACATGATGTATACTTCTGAAATTCAATACATATTGGATCACGGAACCTGGATAAAAAATCTACAAGCAAAAGTCTGTGCAAAAGACCAGCTACCTCGACAAAAACCCAAACATGTGAAAGCTTACATTGTGAATACAGAAAGATCAAACAGACCAGGAGAACATTGGGTGTCAGTGATATTTGATAATAATGACAATGTACTATACTTTGATCCCTACGGACTACCACCACTTGAGCCAGAAATCATTAACTTTTTAGACAATCATTCTTCATCGTGGAGATACAATCGACAAACTCTTCAGAGTCTACAGGGCAAAGTTTGCGGAATTTATTGTATCTTTGTATTGGATGCTGCTGCTAGAGGATACAATATACAGAAATATCTTCAACAGAAATTCCTCTCAACGGAACACCATCGAAACGATCGAGATGTATCATTGTGGTTTAATCAACACTATGGAATTCTATACAAGAAAATTTCAGAGACTTTCCCCCACAGACAGTGAAAAACATAAAAAACATTTTTTCAAAAATGATCTTTATTGTTAACAGTTCATTGATTATTATGTTCATTGATGTTCATTGTAAATATGTTTATTGTTTCAGTTCTGTTCAATAAAAAAGTTTAAAAAACAGTCGAGTTTTTCATTCTGTTTTTCCCAAGACCCCGTTCTGCTTACATTTTTCCCCAATGCTACGAGTCATAACTTTTTGCTATATTTAGCATGACAACATAGGTTTGGGGAAAAATGTATGTGCTTTCCGCCAGGTCCGCGCTCTTAAATTTTTCAATCCTCCTGTTAGCGTATAAAAACGCCGATATTTCCCCATACATTCATCATTCGACTCTCAGCTCTCGAGCAGTTCGAAAGTTAAAAAATCAATATCCATGGAGGAGAACAATATGGAGGAAATCAGCCATCAACTACGTGAGTCTCTCCGAGACTATCTAGATGACGGTCAGCAGCTATTGCTACTAAACACTCAGCTCATACAAGAGGAGGAAAAACGGCAACTGGAAATCAACCATCAACTGCGTGAATCTCTGCAAGACTATCTAGATGCTGGCCAGCAGCTATTGCTACTAAACACTCATCTCATACCAGAGGAGGAAAAACGGCAACTACAACGTATATCACAGCCGTACAAAAATCTCGGTGAGAGATTAGTTCAGCTTTTCTTAAAGACAACACCTGACGTAATCTTGGTTGATGTGAAATTTGGAAGAAAGATAACTTTCAATAACGGAGCAATGACGATCACGAAAAGAGTTGGAGTATGCCCCATCTGCCAGGCGAATTTCGGTTGTTGTCATTAGAAGTGGAAAAAAACACAACCACAAAAACAGCCCTTTTCAGGGCTAACCATTTACCAAGAAAAGATCTTTCTTTTCAAATTGTCAAAAACTCAAAATAGTTACAAGCCTTAAGCCAGCCATCCTCTAGTTTTTTTCCTAACCCGAACACGAAAAATGTAACAAAGCTATGGATTGGTCAACAATAAAACATTTACCGATAGAGAAATATAACGTTGATTCTGATTGGACAGCGTTAATTCTGAGTCAAAAGTAGGTCAATCCATACTGTAAACTATATAAGGACAATGTTTTCTCACAGAAAAACATAAACGCTTCAGTATGGTTCAGATTCTTCTCTGTCCTCACTGCGGGAGCAGATGTCAGATAGAGTGCGGGAAATGCTTCACACTCCTGGAGTATCTTGGACAAAAGCACAACTGTCCAGACCCAGACGAGGGATTCTATGATGATGATGAAGGGTCTACAGTTTGTTGCGAGTTCTGCGGATGTGAAATCATCCCAGTAAATCGTCTAGAAGAACAGTAGGACTTGACAATTCATCAAATCCTTCTTAAAAAAGCCCTTTTCAGGGCTAACCATTTACCATGAAAAGATCTTTCTTTCAAAATTGTCATTTTGATCTCTCAAAAAACCCACAAGACAGTCAAACTCTTGTTTTTCTGACCCCAAACAAGAAATTGTAACAAAGCTATGGATTGGCCAACAATAAAACATTTACTGATAGAGAAATATATCGATGTTTCTGATTGGACAATGTTAATTCTAAAGCGAAGTAGGTCAATCCTCCTGTTGGCGTATAAAAGCCAGCGATATTTTCCATACGTTCATCATTCGCTTGCCAGCTTTCGAATAGATCAACATGTCTTCCTTGCAGTATCAGTTTGATCATTTCTGGTACTTATTTCCTAAGATCTATCAGCTAACTCCTCATCTTGCTGGGATAAACCGGAGGTAACGTCCACTTGGTAGTCCACCCAGTCTCTCCAGTCTTTTCCAGTCCAGTCTTTTGTCAAAAAACAGTCCTTTTCAGGGCTACCATTTACCATGAAAAGATCTTTCTTTTCAAATTGTCAAAAAACTCAAAATAGCCACAAGCCTTAAACCAGCCATCCTCTAGTTTTTTCCTAACCCGAACACGAAAAATGTAACAAAGCTATGGATTGGTCAACAATAAACATTTGTAATCACTATTTTCCATAAAAACTCTCATTCGCTACTCGACTATCGTAGAGCTAAGCCAATATTCCACAATGTTTGGATTGACAATTATCCTCACATTACTTTACTGGATAGAAGAAAGAGAACGTATGAGACGTATCAGGCGTGAAGTTGAACATCTCATACAGATCATAAATGCAACAGAAAGTATGGATAGAAAAAGAGGATAAAGAAAGTGTATTCTGCACAAAAAACAGCCCTTTTCAGGGCTACCAACTACCAAGAAAAGATCTTTCTTTCTCTAAAATTGTCAAGTATCAGTAACACTCAAATAGCACAGCTCTTTTTTCCTTCATAGAGCAAGAATAAACATTGTCCGATACAGAAATATAACGTTAATTCTGATTGGACAACGTTAATTCTGGGGGTGCTTTCTGCCAGGAACGCGCTCTTAATTCAGTCAAAGTAGGTCAATCCTCCTGTAAAGCTATAAAAGCCGGCTCTATTTCATTATTGCCATTTTCATTTTCACGATGGAAGACCTCAAAAAGACATTGAGAAATCTCATGAGATCGGCAGAGACTCTCCAGCTAAAGATAGAAAAGGCGGACCAGCAACTGCGAAGGATTGAGGATGATAGGAGGCAGATAGAAAGACAGCCCTTTTCAGGGCTACCTGTCTTTGGGGAACAACTTCTCTTCATGGGATGGGACTTTTGGGAGTTAGCCCAAATCCCGCCCCAGCCAGCTCCACCACCACCACAGCAGTCAGCTCCACCACCGCAACAGAAAGAGTTTGTCATCCCAGCAACGGAGTGCTGGGATGACGATGATGAACCGCCATTCTCTCTACAGTTCGACTTAGATGAAACACAGCTAAGAAGACTGAGGAGGCGGACAGCAAGCAGCTGTCCTGCTTGTAGAAAAGTTGGAGGTTGTGCATAAAAACACAGCCTCCAAAGCAAAACAGCCCTTTTCAGGGCTACCCATTTACCAAGAAAAGATCTATCTTTCTCTAAAAATTGTCAATCTTCCTTCTCACAGTACCCAGAATGCCTACCCCAGCAACCCAAAGTGCCTACCCACAGTACCCAGAGTGCCTACCCCCGGGTAGGCAAAAAATCCAAGATGGCGGAAAGTGGTCGCACTACGACCACCTAACGACCAAAAAAGTGGTCGTTAGCCGAGGTTGTACCCAGAGTGCCTACCCTAGGGTAGGCACTCTGGGTACAAAACCCCCTCAGGGTAGTGGCCCTGGGTACACTGTACCTAGGGCCACTTCCTATACTACTCATATCAAGCATTTTACAGCTAATGCCTAGCCTCATCAATTTCGACCATAGTGCATCTCGTATTACGGTATCAAACGCCATTTGATAATCTATAAAAGCACAATACAATTTAGATTTTTTGTATAAAATATTTTGAATAATAGAATGTAGTAAATAAACACAGTCCATTGTACTATGATTGTTCCTAAAACCGAACTGAGACTCGTTGAAAACATGCTCGGATTCACACCAATTGTTTAGTCTGTTCCGAAGCGCTAGCGAAAATAATTTAGCCATAACGTTTATTACTAACGTTTATAACTACATGTATATCATAAGATAAAACAAACTACTGTCAATGATATTTACAATTTTCTTAATTGACAACACACTTAACACATTTTAAAATCCATCAGACAACGCTTTCCCCTTAACCTGATATTGAATTTTTTCATTAACTTAAACCTCTCTGTAGAATCGGACATTCTATAAACTTTTCAAATGGTTTGTAATTCAGTGTTATTTAATTTGGTATGATGCTGAGATGACTTTACTAGCCCAACGAAAGCAATAAGTATCGTTAATTCTGTTATTCTGTGGTAAAACAGATTTGTTGATGTTTTTTTTTTATTTGTTCCAATTAGAATTCAATTTTTTGTTTTGAAAATGTAAAATGTAAATTATGTAAATCTGTTACATTGTCCGTTGCCCCCGTAATTCGGCCTTTTATTACATCTCCGTATGTAAATTAGTTAAGCATCTTTAAATTGCTTACTGAGAATATATCATCGATAGAAATATATGATTTAAATACTTTTTCCGGAATTTCATTGAGAGAAACAGTCATGACAGCACGATTTAAGTAGCCTATCTGCTATACTGTATATGTATTGACTACGTTTGTTTGTGAGACCTTGGCAACAGTAACTAAGGTAGTCGGTTTATCTCATCTCCACGGATCCATGTATTATTGTTATGCATCAATATTTTCTTGTCTCTATCTTATTTTGATAAAGATCTCTGCAGACATGTCGAAACCAGGGCTTGTTTTGGAAAGGGTAAAAGCTTTAAATATATGCTGAATTTTGCCACTGTATATACCTTTTTCAAAGACATATTTCTCAGAAACGACCATAGGTACCCGCATCTATTTTCACTGTTATCTCCGAGAGACATAGTGAGCTTTGTATGTGCAAAGTTTTAAAAAAATCTGTCTACTAGAAAAAATTGTCATGTACATCCTTAATTTGATGTGCCTTATTATTTCTATAATTAAATATATCTACATGTACTCTAACATGAAAGTTTACGCAAATGTCGGTTACACTAGAGAGAAGTTCAGTAAAACTACTAAAAGATAAGACATTTACATTTTGACAAAAAAATAATCTAAACATCTTACTTAGAGTTAGAGAAAGACTGAAAGACACTTTTTAAACTCATTACCAAACGACAAAATTTTTGACAACTCCAAATCCAAAGCATTTGCAGACGACATAATAAAAGTGACTGAAAAACTGAAATTTGTTTTGTGAAGGGTAGAAAACATTATGGGAAAAGGAAGAAATGCTGGTAACCAGCATTTTCTCCTTTTTCCACAATGTTTTCTAAAGGCTTATTTCTCATGGTCGTCAAAAGTAGGGGTTGTGTGGAAATGGGTTCATGCTTTTGACGAAACAAGAGGGCCATGATGGCCCTGTATGGCTCCACTTGCTTATTAACCCTTTACCACACAACTTGAAGAGTTCATAAGCCTGAAAAAGAGGCCTTTTTTTTAAAACAATGAACACTGTCAGGCAATACCAGCAGGTTTATTCATAGTCCTATTTATAAGACCCTTGGTATGGTATTTCACATTTTGACATTCATTGTGTATATAGGCAAAAGAAAGTATAATGTGAAATGTCTGACAAATTATTATTGAATGGCAAACAAGCGTGTGTACATCTAAATAATTGGACTAGTTTATTCATAGGCATGAAAGGTAAAGATCTTGAAAAAAAAAAAAATCTGAATGCCAGAAATCTTACTTTGAATTTAATTTTCCACTCATGAGAGCATAACTATTAGCATCAAAATGAACCAGTCTTGCTGAAAACATGAAAATTTCTATAAAAAAAACTTAAATATCAGGCACCTATCATATATCACTGCAGCTTGATAATCAAGAGAGGTAACTAGTGACAAAATTTATACATATATGACAAGAGTCACTTCCCTTGACTAATGTTTAAATTGCAGTAACTATGGAAGCCCATGTTAAACTTGTGATCCCTTAAATGGAGCCAATTTTGAACCCAGGCCTATAATATGAAGAAAGTTGTTAAAGGTCCTTTAGATAAAGCCACATGCCAAATTCAGTAGCCCTGGGCCTTGATGTTTCAGAGAAGAAGATTTTTAAAAATGTTATTTTTTTTCAGTTTTGTTGCCATGGCAACCAGAGTTTTTGAAGAATTCTAATTCTTTCAAGAAATTCTGATGAGGACCATGGCAGGATAATTTCTGTGAAGTTTCATCAAATTTTGATGGGTAGTTTCAGAGAAGACGTTTCAATTAAAAGTTAACGCACGCACGCACGAACACACGACGGGCGCCGGGCCATGACATAAGCCCACTGGCCGAGCTAAAAACAGGAAGAATACTTACATAGTCCGTATGATCCATGTAGAAAAATCCCAAGGACGAGTATAAGACTCAAGCTAATTGTCATTGATGTGGTCCTTAAAAGCTTCCAGTCTGAAATTGAAATCAAACAACAATATTTTAGGCTTGTCGAAATCGAAAGCATTTGCAGACGACAAAATAAAAGAGACTGAAAATTTGAAATTTGTTTTGTGAAGGGTAGAAACATTGTGGGAAAAGGAGAAAATGCTGGTAACACTGTAACGTTATGATATAATAATAATAATAATAATAATAATAAAAATAATAATAATGAAAATAACAATCATCATCATTATCATACAATTCGATACATCAGATTTGCCCCCTATTTTAACGTTATTGCCTCTGTAATTTTTCATCAAAACCCTGTTATATATTTACAACTTGTTCTTTCGAAATAAAAAAAAAACATAATTGACTCTTATTTAATTACACTTTACTAACCAATCCTGAGGTTTTACAACAAAGAGGAAGTTAGCTTTTTAACCCATTATCACACAATCCCTACTTTTGACGCCCCTGAGAAAAAAGCCTTTTAAAAACACTATGGAAAAGGAGAAAATGCTGGTAACCAGGATTTTCTCCTTTTCCCACAGTTTTTTCTACCTTTCCCAGAACAAATTTCCATTTTTAGTCACTTTTATTTTGTCGTCTGCAAATGCTTTCAATTTGGACCAGTCTAAAATTTTCTCGTGTGGTAATGAGTTAAATGATTAGCTTTTTCCCCTACTCTTACAGTATCACCTACTCACTCAAAGACAAATCTTATTATTTGATACTTATTTGAGTTGCTTTTCGCAATTCCTTTGACCTTTCTGTAAACGCGAGTTTGGCACGCCCCCTTAGTAACGCGCAATATTGGTTGTCAAGCCTGACAAGCTTACAAAAAATTGTCAGACTTTTTTGTTTACATGACGCCCGATGCTGCTTTTTCATTAGCCGATAATACGTTGGTAGACCTGTCCATCAAAATCGGCAGAAAGGTCAATTCTACCGTCCGGGGAAACCCTTAATAAAAGTATTTTTATACATTAAAGGTGGGTATTTAGATTTTTCACATCTCAACAGATTAAAAAATGTAAATCACTGAAATTTATATGAAAAGACAATATTAATCATCAATGATTATCATAAAAATCATAGGAATCATAAAAATTAGGGAAAAAAAATTGGGTGCTCCCTTAAAAGGCTGCCTCTTTAGATATTTTTAAATTTCGCCCAGAAATTTAAAAAAAAAAACATTGTGGGAATTTCAAGTGACTGGTGCGTGACCAGTGACGCTTAAATTCCAAAACACAACAAACATAATTGTAATTATTTTTCATAATGTCTTCTTCGGACGCTTTGTTAGAAGCTTTGTCTATGTATTTCTGGTATGTAAATGAGCTAGTTGCCCATGTAAAAATAGAACGTGTTTCCCGTCGGTGTCGACCTGGGCCGTAGTAAATCTCTAGTTTCTAGTTTCTCTTGTTGTCTGATGGTTTTCGACCACTGGGGTTGAATGAATGAAAATTAAGGGCTTTGGGAGTATAAGGAATTTTTTTTGTATTTTTGTAAAATTTTCGTCCCAAAATCTAAAGGGCCACCTTTAAAAAGTGGTCGTTGTTTAATTTTATGATAGCTTGATTGGTATAATGCATTACGGAGACACATTAAGCCTCCTTTTGCCAAAGCAAGGCTCTTTTTTTTTAAGTATGTGCATAGAAATGAGATGTGTATATTTAGATGTCACGTAAACCCCATTGATTACTACTCGTATCTTAATTATGTTGTGTCCGGCAGTTGACGTAAATGTCCGACCGTTTTACGCAGCTTACCGAGGCAATCCGATTGTTGCAAGGAGTATACCGACAGTGACCGACATTGGCCGATGTTTCACGATCCCGTTATAGCTGGCCAACCTTGAACAAGGCATGGTCATGTATTTAAACTATGCTCTGTGAAAAGGGGGACTTAATACATCTTCATAAATTATCTATCCAGGTCAGCCTGTGCGGACTAGCCTGCGCAGTCCTCACAGGCTGACCTGAATCGAAACTTTTTGCTATTGAAAAATTTTCTGAGTGACAAAGGACCAATCACGCTCATGATTCCAGTCGATTGTTACACAAAATAGATTTTATGGATCCAGAATTATATACTGGCTTGCATGATATGATTCTTCCATTAACCCATTCCCAAACAACAAATTTTAGACTCTTCCAAACTCAAAGAGTTTGCAGACGACAATTTCAAATTTGATGAAAATGGTAGACAGTTCTCCAAATGGGTAGAAAACACTGTGGGAAAAGGAGAAATTGCTCGTTACGAGCAATTTCTCCTTTTCCCACTGTGTTTTCAAAAGACTTGTCTTGCAGACACGTAAAAATCAGGGCTTGTTTGGGAAAGGGTTATACGCCCTATTGCCCGTGCGTGGGTCATGTATTATTAGTTGTAAGGTCAGATGGCAGGGGTTTTGGAAACTTGTTCACGGCTGTTGTGACTTATGTAGCCTCAAGCCGAAAGGCGATGTGGCGATATGATTTACCACAGCCGTGGACAAGTTTCCAAGTCCCCTGCCAACTAACCGTGGGGTTTAGAAAATTGAGCATGCTGATGAAGTAGAATTTCCCCTCTGAATACCCCGATTCAGTGGAAACTGACGTCACTGGAAACTGACATACTGAAACCTTGGTAATACATGCTGTTTAAACGTGCAGCTTGACGTATAATCTTGATTTCAATCTCATTATCTCCCGCTAGATGGCATTCTATAAATACTCATCTATCTGATATGGGCATCCTGGGTACAGAACCGAACCACTTTCCTACGCGACAACCGTTACTTTGAATTAAAAAAAAAAAAGGTTTACCCAATAAAACGCTACCTCGTGCAATTCACTCAACTATATATATGATCACCAATTTAGAGAAATCTGTTGCTAAAGCAGGTCTCATTTCTCCTCAGACTTATTGATACGTAAAAGCTATTTTCAACATTGCTACTTTATAGAGCGTAATTATTACGATCAGCCCGCTTTCGGGGCTAGTAGTGATGCGTCATATAAGTCATATGACATGCGCAGACAACGATGTCAATCTTGATCGACGCAGCCATTTTGGGTGTTGTATTGATAGTGTAGACACGTTCACAGGGCTCCCGAAAGGAAGATTGCTTTTACGGTGGTTTTGCCAGTGTACATGATATATATATCTTCGGGGCATATTATCCAATGAGATCGCGAGAAATTTCTTTGCAGTATAATAATATTCCCCGACGATCTTCTTATACCACTGCAGTTAAATGTTCATGGTAAAGATCGAGATCAGACTAGATATAACTGACATTTTTGATCCCGGATCTTCACTATCTATTCAATAGTTATGTTGTTTAATATTTTAGCCATAAATAACTTCATTACGATATTTGTGTCTGTTTCACGTGATTTAGTTAACCCATTACCACACAATCCCTACTTTTGACGCCCTTAAGAAAAAAACCTTTAGAAAACACTGTAGGAAAAGGAGAAAATGCTGGTAACCAGCATTTTCTCCTTTTCCCACAGTGTTTTCTACCTTTCCCAGAAAAAAATTAAATTTTTCAGTCACCTTTATTTTGTCATCTGCAAATGCTTTCAATTTGAACCAGTCTAGAATTTTGTCATGTGGTAAAAAGTTAAGTATTTTTTTTTCGGTATTTCGCAGATGGGAGATTACACGTAATTTAAACGCCCTCTCGGTAAGTGTTACCCTTGTCGCACTGAAACCAGATTGAATTGATGAACGGACTATGAAGTGTGAACAACACACAACATGCAGTCTGATCTTTGATCTATACTATTTGCTACTTTGCAAAGTATTCTGATGATATATTCAGCTTTTAAACGCCAGAATCAACAGCCGTAGCACTGACGGAGAATGTTCGATTTATTTAACTGTAAAAGGGTGAACCTTTTCCCACACCATTCCAACTTTTTTCGATCCTGAGAAAGAAAGCTTTTAAAAACAGTGTGGAAAAAGGAGAAAATGCTGGCTGCCAGCATCTTCTCCTTTTTCCACAATGTTTTCTGTCCAAAAACAAATTTCTACCTTTAAGTCACCTTTTTTTGTCGTTTTTTTACGACCCTGAGAAAGAAAGCCTTTGAAATCATTGTGGAAAAAAGAGAAAATGCTGGCTACCAGCATTTTTTTTCCATTTCCCACAATGTTTTTAATCCACCCCAAAACGAATTTCTACTTTTAAGTCACATTTTTTCTTTGTCTTCCGCATTTTTTTTTTCAATTTGGACAAGTAAAATATTTTATGGTTTAGTATAGGGTTAACCCTTTACCACACAATGCCGACTTTTGACGCTCCTGGAAAAGAAGCCTTTTGAAAACATTGTGGGAAAAGGAGAAAATGCTGGTAACCAGCATTTTCTCCTTTTCCCACAATGTTTTCAACTCTATCAAAGAAGAACTACACCTTTTGAGCCACACTGAAATTGTCGTCTGCAAATGCTTTCAGTTTGGACAAGGCTAAAATTTTGTCGTCTGGTAAAGGGTTAAAAGCAAACACGTCATGCTCCTGTAAAAGGGGGCCTAATGAATCCCTATGTTACATGGGAACAAGCAAGTCATTACAGTATTACTTATTCATGAATTCCAGTATGTCTAATCAAGACATGAATCATGATATAGACTGGTCCTTTGACAAACGTAAAATTAACCAATAGCCAAAAAGTTTCGGTGCAGTCTGCAGAGGCTGATCTGGTCGAGACTTTTTTCAAATGGATTAAGGCAATGGACCCGTAATAGAAAACAGCTATTTCCACTATAATACATGTATTATCCTACAAAATTTGCTAGGAGTAAAAATAAGATTTAGTGTACTGCTTTCACCGAGCCACTTTTCCTTTTTGTCCTTCTTAGAATTATCATTTATAAATTTAAAACCACTCTATTCTAATTACAAAGGGAAATAATAATAACCTCCCTTTTCTGGAAAATAACAAAAGTGTCAACAAATAATTTCAAGATCGACATCAAAGAAATTTCTGGTCGGTTAAAAATGTGCTCAAATATTATATCAATATAAATCTGCATTTATCAACTATCAAGAAATTTTATGCCATGCTGCTCTAGGAGTATTATGTGTCTACTATCTTAAGCCCCCTTTTTACACAGCACGCCAAAAATAATTACAAGCTTCATAAAATTTTGTTGTTACACCCATGTATCGATGCGCATAGGCATGTCGGGTGTGTACATATTATCGTCGTAATTTGGCCGCAAAAGTTCAGTGCACTCCCTATTTCTTTCGATAGCACTTGCAGGCGACAACATAAAAGTGACTGGAAATTTGATTTTTTTTTTGTAATGGGTAGAACACATTATGGGAAAAGGACAAAATGCTGGTAACCAGCATTTTGTCCTTTTCCCACGATGCTTTCCAAAGGCTTGTTTCTCAGGGTCGTCCAAAGTAGGGATTGTGTGGTAATGGGTTATTTAGACGGAAATCTTTAGCCCATCAAAATTGAAAGAAAATAGCGGACGATTAATTAAAACGTAGCACAAGTCATGAATTTTGCCTTCGAAACAAAAGAAAATGTGTGGAAGAAATAGAACATGCCGGTTAACCCTTTACCACACAATGACGACTTTTGACGCTCCTGGAAAAGAAGGCCTTTTTGAAAACATTGTGGGAAAAGAAGAAAATGTTGGTAAGCAGCATTTTCTTCTATTCTCACAATGTTTCTTACCGTATCAAAGAAAATTTGCACTATTTGAGCCACAGTGAAATTGTCGTCTGCAAATGCTTTAAGTTAGGAAAAGGCTAAATTTTTGTCGTCTGGTAAAGGGTTAAAAAGCTGGTTACCAGCGTTTGCTCTTTTTGTAAGTTTAAAAAAAAAAGCTAGTTTAAAACATGTAGTAAAACACTAGACTAAGCGTCCATGGATATATTTAGATTTTCTTCGTCAAATTTCTTGTTTTCGATGTGTTTTTGTTGTTGTTAATTTCTGATCCGGTTGATCCCCAACAAAAACTGTTTTATAGCTTTACCCTTTCCCAAACAACGAATTTTGGACCCTTCCAAACCGAAAGAGTTTGCAGACGACAATCTAAGATTTGGAGAAAATTGCAGAACGTTCTCCAAAAGGGTAGAAAACACTGTGGGAAAAGGAGAATTGCTCATTACGAGCAATTTTTCCTTTTTCCACAGTGTTTTCAAAGACTTTTACTGCAGACACGTAAAACCAGGGCTTGTTTGGGAAAGGGTTAATACTTTCTAAAATCAGTTTTCATATCATCTTAATATATTGACGTTTATTTGAAAACATATAAAGGCTAAGCATATCTTTATGTTTTGTTTTACATCCAGTGCGACACTGTTTGATTGATTGATCAATTGATTGATCGATTTGATTTGATTTGATTTAATTTGATTTGATTTGACTTCACTGACTTACTGACTAACTTATTGATTGATCGATTGATTGATTGATTGATTGATTGATTGATTGATTGATTGATTGATTGATCGATTGATTGATTGATTGATTTGATTGACTGACTCACTGACTTATCGATCGATATGATTTGATTTGATTTGTTGATTGATTGCATTCTTGCTTGCTTGACTGATTGATTGATTGGTTGCTTATATGGTGTTCGACACGCCGTTTTCAACATTAATAATTCAGGTAGATCGAGGCTACCAGTCCACCTATATAAGCTATCCTGAAAGTTCTGTTACCAGTACTCAGCACAGGATTCTTTCCAAGCCATTGGCTTCTTTCCCACAATGTTCAGTGGTTAGAAAGGAATGAATAATGTCATCAATCCTTGGTAAGAACTCGGTCACCTCCTATTCTGAGGTCCTGTACGCTACCGGCAGATCTTCCGAAGCTCAGCAAGACAACTCTACTCATAAGCATATATAGAGGATTTGCTTCTTTCGGTGAAAGACTGAAATTCATTTCATTGGATGAACATCAACGATAATATTTTCACGAGTGGCGCAGCCATGGGTGAAAATATTACCGATGGTGTTCACGAGATAAAATAAATAGAGTTTATTTCATCAGCTTGTGCTTAGCCCTTTCCCAAACAACAAACTTTTGGACTAGACCAAATTGAAAGTATTTGCAGACGACAAATTAAAGGTGACTAAAAAATTGAAATTTGATCTGAGAAGGGTAGAAAACACCGTGGGAAAAGGAGAAAATGCTGGTTACCAGCATATTCTCCTTTTTCTACAGTGTTTTCAAAAGGCTTCTTTCTCAGGGGCGTCAAAAGTAGGGATTGTGTAGTAATCGGTTAATATGGGGAAATATTTGCCGAAAAGGGGAAAGTATGAGAAAATAACGAGTGCCGTAAGGCGTGAGTTATTTTCGCGGACCTTTCCATTTTGAGGCAAATATTTCCCATATTAACCACAAGCTCATGAAATAAATTATATATTATATTTCCTCTGATTATTTTGTCATCGAATGCCACTTTTTAAACCAGTGATCTCAAGAAGAACAAAAAAAGTAGTTCCAGATTTTCGACAGGAGGAAAATATTCGCTGTGACGGGGAAATGGTTCCCCCAGCTTAAATTACGACATTTCTTTACCCATAACATTTCTAAGAACAGACACATGAAATACAAGAAAAAGTTGATGCAAAGCATCAAAGTCGCCGCAAAAAAAATGTTTAATGCTTCAAGAAAGCCAGGGCAAGTAAGTAAATGTCAGTTTTCATCAGCAGATTTTTTAACACATTATGAAATTGATTTGAATGTGAAGCTATATCAAAACTTGTCTTCTGTTACAGTATCTAATACCCTAGCACAGCGCTCTCTTAGCTCTTTTCCAAACCACAAATATCAGACTCTTCCAAATTCAAAGTATTGTAAGATGACAATTTAAAAAGCTTCAAAAATGGTGGAAAATTCACTATAGTAGTGGGGAAAAAGTATTTAATAAAGAAGAAATTGCTTATAACGAGAAATTTCTCCTTATCCAACATGTTTTTCCAAAAGAATTTGACAGCACACGTGATAACCCGTGTTTGTTTTGGGAAAGTGTTGAAAGCAGGGCTAAGTTACTAAAATGTTGTTGTCCTAGGAAAGTATGATTCAGGAGGATGTAAGTTTGCAAGGCATGCTTTCAATTTAAACAAGTCTAAAACTATACTATTTGGTGAACAGTGTTAATAACTTGTATCTTTTGCTGCCGCTCTGCTCAATCACCAATCACTTTTCCTTTTTTCTTTTTAATTTTTCAGATAACGAAGCCCTTTTGTTTATAATCCTATTATCTGTTCTTTTGTAATAAATTCTTTTCTTTTTTGACATTTGATATTATTGGAATATCACGTGTTTCAGTTTAGGGAGAGGAACTATATAAGCAATATGCTTTCGTTCCAATCCTTTTCACATCATTTCTTGTATTGTAAATGTAAATATCAATATATTGAATAAAATATGTTTAAATTAACAGTGTTAATAAGGAATCATGGTTTTGCATCGCGCTTTATGAACAACACAGCGAAAAAGTGGCCTCTCTCCAGATTTTTTTCCACAAATTAAATTTATACAGAGCTCGTTGAGAAATAAACATAGGAGTTCTACACTGTCTTTGTTTTGAAAACTAAACTTAGAAAGAAGTAACCAATAATGGTCAGATACAATTATAACCATCATACCCGTTCTTCGGCGGAATTTAGCACAGTTTCAGCAATGTACAATTTTAGCAGTGGTCATTCAACAAAAAACACGCAAATAGTAGGAAAAACTATCTACAAAATAATCAAAATGATAATTAAACCTGTGTACGAAGTTTGTACGAAATGACCAACTGGGTACAAAATGACAAAAATAGAAAGTATAAGGTACGAAATGACCAAAATCGTACGAAATGACCTAGGTACGAAATTAACAAGGTACGAAATGACTGGAAACCTGTACAGCCTTGACCAATGGAAACAAGGCATTTATGTGGAGTGGACGAGTCTACTTCTCACGAAAAGCGAAAATAAAAGTAATGATTGGGCGGATTTTTTGATGTTGTAAGTATTAACAGAACAAAAATAGTATCGTATTGCAATTTCGTAGTTTAAGAATGAATTAAAAAGCCAGTTTAAGGCGAAGTAGAAAGATTTCTTGTTAACCTAACACCCCTATAAAAATGAAATTCCCACTATCCAAGTCCTAACTCGAAAAACTATTAAAAATATAGTCGCGCGATTCTGCGCGGCGACTAATAATATATTTCGATCTTTCACCGAAAAAAAAAAATCTATTTATGTCATGCTTTAACTGTTTCTGGGAGGAGCTTTATCAAAATCAGTTACAGTTCTTTTCAGTTATTCCGCGTGGCGTACCCCTGCCGCATAGCAACGCATTACAACATTACGTCAAGTGCGAGAAATGTAAGGTAAACGACGTCATATTTCCATATAGTTGTGAGTCACGCGCAATTTACCCAAGTAACTAGAGTATAAAAATCGGTATTTTCACGGGTCGTACCCGTGGAATATCGACAAATATTTTCACTGTTATTTCACGATATCCTAACGGAGAGGCATGAAGTAATCAAAGTACTGATAGTACTGAAGGCCAGGAAATTGAGGATACGAAACAATACAAGAGGTCAATTTTAATTAATACAAACAGGTAGACGGACTGGGATACAAGCGGATTCCACTAAGCCCCTGGAATTCTTGGTTTTAACAGGAAATTTTGAACTGATACAAGAAAGAACCAGCGAGAAACTAATTAAGCCAGAGCTAGGCATGTGCTCACAGTTATGGGGTGCTTGATGATGGCTTAGAATACTTAGTAATTTGTCGTGCTTGTAAACCATCTCAAGTCAAAATTGAACTATTCAATCGGTGCAATACCAACTTTGGTGATCTAAATTTTCTGAAAACATGTGAAGTCCTGAACGACGTTATTTTTCACATTTATGAGTCGTCTATTAACAGTTACTGTAGCATATTTTTCTCCAAAATTTATCCCAATCAAATGACAAGTTTCTTTATTGTCAATTAGCCTACGTCGCACAGTAGATTGTATACATGTATTAAAAATGTTTTATCACTATTTTAATTGCCAAATCCACTACCTCTATTTAATTTCCATTGATGACCCACATGAAATTAGTAATCACTTCATGAGAGATTATAGGACCAACATAATTTATAATAACAATTAAAAACTGAGATTTATAAGCAATTTTTACAGATGATAAATTAAGGTGCTTTATCAGGAGCAAAATTTAACATTGTGTTAGCCGAAAGAGCCTTGAAAAACATTGTGGTTTTGTCTCAAAATCAGGATACTCTGTGGACAACACGCTTTTTAAATCAGCCTGGCTGGTGTAACGTAATTTTGAGAGAGAGAGAAAATAGGCTGTTTGAAAGATATTTGTAGCTTGCCCTAGTCAGTATGCCTCCAATTACCAGATTTTCAGAATTATCAACATTGAAAGTATCTTGCAGACAACTGAAGTGTTGCTAAAATGATGGTTTAATCAGTGGAATATAGTTCAGTAGGTAGCGAAGTACACTAGAGTCCACAATTTCCTATTGAGGATTGATGATAGGTATTGTGATAGGGTACAATTTTCTCTCATCACATACTAAACATACAGGTCTCTGAAATCTAAGTCCTTTGAATCTCTGTAAATAAGTGTTGTTGTTTTTTTTTTCAAAAAATCTCCCTTAATCAAAAGACTTTTTTTTTCTGGAAAAAAAGTTGAAAGCAGTTGTAGAAGACAAATCAAATGTTGATGAAAAAGTAACATTCTTCTTTCAAATGCTAGAAAATATTGTGGGAAGAGGAGGAAATGCTTTTGTGGAAAAGGGTTTTAATATACAGTGCTCAGAGATGTTATTCAATAAAACACACTTTATTGGATCGAACTGGTGACTTCACGATCGACGGTTGGACACGAATCTCGTATTGGGTGATGGAAAAAGTACACGTAGGAAAGGGCAAGAAAATATACGAGAGAGAGAGAGAGAGAGAGAGAGAGAGAGAGAGAGAGAGAGAGAGAGAGAGAGATGGAAAAAATCTTCCTACAATAAATCAAAAGAATGGGCATATATAAATATAAAAACATACATTAAATGACAAGCGAACCACTACTGAAAAAAATAAGCATTCATTTGGTCTCAAATCAAAGTCAGTCAAATATATATTTTAAGAATCACACAGGTGTAATCTATTTGTGACAGGTGTAAAAGATGTGATATACATCCTATCAGTGTGAAATAGGCAGTTATAAACAATGGCAAAACTACCAAATAACTCTTGGATAAAGGTAACTAATACACATAATGTACGTACTAAAAACAACGAAGTTTCAAAAATAATTTTTATAGATAACTTGAATAACGATATGGATGAAATTTGATGTTGGGGTCGATTTCTCTAAAATTTTATTTAGGGACGATTTCACCAGATTTCTCCGGAGAAATCGTCTCCAAGCAGTTTGGGGACGATTTTTCCAGGGGCCGATTTCTCCGGCAGTCGGAAATTGCCATCACAACAGCGGGTGGTATGCAGAGAAGTAGACACACTCGTTGGAAATAGTTGATTTTTGTCGGTGTAGAAAGCACCACAGTCAAAGTATCCTAGATTTAGTCGATATAGGAAAGTGATAAACGTAACACGGGCCAATATTCTATATATGTAGTTTGCTTTATTTACAAACGCATTTCAGCGGAAACGCGTTTTGTGACAATGTCAACACAAGGTTATAGATATTAACCGTATAGCGCGTAGGAATACACAACTGCCGGATAAAGCTAAGTTTATTAGGTTACCCCTTTATTAGATCAATGTTAATGACGAAAACGGGATAAAAACACACACACTCGTCAGTTATTAAAGGTCGTAATACCCTTGCAATTCCATGGCATTTTGCAGATGAAAGCTTTGAGGGAAACTAGTTGTTTTGGCGGACTCAGCGATATCGAGTGGACACACCGTTCAACATTTTGTCTGAAAGTAGTCCGGAAGAGGCAGCTTACGATCCCTATAGGCAAGGAAATCCCTTGAGAGGGATTCCCTGGCCTAAAAATTCTTTCTCGCGCAGTAAGTGGGTATACTAGATAGATTTTGTCATGTACACTTGAGGTACAGTAGTAGACCCGTAATAGAAAACAGTTACTGTACTTCCACTTTAATATTATCCTACAAAATTTGTGATGATTAAAAATGAGTATCATTGTGCTACTTTAACTGAGCCACTTTTCCCTTTTATTCTTTCTGAGAATTATCATTTCATAAATCTAAAGCAACTATATTCTCATTACAAAGAGAGATAATGATTACCCCCTTTCTCTGGAAACTAACAAAAGCATCAACAAATAATTTCAAGATAGACGTCAATCTAATTTGGGCATTCTTGCCACAGAAGCGGACTAATTTTTCATAATAACCATGCAAATTAACTTTGAATTTCAAAATGATATAAACGTTAACTACCATCCCCAACTTTCAGCTGCAGGTCGAGCAAGAGTTACTCTCCTTGGAACTTATCGATTATCTGGTCCGAAAGGATTTTCCGATAACGGCCTGTCATATAGGATTCAGAAGGGAAAATTTTTTGATCCACTAAAACACATTTTTCTTCTAAAATGATTAAAATCTATAACGTCTTGAAGTATTCTGTAATATCTCTACTTTACTTCAATATAATTTTAATTCCTGTAGCAAAACGGGAAGTTGCGTCCATTTTGATTTAAAGTTACTGACCCATTCTCCTTCTTATTTCTATAGAAAGGTTTAAGAAATTTGCTCTTGCGCCGTTTTTGACGCTAAATAACATAAAAATAAATTGCAAGAAAAAAATCTATAACGTCTTGAAGTATTCTATGTTTTGTTGTGATTATGATCAAAGTATTCGTTTACATTTGTTAAATTGAGATCTTGCGTCCATTTTAGTTTAAAAACGACACTATCGTTAATTTCTGTATAAAAAATGCTGTATCGAGCAAAGTAAGATTTTTAGACTGGGTGAAAAGATTTAGCAACGGATAAAGGGAAGATAAGAACTGATGACATGATGACCTTGTCTATATTGTTTTGTTAAACCTGGATCCTGTTTTTACACATTGTCCAAATATATAATGATTGTATTTATCATTTTTATACAGGAACGTGTATATTATTTGCATCAGTGAAAACTTTTAAGAGATTTGTAAAAACCATTATCTTTCCAGTTTCGTCTTTTTTAATTCTTTCTCGGAAAATAATTTCAATTTAGTTAGCATTTTTTTTGGCTTTATTTCTAAAGAAGTTTGAATTTGTTGTACTATTGGATCATTATAATAATTATGCAGTCAATAGACCAGTAACAAACTGTACAAAACAAGCAGTCTGATCCTGGGTTGAATCGGTTTTATTTTAAGTGTCGAAATTCTTTTGGCTTAAAAAAATTGACGTTGCAATATCAATATGTGACTGAAATCAGCAGAAAACAATTTGCGTTTTGGCAGTATTGATAAGACAGCACACTCCCGAATTTCAACGGTCCTGCATAAAACCTTTTGTAAACATTGTGAGAAAAGGAGAAATACCAGTATCCAGTATTGTTTCCTTTTCCTACAATGTTTACATTCTTTTAAAGTAAAGAATATCAATTTAGCTACATTTGATTTATTTTCTGAAATTGCTTTTTTTAAAAGTTGGTGAAGTCAAAAAGTTCTCAATATGGGAAAAGGTTTTAAATCATTGACTTTTGAAAACACATGAGAGGGAGAAAATACATGTGATCAGATTGAAAATAGCGAGGAAATTTGAATATGTGAGCTGTCGCCATAACAGGCCCGTCGGAAGGAAATTTCATTTGGTCCGGCCAGTATGGCGAGCGACGAAGTCGCGAAGCCATGCTGGGGGGGGGGGGGGGGTCCGAGGGCATGCTCCCCCGGAAAAAAATGAAAATAAGACGCTCTCTGGTGCATTCTGGCGCATTTTTTGAGTTTTATATAATGCATTTAAGCAATGCTAGGGGAGCCGGGGGGGAGGGGGCATGTTCCCCCAGAAAAATGTTAAAAATGTTAAAAATAAGACGCTTTCTGGTGCATTCTGCCGCATTTTTTGAGGTTTATATTACGCATTTAAGCCATGCTAGGGGGGTTCGGGGGCATGCTCCCCCGGAAAACTTTTGAAAAATAAGACGCTCTCTGATCCATTCTGGCGCATTTTTTGAGGTTTATATTACGCATTTTTTTTTTCGAAAATTGGTCTGGCCATTTTTCATTTTCGGCCGAAAATTTGGTCCGGCCATGGCCGGACCGGCCGGACCGCTTCCGACGGCCTTGCATAAAATACCTTTGAAAATGCATTAATCATCACACAGTTGCAAGTAAAGAGCTAAAGAGAGAAGGCGTCAAATTGGACTTCCTAATACAAAATCTTGTTAAACTTGACTTTAAATCCTTATAAATAATCTCATAAAAAATCTGATCTTAGTTTAAACATTTAGTTTTAATTTATTCAATATAATAACATCATTCATTTACAACAACATGTATTGCGAAAAGGATTGAAACGAAAGCATCAAAGCTAATATAGTTCCTCTCCCTAAAGAAGTCTGATTTTTTTCCTGATACTTTCTTTCCGATTATCCCCGTATCAATGTATCAATGTATACCATTACGTAACACCAATCAAGATACCCGATAGATGTCTTATCTAAGAGTGAGACTCGGTCATGATCGGAGAACTCCGGCACAATGCAAACGATCAGGAAAAAAGAAAGAAAATACGATAGCTGCTTTAAAAAAGTATAAAAAGAGCTAAAAATGTATTTTCTAAATGACTGAAAACTACGCTATATTAAAGGACAATAAATAAGCTTTCTGACTTCCCTGAAGATAATTTTGATTTTCCAACAATATTGTGCAGGCTGATTTATGTTTACCGTGTGCACACAAAACCACTGACTTCTTCTAAAAAATGACGAAATTATTTTAAACAGAACTGACCTATAGAACATAAAGGTTAAAAAGTACAATTTGTATACGGTTGGTTTGTTTATGATAGATCAGACAATACCTGTGTGGGCTGATCTACCAACACACTTTCTCCAGCCTAATATACATGTACGTACATGTATTTGTGACGATGCTATGCAAAACAATTACAATAAAATGCCGTCTGCTGACTATTTAATAGCTCTATGCTACAGGTTGAAGATTAATGTTTTCAAAAACATTGTAACAAGAGAAGCCTCTTCATAATATCCTTAACTTTGTGGGTAGCTATTCAGAAATATATCCTACCGAAGTATTTTTACTATTGTACCATTTTTGTTGATAAATCAATAAAAATATCAGGGATTGAATTCTAAATTATGATGAAAAAATCAGAGATAAAATTCCAAAGATGCAGTAAACATATGTGCTGTTACATTTCTTTAGTCTCATCATAAGAAACTTGTACTGCGGATATTTTTCTTTTTTTAACTCTTCAGGAACTGGCAATGTATGACTGACCCAATATTTAAATATGGCTCAAATTATTCAATTTGTATCAATTAAGGCATGACAACATTGTTTAAAAAAGAGCAAATGCTGGTCAAAAGCATTTCTATAGCTGACCATAATTTTTCAAACACGTGCTTTCGGTAAAATTTGAGGTAGATCAAATTGTAAGACCTGAAAGGAAAACAAATCCTACAAGTTTTGGTACCCCAGTAATTTACAACCCCAGATATCCCGCAGAGTTGTTTTCCAATAAATTGAAACCCTCTACACTCGAAGCGCGAAATTCGGGTTATAAGTGCAAAGGGTTTGCAGAGATCGCCAGTCAATATATAATTCCGTATGTGATCGATTTCACGGCCAAAAGGGATCAAACTCTCATACTTTAATTGGCTTACATAGCGGTCAAATAACAGTTACCGGGTTTGATTTGCATGATAAAGTTGGCGCGATTCATTCAGCTGTGATCGTCTAGCATGTAACCTATGAATCGGCCATTTGTTAAATCAGCCCATATCGTGGGCCTGATGCAGAAAGGAGTCAAGTGACATTTTTACCAAAATTGAGTTAAATGCATTTTCTTGTTTGTTTTAATGGCTACTACAAACCTGCAAAACAGCAGCTCCCTAGGTAGATACATAAGAAAATTATTGGCCAATAACTAAAGGGTACAAGTGATTTTTATCTAAATCTTGCATGCAGTAAGGAGTCAAGTGCTTTACTAGTTATGCAGAAGGGGGTCAAGTGGCAGATGACTCCATTCTGCACATACGTATACCTGTAATTACCAATGTTTTATGATTCATTAAGGGTACAAGTGAAGCACTACAATACCAGATATGTGAGATATGATCAGGAATATGGAAAGAATTTCTAATCAGTACTTTTGTTATCATTATTTAGACTTTGTATACACCACCACTCTCAAGTTATGTTACTTTCTTTCTGATAAGTATCTCATTTTGATCTGATTTTAGGCTGATCGTATTCCTACTTATCCCTAGCCTCTATAGCAAGAGCTATTAATTACAGATTGAGATGTTTCAGGGAAGAAATGAAAGGATAAAAGATTAAAATTCTTTATCCTATTCAGATGGTTAAGTAAATTGTCATTCAGTGATTTCACTCTGAATATTTTACTATATAGTCATTCAGATTTTAAACAAATCATATCAGTTATTTAAGAAAGGAATTATAATTTTGCGTACACTTTGATTTAATGAAGATGGGGGTTCTAATGGAGAAGTATGCACAATTCTTGATAATACTTGCAATCTTAATATGTTGTTTATTTGCGCCTTTAAATGACAATAAGTGTAATAATTAGAATACTAATTATAGCCTTGTGTTTCCACCCTGTAAATTACAGGCGATTGATCATGTGTCGTAAATACAGGCTTGACAAGGCACTGAGGAAAAAGTATCTCAAAATGTAAGCTACAATTAGAAGGCAAAATGAACTAAAAGCTCTTGTTAAAAGTTACATCTTGTTAGAACCTAAACAATCAAGGAGTAAGAAGTAGAACAACCTACACTAATGAAAGAGTGTGGTCAATGACAATGATTGACAATTGCCACATACACCTTTCTTGCAAGTTATGAACTAAGTGATGAGAATCATTGTAAATGTAATACAGCAAAGACTGAATGTGCTTGATTGATTGATGATATGGTGCTTTTTGCCATTTTTAACATTATTTCGGTTATATCATGAAGGCCAGTGCATGTATCCAGGCTTTCCTGGAGTTTTTTTTTACCAGTACGTGGCACAATATTCTTTTCAAGCCACTGATGCTTTTCCATACAGCCATCGTGGAAGCAAGAGTCCGCAGTGAGAGAAGATAAATTCTGTCTCAATGACTATCATCAATCCTTTGAAGGAAATTGGCTGAACCCGGATTCAAACCAGCTACTTCCTGTTCCCAAGCCATGTTCGATACCCACTGAGCTACCAGGACTCAGCTACAAGTTCTTGAATCTCAAAAACAAATAATTTCTCAACAAATAACACATGTATATGCAGACTAAACCTTCCCAATTACCCAATCTCATATCGGAGGCGTCATCATAATGTAGAAATAATCAACGGTAAAATAATGTTCAACCTGTTACTAAATGACTCTATATGTTCTTTTCAAACATGAAAGATCAGAAGTTATTACTCATCTAATTTGTTCAAATAATTTATAATATGTATCATTCGTATATCAGGTTGTATAAATATAAGGAAAGTACCAGAAATTATATGTCAAAACAATCATTATAGTTTCTCTGTGGCTTGAATATAGAAAATTAATCACTAACACCAATATAGACTTACAAATTGAAGGTTATATTAATTGCTCAAAATGTATTTCTTTCTGGGTCTTTTGTCCCATGGGGCAGTTGTCCTAGGGTATTTTGTCTGATGGCACTTTCATCCTGAGGGGCTTTCGTCCTACACCAAAGTGTGTATTATATGTAATCTTGTAATATAAAGCTATGTTAGCAAGCAAAAATAGTGTTTTTGTTATTTAAGTAGCCTACTTTATCATTTAAATTTGAATTATTTTTAAATCTAGGAGAGAGACAAACGTTTTACCAATCTCAGTGTTTTAATACATTTGAAATGAATGTTTGCTGAATAATTTGATTTCAAAAGTCAATTTGTCATCATGTAGCTCATCTACATCCAGAACTGGTAATGAAGAGTTTACAATGCAGATACCAAGCATGGCCAAGGTCTTTTCAAAGATCAGTGATAGTTACTACTTCACGATTCATTTTTCCAGCACTAATGAACATTTTCTGACAATATTGATTTACATGAGATAGAAGCAAGTGGCTTGGAATGAGTACGGTGGTAAGGAAACTGCAGAAACTTGTACATAAGCAGGTACACTGATCGATGCCCTATGACTAAAATTATGTCAGAAATGATTATAACTATTTACCAAACAACAAAATTTATAACTTGTACAAATTGAAAGCATTTGCAGACAACAAAATGAATGGGACATAAATATTTAAACATCACACTGGAAGTCTAGAAAACATTGTGGGAAAAGGTGTAAATGCAGACCACCAGCATTTTCTTCTTTTCCCGCAATGTTTTCAGAAGGCCTATTCCTAAGGGTTGTTAAAACAAGAGATTAGTAAAGAGTTAGGAAAGAAAACAAAAAGATTATCCTATCAAACAAAATATTAAAAGGCAGCAGTACCAGATGAGACTATGAAAATTCAGCCATTGATTTGATTGATTTTACAGACTAATTTGGAACTCCAGCATGTTGCTTAACTCATTACCAAATGACAAAATTTCAGACTGGTCCAAGTGACTGAGAATTTGAAATTTGTTTTGTGAAGAGTAAAAAACATTGTGGGAAAAGAAGAAAATGCAAGTTACCGGCATTTTCTCCTTTTCCCACATTGTTTTCTCAAGGCTTCTCTCTCAAGGTTGTCAAAAGTAAGGTTGTGTGATAATGGGTTAACATGAGCATCTGTTTGAGACGAGATTTACGCAACTGAATTGTAGTTTTTATTAATCTTTTGACTCATTTTGTACTCATTTCTGAACGCATACAATGCACTTGACACCTTTTGGCAAAACAAAACAGAGCAAAAACGTCCGTGCAGAAAGGTGTCATGTGCAAAAATCATCAAAATACAAAAAATGCAACAACTTATTTTCAAAACACTTATGTATGAATAATCCTCATTAATATGTTTATCTTCAGCACAAAAAAGTTTTGAAGCAGAGGAGCTTTCTGATTTATACTAAAGAGTCAAACCTTTAACCTCGTTTTTCTCAAAATGTTAAAAATGTCACTTGACTCCTTTCTGCATCAAGCCCACGATATATGCCCGGGTAAAAAGGTAACAGCTTCGGTGTAAGCCCTACTTTTCCCAGGTATTAGGGAGATGGGTGATGCGTCACAGCAGACAGGTCGAATCTTCGAAGAATATGACATGCGCAGCCAACGGTATCATAGCAGACAGGTCGGATCTTCAAGGAGTATGACATGCGTAGACAACTATAAGAATTGTTTTCATAAACAGTAAACCCTTTATTCGGAAAGCCTTCAAACCCCCAACGATTTTTTAGCATCTTTAGTCCATATATATTAAGAAAAAAAAAATTGAAAATTTCACCCAGGGTTGATAAAAGTAATATTATAAACTATGCAAATTTTCAATAAATAGAGATTTAACTCTTTACTAAACGACAAAATTGAAAGCACTTGCAGACTACAAAAATAAACGTGACTCAGAAATTATAAAAATGGCATTAAAAGAATAGAAACGAAAATAGCACGAAAATTGAATTTTTTTCCAGCTGGGTAGAAAACATTGTTAGAAAATGAGAAAATGCCGGTTACCAGCATTTTCTCTTTTTTCCCAATATGTTTTAAGAAGGCTCTTTTATCAGAGCCAGGAATTGTTTGTGAAAAGGTTTAAGTACCTTTTAAGGTGGACCTTCAGATTTTGGGACCAAAATTTTACAAAAATGCAAAAAAAAAAAAATTCTTATACCCCCAAAGCCTTTCAATTTGCGTTCATAAAATCCCAGTAGTCGAAAACCATCCGGCAACACGAGGAATTAGAGATTTACTACGGCCCAGGTTGACACGTTCTTTTTTTAGATGATCAATTCTCTCAATGACATACAGGAATACACAGACGAAGTTTCAAACATAGCATCCGAAGAAGACATTATGGAAAATAATCATTACATGTTTGTTATGTAATGGAATTTAAGCGTTATTTTGGTCACGTGCCCGCCACTTGACATTCCCACAATGCTTTATTGATTTTTGGCGCGAAATCTAAAAATACCTAAAGAGGCTACGTAGCCTTTTAAGGGAACACCATCAAAAAAAAAAAATTTTTTTTTTGTAATTTTATGAGTCTTTATTGTTGATGATTTGTATTATTTTTTCATGTAAATTTCAACGAAATATATATATATATATATATATTTTAATTTGGTTAGATGTAAAAATTCTGAATACCCACCTTAAAGGTAGTGGACCCGTAATAAAAAACGGCTGTTTCCACTGTGATATTATCCTAGAAAATTTGCTAGGATTAAAAATGAGTATTATATACTTTCACCGAACCACTTTTTCCTTTTTGCCCCCCACAGAATTATCATTTACAACTCTAAAACCACTATATTCTCATTACAAGGGGAAATAATAATTACCTCCCTTTTCTGAAAATACTTCTGAAAACCAACGAACTAACAAAAGTATCAAAAACAAATAATTTCAAGATAGATATCAAAGGAATTTCTGGTCAGTTAAGAATGTGCAAAAGTATTATATCTTTATAAATCAGTATTTATCAACAACCAAGAAATGTTATGCTATAAGACAAATCCGTTCGTTTCTAAGAATTCTGTTCGGACCAAATCTACCAGTTTAACCCTTTACCCCACAAGGCATTTCTATGGTATCTCTAATTGACCCTAAATAACAGCAAGGATGAAGCCGTATCTTATGTGTATATGAAACCTTTTGATAGTGTAGAAAACATTGCGGCAAAAGGTGAAATTGCTCGTCACGAGCAATTTCACCTTTTGCCACAATGTTTTCCTAATGCCTCTATAAGCAATGTGTAGAAATGAGTATCTATGGAGAAAAGGGTTAAATTCGAAGTGATTGGGATGTTTTAAACTTAAAAATGAACGCTCTAAGACTAAATGAGAAAATATCTAAATACACATATGTTTCATAGCTACAATTTTCTTTCAAATACTTGTACAAATGTAAAGAAGGGAATGTTAATATTGTGGCAAAGCAACCTTGAATGAAATCATCTGTTAGTATTTGCTTAACCCTTTCCCAAACAATCCCTGGTTTTTACGGGTCTGGAATGGTAGCCTTTTGAAAACATTGTGGGAAAAGGAGAAAATGCTGGTAACCAGCATTTTCTCCTTTTCCCACAATGTTTTCTACCCTATCATAGACAGAAATCGTCTATTCAGCAAGAGTTAAATTGTCGTCTGCAACAGCTTTCAATTCGGTCTATTCCAAAACTTTGTCCTTTGGGAAAGAGTTAAAGATTAAAACAAATTCTTCATAAGGACAACATGATTGAAGTTTCATCAATTTTCGACATGGATTTAGAAGATATCTATGCGATCGAATGGACACACAAACGGACAAGGCAAAAACTATATCCCATCGGTTTCGGCAGGATATACTACTACTACTACTACTACAATAATAATAATAATAATGATAAAAATAAAATTAAAAAAAAAAATAATAATAATAAATCTAATAATTAAGATAATAATAATGAAAAATTTAATAACATAAGGGAAAAAAAAATGTTAAAATTTCATTCGTAATACTTACAACAAGAAAAATTCCTACCTCGAAAATTTGTCGTTTAAACCTTAAATCAAAGCCTGTCACCTGTGTCGAAAGCTCAATAATGTCTTCGCTCGTATGACTTCCCTAAATTTTACCCTTTAACTCTTTATCCAAGGACACAATTTTAGACTGGTCTAAATTGAAAACATTTGCAGACGACAAAATAAATGTGACTAAAGAATTGAAATTTGTTTTAGGATGGTACGAAAACATTGTGGGAAAAGGAGAAAATGCTGGTTACCAGCATTTTCTCCTTTTTCCAGAATGTTTTCTAAAGGCTTTTTCCCAGGGTCGTCAAAAGAAGGGATTGTGTGGTGATAGGTGAACTCTTTACCAAGCGACACAGTTTTAGACTGGTCCAAATTGAAAGCATTTGCAGACGACAAAATAAAAGTGACTAAAGAATTGAAATTTGTTTTAGGACTGTCGGAAAACAATGTGGGAAAAGGAGAAAATGCTGGTAACCAGCATTTTCTTCTTTTTCCACAATGTTTTCAAAAGGCTTCTTTCACAGGGGGATGTTAAAAGTAGAGATTGTGTGGTAAATGGTTAAACAACGAAATAAGTAAGCCACGTTGTGAGAAAAAGGGGGTTTTAATGCATCAGCAAAAAGTATCGACCCAGATCAGCCTGCACTGTTCGGGTAGGCTGACCTGCGCCGAAGCTTTTTGCTTTAACCCTTTACCACTCAATGGCGACTTTTAACACCCCTGAAAGAGTAAGCCTTTGAAAACATTGTGGGAAAAGAAGAAAATGCTGCTAAGCAGCATTTTCTCCTTTTCCCACAATGTTTTCTACCCTGCTGGAAATAAATTTTAATTATTGAGTTACGTTAATTTTGTGGTCTGCAAGTACTTTCAAATTTGGACCAGTCTAAAATTTTGTCGTTTGGTAAAGAGTTAAATAATTGTTTTGCATGTCTACCTTGACTGAGTTTGTTGTTGGACAATTTTTTTCTCTGCCAAGCCCGGGTAGCTCAGACGGTAGCGTGCAGAACTTCAGAACACGGGGTCTAGGGTTCGATTCCACGACCCATTGCTGGGCCAATTTCTTTCCGAGGAGTGATAGTCAGTGCGTCAGGATTCATTCCTCTCCCACCTCTGATCATAGTTTCGACAATGATTGTGTGGGAAAGCAGCCAGTTGCTTGGAATGAAACTTGTGAGAAGTACTGGTAAAAGAGAATCCAGGAACGCATAGATAGATGGATTGGCCACCGCGATATAACAGAAATAATGTTGAAAACGGCTTTAAACACCGTACAGTCATTCGAACAATCAATCATCAATACATTTTTTTCCGATTAATTATCTGATGCATCAGTGGAATGCATTAGCTTCATATTTCCTTGAGCAAGTCTTTAGTAAATGAACTTACTATTTACCACACGAGAAAATTTTAGACCTGTCCAAACAAAAGCAATTATAGACATCAAAATAAATGTGAATGAAAAGCTAAAATTTGTTTAAGAAGGGTAGAAAACATTGTGGGAAAAGGAAAAATGCTGATTACTAGCTTTTCCCGCTTTTCCTACAATATTTTTTAACCCTTTCCCAAACGACAAAATTTTAGCCTGTCCAAATTGAAAGCACGTGCAGACAACAAAACAAACTTAAGTCAAAAATAAAAAATTGTTTTCAGCCGGGAAGAAAACATTGTGGGAAAAGGAGAAAATGCTGGTTACCAGCATTTTCTCCTTTTCCCACAATGTTTTCAAAAGGCTTCTTTTTCAGGGTCGTAAAAACCAGAGATTGTTTGGGAAAGGGTTAAAGGGTTCTTTTTCAGGGTCGTTAAACCAGGGATTGTTTGTCAAAGGGTTAAAAATTGTCAGTTTTATGTGAGAAAGACCCAGATATTTCGGCTTAAACTCTTGTGGTCCGATTTTCTGGCAATATCTTGGAAAGTTAGGATCAAAGATTAGACCGGACGATATGTGCCGTCCGATTTTCACCTGTAAAGGCAGTAAATGTGACTAAATTTTTTTTGGGCAACAGAAGGTTAAATCTCTATTGTCAGAGTGAACGAACGGAAAAAAAACATTTTTAGTTTGTAAAAAATGAATACATCAACCAAGCAACTGAGCAACCAAGCAACCAACTAATCAATCAACCAACCAACAAGCAAACCAACCAACCAACCAACAAGCAGACCAACCAACCAACACGCAAACCAACCAACCAACAAGCAAACAAACCGAACAACCAACCAACCAACACGCAAAGCAACCAACCAACAAGCAAACCAACCAACCAATCAACAAACCAAAACCAACTTACCCAACCAACCAACAAACCAAACCAACCAACCCAACCCAATCCAACTGAACCCAAAATAAACAAAACAGAACCAAAGCATACAAAACAAACCATACAAAACCAAAACAAACAATAACAGGAATGTGTACAACATCCACTTTCATTGAAGCCAGGACATCTTTACAAAGATCGAAACGTGTAGATCTAAGATCAGCCTGCAGGTTCTGTACTGTCGAATCCTGATCTATATTGTGCCCGAAATTATAAGAAATTAAGTTGTTCTCACTTTTTCAGGGTTGACTACGCACCGACACCCACGAGGTAAGTTTGCACACTGATATAATAAATGTGACACATCACGCAAAAAGGGACCATCTAGGAATTCTGTACATCAATTTGATGAAAACAGATCAACGATAGTGCAGGTCAATTTAAGCTTATAATTCAAAAATGATTGTATAACAAAGTACAATGACTACTTTTCATACTGAATATGTCAGTTTAAGCGAAAAGTGTCAACCCTGGTCAGCCTGCGCATCCGCGCAGTCTGACCAGGGTTGACACTTTTCACAGTTCCCAGAAGGTCCCCTTTTTGCGTGACGTGCAACATTATGCGTAGTTTAACGATAATGCTCTTGATAAAAATCAGTCAATCGTTCAGCGTATACTTTTTCCACCTCCTAGTCTATTATATTGAGACAGACTGATTGATGATTTGATCGAATCGCTGAAAGATTGTATTGTGTTTAACGTCATTTTCATCATCATTTCTCGTATATTGCGGCAGCCAGTGAACATATTAATGGTTTCCTTGGGTTGCTTTTACTAGTAGTCTGCACAATATTCTTTCCAAGCCACTGGCTGGTTTCCAACATAACAATAGTCGAAACAGTAAATAGTAGTGAGAGAGGAATTAATCCTGTCGCAGTTACTGTCATCAATGGGGGGCCTATCATGTTATTTTTCTTGATTCTTCTCCAGCACTACGTCGTTGTCTGCACATGTTATAATTCTTCGAAGATTCGACCTGTCTTATATGAAGCATCAATTTCCCCAAAACTGGGGGTGGGGGTGGGAAGGGGTTGTAGTAATACGCACTATAAAGTAGCAACGGAGAAAACGGCTTTTATCAATACGTTTGAGGAGAAATCGGGCATGTTTTAGCTCCAGATTTCTCTATACTGCTGATCATAGCTGAATGAGTCGCATCAGGTAGGGTTTTATTGAGTAAACGTTTGGTTTGACATTTAAAGTAACAGTTGTCACGTAGGAAATCAGGTTCTGTGCCCAGGATGCCCGAATTAAATAGATAAGTATTTGTAGAATGCCATCTATCGGGAAATGCTGGTATTACATTGGTTCTGATAAGGGAATTACATAAATTTTATCCTTGATTTTCTTGCACCGTGAACAGCTATTTTACCAAGATAATATTTCAAGTAAATCTACTTAGTTTGCTTTACAAATCTATATATTTACGGTATTCCTGGTGATTAGGAACATAATTTGAGTTGAATTACATGTGGACCTTAAGATAGACATCATAAATCATTGTTATAATTATTGCAACGTCCCCAAGGCTATCAAGGATAAAAACAAAGGAATACAGGTGAAAGGACCACTGTGTTATTGGTTACCTTCAGTCTTTATCTGGCAAGGGAGATAATTTAATTGACAGGAATGCCCCCCTCCCCTCCTCCAAAAGAAGGTACAACCGGGATCGAACCACCAATCCCCTTGTTCTCAAGTCCAGCAGCGCTGAAACTAACTGAAACTAACATGATTTCTTGGGGTTCCTTTTACAAGCACCTCTCACAGTATTCTTTCAAAGCACTCAGCTGTAGACATCGAGAAATAGAGGGGAGAAAAAAATTCATGAAAGGGCCGTAACTCCCCTGAAAATCATTCAAACGTAACTAAATTATGATACACACATCTTGACTTCATAGTAAAATTTGCTATGGAGTTTGATTGAGATCTGTACAGTATTAATGAGAAATAGAGTAGAAAAAAAAAAGCTACAGACCAACCGACTGACACACTGACAGACCGACACAGTGACTCCCAATATAACACACACACACACACACACAAAGTTTGTGTGGGGTATATTTGTGTGGGTTATAGAAAGCAGTGGGTTAGAAAAAGAGATGTGCCAATTTCTAGAAGAAGCTTTAGGAATGCTTGACCAGGGATAAAACTTAGAAAATGATGAAAATGGACCAAACAGACACAATCAAGACAAGAAAATGATAAAATGTAAAAACATACATATTGTTGGTTTACTTCCAAAACCTAGTTTCTACAGCTTGTTACAAGCTGTAGTTACGAGGTTTTGGAAGTAAACTGGCGATATTTTGTTAATTTTGTTATGTTGACTTGTTTGGAAATAATATTAAAAACATTATCATTTTCAGAATACTTTAATTTACTATACAAATTCAATTGAATACAAATATCACATTTTTTCCTCAATATTTTCCCTAGCATTTTTACATACAAAAAAAGTAAACAAACACAATGAATAAAAAAAAAAAACTTGTGTCTTTATGTTGTTGTGAAAAAAGTCCTATTCACTCAAAAGCTTTCATCGTCTGTCCCAAGCTTCATCATCAAACGGATCAACCTGTCTTCGCTGATATGCCTCTTTAAAGTCAGATCCCAGTTTTTCTAAATCACCTTCATCTCGGATAACGCCCTGTTGAGAGAAAAATATAAAAAGTTTGAAAGAAAGACAACAACAGTGAGAGGTGTCCTTTTAATCCTTTATCAGGCAATCCCATCTTTAAAAAAAAACAAGAGGGCAATGATGGCCCTGAAATCGCTCACCTGAGTCTATTGACCAAACATGAACCATCTAGTTTCCCAGTGACCTAATTTTTTATCAGACATTACCCATCATCAAACACTTTTGAGATATCAATAAGACAAATATTCTGACCAAGTTTCAGGAGTATTGAACTGAAAATGTGGCCTCTACAGCGTACAAAAGTTTTTTCTAAGATTTCAACAAGTGACCTAGTTTTGGATCCGACAATTACCCATTATCAAACTCTTTTGAGACATCACTAAAACAAACATTCTGACCAAGTCTGAAGAGTATCAGGCAGAAAATGTAGCCTCTAGAGTGTACACAAGGTTTTTCTAATATTGACCCATTGACCTAGTTTTTGACTCCACACCACCCATTTTCAAACTCATTCAAGGTATCACCAGGACAAGTTTTATGAACAAGTTTTGGGAGTATCAGACTGAAAATGTGTCCTCCAGAGCATACAAAAGTACAAAAATTTCACCTTTTGTCACAATGTTTTCTATGCTATCAAAAGGTGTCAAATACACATAAGAAACGGCTTCATCCTTGTTGTTATTTAGGGTCAATTATAGACACCACAGAAATGCCTTATGGGGTAAAGGGTTAAGTCAATGACACTATTCAGACTAAAACTCAGTACAAATTTATAAACTTATGTTACGAGAGTCCACTCCTATGTGCATAGCTTTGTCCCCATTTAAATACAATATCTGACAATTGCATGAGAGGGATATCTCTTTGGCTCAGTGGCTATGGTATCGCTCTTTTAATTCTCCAACAACGAGGCTGTTTGTCCCTTCAAGGGTTCGAATTCCGCCAGATGCAGTTTGTATTTGAGCTACGCATTTATTTGTTTCTTTGCTACGGACTTTGTTCATAAGACTTACCTTCGGTAAATACCCTAACAACCTTACAGCATGCTCCTGCAACAACTTTTGTCTCTCCTCCTCAATGATCTGTCGTCTGAACTGTTCCATTCTCTCTGCCTCTCTTCTCTCATCTAATTCTTTTTCTCTGTCGGCAGCAAACTGAGCACGGCGGTCCTCTATGAGCTGTTCTACGGCACGCTTGTGTTCTAACTGTTTCATGCGGCGTTTCTGAGCATTCATTTGTTCAATTCTGTCGTCCTCTGCAAACTTGGCCATCATCTATGTTAACAAATTGAGAGATCAGTGATAAAAAGCTTGTAACTTAACGAAGCTAGAGATCAAAGGTTCAAGCCCATTTAACTCATTACCACACGAGACAATTTTAGACTGGTCCAAATTGAAAGCATTTGCAGACAACAAAATAAAGGTGACTGAAAAATTGAAATTTGTTCCTGGAAGTGTTGAAAACACTGTGGGAAAAGGAGAAAATGCTGGTTACCAGCATTTTCTCCTTTTCCCACAGTGTTTTCAAAAGGCTTCTTTCTCAGGGGCATCAAAAGTAGGGATTGTGTGGTAATGGGTTAATCTTCCAAGCACCAAAAACCCAACACATTTCTTCAGACTAGAAAAAAGACTGAATGATGACAATTTCAAGGTCAGGATTTGGGTCATATTCAAAGCAGCCACAACAGGCCCGTTTGTCCAAAACATGGTGTGCTGTGTCATTTAGAGTTTTTTCTCCATTTACCTAGTTCAGTTTACCATTCGGTATCCTTGAAAAGTCGTTTAGGGAAACCTAAGTTTACACCATGTTTGTGGTAGCTACTTTTCTGACAACCATGGACAAAATGAGATTGATGTAATATAACTAAAAAGAAGAAGATAAGCAAATTTGTCAGACGATGATCTGCCATGCTAGATGTTTTTGGCATTCAAAATGCTTACCCTGGGAGTCCTGATACTGATGAAAACCCTAACAGAACGGAGAGGAACGGCTTGATTGTTGTGTTCTACTACAGGTTGATCGATACTGGTTAAAAAAGGGCTTCCATGGCTAAACAATGATTGTCCCTGAGTCTTGTTATGGTTTTGTATGTGCCTGTCAGTTCTCATGGGATCAAATGTTCTTATCAAGTTCCTCTGTGTTGCATTAACCCATTACCACACAATCCCTACTTTTGATGCCCCTGAGAAAGAAGCCTTTAGAAAACATTGGTAACCACTGGTGACCAGCATTTTCTCCTTTTCCCACAGTGTTTTCTACCCTATCATAGGCAGAAATCGTCTTTTCAGCAATAGTTGAATTGTCATCAGCAAATGCTTTCAATTTGGTCTAGTCCAAAAATTTGTTGTTTGGGAAAGGAATAAGCACTTGCATTTCATCCAGTTTGTGATTAAAATGCCCCCCCCCCACTACCCCACCCCCCACAAAAAGAAAAAAAATTGTAAAGCCTAGAGAAACTGATTTAATTTTCATATGTACCTGTTTCCTGAAGTTTTCTTCTTCCTCTTTCTGAGCCTCTTGACGGAGATGTTTGTAGTGCATTTGTATCGCATGCTCGCCTTGTAGCTCAATCCTCTGTCGAATTCTTCTCTCCAGTAAGTCCTGTATTCAACAGAATCATATGTATAATAGATTTTAACCCTTTACCAAACAATACTTAGATTTAATGATCCTGAGAAAGAAGCCTCTTGAAAACATTGTGAGAAATGGAGACTTGCAATGTTTTTAACCCTTTACCCCTTAAGGCATTTCTATGGTATGTCTAATTGACCCTTGATAACAGCAAAGATGATGCAGTTATTTATGTGTGGATGATACCTTTTGATAGCATAGAAAACATTGTGATAAAAGGTGAAATTGCTCGTCACGAGCAATTTCACCCTTTACCACAATGTTTTCCAAAGGCTCTCAAGCAATGCGTAGAAATGAGTATCTATGGAGTAAAGGGTTAAATGTGCTATGCTGCAAGCCACAAAAGAGCAAGTTATGTAGGCGGTACACATTTTTGTTTTTTCTTACTTCACACTATTTCTAGGCCTTTTTCGCCACAAACAGTCCTGACTAACCCTTATGTTCTCAGAATTATTCTGCTTCCTCTGCAGAGTATCTCAATCTTCGAGTTATTATTTTCCTTGAAAATATCTCGAAATATAAATTACTTGTTAACCCATTTCCACTCAATCCCTACTTTTGACGCCCCTGAGAAGGAAGCCTTTTGAAAACACTGTAAGAAAAGGAGAAAATGCTGGTAACCAGCATTTTCTCCTCTTCCCACAGTGTTTTCTACCCTTCCCAGAACAAATGTCAATTTTTGAGCAACTTTTAATTTCTCGTCTGCAAATGCTTTCAATTTGGTCTAGTCCAAAAATTTGTCGTTTGGGAAAGGGTTAAAGTTTTTGATACAGACATTAATTTCCACTTACAGGGTGTTATAGTACAAGTTTACTCCTTAACTCTTAGGCTGTTTAGGGCGACTCACTTACCTTTAACTGACAGTGTAGATCAAGATCAGACTGCACAGAACATCCAATCTGATCTTTGATCTACTTTGAACTAGCAATATTTAGGTTTTACAATTCGAATTGAAAATCTGATTTTAGTTATTTAGCCGGATAAGGGTTGAAATTATCTGTTATGGTAATATACTTGAACGCATGCTTGAGAACGAAGGTGTGAAACATACCCTGTAACAACACATTTGTGATCCGTCATACGAAAAAGGGACCTTCTGTTAACCCTTTCTCAAACGACAAAATTTGGACTCTTCCAAACCAAAAGAGTTTGCAGACGACAATTTTAGATTTGCAGAAAATGACAAAAAGTTCCAAAAAAGGGTAGAAAACACTGTGGGAAAAGGAGAAATTGCTCGTAACGAGCAATTTCTCCTTTTCCTACAGTGTTTTCAAAAGACTTTTACTGCAGACACGTAAAAACCAGGGCTTGTTTGGGAAAGGGTTAACTACGAAAAGTGTCAACCCCGGTCAGACTTCGCGAATTGCACAGGCTGACCAGGGTTAACACTTTTCACTTTAATGATATTTTCTGTATGAAAAGTGGTCATTCTGCCTCGTTATAAAATCATTTTTTAAACTATCAACTTAAATTGACCTGCACTATCTTTGGTCTGTTTTCATTTAATTGATGTATGGAATTCCCAGATAATCCCTTTTTGCCTGACGGGTCACAACTAACGAGGTCATACTGCACACAAAACAATGCCAAGCAAGGAGCGTAGATTAACCCATTACCACACAATCCCTACTTTTGACGACCCTAAGAAAAAAGCCTTCAGAAAACATTGTGGGAAAAGGAGAAAATGCTGGTGACCAGCATTTTCTCCTTTTCCGTCAATGTTTTCTACCCTTCACAAAACAAATTTCAAATTTTCAGCCACTTTTATTTTGTCGTCTGCAAATGCTTTCAATTTGGACCAGTCTATAATTTTTCTCGTGTGGTAAAGGGTTAACAATATGGTCCAGATAACTATAATCAATCCTAGAAGTAAGACAGAGCCAAGGTTCAAACTCCAAACCTTTGGATTACAAATGGTGCCTGACAACCTGTACAAAGTAGATGACTGTACTTACTCTTTCTTTTTGTCTCTCTTTCTCCTCCTGCTCCTCCAGATGGAGCTCCATTCGAATTCGCTCCATTTCTTCTCGTTCTTGTTCCTTTCTTGAGATTTCTTCTGCGAGCTAAAAAGTAAACAAAGAGGGCCATGAATGCCTGTATCCTTCAGCTGAGCCAATTTGTCTCGGATTACATGATATAAAGTATTATTATATGTTTTCATAAACTTTTTTCTCGAGGATCTTTAAAACCCGAGATTGTGTGAATTAATCCCTGAGCTGCTAAGTTCAACTCACTGACCTCCAGCAGACAGTGTAGATCAAGATCAGACTGCACAGAATCTGCAGTCTGATCTTGGATCTACACTGTCTGGTAAGAATATATTTTTCTTAAAAAAAAAAAAAAAATGTTTGAAAGACCATTATTTAAGTTGCCATCATCCACTTGAAAGTTTAATATACCTTACTTAGCAAGATAACAGTTAACTCTCTTACACACAATCCAGACTTTAAATGACCCTGAAAAAGAAGCCTATAGAAAACATTGTGGGAAAATGAGAAAATGCTGATAAACAGCATTTTCTCCTTTTCCCACAATGTTTTCTATGCTTCTCATAAGAATTTTAAAATTTTGGGCCCCATTTAATTTGTTGTCTGTACATGCTTTCAACTTGAACAAGTGTTGAACTTTGTTGTTTGGCAAAGAGTTAAAAGTCTGCAGACAAAAAACGTGAAAATCAACCAACCGCCTGCTGCACAGCAGCCATTGATGTCTCCTTCTCTTTCTTTTTAGCCATTCTTTCCATCTCTCTTGACTGTTGCTGCTGGGCAAACTCCAAGATTCGTCTGTTTTCTTCCTCCATTCTCTGTTTCTCCAATTCTTTCCACTGTTCCCTGGCTTTCTTAAAATCTTCAATAAACCTCTGTGTTGCTTTCTGCTTTTGTAAGGCAAGCTCTCTCTCCCTGCAGAAAGTCAAAGGATTGTTTGTGGCTTGCAGCAAACCAACTTTAAAAACATTTCGAGAAGTGGAGAAACTGTTCATAACAAGCAGTTTCTCCATTTGCCTCTGGACTTCAAATTACAAACAAGCCATGTTCTGGGAAAATGGAGCATCCAAGTGATGCATAATACTAAGTAAGTCTCAGTACAATTTCTAATCTTTATACAGTATAACCTGTCTATATTGATCCTCACTCGAACCAAGATAAAAGGTTGGTTTGTATAGGGGATCGGATTATCAAGGGGTGAAGAATGGCTTGACTCATTACAGAAAGCCTTTGAAAACATTGTGGGTAAAGGAGAAAATGCTGATAACCAGCATTTTCTCCTTTTCCCACAATGTTTTCAAAAGCTTTCTGTCTCAGGTCGATAAAATTCCAGATTGTGTGGTCAAGAGATAATCAATCCGCAGAAAGAAATAGGCCAAGACGCAAATTGAACAAGGGACCCTCTGTTCTCAAGTCCTGTATGCTACAGACTGGGCTACCAGGACTCGACCAATCACAGAAAACATACCTAAGATCCTCCTCGTATATTTTCCTCACTATCTCATCAATCATCAGTTTCTCCTTGAGGAATTCCTCGTAGGCTTGTTGTTTCTTCTCTTCCTGCTCTTCAAGCTGTCGCTCAAGCTCCTGCTGGTACCGGATCGACTCCCGATACTTCTCCATCTCCCGCTGTCTCTCGGCTTCCTCCGCCCTCTGGTGCTCCTCCATCATGTGACGAGCAATTTCAGAATCTCTTTGCTATGAGATAGAACAACAATAAAATCTAGGATGTATCTGACCATCAACCTATCTAAATCTAGTTCTTCCTCTTTTAATCTTTAACTCTTTACCAAATGACAAATTTTAGACTTTTCAAATTTAGAAGCATATGCATACGAAGAAATAAATGTGATTGAAAATTTGACATTTGACTTTAAAAGAGTAGAAAACATCGTGGAAAAAGGAGAAAATGCTGGCTACCAGCATTTTCTCCTTTTCCCACAACATTTTCAAAAGGATTCTTCCTCTGGGTCGTAAACCAGATATTGTTTGGTAAAGGATAACATACGCATCTTCTTTCTTCTTTATCCAGTTTTTTACCATTTTTTTCCTTTATTTACAAAACCCTAACCACTCTTGAATCTTAACCCCAAATATTGCCCCTAATGGTTGCAAGGTTGCATATATTACAGCAGACAGAAAAAGTATTTCATTCTACTGCAGCTAGCCTTCGACATAACAAACACAGTTTTCTGTTTAATCCATTACCACACAATCCCTACTTTTGACGCCCCTGAGAAAGAAGCCTTTAGAAAACATTGTGGGACAACGAGAAAATGCTGGTAACCAGCATTTTCTCCTTTTCCCACAATGTTTTCTACCCATAACAAAACAAATTTCAAATTTTCAGTCATTTTTACTTTGTCGTCTGCAAATGCTTTCGATTTGGACAAGCCTAAAATTTTGTCATTTGGTAATGAGTTAAATGGAAGACAAATCCCTACTGTCTCTATACCCCATACACCTTATATTGATTTTTAATCTACATTTACATAGCTGACTAGATTATAATAGTGTCAAGTTTCAAAAGTATTTGTTTACTCTCTGGCAGTAAAGATGTCTCTTTTACCACAAAATGATGAATTTTGAAAACCCGAGGAAAGAAGGCTTTTGAAAACAGTTTCAAATGTTAAAATGAGCAAATGCTAGTAACAAGCATTTTCTCCTGTCCCTACACTGTTTCCCTCACTATGATAGGCAGGATGTCATATTTTATGTTATGTTAACCCTTTACAAAATGGTCAATTTTAGTTACATTAACCCTTTACAAAACAGTCAGAGGTTTTTTACGACTGTGAGAAAGAAGCCATCTGAACAATTGTGGAAAAAGGAGAAAATGCTGGAAACCAGCATTTTCTCCTTTTCCCACAATGCTTTCTACCCTTCTCAAAACAAATTTGCTAATTGTCATATCTGTGAATGCTTTCAATTTGGACTCATCACAAATTTCATTGCTTGGTAAAGATACAGATTTGTCTACAGCAAGTGCTATCAAATTTGACAAGTCTAACATTTTGTTGTGTGGTAAAGTGCTTGTCAAGGGTGTCTCTACCACTTCCAACATTATATCAGACATATAACAGCATTATCCTACTTACAAATTTCTTTCCTGAATTACCTAACAAATGCGTCCAAGAGAATTCTCTTAAGCTCAGAGCAATTGTGTGGGAAAAAATAAATTGCTTTCATTAAGAATACCTCTCTGTTGTAAACAAATGTGGATTAAGAAAAATTGGAAAACGATCTATTTTGGTATACACAAAATTATAATTCTAATTGGTCTAGGCGGAGTCCGGATCTGCATAGGCTTATAATATTTACATGAGATCAAATTTACTTACCATCTTGTCAAATTTGATAGCTTCTTTCTCTGCAATCTGAGCCATTCTTTCTTTGTTCATATATGCTGACTTGAGTTTGGCCTCCAATTCTCTTAATTCTAAACTGTGAACAAGATGGCATAAATATAGAAAAAAAGTGTCAACATATTGTGTACATATACTACAAATTGTTGTTGACTTGTTCACATACGATTGTAGACTTTTTGTAGATGTTCGTTGCAAAGGAAATACAATCCCAGAATTCCCCTTTACGTGCATGCACACTGTAGGGCAAAAAAGACCAGTATAATACTGTTGATTCTTGAATATAACCAGCATTTTTCCCTTTGCTAACAATGTTTTCTACCCTTTTTGATACAAATAACATTTAATTACCATTTTATTATTTGTCAACTGCTGTCATATTGGACAAATTTGCATTTTTAGTTGCGTAGTAACAAATTAAGGTGTCTTTCATAACTACAGTTGTCTCTGCATCCAGTGTAGATCGAAATCAGACTGCACAAAATATGCAGTCTTATCTCTAATCTACAGTATCGGTGTCCGAGGAGCTGATAAATTATAAAAATGTCTGCTGAGCTTATTGGGTGCTCTTACGTTTAAAACACGGGTTTTTCAGTTACAGGTAAAGGCTTGGTCAGACTAGCTAACAGATATGTGACAGCTGGAAAACAGACAAAAATATGAAAAATTTGGCTATCTAGTAACAAAAAATTCATCTTCTCTGCCACTTCAGGCCCACGAGAATGGTGTGTAAAGTGAAGAAGCCCAACAATGACCTAGAGCTCTCTAGTACCATACATGTAACGGAAAACAATGCATGTTTACTAGATATGTCTGGATGATAACAAACTTGTATCGGACAAATGAAAGTGCAATACACAAGAACCAGACAAAACTTTTTTTCAACAAATGATGAACTGAAATGTACCGAACACCATTATATGAGGGAAATGCCAGTCACAGGTGATACAGGCGATTGGAAAAGTCCAAATGCATCCAAAATCTATCATCAATATGTCTCTGTCAGTTTTGTACAGTGGAAATTTTTTAACACGATTAAATCTTCCCACTGGAGAGAATAGACATTTCCTAACTTTTTTGGACAAAGATTCTCCAGAGAAGAAACAGACATAACACAGATAAGAAAAGATAAAGTGATCTTTTTATCCATTACTTGTCCATCAGCTTGGTGTGATCAAACCTTAAAGATTAAGACTTGGTCCCCTTACCTAGTCTCCCGAATCTGCTGCCTCATTTTTTCATCACGGATTGAGTCTAACTTTCGCATCTCTAATTCTCGGGCAAGGCGATCTTCCTGAGCTGACTGCTCTTCTCGGATTAACCTGTCTCTTTCAGCCTACAAAAATTGCTGTATGTCTATGACACAATATCTGCTGCCATTCCACACTTTATATATTACCTGTATTCCTTATTATTAACTATTTACCATGTAGTTCTGACTTTTAATGACCCTGAGAAAGAAGCCTACAGAAAACAGTCATAGTGGGAATAGGCAGAGTTGAAAACATTGTCAGAAAAGGAGAAAATGCTGGTCACCATGTTTTGAAAAAATTGGAAGCATTTGCAAAGGACAAAATCAATGTGACTCAAAAGTTGAAATTTAAGTTGGAAAGGGTAGCAGGGTTCGACATTAACATTTTTTTCAACTAGACCAGTGGACCAGTTATTTGAAATTTTTACTAGACCACTTCAGATTTCTACTAGACCATTTTTGCAAAATGAAGAAAAGTATGAAATAGATCTATTTCTATGGTTTTTTCGCTTGTTAATATACCACAATTGTGAAAAGGATGTTAAGTAATGATCAATGAATGTTTCTCTGTTAGTTTATTTCAAGCTGAAAAGACAGTCTGAAGTGACTCTTATAGAACAATGTCAAAAGGAACATTGTGTTTTGTCATGGGTTTCCGTGCATTTTGCATCGAGCATTTTTTCATGTGTGTTAATTTATGGACAGTTTTTTTTCCACATGATTTGACAACAATTATCAATAAGGGTAGCCAGTAACATCAAAACCCGTCATTTTTCACAACCTAAGCAGATAATGGATTCTTTTACTTTTTTTCCTTACGTGAGCCGAGGTCTGGCGTGTAACCAAAATTTGTGATACGTGATTTACGCAACAATATGCGTGAGTTGGTACACCTTTATCTAGATCTATTTTCGTTTCGTTCTTTATATTAGGATTCTGCTCCTCTCCCGATCACATTTTATTTATAAGTGATGCACGCTTGCCATTTTCCCCACAAGTATACTGCATCGTACGTTGCCTATGTAAACATCTTGGCGAATCATTTTCGGTTGTCGTCAGAATGAAAGTACGGTATTCCAAGAAAAAGAGCTAGATATAGGAAATTCTTGCTTAAAAATGAAGTACTCTGACAAAATGATAAAACGCATGTTAAATTTATGACATATCCTTGACGAAAAAATAGCCCGTAGACTCCGGTCTACTAAATCTATTTTCAGTTCGAGTTGGTTTTTCCACTGATTGACTGACGCGCATGCGCGATGGGCTTCCTGTAGAAATTGTCACTAAATTGTCGCTTTTTGGACAAAATCATAAATTATGTACACGATCTTTATCGAGGAATGGCATGTTTAGTAAGGTCAACAGAGTTCCCGATCACGCAAAATCGTGCGTGAAACGCGTATAAATGAAATAAAACACGTACAAAATTACAAACCTATACGTGAAATCATGCACAAAAAATATAGGAGAAGATCACACAAAAAAAGTAGGAAATGCTTGCATAGAACAGCTCACATAAACTTGTGCGATTTTCGGAAAATATAAATCATCAGAAAAATTTTGGATTTCCAGCTTTCTATTTATAGAATGTTTACATGATCGGCGTACTCGGTCGCGATCGGTAATATTGCAGACTGGGACTCGTTTGTTTCCAAAAAATTCCTTACTTCAGCTCTCCTTTGTTTAACTCTGTCGATAAAAAAGCGTTTTGTTGACGTCAACGTCTGTCGTCTGTAAACCTGTATTTGGAATAGCTCAGAAATATACTTTAGACGCTTTTGGAATTCAGAATTTGGGTTCTCGTAGACAAGCAAGATACACTAGTTGTAGAACCATTCAAAATGTAGAAAACAGAATTCATGCAGAAATACTTATCCCTAAATGAAGGGACATGAAAGATTGACCTGTCCATAAAACGCGGAAACCCATGACACAACAAAATGCTCCACTTTACATTGTCCAAACACAGTCATTTCATACTGTCTTTTCAGCTTTTAATATGTGTAAGCTGTAAATTTCCGCAAATATCTTGGTATAACAAACTTTTTTTGGCTTAAATCATCAGTATCAATTGCTTTGAGAACCATCATTGTCATTATCTCAAAATCAAATATGAAATCTAGCCTCCCCCCTTCCCCGGATTTACAACTCTAGGGGTAAGTGTAAGTGTGTACTCCTGAAATAAAAAGCTAGTGGAAACACTGCATATTGAAATTGAATACAGCAATCTTCAGTCAGACTTCTACAATGATTAATGTAGACAAGGCATGTGAAAAGATGAGCATAAAGACTACTAGTTAACACTTTGCCAAACAATTCTTTAAGTGTCAGTTACATTTAAAAATGTACATTAACATAGTAGATCTGTATGATTGTTCTGCATCTGATCAAAAATGAGGCGTTAAGTAAACAGTTTAAAGTTTTGGGCTTACTAGTTTTTCTCTTGATTTGTACCCCCATTTTTTTTCTTATACCCCCATTTTTCAATTGTAGGGGGTACCAAAAACCCCCAAATAAAATTTTCAGTGGGAACACTGGTCAATTTTCGTCACTTATGTCAAGCATTAATTTTAACTGATACTCAACTTATTGTCTCGATTTTTGCACTAAACCATTCGGGCTAGCTGGACACAGTCTCTACTAGCCCGAACCAATTTTTTGCTAGACAATGTCGTTCAGACGTGCCTTAATGTCGAACCCTGGGTAGAAAACATTGTGGGAAAAGGAGAAAATGTTGGTTACAAGCATTTTCTCCTTTTCCCACAATGTTTTCAGAAGGCTTCTTCCTAAGGGTCGTAAAAACGCATGATTGTCTGGTGAAGGATTAATCTGCAACTTCTTCATTTTCTAATATTTTTACATGTATTTCTAAATGAAAAAATTTCAAATGTTTTGCCTGTCTTTCCACATAATATGAAACTCTTAGGCAGAAAAAAAAATCTTCAGACAAACAAAAAGTGAAAATTTGCACACAACTAAAAAAGTATGGTTGAATGATAGAATTGATCTACTATGTAAAAAGGATGACAATGTTTTTTTGGAAAGAAAAGTAACTCTTTGGTAAAGGCTCAAGGTCAGAAACAAAAAAGTTAAAACAATCATTTTATGATAGAAGAGTTAAAGTCTCACCCTCAAAATAGTTTCCTCCATTTCTCTTTCTTTCTGTTCTGCCATCTGCGTACGGAGAAACCGTTTATTCTCTAATCGTTCCTCTCTGTTCATATTCGACTCTAGAACTTTTTCACGGCCCAGAGTTCTGACGGTTTCCTCTCTGACCATCTCTTGTCTGCGAGCATTTTCTAACTGTCTTTCTCTCTGGGCTACAGTTTGGGGAGGCGCTCTTCTAACTGTTGCCTGCGGGTTTAAATATTGTTAACCATTTACCTGGGTCCGTATTCATCAACCATTCTTAACCCTTTACCAAACAATCCCTGGTTTTTACGACCCCGAGACAGAAGGCTTTTGAAAACATTATGGGAAAAGGAGAAAATGCTGGTTACCAGCATTTACTCCTTTTCCCACAATGTTTTCTAACCTGCTGGAAACAAATTTCAATTTTTGAGTTATGTTTAATTTGTCGCCTGCGAGCGCTTTCAATTAGGACCAGTCTAAAATTTTATCGTTTGGTAAAGAGTTAATAATATTTTTTAGTTTTATTCTTCAGAATTTCATCAATGTGAAAGTAACGGAACTTCTGATTGGCTAAACCATTTGGTTTAGCAAATCAAAAGTTCTGTTAATTTCATTGTCAGGTAATCTTGAAGAATAAGACAAAGAACGTTCTAAGGAATGGTTGGCGAATATGGACCATGATCACAAAGTTAATAATTGGTCCAAATTGAAAGCATATGCAGACAACAATCTACAGTACATGTAGCTGGAATTACCGTTTTTGGTGGTGAAAAGTTAGAAACCATTGTAAGAACCAGAGAAAATGCTGTTACCAGCATTTTCTCCTTTCCCACACTGTTTTAACTCTTTACCACATGACAAAATCTTGAACTAGTCTAAATTGAAAGCACTTGCAGAAGACAAAATAAAAGTGACTCAAAAATTGACTTTTGATTTCGGAACGGTAGAAAACGTTGTGGGAAAAGGAGAAAATACTGGTTACCAAAAGGCTTCTTTGTCAGGGTCGTTAAAAGTCGGGATTGTGTCATAGAGGGTTGAAAAGGTTTGTGCCTCAGGGTTGTTAAAATTGCGTGGGAAAGGGTCAACCCTTTACCAAACAATCCCAACTTTTTAAAGACCCTATGCAAGAAGCCTTTTGAAAACATTGTAGGAAAGGGAGAAAATGCTGGTGACCAGCATTTTCTCCTTTTCCCACATTGTTTTCTATCCTTCCCAAAGCAAACTTTAAGTCTTTATTCACGTCTATTTTGTGGTCTGCAAATGCTATGAATTTGGACCATCCTAAGATTTTGTCATTTAGTAAAAGGTTAAAAGCTCCTGCATTTTTTTTGGAAAAAGTGCAACAAAAAAAGAATAAGTGTGGGCTGCAAGTCTCATATCAGACACACTTCAGTTCTGAATTTTCTTGTCACTATTCATTGTCAGATCAATGCAGGATATTCCGTTCTGTTCTATGTTGGATAGCTTATCTTCGAAGATCATTTGGTCATTTTTTTTCTAAAAGTTATTTCATATGGTTTTGCATTATACTCTTGACTAGTCTGTAGGAATATTAAGAAATTACAACATTGCATCTCGATTTTCTTCCAATTATTGTTGCATTAGTTATAGTTAAGAGTTCCCATTAGGCAATCTTGATGTTGCTAGCTGCGAAAGAGTGAGTTTCTAACATTGGAAAGTCAATTGAGAAAACAGACCAATAACAGCATTATAAATTTAGACTGGTGCAATTCCTGAAATATTGAACATTACTAAAATATTGTAAAAATGACCCATAGTTGATAAACTATGGAAAATCTTGTAAAAAAAATCTTTAACCCTTTCCCAAACGACAAATTTTGGACTCTTCCAAACTGAAAAAGTTTGCAGACAACAATTTTAGATTTTGAGAAAACGGCAGAAAGTTCTAATAAAGGGTAGAAAACACTGTGAGAAAAAGAGAAATTGTTCGTTACGAGCAATTTCTCCTTTTCCCACAGTGTTTTCGAAAGACTTTTACTGCAGACACGTAAAAACCAGGGCTTGTTTGGGAAAGGGTTAATTAGCCTTATAATTTAGTAAAGGATAGACTAGTAAAGGATAGAAAATAGCGTGTATCGAGTGCAGTTGATAAGAGTATGACTTCAGATCACTTATACTGTATTCTCCTTTCTCCGTTCACTTAAGCGTAAATAAGCTCACAAAATTCACATTTTCGGTCAAGGAATCAAAATTTTCATGTAATGATCAAATATAAAATCTGAATCAAACTTGTAACTGAAAAAAGTCACTACAACTTGCATCAAAAGGTTTGATCCGAGGACTTTTTCAAACCTACCTTGCCAACCTGGATAGTATGGCCACTTTCTCATTTTTCCATTAATTTGATTGAATGTCAAGGGCAGTTGCTACACACTGATGAATATTCTACACTCTAGTACAGACAGACTAGCTTATTCATAGTAAAGGGTAAATACAACCCATTCAGGCGTATTTAATGTTGAAAAACATTGAAAATTTGCTTTTTATTGTATCTTATGAAATATTTTCTTTCAAACTGTGAAAATTATACTCTTGTGTAGCATTTTTGTGTATTATTTGATAGAAAAATACTATCAGTGGGTTTAGTATGTTATGCATAATATCTGACAGAGTAGAACAGAACCAGCGTGGAACAAAGCGTCATGGGCGCTTATTCCTTCCACTGTAGTACATGAACGGAGAAGTGAGAATGAATGGAGAAATGAGAAAAGGCCATACATGAACTAGTAGATCAAAATACGAAGGGCATCAAAACTGATGAGCATCAAAACACATGATCTGACAATACTGAATATGTTTTCATATGTCTGTGAAAAAAGTCTCCTTTCGCCTGTTCTTGGCTTTGCCTATTTTCATATCAATGATTGAATATGTTGTTGGAACCAACAAACTGTAAGGCTAGGACATCTCGATGGACCAACAAAAGGTTCCTGCTTGTGGGTATGAATTATTGGTCAATCACGTATACCATTTGAAAATACCTGGTTATCACATGTTTGATGTAGACAATATGACAATTTTTTTTGCTTCTGTCACAAATGTCTCAAACACCGAAGAACTCTTTGCAGCAAGAATACCCCACCAATAACGTAAACGGTTCAACATGCAGTGCACTTGGCAATGAAATTGTTTTTCGTGTGCGTCTTTTCAAAAATAAAACCTCTCTTTAAGAACCCAGAAAGAATAACATGCATACTTACCATTTTTCATCAAGGTGAGGCGAATACAAATGCAAGAAAACTGTAACTGTTCAGTCCTTCTTTTTTTCCGCCAATGTTGTTTCTTCAATGGCCACAATGTAAATCAATTTACTACTTCCGTAACTAAGGCTAGCAGTACTTCCGGTTAGGGCTTGTAATAATTTCGGTTTTGTGATAAATACACACCATAGCCTTGGTCTCTTCGGACTTCTGTCGTTTCGACCGTCGATTTTTTATTTTGGGATAAACTTGAGTAGTTTCGGGCTGTTTGAGTCTACTTTTTTTGGTGGGTCGACAGGATCTTTCTAACTGAGCCCTTTCGGACAGAAACTGCGATCCGACGTTCAGATTAATAATAGATCCCAAACTGACTTCTTTTTATCTATGTACAGAATAAATTAGGCTAGCTAGGCCTACATGGTTCAGTGCTATATATATAAATAAATGTTGAGCTTAGTTTCTCGAAATATACGCTACACTCGTGTAACCCGACGTGGTGTCAAAGGAGCCCTTGGCTTTCACGATTATTGTAACACAACTTTTTTTTGGCGCTGTTTTTGATACAAGTTCAATTAAGTGAGTTAAATTTCGCTGCGTCAAAACGGCTTGTGTTTACAGCGCATGGCTATCTTGAAAATGATGAAGCTTTTCTTTTTTTTAAATTGAGATAATAGCTATTGCTTTTCAAACTTTTGATGGTCAGGAGAAAAATCATAATGGACCTATCTGCACTTGTAACTAGGTTTATTTTTTCCATTTTCTGTCAAATATTTCTTGTAAAAGGGGACGGAGGTCAATTTTATTTTTTGATTACGTTGCATACCTTGGCTTACTAGATGTATATACGATGATGTAAATATTATGACAATCGAACACGTACGATGCTCCTCTATCAAGTCCCATTCGGGATTCTTGTGGAGGGACAGAATGCATTGTACAGCTTAAACTAGTGTTGATTAAGACCACATTACATTAAAACAAACAAGAATAAGATATCGTACCTTTATAACCCCTTACTAGACAATCTAATGTTTTCCATTTTGTCGGGGGAAAGAAGAAAACTGTGGAAACTTATAGAGAAAACTAGAAAAAGTTAGTACATGTATCTGGCATTCTCTACCTATGCCACCAAATTACATCCACTATCACTTCCAATGAAAGAAATAAAAACAAAATTTATCGTCCGCAAATACTTTCAGTTAGGACCACTCAGAAAACATTGTGGGAATGGAAAAAATACTGGGTATCAGCATTTTCTCCTTTTCCCACAATGTTTTCAAAAGGCTTCCTTCCCAGGGGTGTCAAAAGTTGGGATTATGTGGTAAAGAGTTAAGGACTATGTAGATCAAGATCAGATTGCGCAGAACGTGCAGTCTGAGCTTGGATCTACAAAGTCCAATAGGGAGATATTTTCCCCGCGATATAACTCTGAAATAAAAACACTGGGGCTTCTACTATCGGCCTGAGTGTATCATTTGGAACGTTGTTCAGCAGGATGAGGGTTCACACTTTATCTAACAATAAACTTTGTCCAAAAGGAACGCATTTGAAGACGCCAAGTCGATATAGCTAAGATGATGAGAGCTTTTCTCGAAAGTGTAAGTATTTTGTCAGAGGAAAGAAAGTGGTGGGTATTAGCATTTTACCCACAATTATTGTTTTCTTTTTAACCGAGTCCCGGTAGCTCAATCGGTACCGTAAAGGACGTGAGTTCGTGAGTTCGGCAGTTTCTATCCGAGGATTGATGAAAGTCATTGTGACACGTTTCATTGCTCTCTCACCGCTGATCGTTGTTTCGACGATGGTTATGTGGGAAAGCAGCCAATGGCTTGGACAGAATATTAATGCGGAGAACTGATAAAAGAAGCTCAAGGAAAGCATGGATAGGTGCACTGGCCGCGGCGATATAACTGAAATATTGTTTGAAACGGCGTTAAACACCATGCAATCAATCAATCAATCAATCAATCAATCAATCACAATTGCTTTCATTTTTTTTTTTTTTTTTTCATCACAGTTGTTAAAACTCGGGATTTATTGTTATTGGGTTCAGCAAGGATGTCTATAAATTTTCTTACTGTATTGCCTACTGCATTCAACCCTATCCTGACCTTTATGCTGAATATATAAGTAGGCCTATAAATAGAATACCGACTATCATTCGGAAAGCTACATATACACGGGGAGGTTACTTGTATACACAAGTAAGCAGTTCAACCATTAGTTTACAAAGCGCCACATAAAACGCTTTTGCGGTCAGTATAGATCAAGATCAGACTGCACAAAACATATAGTCTGATCTTGGATCTACACTGTCGGAGGTATTTGCCCCCCCCCCCCCCCCCCGCCCCAATAACCTAAACATTGCATTTGTTTTACTATTGCCCGGAAAGTTTCAATTAAGTTATCTAGTAAGTTAAGAATTAATTAACGTAAATCGCACGAAATAACGTATTTCCGAGACCATTTGGGACATATGCCAAGCAATACGGCGGGTAATTAAACTAGAATATAGATTTATGTAAATTATTTTGAACTGGGTCAAATTAAATGAAGAAGATAAGAGTAGTACAGGGGCCGGTTTGGGACCAAACAAAGATGACATAATATTGGGTGACCTAGTTACTATAACTAGTAACTCATTTGCATATAAGGACGTTACTATCTTTAGACCAGCGTAATTTTGGATGACATATTGTTTATTTTTAGATCAGCGGTTATTTTGAATGAATTTTATTTATAGACCAGCACCCATTTCGAGTGCCTTAATTTTGGCAGTCATACTTCATTTTTTATTTTCAGACAGCCCCTTTTTTTCTTGGCACTACTATTGACTTTTCTTTTGGTTATTAATTTTGAGATAAATAGCTTTAAAAATGAGTCATATAAGCGAGTACCTTAACAGTATGCAGAGCTGACGTGTATACTTAATCTAGTATTTTTTGCGGGCATTTAGGGTCATGCCCTTTCACAAGACGGAGATTTTCCCACTTAGACTCATCTTTAACGCCACACCAAATCAAAGAGCGGTTCCTAACCATACTACGACCCTCAGCCGATCTCAAAATAAACAACATGTCATCAAAAATTTCCGCTGGTCTAAACATAGTAGATGCAAATGAATTACTAGTTACAGTCCTTAGGTCATCCAATATTACATCATCTTTGTTTAGCCCCAAAGCAGCCCCTATACTACGGATAATACTAACTGACGACTGTGCAATATGGTTTCCCAAACTGTTTAGTAGTCAGAAAGGATTTTCTTAGAACTGAAGAGAAAGCCGGACTGACTTCGTATTGCTGCTTGCAACCTATATTAATTTGTTTTGTAAGAGCGAGTTTTCCAAAGGTTTGTAAAACTGTGAGTTCGTTTTCAAGTTCTATCCCTTGTGTAAGTAAACAAATATTTGTCAGCGACGGGTAGGTAGCATTTTTCTAACCGTATAATATTAAGATGTTCTTTAATAGTTAAGTGAAAAAAAAGAGGACTTTTTTACAACTTACTTTTTTTCCCTTGTAAAACCCAGAATTTAACTAGAACAGTTTGTTTTTGTAAAGAAAATTACATACTTTCGATATATCATTCATCCTGCAATGCCTTCGGAAATCGTCATATCAATTATTCTATTGAATGATGACAATGAGTCTATTTACATAATGTTGTGCATGTACTTTATAGTTCATATTTATTTTACTGTATATGCAATCGATAGACAACCGACAAAGCTCTCCTGTGTCAAACGCGGGTTAGAGCTAAAAAAAAAAATCTTCGAGAAAATAAAGGCTACGGCGCAGGGCATCTTGCTTCTTTTTTCCAGGAGAATTCTCCTTTTATGAGCTCTAATCATTACTTAACCCTTTACCACACAATGACGATTTTTATCGACCCGGAGGAAGAATCTTTTTGAAAACACTCAGGGAAAAGGAGAAAATGCCGGTAGTCAGAAAATTTTGCCGTGTTGTAAAGGTTTAACTCTTTGCCACACAACTCCGATTTTTAACGTTCCTGAGAAAGAATCCCTTTGAAAACATTGTAGGAAAAGGAGAAAATGCTGGCCACCAACACTTTCTCCTTTTCCCACAATGTTTCTTCCCTTTCCAAGACAAATTTCAATTTTTGAGCCATACTTTGGTAGTCGTCTGCAAATGCTTTCAATTTGGACTTGGTCTACAATTTTGTCTTTCGGTAAAAAGTTAAGTCCTATGAAATTAATCATTATCAAAAACATTAAAACTTTGCTGAAAAGGCTATGTTGTCGACCGAGACTGACACGTTCCAACAGCTAACGTAACATCGTCAACAGCAATGTCTCCATGAACACCGTCTCCGTGCTCGGCTTGGAATAATAGCCTCACATTCTGCATGTTGGCCGGTATATCGAAACATACTTGTACCCAGTTGGTAGAGCTTTGCGCTGAAAAACAATATTGTGTGCTATTTAACCGTTAAAATTGCAAGGACCTATTTACAAAACTCAGATTGAAATACTGTCACGTAAATAATTTTTGTATATCCCCCACAACTACGTTGTGGGGGGTATACTGTAATCGCCATGGCTGTCTGTCCGTTGACACAAATTTGTCCGGAGCAATACTCCAAGACTTTTTCAGGTACTGAATTCAAATTTACACACAGTATTCCTATGTACATGAAGTTGTGCATGTGCAATTTTCATGACCATGCTGCGATTTTTTGCGGAATTATCTCCCTTGAATTTTGTTCAAGTCTTGCTTTTTTATTATGCCATTCTGCATTCTGTGACAAAGACCTGCTTTTGTGACAAGGAGCTGGTGGGGGATATAATCACGTTTAGTGATAGCTCTAGTTTTCACATAAAATTTAATGCTGTCGTGTTTCTTTGACTCTTCTTATAACAGTCGCACATGCAACACATGTAACACCAAATTGTTGTCCCTGTTCAAGTTCATAAATAAAGAAACATGTGTGTCTTCGAAGAAACCTATCACAGCTACAGGTAAGAAAAGTAAGTTTACATGATAAAAGACAGTATTTATACATGTTTCATAATCTAAACAAAGCGTAACAAAATGAGTTATCTCTGACACAATGAGGCATTGGCTAGAAAGTTACCACTAGAGAAGAAAGAAAAACGTGAGCAGAAACAGTACAGATTTATTGGCATTTCTTTCAAAGAAACATTTGTGGGAATGTCAAATAATCAGTAGCAATTGTCGATAACACAAATTTGTATATTTAATCGTTATGATTTGATTAAGATAGAAGTAGATACCATTTGCAAAAAAAGATCATACCTTCATCGATCCAAACATCCATTTTACAGTACAGTACAGTTTATACTATTGCAAAGAAATTCAGTTTGGATGTATTTTTCTGTGTTTTTCCATGAATTTCTGATATACACCTTAAAAGTTATACTGGCACCTTTAAGACAGCACACAGTCGGGAATGTATTATCAGTGGTGTCCGTGGTTGTAAGGTAGAGCTTCCACCCTAAAGGACCCAAGTTTGAGACCTGAAAGAGGCTGTCAACTTTAGGATTTTTCGCACACACATTCGGCGCGCATACTGGTTTTGTTCTCGGGAAGCAGAACCGAATTGTGAGAACTTGTTTCTCAATCAATGTGAAATAAATATGTTTAAAGTAAATCACAATTGATTTTACAGACAAACCTTTTGTCGACGAGAAGACGGCAGTGCTGTGTTGACCATTGTGGTCCAGGTATACATACAAAGCCCCAAATTCAGAACGTACACTACTGAAGGTGTTGTACCAAAAATGTACGCTAAGTTGTTGACCTGTAGAACTAAATGCAGGAGAGTACAAGTTGGCCTTCCTACCAACAGCGGATGTAGTGCCAAGAGAGACAGCTGCCATGTAATGTCCTGATATAACCCAGTTGAATAATAGAAAATAAACATGTAAGATTAAAATCATTAAGAATAAATACCCAAAGTGGTACAGTTTTGGTAGTATTCAGAGCGACCATTAGTTCCAGATTTAAGACCGAAGGCAGCTAATCAAAGTCTTTCTACAATCATAGATGAATAGACAATGTCGTATTGATAGCCTTTCTTCTTACTAACTGGGAGAAGCGGATAAATATTTGTGTAAATATGAATATACCATAAGGTGCACACGTGACACTATAAAGATAATCAAAAATCACCAGTTGCAGGTCATTCAGTTGTGTACACGTATACAAAACTGTACAAAAATTTTACCGTATTTGTATGTGTGAACTCATGAAAAAATGCGTTATAACCAACCGCTTATAATGTAGATGAGTATCTAAAGCATGTTGTGGCCATGTATTTAATTAAATCATATTAATCCACGACTTCTTAGCGAACATGACTATTGATAAACCTATATTTAGATATCGTTAACGATATCTGTAACGATAAAAATACATAGTCCGCATGCCAATAAGCATGTGTTTCTAGAGATAACGTGATTTCAGATTTTCAAAACTTCGAAACACTACAATTCTTAATTCTTAATTCATTTTACAATTCGTGTTTACAAAAAGTTACTTCGATTTAAGCATTTAAGCTGTTACTCACCTCTTTTTTCAGACGATAAAATGTAAGTTTTGTTAAAATTGAAAGCAATTACAAAAAACAAAATAGCTATGTCTCAAATAATGTTTTTCGTCTTTGATAGGATACAAAACATTAATCCTATTTCTGCAATGTCTTTACAGGCTCACTTCTCCAAGGCGTTTGAAAAAAGGGTCGTTTAGTACTTGCCTAACGGGCGAAATATAAGAATAAAGAAAACTTAATGACAATAGTATAGCTCAAGGAAAAAAAAAAAAAAAAAAAAACTTGCCATGGCCTGTTGTGTGATCGCGTGCAGGTCCTGTAAGAGTGTTAATCGTTTGCCCTCCAATCCACTGCCAATTATAGTTTACCGTAGCCGATTGTGACGCCATGGAATACCCACAAAGCATTTCTTCATCAAAATCACAAGAAACCGATGACGAAGGAAGTCCTGTGATAATTTGGAGTGGTTTTGTTGTCGTTGGTCGGTCTGTATTTGGTTTTATGTCTATCGTAACTGCAAGTATTAATAACATCACTGAGATCTCTGTACAATACGAAAATGTTATCTTGTTTGTAAGGAGACATTTTGAATTCTTTAAAACATAAAGTTGCCACAACCGCATTTTTTTTAATCATTTTTATCTTGATGAAAGTTATATGCTTTCAGGGCTGTACATAATGAGTGTTCAGTATTCTTAAAGTATTTCAATGATTTTCTTTTGCGAATAAAAAAAAATAAAAAAAAAAAATAAATAAAACGAACAAATAAATAAGTAAGATAAAATAAATAAAAAGTAAAGTAAATAAGATAGATAAATAGATAAAAATAATATAGAAATGGTTGTGAAAATACACTGGATGACGCTTTGATTAAAATGGTAGAATTATGATCGACGAAAAAAGAACTACATGTATACATGAAATCCATTACGACAGAGAGATGGACTAATGTTAGTGGCAGTAAGAATGTGGTTTGTAGATGTATAGGGTAATGGTCAGTGAAATTATACAACCATGAATGTCGGTTGGATCTGTTGTCAAAGATGAACAATGGCTGGAAGACACTTTAATGTCGTCAATCGCTATATCGCTGTGATAAGACTTTCCCCTGATTGCTTCGAATACTAATTGGAATGTGCCTATACTGCTTGGTAGCTCTATACAGGCTTGTTTCCATACGTTGCCTTGTTCACCTTTAAAACAAAACAGAAACAATAAATAAATGAATAAATAAATAGCTCTAAATAAATGAATAAATAAATAAATAAATAAAATGAAATTCTAGCTGATCCACAACGATAAGAAACTGTAAGAGAGGATGTTACCTGAATAGGGAAAGTGAGAAACTTAAGTTATAAGCCTTGAAACACCAGTCATACATTGCCGGGGGAGGGGGTTATGTGATAAATGAAAATTCGTAATAGGTATATTACACGGAAAACAACAGGTTTTATACGATAAAAATATTTCTAATGGAATGTATCTGTTTTGATTCACTTTAATCCTGTAAGCGCTAAACACAAAAACAGAGGTTTTTGAGGATTGCATAGATCAAAATCAGACTGCACAGAACGTGCAGTAAGATCTTGATCTGTACCGTACAATTGTTCTGTTAAGCCTATGAGAAATCTTTCGTATTTTCAATAAACGACATATGATATAATAAGCTAAATTTGTAAAAGTTGGTGCTTGAAGATTTTAAATATATAAATGAGGTCTTTTAGACATACCACAGAAAGAAGAAAATTCCTGAGAGTCGAGGAACAATTATCCAAAATGGGCCCTTTAAGGTACAGTTTATGTATCCATAATTATATTATAACTTGTTTGGTATTCATTTGTATTGTCATGGTTTGGAAATCGTATTTAAAAAATACTTAAAGATACCGTGCATTTCAAGACAACAACTACTAGACAAAGGGCTGGTGTCCCAAGATACCTATTTAATGTTTCCACATCAATTCACTGCTTATTTGTACCATGTTCCATGGTACAGTTGTACAATGTTTGCACTGTCATTGATTAGACATCTATCAAACACTGACACAAAACTTGAGAGACGAAGGGCAGGTGTCCCAAGAGTGATTCCTCATTTAAGGTAAACGTTTAATATTCTCACATCGTTTCCAGGCTTGTTTATACCATAATATTGTTGTATAATGTTTGAATTGTTGTAAATTATTTATATTTTCATGGTTAAGAAATAGAAAAAAAAAACTACTAAAAAATACCGTGAAGTCTCAGACAGTACCTAATTGATAAAGGACTCGTGTTTCAAGAGTGCTTCCTCTCTTAAGGTTCCTATATCGATTCCATACTTATTTGTACCATGTGATTGTTGTAGAATATTTGCATTGTCACTCATTAGGGATCGTTAAAGGTGGCCCTTCAGATTTTGGGACGAAAATTTTACAAAATCGCAAAAAAAAGCATCCTTATACTTCCATAGCCTTTTAATTTGTGTTCATAAAACCCCAGTAGTCGAAAACCATCAAGAACACGAGAAATTAGAGATTTATTACGGAGCAAATTGACACCAACGGGAGACACGTTCTATTTTTAGATTATCAATTCTCTCATTTAAATACAGGAAAACACAGACGAAGTTTCAAACATCCGTCTGAGGAAGACATTATGGAAAATAATTATTACATGTTTATTATGTAATGGAATTTGAGCGTTATTAGTCACGTGCCAGTCACTTGTCCTTCTCACGATGCTTTCCTGATTTTTGGCGCGAAATCTAAAAATAGCTTAAGAGGCTACGTAGCTTTTTAAGGGAATACCATCAATTTTTTTTTGTAATTTTATGATTCTTAATTATTGATGATTTGTATTTTTTTTTTCATATAAATTTCAATGATATATATATTCTTAATTATTGATGATTTGTGTTGTTTTTTTCATATAAATTTCAATGATATATTTATTTTTCTAATTTGGTGTGATGTGAAAATTCTAAATAGTCATCTTTAAAAGAAACAAATAAAAACTATCAAACACAAGAACAATACCTGAAAGACGAAGGGCAGGTGTTCCTAGGTTGCTTCCTCGTTTAAGGTAGATATTTAATATTCCCATATCTATTCCATGCATATGGTACCAGAAAATTATCGAAATGTCTCTGCTACTTCGTGTTACAACGTGCGACATAAGTCTGGCTTTATCCGCAGGTTGAACTGGTGAGGAAGACTCCATGTAAGCATAAAAACCTGAATGACATCCAGAATGATGAAATAATTAAACACAACTACTTTAACACTGAACCTGATGATTTTATTAGGCCCTATCCTGCTAAATAACTAAAATGAAATTTTCAATTCGATAGTGAAAACCCAAATATTGCTATTTCAAAGTTATGGTTTTGGGAATGAATTCCCTTAATGGACAGTATAGATCCAAGATCAGACTGCACGTTCTGTGCAGTCTGATCTTGATCTAAACTGTCCGCAAAAGGTCAGTGAGTCGCAGAAAGTGTAAAGTCAAAAATCTATCTACAGCCAAGATCTGATACGGTTTAGAGTCCGCAACCTTATTTCCTTTTAGAACATTTTACAAAACGGATATTCTTCTCTTTGACTTTTCTGATTTGAAAGCCGATATTCCGATTCTCTTTGGTCGCACTGATTTTATTCCTCTTTTCTTTTTGCTGTATGTTTCAGTGCAAAAAATCTTTCTAATTATCAGAAGTCATACTAGTATACTCGTACCATGCAAAAGCATTGATTTTACGTACATGTTAAAGTGTATCGAAACTTTCCGGAATGTCGTTGTACAAACGAAACTTTTCAGAATGTCGTTATATACTCGAAGCTCTTCGTAATGTCGTTATATACACGAAACTTTTCAGACTGTCGTTATACATACAAAACTTTTCGGAATGTTATATAATGAAATATTTTGGAATGTCATCATACACAGGAAACTTTTCGGAATGTCGTTATACACTAAATCTTTCGGAAAGCCGAAAATACTCAAAACTTTTCGGAATATCATTATGTGCACAAAACTTTTCGGAATGCCGTTATAAACACGTAACTTTTCCGAATGTCGTTATACACCCAAAACTTTTCCGAATGTCGTTGTTTGCCATGCACAGGGGTTTTACTTTTGACTTTCATGTGTTGTGTGTTGACAATTTTTATAGTAATAATATATTCGTCCAGTCACATATATCTATCGCTTTAAACTGTGACTCTGTAAGAATGAAATAGAATTTAAAACTTAGACCTTACATAAATATATTTTTGACATGCTTTCAGTCCAACAACAACAACAATAACCACAACCAAAAATGCAACCATAAACACAACAGCAACAAACACATTAACAACAATAACCCTTCCTAATGAGGGCCATTCTTTAGTTATTTCTCTTGATTCTTCTCCAGTGCTACATGTACATTGGTCTTGATAAATGGATTACTTTGATTTTATCCTTGATTTTATTGCACTGTAAGGCTATATTCTTGAAATGATATGTCAAGTAAATCGAGGTATGTTGTTTTACAGATTGATATATAAGTATTTCCTGATGATTAAGAAAAGAATTTGATTCGAATTACATGTAGACTTTACAATTGGTATGCTGTGACCTTAACATGATGCTGTACCGATAGATATTGGATTTCTTAGCCCTTTACCACACAATGCCGATTTAACTCTTTACCACACGACAAAATTTTAGACTGGCTCAAATTGAAAGCATTTGCAGACGACAAAATAAAGGTGACTGAAACATTGAAATTTGATCTAGGAAGGAGAGAAAACACTGTGGGAAAAGGAGAAAATGCTGGTTACCAGCATTTTCTCCTTTTCCTACAGTGTTTTCAAAAGGCTTCTTTCTCAGGGGCGTCAAAAGTAGGGATTGTGTGGTAATGGGTTAAAGACCATGAGAAAGGAGCTTTGAAGAACATTGCAGGAAAAGAAGAAAATACTGGTTCTTTTCTCCACAATGTTTTTTTTTTTATCCTGTCAAAGAACTTCAGTTTAATTTTTAGAGTTTGAAATTGTCGTCTGCAGAGGCTTTTAATTTGATAGACTCTTAGAACTTGTCGTTTGATAAGGACTTAAGTGTTAGAGACGGATCATTAAGACCTTGTGTATGGCAACAATATCTGAGCAGTTGCTCCTTGCCTTATATGGCCTGCAGCACGCGAAAAGGGTCATTCGGACATTTGCGTAAAGTGTCGTCTCGGATCAGCATGTGCAGTCCGCACAGGCTAATCCGAAACGACACTTTCCGATTTTATGTGATTTTCTGTTTTGCTGAAGTCTACTGTAGCACACAATCTAATGAAGTCGTAAAGTGTCGTCTCGGATTAGCCTGCGCGGACTGCGCAGGCTAATCCGGGACGACACTTTACGCAAATGTCTGAATGCCCCTTTTTACGTGTTGCAAGCCATATTGTATTAAAAACTTACCAGATGCTGTTTGGATACAAAAAGACAAACAGGTTAAAAGCGTAAGCGTATGCAAACAAACAAACAAACTAACACAAACAAACACAAACAAATAAAGACCATAACCTTTCCAAGAGGTATAGTGTGATCTCTGCTCGGTCCTGTACCGATAGACGTTGTATTTCCAGTATGAAGCGACCAGTTACGGTCGTCAGTGCGATCCTGTGTGTAGCCACAATATCCGTGTTCAAATGTGCATGTAAGAAGGGCAGCATTTGCTGAAATAATCATATAGATATATAAACTCTTTACCAAACGACAAAATTTTAGACTGGTCCATATTGAAAGCATTTGCAGACGACAAAATGAATATGACTATGGAATTGAAATCCGTTTCAGGAATATAGGAACACATTGTGGGAAAAGGAGAAAATGTTGGTTACCAGCATTTTCTTCTTTTCCCACAATGTTTTCAAAATGCTTCTTTCAATGGGATGGTAAAAGTAGAATTGTTTGGTACAGGGTTAAACAGTGGAATTCAGATGATTCAAGTACCGCCTCTTACAGTAGGACGTAGTAGGGCATGGCTTCCGGGACCAGGGGATTTCGGGTCCAAGCCTTTGGATACTACTAAGTAATTTTTTCATTGGTTTGACTAGATCATTATCTTATCAAAATGCATTTTATATTTTTGTCCGAAAGTCTAAGTATGGCTATTTAATACGTTAAGTAATGGTTTTATTAATGTACAATATGTTGGTATCAATTTCTATTCTTCAAATAAACGGGATTTGTGCACATGTAACAGACCTTTCTTTCGCAAGAAATTGGGTTCTGACGAGGTATATATATCAAATGAAAACTATTTTGCATGACTTGCCTCGTTTCTATTCGATAACTGAACTCCTCCCTTGAACATGGCATTATCCTGAAGGAGGGGGATAAGTATGTCCTAGGAATGAGATGTTATTATACTGCAAAAAAAATTTGTGATCTGATTGGATAATATGCCGCGAGCATATATCATGTACACTGGCAAAATCAGTGCAAACGCAGTTTCCCTTTCGGAAGCCCCGTAAACATGAGTACACTGAAAACGCAACATCCAAAATGGCGGCTTCGATCAAGATTGACAACAAGATTATGCACTAAACTGCATGTTTTCGCACATCTTACCATTTTTTTTTTCCATGACGTCATTTCCCAGTGACGTCAGTTTTCATCGAAATTGGACACTCAGAAGAGAAATTCTGCTTCGTCAGGGTACTTATTTTTTTAACCCCCAAAAAAACAGGTAACATACCATTAACAAACGTTGGAAGGGTAAAACTTTGCAGTATAATCAATTAGTTGTACGGTCAGGTGGCAGGCGACTTGGAAACTTGTTTACGGCTGTGGTAAATCATGTTGCCACCTCGCCTTCGGCTCGGGGTGACATGATTCACCACAGCCCTGAACAAGTTTCCAAGTCCCCTGCCATCTGACCGTATTACTAATAATGTTTTTCTTTGGGGGGGGTATCCTCTGTCTCCATAGATGTCTGTAAAGACTATGTCTATAGGGCCTATGAATCTTTCCTGTTTCCACAAAGTAATCGGCCTTTTTGCAACTCTTAACTCTACCACTTTTGTTATGAAAATAGAATATATAGTAATTCGGGACAAACCCTTACATACATTTTATCAAGCTTAACAAAGTCCACCCTGGCATTTTCTAAGGCAAAAGTAACTATCTCTCATACCTGATTTCAAATATTTTTTCGAGTGCTAACTACCATATAAGGGACTGAGTTTTTCTTTTGACGAGGAAAGTCGAAGCTAAAGTGTAGTAATACTTGTAAAAATCATTGTCATACAATAAAAAGGTTAGCTGTTTCCGAGATATGACTGGAAAATTGTTGAAGGCGGCGTACCTCAGCAATCGATCAATTAAGCAATCAATCATTTATTTAGGGTTTGTTGAACATTCAATCCACCGACCGACCGATCGATCAATCTATCAATCAATCAGAACTCTGTACGAAATCAATACTTACAAAACAGTGAAGTAGACAACTGTAAATTATGAGGGGTTGTACTCTGCGCAGAAGAACATGCCCTTGGGTACAACCTGACGTCATCGATCGCGATGTCACTATGATAATTAGCACCAATAGTGCCTTCAATGATGACTTTGAAGGTTGAGTAAGCTGGAACGTCCACACAACCATAATGCCATGAGGTTCCGTGGTTGCCTAGCAACAAATTATCTGAGTTATCAAGTGTAATTTACTTACAGCAAAATTTGCATTTCTGGAACATTGTTGCGGAATGTAGAATTACTCTCCAAGACTCTCCTTTTCCTAAAGCGTTTTTAACTGGTATTTATATGCTAACTTAAATAATTATTTTTTTTTACGAGGATGTTAGCAAGAGGCAAACATTAAGATTAATTCCACTTAATATTCCAAAGGGAATGAATTATACACAATTTAAAAATATTTACTGTTTTCAGTATTTCTGCTCATCAATGCTTATTTTTGTAAAAGAAATTCAACATTGATTCAATTTCTTCGTTGTTTAAATTCATAAATATAGTGGTTTGGACACAGTAACAAAAATACAGAAGGCATTTATTTCATGTTTACTTTTTTGGAAAGAGCAAGAGGTAAATAGTTTGTCAATTACTAAATCATCGTTGGTCTCCGTGTTGCACGATACTAAGTAAACAATCATACCCTACAACTATGCATCAATGAAATTCATTCAGTATAACAATCGAATCGATCAGGAAAGATAACTGTCCTTTTAAAATGCAGAAACTTTACGAATAGCAAAATGTTCCGTCCTAGGTCTGCGGAATGCACAGACCGACTTACTCGAGACTTTTTGCAGATGATTAAACCTTCACTTGACACAGCATACCTCGATTGTTTTGAGTAGAAAGAGGAATCAGTCGCATTGTTTATCATAAACCTGCAAACTGAATTTGGTCAATTAGGAATAGAACCTGCATTCCTTGCTTTAAAGCTATGTGTATAAGTCAGTCTTGCGTTAAAGACTCTGTTCGTTTCCTTCTGGCAGCGTTTCTTGGCAAGGTTTTTTGAGTCCTCTGTTTGTACCCGCTTAACTCATTACCAAACGACAAAATTTTAGACGGCAAAATAAAAGTGACTGAAAATTTAAAATTAGTTTTGTGAAGGGTAGAAAAGATTGTGGGAAAAGTAGAAAATGCTGGTTAACAGCATTTTCTCCTCTTCCCACAAAGTCTTCTAATCAAGTATTAATTTTCTCCTTTCTCAGGGTCGTCAAAAGTAGGGATTGTGTAGTAATGGGTTAAATCGAAAACACATAAATGCATCAAAGAAGCATTAAACATAGAACAAAGTGAGATTTACAAAGAAATGCAAGCTAATGTATATAAATAATGCTGAAAATATTTGTTTTTTTTTTTTTCTTTCTCGTGTTTGTTTGCTCATTTTTCTTGGTTTTAATGTCGTAATCAGCACTGTTTAGCTCACAGCTCGGCTAACAGTGCAGCCATTAATGCTTTCTTTCGGTGCCTTGCATCAATTACCGGGTTAGCATTATTTCCAGTCCCTGTCTGTTTTCCAACAACAATGAATTGCTATAATGATAGTAAGGAATGTTAGAGAAATGATTTCTGTCGCAGTGACTCTAGTAGTATGTCAGTCAGTTTGCGTGTAAACAGAGATGATGTAGCATTGGATGACCTAGTTACTATAACTAATAACTCGTTTGCATATAAGGATGTCAATATGTTTAGACCAGCGGCAAGTTTGCTTATTTTTAGATCAGCGGTTATTTTGAATCATTTTTATTCATAGACCAGCAGCCATCATGGAAGACCTATTTCGGCAGCCATTTTGAATGACCTACCTTTTCAAAAAAACAGCAGTGACCTTTTTTGTGGTGTTTGAGTTAATGTTTACTAAAGGGAATGACCCAGTTTTGATATAATTGGAGTCCTTATCCAAAATACATTTTTTTGTGATAGCACTATACAGTACAAATTACACGTTAGTTTTGATCTTACAGGAATAAAACATTTTGATAAAAATTACTTTTGAGTTTAATTTTAAAAATAGGACAACATAATAATGCACAAAGTAACGGAAAAATGCTAGAATAAAAATATTATAGAAAAAGTTTAAGAAATATAGTAGAAAAAAAAATGATGAAAGTTAGCGTTGAGTTTAATAAATATGACAACATAAAAAATGCACAAAATGAAAGAAAAAAATGCTAGAATGAAAATAATGCTACTTTGGAGATGTGTTCCCTTCAACATCCTGTACTCAAATGACCACGATTATGACTGCCAGTTTGCGAGCGTTCTTTTGAGAAAGTCATGATCAGATACATACGGGGGAATGATCAATAGCCCTTTGTTACAGTCGCCATACAGTCTGGTTTTGTTTATTTAGGGACGGAAGTACAGACAATGGCCCATTCAACTGTCAAAGATATTCCCTAACAAAGGACCAAGTGGCAGATCAATAGTCCTTTGTTACAGTCGCCACACTGTTTGGGTTTGTTTGTTTGGCGGCTGGAAGTGCGGTCAATGGCCTATTCAGCTGTCAAACCAATAGATTCAATGACTCTAACAAGATTGGAAAAGCACCTCCTACCCATTCCATGCCCAGTACCCATTTATAGCAAAACTGAAACAAGAGGGCCATGATGGCCCTGAAATCGCTCACCTGAGTTTATTGACCAAACATGCACCATCTAGTTTCCCAGTGACCTAGTTTTTTATCAGACATTACCCATCATCAAACACTTTTGAGATATCAATAAGACAAACATTCTGGCCAAGTGTCATGAGTATTGGACTAAAAATGTGGCCTCTACAGTGTACAAAAGGTTTTTCTAAGATTTCATCAAGTGACCTAGTTTTGGACCCGACAATTACCCATTATCAAACTCTTTTGAGACATCACCAAAACAAATATTCTGACCAAGTCTGAAGAGTATCAGGCAGAAAATGTAGCCTCTAGAGTGTACACAAGGTTTTTCTAATATTTGACCCATTGACCTAGTTTTTGACTCCACATGACCCATTTTCAAACTCATTCAAGGTATCACCAGGACAAATATTAAGAACAAGTTTTAGGAGTATCAGACTGAAAATGTGTCCTCCAGAGCATACAAAAGGTGTTTATAACATTTGACCTATTGACTCAGTTTTTGACCCAACATGACCCATTTTCAAACTCATCCAGGATATTATAAAGGCAAACATTCTGACTAATTTTCAAGAGTGTTGGACTGAAAATGTGGCATCCAGAGCATATACAAGGTTTTTCTAAGCTTTGACCTGGTGACCTAGTTTTTAGACCCCAATGACCCATTTTCAAGCCTTTTTGAGATATCATCAAGACAAACATTCTGACCAACTTACAAGAGTTTCGGACTGAAAATGTGGCCTCTAGAGCCTACAAAAGGTTTTTCTAAGATTTGATCTGGTGACCTAGTTTTTGACCCCACGTGACCCATTTTCGAACTCGTCCGAGATATCATCCAGACAAACATCCTGACCAACTTTCATGAGTATCCGAATGAAAATGGCCTCTAGAGCGTACACAAGGTTTTTCTAAGATTTGACCTGGTGACCTAGTTTTTGACCCCACGTGACCCATTTTCGAACTCGTCCGAGATATCATCCAGACAAACATCCTGACCAACTTCCATGAGTATCCGACTGAAAATGTGGCCTCTAGAGCGTACACAAGGTTTTTCTAAGATTTGACCTAGTGACCTAGTTCTTGACCCCACATGACCCATTTTCGAACTCGTCCGAGATTTCATCGAGACAATCATCCTGACCAACTTCCATGAGTATCCGACCAAAACTGTGGCCTCTAGAGCGTACACAAGGTAAAAAGTTGATGACGGACGACGCACGACGGACACAGCACGATCACAATAGCTCACCATGAACACTTCGTGCTCAGGTGAGCTAAAAATCTAGTCGTTCCCCTCTAAAGGCAAAATATGAAATGGTTCTAACAAGGTTGTACAAGACCCTACTACCTCTTTAAGATCCGGTACCCATTTATATCATTGATAATGATGTGAATTGAACAAACCAAGTCGTTCCCCTTTAAAACAATTGATTAAATGACTCTAACAGGATTGGACAAGACACCACCCCTTTCAGATCCAGTACCTATTTAAATATATATCATTGATTATGATGCAAATGCGGAAAAGTCATGTTAACCCCCTTTAAAGCCAAAAGTTAAATGATTCTCACAAGATTGGAAAGACCCCCACCCCTTTAATGACCAGTACCCATTTATCATTGATTATGATGTAAAAGCAGACAATCATGTCGACCCCCTTTAAAGCAAAAAGTGAAATAACTCTGACAAGACTGGACAAGACCCCAACTGTTTAATGTCCAGTACTCATTTATATCTTAAATTATTATGTAAAGGCAAAAAAGCAGGCCGCTCCCATTTAAATTAAAAAGTTGAATGACTCTAACAAGATTGGACATAAATCCCCACCCCTTTAAGATCCAGTACCCATTTATATGAATACCACTGATTATGTTGCTGAAAGCGGAAAAATTAAACCATTCCCCTGTAAAGTAAAAAGGTAAATGACTCTTACAAGATTGGACAAGACTCTACTCCTTAAAGGTCCAGTACCCATTTATCATTAATTATGGTGCAAAAAGTGGAAAAATCAAATCGTTCTTCTTAAAAGCAAGAGATTAAATGGCGGTAACAAGATTCAGGACCTATACATATTTATATCCAAAATTTCCGCTGGTCTGAAAATAGTAACATCCTTATATGCAAATGAGTTACTAAATACAGTAACTAGGTCATCCAAAATACGTCATCTTTGTTTACACGCAAACCGACGGACATACTACTGACTCTCATAATTCATGATAGAATATTTGGCCATGTTGGAGCTCCAAATAACGACACTGGTTGCCCAAATAGAATTTGCGATCCTTGACAGGCAAGCCCAGTAGGTTGTCGACTTAACCCATTACCACACAATCCCTACTTTTGAAGACCCCGAGAAAAAAACATTGAAAACATTGTGGGAAAAGGACAAAATGCTGGCAACCAGTGTTTTCTCCTTTTGTCACAATATTTTCTACTCTTTGCAAAACAAATTTCAAATTTTCTGTCTCTTTTATTTTGTCGTCTACAAATGCTTTGGATTTAGACAAACCTAAAATTTTGTGGTTTGGTAATGAGTTAACTTTTTATTACACAATCCCTTCTGTTGACGATCCTGAGAAAGAAGCCCTTAGAAAACATAGTGGGAAAAGGAGGAAACCGAGGCAACCAGCATTTTCTTCTAAACCCACAATGTTTCCTACCTTCCGCACAAATTTCAAATTTTCAGACACTTTTATTTTGTCGTCTTTCGATTTGGACAAACTTAAAATTTTGTGGTTTGATAATGACTTAAACAGCCTCCAGTGAGCTGAAAACGTATGATGTACCTTTAACTGTAAAAGTCGGATGATGCGTGCCGTGGTTACCATTGATATACACGGATAATGTTCCCATACCGTCCCCGTACATCGAGTAGTAGAATCCGACAGAGTGTGCACCACCGTCAACGTGATCTGTCGGCGATATCAGCCGGGCTACATCACCTTTCTTACGTGGGGAAGACGCTTCTGTGTACATGTAATGACCTTCCAAATGAGAAAAAATGTATTCTTTTTAGAACTAAACACTTGCAGTCGACTAACTCCAACAAATTTAGACCTGTACTGATTTTCGAAATTGATTATAGAATGTAAGCTGATATTTGCCGTAAAAAAAGCTAAATATAGTTTTGCCGACGAAACAAAAGAAAAAGGATGCAAATAGATATTTTTGTTGAGAATTAAAAGAATCCTGGTTCTAATGATGTAAAACAAATGAATTCATTTACGTTTTTTTTTCGAGTTTCAGACTAAAAAAAATTGCCTCTAGGATGCAAACAAGATTTGTCAGAAACTTGTACAATTGACCTACTTTAGGGTCTGAAATGACCCAATGATATATTATCCAATAGTATTACTTTCGTGAGTATTGGACATACAATGTGGCCACTAGAATGTGCACGTTTTTTTTTTTTTGTTCAAATGACGTATTTTCAGGATTCTACATGACCCAATTTTGAACTATTCAAAGGTAACATCAGTCCAAGTGACCTACTTTTGTGATCCGATAGTAAATAGTTAACTTTTCAAAGATATATGTCGTATTTATATCAATCAGTAAGCAAACATTCTGACCAGTTTTCATGGGAATCGTTGTGAAATTTTTGCTGCATACGATTTTTTGTAAGATTTTCTAGGTTTATTTTTTTTCAAACATTTTTGATATCATCAAGACAAATGTTTATAAAAATATTGTCTTCAGAGTGCACACAAGATTCCATTTTTAGAATTTGTCTTAATGGTCGAACTTATTATGCCCGGTGACAAAATTCGAATTCGAATATAAGCTTTTTTTTTTTACACTGGGCATTCTGATGAAACTGTTTGTGTGTAAGCGTTGAGTGACGTCCTTTTTGTTAAATAATGACATCGCAACATGTTCGTAACTCTTTATCAAATCACAATATTTTAGCCCTGTCTAAATTTTCTTAATTGATATCATTAGCAGACATCAAAATAAAAGTGACTGAAAAAATGAAATTTGTATGGGGAAGGGTAGAAAACGTTGTGGGAAAAGGAGAAAATGCTGATTACCAACATTTCTTTCCTTTTCCCACAGTGTTTTCAAAAGGATTCTTTCTTAGGGTCGTTAAAAGTCGGGAATGTGTGATAAAGAGTTTATTTAAAAATCACGGCGTTGCAAGTTGCAGTTTTCATAGATTTGACCATCCTTCCTTGTTGTGGTATTTGTCGAAAACTACCACTATGAGTTCAATATTGAATACTGAATACCATGTATTGTATTTTGTGCAAATCCGAAGGAAATAAACCGAATTTTACTCAATTGTCCTCCGGCAAACGACTTTTTCGGTAGCACTTAGACATGTTATTGGAATTGGTATTTTAACTACAAAGGGATAGGCCATCGATCGTGGGAATACTAATTTTTGATAGGTTCACTCCCTCATGGCCTTCTATTGGCGCAATGACACAAGTCTATCTACTGATCACTTGGTCCTGAGCTTTTTTGTTCCAGAGCCAGTTCTTCCCATGGCTTGTTCATTCCTTGATTGCGTGCTACTCCATTTGATTGGGCATGAATATTTATAGATTGAAATATTGATTGTAATGTTGGGAATTAAATGTAAACGGCCACAGAGATTCCAAAATCACAAACTTAATTTTAATCGATATATTCACGTGGTTTCTCTCTCTATCCATCATGCATCCTACTGTCAAGGGACGTTACTTCTTACTCTTCCTATTGATCAAAGGAGACCACCAGTACACAAATAACCCTATTTTTGTCATGAATACTTTCCTTTCAACAAGAAAAGGTATTCATTTGCTAAGTAGGTTGACTTTCAAGGCAGTATTTGAATGTTTTTTTTCTCTTTTTCTTTAAAAGAGTTAATTCCACACAATGACTTCCTTGACAATTACCACTACAGCGTTCTCAACGGTTTGAATTTTAAAATCAAAGTCTTTTTATTGATTGCATGTGATAACTTTAAACTCAAAATTGGTTGTTGGCTTCAATAGCATATATCGTTAGTATTATAAACTTGTGTAGGATAATATCAATTTGTTTCCATTTATTCTTGCCATACTAGCTCTATCCCGACTTTTAACCACCCAGAGAAAGAAAGCTTTTGAAAACCGTGATTGTTGGAGAAAGAGAACATGCCTGATACTCGGCATTTCCACATTTTTCTCACAATGTTTTTTATCCTTCTCATAAATAAAGGTTCAATTTTTTGGTCATATTTATTTTTTCGTCATCAGATACTTTCAATTTGAATAAGTCTAAAATTTTGTCGTTTCGTAAAGAGTTAATTTATTGTGTATAAGGAAAGCAGACACGTGCAGTCTTGCACAAGTACCTGTTTGACTCCTCCCATAGGTATGATCAAATGTGGGTCCTGTTAAAACTGATAGGGTCGAACCAGCATGCCTAGTCCAATCAAAATTGTCCGTACCGTCTTGGGTGTAACCACACAGATTACTCAATTCAAAGTTACATGACACCGGATCACTGTTCACTGTAAAAAGTATAGTGGCTGAAGGCACGTCTACACTGGCAAACATTTGTTTTCTTTTCTGGGGAAATACTCCTTATCTGACACATAAGATTGAAGGTCTGACTGCAGGAAACGGATCAATGGAACATCTGATTGCACCTATTCCTACAATGCTGACCAAAGTTAAAAAAAAGAGGGTATGTAAAAATCGAATCTCTTACGGTAACGTATTAGAATTCACCAGGATGGACGAAAAATTGAATTACACAGAAAAAAAAAGAAATAAAAAAAACGTACAGTACTTTTTGAAAGAATTCTTTATCTGCCTAGGCTATAATCAAGGATACTGTGACTGGAACGAAAGCCATGCTAGCCCCACTCAGTAGGAGACCTTGCGTTAAGGTAAGAATATCTAAAACACTTACCAATAAATCTCTCGTCACGTGATGAATCACAGCTACTGCTGATAAAAATGCTTGTTAGGGCTGAAATCAATAAATTTGTTATCTTTGCTAACAAAAATACCATAAACTCGAGATTCAATACATGGTACAAGAAACAGGCATTCTCATATTTTAGCATATATGTATTGAGTGAAATTCCTACCTACATCAGAGGTATAAAATCATTACTTAGCTTTACAAAAGAGCATGTATGATAACGTCAAGAATGTAAAAGACGATGAAGATTTACTCGTAGATAAATATTGTGACTGGAACATATCACTGACATCTTGAGTTCCTCAAAATATTAACCTGTGCACTGTAGCCATTTGTGATACCCAACCATCCTTCAATCGTAAATTGCAAAGTACATGTATTCAAATTCGTATCAGCTTCCCTTTTCGTTTGCTTTTATTCAAATGCATGTATATTTTGATCTACAAATGCAGAATGCAAAGTTACAATAATAAGTTTGGAGGATCCCTAAAATTAGTTTTTGCAAAATGGAAAATCGAACTTTCAATCCATTGATTACTAGGCCTATGATGTCTTTTGAATTATTAGATATTTGTTCCACAGAGTATCCATGTCCCTAAAGCTTTGGAGTAGGCAGGGACGCCCAGCCACTCAATATCATATTTTATGCACATTATAAATGACACATATTTCTTTTTCATTTAAAAAAAAACTTCTTTTTATCAAACCAGCATTGAGTTTAAACCTTTTTATCACATTCTTAAATCTTATCATTTAAAACTTTTGAGTATATAAGGATTGCCCTGTAACTCGATGATGCCCTTTATGCATTAAATTTTCTTAATTCAATTCTTTTATTGTCATTCAAAATTTATTCAGTTTAAACAACTTCACATTTATTATCTTTTAACATAGATATGCGCGCTAAATGACCAAGGCTGTCGATGCGCCATAAAACAACATTCATTCATTCATTCATTCAGTATCCATGTCGCTCGGTTCAGGGCTTTACCTTATTTGTGATATTTCTCATTTGGAGAAAATATCGAAACGAAATTTTCTGAGAGTGAATACACAAATGTTGCAATATGGCCTGCAACACCCGAAAAGTGGCATTCGGACATTTGCGTAAAGTGTCGTCTCGGATCAGCCTGCGCAGTCAGCGCAGGCTAATCCGAGACGCCACTTTACGACTACATTAGATTTTGAGCTACAGTGAACATGTACAAAACAGGAAATGGCATAAAAACGGAAAGTGTCGTCTAGGGTCGCCTTCGCAGAGTGCGCAGGCTGATCCGAGACGACACTTTACGCAGATGTCCGAATGCCCCTTTTCGCGTGTTGCAAGCCATATATGAGATGGTGTAGATCTAAGATAAGACTGCACGTTCTATGCAGTATGATCTTGGTCTTCACTGTCGCCAAAGAGGTCCTTGAGTAGCATTTAGCACCCTAAAGGTTAATCAGGGTCATCGTTACTTGTTACGGAGGCCGCTACCATGCATATTCACGATTGTGGCATACCATGTACATTTACATACAACTGCATAGGCCATAAACGCACTATCAGAGTGGTAACCTGTTCTTGCATATTCCCGCAGGTCAACAAAAACACCTTTCTTGGGTTACCGTAGCATGCAACGATGTAACCCTCACCGCTGACCTCGGTAGTATGTGTAGGCCTATATTGCAAGCACTGCGGTCTTGAGTTCGATACCTAGATGGGCAAAGCTCTTTTTAAGAATTAACTATATTCATTGCGACGTGATTTATTCGTACGACAAAGTTCTTTCTTGCGACATGGTTAATTTCGGCGACATGATTCATTCCTGCGACATGATTCGTTTCTGCGACGTGATTCGTTCCTGCGACGTGTTTCGTTCCTGTGACATGATTTATTCCTGCGCCGGTTCATTCCTGCGACATGGTTCATTCCTGAGACATTGTTCATTCCTGCCACATGATTCATTCTTGTAATGTATTTTGTTCCTGCGACGTGGTTCATTTCTGCAACATGTTTCATTCTTGCAAAATGAATAATTCGTGCGACATGCTTTCATTCCTGCGAAGTGATTCATTCTTGTGACATGATTTATTCCTGCGACATGATTCTTTCTTGCGATATGGTTTTATTTTTGCGACATGCTTTACTCCTGCGACATGCTTCAATCCTGTTACATGGTTCATTCGTAGAATATTGTTCATTCCCACTTGACTGCTGAACATAACGTATATTATGATGCATAAATGTGTAAAAACGTTAAATATCCAGAGCTTAATACATGTATTTTTTCATTTAAGCAATATTCCCGATACAACTACCCCCTTTAACCCATTACTACATTATCCTTACTTTTGACGACCCTGAGAAAGAAGCCTTTAGAAAACATTGTGGGAAAAGGAGAAAATGCTGGTAACCAGCATTTTCTCCTTTTCCCACAAAGTTTTCTACCCCTCATAAAACAAATTTCAAATTTTCAGTCACTTCTATTTTCTCGTCAGCAAATGCTTTCGCTTTGAACAAGCCTAAAATATTGTCGTTTGGTAATGGGTTAAACATTTACCCTGACGACAGCATCTCACACTCATGCAAATTGGAAGCCATGGTCTGTGGAAAGAGGGTTTGATGCATCTGTCCAGGTCAGCCTGCACGTCCACGCAGGATGACCTGAGCCGAAACTTTTCGCTATTGGTCATTATTCAGTATGATCAAGGACCATTCTACCTAATGGCTAAGTAGGTTGTCAAACGAGTCAATGATGGATTCACGATTATATGATGGCTTGCTTGGTATCGTGTATCACAGAGATGCATTAAGCCCCCTTTTCACAGAACACGTCTCGTACATCTATACATAAAATGGCAAGTTTTGGATTTATGCTATCAGCTTCAAAATTTCATTTTCACTTAATTAACCGGATAAGCATTATCTCCTGTTAGATGGCATTCTATACATATTCATCTATCTGATTTGGGCATCCTGGGTACAGAGCCGAACCACTTTCCTACGCGGCAACCATTACTTTGAATTTCGAACTAAAATAAATGTTTACTAAACAAAACGCTACCTGGTGCAATTCACTCAGCTATGATCAGCAGTTTAGAGAAATCTGAAGCTAAAGCAGGTCTCATTTCTCCTCAAACGTATTGATAAAAGCTATTTTCTACATTGCTACTTTATAGAGACAGTCGAATCTTCGAAGAATATGGCATGCGCAGACAACGACCGGAGAAGGGTTAGATGGAAAATGTTTGAGCTGATTCTGGAAAACCAATTCTTGCTATCTTTAAGTGTCTTCAGAGAAAAGAAAATTTCTTGATCGGACCGTGCAGATTCAAGATCAGACTGAACGTTCTGTGCAGTCTGATCTTGATCTACATGGTCCGCAAACTGAAGTTTCCGAGTCTCGCTTACCTAAAAACACTAGCAGATCCATGATCCAGACATGATTAGAGGCTAGAATTAGAGCAAATTCAACTGGGCTGACCTAGTGTTACAGAAAACCTTGATAAGAACGTGACGGATTGAGTTGTATGAACCTATTTGAATCCAACTAAAACAGCGATCAACACAATATATATTGATTTTGCAGACAGTACGGGATGAAGATTAGCTTGAACAGAATGTGCCGTCTGATTTTGGTCTACACTGCCCACTTTACAGAGATGGAGTTTGTAATTAACTAGTATGAAGTTAGCATCGTTTGAAACATTTGTGATTACACAATTATTACGTTTTTTTCATTATCTATCATCTATGCAACCTATAGTTTTATCTTACCCTTTTTTCACACGGAAAAAAATCAGACTCTTCCATTTAAATGGTGTTTAAAAACAACAATTCAATTTTTTCTCAGTTTATACTTTTTGTCCTTTAATAGGTAGAAAACATAGTGGGACAAGCAGAAAATGCTGGTTACCAGCATTTTCTGCTTTTCCCACATTTTTTCTACAGCCTTTATCGTCATTAAAACTCGGGTTCGCATTGTAAAAAGTTATGTACAGCAATTACTGCCACTCTGTAACTTACTTAAAAGCACTTATGTCAAGTATGATTCGTCTTGTGACAATTCAGACCTTTGTACTCGCGTATTTAGCCATTGTTTGCTTTGAATGACGTGTTTCCTCAGACTTTGACACAATCGTGTGAATCATCTTTAAAGGGTTTGCGGTCTAAACCTAAAGGCCAAAGGTAAACAAAGCAGGTATTTAATGCATTTGAATTTATGTCTTACCATTTAACCTTATGCCACCCAATGGCGCCTTTAAGCGACCCTTAGGAAGATGCTTTTTGAAAACATTGTGGGAAAAGGGGAAGCAATAAAAGTGACAGAAAAAGGTAACCAGCATTTTCTCCTTTTCGCATAAAGTTTTCTACCCTGTCAGAATTGCATAATTAGAGCTGCCATCAAATCGTTGTCTGCAAATGCTTTCAACTTAGATGGGTCTAAAATTTTGCCATGTGGTAACGGGTTAAAAGTATGGAAGTTTTTGTGAAGCTGACAATCAGTCACCCTACGGTCGATCTAAGTGTTAGTCGCTGACAGAGGAATTAATTTCAAAACTAGGATAGAACCTGTCAGATGACTGTGTCTTTTGTTTACTTTTCGCCTGATTTTGATTTTTTTTTCCAGCGACTAACATATGGTTGGCCCACACGATAACAGACTGGGAGTATTCCTTTCGCTACTTCAAACACTCTGAACATGTTCTAGGTCTATGAGCTATTTCAGAACACTGTGCCGTGTTCCTCAGAACATGTTCTAACTGTTCTAACTCAAATGAGGTGCATCGCACCTGCTGAACGGTTGATAGGTGATAACAAGATGGCTGAAAGACGGACAATTCTTCATGCCAAATTTGCAATTATCTTTTTTACGATATGAATGCCATAAATAGGGGTACTGTAGACTCGGCTCTCCTTCCTCTCCGCAGCTAATCATATCCTCAACTAACACAGCTAAGACAATAGCTCTTGCAAAAGCCATCATGGTAATGTACTTTCTTTTCGATATGGTTTAGAACAATGTTCCAACATACACCATTCAGTACATACTTCCGGAACAGTGTGTTGTGTTCTGCTATATTCCTTTCGCACATATTACCAAGACAATCCTTGCCAACGCCAGTTGTTAGAATTGAGTTTTTATTTGTAAGAAAAGGAAGGTCAATGGTTGACATGTAATTTTCGGTGAAATATGTTGCTTAATCAATGCACTGAACTAAATTAAACTGACTACATGAAGCTTCGACGACCTTACGAAATTGATATTCGTTCATAGTATTCAGATTAAAACCACTATAAATGATATAGTTGATGATATTCAGTCAAATATCAATCTTTTTGCAGACGACACAAGCTTGTCAATGACTGTAGGTTATCCGACTGATGTAGGAAGTATTTTACAATTTGACATCGATAAAATTGCAGATTGGGCAAAAAAGTGGCTGGTCAAGTTCAACACTGCAAAATCTGAATCGTTGGTTATATCTCGCAAACGTATTAAACCAGATCATCCAAGTCTCTTTATGTCAAATATTGAAATTCCTTCAGTTACAAGTCACAAGCATTTAGGTTTTTTTTTTCTTTTTAACGACGGATCTTGGGACATCCATATAAATAAATCAATTGAAAAAGCATGGAAAAGAATTCGGGTTATGCGGCATCTAAAAATATGACTCGACCGACTGACACTTCAGACCACTTACTTTTCATTAATTAGGCCTACCCTGGAGTATGGTGATGTCATATGGGACAATCTTTCGCAGGGGTTAAAAGATCAGCTGAACAAAGTTCAAAATGATGCTGCACGTATAGTTACAGGCTGTACTAAACTCCTTGCTATTGCTGATCTTATTCGGAAATCTGGTTGGGAATCTTGAAGCGAAAGAAGGCGAAAACAAAAATTGATTCACTTCTACAAAATTGTAAATGGAATTTTTCCAAATTATCTTAATGTTCTCGTCCCTCCAACTATTGGTAATTCAACAACTTATTATCTGCGTACACCTAATAATTTGAGATCCATTGCTTACAGAACAAGCTTGTATATAACAATTCATTTTTACCGTCTGTAATTAATGATTGGAATTCCCTACCGGATGAGATTATGAACGCATAATCACTAACATCTTTTAAACACCATTTGAACTTGGACAAGCCCTCTCCAAGACCACTGTATTTCTGCGGCGAAAGAAAAATCCAGATTATCCATGCTACAATGCCTAACAGGTGTAGTTCTCTTAACTCTTTACCACACGAGAAAAATTTAGACTGGTCCAAATTGAAAGCATATGCAGACGACAAAATAAAGCTGACTAAAAAATTGAAATTTGTTCTGGGAAGGGTAGAAAACACTTTGGGAAAAGGAGAAAATGCTGGTTACCAGCATTTTCTTCTTTTCCCATAGTGTTTTCAAAGGCTCCTTTCTCAGGGGCGTCAAAAGTAGGGATTGTGTGGTAATGGGTTAATTATCACCTTTACTTGAAAAAATTAGCATAATCGCCACTCTGTAGATGCGGCTCAGTTGAATCAACTGAACACTATTTTCTAAACTATCCAATTTATAATGATTTAAAAAATCAATTAACTTCTAATATTAATGAGATAGTAATAGTCTCCCTTCGTGTCATCCTATATCGAGATGAGAGTCTTAGTCTGCATGATAAAGAAAGAATATTTGCACCAGTGCATACTTACATGAATATCCGTGCAAGTGGAAAATTTGCTCTTTATTGCGCTTTTTCTTTGTTTCTTTGTCTCGTTTTGTTTCTAAGGGACAATAGAATATTCTGCTGCGGGAACTAGCAGAGGACACTCGAAGGGTAGCATTCATATCTTCGTCTTTACAAACTGTAAAAGTAAACACATAGTTTAAATAAGTTTATTTTACATCGATTGAGAAACAAGTCACAACTTATACTAATCTCTCTCGATTCTGCTTCCTGGGAACTACACCAGTACTCGCTCCGAAAGTGTGGGCAAATGAAAAATACCAAAGTTGACACCCGCTCCCGGAAATCGAACTCAGGACCTTTTGGTTACGAGGCCGACGATCTACCTCACGACCATGGACACCACTAAACACTTACATAGAAGTGACAGTCAGGTTATAATGCTTATATCATCTCTATGTATGGTGTTATCACCATCAGGGCCCGTATTCACAAACCATTCTTAAGAACGTTCTTTGCCTTATTCTCAAGAATTTTTTGTATTTCAAAGTAACACTACATCTGATTGGCTAAACCATTCGATTTAGCCAATCAGAAATTGTGTTACTTACAAATATAGAAAATCTTGGAGAATTAGACTGAGAACATTCTCAAGAATGATTGGTGAATACGGGCCCTGGTCTCACACTCCACACCTATTTGCACACCCCCTCCCCTACTTTTTCCCATATTTCACCCTTTTTTTTCAGTTCTTTTTCATTAACCTAAAAATATCGTACTCTATACATGCAATAACCGGAAATTGGAGAGGAACTCTATTCAAGCTTTGCTTCCGTTCCGACCTATTTCTGCAGGATTATTTTTGTCAATTTAATGTATTTGTATTGTTCATGTACATGTATATTGTATTTTTAAGGAAGAGGGCTCGATCCCCAAGGGTTGACCGGCTATAACTTTACTGATAGTCTTTCAACTGAGACGGTGTGACGGAGAAATGTTAGACTGTGATGCCTATTAAACTGCCATACACCATGCATTTTAAATCGCTGGGCTTAGCTTAGAAAAGATTTCATCCTGTACCTTAGCCCTTTACTAAACAATCCCTGGTTTTCAAGGCCCTGGGATATAATGCTTTTAAAAACATTGTGGGAAAAGGAGAAAATGCTGTTTACCAGCATTTTTTCTCCTTTTCCCACAATGTTTTCTGCCCTATTAAAGACCTGAAGCTAATTTGTAGCAATTCTGAAATTGTCATCTGCGGATGCTCTTAGTTCTAGAATATCTTGTTTGGGAAAGGGTTAAACTATCTTCCTTGACGTAAGCAACAGCCTTCTGGTAGCAACGAAAGATAAACGGAAAATCAGTCAATCGACTGCAATGGCGGAAAAATGTGGTATACGTTGGAGACACTGGCGTGAGAATAGAGCTTCCGACTCCTACATCGCAGATTCCAGGTTCGAATCGCACAATGATCTTGGTCAACCTTCTGAATTATGGAGATCACGTTACAAGTACAGGTTTAACCCTTTACCAAACGAGAAAATTTTAATCTGGTCCAAATTGAAAACAGTTGCAGAAGACAAAATAAACATAACTCAAAATTGAAATTTGTTTCTCGCAGAGTAGAAAACATTGTGGGAATAGGAGAAAATGCTGGTTACTAGCATTTTCTCCTTTTCCCACAATGTTTTCAAAAGGCTTCTATCTCAGGGTCTTGAAAACCAGGGATTGTTTGGTAAAGGATCAAGTTTCCAAAAGGTAATCATCGAAGTAATTAGAGACATGCTCTGTGAAAAGGGGACTTAATGCGTCTGCGAAAAGAATCGAGCCAAAAACTTCGGCACAGGTCAGACTGCACGGATTGCAGAAGTAAACCTACGAGTTACCGTTTGTGCGCATGTTCGGTTCCTAACCTCTTGCGTAAATCTATGTCATTTAGTGAAGGGCGTTCCTAGTGGTTGTGAGTTCGATACTTGAAGACAAAATTTGCTTTCCAGCGATTTTTCACCTATCACCTCTGATGCATGAGAGAACAGTAGCCAGCGGCTTGGAAAGAAAGTTATGTCTGTACTGTCGTGAGAAAGCCATGAAACACATTTGTAGAAGTGCTGACCGGACGGTATAACCACAACTATCATAATAGCGTTTAACTCAACTATAATCAATCTGTAATTGAACCTGTTTCGCAATCGCAATTGAGAATATATAAATTATTTTGCTCTGTGAAAAGGGAGAAAAAGGCAGTGGACCCGTAAATAGAAAACAGCTATTTCCACTTTATTATTGCATAAAATGTGATTTTTCGGGCCGTTATAAGCATGCATTAATTGGTAAAAATCGGCGTTATCGGGATAAAACGTGCATTAATCAGTAAATTCACGCGCCGTTAACGCCCGGCTTTGTATCATACTATTATCAGTATCCTCAATTCGGGCATACCTTGTAAACAACGTTTGTTCTTGTCAGATTTTCCCTAGACTCCGACCATCAAATTGTAGGAACTTGAACCATTTTAGATCCTTTTCATAGCTTGTCTTTGAAGATATTAGTACAACACAAACAAAATTTTTCACAGGATCTCAGTTTAATCAAGATCTGAACAAAAAATCACCCGTGAAATGTACTCTAAACCAGCTACATACTACCAACTTTTTAAAGTGATCAGTAATTCCCTCGCTTGATGTAGGTCGAACCCTCTGACGTCTTTCAGTTACAGAAATTCATATCCACTCATTCTTCCTTTTTGTAATCGTTCAAACATGTGCAAGTTTATTCCACATAGGTCCACTTTGTATTAAAAATCATTAGAAGTGTATTTACGCCGAAAGAATCAAAACTGGCATACAGGACTAACTGCCCTTCTCTGCTCGTAACAAAAACTTTTTCGCTGACTTCCGGTTTTGAAGTTCGCTTATTTGCATTTCTATGGAAATATTTTTGCCATCGTTGCAAATTATTGCTATAGTACCTTCATTTTATGCTATAATAGCATTAATTCACGGGTTGTTTTTTTTTTTAGTTTTTGTTGTATTTTTTTTTTCGTTAACATTCGCAGAGGCCCTCAAAATACTGTAACACCCTCGCGCTTCGGACTCGGGTGTTAAGGCATTGTTCAGGCCTCTGTGAATGTTAACGACCTCAAAAACGTGAATTAACTCTATATTATTGCATAAAATGTACCTTTTCGGGCCGATGTTAGCATGCATTAACGGGTAAAAACTGCAGGGCTTTGTACCATATTGAATCCTTTTCATGGCATGTCTTTGATGATATTAGTACAGCACAGGATCTCATTTTAATTGAAATCTGAACAAAAAATCATCCGTGAAATGTACTCTAAACCAGAAACATCCCACCCATTTAGGTAAAGTACATTTGAAGTTCGCTTATTTGCATTTTTATGGAAATATTTTTGCTATCTTTGCAAAATATTGTTTAAATACCTTAACTTTATGCAATAATAGCATTAATTCGCACTCAAGCGTTACAGCATTTTTTAAGCCTCTGCGAATGTTAACGACCTCAAAAAGGTGAATTAACCCTATAATATTATCCTACAAAATTTTCTATGATTGAAAGTGAGCATTACTATACTACTTTCACCGAGCAACATTTTGCCTTTTTGTCCTTCTTAGAATTTTCATTTATAAATCTAAAACCACTATAATCCCATTACAAAGGGAGATAATAATTACCTCCCTTTTCCGGAAACTAACTAAAGTATCCACTAATAATTTTAAGATAGATATCTAAGGGGTTTCTTGTCGTTTAAAAATGTGCAAAAGTATTATAATAGATTGTAAATCCGTATTTATCAACTATAAAAAAATATGCCATGCTGCACTTTGATTATTATGGGTCTACTACTTTAATCAAATGGATCTACAAAAAGTATCGACTCATGTCCATTTTTTCCCTAATTCAGTTGATTGTCAGACGGATCCATTATAATAATTGGCTTGCAACACGCGAACAGGAGCTTTCGGACATTTGCATAAAGTGTCGTCTCGGATCAACCTGAGCAGTTGCGCAGGCTAATCCGAAATGACACTTTCCCTTTTATTTGATTTTCTGTTTTGTCCAAGTTTACCATAGCACAAAACTTAATGTAGTGATATATAAGTGTCGTCTCGGGTTAACTTGCGCAGACAGCACAGGCTGATCCGAGACGATACTTTACGCAAATGTCCGAATGTCCCCTTTCACGTGTTACAAGCCATGTAATAACCTGCTTGGTCTAACGCATCACAAAGTTGCCATAGATCCACTGTCCAAGAGCATCTCTTTATACAAAAGAGGCGTCGGAGAAAATAAAGGTAAACCAATAAAAAAAATGTACAAGTGCATTTAATTTACTACAATATTTTAACAGTCAGGTGGCAGGGGACTTGGAAGCCTTTCCACGGCTGTGGCGAATCATGTCGTCACCCCGCCTTCGGCTTGTAACCGTACAATCTCCGAGCAGAGTTGTCGTTCGTTACTCTCACATACATCTCTGCGATGGGCTAAATGACAAGAATCTTGTCAAACCGAGGAAAAGATGTTTTGTTACTGTTTAACTGTTTCGTGTGTCAAATTAGAAGGTAGACAAAGGAAATATGATTCTGGATACATTATAGGTGCGTTCAAACAGATGAATTTACCTGTATAAAATAGAACTATTTTTTTCGAGCCTCTTTACTGATCAGAATCTTACGCCAAGTTTAACAAAAACGGCTGCGCCCATGAATGATGACAACAGTTTTGACACACCGATAAATCTTAGGTTATAGGATTAAACAAGAGGACCATGATGGTCCTATATCGCTCACCTGAGTATATTTGTAACTTATGGTTTATCAAGGGTAGGCTATTAATTCTTTTCAAATAATACATACCCTGGGGTTTGTCACAAAAAGATTTTTACAGATTTTCTTCTTTGTCTTTGGCCAGTGGAGCTAAAAACTGCTGCTTATCATCAATTTTTCTCTTCACAGTGTCTTGTTCCCTTTTTGACTTGTAGTTTAAGCCATTACCAGACGACAAAATTTTAGATCGATCCAAATTGAAACAAATTGCAGACGACATTTTAAAATGTATTTAAAATGAAAAGTAAGTGATCTATATGTTAGAAAAGATTGTGAGAAAGGAGGATTGCTTGTTACAAACAATGTCTCTTTTTTTAAGAGGGAAATGAATTTAAAAGATTTCCTTCTATGATTCTATGTGAAATAGTGTGCACCAGGGCACAGAGCCCAAATATGACCCCAAGGGGATAATTTTAATTATTTTTATAAAGCGTCACTAGATGATGCTACATGCAAAATATGAATGCTCTAGCCCTTATGGTTTGCCAAAAGTAGATTTTTAAAAGATTTCCCTCTTTGTTTCTATGTAAAAAAGGGTGCGCCCGGGCAGAGCCCAAATATGACCGCAGAGGGATAATTCTAGCAATTTAGGTAGACGATTATCAGATTATGCTACATAGCAAATATGAATGCTCTAGCCATTACTTGTCAGAAAAAGATTTATTAAAGGTTTCCTTCTTTGTTTCTATGTAAAATAGGGTGTGCCCGGGCAAAGCCCAAATATGACCCAAGGGGAATAATTTTAACAATTTTGGTAAGGGGTCACCAAATGATGCTTCAAACAAAATATGAAAGCTCTTGGCATTATGGTTTGTCAGAAGAAGATTTTTAAAGATTTTAAAATAGGGTGCACCTGGACAGAGCCAAAATATGACCGCACAGGAATAATTTTAATAATTTTGGTAGAGGATAATCAGATAATGCTAAACATTAAATAGAAATGCTCTAGCCATTATGACTTGTCAGAAGAAGATTTTTTAAAGATTTCCTTCTTTGTTTCTATGTATAATAGGGTGCGCCCGGGCGAAGCCCAAATATGACCCCAGTTGAATGATTTTTAACAATTTTGGTAAAGGGTCAACCAATGATGTTTCAAACAAAATATGAAGGATAATTTTAACAATTTTGGTAGAAGATCATCAGTAAATGCTACATACTAAATAGGAATGTTCTAGCCATTATGATTTGTTATCAGAAGAAGATTTAAAGATTTCCTTCTTTGTTTCTATGTAAAATAGAGTGCGCCCGGGCAAAGCCCAAATATGACCCCATGGGAATGATTTTAACAATTTTGGTAAGGGGTCACCCAATAATGTTTCAAACAAAATATGAATGCTCCCAGCCTTATGTTTGGTCGCAAGAAGATTTTTAAAGATTTTAAAATAGGGTGCGCCCGGGCAGAGCCCAAATATGACCGCAGAGGAATAATTTTAACAATTTTGGTATAGGATCATCAGATAATGCTACATACCAAATATGAATGCTCTAGCCATTATGGTTTGTCAGAAGAAGATTTTTTAAAGATTTCCTTCTTTGTTTCTATGTAAAATAGGGTGCGCCCGGGCAAAGCCCAAATATGACCCCAGGGGAATAATTTTAACAATTTTGGTAAAGGGTCACCCAATGATGCTTCATACAAAATATGAATGCTCCCGGCCTTATGGTTTGTCACAAGAAGATTTTTAAAGATTTTTTTCCATTTTCAGGCATTTTGTTGCCATGGCAACCAGAGTTTTAGATGGAATTAAATTCCTTTAACTATTTTTGTAGAGCTTCACCCAAGGAACATTCCTGCCAAGTTTTATCAAGATTGGCCATCTGGTTTTGGAGGAGGAGATTTTTAAAGAAATTGTTAACGGACCGCCGGACGAACAGATGGACGGACGGACGGACGACGGACGATGACCGGTCACAATAGCTCCCCCTGAGCACGTTGTGCTCAGGTGAGCTAAAAACAAGTTATGGTCCTTTAAAAGACATTTAAGCTTTTCAGAAAATCCGCATCTTTTTCACATTGCCTACCACTTAGTCTGGTTGGCCGTATGCTGTTTCAACAGCATACAAAGTAATCGATATTGGTCTTTCTTTCACCGGCGTTTGTGTCGCCATTTTGAGTTCTGGTCATGTGACGAAAGTATCACGTAATGACGGACTACTTTCTGAGCTCACTACAGAGGTGAATGAAATGATCCGGAGTGCAAGAGAGTGCGAATTTATTAGCCTACTTACCATTGTAACGTGCATTCACCAAAATTGTCCTAATTTATGTTCTCACAAATAGAGTAGGCTGACGACATAGAATTGCAGGTCTGAGTGCCCCAATCAAATTAAATTTGGCGTCACCGAGAAATGACGTCACTCCGACCTTGGTAAAACTTGAAGATGACACTGCGATAGACATTCAATGTTTATTTAAACATGTTGGTCTATTTAAATAACGTTAGTAACTTTGCATTTTCATGATTTGCTGGCAATAGTATACGACCACTAATTGTTTCAGAGACCACTAACTGTTTCAGAGTATCATTTTAACTTTACATTATGAGTTTCAGCACTTCACATTTTGATTTCCTGACGAAGGGATGACTCGTTTTAACTTTGGATATTGCGCTGAAAGTGTATTCATGTATACGTGGTTCCGATGTATACGAGGTTCCGAAAGGGAAAGTGCTTTTACTTGGGTTTTGCCAGTGCACATGTCTGTGTGAACGAGACATATTATCCAATCAGATCGTGAGAAATTTCTTTGCAGTAGATCTATAAGAAGATTCTCTGGCTATTTAACATGTAACTTGCAATATTCAAGGTAGAGCTTTCGTGTTTGTTATCTTCTTTCCTGACATTTATGTGTATAAATGCTTTAAACAGAACGTATAGTGTATCTTTTGTTTTAAGTTTCATCAGAGGATTAAAGTTGCTTAAAAATATGATAACTTATCCTATCATAAAGATTTTCAATGTGTTTTCAGACTCAGAAAATAAATTAGAAAAGTTCTTGGAAATAAAACTAGGAATGTCTTTCAGACTGTTGAGTGAGTACTGATTAAGGACTCTATGTGCCTTTTCAAGGAATCAATTTATTTTATTTTTCCAACCAACAAACTAGTGTATTGGGCTAAACTTCCTATTCGCAACAGATAAAAAAGAAGACGGTAGACTAATTCGGTGACAAAGCTACCTTTACATTCAATATAAACCATGGCCATTAAATGTATCATAGGCACACACTCCTATTTAAGAGTTACCGGTACCTGAAATGTCCCACTTTCCTTTAATGTTTTTTCTCAAACCATTTTAGATCGAAAGCTCTTCATTTGAGTTAAATTTACCTTTGTGCCTGCTAATTTATTTTAATAAATCCGAAATTCTATCATCTTGTAAGGGGTTAAACCCATAAGTAAATAGATATTCGAGAGAAATTCTTTTTTTTTTCCTTTTAACCCATTTTTTTCAAAATCATTGCTTTGGTGATTATTGTAGGGGTGGTGACAGATTTTGAAATGACTTTTACAAAATTGCTTGGTGAAATAATGATTTTGTTCCCAAAATTTCATTACCTCAAAAAATTAGCTATGGTCTTCTAAAAATTTCAGGTGAGTGATCCAGAGCCATCTTGGCCCTCTTCTTTGCTGATCTTAGTATTTTGGCAATCCTTCGCTGATCTACATGTAAGTAAGCCTCTAAACTGTTCATGAACATGAAAAAATCTTTGGTAAAGGAAGGTTTAATGCATCTTCATAGTGCTTTATACTTCACATAATTGTGGACTCGTAAAACTTTGTCTAGCGAGGGACTGAATTATAAGGTAGGATACAGTCCAACGACAAACAAACAATTTACAAAGATCAAAAAGTTTCGACCCCCCCCCCCCCTTGACAATCCCTGCTCGGACTGGGTAGGCTAACATGTGTCAGTACTTTATGTAGATGCGTAAAAACCACCTTAACAAAGAACATGGCAAAGAACAAGTGCACTTACCAAAATAGACATAATATTGACCAAAGATCTTTTGATCAGTTCAGTCACTTCGAATTCCTGTCCTTTACAATGCTCGATCTCTTTTACTACACGACTAATTTCACGTTGAACAATGTTTTCAAACAGTTCAATGCCGCTTCCATAGACATGTAAACCTTTTGTAAATAACTTTCTCGAAGAGCTATGCTCCTTTCCGGGATTGGCGAAAGTGATGGTGTTCAGAAATTCAATACGCTCCATAACAAAAAATCTCTGTCGATTGTTAAAGATGTCACCCTGTTTATTGTAGGCCTTGTCCACCATATCTATAGTGTTTAACACAACAATCTCAGCACTGACATCTTCAGTCTAAAGATTTTTCCGTACTGGCGAACAAAGTCATAGAATTGTGAATGTAACCGTCTTGTTGAATTTGGAAAAGTGAACCAATTATCGGATATCCTTTTGGCCTCGGTATGCTCTTTCTATCGTGATGTTGAGACATATATTTCCAAATTATGATTCGAAATATCAGAATCACTAGTGCCAATACGACCTCCATCTTTCTAGACCTGGAAATATTTTAAGGAATACGTGTGGGTGCTGATTAGGAAATGCCTAGAGTTCGGCTATATCAGAAATTGCTTATTTTTCAATGGTCTTTCTCAGCTTTTCATCTGTAAAAACAGTCAAAATAAAATATAACTACGCTAGCATCAGTATGTTGCGCCAGTCACAGAAACTTTTTTATGTAGATTTTCGTTGGGGAAAAAAGGAAAAGTGTTGATCTCTATCAACTCCAAAAGTAAGTAATTATTTGAAGAGAAGATATGGCCAAAATACCGCAATTCAAAGAAATGATTGGTATACCGCTATCCTCCTTTACCCGTAGGCTACTGAGCGAGACGTCCTGCTATCTTGTTGAAAGTGTAGATCAAGATTAGACAGAACACACAGGTTTATCTCTGATGCCCACTTTTACTCTTTTTTCGGGAGAATTGTAGGACTTCTTTAAAAACAACTAATTCGGGGGTTACACAAATTTTCATATAATTTGTGCGTGAAGATGTTAGGTTCTGCAGTGAAATCATGAAAGCTACTCGTCTTGTTTTTTTAAGACTATTCTTCAAACATTTTGAAAAGCATAGAGTACAGATCATACAGTTAGTTTTGCACTTCATAAAAGAGTAGAAATCTGGAATTCTTGATCTTTTCAATTTATTGAAACTAGATCTGTTTTACTTATGTGACGCGGACAAGTTTTATAGTTGAAGTTGGAGTAATAGAAACGCTGGTATGGGCCTTACTTTCCTATCATGTAGAAACTAAATGTTCTCTTTGGCAGAGGCAACTGAATATTTCTCTTTGTTGACCATCTGGAGTTAGCAAAATACTGAATTAAACAATTATCATTTCAGACTTTCTTATTGAAATTTATTGTGCTGACCAAAAAGACAAATTCAAATTTTAGGCTAAAATCTCAATCTAAAATAAAGAAACAAGAGATATCAAACAAATAGACCTACTTACTGTGTAGTGAAATCTTTTTTTACGTACGAATCTTTTTTCTTTGCTTCAGAAGTCTTTCTTAGTATCACCTTTAAAGATGTTCCACAAAGCAAACTAACGAACGTGCTGCGGTATATCGTAATGATTCATGTGATAAAGTGGTTTATATCGACGAATACAGGAGACACCACACAGCCCCTTTCCGCAGACCGATGTAGAATAAGTACGGACAGAACCACTTTGCAGAAACATCCTTCAAAAAACTTAGTAATAAGCATGTAGTCTGATCTTTGATCAATGCCACCCGCTTTTTCAGGCGAACGCACAAGGTAATCTTTTTCTTTCGTTACTGTGGATTGTAGTTTCAGTCATCGAAAAAGTCGGCTTTTTGTCGTGTTCAAAACCCTCCTTCTTCAGGTCCTTTGTTGCTTGTCAAAGAAGAAGAAATAATATTACGTCCAGCAGAATTGTTTCAGTGTCAAAGTCTTATCAAAGTTAAGCGGTTTATCACCACTGATGTTATGATATCTCGTCGGGCCCTATTGAAAACCACAGAAGCCGATCTCTACCGAAAGGACGAAGACTATGCCAAATTATAATTTATCTCGGTTTTATAACACCACACTTAAAGTAAATTTACTAAATTATCAACGAAGTTAACAACTACGGCTAATCACATATTTATGAACTTGTAGCTTACATCTGCTAACGGAACTGATAGACCATATCAGAAGAAAAAAAAATGAATGTACTAATCAATTTTCAACGGAAATGCATTCAGAAAGATTCGATTGAAAAAAAAAAAGCTTCCAGTGTTACGGTTTTGTAAACGGAGTGTTACGATTTTAATAACGATAAAGAGGTATATTTCCTGCGAAGAAATTAGCCGTGCATGTCCACATCACCCGTCGTCATAAAATCGAGGGATTTGATCAAAGGATCATCCGAGGTTTGTCGAATTACAATATCCTGACCCTAGTGAAAACCTCATAGAACGGACCTTCACGGAAACAGATGAAGAGTATGTAACATTTCAATTGAACTACACTAGATCTGTATATTTCAATTGTCTTGGAGTCCGCATTAACATTATAAACTAAAGGAGTTCGGGTAGCAACGGTGTAGCATGTATGATAATGACCGTTCGAGCGAAAAGGTTTACAGTGACAATGACAAGACCTTGGTACAGTTTTAACCCAGAAAACCCCTTTTATATGTTTTTAGTTGCCTTGTAGGTCAAAGTATATCAAGATCACACCGCAGAAATCGCTTAGTCTGATCTCTGATTTACACCCTGCTGAGATTTTCTAGACTGATTGATACTGACTTATTTGGGTCATTTTTGTAGATTTGAAATGTCTGTTGTTTTCTATGGTAAATGGCCAAGTGTACGCTTGCATGAATAACTTATGACAACGGCGACGCAGTTCGAACTTCGTATTATCGTTATCTGTTGTGTTTATATAAGATTCATCATGAACAAATACAGAGGCAGTCAGACTTATCCCCTAGCTTGCTTCATAAACTTTCAAATCCATAGTAAAACCCTAATGTCACTCTCACAAACTTATATTTTTGAAAAACACACACATACACACATTTTAAATTCAGAAAAATCGGACAGTGTAGATCCAAGATCAGACTACAGATTCTGTGCAGTCGGAGCTTGATTTACACTGTCCACAGAAGGTCATCGCGCTTTGCGGCTCAGGATTAATACCTCAAGCAAGTGACAAAACTCAGTATAGTTGAGTTTGTTAGTTCGTTCCCCAGGGCTGGCTGAGAGAGATTTCAAACCTACGTCTCATGTGACAGAGAGATGTTAGACCTAGAAATCCCCTTTGACAGTGCTATACATCGAACACTTTAAAGATCTAGGCTTAACTTAGGAATAATTTCTTCTTGCATCTCTCAGTATTCCTCGTAACATAGGAATAATAGTAGTAACCTTTGGAAGCGTCGCAAATAAACGCAAAGTCATTCAACGAAGTGTCCACAAAGGCAAACGGCGATAACATACGGGAAATAAATCAAATGCAGAACTGGAGATAGTGGTGTGAAATAGAATGGAACTTATGGATCCATAATTATGTGATGACTTGCTTGGTATAATGCATCAAGAAGACGCAACAAATCACCTTTTCCCAGAGCACTGCTCCTATATTTATACTAGACCACTGATATGTCTCTTGTAAACTGTCAGAAAACCATATGGCTTGCAAACATGCCAAAAGGGACATTCGTACATTTGCGTAAATTGTCGTCTCGGATTTGCCTGCGCAGTCCGCGCAGGCAAATCCGAGATGGCACTTTACAACTACATTAAAATTTGTCCTACAGTACACTTGTGCAAAACAGAAAATTAAATAAAACGGGAGGATTGCGCAGGCTGATCCGAGACGACACTTTACTCAAATGTCCGAACGCCTCTTGTCACGTGTTGCAGCCCAATTATTATAAACGTATGAACTGTAGCTTATCACAGTGCTGCATGTTTGTCGTTGTCGTCGTCGTTGTTACTGCTGTTGACGATAATGCCGCTGGTATTGTTGTTGCTGCTGTTATTATTCTATTCGATAATCAATCAGTCCATTGTCTTATCGATTCATGCACTGATATTTTTTATAAATCAATGAAAACAGTGAAATGTTTTAAATATTGGATGATAATTCACAAACGCTTTGTCCTGATGTAGCATTTATACCTGCTCAAGGATAAGTATTCAGAAATTAACAAGAAAGACAGTTTACAAGAAAATGTACATATTTTAATGAGCAATAAATTGATTTTGTTTAATATGGACACTGAAAATGATATAAAATTGTAAATACATTTCCATTCAACGCGTAACGATATACTATTTTTGCAATGATTCGAAAAGTTTTCGATAGGAATGGTCTTAGACTCCGCCAAAGTGAACAAATGCATTGATAACTTTTAAGTTGTCCGTTTATGTCTTCAACCTTAATCCTGTAACATGAAATATATTGCTTCAATCAATATGCATGTTATCTCCCACACTCCGACGTAAATGTGGATTACAGCGAAAGGTCATGACTGAAAATCTATTTGGATATATCGTATTATATCAACGAGCAATAATTATGCAGCCAATCGGAAATGCTCACTGTTATCAAATTTGCTGCATCAGTATGAATTGTTGGGTATGATTCTGATGACCCAAATCCAGTTTCCGTAAATCAAACTATATCAGTATTGTTTATGACAAACTTGGTATAGGCCTACATGCATTAGGCATACCTCGGGTAATGGAGGACATTAAATTAGATGTATGTACCGAATCGGCACAGTTGTGACGAGCGGGTATACATGTACACATCGATACCCGGAATAGAACTCTTTTTGATCGATTTTCAGCAGGTCTATATATTTTTGACTCGTTCCATCCATTGCACCGACAACCATCCCGATTCTATTCTAGTTTCCCCGTCGGGTTGATCATTCTGCAATCACGGGCAAGCCGATGGAAAGTGTCGTAAAGACCAGACACCAACGCATTTATCACGTTTTTTACTGGTGAGATCTTAAAGGTGGCCTTCAGATTTTGGGACGAACATTTTACAAAAGTGCAAAAAAATCATCCTTATACTCCCAAAGCCTTTTAATTTTCATTCATAAAACCCCAGTAGTCGAAAACCGTCCAACAACACGAGAAATTAGAGATTTACTACGGCTCAGGTTGACACCAACGGGAGACACATTCTATTTTTAGATGATCAATTCGCTCATTTACTTACAGGAATACACAGAAAAAGCTACAAACATAGCGTCCGAAGAAGACATTATGGAAAATAATCATTACATGTTTGTTATGATAGGGAATTTAAGCGTTATGAGTCACGTGCCAGTCACTTGACATTCCCACAATGCTTTATTGATATTTGGCGCGAAATCTAAAAATAGCTTAAGAGGCTACGTAGCCTTTTAAGGGAATACCATCCAAAAAAATTTTTTTTGTAATTTTATGAATCTTAATTATTGATGATTTGTATTATTTTTTCATATGAATTTCAGTGATATGTATATTTTTTAATTTGGTGAGATGTAAAAATTCTAAATACCCACCTTTAACATTAAACAGCGCAGAAGAAGAAACTTAGTGGAAATGAAAATGATGCAAAAGTTTGATCATTGAATTGTATTAGAAGTACTCAATAAAAGGTGTGTTAAGAATTACGACCCCCAACTCATCGGTAAATAATTCGATACTTCGTAAAGGATATTCGCCATCTCGGCAATTTCCTTCTTCGAATAATTATGAAAGTTGGGGCTGCAAACCTTAAACCAACTAGATCCATAGCAATGATGACATCTTTTTTTTTCGGCCTATATACATTGTGACTTTGAGATAACCCCTTATTGAAACCTGTAATCCGTTGTCCATATCTATGTATAAATGTCTATTTGCCACAGATAAATAAGAAGAAGGTAGGTTATTCCGGTGACATAGCTACCCTTACATTCAGTATAATATGGTCATGACATATAACGTAGGCACATACTCCGGTAAAAGAGATACTCGTCTCTGAAATGTTTTTTTCTCGACCCATTTTAAATCCAAAGCTCTTCATTTGAGTTATATTTACCTTTTTGATGAAGAATCCCAAACTCTGTCATCTGGGAAGGGGTAAACCCATAACTCACCATGAGTGGATGGATATTCCAAAGAAATTCTTGTTTGTTTTCCGTTTCGAGAACAAAAAAAGAAAATAAAAAATGTTCTGAGCCTATAAAAGGTGTGTATATAAGAAAACTGATTATAGACTCACAGCAAAACAATTATAACCTTTATTTCTGGCTAAAAAGGTACCATCAGTTGCTTTTAAACCAAACAGTTCCGATTTATTTCCTTGTCTTTGCAACACAATAGAATCGCTTTGGTCGTAAAAGAAGATCAAACGTGAAGTTTTCAGACCTTGGGTCGCATGACCCAGATTTTCCGGCAACAGGCAAAAATGTAAACTTCTGAAACAGAGAGGAGATATACAAGAATATCCTCGTGATTGCAATTCCATTGCCAATACATCGTCTTCGACCTGTCCCGAACGGAATCCAACTGAAATTTAGAAAAAAAAAGCAGCTGTCTTACAAAAAAATAAGTTAAATAAATCCTAGTAATGCCTTATGTAAGCAAGTCATCATATAATAATGACTTTAAAATCTGCTTGTCCAACAGCCGACTGAATCCTGAGAAAGAATGGTTCTTGGACGTACAAAAATCAACCAATAAAAAAAGAAAACGTTCCAGGTCAGTCTGCCCAGACGGACATTTGTCTATCCTTTTTGCAGGTGCTGTAAGCACCGTTTTAACAGAGCATGGCTCAAATATACATGTACATCACTATGACACCATTTAAGGATTTCTTTTGTTTATCAGACATAATTTGACTTAAAAAGTATATGTCAGCAGGATATATTAAAGTATTCGTCATGAATATAACTCTCATGCATTAATTCATCTTTAGGAATTAAAACTTTACGGGATCTAAGGCTTTGTATTTACTATCAATTTTAATATTTCATTCAAAGGTAATGTTACTTTCCAACTCTTTTTTCATTGGTCGTTAAAAGCTTTGTGGAGTGAACATTTTTTTTTTTCTGGACGACTCTTATATATACTACATGGTAAGGTCTGTAACACGAGATCTAACATTATTGGGTACAATACTTAATTCTATCGAAACTAATTTACAGGCCTTGTTTAAAGTTTGCACGTGGCAAAAGCTACATTTAAGTTTTATTAAAAAGAAGTTACAAAACCTTTTCATGTAGAGGTGATCGTTGGGTAGGAGTTTTCCTTTGTCGTCCAGGAACCTGTCTGGTCTAAACGTCCATGGGTCTCCCCAGATGTTCTCATCGTGATGGATATACCAAACGTTCGCAAGTACCTGAATTAACACGTATTTCATGTATGTCGAAAGTAGTTCTTCTAAAACTAAAAGGACAGCTGCTAAACAATTCTCAAAAGAGAAAGTTATGTTCGCCATTGATAACGTAGATTAGAGAAGGTATTCACGGTACAATCTTACCGGCCGACCATCTCCTAAACTCAAGAAGGTCAATACCCCACATATCCTCTTGATCCAAGATTATCGGAAGGAATATAACACATCAAGATTAAATCAAGCTCAAAACAAACTGACTTATGTTTAACTTTCGGACAATGCAAGATATGCTCAATTGCTAGAGATGTTAAGCGACGTTCACTATCTACTGGTGTAGAACACTGTAAATTATAACTTCTTACCATTTATGAAAGCATGAGAGCTTTCTTCAGTTCAGAGTCTTAAATCCGGTCGTTTAGCTTTTTACTTGCTATTCTATTAAGATACCCCCAGTCTGGTCGTTTAGCTTTTTACTTGCTATTCTTGTAAGATACCCCCATAGTGTTGCAGTATCATCTTACGAACGAAGTCCGTAACAAAGAAACAAATGAATAAATGCATGGCAGAAATAAGGATCGGAGCGGGATTCGAACTCCGAACTCCCGGACGGAAAGCCAATACCCTAACCACTGAGCCAAAGAGATATCTCCCTGACGCAGTAGCCAGGTATTGTATTTAAATCGGGAGTATATGCCATGCAGGAAGGAGTGGTCTCCCGTAACACACCCCCTCTTAAAGTCATCATTTATTGATGACTCAAAGCCTTATTAGGCAGGAAGTCCGATTTTGGACAACAAATGGGATTAATGGCTCAATGGCCAATCCCGGACGAGCCCCCATCTTACGAACGAAGTCCGTAACAAAGAAACAAATGAATAAATGCATGGCAGAAATAAGGATCGGAGCGGGATTCGAACTCCGAACTCCCGGACGCAAAGCCAATAACCTAACCACTGAGCCAAAGAGGTATCTCCCTGACGCAGTAGCCAGGTATTGTATTTAAATCGGGAGTATATGCCATGCTGGAAGGAGTGGTCTCCCGTAACAATCATCTTATTTCGGTTGAAGATTTTCTTTTAGTTCTCACAGCATATTTCTAATGCTACTTATTGTCATTTTATTCTCAGTTATTATTTCAGTAATTCAGTAAGCTATTCCTGACGTACCATTTACCAGAAAAAAAAACTGAACTGTAAGCATCCCTAAGGAATAAGTCATGTAAAAGTATTATAGGCATTTTAAGAAATAAAATGCCGTTACAGCCATTTTCTCCTTTTTCATCAACGTTTCTATCCCTCACAGGACACATTTGCTCATCTGAGCCACCTTTTAATTTGCGAGTGCAGGTACTGTAAAATGCCCGAGGCTAATGCACTATCGAAAACTACAGAGATAGGAAACGTACCTGTGTCTTTGCTTTCACATGAAATCCCTCAAGTTCTGTATCCTCTGAGCACTCATGAGGTAACAAAAAAGGTGCAGGCGTTAAATACCGGAGAGTCTCCATAACAACGGCTTCAGTGAAATCAGATTCTGCTTTATCGCTGACCAAAGGTTCTCGGTCTTGTCCAATTACTCTGTCTATTTCTTCTTGTAGTTTTTGCTGGTACTGTGGGTGGTTTATTAAACAGAGTATTGCGTTTGGTATTGTCGACGACGTCGTAGCAACACCTGAACGATACATGAAAAGACATATATGCTGACGTGACGAATTAACCGGACCATTTTAGAAAAGGAACTACCGTAAAGGTAATGCATTCTATTCCAATAATTGTGTAATGACGTGCTCCAGTATGGTGCACTGAAACCCTTTTTATCATTCGCAGAGCCTGGCTTAATTAACTAATGCAATACTGGCTTTCTTTTCCAGATATAATCAGACATAATTATCTAGTTTAGTTTAAACTTACATTCTTTGCGTGTGACCAATCAGTTCTAATGATGATTAGCTGTTTTTGAATCAAAATTATTGTTTTCGCAATAAGAGTAGCTGACTGCCAAAGTCCAAATATTTTTTAAGGTCTTGAATTAAAAAACCAACAACATCGATGTAAATTAAAACTTGAATTTGGCCTTTTTCGGAGAATTTTGATATTTTATAAGAAAAAAGATGCGGTTTTTTTCTTAGTTGGAGGGAAAAAAAACAATTTCCATCAAATGAGATTCAAGTGCGCTCTTCCATAAAAATAGATTATTGACTCTGTTGATTTGGTCAACTGCACTTTCGTTTCGTTTAAAATGTGGTTTGTTTTTTGTTACTTATGTTATCGATTAAGGCGTTTGCAGCCAACTCTAAGGCCTCATTATTTCACGAAAGCATTAGCTTCACTGAACTTATGTGCTTTGATTCATTTACGTCATACATGCCTTTGAACATAAAAAATGACTTTTTCGACAAAAAGAAAATCAAGAACACACAAATTTACCAGCGCCAAATACATCCGTCAAAATGATGCTTTGGATTATACTGTCAGTCAAAGAACCATCTCCATCAGTATTCTGCTCCTGTTCACGTAAGAGCCCATGGACAAAGCCCTGTATGTTCCCAGAACTCCGTGTTTCCTAGGATGAAATTAATTACATTGGTCACGCCCTTTGAAAAGGAGGTTTAATGCATCTGCAGAAAGGATTGGTCCATTTCAATCTACGTAGTTCGCAAAGCCTGATCTTTGTCGAAACTTGTTTGCTTTTAGTAAATGTTCCGCACGTTTATGAACCACTCTAACTCAGGACTAAGCCGTTTCTTAAACGAAAGGAATTAAAAAGATCCATTCTTTGTGACAAATTTATGATAAAATGAACTAGCACCAGGTAGATGTATTCAGTCCCCTTTGGCCAGACAATGGCTCACTACTTTTCATTTGCTTGATAAAGATTAGTAACAAACAATAAACACTTGCCACACCATATTTCTCTTTTTGAAATAAAAAGGGTGCCTTACTTAATGTTGAATTACAGCTTTCTAATGAATAGCTATGGCATTGATTTGGCAAATCTACAACCAGGCCTGATGCCTCGCTCTCCAAAACGTGAATCAAAATCTGAATTTGAAACGTGAAAAAGATTTAAAAATACACATTTAACATAAAAGAGTGTCAGACGTCAATTGATTAAAGTGATCCATCCATCATCAAAACAATGATCATTATTGTATGGGAGGTCATTAAGGTTTCGTAAAAGATACAAACATTCAATGACTTGGGTCCGTATTCATCAACCATTTTTGATAACATTCTTAGTCTTATTCTCCAGGGTTTTCTATATTAGTAAGTAACACAACTTCTGCATGGCTAAACCGAATGGTTTAAGCCAATCAGAAGTTGCGTTACTTACAATTGCAAAAAAGTCTGGAGAGTAAGACAAAGAACTTTCTTAGGAATGGTTGGTGAATACGGGCCCTGGACTGGCCCTGGTTCATTGGCTGCTAACATCTGCACTTAACTCTGAATGGCTGTCTGAAGGATTACTTTTCTGCTAATTATAGTCTTGACAGTTTCGGAATAAGAAGTGTTGTATCATTGTATGCAGAAAAGTTCATTCTAACCCGGACGGAAAAAATCTGAGAGTGACGATAGACATAATTTTACAGTTTTTCATTTTGAGTAAATGGGAGATTTTAAACCAAATTTTTAAGCTGAAAAACAATTAGAAGCAACATGCCTAACTTCTGGAAGTAATTCTGTCGAGCTGTAGTCTGCCGTTTATTCTTCAGTTTAAAAAAATACACAAACACACTTATTGAGCAGAAGCTTCTGTTTGGAGGGACATGACAGTTAAAGTTAACAGCCAATGGAACACTAACTGGGATCGAGGATCTCAGCAACCAGATTTTTATTTCCAACGATTATGAATATTAGAATTCATGAAGGCTATTTTTGAGTATGTAATAGTCCCAGTCACAATACGTTCAACATTACAAAGGCTGACATTGACATGAAATAAAAGATTTCAAAACCTATCACTTAAGAGTGTTTAACAGACTTTACTGGTATGGACAAGACCCGGTGTAAATTTGGCAAAATATGCACATAACAACAATCAGAAAAGTCATGAACAGTTTCCTACAAAACAGAAGCATCTTATAGATCGTTTAGTATATTTAGGACCAAACAAAAATCACATAGTTGTTTCTTGTGTCATCGGAGTTATTCATTTCCGTTTACATCTCTAAGTTGTAATTTTACTGGTATTACTTACCTTTACTTCATGATAAAATTTCTTTAACAGCTTCCTTTTGTCCCTGACAACTATGTCAAGTTTTCTTTTAAAATAAGGCAGACGTGACAAAAATGGTAGATGCAATAATAACGTATTTATATATCCACCCATTAAGCTTTCACCAGTAGCTGAATACTCCATGAAAGTGTTGGCATCTTCATCTGTGGCTTCCTCACCAATCAACTGTAAAAAATGTAAATAAAAGAAAATTATGTATAAATAATCTGCCTTGATCTGCAAATTTTCTTATTTTACAAACTTTTGAAAAAAAGGTTAAGTAACATCATATCATGTATCAATGTATTGTATTGATGTCCGTTATTTCCTAAACACACAAGGCCCAATTGAGGAGTCGAAACTCAAAGTCTTAGAAAAGCTAGGGTTTGTTTAATCTTTATCTTAAAAATGAAGATGTAATTTTGGGTTCTTTGGAAACATTTTTGTCCCGAGAGTTTTCTTCTGTCAAAGCACTGAGTCGGGTCTATTAATGAACATTATGTATTACCCAAACCGTAGGAAAGATACATTTAAATTGACGTTTTCGAAATAATGTTTAAAGATTAATATGTGGATTGAGGCCTATCGGTGTTTCCGACATTGATTTGAAGTGATATTTCTTAACATTTTTTATGTTGAATAATGTGTAAAACTGTACGAATGTAGTGTCACTATATGTTGACAAATGTGTAAAAATTCCTCGTTGCAATTATGCTGCTCTCGAAACGTAAATTCCTCTATCTAGATGCTCCTGCAAAAGTTGTTCACTCGCTTGATTCTTGACATAATAGAAAAAGAAACTAAACGATTAAAATATATTATATTTGTATGTTTAGATTCCCTTTTTTCCAAAATAAAAACAGATTGAAAACCTCAGAACATCCCTACAGAGACTGCTGTGTATAGCTCTGACTGTTATTGGGCTTCTCATGCTCGTATCTTTACCGTAGAAGTTATTAATTCGAAATTATGCCGTTTAAATCGCCTCCACAGGTGCTTGATCTTAATTCAAAATCGTTCAATATTTGTAGCCTAATAAATAACACGGTAATCGAAACAAAATAGACTCACTACGTTTCAGGCGGTTGCAATTTGTATCATGAGCGTAATTATCCCCATAATTGATTGTTATTAATCAGAATACATGTTTAAATCGACAGTTATACAATAAAGTTGTTCATAAACGTTGAATTAGTACTGCTGGCGACACATTTTCGTTGCATTCACAGTTTTAATAAATTCTTGTCAGTTTTCTCCACTTGTTCACTCCTGGTAACCTCGTATGACCTTTTTTTAAAATTTTATGAGTCACCTGATTGGTTGAGCCTTCATCGGTCTATTACATGATAGATAGATATTTATTTCACTTGTACATAATAATGTACATCATGTTACAAGAAGTTACATTAACAAATAGCAATAGTCACAGTGACATCAATATGGATAGAGAGAGAGAGAGAGAGAGAGAGAGAGAGAGAGAGAGACAGAGAAATTATTACAGTTTCTTATTCATTTATCATGAAGTAAATATAGGAAGATGTAAATAAAATACTAGTAGTATTTAATCTGCAGGAGTGTTTAATATCACTTTGCCTGCCTTTAAGGTCAGTACAAACTCAGATCAGACTACACAGCTCGTGCCTTCTGATCCTAGATTTGTACTTTCCGCTATTAATTTTGGTTAGCGTTCCTTTTATTGAATGCAAACTTAATGAATGTGCATACCTTCTGAACAGTATTGTACTCTACAGATTTCATCAAACTTATAAATTTAAACATATTTGGTTTAACATAGTACTTTTTTTCGATATATTTCTTCCGAAGACTGTAATACAATGGACATTCAATAATGAAATGGTACTCATCCTCTATACAATTCATATCGCAATATATACAAAATCTTTCATTTCTGGGAATTCGAATTCGTCCGTGTCTTCCGGATTCAACCCGTAGAATATGGGAAGACGTGCGGATTTTAGTCAAACAAATTCTGAGGCTTTTTGTTAAAATAGTAGATAAATAACTTGCCATTTCAAATTCTTCTTTCAAATGACGATATAGCGGAGAAAGAACAGTACTGGTTGATAAATCTGAATACCATTTCTGTAAAAATGAATCTTTTAATCTTTGTTTAAAAATTCCTACAAAATGATCAAGGTTAACTCTTTCAGGATTCTCCCAAACATATAAAAACCCACTTTCTTCTAACAAAGATTTAACTCGTGATAACCAATTAGCTTTGCCAAAAGACATATCATTTAACATTGTTTTGTAGATGGTTTTAATTAGGATATTTTCTGACTTGATTACTTTAAGAAAGTATTTTATCATAAGAACATATCTATTTATATACAATGGATATCGTCCCAATTCTCCATAAACGGCTGCATTGCAAGTAGACTGTTTGACCCCGAGAACCATTTTACAAAATTTTAGATGAATTCGCTCTAGTTCTTTGGATTTAGTAAAACCCCATATCTGACATCCAAAATTTATAATTGGATTAACAAAGGCATCGAATAATTCTAATGAAATTTTAGGGTTTACAAAATGTTTGCTAATATTACTATATAAAACATGCATGGCCTTAAGGGCTTTTCCGACAGCATACTGATTGTTTAATAAAAAAGAACCAGTATAATTAAGAACAACACCTAAATAATTGAAATTATCAACTACTTCTATTTCGTTGTGATTGTAATACCATTTTTCATTTTCTTTTACTCGACCTCGCTTCCGGAAAACAATGATTTTAGTTTTGGATATATTTACTTCAAGGCCCCATTTAGAACAATAAGCATATAGAAGATCAAGGCTATGTTGTAGGTCCTCTTTAGAATTTCCAATTATGACCATGTCGTCTGCAAATAATAATATGATGAAACAGATTTCAATTAGTGTCAGTCCACAACTATTACTATCCTGTAAATAAAGTTCTAGATCTTCTAAAAATAGAGCGAAAAGTGCTGGTGAGCTTGTCTGTCCTTGGATTACCCCTACCGAAACATCAAAAAAGTCGGAAAATGTATTGCAATGTTTAACACATGATTTTACGGAAGCATACATAGAACGAAAAATATTTAAAAACCTTACCACGTAAACCCATGTTAAAAAGTTTATACCATAATGCTTCTCGGTTAACGGAGTCAAATGCCCTTTTCAAGTCAATAAAAGCACATGGCATACGTAAATTATAATTAAGAATATGTTCAACAAGATTCGATAACACAAAAATAGCATCTGTTGTGCCACACTTTTTACGAAAGCCAAATTGCGAGTCTGAAATAAAATTATTGGATTCGAACCATGATTCGACTCTAGAAGTTAGAATACTTGAAAACAATTTTCCTAGATTACTCATCAATGTAATTCCTCGATAATTTGTAGTTTGATTGGTATCTCCCTTTTTGTGAAGAGGAACTATATAACCTTTAGACCAACATTCCGGAAATATGCCAGAGTCAAATATAATATTAAACATATCTGTGAGATGACCGGAAATGATGTCACTTGACTCTATGAAATATTCGTTTAACAGATTATCACATGGGCTAACGGCCTTGTTACTCTTTAACTTTTTAATTGCTAATTGAACTTCTGATATAGAGATAGGCTTGTCAAGTTCCCAATAGATGCAATCGTCCGAGTTAAAATCATGATTAGAAATAAAATCATTGACCTCCGATATGTTTACTTGTTTCATTTCATTAAATAGCTCAGAAAAATACGTTTGGAAATCGTCTAATCCGATTTCACTATTCGTGCACTTTTTCTTTGTTCGAAAGTAACTCCAAAAGTCTTTGGGTCTTTTTTTACGAAGGTTTTCGAATTCACGAGATTGTTTTACTTTAAACTTGTGTTTTTTTGCTCGGATTAATTTTTTGTAAGTTAATCTTTTATTACATAAGGATGTTCTATTTTGATCAGATTTGTTGGTATTGAATATGTTCAAAGCTTCGAGATACTGACGTCGAGCTACCGTACAGTCACTATCAAACCATGGTTTATTTTTTACCCGCTGTTGGTTCTCGTTCCCATGCTGTTTCACAGTATGTTCAAAAAGCGGTTTTGCCGCATTACATATAATGTCTGAAAAAGATAGAACCATTTTTTCCACAGATTCTTTACTTGTCTGATCTGTATCAAATACAACATGGTTTAAATTGTTAAGCTCAGATATCAATTTACCCCGCAATTCATCCCTTTTCCCATCAGCCCATTTATAATAAAAACTCGTAGTCTGATCTTTACGTTTTTCAGCGGGAATAATAGGAAAAGTAAGTTTAAATAATAACGGTGCATGGTCACTGTATATAGTGAAATCCCCGACTCTGAAATCATCAATAAAGTGAAAATCGCACCTTTTTAACAAAAGGTAGTCAATTGTACTACAAACATGTTTTGAATAATACGTGAAGGCACCTGTATTTTTATCGGCCCCGAGTCTACCGTTAGCTATACTGAGCGATGTTGACTTGCACAAATCTAAGAGCATTCTACCTCTGACATTACATGTATAGTCTAAGGAGGCCCTGTCTAAGGGTTCATCAGAACAGTAATCGCTAGAATCAAGGTCACCGACTCTTTTGTCGTGTAAAATGTAATCTTTCATTTGGCCGACACGAGCATTAAAATCTCCAGCTAATATAATGGAACCTATTTGACTGAAATGAAAAATATCTTGTTCTAGCAATTCAAACAAGTTAACATTTAAAACATGATTAATCGGAGACTCGTCCGGCCATAAATATATAGAACATAAAAAAACATCTTTTTCACACTCAAAAAACCCATGGTCTAATTTCAACCAGATTATAGTCTCATGGTGATTTCTAACAACAGATACCCCTTTTTGTATATTGTTCTTGACATAAATAACTGTACCGCCACTATTCCTTTTAGCGCGCTTATGTCTGTATTTTCTGTAGAAATTATAACTCTTGTAACCATCAATGTCTATGTTAGAGTTGCTGTCTGTCCATGCCTCACTTATGATAATTAATTCATTCTCTTTCAAAAAGGATGAAAATTGTTCGCTTTGTAGTTTGTCTTCTGTTAACCCATGGTTGTTCTCCTGAAAAATGACGTTTGACACACCTGTCGCATTTTTCTTATCAGATCGCCTATTTCAGAGGAGTCACTTGAAGTCAGATGAAGGTCGATCAAACCGGAAGTTGACTACAATTGAAATTTGTAGGCAAAATATCACCCGTGAAAATCACCCAATTTCTTCGATGCATATAAGTTAATTAAATGTTACTTACCATTTCATCTTAAATAAATGTATCGTTTCTCTAGCCATTTTATATTTTTTGCACTGTGATAAATGTAGCTGCACTGTCCGGGCAGGCTGATCTGCGTCAAAACTTCTAGCTTATCGTAACTTTCATGCATGTTCAACGACCCTACTACATCATGATTCAGTGGGTTGTTTGACAAAATAGGATTTTATGGCTCCATAATCATGAAATGACTTGCTTTGCATAAGGGATCACAGAGATGCATGAACCCTTATCCTGCTAAGTAACTAAAATGAAATTTTCAATTCGATTGTAAAAAGCCAAAAATTGTTAGTTTAACGGTATGTTTTAGGGAATAAAATCTCCAGATCGGACAGCGTAGGACCAAGATCAGACTGCACGTTCTGTGCAGTCTGATATTGATCTACGCTGTCCGCAAAACGTCTGTGAGTCGCGATAAGCAGCCAAAGGTTTAAACCCTTTTTGCCAGGGCATGGCTGTAATATAAATGTACTTACCAAAATAGATATAATATTGATCAAAGATCTTTTGATCAGTTCAGTCACTCCGAATTCCTGTCCTTTGTAATCCGTAATCTGTTTCACTACACGACTTATTTCACGTTTAACAATACTTTCAAATCTTGGAATGCCGCTTCCATAGACATGTAAACCTTTTGTAAATAACTTTCTCGAAGAGCTATGCTCCTTTCCGGGATTTCCAAAACTGATGGTGTTCAGTAATTCAATATGCTCCATAACAAAAAATCTCTGTCGTTTGTTAAAGATGTCACTCTGTTTATTGTAGGCCTTGTCAACCATATCTACAGTGTTTAACACAACAATCTCAGCACCGACCATCTTCAGTCTAAAGATTTTTCCGTACTGGCGAGCAAAATCATAAAACTGTGAATGTAAACGGTCTTCTTGAATTTGGAAAAGTGAACCAATTATCGGATATCCTATTGGCCCGGGTATGCTCTTTCTATCGTGATGTTGGGACATATATTTCCAAATCACAACTCCAAAAATGAGGATCACAAACGCCAATATGACTTCCATCTTTCACGAAGACAGCTTTACAGGAAAGCGTTTTGGAGCTAAAGAAGAGATGCCAATATTTCAGTTACGTTACTAATTTCTTGTTTTTCAGTCAAGTCACCTTTTGATCTGTAATGCACAATAAAAAAAAGTCACGAGTGTGTATTTAATTTTAATAAGTTGGGCTGGTCACAGACCCTTTATATGCCAATTTTCAAATGCCAATATATTCCTCTCGACTCAAAAAGCATGTAACTATTTGAAGGGAAGTTAGAGAATGACATTTCTATCGTATTGAGTATTTATCTGTGTACATGAAAATAAATCTAAACAAACCAAAATATTGCAATTCAAGTTCCTGAGTAGTATTTCGACATCTTCCCATAATACTTAAGGCTGCTAATCGAGATTTATTGTGCTACTGGTGTGTGTAGATTGTAATGAAAATGCAACATTGATCTGTGATCTACACATACCTATGTACACTATAAGATATTTGCCAGCAAAAAGTATTTTAAAATAGCTAAATGATAGTGGTTACCTAATTGTCAAGAAGTGTTTATAATTACTAAATTATTTATTACCGTTTTGTACTAATGTCGTATTAATTACTTTTCTCAAGGCTATTTTTGGCAACAATACTCTTGAAATATTTTGAAAAGTACAAAGTTAAGGTTAAAATGCTACTGCTTCATTTCCAGAGAAGAATTTATTTAAGATAGATCGCCCTTTCTAATGTGGCCCTTTTCTCTGAAATTGTCTTTTAATTCTGGAAATAAATTGTGCTGACAGAAAAAAAGACAAATGTTAATTGTAGGAAAAAATCTAAATCTTGGAGAAAAAAATAGAAATATAAAATATATATTTACAGTGCAGTACAATAGAATCTTTTTGTCGTATGTACCCTTTTTTTTTGCTTCTGCAGTCTTTCCTGGTGTAACACAGAGATGTGTCAGAAAGCAAACCAATAAAAATTATGTCATAAATTTCCTTGAGAAGATCGTAATAATTCATGTGACACAGAGGTTTACACCGACAAATACAGGAGACAGCCCATACTGCCCGCCTGTGTTGAACAAGTTTGATGGAACTACTTTTCGAATTAATACTCTGAATATTATGAGCGTAAACAGCGTTAACGCTGTCGGCGCTAGTGGCGAAGACAATGTTTTTACCAGGCGACATAGACTAAGGTCATACTGCATAGAAAGCGTGATCTGGAGTTGGATCAATACCGTCCGTTATTTTCGCCATATACCTTTTCTTTTTTAATGAGTTGTATTTCAGCTATGGCAAAAAAAGTCGATTTTTATCGTTTTCAAAAGCATTCTTCCCCAGGTTCATTAAAAGTTAAGGGTTGAAAGATTTAAAGAAAGAACGTATTGAAATAATTGAAAAGAGAGAATTTAAAGAGGGAATGTATGAGGCAAAAGAAGTCAGAATGGCGCCAAGCAGACATGCTGTAGTGTCAAGTCTTGTCGAGTTTAAGCGACCTGATGCCATAATCTAAACACTGGTATTTATAGCTATTTTCCTATCATTAATAAGTAGACTAAACTTTATAACAAAGACAATCGTAGTCAGTACGAAACTCATTTCCGAACAGATTGGTGAACTATCACTTTTGTTACTATAGTCTATCTGTTGAAAATCACGTAAAACAGATCTTCATGAAAACGGAGGAAGAATGTGCCGAAGTACAATATGTCTCAGTTCAGTGATACCACACTTTATATGTTCAATTCTCTTGGAGCCAGGGACAAACAAACCTAAGTACTAAAGAAGCACATGAATGTCTAACAACGATGTGGCATGATAATGACCATGCGAGCGAAAACATTCACATGGACTGGGACAAGACCTTGGCATAGTTTTAACCCATAAAACTTGAGGTGCCGGTGGGGTCAAAATACACGTGAAAGAGGACTAGACTGCACAAAACGTGCAGTCTGATCTATCATTCACACTATCTACCCTGCTGAGATTTTCTGAACTAAGGCGACATTGATATTGACATATTTAGGGTTTTTTTTTTTCTAAATTTTACATTTCTTTTGAATTTTACTGGTACTCTTAGGGTCAAGTGTATGCTTGCTTGAATAACTTATCAATGGTGACGCAGTTTAACCCTTATCCTGCTAAATAACCTTTTTTTTCAATTCGATTTTAACCCTTTCCCAAACAATCCCTGGTTTGTACGGGTCTAGAATAGTAGCCTTTTGAAAACATTGTGGGAAAAGGAGAAAATGCTGGTAACCAGCATTTTCTCCTTTTCCCACAATGTTTTCTATCCTATCATAGGCAGAAATAATCTTTTCAGCAAGAGTTGAATTGTCGTCTGCCAATGCATTCAATTTGGTCTGGTCCAAAACTTTGTCGTTTGGGAAAGGGTTAAATACCCATATATTGCTATTTTGAAATAAAGTTTTGGGGAAAACTATTTCCTTTTCCGGCAGTGTAGATCCAAGATCAGACTACACCTTTTTTAAAGTCTGATCTTGATCTGTACTGTCCGCAACGGGTCAGTGACTCGCGTTTAGCAGCATAACAGTTAGCTCTTTCCGCGCCAAATATAGAAATTCAGCCCATTTGAACGGCCGAAAATACAACCCTATGAGTTCCGGAGGTTTTTATCTTACAGTTTTGACAAAACTTGTAAACAGATGGAATAGATCCAGGATCAGACTGCGTGTTCTGTGCAGTCTGATCTTGATCTATACTGTCCGCAAAGGTTCAGTGACTCCCGCTTAGCAGCCTAAATTTTAACTCTTAAGCGCCAAATATAGAAACTCAATCCATTCTGACGGCCGAATATGCAACCCAATGAATTTCAGAAAGTTTTTTTTTGTAAGCTTGCTGACTTGACAAGATAAGCAGATGGTATAGATCCAAGATCAGATTGCACGTTCTTTACAATCTGATCTTGATCTATTCCGTCTGCAAAAAAAAAACTTATTTTGCCTAAGGCGCACAAAGGATTCACTCATTACCAACGCAAAATTTTAGGTTTGTCCAAATCGAAAGCATGGGCAGACGACAAAATAAATGTGACAGAAAATTTGAAATTTGTTTTGTGAAGGATAGAAAACATTGTGGGAAAAGGAGAAAATGCTGGTAACCAGAATTTTCTCCTTTTCCAACAGTGTTTTCTAAAGGCTCCTTTCTCAGGGTCGTATAAAGTAGGGATTGTGTGGTAATGGGTTAAACTTTGTTATCGTTATCAGTTGTGTTTATATAAGATACATCATGTACAAATAAAGAGGTAGTCGGGTAACCTGTGTGGCTAAGTGGTTAAGTGTCTGGCTTATAACCCAGAGGTTCCGGGCTCGAGCCTCGCTGGAGATATATGATTTTTCGTGGGTGTGTCATTAGCAAGTGGTGCCATATGTCGAGCCTAGCACTGGTGAAACCAAGGTCATGCTTGAATACGTAAGCTGTTGCTGTTATCTGTCTGAAATAATGCTAAAGGCTGTGTTAAACACCATTTAATCAATCTAAAGATAGTCAGACAACCCTTGACGTGCTTGTTAAGTCAAGTGAAACTTTCAAGTTGAGAGTACTGAAACCCAAAATGTACTATAACAAACTTGTTTTAGAAATATATCTCCTTATCGTACAGTGTAGATTCAAGATCAGGCTGCTCGTTCTGTACAGTCTGATCTTGATCTGCATTATCCGCAAAAGGTCTGTAAGCAGCTAAAGGCTAAATAGCTCATGTGTCAGGCCACGAGACTTAGAATCAAGCGAAAAAGCTTGGGATTCTTAAGAGAAAGGGCTCGATCCCCAAGGGCTGACCGGCTATAACTTTACTGGTAGTCTTTCAACTGAGACGGTGTGACGGAGAAATGTTAGACTGTGATGCCTATTAAACTGCCATACACCATGCATTTTTAATCGCTGGGCTTAGCTTAGAAAAGATTTAACCCTGTACCTTAGCCCTGTACCAAACAATCCCTGGTTTTCAAGGCCCTGGGATATAATACTTTTAAAAACATTGTGGGAAAAGGAGAAAATGCTGTTTACCAGCATTTTTTTCTCCTTTTCCCACAATGTTTTCTGCCCTATTAAAGACCTGAAGCTAATTTGTAGCAATTCTGAAATTGTCATCTGCGGATACTCTTAGTTTGGAAGAGTCTAGAATATCTTGTTTGGGAAAGGGTTAAACTATCTTCCTTGACGTATTCGTTGAATATAAAGTTTTTGAGCCACAGCTATTTTGTCGGCTGTAGAATGTTTTTCAATTTAAATACTTTTTTTACCTGTCGACCTGCCTCCCTGAGCTTGAGCATTTTTACTCTTTTTCAATGAAAAGAATGTTTGAAGCATTGTGAGAGAAGGGGAAAATGCTGATTAACACCAGACTCTCCTTCTCTCACTATGTTTCTCTATCCTTCCAAAGATCAGTCTAAGGTTTTGAGTGACGATTAACCTGTCGTCTGCAAACTTAAACTACTTCTAGTTTGAGGTTAACTTGTCGTCTGCAAACTCAAACCACATCTAGTTTGAAATTGTTTAACTTTCTCGTCAGAGTACTTTGCTGTACTATTGTATTTAAATAACCAAATTTGGGTCATTTTACCTTAATTTTAAAAAAAACTGAAATGTCTCATATCTTACCTTACTTTCAAGAAATGTCTACTTACTATAAATCCGAAACCCTCGATACCTTTTGTTCTTTGGCTGGAAGTGTGGGCTGTGATCGGTATGCATGTATATGCAGGACCGATCCCAGTACTATCTCCCCGCCCATTATTCGGAAGTAGATGGGAGTGTGGACTGTAATCGGTGTTCATGTACATGCAGATTAGTCCCAGTGCCACCTACCCGCACTTTATTTAGAAATATTTAGCAACATATCCCTTCTCTGTTAACATTTACTTTTCCTATTTTTCTCCCTTTCAAATGTTCCATGTCCTACATACTTATATTTTGTATTAATTATAATGCTATGAATATGTAGATATTCAACGCAATAAAGATGTACGTTCGTACGTACGTAAGCAACAGCCTTCTGGTAGCAACGAAAGATAAACAGAAAATCAGTCAATCGACTGCAATGGCGGAAAAAAGTGGTATACGTTGGAGACACTGGCGTGAGAATAGAGCTTCCGACTCCTACATCGCAGATTCCAGGTTCGAATCGCACAATGATCTTGGTCAACCTTCTGAATTATGGAGATCACGTTACAAGTACAGGTTTAACCCTTTACCAAACGAGAAAATTTTAATCTGGTCCAAATTGAAAACAGTTGCAGAAGACAAAATAAACATAACTCAAAATTGAAATTTGTTTCTCGCAGAGTAGAAAACATTGTGGGAATAGGAGAAAATGCTGGTTACTAGCATTTTCTCCTTTTCCCGCAATGTTTCCAAAAGGCTTCTATCTCAGATTCTAAAAAACCAGGGATTGTTCGGTAAAGGATTAAATTTCCAAAAGGTAATCAGCGACGTAATTAGAGACATGCTCTGTGAAAAGGGGAATTAATGCGTCTGCGAAAAATATCGACCCAGGTCAGCCTGCGCAATCCGCGCAGGCTGACCTGTGTCGATACTTTTTGCTATCCGTCAATATATTGTATGCTCAAGAACCACTTTACCTCATAATGCAGAGGATTACTATACAATATGGACATAATGCATCCACAGTCATGTGACGACTTGTTTGGTATCATACATCGCGTAATGCAATAAGCCCCCTTTTTTCCAGAGCATGGCTCATTTATATAAGTTGTAGAGCTCGCCCGGGTGGTTTCATTGGTTAACGTATCTGACTTGTGACCTGGGCTACTCTTCTATAAACTTCTTATGCATGAACTTTTCTCATGCAGTTTATGTAAGCGAGCATCAATTAGGCAAGGAGATTTCACTGAACAGCTTAATTTTACTATTTCAGTATAATACTTATGTAACTTTACCTCAGCTCATACATTTATTAAAGCAGTTGGTCGGTTCACTTCGAAAACCTTGTAACTACAGTTTGTAACAAGTTTTCGTTTGTGCGCATGTTCGGTTCCCAAACTCTTGCTTAAATCTATGACGTTTAGTACAGAACAGAACAGAACATTACTTTATTAACCCAAGTATCACATGTATACAATAAGGGTATATATCATAAGAATATGAATAAGGCAGATATAGAGAACAACCGGTAAATGGCCATATATAGGGAGAATATGTTGATATGCACGTGAATTCGAGCGGGCCATGACTAGTCAGACTACAACAATGCAATCTGAACATGATCCGCACAAATTCATCAGAATCGCATAATACATTTCCGAAATTTGTTTGGGGAAGGAATCTTATATATATAATAAAATTACCTGTGAAACAGAAAAAATAAGATTAAAAAAGAAAAAAAAAATCAATGCGAGATGCACGCAACACACCGCACCTGATCCGGCCAATAAACCAGGTCACGTTTGGTCAAAGCGTGCAACTACCCGAGTATGTTTATATATAAATATATACAATATCAGTAGACTCTGGAATGCGTAACGGTCATAATTGGGAGCTGTCGGCAGGGACGCGTGGAGTTCGGATTATCTTTCTACTGGTAAGTATGAAAAATTATGTTTATAGCACTGGAAATTGACCTGTTCCCTGTGTCGTACATTTTTTTTTCACATCGCAATGAGACCGATCAATTTGGGAAGTATTGTGAAAAAAGGGTGGTATAGCTTGACTAGCTTTTTCTCCCTTTCTCCACCATGTTTCCCACTTTATCTGAGTTCAAACAATTTCGGCTTGCGTTCTTTTTTTTAAACTTAGGTTTTATTTTCTCTCTATTAAAAAAAAAAAAAAAACATGTGTCACTGAGGGAACTGTTAAGCTAGATAAATTTGTTCAAAATAATGTTCACAAAACGACCGATTCTTTTCAACTTTGGGGCACTTGATATCGTCATAACTGATCCAATATTCCCATCGTTTTGATATACGATGTCCGATAGATAAATGCGTCTTTCGTTTTCAAAGTAGCTACATTCTAATAAATAATGACTTTCAGAACCCACCCGATCCAATGTGCACAAAGGACATTTCCTGTCATCAAAAGGAGTTCCATCATATCGACCTGTTTCAACCGGGAAAGAATGGTTAGCTGTTCGAAATTTGAAAAGAGGCAAGTAGTCCTTTTTAGTAATAAATTTGAGATAATTTTCAAAGCAATGGCTTTGTTTAAAACTTAAATAAATTGTGCCATTGTTAGTATTTTGCAATTGTTCGTGCCAACTGTTTGTACTGATCGATTAATGTTTGCTTGACCAATTTATGTATACTTTTATGGGTTAGATAAAACTGGTTTTCCCAGAGATCAGGTCTCCCAACGGAGATTAGAATTTCCTTAATTGTGTTCTGCCATTTCAAACCATTTTCATAATTCTTCATGATGTAGTTATAAATTTTGAAAGAAAGTTTTTCTCTTTTACCTGTCATAAGGCGATTCCAAAATGAAATCATGCGGCTTTTAATAGTTATGTTTTGAGATGAATTAATAGCTGCGTCTTGGAATATCAGCTGGAGCTCTTTGGATATGTAATCGATAGTTTCCTGAGAATGTGGGTAGGAGTTTAATTGGGACAATATATTTTCAATCTGCTCCTGATTAATATAGCTTGCAAAATTTTGCTCCATGAATTGGGACCATGGTGGACGCTGGTTTAACAACTGAGGTTCTGAAGTAGTGAATTCAGTGCTTGGATCAATACTTTGTTTACTGTTAATATGCCAGGAAAGCGCGTTATGGCCGTCTGAAAACAGACTATCGGTTTCAACAACTTCAAAGTGGGCTATATTTTCAAAGCATTCAGCCGTAGCAATTACATAATCAATGACTGATCTGTCTCTAAAAGTGTATTGCCCAGTATCCCTATCTAAGAATAATCTACCATTTAGTATAAACATATCATTAGTTTTACAAATATCCAGAAGTCTGTAGCCATGTGAATTTGATTGCTTGTCTTTCGTATTTCTTTGCAGATTAATGGACAGTTCATTAAGGATCTCATACTTGTGAAATTGCGACTGGGTCTCACCATCGATATCGAAAAGATTTTGGAGATGTGGATCAGATATGACGAAATCACGCATGGCGCCCACTCGGCCGTTGGTATCGCCAGCTAGGTAGACATATTTATTTTCATTACATTTATAACTTATTTCGGATTGCATTTCTTCAAATTCATCAGTTGAAAAGAATCGAGAGCTTTCTGGTGGAATGTATAATATGCCTAAAATAACGTTTTCATCATAATGCAAAAAAGCCTTATCTATCGAAATCCATAGAACGTAGTCTGAATCGTTTTCAATCACATTCACATATTTTTCAATATCGTTATTCACATAGGCACCAATACCACCCGATTTCCTTTTGTAATGCCTGCTTCTATTTTTAGCTATAAATGTATAATTGTTAATATCCACTATATCACTGTTGTCTATGTGAGTCTCACATACGCAGAAAATATCGGATGAACAAACAAAGTCGCAGAAATCTGGGTAATTCACACGTCTCTTGAGACCATTTACATTCAAACATGTACACTTTAATATATATTTTTTTTGTCTTTTAGCGAAGAAACTTTCCCCCCGATTTCCTATTGTGATGCAATGTCGGCTTGGGCAATGGCTTCATTGGATGACTGTACTGGTTGGGACATCCACGGGCGTTGGATATTGTTGGATGACGTAGAGGAGCTTGAGAAAGGCATACGTTGGGAAAGCGGAGCATGTGTTCTTCCTCTATTCGGATGTGGAGATTGGGATTGTCTGCGTCTAGTGTTGTGTTGAGCGCTACTCCTGACATTGATTTCATTTTGCACTGGCTTGCTGTTCGATCCCGCCGTTTCACTGTTATTGGTATATGGATCACGTGCGTGACTATGTTTTGCTTGGGTGGAATAACGGTCACTGATGTTATGTGAAATCTGTTCCCCTCTGTTACCTTGCATGATAGGGCTCCAATTGGGGAATTCGTCAGCCATTGTTCGACCATCAACAACGAGTCGCGCAGGATAAACAATAGACACCTTACTCTCCGGGTTTGCTTGCCGCTGACGCTTGTATTCAGGCCACAGTTTTTTCTGGGCATTGACGATTTCTTTTGGGAAATCTTTATTGATACTAAAATGCGAGCCCTTCAGCTTGTTAGCAGACGATAGTATGGTTTGTGTATCTCTATAGTCTAAGAACAAAGCAATAATGGACCTTGTGGCGCCCCTCTTGAAGCGACCTAGCCTGTGAGCGCGTTGGATCGGAGTGCAGTCTGTAATATGTAGCTGATCCCGTATGAAATTCTCTAAAACCAACGTGCAATTTTCATCCCTTTGCTCCGGGATCCCACTGAAGATCAGATTATTACGTCTAGACCTCGCTTCTATGTCAATTGATTTGTATTCTAGCAGTTTCAGGCGACGTTCATGATCAGACAAAGTGTTCTCAATTATGCGGACATTTTTGTTTAGAACAAGACATTCATCAACTTTGTCATTCATATTTTGTAATTGTTCGAACATAACAACAAGTTTTTCGTCCGTAGGAAGATCAGCATATCTGTCATATTTAATGTTTATTTTTTTGTGTAGTCTGTGTTTTTTGTGTGTCTGAATTACTGCCTGTACTTACTCGTGCTCTTTTTCGATTTACCGCTACGAAGTTTCTATTTTCTTCATCACATTCCACTTCTTTGTTTCCTTTGTCTGTTTGCGCGCCAGAAAGGGCAGCGTACCGATTTTGTGTTAAAATCATGTTTTGAGTGTCAACTATCACATCAGATTCATTAAATCCATCGTTACATTCCATGTTATTCATTTTCTGTTGTTTTCTGTTATAACTGATTGATACAGCGAAAGAATTCTTCTATAAAAGTAATTTTTTCATCCCACTACAAAAAAATGGCGTCCATACTCATTATACCGGAAGTGAAGGGCGTTCCTAGTGGTTGTGAGTTCGATAAATTATTTTGCTCTGTGAAAAGGGAGAAAAGGTAGTGGACCCGTAAATAGAAAACAGCTATTTGCACTTTATTATTGCATAAAATGTGCTTTTGTTTGTTCTTGTCAGATTTTCCCTAGACTCCGACCATCAAACTGTAGGCACTTGAACCGTTTTAGATCCTTTTCATGGCTTGTCTTTGAGGATATTAGTACAACACAAACAAAATTTTTCACAGGATCTCGGTTTAATCAAGATCTGAATAAAAAATCACCCGTGAAATGTACTCTAAACCAGCTACATACTACCCACTTTTAAAAGTGATCAGTAATTCCCTCGCTTGATGTAGGTCGAACCCTCTGACGTCTTTCAGTTACAGAAATTCATATCAACTCATTCTTCCTTTTTGTAATCGTCCAAACGTGTGCAAGTTTATCCCACACAAGTCCACTTTGTATTAAAAATCATTAGAAGTGTATTTACACCGAAAGAATCAAAACTGGCATACAGGTCTAACGGCCCTTCTCTGCTCGTAACAAAAACTTTTTCGCCGACTTCCGGTTTTGACCCATGTAGGTACAGTACATTTGAAGTTCGCTTATTTGCATTTCTATTAAAATATTTTTGCTGCCTTTGTAAATCATTGCTAAAATACCTTTATTTTAATTCACGTTTGTTTGTTTGTTTTTTTTTGGTGTGTTTTTCTTTGTCGTTAACATTCGCAGAGGCCCTCAAAATACTTTAACACCCTCGTGCTTCGCACTCGGGCAATAACGCATTCTTCAGGCCTCTGTGAATTTAAAAACGTAAATATACCCTATATTATTGCATAAAATGTGCCTTTTCGGGCCGATATAAACATGCATTAACGGGTAAAAACTGTAGGAATTTGAACCATATTGGATCCTTTTTTATGGCATGTCTTTGATGATATTAGTACAGCACAAACAAAATTTTGCACAGGATCTAACCAAAAAGTCATCCGTGAAATGTACTCTAAACCAGAAACATCCCACCCATTTAGGTAAAGTACATTTGAAGTTCGCTTATTTGCATTTTTATGGAAATATTTTTGCTATCTTTGCTAATTATTGTTAGAATACCTTAACTTTCTGCAATGATAGCATTAATTCGCACTCGGGCGTTAAAGCATTTTTTAAGCCTCTGCGAATGTTAACGACCTCAAAAAGGTGAATTAACCCTATAATATTATCCTACAAAATTTTCTATGATTGAAAGTGAGTATTACTTTACTTCTTGCACCGAGCAACATTTTTCCTTTTTGTCCTTCTTGGAATTTTCATTTATAAATCTAAAACCACTATATTCCCATTACAAAGGGAGATGATAATTACCTCCCTTTTCTGGAAACTAACTTAAGTATCAACAAATAATTTCAAGATAGACATCTAAGGGGTTTCTTGTCGTTTAAAAATGTGCAAAAGTATTATAATAGATTGTAAATCCGTATTTATCAGCTATAAAAAAACTATGCCATGCTGCACTAGAATTATTATGGGTCTACAACCTTAATCAAATGCATCTACAAAATGTATCGACTCATGTCCATTTTTTGGCCAATGAATCCCTCTCAAGGGATTCTCTTGCCTATAGCGATCGTAAGCTACCTTTTAAGACAAAATGTTGGACGGTATGTCCACTCTATATCGCTGAGTCCGCCAAAACAAGTAGTTTCCCAAGTATATACATGTACATGTATACAGATTGCTTATCACACTGTGTGAATGATTTCCTTTACTCAAAGCTTTCATCTGCAAAATGCCATGGAATTGCAAGGTTATTACGACCCTTTAATAAATGACGAGTGTGTGTTTTTTTATGCCGTTTCGTCATTAACACTGACCTAAAGGGGTAACCTAATCAACTTAGCTTTATCCGGCAGTTGTGTACTCCTACGCGCTATATACGGTTAATATCTATAACGTTGTGTTGACATTTGAACATATGTGTCACAAAATGCGTCTCCGCTAAAATGCGATTGTAAATAAAGCAAACTACATATAGAATATTGGCCCGTGTTACGTTTATCACGTTTTCTTATGTATATCGACTAAATCTAGGCTACTTCAGCGCTAGAGATCGCGTGCGAACTTTTTCCGAATTTGCGCATGTCCGACAAAATATCTGCTGCATAAATCGGATACCTTTCGATTCTGGAGAAGAATATCCACAGCTGTTTGACTTTGCTGCTTCCTACACCGATAAAAATCAACAACTGCCCACTACTGTGTCCTTTTCTCTGCATAATACCCGCTGTTGTGATAGCAATTTCCGAATACTGGAGAAATCGGCCCCTGGAGAAATCGTTCCCAAGCTGCATGAGGACGATTTCTTCGGATAAATCTGGCGAAATCGGCCCCAAATGAAATTTCAGAGTAAGAACTCTATGTACCTTTTCAAGGAAACAATTCATTTTATTTTTCGAGTCAACAAACTAGTGTATTAGGCTAAACTTCCTATTCACAACAGACAAAAAGAAGACGGTAGATTATTTCGGTGACATAGCTACCTTTAGATTCAGTATAAACCATGGCCATTAAATGTATCATAGGCACACACTCCTATGAAAGAGTTACTGGTACCTGAAATGTCCCCCTTTCCTTTAATGTTTTTCTCAAACCATTTTAGATCGAAAGCTCTTCATTTGAGTTAAATTTGAGACACTTTGTGTCTGCTAATTTTTTTTCAAGAATCTGAAATTCTATCATCTTGTAAGGGGTTAAACCCATAAGTAAATAAATATTCCTCAGAAATTCTTGTTTTTTTCCTTCCAGGAACACATTTTTTTAAAGCTCTGAGCCTATAGGTTTCATTTATATAAGAAAACTGATTTTAGCTACACAGCAAAACACGTAAATCAAACATACCAAACAGTTCAGATTTATTTCCTTGTCTTTGCAACACAGTGGAATCGCTTTGGTCGTAAATTAAGATTAAATATGAAGTTTTCAGACCTTGGGTCGCATGACCCAGATTTTCCGGCAACGGGCAAAAATGTAAACTTCTGAAACAGAGAGGAGATATACAAGAATATCCTCGTGATTGCAATTCCATTGCCAATACATCGTCTTCGACCTGTCCCGAACGGAATCCAACTGAAATTAAAAAAATAAGCAGCTCTCTTACAAAAAAATAAGTTAAATAAATCCTAGTAATGCCTTATGTAAGCAAGTCATCATATAATAATGACTTTAAAATCTGCTTGTCCAACAGCCGACTGAATCCTGAGAAAGAATGGTTCTTGGACGTACAAAAATCAACCAATGAAAAAAGAAAACGTTCCAGGTCAGTCTACCCAGGCGGACATTTGTCTATCCTTTTTGCAGGTGCAGTAGCACCGTTTTAACAGAGCATGGCTCAAATATACATATACATCACTATGACACCATTTAAGGCTGTCTCTTTTTTTTTCCTAAAAGATATACTGGCGTAAAGTAACACCAGTCTTAGTAAGATTTTCATGGAACAAAAACAAATAACAAGAAATCATTTTTATCATGTTGGTTTAAAGTTTTTTTGGAAAAAAAACAAACATTTTACTTGTCGTCTTGCAATGCTTTCATTTGCAACAATTTTCGATTTTCTTTGTTTGTCAAAGACATAATTTGACTATAAAAGTATATGTCGGAAGGTTTTATATTAAAGTATTCGTCATGATATAACTCTCCGAGTGCATTAATTTATCATGAAAACCTCACGGGATCTACGGCTTTAGATCTAGTATCAATGTTCAATTTTTACAAGGAAATGCTACCTTCCAACAATTTTTGCATTGATCGTTAAAAGCTTTGTGGAGTAAATAAAAATCTTTACTGGACGACTCAAATATATACTACATGGTAAGGTCTGTAACATGAGATCTAACATTATTGGGTACAACACTTAATTCTATTGAAAACTAATTTGCAGGACCATTCTAAAGTTTGGGCGTGGCAAAAGCTACATGTAAGTATAATCAAAAAGAAGTTACAAAACCTTTTCATGTAGAGATGATCGTTGGGTAGGAGTTTCCCTTTGTCGTCCAGGAACCTGTCTGGTCTAAATGTCCATGGGTCTCCCCAGATGTTCTCATCGTGATGGATGTACCAGACGTTAGCAAGAACCTGATTTTGTCAAAGAAATGGGTTATAAAAACCAAGTGATGAGACGCTATTTGCCAAGCAAAGACAAATACATATTTGACCCGAGATATTGGTACGATATATTTTTGACGTTTTCAAAAGAAAAAAATGGTGTAATGCAGTTCATTCGTTCAAAAGTAGGCTGATAAAAATTGCCTCCTCTTGGCAAGTCAATTTTAAAAATATTTTGGGTGCGGTATTCAAGGGACATGTACAAAAGTGAAATGTTAACTTCCCAAAAGGGGTAGGGGAATACATACTGGTGATGAAGATGTAGCTAGTGAATAAGCCATGTTGTCAAGCTATGAAGTCGGTATCAAAAGAATAGAGAGTTCATTAAAGTACCGGCTGAATGTCGTATGTGGATTATGACATCAAGACCACAACGATATTGGGAATATTTGCATTTAGAAATGACCACTTCCTGTTACTTTATTTGCAACATATGACTGACATATATAAGTTCATGGTAGCCAAAGACTTATACAGAAATATCTGTGGATAACCGAATGAGTCTCTACGCATTTCATGTATGTCTAAAGTAGTTCTCCTGGAACTAAAAGGACAGAGCTGTTACACAATTCTCAACAGAGAAAATTATGTCCGCCATTGATGACGTAGATTAAAGAACATATTCATGGTACATGCTTACCAGTCAACCGTCTCCTCAACCCCTAGAAAGTCAATACCTCACATACGCTCCTGATCCAAGAATAACGGAAAGAATATAACACATCAAGATTAAATCAAGATCAAACCAAACGTTAAAGGTACCACAATAGTGTTGGTGTATCAGCTCATTTCGGTTGAAGATTTTCTTTTATTTCTCAAAACATATTCTAAAGCTACTTATTGTCATTTTTTCTCAGTTATTATTTTGGTGAGCCATTTCTGTCATACCATTTTCCAGAAAAAAAAAACAAAAACTGGACTGTAAGCATCCCTAAGGAATAAGTCATTTATTTCATTACCAAACGACAAAATTTTATGTTTGTCCAAATTGAAAGCATTTGCAGACGACAAAATAAAAGTGACTGAATATTTGAAATTTGTTTTGTGAAGGGTAGAAAACATTTTAGGAAAAGGAGAAAATGCTGGTTACCAGCATTTTCTCCTTTTCCCACAATGTTTTCAAAAGGCTTCTTTCTCAGGGTCGTCAAAAGTAGGAATTGTGTGGTAATGGGTTAAAAGTGTTGTAGGCAAAGAAGAAAATGCCTTTACAGCCATTTCTCCTTTTTCATCAACGTTTTCTATCCCTCACAGGACACATTCGCTCATCTAAGCCACATTTGAATTGCGAGTGCAGGTACTTTAAAATGAACGAGGCTAATTATTTATATACTATCGAAAACTACAGAGATAGGAAACGTACCTGTGTCTTTGCTTTCACATGAAATCCCTCAAGTTCTGTATCCTTTGAGCACTCATGGGGTAACAAAAAAGGTACAGGTGTTAAATACCGGAGAGTCTCCATAACAACGGCTTCAGTGAAGTCACATTCTGCTTTATCGCTGACCAAAGGTTCTCGGTCTTGTCCAATTACTCTGTCTATTTCTTCTTGTAGTTTTTGCTGGTACTGTGGGTGGTTTATTAAACAGAGTATTGCGTTTGGTATTGTCGACGACGTCGTAGCAACACCTGAACGATACATGAAAAGATATATATGCTGACGTGACGAATTAACCGGACCATTTTAGAAAAGGAACTACCGTAAAGGTAATACATTTCTATTCCAATAATTGTGTAATGACGTGCTCAGTATGGTGCACTGAAACCCTTTTTATCATTCACAGAGCCTGGCTTAATTACCTAGTGTAATACTGACTTTCTTTTCCAAACATAATCAGACATAATTATCCAGTTTAGTTTAAACTTACATTCTTTGCGTGTGACCAATCAGTTCTAATGATGATTAGCTGTTTTTGAATCAAAATTATTGTTTTTGCAATAAGAGTAGCTGACTGCCAAAGTCCAAATATTTTTTAAGTTCATGAATTAAAAAACAACAACATCAATGTAAATTAAAACTTGAATTTGGCCTTTTTCGGAAAATTTTGATGTTTTATAAGAAAAAAGATGCGATTGTTTTTTTCTTAGTTGGAGGAAAAAAAAAAACGATTTCCCTCAAATGAGATTCAAGTGCGCTCTACCATAAAAATAGATTATTGACTCTGTTGATTTGGTCAACTGCACTTTCGTTTCGTTTAAAATGTGGTTTGTTTTTGTTACTTATGTTATCGATTAAGGCATTTGCAGCCAACTCTAAGGCCTAACTATTTCACGAAAGCACTGGCTTCACTGAACTTATGTGCTTTGATTCATTACGTCATAGATGCCTTTGAACATAAAAAATGACTTTTTCGACAAATAGAAAATCAAGAACAGACAAATTTACCAGCGCTAAATACATCCGTCAAAATGATGCTTTGGATTATACTGTCAGTCAAAGAACCATCTCCATCAGTATTCTGCTCCCGTTCACGTAAGAGCCCATCGACAAAGCCCTGTATGTTCCCAGAACTCCGTGTTTCCTAGAATGAAATTAATTACATTGGTCATGCCTTGTGAATGGAGGTTTAATGCATCTGCAGAAAGGATTGGTCCATTTCAGTCTACATAGTCCGCGCAGCCTGACCTTTGTCGAAACTTGTTTGCTTTTAGTAAATGTTCTGCACGTTCATGAACCACTCTAACTAAGGACTAAGCCGTTTGTTAAACGAAAGGAATTAAAAAGATCCATTCTTTGTGACAAATTTATGGTAAAATGAACTAGCACCAGGTAGATGTATTCAGTCCCCTTTGGCCAGACAATGGCTCATTACTTTTTATTTACTTGATAAAGATTAGTAACAACCAATAAACACTTGCCACATCATATTTCTCTTTTCGAAGTAAAAGGGTGCCTTACTTTATAATAAAAAGCTATGACATTGATTTGGCAAATCTGCAACCAGGCCTGATGCCTCGCTCTCCAAAACGTGAATCAAAATCTGAATTTGAAACGTGAAAAAGATTTAAAAATACACATTTAACATAAAAGAGTGTCAGACGTCAATTGATTAAGGTGATCCATCCATCATCAAAACCATGATCATTATTGTATGGGAGGTCATTAAGGTTTCGTAAAAGATACAAACATTCAATGACCTGGGTCCGTATTCATCAACCATTTTTGAAAACATTCTTAGTCTTATTCTCCAGGGTTTTCTATATTTGTAAGTAATACAACTTCTGAATGGCTAAACCGAATGGTTTAAGCCAATCAGAATTTGCGTTACTTACAATTGCAGAAAAGTCTGGAGAGTAAGACAAAGAACTTTCTTAGGAATGGTTGGTGAATACGGGCCCTGGACTGGCCCTGGTTCATTGGCTGCTAACATCTGCACTTAACTCTGAATGGCTGTCTGAAGGATTACTTGTTTGCTACTCATAGTTTTGACAGTTTCGGAATAAGAAGTGTTGTATGTATCATTGTATGCAGAAAAGTTCATTCTAACCCGGACGGAAAAAAATCTGAGAGTGACGATAGACATAATTTTGCAGTTCTTCATTTTGAGCAAATGGGGGATTTTAAACCAAATTTTCAAGCTGAAAAACAACTAGAGGCAACACGCGTAATTTCTGGAAGTAATTCTGTCGCGCTGTAGTCTGCTGTTTATTCTTCAGTTTAAAAAGATACACAAACACACTTATTGAGCAGAAGCTTCTGTTTGGAGGGAAATGACAGTTAAAGTTAACAGCCAATGGAACACTAACTGGGATCGAGGATCTCAGCAACCAGATTTTTATTTCCAACGATTATGAATATTAGAAATCATGAAGGTTATTTTTGAGTATGTAATAGTCGCAGTCACAATACGTTCAACATTACAAAGGCTGACATTGACATGAAATAAAAGATTTCAAAACCTATCACTTAAAGGTGGGTATTTAGAATTTTCACATCATACCAAATTAGAAAATATATATACCATTGAAATTTATATGAAAAAACAATACAAATCATCAATTAGTAAGAATCATAAAAAATCATAAAATTACAAAAAAAAAAATTTTTTTTTTTTTGATGGTATTCCCCTAAAAGGCTACGAAGCCTCTTAAGCTATTTTTAGATTTCGCGCCAAACATCAATAAAGCATTGTGGGAATGTCAAATGATTGGCATGTGACTGATAACGCTTAAATTCCATTACATAACAAACATGTAATAATTGTTTTTCATAATGTCTTCTTCGGACGGATGTTTGAAAATTCGTCTGTGTTTTCCTGTATTTAAATGAGAGAATTGATAATCTAAAAATAGAACGTGTCTCCCGTTGGTGTCATACTGGTCCGTAATAAATCTCTAATTTCTCGTGTTGTCGGATGGTTTTCGACTACTGGGGTTTTATGAAGGCAAATTAAAAGGCTATGGGAGTATAAGGATGATTTGTTTGCTTTTTTGTAAAATTTTTGTCCCAAAATCTGAAGGGCCACCTTCAAGAGTGTTTAACAGACTTTACTGGTATGGACAAGGCCCGGTGTACATTTGGCAAAATATGCACATAACAACAATCAGAAAAGTCATGAACAGTTTCCTACAAAACAGAAGCATCTTATAAATCTTTTAGTATATTTACGACAAAACAAAAATCACATAGTTGTCTCTTAAGTCATCAGAGTCATTCATTTCCGTTTACATCTGTAAGATGTAATTTTACTGGTATTACTTACCTTTACTTCATAATAAAATTTCTTTAACATCTTCCCTTTGTTCCTGACAACTATGTCAAGTTTTCTTTTAAAATAAGGCAGACGTGACAAAAATGGTAGATGCAATAATAACGTATTTATATATCCACCCATTAAGCTGTCACCATTAGCTAAAAACTCCATAAAAGTGTTGGCATCTTCATCTGTGGCTTCCTCACCAATCAACTGTACAAAAATGTAAATACAAGAAAATTATGTATAAATAATCTGCCTTGATCTGCAAAAATTTTCTTATTTTACACACTTTTGAAAAAAAGGTTAAGTAACATCATATCATGTATTAAGGTATTGTATTGATATCTGTTATTTCCTAAAAACACAAGGCCCAATTGAGGAGTCGAAACTCAAGGTCTTAGAAAAGCTAGGGTTTGTTTAATCTTTATCTTAAAAATGAAGATGTTATGTTGGGTTCTTTGGAAACATTTTTGTCCCGAGAGTTTTCTTCTGTCAAAGTACTGAGTCGGGTCTATTAATAAACATTATGTATTACCCAAACCGTAGGAAACATACATATAAATTGATGTTTGCAAAATAATGTTTAAAGATTAATATGTGGATTGAGGCCTATTGGTGTTTCCGACATTGATTTGAATGTTTGATTTAAGTGATATTTCTTAACATTTTTTATGTTGAATCATGTGTAAAACTGTAAGAATGTAGTTTCACTATATGTTGACAAATGTGTAAAAATTCCTCGTTGCAATTATGCTGCTCTCGAAACGTAAATTCCTCTATCTAGATGCTCCTGCAAAAGTTGTTCACTCGCTTGATTCTTGACATAATAGAAAAAGAATCTGAACGATTAAGATATATTATATTTGTATGTTTAGATTCCCCTTTTATCTAAAGTAAAAACAGATTGAAAACCACAGAACATTCCTACAGAGACTGCTGTGTATGGCTCGGACTGTTATTGGGTTTCTCATGCTCGTATCTTTACCGTAGAAGTTTTTAATTTGAAATTATGCCGTTTAAATCGCCTCCTCAGGTGCTTGATCTTAATTCAAAATCGTTCAATATTTGTAACCTAATAAATAACACGGTAATCGAAACAAAATAGTCTCACCACGTTTCAGGCGGTTGCAATTTGTATCATGAGCGTAATTATCCCCATAACTCATTGTTATTAATCAGAGTACATGTTTAAATCGACAGTTATACAATAAAATTGTTCATAAACGTTGAATTAGTACTGCTGGCGACACTTTTTCGTTGCATTCACAGTTTTAACAAATTCTTGTCAGTTTTCTCCACTGGTTCACTCCTGGTAACCTCGTATGACACATTTTTTAAAATTTTACGAATCACCTGATTGATTGAGCCTTCATCGGTCTATTACATGGTTGTTCTCCTGAAAATTGACGTTTGACACACCTGTCGCATTTTTCTTATCAGATCGCCTATTTCAGAAGAGTCACTTGAAGTCAGATGAAGGTCGATCAAACCGGAAGTTGACTACAATTTAAATTTGTAGGCAAAATATCACCCGTAAGAATCACTCAATTTCTTCGATGCATATAAGTAAATTAAATGTTACTTACCATTTCATCTTAAATAAATGTATCGTTTCTCTAGCCATTTTATACTTTTTGCACTGTGATAAATGTACCTGCAGAGTCCGGGTAGGCCGACTTGTGTCGAAACTTCTAGCGTTTCGTAATTTTCATGCATGTTCAACGACCCTACTACATCATGAATCAGTCTGTCGTTTGACAAAATAGATTTCATGGATCCACTTGCTTTGCATAAGGGATCACAGAGAGGCATTAAACCCTTTTTGCCAGAGCATGGCTGTAATATAAATGTACTTACCAAAATAGACATAATATTGACCAAAGATCTTTTGATCAGTTCAGTCATTTCGAATTCCTGTCCTTTGTAATCCGTAATCTGTTTCACTACACGACTTATTTCACGTTTAACAATACTTTCAAATCTTGGAATGCCGCTTCCATAGACATGTAAACCTTTTGTAAATAACTTTCTCGAAGAGCTATGCTCCTTTCCGGGATTTCCAAAACTGATGGTGTTCAGTAATTCAATATGCTCCATAAGAAAAAATCTCTGTCTTTTGTTAAAGATGTCACCCTGTTTATTGAAGGCCTTGTCCACAATATCAACGGTGTTTAACACAACAATCTCAGCACCGACCATTTTCAGTCTAAAGATTTTTCCGTACTGGCGAGCAAAGTCATGCAATTGTGAATGTAAACGGTCTTGTTGAATTTGGAAAAGTGAACCAATTATCGGATATCCTATTGGCCCGGGTATGCTCTTTCTATCGTGATGTTGAGACATATATTTCCAAATCACAACTCCAAACATAAGGATCACAAACGCCAATATGACTTCCATCTTTTACGTGGACAGCTTTAGATGAAAGTGTTTAGGAGCTGAAGAAGAGATGCTAAGATTTCTGTTACGTTACTTATTTCTTGTTTGTCAGTCATTCAGTCAGTTTATTAGTCACCTTTTGATCTGTAATGTACAATAAAAACATCGCGAAGCTGTATTTAATTTCAATATGTGGAGCTAGTTACAGACCCTTTGTATGCTAATTTGAAATGCGAATATGAATATATTCCTCTCGACTCCGAAAGCATAAATCATAATTATTTAAATTGAAGTTAGAGAATGACATTTCTATCGTATGGAGTATGATAATGTGTACATGAAAATAAATCTAAACAAACCAAAATATTGCAATTCAAATTTCTGACTAGTATTTCGACATCTTCCTATAATGCTTAAGGCTGCTCATCGCGATTTATTGTGCTTTTGATGAGAATAGATTGTAAAGAACGTGCAACGTTGATCTAGACATACCTATGTACACTATAACATTTTTGCCGGGTATTAGTTTTTTGAAACAGCTACATGTAAATGTAGTGGTTACCTAATTGTTGAAATATTATTTCTTATTATTATTAAACTATTCATTTTCATTTTGAACTAATGACATATTTATTACTTTTCACAAGGCTATTTTTTGCACGAATATTCTAGAAATATTTTTGAATAGTACAAAGTTAAGATCAACCTCCTGTTTCGAAAGAAAAATTTATTTAGGATAGATCGCTCTTATTTATGTGGTGCTCTGAAATTGTCTTTTAATTCTGAAAATAAGTTGCGCAGACAGAAAAGGCAAATGCTAATTGTAGGCTAAAATTTTAATTTTAGAGAAACAAGAGGGCCATGATGGCCCTGAAATTGCTAACCTGAGTCTTTTGACCAACCACGACCAATTTTAAAATTCTTTTGAGAAATTATAACAAACATTCTAGCAAAAATTTTATCATTTATTGACCAGAAATGACGCACTTGCAAACTAGTGCATACCAACATTCTGACCAAGTTTCATGAGTAATGCATTAAAAATGAGGCCTCCTGAAGGTAAACAAGGTCTTCGAATATTTGCTCTGATGACCTAGTTTTCGATCCGACATTACCCATTTTCGAACTATTTCAAGATATCATCAAGACAAAAATTCTGACCAACTTTCAAGACTGAAAATGTGGCCTATAGAGAAACACACGATTTTTCTAAAATTTGACCTTAGGACTTATCTTTTATAAGACATCACCCATTATCAAACACCTTTGAGATATCACCAAGACAAACATTCTGACCAAGTTTCATGAGCATTGGACTTAAATTGTGGCCTCTGGAGCACAAAAATTTTTTTTTTCTAAGATTTGACTAAAGTGACCTATTTTTTGACCTGACATTACCCATTACAAACTCTTCTGAGATATCACTAAAAAAACATTCTGACCAAGTTTGAAGAGTATCAAACTGAAAATCTGGCCGCTAGAGCACACACAATGATTTTTTTATGACCGAGTGACCTAGTTTTTGACTCCACAGGACCCATTTTCAAAGTCATTTAAGGTATTATCAAGACAGGCATTCTGACCGAGTTTCAGGAGTATCGGACTGAATATGTGGATTCTAGAGCGTACACACAAACTTTTTCTAAGATTTGACATATTGACCTAGTTTTGACCCGACATGACCCATTATCAAACTCGTCTGAGATATTATCAAAACAAATATTCTGACAAAGGTGCAGGAGTTTTGGATTGAAAATGTGGTTTCTAGAGCGTACAAAGGGTTTTCTTTGTCTAAAATTTGACCTAGTTTTTGGCCCCCAACAAGACTCATTTTCACACACGGCTGAGATATTATCAAGACAAACATTCTGGTCATCTTCCAGGTGTTTTGAACTGAAAATGTGGCCTCTAGAGCGTACAAAATGTTTTTCTAAGATTTGACCTAGTGAACTTTTTTTACCCACGTAATCTATATCTAAACTCTTCGAAGGTATCATTCTGAATGACTTTCAAGACTTTTTGACTGAAAAAATGTTGCTTCTAGGGCGCACACAAGGTTTGTCTAAGATTTGACCTGGTGTCCTAGTTTTTGACCCGACATGACTCATTTTCGAGCTCGTCCTAGATATCATCAAGATAAACATCTTGACTAACTTTCAAAAGTGTTGGACTGAAATTGTGGCCTCTAGAACACACACAATGTTTTTCCTAAGATTCGACCCGGTGGCCTAGGATTTTACTCGACGCTCGTCCGAGCTACATGTATTATCAAGGCAAAAATTCTGCTCAACCTTCCGGAGTATTGGACAGAAAATTTGGACTCTAAAGCGTACACAAGGTTTTTCCTAGATTTGACCTAATGACGTAGTTTTTTATCAGACACGACTCATTTTAAAAATCGTCCCAGATTTTATTAAGACAAACATTCTGACCAAGTTTCATGAGTATCGCACTGAAAATGTGGCCTCTAGAGCGTACACAAGTTAAATAGTTGACGACGGACGAAGACCGACGGACGACGGACACAGCCCGATCACAATAATTCACCATGAGCACTTCGTGCTCAGGTAAGGTAAAATAGAACTATCAAATACCAAAAAAAGTTACAGTGCAGCAAGCAGAATCCTTTTCGTCGATTTATCTTTTTCTTTGCTTCTGAAGTGTATCCTGGTGTAACTCAGAGATGTGGCAGACAGCAAAACAATAAAAAAATCAGACGTAAATTTCCTTGAGAAGATCGTAATCTTTCATGTGAGACAGAGGTTTACATCGACTAATACAGGAGGCATCCTACAGCCCATACTGCCCGTATGTGTTGAATAAGTTTGTTGTAACTACTTTCCGAATGAATACTCTGAATATTAGGTAATAACAGCATAAACCCTTTCAGCGCCGCTGGCAAAGACAAAAATGTTTTTAGTAGGTGACATAGATAAAGATCATGACTGCACAGAAAGCGTTGTCTGATCTTGGATCAATACCGTCCGTTTGTTTCGTCAGGACTGTAAGAATTGTTTTTTCTTCCTTTTTTTTCATTTCTTTTGTGTGTGTGTGTGTGTTTAAACCGGTTGTATTTTCAGCATCGAAAGAAGTAGATTTTTTTTATCGTTTTCAAAAGCAGTTTTCCCCAGCGTCATTAAAAGATGGAATTGCTTAGTAAATGATGGAATAATTGAAATTATTTCATGCTTTCCGGTGGGATATCGAGAAATCGCAGTGAAAATATTTTTCAATCTTACACTGGTACCACCAGTGAAAATACCGATTTTCACGTTCTTGTTGCCTAGGTAAATTGCGCGTGCCTAACAACCAGATGGGAAATATGACGTCATATACCTTACATTTCTCGCGCTTAACGTCACGTTGCTATGCGGGAGGGGTACGCCACGGGGAATGAGGGAAAAGAATTGTACTGAATTTTGATAAAGCTCCTCCCAGAAAGGGTTAAAAGCATAAAATAAATAGAATATTTGTTTTCTTCGGTGAAAGTTCGAAATTTATTTCGTCTCGTGAACACCATCGGTAATATTTTCACTCGTGGCTGCGCCACCCGTGAAAATATTACCGATGGTGTCCACTCGATGAAATAAATTTCGATCTTTCACCGAAAAAAACAAATATCCTCTATATATATGAGGCAAAAGAAGTTATAATGACGCCAAGGAGACATGGTATAGTGTCAAGTAAAAGTCACCTGATTCCATAATCTTACTCTGGTATTTATAGCTATTTCATTTCATAAATTGGTTGACTAGATTTAACAACTTTTGGACATGCTTAGTCAGTGAACCCAATAACAATAAAGCTCATTTTCGAACTGATGAGTTAACTATCACTGTTATTACAATCTATCTGACCGTGGTGAGAAACATAGAAAAAGGACAAAGAGTGTGCCGAAGTAATATGTGTCAGATACAACACGTTATACGTTCGATTTTCTTGGAGCCGGTATAAACAAAGCTTTATACCAGAGGAGCACAGGTAGCAACGAAGTAGCATGGTAATGACTATGCGAGCGAAAACATTCACAAGGACTACGACTAGATCTGTCTAGTCAACCCATTTTGACGGCCGAATATACAACCCTATGAGTTTCGGAGGTTTTTATCTTAGTTTTGACATTACAACAGATGGAATGGATCCAAGATCAGACAGCACGTTCTGCACAGTCTGATCTTGATCTATACTGTCAGCAAAAGACCCTTTGGCAACGAAAGGCGCCGAAAGTAATTAACCTGCCTTATTGTTATCAATTGTGTTTATATAAGATGCATCGGGTAACCTGTGTGGCTTAGTGGTAAAGTGTTGGGCTCATAACCCAGAGGTTCCGGGCTCGAGCCTTACTGGAGGTATTTGATTTTTTGTGGGTGTGTCATTGGCAAGAGATGTCATATGTCGAGCCTAGCACTGGTGAACCAAACACCTCACGTAAGGCTCGAGCCCGGAACCTCTTTGTGACAGGTCACAAATATATCATCAATGACAAACTGTTTATCCATTGTAGTTTTTGCTAACAAAGTCCGTAACAAAGAAACAAATAAATGCATAGCTCAATTACAAACCGCATCAGGCGAGATTCGAACCCACAAAGGACAAATACCCTCGTTTTTCGAGGATTTAAAAGTCAACACCATAACCACTGAGACAAAGAGATATCTCTCTGATGCAGTTGTCAGGTATTGAATTCAAATCGAGACGAAACCACGCATGGAGGAGTGGTCTCCCGTAACACAGTTGTTTAACCCTTTACTCCATAGATACTCATTTCTACGCATTGCTTGTAGGAGCCTTTGGAAAACATTGTGGCAAAAGGTGAAATTGCTCGTGACGAGCAATTTCACCTTTTGTCACAATGTTTTCTATGCTATCAAAAGGCGTCATATACACATAAGAAACGGCATCATCCTTACTGATATTTAGGGTCAGTTAGAGATAACATAGAAATGCCTTATGGGGTAAAGGGTTAACAGAACAGCAGTTATTATTTGATTTGTCCGTCATCGCCGTTCTGTATGGAGTTCCTAAACGGTATCTGCTGTCACAATACAGACACCCGTGTTCTTATCCTATCTACGTAGTAAATAGTTTGGGTAATTGTATTTCTATATTATGTATTTGCATTTGTTCTTTCTTTCTCTTTCAATGTGTTTTTTACGAGAAAGAGAGAAAGAGAGAGAGGGTTCCCCTTGGCTAATACCTTCATATAAGTATCTTTTAATATAATCTTACGATTCATGTACATGCGTGTTAAGAAAGACGGTAATCACATGGATTGTCTACAAATTGTGCCTGCTTATAATTGGCTTACAGCATGCAAAAAGGGACATTCGGAAATTTGCGTACAATGTCGTCTTTGATCAGCTGGCACATTCCGCGCAGGCAAATCCAAGATGGCACTTTAGGATTACATTAGATATTGTTCTTCAGTAGATTAGTGCGAAACAGAAAATTACATAAAAACGGAAAGTGTCGTTTCGGATCATCCTGCACTGACTGCGCAGCCTGATCCGAGACGGCACTTTATGCAAATGTCCAAACGTCCCTATTTGCGTGTTGTAGGCCATATTATCCATGGACTTAGATTTAAGACTATCAGTGACATTATTTTCTTGAAACTGACTTGATATACTGCACTTGTTCATTTCTCATATCTAGTATTGTGAACAAACTCTGAATATTATACATTATATTGTTTTGTTAGTAATTGTACCATTAAAAATTTCTTGCATTGCATCAAATTCAGCATGTGGCAAACACCTGCAAAAGGTACAAAGCCTTGTTTTTCCTAATTCACTACAAATATGGCTCAAGTGTTAAACATTGTTTCAAACTTGACCCAATTCAGCGGTTACAGTTTTTTTACGTGGCTGTAATTATTCATGGTAGAACTTACAGAATATGTACACCTATCGCACCATACTGCACAGAGCTGTATTATTTGTGAGGATTATTGATACAGAGAGTGCCGGTGTAATGCAGAAAAATGACCCCCGTTACAAAATGACCCCCGGATCATTTCTCGACGTAGAGGAATGACCCATGGGTCAATTTTCGACGTAGAAAAATGACCCGTGTCATTATTCTACGTCGAGAAATGACCAAAGGTCATTTTGTAATGGGGTCATTTCTCTGCATTACACCGGTATGTGCGATTATGTATAGGATATCGACTGAGAACAAGGTCTTTCCGTATAAGAACTACCTGGACAGGAGCGACCTCGGTGTTTTCGTAAAGTTCCTGCCCAGGTCGTTCTTATACGGAAAAACCTCGTACTCAGTCGTTCGCGCTCTCGGTTTTTCGTGCAGCCCCCGCCCAGGTAGTTCTTATACGGAAAGACCTCAAACTCAGTTGCTCTCGCTCTCAGTGTTTCGTGAAGCTCCTTCCCAGGTCGTTCTTATACGGAAAGACCTCGTACGCAGTTAATCGCGCTCTGGGTGTTTCTCGAAGCTCCTGCCCAGGTCGTTCTTATACGGAAAGACCTCGTACTCAGTCGTTCACGCTCTCGGTGTTTCGTGAGGCTCCTGCCCAGGTAGTTCTTATACAGAGAGACCTCGTATCTAGTTGTTCATGCTCTAGGTGTTTCGTGAAGCTCCTCCCCAGGTCGTTCTTATACGGAAAGACCTTGTACTCAGTTACTCGCGCTCTGGGTGTTTTATGAAGCTCCTGCCCAGGTCGTTCTTATACACGTACGTAAAGACCTCGTACTCAGTTGTTCGCACTCTCGATGTTTTGTGAAGCTCCTGCCCAGGTCGTTCTTATACGGAAAGACCTCGTACTCAGTCGTTCGCGCTCTCTTGTGAGGAAAGACCTCGTTCTAATTTATTCGCGCTCTCGGTGTTTGGTGATGCTCCTGTCCAGGTCGTTCTTATGAGTACAGCCCTCTTACTCAGTTGTTCGCGCTCTGGGTGTTTGGTGAAGCTCCTGCCCAGGTCGTTCTTATAAGTAAAGCTCTCTTACTCAGTTGCTCGCGCTCTCGGTGTTTCCTGAAGCTCCTGTCCAGGTCGTTCTTATACAGAAAGACCTTGCACTCAGTTGTTCGCGTTCTCGGTGTTTCGTGAAGCTCCTGCCCAGGTCGTTCTTATACGGAAAGACCTCGTACTCAATTGATCGCGCTCTCGGTGTTTCGTGAAGCTCCTGCCCTGTTTGTTCATATACGGAAAGACCTCGTGCTAAGTCGTTCACGCTCTCGGTGTTTCCTGAAGCTCCTGCCCAGGTCGTTCTTATACGGAAAGACCTCATACTCAGTTGTTTGCGTTCTCGGCGTTTCGTGAAGCTCCTGCTCAGGTCGTTCTTATATGGAAAGACCTCGAACTCAATTGATCGCGCTCTCGGTGTTTCGTGAAGCTCCTACCCAGGTCGTTCTTATGCGGAAAGACCTCGTGCGCAGTCGTTCATACTCTCAGTGTTTTGTGAAGCTTCTGCCAAGGTCGTTCTTATGCGGAAACACCTCTTACTTAGTCTGTATCCTTTACATACAACCCGACCTGTACATTGTGCATCACTATGTACTTAAATCATTAATCATTTAGCTAGCTCAGCAATGCAATGTCCTTTACATGTTTAACATCTCACGCAGATTAACTCTTTACCAAGCAATCACGAGTTTTAAAGACCCTGTAGGACAAGCCTTTTGAAAACATTGTGGGAAAGAGAGAAAATGCTGGTAACCAGGTGATGCAGGTGATGTGACATAGCAGCCAGGTCGGATCTTCCAAGAATATGACATGCACACACAACGTAGTGCAGTCATGTATACCGTGCTCCCGAAAGTGAAACTTTTGTTGGTTTTACGCATGTACATGCTATATATATACTTCTGGACAAAAGTCTTGTCCAATCTACAAAAACTATAACAAGTTTTTTTTGTTTTTTTTTTTTGTTTATTGCACCCTCATAAATCTGGTATCGATGGAAAGAGGACATTAATATGCAAAATGAAAAAGATAATTTTTGAGTTTGAGCCAGACCTGCTGGTACAGTTGTGTTGAAAATTGGCATTGCGGATTTGCAAGACACAAATGATTGCTTTGAGTGTGTCTTAAATTAAACGTCTTTTTCAATAGTGTGTATGGCCCCCATTAACCTGAATGAGTTCAGTGCACCTTCTACGCATTGACGCTACCAGTCTGTGCAGGAATCTAGCCGGAAGTTGGTCCCATTCCTGAGTAATGGCGTTACGTAATTGATTGACGTTGTACACGTTCCGTGCCCTAATCTTTCGTTTCATGTAATCCCAAACGTGTTCAATTGGGTTCATATCCGGCGATAACGCCGGTCATGGCAACGTTTGGACATTGTTGGCAGCCAGGAAGTTTTCAGTCAACCGTACACTATGGGGCCGGGCGTTGTCCTGCTGAAGGACAGCTCCTGGATAGACAGCAAGGAATTTAGCCAAGCAGAAGTTGTGTTACATACAAATTTGGAAAAACCTTGGAGAATAAGACTAAGGATATTCTCAAGAATGGTTGGTGAATACGGACCCTGGTCTACGTAAACTTGTGCGGTTAATCCACGACCGCGTCCTCGACCGTATTCAAGGAATACAAGTTAGGTTTTGTGATGGTGTGTAAACCCTGCCTGAACCATGACGCTCTTTCATTTTCACTTTCATTTTGCTTTTATGATTATGTTTAGCTGAAATAAATCATTACTCACAAGAAATTAAATAGAAATTCCAGGTCACTTTATTAAATAATAAAGGCAATAACAATTAAATAATAAATAAATAAGCTCAATTACCTTGGGCTATATCTAAGAAAAAAATAATACTTAACACTCTTTGGATTTAGTGAAACTTGCAGTTTCATAGCTTAATAATCATTTATCCACATAGTAGCTTGTAAAATTAATAAAAATAATAAAAATAAATTTAATAATAAATTCATTAAGTGTTTTCAATAGCTTTCTGATATTACACTGAAGGTTCTTTGGATGTTTAGTTTGGATTAGCAATTCAACACAACAATATTACTCAGGAATTGGGTAACAACTTTAACAAAATAATAAAAATAAATTATTTAATAAAATCTTGAAAACATTCAGACATTAACTTACCTGATAACTTAAGCAATTGTGGTAGGTTAATTTCATTCAGCTTTTCCTATTAGATCTATTTAATCAGTGTTTGACTATAGATTGTTGTGCATTTTAATCAAAATTCTTAGTTACAGGCTGGCAGCAGAGACCATAACTTCAAGTTAATTGTGTCTCTTGATGTGAATCATCAATATTAGAGCCAAGAGACCACAAACAAAAAAGTTTGCTGTATTTCTGGGTTTCTATATATACACCGGACACGACAATAATACAATACAATACAAGATTTTATTTGTAAATGTAGGCCTCTGGCCCATAATACAATATGTCATTTACAATGAAAATAACGAAGAGTTACAAATTACATTTGAGCCATAATCTATGAAAAAGGAGGCTTCATGCATCTGCAAAAATTATAGAACAAGACCAGCCTGCGCAGTACACACAGGCTGACCTTGACTTAAACTTTCAGTGTTAGTCAGTGTACTGCATGCTCAAGGATCCGTCTACCCCATAATTCAGTCGATTGTTTAAAAAAGTGACTGTTATGGATCCATTAGTATATGGTAGCTAGCTTGGTATGATGGATTACGGAGATGCACTTAGCCCCATTTCCAGAGCATGGCTCGTTTATATGTAACATAAAATGTAACCTTTATCCAGCTACATGTACATAAATAAAACAGCAGATAATCAAAAACTCAAATATTGCTATTTCATAGTTTATTATTGGGGGTATAATATCTAAACATCGGACAGTGCTGATCCAAGATCAGACCGCATGTTCTATGCAGTCTGATCTTGAGTTACACCGCCCTCACAAGGTGAATGAATCATACTGACCAGCCTACAGGTTAACCACTTTGATAAGCATCCTTTAATGTTAAAATTGTTGAAATGTATTTTGCTACTTTTCTGATGGTTATTAAATTTTTGCTTTTCAGTAAATTATAAAAAGACACTATATCTTTTCTACCTTGATACCATGAGAACAATAATGTATGTCTTTCTGCATTAAACAGAGAACAATGGAAAACAAGAGCCGTCAGAGACGGGTTATGCTCCCCGAACAAGTGCTTGTCATAAAATATATGAAATTGACATAAATTCACTTCTTTTATCCTAACAGAACCTGTTCATGCCCCCAAAAATTTGAAGTGAAAAGGCACTTACTATCTTAGAGATAGCCAACACACACTTGTAGAGGACAATAAGCCCACTAAGCCCCCCTTTAAGCCCCCTTTTCCCATAAGACAATACTGGATCATTGAAATAAATACAACGGGTGTGTGGTTTGTGGCATTTTTGAATGATAATTCAAAATTCAAAATTTCATATAATTTTGAGCAGTCATGTTGTAAATATTACATATTACAATTTTTTACATGAAGCCCCCTTTTTCCGAGACCCAGCCTGAAATTGAGAAATCGGAAGAGAGGTACCTGAGGCGTACTCCAGTAAGTTTTGTGGATGAAGAGAAGGTCAAATTGGATAAAATGTTGAATGCCAAGATAGTTGAGCCATCAACATCCGAATGGGCTTCAGCCCCAGTGTTAATAAGGAAACGTGACGGCCAAGTACGTTGGTGTGTTGATTACCGGGCACTAAATGCTGTCACCGTCTATCCACTACCTCTGCTGGACGAGTGCATGAATACTCTTGCGGAAAGTACGTATTTTTCGAAATTGGATGCAAACTCGGCATACTGGCAAGTTCCAATCAAGACAGAAAAGACTGCGTTCATAACCAAGTATGGTTTGTTCCAATTTGTTTGGATGGGTTTCGGACTCTGTAATGCTCCAGCCACCTACAGCTGAATAATGAAGTTAGTGCTTCGCGGACTTAATTGGAACACAGTTCTCGCCTTCCTGGATAATATCATCGTGATTGGGAAAAACTTTGACGACCACCTAGTTAATCTAGAAGATGTGTTGAAAAAGTTCAGAGATTATGGCCTTAAACTTAAACCAAGAAAGTGTGAGCTGTGTAAGCCAAAGGTGAAATTTCTAGGGCGATGGGTAGGTGAAGAAGGCCTTCAACTTGATGAGCAAAACATCAAAGACGTTAAAAATTGGCCTCAGCCTACAACAACTAAACATGTTGAACAATTTCTAGGGCTACTGAACTACCATCGAAGTTTTATTAAAGACTATGCACGGCTAGCAGTTCCTCTATACGAAATCACAGGAAAGCAAAGATTCAGATGGGACAAAGAACAGGAAAGAGCCTTCCAACAGATCAAGAAAGCCCTTACAGAAGCTCCTGTTCTGGCTTGGCCCAACCGACATGATATATTCATTTTGGACACAGACGCTTCCGATGTGGCAATAGGTGCGGTAGTGTCACAATTACAGAATGGCCAAGAACGTGTCATAGCTTATGCTAGTTTTGGACTCTCTCCTGAGCAAAGGAGATATTGTACTACTAGAAAAGAATTGTTAGCAGTGATTGGATTTACCAGACAGTTAAGACATTATATGTTGGGGCGCCCATTTGTTGTCCGTACTGATCACAATAGCTTAACCTGGTTGCTTAATTTCAAGGAGCCACAAGGACAGATAGCAAGATGGTTGGAAGAAATGAGTAAGTATGACATGATCGTTACACATCGTCCAGGAAAGAAGCATTTGAATGCTGATTGTATGTCCCGGAGACCTCATCCTGATACGGGTTGCAGAGATTTCAAATTGGGAGTGAAGCTAGAGGACCTGCCCTGCAAGGGATGCCATTATTGTGCCAAAGAGAGTAGTCCCCCAATCTTTGAAACAAAAGATTATGGAGGTACATCACGATCTTCCATCTGCGGGACATCAAGGCCCTGAAAGAACTAAGCTTAGGATAATTGAAAAGTTCTGGTGGCGTTCAGTAAACAATGATATAAAACAGTACATTGCTGCCTGCAGTATATGTAACAGAAATAGAAAACCAAACAGACATGCCAAAGCCCCAATGACAAACTACCAGGCGGTGCCCCTATGGAACGAGTCCATTTAGATTTTCTGGGCCCACTGCCTAAGACGCCACAAGGAAATGAGTATATTCTCATGATGGTTAACCAGTTTACCAAATGGGTAGAATGCATGCCTTTGCCCTCTCAGACTGCTGAAGTTACAGCACATGCGGCGGTTATGGAATTCTTTAGTCGCTTTGGATGCCCTTTCCAAATTCACACGGATCAAGGACGAAATTTTGAGAGTAACCTCTTTCAAGCGGTTTGCAAGCTCTTGAAAATCCACAAATCAAGGACCACACCGTACCGACCATGAGCCAACGGACAGGTCGAACGGTATAACCGTACTTTGATGAATGCGGCGCGCTGCTTTGTGTCCTCCCAGATTTCATGGGACAAATTTTTACCACAACTACCCGGAGCCCTCAGATTCTGTGTGAATCGACAAACTGGTTTTACAGCAAATAAGCTGATACTCGGGAGAGAAACGAACCAACCTGTGGATTTGCTGTATCCAGATCCAATCAGAATACAAAAGTATGACAGCCCGGAACAATATGTTGCAGATTTACAAAGATCCATAGAATATGCGCATAAAGTTGCTTGGGAAAAACTGGGCGCGGCTCAAAAGATCATGAAACGGGATTACAACACTAAGATCCTGGTGAAGACATTTCAAGTAGGCGATGCGGTGTACATTCTTGACACTGCAACGGTAAAAGGAAAGAGCAGCAAACTTAAAGCTCCTTGGAAAGGACCGGGCATTATTGTGGAAAATTTTTCAAATGCACTGTTTCGGATCCTGGTAAAAGAAAAATACTTTTTGGTGAATCATGACCGAATAAAATTGTGCACTGACAGATTGCTTCCACAGTGGATAAAAAGACTAAAAATGATCCAAAACTAATTGAGTCCCTGCTAGAACAGAAAAGAAACTGGCAGTGCAGAACAAAGGTATTGTTTGTGCAGACAACCAGACAGTGGTGAGTTCATGATACAATGTGACTTTTGTTTAGAGTGGTACCATGGTCCCTGTGTAAACATTACCCCCGAAATAGGAAATAAGCTTGATAAGTATGCGTGTCCGGTGTGTGAGAAAGATCTTAATTCCGGACCGACCTGCTAATTATTTTTATTTCAGTAATGAGTCACCAATCACATAGGAGAGGAGTCCGGGATCCAAGGCAGCTGGTATATGAGATCCTGTCGACCCCTCAGAGATTGGACACACAGGGGTTCTTAGCACTTATCAGGGGCCAATACGAAAATGCCATTGAAAGGAGGGACCAGCAATATACCAGGGAATTACAACAGGAGTGCGCCGGACTAGCCCTGTTAGAGGAAGAAGTTCTGCATTTCCTTCCAAATTCCTTTGGCAGAAACTTCAGGACTGCTCCAAGAAGAAGACCAACTGTTAGTAATGTCATGGAGAATCAAGTGATGTGTCGGGATATCAGACAACTGGATAATCCTGACATACCAGTATTGAGGACTGTTGCGGCAGAGAGTGCCTCGGGTCCTGCTTCCGCTGTGACCGACACCTCTGCTGTAGGACCCCATGAATGGACTATGGATGTTGAGGAGTCCTCGTGTCAATCCCAATTGAACGGAGATCCCACATTCATTGATGTATCCACCAATGAATTAAGAGGTTCTTTGTATCAGCAGGGTCTGACCAGAGCCCAGAGGTCTGATCCACTTATGGCCGTTCCTATAGTTACATCCATGCAATTTTATAGAAGTGAATCTGTTACCCAGTGCGAGTCAAAGTCTGATGGTTACAGAAGACAGAGACCCAGTTCAAGGAGTTCTGGACTACATTTCCAACGATAACACAGGTCACCAAACAGACATAGGGATAGATCACCTATACGCCCGGCTACTGATGTCATCTCATCTATGACCTTCCTCAGCAAGAGGTACCGGGCAGATAGATCCGACAGTCCCAGTGATGGAACCGAGTATCACCATACAGGGGATAAATTCAGGCAAGACCTTCATCTTGAAGAAAGAGTCCACCGCCCTACGGTGACCTATACAGGGAAAAAACATTCTGTCTCGGACATGGCAGTCACTGTCGTTGGGAACAGAAGAATAGTAGATAGTAGAACGAGTAGGAAGTGAGGTAGGGAAGGGTGCTCACAACAGGGCCCACCCACTAAAAGAAAAGTTTGTCCTGTAAAAGGATATGGAGAAGCATTGGGAAAATTAAAAAGCCATCTGAGACAAGTCCACATCCCAGGGCTATTCCATGATGAGGAAACAGCTGCAGAGCTTGGCAACACCCAGTTCCAGTCTCTGCGCTAACATGCCTTAGAAATGTTGGCAAAATTTCTGTTTGGCAGTAAGGGTGTGATGGGGGACTTAGTTCACCTGGTGAATGAAGAGGCGGAAATTACAGTTAGCAGAATTACACCCGAGACCCAGCAGGCTATGAAAGCTTTAGCTTTGGAGTCCATGTGGCAGAGGCCCAGAATTTTTTCGGTGGAACCTGTGAATTCCCCAGCTGCCCTCATTCAATGGCGCCCATTATCTTACTTAATGTCTCAATTATCCCACTCACAAAGAACAGAAATGTTCAAACTCTTTGGAGAACAATGGACGGTACCAGTGGGTAAAACCGAATCTCATACGAGACGTAGAATTTGTCGCCCTAACCCAGCAAGGAGAAGGAGGAAACAAAGACTGAGGGCGGAAGAGGAAATAAGAAGGCATGGAAGTCCGAGGGGAACTCGTCAAAGGTTGATGACAGAGCGCCTCGGGCTTCCATGGTGGCTGATACATTGAGACAATCGGCTAGAGACAAGCAGGACAAACCACTGGGGGATTCGACATATACCAGACGCCTTTATCCCATTCCTGAAAAGGAGCAGAATACAGACCGAACCCCACCAGAAGTTACTCCGCCGAACAGGGGTGATCGGGTTTGTTTGAAACAGGGATCGAAAGAGGTCAACGTAAGTCGGATATCAATGGCCCAGTTTGATTGGGGTAAGGATATGTTGCTTACCCTTGAACCCACAGCTAACCCCGATTTGGATTATGAGGGCACCCCTAGCCCTCAAAAGAAAACTCAGTCGGATACATCTAGTCAAATAGATGAAGAATCATTACTCAAGTCTGATTCATCTACCCCTTCATCAAATGAATTAAAGACTTCTAAAAATACAGGTGAGGACCCAGCTTCATTGGAGAGCTTGGATATGTCCTCAGATATGGCCACTGTAGTCAACACTACAAAACAAGCATTGGGAAGTTCAGAGACAAGCCAGTCAACAGGGGAGATTTTGAAAGGAAATGGTTCTTCATATGCGGAAGCTGTGAAAATGAATTTACCAACCAAGGCAGAACTTGGGACCACTGCTCCCACTTTTGCGGAAGTATGTGCGTCCCAGCCACAGACAAGTTCGCCAGTGGGAGTTATAAAACCAAGGATTACAGTGAAATCCAGCTCTGCAGAGAATTTGGCTTTCGACAGTCACTTTCATTTGGATCGCCTTTGCTGGACGTTGGAGTAGAGGTTCCTCCAAGAGTCCCTGTAAAGTTAAACTGGGGGTGTAATGATTTTCTGCTATCCTGCCGGATATAAACATATCCCGAGTAGTACAGAACCCAGATGGAGAATTGCTGTCGGGGTACATCCCAAGAAGGCTAAAGACCTGACTCCACCACGTCTCCAACATTTGCAGAGTCTCCTGATTCAACCAAGGGTGGTGCCTTTTGGCGAAATTGGTCTTGACTACAGCGATAGTAATGCTGACCGGGAAGGACAACTAGCCTTACTGGAAGAGCTCCTTCCCATGTGTCCAAGAAGGCACGTGTTAGTGTTACATGTTGGGGGAAACAAGAAAGAGAATTTTTTCGGACCGAGCCTTTGAAGATTGTTTCGAACTAGTGAGGAAACACATCCCAAAAGAACAACGGATCCATCTTCATTGTTTTACTGGAGACCATCACCAAAGAATGAAATGGAGTGAGGCTTTCCCCAATTGTTATTTCAGCTATACTGGAAAGGCTGCCCGTTTCACTAAATCGCAAAGGGAAGCTGTTAGTCGAATGCCCACAGAGCGACTACTAACTGAAACGGACTCCCCTTACTTGACGGTACTACCCAAGCAAAGCTTCAATACCCCCATATACGCTGGTGAAGTAGCTTAAGTAATCTCTTCCATGAGACAGGAGCCAGTGACACAAATCTTGCTACACACTGAGCGCAATGGTCAGCTGCTTTACCCACAATATCAGGAAGGGCAAAGTTGAAGACTGGGCCTTCAGAGGACCACCAACTGCCCTTCGTAGAAGCAGATTCTGAAAAGCTAGGAACCCCCCAACAGACAGGATATCTGTGCCTGTGTTCCGTCAGGGACCACCAGATCTTATAAAATGGGGAGGAGTGTTGTGGAATTCCCTAGAAATCTAAAAATAGTAATCCGCAATACGGCTGGCTGCTGGCCCGTGCGCTATTACGTAGAACCCCTGTTCCCGCGCTACGATATAGATTCACTCAACAGTACAGTTCCAAGCAGTAAAGACGTTAATATTCTATTGTTCATACTAGATTTAACGAAGACTGAAGCTTTGGTAGCTATCCTAAAGGTAAGTCAATTTCCTTACGAGTTTGGTATGATAGACAATTACTGTTATTGTTAATGTTGTTCTTCGGGGCGATGTAAGCCAACTTGGCTTGTCGGCTCCACCTCTAAATTGCATTTTGAATGGATTTTTAGATGGATTTTAACAACAGCTATATTTTCTCGGAGATAATCATAGATCTCTTTGACAAAAAGAATTTTCAATGAAATTATTTGTAATTAAAAAGTATATAACAAAAATACCAAGTAGCATCGATATTGGTGCAACGTTTGAATTTCCAGTGTTGCAATACTTTATTATAGTTATTCCCCTTGGAAGTCTAAGTCTCAGTATTGCAAACGCTCATTACCGCAAGGAAGGTTCGAAGCATTTTTAGCCGCAGATTGTCATGGGATGCTGGGAGCTGGTATGCATGGGGTTCTGCACGCAAATATCCAGAACTGTGTCTTAGGAACCAGTAGACAGGATGAACACTGCCATCGATGACAATATGGACATCCGACCAAAGAATGTTTCTGCAGAAGGGTGTGTTGTATCTTTACAACTGCTTCCACATTTGCTTGGTGATCATAAGTTGAACATGATTGTTTGTACATGTGATGTATGAATATTTAGTAGAGGTTGAACTGGATATATCAAAGGTTAAATGTTACAATTACTTACATATGAACTAGGTCCACCTGAGACTGAAAGTAAACAATTTTTTCATATAATAGTTGTTTGCCAAAATTTGTCCAAATGTTTGAGATCACCATTCATTTGCAAGTCTGAGAGTTTAGCCCGTTACCATCTACATGTATGATATTTCGAGATCATTCATCTCGGTCCTTTACCACACCTTACCACACAATCTTGATATCTAATGACCCAAAGACAGAAAGGCTTGTGCAAACAATGTGAGAAAAGTAGAAAATACAGTACATGTATTTTCTGAAAAATGTTTTTTACACTTTCTTAAAGAAATATCAGTTTTCGAGTCAAATTTACTTTGTTGTCTGCAAATACTTTCATTTTGGACAAGTCTATAAGTTTGGTAAGGGATTAAACTGCATTCATTGGACAAAATTATATTTGTGTGGCATTTGTGGCTTATACTTTTGAAACCATGAAAAGATAATGGGAAGGAGAAATTATTCATTATGTTATAAGTAATTTAAATGTTCTCACATAGATTTTTTATTCAGGCATTTTCTATACATTTGTTAAAGTTGTGTAGGAACAGACTACTTCATGTGAACATCATTTTGAGAATGTCTGCAAACAACATGCAAACTGGTATAAATAGGATTATAATTATTAAAAACTGATTTTGTATAAATCTTTCCTGAAGCCTTTTCCATCCAATGTGTTAAATGAGTATATATCAGTTTAGGGGTTTAAAATGAAGATAAAGGTAGTTTGTTTTCAATTTCATGAAAGTCTGATGCATCAGTGGATGAAGTCAAGGACCGTGCACCAAGAACCCCCTCTCCTGCTGTTGAGGGCAATCCATACAGACCAACAACTTTATATATTTTGACAGAAGGTCAAATCCAAAACAGGTATTTAATACCTGGGCATTTGTGGAAGCTGTGCTGTTAGACACAAAAAAAATCTAAGAAGGTCCTGAAACTACATGTAAGATACAGTGTTGTCTCGTAAGAGTTTTTTGTTTCATAAACTATTTTCAAATATGGTCTCTATGCCAGAATGTGACAAAGCAAATTTTCGTTCTCTCACAATTTTTTGAAATGTGAGTTACCTTCCCTAGTTAAACTGTCTATGAAGTAAAAGTAAAGGAATAAAAAGAGATCAGACTCCAAATGCAGAATAACAGTCCTGCAACGCGACATTACTGGCTGATTTGGGATATGCCAGAGCTGTGCGAAGGGATCCTTTTCAGGCTATTCACCCCTCAGAACAGTACAGAAACGCTGGTGCAGTATGTCGTTCATAGATCTATGAGAACAAGTGTCCTGACCCAAATGTATGATTCTCTCCTCTCAGCACATCTAGGGGTGAAGATAACTAAATGGAAAACCATCCAACACTTTTACTGGTATGCTCTAAGGGAAGATGTTGTAGCCTATGTTAAGGGTTGTGATACCTGCGCAAAACACAACAAGCCTGTCAGGAAAGTACATCTTGGTACTAACAGACCTATTTACAAAGTATGTTGAGGTCCTACCTGTACCTGACCAGACAGCTGAAGCATGCGCAACATAACTTCTCAACAACTTTATAGCACGGTGGGGATGCCCCCTGTCAATCCACAGCAACCAAGGTCGCGCCTTTGAAAGTTAGGTTTTCCGCCAGCTGATCCAGATGTTGGAAATCAGGAAGACCCGAACCACAGCTAGAAATCCTCGTTGTAATGGCCAGTGTGAACGCTTCAACAGAACACTTATTGGCATGATAAAGGCCTACCTCCGCGATGAACAGACTGAATGGGACTTGTACTTTGGGTCCCTGGCTGGAGCGTACCGAGCCACCCCTAACGAAGCTGCAACATTTACGCTCAACATGATGACTCTAGGCAGGGAAATTCGTATGCCAGCCGAGCTGATCTTTGGTAGTGATACAGTACGAAAGGGTCAAGAAGCTACAACATATGGGGAATATGTAACCAAACTGCGAGAGCGAATGCAGCGAGCCTATGATGTAGCCAGAAAATATCTGAAATCAAAAGTGCAACACCAAAAGGGCTTCAATGATGTCAAGTTAGCATTCAGGAACAACGATAGGCGGTATCGTGTGGTACCAGCACGAGACCAAACAAGAGGGCCATTGGCCCTGGAACGCTCACCTTAGACTATAGCTTATGGATGAAATTCAATTATTGGAGCAACTTTGGTAAAGCTTCACCCAAGGAACATCCCTGCCAAGTTGCATCAAGATTGGCCCAGTGGGTTAGGAGAAGAAGATGTTTAAAGAAATTGTTGACGGGCGACAGATGCCGGACATAGGGCAATCAAATATCATAAAGCTCTACACCTTCCAGTTTCAAAGAAGAATTTTACATTTTACTTTTTTGTCCTATGTTCCAACTTGTGGTCCCCGGGGCTGGGTCAGTTTTAACCAAAGCAGCATCCTTGGAACAAACTTGGTAGAGGTCCACTCAAAGATGCTACATACCAAGTATCAAGGCTCTACACCTTCCCGTTTAAGACAAAAAGAATTTTTAAATTTTCCTTCTTTGTTCCTATGTTCGAACCTGTGACCTCCGGGGCAGGGCCGGTTTAAACGCCAGGGACATCATATGACCAAACTTGGTAGAGGTCCACTAGAAGATTCTGCATACCAAATATCAAAGCTCTGCACCTTCAAGTTTCAGAGAAGATTTCTAAAGTTTTCCTTCTTTGTTGCTATGTTCGAACCTGTGACCTCCCGAGGCAGGGCCAGTTTTGACCCCAAGGGCACAATATGAACAAACTTGGTAGAGATCCACTAGGAATTACTACATGCCAAATATCATAGCTCTATGCCTTCTAGTTATAGAGGAAAAGAATCTTAAAATTTTCTTTCATTGTTCCTATGTTCAAACTTGTGACCCCCGGGGCAGGGCCAGTTTTGACCCCACAGGCATGATTTGAACAAACTTGGTAGAGGTCCACTAGGAGATGCCACAAACCAAATATAAAAGCTCTATGCCATTTAGTTTCAGAGAAGAAGAAATTTAAAGTTTTCCTTCTTTGTTCCTATGTTCAAACTAGTGACCCCCGGGGTGGGGCCAGATTTGACCCCAGGGACATTATTTGAATTAACTTGGTAGAGGTCCACTAGGAGATACAACATACCAAATATCAAAGCTCTATGCTTTCTAGTTTCTGAGGAAAAGAATTTTACAGTTTTCCTTCTTTGTTCCAATGCTCAAACTTGTGATCCCCGGGGTGGGGCCAGTTTTGACCCCAGGGGCATAATTTGAACAAACTTAGTAGAGGTCCACTAGGCGATACAACAGACCAAATATCAAAGCTCTACGCCTTCAAGTTTCAGAGAAGAAGATTTTTAAAGTTTTCCTTCTTTGTTCCTATGCTCAAACTTGTGACCCCCGGGATAGGGCCAGTTTTGACCCCAGGGGCATAATATGAACAAACTTGGTAGAAGTCCACTAGGAGATGTCACATACTAAATATCAAAGCTCTACGCCTTCAAGTTTCAGAGGAGAAGATTTTTAAAGTTTCCCTTCTTTGTTCCTATTCTAAAACTTGTGACCCCTGGGGTGGGGCCAGTTTTGACCTCATGAACATAATTTAAACAAACTTGGTAGAGGTCCACTAGGAGATGCTACATACCAAATATCAGGTTTCAGAGGAGAAGATTTTTAAAGTTTTCCTTCTTTGTTCCTATGCTCAAACGCGCTAAAACGCGTTATCCCCCGGGGCGGGGCCAGTTTTGACCCTATGGGCATAATTTGAATAAACTTGGTAGAGGTCCATTGGGAGATGCTACATACCAAATATCAAAGCTCTACCCCTTCTACTTTCAGAGGAGAAGATTTTCAAAGATTTCGTTTTTTTTTGTTTTGTTGCCATGGCTACCAGAGTTATGGGTGGAATTAAATTCTTTGAACAATTTTGGTAGAGCTTCACCCAAGGAACATTCCTGCCAAGTTTCATGAAGATTAACCCAGTGGTTTAGGAGAAGAAGATGTTTAAAGACATTGTTGACGGACGACGGACGCCGAATAGCTCACCTTTAGCACTTTGTGCTAAGGTGAGCTAAAAAGTGGGAGTCAACGCACAAATTAGAAAGATTGTATGATGGGACTTTCTTAGTTTCAAAGAAACTATCTGAGGTGAACTTCGAGATAATGATGGGAGGTAAAGGACCACACAATGTTGTGCATCATAACAAATTGAATCCTTTTGAAGGGCGTGACCCACCCAAGTGGATTAAGAAGATCAAGGAAAAACTCTAAGCACCTCCAACACACAGTAGTCAGCAATAGTAACAGCCTGAAATAAACTGATCATCAAGTTAATTTGTTAATAAATCAATAATTGTGAAAATAGATAACATAATTGAGAAAAATATGATTGCTGTCATGTAAATAGTTCCGTTGAAAAAAATACCTAGATGTTTCCTGATATTTTAATGTAGCAGCAATGCTATTTGGTGTTTAAATCCACTCTTAAAGTTTCTATGATTTAATGTTATTTCCTGGATGATGAACCAGTACTGGTCCAGGGGTGAATGCGGCAGTCAATTACAATCAGTGTATAGGGGTCATTGAAAGTAAAGTTCCTATGAGACAGATTAAGCAGTGATAATGTGAAATTCAAGTGGTAAACTAGCACTAGCAGGTTGTCTTAATCAAGGTTTTACAGGGGTTAGAGATAGAGAAGACCATTCTGTCCAGCAACCATCACATGGCAGACTACTGTGAATTATTGTGGAAAAGGGATACATAAAGAGACTAATACCAGTGGCGCAACATAAATGGTTAAACAACTTCCATGGATAATCATGTAAAAGGGAAGGTCATAATATGGTAGTAACTGGTCAGCTGTGTCCAGTAGAGGGTACTATCTAGGTTGACCTATATGATTCAGATTTGGGGGTTGCATTAACCATTGAGTAGACATGTTGATGGCTGGGATGGGTGTCACTTAGAGAAAATGTAGTCAGACCACTGTGGGGTATTGTCGCAGGAAGATTGGGCTGTCTCATTAGATTGCAAGATTTTACAGCTAACCTGCAACTAGTTTTATCTCCCCAATTGTACCGCAATATGGGACAAAAGCCTTAATTAGAAGTGAAAAATGCAAGTCATACCTGTATAGAGTGATATTAGGTGTAAATGGGTGAAAAGTATATACAATTGCAGTACATGTATATGTTTTGTGCCTGCACAGATGTACACAAAGCATATAAATAATAAACAGAAAGACTGGTACTAAATAGAACCAATTGCCCCTATAAGAGCCTGTGAACCAGCACAGGTGTAAGCTGAGCTATAAAAAAGTCATGCCTGCATGAGAGTATAAACAAGAGGGCCAAGATGGCCCTGGATCGCTCACCTGAATTTTTGAGATGACCATAGTCCATTTTTTTTTTTTTTTTTGAGGTATTGAAACATTGGAATCAAATTTATAATTTTGCCAAACAATTTTCAAAAGGTCACCTGTAAAAGTCATTTCGAAATCTGACCATCAGTTTCAAAAAGAAGAATTTTTAAGAATTCTTCATTTCTGTAAAAGAGCAAGTAGCCCCCATCCACGAGAGCCATGTTTCTTGATGGATCAAAATTTACGAACAAGTTTTGAAAAGGGTCACCCAAGGAGCATCTCTCTGAAATCATTTCAAAATCTGACCAGGGGTTTCAGAGAAAGAGAATTTTAAAGAATTTCATCATGTCCGTATAGTGCAAGTAGCCCCCATTCACAAGAGCCATGTTTCTTGAGGGATCAAAATTATATGTACAGCTTTTGGAAAGGGTCACGCAAGGAACATCTCTGTCAGATTATTTTAAAATCTGACCACAGGTTTCAGAGAAGAAGAATTTTCAAGAATTTCTTAATTTCCGTATAATGCAAGTAGCCCCCATTCACTAGAGCCATGTTTCTTGGCCAATCAGAATTTCACGAACAATTTTAGAAAAGGGTCACCCAAGGAACATCTCTGTGAAATTATTTCAAAATCTGTCCAGCCATTTCAGAGAAGAAGAATTTTCAAGAATTTCTTCATTTCTGTATAGTGCAAGTAGCCCCCATTCACCAGAGCCACAATTTTTGACGGATCAAAATTTCACGAACAATTTTAGAAAAGGGTAACCCATGGAACAAGTCTGTGAAATTATTTCAAAATCTAACCAGCTGTTTCAGAGAAGAAGAATTTTTAAGAATTTCTTCATTTCTGTATAGTGCAAGAAGCCCCCATTCACCAGAGCCATGTTTCTTGACCAATCAAAATTTCGCAAACACTTTTTGAAAAGGGTCACCCAAGGAACAAGTCTGTGAAATTATTTCAAAATCTGACCAGCGGTTTCAGAGAAGAAGATTTTTTAAGAATTCCTTCATTTCTGTATAGCAAGAAGCCCCCATTCACCAGAGCCACAATTTTTGACGGATCAAAATTTCACGAACAATTTTTGAAAAGGGTCACCCAAGGAACATATCTGTGAAATTATTTCAAAATCCGACCAGTGGTTTCAGAGGAGAAGATTTTTAAAGAATTCCTTCATTTCTGTATAGTGCAAGAAGCCCCCATTCACCAGAGCCACATTTTTTGACGAATCAAAATTTCACGAACAATTTTTGAAAAGGGTCACCCAAGGAACATATCTGTGAAATTATTTCAAAATCCGACCAGTGGTTTCAGAGGAGAAGATTTTTAAAGAATTTGCTAAAAAATTCCATTTGGTTGCCATGGCAACCAGAGTTTTTGATGGAATCAAATTCTGTGAACAATTTTTAAAGAGGACCTCCCAAGGAACATTCCTGCCAAGTTTGGTCCAAATCCGCCCAGCAGTTTAGGAGGAGTTGATGTTTAAAGAATTGTTGACGACGCACGACGCACGACGGACGACGGACGACGGACGACGCACGACGGACGACGGACGACGGACACCGGGTGATCCTAAAAGCTCCCCTTGAGCACGTTGTGCTCAGGTGAGCTAAAAAAAACAAGTTGTTTTGTACAAATGCAAAAAGGTGTTTTCCGTTATTTCACAAATATCCGAAACTAGAGGCAACTAGCTAAGTCAACAAAAATGGAAACTGGCAGCTTTTCTGAAACAGAGGGGATGATGTCACCCACCCTATTCAGGAACCCAGAAAACATTGAGAAGTTGGTAAAGAAGAAGGGTCGAGTCTACTTATGCTTGAGGTGCCTGCACAAGACTGGGAAAGAGAGGGCAGATGTAAAGTATAGAATGGAGGCACACATAATTAAAGACCATCTGCGAAGGGATGAGGTGCCCTACTACTGCTCCCTGTGCCAGTTCAGATGCACGAAGTTCAAGGACTTGAACGACCACCTCTTGAGATACAAAACGCACAGTGTTGTAGCAGTACAGTCAAAGGTTGACCCAATGGACACAAGCTGCTTGAAAACAAATGCAGAGGCATATACTATTGGGTCTAGGGACTACCTAATGCTGAGTAAGGAAGAATCCATTCAGTACTGGCGAGAAGTTCTGACAAAAAGGCAAACGACCATGGGGCCTGAGCCAGACTGCTTGGCAAAGGCTATGCAGGAGATTGGACCCATTTGTACAGAGGTAGAGAAACCCACCATAACAGAAGTTCAGGGCACTGCCCCCTCTGATGTTAGGCCCGAGGGCCAGCAGATCGTCCCTCCATCAACGCAAGTCCAGCACTTAACATCCCTAACTAAAGCTTTTAAAGGGAGGGACATTCAGAAAGAAAAGATGGTAACTGAGACAAGCACAAGAGGAGAGAAACAACAAAGAACCAGAGGAAAGGAAGGGAAGTTAGACAGAAGACAAAATGACTGTATGTTTAGTTGGTGATCTCTTATCTTCAACCATTGCGCTTGACTTTTTTCTCACAATGTTTTCTATCTTTTCCAACACAAACTTCAATTTTAAAATTGGATTTACTATGTCGTCTGCAAATGCTTACGATTTGGACCAATGAAAAATTTTATCATTTGGTAAAGAGGTAATTGTGAAAGATTTCAAAATGCCATTTATTCTCGAGTGTCAGTTATTTATGTGCGATGTTTTAAAATATGCAGGTTACTATTATGAAGTCATTTATGAAATACCTATTTGTGTGGCATGTATTCTTAATTAAAAGTAGGTGCTTTCAGACATGTAGTTTAAATCAATTTCTTTTGAAAAGGCAGGGCATATGCATGGCGGAAAAGGGTGATTAGAGCTCTGGCTAAGTTAGACTTCTGAAATCCTTTCCCAACATGCAACGTTTATTATGGTTCCAAGAGTAGTCCATTTTGCACCAGTCAGACTTTTGTATGTTAATACAGTTTAGTTATGCACATTATTATAAGTGTTAAATTTGCATTCTAGGCCAGTATTAATGTAACAAGTTTTCCCTTTCATTGTATGTTGTATTACTATGGTAATTATTTTGAGTCTCAAAGATTTTTGTATCAGATGGAAATTGTCTGCCAGGATTGATCCGAAAGTGGTACAGAAACAGGAGCAGAAAGAGAGAGACTAGTCTCGACCTGTGGTAGGCCTCCTCCTCCCATTTTGCTTTTATGTTCAAGCATCTGCTCAGTTTTATTGTACTTAGCATGTGAGCTATGGAGTCAAAGTGATCAATTTGGGGTGTATGTATTTAATGCCCCTTCAGAAATCAAAAGTCGCCATTGTTATGTTTTGTTGCATTGTTATGTGGCCATAGGCCTAAAGTTCATCAGGATATGTACATAATTGTATTTATTTACATTAAGAGTTGTCTATCCGAAATGAGTTGAACTTTTGCGGTCCTATGCCTGTAGGAAAGGGAGAGTAGAACTCAACCGACCCTGTTGCTAATCGTTACTCATCATTTGTGCCAAGTCTTGTTTTAATCATTAGTCATCTTGGTCAAGTATTGTTGTATGCCAGTCGGAGCTTTGGCATTTTGAAAGTGGGAGGGGGGGGAGGGTAATGTTGCAATCCGGTTTGTTTGCCAACCCAGTTTCCTGTGACTGTTATTTTGGCCTGACAACTCGCTCAATTTTGCATGTATTTTCTACTAAATCATTATGTCTGGACTATTCACGGTCTATAAGCACTGAGCAAGGGATTGTTTACTAACCCTGCGCTGTGTAACAGGCGTTGTCATCTCTTTATTAGATCGATTTTCCATATTTTAGGTCGGTCTCCGTATTGCATCTCTGTGGCCATGTTCGTCTTGTGACCTTTCATGACCCGACAGAATGATGCACTATGGCATCGACCGTTGGTAATGTAAACAAAATTGTTTCGGATCGCGAAAAGTTCGAGGGCAAATAAGTTCTCAAAGCATTCGAGAGACATTTAATTTATAATCAGAAAGTTTAATCCTTTTGCTAAATAATCGCATTAATTAGTTTTTTGTACCAATATGTGTACTGGCGTAAATTTACTTCTTTCCAGACTGAATACGCCACTCATTCTTTGCGCAATTTTGTCTTCCCGACGTCGTCTGGAATATAACGAACGTTGTTCCTGACGTTGCGGGAATTCTGTTTCCCGACCTTCGTGGAAAATCTTCTATTTTTCCAACGTTTTTTCTGTTGGTGGAATTCCCGACGTCCGTGGAAGGCTTGCGCTATAAAAGCGGCGGTCTTCTCGGATTTCAAGGACTTCACCCCGGTACTCGGTAGGCAACACAAACCTAACATATATTTTTTGTTTGCAACTATTTTTTAGTTCTTTTAAGTTGACAGTACAATGCTCTAGGTTGCTTATCATTTTAAGACGAAATTATGCTTTAGTTTAAAAGTTTTCGTGCATTTAACAAAATTTAAATTTTTTAATTAATTTTTGTCTCTAAAAGAGTTCGACACTTCTAAAAAGATTATTATTTATTTTCTAAATAAAGATCTACTTAGAAGTCCTAGATCTACACTTAGATAAATAAAATAATGATAAATAAACCTATTTCGTTTTCTGAAACCGCTGATCAGAGTCCTCTATTTTTTTTATTTCGTAATAATTGAAGACCTTAAGTTTAATGTTTGAAAATTGATTCTTAAATACTTGTTATCTAGTCCCATTGGATCGTTGTTCATGATAGCCAAAGAGGTTCACGATCATTGCTCAAGAAATATCTTTTATCCTTAGTGTAATGTAGATCTACGACACATTCAGGTGCTATTTATTTTGTTAATTGACAAGGCATGTTTTTTTCCTAAGATTTTAAGTTTGGTGTTCTGAATAAAAGACAGTTGATTGCAAATTTTACTCTTTTCTGATTATTTACAAGTCCTGACATTTTTCAATTTAATATTCGGCTTGAGAAATCAGTTCACTCATTCAAGTATTATACGCTTGCACGCCTACCTAGTCAAAGTATCCAAAGTACTGGTTAGTCCCGTTAAGTCCAACATTTAGTCTTTCGGCTAGTTCTATACCCACTTCTTCCCCTGATTTGAAGTCAGCCATTCTGACAGTTAGCTCGCAACACCAGCTTGATTTTTCACGAGGATATGGGCTTCGGAAACTACCTAATTTAGCAGTCAAAAAAGTTTCGGTTCTTTGAAAAATGTTACTGATTGTTAATAATTCTCTCACACACACGCGCGTGTGTGTTGAAATAGTTGATATCATGTCAGATAATTTAAATACAATGTCTTTTTTTAGGCCATACCAATTGATTTCAATTCCACCTCATTAATTCGTGTTTGTAACATTCCTGAGTTTTCAACTGGCCTGATTTTACAATAACACTATGCGGCTTTGTATGAAGACATAATCTGATCATTTGTCATTCCTTAAACAATGCATGACCTTATTCTTCCGTAATTTGAAAAAGTTACATCAATACTTTGATAATTACCAGACCTCTCAGTTTGTACTGGTTTAACTTTATGTAGAGCATATTTATATATGCCGCTTCCAGAGCACGGGTTGAGTGGAGAAGGTAGAAAATTTCAGAAGTGCATTATTTGTTTTCTTGTTTAAAGAATACATCTCGTCACATCTGACTCCAGTGATGAAAGGGTGCATTAAAGCAAAAGAAAAGAGCAAAGAAGCTGGAAGTTCCTTATACTTGAGACACTGGGTAACTATTAACAAAAAGTATGGAATATGATCCAATAGCAAAAGAAAAATGTGGTCATGTGAATAATAAAGGATACACAAAACATTTCAAGTATTTAAGTAATAGGTAAACAGGCAACTGGAATCAATGTGCCATAACAACCAGAAAATATAACAAATGTAAAACAAGAAAGAAATACTAGCAGTAAATAGGAAACAGAACTCAAATTTGTAATTGTGAATAGGAATCAGAAGAACAAATCGTCACATAAATGCCAAGAAAGCTCAACAACAGTTTGGGTCGAAATGGACTTTAACATGTTATTTGACAGTATTAATAATAATTTTTATGCAGAAAAAATCATGTGCATTAATTTAATGTGAAAAATTGGTTCTAGTTCAAAAGTTTACATTTCAGTTATGGAGGAAATTTTTCTGCCAAAAGGACTCACAACCGCTAATATAAATGGACTCATCAACATGTTGCTGATGCTGATAAGCCCTTATTTATTTGTACACTGTCAGACGTAATTGGTTGGTACAGACTCTCAAAGCATACTAGCTGAAATATGAGATTTTGTTATCAAAGGTAGCTTGAAAACATGTGGCTCACCATAGAAACTAGGAAACCTCAATTTTACAAAAGACCCTTGGACTTCGGGTGTGTTTTGAATTTCTGAGTATTCAGATGGGGCACCAGGAATTATACACCAGGTAAGCAACGGTTTTCTTTGCTTTTTTTTCGGTAACTGGTAAGTCAGTATGACATTAGTTGTTTTCAACTGTATTTTCAGATGATGAATTGCAGACAACAAACAGCATACAGGAAATGGGACAGAAAGCTGCTATGCCGGTTTGCAACAATTTTGACGATGACGATGATGGTGGTGATGATGATATTCCACTAGCCATCATCCAAATTACTATTAGAAAGAATCCGACTTCAAACGCACCAACAAATTCACCATCGTCATCATCAGAGCAGGATTACGTATCATCAGATGTCACCACTTCAAGAACAGAAAATATTGGGCCTATACATTTGTTCGGAGGAAGGGAAGATGGGTATGGAGACGGAACTGGCCACTGAAGAGAGAACAGAACAGGAAAGATATAATGAACGCAATTTATCCTGAGAGTACCAGCATGACAAAAACTTAAGTAAGAAAATAGGCAGAAGCAAATAGAAGAAGAAAACTGTACCTAATCCGATGAAAAGTTGAGCGTTCTTAAAACGACGGCTTGAAAATAAGACGGAAAACAACATACAGAGGGCCGTAAAGCTGAGCAGGCTGGAACACAATGTTCTTATGAAAGTGAAAGGCTTTCATTAAAGTCTTTTATCAAATTTACTGGTAAGCAATGGATTACAGAGAATAAGTGTGAATCTAGATGGAAATTGCTTTTTTAACGCTATAATCTGTCAGTTAGATAAAATCGACTCAGCTGCTGATTTACGCCAGAAGATATGTGAACATCTACTACAAAATGAAAAGCAGTATAAAATTTTAATGCCGACACCGTCTACCTCAGACTCCACTGAAGAAAACATATCCAATACTTACAAAGAGAGAATCAGTATCATAAATTGGGATGGAAGCTTGAATGTTGAGATGTCAGATATACTTCCTCTTGTAGCAGCAAATGTCTACAAAAGAAATACAACTATTCACTCCAATCGTCTGAATAATCCAATAGTTCATGTTGTACAAAATTTGGAAACAAACCAAGAAAATAATCAAGTAGAAGATATAAAGATTGCATATCTGGCATGATTTCCAGGCTGTGAGCACTATGACGCCTGTGTTCCCAAAGCTTTGTTACCTTCCAGAACAAATATATCCACATAATCCATGCTAGTGAGCAGTGTCACACTGCACAACCAAAGACACCTTCAGAATAAGCAAGTACATCGCAGGAACAAGCTTTAACATCCAGAAAAGAAACATCGCATCGCAGCTCATTTTATTGTCAACATAGTTTATGCATGCAATATCTTGAACCACAGGTAATTAGGAGACTCTTGTCGTTTTGAATTTGTTTAAACCAAGTACACTGTTGAGGCAGATGTAACATTCAAAGTCGTCGACCTTGGTACTCAGCAAGGAAAAGAAAACTGGTTTCCAGTGATGGTTACACGTAAACAAGGAAGCGATGCAACCTAAACGTGACGGTCGACTGGCGCTGCAGTGTCCGCAACAACTGCCTTCTATACATTTGCCAGAAAGGAGATGTGGTCTCCTACCAGCACAGGAATCAGAAGAAGGTATGGTTTCGATGAGTTTTCATACATAGTATCTGCAAATCTAAGTAAATAAACCCACACTGTATACAATATGTTTATACTAGTCTTCAATGCAATAGGTTATAATAGAAAAGATAACAGCTTGTCAGATGTCGGGTTTCTATATTGCCTCGAAAGCAGGCGCATCCCAGCAGGCACATGACTTTATAACAACTTCAGATCAACATTGATGCAACGTGAATTTTATGAAAAAAATAATGCTATCGGACTTTTATTGAATTTTTAGTTTTAGAACATTTGTCGTGGTCAGCAGGATGTAATCTATTAATTATAATCCAGAAATGGCTATGGGAAACAAAAGGGCCAAGATGGCCCTGGATCGCTCACCTGAATTTTGACCATAGCCATTTATTTATTTATTTTTTTTTTTTTGAGGTATTGAACCACTGGAAACAAAATCATTACATGTATTTTGCCAAGCAATTTTCAAAAGGTCACCTGTAAAATTCCTTTCAAATTCTGATAGTTTCAGAAAAGAAGAATTTTTAGGAGATACTTGATTTCAAGTAGCCCCCATTCACCAGAGCCATGTTTCTTGACCTATCAAAATTTCGCGCACAATTCATTTAAGGAACATTACCTTTCAGAATTTCTTCATGTCCATATAGTGCAAGTGGCCCCCATTCACCAGAGCCATGTTTCTTGACGGACCAAAATTTCACGAACAAATTTTGAAAAGGGACACCCAAGGAACATTGCTGTGAAATTATTTCAAAATCTGACAACAAGTTTCAGAGAAAAAGAATTTGCAAGAATTTCTTCATTTCAATATAGTACAAGTAGCCCCCATTCACCAGAGCCATATTTCTTGACGAATTAAAATTTCACGAACAACTTTTTAAAGGGTCACCCAAGGAACATCTCTGTGAAATTATTTCAAATCTGACCAGCCGTTCGAGAGAAGAAGGATTTTTAATTTCTTCATTTCCCTATAGTGCAAGTAGCCCCATTCACCAGAGCTATGTTTCTTGACGAATCAAAATTTCACAAACAACTCTTTTGAAAAGGGTTACCCAAGGAACATCTCTGTGAAATTATTTCAAAATCTGACTAGCCGTTTGAGAGAAGAAGAATTTTTAGGACATTCTTCATTTCCCTATAGTGCAAGTAGCCCCCATTCACCAGAGTCATGTTTCTTGACGGATCAAAAATTTGCGCGCAATTTTTGAAAAGGGTTACCCAAGGAACATCTCTGTGAAATCATTTTAAAATCTGGCCAGCAGTTTCAAAGAAGAAGATTTTTAAAGAATTTCTTTGAAGATTCCATGTGGTTGCCATGGCAACCAGAGTTTTTGACGGAATCAAATTCTGTGAACACTTTTCAAAGATGACCTGCCAAGGAACATTTTAGCCAAGTATGGTCCAAATTGGCCTAGCAGTTTAGGAGGAGTTGATGTTTAAAGAATTGTTGACGACGCACGACGGACGACGCATGATGCACGACGGACACCGGGTGATCCTAAAAGCTTCCCTTGAGCACGTTGTGCTCAGGTGAGCTAAAAATCCAACTACTGATTATTTGTTTCAGGTAGCAACGATGGGAGAGACAATGTCTAAAAGTTTATGCGGAAGTTGTTTACCCTTCCCTCTCTGCCAATGGAACATATTGAACCAATATTCCATCAGCTGAAGGAGGCGGCCATTGGGAAGCACATGGCTGCGCTTATTCAATATCTTGACGAGACCTGATGGAAGGTCCATTCCTGGTTTATGTTCGGGTAGACGATCAGAACAAACAACGTTTGCGAAGGAAGGTACAAAGGAATCAACAGGCCAGCGAAGAAAGGGCAACCTCCACTTCTACCCCATGATTATACTGCTCTACAAGGAAGCAGGCCTCTTGCCGACTCAGTTGAGGGTGTCACAGGAAAAGCTTTGGCGATTCTAGCGGAAAAGCATCGGGCAACTGCAAGGCATACTTTTCAAAGTATGGATAGAGTATGATGACAGAGTTCTATCCATGAAAGCATTACTGAAGAGGTGTGGCAAAATAATACGGACTGAACTGCTAGACTGTCAGACTGTTTTTGTGCTTTGTTAGTATATATGCTAATGAGCACTAATAGTGCTTAAGCATATATGCTTTATGTGAAGCAACACTTTTTAGTGATCCGCGTCATGAAATAAACAAGAGGGCCATCATGGCCCTGTATCGCTCCACTGGCTAATTCGTAAAAACACTACAAGGCAAACATTACATTATTTGGCAAACTGGTTTCAAACTTGAGGGCATACAATTTTTTTCCATAAAAACCTACAAAAAAGTTGTGACCCCTGGGCAAATCCAATTTTGACCACAAAGCTATAATTACTTGAATCCTGGTGGAGGTCTACAAGATAAAGCCCCATACTAAATAATACAGGTCTAGAATGTGTGGTTATAAACAAGAAGATTTTCAAAGTTTTCTCAATAAAAGGCCCTGTAAAACATAAAATCCATGAGACAAGGCTAAATTTAGTGGTCCTAGTCTTTATTACGGTTAGTAACAAGATGACTTAGAAAGTTTTCACCACAAAAGCCCATGTAAAACTTGTGACCCCTGATGTGGGGACAAACTTGACCCTAAGGCTATAATTTGGGCCCTCCTGGTAGAGGCCCACTAGATAAAGCTACATGCAAAATTTGGTAGCCCTAGGCCTTATGGCTTGGTACGAAAAGATTTTTAAAGTTTTCACTATATAAGCCCATATAAAACGTGTGACCCCCGGGGCCGGACCAAATTTGACCTCCGGGCTATCATTTGGGCACTCTGGGTAGAGGTCTCCTAGATAAAGCTACATGCCAAATTTGGTAGCCCTAGGCCCTATGGCTAGGTACCAGAAGGATTTTAAAGTTTTCCCTATATAAGCCCATATAAAACTTGTGACCCTCGTGGTGGGGCCAATTTTGACCCCAGGGCTATTATTTGAAGGAACTTGGTAGAGGTCCACTAGATAAAGCTACATGCCAAATTTGGTAGCCCTAGGCCTTATGGTTTCAGAGAAGAAGATTTTTAAAAATTTTCAATATTTTTCAGTTTTGTTGCCATGGCAACCAGAGTTTTTGAAGGAATAAAATTCTTTCAAGGAATTCTGAAGAGGACCATGGCAGGATCATTTCTGTGAAGTTTCATCAAAATCGGATGGGTAGTTTCAGAGAAGAAGATGTTTGAAATAAAAGTTAACGCACGCACGGACGGACGCACGCACGCACGCCAGCACAGACGGACGGACGGACGCACGACGGACAACGGGCCATGACATAAGCCCGCTGGCCTTCGGCCAGTGGAGCTGATAACAAGAGGGCCAAGATGGCCCAGGGTCGCTCACCTGAATTTTTGAGATGACCATAGCCTATTTTTTCTGAGGTATTGAAACATTGGAACCAAAATTGTTATTTTGCAAAGCAATTTTCAAAAGGTCACCTGTAAAAGTCATTTCAAAATCTGAACATCAGTTTTAGAAACAAGAATTTTTAAGAATTTCTTCATTTCCATATAGTGCAAACTTGTAGCTCCCATTCATCAGAGCAATGTTTCTTGACAGATCAAAATTTCGCGAACTATTTTTGAAAAGGGCCTCCCAAGGAACATCTCTTGTGTAATTATTTCAAAATCTGACCAGCCATTTCAGAGAAGAATTTTCAAGAATTTCTTCATTTCCATATAGTGCAAGTAGCCCCCATTCACAAGAGCCATGTTTCTTAACGGATCAAAATTTCGCGAACACTTTTTGAAAAAGGTCACCCAAAGAACATCCCTGAGAAATTATTTCAAAATCTGACCAGCGGTTTCAGAGAAGAAGAAATTTTAAGAATTTCTTCATTTCTGTACAGTGCATGTAGCCCCCATTTTCCAGAGCCATGTTTCTAGATTGATCAAAATTCCACGAAAAATTTTTGAAAAGGGTCACCCAAGAAACATCTCTATGAAATCATTTAAAATCTGGCAAGATTTTCAGAGAATTTCATGGAAAATTCCATTTGGTTGCCATGGCAACCAGAGTTTTTGACTGAATCAAATTCTGTGAACACTTTTTAAAGATGACCTCCCAAGGAACATTTCAGCCAAGTTTGGTCCAAATTGGCCCAGCGGTTTAGGAGGAGTTGTTGTTTAAAGAATTGTTGACGACGCACGACAGACACCAGGTGATCCTAAAAGCTCTCCTTGAGCACGTTGTGCTCAGGTGAGCTAAAACTGTCCTCTAGGTACCCGATCCGGTCAGATGCAAACGGCGCTGTGTGACCACAAGAGGCTTGGTAATTTGTTCTAAGGAAAGTGGAGGTTGGGGGATTGTACTACATGTATCTCTTCTATCTCTTGTGAAAACAAATGATCATCAGCGCTGCAGATCCGCGCTTTCTTTTCGCATCATAACACGATTAAATTTATGTCTGGTGCATGAAAAAATATCTGCTTATTTGAGAAACTATCGGACTGTTATGGATTAATGTTTCAGTGAGCACATGTGCTAGTGTTCAGTAACTATTTTCTGTAAAATCGGTTCATTCACCTAAAATCTAGGTGATTTAATAAAAAAAATGTGTATATCCATTCATTAAGCGATGTTTGCTCTGATGATCATTTTACTTTAGAAACAGACAAATGGTTTCGGCTTGTCTTTATGCTTCTGATGGCTCATCCGTGTATTTGACAGTCTGTTTGCTTGATCCTTCGTTTGCTTGCATGGCGCAGTCACATAAAACTATTTCGGCTTATTATTCAACCGTCCGTCTGACAATTCTTTTTTATGTACTTATGTTCATTAAACCTGGATATGATAATGTATTGCAGCGTGATCTGCAAAGCGGATGAAGGCTGAAAAGCATAAGCCTATTACACAAGGGCGAAAATACACAAATAATATTTAAATGTTGTATTGCATTAAACAATAAAATTATACAAATCTCTGGATAAAAGAATAAGTTGAAACTACTATTTCTGTTTATGGGCGAAAAAGTGACTGTTTGGGAAATGAAAATATAGATCTATAACTGACCAGCCCTCCATTCAGTTAAGAAAAACGTGAGGGTTGAACTGTTCGCGTCACAGACACTTAACTGAACCAAGCGTTAACAGCCCTTTTCATGAAAGAAATCTGTGATGACGGTTTCACAGATGCGATTTCAACAAATATAAGGTATATATCTGAATCTTCCCAAACGCTTACAGGTAACTCCGAACTGTGTGTAACTCATTCCAACATACAGACAAGATCCCTCTTACAGCCCTTTCCATTGAAGAAATTTGCGATGAAGGTTTAACCGACGTGATTTCAACAAATGTAAGATATGTATCTGAATCTGCCATTCTCTTGCAGGTAACTCTAAACTGTGTTCCACTCAAAAGTATTTTTATGCTACAAACTGAAATCACATTGTTTACTATACTGAAGTACTTTTCAGTAGTGCGACACAGTCAATTTGAGATTCACGAAGTTTTCACCATAAACAAGAGGGCCATGATGGCCCTGAAATCGCTCACCTGAGTTTATTGACCAAACATGCACCATCTAGTGAAAATGTGGCCTCTAGAGCCTACAACAGGTTTTTCTAACATTTGACCTAGTGACCTAGTTTTTGACCCCACATGACCCATTTTCGTTCTTGTCCGAGATATCATCCATGCAAACATCCTGACCAACTTTCATGAGTATCCAACTGAAAATATGGCCTCTAGAGCGTACAAAAGGTTTTTCTAAGATTTGACCTAGTGACTTAGTTTTTGACCCCACGTGACCCATTTTCAAACTCGTCCGAGATATCATCCAGACAAACATCCTGACCAACTTTCATGAGTATCCGACTGGAAATGTGGCCTCTAGAGCGTACAAAAGGTTTTTCTAAGATTTGACCTAGTGACTTAGTTTTTGACCCCACGTGACCCATTTTCAAACTCGTCCGAGATATCATCCAGACAAACATTCTGACCAACTTTCATGAGTATCCGACTGAAAATGTGGCCTCTAGAGCGTACAAAAGGTTTTTCTAAGATTTGACCTGGTGACCTAGTTTTTGACCCCACGTGACCCATTTTCGAACTCGTCCGAGATATCATCCAGACAAACATCCTGACCAACTTTCATGAGTATCCGACTGAAAATGTGGCCTCTAGAGCGTACAAAAGGTTTTTCTAAGATTTGACCTGGTGACCTAGTTTTTGACCCCACGTGACCCATTTTCGAACTCGTCCGAGATATCATCCAGACAAACATCCTGACCAACTTTCATGAGTATCCGACTGAAAATGTGGCCTCTAGAGCGTACAAAAGGTTTTTCTAAGATTTGACCTGGTGACCTAGTTTTTGACCCCACGTGACCCATTTTCGAACTCGTCCGAGATATCATCCAGACAAACATCCTGACCAACTTTCATGAGTATCCGACTGAAAATGTGGCCTCTAGAGCGTACAAAAGGTTTTTCTAAGATTTGACCTGGTGACCTAGTTTTTGACCCCACGTGACCCACTTTCGAACTCGTCCGAGATATCATCCAGACAAACATTCTGACCAACTTTCATGAGTATCCGACTGAAAATGCGGCCTCTAGAGCGTACACAAGGTTTTCTAAGATTTGACCTGGTGACCTAGTTTTTGACCCCACGTGACCCATTTTCGAACTCGTCCGAGATATCATCGAGACAAACATCCTGACCAACTTTCATGAGTATCGGACTCAAAATGCGGCCTCTAGAGCGTACACAAGGTTTTTCTAAGATTTGACCTAGTGACCTAGTTTTTGACCCCACATGACCCATTTTCGAACTCGTCCGAGATATCATCGAGACAAACATCCTGACCAACTTTCATGAGTATCGGACTCAAAATGCGGCCTCTAGAGCGTACACAAGGTTTTTCTAAGATTTGACCTAGTGACCTAGTTTTTGACCCCACATGACCCATTTTCGAACTCGTCCGAGATATCATCGAGACAAACATCCTGACCAACTTTCATGAGTATCCGACCAAAACTGTGGCCTGTAGAGCGTACACAAGGTAAAAAGTTGACGACGGACGACGGACGACGCACGACGCACGACGGACGACGGACACAGCACGATCACAATAGCTCACCATGAGCACTTCGTGCTCAGGTGAGCTAAAAACAACAGCTTTGTTCTACAGTGTTGAGTACAGATAAAGTGTAACCTCATGGTGTGTTATGTTCTTAACATGGCATGTAAATCTATTTATGGTAACATTGTGTTATTTTTATTATTACTATATTCTGATTAGTCTGAGTTAGTTAATAATCAGCGAACAACATCTATGTGTCTTCATACTTTCTAAAATATCAACGTAGGATATAATATCTGGATTAAAACAAATATACCAGACTCGTACATTATATTTTTGTGAATGGACTACGAAGCTATAATGTAATGGCGATAAGTAATTTGCCTCATTTCCCAACGTTTGATGTGAACACAGACAAGTCCAACTGAGGAACCCGATGGGAAAAATGAGTGTCAATATTGCAAAACCTGTTTGTTGGTTTACACAAAACAGACGAAGCCCAAAAGAGGGCTCTTCTGCTTCACTAGGTTTTTGACATCTATAATGCCGAAAAGGATGACGATGATGTAATATCATATGGAGTGCAACACGCGAAAAGGTGCATTCGGACATTTGCGTAAAGTGTCGTCCCGGATTAGCCTGCGCAGTCCGCGCAGGCTAACCCGGGACGGCACTTTACGACTACATTAGATTTTGTGCTACAGTAGACTTGCGTAAAACAGAAAATTGCATAAAATCGGAAAGTGTCGTTTAGGATTAGCCTGTGCGGACTGCAGACGTTGATCCGAGACGACACTTTACGCAAACGTCCGAATGACCCTTTTCGCGTGTTGCACTCCAATTATGATGGAACAAAGAATGTCTTGGGCACATATTTCGCACTGCAAAAGAATATACAAATGGGCATCTACACATCGCCGTTAAAAGAACCAGAACAAGGGGTTACAGGATATTTTAACACCGGGTAGAATGTTAGAGCCATCGGAGAGGCAAGCTTCAACAATTGAGACAGACAGGAATGTAAACTCTGTTTCTCGAGGTAAAGGAAGATGTCGTAAGCCATTCCAAAAATATACAGCTGAGACAGAATTCAAAAAAGGACAACAGACTACGCCTACAGATAGGTCACATGACAATGCCGCAAACCTTTGCAGGAATTGTGGGTTAAGGAAATGCCTGCAATTTATGCAGAAAGTTGAATCATTTTGCTCGCTGCTGTAGGAGTCGTCAGAAAAAAGGTAAATGAAGTAACAGCCTCGGAACTACAATCAGTTTCAGAAGATGAATACAATTACAGTATTACAGTAATACGTGTTGGTAATTCAAAGTCATCTATAACAGAAGTAAAACTTAACAATTCAGGAATTAAAGCAACCATAGACACAGGATCAAGTGTTAACATAATTGACGAAAGACCTTTTGTTGCTTTAAAGAAGACAAGACTCCAAACTATATGCTTGTCCAAGCTGATTCCGTACGAAGACAGTCAAAGTCTAAAATATTTTCGTAGCTGCGTACAAACGATAGGGAAAAAGAGCCCTGGATCGCTCACCTGAATTTTTGAAAGGACCATAGCCGCATTTTTTGAAGTATTGAAACTTTAGAAATAAAATCATTATTTTGCCAAGAGATTTTGAAAAGGTCCCCTGTAAAAATCATTTCAGAATCTGTCACCACCCCTTCAATCATCAACACAGCAATGATTTTGATGAATCAGAATTCTGAAAATACATATTTGGATAGATTATCCGAGGGCAATTTCTTGAAGAAGAGCATAATCATGCTCGAAATTGGATAAAAACGTAAGTCCAACAAGAGAACCAAATGCAGGTGCCAACAGCTGGCTGTTGTTTTTCTACGAATAAAAATTTCCGCAACAATTTTTGAAAAGGATCACCCTAGGAACATATCTGTGAAATTATTTCAAAATTTGACCAGCTATTCCAGAGAAGAATAATGGAGAAATTCCTCTTCATGTCCCTGTACAGCAAATAGACCCTACCACCAGCAGCCACGTTTCTTGACAGGTTACAATTTTGAGTCACCAAGAAATATTTCCGTGAAGTGATTTCAAATCTGAACAGAGATTTCAGAGAAGAAAAGTTTGTTATAGATTTTCTTCATGTCCATAGAGTGTAAATAATGTAGCCTACAGCCATCAGAGCCATGTTCCTCGATAGATCGAAATTTCTCAAAAACTTTGCAAAAAGGACCACGTAAGGATCATTTCTGTAAAATTGTATAAGAATCTGACCAGCTGTCTCAGAGAAGAAGAACTTTAAAGAGTTTGCTCATGGCCGCATAGCGCAAGTAGCCCCAAGTCACCAGAGCCATGTTTCTTGATGAATTAAAATTTTGCAAACAATTTTTGAAAAGGGTCACCAAAAGAACATCTCTCTGAAATTAATTCAAAATCTCACCAACAGTTCCAGAGAAGAAGAGTTTTTAGAATTTCTTCAAGGACGTATAGTGCAATTTACCACTAGTTACAAGAGCCATGTTTCTTAAAGGATCAAAATTTCGCAACCACTTTTGGAAAAGAGTCACCTAAGGAACATCTCTGTTTGAAATAATTTCAGAATCTGACCAGCAGTGTCTGAGAAGAAGAATTTTTAAGATTTTTTTTTCATATCCGTATTGTGCAAGTAGCCCTCATCACCAGAGCAATGTTTCTTGACGGATCAAAATTTTGCGTACGCTTTTAGAAAATGGTCACCCAAGGAAAATCTCTGAAATTATTTCAAAATCTGACCAGCGGTTTCACAAAAGAAGATTGTTAAAGAATTTCCTAGAAAATTCGGTTTGGCTGCCATGGCAACCTCAGTTTTTTTGTGGAATCAAATTTTGTGCAGTTTGTACAGAGGATCATCCAAGGAACATTCCAGCCAAGTTTGGTTCAAATCGGCCCAGCAGTTTAGGAGGAGATGTTTAAAGACATTGTTGACTATGGACCACGGACGATGCACGACGGACACAGAGTGAACCTAAGAGCTCCCCTTGAGCTCTTTGTGCTCAAATGAGCCAAAAAGGCATTCTCATAAAACAGAGAAGCCAATTGCACTGCTTATACTCTAGTTACTTTATTTGATCTTCTGATTATAAAGTTATAATCGATTGTAATTTCAAACCGTATTGTCCAATACTTTTCACAACTAAAATTTATGTCAGTCGAAACATACATCAACCTACTACAGCAGAGAGGTTTACAGCAGTTGTGACAGAGCCAAATAAGTCTGTTGAAACTGAATTTCTTCTGTTGGAAGAAGGCCAGGTTCTGATAGGTAAAGGTACACAGGGGCCCGTATTCACCAACCATTCTTAAGAACGTTCCTTGTCTTATTCTCCAGAATTTCTACATTTGTAAGTAACACAAATTCTGATTGGCTAAACCGAACGGTGTGGCCAATCAGAAGTTGTGTTACTTACAAATTTAGAAAACCTTGGAAAATTCTCAAGAATGGTTGGTGAATACGGGCCTATCAGAACCTGACCTGAAACTCAACTAGGCATTTTGCATATTGAGATGCCAGGGAAAGTAAACAATCCGACTCCCATTGACAGAAAGCAATATTTTTTTTACCCAAAATGTTTTGATAAAGTTGGCAAATTAAAGAATAACCAGTTACACATACCTGTGGATGACAGTGTAGTTCCATTCAGCCATTAAGGTGTATTCAATTTGGACATACAGAAAGATGAGAAAAAGCCAAAAGACATTGAAAAGCTAGATATAACAGGGAAACTTGATACCACTAGTGATAGAGAGTGATAATAAATACCACTAGTGATAGAGAGTGATAATAAATACCACTAGTGATAGAGTGATAATAAAACAGACAATGAGTGGATTGAAACATGTCAGTTGCATTTATGATGATATCACAGTTCATGTTTCGACTGAGGAAGAATATGCTTTTCTCACATTCCATAAGTGCCACTTCAATATGACAAACATTCACTTCATGAGAGTAGTTCTGCAAAATATGATATTGGGGTAGCATAACCCACAGTTGAAGCGCTTAACAATTGCAGAGTACCAAAAAAAATTTCATAGATTAAAAGCTTTGTAGGATTGGTAAATTTCAGTGCAAGGTTTTTACCTAATGTTGCTTAAGTAGCAGAACAAGTGACAAGGAATTAAGATCAAGAGAAAACTTTTGATAACCTTAAAAGAATGATGTCAAATGCCAAAAACTTGGACTATTTCAATAAAATGACAAAATTCTCGTGATTTGTGATGAAAGCCCAGTTGGACTGGATGTGTTCTTGTCCAGGAAGACAAAAAAGGTTTATTAAGGGTAATTTGGCAGTATTGGTACGCACTTAACCAAATTAGGACAGTCTATCTAGGTGGATTGAATTTCATCGCAAAGTCAACTACATCGGGGAAAGTGATCAGCTGTTTTGAAAGTTTGTTCTGTGTTCCTTATTATATCCAAATGACAATGCCCAAAGTTCAGCTAGTAAAGAATCAAATGAATTATGACTACTTGGAATCTTTAGAAATAGAGTATAAAAATACAACTCCATAATGGCTGCAAGCCAATAGTGAGGTAAAACTCACTTGTCCATATTGCAGAGATAGATATCCAGTTACATGACAAAAAGACAGAGCAATTGTTGAATTTAAGACTTAAAAAGGATAGGTTGATCACAAACCATTTCTCAAAACATTGATTGAATGATTGTATAGTATTTAACTCCATTTTCAACATTAATTCAGTTATGTCACAGCGACCAGTGCACATATCAAAGCTTTCCTGGAGTCTTTTTTACTAGTACTCTGCACAACATTCTTTCCAAAGCCACTGGTTGCTTTCCACATAACCATTGTCCAAACAATGGTCATGGATGGGAGAGGAATTAATCCTATTAAAGTGACTATCATCAATTCTTGGAAAGAAAGTTTCTCCAAACAGGTTACTCTTAACCCTTTACCAGATGACAAAATTTTAGCCTTGTCCAAACTGAAAGCATGTGCAGAAGACTATTTTAGTGTGGCTCAAATGCTGCAATTTTTCTTTGATTGAGTAGAAAATATTGTGGGAAAAGAAGAAAATGCTGGTTACCAGCAATTTCTTCTTTGCCCACAATGTTTTCAAAAGGCTTCTTTTCTAGGAGCGTTAAAAGACAGCATTGTGTGGTAAAGGGTTAAAATAATTTTCAATCTATTGCAACATGTAAGAATGAGCTGCAAGACAGTGAGATTATTGCTTGTAACAGAATGAATGAAATATCAAAGATACCAGCTACAAAAATGAAGAAGCTTATCTGACTGCCTGGTAATTTATCTAATTCTCACAATGATTTCAAAAGGTCTTGCACCGCTAGTGCTTGTCTGAGTAGGATTTAACACAAACAACATACTAAAAAGATTGTTGAACTCTTTACCAAACAACAAAATTTTAGATATGTCATATTCAAAACCCCTTGCAGACGACATTTTAACATTAGTTGAAATTATGGTAATTGTTTGTGAAAGTGTAGAAAACCTTACTAGCATTTTCTTCTTTTCCAACAAAGTTTTCATAAAGCTTTCTTTTTCAGGGTCATTAGATCTTGGGATAGTGTGGTGAAGGGTTAAATGGCACTATATTACTTGCACAAAGGATTCTTTTCTTACGCACTTTTTGATGGTTGCAAAATATCTGATTATACTGTATCAATCTTTTGCCACAATTCCTGCTTTTGCATGCACTTTTTGATGTCTGTCCAAACTAAACTTTCGGGAGAATTTTGACGAACATAACCCACATTGATACGGTTTCTCTCCTGTGTGGATTAATAAATGCTGATTTAATCCATGCTTCAGTGAAAACACAGCAGAACAGTGATCACATTGGAAAGGTTTTTCACCAGTATGAGTCTGTTTGTGTCTTTTTAGACTGTGTTTCTGTGCGAACGAAGCTGTACAGATGTCACATTTAAAAGGTCTATCACCTGTATGTGTGTTCATGTGTTGTCTCAGATGTTGTTTCTGTACAAACATGGCTGTGCAATATTCACAACGATGTAGTTTCTCGATTGAAGGTAGCTCACCTTGACTATCAGCTAGCTGTTTTGTGGGTCTGGGTTTTTCTGACCGGCCTTGATTTTTGCTTGATATTTCTAAATTTGGCAATTGAAGTGCTTGCTGTTGTATTGCATTGTTGTATACACGATCTTGATATCTTGTGTTATCGTCAACTCTTTCTAAAGTACTTGACAAACTCTCTTTAATGCATTCCAGAGTGTTAAATGAGTAGTTGTATCCACGGAAGCTACTGCTCTCCATTTTGTTGATAGTTACTACTGTTGAATATGCATCCAATTTCATTTAGATCCTGTGAAGTTCTGCAGAAGACAATAACATTGAACGATATTATTGGTTTTTTGTATTACACTATGTATAGTAATTTATGACTTCAAACTATCAAATGAAACACACTACTTTTGTACTCCAACATTACTGTTTTAACTCTTAACCAAACAACAAAATTTTAGACTTGTCTAATTGAAAGCATTACTGCAAACGACAAAATAAATGTGGCTCAGATATTGAAATTTGTTTTCAGAAGGGTAGAAAACATTGTGGGGAAAGAAGAAAATGCTGGTTACCAGTATTTTCTCCTTTTCCCAGTATGTTTTCGAAAGTCTTTTTTCCCCGAGGTCATTAAAAGTCAGGATTGTGAGGTGAAGGGATAACAATGCAGATGACAGGGCTAGTTCATTACCTTGATATTTTCTTTGAATACTGCCAAGTTAATAATTCTGATACACAAAGTAACATGTTTTTCAAGTTAATCAGAAAGAAAGTATCGGGAAACAAGAGGGCCAAGATAGCCCAGGATCGTAGCCATTTTTTTTTGAGGCATTGAAACACTGGAAACAAAATCATTATTTTGCCAAGCAATTTTTCTAAATGCCACCTATAAAAGTGCTTTTAAAATCTGATCAGCTCTTTCAGAAAAGAAGAATTTCCAGGAGTTTCTTATTTTCCCTACAGTGCAGGTAGCCCCCATTCACCAGAGCCATGTTTCTTGACCTATCAAAATTTTGCGAACAATTTTTTAAAGAGTCATTCAAGGAACATTTCTGTGAAATAGTCTTAAAATCTGACCAGCCTTTTCAGAGCAAAAGAATTTTCAAGATTTTTTTCATGTAGTAAATTCACTAGGACCATGTCTCTTGACGGATCAAAATGTCGCGAACATTTTGAAAAGGGTCACCCAAGGAACATTTCTGCGAAATTATTTTAAAATCTGACAACAGGTTTCAGAGAAGAAAAATTTTCATGAATTTCTTCATTTCCATATAGTGCACATAGCCCCCATTCACCAGAGCCATGTTTCTAGACGAATCAAAATTTTACAAACAATTTTTAAAAGGGTCACCCAAGGTACATGTCTGTGAAATTATTTCAAAATCTGACCAGCCATTCGAGAGAAGAATTTTTAAGAATTTCTTCATTTCCCTATACGTACATGTAGTGCAAGTAGCCTCCATACACCAAAGCCACATTTCCTGACGAATCAAAATTTCACGAATACCTTTTGAAAAGGGTCACCCAAGGAACATCTCTGTGAAATTATTTTAAAATCTGACCTGCGGTTTCTGAGAAGAAGAATGTTTAAGAATTTCTTCATTTCTGTATGGTGCAAGTAGCCCCCATTCACCAGAGCCATGTTTCTTGACAGATCAAAATTTCACAAACATTTTTGAAAACGGTCACCCAAGGAACATCTCGGTGAAATTATTTTAAAATCTGGCCTGCGATTTCAAGGAAGATTTTTAAAGAATTTCTTAGAAAATTCCATTCGGTTGCCATGACAGTAATTACTGAGTTTTTTACGGAATCAAATTCTGTGAACAATTACAAAGAGGACCTCCCAATTACATTCCAGCCAAGTTTGGTCCAAACTGGCCCAGTGGTTTAGGAGGAGTTGATGTTTAAAGAATTGCTGACGACGTACGACGGATGACGCACGACGGACACGGGGTGATCCTAAAAGCTCCCCTTGAACAAGTTGTGCTGAGGTGAGCTAGAAAAGTATCGTGGAAAAAAGTTTCAAATTTTGCTAGAAAGTATCAGGAAAAATATTAAGTGTCTGTCAAAGTTGTGATACTTAATCAATATTTATTTAAAGGTGGCCCTTCAGATTTTGGGACGAAAATTTTACAAAAATGCAAAAAAATCATCCTTATACTCCCAAAGCCTTTTAATTTTCATTCATAAAATCCCAGTAGTCGAAAACCGTCCGACAATACGAGAAATTAGAGATTTGCTACAGCCCAGGTTGACACCAACAGGAGACACATTCTATTTTTAAATGATCAGTTCGCTCATTTACATACAAGAATACACAGACAAAGTTTTAAACATAGCTTCCGAAGAAGACATTATGGAAAATAATTATTAGATGTTTGTTATGTAATTAAATCTAAGTGTTATGAGTCACGTGCCAGTCACCTGACGTTCCCAAAATGCTTTATTGATTTTTGGTGCGAAATCTAAAAACATCTTAAGAGGCTACGTAGCCTTTTAAGGGAACACCATCAAAACAATTTTTTCTTTGTAATCTTATTAATCTTAATTGTTGATGATTTGTATTATTTTTCCATATGAATTTCAGTGATATATATCTATTTTAATTGGGTGAGATGTAAAAATTCTGAATACCCAACTCTAAATAATATATTTATGATTTTGATACTTCATGTAATTAATTTGACATTTTAGGATACTAAAAATGCTACTTTGAAACAGTTTCTATTTTACACCACAATATTTTAATGCAAACAAATATCAAATGTTGGTTGATTAAAGACAACAATTAAGGACCACATGTTCCTAACATTTTGGCATCAAAGTGAAAATCAGACCTTAATTAGGATTATACAGGTGACAAATGATAAAAGTATATAAATTACACAAATGAATTTGCACAAGTCAAAAACATTTTAATGACTACCGGTATCAACAAACAAACATCAGTGTTTGCTTATTTCTTCCAAACTTACGGTCAGAAAAAGGAAAAAAAACACCGAATGTACAAATACAACTGTAACATTGTTTTCTTAAGTCAAACTAACCTATCAACTAAATATCTATGACAAATAATATATTAACTTAGTCTTTTTTGGGGGGAACTGATACTTTTTTCCAAGATACTTTTTTCCCAATACTTTTCATCCGAATCTAGGTAAACAAGCCAGAGGTAAAAAAGCCATAGCTAAAAAGGCCATAGGTAAAAAAGCCAGAAGTAAAACGGTAAAAAAGCCATAGGTAATCCTTGAAAAGGGTCATTCATGGAACATTTCTGTGAAATTATTTTAAAATTTGACCTGAGGTTTTAGAGAAGTATTTTCAAGAATTTCTTCATGTCCATATAGTGCAAGTAGCCCCCATTCACCAGAGCCATGTTTCTAGACAAGTCAAAATTTCACGAACAATTTTTAAAAAGGGTCACCCAAGGAACATCTATGTGAAATTATTTCAAGATCAGACCAATCTTCGAAAGAAGAATTTTTAAGAATTTCTTCATTTCTGTTTAGTGCAGGTAGCCCCCTTTCACCAGAGCCATGTTTCTTGATGGATCAAAATGTCATAAACAATTTTTGAAAAGGGTCACCAAAAGAACATCCCTGTGAAATTATTTCAAAATCTGACCAGTAGTTTCAGAGAAGAAGAATTTTTAAGAATTTCTTCATCTCTATATAGTGCAAGTAGCTTCTATTCACCAGAGCCATGTTTATTGACCGATAAAAGGGTCCGTCAAGGGACTTCTCTGTGAAATTATTTTAAAATCTGGCTAGCAGTTTAAGAGAAGAAGATTTTTTAGGAATTTCTTAGAAAAATCCATTTGGTTGCCATGGCAACCAGAGTTTTTGACGGAATAAAATTCTTAGAGCAATTTTTCAAGAGGACCTCCCAAGGAACGTTTCAGCCATGTTTCCTGAGTTTCAAAGGGTCACCTGTAAAAGTCACTTTAAAAATCTGACCATCAGTTTCAGAAAAGAAGAATTTTTAAGAATTTCTTAATTTCCGTATAGTGCAAGTAGCCACCATTCACCACAGCCATCTTTCTTGATGGATCAAAATTTCGCTAACAACTTTTTAAAGGGTCATTTAAGGAACATTTCTGTGAAACTGTTTTAAAATCTGATCAACCGTTTCAGAGAAGAAGAATTTTCAAGAATTTCCTCATGTCCATAATTATAGTGTAAGGAGATCCCATTCACCAGAGCCATGTTTGTTGATGACGCCAGACGAATCAAAATTTCGCGAACAACTTTTGAAAAAGGTCACCCAAGAAACATTGCTATGAAATTATTTAAAAATCTTATCAGCAGTTTCAGAGAAGAATTTTCAAGAATTTCTTCATTTCTATATAATGCAAGTAGCCCCCATTCCCCGATTCACCAGAGGCATGTTTCTTGATGGATCAAAATTTCGCATATAACTTTTTTGAAAAGGGTCACGTAAAGTACATCTCTGTGAAATCATTTAAAAATCTGACCAGCCGTTTCAGAGAAGAAGAATTTTCAAGAATTTCTTCATGTCCGAATCAGTACAAGTAGACCCCATTTACCAGAGCCATGTTTCTTGACCGATCATAATTTCGCGAACAAGTTTTTAAAAGAGTCATCCAAGGAACATTGCCATGAAATTATTTTAAAATCTGACCAGGGGTTTCAGAGAAGAATAAGAATTTCTTTCTTTCCATATACAATGTAGTGCAAGTAGCCCCAATTCACCACAGCCATGTTTCTTGACGGATCAAAATTTCGCAAACAATTTTTGAAACGTAAGGAATATCTCTGTAAAATTATTTCAAAATCTGACAAGACGATTCAGAGATGAAGAATTTTCAAGAATTTGTTCATGTCTGTATAAGTGCAAGTAGCCCCCATTTGCCAGAGCCATGTTTCTTGACAGATCAAAATTTCACCACCAGCTTTTGAATAGGGTCTCCCATAGAACATACCCGAGAAATTATTTCAAAATCTGACAAGCGGTTTCCTAAGAAGAAGAATTTTCAAGAATTTCTTCATTTCTGTATAGTGCAAATAGCCCCCATTCACCAGAGCCATGTTTCTTGAAGGATAAAAATTCCACTAACTATATTTGAAAAGGGTCACCTAAAAAACATCTCTGTGAAATTATTTTAAAATCTGGCCAGAGGTTTCAGAGAAGAAGATTTTTTAAAGAATTTCTTAGAAAATTCCATTTGGTTGCCATGGCAACCACATTTTTCGATGGAATCCAATTCTGTGAACAATTCTTAAAGAGGACCTCCCAAGGAACATTCCAGCCAAGTTTGGTCCAGATTGGCCCAGCGGTTTAAGGACTTGATGTTTAAAGAATTGTTGATGACGCACAGCGGACACCAGGTGATCCTAAAAGCTCCCCTAAGAATGTTATGCTCAGGTGAGCAATCAAAAAGGGGGCACTCTGATCCAAAAATTGGGCAACTAATTTTTCTTTGAGAAAATTAAAAAAGAATAAAAATAAGAATTCCTTGATAAAAAGAGTGCTACAATATATATGCATCTTTTCTTATGCATCACTCAATGTTTCAACTCATACAAAAAGCAGTGTTCTCACTAGCTTTTTATTTCGAGCTGTAATCCTCGTGTGAGATTTTATGTTAGAGAGTATGACAATATGGTTCCCAACTGGACGTAAAGCAATCCATATTGATGATTTGCAGCAAAAAGTCTGTTAACCCTTTGCCAAATGACAAATTTTGGACTCTTTCAAACCGAAAGATTTCGCAGACGACAATTTTAGATTTGGAGAAAACGGTAGAAAGTTCTCGAAAAAGGTGGAAAACACTGTGGGAAAAGGAGAAATTGCTTGTTACGAGCAATTTCTCCTTTTCTCACAGCGTTTTCAAAAGACTTTTATAGCAGACACGTGAAATCCAGGGCTTGTTTGGGACAGAGTTATATACAGATATATTTGTGTAAATTTTCTTCTCAAAATCATTTAAAAGCTGAAAAGGCAGTCTGAAACTCTTGACTCTGATCGGACAATGTCATAGGTTTCCATGTTTTTTTAACCAACCAATTTTTCATGTCTGTAAATTTATAGGTATTTCAAATTCGTTTGACACAAATTTGTCACCTAGGGCAACAAATTATTTCAAAACTGTCATTTTACACAAGATAAGCATATAAAGGGCTTTTTTTTCCCATGTAGCCTAACCTGAGGTCTCGCGTGTTATTCATGCCCAACCACGTCCGATTATTTTTCCAGGTTTGGAATGAATACTTATTCTAACAAACAAGTGAAAAAAAATTTTTTGCCACACAAAGCCTGATCAAACCCAATCGGATTTTCTGTAACAGTGTCACGAAAAAATTGATAGTGTTCTTTCTGTTGCTGTTTCAGTCAATGACTCGTGGAAATTGAAATTAAAACTTTTTTCCAATCAAATTCATGGGAATTCTTGCACCTTTCCGATTTATGATGTCACCGATAAACGTCATTGGGACTTGGGAAATCTAGTGACCACTTTACAAGTAAGAGTTGTTTCCCTTACACTTGCAAAGTCATAGTTTTTTGGACTGTTGTCTGCGGTCCGATGTATCACCGAAATATCACCAAAACCCCACTAATTTTTCATTACTGTGTTACGATTACTATTGAATTCCAATAGATTTGTCTTTTTTTTGTGTGGAATTTGACCAAAATTATGTTGATAGAAATGAAGGGCTGTTAGTTACAATAACAACATATCACTGAGGTCCAATGTAAACAATGCATTGAGATAGACATATGTAAGTCCAACAAAATATCTGCTTAACATTATAATTCTTTGTTGATTTAGGGATTCCACCTCCACAAAACTTGTCTCTTTTTCACAAAAAAACACAATATTTAAAGTAATGATCACTATAGAGAAGATTAATGTTGAAGAAAAATGTTGTTAAATATAGATCGATAAGATCGATAAGATAAACCGACTACCTTAGTTACTGTTGCCAAGGTCTAACAAACAAACGTAATCAATACATATACAGTATAGCAGATAGGCTACTTAAATAGTGCTGTTATGACTGTTTTTCTCAATAAAATTCCTGAAAAAGTATTTTAATCATTTATTTCTATCGATGATAAATTCTCAGTAAGCAATTTAAAGATACTTCACTAATTTACATACGGAGATGTATTAAAAGGGCGAATTACGGGGACGACGTACAATGTAACAGATTTACATGTTTAAACAAAAATTTGAACATATAAAAAACATCAACAAATCTCCGTTTTGCCACAGAATAATAGAATTAACGATACTTATTGCTTTCGTTGGGCTAGTAAAGTCATCTCAGCATCATACCAAATTAAATAACACTGAATTACAAACCTTTAGAAAAGTTTATAGAATGTCTGATTCAACAGAGAGGTTTAAGTTAATGAAAATATTCAATATTATGTTAGGGGGAAAAGGGTTGTCTGATGGATTATAACATGCGTTAAGTGTGTTGTCAATTAAGAAAATTGTTAATATCACTACCGGTAGTATATGATATACTGATGACAACGGGTGGTCAAGTTGATTAGAGCGGTAATTTGTTTTACAATCAAACACACTTCCTATCAAATTAACAGTTTACCAAGACACCCTTTGTGCTAATGTGCAGATGTGCTAATCCATTTAAACTCGTCACCAAATGACAAAATTTTTAGAGCAATCCAAACTCAAATATTTGCAGACAACAAAATAAATTATTCAAAAATTGAAATTTGTTTTTGAAAGAGCGTAAAACACAGTGAGAAAAGAATAAAACGAATGTTACAAGCATTTTCTCCCTGTTCCGCAATGCGTTTAAAAGCTTTCTACGGATCGTTAAAACTCAATGTTATGTGGTAAACGGTTAAAACATCAAGTCAAGAGAAAAATTTCCAAGTTCCACCGGATCAGAAGTTGGACTTTTTTTAAAATTGAAATATACTGCTAGTGAGAAAGAACTACACGTCAAAGTGCTTATTGTAATCAGCAGGTACTTTAAATCCAAGACTAATCATCATGTAATTTGCAATCTGATCTATATCTACACATCAGAGATCGTATATACGATCCCAGTACACATTCAGCATGTTCTTCATGCACCATGGGTTTAGATTAATGTCAAATTGAAACATTGGTAACAAGTTACACGGCCACTGTTTGGATGTGCATAGGTTATTGAACAGGGTTAATATTCAAGTAAAAGTATTTCTTTTTATTAATACTTCATATAGGTCTATTTTTACCTTTGTTTTTCAGTTTTCTCTTTCAGAGAGGAAAAAATATAGAATACTTTGAATTAATCCATTATCCAGCGCTGATCAGCTCTTTGCATAAGTTCAAATTTTCAGTAATCATCACAATTTAAACTTGTCTATAGCCTCTGCGTGATCTTACGTCATTGGTACACATTCTCAAAGCACTTTTTTTAAGCTTTTTTTAAAATTCAAACGTTAAAAACACAACATAGATGAAAAGAATTGCATTCTTCCAACGTTAACAGTCGTTTATTTGTGAGCTGAAATAGCAGAAACCAAGGTAGGACATCGGGTAGAATAAATGCGATGTCCTGATTGGTCAAATATCGATTTCCACGGATCCATGTATTGAATAAAGAAGAAAATTAAATTGTAATGTATTGCCATTGATTAAAGGTGGGTACTTAGAAATTTCACATCACACCAAATCAAAAAATAAATATATCACTGAAATTTATATGAAAAAACAATTCAACTCATCAATAAATAAGAATCATAAAATTACCAAAAAAAATTTTTTTGATGGTATTCCCTTAGAAGGCTACGTAGCCTCTTAGGCTATTTTTAGATTTCGCGCCATAAACAAAAAAATGCATTATGGGAATGTTAAGTGACTGGCACGTGACTATGACGCTTAAATTCCATTACATAACAAACATGTAATTATTTTTCATAATATCTTCTTCGGACGCTATGTTTGAAGCTTCGCCTGTATTTTTCCAGTATGTAAATGAGCGAGGTGGTCATGTAATAATAGAACGTGTTTCCCGTCGATGTCAACCTTGGCCGTAGTAAATCTCTAATTTCTCGTGTTGTCGGATGGTTTTCGACTACTGGGGTTTTATGAATAACGATTATAAGGCTTTGGGAGTATAAGGATGATATTTTCGTATTTTTGTAAGATTTTCGTCCCAAATTCTGAAGGGCCACCTTTAACCCTTTACCAAGCAACAAAATTTTAGACTGGTCAATTGTAAGCACTTGCAGACGACAAAGTAAACGTAAATCAAAAATTGAAATTTGTTTAAAGCAGGATAGAAAACATTGTGGGAAAGGAGAAATTGCTGATTTCCAGCATTTTCTCCTTTTCCCACAATGTTTTCAGAAGGCTTCTATCTCAGGGTCGTAAAAACCAGGGATTGTTTGGGAAAGGGTTAAAGTGCAGAACACAACATCTTTATAAACTTAATAAACTTGTATACAATGTTGTCACAGTATTTCAAAGCAAAAAGGCATTCTCAGTTAACTGGAGAAACGGATAGTGCAACTGATAGCTAGTTGGTTTGCTCTTCCGATTACAAAGCGATAATCAATTAAGATTTTAAACCGATTGCCCAACACTACGCATCACTCTCCCTGGTATTGGGGAGACTGTAATAATATGCTCTATAAAGTAGCAATGGAGAAAATGGCTTTTATCAATATGTTTGAGGTAAAATCAGGCCTGTTTTAGCTCCAGATTTCTCTAAACTGCTGATCATAGCTGAGTGAGTTGCACCAGGTGGGGTATTAGCGAGTAAACATTTATTTTCGTTTGACGTTCAAAGTAACGGCTAATGCGTAAAAGTCTGGTCTGGTCTTGTATACCCTGCATGCCCAAATTAGATAGATGAGTATTTGCAGAATGCCATTTAGCAGGAGATAATTAATGTTTTTCGATTGAATAGTTTTCCAGACCATGTTGCCAGACCATTAGAATTTTCGGCACAGCAAGTTGCTTTCAAACATGCGCTCATAATAATACAAATGCGACATTTGGCAAGCATATTTTTCAGACTTTGAAGGCATTCTTGGAAGTAAACGGGCACGCTGGATGCATCACTGTAGTTGTATCCGAGCATACCTATGGTCCGAATTTTATGACTTTTTTACAACTTTTTGTAAAAAGAGTAAATTCATAGCATGGGAACTAAAAGGACTATTAATTAATATCAAAAACGCACTTTAATTTACCTGTATACGAAATGTGATCTATTACTTTCACCTCAATCATAAGAACCTGCCGTGCAAATATTTCATTCCAGTCAGCTGCTCCACAAATTTAATGGCGGCGTTGTGAACAGGGGAAATAACCCAATTCTAATAAGTAGTAAACCGTTCTTGTTTCGTTCCCGCCTTTTTCGTTACTTGCCTAGTTACCACCCCCACCCCTCCCCCCCCCCCACACACACACAATTTGTTTCCCTTTTTTTCCCTATACGTGGACTGCAAACCTCTTAGATATTTTAGTTACATGTAACTTTGAACTCCAACAGTGCAATAGGAGAAAGCATTTTTTTTTCCTGACGAAATTGATTCAAGGTAAGACAGCACAGAACGTCATAACGTGCCGTCTGATCTTAAACCTCGCTTTAGCTAGGCTTGTTAAGGTCAACAATGTTTTCAAAAGGCTTCTTCACGAGGGTCGTAAAAAAACGGCATTGTGTGGTAATGGGTTAAGACATATTCCATTTTTTGAGCCACTCTTTACAGTTTAACTCTTTACCAAACAATCTCTTGTTTTAATGATCTTGAGAAGGAAGCCTTTAGAAAACATTATGGGAAAAGGAGAAAATGCTGGTAACCAACATTTTCTCCCTTTTCCACAATGTTTTCTACCTTTCACAAAATAAATTTTAAATTTTGAATTTTCAGTCACTTTTATTTTGTCGCCCGCAAATGCCTTGGATATGGCCTAAAATATTTTCGTTCGGTAATGAGTTAAAAAAAAACAACCTCATATCATTTCAAAAAAATGGTAGATCTATACATAAGCGGCTCGATCGGGTTAGATTTGTCTTAAAACCATAGAATACATTGTTTGGAAAGGAGAAAATGCACGTTCTGAGCATTTTTACCTTCTCCAAAAATGCTTTCACTGCTTAGGATCCTTAGAAATAAGTTCATTTCTCTTTTCGAAAACGTATTGATAGCCAATAAATCTTAACTCCGGTTCAAATTGAAAGCATTTGCAGACGACAAAATATAGGTGACTGAAGAATTGAAATTTGATCTGGGAAGGGTAGAAAACACAGTGGGAAAAGGAGAAAATGCTGGTTACCAGCATTTTCTCCTTTTCCTACAGTGTTTTCAAAAGGCTTCTTTCTCGGGGGCGTCAAAAGTAGGGATTGTGTGGTAATGGGTTACTCTGATGAACACGTCAATTAAAACTTTCAACTCGATAGTAAAAATCCAAATTTTGCTGTTTCAAAGTGATTTTTCAGGGAAAACTATCTCCTTATCGGACAATGTAGATCAACGATCAGACTGTACGTTCTGTGCAGTCTGATCTTGATCTACATTGTCCGAAAGAGGTCCTTAGGTTGCACTCAGTTTAAGAAATATCTGCATGATTCATTGTTCGTTTAGTGTTTGCTTAGTTTTTCATAATACTGTTTCAGTTATATTGTGGGACATAAAATATGCATATCCATGGATGCATTCCCGTAGCTTCCCTCTAGACCTTTGTACTTTCCAAACCATTTCCTTCTATAACATAAAATTCGTCGTAAAAACATTCACCGATGATAGAAGAATGGAATTTATAGTAATGACTTTCAACAATCCTCATACAGAGGTCGGTTTAGCAGGGATTTCGAATCTCAGAACCCTGAGTGACAAACCCTGACTGAGCCTACGAGCTCGGCAGGGAAGCACACACCAAACTTAAACTGTGTGGTTGTGAGGGAGAGAGTCGGCCTCGTAATCATATGATGCTGAGTTCGATACCCGGGAGCGGCCGTCAATTTTGGGATATTTCATTGGCCCACACTTTCGCCGTGAGTACTGGTGTAATTTCCAGGAAGCAGAATCAAGAGAGACTAGTACAAGTTGTAAGAACTTGTTTCTCAATCGATGTAAAATAAATATGTTTAAATATAAACTGAGAGACTGAACAGTTTCTAATTTTAACTTTATTTATAAATAGCGTCAGATCATTGTCAGGCATTCGAATAAGACACAATTTATAACTTTTGCTGACATAAAAATAGTAACAAAAAATAAAAACTTAAATTCAACAAGCCTGGTTATAGTTTCATTGGTCCAATTTTTTTTATCATTGCTTGTGTGTTAAAATACAAAATGGCGACGTATCATAATTTACAAATATAGAGAAAATAAAGTAGGAACGATTTCAATAAACTCACCGGTTTTTCAAACTAGACCAAAACATTGTGCGCACATTTCTCGTTGTTTGATTGGTACATTTTAAAACTATTATTTAATCAGTCCAATCAAATCTACAGCTAACTTGATATGTTTTTACAAAGATACAAAAGGTAAAAGAAAAATTCAACGAAAAGTTCATCATGGCACCAATTGATTGATTCATCCAATGAAATCCTTTAACGAAGATCACGTGCACATTTTACATGGTCGGGAAGCTAGCGGATGTAGCAATACCACACATGTTTTTATCGTTTCTTGCCATCATGATGTATCCTCGCATACCCCAGCTTTCACCCCAGCTGAAAAACAAGTAGAGGTAAACTGAAACCTGTATCACTGACCACGTCTGTTCCCATCGATCGTTTACATAGCCAAATATTAACCCTTTACCATACAATGGCGACTTTTGACGACCTTTTGAAGCCTTCTGAAATCATAGAGGGAAAAGCAGAAAATGCTGGTAACCAACATTTTCTTATTTTACCTCAATGTTTTCTACTCTATCACTAAACAATTGCACCGTTTGAGCCATTTTGAAATTGTAGTCTGTAAATGCTTTTAAATTGGACGGGGATAAAATTTTGTAGTCTTGTGTAGGGTTAAATGACCTCTCAGTAACAATAATTGAAATTGTAATAATTATAATCAAAAGAAAGAAACTTTTTGAAAATGTCATTTTGCAAACGATAAGTTTTAACGAAACAATGACTCGACATCCATCTTTAATTATTTGGAAGTGTATAACTGGTCTTGATTAACTGCGAAACTGAACAAGGTCCATATAGCCATCTATCAAACAATCAAAAATTAAAACAATAAGCAAGCCAACAAACCAACTTTTCAAGAACCCACTTTTTACCTACAAGTATCATGCCATACATGAATACAATCATTTATCCCCCACCCCACCCCTCCCATCCCCCACCCCCACCATCTCTCACTCCCTGACATCTCACCTGTTTTTGACGAGCCAGTAATCCCGGTTGTCTTCGCTACCATAACCAACAGCCAACACGCCGTGATCAAGTTGTCTCGAGGAACATCTTCGTTCAGTGTACACACCAGACCTGATGATCAAAAACATGATTTAGAAACCGTTAGAAACCTCTAGAACCGTTTTAACGGGGCGGCTTTACTGAAATTCACTTATAAAGTTACTCTCACGCCTAACTGATGGTGGCAGCTTCACCCTTATCAACTTTTTTTTTAACGTGAAGTTGCTGAACATTACTTAGTTGGGTTTAGTTAGGACAATGGTAACAGCTCACATACTGGTTGCTTTTGGACCAAGATAAAGATGATTATTATACTGCAAAGAAATTTCTTGCAATCTGATTGGATAATGTGCCCCGACCATATCATGTACACTGCCAAAACAAACCTGGAAGGAGTTTCCCTTCCTGTAGCCCCGTATAAATGACTATACTTTCAACAAAACATTCAAAATGGCAGCGTTGATCAAGATCAACATCAAGATTATGCACCAAGCTGCACGGTTTAACACGTATTACCAAGGTATCGGTGACGTCAGTTCACTGAATTGGGGCACTCAGAACAGAAAATCTACTTCGCCAGCGTACTCAATTTTTGAAACAACATCAACAGTAACAATAAAACCCAGGTAACATTCGCTCAACAAACGTTGAAACGGTAAAACTTTGCAGTATAATAACAGTAGTTGTACGGTTAGGTAGCAGGGGGACTTAGAAACTTGTTCATGGCTGTGGTGAATCATATCGCCCCGAGCCTCATAAAGGGATCAGAAGCATAAAACGAGAACATTTGTCTTTTACAATGAAAGATCAAAATCTGTATCATCGAGCGAACATCATCGGATATACTTACAAGAGCAGAGCACCTTTTTCGGACAATGTAGATCAAAATAAGACTTCAAAAAACGCGCAGTCTAATCTCAGATCTACACGATCCGACAAGGAGATATTTTTCCGCCATAATATCTATAAAATAGACAACTTTGTGTTCTTACTAACAGTTTGGCAGATTCATTAAACTCTTTACAACACAAGCAAATAGATTTGTTCAAATTCAAAGCATTTGCAGACGACAATTTAAACATAGTTTTAAAGATGGAATAAGTCTTTGATAGAATAGAAAACATTGTAGGAAAAGGATAAAATGCTGGTTACGAGCATTTTCTCCTTTCCCACAATGTTTTCAGAAGGCTCAAAGGATGGAATTAGTCATTGATAGAGTAGAAAACATTGCGGGAAAAGGAGAAATGCTGGTAGCTGGCATTTTCTCCTTTCCCACAGTGTTTTCGAAGGGCTTCTTTTTTAGGGGTCGTCAAGTACCGAGCTTGTGTGATAATGAGTTTACTTATGTAACAGGTCAAAGATAAAAAGGAGGCCGACAGATCAGCAGTTTGTACGGACAAAGGTGGACGGACGTGTTTACCTGTACAGTTGGAAAGAGGCGTGACTTGCATCGATGGCGACTGAGATCGGGCCGACGTTGGCGACAGCGGCCTGAAGATCGTCCTCTGATCCTTCTTCTATATCCATGCAGCCTTTTTCTGTTGCACCGACATCGGCCTCCTTGAACCGACAAGATCCGTCCTGATGGATACCAGAGAGATATTAAAATAAAGGCCTCACAAATAATTATATGTCTTCATTAAGCTAATAAATTCAAGTAGAAGAAAAAATAGGAAGAATTTCGTCAAAAAGAGGAGAAAACCGCTTGACAAGTTGATGCGAAATGAGGTGTCTACACGGCGTTTTTCTTTTTCTTTTTTTGTTTGTTTGTTTGTAAACATGTGCCAAAATAAATTGAAATTAAAAGCTAATAAACTATTTGAAAACACTGATGCTGATCTTTCCTGATGATCCGAACCGACACTTTACACAAATCCCCTTTTCGCATATTGCAAACCAATTTATACTGATCCAGGAACTCTTGAACATATAGCATTAAGGTTCCTTCCAAATATGGTTATGAACTGAAGGTAGTTATCCAATCAGATCTGTATGTTTCGGTGACTTTGACATTTGTGAACTTACCACTGGTTTGTATGGATAAGACGCCTCGGTGTCGATACCGTTGTTCTTGATGACGTAAGCAAAAGCGTCATCCATAAGACCTCCTCTGCACCCTTTGTTACCTAAAATAGATGGAAATATCGACGATTTCATTGTCAGGAAAACTTTTATAAATAGTTCTCTTCGAAAGGAATAGATTGCAATTTTCTCCCATCGTTATCTGCGCAACATTACAACCGCTAGGGACAACATTTGGCATGAAAATGGTTGAAAAAACAGGATGAAAACGCTTATTTAAAGATTATTCTTAAAAGTATCCGGAAAGTAATAAGAGGCAACTGATATGGGTACCGACTGATATCGCTTGTTATTTATTTTCATGCAATCGTCAGTTTACATGGCAAGAAAATATAGATTCTAATTCGACAGAAATCAGGAAATAGACGGAATATGCATAAAAGATCTGACGACAAAATCTTCGCCAAAGTAGACATAGATCTAAGTGAAGAACTTAAATCGATACATTTTGCAAACACTGTGAAATAAAAACTGAGATACACGGTAGATCTATTTACCTTCAGCTTTTGAGCAATCCATCAAATTTTTCTCGGAGAGGGAGACCAATTTTCCAGTTTTCTTGAAGTTCTGTCCTTCCAGAGATCCAGTAGCAGAGAAAGACCAGCATGATCCGCATTGACCCTAAAATGATCAACACGTAAAATCGTATTTATCAACAAGTCATGAGTTTACCCTACCTCACTTTATATCTCACACATTCAGCTAAGCTTGTAATCGGCCACTTTTTTTTCGCCTGTAAAGTATCTAAATGATAGACAGGTAAATAAAACAATTTATAACATATGTGTGGACATTAGAAATGATATTGTACATAATGAATGCAAAGATTCTTAATTTTGCCGATAAAGGATTCTTAATTTTGCCGATAAAGGCATCTTTTTTTTTTATTTCTAAAAGAGAAAACACGTTTTTTGCCCATGCGAGGTGCCTATCAGACAAACCAGGTTGAAAAGAGAAACACGCATTACTGAAATTTTGTCAGCAATAGGGAAAACACGAACATTATTTCCTGCATAAAAATATAAATCGAAAAAAGGAGCTTGAAGATTTCAAACAAAATTTCAATTTTTCACTGTTAAGTGAGTGAATGTTTAATAACCCCATTTCAATAGAACAAGTCAACAAATTCTTTTCAAACTCAGGCTGGAGTATGCATTATGATGGTCAATTATTCTCCGAAACATCAATTTATATGAATCGCCTGTATCATGTATAGAGGATGCAAGAAGAGCTCTACGGGAAATTCCGGCTTAAAAGTGGCCGTTTAGAAGTTTTGTTTAGTGTATAGAAGTATCATGGTGCTTGTTAAGTTGATTGAAATATTCTCCAATCATCTAAATTCACAAGTATCGCTGTGCTTGTTAGAGTAATGGAAATAGTCACTGTCATCTAAATTAACAAGTATCTATGTGCTTTTTTTGGTGACTGAAACATTCTACCTTATCTATAATCACGTGTATCCCTGCACTTATTATGGTAATTGAAATACTTTCCTCAATTAAATTCAAAAGTATTTTTGTACTTGTCAATATGACTGAAATATTCCAGACCATTTCTATTGATCTTATTTTCTCATTACTGAACTGAAAGTTTCAAGTCGATACGATTACCCCAAATATTGCTGTTTTAGAAAAAGATTTGTGGTAAAAATAAAACATGTGTCACTGTCTGGGCGGTCCTTTATTAACCCTTTCTCAAACAATCCCTTGTTTTTACGGGTCTGGAATAGGAGCCTTTTGAAAACATTGTGGGAAAAGGAGAAAATGCTGGTAACCAGCATTTTCTCCTTTTCCCACAATGTTTTCTACCTTATCATAGACAGAAATCATTTTTTCAGCAAGAGTTGAATTGTCGTCTGTGAATGCTTTCAATTTGGTCTAGTCCAAAAGTTAGTCGTTTGGGAGAGGGTTAACATACATGTATACTGTTCTCGAAAGGCCCTTGAGTCGATTCTAGCAGCCAAGGGTTAAACCTAGTATGAAAGTCCATTTCTTGTTGTTTATGTCCTAAAGTATCCGCCTCCAAAGCTTTAGGTGCCCACATCTTTCAAGCTGATATCGTAATGTAGACAAGAAAGTACATGTATATGAAAGTGAACATGTTGACACAGCAAGCGAAAGGAATAATAACAGTATCAAGGTAGGTGCTCTGCAAGAATTGATAAATATATCCGCTATGAGGATTTTTATTTTTACCTGATTTTTTATTTCAGTGACGTAACCTTGTTTCCTCCAATCAACTTCGGCTGGGAGATCCGAGAGCTTCATGTTCATTGGTGGTTTATATTTAGAACAGACACTGCGGCTGACATTCTGTTTATATCCGTTCATTATGGCTACAAACTCTTCAGATGTCTGTAAAACAAAAGTGGATAGAATGGAAATGCATCATGCTATGTGAAAAGTAGGTTTAATGTATCTGCAAAGTGTTTCGACCTAGGTCAGCTTGCGCTTTTCGCGCAGGCTGACCTGAATAGATACGTTTTGTTATTGGTCAATTTTCTACATATTGAACGACTTTTCTACCAAGCCATAACCCTGCTGTAATAATGATTAAACCTTTTTTTAGACAGAATCCACAGTAAGCAACAAGTCGTTTGATGAGCACCATTTTCACCGAATAAAATCAAATAATAAAAACTAAAGCTACGTTATATATAGAGAAGCGCAAACAACACTGTAAAAGGTACCCCATAGGGTGTTACAGGGAGGCGTAAACAGCAATATAAAAGGTACTCCATAGAGTGATATAGGGGGCGTAAACAACCTTAAAAAAGGTACGCCACAGAAGGTCATAGCAAGGCGTAAATATTTTTTCTTTTTTATACAAAGTACGCCATAGTGTGTTATAGGGAGGCGTAATTGCAGGTACGCCATAGTGTGTTATAGGGAGGCGTAATTGCAGGTAAGCCGTAGTGTGTTATAGGGAGGCGTAACCAACTTTATAAAAGGTACTTTATAGAGTCTTGTAGAGAAGCGTAAACAACTTTATAAAAGGTAGTCCATAGAGTGTTATAGGAAAGCTTAAACAACATTACAAAAGGTAATCCGTTAAACAACCTTATATTTGGAATGTAGAATGGCAAAGATAACGATTTTTATTGGGTAATTATTAGTTTTCTTTCTGACAATAATGTGACGTTTTTTCCGGCATTGCTACCAAGACTTAAGGGCTAGTTTTGTACTTTCATCAAAATATATATTTTTTCATCAATGTTTTTTTTTTTTTTCAAAATATTTTGAAGGTCCTATCTTCCACTTCATAAATTCGCTGGAAACATTTCTTTTTAAATATTTGAAACCATCGGAAATTCACCAAGCGTGCATGCTTAAGATCGTCCCTTTGTCTTCTTCTCAAAGATTTCTAAATTTGAATGTAATACAACTTTTGATTTGCTAAACCAAATGGTTCAGCCTATCAGAAAATATGCTCTTATAGCAGAAAGTGCTAAATGAATATAATAAAGATTTCCAATAAATAGTACACATCAAAACATTGTGATTAGAGCTGACATTGTAGATCTACGATTAGACTAATCTTTCTATCTTGTCTGATCTAGATCTACAGTATCCACAACGTGCATGTAGCTGCCAAAATGTTAAGAATGTTCTAAGACTAATGGTTGGGTCAAACACGAGTAGAAACTTCAGGATGAGACTCACCATATCAGCATATTCGTTCATGCCAAGTCTGTAAGTGTGGATGCCATTGTCGGCTTCCAGGTTGTGAGATTGTACATAACGGAGATTTTTCTCCCAGATCAGTCGTCTGTAATAACAAAAAAAGTGTTTGATAAGTATTGATCAGGGAACGAACAAAGTTAGCTGAACCTAGGCGATGAAATGTGTAGGTACATGTTCGTCCCGACTGTTATAACTTCCATAGTTCTTATACCCAACAATATTAGAGGGGTCAAAGGAATGCAAGTTTTGAATGGCTCAACAGGATGGAAGTGCAAAATCTGATTACTTTTGGATTCACTGAGTAACCTTTTGATAGTTCTAAGAATTGTATCTGAAAAGCTGGGATAGTACTTCTCGGTATAACGCGTCATGGAAATCAACTAAACACCATTTTTTCAGAGCGGAACTTATTTCATTATCCTTTTACCCCATAAGGCATTTTTATGGCATCTCTAATTGACCCTAAATAACAGCAAGGATGCAGCTGTTTCTCATGTGTATATGACACCTTTTGATAGCATAGAAAACATTGTGGCAGAAAGTGAAAGTGCTCGTCACGAGCAATTTCACCTTTTGCCACAATGTTTTCCAAAGGCTCCTACAAGCAATGCGTAGAAATAAGTATCTATGGAGTAAAGGATTTTATTATTATGAAACTCGTACCTAAGTCCTTCAGCTGGTTGGGTGTATCTTTTGTTGTATGTCTGTTTATAAAGCTCCCACTCACCGTCCAGCTCGGATGTGTAAGGACTGGCCAAGGCTACAGCCACAAGACAGGTAATTGAAGCGAGGCGGAGCATCTGTAGGTACATATTGTAAATAGGTAAATATACAGATAAAAATAAATAGATAAATAAATAAAATGAAATAAATAAAATATAAAAAAGGGCTTGCAAATTCAAGAGCCAAAAAAGACAGGCAATGGCAGTTCGGCACAGCATCTGTATACAAGTATCTTAATTATGTCACTTTTCAGGAAAATACACATATTCATACTTAACCTTTTTGTTGCAAAGTGCGATTCAAGGACCTTCTGCGGACATTGTAGATCAAGATCGGACTGCACGTTCTGTGCAAAACGAGTAGTCTGATCTTGGATCTACATGTACACTGTCCGATAAGGAGATATTTTTCTTCAATAGATAAGTTTGACACAATAATATTTGCTTTTTTTTTTTCCATTGACTTGACAGTTTTATTTCATTTAAGATGATAAGGGTTAAGCAAGCAGTTGGGGTAATTTTGACTGAATTTTGTCTACTTCTTTCCTTCTTTAGCACACAAAAAATGGTTAGCTTGTCGAAATCGAAACAATCTGCAGACAGCTAATTAAATTTGGTTCAGCTGATGAGAGATATCTCTATCAGCCGAAAAAAAATGTTATGGGACCGTCATTTTCTTCTTGATGTAAATGTTTTAAACAACCCTTTATCCCTAGAGTCTTTAAACAAGGAATTATTAAATTTTGTTTACAACAGTTAATTTATTTCGCACAAGTTGAATCCGAAATGACGGGCTGGTTACTTCATCGTGGTTATAAGTAAGAAACTAGTTAATTTCAAATGAAAATAACGAGAGGAAAGTAGAACTGAAATTCATTACACCTTCGATATCCTTGCTGCAAAGTATAATATCACAACAACCAACATCTGGCTTCTTTACCACAATGTATTCTCATTAACCCTTTCCCAAACGACAAACTTTTGGACTAGACCAAATTGAAAGCATTTGCAGACGACAATTCAACTCTTGCTGAAAAGAAGATTTCTGTCTATGATACGGTAGAAAACATTGTGGGAAAAGGAGAAAATGCTGGTTACCAGCATTTTCTCCTTTTCCCTCAATGTTTTCAAAAGGCTACTATTCCAGACCCGTAGAAACCAGGGATTGTTTGGGAAAGGGTTAAAAGAAAAAAAGCCGACAGTAGCGTTGCAAACCGTTGCAAACCAAGCAACTAACTTTATCGAATCGTATAAAACTATAACCGCGCGGACGATTCGAAACTGGAGGCGTGGAAATGACGACCTTGTAACTAACGTGGATCGGCATGTTCGACATCTAAAACAGTGAAAAAGAAGAAAAGGTACTACGCTGTGTGTGTTTTCTTTCTTAAATTTCCCAACGATTTCTTTAAGAAATAAAGATAAAAAAGATATGTGTGGCTCGGTGTCAAAAAAAAAGGTCAATGTTGCACTCAAGTCAAACAAAACTTTTTAACATAATGATATGACATGGCAAAAAGAGAAAGATTTTTTTTTTCTTATCTCACGGTTAAATGTCGTTTTATCTAGGCCTACTAAATGGGGAAAATACGCTCGCCTGGAACCTTAAGCTGTCAATGGCTTTAGCTAAAAAAGATATATATATATAATTCCTACCTTTTATTGTATGTCTTTTTTGTCTGTTCGTCGTAGTTTCAAGAAACCTCGAATAACTGAAGCTAACATCCTGGAGCGAGGGCTTTTATCCAATCCACTTCGCCATACATGTCACATGATGGTCATGTGACGCGTCCTGTACCATGTGAGGTCGCGTGGCGTAAACATGACCGATATTTGTGAACGAAATGTTTTCAAAAAAGGTCAATCGACTTGAGTGTTATCAGACAGATGATTAAAATCTTGTAGTTCAAACATTAGAGTAAAATATGACATTGCAAAACTTTTGGTTGGCTTTATAGATAAAATAAGCCATACTCCTTGAAAAGGGGGCTTTATGCATTAGCAAAAATTATCGGCCCAAGTCAGCCTACGAAGTCCGACATGGGCCGACACTTTTTGCTTTGTGTGAATTTTCTACATGTCCATGGATCTTTCTACCTCATGATTATGTAGGTTGTTATACAAAAGGATTTAACCCTTTACCCCATAAGGCATTTCTATTGTATCTCTAATTGACCCTAAATAACAGCAAGGATGTTCAAGCCGTTTCTTATGTGTATATGACACCTTTTGATAGCATAGAAAACAACATTGTGGCAAAAGGTGAAATTGCTTGTCACGAGCAATTTCACCTTTTGCCACAACGTTTTCGAAAGGCTCCTACAAGCAATGCGTAGAAATGAGTATCTATGGAGTAAAGGGTGAAATGGATCTGTAACACTGTGATAAAACTTGCTTGGTATTATCAATCAAAGAGATATACTAAGTATATCTGTCTGTCAGATTGCAGCTGAAAATTGGAAAAGTTTAACCCTTTGCCAAATGACGACATTTTATGATTGTTCAGACTGGAAGCATTTAACGTTACTAACAATAATTCAAATGTGGTCAAAATAATGTGTTATGTATTTGAAAGGATACAAAACACGGTATACAGAAAGCAGTCTGATCTTGGATCTAAACTGATTGATAAGGAGCTACTTTTCTACAATAAATAAACAAATAGATTAGATAAATATACAAACAATAAATAAACAAATAGATTAGATAAATATACAAATAAGAAAATGATAATAAGAAATAAACAAAAAAAGGAATAAGAATGAAATGTCGTGACTCGGATTTTTTCTTTCGGCTTGAACTTGGTCCGCAGGAAAAAATATTATTTACCATTTATTTGCAAATGAATTCTAAAACAACGATTTTGTCCTTAAAACCAGCCTGTATTCGCACAGTGTAGTAATGGGAGACTACTCCTCCACGCATGGCTTCGTCCCGATTAAGATACTATACCTAACAGCTGCGTTGGGGAGATATCTCTATAGCTCAGTGGTTATGGTGTTGGTCTTTTAAACATAGAGCGCAACACATTTGTTCGCATGGGTTTCGAATTTCAGCTTTGCATTTGTTGCGAACTTTCATGTTCGTAAGATGGGGGCTGGTTCGGGATTGGCCATTAAGCCATTAATTCCACTTGTTGTCGAAAAACGGACTTTCAGCCTAATAAGATTTTGAATGATAAATAAATAATTACTTTAAGACGGCATGTGTTACGGCAGACTATCCCTTCATGCACGGCTTCATCCCGATTTGAATACAATACCTAACAAATGCGTTAGGGAAATATCTCTTTAGCTCAGTGCTTATGGTATTGGTCTTTTAACACTCGAAAAACGAGGATATTTGTCTGCAAGGGTTCGAATCCCACCGGAGCCGATATCTACTTCAGCCATGATTTGTTGCGACACAGTGATAGAAGTGGTCCACAAACACCACAGAGTTCATCGCGGATGTGAATAGAATCAAATGTTTGCCATAAAAAATATCGACATTTACTCTCCTGCTGGAATCAGCCTGAGAAAAGATTGTTGGAACAGGAGCTATGGCTTAATTAAAAAATCCTGCCCTATTCAAAAAAAATTTTTTTTTCTCGAATTGCCGTGTATTGCTGTGTCCGTCGCATTTTCCCCGCTCAGACATTAAGATATTACAAGCCTAAAGCTTCTAGTGCAATATGAAATGAAGTTTCTTAGTAGTTGAAAAATAAGGATTTATAATGATATATTTTTGCACATTTCTAACCGTCCAGAAATTCCTTTGATGTCCGTCCATCTTGAAATTATTTGTTGATATTTTGTTAGTTTCCTGAAAAGGGAGGTAATTATTATCTCCCTTTGTAATGTAAATAGAGTAGCCCTAGATTTATAAATCATAATTCCAAGAAGGAAAAAAATGGAAAACAAGTGGCTCGGTCAAAGTGGTGGTATAATGATACTCATTTTACAGTCATAGCAACTTTGTAAGGCTAATATTAGAGTGGAAATAGCTGTTTTCCTTTAGAATGATACTCCCTGAAAACCCAAAACTTTCCGACATAAATAAAATACAAGGAAATATTACGGCAAAAGACTCTTCTTGTTTAGCACCTTTTGTTATTTGCAAATATTTTGCTGCCGAAACAGAAGGAAATCGTCAGTTATTATTCATTAGGGAAATTACAATTGAACCATGCTCTATGACAAGCTGGCGTAATGCATCACCGTGATCCATGATACCAGGCCAGCCTGCACATACTTAACCCTTTCCCAAACGACAAACTTTTGGACTAGACCAAATTGAAAGCATTTGCAGACGACAATTCAACTCTTCCTGAAAAGATTATTTCTGTCTATGATAGGGTAGAAAACATTGTGGTAAAAGTAGAAAATGCTGGTTACCAGCATTTTCTCCTTTTCCCACAATGTTTTCAAAAGGCTGCTATTCCAGACCCGTAAAAACCAAGTGATTTCTGTCTATGATAGGGTAGAAAACATTGTGGTAAAAGTAGAAAATGCTGGTTACCAGCATTTTCTCCTTTTCCCACAATGTTTTCAAAAGGCTGCTATTCCAGACCCGTAAAAACCAGGTGATTTCTGTCTATAATAGGGTAGAAAACATTGTGGTAAAAGTAGAAAATGCTGGTAACCAGCATTTTCTCCTTTCCCTACAATGTTTCAAAAGGCTGCTATTCCAGACCCGTAAAAACCAGGGATTGTTTGGGAAAGAGTTAAACATGCATAATAGATAACTTTTGTAACAACCTATTTTATCCTGAGGTAGACTGGTCCTTGAACACACAGAAAATAGACTAACAACGAAAAGTTTCGACCAAGGTCAGAGCAGGCTGATCTGGGTCGATACTTTTCGCAAATGCATTAAGCTCCCTTTTTCACAGACCATGGCTCAAATATAATGTTCAGATAAGATTTGGTTGAAGTTACATAAGGCTATCAATTTTGAGAGTTTTGAACAATGCTTCATCTCATGTGACTAAGTTGAATTTGGGTCTCATGCATATCATAGGACACCATCAACTTTTCGGTTGCTAAAGTGCGACTCACTGACCTTTTACGAACAGTGTAGATCAAGATCAGACTGCACAGAACTTGCAGTCTGATCTAAGATCTACATTGTTCGATAAGGGGATATAAATATTTCCCAAAAAAGATATATTTAAAATGGCAGTACTGGGGCATTAACCGTCGGTTTGAAATTTTTATTTCACTTCTTTGGCAAGATGAAGGGTCACTGGTTGAATGCTAGACTACAGTTTCAAGCCAGTAGTAAAAGATCTTTCGCTGAGAAAAAAATCACAACGTTTCGGACATTGCAGTATCAAGATCAGGCTATGCATTTCTATGTAGTCTAATCGTGATCTTAACGATCCAAAAAGGGCTCGTTGATCCGCAAAAAGCAGCCCATGATTATATAGGTCCCTCGAAAAATCTCAACCTTATCCTGCTAAATAGCTAAAATGAACTTTCGATTTGATAGAAAAAAATCTAAATATTGCTATTTCAAAGTTATGTTTTGTGGAATGATATCTCTTTATCGGACAGTGTAGATCACAGATCAGACTGCACGTTCTGTGCAGTCTGATCTTGATCTACACTGTCCGCAAAACGTCGGCGAGTCGTGCATAGCAGACTAAGGTTAAAAACACATTGTTCTGATATTTGACCTGACAATCTGTCCTGAATTCTACACCAGAGAACTTTGCCAATCAACAATGGTATGAAATAACGAAAGCAAAAGTTGAACAACAACACTTACGTCAAAACATAAGACAATAATAACAAAAAACAACACCAAAAACAAACACGGATTGAATTGTATTGTATTGTATTGTATTGTATTGTATTGTATTGTGTGATACTTAACGTCGTTTTCAATATTATTTCAGTATATCGCGCCAACTAGTGCTCAATTCCATGCTCTCCTGGAGTTTTTTTCACCAGTACTCTGCATCATATTCTTTCCAAACCACTGACTGCTTTCCCACTTAACTATTGTCTAGACAATAGCGATGAGAGAGGAATGAATTCTGTGTCAGTAACTTTCATCAAATCTCGAAAAGAAATTGGCCGAACCAGGGATCTAACAAGCGATACCCGTGACACCATAACGATAGTTATTCAGACAACACAAATGGCAACAATCTCATCAACAACAACCGGCGACGTCATTAACAACCACGATAACAACATTTCTTATTACTGTGAATTAGAAATGGAACATGCAATTGCTAGCAATGGCAACAAGATGACAAAAACAGCAACAAAAATTTAAAGCTGGGCAAAAACAAGCCGTGTAGCAACAAAAATATCGATAAATAGGAGCACCACAACAATAACATAACTTCTATTGCAACATCAACAACAAAGGGAATAATAACAACTGTATTAAAAACGACAAAATAGTGCCATCATTTAACATTTATTCTAATATTACACTTGAGTTCGGCTCTATAAACACAGAGCAACGAAAGCGTGGAAAAATCTACGTTATTCTATTTAGAGTGACGTCATTCTATGTAGAGTGACGTCAATCTCTGAAAAAGTCAGTAAGTTATCCAATGGAATATAATCTTAATCCGCGTTTTCATTCCAAGTATGAACTTGTATTTGATTTGATTAAGAGGTGGCTATATTAGAATCGAAAGAATCTTCTTTCTATCGTGGTTTATCGTTCAATAAACCACGTTGTGAGTTATGCGGTGCCATGAATAATCCCCTCCGGCTATTGCTCTCGTGTATTATTTATTGTGCCTCATAAATCGCAGCTGTGGTTTATTGAACGTTCAACCACAATAGACAGAAATTATATCTTCGATTAAAAAAGACAATTATGACCAGGACAATATCCAAAACCATCAAGGAATGAGACAGATGCAAAAAAAAAAACACACAAAGACACACAATGACATCTTTATCATCAACAACAACCACAATTAAAACAATAAATGCAAAACGACAGAAACAAAATCATTTACGACAATGACAAATACAACATCACACATACAAACAACAATTTCAATAACATTAGTAACGACAACGAACACATATATCATTTACACTGGCAAAACTAATATAAAAGCAGGTTTCCTTTCGCGAGCCCACTATACATGACTACACTATCAACACAACATCCAATATGGCGGCGCCGATCAAGATAAACATCAAGATTATGCGCTGTTTTAGCACGTATTGCCGAGGTTCTAGTGACGCCAGTTCCTAGTGACGTCAGTTTTCACTGATTTGAGACACTCAGAAGGAAGAGTCTAGCAAGTATGCTCAATTGAAAAAAAAATAAGGTAAAATTTGCTTAACAAACGTTTGAACGGTAAAGATTTGCAGTATAATGAATTAGTTGTACGCTCAGGTGGCAGGGGATTTGGAAACTTGTTCATGGCTGTGGTGAATCATGTCACCACCTTGCCTTGGGCTTGGACCGTCATGATTTACCACAGATGTGAACAAGTTTCCAAGTCCCCTGCCAACTGACCGTACAACTAATACTGTCTACAACAACCACAACATTAAACCATAAATACTAATGTAACACCACATGCAAAATCAACAGTTACAACAATATCCAAGACAACTGCCAATATTAGTACAGCATCACACACAAGAAAAAACAACAATAACAACATCATTATGAACGAGGATGACGCCGATGACAACATACTAGGTGAAATAACTCCATATAAAACAATTTGAAAGGGGGAAGAACAGATGTAAGAGAGAGAGAGAGAGAGAGAGAGAGAGAGAGAGAGAGAGTAGAATGCTGAATGAATGTTATATAACAAAGTGGGATGATGGAAACGGAAGAAGTAAACTGTGAAGGAATCGAAGGTGTCAATATTACTTCAGTTAAAACTTCAATCAAAATAATGGAAACACTTGTTATTTGGGCCTTTTTTATCTTCGGATGCATTCACATTCCCAAGGCGCTAAGTTGCTTTTTTTTTTACACCTTTTTTTTATTGTATCGCGTCAGGCATTGCATCTATTTATGCTTTCCTGGAATTTGTTTTCCAGTATTACTGACTGCTTTCCCACGTAACTATCGTTGAAACAATGAACAGCGGTAAGAGAGGTAGCAATGATTATCATCAATCTTTGGTATGAAATTCGTCAACCTGGATGTTTGCATCGGCAACCCTAACAATCCCCATCCCCGTTTCAAGTCCTGTACGGCTCGTTATCTGCGCATGTCACACTTTTCGAAGATTCGACCTGCCTTATATGACGCATCGCTCCCCTAAATTTTGAGGGGATTGTTGTAATACGCGCTATAAAGTGGCAATGGAGAAAATGGCTGTTATCAAAACTTTTGAGGAGAAATCATGCCTGTTTCAGCTCCTGATTTCTCTAAAATGCCGATCATAGCTGAATGAATCGTACCAGGTAGCGTTTTATTGAGTAGACCTTTATTTTGGTTGGAGATTCAGAGTAATGGTTGTCGCATAGAAAAGTTGCCCTGTTCTGTACCCAGAATGCCCCAATTAGACAGATGTGTATTTGAAGAATGCCATCTAGCGGGAGATAATGCTGCTCGGCCCCATGCACCAAGCATGGAAATTCCATGATGACAAAATTAATGACCCTATTTCTCAGTCAGGATGACCTAGTTCAAAATAAAAAACAACAACATTATATAAGAATTTTAGAAAAGCAACCCTTTACTAGATGACCATTAACCCTTTACCTAATAAGGCATTTTTATGGTATCTCTAATTGACCCTAAATATCAGCAAGGATGAAGCTGTTTCTTATGTGTATATGACACCTTTTGACAGCATAGAAAACATTGTGGCAAAAGGTGAAATTGCTCGTCACGAGCAATTTCAACTTTTGCTACAATGTTTTCCAAAGGCTCCTACAAGTAATGCGTAGAAATGAGTATCTGTGGAGTAAAGGGTTAAGTCGGAGACCCTTGCAAACAAAATGAGACGAGGACAAATCGGCATTAGTTTTCTTCCTTTCCATCAATGTTTCTTGCCTTTTTCTTTGTGTTTTTCAGAGACAACTCCTATTAACTGTGTTGCACATTGATTTTTGCAAGTGCATTTAGATACTAAAGCCCTGAATAAACGATTTGGTTCTTTTTGATTAAAAAAAGCCAGCCCAAAATACTGTCATAAAGGGTATTTCTGTTAGAATGTGTAACATAGTATCGGATAGTGCAGGTTTAAGATCAGACAGCACCTTCTGTTCAGTCTGATCTTGATCTACACTATTCGCATAAACAACTTCAGTTTGTTCCAGGGCTATTTGGATTAACCCTTTACTAAACAATCCCTGGTTTTTACAACCATCAGATAGCCTTTAGAAAACATTTTGGGAAAAGGAGAAAATGCTGGTAACCAGCATTTTCTCCATTTCCCACAATGTTTTCTACCCTGCAAGAAACAAATTTCAATTTTTCAGTCACCTTTGTTTTGTCGTCTGCAAGAGCTTTCAATTTGGACCAGTCTTAAATTTAGTAGTTTGGTAAAAAGTTAATATGGACGGGTGAAGATTAAGTTGTACAGTTCAGAGTAAAATGGTGACACAGTCTGGTGTCTTAGTTTGTATTTAGAAAACAGTAAAACCTCGTCCATGACACATAACCTTATCTTTTCTTATCAGAGATTTCAAAATTTCACAATCCATCCCCGAATTCCAGAATTCTTAACAAACTTTTTCCCCTTTGAGTTTTGTCAGATATTACGTCGCAAAGAATATTTGCCCAACCCTAGACTGCTAATTGAGATTCAAGTGCGGACAGTGTAGATCCAAGATCAGACTGCACAGAACGTGCAGTCTGATCTTGAATCTACACTGTCCGATATGGAGATACATTTCTCTTAAAATTGAAATTGCAATGTTTGGGTTTTTGTGGTATTTGTCGAAGACAATACCACTATGAGTTCAATATTGAATTTTTTACACCATGCATCGTATTTTGTGCAAAGCCGAAGAAAATAAACCCAATTAAACTCAAGTTTTCTTAGGCAACTAAGTTTTTCGGTATTACACAGTTATGAAATCGGAAATGGCATATTAAAATAAATTGGGTGAGGCTATCGATCGTGGAAATACTAATTTTTGATTGAAAATAGCTTCACTCGCTTATGGTCTTCTGTTGGCGCAATGATACAAAGCTTTTCTACCGATCGATTGGTCCTGGGCTTTTTCGTTCCAAGACCAGTTCGTCCCATGGTTTATTCATCCTATGATTGCCCGTAACTCCATTTGATTGAGCATGAATATTTATAGATCGAAATAAATAAATAAATTATCGTAATGCTCGGATTTAAATGCTGATAGCTAAAGATATTTCAAAACAATAGTTTTCAGGCACAAACTTAATTTTATTTGATAATTTTTTATTCTTTTTTTTTGTATTTATCCATCATGTGTCTTACTGTCAATGACGTTATTCCTGATTCCAAATGATCAAAGGGAGATCACCAATATTCAAATATTCCAAATTGTGTCATGAGTACTCTCCCTTCAACTGAAATGGTATTTACTTGTTTAGTAGGCTTACTTTTAAGCAAATATTTGAACAGTATTCCTCTTTGTCTTTAAAACTATCATTTCTATACAATGGATTCTATGACAAATACCACTTCAGTGTTCTCAACGTTTTGATGACTACAGGCTATCTTATACATTATCTCCCGCTAGATGGCATTCTACAAATATTCATCTATCTAATTTGGGCATTCTGGTTACAGAACCGGACTATTTTTTTACGCGACCAGCGTTACTTTGAATTTCAAACTAAAGTAAACGTTTACTAAAAAAACACTACCTGATGCGATTCATTCAGCTATGATCAGCAATTTTAGAGAAATCTGGAGGTAAAACAGCCCTGATTTCTCATCAAACGTATTGATAAAAGCCATCTTCTGCACTGCTTTTTTATATCGCGTATTACTATAATCCGCCCCAAAACTGAGAGCAGTGATGCGTCATAGCAAAGGGGGGTAATAACCAGCATCAAATAGAGGACGCATCACAGGAATCTCGAAATCAGGCTCAAGGTAAGATCCACGCAGTGATCTTAACCTTGGCTCGCGAAGATGGCATCCGAGGGGAATGAAAGGGAGGAAGGGAGGGGGCGGAGGGGAGCTGTAGTAGAGAGCGGAAGGGGACGGAGGGTAGGCGAAGGGCTCAATCAAATTCCAGCCTGGTTCTAGTATTCTTTAGGACAGACAATAGTCGCTGCGATATGATTTTTTATTGTCTCAGCGCTGAATTTCTTTTACATGATCTTTCTATGTGACAGCAGACAGTGACTTGACTTGAGTTTTGGGTAGAGTACGTGTTAAAGGAAACGGATATATAGGTGCATAATATGTGCAGTATGTCACTTTCTCCTACATTCTCGATTATAATAAGTTCGAATCTTAGAAGGCATGCTTATCTTAACTGTCATAGATCGATAGCTTTCTGCTGCAAACAAGATCATTTTGGGCTAAATCTGGGACAAAATTGTGTTGAAATACAGAACATTGCGCATCATTGTCTGACATGTGTACCATATATGTGGGTCACTCTGACAATATGTGTCAATGTCAACTCTTTGGCTTCGGTTTCGAGGCTGCTCTTACTTTTTATACTTAACTGCTAAGCAAGACTTACTGACCCTTTGTGGACAGTGTCGATCAAGATCAGACTGCACCGAGCGTGCAGTCGGATCTTTGATCTACACTGTCCGATAATGAAATATTTTCACCCCAAAAATTACATTTGAAGTAGCAATCGAATTCTTTTTTTTTTTACTATCGGCTGAAAAACTCCATTTTAATTATTTAGCAGGATAAATATTGAAGTGTAGACCGAATATCGCAGCAGATTTATTTACTTCACTTTGGAGCCATTTTAATTGGCTCAAAAACCCTCATGTACTTATTTCGTGATTTGCGTAGCTCTCTTACAACGTAACCACAAGGCAAAACTACTACAGCTAATTTTTTGACACACGCCCAACTTTTAGAATGATCCGTAATGAAGGCATTAGCAGGCGATAAATGTAGCTTAAAAATAATGAGATCTATCTGTTGTGTGAAAAAGAGAAGGTGCTTGTTACCAGCATCTCCTTTGCCCATAATGTTTTCGAAAAAGAATCGTTAAAACCTGCATTGAATAGTAATGGGTCACAATAGTCGTAACCTTCGATGTGGTAAAGAAATAAATAGAGTTTATTTCAGCAGCTTGTGGTTGATATGGGGAAATATTTGCCGAAAAAGAGAAAGGTATGCAAAAAAAAAACCAAGTGCCGTAAGGCACGAGCTATTTTCGCGGACCATTCCTTTTTTTCCCTATTGAGTACATTTACAAGTTCAATAATAACAAAGGTCAGTCCAAATATGAAAGAAACACACCTCCTGATTGGTTCAGCATTTTGATATAACCAATCATGAAGAGTAGGACAAAACACGTTCTTATCAAATAGTTGATGAATACCCACGCTGCAGGACTCGTTTTTATTTTTGACCGAATGCATTCATTACAAGGGAGGTAAATCTTTCAATCTCATATTTAGAAGCATCAAAAGACTAGTGGCAGTTAACTACATATAACACAGATAACTTGGTTATCGCATTTGTGAATGAAGAATAATATTGGAACAGCCAAGGGTAATGATTCTCTTATTCCTTTCCTGTATTGGCAAATTTTAACTTCAAACCAAATAAATTTATGATAAATATTCAAAACAAGTAAAAGGCTTTGGTGTTTTTATAAAGTCCAATTATATTTAAAGTAGTCTAAATGATGGAATTAGCCTCTGAAAGGTTTGAAGACATGGTTAGAAAAGGAGAAAATTCTGGTTACCATGTGGTTACCGGCATTGTTTCTTTTCCGGCAATGTTTTCAAAAAGACTTCTTCCCTGGGGGTCGTTGAAAGTCGGGTTTGTTTGGTCAATAGTTAGGTTGACAGTTTTGTTACAGATTCTCCTCTCGTTGCTAGACTGATCCAAATCCGAAATGGGCTTTCCATAACTAGCTGAGAAGTAGCCAGCGGTCTTTGAACATGATCTTGCACTGAGTGAAATTACACACAAATCAGATACACACAATTTTGTTGTTTAGTAAAAACATCTATTGTAAAATTTCCATGAAACAGTATTGAACACATGCCATACGATTCCGTGTGGGTTCTTTCCCACAATGCGTCGACAAAAGTAACGATAGTTACACCACTCAATAGAAATGAGATCATAGCTATACTTGATTTCGGAATTAAGATCAACCATGCAGGTACGCAGGAGATGTATTCACTGTGCATTCTTTCAAAGTCTTATTCTGGACTTTACAGTAACACAACTTCTTAGCTAGTGTGCTTTTAACCAGTCAGAAGTGGTGTTATTTTTAGACATAAATAAATTAAAATAAGAATATGAAAGTTCAGAAGAATGGTTAGTGAATACGGACCCTAATGTTCACAATAAAGTTTTAGTGGCATTATTCAAAGACAATGCCACTATGAGATCAATAATAAATCTTCATGATTGAATTTTGAAGACTATGTATGGTATTTTGTGCAAAACCGAAGGAAATAAACCCAATTAAACTCATTTTTACTAGACATATGAGTTTTTCAATAGCAATCAGATATATAATTGGAAATGGCGTACTGAAATAAACTGCAAAAGGCCATCGATCATGGAAATACTTCTCTTTGATTGAAAATGGCTTCAACTCTTCATATGTTTTTATAGGCACAATGATATGCACAAAATCTGTCTTCTACCCGCTTTGCCTCCGGGGTAGTTTGTTCCAAAATCAGTTTGTCCTTGGCGTATTCGTCCCATGATTGCACTTTACTCATTTGATTGTACATGAATATTTACAGGTAGAAAACTTTATTGTAATGTTGAGAATTAGGTGGTGACGGCTAAAGATATATCAAAATCATAGTCCTCAGGTTTAAACTTAATTAAATTCAATATATTTACATGGCTTCTCTCTCTCTCTGTACCCTTCATGCATCCTTCTGTCAAGAGACGTTACTCCTGACTCTCTTAAATGATCAAAGGGAGACCACCAATACTCAAATGACGCAAACTTGGGCACCAGCGATCTCCCTTTAACCAAAGAAGCGGATTGATTTGAAGCGTATTGATTTGCTTAGGAGGTTGATTTTCAAGTTATTATTTAACCATTTACCAAACAATCTTTACTCTTAACAAGTTCAAACATAGGAAAAACAGAATGAAAACTTTAAAATTCTTCTTCTCTAAAACTGGAAGGTGTTGAGATGTTATATTGGTATATAGCTTTTCCTAGTGGGTCCCTACCAAGTTTGTTCAAATGGTGTCGCTGGGGTCAAAACTGGCCCAGCCCCGGAGGTCACAAGTTGAAACAAAGAAGGAAAACTTTAAAATTCTTCTTTTCTAAAACTGGAAAGCATAGAACTTTGTTATTTGGTATGTAGTGAACCTGTTTCTAGTTTGTTAGCCCATCTGGGCACAATATGTACTGTCAGTTCAAAATTGGATCACCTGGGGTCATAAACTGGGTTGCAAGGTCAAATTAAAGTAATACCATGTGAGCACTCTGGAGGCCACATTCTTTACTCAATTGACTTGAAAATTAATCAGAATGTTTGTCGTCCTGAAATCTAGAATGAATGCAAAAATTGGTTCACCTGGGGTCATAATCTAGGTCACTAAGTCAAACTAAAGAAATTCCTTGTGAGCACTCTACATTCCTTGCTCAATTAACTTGAAAATTGGTCGGAATCTTTGTCTTGATGAAAGGTTGGTTAAATTTGGAATTGGTTCACCTGGGGTCATGAACTCGGCCACTTGCCCAAATTTAAGAAATACCTCGTGGTACTCTAGAGGCCATATTTATTGTTTAATCAACTTAAAAACCATTCAGAATGTTTATCTTGATTTTTTTTTTTTTTTTATGTGTTCTAAATTGGGTCACGTTGGGTGATAAATTAGGTCAGTAGGTCAACTTAAGAAAATATCTAGCGGACGCTCTAGAGGCCATTTTTTACCCTCAGTTGACCGGACAATTGGTCAAAATTGAATTACGCACGAGGAGTGAATTTCGCCTATTGACTCATGTGAGCGATCTAGGGCTATAAGGACCCTCTTGTTTTCAAATTAATTATTCCACACAGAGGCTTCCTTGACAAATGCCACATCAGCGTTCTCAACGCTTTGACTTAAACAATAAACACTTATGTGCTATTTCCATTTGGCCATACATTGCAGTCACAGGAAACGTGGTGAGTTTTACCAAATAACAAGATCTCATACCGGTTTAATTAAATCCAAGCATTTAGAGACGGCATATTAAAGGTGGTTTAAATTGCGAGAATGATCCTTAAAAGGATAAGAAAAGATTCGGAAAAAGTAAAAAACGCTGGTTTCCAACATTTTCTTCGTTTTCCACAATTTGTTTAAAGGCTTCAAAATTTAAGGTCGTTCAAACTTGACATTGTTAGGTACAGAGGTGAAAGATATCAATTCCCCTAAGTTGTTCACATTACCTTTTCTTTTCCATTCCCGCTTCAGTCTTTCATCTAGGCGCTTTGAAAATGCTGTCTTATTAGAATTTAATGTATGTGTCCTACAGAAGCTTTTTCATGAAAGTGGCTTTTTAATAGTATGTCATATAATTCCGAAGTTTTACTTTTTCATTGAGGCTTTGGAAATCTTTTAAATCTTAACTCTTTACCACACGAGAAAATTTTGGACTGGTCCAAATTGAAAGCATTTGCAGACGACAAAAAAAGGTGAGTGAAAAATAGAAAATTGTTCTGGGAAGGGTAGAAAACACTGTGGGAAAAGGAGAAAATGCTGGTTACCATCATTTTCTCCTTTCCCCACAGTGTTTTCAAAGGTCTTCTTTCTCAGGGGCGTCAAAAGTAGGGATTGTGTGGTAATGGGTTAAACAAGTTAACTCATTACCAAACGACAAAGTTTTAGGTTTGTCCAAATCCAAAGCGTTTGCCGACGACAAAATAAGTGACTGAAAATTTGAAATTTGTTTTGTGAAGAGTAGAATCATTGTGGGAAAAGGGGAAAAATGCTGATTATCAGCATTTTCTCCTTTTTCCACTATGTTTTCTACAGGCTTCTTTCTGAGGGTCGTCAAAAGGAGGGATCGTGTGGTAATGGGTTAAATCATACACGGTAGTTTTGTTCATTTGCTATAAGGTATTTCTGTTATGAGGCGAGAGAAAAACTCTCTACAATCATACGTTAGCAGAAATGCACTAACTATAGTTTTACTTACAAAAATGCTAGGCAACGATCTGAGAAAATCTATTAAATGAGCTGACCTCTGACAAAAGAAGGTTTGATACACTGGCAAAAAGTGTCGACCCTGGTCATCTTCGCAATCTGTGCAGACTGACCTGGGTGGAAGCGTTTTGCTACTGTTAAGTTTTCTGCATGTAAAAGGACATTCTATCTCCAGATTCAGTCTTCAGACAAAATGAATCTCTAGGATCCATATCATTATGACTTGATTTGTACAGTTTATCATGGAGGTGTATTAAACATCTTTTGCCAGAGCGTGACTTATAAAGTTTTTGTTAGTTTTTTTTTTTCTCTTCTTTACGTTAAAAATGTGGTTATCGTGATACCGTAAGTATAACACTGTCATCATTATTTGTGAACATATTAACCCTTTACCTGTTATACCAATTTGAGGCTCTTCCATTTCAGCAGCAAATAAAGATATGATGTCGAAAATATGGACAGATGAGGATACAAATATCTGACTGAGTGGAAAACATTGTGGGAAAAGGAGAAATTGCTCGTTATGAGCAATTTCTCCTTTGCCCACAATGTTTTCAAAAGCTATCTGTTGTTGATACGTCAGAATGAGTATCTATGGAGTAGAGGGTTAAGCGAGTAGCATCTCTGAGACTTATTCAAACAGAAGGGATGGCATATAATAAATGCTCTTATTTTGCATTAGTGTTTGTTATCGTTTGGTTAGGCGACAATTTCATTTTTACCACCAATGAAAAGCAAAAGGTCAACTCAAACCAGAAGTATATACATGTATACAATTGGATGAAAATATAACGTCACTGTAACAATGATATCATCACTAGTGAAGATAAAAGAGAATAGCTTCTCTAACACTTATTCAACTAGAAAATCGGTGTGTAAAACTGGGTAGGCATGTGAGAAAGGCTCTTAGTTTGAAGTAATAAAATCTATATTTTTGTAATCGACCAGGAAGGAATCATATGTCCATTATTACATCAAAAGAGATGGGGATTCCCCTCAAACTAGGAATAGATACAACCAGGATGAAATATATCTCTATCAGCCTCGTTGTTTATACTTTGGACGATTTCATTCCAGTATATCTCTGTAAACGGCACATCTAGATCGGCAGCCGCGAGTACATACATACAATTTTCGGGTTGCCAACTCGTATGGTTAAAACATCGTATAGCTTTTGTCTTACCGATAGAAAAGGTACTTGTTTTTATACATTCGATCTGAATTCCTCGAATTCTTTGATAAAGCAGGCCGTATAAATACACATCCTCAATCCAGAAAAATGGTGTAGACTTGACAGTTTCGAAAAGTAGTGGCGTTAGATCGTTGGTAAACAACACGAAAAATCCCGAGCAATATGGCGGATAAACAGACTGATTCCGAAAAAGATTACTCCAAATAAACCATTTCTCTTTCTTATTCCTCTGAATTTCAGAATTGATTTTATAATTACAAATAACACTTTTCGACTTGCCGTTAAGATACGGCACAAGGTATTGAAATAAATTAAATATGTTAATGACGACATCGTCGTCCGTTTTCAATATTAATTTAGCATTTTTACACCGTTCAAGAATCCATTTATACATCATTACTCCTTTCTCTGTCAAGTTTCTATATGTATCTCTAAAATCACCTTGTAAAATATCACCATGAGCTTTCATCTCATGTTTTATCTTATTCTGCGTGGCAGGATCGGTTTTACCCACTATGAATACCACTCTGGTCCTTCCAAATGCAAGCAAGTGTGTTTGATTTAACCATGTCTTTCGTAGAACTCTACGTTTCTGGAAATAGGTCGGTGCGGAGTACACAACAATAAGTAGTAATAAATCATTCACAGACTTGCACAAATTTGGATTTTCCAATATATAACCGCGAGACAAAGAAACTGGTAAAGCTCGAGTTCCGGTCAATTTTGACATTTCAGCATATGACGACAGTATGCTTGAGTTTGTAAAATTTCTCATTTCTCTTGTGTTGGCTATTGTATCATTTGCTCTCTTTCTTTGGTGAAGTAAAACGCTGTCTTCTCTGATCAATCCAGCTGTTGGCTTTAGTAGTGGCATATTATTCTTTTTACATCGTTTTTTATCTGCATTTGACTTTATGAAAGCACCTGATCTTTGAACATGTGACATACGATGGTTCAAAGCACTCACGTACATGTACAATGTCAGTGCGAAAATAGTCAGAAATAAACACAAAGAAATTCGACCATTAAATTCGGAGGTCCCATTTGCCATCTTACAGTCTCAGTAGCGTCCAACTGACTTAGACTAAACAACCTGTTATAAATAAAAGTAAATTTCATTTTTACCATGTAAAATATCGCGATTATTATGAATTTCACGATATGTAAAGGTGCAGTTCGCAAAGGTTCCAGTCAGCGGCAGCAAAAAGGATTTTGAAACTAAAACAGATTCTAACATTCCGCATTATCTGTTTGTTTACATCGATGATCACTGACGATTAGCCAACTTTTCGTCGTTTAAATGTCCACAGTGACGTGGTAGTTACGTAAACACCACGTGATCATTCAGAGCGTCGAAACAAACCGTTCAAATACTTGATCATTTTGTCCCCATTCTAGGCTTGAAAAACGTAAGTTTATCGACATCGTAAACAGAAACAACGACGCAGACCGATCATTGCTTATTCATTTATCATTAATACGAGACAAGCTTACTTCATCTAAATTAGAAAACAGGTTCAGAATGAGCAATCTTACTCTCCGATGATATAATGTTGGAATTGTAAACAATAGTCCTGTCTACTACGTCATACCACTAATAAAATGCAATGTTATCACGTGATGTTCTCGAAGACCTAGTTCGAATATACACGAACAATAACGTAGTTTGTCTCTATCAATGGCGTCCGTGAAATCGACGAGCTTCTCCATGCATTTTCGCTCACGTATATCATGGCAACAAATGCAGTAACTGACGCGTTCGAGGTTTTTTTGTGATCTTATATATGTGTTGTGATGGGTTATCCAATATATTTTCGACTTATAAAAGGTGAACATTACTTAGTTTTGGCTTTAATGCGGCTTTAAGATAGAATTGCAAAGAACACCGAACACTGAATCTGTCTTTGTACAGAACAAGGCAGTGATTATATCTTTTTTTAAAACAAAACACTAAAGATTTATTTACATATCCAAACATCTCTTAGTACAAAAAATAAAATCTGAATATCTCTTTGTACAAAACATAACACTGAACATCTCTTTGTACAGAACAAGGCAGTGACCATCTCTCTGTACAGGGGAAAAAAAAAAACATTGATCATCTCTTTGTACACAACAAAACAATGAATATCTCGTTGTTTAGAGCAAACACTGAACATTATTTTGGACAAAACAAAACACTCAAAATTATTTGTACAAAACAAAACCTTGAATATCTTTTTGAACCAAACTCAACACTAAACATCTCTTTGTACAGAACAAGGCAGTGAACACCTCTCTGTAAAGGTAAAAAAAACACATGTTGAACAGCTCTTTGTACAGAAAAAAAAAATAAAAATCTCTTTATACAGAGCCAAACACTGAACATTATTTTGTACAAAACCAAACACCGAATATCTCTTTGTACAAAACAATACATTAAACATTTCTGTACAAAACAAACCCTTGAACAACTCAATGAAGAAATCTCTGCACATCTCTTTGTGCTGAAACACTGAACATCTCTTTATGCTGAACAAAACATTGAACATCTTTCTTTACAGAGCAAAACATTGAAAATACGTTCTTAAAAACAAACAATTGAACATCTCTTCGTCTGAATCAAACACTTAACATTTGTTAGTACTTAACAATACCTTAATGTACGAGACACTGAACACTGAACCTGTCCTTGTACAGAACATGTCTGCAATATTGTTGCATTTTGGTTCTAATGATTCTAATGCACCCTATTCTCTATGAGATCGACTGTTGATTTATCCGTATTAGCACAGGCAGGTCTGTTGATGCTGCACGATTGAGTTCATTTCTCAGTATAGGTTCGAAATGATTTAAATATTCATGGATTTCAGCTTTGCCGGTAACACTCTCGTGTTTTCAAATCTACCGTCTGTGCGTTTGCACTAATTCATCCAGTTCTATGGGGCCGTAGGTCAGTAATCATTGATTGATTAAATCAATAATGTTTTACACCGCCTCCAATATTATTTCAGTAATATTACGGTGACAATTCTAGTGAGGCTTAAGTCCGGGACCTTGGGATCGAGCTTATGACAGCTGATCTCAAAGCGATTCTGGTCATTCAACTATAGGAGGGATCAGGTCCCTCAGTTTGCATTTCGTGTGATTTCTTGAGGTTAGCTGTGCCGGGTCAGTCATAGACGGAGATTACACTCGAGTTAGTTTTGCCCCCCTGACAAAAAGAAAAAAAAAGATATGGGTGTTTGCCCTCCAGTGTATAAACTGTGCTAATATGGACAAATCAACAGTAGTTCTCATAGGAAATAGGGTGCATGAGAACCAAAATACTACAATGTTGCATATATGGGTAAGAATATACGTCCGTCATTAACTTTCTCTCACCTTTGCTATTTAACTTATATGAAAACTAGAAAAAAAAAAAGAAAAATAAGATGGGTTTAGGCATTAATGAATCACATGCATGTAACAACAGAACTTAAGAAAAACACTTTATCAACAATGTTTAAATGTTGACCTTAATTTGACAGCATTTTGTAAATAGCAGGAGATAGGATTTTTAATGATCAATTAGAAAGAAATCGAACGTTAAAGAATTGTTGAATTGGTCACCGATAATAATCAGATTAAAATCTGTCTTTTCAGAAAGAAGCATATTTACAAGATACTTGCTGTTATTTAACGAATTCCTAAAAATCAATAATACGCGAGAACCGGTGTCCTTCACGACCCTGTCTGCACGATCCGAGGTCCATCAATATTGCACCTGGACAGGTCTTTCTCGCACGGGAGTAGGTCTTTCCCGCACGTGGCCAGGTTTTCTATTTACAGAACGACCTGTACAAGTGTATAGATAGACCTGCGCCCGTGCATTCTATTGTTAAGACTGATCGTGCTGAAAAAGACAAACCTGGTCCAAACAAAGGAGCTGGTATGTAAAAGTTGTAAGAACTTGTTTCTCAATCGATGTATAATAAATATGTTTAAATTAAACTAACCTATATAAAAGAAGCGAGGATCGAACATCGAGTGTCCAGATTACCCTGTAACATACCCTGTATGCGGAGATCGACCGGCACTCTGCTTTGAAGATGAATCGACGAGAGGTTGGAATAAATGTTTAATGGATTGGTATGAGATAGCTTTTTGTTGAATTGAATGTATGTATTGGTGTGTGGGTTGATAGTTCAGTGAGTGGAAAAATTAGGTCGATTGGAGGATGATATGTTGGCAGATTGATAGCAGGTGGTGATTTAATTGGAAAGGATGATGGATGGATGGATGGAATAATTGTATTTGTAAGCGCTTTGTAAAACGATATTTTATTGGCTTTTAGAAATATGATGTAAAGGGGGTGTTAATAACCAGCATCCAATAGAGGGCGCATCGCAGAAATCTCGGAATCGGGCTCAATCAGCTAAGGTAAGATCCACGTGGTGACCGTAACCTTGGCTCGCGAAGATGCTGAATACTGACCAACATATATGCCATAATTATTAGGTGCACCTGTTCTTTTGAGATATCAATAATAAAGGAGAAATTCAAGTCATCTTGGTAACACAGAACTCCAGATAAGAGGGAGGGATGGTATTCTAAATCCATTATTTCTCTTCCAAACCCGATGTTGTGGGTACTCATTAGAATTGTTTCGATGAGACGATTCTAATGAGTACCCATAATATAGGATTTAGTGGAGAATAATTAATATTTCAGTTTTAAAATCAAAATAAATTCTTCTATCTGGGGCTCTGGTAACATATACAACTAATAATCTTCAGTTTACTAGACAGGTGTGTGTAAAAAGTGGAACCAAATGAGAAGATTTAATACGAGTAGTATATCAAAGTTTTTGCTCGACTAGACGACGATGGCGACTCAGATGGATACAGGGCTTTACTAGTACTAGAGCTTCGACTTTTTCTTCGAAACAGCTGAGCTAGAAATTCAACATGATATGTCGAAGTGTGAAAGGTATTACCTACAGCTATATCTACCTCTATGGCTAAATGCATGGTAATTGTGTAAAACTGTGGCGCTGCTCCGCGAATACATGTTTAAAAATATCGCCACAATGAGATAAAAATTAAAAAAAAAAATGAAAAACCGAGTGAAATGTAAATGAACGTTCCCGTTATATTCAACCATAGTGCCCAGACTATAAAGTAACAAGATGGTCAGATGCTCCATCGGCATGACGCATCCTACACTAGAGGGCCATGATGGCCCTGTATCGCTCCACTTGTTAATAAGTAAAAACACTACCAGCCAAACATTACAATATTTGGCAAAATGGTTTCAAACTTGAGGACACGCAAAATTTCTTCTTTGAAATCCTACAAGAAAGTTGTGATCCCCGGGCAAAGCAAATTCTGACCGCAAAGCTATAATTACTTGAGTCCTGGTGGAAGTCCACAAGATAAAGCCCCATGCCAAATAATACAGGTCTAGAATGTGTGGTTAAACAGAAGATTTTCAAAGTTTTCCGAATAAAAGGCTCTGTAAAACATGAAACCCATGCTAAATTTAGTAGTTCCTTAAGACTTAAGTTTTCACCACAAAAGCCCATGTAAAACTTGTAACCCCTGGTGTGGGGACAAACTTGATCCGAAAGCTATAATTTGGGCTCTCCTAGTAGAGGCCCAGTAGATAAAGCTATATGCAAACTTTCATAACCATAGGCCTTATGGCTAAGCACAAATAGATTTTTAAAAAGTTCCCAATATGAGCCCATGCAAAACTTGTGACCCCAAGGACAGGGCCAAATTTAATCCCAGGGCTATAATTTGGGCACCTTTGGTAGACAACCACTTGATAAAGCTAGATGCAAAATTGAGTCTTTTGGCTTGGTACAAGAAGATGTTTAAAGTTTTCCCTATATAAGCCCATATAAAACGTGAACCCCGGGGCCGGGCCAAATTTGACCCTTACACCCAGCTGGGCGGGGGTATAGAAATAGCCTAGCTGTCGCACTACAGGATGGTAGAACTCTATCAATGTGCCTGCTCGTTTACCGTGAGCTACGACCTGTGTCACTTGATGAAGGGGTCCTGGGGGTTGAAACACACCACAGTCCACTTTGGCCTGGAGTTGAGTTAAACAGGGGGGGGGGGGGGGGTCAGGTGGGCCTGACCTGATCAATCGGCTGGTCATGCCAAGCCCTACGGCACTCATTTTGGCACTTTATAACCATCTTTTGTCTTATCTTTATCTGTAAACAAATTTATATCCCTTATTTTTACCCATTTGCTTTAGAAGGCGGTGGCTAAAGGGTCAATCAAGTGAAAGTATTGGTATTTGACTGGCAGATGCAATGCCCTCGATAATGTTATATTAAGCTTGGTGTAGCGTTTGACAGGAAGGCATTTGTCTAGTTTAGCCACTTCACTTGAGTATACCATCAATGTATCCCTGACTTCTCCTGTGTTAGGTTTCCCCAGGACATGTCCGAGGCGGGTGGGGAGCATTGGTGCTGAAGGAAAAGAAAACACTATGGCAACTCAAAAAAGGCCAATTTTCAAGAAAAAAACCACCCTGAAGGAAAAAGGCCCCATTCAGAATCTGATTCTGACACGGAGGCCCCACCTTATTCACCAACTTTCTTCCTTCATTTCCCTACTTTTATTGTTATAGAGTCCAAGGACCCTTCAAACCCTGTCACTAAATTAACCGCCCCCCCCCCTTTTTTTTTGTTGTAGAAAAACAGCTTCATAGTATTTTGGGTACTCCAAAATCTGTGAAAAAACTGAGAAACAGGACTATATTGGTTGAGGTGTTCACAAGGCATCAGTCTGAGAATCTTCTAAAACACAACAAGTTTTTCCAATTGGAAGTAAACATTTACCCTCACAAGACACTGAACTCTAGTAAGGGAATCGTGAGGTGTAAGGAACTTTCCTTGTGTTCCATCTCAGATATTGAAAAGGGTTTAAAATTACAGGGTGTTACAGGTGGTACCCGCATTTCTGTGAAAAGAAAATTAATGGCGAAATGAGGACAACTAATACATATATTTTAACCTTCTCATCAGCAGTTCTTCCTCAGTCCGTGAAAATTGGATACATCTCGGCAAAGGTTGAGATGTATATCCCAAATCCTTTGCGCTGTTTTAAGTGTCAACAATACGGGCATCATACAAGTAAATTCCCTCGAAATCCTGTTTTAACCAAATTTCCTGAGATGACAAATAATTTAAAAGCCATTCTTCCACAATCTACCTTTGCAGTTCTCAGTCCTAATAAAACATATCCGCCGTCTGATGAATCAATAAACTCTACACATACAGAAAAAGTCAATTCTCCTCCTAAATCATCTTCCCCTTTGTCAAAACCTTCCGTTTCAAATACGAAACCTAGTATGCCGAAATCTGCAAAATTTACCAATAAATTTTCTAAATATCTGCCCCAACCACGTACTCGGGTTCAGGTAACTAAAGAAGGTTTGCCACCGGCCTCTACCTAGAGTAAAAAGCCGACAAAATCCGATGAAAAAGTCTTTGAAACGCGTGTATCTGACACAGAAATCTCGGAACTCGTTGATTCCGACAAATCACTACCGGGTAAAAAGAAAAACCGTAAAGCCCGTGAACGTAAAATCACAGTTAAAATTAGTCAACCGTCTGTCTCTCTTTCGAATAAATTGAAAACCTTCAAGAAATCACCGACGATAAAGGTCCAGAGGAGGAAAAAAGTGAAGAGGAGATGGAGGAGGAAGAGTCTGATGGCTCGGACAGGGAATCTCCTTGGGGTCACAATAGGTCTGAATGGAACAAAGACCTTGACTCATGGCAAAACTCCCGAAACCAAAAGTTTTGAAAAGACACACATGTAAAAGTAACCAAAATGAAGATCAACATACTTCTTTTACTGCCTTCTGCATTGGTTTGCGGCCTCTGTTTTACTTCAGTTTTTATACTTTCATCATGCACTATGGATACCATACTTCAGTGGAATTGTCGAGGTATAAAGTCCAATTTTGACGAACTTTCCCTTTTAATGAATGATCAAAACCAGTTACTGTTTGTCTACAAGAACCCTTCCTAAAACGGGAGGATGATATCTCTATCAAATATCATTCCATTTACCGAAGGCGAAAAATCCAGGGGAGGTGTTTCTGTTATTGTTGTTCCTCATAAAGTTATCTCTCTTAATACGAACTTGCAAGCTGTTGCCATTAGGTTATCTTTCCTCAGTGCTGTTCTTTATATCTCCCGCCGAACACACCTATCAATGAGACTAATCTGAATGATCTCATTTCGCAATTGCCTTCCCCCTATATTCTTGCTGGAGACTTTAATGGTCACAATGTTATATGGGGTTGCCCTGACACCAACCAGAGAGGTTCACAGTTGGAAAACTTCATTTCGAACAATTCTTTGTCTTTCATGAATGATAACATGTCCAAAGCCTACTTGCATCCAGCAACTGGATCTTACTCTTCTATTGATTTAACCTTTTGCAGCCCAGTCTTACTTCCCAATTTCACAAGGAAAGTGTCTGAGGATATGTGCGGAAGTGATCAATTCCCCATTATCTTTTCATCTACACAACCATCCAGCAATGTACGACCACAGAAATGGAAGCTTTCCAAAGCCAATTGGAATAAATTTGAAACGGTCTGTGAACAGACCATTACACATGACAAGTTAAGAGATTGCGATGATCCCGCAAAACGTTTTACTTCCCTAGTGATCGATGCAGCAAAACAATCCATCCCTCAGACCTCGTCAAATCCAAAACGTCCTGAGAAACCTTGGTACAGTGATGATGTAAACAGGCTGTCAAAGACAGAAAACAAGCCCTTAGAAAATTTCACCTCGGACCTACCAAAGAAAATCATAATCTTATTCGTATTTCCAGAGCAAAGGCTGGTCAACCATTAGAGATAGTAAGGGCAAGGCTTGGAAACAATATGTCTCTAAATTAAATAATAGAGCTACTACTAAAAAAACCTAGGACATGATCAGAAAGATCAAAGGCAAAGGCCATTCCCCTCTTAATCACCTTGAAGTTAATACTTCGTTTGAATCACTTATAGATATAGCTGATGCTCTTGCGGACACCTTTTGCAAAAAGTCTTCCTCTGTAAACTATTCTGAAAAGTTTCAGAGGAATAAGGCCAGAGAAGAAAAGAAAAGGCTTAATTTCTGTTCTTCTAATTCAGAGCATTATAAAAACTCTTCACCTTCATAGAATTAAAATCTGCTCTGAATAAAGCTCATGATTCTTCTCCTGGCCAGGATGAAGTTCATTATCAGTTTTTAAAACACTTACCTTTTACATCTCTCTCAGTTTTACTGGGCATTTTTAATGATATCTGACAGTCAGGTGATTTTCCTTCGTCCTGGCGGGGGGCACTGGTCATTCCAATACAAAAACCTGGCAAGAATGCGAGTCACCCGGCTAACTATCGTCCAATAGCTCTTACTAGTTGTCTCTGCAAGACATTAGAAAGTATGTCAACGACAGGCTGGTCTGGTATTTAGAGAAAAACAACCTCATCGTTGATGTACAGAGTGGATTTCGCCGCCAGCGTGGCACTATAGATCATCTGGTCCGCTTTGAAACCTTTTTCAGACAAGCCTTTATTGATAGACAGTATGTAATATCAGTCTTTTTCGACCTTGAAAGCGCTTACGATACGACTTGGAAATACGGAATTCTTAAAGACTTACATGAATTTGGTCTTCGAGGCCGTCTTCCTCTTTTTATTTCAGCTTTATTAGATGAACGTCTTTTCCGCGTCCGAGTTGGTGATACTGTCTCGGGAGCCCGTGAACAGGAGATGGGTGTACCCCAAGGATGTATTATGTCTGTAACACCTTTCAGTGTAAAAATTAACAAAGCTATCTGTCCTGGTGTAGGCTGTTCCCTTATGTTGATGACTTCGTTATATGCTTCAGATCTCGAAATATGGATATTATTGAGAGACAACTTCAACAGTGTCTCAACAAACTGCAAACGTGGTCTGATGAAAATGGCTTCAAATTTTCCAAGTCCAAACTAAGTGCATGCACCTTTGCAATCTACGAGGTGTTCATCCAGACCATGGCTGTATTTGGACAGAACTAGAATTGAAGTCGTTTCTGAGTTTAAATTTCTTGGAGTCACCTTTGACAGAAAGATTTCCTTCCTTCCTCACATCATTGTACTTAAAAAGAAGTGCAAGAAGGTTGTTAATTTTCTTAAGGTTATGGCCCATTCTGAATGGGGAGCAGACCGTAAAGTCCTCTTGCGGCTTTATCGGTCTTTAGTTCGCTCCAAATTAGATTATGGATAGATTGTATACGGATCTGCTCGTAAATCTTACTTGAAAATTCTCTATACACCATGAAGGTCTTCGTCTCGTACTTGGAGCTTTCAGAACTGCTCCTGTCAATAGTCTCTATGTTGAGGCTAATGAGCCTTCTTTTTCTTACAGGAGGGAAAAACTCACGCTTCAATATCTCTTAAAACTGAAGTCGAATCGTTTTAATCCTACTCATAAAGTTGTTTTTAAACCTCAATAAAAAGGTCTTTTTGAAAAGGGAACCAAACGTTACTCCTCCATTTGGTATCCGCATGGAGCCCATAGTAGATAACCTTGGCATAGACACTGAGTCCGTTGCCGACTATAAAATCTCCGAAATCCCTCCATGGACACTAGATAGTGCAGAATTCAGATTTGACCTTGCATCTGACAAAAAGTCTGTCACAGATAGAACTGTGTTTCATGCTAGATACCACGAGATAAAGGAGCATTATTTTTCCTTCAAACCAATCTATACAGATAGATCTAAAGAAGGCAATTCTGTAGCAGCTGCCGCTATTTTTGGACAAAGGAGCTTAAAGTGCCGCCTTCCGAACAACTCCTCTATCTTCTCTGCTGAAATTAAAGCAATTGATCTTGCCCTTAATCTAGCCGTAAGTTCTAATTCCAACCGTTTTATTATCTTGTCGGACTCTTTGTCAACATTACAGGCCCTTTCAAATCAAGGACTTGAGAATCCTTTGATATGTAGTTTACTTGAAAGGATCTCACAAGTTTCTTCTAAGGATAGATTGGTGTTCTGCTGGCTTCCAAGTCATGTAGGCATCAAAGGCAATGAAAATGCCGATTGGGCTGCCAAATCTGCACTTAACCTTCCAATTTCAGATTTTACAGTTCCACACACTGATTTTAAATCCTCGGTTTTAACACATATCCAATCTTTTTGGCAATTCCAGTAGGATGCTGATGTTTTCAATAAAGTTCATTCAATTAAACCATCCCTTGGTGAATGGTACCCCGTTTACAGGTCTGTTCGTCGAGAAGAAGTGATAATTGCACGACTTCGAATTGGCCATTCACGCATCACATATTTCTGGCTCTTGAACAGAGATGATGTCCCTGAATGTATTCCATGCAGTGCACTCTATTCTGTAAAACATATCCTATTAGACTGCGTTGACTTTCAGCAAGTTCATTCAAAATATTTCAACGTCGATAGTTTGAAAAATCTTTTTAATTCTGTCAACGTTGAATCTATTATCACTTTCATAAAGGAGATTGGCATTTACAATAAACTGTGATATTTATTCTTGAGTTTCTTACCTATCTTTTTACAATATTTTTTATTCTTTTAATATTCAGTTTACATCTCCTTAATGGGAGGATTAGCCCTCTTGGGGGCATCTTATCTCATTGGAGACAGGACCTCTTTATTGGGAGTATACTGATCCCATTGGAGGCTTCAGTTTTAACCTCATTTTCACAGAAAAACAATATTATCAGTCTTACCTTTTAATCTAAAAGTTTGGAGTAGGCAGGGACGCCCAGCCACTCAAAATCGTGTTTTACGCACATTAAAAATAACACATATGTCTTCCTCATTTAATTCTTTACTATTAATCCTACATTTTGTTTAAATTTTTTTATCACATAGTTTACTATATCATAAAAGTCTTGAGTAATATGCCCTGTGACTCAATTTACCAAATTTTATCCATTAATATTCTTTATCGTTAATCCTTCTTAATTCAGCCTTTTACCTTCCTTGATGTATTCAAACATTTTTCAGTTAAAAAGTTCCACTTTTAAAATCTTTTATCACAGATACGCGTGCTAAATGACCTAAGCTGTCGATGCGCCATAAAACAACATTCATTCATTCATTCAAATTTCTGGGCTATCATTTGGGCATCCTTGGCAGACAATCACTTGATGAAGATATATGCCAAATTTGGTAGCCCTAGGCCCTATGGCTAGGTACCAGAAGGATTTAAAGTTTTCCCTTTATAAGCCCATATAAAACTTGTGACCCCAGGGGCGGGGCCAATTTTGACCCCAGGGCTATTATTTGAAGGAACTTGGTAGAGGTCCACTAGATTAAGCTATATGCCAAATTTGGTAGCCCTAAGCCTTATGGTTTCAGAGAAGAATATTTTTTTAAAAAATCAATATCTTTCAGTTTTGTTGCCATGGCAACCAGAGTTTTTTAAGGAATCAAAATTTTTCAAGGAATTATGAAGAGGATCATGTCAGGATCTTTTCTGTGAAGTTTCATCAAAATTAAATGAGTAGTTTCAGAGAAGATGAAGTTAGAAATAAACGCACGCACGCACGGACAGACGCACGACGGATACCGGGCCATGACACAAGCAGGCTGGCCTTCGGCAAGTGGAGCTAAAGACAGGTTTATCGGGTTGTAACTTGCTTTTGGTGATGTTACATGTTCAATAAATTCACTAATATATGACTAAGGGAACGTAACTTTCTGCACGAAGATAAAAGACGAAAGCAGTGTAGTTTATGGTGAGGAGGAGACATTAAGACATTTCGCCGATGTATATTTTAATGACGAGAGAAAAATTATCTACAATCATCCATAGGGTTAAATGCAGTAACTATAGCTTTATTTACAAAAATGCTAGGCAACAATCTGAGAAAATCTATTAACCCTTTCCGAATCAAGCCCTTGTTTTTACGTGTCTGCAGTACAAGTCTTATGAAAACACTGAGAGTAAAGGAGAAATTGCTCGTAACGAGCAATTTCTCCTTTTTCCCCAGTGTTTTCTGCCTGTTCGGATAATTTTCTGCCATTGTTATGAAAGTTAGAATTGTCGTCTGCAAACTCTTTCAGTTTGGAAGAGTCTAAAATTTGTCGTTTGGGGAAGGATTAAATGAGCTATGCTTTAAGAAATAAAGGTTTGATTCATTTGCAAAAGGAGTCGACGCCGATCAACTTCCGCAATCCGTGCAGACTAACCCGAGTGGAAACGTTTTGCTACTGTTAAGTTTTCTGCATGTAAAAGGACATTCTATCTCTAGATTCAGTCCTCAGTTATCCCTAGGATTCATAATATTATGACTTGATTTGTATAATACATTATGGAGATGCATTAAACATCTTTTGCCAGAGCGTGACTTATAAAGTTTTTGTTAGTTTTTTGTTTTATTTGTGTTAAAAGATGCGGTTAACACAATATCGGCAGTATGACACTGACATCAGTATTTGTGAAGATATTAAGCTACTAGCAACTCTGACACTTATTCAATCGGAAACCCCCGGTGTAAAAAAATAGGGGGGGGGGGTTGGATAAATATGAATATTTTGCATCAATGTTTGTTATCGATTCTTTAGTGAAATGATCATTTTTACCACGAGGAAAAAGCAAAAATACAACTCAAACTAGAAGTATATACAATCAGATTCAAAATGTAACGTCAATGTAAAAATGGATGATATCATCACCAGTGAAGATATAGGAGAGAAGTATCTCTAACACTTATTTGTCTAGAAAACCTGTGTGTAAAACTGGGTCGGCATGTATGTGAGAAATGCTCCTATTTTGCGTTAATAACGCATTGGTTGCACTTTGGACGAATTCATTCCAGTATATCTCTGAAAACGGCATATCTAGATTGGCAGCCACGATTACATACATACAATTTTCGGGCTCCCAACTCGTTTGGTTAAAACATCGTAGAGCCTTTTTCTTACAAATAGAAAAAGTACCTCTTTTCATATTTTCGATCTGGATTCCTTGAATTCTCTGATAAAGCAGGCCATATAAATACACATCTTCAAGCCAGAAAAACGGTGTAGACTTGATAGTTTCGAAAAGTAGTGGCGTTAGATCGTTAGTGAACAAGACGAAAAATCCTGAGCAATATGGCGGATAAACAGACTGATTCGGAAAAATATTTCCCGCAATAAACCATTTTTCTTTCTCATCCCTCCGAATTCTAGAATTAATGTTATACTTACAAATAACACGTTTCGACTTGCCATTAAGATATGGCACAAGATATTGAAATAAATTAAATATGTTAATGACGACATCGTCGTCCGTTTTCAATATTAATTTAGCATTTTTACACCGTTCAAGAATCCATTTATACATCATTACTCCTTTCTCTGTCAAGTTTCTATATGTATCTCTAAAATCACCTTGTAAAATATCACCATGAGCTTTCATCTCCTGTTTTATTTTATTCTGGGTGGCAGGATCGGTTTCACCCATTATGAATACCACTCTTGTCCTTCCAAATGCAAGCAAGTGTTTTTGATTTAACCAAGTCGTTCGTAGAACTCTACGTTTCTCGAAATAGGTCGGTGCGGAGTACACAACAATAAGTAGTAATAAATCATTTACAGACTTGCACAAATTTGGATTTTCCAATGTATAACTGCGATTCAGGGAAACTGGTAAAGCGCATGTTCCGGTCAAATTTGACATTTCAGCGTATGAAAACAGTATGTTTGAGCTTGTAAGATTTCCTAGTTTTCTTGTTTCGGTTATCCTATTGTTTGTCTTATTTCTTTGTTCAAATAAAACACCGTTCACTTTGTCAACCTTATTGGTCGGTTTTCTTATCCGTTCAGTATTTGGTAAACCTCGACTCTTGTCTGCCTTTGGTGATATGAAAGAACCTAATTTCTTAGCATTCGACGTATGTTGGTCCGAAGCATTCATGTACACGTACAATGTCAGAACATAAATAGCCAGAGATAAACACAAGAAAAGCCAACGTTTCAATTCAGAGATTCTGTTTGTCATCTTAACATAAAGTTGGGGAGGAACCATGTGATTGTATATTCCTCTCGCACTAATGCTACAAATCTTGTTGGTGACTGACTCTGAGCATTCTGTAATTAGAAAGGATAAGTGCCATGCTTTGTAAAAAGAGGGCTTAACCCATTACCACACAATCCCTACTTTTGACGACTCGGAGAAAGAAGCCTTAAGAAAACATTGTGGAAAAGGGAGGAAATGCTGGTAACCAGCATTTCCTCCTTTTCCCACAATATTTTCTACCCTTCATAAAACAAATTTCAAATTTTCAGTCACTTTTATTTTATCGTCTGCAAATGCTTTCGATTTGGACAAATCTAAAATATTGTCGTTTGGTAATGACTTAATACATCTGCAGAAAGTATCAAGTCAGGTTAGCATGCGCGGTCAGTGCAGTCTGACATGGTCAGGTAATATTTCTACATATCAATAACGAGTATTTTCATGTTTACAACGCCATCCTACATACATTCAAGTAAAACTCGTAAAGTACTTGTAATAACAAGTAAACTTATACCTTTTTTGATAACTTGAAAATCGATAATGCTTACACAACTTACTTTTTCTGCCGCGATAATAAACTAATTCAAATATTGCTTTTTCAAAATTATTTAATACCGGAAATTATCATCTTATCTGATAGTAAAAGAAAAAAATAGCTTGCACGTTCTTTGCAGGCTGAGCTTGATCTTCACTGTCCACCAAAGATCCTTGAACCGGACTTTGTAGCCTAAGGGCTAAAACGCACTTGTCAAATAATGGAGAAGGAAGCCGTAAACACCATGGGTTGCACTTTCGAATCCTGGCTTTGAAACTTTCTTTTCCTTTTTTACGCAAAGTTTTGAGTTATATCAAAGACAGAAATCATCTACAAAGCTATATCAGATTTGTCCCCGCCAGTATTCTGAATTTGATCGAGTCTTCTAAAGATTTTGTCATTTGCGATATTATTCTAAAAATTGACAAACAAAATTGGTGTCGTGTATCAACAACTATTGAAACAATGGCTGTAAAACCATTCTAAGATTTAGCGTGTCTCTTAAAAGTAACACTGTTCGATGTATTGTATTCAAAATGTGTAGAATATATAAATTCTTATAAGATAAAGACAGATTGTGAGCATCTCTTTATACATTACAAGACGCTGAACTTTTGTGTATGAAACAAGACACTGAACATTCCTTTGTACGCCACAAAACGCAAAACTGCTTTGTACAAATCAAAAAGCTAACAATTTCTTCGTAAAAAACAAAACACTTAATATCTTTAATAGAAGAAAACACTGAAAATACACATATACATAACAAAAAACCAAATACTTTTATAGAACAAAACACTGAACATCTCTGGACATCCTTTAGTACTAAGCAAAACACTGAAAACATTTGTACACAAAACAAAATACTAAATAGAAATATACAAACAAATACAAACACTTTTCTTTGTATAAAACAGCACCGAAGACCCTTTTGCACCAAACAGGAAAATAATCTGTGCAGAACAAAATACTGGACATCCCTTCGCACATATCAAAACACGGAATATCTCTTAATGAAACACAAGGCGGTGAACATCTCTTTCTACTACAAGATATCTCATCGTATAAAACGAAATACTGAACACCCCTTTGTACAGAACAAAACATTGAAAATCCATTAAGTACAGAACAAATCATTGAACATCCCTTTGTAGGAAACAAAACACTGAATATCCTTTTGTACAGAACAAAACACTGAACATCTCTTTGTACAAAACAAAACATTGAAAATCCCTTAAGTCCAGAACATCCATTTGTACAGAACAAAGCACTGAACATCACTATTTACAAACTGAAATACTGAACATCCCTTTGTGCAGAATAAACCACTTAACATGTTTTTGTACAGAACAAAACACTGAACATCCCTTTGTTCAGAACAGAACACTATACATCTCTTTGTACAGAACAAAACACTGAACATCCCTTTGTAAAGAACAAAACACTAAACATGTCTTTGTACAGAACAAAACACTGAACATCCCTTTGTAAAAAACAATGAGTATTGCTTTGTACAAGAGTAAATGGAGGACAACAAAACAAAGGAGGCAATCATGGAAGAATATTAATGACCAATTTCCCATTAAAGACTGATGTACAACTTAAACTATATTGATACAATATCATCTAGTGGCGCAACCTTATTTCTGTCCTACAAAAAATAGCATGTAAGGATAATATCGAGAAAAACTATGATGAAACACTTCCTGCGTAGTGAACAAAATTCTATTTCGCTAATTCTCCAACTAAGAGCTTTGGTGAGTTACAAAATAGATTCTCACATCTTGATGTTTCACTAAATGAATTGTTATTTTCCCTAATGTTGAGCTGATTTAGGATAATTTGATGGTCAGATATTGCTGGGTGAACTGATTTTGTTGGTTATTCCACCCCGTTAGTTTAAACGTATTTTATTTGCAACATTTTACATACAAAATATAATAAGACTATTACAAAGTATACTTAGAATATGCTACAAAATGGATTGGAACGAAAGCATAAGCTTATACTGTTCCTTTCCATGGATTTTAGATGGTATCAGTCCTATTTTATTCATTTATTAATTGAATTAACAAATAAAAGAAAAAAAAGCGCCAAAAAGGGAAAAGGTGTCAGATACAGATGCTATAGACAGGAAGATCGTGCGATGTGGGATGCTTTCTAAACCAGTATTAAGAAATAGACTATATTGTCTTTATACGTTCGATATAATAGCAAAACGAAACTATAAAATTATTAGAAGAGTTAAGTAGATTTTCTTTATAGCTTGAACCTTTTGCTATCCTTAATAAAAGACTGCACTTCTAAAAATACTGTTACTGATTTTGTTGGTTATTCCACCACGTTTGAGTGTACCTCATAGCTACCAGGCCAAACTGTGGTATTCTTTGCTCTTAAGACAAATGCTTGGGTTCGTCTGATGCAATGCTCTTTTCGTTTATCAGTGAAAGAACCATATAGTTAATAGGACTACAACCTTTTTATCTCTATTTGCATTTCAGCAGGTCTTAAAGAAATTTTACTGTTAGCCATGAATGGAATTTCGGCCAATATATCGACATCAAGGTCACTCACAATAAAAGCCCTCAGTAAAGGTCAACACATTCTCTGAATAATGTCAAACCTGTTTTATCCAACTGTCATGGGGGGTTACACCATCTTCCCATAGGACAGATTGTTTATTCTTTGTTGTTGTTGCTCAAATATATTGCGCCGTTGATGCCCTCTTCTCGCTAATTTCGGCTCTTGTTCTAAGTATAAGCTGTAAAGGGTGGTGTTTGTAAAAGGCCCTAAAAAACTGGAACTGTTTTATGCTGACCCGTCGTGACGAAGCAATGATATAGAGGATACAGTACTTGTTTTTTTTTTTTCGGTGAAAAATCGAAATTTATTTCATCGAGTGGACACCATCGGTAGTATTTTCACGAGTGGTGCAGCCAAGAGTGAAAATATTACCGATGGTGTTCACCAGATGAAATAAATTTCGATCTTTCACCGAAAACAAAACAACAAGTATTCTATTTATTTCATGCTTTCAACCCTTTCAGGGAGGAACTTTATTAAAATCCAGTACAGTTCTTCCCCGTGGCGTACCCCTCTCGCATAGCAACGCATTACAATATTACGTCAAGCGCGAGAAATGACGGTAAATGACGTCATAGTTCCATCTTGTTGTTAGGCACGTGCAATTCACCTATACAACACGAACATGAAAATCGGTATTTTTTTATTGACTTCTTTTTTGAATGAGGCAAAGGTATCAAGGGACGTGAATAGATCAATGATGTGCATCCATTTTATGGGGACATATTCAATGTAATATGACGGTGTTGTATTTGATGTCATAACAGTAAAAAGAGTAACATATTGCAGATAACATTTTTTTTTTTTTTTAACACAAAATTTGCACTTTCATATTGTATTTAAGCGAAGGGAGAGCTATTTCTGCCGCAAGATACAAAATAAAGGTTATTGCGATAGCTTGAGAGAACTATTGCAAAAAAAGGGTCTTTTCTGAAAATATGATCTAAATAATCAAAACTTTCACGGTAAAAATATCTGATAATTTTCACTGTTATTACAATATTTTACGTTCATGCCAGCAAGTGACTTTCGTTGTATTTATAATTAGATACGGTTTCAGAATATCTTGGTTTTCCAACCTTAAGAATTAACTTTTTCTTAGACTGTTTTAAAGTTGTTTATAAGAGACATTTTGAGTTTTTAGTGTTTAACAGACTTCATTTCATTTCATGTGTACAGGTTGTTCTGTAGATAGAAAACCTGCCCACGTGCGGGAAAGACCTGCTCCCGTGCAAGAAAGACCTGTCCACTTGCAAATGAGGGATCTCGGGTTATGCTGGACATTGTTACTAGCACGATATTATTGCTTTGTAGGAATTTGTTATAAAACAGGAAGAAACTTGTAAATACGCTTCTTTCTGGAAAGACAGATTTTAATCTGATATATTTATATTGGTGACAAAGTCAGCAATTCTTTAGTTATTTTTCTCAAAACAATCGTTAAAAACCTATCTCCTCAGGACTTTTTTTTTTACAAAATTTGCTGTCACATTAAGGCAAACATTTCAAACACTGTTGGTAAATTGCTTTTTCCGTAGGTTCTTTTGTTATTACATACATGTAATTCATCCATATCAAAACCAACCTTATTTTTCGTATTTTATCTAATTTTAATATCGGAAGTTAAATAGAAAACTTTAAATTTATAAAAAAAGTTATTGACGCATGTATGCTCTACAACCTGTCTACAATGTTGTTATACTTTGGTTCTAATGCACCATATTTCCTATGGGACCGACAGCTGATTTGTCCGTATTAGCACAGTTAAGCCTCTGGAACGAAAAGGTCTCGTTTTTTCTTCCTATTGTGAGAAAGCAAAAGTAACACGGGAGCACTTTCCTTCTATGGTTGACCAGGCACAGCCAGCTAAAAAATCAAACGAAATGCAAATTAGGGGGCCCGATCACTAACATTGTCGAATGATCAAAATCGCTATGAGGCAAGCTCAGCCTCTTATCGTCTGCCATGTAGGTAAAATTGCATATTCTCCATTTTTCATGAAATTAAATGAAATATTCCAGACACAAAGAAAAATATGGAACTGTCACATTAATGTGTTGGTCTAATTTCTCAATAAAGAGGAATAAACGTTGCAATAATATGGTACTTATACAGGATACATTTTTTTTATTTATTGAATACCTATTCCGTTGTAGGCCCTTATGACATTTACAAAATTGTTTTTTTAGCCAACCAATCGATTGAATTACACGTATTTTTGCCGGAGAGTCATTTCTCTGCATTACACCGGCTGCTATACTCGTAGACAGATGTATATGATTATATATAACTGATTGGTACCCTTAATATGTTGAGTTGTAATAACTAAAAAAAAAAAGTATGTGTCATTATCCTAATTTAAAAGTACTCAGCCATAAATGGAACATTATTTGACTAATCTGTTGCCAGTTTGTCCAAATGGCTCACAATGTACACACCAGGGTTCGCTCATAAAAAACACTCTTTCTGCTACAAAGATGTCAAAAGTTACCCCGCAGCACGACGAGTTAGTCGGCAGTGCTAGATTTACGAATGTTTCAGTACGAGGGTCAGTCAAAAATAAGTGAGCACTGCCTAATAACTTTTTAAAACTACGTAGTAAACAAATTACGTGCTTATAATCCGTCAAAGTAATCTCCCCTGGATGACAGCATTCCATCTCTTTGGCAATGCTTGGATGCCGGTTGCTAGGCTACCAAAGTTGATTCGTGGTACCTCCCTGTTCACGGAACACTCAAGTTCATCCAAACTCTCGTAGCGTATTCCCCGTAAGGGCTCCTTAAGTTTTGGGAACAAATCAAATTCAGGCTCTTGGAGAGTGTTTTGTATGCCATTCACTGCTTTGGCGCTTCAATCCATGTCTCATCGATTGCAACGATTCGTTGTAATATTTCATCGCCATTTTTACCATATCTTTTTAGAAGTTTACGGGCAATGTTTACATTTGATGTTTTTCACTTTCCGACAGAATGTGGGGCCGCGATCTTTCTCATTTTGCAGACGTTCCATTAAAATTCGATGAACTGTTGGTTGTGTTGGGGTTTAACGCCACTTTAACAGCTAAGGTCATATCATGGCGGTCGGTGACGCACATGTGTTTCCTGGCTTTCTCATACCGGTACCAACATTACTTTCTTTCCAAAGCCACCGACTACTTTTCTCACATGCTTCAGCAGAGGTGAGAGGCGAAAATACGCCGGAAAGAAAGTTCGCCTCAACCGGGTATCGAACTCACAACCACCAGGTCATGAGTCCGACACGCTCACCACTGAGCCACCCGAGCGGGCTCGATGAACTGACCCGTGACTTATGTCCAACACATGTATGAGCAATTTCATCACATGAATATTTTCTGTCATCGTTCAGCAGTTTTGCAACATTTTCTACATTTTCACAGGTCTGTGCCGACAAAGGCCTTCCGCATAGGTGCATGTTGCTAACTGTATTTCGCCCGTTGTTGAATTGTCTTACTCATCGGGTAATAGAACTATATGGAAGTACAAACTCTGATCCTACTTCCTCGAGCGCTTCCTGAATTTCTATCGCGCTTTTACCCCGCCTAGCCTCAATCTTAAAATATGTTACTTGTTCGTCGCGCGTCAGCGTGAACGCACCGTCCGCCATGACAGTTTTGTAAATGACGTCATATTTACGTGACGTCATGTTATGTTATTTTTCCAGCGCAAATTTTGCACGAGACATTAATGAACAATCGTGTCAAGTTTTGTTAGCAACGTAAAAAAATAAAAAAAGTTATGAGGCAGTGCTCACTTATTTTTGACTGACCCTCGTAAATGACAAGTTTGAAGAAATGGAAGTATACAGATACATATGCCCTTCTCTCAAAGATTCGTGAACCTTACTGGTATTTTCATTCATTCAAAGAGACGAACAAAGCAATAATAAAATTCCAGCATACTAATAGACAGAGAAATTGTCAGAAATCAGTTTTGGACAATGGAAAGTACACTTAACTCATTTGTTATAGCAAAATCACCCTAAAAATACATTTAATCACTGCAAAAAATTGACCAGACGATTTCCCATACATTCGTGAATCATTTTGGAAAAACACAGAGTCTTTCCTTCTGTAGTCCAATGACGTCATTCAAGGGGTATTCCTAAAGGTCACAGCCTCTAAACTTATCACAGATGCATTTTCTGTATCATACTTTTAAATCATGAGCACAAAATGTAAATAAATATTGTGATGTACAAACAACTGATTAATTATTTGGGGGAAATGGTGGTTTTCGATAAAATGAGACCTTTTTCATTTTAATTCTTTATTTGACCCATTTCTTTGGCTTAGACAGCTTCTCGGGAATGTTTACGTCTATAAAAGGTTTCATAGCAGCCAAAACAAGCAGTGAACAAAAAATATTGATAGCAAACATAGATTCACGAATGTATGAGTATTCACGAATGTATGAGAATCAACAATATACCTTTTAATCTTGAATGTGTCAAAGATATTTCTTTTTTTTTTTTTTGAATTTCAAAGATATCTCTTTTTCGCCTTGGTAGCTTTGATATTCGTTAGGTTGTCATTATTTACGTATTTTTCGGTAACAGACGAGTGAACGGTTAGTTAAACTTACATAGCAAATAAATTGGATGTTTCGGTATCAAAGCAATTATATAGTTTTTATGCACCGTGACGATTTTCACTCCCGATACATGTCTTTGTTTTGTTCAAATGTTTATTTATGGAGATATTTCCATATTTCTATAAATTAGACTTGATGATTTACTAACAGGATATACAAACGGTATATGTTTAGGATATTGACTGAGTACGAGGTCTTTCCGTATAAGAACGACCTGGGCCCATATTCACTAACAATTCTTGAGAATATTCTTAGTCTTATTCTCCAAGGTTTTCCAAATTTGTAAGTAACACAACTTCTGATTGGCTAAACCGAATGGTTTAGCCAATCAGAAGTTGCGTTACTTACAAATGTAGAAAATTCTGGAGAATAAGACCAAGAACGTTCTTAAGAATGGTTGGTGAATACGGGCCCTGGGCACGACCTTCACGAAACACCGAGAGCGCGAAGCGCTCGAGCTGTTTTGTGAAGCTCGTGCCCTGGTCGTTCTTATACGGAAAGACCGATTCACGAGGTCGATATCCGACTTACATACCGGCCACCATCAGTATTGAGCCATTTCGAAAAGAACAGATACGTTTGATGACAAAAGGAAGCGTAAAATATGTTTTATGGTTTTTTAACTTTTGGGTATTCCTTTTTCATTTATTTATCAGTTTTATTTTCTCGCTTGAACATTAATGTTGACTTGAAACTGACACCTCGTGAGCATCAACCTTATTTCTTTTTAACTTGGGAAAGTTTGTTGATGCTGTACGAGTGAGTTCATTGCTTAATTTAGGTTCGAATTGATTGAAATACTCATGGATTTCAGCTTTTGCCGGTAACACTTGTGTTTTCATTTCTACGGTCTGTCCGTTTGCGCTAATTCATCCAGTTCTGTAAGGCCATAGTTCTATATTCATTTATTGATTGACTGAATGAATGAATGGCGTTTTACACCGCTTTCAGTCATACAAAGTCACTTCCAAAGAGGCTCAAGCCTGGGACCTGGGGTCGAGCTTCTGCTCTAAAAGCGATTGTAATCATTCGACTATGGGAGTAATCGGGTCCCTCAAATTGCTTTCTTGAAACTAGCTGTGCCGGGTCAGCCATAGAAGGACAGTGCTTCTATGTCAGTTTTGCTTTCTCACAATAAGAAAAATAACAAGAGGGCTTTTTAGCTCCAGAGGCTAAAATGCCCTTATACGGACAAATCAACAGTCGGTCTCACAGGAAGTAGGGTGCATTAGAACCAAAATACAACAATACTAGAGACATGTTTTAGAACATGCGTCCGTCATTAACTTTTTGCCACTTTTGCTATTTAATTTAGATGAAAACTAGAAAAAAAAGTTGGGTTTAGATATGAGAGAATGACATGTATGTAACAACAACCTAAGGATATGGCACTTTATCTACAATGTTTAAATATCGGCATTAATGTGACCGCAGATTTTTTAAATACGGGGAGGGGGGAGGGTGGATAGCTTTTTTTAATAATCGCTTTGAAAAAAATTATCAAAGAATTGCTGAGTTGGTCACCAATAAAAAATAAATTAAAATCTGTCTTACCAGAAAGAAGTATATTTACAAGATTTTTCCTGTTATTTACAAATTCATAACAATCAGTATCACGCGAGTACCAATGTCCTTCACGAAGCTGTCTGCATGCATGGCTCAAGATCCATCAATTGCACGTGGACAGGTCTTTCTTGCACGGGAGCAGGTCTTTCCAGCGCGTGGGCAGGTTTTCTATCTACAGAACAACCTGCGCACGTGCTGAGATAGACCTGCTCTCGTGCATTCTATTGTTAAGACGGGTCGTTCTGAAATATACAGACCTGGTCCAAACAAAGGAGCCGGTATGTAAATACCGAACTCGTCTTTTACCGAAACACCTGTCAGCCGTTGTCATTTATTGTAATAAATACTGATGAAGGGCAACAGCTGATGGCACAATTAATGACAGGAAAAAACATGATTAACATCACGCGTCAAAATTTTCTTTCAAAACGGCGAAAATTGTAAGATTATACTCGTGCCCGGAGCAAGTTTTTTTAAAGCTATACAAACACATATTTTGATCACACATAAAAACAAAATTCTCATTCGCAAGAAAAATATCCCTCAAGAAGGAGTGCCACAAGAAGTTTTGGAAAATAGCTCAGACACCAACAACAATATCAATAAGAGATTATTTGTGACTGACTAAAGTGTTTGTATCTAATATCACGGCGGGGAATCACGTGACACAACAACAACAACACTGGCGGACATTTGAAGAAATTCCCCCGCTTTCAGGTAAGAAAATCTTCAATAATTCCGTTAATCCGTGACCGATTGGACTTTGGTTTGAAGCAGAGGAGGCGGAAAAAAGCCAGGGGTTTGCTGGATGTGGTAGATCTTTTAAACAACACCTGATAAAAAATTTATTGGCTAGCAAACAAATTTTTACACAGGATAACGTTCACGTCGAAAATAAATAAAACACACAAACAGGCGACATTTCTTCTTTTAGTGCTTTTTGTGTTCCCGTATGCATAGAATGTGGAGAGCATGAATAAAAAGTCTTGTCACTATGAATACTTTTTTATTTAAATACGATTTCTAGGTAAGCAACGTTATTTTCTAAAATGATATAGTTCACGTCAGGAAATTTTTATGATAACATTCACGTCATACGCAGAATATAGAATATATCATCATCTTAGTTGGGTCACGTTGTCTTGACCATCATTTTAATGCATACTTAAAATTATAAAACTGTCTTGATTTTAGCCATATTTAAAAGTGTTACGTGTCGTATGTAGCTGTTGAAAGCGTGTACAAAATGTATTCTTATTTAGTATTGATTACACGCTGGGGTCCTTCCCAAATACGCCATGGAGAATTTATACACCATGGATACCCCCATGGGAGTTTTTGCACGCCACAGCTGTTCCATAGCAGTGAAATAATATTCTAAGGAAAAAAAACCACAAATTAGTCTTATTTTTTAAAATGACTAAGGGCATTACTCCTGCCTATTTATCGTCTTTAGTCTCAGATACGGTTGGAAATTCTACGAATTATAACCTGCGACGAGCTAACGATCTACAAGGCATTGCATGTAGAACTTCATTGTATAAGAATTCTTTTATTCCGTCAGTGGTGGACGATTGGAATGCTCTTCCCGATGACATTAGAAATTTAGATTCCCTTGCAGCCTTTAAGACATATCTTGACAGGGACAAACCTATACCAAATAAGCTTTAATTTGTTGGCGAAAGAGAATATCAAATTATCCACACTAGACTGCGTAATAAATGTAGTTCTCTAAATTCTGACTTGTTCCAAAACAATTTAGTTGCTTCGCCTTTGGGTCAATGTGGTGGAATTGAAACTAATCATCATTATCTGTTAGAGTGTTGGTATTATACTATCGTTAGGATTAACTTTTTGCAACTACTGTAAGTTTGGACGTCCTGCTGTACGGTGACGAAAGCCTCACCTTTCAAGAAAATGTAACAGTATGTTTTAGAAGTGCAGTCTTTTATTAAGGATAGCAAAAGGTTCAAGCTATAAAGAAAATCCAATTAACTCTTTTAATAATTCTATAATGTTTCGTTTTGCTATTATATCGAACGTATAAAGACAATAGAGCCCATTTTATTTCTTAATATTGGTTTAGAGAGCATCCCACATCGCACGATCTTTCTGTCTATAGCATCCGTAACTGACTCCTTTTCCCTTTCTGGTACCTTTTTTCTTCTACTTGTCAAATCAATTAATGAATGAATAAAATAGGACTGATACATACCATCTAGAATCCATGGTAAGGAGCAGTATAAGGTTAAGCTTTCGTTCCAATCCATTTTGTAGCATATTCTAAGTATTTTTGTAATTGTCTTATTATATTTTGTATGTAAAATGTTGCAAATAAAATATGTTTAAACTAAATAATATATTAACTAGTAGAATATATTGATATATGCATTTTACATCACATATTAATGTTTCATCGATAGAAACATCGTACTTTGCAAGATATGTGCCTTTGAAATTGTGATAAATAACAAAGGGAGACAACTCTTATGACATAAATATGAGATATGAAAGTTTGCTCGCCAGAGCAATAATATATCGATTGAAAAATACAAAAATTTATTATGATTGTGTAAGTATGCTACATTTCCACTGTGGTTCAATCTCAATGCGTAATATATCATAAATACTGTGAAATTTGTCTTTCTTTACACACGAAGATCGGGAGGCTACGTAGTTTCGGCTCGCCATGGGAGAGTTTCCTCACCAGAGCGTTCCAGCTAAAATACAAAGAATAAATTACTATAAATACTTGTTTTATTGGTTATTTTCTACTACATGTGTAAATTTAAAAAAAATTGTATATTTTGTATATTGCAGGAATTTTGGAATTTCAAATTAACCTGCTCGACGAGTGAAACAAGGGAAGTAATACCGTATTTATTAACAGAGGAAACTATCCATGTGTTTTCGAACACACAAGATATTCTTAATGTGTATTCAACGTATCTGATTATAACCTACACTTTCTGAAACAAAACCTGAAATCATTGAGAAAGAAAGCCTGCGAAAGCATAGTGGGAAAACGCATTTAAAAAAAATGTGCAAAAGTGAAAAATACTGGTAACCAGTATTTTCTTCTTTTTCCGCAATGTTTTCCTATATTCTCAAAAGAATATTTGATAGATATATTCTTAATTTCTTGTGTAAAGAACAAGACGAAATATTAGCTCAGCTTCCCTCCAAATAATTTTGAAAATCATAGTAATTAAAATACTAGTTTTTAGTGCAATGCAAATGAAATAACCACGCAAAATATCACAACATTTCGAAGTTAGTCCCCCACCCCCAAATCTTGAAATGCTTCCTACGTGTCTGAGTGCAAGAGAACCGTAATAATAACCTCTCGACATAGCTCTATAGTGGAAGACAATTGTTTATTCAATAGAATTCACAGCAGTTAGCAACAAAGTGTTGACCGCTTAGCCATTTAATTATGTTTTCAGACTCAACGTTACGACGAGGACGTAGCCTTTGCAGCCTAACTAAGTGTTACTGGAAAATTTAGAGCCTCTGGAAGGATGGCAAATATTACAGCAAAAGGAGAAGATCCTGATAACCAGCATTTTCTCCGTTTTCCACAAAATTTTCATACGGATCGTCACTTTAGGAATTTGGAAAAGTAATTTTAGAGGTGTAACAGTCCAATCATTTTTATTTTTCAACAGTTTTAACAAAAGAGAGCAGATTCTGTCCAAAAGTAAGCCAAGCATTCTCCTATTTGCTCTCTCGTGTCTAGCCCAGATGACCGAAACGGTTTTATTTCTATATATAACTGTTAATAAATGCATATTACATGTAATTTATATCTGGTTATCTAAATCAGTTCTGCATGTTTTACAGCATATTTGATTTACCCTCTCTTTTTCTCTCTCTCCTTTCAAATCACAACAGTATTCATGATAGAACTAATTTAATATGAAATTCTACTTATGACGTAAACGCTATCATAAAGATCCTGACGTGAACTATATCATTTTAGAAAATAACGTTGTTTACCTAGAAAATCGCACTCTAATAATTAAAGAATATTGATAGTGACAAGACTTTTCATTCATGCTCTCCACATTTTATGCATACGAGAACACAATAAATGCACTTAAACAAGAAAAGTCGCCTGTTTGTGCGTTTTATTTATTTACCGACGTGAACGTTATCCAGGGTATTTTTTTTTTGCTGGTCATTAACTTTTTTAGCAGGTGTCGTTTAAAAGATCTACCACATCAAGCAAATCTCTGGCGTTTTCCCGCCTTCTCTGCTTCAAACCAAATTCCAATCGGTCACGTATTAACGGAGTTATTGAAGATTTTCTTACCTGAAGCAGGGGAAGTTCTTCAAATGTCCGCCATTGTTGTTGTTGTTGTTGTGTCACGTGATTCCCCGCCGTGTGATATGGTCGCCGTGAGGTTGTATGTAATTTTCTATGATGGTCTCTCGAAACGTCAATACTTTTCTATCACTCGGCATATTTTCTTGGTTTGACGGCTTTTCGTGACAAAGTACAACATAATATCGAAATTACTAATTTTCCCAAATAGTTCATACAGTATGTATACATGCATCATTTTTAATTAATTTTCCATAATTCTACAGTAAATGGAGGTCACACTAATATGTCTGTATAATTTGTTTTAGGCGCTGATTTGTATACAGGTATTACATTAACTTCTTTCCACAGATTAGGGATTTTTCCTTCATCAAGTGACTTTCTTAATTCTCAATGTGTGAGTTGAACACATGTATAACGTAGGCTATGTCTACATCAGTATATATTAGTATGGGCCGGGTCCCATCTGGTTCTAGCAATTTGGATGGGTTCATTTCTGGCGTTTCAAGTTATTTCTTGATTAATTTCAAAATTCTCTTTCGGGAAAGTTTTTTTCCTCGAGTAAATCTGTAATTGACAATATTTCTTTGGTGAATACAGACACAAAACGATTATTTCAAATATCTACAGTTCTCTTTTTTTCATATCCGTTTCTAACTTTCTACATTGCCTTGTACTTCTAAAACAAGAAGGCCAGGGTCTGTATTCACCAAGCATTCATAAGAACGTTCTTGGTCTTATTCCTCAAAATTTTGTCATGTACACGGGCAAAACCAACCTAAAACAGCTTCCCTTTCGGGATCCCCACGGTATACATGACTCCACTACATGTGTCAACACAACATCTAAAACGGCAGCGTCGATCAAGATTACCGTCAAGATTATGCGCCAAGCATCACGTTTTAGAACGTATTACCAATGTTTCAGTGACGTCAGCTCCCAGTGACGTCAGTTTTCATTGAATTGGGGCACTCAGAAGGGAAATTCTACTTCGTCAGCGTACTCAGTTTTTCTAAACAAAAATAAAAAAAACATGTAAAATTCGCTTGACAAACGTTGGAATGGTAAAACTTTGCAATATAATAAATTAGTTGTACGGTCAGGTGGCAGGGGACTTGGGAAACTTGTTCACGGCTGTGTCAAATCATGTCACCACCTCGCCTTCAGCTCGGGGCGACAAGATTAATTACAGTCGTGAACAAGTTTCCAAGTCCCCTGCCACCTCAGCGTACATTAGTAATGTCTTATGGCTTATTTCTTCGGACCAAACCTGATGGTTTACCTGATCAGAAAATAGTTTAGCCAATCAGAAATTAAGTGACAATCCTAGTGACGACTACGAACGAATTCAGAACGGAGTTTGAAAATAGACCCTAAATACCACAAGTATGGGGTAGGTACTTGTCCAAATGCATTCCAAACTAACCAACACTGATGTATGTAGTATACCTTACAATGTCCTAAAATCAAAACAGACCATTTAGGACCAAGTACTTTGATAAAATGAAGAGAAAATAATATAGTTATGTACAAAGATTTATTTGACATACTTCATTATTTCATCTTTGATGTATATTTGACAAAGAAGTATCAAAGTCGAAGATGTCTTGATTTGTGTAACAATCTGTAACAGTGATGCAGAGAAATGTGTGATGTTGATTCTCACTCGCAGCAAGCCAACTAAAACTTATTCTTGGGCCTTTGAATGATACTTTAACCCTATAAAAAAAAAAATCCCTGGTTTTCACAACTCTGTGAAAAAAAAAAGGGTTTTGAAAAGATTGTGGGAAAAGGAGAAAATGCTGGTAACCAGCATTTTCTCCTTTTCCCGCAATGTTTTCTACACAATCAGACAGCTTTTAACAGTTTATTTGTACCAAATGTGAATTTGTTATTTGTTGATATAATCTTGACATGACAAAAGTCTAAAATACATAATGGATAAATTGCTCCCCCTTTTTGGAAAAATATTGCATTCATGTATTCAACAACTGATACACGATTGTCATATATAGATCCTTGTTTAAAATCTGCAGCTTAAAGTGACAATAAAGTCCAAAACTAAAAAAAGAAGGTGTTTAAGTGTATTTAACTTTATACCATTTTAAAGTTTGGAAATTATTGTGAAGATGACAATCTGTTATTGTATGGTCAGTCTAGGTGTTAGTTGTTGACAGAGAAATTAATTGCAGCTTTTTCTCCTTTTTCCACAATGTTTTCTACTCTATCAAAGAAAAATTGCTCCATTTGAGCTGCACAGAAATTGTCCTCTGCAAATGCTTTCAATTTGGACAAGGCTAAAATTTTATCGTCTTGTAAAGGCTTAAAACCTGCCAGGTAGCTCCTCTCCGTTTACTTTTTGTCTGACTTTAACTCATTACCAAACGACAATATTTTAGACTGGTCCAAATCGAAAGCATTTGCAGACAACAAAATAAAAGTGACTGAAAATTTGAAATTTGTTTTGCGAAGGGTAGAAAACATTGTGGGAAAAGGAGAAAATGCTGGTTACCAGCATTTTCTCCTTTTCCCACAATGTTTTCTACAGGCTACTTTCTCAGGGGCTTCAAAAGTAGGGATTGTGTGGTAATGGGTTAATGGGAGTTTTTGCCAGTGGCTGACACATGGCCAGACTACACAATAACAGACTGTCATCTTCACAAAGTTTTTCATACTTTTAAATGGTATAATCTAAATTCAAATGTGCCACCTCCCTTGATATTTTCTTTCCTATGCCTTTAACTGTTGTATTTAGGAGGTATTGAGTTCAAATTCTATTTACATGTGCAGTGTACATAAAAATTACATAAAATACATTGAAAGAAAAAGGAAAGAAAATAATAAAAAAAAAAAAAATCATTAATAATGTACAACGTGGATTCTAAACTTTAACAAGACTTTAGTTCCTTTAAACAATTTACTCTTTACAAGACAAAAAAATTTTAAATTTGAATTAAAAGCATTGACTTTAGGAACAACAAAATAGATGTGGCTAAAGTTACTGGATTTGTCTTGGAAAGTTTGAAAGAGAAGAAAACGTTGAGTGAAAAGAGAAAATGCTGGTTTCAAGCATTTTTCCTTTTCTTACAAAGTTTTCGTCAGTAATATTCTTAAGCATTGTTACAAACAATGTAACATGTTTAACACAGAGTGCATCTTCGCAAGCCAAGGCTGACAATTCACTACCCTACTCTACCCTTGGTGGATCCAGCTTAATTTTCACTTTCCCCCCATATACCTTTTCATTGGATGCTTGTAGCATTTCATCACTGATAAAAACAGAATAAGGTCGCGAAACCCATGTGGATGTCTGCTTATTGCTTCATGTTGAATAATTGTATTTGTAAACAGTTTGTAAAACAGTATTTCATTGGCTTTCAGAACTATGATGTAAAGGGGGGTAATAACCAGCATCCAATAGAGGGCGCATCGCAGAAATCTCGAAATAGGGCTCAATCAATCAAGCTAAGATTCACGTAGTGATCATAACCTTGGCTCATGAAGATGCACAGAGTGTATCAAACGATAGCAGTATATAACAACTTTCCTCCCAAGTTCTAGGGCTTTGGGCAACAGCAACTGATTCACTCACACTACTGTTCAAAATGACAACTTTCGGCATACGGTTTGCATCACGGGAAAAGGGGCATTTGGACATTTGCAGTGTTATCTCGGAACAGCCTGCTTGGTCCGTGCCGGCTAATCCCAGACAGCACGTTACAACTATATGTACATTGAATTTTGTGCTATAGCATTTGTGTAAAATAGAAAATTACATAAAAAGGAGAGTGACGTTTCAAATTAGCCTGTGTGGACTGGGCAGGCTAACCCAAGACAACACTTTACGCAAATGTCTGTGTGCCCCTTTTTGCATGCTGCAGGTCATATAGGAAGTCATGTTTGGCTAAATGCCACATGGCTACATCAAGGCTGACGATTCACTACGCTACTCTACCCATGGCGGATCAAGCTTGAATTTTACATTCCACCGATACACTTTTTCATTGGATGCAGCCAGCCCTAACTGCAACGAATGAAATCCCTCATAGCATTTCATCTTTGATAAAAATAGAACAAGGTCGCTACCTTTCGAATAGAAGGCAAACATGGAAACCCACTTGGATGTCTGCTTATCGCTTCATGTGTATTCGTAAGCGGTTTGTAAAACAATATTTCATTGGCTTTAAGAAATATTTAAAGGGGGGTAATAACCAGCATCCAATAGAGAACGCTCAAAATCAGGCTCAATCAGCCAAGGTAAGATCCACGTAGTGATCGTAACCTTGGCTCACGAAAATGCATGGCTAAGGTAAACAGTGTCAATTATACTACTCATAGATTCACTTTTCACTACATAACCACATTTTATACTTGTTTGGACAAGAAAGCATTACAGGCAATAAAATTCAATGTGGCTAAAATGCTTTAGAATAGTATGCATTTTGTTAAAAGTGTTTTTATGAAGTATTCTTCCCTTTCACCATTTTATCTTCTAAAGGCTAATTCCTTAGGGACATAAAATCAAAGGATTATCCAATTACCACTTAATCCCTACTTTTGGTGACTCTGAGAAAGAAGCCTTTTGAAAACATTGTAGGAAAAGGAGAAAATGCTGGAAACCAGCATTTTCTCCTTTTCCCACAATGTTTTCTACCCTTCACAAAACAAATTTCAAAATTTCAGTCACTTTTATTTTGTGGTCTGCAAATGCTTTTGATTTGAACAAACCTAAAATTTTGTCGTTTGGTAATGAGTTATTTGGTAACCAGTAGTTTGTTCACTACTATTCTCATGTTTTTCATCTCTGTCTGCCTCCTCTACCTTACAGCTCTCTCGCACCATGCTCCTTCCTTTCACTGTAAGATTGGCAAGCTTTTCTCATGTGACAGGTTGTGTCATTCATATTTCATTCATTCATTCGTAGTCAATAAGTGACAATGTCTGCTACTCCCACTAGTTACACACCGGTCTCTTCACAATCACTTTCACTTTTATTGTCACTGTCTGCTTCATCTCCATCAGGTAGCTCTCTCACACCATGCTCCACCCTCTCACTATCTGATAGGTCAGTTCCTGTCACATGACTAGCTGTGTCATTGATACTTTCTGTCAAGTTGCTATCTGTGCTATTCCCATTGGTCAAATCATTGTCATCAGTTGTAGACCTGCTTGGTAAAGTCATTTTCATGTATCCTGAATCTGTCACACAAGACAAATCATTTCCCTGATCTGAATTCTCATTGGTCCTTTTGTTAACCTGAGAAGAATTTATCATTGAAAGATTTTGTATGTTACTATGACAACCACTTTGGTTAGCACCATGATTCTTTGAATCATGGATAATTTGACCATTCTTAAGATTCCCATGATAACCATTTTGACCTTCTAAAGGTCGAAAGTTATAAATGTCAACATCATTATCAGCAAACACATCATCATCATCTTCCTCAGTATCAACATGATCCAGTTTTATTTTGGGAATATTATTTAGGTTTTCAGCATGGACATTTCTTACACTTGTTGTCACTTGATCACTCAAACAGCCTTCACCTTGTTCAGTGAAATCTAACACTCTTGCATTCACATTAGAAACAGGGTAGAAAGGCTTCGACTTGGATGGACTCTTATCTTTGGATTTCTTTTTCGGTTTTCTACGCGAGTTCGGAGTATCAAAACCATGAGTAATAAGAGAATGGGGCTGAGTTTGAGCAATATCATTTCTTTGTGATTTTGTGTTTGATTTGATGAAATTTTGTGTATCATTCTCTCTGTGAAAATTTGTGGGGGCAACTGTTTCGTAAACATCTTCATACTCATGATATTTAGCATCAGGTGCAATCTGATGGTCATTACTTATATTGAAAATGCCAATAAATCTACCATTCATTTTCGGAGCTTGTCCATTATCTGGACCACAACCTTGACCTTCACCCATAGGCCTACCTAGTCCCTGTTTAGTTTGATAGCTTCGTTTATCTTTCTGTTTTGGTGTCTTATGAATGGGTGTGTAATAATCTTCTGGAACAATAAATTGTTTGACACGACTTCGAGACGGGCTACCATAATAACTCTCTTTGACATTTGTTGATCTGTGACTTTGAATTTTGTTTCCGTAAGGAGAAGAAACCTGCTGATATGTCTCTGCATTTCCATAGATATGTTCAAAGCCATTTCCTGCTGTCTTTTCATTGAAAACTATTGTACCATTCTGATTGGCCAATGGTCTATTATTTTGATTCTGATTGGTTAGATCTTCCTCTTGCCTAACACGCCTTTTTGGCATGCTATAAATATCATCCGGATTGGAAGAAAGAGAGGAAGTGACTGAGTGTTCACATGATGATACATATTCATGATATGAGGGTGGGCCAGAGTATGGTGGTAAGATCTCAGTGGGTACATTTTTATCCTGCCTGTCTGTTACTGGCACATTTCTATTGCCTGAGCCATCAGTATTCCATGATGGAATTCCATCATTTTGGCAATACTGAAACATAAATGGACTTGGATTCATTTGAAAGTTTTCTCGTATAGCCATATCAGCATGGTCACTTTGCGAATGTTTTCCTGCTGGTGGTAAGAAATCAATACGGTCACTTCCAATAGAAGGACTACGAGATTTGCTTGATCTGTCCACAATATGAAAGGCAGACTGTCCTCTTTGAATTGGCTGAGGTGGCAGTGGTTGTTTTTTCACATTCTGTCTTGAAATAGGCTGTGGTGGCAGCTGCCTTCTTGTTCCCCTATGTAATGGCTCAGGTGGTAGTGCACAGTTTTCAACTGATGGTCGCGACTTTGGTTTTCGTGAATTTTTACCAAGCATGTTGTCCGAGTAGGTAATATAATGAACACTATCAGTGGAATTATAACTAGGTCCAGAATATGGGGTGTGACTTCTATGAGTGGGTGGTGTAGCACTATAGATTTGCTGACATGTTAGATAACTCTCAGTACCTTTTTGACCTCTAACCTGTTTATCTATGACATCACTACTATTTACAGCTCTAGGATTTGTATTTTCTCTGACAGTATTTCCACTGACAAATTTTACATTCAGGTTACTGTTTTCTGACAAGTGTCCTGTTCTATTTCCCCAGCCTGTTTCCTGATGCTGAGCTAGCCTCTGCTGCTCTTTTTGTTTGGAACGAAACAACAAAGTCTCAATTTGATCATAAAATTCCTTTTCTTTTGGATCTTTTTCACGACGATGAGCTCGAGATGGCTGAGGTGTATGAGATCGAATTTTCTGTGGAATAACAGGTTTTTGGGACAGTGGTTGAGGTGTTATGGCTCTCCTTGGATTCGGTCTTCCCTGAGTGTTTCTCTGAGACTCCTGTTGTTTAGTTTCTTGCAAGTATCGCATTTGTAGACTGAGAATTAACAACAGCTGGTCCCTATCCAGGGTATGGACTGTGGCAGCCCTTTTGCCCTTCCTACGATGATCCTTTAACTTTCCTTTTCCATTCCCCTTGCTGTTTCCACAATCCCATGATTCTTGTTTATCTGAACTTTCTCTGCCTGAGGACTCCAAAGAGTCACATGACTTACTCAACCTCTTTGACAGATCAACACTATTTCTTCTCCTTGATCCCACTTCCCTATCTGGTGTCTTTGAGATCCTGTGTCGATAGGGTATTTCCCTGTCAGGGGTTTTGTTGATCTTATACCTGTTAGCTAAACTTTCTCTCCCAAGGTCATTTAATGCAGGAACTTTAGACCTTTGACCTGCAGTACTTTGTGTACTAGATAACTTCTGAAGACTATTTAAACTTGGGGTGGCACTTTTTGCACCTATTTCACAATGAATTCCACTCTTGTTACTATTTATGGAGGGAATTCCACTTCTGTTGCTTTCTATAGTGTCACTGTTACTTGGTCTTTTTGTTTGTGGACTGCAAGCAGTGCTATATAACCCCTGACTTTGTTCCTGATTGGTCGATATAACAACCTCGGGTTCACTATCAGAGTGGTCCTGGGAGGAGCTTCCACTTACGGTGTAAACTTCTTCATAGTTCTCATCCTGATAATATAAAAACATAAAGTTATCTTCTATGTTTAAAATAATGATGTACAGTTCTTATACCATCATAAAATTACAGTTGTGTAAATTTCAAACCAAATTTTTGAAATAGAAGACAAAGCTTTTCAGAAGACAATATTAATAAGGTAAGATGCTATTTATTGGCATTTTAATAAGAAAATCATGTTATATGAGGTGCTGTCGGAAAGTCCCTGTTACTGGTCAATTTATGAGCATACTAGCTTCCAGGTCATGCTAAAATTTACTGGATAAATTGCTCCCCATTTTTGCAAAAATATTGCATTCATGTATTCAACACCTGATACACGCTTATCATATATAGATCCTTGTTTAAAATCTGCAGCTTAAAATGATAATAAAGTCCAGAACTAAACAAAGCAGGTGTTTAAGTGTATTTAACTTTATATTATAACATTTAAAAGTTTGGAAATTATTGTGAAGATGACAATCTGATATTGTATGGTCAGTCAAAGTGTTAATTGTTGACAGAGAAATTAATTTCAAAACTAGCTTAACCCTTTACGCCACAGATACTCATTTCTACGCATTGCTTGTAGGAGCCTTTGGAAAACATTGTGGCAAAAGGTGAAATTGCTCGTCACAATGTTTTCTATGCTATCAAAAGGTGTCATATACACATAAGAAACAGCTTCATCCTTGCTGTTATTTAAGGTCAATTAGAGATACCATAGAAATGCCTTATGGGGTAAAGGGTTAACACTTTACCACTTTATATAGATGTCATCTTGCCCTTTTAGTTGGCATACATTTCAAAAAAATTCATTGGATAAGTCGTCCATAGAAGACGCTAAACATCGGGTGGTTACTTAGTTACAGTGCAATTTAAACATTTTGGCATAATCATTACCATGATCATAATCATACATTATAAGTTTCAATAAATGCCTCCACAACGTCATGAGTTTTTGCATTGAGTTACAACAATGTTATTCCAAAGTAATTCTGAAGAATCAGCATGATCTTTTTATAACCTTAGACCAAAAGATTCTGGTAAAGGCAAGAGGTAGAGCCTTGGTTTGTCAGACCATCATTACTCATTCCAAAATCTCGTGTTAGTAATTTATCCACTATTGCATGGTCAATTCTTGCAGTATCAGCAATTTTGTCCAGTGATTCTTGACAGTCTGACAAATCAAGGCTCTCCACCGTCTTGACTATATCTGGATCTTTTCGTCTTCTGCTCTTATCATTATTCTTTATATCTGAATGCCCTTCTTTAACCCTTTACTCCATAGATACTCATTTCTACACATTGCTTGTAGGAGCCTTTGGAAAACATTGTGACAAAAGGTGAAATTGCTCGTGACGAGCAATTTCACCTTTTGCCATAATGTTTTCTATGCTATCAAAAGGTGTCATATACACATAAGAAACAGCTTCATCCTTGCTGTTATTTGGGGTCAATTAGAGATACCATAGAAATGCCTTATGGGGTAAAGGGTTAAAAAATCTATGCCACTCAAACACAATAATCATGAAAACTTTCTATGCAACTTCATTATTATTCATAGCGTCATTCCCGCTCCGAGTGAAGCATAACTTTATCACAACATGCTTCTCCATGCGATCATATAAAGTTGAAGTTTGATCATTCAGAAATTCTTCCATTGATAACAAAAATAATGAACCCATCACTAAGATTCTTCAAAATTACTTTGAAATAACGTTAGTGTGACTCCATACAAAAATTCCCGGTATCTAATTACACTTATAATGTTTCTTTATGATCAAGAATTCAATGTCTTACATGCTAAGATTTTTAAATTGCTTCATAATTAAGTGCTCAATTGTTGTTTAGCAACTTCTACAGACAAATTATCAAATGAATTGTTTTCAAACACATGCAAACTAAAAAGGCGAGATGACATTTATAGGTGTAGCAAAGTTTAGCATGATCGAGACTCTAGTATGCTTATAAACTGACTAGTCTGGGAACTTTCAGACTGCACCTCCTAGAACTGAAATTTATGTAACAAATTTTGGTAAAGCTACATGCAAGACCTCATGTAAGAAAAAAATGACAGCTTTTGAAGTTACTTGTTACCCTTTTTGTCAAGTCATGAGGAAATACCTTTCCATACATTAACAGGCGTAACAATTGATTGGTGCAAAAAAAGCGGGAGCCCATGACACAACAAAATGTTCCTTTTGCCATTGTCAGATCAGAGTCACTTCAGACTGTTTTATCAGATTTTTACTAACTTCAAGCAGTAAATTTCCACAAATATTTTAATATAACAGACTTTTTTGCAAAAATCATCAATATGGATAGATTTACCTCTAGCTGGACAATGTTTTCAGATGCAATATCAGGGTTTTTAAAACCTGGAATTGTGCGGTAAAAGGATAGTTATAAAAGTATCATAGACTGTTGTCAAAAAAATCTTACTTGGAAACAACTTCGCTTGTGTGTTTCAATACGCAACACCAAAAGGGCAACAATTGCTGATCCAAAAGACACAAGCAGCACGACAGCATATACAGCAGTTAGCGTGTACAATAACTGAGGTAGAAATTCCTGCACAGAGCTGCAACTCCCTGTATCTTCAAAATCATACTTCGTGAGATCTGACATGGAAGAAAAAGTAAGAAACATGATGTAGTTTTCACCTCATCATTCAACTAACCCAATATCCATGCAACACCTTTGCTATATTAAAGCCTCAGTAAAGCCAAAGCATAGGTAATTTTCACTGTTTAACCCTTTCCCAAACCAAAAGAGTTTGCAGACCACAATTTTAGATTTGGAGAAAATGCCAGAAAGTTCTCAAAAAGGGTAGAAAACACTGTGGGAAAAGGAGAAATTGCTCGTTATGAGCAATTTCTCCTTTTCCCACAGTGTTTTCAAAAGACTTTTACTGCAGACACGTAAAAACCAGGGCTTGTTTGGGAAAGGGTTAAAACTTGAACACTGTTGACTAAAGCTTCTGGTTCAGTCTTTGGTATAAAGATCTTTGATAGAAAAAGAGTTAACCCACTACCTCATAATCCCTATTTTTGATGCCCCTGAGAAAGAAGCCTTTTGAAAACACTGTAGAAAAAGGAGAAAATGCTGGTAACCAGCATTTTCTCTTTTTCCTACAGTGTTTTCTACCCTTCACAAAACAAATTTCTGATTTTCAGTCACTTTCATTTTGTCGAATGCTTTTGATTTGGACAAACCTAAAATTTTGTTGTTTGGTAATGAGTTAAAATCTATCATTGCTCTTTGGTTTACATCCATAGTGAAGAAAGAGGTAATCAATACAGCTTCATCAATATTTCACTTCTTTTACCAGAACTTACAGCACAGAATTGCAGTATGCTATTACATTTCAGTATGATCAGTGTGTTTGTCTGCTTCTTTGTTTGGTGTTATAATTCTTTACCAAATGATAAGATTTTAAATTGGAAGTTTTGCAGACAACAATTTAAATTTTGCTGAACTGGTTGTAATTGTGTATGAGATAGGAGAACATGACAAAGTTTTCCAACAAAAAACACAGGCTTGTAACAATACCTAGACATTTTCTCCAAAAACAGTCAAGCTAAAAATCTGTTGATAATGAATCACCCTAGAACTGTTGACAATGCTCACAAAATAACTTGCATCTAAATTTATGTCCAAATGGTATCTTGGAAAATAATTAGTTCCTAAACATTATTTCTCCACCTATTCACTCAAGACAGACTGACATCTGTTGCAATCTTGCCGTCATCAATTATTCAAATTATAGATTTCTTCACCCTTTCATACACAACCTTGCAGGCTCTTAAATCCTTTAACCCATTACCACACAATCTCTACTTTTGACGCCCCTGAGAAAGAAGCCTTTAAAAAACATTGTTGAAAAAGGAGAAAATGCTGGTAACCAGCATTTTCTCCTTTTCCCACAATGTTTTCTACCCTTCACAAAACAAATTTCAAATTTTCAGTCATTTTTATTTTGTCGTCTGCAAATGCTTTCAATTTGGAAAAGCCTAAAATTTTGTCGTTTGGTAATGAGTTAACTCTTTGCCAGACAACAAAATTGTAGCCCTGTCCAAATTGGAAACATTTGCCAACCACAATTTCAATATGGCTGATCAGTGCAACTGTTTATTAATAGGGTAGAAAAAAATTTGGGAAAAGGAGAAAATGCTGGTTACCAGCATTTTCTCCTTTTCCCAAAATGTTTTCAAAAGGCTTCTTTCTCAGGGTCATTGAAATTCGTTATTGTTTGGTAAAGAGTTAATCCATTACCTAAAACTTGATCATGGACCTTTCAAAATCCTAAGTGTTAGTTGATTACACATCCAAATTTATGTAGCTAAAATGGTGGATCATATCTTTGGAAGGGTAGAAAAGGACATGTAACTGGTTACCAGCATTTTTATCTTACCCTCCATTACTTCAAAAGCCTCTTTCCTCATGGTCATAATAGCGTGCTTAACTCTTTACCAAAATGACAAATTTCTTTACTGGACCAAATCAAAGCATCTGCAGACAACAAATACAATCCTGTTAATTCAATGATTTCTAACTTTGATAGGGTAGAAAATATTGTGGGAAAGGGATAAAATGCTGGTAACCAGCATTTTCTCCTTTTTCCACAACATTTTTAAAAGGCTTCTACTTCAGGGTCGTCATTGTGTGGTAAAGGGTTAAGGGTAAAAATCCAATACAGATGCAGAAAGCATGACCCATCACGCAAAAAAAGGTATCTTCTGGGAACTGCAAAAAAAAGTCAGTGCTGGTCTGACAGCGTGAATTGCGCAGGCTGACCTGGGTGGATACTTTTCGCTTCAATGACATTTTCTGTGAAAGTCGTCATTATACCTTGTTATAAATCATTTTTGAATTATCGGCTTAATCTGATCTGCACAGTTGCTGATCTGTTGTCATCTAATTCATGTACAGAACTCCCAAATGGTCCCTTTTTGCATGATGGGTCACATGATTATGTGAAGTGGTGAAAATGAGCTTGATTCCAATATGAGGAAGAAAACATTGCGAAAAAAGGAGGAATTGCTGTGTTTCTATTCTAAGAGGTTAACATTAGTGTTTTTACTTTATCAACGCTTCCCTAAACAAGCTCTGGTTTTTACGTCTCTGCAGTAAAAGCCTTTTGAAAACACTGTGGGAAAAGGAGAAATTGCTTGTAACAAGCAATTTCTCCTTTTCCCACAGTGTTTCTACCCTCTTTGAGAACTTTGTGTCATTTTCTCCAAATCTAAAATTGTCGTCTGCAAACTCTTTTGGTTTGGAAAAGTCCAAAATTTGTCGTTTGGGAAAGGGTTAATACACTTTTGACATGAATAAAAAACCCTTTTTTCATATTGATTAAGCCTTTACCACACAATCCCAACTTTCAACGACCCTGTAAAAGAAGCCTTTTGAAAAAATTGTGGGAAAAGGAGAAAATGCCGGTAACCAGCATTTTCTCCTTTTCCCACAATGTTTTCTACCATTCACATAACAAATTTCAAATTTGCAGTCACTTTTATTTTGTCGTCTGCAAATGCTTTTGATTTGGACAAGTCTAAAATAATGTTGTGTGGTAAAGAGTTAAGCCTTTCCTGCACAGTCCTGACTTTGAAATACCCTTTTTTTCCCTTTTCCCTCAATGTTTTTAAAAACTTTGTCTAAGTGTAGGTAAAATTTGGCATTACTTTTACTCTTTACAAAACGACAAAATTTTGAACTAATCCAAATTCAAATCAATCAAGAGAAATTAATATATTTGGGAAGAGTAGAAAACATTGTGGTAAAAGGAGAAAATGCTGGTTACCAGCATTTTCCCCTTTTCCACAGTGTTTTCAAAAGTCTTCCTTCTCAAGGTCATTAAAACAAGGGATTGTTTGGTAAAGAGTTAAACTGTAAAGAGTGGCTCAAAACATGGAATATGTCTTAACCCGTTACCACACAATCCCTACTTTTGACGCCCCTGAGAAAGAAGCCTTTAGAAAACACTGAGGGAAAAGGAGAAAATGCTGGTAACCAGCATTTTCTCCTTTTCCCACAATGTTTTCTACCCTTCACAAAACAAATTTCAAGTTTTTGGTCACCCTTATTTCGTCGTCTGCAAATGCTTGATTTGAACAAGCCTAAAATTTTTTTGTTTGAAAATTAGTTAAACATGTTCCAGCATTTTCTCTTTTTTCCACAATATTTTCAAAAGGCGTCTTTCCTTTGGTTGTTAAAACTTGAGATTATGTAGTAAAAGGTTAAGTCTTTACCAAACGAAAAATTTTTGGACCAGTCCAAGATGGAAGCACTTTCAGATGACACAATAAAATTTTAATGTGAATCATAAAATGAAATTTGATTTTGAAAGCGTAGAAAATGTTGTGGGAAAAGTAGAAAATGCTGGTTTCCAGCATTTTCTCCTTTTCCCACAATGTTTTCAAACACTTTCTTTTGGTCGTTAAAATTTGAGATTATATACTAAAAACTTAAGGTGCTTACCCAATTCTGAGTATTCCAGACTAAGCATGTCTCGTCTGTATGGAGAAAAACACTGGCAGAGTTTTTGTGAGAGGTAGTAACGGCAGTTTGTGAAAGACCTGATGGGCTGTAGCACGTGTGTCATGTTCAAGACCCCACTGATGCCACAGAGCAGCCCGCTAGCTATACAAACCACTACAGCAATTATAACCTGTAAATAGATTTAATGATTCATTGTATCCTGTAATTGAAAACATTTATTTCATGCTTTCTTGTAGATTATCCAGAAATAACGGTGAATTATTTATTTTTGGTATTTTGTGGTAATGACCAGTGAAAAATACAGACTTTAATGTTCCAGCTCTTCAATTAAAGGTGGGGAAAGTTGTTCCTTTAACCCTTGAACCCATTACCACACAATCCCTACTTTTGACTCCCCTTAGAAAGAAGCCTTTAGAAAACATTGTGGGAAAAGGAGAAAATGCTGGTTACCAGCATTTTCTCCTTTTCCCACAATGTTTTCTACCCTTCACAAAACAAATTTCAAATTTTCAGTCACTTTTATTTTGTTGTCTGCAATTGCTTTCTATTTGGACTAGTCCACAGATTTGTCGTTTGGTGAAGAGTTAATGATTCATTGTACCCTGTAATTAAAAATATTTGTTTCATGCTTTCTAGTAGGTTATCCAGAAATAATGGTGAATTATTTATTTTTGGTATTTCGTGGTAATGACCAGTGAAAAATACAGACTTTAATGTTCCAGCTTTTCAATTAAAGGTGGGGAAAGTTGTTCCTTTAACATTTAACCCATTACCACACAATCCCTACTTTTGACTCCCCTGGGAAAGAAGCCTTTAGAAAACATTGTGGGAAAAGGAGAAAATGCTGGTAACCAGCATTTTCTCCTTTTTCCACAATGTTTTCTACCCTTCACAAAATAAATTTCAAATTTTAAGTCACTTTTCTTTTGTCGTCTGCAAATGCTTTTGATTTGGACAAACTGAAAATTTTGTTGTTTGGTAATGAGTTAACAAACAATTCCTGGTTTTTAGACCCTGCTTTCTACCCTGCTGGAAACAAATTTCAATTTTTGAGTTGCGTTTATTTTGTCATCTGCAATTGCTTTGAATTTGGACCAGTCTAAAATTTTGTTGTTTGGTAAAGAATTAATTGTAACCCAGGTAAAATGTGCATACCTCTCAACCAGATTGAAATATGATGTCATTTACTGTATATTTCTCATGCATTCTGTAATATTGTAATGTGATGCTATGTGGAGGGTGTATGTCACAGGGAATGACTGTAAAGGACTATACTGGATTTTGATGTGAGCATCCCCCCCCCACACACACACGAGAAAGGGCTAAAAGCATAAAATGAACGAGCCAATTTCATTTCACCTTATGGACATCATCAGTAATATTTTCACTCATGGCTGTGCCACACATGAAAATATTACAGGTGATGTTCAGTTGATGACATAAATTTAGATGTTTCACCATAGAAAACTAATTATCTTGTATTTCTTGCTTGTAATGTCTGCTTTGTTTGTCCCTTCACCACAAAGCCCCAAATTTTAATTGTTGGTTGGTTAGTTAGATGGTGGACTGGTTGGTTGATTGGCTGATACAATGGCATTTAATGCTGCTTTTAACCCTTTACTACACAACAACATTTTAGACCTGTCCAAAATTAAAGCATTTACCACACGACAAAATTTTAGGCTTGCCAAAATCAAAAGCATTTGCCGACGACAAAATAAAGGTGACTGAAAATTTGAAATTTGTTTTGTGAAGAGTAGAAAACATTGTGGGAAAAGGAGAAAATGCTGGTTACCAGCATTTTCTCCTTTTCCCACAATGTTTTCTAAAGGCTTCTTTCTCAGAGTCGTCAAAAGTAGGGATTATGTGGTAAAGAGATAAAGCATTTACTGATGACAGTTTCAATGTGGCTCATATGAAATAATTTTTCTCTGATAGGGAAGAAAACCTTGTGGGAAAAGGAGAAAATGCTGGTAACCAGCATTTTTTCATAACTATGAAAAGAATATTTTTCTCCGATAGGGAAGAAAACATTGTGGGAAAAGGAGAAAATGCTGGTAACCAGCATTTTTTTCTTTTCCCTCAATGTTTTCAATAGTCTTCTTTTTCAGGGGTGTAAAAAGTCTTCACTATGCAGTAAAGGGATAACATTAACTCAGTCATATCAAAGTAACAGCTCAAACATTCATATACTTCCTGAATTTCACCAGTACTAGGCTAGAGCACTGCCTTTCACAATGACACTCTCACAAAAACCGAGGCAAAGAGAAATAACTATCAAAAGAATATTATATAAACCACTGGTAAATTATCTCCCTTCATTATTCTTATCAGAAAGCAAACTTTTAGACGTGTCAAAATTGTTAGCATGATGACACACAAAACGTAACTGGCAACTGGATGTTGTCTTTCAAAGAAAAGAGAATATCATGGAAAAAAGGAGAAAGAGCTTTTAGCAGTTTTTTCTCCTTTATCAGGAAAGATTTTAGGTCTGTAACAAACAATTCCTGGTTAAACTTGCTACCAAACAACAAAACCCAGGTGTTGTTTGGTAAAGGGTTATATAAAACTTACAAGCCGGTACTAAAAATGTAGAACTATGCTATTTCAATTCTATTTTCTGAAGAAAGTGTATATCTTTATTAGATAATGTAGTTCCAAGTTCAAACTGCAGTTTCCGTGCTGTCTGAACTTGATCAACGTTATCTGCAAAAGGTCAGTGAACTGCACCTAGCAGTTTAACTGTTTACCACACAATCCCGACTTTTAACGACCCTGAGAAAGAAGCCTTTTGAAAACATTGTGGGAAAAGGAGAAAATGCTGGTAACCAGCATTTTCTCCTTTTACCACAATGTTTTCTAACCTTCCCAAACCAATTTTTCAGTCACATTTATTTTGTCGTCTGCATATGCTTTCAATTTGGACCGGTCTAAAATTATCCTGTGTGATAATGAGTTAAGGGTTTACCAAATAGCAAAACTTTGCACTTGTCCAAATTGAAAGTTCTTGCTGTCAGTTAGAAGTCTCTAAAATGATAAAATTTGTCCTTGGTAGCTGTAAACATTCTGGGTAAAGGAGAAAATGGGTCAAAAGAATTAAATTGTAGAATGAAAGAAATTGAGTAAAGTGAAAAATTTAGACTGCCATCAGTGCATACTAATTTTCAAACACAAAAAGGAAGGCTGAAGCCTGGGAAAAAGAAAGGGAATCAAAAAGGGGACAAGAAAAGGGATTAGTTTTCATCTAACCACTATGCCAGAATTTTTTTGTGAAGATTTTTGTGTGTGGGACACTTTGGTCACCATAGCAACCCTCGGCAACTGTCAAAGAATTGAATTTAATTTATCCCTTAATTCTTTCCTTGCTGATGACACCAGAAGATTTTGAGGACAGTATAGATCAAGATCAGACTGCACAGTCTGATCTCTGATCTGCACTGTCCACCAGTCTATTTTACATCATGCCCAAACAGTGTCTTCATTTTGCAGTGGAATTGTATTGAAAAACAGAAATACATCTCTAATTGGTAATAAAAGTATTCACTTCTCACCACACAACAAATTTTAAGACTGGTCCAAATTGAAAGCATTTGCAAATGACAAAATAAATTTGAATCAAAAGCTGAAATTTGTTCTGGGAAGGGTAGAAAACATTGTGGGAAAAGGAGAAAATGCTGGTTACCAGCATTTTCTTCTTTTCCCACAATGTTTTCAAGAGGCTTCTTTTTCAGGAGCGTCAAAAGTCGGCATAGTGTGGTAAAAGGTTAAATATGTGGCTCAAATTTCTCGACCCAAGGTCAAAAAGCATGAACTGTTTGGCAAAGCATGCAATATACGACAAAACATACTTACCAAAGCTTTCAAGCGTTTCCAAAACAGCACACACACACAAAACCCAGACAACAAAATCTGCAAAAAGATAAAAAATTGAGATAAGTTCAAAAATGCTTTTGAGCCATGCTCTGACAAAAGGAGGTTTAGTGCATCTATGTGCAGCATTTTACAAATCAAGACATCCGATAATTCTGGATCCATCAAATCCATTGAGTGCAACAACTAGCTGGATCCCAAGACAGAATGGTTCTTGTACATACAGAGGAGTAACTAAAGCAAAGACTAATGACACAGGTCAGCCTCTCTACAGACTATGCAGTTTTACATAATGTGACCCATCCAGCAAAAAGGGACCTTCTTGGAACAATGAAAAGTTTCAACCCTAGTCAGACTGCATGAATTGTCCAGGCTGACCAGGGTCGATGCTTTTCGCTTTTAACCCCTTATCACACAATCCCTACTTTTGACAACTCTGAGACAGAAGCCTTTAGGAAACATTGTGGGAAAAGGGCAAAATGCTATAAACCAGCATTTTCTCCTTTTCCCACAATGCTTTCTACCCTTCACAAAAAAAAAAAAATCAAATTTTCAGTCACTCTTACTAAAATTGTCCTCTACAAATTTTTTTGATTTGGATAAGCCAAAAACTTTGTCTTTTGGTAATGAGTTAATACCGCGGGTCACATCAATTTATATTTTTTGCAGATGCAATAATTTAACCAATTTCAACAGATCATGGTGTATAATATAAATATTGGTCATTATCTTACAGGGTTATCATAGAAACTTTGTTCTTACAGACTGGAATGCTTGTTTGATGTTCAACATCATATTTTCCTGTAGTTTGTATAATACTGATAATTATTATTTTTTCCTACACCAACTACTACTACTGCTCTTACTATTGCTCCTTAAGAAATAATCTTTCTCTTGTGGTTTATTGTTCAATAAACCACAGTTGTGAGTTATGAAGCACAATAAATAATCCATAGGGGCGATGACCCGAGTGGTTTATTCATTGAACCTCATAACTCATGTGGTTTACTGAACAATAAACCACTAGATAGGAAGAATATTATCTTGATTCTAAGATGATCAATTCTTAATGAAAGAAAAACATTTTCATACTTTGTATAAAAACGCAGATACAGATTATATTCCACTAAATAGAATTCTTACTTACTTTACATACAATGAATAGAATGATGTCACTCTATTATAGAATGACGTCACTCTACATAGGTTGGTTCATTGGTTGTATTGGGGTTTAACGCCACTTTAACAGCTAAGGTCATATCATGGCGGTCGGTGACACACGTGTTTCCTGGCTTTCTCATATTAGTACTAACACAACTTTCTCAGATGCTTCAGAAGAGGTGAGAGGCTAAAAAAATACGCCGGAAAGAAAGTTTGCCTCAACCAGGTATTAAACTCACAACCACCAGGTCATGAGTCCGACACACTCACCACTGAGCCACCCGGGCAGGCACTCTACATAGGATTACGTAGATGTTACCATGCTTTTCTTGCAATGTGTTTATAGAGCCGAACTCATGTGTTATGTTAACACTTCTGCTGAATAAATTAAATAAAATTTTCAAGCCAATAGTCAAAACCCAAATGCTACTACTTTACATGCATTTTTTGAAGAAAAATATCTCCCTATCGGACAGTGTAGATCCAAGATCAGACTGCACGTTCTGCGCAGTCTGATCTTGATCTACACATCTACACTGTCCACACAAGGTCAGCAAGTCGCGATAAGCAACCAAAATCTCCCTATCGGACAGTGTAGATCAAAGATCAGACTGCACATTTTGTGCAGTCTGATCTTGATCTATGCTGTCCGCACAAGGTCAGCAAGTCGCGATAAGCAGTTTAATTTAAGGGTTAAGAGTTTCACTTTTATAACTACTACCAACTACAGAGCTCCAGATAAGAGGAAATGATGGTATTCTAAATCCATTATTTCTCTTCCAAACCCTATGTTGTGGGTACTCATTAGAATCCTCTCGATGAGACGATTCTAATAAGTACCCACAACATAGACTTTAGTGGAGAAAAGTGAATATTTTCCATTTTGAAATTAAAATCACTCCCTTGATCTGGAGCTCTGCTACCTCCTATAACTATTCACTACAACTACTTCAAGTTTTATCATAGAAACCTTCTTAGAGACTGGATCATTCTTTTGGAGCATCTTTGCAAGCCAAGGTTACAATGAAAGATGAAAATTTAATAATACAAGCGATTTCATTCCTTGCAGTTAGAGCTGGCTGCATCCAATGAAAAAGCGTGTCAGGGGAATGTAAAAATCAAGCTCGATCCGCCGAGGGTAGAGTAGCGTAGTGAATCGTCAGCCTTGGCTTGCGAAGATGTCTTTTGGAGAAGATCAAAATTTGTACCACCACCAGTTCTAGTATTACTACTACTTCTAATGTTGAAAGTCATCTATAATCTAAATCTTAACTCATAACCAAATGTTTCTTTCCAGCGTATTTTCGCCTCTAACCTCTGCTGAAGCATGTGAGAAAATTAGTTGGTGGCTCTGGAAAGAAAGCTGTGTTAGTACTGGTGTGAGAAAGCCAGGAAACATGTGTGCGTCACCATCCGCCATGATATGACATTAGTTGTTAAAGTGGCGTTAAACTCCCAATACAACCAACCAACCAACCATAACCAAACAACAATATTTCAGGCTTGTCCAAATTGAAAGCATTAATTTTGCAGACGACAAAATAAAAGTGACTGAAATTTGAAATTTGTTTAGTGAAGAGTAGAAAACATTGCCAGAAAAGGAGAAAATGCTGGTTACTGGCATTTTCTCCTTTTCCCACAATGTTTTCTAAAGGGTTTCAGGGTTGTCAAAAGTAGGGATTGTGTGGTAATGGATTAAGAGAGTAATGACCAGTAATTTTATGTATTACTGTGAAATCCTCATCAGCTAGCAACTGGGCTACAGGTGGGCTGACAGTATCAAGACATTGTGACAGATGTCCATACTACTTTTCAAACAGACACAGTGAGAGGTCAGATCTGTCAATATATCTGTGGTCGGGTAAACCCGTCAGCACACAGCTTTTACAAAACAATATAACTAAAAAGGCCCAGAAAAAGGTCAAAGGATCAAGCAGGTGTTATAATACACTTATATTTAACCCATTACCACACAATCCCTACTTTTGACGACCCTGAGAATGAAGCCTTCAGAAGACATTGTGGGAAAAGGAGAAAATGCTGGTAACCAGCATTTTCTTCTTTTCCCACAAAGTTTTCTACTCTTCACAAAACAAATTTTAAATTTTCAGTCACTTTTATTTTGTTGTCTGCAAATGCTAATTCCATTTGGACAAACCTAAAATTTTGTCGTTTGGTAACCAGTTAAATCATATCCTTCCAAAATGCGGAAAACATTTTGGAGATGACAGCCTGTAATGGTGTGGTTGAGTCATATCTTAGTTGCTGGTAGAAAAATTAATCTTAAAATCAGGCAAAAAGTAAAAAAAAAGACACAGCTTGTAACCTGGCAGGTTTTAACCTTATTCTGAAATCAATTTGTCAGTCAGTGACTAACAATTTAGACCAACCATACTGGCAGATGTCATCATCTTAACAATTTTGATACTTTCAAATGGTATGATACAATTTCTAATACATTTAAACACCCTCTTTAATTATTTTTAGGCTTTATTGTTACTTTAAAATTGTTCAACATAAAAGCAACGACAAGTTTTATGAATGTTGCTCATATGATGACAACAATATCCTACTATGTAAGTAAACTCTTTACCAAACAATTTTTTTGCACTCATTCAAATTCAAAGCTGGTTCAGATGACAAATTAACTGTAGCTTAATTAATATCAAACTTGCCTCTAAAAAGATAAAAAAAACATTGTGGGACAAGGAGAAAATGCTGTTTACCGACATTTTCTCCTTTTCCCGCAAAATTTTCATAAGGTTTCTTCCCAAGGGTTGTTAAAGTCAGAACTGTGTGGGGAAAGAGTTAAATGACAGCTCTGAAACTTATATATGTTTAAAATCAAACTTTTACTATTTCAAAGGGATTCTTCGGAGGGAAATATCTTCTTATCAGACAGTGTAAAACAAAAATCAGACTGCACATTCTGTGCAGTCTGATCTTGATCTACACTGCAAAAGATCAGCCTGTTGATCTGAGTAAAGGTTAATTTGTCTCTGACAGTCTGGAGAACATTGTCAGAAAAGTAGAAATTGAGACTGTACAAAATTCTCAATGCTTCAGACTACAAAGAATTCGGAGAGCTGCAGACTATAGAGAATTCTGAGTGCTTCAAACTGTACAGAACTCTCAATGCTTCAGACTGTACAAAGTTCTCAATGCTTTAGACTGTAATTTATTCACAATTTGTCTCTGACAGGCTGGAGAACATTGTCAGAAAAGTAGATATTACTTTCAACAATCCTGACTACAGAGAATTCACATTATGCTTCAGACTTCAGAGAATTGTCAATGCTGCAGACTGCAGAGAATTGTCAATGCTTCAGGCTGCAGAGAATTCTCATTGCTTCAGACTTTAATTTATTCTCAATGTTTCAGACTACAGAGAATTCTGAGAGCTTCAGACTGTACAAAATTCTCAATGCTTCAGACTACAGAGAATTCTGAGTGCTTCAGACTACAGAGAATTCTGAGTGCTTCAGACTGTATAAAATTCTCAATGCTATAGACTGTAATTTATTCTCAATGTTCCAGACTGTACGGGGAATTGTCAATGCTTCAGACTACAGAGAATCCTAAATGCTTAAGACTGCAGAGAACTGTCAATGCTACAGACTACAGAGAATTCTCAATGCTTCAGACTGTACAAAATTCTCATTGCTTCAGACTACAAAACTTTCAATGCTGCAGACTGCAGAGAATTGTCAATGCTACAGACTACAGAGAATTCTTAATGCTTCAGACTATACAAAATTCTCAATGCTTTAGACACAATGTTAAAGACTATGCAGTTAATTCACAATGCTTCAGACTACAGAGAGTCCTAAATGCTTCAGACTGCAAAGAATTGTCAATGCTACAAACTACAGAGAATTCTCAATACTTAGAAAGTACAGAATTCTACAGACTTCAGAGGATTCCCAATGCTTCAGACTGGAGAGAATTGTCAATGCTGCAGACTACAGAGAACTGTCAATGCTTCAGACTGCAGAGGATTGTCAATGCTGCAGACTACAGAGAATTGTCAATGCTTCAGACTGCAGAAGATTCTCAATGCTACCGACTGCAGAGAATCCTAAATGCTTCAGACTGCAGAGAATTGTCAATGCTAGAGACTACAAAGGATTCCCAATGCTTCAGACTACAGAGAACTGTCAATGCTACAGACTACAGAGAACTGTCAATGCTACGGACTGTAGAGGATTCCCAATGCTTCAGACTGCAGAGAACTGTCGATGCTTCAGACGGCAGAGGATTCCCAATGCTTCAGACTGCAGAGGATTCTCAACGCTGCCAACTACAGAAAATTGTCAATGCTTCAGACTGCAGAGGATTCCCAATGCTACAGACTGCAGAGGATTCTCAATGCTGCAGACTACAGAGAATTGTCAATGCTACAGACTACAGAGGATTCTTATTGTGACAGGCTACAGAGAATTGTCAATGCTTCAGACTACATAGAATTCTCATTGCTACAGACTACTGAGAATTGTCAATGCTACAGACTGCAGAGAGTTGTCAATGCTTCAGACTATAGAGAACTGTCAATGCTTTAGATCACAAAGAATTCTCATTGCTTCAGACTGTAATTTATTCTCAATGATTCAGACTATGAAGAATTTTCAATGCTTTGGACTACAGAGAATTCTAAATGCTTCAGACTGTACAAAATTCTCAAATGCTTCGGACCACAGAGAATTCTAAATGCTTCAGACTGTACAAAATTGTCCATGCTTCAGACTGTACAAAATTTTCAATGCTTTCGACTGAAATTTATTCACAATGTTATAGACAAGACTGTACAGTGAATTCACAATGCTTCAGACTACAGAGAGTCCTAAATGCTTCGGACTGCAAAAGTTGTCAATGGTACACACTACAGAGAATTCCCAATACTTCAGAAAGAACAGAATTCTCAATACTACAGACTTCAGAGGATTCCAAATGCTTCAGACAGCAGAGAATTGTCAATGCTGCAGACTGCACAGGATTCCCCATGCTTCAGACTGCAGAGAATTGTCAGTGCTGCAGACTGCAGAGGATTCCAAATGCTTCAGACTGCAGGGAATCCTAAATGCTTCAGACTGCAGAGAACTGTCAGTGCTACAGACTACAGAGGATTCCCAATGCTTCAGACTGCAGAGAATTGTCAGTGCTGCAGACTGCACAGGATTCCAAATGCTTCAGACTGCAGGAAATCCTAAATGCTTCAGACTGCAGAGAACTGTCAATGCTACAGACTACAGAGGATTCCCAATGCTTCAGACTACAGAGAATTGTCAATGCTACAGACTGCAGAGGATTCCCAATGCTTCAGACTACAGAGAAGTGTCAATGCTTCAGACTGCAGAGAATCCTAAATGCTTCAGACTGCTGAGAACTGTCAATGCTTCAGACTGCAGAGGCTTCCCAATGTTTCAAACTGCATAGAACTGTCAATGCTACACACTGCAGAGGATTCCAAATGCTTCAGACTGCAGAGAACTGTCAATGCTACACACTGCAGAGAATTCCCAATGCTTTAGAATGCAGAGGATTTCCAATGCTTCAGACTACAGAGAATTGTTAATGCTGCAGTCTGCAGAGAATTGTCAATGCTGCAGACTGGAGAGGATTCTCCATGCTTCAGACTGCAGCGGACTGTCAGTGCTGCAGACTGCAGAGGAATATCAGTGCTTCAGACTGCAGAGGATTGTAAATCCTACAGACTGCAGAGATTTGTCAGTGCTGCAGACTGCAGAGAATTGTCAATACTGCTGACTGCAGAGAATTGTCAGTGCTGCTGACTGCAGAGAATTGTCAGTGCTGCAGACTGCAGAGAATTGTCACTGCTGCTGACTGCAGAGAATTGTCAATCCTACAGACCGCAGAGAATCGTTAGTGCTGCTGACTGCAGAGATTGTCAATGCTGCAGACTGCAGAGAATTCTCATTGCATCAGACTACAGAGAATTTTCAATGTTTTGATGTTCAGACTACAAAGCAAGGCTAGTTACTGATTGCAAAATAACCATTCTGCTATTTTAAATCAAAAGCACAGATCCCTTAACCTTTTCCACATTATTCCGATTTCAAAACAGCCTGAGTAAGAAGGTTTTTGAGACTGGTTCCAATTTAACCCATTACCACTCAATCCCTACTTTTGACGCCCCTGAGAAAGAAGCCTTTTGAAAACACTGTGGGAAAAGGAGAAAATGCTGGTAACCAGCATTTTCTCCTTTTCCCACATTGTTTTCTACCCTTCCCAGAACAAATTTCAATTTTTCAGTCACCTTTATTTTGCCGTCTGCAAATGCTTTCAATTTGAACCAGTTCAAAAGTTTGGTGTGTGGTAAAGAGTTAAGGGCGTTTGCTTTGAAAAATTAAATTAGTCTCGAATAATGGATTATTTTCTTTAAAAGGAATAAAAACATTGTGGTAAAAGGCAAAAATGCTGTAAACCTTTCCTGACAACTTTTATCTCCCATCAAATTTTATAATGAAATGTTGGAATTGTATGATAAAGGGAAAAGTACTGGCAGACAATAAATTAATGGATTGTGTCTTAACATTTTACCAGATGACAAAATTGTAAACTATTCCCAATTGAAAGCAGTAGCAGACAACACAAAGTGATTCAAAACTGAATACATGTATTTGTTTTGGAATGAGTAGAAAACATTGTGGGAAAAGGAGAAAATGCTGGTGACCAGCAATTTCTCATTTTCCCACATTGTTTTAAAAAGGCTTCTCAAACAGAGTTGTGAAAACCATGGATTGTTTGGTAAAGTGTTAAATCATGGGATTCAAATTTGTATGATTATATCTAGGGAAATTTTATGAGAGAAGAAGAAAAAATTTATTACCAATATTCAGAGCTCCAGATAGATGGAGTAATTTTGATTTCAAAATTGAAAATATTTAATTGTTTTCACTAAACCCTTTGTTATGGGTACTAATTAGAATTGTCTTATTGAGCCGATTTTAATGAGTACTCACGACATAGGGTCTCAAAGAGAAATAATGCATTTAGAATACTTATAATCACTCCCTTTTATCTGGAGCTCTGAACATTTCCCACTATGTCCTTTAAAGTTTTTTCCTCCCAGGGTTATCAAAACGCATGAGTGTTTGGTAAAGGGCTAACTAAAATTTGAATGTGAAGGAAGTGGCAACATTCCTGTAGATCCAATTTCAAAAAGAGGCTGTACCGTTTGAAAAAGCCGTGCTGTGAAATTTGCATATTTTCAGTCACATGACACTCTCGTGTCCTACACGTGTTACTGTACTCTTTCTCAAGCTGTAATATGATTCCTAGACATAAAGTCTAGAATAAATAGAAATAGAAATTTTATCCCTTCACACCACAGCAAAATTTTACACTTGTATGGGTCAAGAGTGTTTGCATATAACAATCCACAAAGTAGCTCGTAAATTATAATTGGGTTCTTCAATGAATGAATGGGCAGAAAAAGCAGCATCTTCTCCTTTTCCAATAAAATTTGTCCTTTTTCAAATGCCCTTTTTCCTCTTCAAGGATTGTATGAAACGTAATGATCCATTACATGAACTTTTATCACATGACAAAATTTCAGATCAGTCCAAATTGAAAGTATTTTGCAGATGACTTATTAAATTTCGCTCAAATGATGATATCTGGCTCTAATGACGGGAAAAGCAGAAAATTCTGATTACCAGCATTTTCTCCTTTTCCCACGTTTTCAAAAGGCTTCTTGCTCAGGGTCATTAAAACTCAAGATTGTGTGGTAAAGGGTTAACAAACAATTCAAGGTTTTAACAACCCTTAACTTTTCACCAAACAAGAAACTTATAGACAGGTCCAAATTGAAAGCATTTGCAGATGACGAAATAAATGTGACTGAAGAATTGAAATTTGATTTGGGACGGGTAGAAAACATTATGGGAAAAGGAGAAAATGCTGTATACCAGAATTTGCTCCTTTTTTCCACTGTGTTTTCTGTCCTTCTATAAATCAAAACCAAGTTCTAGTTTTATTGAGTAATATTTAATTTGTAGTCTGCAAAATAAGTCCATTTTGAACAAGTCAAAGTTTCGTCCAGGTAAAGTGTATAATGAATTTAAACTCATCTTTATATGTAAATGCATCATTTCACTGGGTAATTGCTTCTGGGTGACAGGTGAATCAAATAAATTTTGGGCTCTCCTCTCTCCCTTTATTGGGCTCTCTTCTCTTAACTCATTACCAAACGACAAAATTTTAGACTGGTCCAAATCGAAAGCATTTGCAGACGAACAAAATAAAGGTGACCGAAAAATTAAAAATTGGTTTGGGAAGGGTAGAAAACACTGTGGGAAAAGGAGAAAATGCTGGTTACCAGCATTTTCTCCTTTTCCCACAGTGTTTTCAAGAGGCTTCTTTCACAGGGACGTCAAAAGTAGGGATTGTGTGGTAATGGGTTAACCCTTTACCACACGGCAAAAGTTTGGAACAATCCAAACTGAAAGCATTTTGTAGACAACAATTTCAAAGTGGCTCAAATAAGGCAAACTTTTCTTTGATACGGTAGAAAACTTCTGTGGGAAAAGGAGAAAATGCTGGTTATCAGCATTTTCTCCTTTTCTCACAATGTTTTCAAAAGGCTTCTCTCTTAGGATTCTTAAAAGTCATCAATGTGTGGTAAAGATTCCATTGATACAATTTAACCCGTAGACACGAGGGTTCAATGAAATACATCTTTGGAATAAGGGATTCATAAATGAATGCTGTATTACGGCATATCGACATCTGGGATCATTAAGCATGGCTGGTAAGGCATAGAGGAAGTTGACCAACAAGGAAAAAAAAAGGATCGAAAACATTGTGGAAAAGCAGAAAAAAACTGGTTACCAGCATTTTCTCCTATTCCCCCAATATTTTCAAAAGCCTGTATTATCGGGATATGTTAAAAAACAGGATGGTAAAAGATTAATATGATTATATTTGCAAAGGTCCCGTTTATAAAGAGACATGATTGGTTGGTTGTATTTGGGTTTAGCGCCACTTTAACAGCTAAGGTCATATCATGGCGGTCAGTGACGCACATGTGTTTCCTGGCTTTCTCACACCAGTACTAAAACAACTTTCTTTCCAAAGCCACCGACTACTTTTCTCACATGCTTCAGCAGAGGTGGGAAGCAAAAATACGCCAGAAAGAAAGTTTGCCTCATCTGGGTATGGATATAAATGGACATGTTTTGAATAGAGAAGACAAACATACAGGTAACCAGCTCTGAATTTCTCTGAATTCAAAAGATAACTTTCATTTTTTTGAGCCAAATTCTATCTGCTTCCTACAAAAATAATATTTGAACACATCCTGGTAATCAATCCTCTTTACCAGACGACAAAATTTTTGACTGGTCCAAATTGAAAGCATTTGCCGATGTCAAAATAAGTGACCGAAAAATTGGAACCAAAGAGGAGAAAAAACATTGTGGAGGAAAAGGAGAAAATGCCGGTAACCAGCATTTTCTCCTTTTTCACACAATGTTTTCAAAATACCTCTTTCTCAGGGTCATCAAAAGTCAGCATTGTATGGTAAAGGATTAACCCATTACCAAAAAATCCCTACTTTTGACGCCCCCTGAGCAAGAATCCTTTAGAAAACATTGTGAGGAAAGCAGAAAATCCTGGTAACCAGCATTTTTTCCTTTTCCCACAATGTTTTCTACCTTTCACAAAACAAATTTTCAAATTTTAGGTCACATTTATTTTGTCATCTCCAATGTTTTCGATTTTGACAAACCTAAAATTTTGTCATTTGGTAATGAATTAAATCAAGCTTTCAAGTCAACAGTAAATACCCAAATGATGCTTCTTCAAACCTAATTCTTCGAGATAAGTAAATCCTTATCAGACAGTGTAGATTCAAGATCAGACTGCACGTTCTGTGCAGTCTGATCTTGATCTACACTGTCTGCAAAAGGTCAGTGATATGCCCTTGGGAGCCAAAAGGGTTAATTCAAGAACAAGCTGTGAGTTTGTGTTTAGGTTAAGGGTATAAACCCACACAAAACCAGTGTTTTTGATTAAAATATCAAATGGTCCGTGTCACATTCCCGAGGCAGGTGTATGGTATACACAGATAAAAACTTGTAGATTTTAATTTCATCTAGCTTATATTTTCAACTCTTAACCACAAAATTCTGAATAACCATGGTTTTAAAAGGTTTTTCTTTTTAAGGGGATTTAAAACTCAGGATTTTGTTGTAGGGGGCCCAATAGTTAAAGATGCCCGTCAACAGCCTGTAAGCAAAAACGCTGTTAAATTTCAAACAATTTAGAATGGTACGGATATCAGTCCTTTGTGTAAATATGGATAAATTACTGACATATATGGTGTAACTGAAAAAAAGTAACATATAGATTTGTATTAGAAACTGAACATTGGTCAGAAGAAGACTGGCTAACTATCGAAGCTGTAAACAATGGCAGTGCGTCACGGAAATTTATCATTGGTTTCCGCCTAGAGTCAGATACGGTCTGATTTGCATATAGGCCGCGACCACCATCTGAAAATTGCGGCATCAACAGAAAAGCCTCCTTTTTCCTTTATTTACCTTATCAGACGCCGGGCGAAGGTCAAACTTTAGTCACATGACAGAATGCATGATTATCATATCCAAGTGTATAACGGATATCGAAAACCTTCGATTCAAAAAACCGGAAATGACGTGTCTGTTTACATGAAAGGCCGCAACTCAGCGAAATGCATTTTCTATCAACCGTAATCTAAGCAACCTTGCAACCATCAGGTGCAATATTTGGCATACAGATATAAGAATGTCTATAGTTTGATAAATAAAGACAAAATGAGTTAAAACTGGCTTAAAATGAGTATAAGGGCCTCTTTAACTCTGTACCACACAATCCCAACTTTTAGCGACCCTGAGGAAGAAGCCTTTCGAAAACATTGTGGGAAAAGGAGAAAATGCTGAAAACCAGCATTTTCTCCGTTTCCCACAATGTTTTCTACTCTCACTAAAAACAAAATTTCAATTTTTGGATCACGTTTTTTTTGTCGTCTGCAACTACATTCAGTTTGGACCAGTCTAAAATTTTGTCGTTTGCTGAAGGGTTCCAGGCTATAATGGTTGACTCTTTACCAGATGACAAGGTTGTTTTTAGCCCTGTCCAAATTGAAATTATTTTCTGATAGCAACATGAAATCTCTCTTTCATTGAGTAGAAATCATCACGAGAAAAGGAGAACATGCTGGTTGCCACCACTTCCTCCTCTTCCCATAATGCTTTATCTCTTTACCAAACGAAAAATTTATAGACTGGTTCAAATTGAATACCTTTGCAGACAATAAAATACATAATTATGACTAAAGAATTGAAATTTGTTTAACTTTTTACCAAACGGTAATTTATAGACTGGTTCAAATTGAATACCTTTGCAGACAATAAAATACATAATTATGACTAAATAACTGAAATTTGTTTAACTCTTTACCAAACAAAAGATTTATGGACTCTGAGGTTCAAATTGAATGCCTTTGCAGACAATAAAATACATAATTATGACTAAAGAATTGAAACCTTTGCAGACAATAAAATACATAATTATGATTAAAGAATTGAAATTTGTTTAACCCATTACCAAATGACAAAATTTTAAGTTTGTCCAAATTGAAAACATTTGCAGATGACAAAATAAAAGTGACTGAAAAATTAAAAGTTGTCTTGCGAAGGGTAGAAAACATTGTGGGAAAAGGAGAAAATGCTGGTTACCAGCATTTTCTCCTTTTCCCACAATGTTTTCTAAAGGCTTCATTTTCAGGGTCGTCAAAAGTAGGGATTGTGTGGTAATGGGTTAAGGCAGGGGAGAAAACATTGTGGGAAAAGGAAAAAAATGCTGGTTACCAGGGTCTACCTCAGGGTCGTCAAAAGTTATCATTGTGTGGTACAGGGTTAAATGATTTGTCAGGCCATAAAAGTAGAACTAATTGATTGACTGTATTGGGTTTAACACCGTTTTAAACATTATTTCAGTTATATTGCAGCTGCCAGTGCACATATCCTAGTTATCAGCATTTTCTCCTTTTCCCACAATGTTTTCAAAAGGTTTCTTTCACAGGGTGTTCAAAGAAATTTTAACCAAATATTGAACAACACAAACTCATCAATGTTTCCCCCCAACATAATGAAAGTATACAATGATCAAAATTATACAATAAAGGAGGTCAGTGACTATCCCAGTTCAGCCCTGTTTTCTCAAGAACCCAGAATCAGCCCCTATTTTCTACAAAACCCTAAATCAGCCCCATTTTCCCATGATCCTTAAATCTAACTTTTTTCTTCATCGCTCCTGATGAAATAAACAATAAATCCACTTTTTGGCAGCGACTCAGAAATTAGCACTGATTCGAGAGCGTGGGAAAATCTGCCTGGATGGTGAAGTAAGGTCCCAGCAGTGGGAATTTCAGGAGTGCGTTTGGTAACTAAATATTGGGTCTTTTATCAGATTCCCAGATTTGCCTGTACCCTTTATCCGTAACAAAACTATCCCTAAGCATGTACTGCTGGTAGCTGACAATTTCTCTTTTTTCCTCAATGTTTTGTACTCTTTCAAAGACAAAATTCCATCATTTAACTCTTTACCGCACATTTTATTCCAACTCTTAACACCCCTGGGAAAGAAGCCTTTTGAAAATATTGTGGGGAAAGGAGAAAATGCTGATAACCAGCATTTTCTCCTTTTTCCACAATGTTTTCTCCCCTGACAAAGAAAAATTGCAATATTTGAACCACACTGACATTACCGTCTGCTTTCAATTTTGACAAGACTAAAAATTTTGTCATCTGGTAGGGTTAAGTATCATTTGAATTGGGTCTTCAAATGCCTTCAATTAGCATCAGTAGTTGATTTTCTTATTCTGAAGAGGACCATGTCAAGATCATTTCTGTGAAGTTAAATGAATTTAAGAAGGTGTGGTTATTGTTTCGTCATTATTTCTTTCACAAGGATGTTAAAAGTTGGAATTGTGTGGTATAGGGTTAAATGGGTTAACCCGCATTTTCTCCTTTTTCCACAATGTTTCCATCAATGGCAAATTCCTTCATTTGAGCCACAAGTAAATTATTGTCTTAAAATGCTTTTAACTCATTACCAAATGACAGTGTTTAGGTTTGTCCAAATCGAAAGCATTTGCAGACAACAAAATAAAAGTGACTGAAAGTTTGAAATTTGTTTTGTGAAGGGTAGAAAAAAAAACATTGTGGGAAAAGGAGAAAATGCTGGTTACCAGCATTTTCTCCTTTTTCCACAATGTTTTCTAAAGGCTTCTTTCACCTGGGCGTCAAAAGTAGGAATTGTGTGGTAATGGGTTAATCTGGTCTAGTATACATTTCTGTTATGTAGTAAAGGGTTTAGGGTTTCGGCATTTGCAGACAACAAATCTGAGTAGATTAAAAAAATAGGGCTTGCCTTAGAACATGAGCAAAACAGGGTGGAGAAGGGAGATAATGCTGCTTATCATTTGTTTCTTCTTCTTTTCTCCACCATGTTTTCAAAAGTCTAATTCCAAAGCAAATGAAAACATGGGATTAATTGGTACGGACCAAAGCCCATTAGGGAAAAGCCCTCCGGACAAAAGCCTATTCCTATAATTATGAAGCTTGGTGGGGTTTTTACCTACACTTGATTGGTTAATGGGTGAAAAGTTGTCTTCAAGTTGTCTGCCTTATATTTATGCATTATCCAAAAATTTGTGTAAGTTTTCAACAAAGATCCTGCGTTTATAATACATAATTGCTCTACCCTTGGCTATCGAGCTTGATTTTTTCATTCACCCGATACGCTTTTTCATTGGATGCAGCCAGCTCTAGCTGCAATGAATGAAATCGCTCGTAGCATTTCATCTTCGATAAAAATAGAACAAGGTCTCTACCTTTCAAATAAAAGGTAAAACATGGAAACCCATGTGGATGTCTGCTTATTGCTTCATGTGTATTCGTAAGCGGTTTGTAAAATTCATTTGCTTTTAGAAACATGATGTAAAGGGGATGAATAACCAGCATCCAATAGAGGGCATATCGCAGGAATCTTGAAATCGGGCTCAATCAGCCAGGGTAAGATCCACGTAGTGATCGTAAACTTGGCTCGCGAAGATGCTCAGTCACAAGCATGTAGGTTAGTTTTAAAACAAGATTGAAAGTTTCCAGGTTGCATGTTAATCTTTCGTTTGTTTACTTATTACCTGACTGTAAAATTCATTCAAAATTGCGAGAGTGGCTAACACTTGGGCCAAATTAATAAATAAATTGATGAAGCTTAACAGCCTGTAGAGAAACAATTGGACCAACCAAACTATAACAGATTTTATCACATAACCTCCCTTGTTTTCAGTGTAATATACACATTACGAATTTTCTCATCTCACACGCGTTTAATATCACATTTGTGTGACGTCATTTTAGACATCATTTTGTACGCATTTCATACAAGTTAATGGCAAAAATACCGCAGGTGCATTTATGAATGTTCTTGCATCATCTAATCTATATTTTGTAAAATATCGTTATATGATAAAAAGAATCTGACATTTGTAGGCTTTTGAGATAAGATTTTATTAAATTTGTCAAGGAAAAAGGCTCGCTTAACCCATTACCACACAATCCCTACTTTGACGCCCCTGATGAAAAAGTCTGTAGAAAACATTGTGGGAAAAAGAGAAAATGCTGGTAACCAGCATTTTCTCCTTTTCCCACGATGTTTTCTACCCTTCACAAAACAAATTTCAAATTTTCAGTCACTTTTATTTAGTCGTCTGCAAATGCTTTCGATTTGGACAAGCCTAGAGAATATTGTTGTTTGGTAATGAGTTAATAACATTTCCCTTGACTCGTTTAATAAAATCTTATGTCAAAAGTCCACTCATGTCAGATCCTATTTATCATTTTCAAAATACATGCATTCACCATACTTTTGAAAGGTATAATTTAACTCTTTACCACACAGTCCCGACTTTTAACCACACTGCACAAGAAGCCTTTTAAAAACATGGTAGGAAACAGAGAAATGCTGGTAACCAGCATTTTCTCCTTTCCCCACAATGTTTTCTATCCTGCTGCTAATAAATTTCAATTTTTGAGTAACATTTAATATATCATCTGCAAGTGTTTTCAATTCGGACCAGTCTAAAATTTTGTCTTTTGGTAAAGACTTTTAAACATGCACTTTCACACTAGCTTTATTCACTTTTGGATGTTATCAAATTTTGTACTCTAATTTTTACCAATCTTGGTTTCATTATATTAAAAATCATTTGTACAGTATTTAATATAACGTTAGTTTCTAACATAACTTCAGTACACTGAGATGGCCAGTGCACCATTGTATGCTTCCTTAGGGTTTCTTTCACGCATGCACGACAATCAACAGTGAGACATGAGTCACATCACAATTACTATAAAAAATTCTTTGGAACAAAAGGTAGAGTTGGGGATTCAACCTTGTGACTTTCAGGTTTCAGTCACTGAACTTTAAAAATTGCACCTTGACTTGGCACAAAATAAAGTCTAGACTTTTGTTATGTAATATACCGGTACTTCACTTTCTGTATTACAGAACTTGCACCTGTTAAGCCACCTTTCATCATAACTGGATCATATAGTCTAAACAATCTTTATCTTTTTTTTCTAAATAATTAGCCTAAGTATTAACACCTGGCCCGGTCTTTTGTCTACTCAGAAGTGAGGCTCACATATATCTATATTCTGACTCATCTGCTTCAAATATAATTTTTAAACTCTTTAACGCACAATCCCGAATCTTAACAACCCTACTAAGAAAGCTTTTGAAAACATTGTGGGAAAAGGAGAAAATGCTGGTAACCAGCGTTTTCTCCTTTTCCCACAATGTTTTCTTACCTTCTCAAATCAAATTTCAATTTTTCATTTACATTTCATTTGTCGTCTGCAAATGCTTTCAATTTGGACTTGTCCAAAGTTTTGTCGTTTGGTAAATAGTTAACCCATTACCTCACAATCCCTACTTTTGATGCCCCTGACAAAAAAGCCTTTAGAAAACATTGTGGGAAAAGGAGAAAATGCTGGTAACCAGCATTTTCTCCTTTTCTTACAATGTTTTGTAACCTTCTCAAATCAAATTTCAATTTTTCATTCACATTTAATTTGTCGTCTGCAAATGCTTTCAATTTGGACTTGTCCAAGGTTTTGTCGTTTGGTAAAGAGTTAATACAATTTCCACTCTTTAACTTTTTTTTGAAACAACAAATTATTATAGACTGGTCCAAATTGAAAGCATTAGCAGAGTACAAAATAAAGATGCTCAAAAATTGTAATCAGTATTGGGAAGGGTTGAAATCATTGTGGGAAAAGGAGAAAATGCTTCTTCCTCAGGACCAATAAAAGTTGGGATTGTATGGTAAGAGTTAAGCTGCTCAGTCCGAGTCACCGACCTCTTGCAGACAGTGTAGACCAAGATCAGACAGCACAGAATATGCAATGTTATTTTGGATCTAGACTGTCCAAGAAAGAGGTAGTTTTATCCAAACAAGAGGGCCAAGATGGCCCGGGATCACTCACCTGAATTTTTGAGAGGACCATAGCCTTTTTTTTTTGAGGTATTGAAACATTCGAAACAGATTATTATTTTGCCAAGCAATTTTCAAAACATCAAAGTCTTTTCAAAATCTGACCATCAATTTCAGAAAAGAAGAATTTTAAAAGATTTACTTCATTTCTGTGTAGTGCAAGTAGCCCCCATTCACCAGAGCCATGTTTCTTGACAGATCAAAATTTCAAGAACAGTTTTTGAAAAGGGTCACCCAAGGAACATCTTGGAAAAATTATTTCAAAATCTGACCAGCGGTTTCAGAGAAGAAGAATATCTGTTGTTCAGTGCAAGTAGCCCCCAATCACCAGAGCCACGTTTCTTGAAATGTCAAAATTTTGCGAACAGTGTTTGAAAAGGGTCATCCAAGGAACATCTCTGTCCCTGTGAAATTATTTTAAAATCTGGCCAGCGGTTTCAGAGAAGAAGATTTTTAAAGAATTTCCTAGAAAATTCCATTTGGTTGCCATGGCAACCACAGTTTTAGACAGAATCAAATTCTGTCAACACCTGTTAAAGAGGACCTCCCAAGGAACATTCAAGCCAAGTTTGGTCCAAATTGGCCCAGCGGTTTAGGCGGAGTTGATGTTTAAAGAATTGTTGACGACGCATGACGGACGACGCACCACGGACACCGGGTGATCCTAAAAGCTCCCCTTCAGCACATTGTGCTCAGGTGAGCTAAAAACATTATGGGAACAGGAAAAATGCTGGTTAGCAGCATTTTCTCCTTTTCAAACCATGTTTTCAAAATGGATACTTCACAGGGTTGTTTAAACTTGGTATTGTGTGGTAAAGGGTTAAACACCACACTGTTTGGTATAGGGTAAACATTAATTACTTACTGCGACTATATTTACTAGTGGCGGCACAACTTCCACATACTCTTTCGAACTCGTGATGCTGTCCATGTTGAAGTACACCCCGACAGACACCAACCCAAAGACGATCAGTATAACTCCGAGAATCAGAAATATCCACACTCGTCCGACACAAATTTGCCGATCCATGTTCTTACGTCTGATTGGTGGAAGCTTTCCTAATGCAAAATGGTTGCCCGAAAACGGGTACTTATATTCTGTATTTGACAGCATTCTTCCAAAATGATCACTTTATGCATAATTTCTTATTCTGTCATGTTCTTGATGATAATTATTTTAAGAACTATTATCAACCGTCTAAAGTACATGTACCATTGTCGAAGTGTAAAGTTTAAATGGGCATCAGCTTTTTCATGTAAACTACATCACTTTATGTACATAAATATATCCTTGGTAGACTTTTAAATAATCAAGGCATGGTTTTGATAAATCTTTGCAGCGTTATAGCTCTGGAGATCAAAGTAGTACCCTCCTCTTTCACAGTTGTTTAGAAAATCAGCATCCTTGCCCCATTCCTACAGTACAAGCCTTTATGAAAATGACATCACAGCAGTGACATTTGGTAAGCTGAAATATTGAAATTAACACCAATCTAACAATTTGTTAACCATATCCTTTCAACTCTTTCCTAAACGACAAAATTTTAGACTTGTCCAGAAAGAAATCATTTGCAGACAACAAAATAAATATGACTCAAAATTTGAAACTTGACTTTAGCAGAGTAGCTGGTTACCAGCATTCTCTCCTTACCCACAATGTTTTCAGAAGGCTTTTTTCCACGTGTCATAAAAACCCTTTACCAAACGACAAAATTTTAGAAAGGTCCAAATTGACAGCACTTGCAGACGACAAAATAAACATAAATTATCAAAGGACTGAAGGTCCTGAAAGTCGCACTAATAGTGAAACCTTGATATTTTGGGACTGATAGGTGGTCATCACCCTTTTACAGGACAATCTTGCTTTTACGTAATTCAAACAGCTTTGGAAAACAGAGCTGAAAGAAAGAAAAACTCATTTTTTTTTTACTCAAGGTTTTCTTCCAATTAGACTCAAATTTAATGGTTTACCGTAAGTCAAATTTGATTAGTTTTCAGCAATTCTTCGATTTTGACTAGTCTGCAATTTAGTTGAGCAAATGCAGTTACTTGTAATAGGCAGCTTCCCACCAAGTTAGATCTTTTCATTTTTCTTTTTCTTTAATATATCCATGTTGGCATATAGCCTGACATAATATACCCAAAACAATATTAAATGTATGTCATTGGTCACCTCTATTACTTGGAACTTACTGAAACAGTGCCACTGCATACCGATGCTAGCACTTGACAATTTTTGAAAAGGGACACATAAGGGACATCTCTGTGAAATCATTTCAAAATCTGACCAACCATTTCAGTGAAGAAGAATTTTCAAGAATTTTTTCATGTCCGAATAGTGCAAGTGGACCCCATTTACCAGAGCCATGCTTCTTGATGGATCAGAATTTCGAAAACATTTTTGAAAATGGTCACCCAAGGAAGATTGCTTTGAAATTATTTTAAAATCTGATCATGGGTTTCAGAGAAGGTGAATTTTCAAGAAATTCTTCATTTCCATATTGTAGCCCCAATTTACCTGAGCCATGTTTCTTGGCAAATCAAAATTTCGCGAACAAGTTTTTAAAAGGGTCACCCAAGGAACATCTCTGTGAACTTTTTTCAATATCTGATCAGCCGTTTCAGAGAAGTAAGAATATTCAAGCATTTCTGCATGTCCATATAAGTACAAGTAGCCCCCATTCACCAGAGCCATGTTTCTTGATGGATTGAAATTTCGCACACAATTTTTGAAAAGGGTCACCCATAGAACATCCCTGAGAAATTATTTCAAAATCTGACCAGTGGTTTCTGAGAAGAAGAATTTTTTAGAATTTCTTCATTCCTGTATAGTGCAAATAGCCCCCATTCACCAGAGTCATGTTTCTTGACTGATCAAAATTTCACGAACAACTCTGTGAAATTATTTTAAAATCTGGCCAGCTGTTTCAGAGAAGAAGATTTTTAAAGAATTTCTTAGAAAACTGTTTGGTTGCCATGGCAACCAAAACTTTTGACGTAATCAAATTCTGTGAACAATTTTCAAAGAGGACCTCCCAAGGAACATTCCAGCCAAGTTTGGTCCATATTGGCCCAGCGGTTTGGAGGAGTTGATGTTTAAAGAATTGTTGATGATGCATGACGGATGACAGACACCAGGTGATCCTAAAAGCTTCCCTTGAGCATGTTGTGCTCAGGTTAGCTGAAAAAACAGTCCTAAGGTTTTTCATCTCAACCAAACTGACTCTCAAACTATAAATAATATTTGCAAAGTAATTAATAACTATGCAATCTACAACAGGTTAAAGACCATTGTGAATAATTAGTTTAACTCATTACCAGACCAGCCCAATTTTAGGCTTGTCCAAATTGAAAGCATTTGCAGACGACAAAATAAAAGTGACAGAAAATTTGAAATTTGTCTTGTGAAGGTTAGAAAAAATTGTGGGAAAAGGAGAAAATGCATTTTTTTCCCTTTTCCCACAATGTGTTCTAAAGGCTTCTTTCTCAGGGTAGTCGAAATTAGGGATTGTGTGGTAATGGGTTAATCACCACATTAAATTTGTTACACTCTTTTTGAGTGCTGAAATTGTATCTTTGCTATCCAAACAATGTAATTAATGTATCACATTTCTGTTATATCATTTCTTTAACCCATTACCACACAATCCCTACTTTTGACAACCCTGAGAAAGAAGCCTTTTGAAAACACTGTGGGAAAAGGAGAAAATGCTGGTAACCAGAATTTTCTCCTTTTCCCACAGTGTTTTCTATCCTTCCCAGTACAAATTTCAGTTTTTCAGTCACCTTTATTTTGTCGTCTGCAAATGCTTTCAATTTAGACCAGTCCAAATTTTCTTGTGTGGTAAAGAGTTAAATGTGCTGATGCTTATGTTTTTTTTTTTTCATATATAAAACATATAATTATAATGATGGATAAATATTTTTAAAGTATCCAATATGCTTTTTTTTTTTTCATTAATAGTAACTTTATCTTCCTTAAAAAAAAAAATAGAAAGAAAAACGTGATTTTATCACTAAGCATTTGATTCACTTCGCTATGTTTATTGTTAAATAAGTTTCATCATTGGTTTTAATCATGTAAGGCAAATTTAAAATAAAGCAAGAGTTATAAATCGTCTTGATGACGAATACGTAATTTCTATTAATTTTTACATAAATTGAAGTTAGAAATACTATAAAAATCATGTGTTCATTTTGACTACACATTGGGTACGTTTTGACTCCACTTGGGTAGGTTTAGACTTCATTTGGGTAAGTTTTGACTCCATTCGGGTACGTTTTGACTTGGGTATGTTTTGGTTTGAGTACGTTTTGACTGTAAACCCCCTCAACAGTGCAACTGTCAATGTACGGTCGTAATTGCTGTACTTTACCTTGCGTTTCATATTTCATGTTGTATTTACTGTATACGGAGGGGATGAAATATCCTTGTCGCCACTCTTTTGGGGTCCGAACAAATGCAGTAATCAACATTTTAACTTTACTGGTGTTAATCGTTATACATGTGCGTTTGTTTTCTATCCCGTCCGCCATTTGCATTTTCTTAAAGTACAATTTTGTACTTCAAACTTAAGCTGATCAAAGACCTAAAATACTAGAATTGATAGCAAAAGTTCATGTCTGATTTCCTTAAAATCGTGTATGTAAGCGTTTCGCATGCAGTTTTATGTGTTACAAAAGTTTTTTGATGTGTAATGGAGTAGTTTTTTGGTGTTTTGGGGTATTCGAGTGGTTTGGGGTGTTTCATCCGAGACGTGCGTTACAAACTAGGTCAAAGCTGCGGAACGAAACAAATTTTCAAATTTAGAGCGAGTTTTACGATATTTAACCCTGAATTCATGGTTTGCATGGTTTAAAAGAGTTGATTTCAAATGACATCACTCGAGTCCGAAATTCCACCCTTATAAGCGAAGCTCTACTGGTCTCGATAATACATGAATATTTACAGTAAGGTGCTCTCGATAAGCCATATTAATCCGCGATCCCTTTTAAACTCACATTAAGCATTGATGGGGGATATCTTAGCTGAATTGTGTTTTCTTTACCCATCTAAACAAAGATAGATGTTAAATTTTCACATGATATACAAAATAACCGCATTTTTTTTAATTTAAAATTTGAGTCACGTTCTCCTTTTTCTAGCGTAGGTATATGAGTTATCGGGTCCAGTCCCATCATAAAGAACAAATTCCAGACATACCAAAGAAAAAGTAGTTCTACAGCGATTGGGTTAAAAGCAGAGTAACTGCACCTCGTTGATGAAGTATATACGACGTTTTTGATCCAATTTTTTGCATGATTCTTCAACCCACTATAGACACCCCCCAACCCACCCTGAGCTCCTCGAGCTCATCGCAAAAAGTCGAACGTTTTGACAAACGTGCGACTTAAAAAATTGAAATTTGTTTCCAGCAGGGTAGAAAACATTGTGGGAAAAGGAGAAAATGCTGGTTACCAGCATTTTCTCCTTTTCCCACAATATTTTCAAAAGGCTTCCATCTCAGGGTCGTAAAAACCAGGGATTGTTTGGGAAAGGGTTAAGATAAAATCAAACTTTCTGGGCCTGTACTCACCAACCATTCTTAAGGTCGTTCTTTGTCCTAATCTCCAGAAATTTCTATATTTGAAAGTAATGCAGCTTCTGATTGACTAAACCGAATTGTCTAGCCAATCAGAAGTTGTGTTACCACAAATTTAGAAAAACTTGGAGAATTAGACTATGAATATTTTCAAGAACGGTTGATGCATACGGGCTCTGAATTTTTCCTTGGCAGCAGATATTCCATCAGGTCCTTTCACAAATAATAATATATTTTCAACTAATATACGCACATCCTGGTCTCAATCTACTTACGTTTTATGTATGTATGTTTTAAATGGCTTGTAACACGTGAAAAGGGGCATTCAGACATTTATGTAAAGTGTCTGATCAGCCTTCACAGTCCGCAAAGTCTAACCTAAAATGACAATTTCCCTTTCAACCCTTTACCACACAATGACGACTTTTAATGCCCCTGAAATAGAAGGCTTTTGAAAACATTGTGGGAAAAGGAGAAAATGCTGGTTACCAGCATTTTCTCCTTTTCCCACAATGTTTTCTACCCCATCAAAGAAAGATCATTTCATATGAGGCACACTGAAACGGTCATCAGCAAATGCTTTCAATTTGGAGAAGATATAAAATCTTGTTGTGTGGTAAAGGGTTAATGCAATTTTCTGTTTTGCACAAGACTACTGTAGCACAAAATCTAATGTACATGTAGTCGTAAAATCTAATGTCATCTCAGATTAGCCTGGGCCTTAGTAACTGTGCAGGCTAATCCCAGACAATATTTTACACGAATGTCCGAATGCTCCTTTTCATATGTTGCCGGCCATATTATAGAGTCGACTGTAACACAATTTAGTTGTAAAGTGCCGTCTCCGATTAACCTGGGTGGAATGCGTAGGCAAATTTGAGACAACACTTTAACCCATTACCAAACAATCCCTACTTCTGACCACCCTGAGAGAGAAGCCTTTTGAAAACATTGTGGGAAAAGGAGAAAATGCTGATAACCAGCATTTTCTCCTTTTCCCACAATGATTTCTACCTTTGGCAAAACAAATTTCAAATTTTCAGTCACATTTATTCAGCCGTCTGCAAATGCTTTCAATTTGGACAAGTCCGAAATTTTCTTGTGTAGTAATGAGTTAACCCTTTCCAAAACAACAAAATTTTAGACTGGTCTAAAGTCAAAGCAGTTGCAGATGACGAAAAAAATGCAAGTCAAAATTTAAATTTGTTTCCAGTACGGTAGAAAACATTGTGGGAAAATGAGAAAATGCTGGTTACCAGCATTTTCTCCTTTTCCCACTGTTTTCAAAAGGCTTCTTTTTCAGGGCCGTAAAAACCAGGGATTGTTTGGTAAAGGGTTAACTGTTTACCACACGACAAAATTTTAGACTGGTCCAAAATCAAAGCATTTGCAGACGACAAAATAAAGGTGACTAAAAAATAGAAATTTGTTCTGGGAAGGGTAGAAAACACTGTTGGAAAAGGAGAAAATGCTGGTGTGTCAAAAGTAGGGATTGTGTGGTAATGGGTTAAGCAAATGATCGAATGCCCCTTTTCACATTCATATATCATCACAATTCACAAAAAGAATCTCAAAGTTGATTATTATAACAACATTCTACTTCATTATTCCATTAACCCTTTATCACATGGTAAAATTTTAGACCTTTCCAAATTGAAAGCATCTTGCAGACGACAATTTCATAATGGCTCAATTTTCCTTTGATAGGGTAGAAAACTTTGTGGGAAGAGTCTATAAATGTCGTTTGGAACCAGCATTTTCTCCTTTTCCCACAATGCTTTCAAAAGGCTTCTTTCTCAGGGTCGTCAAATTTAGCCAGGATTGTGTGGTAAAGAGTTAACCCATTACCACACAATCCCTACTTTTGACGCCTTTTGAAAACACTGTGGGAAAAGGAGAAAATGCTGGTAACCAGCATTTTCTCCTTTTCCCACAGTGTTTTCGACCCTTCCTAGAACAAATTTCAATTTTTCAGTCACCTTTATTTTGTCATCTGCAAATGCTTTCAATTTGAACCAGTCTAAAATTTTGTCATGTGGTAAAGAGTTAAATAATTATACAACAACAGAATTCATTTTCATTGATAAAAAATTACCACAATATATCAAGTCTCCCACATTTTCTCTTCCTTTATCAGCCACTACTGGTCCAAAACATAATGACTGCAGCATGCACTACACAAATCTATTGTAATTGTAGCTTTAATTACTGTGGCTACTTCGTCAAGTGGGCATCTTCAATCCTCCTTTGTGTCAAGAGTGGTCCTTAGAGTAACGAGAAGTGTTTCAAATGGGTTGTTGAAGGATGGAGGTCAATTATCATCTCTGAAATTAAAAAAAGAAGGAATAAAATAATTATGAAATCATTAAAATATGGAATAAAAAGGATATTCAGAGTTATTACTTGAATACATTAACTCATTACCAAACAACCAATCGAAAGCGTTTGCAAACGACAAAATAAAAGTGACCGAAAATTTGAAATTTGTTTTGTGAAGGGTAGAAAACATTGTGGGAAAAGGAGTTACCAGCCTTTTCTCCTTTTCTCACAATGTTTTCTAAAGGCTTCTTTCTCAGGGGCGTCAAAAGTAGGGATTGTGTGGAAATAGGGTAATGAAAATCTCGGATGTGGTTACAATTTAGAATATATGAAAACACTTCATTAGCAGTAATCTCTCAACTCTTTATCAGCAGTTTCTCCTTTTCTTACTATGTTTTCAAAAGCCTTCTTTCACAGGGTCGTTAAAAGTCGGGATTGTGTGGTAAAGAGTTAACTCTGTAAAGAGTTAACTCTTTACCACACAATTCCAACTATAAATGTCCCTGAGAAAGAAGCCTAGAGAAAACAATGTGGGAAAAGGAGAAAATGCAGGTAAAACCCTATCTACCCTATCGAAGTCAGAAATCATCATATTAAAAAGATTTTGATTCGTTGTCTGCAGATACTATGAATTTGACCCAATCAAAAAATTTATCATTTGGCAAAAAGTTTAACTCTGTACCAAATGACGAAATTTTGGACTTGTCCAAAATGAAAGCATTTGCAGACGACAAAATAATTGTGAATCACCAAACAAAGATTGAAAATTAATTTGGAAAGGATAGAGAACACTGTGGGAAAAGGAGGAAAGCTGGTTACCAGCTTTTTTTCCTTTTCCCAAATGTTTTCAAAAGGCTTCTTTCTCACGGTCATCAAAAGAAGGGATTAAGTGGTAATGGGTTAAACACTGTAAATAAAATCAGCACAAAGGCAAGAAATTTTCAATTCAAATCAATTCAAACAAACCCTGAAAGTTCAAAATCCTGCAAATTTCACAAAAAGAATATCCCCCGCATGTAAGAGAATGTAAAGTATCACACAAAAATCCTGCAAACTTGAAATTCCCACAAAATGACTAATAAGTGGTTTTTTCCAAGCACAAAGTCTCGCATAAAAGAGCATGTGTTCATTGGTGGGAAGTTCTTAGCTCTTTCACTGAACCATCTCGTGCTGTTATAACCTTGTGTAGAAAACTTTTGAAAACATTGTTGGAAAAGGAGAAATACTGGTAATCAGAGTTTTCTGCTTTGCCAAAGTGTTTTATACTGCTTAAAATTTTATCAATTTAACAACAAAATCATAGACTATTCCAAACTCAAAGCATTTTGCAGATGTAATTAAATGTGACTCAAAATCTGAAATTTGTATCGAGACATGTAGAAAACATTGTAGAAATAGGAGAAAATGCTGGTTACTAGCTTTTTCTCCTTTTCCCATAATGTTTTCAAATGCCTTCTTTTCTCGGGACCTTTGAAATTTGACGGCTGATTGTTCAATTTAGGGTTCAGATTACAGACAAATGCCATGCTAGTCAAAATTCAATTTGTCTGGAAATGCCTTCATTTTAGAGAAGTCGGAAGTTTTAATATCGGGTAAAGAGTTAAATCTTTAGTAATCAAACTTTGTGGAAAATGGTATTTTAATAAATTCACAGTATTAGCACAACATTAAAATTTTTCTCCTCCTCTCACATTGTATTTTATCCCATTCACAAACTTACACTATCATAGAAGTTATGCCAATTTTACATCAACTCTCTATCACACAATCCCAACCCTGAGAATGAAGCCTTTTGAAAAGATTGTGAAAAAAGAAGAAAATGCTGGTAACCAGCATTTTCTCCTTTTTCCACAATATTTTCTACCCTTCCCAAACCAAATTTCAATTTTTCAGTCACATTTATTTTGTTGTCTGCAAATGCTTTCAATTTGGACCAGTCTAAAATTTTCCTTCGTGGTAAGAGTTAACCTTTTACTCCATAGATACTCATTTCTACGCATTGATTGTAGGAGCCTTCGGAAAACATTGTGGCAAAAGGTGAAATTGCTCGTCACAAGCAATTTCACCTTTTGTCACAATGTTTTCTATGCTATCAAAAGGTGTCATATACACATAAGAAACGGCTTCATTCTTGCTGTTATTTAGGGTCAGTTAGAGATACCATAGAAATGCCTTATGGGGTAATGGGTTAATGCATGCATAAACACCAGAAAGAATTATGAGTATTGTTTTTCTACTATTACAATTAAACTCTTTACCACACAATCCCTACTTTTAATGATCCTGGGAAAGAAGCCTTTCTGAAAACATTTTAGGGAAAAGGAGTAAATGCTGGTGACCAGCACTTTTTACTTTTTCCCACAATGTTTTCTACACCTCCCAAAATGAATCTAAATATTTCAGTCTGGTTTATTTTGTCATCTGCAAGTGCTTTCAATTTGGACAGTTTTGTTGTTTGGTAAAGAGTTAATTATGTACCTAGAAAGACTATTTTCAACCCGTAGCCTGCTTAACCCATTACCACTCAATCCCTACTTTTGATGCCCCTGAGAAAGAAGCCTTTTGAAAACCAGCATTTTCTCCTTTTCCCACAGTGTTTTCTACAAATTTCAATTTTTCAGTCACCTTTATTTTGTCGTCTGCAAATGCTTTCAATTTGAACCAGTCTAAAATTTTCTCGTGTGGTAATGAGTTAAAAGCACAACTCACTAACATGTCTCTCAAAATTGATCGTAAAACTGGAGATTGATTGGTAAAGGGTTAATTAAAGTATAAGAATGCAAAACGGCTGTTTCTTTCCCAGGAGCTTTGCCCCCACCTCCACCACACCCCTTTTTACATTTGCACAAGTTCCTTAGAGGCCCTGGTGCTATAATGCCACTGGGAGGTCAAACTGACCACATGTGAAAGGGGCAAGAAAAATATTAGTGACTGATCCATCATCTAATTTATCATAATAAACAAAATACTCTCTGTACTTTCCTCCATCTCCTTTATTTTCCCTCCTTCTGACTAATAGCCCTTCACCAAACAACCTAGAAGTTTAAACAGACCCTATTGCAGAGGGCTTTTGAAAAAAGTGATGAAAAACATAGATGGAAAAGGAACAAAATCATAGCAAACAGCATTTCCTCCTTTTCCCAGTGTTTCTTTCTCCTTGACAGTTGTTGTTGTATGGTGTTTAACCCTTTCCCAAATGACAAATTTTAGACTCTTCCAAACTCAAAGAGTTTGTAGACGACAATTTCAAATTTCATAAAGAGGGCAGAAAGTTCTCCAAATGGGTAGAAAACACTGTGGGAAAAGGAGAAAATGCTCGTTACGAGCAATTTCTCCTTTTCCCACAGTGTTTTCAAAAGACTTGTACTGCAGACACGTAAAAAAAGGGCTTGTTTGGGAAAGGATTAACGTCGTTTTCAGCATCATTTCAGTTATATCATGACCATCAGTGCACCTATCCATGCTTTCCTGGTTTCTCTTTTACAAGTACTCCCCACAATTTCCTTTCCAAGCCACTGGCTGCTTTCCCACATAATAATCATTGAAACAAAGGTCAACATTGGGAGAGGAATGAATCCTATCCCATTGATTTTCATCAACCCTTGGAACGAAATTGGTGGAGTTAAGGATCAAAACCACGACCCCTAGACTGGTGGCAGTCTGTTAAATAGAACTGTTTCATTAAAACAAAATTATCAAGTAAAACAGCAAAACGAAAACTCTGTGTTCTCAATGTTCTGAATATCTGATTTAATGCCTGTATTTCAGAAGAAGGGCAAGTAAAAACACATATTTCTGTGACTTTGCTGTATTTGTGTACCTTGTTTATTAAAATGACTTTTAAAAATGCAGGGCCTGATTGCCAGGCTACCACGACCCCTTGTAGCCAAACTTCTTTGAGATCATTCACTGCTGTTGGCAAATGCTTTCAATATGACCCATGTCTAGCCCTTGCTATCATATAAACAGTTAACCCTTTACAAAACATTGTACAACTCTAAACTGGTCAAGATTGAAAGCATAGAACTGAAAGCCACAGATAAAATGTGACTATGAAACTGAAAGTCCATCTATGAAGGGTAGAAAACAATGTGGGAAATAGGAGAAAATGCTGGTTACCAGCATTTTCTCCTTTTCCCACAATGATTTCAATAGGCTTCTCTGTCAGGGTCATTAAAACTCAGGATTGTTTTGTACAGGGTTAAAGAGCACTTATTTTTCTTTTCCTTGTTCAGTTTTGAAGAGTATTTATCAGTCATTATTGTGGGAAAGTACTTCAAAGTCAAGTTACTATATCAATAGACAATTAACTCTTTACAAAACAACCTCAATTTTCTACCCTTATCTTGCCGAGTTAACTCTTTCTCACACAATCCCAACTTTTAACGACCCTGAGAGAGAAGTCTTTTGAAAACATTGTGGGAAAAGAAGAAAATGCTGGTATTATACCAGCATTTTCTTCTTTTCCCACAATGTTTTCTACCTGTCCCATACCAAATTTCAATTTTTGAGTCACATTCATTCTGTCATCTGCAAGTGATTTCAATTTCGACAAGTCTACAATTTTGTCGTTTGGTAAAGAGTTAATTAAATAATACCCTCTAGTCGATAGTAAAAAAACACATAGTTGCTATTTAAATGTTATTTTGGATGAGATTACGATTAGAATTATATGGTATTTAATGTCGTATTCAACATTATTTCAGTTATATTGCCCGAGTCAGTGCACCTATCCATGTTTTCCTGGACCCTCTCTTTTACCAGTACTCCAGACAATTTTTTTCTTTCAAAGCCGCTGGTGGAGAGAAATATATCCTTTTCGGACAGTGTAGATCCAAGATCAGACTGCAACTTTTGAGCAGCCTGATCTTAATCTACACTATGTGCAAGATCATTAAAAAATAGAGTGAGTCTGAGTTTGCACTATGTGCTAAAGGTCTGAGTGTCTGGAATATTAACAAACATGGAGCAAGGCTTTTAAAAACATAGTGGGAAGAGGAGAAACTATAGGTAACCTGCATTTTCTCCTTTTCCCACAATGTTTACTACCCTTCCATAGGTAGATTTGATGTTTAGGTTTATGGGTCAAATTTGACTTCTTGTCTGCAAAGGCTTTCCATCTGAACCCGTCTACAATACAACATGTTTATTTTTTATCACATTGAGTTCTTAAATTTCAGATAAAAACCCTGCCTGTATATCTAACGATAACAGTTATTATATGCTACACATGTTTAGCACATGTTATTTCTGTCTGTAAGTAAAAGTATATTTTGTAGCTAGACTGCTCTGCTTTCAATGAAACAATTTCTTTATTTTCTGGCAATGAAATTCAAACTGAGACAAATCTATTTCTGTAAGTCTGTGTACATTAAATTTTGTATAAATTGATTGATTGTAGGATCTTTAACCCTCTAACACACAATCCCTACTTTTAAAGGTGGGTATTTAGAATTTTCACATCACATCAAATTAAAAAATATTATGTCTATGAAATTTATATGAAAAAACAATACAAATCATCAGTTATTAAGAATCATAAAATTACAAAAAGAATTTTTTTCGGTGGTATTCCCTTAAAAGGCTACGTAGCCTCTTAAGCTATTTTTAGATTTCCCAACAAAATCAAAAAAGCATTGTGGGAATGTTAAGTGACTCACACATAACTAATGACTATTAAATTTTATAGCATAGCAAACATGTAATTATTTACCATAATGTCTAGAACTTCGGACGCTGTGTTTGAAGCATCGTCTGTATATTTCCGGTATGTAAATGAGCGAGTTGCTCATGTAAAAATAGACTGAGTTTCCCTTCAGTGTCGACCTGGGCTGTAGTAAATCTCTCATTTATCTAGTTGTCGGATGGTTTTCGACTACTGGGGTTTTACGAATGAAAATTATAAGGCTTTGGAAGTATAAGGATGATTTTTTTGTATTTTTGTAAAATTTTCGTCCCAAAATCTGAAGGGCCACCTTTAACAACCCTCAGACAGAAGCATTTTAAAAACATTGTGGGAAAAGGAGAAAATGCTGGTAACCAGCATTTTCTCCGATGGTAACCAGCATTTTCTCCTATTCCCACAATGTTTTCTACCCTATTATAGACAGAAATCATCTTTTCAGCAAGAGTTGAATTGTCGTCTGCATATGCTTTCAATTTGGTCTAGTCCAAAAGTTTGTCGTTTGGGAAAGGGTTAAATGACTGACCCATCAAGTAAAAAGGGACCTTCTGGGAACTGCAAAAGATGTCATTACCCTGGTCAGACTGTGTGAATTGCACTGGCTGACCAGGGTCGACAATTTCGGCTTTTATGATATTTTCTGTATGAAAAGTGGTCATTCTACCTTATTATCCCTTTACTCCACAGAAACTCATTTCGACGCATTGCTTGTAGGAGCCATTGGAAAACATTGTGACAAAAGGTGAAATTGCTCGTGACGAGCAATTTCACCTTTTGTCACAATGTTTTCTATGCTATCAAAAGGTGTCATATACACATAAGAAACGGCTTCATCCTTGCTGTTATTTAGGGTCATTTAGAGATACCATGGAAATGCCTTATGGGGTAACGGGTTAAACAATCAATTTTGAACTATTAACTGAAATTAACCAGCATTGTTAATGATCTGTTTTCATCTGATTGATGTACAGAATTCCTAGATTGTCCCTTTTCGTGTGATGGGTCACAAAAATTAATACTCCGCATCAAATAACTAAGTAGACATTTTCTGCTCTTGGCCCTTTACCACACAATCTGGACTTTAAGAGACCAAGACAGAGAACTTTAGAAGGCTTTTGAAAACATGGTGGGAAAGGAGAAAATGCTGGTAACCAGCATTTTCTTCATTTCCCACAATGTTTTCTACCATTTCACCATCAAATATCAATTTTTGATCCCCAATTTATTTCAAATATTCAATACAAAGAGGTCTAATGATGTCATTTTGGTAAAGAGTTAAAGTAGCTGTTTTGTATATATTATAAAGCTATTATTTTCTTCCCTATATCAATAACACATTACCCTTTACTCAACTACTAAACTACCTCTTTAAGTTAACCCTTTACCTGACACAACAAAATTTCAGACCAGTCTGAATTGAAAACGTTTTAAGATGGCAGCTTCAAGGTGGCTCATTATCAAATGGTTTTTCTTTGATGGGGAAGAAAACATTGTTGGAAAAGGAGAAAATGCTGGTAACCAGCATTTTCTCCTTTTCCCACAATGTTTTCAAAAGCTTTCTCCTTCACAAGTTTTAAAAGTCGTCATTGTGTGGTAAAGGGTTAAGTAGATAATTTGGAGCCTGTCAGGGTAGCTCAAATATCTGACTCCTGACCTGGGACAGTTGGGGATTCAATACCCGGTTAGGACAAACTTTCTATGCAACCTTTTTTCGAGTCCTCACCTCTGTTGTATGTGAGAAAATAGTAAGTGACTCAGAAAGAAATTGTGTTAGTACATGTAATGGCGTGAGAAAGCCAGGAAACACATGGGTAGGTGGGCTGACTACCGCATTATAACCTAAACTGTTAAATTTCGATACCTGCAAACAAAGAAAATTGCAATGTTATATTCACAACTTGAAATGCAACTTTATGAAGTAATTTTGAAGAGAAATCAAAATGACAATGTGCAGGGATATCGGATCAGAATACCGATACTAAAATTGTGCAGTCATTCTTTCAGCAAAGGTATTTTAACTCTTACCACATTAAATCCAAACTTTTAACGACTTTCCCCAACCCCCCCACCATCAAAAACTTTGATAATATTGTGGAAAGAGGAGAAAATGCTGGTAACCAGCATTTTCTCCCTTTCCCACAATATTTTCTACCCTTCCCAGAACAAATTCAACTTTTGAATCACATCTTTTGTCTTACCTGCAAAATTAATGCTTTCAATTTGGACAAGTCCAAATCCTTTTCCCACAATATTTTCAACAGGCTTTTTTCTTCAAGGTTGTTAAAACTCGGGCTTGTGTGGTGAAGAATAATGCTGGTGACAAGTGAAGTCTTTAACAGACAACAAAATTTTAGACTTGTGCAAATTGAAAGCATTAATTTTGCAGATAATAAAATAGATGCAACTCAAAAGTTGAATTTATTTGTATTAGAGAATCCAGAAAACATTTTGGGAAAAGGAATTTCTTCTTTTCCCACTATGTTTTCAAAAGGCCCACTTTTCAGGGTCATTAAAACTTGGGATTTTGTGGTAAAGAGCTAAAGATCTGATTTAAAGTATACTTGAATTGTTCAAACTACTGTTTCTCCATCTATTGTCAACAAGCACAAAGGAATTATGGCAATCATTTGATAAAACTTAAGTCCAGATCTTATCACATAAAGACTCTGTATCATTAACCCTTTACCTAAATAATCCTGTGTTTTGCCAACACTGAGGAAAAAGCTGCTTGAAAACATTGTGGAAAAAGGAGAAAAGGCTGGTAAACCAGCCTTTTCTCCTTTTCCCACAATGTTTTCAATCTTATCAATGACAAATCTTGCTAACTGAGCATGAATTAATCTCTCATCTAGTTGCAAGTAGGACAAGTTTAACCGTTTACCACCCAACAAAATTTAAGACCTGTCCAAATCCAAAGCATCTACAGACACAAAAATTAATATTGCTAAAATTGTGGAAGATGTAGAAAGAAGGTAGAAAACATTGTAAGAAAAGGAGAAAATGCTGGTTACCACTATTTTCTCTGTTTCCCACAATGTTTTCAAAACTTCTGTTTCTCAAAGTCGTCAGAAGTCGGCATTGTGTAGGTAAGGATTGAGATCTATTTTTGTTTAGTAAATAAATCTTTTACCGCATTATCCTGTCCTAACAACGCTGAAGAAAGCTGCTTTTGAAAACGTTAAAAGAAATACAGAAAATGCTTTCTTAACCATCATTTTATTTCCCACAATGCTTTTTTTTTTCATTCAATCAAATTCAAAAATGTATCAACCACGTCACAGTATCTTGTTGTCTGCATTAACCCATTACCACACAATCCCTACTCTTGACAACCTTCAGAAAGAAGCCTTTAGAAAATACTGTGGGAAAAGGAGAAAATGATGGTAACCAGCATTTTCCCCTTTACCAACAATGTTTTCTACCCTTCAAAAAGCAAATTTCAAATTTTCAGTCACTTTCATTCAGTCATCTGCAAATGCTTTCGATTTGGAAAAAATCTAAAATGTTGTTGTTTGGTAAAGGGTTTAACTTTTTCCCAAAAAGACGAGTCCTAAAGTTCCTCCTCTAATAACAACTTACAAGTACTTTGTACATGTTATTGGTATATCTTTGCCAAAAGACTTACTGACTAGCCTCATAGCTACATGTAAGTCAGTAGAGCATAGGACTAGTGATCACGAGGGAATGGCTTCGATCCCCACGGCTGGCCATCTAAAATTACTAATAGTCTTCAGACGAGACCTTAAACCGAGGTCCTATGTGACGGTGCTATACACCAAGCACGTTAAAAAACCAGGCGAAACTTAGGATGGGTTTTCACCTGCGTCTGTATTATCCTCCGTAACTATACTAACATCAGGTTGCCACGATACATAAATGCAAAGTCTAAAATTTTGTCATAAAGTGTTATTAAATAAGTCATCATGGAAATTTAAAAAAGGGTGATATTCTCCTTCAATGACTCTCTTTTTTTATCTTTTCAACCTGCTAATTTCTCTCTCATAAATTCTCCCAACTCTCTCCTTCAGAACACAGTGAGGTGTAAAAAACATTCAATTTCAAAACTTTCATCTTCTGACCACAAAAGGTCTAGTGAACTTTTCACTTTTCAACTCTCATTGACAAAGGAAGTTCTCACAATCAATGAAAAAATAAAAATCATTCATCTATGCATGCACCTTCTTATTTTCTCATAATTATAATTTTTTATTATTTCAATTCTCTACAAAGCAATCCTTTACTTTTATTAGTTTTTATTTGATTGTATAGGTTTTAACACTTTTAAACTCATTACCAAACGACAAAATTTTAAGTTTGTCCAAATTGAAAGTATTTTCAGATGACAAAATAAAAGTGACCGAAAATTTGAATTTTGTTCTGTGAAGACAGAGAATATAGTGGGGAAAGAAGAAAATACTGGTTACCAGCATTTTCTCCTTGTCCCACAATGTTTTCTAAAGGCTTCATTCACAGGGGCTTCAAAAGTAGGGATTGTGTGGTAATGGGTTAACAGCTATGGTCATATCATGGCGGTCGGTGACGCACATGTGTTTCCTGTACCAGTACTAACACAACTTTCTTTCCAAAGCCACCGACTACTTTTTTTCACATACTTCAGCAGAGGTGAGAGGCGAAAACACGCCAGAAAGAAAGTTTGACTCAACCAGGTATCGAACTCACAACCACCATGTCATGAGTCCAACACGCTCACCACTGAGCCACCCCGGCGGGCTTGATTAACTCATTACCAAAGGACAATATTTTAGGCTTGTCCAAATCGAAAGCATTTGCACACGACAAAATAAAAGTGACTGAAAATTTGAAACTTGTTTTGTGAAGGGTAGAAAACATTGAGGGAAAGGGAGAAAATGCTGGTTACCAGCATTTTCTCCTTTTCCCACAATGTTTTCAAAAGGCTTCTTTCTCAGGATCGTCAAAAGTAGGGATTGTGTGGTAATGGGTTAAACTGTATATGTGTAAGAAGAGTATTTAGAATGGCTAGAGAAAACAACTTCAGATGTAACAAGAAGGATGTACCCGACCAGAAAGGTCGACTGGAAAGCAAAAAGCTATGGTTATTGTGGGTCACTTTTGACCAATTTTCACATCCTTTGTGTACATAAAACAGTTGACCTTCTACCTGAGTGGAAGAGCACCCAATTATTTTGGGCTACATTCAAATTGATACCTGATGTGCCTGGGGTTTTCAGTTACACATCACCAATCTTTAGGGTCTACCCTTCACAATGGCTTAACATGCTTTACCCTTTACCTCCAAACTCTTAAGTTTTAGCAACCCTGAGAAAGAAAGCCATAGAAAACATTGTGGGAAAAGGAGAAAATGCTGGTAACCAGCATTTTCTCCTTTTCCAACAATGTTTACTACCCTATACTTTTCTACAGTTAATTCTCATGTTGTAGGCACATTTGAATTGCTGTCTCCAAATTCTTTCAATCTTGATGACTAAAAAAATATGACATTTGGTACAGAGTTAACCAGCCCTGAACTATTTTATGCAATCTGATCTTAATATATACATGTACCTTCAGCTTCTCTTGTAATGAGTTCAACAATAATGATTTAACTCTTTCCCACACAAGAAAATTTTAGCCTGGTCAAAACTGAAAACTTTTGCACATGACAAAATAAATGTGACTGAAATATTAAAATTTGGGCTGGGAAGGGTATAAGAGGGCATTTTGGGAAAAGGAGAAAAAGCTCACTCAGGTTACCAGCATTTTCTCCTTTTCCCACAATGTTTTCAAAAGGCTCCTTTCTCAGGTTCGTTAAAAGTAGGGATTGTGTGGTAAAGAGTTAAAAAAATGAAAAACATACACGTACAGTTTCCTTCTTGATAATAAATGTTCAGTAGGATATGGTTGAAATCTCTACAGGGTGGCCAAGTCCCTGTAGTGAAGTCAGTAACATAGAGGACTTGAGCACAGGGGGTCATGTGTTCGATCCCTGGCTCGTCCAATTTTCTTTCCGAGGATTGCTGATAGTCCCTGCTACAGGATTCATTCCCTTCACACCGCTGACCATTGTTTAGACAATGGTTATGTAGGAAAGCAGCCACTGGCTTGGAGAAGAAATTGTGCAGAGTATTGGTAAAAGAGACTCCGGGAAAGCATGGAGAGATGCACTGGCTGCCACAATAAACTTAAGGTAATGTCAGAAACAGCATTAAACATCATACAATCAATCAGTCAATCTCTACATGGGGACAAAATATTTGATAATAATGTCTGTTAACCCATTACCACACAATCCCTACTTTTGAAGCTCCTGAGGAAGAAGCCTTTAGGAAACATTGTAGGAAAAGGAGAAAATGCTGGTAACCAGCATTTTCTCCTTTTCCCACAATGTTTTCTACCCTTCACAAAATAAATTCACAGATGACATACTTGTGTAGAGTTAGAGGAGGATTGCCTAAATAGCCTTTAATCTTCGTCTTCATCACCTGGCAGTTCCTTTCTTTCCCCAAAAAAATTCAAAAGACTTAACTGTTTTGAAATGTTGTCTGCAGGCAATTTTAGTTTACAAGGAAGAAATCTGAAAACGCCAAATGATTTATGCAGGTCATACTCGATTAGTAATTATAATACTCCTTTTTTTTTCCAACAGGCATTTGTAAGTATTTTTACCGTAAATGCTGCTAAGTCTGTTATTTACTAGGAGAATCTACGGTTAAAAAATGTAGAAAATTCTAATTATTTATAAAATCATGAACAGTTTTGTCCGTTTGAGCAGCTAATGATCATGATTATGTCGATTTACCCGATTCAAGACAGCGTGACATAAGTTGCTGGATATCCCAAATCAAGTGTTAATTTTTATGCATCCCTGGGACGCAAACTGCTGATAAACATGCATACAGCTTAATATTTATGCATATATGGACAGGGAAATCTGCATTCCGTAAAACCCTGGGAAAAGGAGAAAGTGCTGGCAACCAGCTACCTTCAGTCTGAAGGTCTGCTACAATGTTATTTTTTGTTTCTGGTCTCCGCAGGTATGCAAAGAACAGTAACAAAAATAGTATCTGAGCAGACACCTTCAGATTGAAGGTAGCAACCAGCATTTTCTCCTTTTACAACAATGTTTACAGCTGCATTCTTCCTCTGATTTTAGACACTCAAGATTGTGTGTAAAGAATTAAAGTTGGAAAACAATCTGGGAAAAAGAGATTGGAACTGTCTTTGAGAGGTTAACTCTTACAACACACTCTCAGATACTGATGAATCAGAATGTATTCACAAAGTTCAATGGATTTATCTAGCATTTTCTCCTTTTTCCTGATTTTCTAGGCCCTTTACCAAACAATCCCTGGCTTTTACCACGCTGAGGATAAGGCTTCTGAAAACATTGTGGGAAAAGGAGAAAATTTTCTCCTTTTCCCACCATGTTTTCTTCTCTTCTACAGTCAAATTTCAAATTTGAAATTACATTATTTTGTTGTCTGCGAAACATTTTCAACTTGGACAAGTTTAAAATACTGTCGTTTGGTAAAGACTTAGGAAATTCAATAATATATTTGTTTCTCGAAGATGCTGTACAATAAGTCAAGCCTCTTTATGACGCAGATCGGTTCAGACAAAATAAACAAGTTACAAAAGTTTTGAACAAAACTCCTGAGATCAGTCTTCTAATTATTTCATTAATCAGCTAAAACTATTTTAACTAGATAACAAAAATCAATTACCTCTAGGCACATCTGGTCCGATTTTATCACTTGAATGACAAAACTTTTTTGCGACGTACTCGTGCGGCTTTTGTTTACAATGAATGAACATTATTTAAAGCGTCTCATTGATAACGATCATCTGTCATGCACCATCTCCCGCGAAAATAATAAGGTAGGAGTTGTTTCCCTTGTTTAACAAAAATTTTGTTTCTTCAGTTTCTGGGATTGCAGGCCCTAGGCTAGTCTATTTGTTGAGGAACGCAAGATATCGACTTTCGGATATCGAAACATTATAAAGAAAACAAGACAAGAGTATAAACACCTGGCCATCCTTCTTTAACAGAAAGCGGGCGTAACAGATGATAACCTCAGTGTTTTTTATGTCTGTTTTTGTGGCGGTTGTCGCCACAGAGTCAACGAAAATTCCAAAATTCGAAACAAAAAATCCAAAATTCGAAACAAAATTCGAAAAATAAATAAGTCTAAAAACCAAACTCATTGCCTATGATTCGGTTAAGAACATACCTAATAACCGCCATAAAATTTCAGTTAACTCCATAAAAAGTAGTCCACCAAATAAGCTACTGCTTCTAAAGAAGACGGCTTAAACTAATTTTACTGATTAAAGAAGTGTTGATAGTGATTGATTTTATGCTTAAAAATGCATTCTAAGAGACAGGTAAGGTTGGCCAACTGTTATTGCATTCTGAAACATCGGCTAATGTCGGTATACTACGTACTTGTAACAATCGAATTGCCTCGGTAAGCTGCAGAGAATGGTCGGGCATTCACGTCGGACACGGCATGATTAAATCATCTTTAGCATTATTTCGTTTTAATATAAAATGATACTTTATGAAGAATATAAATATTTTATAGGTGTTTTGTCGATTAATGTAACCGATAGATCTAAAATAAAAAAAAAAAAGAAACGATTTTTTTTCTAAGACTTCCGCACTCTCTCTCACGGTGAGAGTAACGAACGACAACTCTGCTCGGAGATTGAGACTTCCGGTGCAGAAGATTGTCATGCAATTTCGCGACTCTACAATTAAGGCCGATTCACGCAAAACAGAAAGAAAGGCTGCCCAGTCTTACCCCGAGATAAGTTTTGACTGGCATAACTATGCTTGTGGATCGTTTGCCTGAGGCTTGTGATCATGTTGAAGTTGCCTCGACAGGTTATAGTTTGAAGGTTGGCCGACGTAGGTTAAATTCGATGTTCTTTCGAAAACAATGAGGGCGTGTCAATTTTGCCTTCTCTGGCCTGTTTCCTTCTCTTACGACAGCGTTGTTTGGAGAAATATAGAAAGGACACGGTGGATATTTGTATGTGAAATGTGAATTTTGTTATGATAAATAATGTGACCCATATGACCCACCACGTCAAGAGGGATGGAACTGAGTTCAGGTAATTAAGATCTATCATATTTTCTTTTTATCTTTGTAAATTTTGTTATACCTGAGTTATTTGCTTAACCCATTACCACACAATCCCTACTTTTGACGCCACTGAGAAAGAAGCCTTTAGAAACCATTATGGAAAGAGGAGAAAATGCTGGTTACCAGCATTTTCTCACAATGTTTTCTGCCCTTCACAAAACAAATTTGAAATTTTCAGTCACATTTATTTTGTCATGTGCAAATACTTTAGATTTGGACAAACCTTACATTTTGTCGTTTTGTAGAAAGTACCAATCCATGTACATGTGTCTGACTCGCTTTTTCTGCAATAAAATATATTTCTCTACTCTTTACCAAATTTTACCTAATTAACTCAGGCCTGATTTTTCTGTTACGGTGAAGAGAAGTTTTTAACAATTACCATTCAGTCCTGCATTTAAGGTCACTAAAGAAAAAAAGCTATGAAAAACATTGTGGGAAAAGAAGAAAATAATAGTATCCTGCATTTTCTTTGTTTTACACAATAATTTCTACCCTTTTTGATACAAGTTTTACTAATTTGAAGATTTATTATGTTGTCTGCAACATCTTTCGATTATGACCAGTTATAAAAATTTTGTCTTCTGGTTATAGTTAACTCATTACCAAAGGACAAAATCTTACACTGGTTCAAATTGAAAGCATTTGCAGACGACAAAATAAAGGTGACTGAAAAATTGAAATTTGTTTTGGGAAGGATGAAAACACTGTGGAAAAAGGAGAAAATGCTGGTTACCAGCATTTTCACCTTTTCCTACAGTGTTTTCAAAAGGCTTCTTTCTCAAGGGCGTCAAAAGTAGGGATTGTGTGGTAATGGGTTTAAAGAGGGTCTTGTTACAAACCATTTTGGGTGGGGAAACATCAAAATATAGAAAATATGTACTGTGGCAATTGTTTTATTGAAGTTGCAGGATCAGTTTGATTGGATGAATTCAATAAAAACTAAATTCTAAAAGCTAAATCGGGCCCTTGTAAATTGCAAATTCTCCTCAGAATTCCATCTACTTCTTGTTTGTGACTGTGAAACAACATACCAATTCAAAGGTCTGCAAGCTACATTTGAAAATGGCAACAAAACCCATTCTATGGAAAATTTGCAATTTTGGTGGAATATTTTCACAAGTGTTTACAAGTAACATAGAACAATTACAGAATTTCTGGGCAGACTGGTGGATCATATATAATTTGTTATTTTCATTGTCTTTATGACCAAAGACTGCAATTTGAATTTTTTCACTGTATGGTAGATAATTCTAATACATTGTAATACAATGAACTGTATTTCTATAAAACATTTTTTTTACAGATAACCTGGTTGGACAACTTCCTGGCTGCTTTTTGAAGCCACTAGTGATGCAAATATAAAGAATATGGAAGAGCAATTTGGGAGGTGCAATTGAATTACTTTCTAAGGAAATCAACCCAGATAGCAGCTAAGCAGGCATACATGGCAAAATACTTAAGGTTTTATATTTTTAAACCTTTTTTTCATGAAAATAATAATTAATGCTCTGAGATAGGGAGGCAAAATGAAATTGAAATTCAAAATGATCAGCTGTCTTGATTTTTTGGCTATAAGGAATTATTAGATTAATTTTTCTAAACCCTTGAATTATGTAAATTAGATGCATGCTGTATTTTTTAACCCTTTACCACACAATTCGAAATTGTCTTTTTCAAATTGAAAGCATTTGCAGATGACAATTCAGATGTCTTATATCAGGTAAACTTTGCTTAAAATTGTGACTACTCTTCGTTATAAACACCTATTTACAAAGTGACTAATAGCATGACTTATTGTAACTTTTTGTTTGTACAAGTCGAAAATAGGTTTTGCCTTCTGCACAGGAAAAATATTCATTCATTAGCAACTTGAAATTATAGGTTCTTCTGAACTGGAAATATATGCAGGACATAACTTGAAATGCCATACTCATAGGCTGATGATTTTACTTTTCATGGTATTAAAATATGGTGTGAAAAATTAGAAAGTGTCCTGCACTGAAAGTTTTAGATCAACATATCTAGTAGGTAAAGGTTTGATTTGCGTAAACTGTGTGAAATATTTCCTTGACCATTCTGGACATAATAATTATGCCAAGCAATGCTGAGGATAAAAATAGAATATTGATTTATGTAAATGATTGTTACCTGGGTCAGGTTAAATGAAGTAGATAATAATGAGCATTTCATTTCAAATTGTGAAAATCATTAATATCACATACACTCATTTAGTAATCTGGCACTGTTTCACCACATGGCATAAACACAAAAAGATAAATATTTGTCAAAATATGGGCCATGCTGTATGAAAAAGAGACTTAATGCATTTTTTTGATCTATTATACCAAGCAAGGCATCAAATAATTATGGATCTATAAACTCCATTTTGTCTAACATTCAACTGAATCATGAAGTAGACTGGTCCATGGAAATACAGAAGATATTCAAACGGCAAACATTGTGGGCCCATGTCAGCCTGGGCAGACTACACAGGCTGACCTGGGTCTATTCTTTTTGCAGTTGCAGCTCCTTTTTTTTTTTTTATAGAACATGGCTCAATAATATATGTACATATTCACAGGTATTGGCTATGATCAACATGACATTGTGGATACCAAACAGATTCAAGCTGCTGTTTGGAAACAGGTGAAATGGTATAGAAAGAGGATCAGACCAGAAAGACCATACCAAAATCAGACTAAAAAGATGTATAGAATGCTTTTTGTACAATAGTGTTTTATTAGTATTTATAGATGATATTGTCTTTCTTCTAAATATTTTTTCAAATGTTGTCATATTATGAATAAGAAGTTATCCATTTGAAACAATACCTAGACTGCAGTAAGCATTGTTATTTTTCATATTGGTAAGTCCCACTTTTGTTGTATTTTTATATTTTTGTAACTAAAGCCGGAAACATGACAGGAAACATGATTTGGTTGTCTGAGCAAATGCTTTTTTTTTCCCACAATGCTTTCATATTAACTCATTACCAAACGACAAAATTTTAACTTTGTCCAAATCGAAAGCATTTGCAGATGACAAAATAAAAGTGACTGAAAATTTCAAATCTGTTTTGCGAAGGGCAGAAAACACTGTGGGAAAAGGAGAAAATGCTGGTTACCTCCTTTTCCCACAATGTTTTCAAAAGGCTTCTTTCAGGGGTGTCAAAAGTAAGGATTGTGTGGTAATGGGTTAAATATTTTCAAGTGGACATGAACTGTTTTCAGTCATTTAACTCGTTACCAAACGATAATATTTTAGACTTGTCAAAATCAAAAGTATTTGCAGATGACAAAATAAAAGTGACTGAAAATATGAAATTTGTTTTGAGAGGGGTAGAAATCATTGTGGGAAAAGGAGAAAATGCTGGTTAGCAGCATTTTCTCCTTTTCCCACAATGTTTTCTAAGGCTTCTTTCTTCAGGGTCGTTAGAAGTAGGGATTGTGTGGTAATGGGTTAATCTATGGTTACCAGAGTATTCGAATCATACTCCAGTGTGATTCATTGGAGGCTTTGCTGTGCAAAAAGTGTTCATGAATGTTTGTGCCCAATAATTAAGAATTCTTTGACTCATTTAACAATTACAAACCTATGACTTTCCCAAATTTAGAGCATTTGCAGCTGACAAATACTTATTGTATGGTAATCGGTTGAGCTACAGTAGTATTCCCCAGGGTTGCTTGCTATATTTTCCATAATGAACATTTATGAAAAGTCATTTGAAAATTCTCAAATGGTTGAACAACAGCTTTGATGAGACTCTTGAAATTTTGATCTCCTTGACCGTGTATGAAAAAAATAATTATTTAATCTTACATATTGTTATTAATCTAAAGGCCAGTTTCTGGTCTTTGTTAATTTTAGATTTCTCCGTGTCTTAATATGACTAGGAACTTTCAGCCTGTCATTGTTATGCAAAAAAGTTTGTCTCAGTTGAGAGTTATCTGCCAGTATTTACTTTTGCCTACCATGTATGCTGGGAAATCAGCTTTGCATGCTTGTCTTGTTAAAAGCTTTCTGCAACATTACTGATAATGAGCACAAAGATTTGTATGTTAACCCATTACTACACAATCCCTACTTTTGACAACCCTGGAAAAGAAATCTTTTTGAAAACATTGTGTGATAAGGAGAAAATGCTGGTAACAAAACAAATTTCAAATTTTCAGTCACATTTATTTCGTTGTGTGCAAATGGTTTCAATTTGGACAAACCTAAAATTTTGTCGTGTGGTAATGAGTTAAACAGTCTTAAAAACATTTTACTTTGTGTTTCTTCTGAGTGATTTCAGTATGCATCTTTTCTTGACTGAAATGCTTGTGTACCACAGTGGAATGGACAAAATCCTGTGGTTTCACTTGACTGGTTTTAATTGTAAATATAAATCTCTAAGCACTAATTAAGATTAATTTATCAATAAATAGTTTACGGAGATACTAAGTGGTGTGTTTTGAACTTAAGAATTGAAGATTGATTTTAGGTAACAGTTTTTGTATATTTTTGTGGAAACGTCCGAGACAAATATCTCTATGTATATTTCATGATACATTTACTGAGGCTAATGAAGCAACTGGTTTTCCAAACTCAACAATACAATATTTCCTTAAATGTACATAGGATTAAATTTTTGCTGATAACTAAACAAGCGTAACGTGAAGAACTATATTATTGTGAAGATTTTCCAAATCATATGTCTCAAGATTTCTAGGTGAAGACAATGACAAAAAAAAAAAATTACTTGGAATATGCAGTGTTTTTTGTTAGTGTTTACATTTTTTTCAAACAGAATGTTTCAATGAGCATAGACTCAGTACATGCATTATTGACCACCTTGAAAAAAATCTCTCAAGATTATTTACTGAAAACATTGACAAAAATGCAATTTTGCTAAAAGTATGCATTTGCTTTTTGTTAGTGTCAGACATATCTGTTAAAACAGAAAGACTGGGCCTAGATTCAGTAGAGGCATTATTGATTACATGGAAAAATATATCAGGATTATCAAGGTGGAAACATTTACAAAAATGCAATTTTGCTTGAAATATGCAGTTGCTTTTTGTTATTGTTGACATATCTTTTAAACAGAATGACTGAGCTTAGATTCAGTAAATGGGTCATTGATTACCAGAAAGCAATAGTGTCTAATTTTTGTCTTGTTATAAGTTTTAATCAAAGAGGGAAGCTTCAGCGAGCTGATGTTATTCTTAAAATGCTTCGATTATGTCAAGCAGATCACATATTCAGCAACTTCTGCAGATATTTGCAAATTAGTCTGTACATATTTGATCGTGTGAGATTTTAGTCTACATTGATGTCTTTACCAAATTGGAAAGCATAAGTAAAAAGCTGCATTCTTGCCAAAATTTGTAAAATTGTAGGTGATAAAATTATTCAGGTGAAAACATGGACAGAAATGCAGTTTAGCATGGAATATGCTGTTACTTTTTGTTGTTCAGGTTGACATATGTCACCTGATAGTAAAAAGCATAGATCGGAGAACAAAAAAAAAACTACTGAGACCTGTAGTTTGTTTTGACAGATTTGTGTAATTACAAGGCTCAGAGTTGGTCTTGAGTACTTTAAATGAATGGGTATTTACTATTGTATTCCTTATGTGTATATACAGATTATTCAATTTACTAACAGCATGATGATCATTGAGTAGTTAGTTAATGCCATTTGGTCGATAGATCAGGGACATACTGTTTTAAAGTTGTTCAGTCTTAAAGCTGGATATTTTGTTTAGTAGCTCTTTTACATGCCAACAGGTTATTGCACGACTATTGTAGGCGAATAATTAATCCTTTACCAAACAACAAAAGTTTAGATGGTCCAAATTCAAAGCACTTGCAGACAACAAAGTAAATGTTGCTAAGTAATTGAAATTCGTTTCCAGCAGGGTAGAAAACATTGTGGGGAAATGAGAAAATGCTGGTTACCGGCTTATTCTCCATTCTCAAAATGCTTTCAAAAGACTTCTATTTCAAGGTTGTAAAAACCAGGGATTGTTTACACTTACAGTAGTATTGTTCAGTAAGCACCTCCATGTATATTTCATGATACATGTTATCAGGCTAATGAAACAATTTGTTTTCCAAACTCAACGACACAATGTTTACTTGGATGTACATCAGTAAAATTTTTGCTGATGACTTAATATGCATATCGTGAAGAACTATGTTCTTGTGAAGAATTTGACAATCATCTGTCTCAAGTTTAAGATGGAAACATTGACAAAAAATCAAATTTGCTTGTAATATACAGTTGTTATTTATTTGTGTCGATACATTTTTAACTCTTTACCACACAATCCCGACATTTAAAGATGTTAACAAAGAAGCCTTTTGAAAACATTGCTGGAAAAGGAGAAAATGCTGGTAGAATGCTACCCTTTCCAAAAAAAAGTTGAATATTTAAGTCACATTTATTTTGTTGTCTGCAAAGTATTTCAACACAGACTGGTTTAAAATTTTGTCGTTTAGTAAAGAGTTAAGCAGAATGATGAAGTTTAGATTCTATAAATGCGTTACTGATTACCTTAAAAATATGTTCAGGATTATTCAGGTGAACACATTGACAAAAATGCAATTTTGGTAGGATTATGCATGATTACCTCGAAGAAATATCCAAGATTATTAGGCCTAAATGAAAATATGGACAAAAATGCAATTTTGCTTGGAATATGCAGTTGTTTTTTGTTAGTGTTGACACATCTGGTTAAACAGAACTGACTGAGCTTAGGTCCAGTGAATGTGTTATGGATTAACTGGAAAGAATAATGTCTACTTTTCTGTTTTTTTTTTTTTTTTTTTATTATTATTATTATTTGAAGTTTTGTGCTCGGTGAAGTTGAACTTGAAAAAAAAATTATAGTCATGGGGGTAATATTTCTGACATTTGTTACTGTATAGTTTACATTTAAATAAATATATGTACCAGGTGATAAGCAAAACTGTTTTACCTGTTTTGTAATACCCACAGCAAGCAAAGTTTTAGGGGGTAATGCTGGGGTCACCTTGTCCATCAGTCTGTCTATCGTTTCACCTCGAATTTTTCACCCGGGCTTTCAAACTATAAAAGCTATCAACTTGAAACTTCATACATTGGCAGAACACATTATGGAAAAGTGCAGTGTATAAGAACCAAAACTGCCATTCATGTTTTTTGTGTTATTGCCATTTGTTGATATTCAGATGGAATTTTTGTCCAGTCCAGGCCATAACTTCCTGTTGAAGCTCAAAACTTATATCCCCAACATTATGATTGGGCGGTATAAAAGGAGTCAGCTTGTCTGTCTGATCAAAAACTCAAGATCAACCGGACAACCGCCACAACAGTGCCTTCAGCGCTTTGATTCTGTAATCTTTTAATTTTGTTGCTGCCCTGCACCTTTTAACATGTGACTTTTAGTACTGCGATTACCTTCTTACAAAATGATTCTAACTTTTAACTGTCAGGGGAGGTCACAATAGCTGGAATGTTGATCATTCTCAGAAGGAGTTTCCTCCCCTGCAGAAATGTGTGTGCTTTTTATTTGGTATATGTTTGTTTGTTTGTGTTGTATATGTCATAATTTATATTGTCAAGTCGGTGTTAAAAGCTCAACAGAGCTTACGTTACTTTGTTATTGTCCCCGACTTTGTAAATAAAATTTACTTGACTTGACCATGGACCACCCCGGATTCATAGATGACTTGCCAGCTTTTGAACATGCCCTCCAAGTTTGAATCACCGTCGTGGCAGCGTCTCTCGGTAATAAATGTATTCGTGTTCCCGGAAATGATCACGAGGACTGGCAAATTATCTATCTTTATTTGGTGGGTAATAAATGATCACAAGGACTGGCAAATTATCTATCTTTATTTGGTGGATAATAAATATATCAGTCATTTCCACGTGATTACCTAAATAACAGGCTTCTTTTCCGCAGATTACTTTTATAAGCATTGTAAACGACCTTAACACAGACCATTGATGTGCGAATAGTTGCCTCACCTGTAAGAATCGGGACTGTCCAGAAACAGAGAGTTCCATGTCCTGCCCGTCCTGCCACATGCTGTGTCGGTTCCCTAAATGTTTTGAGCGTCATCTGATAAGACAGTCACGAAAAACAGTGAAACTTCAAACTTCTAAAAAGACCGGTAGAACTGCACAACTGCGCCGAATGTTTGTGTCTTGCCATGGGTTGTAGGAACGCATCAGTGTTATTTGTTTCCCGACAAGCCCTAGAAACGGGTAAAAAATGGTATCATGTTTGGGGCCACCCAAGATACGCTGGCCCAGTGTACTGAGGGATATACCGGTACTCCAAAGAATTGCTTCGAATCTCCTGTAATGACTCTCTCAAATACATGTGGTGTTTTAAGCCTTTCCCAATTATCCCTGGTTTTTACGTGTCTGGGCTAGTAGGCTTTTGTAAGCATTGTAGAAAAAAGGAGAAAATGCTGGTAACCAGCATTTTCTCCTTTTCCCACAATGTTTTCTACCCTATCATAGACAGAAATCATCTTTTCAGCAAGAGTTGAATTGTCGTCTGCAAATGCTTTCAATTTGGTCTAGTCCAAAAGTTTGTCATTTGGGAAAGAGTTAAGTCATGGTGCGGCCAACCCCACCTGTAAAGATGAAGTGCCGACATCGAGATCTACGTGTGATCAGTGTGGTAGCCGATGCTCTACATGTGATACTATGGACTAAAAGACACAGACGTTTGCTAGGCCTCCATGCCCTGAGACGTGCGGTTCCCGAGAAGAACTTTTTCAAGGGGTGACACCCTCGACAACTTTGGTGACTGGCTGTTCAGTGTTCAACACAATGATTTCACGACCCTGGTCATAATATAACATGAAAGTAAGGCTCCTCATAAATTCTTTTTTTTTCTATTTTTTTCTTAATTAAACCTGAATATATTTTTTCCCCATAGAGTTCTGAAAAAACATGCATGACAATCCGTCATAATTATTTCGAACCATTTTTTTCAAAAAGAAAAAAAATGAAAAACAACAGAATGTATATATTTACAGGGCTATGACGGTATGTTTCTACTAGAGTACCTGATCAAGCACAGAATGAGACCTAACAAACTGATCTATAACGGGTCCAAAATTATGTACATGGGGGTTGCCAAGGGCTTACACATTCGCGTTCTTGATTCGTTGAACTTCCTCCCGATGAAATTAGCGGCCTTACCGAAAGCTTTTGGGCCTACCGAGTTTCGTAAGGGTTTCTTTCCCCATTTCTTTAACACGAAGAACATCAAAATTGTGTGGGTCCGTATCCAGAGCCAAACGGGGCCGACTACATGACAGACCCACCTTCCTGAAATGGCACGACGAGAAGAAAAGCAACGCCCTTTTTGACTTTAGAAAAGGAAAAGAAGAGTACTGCCGGTCAGACGTGGACATCTTGAGGAGAGCGTGCATGCAGTTTCCAAGCGTGTTGATGTTCCAAGCATGTTCAGGAGTGTGCGGTTGAACCTTTCTAGACCAGCATTACCTTAAGGGTGGTATGTAGATGTATTTCTTCTTTAATACCATTTAAGTACACAGCTCCTGTTAATTATTTGGCTCTCAAAATTGGCTCATGGGTCAGAATGAATCCTGGATGATATACCAAAGTGAACAAAAAAAAATGAATAGAGTTTTCAGCAGTTGTTTAAGCTGTTTGTTTATTTGTTGGAATGGCTTTTGCAAATTTGGTCATGTGTTCTGTATAAACCAAGACGTTGCCAATGTTCCCTTTTGAAGGTTCCTAAGTCAATAATCTGTGCGTACCATTTCCAATGGGTAGGTACTTTTTACGTTTATCAAAGGTTCCCTTTCGACGCTACTTTTACGCCTGGTGCATCCCTCCCGTTTTTTCATCAATTCCCACTTGTCTAATACAACTCCTGGCCAGTAGAATCGTTCTCTGATAAGATGAAGTGTTCTTTCCTTTTTAAGATGGCGTGTGTCATTGTGAATTGCTCTAGTAATGTCTGTCCTACTATTGTCTCTGGTAAAGCTAGTTGTTCAACAGTGTGGTCTTTTTCTTAGATGGATTTAAAAAGAATTCCTCTCTTAATTTTGAAGTTCTTGTACAGTTTTCGCATGGTCAGGTCGTCGTTGGAGGTGGAATTAGGCGGAAACCTTTTTGTCAATGACAGCTATCCTCAGTTTATCATTTAGCTTGTCTTTTCGTTGAGCTTGTCATATCTTTCTGAACTCTTTCTGAGATATGGTTCATCCTGGCTCATCAACAATGTCTACCAAGTTCATACCATATGCTGGAAGGATTTCAATCAGGGTAGGATTGAGCAGCTTGCAAATGGCTTTGATGGTATTATCCTGCAGACTTATCCATTCCTGATTATCTTGATCTACAATTGACGCAAGCCATCAGCATCCGCATTTCTCAGACCAGGGTGATACTGAATGCCATTTTCATATTGGCCAAGTGCAGATGCCCATCTTTGTCCGGTTGCGTCTAACCTAGCAGCTGATAATTCGTAAGTTAGGGGGTTATTGTCAATCAGGACGGAGAAGTGGTTCATTACCAGATACTCGCTAAACTTGTCTGTCGTTCTAAGCCAAGCACTCTAACATGCGAGCGATGTTATTCTATTCGATCTTGTTCAATGCACGGTCTCTATTTACTACATGACCAAGAAACCTTGCTCTTGGTTTGAAAAAAAAAAACTTTTCGGCGGGTGATTTCAAGTTAGCTTCCTCAGTTTGGACAGTATTAGGTACGATGCTGCTCAAAGTTTCACTGAATATAATGTGGTCATCCGGGTATATCTGGCAGATTGTCATATTTAAGTCTCCTACAATATCCCGCACGATCCGTTCATAAGTGGCTGGGCTATTAGTGAGGCAAAATGGCATCATACTGTATTCGTAAAGAACGATAGGCCAAACAGTGAAAGCTGTCCTGCTTTCTTTATGGGACTCTTCAACCTGAAATTTGGTGATAGCCGGATTTCATGTCCATAGTTGTGAGGTATTTTACTCCCTGAAGACAGTCAAATATCCCCTCTGTTTTTGGTGGTGCAATTGAACACTTCAACGCAATACTATTCAGTTGTCGGTAGTCAACTCATAAGTGAGGTTTACCGTTTTTGTGGTATTTGTCGAAGACAATACCACTATGAGTTCAAGATTGAATTTTGATAACCATGTATCTTATTTTGTGCAAAGCCGAAGGAAATAAATCCAGTTAAACTCTTTTTTTCTCAGGCAAATGTGTTTTTCGGTGGCACTCAGATATGTAATTTGGAATGGCATATTAAAATACATTGGGCGAAGCCACTGATCGTTGAGATACTTATTTTTGATTGAAAATAGCTTCTCTGGCTCATAGCCTTTTTTTGGCGCAATGATACAAATTTGCCTACTGACCCTAGGCTTTTTCGTTCCAAAACCAATTCGTTCTATGACTTGTTCGTCCTATGACTGCGCGCTACTCCATTTCATTGCTCATGAATATTTATAGATCGAGGTAATTGATTGTAATGTTGGAAATTAAATGTAAAAGGCTAGAGATACTATTATTTCAAACTTATAGTGTTCAGGAACATAATTTTGTTCGATATATCAACAGCATTTTTCTCTCTATTCGTCATGCATTCTACTGTCAAGGGATGTTACTCCTGCTTCCTCCTAATGATCAAAGGGAGACCAAATATACAAAAATAAACGAAACTTTGTCACGAGTACTCTCCCTTCAACCGAAAAGGTGTTCATTTGCTTAGTGGGTTGACTTTTAAGCCAATATTTGAACAATATGCCTGTTTCTTTCAAACTATTCATTCCACACAATGGGTTTCCTTGACAAATACCACTTCAGCGTTCTCAACGCTTTGATTCTTTCTTAGCATGACAACATTAGATGTGTATGGCAACTTTGGGGGACGGATGACTCCAACTGCATAGTGCTCTTTTTTGTTATAACGAACTTCATCAATCATGGAAGGCGGCATCCCACTGTGCCTTTGCTGAAAAGGAAGGTCAGTTGGTAAGTCTTTTCTGTGATGAATTCTGTTACAGATGCCTATCTCTGTGTAATCGACTGAACAATGTCTTCGTAGTTGTGGAGCAACTAGTTCTGCTTTCTTATCGCTATCAAGAAGATTAGCTTCATCTACGTCAAGGATATCTGTGATATCATCATGCTTATCTTCTCCCATTCTTTAAAAAACATCTTCTTTAATGGAGACTGGTTGTATCTCAGATATGATCTAGGCCGACTGGTAACTGGACTTGTGATAATGTTGGAAACACTAAACTTCACAGGGCAATTCTGTCTATAGCTATACTGAATCACTGTTGGTGTAACATCAATCTGAGATGGCGTTTTTATTCTGATTGGAGGTACTTTGGCTGGACTCATTTCGCCTTTTCCAATTTATCTTTTCTGTTTTTCAACTGTTTGAGAACCTGCTTCAGCTCAATATCTTCTTTGATCTCTAGGTTAACTACCGCTTTACATGGCTTTCCTTCCGCGTCAGTTTCCTTCATGTCGGCCTCCAATCTTCTTAAAGCCGTCTCGCGGGAGATAATGAGAGCTTTACTGGCCAATGGTATGATGACGTTATATTTTATCTTTTATAATCGCTTGTTGTAAATTTCAAGACATTATGGTTAATAGTGTTTCCTTTTTATGAAAAGGAAATACTATCAACCATACCCCCTTTTTTGCCATTCTTCAGAGTTTTCTGTTATCGGGGTTTTCTCCTTTCCCACAATGTTTTGTATAGTTTACTGTAATAGGTCTACGTGTAATGTCAAGATCGTCTCATGTCAGTAAAATCAGTTGGCACTGTATGAAATATCAATCTTGAATAATGATCATACAGTGTACCTGTACGCTTCATCAAACAATTTTTTGTTATGATTGAAGCTTGAGAAAAAATCGTGGGAATAGGAGAAATTGCTTGTGACAAGCAATTTCTCCTATTCCCACGATCTTTTTCTACTCCGATACAGAACTTTAGCTCATTGGTACCCATCTAAAGTCATACATCAGCTAAACGATGCCTTTAATTTTGAAGACTCCGAATGGCAAGCAAAACGTGCACATTTGCATAAAGAGTCGTTTCGGATCAACCTGCATAGTCCGCGCAGGCTAATCCGAAACGACACTTTCCGTTTTCATGTACATGTAATTTTCTACATTGCGCAAGTCTGTTGTAGTATATAATTTTATTCTTTTTGTAGTCTTAATGTGCCGTCCCGGATTAGCCTGCGTTGACTGCACAGGCTAATCCGAGACGACACTTGACGCCAATGTCCAAATGTCCCTTTTGCGTGTTGCGATCCAAATTTAATCGTTTAGGGTAGTTTTTATAAAGAAAATGGAAATTAAATCAATAGGACATCTTTGGTTTCGAAAAAAAAAACGACCTACTTTTTGCATTTTTAAGGCTGGTTCGTCCAAAAATACTGTCAAAAATGATCCAAATAAAATATTAAAACGTGATGTTCTGATCTTAATTTAAACGTCCGCAAACTGGGTGAGCTCGCCACTTCAAAGGAACTTCGAAGGAACCATTGTATTTTTGTTTTCAAATTAGAAAGGCATTCATGAATACATGTAGTAATCTAATTAATAGGTTTTCGTATTCTAATTTTATGAATTAATGACGTCATTTATTTAAACGGAAACGAATCATGCTGTTGTAATTTTTTCCCTTATCCTGTTAAATAATTTTAACTCTTTACCAAACGACAAACTTTTGAACTTGTCCAAATTGAAAACATTTGCAGACGATAAAGTAAACGTGAATCAAAAATTGAAATTTGATTTGGGAAGGGTAGAAAACATTGTGGGTAAAGGAGAAAATGCTGGTAACCAGCATTTCTCCTTTTCCCACAATGTTTTCAAAAGGCTTCTTGTGTTAGTGTCGAGAAAGTCGAGATTGTGTGTCAAGCCGATAATAAAAACCTGATTAATGCTACTTGTATTTCAAGCTTTACTCTATTTATTTTTTTCATTATTATTTTGAGAAAAAATGACTCCTTATTGGACAGTGTAAATACAGGATCAGACTGCATATCCTGTGCAGTCTGATCTTGAATCTATACTGTCGGCAAACAACATTCATTTTCAACATTATTTAAGTCACATTGCGGCGAACAGCACGCCTATCCATGCTTCTTGGAAGTCTCTTTCACCAGTACTCCGCACAGTTTTTTTCAAGTTTCAAAGCCCCTAGCTGTACGGTAACAGTTGATTGGCTTACTGTAAAATGACGTCATTAACTTCAAGCATTCTGCAATGATAATGCAAATTTTAAATTCTTACTTCGTAAAAATGGCTGTTCAATCTCTAACCACACAATGATGATTTTGACGACCCTGGGGTAGAAGCCTTTTGAAAGCATTGTGGGAAAAGGAGAAAATGCTGGTTACCAGCATTTTCTCCTTTTCCCACAATGTTTTCTACCCTTCCCAAATCAAATTTCGATTCTTCAGTCACATTTATTTTGTCGTCTGCAAATGCTTTTACTTTGGACCAGTCTAGAAATTTGTCGTTTGGTAAAGGGTTAAATATTGATGATTAGCATGTAAAGGGCTGTTAGGCTTTCTGTAATGACGTCATAAACTCAAGCATTCTGCAATGGTAATGATTAAATTCATAAAAAAGACTATCTAAAAGGCTAGATTACCATGCATATTACACCATACATCCCACGTCTATAGATATACGTCAGACCCATAGCGCCTTGAAACAAAATTCTTAATGGAAAAACGAAATCATAAAACACTATAGTTTTAGAGGCATTACTAATTGTGCGGTCAGGTGACAGGGGACTTAGAAACGTGTTCACGCCTGTGGCGAATCATGTCGCCCCAAGCCGCACAAGTTTATTATATTGCAAAGTATGACCGTTTCAACGTTTGTTTGGCGAATTTTACCGGTTTGTTTTTTGTTCGAAAAATTGAGTACACTGACGAAGTAGAATTTTCCTTCTGAATGCCCCTATTCAATAAAATTTAACGACACTGGCAAATTACGTCACTAAAACCTTGGTAAAACGTGCAGCTTGGCGCATAATCTCTATGTTAATCTTAACCGACGCCTCCAATTTTGATGTTGTGTTGGTAGTGTAGTCATGTATACGGGGCTCCTGAAAGGGAATTTGCTTTTACTTTGGTTTTGCCAGTGTACATGATATATCTTTGGGACATATCATCCAATCAGATCACTAGAAATTTCTTTGCAGTATAATAAAATATGTAAAAAACATTTGAGAGCCACTGGCGAAATCAGGGGCTGCTGTAGACGGCATAGATCAAGATCAGATTATAAGTTGTTGAATTAAAATTCTAACATGGCACTTGAATTTCGCTCCATAAACGCGGTGAGATGACAGCCTGGTCAAATCTACCTTATTCTACGTATATAGAGTGACGCCATTCTATGACTGGCTTGCAACACACGAAAAGGGACATTCGGACATCTGCGTAAAGTGTCGTCTCGGATCAGCCTGCGCAGTCCGCGCAGGCTAATCCGAGACGACACTTTCCGTTTCATTGCAATTTTCTGTTTTGCACATGTCTACTGTAGCAGAAAATCTAATGAAGTCGTAAAGTGCCGTCTCGGATTAGCCTGCGCGGACTGCGCTGGCTGATCCGAGACGACACTTTACGCAGATGTCCGAATGTCCATTTTCGCGTGTTGCACACCATAGAGAGTGACGTCATTCTGTAATAAAGTTCATGAGTTATTCCGCATATGCATCCGCGGTTTCACTCAAAGTACGACCTTGTTTCTCATTGATGACATTTGGTCATGTTAAAATCGATATAAATCTTTCAATCGAGGTTTATAGTTCAGATATTCACATTGTAAACATTGTAAGTTGTGAAGCGCTATCGCCCTCGTGAATTATTTATTGTGCCTCATAACTCACAACTGTGCTTTTTTTAATGATAATTCACGATAAAAAGAAGATTATTTCATAACTATAGGTCAAAAAAGGCATCTTCCTGTGTTTTCTGTTGGTGGTATTCCTAGCTGTCGAAAACGTTGAGCTGTGCTTCCTGTAGGGGAGGGTTTGAAATCCAGGAAAATCGTTGACTATCATTAACAATGACAGACAAGTGATGATCTTACGAATTTGCATGTTGACATTTTATACATAATCGAGCCATGGTCTGTTAAAAGGGGGCTTAACTCTTTACCACATGAGAAAGTTTTAGACTTGTCCAAATTGAAAGCATTTGCAGACGACAATATAAAGGTGACTGAAAAATAGAAATTTGTTCTGGGAAGTGTAGAAAACACTGTTGGAAAAGGAGAAAATGCTGGTTACCAGCATTTTCTCCTTTTCCAACAGTGTTTTCAAAAGGCTTCTTTCTCAGGATCGTCAAAAGTAGGGATTGAGTGGAAATGGGTTAATGCATCTCCGTAATACAGGATACTGGCCCAAGTCATCCAAAGGAGTCACTTTTTATTCAATAATCGACTTACTCATAAGATATATTGGTCCTTTGACAAACAGAAAATTGACCAGTAGCGAAAAGTTTCGGCCGATACTTATGGCAGATGCATTAAGCCCCCTTTTCACAGAGCACAGCTTATATATAGTTGTTTCCCTGATAACACTGTGGCGAAAACTGTGAGTATATCTTGAGTATGAAACTTAAAGTTACCTCCCTTGTTCCCCCTTCCACCCTTCTTTGCAACTTGTGCTTCAGTGGAAAATAGCTGATCATAGCTGAATGAACCGCACCAGGTAATGTTTTATTGAGTTAACATTTTTTTTAGTTTGAAATTCAAAGTAACGGTTGTCGCGTAGGAAAGTAGTGCGGTTCCTATACCCAGGATGCCCGAATTAGATCGATGAGTATTTATAGAATGCCGCGAAGTTCTAACGGGAGATAATGCTTTTGCTTTTGCCCGTGTAGATTATTTATTGTGCCTCATAACGCACAACTGTGGTTTATTGAAAGATAAACCACGATAGAAAGATGATGATTTCTTAATTCCATCATCTACTAAAGCTGGATAAAAGTTGATAATTAAGTTAGAATAATTGTATAACTTTTAGATACAGAATAATACACAAAGTTGCCAGATATCTTACATCCACCACTGAAGACTCTGACTAACCTGGGCATGTATTCACCAACCATTCTTAAGAATGTTCTTGGTCTTATTCTCCAGAATTTTCTACATTTGTAAGTAACACAACCTCTGATTGGCTAAACCATTCGGTTTAGCCAATCAGAAGTTGTGTTACTTACAAATTTGGAAAACCTTGGAGAATAAGACTAAGAATATTCTCAAGAATGGTTCGTGAACACGGGACCTGGTCGACACTTTTTGAAGATCTGCGTTAAACACATTTCAAAAAGTATGCCTCATTTGCTTTTTTTATTTCTTAAAGGTGGCCCTTCAGATCTTGGGACGAAAATTTCACAAAAATGCAAAAAAATCATCCCTATACTCCCAAAGCCTTTTAATTTTCATTTATAAAACCCCAGTGGTCGAAAACCACCGGACAACACGAGAAATTAGGGATTTACTACAGCCCAGGTTGACACCAACGGGAGACACATTCTATTTTTAGATAATCAATTCGCTCATTTACATACAGGAATACACAGACAAAGTTTCCAAGGTAGCGTCCGAAGAAGTCATTATGGAAAAGAATTATTATATGTTTGTTATGTAATGCAATTTAAGCGTTATGAGTCACGTGCCAGTCACTTGACATTCCCAAAATGCTTTATTGATTTTTGGCACGAAATCTAAAAATACCTTAAGAGGCTACGTAGCCTTTTAGGGGAACACCATCAAAAAAATTTTTTTTGGTAATTTTACGAATCTTAATTATTGATGATTTGTATTATTTTTACATATGAATTTCAGTGATATATATATTTTTTAATTTTAAAAATTCTAAATACCCACCTTTAATGATGATACTCAAACGAATACCGTTCTACAGTCACGATACATTTTTTTAAGTTTGATGAAATTATAAAGAAATCTGAAAAGACCTTTTATGGAAGTGTATCAATGTACGTATTGACGGCTGAAATGATTCAAGTCAACCATTTCCTTGTATATAGTTGAACCCTCATTAATCATTTGTCTGTATCCTTATAAGCCACACACGTCTATGTTTAATCGACAGTTGACAAAAATTCATCATCTTAACGTATCATTGAAAGAATGCAATTTTTCAAACCCGGACCTTCGGCTCGGGGCAACATGATTCACCACAGCCGTGAACAAGTTTCCAAGTCCCCTGCTACCTGGCCATGCAACGAATTTACCAAACTGCAAAGTTTTACCATTCCAATGAGTGCTAAGCGAAATTTACTCATTTCTTGTTTTCAAAAATTGAAGTAGAGTATCCCTTCCGAGTACCCAAATTCATTAACCCTTTCCCAAACAATCCCTGGTTGTTACGGGTCAGGAATAGTTCTAAGCCTTTTGAAACATTGTGGGAAAAGAAGAAAATGCTGGTAACCAGCATTTTCTCCTTTTCCCACAATGTTTTCTACCCTATCATATAGGAAAATCATCTTTTTAGCAACTGTTTATTTGTCATCTGCAAAATGCTTTCAATTTGGTCTGGTCCATAATTTGCCGTTTGGGAAAGGGTTAAAGGTAGCCCTTCAGAATTTGGAACGAGAATTTTACAAAAATACAAAAATATCATCCTTATACTCCCAAAGCCTTAAAATCATCATTCATAAAACCCCAGTAGTCGAAAACCATCCAACAACACGAGAAATAAGAGATTTACTATGTAACAGGTCAACATCGACGGGAAACATGTTCTATTTTTACATGAACAACTCGCTCGTTTACATGCCTGAAACACACAGATGAAGCTTCAAACATAGCGTTCGAAGAAGATTTTATGAAAAATAAATACATGTTTGTTATGCAATGGGATTTAAGCGTCATTAGTCACGTGCCAGTCACTAAACATTCCCACAATGCATTTTTTTTTATTTTTGGCTCGAAATCTAAAAATAGCTTAAGAGGCTACGTAGCCTTTTAAGGGAATACCATCAAAAAATTTTGGGGGGTAAGTTTATGATTCTTAATTATTGATCATTTGTATTGTTTTTTCATATAAATTTCAGTGATATAGATATTTTTTGATTTGGTGCGATGTGAAAATTCTAAGTACCCACCTTTAAAACTGACGTCACTGGGAACTGCCGTCACTGATGCCTTGGCAAGACGTGCAGCTTGATGCATAATCTCGATCGACGTCGATATTTTGGATTTTTTGTGTTGAAAGTGTAGATCTAGTCATGTATCTGGGACTCCCGACAGGAAAGCTAATTCTGCGTTGGTTTTACAAGTGTACATGATATATATAAATTCGGGGCATATTATCCAATCAGATTAAGAGAAATTTCTTTGCACTATAATATGTTTTATTGCAAGACGCAAATATTGTGGCAGAGGGTGAGAAATTGCTGGTAACGACAAATTTTCCTTATGTAACCAAGCACTCATCACATTTGACTATCCATACCAAGAAGATATGAACAGATGTCTGACATACGGGGTTTAGGCATCTCCGTAATACATGATACATAGGCTGATAGCAAGTCATCAAATAGTGGTTGAACCATAAAATCTATTTCTGTAAAACAACCCACTGGATCGTGAGGTAGCCTGATCCTTTTACATGTAAAAAATCTACGATAGCAAAAGGTTTCGATTCATGTCAATCTGTGCGGACTGCGTTGTTTTTGCATGTCATATTTTTCGAAGATTCGACCTGTCTTATATGACGCATCACTCTCCCCGATATTGGGGAGATTGTAGTAATTGCGCTATAAAGTAGCAATGGAGAAAATGGCTTTTATCAATGCGTTTGAGGAAAAATCAGGCCCAGTTTAGCTGCAGATTTCTCTAAAGTGATGATCATACTAAATGAATTGAATCAGGTAGCTTATTATTGAGTAAACGTTTATTTTAGTTTGAAATTCAAAGTAAGGTTTGTCCCATAGAAAAGTAGTTCGATTCTGTACCCAGGATGCCCGAATTTGATAGATGAGTATTTTTACAATGCCATCTCATCAGCAGGAGATAATGGAGTTTGTAGAATGCCATCTAGCGGGAGAAAACGGAGTAAATGTAGAATGCCATATAGCGGGATATAATGGTGTATTTGCAGAATGCCATATAGCGTGAGATAATGGAGCATTTGTAGAATTCCATATAGCGGGAGATAATGGAGTATTTTAGGAATGCAATCTAGCGGGAGATAATGGAGTATTTGTATAATGCCATATAGCGGGAGGGAATGGTGTATTTGCAGAATGCCATGTAGCTGTAGATAATGGAGCATTTGTAGAATGGCATCTAGCAGGAGATAATAGTGTATTTGTAGAATGCCATCTAGGGGAAGATATTGGAGTATTTGAAGAATGCCATCTAGCGGGAGATAACGGTGTATTTGTAGAATGCCATCTAGCGGGAGACAATGGAGTATTTGTAGAATGCCATCTAACTGGAGATAGCGGGAGATAACTGTATTTGTAGAATGCCATCTAGCGGAAGAAAAAAGTGTATTTGTAGAATGCCATCTAGCGGGAGATAACAGTGTATTTGTAGAATGCCATCTAGCGGGAGAAAATAGTGTATTTGTAAAATGCCATCTAGCGGGAAATAATGGTGCAAACTAGGCAGATTGACACGGATCGATTTTTTTTGCAGAATGTATTAAACCCCCTTTTCACAGACCATAATTTTTACGTATTTTAAGTTTTCCACTGCAAAAATTGTATCAGGAAATTCTTCAACACGAATGTTAGGTGTATAAAAATTTGATAGACTTCAGTGATGTACAGTCGGTGTATTTGTAGAATGGCATCTAGAGGGAGATAGCAGTGTATTTGCAGAATGCCATCTAGCGGGAGATAACAGTCTATTTGTAGAATGCCGTCAAGCGGGAGATTACAGTGTATTTGTAGAATGCCATCTAGCGGGAGATAGCAGCGTATTTGTAGAATGCCATCTAGCGGGAGATAACAGCGTATTTGTAAAATGCAATCTAGCGGGAGATAGCAGCGTATTTGTAAAATGCCATCTAGCGGGATATAACAGAGTATTTGTAGAATGCCATCTAGCGGGAAATAAAAGTGTATTTGTAAAATGCCATATAGCGGGCGATAATGGTGCAAACTAGGCAGATTGACACGGATCGATTTTTTTGCAGTATGTATTAAACCCCTTTTTCACAGACCAGAATTTTTACGTATTTTAAGTTTTCCACTGCAAAAATTGTTTCAGGAAATTCTTCAACACGAATGTTAGGTGTATACAAATTTGATAGACTTCAGTGATGTACAGTCGGTGTATTTGTAGAATGGCATCTCGCAGGAGACAATGGAGTATTTGTAGAACGGCATCTAGCGGGAGATAACAGTGTATTTGCAGAATGCCATCTAGCGGGAGATAACAGTCTATTTGTAGAATGCCGTCTAGCGGGAGATAACAGCGTATTTGTAAAATGCCATCTAGCGGGAGATAGCAGCGTATTTGTAAAATGCCATCTAGCGGGATATAACAGAGTATTTGTAGAATGCCATCTAGCGGGAGATAACAGCGTATTTGTAAAATGCCATCTAGCGGGAGATAACAGAGTATTTGTAGAATGCTATCTAGCGGGAGATAACAGTGTATTTGTAAAATGCCATCTAGCGGGAGATAATGGTGTAAACTAGGCAGATTGACACGGATCGATATTTTTTTGCAGAATGTATTAAACCCCCTTTTCACAGACCATAATTCTTACGTATTTTAAGTTTTCCACTGCAAAAATTGTTTCAGGAAATTCTTCAACACGAATGTTAGGTATATACAAATTTGATAGACTTCAGTGATGTACTGTCAGATCTTGGTCTTAACTGTTCATTGAGTCGCCAATTACAATTTGAAGGGTGGATTTTAGATATAATTGGCTTGCAACATGCGAAAAGGGGCATTTGGACATTTGCGTAAAGTGTCGTCTCGGATCAGCCTGCGCAGACCGCACAGTTGGCGCAGGCTAATCCGAGACGGCACTTTCCGTCTACATTACATTTTATTCTTCAGTAAACTTGTGCAAAACAGGAAACTACATAAAAACAGAAAGTACCGTTTCGGATTAGCCTGCGCCAACTGTGCAGGCTGATCCGGGACGACATTGTACGCAAAAGTCTGGATGCCCCTTTCCGCGTGTAGAAGGCCATATTTGTGCATTATTTTGTATCTAAATGTTGTACGTTTATTCTAATTTAATCATTTACTCTTTACAATGCTTATCAGACGATCGACTTTTTGCGTTTGTCCTAATTCAGAAAATTATGCAAACAGATACTTATATGCGTATAGAACGTCGGAATCTATTTTTTGAAAGTGTTGAACACATTGTGGATAAAGGAGAAAATGTTGGTAACTAGCATTTTCTCCTTTTCCAACAATGTTTTCAACCCTTTCCAAGACAAATTCCATCATTGAAGTCAAAGTAAATGTATCATCTGCAAACACTTTCAATTTGTTAAATTCTTATATTTATAATGTTTTCAAAGGAGTCGAGGGTTACACCTAAAGACAAGTAACCAGCATTATCTCCTTTTTCTCACAATGTTTTCAACCCGTTCAGAGACAAAGTCCGTCATCTGGGTCAAAATAAACGTAACATCATCAAACGCTATCAATTTAGACAATTCCTAAAACTATTATGTTTGTCGCAGAGTCGAGGGTTAATTCTTTACAACATGAGAAAAATTTAGACTGGTCCAAATTGAAAGCATTTGCAGACGACAAAATAAAGGTGACTGAAAAATTGAAATTTGTTCTGGGAAGGGTAGAAAACACTGTGGGAAAAGGAGAAAATGCTGGTTACCAGCATTTTCTCCTTTTCCCACGGTGTTTTCAAAAGGCTTCTTTCTCAGTGGCGTCAAAAGTAGGGATTGTGTGGTAATGGGCAAAACATAAAGCAGACAAATGTATATGATTGCATGACAGTTCTTTGTATAAAATGTCAGTGAAATAGAATTTCTAATGAGGGAACTAAAATTAGACTGGACCCTCGAAAATATTTAAAGATGATTTTATGCACTGTTTGCTGAATATATAAATCAAAGGTATGACAGCACTGGTACCGACAGTCTGATCCTGGATTAAAGTTTATTCATTTGCTGCAATCCCCAAGAAAAAACAACACATTTGGAATTATGATTATTGATTTGTAACTTATGTGTGATAGTAATATACTACTCAACTTTTGCTAGGGATCAAAACAAAAAATGAATAGTTTTTCCAAATTACTTTTTTTCAAACAAAAACAAGTTCATTTCACCCATGGTCATAGTAAAGGAAATCAATATCAAATAAACAAAATGAAGTTCTTTCAAACATTGTGGAGGGCGAAAAAAACCAATTTGCCCATTCGAAAAAATAAACAGTGTTTTGGTTTTGATCCCTAGCAAAAGTTGAGTTGTATATATTTGAAGAAAGCAGGCCAGAGAGATTCATCTCTTCTGTATTGAAAATTGAAATGGCAAAATTTAAATTTTCTTGACAAAAAAAAAAAAAGAGGGGGACATACACTGAGAGAAATTAACAATCAATGAAAAAGAAACGTGTTGAATGAAGAAGTTATATGACAAAAGTTCAAGATGAATCCGTAAAATTTATGCCGTCTTGATCTAAGCCGATCAAAATCTGCATGTGTCGCACGTCAAGTGTATGAAGTAAATTTTGTATATTGGCTAGGCACTAAGGGCATAAGAAATCGTGTCTTTAAATGAATGTAAATTTATCATTGTACGTATATCCATTAAAAATTCACAGCGAGGTTTACACCCAAGAAATACATGAATATTGGAGCCGTCGCAGTGATACGACTTAAATAATGTTGAAAGCGGCGTAAAACATCATTTAATCCTTATCCTGCTACGGAACTAAAATTAAATGTTCAATTCGATAGTAAGTACCCTAAAATTGTTATTTCAAAGGTATGTTTTGGGGAAAAATATCTCCAGATCGGACAGCGTAGATCCAAGATCAGACTGCACATTCTGTGCAGTCTGATCTTGATCTACGCTGTCCGCAAAAGGTCAGCGAGTCGCGATAAACAGCCAAAGGGTTAATCAACCAATCATAATTACTTAACCTTTTACCAATACTATTCCATTATTTAACGACGAAAAAGGTTTCGAAGCATTGCGATAAAAGTTGAAAATGCAGGTAACTAGTATTCTGTCGTGAAGAAATAAGTTATGGGCGGCGTACATTGAGATTAGACGAAACAGAGTGTGAAGTCTGATCTCAGATCTGCTATTTTATTGTGACCTTTTTTAACCGTTATCCCGCTAAATAACTAAAACGAGATTTTCAATTAAATAGGTAATTATTATCTTTTTTTGAATTGAGAATATAGTGGTTTTAGATTTATAAATGATAATTCAAAGAAAGATACTATGGAAAAACTGAATCGGTGAAAGTAGTTCAATAATACTCATTTTTGATTGTAGCTAATTTTGCAGGATGATATTTTAGTGGAAATAGCTAGCTGTTTTCCATTACACAGGTCTTACCTTAAGTTTGGCAGCTGCCTAGCCATGATGATTTGGTTGCTTTAGATATGGGTTTATCTAGGTGGTAGAAGTATACACTTCGATTTTTTTTTTTGGGGGGGGGAAAACTTCCGCATTAAGGATGGGGTGCAAACTGAGAAATAAATGTTGTTTTTCTTTTTAATGAGTTCTTACTAACAAAGGTAGCTTTCTTTTTCTGTCATCAATTAGAACAATGATAAAATTAAACACGTTTTATGTGTTCAGTTTTCATTTCCTTTTTATTACAGGAAGTATATGCCACTTGTCAAATAATGATTGTGCCACGGTTTGTTTTTTCACAAATTCAATCTGAAAAGTTCTATCTACATGTAAATACAATGTAGATTCTACTAAATTGTTTTCAGATCTAGGGGAAAATGACTTTAGAGTCAGGATTAAGAAATAACCTTTTTTCTATCGCGGTTTATTGTTCAATAAACCACAGTTGTGAGTTATGAAGCACAATAAATAATCCATGAAGGCGATAGCCGGAGTGGTTTATTCATTGCGCCGCATAACTCACATCGTGGTCTATTGAACGATAATCAACGATCGAGAGAAGATTATTTCGATTCTAAAATGACCAATTCTTAATGAAAGGAAAACAAGATCATACTAAGAGTGAAAACGTGGATGAAGATTATTTTCCACTGAATAACTCACTCGCTCACTTACTTTATACAGAATGACGTCACTCTACATAGAATGACGTCACTCTAAATGGAATGTCGTAGATTTTACCACGCTTTCGTCGCACCATGTTTATAGAGCAGAATTTGCGTTTTATTTTAGAATCTTTAGATTAAAAATAGATCAGCTGGTGTTGATTAATTTTTGCTGAGCCATGCTCTTGCAAATGGGGGTTAAATGCGCTTCCATGATACACTATACTAGGCAAGCTATCATCGTTCTCTATAAACACAGTGCAAGGAAAGCGTGGTAAAATCTGCAACAATACATTCAGAGTGACGTCATTTTATATCGAGTTACGTCATTCAATGAGTCGGTTATTCAATGGAATATAATCTTCATCTGCGTGTTTACTCCAAGTTTGAACTTGTTTTCCTTTAATTAAGAATTGACCATGTTAGAATCGAAATAATCTTCTTTCTATCGTGGTTTGTCGTTCAATAAACCACTTAGTGAGTTATGAGGTGCAATAAATAAACCACTCGGGCTGTCGCCCTTGTGGATTATTTATTGTGCCTCATAACACAAAACTGTGGTTTATTGAACGATAAACTACGATAGGAAGATCATTTCTTAAATAAACCACGTTGTGAGTTATGAGGCGCAATAAATAAATCACTCGAGCTATCACCTTCATGGATTACTTATTGTGCCTCATAACTCACAACCGTGGTTTATTGAACGATAAACCACGACAGGAAGATCATTTCTTAAATAAACCACGTAATAAATAAATAAATCACTCGGGCTATCGCCCTCGTGGATTATTTATTGTGCCTTATAACTCACAACCGTGGTTTATTGAACGATAAACCACGATAGGAAGAAGATCATTTCTTAAATAGCAAAATGTTTCGGTTCAGATCAGTCTACACAAACTTGACAGTCTGATATAGGTCGATAGTTTATACAGACCCAATAAGCGCTCTTTGTCACAGCGCGTGGCTTTTTTATCTGTGCAAATGTAACTCTTTCAACCATTACCACACAGTAAACTTTTAGACTTATCTAAATTGAAAGCATTTGTTGATTGATTGATTGATTGTATGGTGTTGAACGTCATTTTCAACATTATTTTTGGCGGCCAGTGCACCTATTCATGCTTTCCTGGAATCTCTTTAACAAGTACTCCGCACAATTTTCTTTCCAAAACACTGGCTGCTTTCCCACATAACCATCATCGAAACAATGGTCAGCGGTAGGAGAAAGCATTTGTAGATGACAATTTCATAGTGACTCATATGACACAATCCTTTATAAGGTAGAAAACTATGTGGGAAAAGGAGAAAATACTTGTTTTCCCACAATGTTTTCAAAAGGCTCCTACGACAGGGGTGTTAAAAGGTGTCATTGTGAGGTAAAGGAGTAAGCAATAATGCAGTAGATGGTCTTTTAACTCAGTTGGGAAATTGGTCTGATTTTTTTTATCACAAATTACAAATAATATCTCCTTTTCTGTAGTGTATTCATACAAATAAAAATATTCACTTATATACACTGTCTCTGTCAGTCATAAACATTTTTTTTACTGAGAGCTGACTTAATTCTTTACCAAACAACACTATTTCAGACTTTTCCAATTTGAAAGTATTTGCAGACGACAAAATATACGTGATTCAAAATATGAAATTTGTTTAAGGAAGGACAAAAAGACATTGTGGGAAAAGGAGAAAATGTTGGTTAGCAGCATTTTCTCCTTTTCCAACAATGTTTTCAAAAGACTTCTATCTCAGGGTCGTAAAAACCAGGGACTTTTTTGTAAAGGGTTAAAGACTATTCAATCAATTTAGTCAAATTTAGTGTCGTGTTTGCAAATGATTTTAACATGGACTAAGTGGAGAGAAGTCTGTCTTTAGGTAAAGAGTTAAATCACAAAATTTAGTTAATCACCCTCTTTGTCTTAATATGAGCTTCCTCATTTGCTGTAAAATTTCATTTCCAAGTTCTGTGATATCTTGTCGAGTCAGTTTTTTATCACTGTTTATCTTTGGAACATAACTATTTTTTGTAGCACTTGTTACAGAAATAGTTCTACTGTTAATTTGTTCCTTCACGTTGTGTGGGTTTGTTATAATGTCAACATTATTGTGTGAGTTATGACTTTTTCCATGATGCATTGCTTGCGTAGTAAAATCGGTAGGAGTTGTAACAGTTTCAAAGGGAACAAATCCTTGAGCTTGTGGCTGTGGTATCGTTTCTGTGATCTGTGGGTCTATAAATGCCGTTGTAGAAGGGTTCCACCTGGCAAATTCCGGCTGTCCCCACCTGACACTTGTCTGAAAATCTTGCATTGGCTGGTATTGATTTGGGAGAGTTGTCGGCAATGAAACTCTGCCTGCTTTGCTTTCGTGAATATTAGGACGACCATTGCTTGGGTGGTCGACTATGTGCGTTGGTCGGTTGTTATTGTGATGGGCAAACCGATTTGGCATAAGGTGAGCTGGAATATCAAGTGGCTGATATATGATATGCGTCGGCCGCTCAATAGGTACCAGGACATCTGAAGGGCCTTTGTTAATGTTCATTGGTATTGTAGCAATCTCATTTTGTGGTCTGATTGCATTTTGTATTCCATTTGGACTCTGCACTCTATAAGTAGAGCCAGTTTCATACAGAGTTGGCGTAGACCGTTTTGTAATTCTTTTCACAGGTTCTGTAGATTTTGTTTTTATAGCTTCTCTTGTTAAACCATAATCCACTTCAACAGCACTTAAAGTAGGTTTATTTTGAACGGCCATTTTGTTTTCAGTAATTTTCCCTCGTTTCCTCAAAGCTTCCAAAGCCATTTCGCGTAATACTTTCATTATGGCTTCCCTGGATACAGGAGACACTTGGATATTCTGAAGCTTTCCAGCTGCCTTTGTGTCACTAACCTTATTGTTCATCCTACTTGCAAGTTTGTCTACAAATGAGTTCAGGCGATTTTTCATAGCACTTTTCTGTGTTACAGCAGGGTTCACGTTTGTAATACTTTGTGTACCAGTTGCAGTGGATACAGCTGATTGTTGTGTTATGGTTGTTTGCGCGGTGACATCAGATGTTACTGGTAAATTATTCATGTCATGAGAATGATCATTAGTATGCATGTGGTCACTGTTAGCCTGGCTTTGTTGCTGCCCAAAAGCCATATTCGGCATGCTGTGACTGTGTACTGCAGCCACATTTGCTTGATTGTTTATGTGTTCGATAGGTGTATTTGGTATATTGTGTTCACGTTTTGCAACTTCATTCGGCTGGTTGTGTTGGCTCCCTGAGACCGTATATTTCTGACTGTGTTGATGCTCAACAGCCATATTTGGCACGATGTGTTTGTGCTCTGCGACAACGTTTGGCTGGTGGTGTTGGTGCTCGAAAGCCATATTTGGCTCGTTATGTTGGTGATCTAAAGCAATACCTGGTTGGTTGCGTTGGTGGTCTAAAACCATATTTGGTTGGTTGCGTTGGTGCTCTGAAACCATATTTGGTTGGTTGCGTTGGTGTTCTGATGCCATATTTGGTTGGTTGCGTTGGTGGTCTAAAACCATATTTGGTTGGTTGTGTTGGTGCTCTGAAACCATATTTGATTGGTTGTGTTGGTGTTCTGACGCCATATTTGGTTGGTTGTGTTGGTGCTCTGAAACCATATTTGGTTGGTTGTGTTTGTGTTCATAAGCCGTATTTGGTTGGTTGTGTTGGTGCTCTGACGCTATATTAGCCTGGTTTTGTTGGTGCCCTACAGCCATATTGTTCTGGTTATGTTTATATTGTACAGCCATATTTGGTATACTGTGTTTGTTTTCTGAGGCCAAATTTGGCTGGTTTTGCTGATGACCTGTTACAGTACTTTTCTGATTACCAATAGTTACTTGATGATGATTTGGTTGAATATGTTTATATTTATTTACTTGTAGGTTTACTTGCTGTTTAGAGCCAGCTGCTTCATGACGACTTGGGTGTTCCTGTTGTGGAGTTTGGTATTGTGACTGTGTCAACACACTTTTCGTAGGATGTTTGGTTGGACCTGTGCCATTTGAAGTTTCTTGCATCTTTTCATTACCTTTTTTCGGCTTTGTACCATTTTGTTTATTAAGTTGTTTTAGTTGCGCCTCATGTATCCGTTTTACAAGTTGTATTTGTAACGCTTGTCGCTGCTGAAGCTGGGAAAATGTAAGGGGCCCCTTTTTTGACAATGCTTGAAGTTTACGAAGCTCCATTACCAACTGTTTAGCGCTTGCTGTTTCTATGCTGAATAGCTCTGACTGTGTGCTTGATGGAGACGTTGGAGGTGTTGTAGTGGGCACAATATGGTCTATATTGCCTTGACTAATTGTATTTACAGCTTGTACATTCCGAGGACTTGGCATTGTTGCAGCTTTGATATCATATGCAGGATTTGATACTTCTTCGTTTTGAATGTTATTTTTAAGATGAACACCATGGTCATTGAAGTTTTGGTGTTGAGGCATTCCTTCGTTACTGTGCTTTATATTTTCATGTTGCAAAGAAACCATTTCGATTCTTTTATTTTGATTGGCGACATGGGTTCCTTGACCCTGCTGAATATTTTGTTGAGCCTGAATTTGAAAGAGATCTTTAGTGAGTTCATTACTGAAGGGATTTCCATTGTCTTGACTTTGATAAAAATTCTGAGGGCCTTGGCTTTTGAATGAAGTACCAGTGCCTTGATTCGGTAAAGAATTCGCAGTGTTCAGATTTATTTGTGAAAAGTCTTGTCTCTGGACGACGCCATGCGTACCTTGATCTGTGGGTAATGTTTGTATGGGTTGGTTGTGAAATGGGTTTTGAAAAGCTTGATTAGGGAAAACGTTTTGATTTCTTACATTAGGTAGTGCGTTTTGGGCTCCTGAATTCTGATATTGACTTTCGACAGCCTGGTACTGAAACTGCTGTGATATTTCCCTTTTGGTATTTGGCATTTGTTGACTGTTGCTCATAGTTTGTACTTGTTGAAAGCTGTTTATATTTGGTATTTGCTGACCGTTGTTCATGTTGGGTATTTGTTGACCATTATTCATATATGATATTTGTTGATCATTGTTCATGTTTTGCATTGCTTGACCATTGTTCATATAAGATATTTCTTGTCCGTTGTTTACATTGGGTATTTGCTGACCATTGTTCATATATTGAAATTGTTGAACAGTATTCATGTGTGGAATTTCTTGGCCATTATTCATATTGGGTATGTGTTGACCATTGTTCATGTGTGGCATTTGTTGAACATTGTTCGGATTTGGCATTTGGTGAGCATTGTTCATGTGTGGCATTTGTTGATCATAGTTCATATTAGGCATTTGTTGACCGTTATTCATATTTGGCGTTTGTTGAACATTGTTCGTGTAAAGTTTTTGTGGAAAACTGTTTGTATTAGGTATTTGTGCAATATTGTTCATGGTAGGTACTAGTGGAACATTGTTTGCGCCAGCATAATTCACCAAATGAGTTTGTTGGGTTTGATGATACGATGGCATTTGTGGAAAATTGTTCATTGCTTGTATTTGTTGAACATTGTTCCTAGTAGGTATGGGTTGAACATTGTTTACAACTGCAGTATTCATTACTTGAGATTGCTGAGTTTGTTGATCAGCCTGTGGCCAATTTGGCCTGACATTGGTCTGTGGGTTGACTAAAGCATGTTGATGTTGCGGCGGCTGCAATTCAACATTTTGACCTTGCATCTGGTGATTAGCTTTATTTATTGATTCTAGAATGCTGGACTTCATAGCTTCTATAACAGCTTGCTGTTGTTGGTTAGCAGGTGGTTGTGTTACGGCATTAAATCCTGTATCGGCAAATGTTTGGCCTGGCATATTTGAGAACATACCATTGAAGACCGGGGGTGCAGTCTTTTCAAATATTTGGCCTGCCTGTCTCTGAATGTCCGTTTCAGTCATTGGCATTTTTCTATTTGAATGGACTCCGGCCCCAGCGTTTAGGTATGCTTGTGGGTCAATGTTTGGTAGTATAACTTTATTCATGTTTCCATGGGCCTGATCATGATGTGCCGGAATATTCAGATTTGACGCACCTGCATGGCTGTGACTTTGTTGATGATGCTGTTGGAATTGTGGAACTGGTGTTGTCGGTATATTTCCGTAAAGTTTATTGTGCATGTTTTGTGCTGTATCATTATGCGCATATAAACCGAGAACACCGCCTTGAGGGGAATGTCCGTGACCTGTATTCGTGTTTTCAATTATGATCACCGGTGAATGACCTTGACCTTGTGTATGACCATGTCCATTACGTTGTCCGTGAGTATCACTACCTGTATGACCTTTCTCCAAAGTGTTGGTATGCTTTGTGTGTGTGAACTCGTTTGCTAACGGCTTCTGACGTAGAAAGTCTACACCATGTATGTTGGGTGCAGGCACTTCAGGTTGCGTTTTAATAGAAGATAAAAATGGGTTGAACATGTTCGAAGAAACCGAGCTCTTGATTTTAATGGTTGGATTTTGTTCGTATGCAGGGCCTTTTGAAGGTTTTGATAAATCATTTACCCCATTTCCTCCTGAGCTTTGCATTCGTGCGTTTTCTGTTTTTTGTGTGCGACCTTTCTTGCCTACCTTGAACCGTGTGAATCTTTCAAATACAGCTGGTCGTCTAAATCTATTCTCTTCGGCATCTTGCTTTAGGCGATTTCTTATATCAATTAGAGATTGTAGTTCTTTTTGCCTTGGTGAAATCACACCAGCTTGTGCTAGAGGGAATCTATCATACGCTCCTGGTGGAAAACTGGTTGTAGATGTGGTTATTGGATGACCATGTGAATCTAGGTCAACACCCATCAGTTCCAGCTGTCCAAGATCTGCATATCTAGAATTATTTTCTTTACGTTGTACAGGTGTTTCAAAGAATGTCTTACTCAAAGGTTTGAATTTTTTCTTGATATCTGGTGATTTCGTTAAGCCGGGAACATAGGACATATCGTATCTAGAATACTGGTTATCTTTCCGTCTAGGTGCCCCCAAATCACTTCTTTTTGGCTTCGGAGTCGTCGTTGGTACATACCATAAGTTACTGCGTGTATTTCTCGGCATGTTTCGTATATTGTGATCACGATATTGCATTCTGGTGTTCCTACTTCCGGTCTGAATTCCTTTGTGACGAGGATTAGACGGATGGCCATGCGAACCAAGGGTATCGGTTCTTCGATGATTTCTGTTCGGCCATGAAGCAGGGCGGCTATTGTCTTTTCCCTGTGCAGGTCTAAATGTATATTTCGGTGATGCTGTTACGCTGTATTCATTCATCATACTCTCAGGAATTGGTGTAGTCAGCATAGAAGGTCTCGCCCACCTGTTTCGGTCGTATTTAGCTCCACGCGGATTACTTCTCAAGTTATGTTGAATACTGGCTCCGTGATGGTCGGCACCGTGAACGTGTGATGCTTGGTGACTATTTTCACGGTAAAAGTTGTTCATGGCTGGGGCTGGAGACGTTTTAGGTTTCCAGGTGGGAATGGCTGTTTGTCCTCGATTTTCAGGATTTGAATGAACGTGTATGTATGCTGTTTTATCAGCAGACGTGTGTATATGGAGTTTGGCGCCTTTATTTGCGGCTTTGATATGTTCAGGAGACAGTTTTGGCGGACGGGGTATGAAAGGATGAGGTGTTGGTGGCGGTCTTGGAGGCGGACCTCTTGGTTTGTTCCTTTTAGGGTCCTCATGCGTTTTTTGTTTTGACTTTGAGTTTTGGTAATGGAGGTCCAGTGGAGTTTTAGGGGCGCTATCAGTACTTCTGTGACCACTTTGTGTCCACGCTGGTGTGAAAACCTGCCTTGTTTCATCCCTATCAGTTTTACGACTTCTGTAAATAGAGTAAAATGTGAATCAGTTTGAGAGACCAACCCTTTACAAAACAATCCCTGTTTTTTACGACCCCGATGTAGAAACCTTTTGAAAACATTGTGGGAAAAGGGAAAATGCTGCTTACCAGCATTTTCTCCTTTTCCCACAATGTTTTCTAAAGGCTTCTTTCTCAGGGTTGTCAAAAGTAGGGATTGTGTGGTAATGGGTTAACCCTTAGGTTTCTGAGCACGACCCATTGCTGTTTTGCGGACATTGCAGATCAAGATCAGACTGCAGAGAACATTATACTGTCTGATCTTAGATCTACCCAGTCCTACAAGATGATATTTTTCTAAAAAAATAGTTTGGTTTGTATTGGAATTTAACGACATTTTAACAGTTTAGGTCATATCTTGGCGGTCAGTGACGCACCCATGTGTTTCCTGGCTTTCTCACACCAGTACTGACACAACTTTCTTTCCAAAACCACTGACTACTTTTCTAACATGTATCAGAGGTGGGAGGCGAAAAAATCAGCGGAAAGAAAGTTCCGCCGCAACGGGGCTTTGAACCCGCAACCTCCAGATAACGAGTCAGATACTTTGACACTGAGATACATGTATATGACCTGTATTACGCAAAAAGGGTCATTCGGACATTTGCGTAAAGTGTCGTCTCGGATCAGCGTGTGCAGTCCGCACAGGCTAATCCGAAACGACACTTTCCGATTTTATGTGATTTTCTGTTTTATGCAGGTCTACTGTAGCACAAAATCTAATGTAGTCGTAAAGTGCCGTCTCGGATTAGCCTGCGCGGACTGCGCAGGCTAATCCGAGACGACACTTTACGCAAATTTCCGACTGCATCTTTTCGCGTGTTGCACTCCAGTATTATCCGGCCGGGCTTAAAAAAAAATGAAAATTAAATAATAATTAAATAATTATAAATAATTAAATAATCATTAATTAATTAAATCATTAATTAATGATAATGATGATGATGATGGTGGTGACAATAATTATAATAACGCCAATAATATTAATTTTGAAAAGCAGTATGTATACTTTGAAGGAGACATAACTCTTTTTACAACTAGTAAGGACGCAGTGTACCAACCAGGATTCCAACGCACATTCCTTGAAGTACTTGCAGATTGCAAAATTAAATCACCTCAAATTACTTAAAACACAATAGAACCATCTACTTAAATCTAACTGTTAAAAAAATGTTGTTTGGATACGTCAAATCTAATACCTACGCAAAAAATACTCTTCTCATTTTGTTTAAAATGTACATCTTTAAATGTAGATCTAGAAAACAAATACCTACAGAAACTGGTGTCAGAAAGTTTATATCTATCAAATTTACGATTCTAAGAAAAGGAGCCATCGAAAACAATAACCTAGAATGTTTTAATAATGACTGGAAAAACTTCACTTGTTTTATGAATAATTCAAGAGATTGATATTTTTTTCTCTAAACCTGGGAAAATTCACCTTTCACTTACACATATTCCTTGTCTATTCTTCTTCACTTTTTTTCCTCATGTTTATTATCTGTTTTTGTTTCTTTGTCTCTAACTGTATGACCATGAATTGTATTACTTTGCTTTGTAAGATGTGGAGAGGGATAGCTCCCCGACCCTCACACACCAATATACGAGGACAATAAAATATTAAAAAAAATATGTTCAAGGGGTTGTCCTTGGGCAAGACAGCTCAGAGCCCCAGGAAGTATATGAATATGTGAGCTGTCGTTGTGATATGACTGAAATAATGTTGAAAGCGGCGTAAAACACCGATTAAGGCACTACCAAACGACAAAATTTTAGGTTTGCTCAAATCGAAAGCATTTGAAGACGACAAAATAAAAGTGACAGAAAACTTTAAATTTGTTTTGTGAAGGATAAAAAACATTGTGGGAAAACGAGAAAATGCTGGTTACCAGCATTTTCTCGTTTCCCACAATGTTTTCTAAAGCTTCTTTCTTAGGGTCGTCAAAAGTAGGGATTGTGTGGTAATGGGTTAACTCTTTCCCGAACAAACCCTGGTTTTTACGTGTCTGAAGTAAATTTCATTGAAAACACTGAGGGAAAAGGAGAAATTGTTCATAAAGAGCAATTTCTCCTTTTCCAACAGTGTTTTCTACCCTTTTTGAGAACTTTCTACAATTTTCTCCAAATCTAAAATTGCCGTCTGCAACCTCTTTCGGTTTGGAAGGGTCCAAAATTTGTTGTTTGGGAAAGGGTTACTAGTAATTAAACTTATAACGTTATGGATGTGCCACTTACACTGTGTTTGTATAGTATATTGATGTAGATCTATATTGTTGTTTGGTAGGTGAAGAATCGACAGTTGTTGTTGTCCTGGTTGTTTTCGGTTGCTGATTGGTTGTCGGTAATTCAGTTGTTGTTGTGAGTGGAGGAGGTGTTGTTGTTGTTGTTCTTGTTGTTGTTAGCTGTGCTGTGGTGGGCACGATGTTCCAACCCTTTATCCTAATATCTGCACAGTTAATGAAGGTTTCCTGGGGCCCGCAACCCAAACATCCCCTACCCAGGGCATCTCGGCCCCATGCGTTGTCCGTGATGTATTTCCATTGCAATATACACTGGGTGCAAGATAATCCCACGGGGATTTCCAAATTTAGCTGAATGATTCCCGTTCTTTCCACGTAGTATCGATCGATTTCGCCTTGTGCGCTAGCTTCTATTATTCCAAGTAAATGTTGGTCAAAACACGCCTGTGTCTCACGTTTACCGTTTGCCTCGCAGAGTCGAAATTCGAAGTATCCACCTTGATTTGCATTTATGAGAATTTTTACACCGATTGTGGTCTGGCCAGCAGGGTAGGTCTGAGTTATGGCCCCTGTTGCATATTTCCCGCCAAATTCGTGACGTCGTGGACCGTCGTATGGATCCCCACACAACCCACACTGACCGTCGTTTCTACGAAAACGCTGAAAGTAGAAAATAACAAATTATCACATTCTGTGCGCTTGCATGTTTTGTTTTGTTTTGTTTTTCTTTTTTCGCTCAACACCTCATATTTAATACAACAAATATTTTCTGAAATTCGTTATATAAAAATAAACCCCAGTTTCCTGGTTTTTTTTTTTCGCTTTATTTACAAAAGCATGGCAAAACCATGACGACATAGACTGTGTATCGGAACAATTTCACAAGAAAAATGGATTTAGACGGCGAATTTTGCCTTTTAAACTCACCACTATTGGAGAGAGGTCTGGTGACTTCTCTAATGAAAAATTTGATACATTTTGAGTAAATATAAACTAGCTTTATTTCATGGTTTCCGGTCGGATATCGAGAAATAGCAGTGAAAATATTTTTCGATCTTACACTGGTACCACCAGTGAAAATACCGATTTTCACGTTCTTGTTGTCTAGGTAACTACCGCGTGCCTAACAAGCAGATGGGAAATATGACGTCATATACCTGACATTTCTCGAGCTTGACGTAATATTGTAACGCATTGCTATGCGGGAGGGGTACGCCACGGGGAATAACGGAAGAGAACTGTACTGGATTTTGATAAAGCTCCTCACAGAAAGGGTTAAAAGAATGAAATAAATAGAACATTTGGGGTTTTTTTTCGGTGAAAGATCGAAATTTATTTCATCTCGTGAACACCATCGGCAATATTTTCCCTCGTGGCTGCGCCACCCGTGAAAATATTACCGATGGTGTTCACTCGATGAAATAAATTTCGATCTTTCACCGAAAAAAACAAATATCCTCTATATCTACCCATTATGTTTGTACTTTATCGTGGTGAACTGTGCGTCCAGGCCAATAGTATTTATTCATAAAAAAATCTTGTACCTGACAGCTATTTGATGTATTGTCTATCGCTGTTTAATAATTGCGCAATTTGACAATAAAGTAATTGTACTATATGATATAGGTCACAAATAGATCCGTGATTGATAGTTTAGGCCCATTATTTCGACATACATAAACGGTTGGATAGTTCTAGACCGACAAGTATCAAGTCCAAGTGAAAAAAAAAACATATAGGTATCTTTATTCAAATCTCACGTTTGTTCCCTAAAACTATTTGTCACAATGCGTTTGATATTTCATGATTACGGCTAGTGAAAAATACCGATTTTATATTCTATTATTTCATGCTTTCCGGTAGGATATCGAGAAATAGCAGTGAAAATATTTTTCGATCTTACATTGGTATCACCAGTGAAAATACCGATTTTCACGTTCTTGTTGTCTAGGTAAATTCCGCGTGCCTAACAACCAGATGGGAAATATGACGTCATATACTTTACATTTCTCGAGCTTGACGTAATATTGTAATGCGTTGCTATACGGGAGGGGTACGCCACGGAGAGTAACGGAAAAGAACTGTACTGGATTTTGATAAAGCTACTCCTAGAAAGGGTTAATAGCATGAAATAAATAGAATATTTGTTTTTTTTTGGGGGGTGAAAGATCGAAATTTATTTCATCTCGTGAACACCATCGGCAATATATTCACTCGTGACTGCACCATTCGTGAAAATATTACCGATGGTGTTCACTCGATGAAATAAATTTCGATCTTTCACTGAAAAAGACAAATATCCTCTATATCTTCAACTGAAGGCTGAAACAGAAGTTCCTGAGCACCAGCTACCTAGGTAAACAGTGTTTACCATTCGACCAGATGGAAATATGACACTCCATAAAATAGATTTCGATCTTTCACCGTAAAAAACAAGTATCCTCTATGTATATACATGTTAAGGATTCGGTAAAATCAGTCGACTCTGATCAGAACAGTGGATACTGTTAAGGTAGTAGACACGTAACACTTCTAGTGCAACATGGAATAAAATTTCTTGATATTTGATAAATGCGAATTTATACAGATATAATACTTTTGCACATTTTTAACCGACCAGAAACTTCTTTTGATATCTCTCTTGAAATTATTTGTTGATGCTTTCGTTAGTTTTCAGAAAAGGGGGGGGGGTTTATTATCTCCCTACGCAATGAGAATATTGTGGTTTTAGATTTATAAATGTTTATATTAAAGGTGGCCCTTCAGATTTTGGGACGAAAATTCTACAAAAATGAAAAAAAAATAATCCGTATACTCTACTCACAAAGCCTTTTAATTTGCATTCATAAAACCCCAGTAGTCGAAAACCATCCGACAACACGAGAAATTAGAGATTTACTACAGCCCAGGTTGACACCAACGGGAGACACGTTCTTTTTTTAGATGATCAATTCTCTCATTTACATACAGGAATACACAGACGAAGTTTCAAACATAGCGTCCGAAGAAGACATTATGGAAAATAATTATTACATGTTTGTTATGTAATGGAATTTAAGCGTTATTGGTCAAGTGCCAGTCACTCTACATTCCCACAATGCTTTATTGATTTTTGGCGCGAAATCTAAAACTACTTTAAGAGGCTACGTAGCCTTTTCAGGGAACACCATCAATTTTTTCTTTTTTTTGTAATTTTATGCGTCTTAACCCTTTCCCAAACGGCAAATTTTGGACCAGACCAAATTGAAAGCATTTTGCAGATGACAGATAAACAGTTGCTCAAAATATGATTTTTCTATATGATAGGGTTGAAAACATTGTGGGAAAAGGAGAAAATGCTGGTTACCAGCATTTTCTCCTTTTCCCACCATGTTTTCAAAAGGCTTCTTTTCCTGACCCGTAAAGACCGGGATTGTTTGGTAAAGGGTTAATTATTGATGATTTGTATTATTTTTTCATATAAATTTCTGTGATATATATATCTTTTTAATTTGGGGAGATGTAAAAATTCTAAATACCCACCTTTAAGAAGGAAAAAAAGGAAAAAGTGGCTCGGTGAAAGTAGTACAATAATACTCATTTTTAATCATATAAAATTTTGTAGGATAATGTTGTAGCTGTTTTCTATCACGGGTCATAGATAACATGATAAATACTGTCTGTAGTCTTGAATAAAGATCACCCCTAAGGTCTTCGTCATACCCAAATATTTCAGAGTTATTCATCAGTGGAAATAATTTCCTCATCGGGCTGTGTAGACCCAAGATCAGACTGCACGCTTTGTGCAGTCTGATCTTGCTCTACACTGCCCGCAAAAGGTTAACCCTTTCCGAAACAAGCCCTGGTTTTTACGTGTCTGCAGTACAAGTCTTTTAAAAACACTGTGGGAAAAGGAGAAATTGCTCGTAACGAGCAATTTCTTCTTTTCCCACAGTGTTTTCTACCCATTTGGAGAACATTCTGCCATTTTTATCAAATTTGAAATTGTCGTCTGCAAAACTCTTTGAATTTCGAAGAGTCCAAAATTTGTGGTTTGGGAAAGCGTTAATTAGTCGTGATTGGTATCCTAAGGTTTAAAACAAGAAACATTATTTTTAATGAAAGTAAAGTTTTGATCTACAATTATTTATACACTGAACATTGATTGTAGGTGTTGGAAAAAAAAAGGGAAGGAAAAAAAACCTTTAACCCTTTCCCAAACAAGCCCTGGTTTTTACGTGTCTGCAGTACAAGTCTTCTGAAAACACTGTGGGAAAAGGAGAAATTGCTCGTAACGAGCAATTTCTCCTTTTCCTACAGTGTTTTCTACCCATTTGGAGAACTTTCTGCCATTTTTATCAAATTTGAAATTGTCGTCTGCAAACTCTTTCGATTGGAAGAGTCTAAAATTTGTCGTTTGGGAAAGGGTTAATTAGTCGTGATTGGTATCCTAAGGTTTAAAACAAGAAACATTATTTTTAATGAAAGCAAAGTTTTGATCAACAATTATTTATACACTGAACATTGATTGTAGGTGTTGGAAAAAAAAAGGGAAGGAAAAAAAACCTTTAACCCTTTCCTAAACAAGCCATTGTTTTTACGTGTCTGCAGTAAAAGTCTTTTGAAAACACTGTGGGAAAAGGAGAAATTGCTCGTAACGAGCAATTTCTCCTTTTCCCACAGTGTTTTCGACCCTACTTAAGAACTTTCTAACTCTTTGAATTTGGAAGAGCCTAAAATTGGCCGTTTGGGAAAGGGTTAATATAAAAGGATCTACTTGATTAATAATCGACAGGCAAGTTCATAGGCCAGACGTTGAACGAATTGTTCTTTCAGTATTATAAATAAACGCCTGACATACCATCAGAGGAAAATTTATGATTGAATATCGGAGACTAACAACAGATGATTAACTGTGCGAATTTTTCACGTTACAACTGGTCTTTACTCATTACCAAACGACAAAATTTTAGGTTTGTCCAAATCGAAAGCATTTGCAGACGACAAAATAAAAATGACTGAAAATTTGAACTTTGTTTTGTGAAGGGTAGAAAACATTGTGGGAAAGGGAGAAAATGCTGGTTACCAGCATTTTTTCCTTTTCCCACAATGTTTTCTAAAGGCTTCTTTCTCAGGGGTGTCAAGAGTAGGGATTGAGTGGTAATGGGTTAAACAAACAAGCTATGTTCTTAAAACAAAGGTTTTAATTTATCTCCGTCATGCAAAATACAAAGCAAGTCATCACGTATTTATGGATACATAATGGCGTATACCAACAACAACAAAAAAGTCTGTTGAATATTATGAGGTCATTTAACATGCTTGGGTACAATACTGAAGTCTAAACACCGTCATCACACATAAACAAGCAAACACCGATTTGCAACAGCCAGACGGAGACGCTTGAACGTTAAAAATGATAGTAAAGAAATGCCATTCGAATTGCATGTTTACTACATATTCAAATTCTTAGTTACAGCTAATCTCTTTTCTAGAGAATCATCTATGTATCCGTCCTTACATATGTCGGTTTTCCAACGACCATGACGTTTAAGACACCTTTCGGAAACACCGTCGGAATTCGCAACGGTAGTCACACCACTGGCTCTCAGAGAATGAGTACCTAAACGCAAATGTGGAGCTACTAGTTTCAACCGAGAGACAATGCATTCCCTAGAACGAGTGTAACTTAACTTTTTATTCTGCTTCAACAGAAAACATCTTGAACCAGATCGGCACGCTGGTTTAAAAAGGTATGAATCAGAGCTTAGCGTTAAACCCGAGCACATAAGATATCTATTTAACATATCTACAGGACAAGCACTTGTTGAACCCTTAGCAATAAGAACTTCTTTCCCTGCTCTATATACATCTGTTTTACTTTTCGTGATCTGCAAAACAACATAGTCCGACTTGAACTCTATGTCACAACACCTCAACTGTACAATTTCGTTAAAGCGTAAAAACCCCGCAAAACCCATTAAAATCATAGTCAAGTCCCGTAAAACAATGACATCACTAGAGTCACTGAACATATTACAAAGCTCAATCAAATGTTCTACATTAAGGACGTCCCTCTTAACGACGGGCTTCGAATTCGTGCGCTTAGCACTCTCTAACAACATTTTAACCAAACGATTGTCAGTAGGATCGACGTAATCGTTCATGTGATGAAACCACTTTATGGCGTAAATTGATGCCGACACAACTTTGTCAGATTTTCCAGCGCTTATTAATGACGAAATATACATAGCGACGTGAATAGGTGACGCTGGTCTACTAGGAATGTTCTTGCTATCACAAAAACTGTCAAAAGCCCTCACGTGGGAATAATACTTTGTATTTGTAGAATCAGCCCTTGCCGTCATCAACTGTCGAGCCATTTTAGTCACAACTTCATCTTGATTCTCTATGCACACACCCGCCTCTTCGAATTTCCGCTTAAGCGACGTCTTTAAACCAATACCTGATAAAAACATATGCAACTAGATAAACATATGATCTGCAAATCAAATTTAATCAACCACTTTCTGAATTTCATATAACGATCATTTAAGACGTGGGCTGTGTTTACCATCCACCACAATGTTTCAAATCTAAAATACGCACTTCAGCGCCAGCATTCTAAAAACTAATGGACTTTTTGCAAATACCCCATTATTTCCTTTCCCAGGTATAATTGACCTGGACGCAGGCAAAACAACCCACTCTTTAATAAAAGACTTGAAATACCTATTCTCAGTCACATAAGGCCAATAACTCGCCGATGGCCACTCAGGAATAATCAAAGTTCCTTGAGCACTTTCAATTTGCATTTTCCGAATACAATGAATAATTAATGAAGGGGGTGGTACCAACCAATTTAACTCCCCTGTCCAAGTCTGATCAAAACAGTCCACGGCTTCCGTGCCTGGAACCCACCACCTGGAGTTAAAACGTTCACACTTTCTGTTATAGTGCGTAGCAAACCTATCAATGGAGTGGGGCCCCCATTTTCTGTCCAAAGTTTTAAAGACATCATCTGATACAAACCAGTCGTCACTATCCTTACATCTACTTAAATGATCTGCCAATAAGTTCTTATTTCTTGGAATCCATTTAGGAGAAAATGAAATGGCATTTAATTCACATATTTTGTTTATATCTAAAGACAAATATTGTAATTCTTGAACCTTACTACCTGCTTGTAAAATATGCTCAACATTTTGATTATCAGAAAAAATCTGAATATGGCCACCTTTCAAAATAACAAGATTACTCCTAATTACTCTACGCACGGCCTCAAGTTCTCTCCACGTAGAACTTTTCAATGATTCTTCATGACTCCAAGACCCAAATATCTCCGAATTAAACACAATGTTTGAGGACTCACTTGTTCCCTCTGTTGCTTTGTACAGATCTATACCCTTACCATTGGAAGTTGATCCGAGATAACATGCCTCGTTGTATATCCCCTCTTGAGTAAATGAATCTGCATTAAATCCTAATGAAATGCGATCTTGTACACGTACATGTATTTTGCAACGGTCAGACCAATAATTAAAGAGGACTTCATCCTCGACGAATCCATTCTGCTTATAACTCACTTCCGGGAGATATATTACCTGTGTATTTCCATCCGTGGAACCTTTACAGAATCCAAGATCTTGGCCTACAGAACTCGCTTCCGGGAGTTCTATATTGTCTAGGTCTCCGTGACCACTTGCGCTGATATCCGAAGCGCAGAAAGCCGAATGCTCATTACAACTCACTTCTGGAGACTGAACATTCAAAAATGTATTAAACAAAGAAACCACTCTATTCCGGGGATCTTGCTTAAAACCTACTGTACTACCACAAGCATGGCACTTACAAGAATTACCACCCATATCGCGAAGAACATTGCGTAATTCTGCTCTGCTTGAATTACTTTTCCCTGTGTAACCATGAATTATTGGCTTTCTCTCTGTCGGGCACACGACAGGGAATTCCACGTAGCCCCCGTATCCATCGGCGCTCGCGTCTCAGTATACAATAGCATCTATTACAGGCTTATGCCATAAAGGACGACCACTGCTATTTAATTTTCTCGCACTCTTACGCCAATACCTTAACTCTCCGATAGCAGCTTGGCTAACTCCGATTAGAGAATTCCAACTGATTCTGGCAGAAATACAGTTATATAAATTACGTGTTCGCAGGCTCACGTATTTACCCAAAACACTTTGCAGGGATATGATTTGACCGATCACAGACGCCAGTGCCCTAACATGAATTATTGGGTAACTATCACGTAGAATTTCAAACAAAATAGAATCTATATGTTTTTCTAGCCTCCCAATTCTTTCATCCGATAGCCGTAAGCGATTCTCTGCGAAGCAGAAAACATGACCCAACCATACTGCCGATTGCTTTGGCATCCAATCACATTTTTCTTCGGCCAAAAGAAACCCTACGTCAATCAAAGACTGTCTAACGTAAACGCTTTGACTTTTGGCAAGGTCAAGGTCAGTATTTCCTCCTATTCCGTCATCGAGAAACATCACTATATTTATACTCAATGAACGCCAATGAGCGATCATTACTCTAAGAACCTTTGTAAAAATGTGACCTGCTGTCGCCAGACCGAATGGTAAAACGTTGTAAACGTAATAATGAGTATTACCGCCTTTACACCAAGAAAAACCTAGATAAGTCTTGTAGCGGGTCGCAATATCGATGTGATGATATGCGCTTTTCAAATCGAATGTAAAACCATAACAGAAAGGTTGAAAAACGCTTTCCGCAACTTTGACATCCTCGAACTTAACCTTGAACAGATGCAAACAAGGATTAACATGCCTACAATCTAATACAAGCCTTGGCTTACCTGACTTACCGAAAGCTACGGTCAACGGATTTGTGACAGCTGGCTTCTGATTCACTTCCGATATAATACCCTTTCTCAACAAAGAATCTATTTCAGTACTTACGAAATCTCCATTTTCCCTTGCCGACATATTATTTGGCAAACTGATGTTTTCTGGCAATTTGAAAAATGGGAGATTATACCCATTTTGAATTATATTCAAAATATGAATATTGCTGGTAATTTCTGACCATTTTGAAACACACGCTTTCAATCGACCCACTGGCGAAACTACTAAGTTTTCCGTTCGCCCTAAACCGGTATCATCTTTCTTAATACCCTTATCAAATAGCCGGTCCGGGCTGCATAAGTCTACTTTAGGACAATTGCCTTCTTTACAACAAAGAAAGTCGACAGAAAAACTGAGACTACTTATCTTATTGTTACTAGTTTGGGGGCACTCGTTCTTCCAATGCCCCGCCCTGCCGCATGTAAAGCAAAGACCAGGCCGTCTACCAGCACCAGCACTAGTAGGTACACATGGCTGACCAACAACAGCAGTCGACTCTTCCTTGGATTCGTAACGTCTGTATGGCTTAGATCTCCCTCACTTTGATTTCGCGGACTTGGCTTTCCTGGACGCCCGAGCCTCTGCTTTGTGTATGCGCTTTTCGTCCTCGCTGTCACTGGCAATAGGATTGCTCTCGTACTCGGCCACTACTTTCCAACCCAATTCCGAAGTATCGGCCAACTGAATCAACTTTTGACGCTTTTTCATCATGTCTTTAGCTTCTATGATATTTTCTTTCGCTTGAGAAACCATTTCGCATTCGATACTAGACTCAGCCTGTTCCAACTTGGTAATAACTTTTGAATTATGCCTAAATTGCTCTTCGTTGCTTCTCCGCTTAAATTTTGGAGCATCCAAAACTGACACGCTAGCAGACGAAGTAGTAACTGGAGCACTTATCTTGTTAAACATAACGCCAATGTCCTTCAGCAAGTCACTGTGCGCCTCCTTCATGAATTCCCTAACCCTGGAGTCCACCAGCGAATTAATTTCCTGTGCGTCCATACTGTGATAATTTGCTGCCTGTCTGTCGAACGTCTGACGTGGAACTGACCGAATATACCCCATTACACCATGAAAATCCCGCCACTTCGTGCTTCATGCGCACGGAGACACACAATACATATGTGTGCATTAACCATGTTAAGACAAACATTCTCCGCTATACTACGTACCGCGGAGAATTTATAATTCTATTGGATTTGTATTACTCTCAGATGATAATTTTACCCTTTGTTTACATACACAACACAACATAACAAAACAAACAGATAAAAGGTAGAACAGGTAAAATACTATAAATACATCTCTTCATTAATGGTTGGTTGTATTGGGGTTTAACGCCACTTTAACAGCTAAGGTCATATCATGGCGGTCGGTGACGCAAATGTGTTTCCTGGTTTTCTCAGACCGGTACTTACACAACTTTCTTTCCAAAGCCACCGACTATTTTTCTCACATGCTTCAGCAGAGGTGAGAGGCAAAAATACGGCGGAAAGAAAGTTCGCCTCAACCGGGTATCGAACTCGCAACCACCGGATCATGAGTCCAACACGCTCACCACTGAGCCACCCGGGCGGGCATCTCTTCATTAAATAGACAGTACAACGGACATTTCAGCAGAAAGAAATACCTGTTTCCCCTATTACTATGAAGTCAGTCGACCGTACAAAGACATTGATACCGTCTGAGAGTAATACACTGTCTATAGACTGGTTCTGCAGTGTACTCATCCAATAGAATTCAGTATTGTACCCAAGCAAGTTAAATAACCTCTTTATTTCACACTTCCGTGTTGACTTTGAAATAAAGGAAAGCCATAGGATCAATTCAGTTTGAATAATTAAAAGAAAAAGAAATCAAAACATATCAAAAGAGGGTTTTGAAGTTGCTTTTTTACAACGGACTTCCGTAGACAACTCTTCCAATCCAATATCGATATTCGGGACTCTAGCCTCGTTTTGAAAAATCCGTATTGAATTCTTGCCGCGTTCTGACCAATCTGGTTATTTGCGTATATTTATCGTCTCTACCGGTTGCCCATCTAAGCGACGCCCCTAGAAGACAGTTAACTGTTATGGAGATAGTGCAAGGATACAGGTCAAAACTACTGAGAGCTTCGACTGGTTCTTTAACTTGCTCGGCGTATAGCACCGTCACACGGGACCTCGGTTTAATGTCTCATCTGAAAGACTAAAAGTAATTTTCGTTCGCCAGCCGGGGAGTCGAACCCACAACCTGGAGTCCTACGCTCTACCTACTGAGCTATATCGGCTGGTTGCAATCCGCATTGGACTCTACAACGTCTTATATAGGCTACGATATTCTGTACTCACGTGGTAGTATTAAAGCAATTTCATTGGACGTTAAATTGTAGGTGTGAAATATATAAACATATTTGAAATTAATGTAGTATGCTTATTGTAATTTTCAAACTAGATCTACCGACCTTTGTAAAAGATGTCCGTTACATCATGTATGTATTGTTATAGCTAGAAAAACTGTAACAGTTTAAAGCTTTAGTAATATTAGGTTATTTAACATGCTTGGGTACAATACTGGTTTCTATTGGATGAATACACTGCAGAACCAGTCTATATTTTGGACGAGGCGACAGCTGAGTCCAAAATATAGACTGGTTCTGCAGCGCACGAATCCAACTGAATTCAGTATTGTATCCAAGCATATTAGATGACCTGATTGTTTCACACTTCCGTATTGATTAAGTTAACGACAAGTATAGGGTCATTTCAATTGGGAAAAAAAATCAAAACATATCAAAAGAGGGGTTTGAATTTGCGTTTTTTACAACAGACTTCGGTACACTACTCTTCCGGTCCAATATCGATATTCGGGACTTTTGTCTCGTTTTGAAAAATCCGTATTGGACTCTACAGCGTCTAATACAGGCTAAGATATTCTGTACTCACGTGGTATTATTAAAGCTATTTCATTGGACTTTAAATAGTAGGTGTGATATAAAGAGTATTTGTACGGGTATGAGTATACCAAACATAAAATATTAATCTGTTACAAACCTGCATGTCGCAACAGAGCAAACAAGCCAAGGCAAACAAATAAACATATGCTCCTAGCTTGGACACTTAACACAGGCAAACAGACTGAAGCACCCGTCAATGCAATGGAAATAAACCATTGTATAGGAGCACGTGTTACACCTTCGTGATGCATGGTGCGACGGAAGTCATCACATAATTTTGGATTCACAAAATCCACGCTGAATAATAGGCGACTGATTTTTGAGGTACCCAGGTCCTTTCAGGTGAAAAGAATTGACCTGTAGCAAGTATCGACAAAGGTCGGCTTACGGGGACTGTACCGGCTTACCTTAGTCCATACATTTTAATAGATTCTTTAAGCCGTCTTTTCGCCAAGTATGGTTCAAACGTTTTGCCTCAATAGATATTCCTCCAGAACTACCAAGACATTTTTCTCAAGGCCTATCCCATATCTATTTGAGTAATGGGAGGTACATGTACTTATACTCTATCACAAAACTACCCTTATTTGGCCTCCAACACTCAAAAAAAAAAAGATATTCGGGCATTTGCGTAAAATGTCGTCTCGGATCAGCCTGCGGAGTCCGCGCAGGCTGATCCGAGACGACATTTTACCACTGCATTGGATTATTGTCTTACGGTAAACTTGCGCAAAAACAGACAATTACATAAAAACGGCAGGTGTCGTTTCAAATAAGTCTGAACGAACTGCACAGACTGATCCGATGAGACATTTCACGCAAATGTTCGAATATCCTTTTAGCTTGATGCAGATCATTTTCAGTGCAACACGTGCATAACGAATCTTGTATTTCTCACACGCGTTTGAAATAAACAAATATTGCCGTATTTGGTCATAGCTTTGTTATCATTTGCCCCAATTCCAAAACATCCTGACCCAGCTTTGGTGACTTACATGTACATGTAGCTGTCAAAATTGATGACCATGGCAAAGCTGCATTTTTTTTTTATCATTTAGATTCAAAACGAAGTAATCATATACAGGTTTCTTTTGACTTATTTTCCACCTGTATTATTTTCACCTGGCAAAAAAAATAAAAGCGAATATTCTCCATGTGAGTTTTAATACATATGTATTATAAGCTTATGTTTTAACACATTGTGACATATTATTTTTGAAACACAGGTATGTGGAAAAAGGATTCTGACATTCGTTGGCTTTTAAAGGACAAAGGTGTCAAGTTTGTCGTTCAAATTTATTGTAAAGTTGACGAAGACTAGCATATAAACCGTTTTCTAGACCCGTTTAATGAAATTCATCTCAACATGCCAACTTACGTCAGATCATATATCCATACCATATGCTTTGTGATAAATAACATGTATAGAAAATAGGTGTGAACATAGTTTTTTTAATTCATAATGTCAAAATGTCGCAAACATGGCAGACAAAAATAACACTTATGAATGTACTTTTTTTTTTAGTAACCTGCAATATGTCATCGTGTCGACGTGCATGATAAATGGTATGCATGCATGTGAAAACAAGAAAAAATATTCCTTTTTTTGTCTTCGTTAATACCATTGTTGCGGGAGACCACTCCTTAATGCATGGCTTCATCCCGGTTTAAATACGATACCTAACAACTGCGTTATGTTCATACCCGATGCTTCCTTACAAAAATTGAATATAAGAATTCATCTTGAACAGGAACTGAATGTAAGAATTCATCTTGAACAGGCACCATCCTTACAATTTTGATTGCTCATGTACCATAAATCATTGTTGACAGTTGGGCGTAAATACTGGATGTATGTTAGTCTTTACGCTGCTAAACCATCTCACCGACCTTTTAGGGACAGTGTAGATCAAGATCAGACTGCACAAAACGTGAAGTCTGATCTTGGATCTATTCTATCCGATAAGGAAGTATTATTCCCAGATACACCATTTTGAAACAGCAATATATTGGTTTCTTCTATCGAAATCTAAACTTCATTTTGATTACATAGCAAGATATGGGTTAACGGCTACATACACTATGGTGCACTGAATTATCCCATTACCCTCCGCTAGCTGACAGACTTATCTTTATTAGGCATTCTGAGTACAGAACCGGACTACTTTTTATGCAGACTTTGTGTTGAATTCTAATGAGAGTTGCATCGTTTCAGGTTTAACTGCGTACCACCCATACATCAGTGTTGACGACAGGTCGTAAATACCGGATATATTCAACCGCTGTACACTACGGTACATTAAATTATACCGATGCGACTATGACGTCATAGAAAATGGCTGACATGGGGTATTTCATTCCGCTTTGTGGCATTTTTCATATTCATGCTATCTGAATCGGGCATTTTTGGTACAGGACCAGACTACTTTTCAAAACGCCAACCGTTCCTTCGAATTTCAAAATAAAATAAAAGTGCTACCTGACACGAGCTAGATATGGTTGGCTAGCGTGTAACCTATGCACCAAACATTTATACATATTGCATCTGAAAGCTTGGAAAAATGCCTCGGTGTAAGCCCAAACATTTTTTGTTGATAAGTCTGTAGAAAAACCCTGCACAGTATTACGGAAGACCACCCCTTCATGCCGATATAAATGCAATAGCTGACAACTGCATCAAAGAGAATTCTCTTTGGCTCAGTGGTTATGGTATTGGTCTTTTAGTCCTCGAAAAAAGAGGTTATTTGTCCCTTCAAGGGTTCGAATCCCGCCGGATGCGATTTGTATTTGAGCTATGCATTTATTTGTTTCTTTGTTGCGGACATTGTACGTAAGAACAGCTTCTGGTTTCTCTAAATTTATATGTAAAGAATGTATTAAAAAATGTGTAGTAAAACAATAGTATTTGTAAAAACCGCCCATTTAAATTTTCAAGGAAGAAAAGAAAGAAACAACTGTGGTTTATTGATCGATAAACTCTGATAGAAAGAAGATTATCTATGTCTTAAATAATCATCATAATTTTCACCAAAGTATTGTTGTGGCAGTACTAGCGGTAGCAGACGTAGAAATGATAATAAAAAGATATATTGCAGACCAATTGCTGCACATTGTCTGTACGTTTACATTAAAAGAAAACGCCATTTAACATTTCTTCAAAAATCTATTTCTATTTTATGACGTGTGCAGGCCCTATTTTTGGACCAATAAATAAAGGCTGGGCTTTCATGATGCATTTTTTTCATTAAAACAAAACAAAAGATAATGTTAAGAATATTTCATGACAAGTTTGAAAATAGAAAGCGGTTGTACATCAAAGTTTGGTGCACTTATTGAAGTCGTCTATGAGAGAAATGTTATCCCTTTGGATGCTCAGTGCGAATTACTGACCTTTTGCGGACAGTGCAGATCAAGATCAGACTGCACAGAACGTGCAGTCTGATCTTGTATCTACACTGTCCGATACGAAAACATTTTTTTCCAAAAACGAACATGTAATAAGTTTAAAGTACCAGAGTTCGGGGTTTTAATATCGATCTGACGGTTTTGTGTCACTTATTTGGCACGATTAAGGATTAAATAATTGTTGTTTTTATCACTAAATGTTAAATGACTTCAATTCATGAATATCATAAAGACTGGAGAATTTTACATCTGTAGATCTATATGCATGTCGTCATAAAGTGCAAAGTAAGACATTTGTGTATCAAGACATTTGTAATATCGATGTTTTTTTAAAGATAGATAGATAGATAGATAGATAGATAGATAGATAGATACTGAGAGAAAGACAGAGACAGAGGTAAAGAGTGAATAAAACACAAAGAGAAAGGAGAGAGAGGGACAGACAGACAGACAAACAGACAGAGATAACGACTGCATTAGAGAGAGAGAGAGAGAGAGAGAGGGGGTAACTACTGAATAAGAATTATTAGAGAGAGAGAGAGTGTAACGACTGGATATGAGATAAGAGAGACTGAATTACAATATGAGATAAGAGAGACTGAATTAGAGAGAGAGAGAGAGAGAGGATTCTGATAAGATCCAATGATATATGGGTGTTACAGATAAAAATGTTTGATCATCACTGAAATCATCAACAAATATCCGGCGTGTCTCCGGCATACTGTTTGGCTAGACAACTAGTGATCTAGTACCTATTACACAGGTAAGAAACTTCATATGGCAAAAATCAGTCTAAGATTAGGTCCTTGATGTATATTTTCGGCTACGGTCAACCCACGACACAAATGATTCAGACAATACTGTACACTTTCTACAACTTTCCAAGGTGTTGTAAATACATTGAAAGACCAGAGCAATGCATGACATTCTCCTTTTTTCGAAACTCTAAGACATAAGGACATGTCTGTACAAAGAATGACAAGCTTGCCTCTTTTTCATTTGTTTTTGAGCCGATATTTTCGGAACCGGAAGACTAACACAACATTTTACCGTCAGAGCCACTGGCTCTGAATATGAAGTTTCCTATCTGTGCATTAGCCTTGCAAATGTCATGATATATATTACTTATGTTGACAAGTCTTCTCGTGCGTCATGGCTGGTGGAAGCATATCGTCGGTTAACTTCGTAAACCTCGAAATTACAGCGTAAAACAAGCTGTAGTTACGAGGTTTTTGAAGTAAACCGACGACAAGCACTTAACATTTTTACAAGCAAGTAAATGATTTACTCTTTTTCACTGGCTATAAATATGGTACCACTACAAAATTAACCCATTACCACACAATCCCTACTTTTGACGCCCCTGCGAAAGAAGCCTTAGAAAACATTGTGGGAAAAGGAGAAAATGCTGGTAACCAGCATTTTCTCCTTTTTCCACAATGTTTTCTACCTTTCACAAAACAAAATTCAGATTTTGAGTCACTTTTATTTTGTCGTCTGCAAATGCTTTCGATTTGGACCAGTCTAAAATATTGTCGTTTGGTAATGGGTTAACAGAGAGTTTGGCCATTTTAATCTAAACTAAAGCAGTAGCCAGTATAGATTAGAGATCAGGCTGCACGTTCTGTGCACGTTCTGTGCAGTCTGATCTTCATCTACACTGTCCACAAATGCTTCTGGTGTCATCCACAGTGGGGAAAGAATTAAAGGAAATGAAAATTATTAACTTAAAACAATTTTGTGAAGTTTGGTCGTGCACCGCTGAAAAAATACTGTATGTATTGTTTATATCATTTGCTATCACCCTTTAGCATCGGCCATGTTCAACGTATAGAAAACTGTTGGTCGAAATCTGGCAGTTACAGCACAGACATGCGAGTCTTTCGATGGCTGGACAGGGCATGTATTTACCAACTCATCTAAATAACATTCTTAGTTTAATTCGAAGTCTAATTCTTAGTCTAATTTCACGAATGTGCATTTCGCCAATATGCCTATCAAAAAGGAGCTTGTGATACAGGGTCAATAGCCAATATGTACAGTAGTACAGTAAACGGAGTAGTTTCGGGTAAGTTTCGAGGGATGGATTTGAACTGTATGATCTTTGACTACACTGGTTGTCGTCATTGCTTACACAAAGATATCGTGATGGCAACATTCTTATTCGGATAATTCTTGTTGAATAAAAAAAAAAACTCGAACAACAGGAAAGCTTTGGCAGAAAGAATGTGTAATATTTTTTTTAAAAAAATGTTCGACTGTAAGGCGAAAAAAAACAAACTGATTTACTTTTTTGTAATGATCCTTCCTATTGATTCAGAGAAATCCCACTAAGCAAAGAAAAAAAGATAAACATTCTATTTGATTTCAAATAAGCGCTGAACTTTTCCTTGTTTTTGACTATTGACCGACATTCTAAAATACTGAAACATGTCCGTATATAGTACAGTCAAGGCCTCTGTAGCTAAATAAATTAAAAACAGATTTATTTTGATTCCTTAACCCTTTTAAAACATATTCCTAGGTTTAAAAGACCCTGACGAAGAAAGCTTTCATAAACATTACGGAAAAAAGAGAAAATGCTTGTGACCAATACGTTTTTTTCTTGTCCTGCAAAGATTTTTTTAACTTGTGAAGACAATTCTTATAATCTGAATCAAATCTAATCCTTTAAATATCATCAGGAAATTCTTTCACATTGGACAAACCTTAAATACTATCGTCTCGTATAATTCTAACTCCTCCCTTCTAAATTTGAGCATACTGTGTGAAAAGGGGGCTTAATGTATCTGCTAAAAGTATCGATTCAGATCAGCCTGCGCAATCCGCGCAGGCTGATCTGAGCCGAAACTTTTCCCTATTGGTCAATTTTTTGTATGTCCATGGACCATTATCTATCATGATTAAGTCGGCTGTTTAAAACAAAGGCCATTATGGATCTGCAATTATGAGATAGCTTGCGTGGTATCATACGTCACAGAAATGCATTAAACCCCCTTTTTCCATGGTGTGAGTCAATAATACTTGACAGCAGACTACCTTGGAAACATTATTCTGAACTGGAGGACAGCCATTACGACTTCAACCCTTTACCACACAATGACGATTGTTGACGATCCTTGGAAAGAAGCCTTTTGAAAATATTGGGGGAAAAGGAGAAAATGCTGGTAACCAGCATTTTCTCCTTTTCCCACAATGTTTTCTACCCTTTAAATAAACAGTTCCAACGTTTGAGCCACATTGAAATTGTCATCTGCAAATGCTTTTAATTTGGATAGGGCTGCTAAAGGGTTCAGGTTTATATGATAGAAATATGCACATATGTACATGTATGTGAAAAACACCCGTAACAAAGAAAGTAAAAAAAAAAAGTATGAGCAATTATTTAATTTTCTCCCTCAGTCACAATGTTATTTCAAAGTGTTTGGCTGCAAATCGAGAAAGCTTTCTCTAGAGTGGAGGGTGTAAGCTACTTAATTGTACTTTATTTCTGCAGTTTTTGTTACATATGCGTATGTTACGCGTGCATCTAATTTGCATTTCTATAACACTGTCATAAATTTTTGTGTGTCCGACCCCCTTCGTTTTAACCCTTAGCTGCTTGGTACGACCCACTGACCATTACTGGACAGTGTAGATCAAGATCATATTGCACAGAACCTGCAGCTTGATCTTCGATCTACACTGCTCGATACGGAGATATATTCATCCCTAAAATATAACTTTGAAATAGCAGTATTTAAGTGTTTACTGTCGTAACGAAAATTTCATTTTAGTAATTTAGCAGGATAAGGGTTAACCCTTTACTCCATAGATACTCATTTCTACGCATTGCTTGTAGGAGCCTTTGGAAAACATTTTGGCAAAAGGTGAAATGCTCGTCACGAGCAATTTCACCTTTTGCCACAATGTTTTCTACACTATCAAAAGGTGTCATATACACGTAAGAAACGACTTCATCCTTGCTGTTATTTAGGGTCAATTAGAGATACCATAGAAATGCCTTATGGAGTAAAGGGTTAACCCAATACCAAACGACAAAATTTCAGACTGGTCTAAATTGAAAGACGACAAAAGAAACATTGACTCAAACATTGAAATTGGTTTCTAGCAGGGTAGAAAACATTGTGGGATAAGGAGAAAATGCTAAGATAACATTAGAAGCCTTTTGAAACCATAAGAAAGGTGTGAAATTGCGTTTTTGTAAAAAAAAAATAAGTAGCATATTAGGCACCGATTGAGAAATACAGTTTAATAATTCGTACGATTTCGGGAATGACACAAAATTGCACTTGGTTGTATCAAAATATATCAAAAAAGAGGTTTCTACGAAGTACGTTATGCATTACATATTCCTAATTATTAGTTTAAACATATTTTATTCATTGTATTAGATACAAGTTTAAAAGGAAATACAATCATATGATAAATATACCGAGGAAAAGGATAAGAACGGAAGCTAAGCTTTTAACTTTCTTCTCCAAGTTGCGGCTTACGTTTATCACATCAATGTATCCTTACTTATTACTAACAAAGACTGCTGTAGCATGTGAGAAAAGTAGTCGGTGGCTTTGGAAAGAAAGCTGTGTTAGTACTGGTGTGAGAAAGCCAGGGAACACATGTGCGTCACCGACCGCCTTGATATGACCTAGCTGTTTTAAAAGTGGCGTTAAACCCCAATACAACCAAACAAAATTACTAAGAAAGAAAGTTAATTTAAAAAGAAAAAAATGCATAAAAATAGTGAAAGTCCAAAGGGTGTGGAGTATTTTTGGTGAAGATTTCAATTGAAGATATCTATTTAATGGCTGTAGAAGCCTCCAGCTGGACCAAACAGTTGACTAAACAAGTGATTGCTTTAAACCAAGGGAACCAAAATCGTATAAGGATGTTAGCAAATCGTACTCAGATGGTCCAAACCATTATATAAGTTTAAAAGAAAATGCAATGAAATTATCTGAATTTATACAATAGATCATTGGGTGTATAGGATCAACTGTTACCAAGGAAACACGAGAATTACATATCACTTGGTAATTTTTAGGCCAGGGAATCCCTCTCAAGGGATTCCCTTGCCTATAGGGATCGTAAGCTGCCTATTCAGACAAAAATGTTGGACCGTGTGTCCACTCTATATCGCTGAGTCCGCCAAAACAACTAGTTTCCCAAGTATATACAGAGATTGCTTATCACAAGGTGTTAATGCTTTCCTTTCCTCAAAGCTTTCATCTCCAAAATGCCATGGAATTGCAAGGATATTACAATCCTTTAATAACTGACGAGTGTGTGTTTTTTATCCCGTTTTTGTCATTAACACTGATCTAATAAAGGCGTAACCTAATGAACTTGGCTTTATCCGGCAGTTGTGTATTCTTTCGCGCTATGTACGGTTAATATCTATAACGCTCTCTCTTGCACTCCGGATCATTCACATTCAGGTATGGTGAGATTAACGAACGACGACTCTGCTCGGAGTTTGTCTATAACGTTGTGTTGACATTTGAACATGTGTGTCACAAAACACGTCCCTGCTAAAATGCGATTGTAAATAAAGTAAACTATTACTCTCAGACGCTAGCAGTGTCTTTTTACGGTCGAGTGACTTCATAATTATAGGGGAAACAGGTATTCCTCTCAGCTAAAGTGCCCACTGCACTGTCTATGTAATGAAGCGATGCATTTTACCTGTCTTACCTTTTATGTGTTTGTTTTGTTATGTTGTGTATGTCAACAAAGGCTAAAATTATCATCTGAGAGTAATAGATATAGAATATTGGCCTGTGTTATGTTTATCACTTTTTCTTATATATATCGACTAAATCTAGGGTACTTCAGCGGAATGCTGGAGAAATCGGCCCCTGGAGAAATCGTCCCCAAACTGCTTGGCCCTTGTTATGTTTATCACTCCGGAGAAATCGTCCCCTGGAAACGATTTCTTTGGTGAAATCGTCCCAAATAAAATTTTAGAAAAATCGACCCCACCATCAAATTTCATCCATATCGTTAATCAAGTTGTCTATAAAAATATTTTTGAAATTTCGTTGTCTTTAGTATGTACATTATGTGTATTAGTTACCTTTATCCAAGAGTTATTTGGTAGTTTTGTCATTGTTTATACTACCTATTTCACACTAATAGGATGTATTTCACACCTTTTACACCTGTCACAAATAGGTTACACCTGTGTGATTCTTAAAAATGTCTTTGATTGACTTTGATTTGAAACCAAATAAATGCTTATATTTTTTTTCTGTAGTCGTTCGCTTGTCATTTAATGTATTTTTTTTCATCTCTCTCTCTCTACTAGTGTCATATGACATACCTGTGACCAATACCATTTAGCAGGGGCATCAGTGTCTCTGACACACATATTTCTAGTGTTCACTAGGGCTTGTGTGCATCCGAATATTTCCGGTCCATAACTTCTACAATTGTGGATGGATTTCAAAATAATTTGGCACAATTGACCTCCATCACGGTTAGATGTGCCATTTTAAACATCTGTTCAAGTAGGTTCAAGATTAAGGCCACATTGAAGGCCAATTTTTCGTCCTAACCATAACTCCTATATTTTTGGATAGATTCCGATATAAATTAGCATAATGCATTGTTCTCCATCATGAGCAGAAGTTCCTTTTGAAACATTTATTCAGGTCTAGGGTCTAGGTCAAGCTTGAGAGTCAAGTGTTCGCGGGCTTGACACAAGTTGTCCTTGGACAACGATTATGAATTAGGATTAACGTCTTTTTATATTATGTAGATATAAGTATCGAAGCTCAAGTCACTGTGACTTGTCCATAAAATAGGCAAGTAAAATAGGAAAACCGAGCCTAATCGTTTTCCTAAAACAATCCAACCTTTTCACAGTATTTTATTGAGAAAATATTTTGGCTAAAAGAGAAATTGCTTGTAATAAGCAATTCCTCCCAATTTCCCCAAAATCTTACTTTTCAATATACACGAAGAACTACTTTGGATTTTCATCTACAACTTCCTACAAAATATGACCAGTTAAAAATTTCGTCGACTTGTGAAAGGTAGAGACAACATGACCAACTATCAGATCACTCCAATCTTTATTATTCATTACATTTTACCTTGATATCTATCTTACATGTATTTTCATTGAAATCAATAAAAATAAATATGTTCTTGCGTCATAAATGTAAAAAATAACGTCATTCAGGACTACAAGACATCACATGTCTCAGAAAATTTAGATAACCAAAGTTGGTATTGCGCCGATTGAATACGGTTCAATTTTGACTTGGGATTGTTCACAAGCACGACAAATTACTAAGTATTCTAAGCCATTATCAAGCACCCCATAACTGTGAGCCTAGCTCTGGCTCTAATTATGCCTAGCTCTGGCTTAATTAGTTTCTGGCTGGTGCTTTCTAGTGTCAGTTCAAAATTTCCTGATAAAACCAAGAATTCCAGGGGCTTAGTGGAATCCGCTTGTATCCCTGTCCGTCTACCTGTTTGTATTAATCAAAATTGACCTCATGTGTTGTTTCGCATCCTCGATTTCCTGGTCTTCAGTACTATCAGTACTTTGATTTTACTATCACGGATATAAATGTGCACGGCAGCAAATATTCTTTGGTTATCAAACAAGTTAAGTTTTCCCAATTATTGATGGTTCAATTGTAAATGACAAATACAAATTTATTACGTCGTTTATGCCAATAAATGAAACAGATCACCAGACGCTAACTCTAGTCTAGTCCAGAGGAAGACATTTGCAGACGATTTTATATAAAAGTGGGTCATTTAGGCGATTCACGATGCCATATTTCCTGTCCTTCCTCCGTACGTCAACCTGTTACCACACAGCAAAATTTTAGACCTATCCAAATTGAAAGCATTTGCAGACGACATTTTCAAAGTGGCTCAAATGGTGCAATTTTGCTTTAACAAGAGAAAATGCTGGTTACTTGCATTTTCTACTTTTCTCACAATGTTTTCAAAAGGCTTCTTCCTCAGGGGTCGTCATTGTTTGGTAAAGGGTTAAGCTTGTGTATCCATTAATACTTTGTTAGACAGTAGTTAGCGTTCCATCATTTTCTAGTCGTTGAGAAAGTAGAAAATTCTATAGAAGAAAAGAAGTTTTCTTCCTCTGGGTCGCGATATTAACCCATTACTATACAATCACTACTTTTGACACCCCTGAGAAAGAAGCCTTTAGAAAACATTGTGGGAAAAGGAGAAAATGCTGGTTACCAGCATTTAGAAAACATTGTGGGAAAAGGAGAAAATGCTGGTTACCAGCATTTTCTCCTTTTCCCACAATGTTTTCTACCCTTCACAAAACAAATTTTAAATTTTTAATCACTTTTATTTTGTCGCCTGCAAATACTTCCGATTTGGACAAACCTAAAATCTTGTCGTTTGGTAATGAGTTAATACAACAGAAATGTATGTCCATACTCTTAGTTATTGGTTTACATCATTATTGTTCGGTTTTTGTACTTTTATGCACAAATAAATGTCAGATAATATCTAAAAATCCTGCGGAAAGGAAAATGTGGTGTGTTTTTTTATATATCTATTTAAGGAAACATATATCTCACTGAGATGTAATATGTTGTAAATTATGTGACAAACGCGGAGTAATACATCAGGTTGAATGCCAACAAGACTGTTTAAAAGGACGCCTTTACGAAAGTTATTCAACGTTGCCTACATGTTGCAAGTTTTACCAGCTTGCTTGAAAACATGAATATAAATTTATACTATTGGCTTGTCCATTGTTTTATAACGAGCGACTCTCGTTTTGCGGTAACATCGTTCTAGATTTTTAAAATAGATATCCAACTTCATTCAGGGTTTTGGTCTAAATCCAGAAGGGTATGACTAAAAATTGAATGTCTTCCGGTTGGTCGAATAGCGTCACACGCATCACAATCATTCGCACATTTACCTGATAGGTAAAAATGACAGTAATTACGTACTGATTGGATTGTTACATGAAAGTCATCGTCAGTTTAATGAGTACAGATTATCTAATTTCTTACTTACTTTCAGTGTATTAAACGCCTATTTTTGTATACAATATACGTAATAAACTATGCTAGAAATTGATGACGTCAATAATCGTATGTACTCTTTTTACGTCATGCTCGAGCCATTTTTAGCAAAAAATATTGTGTCTAAGTCATTATGACAAATCTGCCTTTTGACTGTTTCAAAGAGCCATTTATAGAGAAAGCCACATTTTTTCTTTTAACAAACTGAGCTGATCTGTGAAAGGGGGTTTGATGCGCTTACAAAAACTGTCGACTCCTCTTAGCTTGCGCAACTTAGTTCTGGGTTGATAGTCTACTCATTGCTGTTAATCAATTTTCAGCATGTCAAGGACCAGTATGCATGCATAGCTTTTGAGTCTGTCAGTTATCTATCAAAATGGATTATGGATTTATAATAAAGTGATGACTTGCCAGATTGCCAGAACATTGTACAAATATACTTCATTCAATTCTTATTACAGCTTGCCGATAGATCTTAAAGTTCTTTACTTTATCATTAAGTTGGATATCTAGATTCTATCTGATAACTCAGCAAATTTCGATAAATCTAGATCAACTCATTGCGTAAGATTTCATTCTTCTCTTGTAGGCAAAGCCGGTATTCGAACTCAAAACCTTATTATTTCAAGATCTAGATCTATAGCTTGTCATTCAAGTTACATGTAGGTCTACATATGTAAGATATTTGTTCCACAAATCAATCATATCGCTCGTTTTTGCCTTTTTCATATTATTTGTTCTCCTCAATTAAAGAGAAAAAGTAGTCCGAATTCTTCAAACGAATTGATTTTCACACGATCTGATTTTAAAGCAACTGACGAAAAGTAGTCTAAATGCGTTGTAAGGCTCTGGCTGACCTTCAGCAGATCTAGACTCGCAAAACGTAACTTTCACTTGATCAGTTTACCCTTTACCACATAGTCCCGATTTTTTAATGACCCTGTGCAAGACAGCTGATCAAAATATTTTTGAAAAAGGAGAAAATACTAATAAGGAACATTTTTTCCTTTTCCCAAAATGATTTCCACCCTTTCACCGGTAAAGACCAGCCTTTTAGCTGCTTTCAATTTGTTGATTGTAAATACTTTCAGTTTGGACAATATTAGTTGTACGTTCAGGCGGCAGGGGACTTGGAAACTATTTCACGGCAGTGGTGAATATATCGCCCAGACGAATTTATTATACTGCAAAGTTTTACGAATCGACTATACTGACGGAATAGAAATTCCCTTCTGAATGCCCCAATTCAATGAAAACTGACGTCACTGGAAACTTACATCAGTAAAACGTGCAGTTTGGTGCATAAATGTGCAGTCTGGTGATCGATCGATGTCGCCATTTTGGATGTTGTGTTGCTTGTGGAGTGATGTTTAAGGGGCGCTCAAAAGGGAAACTGGCTTTGCGTGGTTTTTGCCAGGGAACATGATATATATGTTCCCGGCATGTTAACCAATCATATCGCGAGAAATTTCTTTGCAGTATAATAAGTCTTATTATTATACTGTAAAGAAATTTCTCGTGATCTGATTGGATAATATGTCCCTAACACAAATATCATGTCCACTGGCAAAACCAATGAAAAAGTAGTTTCCCTTTCGGGAGCCCCGTATACATGACTACACTATCAACACAACATCCTAAATGATGGCGTCGATCAAGATTAACATCAAGATTATGTGCCAAGCAGCACGTTTTAGCACGTATAACCAAGGTTTCAGTGACGTCAGTTCCCAGTGATGTCAGTTGCCATTAAAATGGGACAGTCAGAAGGGAAATGTTAGAGTGGTAAATCTTTGCAGTATAATAAATTCGTTGTAGGGTCAAGTGGCAGGGGATTTGGAAACTTGTTCACGGCTTCTTCATGTCGTCATCTCGACCTCGGCTTGGGTCGGCATGATTCACCACAGCCGTGAACAAGTTTCCAAGTCCCCTTCCACCTGACCGTACAACTAATAAAGTTTTCGTGTGGTAAAGAATTAATGCATCATTTGACGTTCTTTCTGCTCTCACATTTAGCTGTATTTGTCCTTTTTCAGACGTAACTGAATCTAAATTCATTTCCTGTTGAAAATAAAACTACACTTCGGATAGTCATACAGCAATACGGGAGAGAAGACAAAACAATTTCGTTCGTCACGACATTGATAATGATGGCTTTTATTAACATTTGTGGAAAGAGTACAGAATGCTGAGTAATACCAGTATTTGTCTTTTTTTTTCCAACAGTGTTTTACCTTTTCCGGGTAATTTTAGCTAAAAGACTTCCATTTATAAGTTGTCAGCGACCAATGCCCCCAATATGGACAAATATGAAACTTTTGTAGACTGAAACTTGTAAACCACTTATCATCGGTGTGCTTCCAAAACCTCGTAACTACAGCTTGTAACAAGCTGTAGTTACGAGGTTTTGGAAGCACACCGACGTAATGCTTCTTGAAAAGACTAATCCGAGACGGCACTTTACGACTACATTATATTTTGTCCTAGAGTAGACTTGCAGAAAACAGACAATTACATAAAAACGGAAAGTTCCGTCTCAGAGAACCCTGCACCGACTGCGCAGGCTGATCCAAAACGGCACTTTACGCAAATGTCCGATACCTCTTTTTGGGTGGTTTAGGCCATTTACTGTAGATACTCTGCCTCACTTCATAAAATTATTTTGAAATTATTCATACAGATAATAAATGTTAATAAAAGTACTGCCTTAGAACACTAAGGTTACATCGAATTATGATTTATTAAGATTTATTTTAAATGTCTACAAAAATACACGTGACCTTACTTTACATGGGAACTTCCTTCTGTTGTGACATCACAGTATTTTATGATTGTTGTGCACAGACTATAAGGAAAGTTATGGAGGAGGTAAACGCCCCCACCGACTCATGGAATTTTAATAGTTGCATGATTAAATGTCAGTATTACAATACGTCTGCAAGACTTTCTAGTTGTCATAAAAACTCAAGACCAAATTTTATTCATATTTTATCATTTACTTAATTTTGTTGAATCAACTTTTTTTTCCTCGTTTTGTTTCAGAAAAGGATAATAAAAAGGAGAATGGATGAAATAATTCTGGGACAACTTTATCCTTCCTCCTGTAGCTGAATGATCAATTATATTTGCTTTCGCTAGCCAGTGGTATAGTGACATACTAGTTTTAATGAAAATATAGTTACATAACTAGAAATGTAAATGTAGATCTATCTGCATGGTGGCATATTTCTGCCACGAGATACACTTGGTAACTATCAGAATAATTTTCGAAAACTATCGTTATAAATAAAAGTTTCCTGGAAATTTTATCAGGCTCGTGAAATTTTGCTGGGAAAAAAAACCACGATAAACTTAATGTATTGATTCATTGACTAAATATTGTAAGCTGACATTCGAGATAGAATTATAGCGATAGTTCAATCAGTTGATCGATATCTATAAATAGAAAAATCACCATTTGGATGAACTGAGTAGTTTTATTTTTGTGGTATTAATTTTGTCGAAGACAATACCACTTTGAGTTCAAGATTGAATTTTGATAACCATGCATCTTATTTTGTGCAAAGCCGAAGGAAATAAACCCTGTTAAACTCATTTTTTCTCAGGCAAATGACTTTTACGGTGGCACTCAAATATGTCATTTGAAATGGCATATTAAAATACATTGGGCGAGACAATCGATCGTTGAGATACTTATTTTTGATAGAAAATAGCTTCTCTCGCTCATAGCTTTTTATTGGCGCAATGATACAAATTTGCCTACCGACCATGGGCTTTTTCGTTCCAAAACCAATTCGTTCCATGGCTTGTTCGTCCTATGACTGCGCGCTACTCCATTTCATTAATCATGAATATTTATAGATCGAGGTAATTGATTGTAATGTTGGAAATTAAATTTAAAAGGCTAGAGATACTAGTACAACTGATTTCAAAATCATAGTTTTCAGGAACAAACTTTTTTTTGTTCGAAATATCAACAGCATTTTTCTCTCTATTCGTAATGCATCCTACTGTCAAAGGGCGTTACTCCTGCTTCCTCCTAATGATCAAAAGGAGACCACATATACAAAAATAAACCAAACATTGTCATGAGCACTCTCCCTTCAACCGAAAGAGGTATTCATTTGCTTAGTGGGTTGACTTTTAAGCCAATATTTGAACGATATGTCTCTGTTTCTTTCAAACTATTAATTCCACACAATGGGTTTCCTTGACAAATACCACTTCAGCGTTCTCAACGCTTTGATTCTTTACAGGATGGCAGAAACTTAAAAATCGAATTATTTACAGTTGTAACTTAATTGGTGAATTTTCGCTACTCACGAAATAAACACAAACCTGTTTATAACCTTGTGAAGCCATTTCACACGATTCAAATACCATCTATTCTTATTATAAGCATGAAGTTTGCGAGAAAGATATTCCGAAGTCGTATCTATCTATTCATAGATACCATGGATATCAACTTGGGAAAGAATACAAACAAAACCGTGAGTTTAGATTATCACAATATCTTCATCGTAAAACTCTTTATCTAGATTATATTTTCATGGAAAGTTGTTTTATCGCGACAACTTTCCAAAACTATCGGAATACATGTAGTCATCTTGCATCTCGTCGCAGAAATATGCCACCATAAAACATGTATACCGATAAACGGTGACGTACGGCTGGAAAGAGCCTGAAACACCAACAAAAACCAGTATAAGTACAGAAAAGGAGGGCCATTCTTAAGTTGTTTCCCTTGATTATTAGTCCTGATAAGGGGTTACTCGGTTTTTATCAGACGAGATTTTGTTTAGTAATTTGCCATGGCTGCAAATAAGCTCTCTAATAATTGTAGTTTTTTTCTTTTAAGTAAATATTCCAAGCAGAAGAAAAAATAAAAAGAATGCCGTTTAAAAGAGAAAGAAGACTGCTGGATAAGAAAACGCAACTTGAAAACACGACAAGAAGGTCAAATTACCGTCATGTAAAGCATATGAGATTTCTACGCGGCGGTTTTTTTACTTATTTGTTTCATGTACCAAAATATATTGAAATTGAAAGCTAATAACTTGTTTGAAAACACCGATGTTGACCTCTCCTGGCTTCTTTTTTTCAAAGAAGCCAACTTGTTTTGTTATCTTTCGTCTTGATCTACCAAGAGAGATAATTCTGAATTATATTGAGTGACCCGCATTGCTAATTTATCCGACAATCTATTGGCCAATACTTAGCAGCAATTGTAAGTCGCATTTTAGGTCCTATTCTAGATTTTAAAAGTAACACAATTTCTGGTTGGCCGAACTGTTTTGTCTGGCCAAACAGACATTTCTTTTATTTGAAATTAAAAAAAAAAAAAAAAAACGAATTTGGCTGAAAAAGATATTATGAATAAATGGTGATTCCGGGCTCAGAATTTTCAAGAATATCGACATCTAAATCTTCACTTTTGAATATTAACATAATTTTTTTCGTTTCGAACTTTCTACATACAGCTTATCTCCTAAAGTCTGTCCCCAAAATCCCAAGTAAAACGACCCCTCGATAAAAAGCATTTGAAAAACATTCTGGGAAAAGGAGAAAAATGCTGGTAACCAGCATTTTCTCCTTTCCCCATAATGTTTCCTCGCTTTGAAAGCCAGATCACATCACTTGAATAAAATTAAACTTGTCTTCTGCAAACATTATCCCCCGCTAGATGGCATCTACAAATACTCATCTATCTAATTGGGGTATCCTAGGTATAGAACCGGACTACTTTTCTACGCGACAAGCGTTACTTTGAATTTCAAACTTAAATAAACGTTTACTCAATAAAACGCTACCTGCAGCGATTCATGCAGCTATGATCAGCAGTTTAAAGAAATCTGGAGACAAAACGAGCCTGATTTTTCCTCAAACGTCTTTTCTCCATTGCTAGTTTAAATATCTCAATATCCGGGAAAGTGATGCGTCATATAAGATAGGTAAAGAATTCGAAGAATACGTCATACGCAGACAACAGTCTACAAATCTTTTAATCTGGACTGGTCTAAAACTTCGCCATCTGGTGAAAGGTTAAGGACACGGGTTTCTTTTCTCCAAAATTGTGTTTATATGATTTTGAAGAATATGCAAATTATGAGAGAGGTTATAGAGTTTATTATTCATTATCTGAACAGGAAAAAAAAAACTGCTGATCGTGATATACAGTCTATAGAACAGTTATTTTGAGAGAATATATAAACCAGTCAGATGACAGCGTGACATTGAGACTCTCTGTCTTTTAACCCCTTCCCAAACAATTCCTGGTTTTTACGATCCTGAGATAGAAGCCTTTTGAAAACATTGTGGGAAAAGGAGAAAATGCTGGTAACCAGCATTTTCTCCTTTTCCCACAATGTTTTCTACCTTGCTGGAAACTAATTTCAATTTTTGAGTTACTTTTATTTTGTCATCTGCAAGTGCTATAAATTTGGACCAGTCTAAAATTTTGTCGCTTGGTAAAGGATTAAATCTAAACCATGCTCTGGCGAAAGAGGGTTTACTTTCATAGCGACTCAAATGACGCACTCTTTTCGACAGGGTAGAAAACATTGTGGGAAAAGGACAAAATGCTGGTTAGCAAAGGGCTTCCTCCTTAGAGTCGTCAAAAGTTGTCATTGTGTGGTAAAGGAGGAGAGGAAATAGGGCTTTTCTTAGAATTTTTATCTTTTGTTTTACCAACCATGGTCCCGGTTAAAAAAGCAATGTCTGATTTTATCGTTTTAGACATAATTTGATCAGTATGAATAAATACTCTTATAATGTACTGGAATTCTTTGTCGCCTAAATGAATAAATAAATAAATAAATAAATTAATTAATTAATTAATTAATTAATTTATTAATTTATTTATTTATTTATTAATAAAAAATGAATGAATGAATGAATGAATGAATGAATAAAACTTTTTCATGGGCTTGAATTTGTTTTCCTTAATTTCTGTAGAAACTCGCTTTGGCTGGGTGAAATGTTACTAAAAATAGATCATACTTGTTGATCGGGTAATCACTAACTGAATCTGGGACATAATTACATGTATGTGATTCTTAACCCTTTATCAAACAACAAAATTTTTAAACTTATTGCAAACGAAAAAAATAAACATTACTCAAAAATTGAAATTCGTTTCCAGCAGGGTAGAAAACATTGTGGGAAAAGGAGAAAATGCTGGTTACCAGCATTTTCTCCTTTTCCCACAATGTTTTCAAAAGGCTTTTACATGTATCTCAGGGTCGGAAAAACCATGGATTGTTTGGTAAAGGGTTAAAAGTTTTACTGAAGATAGATTAATTATAGTAAATCAGTTTGAATGTTGCTATAAATGTAAGATAAAAAAATCTTTACCCCTATTCCGCCACAATTCACACCCATGTAGTTATAGCTGGTTGGATTGTGGTGCGATCGAGTCCATTTTACTCCGCGACTAACTGGTCTCAATAACGCGTTTCCGTTCACACAAAGAAAATAGTTCCACACGAAAACTAAGACTAAAATCCATGGAATATTGAAAAATGACATCACTGGATAGAAATCCTATTTCTGTTCTATATATTTATTCTTGATATTAATCCGCACCTTTTCTGTTAACTTTGACTTATTTCTTCCTGAAATATGTCAATTGTCTGGCCAGCGTGTCTTAAAAATAGTCCATTGCTCAATCTCTATAACTTAAGTCTAAATAGAGTTATTTTTTGCTCAGTGTTACATAATCATCATATAACTTAAATTATTCTTCCTCGATTGTTTTTAAAATCCCTGTTATTATTTTTCTCTCTCTTTTTTTTTTTTTTTTTTGTTCCCTTCCTTTTTATTTTCCTTTCTATGGACCTTTTTTTCTCAAAATACTCAAAATATATCTTATCAATTCCTATGTCAAACACTTTATAATCACTTTTTTCTCGTGGATAAATCCAGCGCCGTCAAATTCCACACCAGCTAATCAAAGAAACAAATTGTCCATGTTACCGTCTTATATTCACGAACAAATGATTTTGAAAGTCTTGTTACGCCAGTGTCTACTACGGAATTTCCCGACAAACATCGGATGTTTTTCCGTTCATTTCCGTGTATGTTCCTTGCCACAAATATGACTTACATTACATTGATATAAAAATACATCAAGAAAGAAGAAATTTCACGATACGGACCGCAAAGATTACAATGCACGTTTAATCCTTATCCAGCTAAACATCTAAAATGAAACTTACAACTCGATAATAGAAAACAAAATTATAGCTAACTCAATGCTATTTTGGGGGATAAGATACCTCCTTATCGGACAGTGTAGATCCAAGATCAGACTGCACGTTCTGTGCAGTCTGATCTTGATCTACACTGTCCGCAAAAAAGTTCTAAAGTCGGTCTCAGCAACCATGGGTTTATTAACGTGCAGTGTGCATAAATACAGTAAATAAAATAAATCATACCATCTATTTCGCTTTCACAGATTTTTCCTAAAAATGCATGCAAGTTACCAAAAATATCGACCTGTCTTACACCTGATTATTTTAACTCTATAATCTGCGCAGCCTGATCATTATTTGCAATTTTGCCGCTTAACCCATTACCACACAATCCCCACGTTTGACGACCCTGAGAAAAAAGCCTTTTGAAAACATTATGGGAAAAGAAGAAAATGCTGATAACCAGCATTTTCTCCTTTTCCCACATTGCTTTCTACCTTTCACAAACCAAATGCCAACTTTTCAGTCACATTTATTTTGTCGTCTGCAAATGCTTTCAATTTGGACCAGTCTAAATTTTTCTCGTGTGGAAAAGAGTTAAAGTAAAATGAGTATGTGCTGGCTTAGTTACAGGTAGTGTGGATCTTCGCCGGTGTAACGCAGAAAAATGACCCCCATTACAAAATGACCCCCGGGTCATTTCTCGACGTAGAGGAATGACCCATGGGTCATTTTTCGACATAGAAAAATGACCCGGGTCATTATTATACGTCGAGAAATGACCCGGGGGTCATTTCTCGACGTAGAGAAATGACCCATGGGTCATTATTTTACGTCGAGAAATGACCCGGGGGTCATTTTGTAATGGGGGTCATTTTTCTGCGTTACACCGGCCCCTGTCTAACTAAATAAGTTAACCCCTCACTAAACGAAAAAATTTAAACTTGTGCAAATTGAAAGCATTGCAGACGACATAATAAATGTGACTCGAGGGTTGAAAATCTGGTTTGGGAAGGATACAAAACATTGTGGGAATAAGACAAAATGCTGTTTTCTCTTTTTCCAACAATGTTTTCTAAAGTCTTCTTTCTTAGAGTCGTCAAAAGTAGGATTTTCGTGGTGTGGGTTAACGCAAAATTCGTTAGTGTTCAATATTTAACACTACATTTCATACCAAAACAAAAAGAAACGGATCTTAAAATCATTTCCAATCTTTACTATGAACAAACTGTTGTTCTTTGAAATACCGAAACCGCACGCAAGATATATACCAAGCGGAAATTTTAAATGAAAGGAAAACATAGGGACGAAACTGTTGACTATTAAGTGTTCGAAACTAGGCTATTTGGCTGTTCAGAACTATCAGCTATTAAGTGTCCCATTCGGAAAGGAATGGGTTAAGATGATGCACATTACGGATACGGAGATAGACGGAGATTGTCGAAAACCGAAGAAAATTGCCGAAAGTTGTCGAGTGAAGTGACAGGACAAACTTGACAGGTGACAGCTATATTGAGAAATGAGACATGTAATGTGCCTCAACGAACGACTCGTGACGCAATTATAACATGAATATGAATAAACCCTTTAGTCCGTTATTCAAACTAATTTTGGTAACCGTTTGTTTAGAGTATAGAAAATATTTTGCTCTGACTCACGATTTAATAGGGTAGTGGGAACAGCTTTATTTCAAATACTTTGGGAAATTATTTTATACTCTAAGATGCCAGCTCTCTTTTTTCACGAACACTGAAAAACTTTAACAACCTGGGATGACCAAATGAATAAATGGACAGACAGACAGACAAACAGACAGACAGACAGACATATACGTGTACATATTATAGCCACACGTTCTTCTCTCCCTTCCAATTTAAATCAAAGCGTTTATAACGCTGAAGTGGTATTGGTCAAGGAAGCCGTTGTGTGGAATAAATATTTCGAAAGAAAAAGAGAAATATTATTCAAAATAGTATTGGCTTGAAAGTCAAATAACTAGGCAAATAAATACCTTTTAGGTTGAAGGGAGAGTACTCATGCCAAAGTTAGGATTGTGTTTTGATGGTTTCCCTTAGATCATCAGAAGGGGCAGTATAGTAAATATATCGAATAAAATTAAGCTTGTACCTGAAAACTATGATTTTGAAATATCTTTGGTCGTTATCATTTCATTCCAAACATTACACTCAATTATTTCGATCTATAAATATTCATGCCCAATCAAATGCAGTAACGCGCAATTAGGTGATGAAAAAACCATGCGACGAACTGGTTTTGGAACTAAAACAGCTCAGGGCCAAGCGATCGGACAAATTTTTGTGTTATTGCGCCAATATAGGAGGCTGCGGGCGAGTAAAGCTATTTCCAATCCATAATTAGTATTTCCACAACTGATAGCCTCACCCAGTGTAATTTAAGATGCCATTTCCAATTACATATCTGAGTGCTGACGAAAAACTCATTTTCCTGAAATAAAAAGGGATTTAATTGGGTTTATTTCGTTCGGCTTTGCACAAAATACGATACATAGTCTTCTAAGTTCAATATTGAACTCAAAGTGGTATATTGTCTTCGACAAATACCGCAAAAATCTTCCTACTGGCCAAATACAGGCTATATGCAAGTCGGGTTTGAACAATATTGTGCTGTACTACGTATTATTTGCATGCCCAACCACTTTTAATATCTGGGCCCGCGAACTCACTACCTAATTTCAACCAGGTGGTCGCTGGTTAAAAGCATTTTCAAACCCTTTGGTCGCTGTTTCTAATCCCCTGATCAGCCAATTTCTTTTGAAAATTGTTAATACTCATTGCCAACTGATTCAGTCATCTCTCACCAATGATAAACGTTTCATTGATAGTTATATGTGAAAGTAGCTGCCAACTTGGAAAGCGATGTACATACTGTGTGAGATACTGATCAAAGAAACTCCGGCAAAAAACATGGATAGGTGTACTGGTCGCATCGACATAGATGAAATTAAGTTGAAACGGTGTAAGTTACCATAAAGACAAACAAATTGACATTTTCTTTATTTATATATGTTTTGGTCAGGTTTAATGATTTAAGAAAGTCGTTTGCATTCATGACATTTTATACTTGCGGTATCAGAGCAGAACAGACTAGAAAAGGGAAAAAGTAAACATAAATGTAGTACTTCACACAAAAATTATCAAAAATAAACCAATGCAATATAACCAGATCATGAGCGAGTATCTAAATTATGATAATGTACAAGTATACATCATGACTAGATCTATACTTGTTATGCAATATATCTCGCTGTAATTGTGATTTTATTACTTAATTATTTTACACGGTCGTGACCCCGTGATGGAATTCGTTTATTTCAGACACGCCCCACAAAGTTGCATATGTGATAGACCGAAAAGGACATGTTACTTTGCGCTGTTTAATTAAATACCAAACCAATAGTTGCTGAAATTTTGTGCCAAAACCTGCCAAGATATTCATAAGCTAAGGCCCTTTTCTCTCTGTAAATAACAATACTCTTATTTTCATGCTTTTTATTTTTTATTTACCTTTACAGGATTCAGCTGCTACTTTATAACAAATACCCAGTACAGTCCAAGCGATCTTACTTTTAACCTTTTACCATCCAATGACGACTTTTAACGCCCCCTGAGAATGAAGCCTTTTTAAAAACATTGTGAGAAAAGGAGAAAATGCTGGTAACCAGCATTTTCTCCTTTTCCCACAATGTCTTTACTCCATAAAAGAAAAGTTGCACCTTTTGACTCACAATGAAATTGTCGTCTGGAAATGCTTTCATTCTAAACAAGGCTGAAATTTTGTCGTCTGGTAAAGGGTTCGACTACATGAAACTAGCTATAAACTGTAATTTTCAAATACGTTTTAAGAATTATTTGTTTTATGGTTGAATCTGCAACTGAGTCCTATCATTCACTTAGAATGTGTAACATGTTTTTCATTGTTTTTAGATTAGAAATGATAGTCTCTCATAATTCGTTATCGAATGGTCGGGTACATGTTCTGTATGCTTTCATGTTATATGTGAATGTTGTTGTACATGAATGAAACTCTAATAAAGAGGAAATGTGTTGCATTTCCAATACACACAAAAAGACTACACAGTTTTAGAAATGTCCGAGTTGAAAACATTTGAAGACTACGATTTCAATTTATCATCGAAGCTATTGTATATTATTCCGATTTTTCGTTGTCTGCGCTTGTCATATTCTTCGAAGATTCGACTTGTCTGATAGAACGGATCACTCTCCCCAAACTTGAGGAATTGTAATAATATGAGCTATAAAGTAGCAATGGAGAAAATGGCTTTCATCAATACGTTTGAGGAGAAATCAGGTCTGTGTACGCTCCAGATTTCTCGAAACTGTTTATCATGGTTGAATTAATCGCACCAGGTAGCGGTTTATTGAGTAAACGTTTATTCTAGTTTAAAAGTCAAAGTAACAGTTGTCGCGCAGGGGCATCATCTCTTGTCAAGAGCCAGGAATGTGTGATGCGTGAATGGCCAATTCGAAGTCATGCAATTATCACTTTTTCTCGACGAACGGACTTTCGGGAGATAATGATACATTTCTTTGCTGTCCGATCGTTCGAAAAAACAGGCAAAGTAACTGTTGTTTACTAAGTAAGTAGTAATATAAGAGTAGCCTCTCTCTGATATTCATATTTCTTAACCCATTATCACGCAATCCCTACTTTTGACGCCCCTGAGAAAGACGCCTTTAGAAAACATTGTGGGAAAAGGAGAAAATGCTGGTAACCAGCATTTTCTCCTTTTCCCACAATGTTTTCTACCCTTCACAAAACAAATTTCAAATTTTTAGTCACTTTTATTATGTCGTCTGCATATTCTTTCAATTTGGACCTGTCTAAAATAATGTCGTTTGGCAATGGGTTAAAACCCTACAACTGCAACAAAAATTAATTAAAACTTACAAGTCGATGGCAAAGGTCCCAATTGTTCTTTGTCACATTGTGTTTTTTTTTCTTTTGGGGGGGGGGGGAAATGTCTACTTATTGGGCAGTGTAGATCTAAGATCAGACTGCACGTTCTGTCGTGTGTGATTTTGACCAACGTTGTCCGAAAAAATGGACAAGGGAGATTCAGGGGTGGGGAAGGAAATAAGAAGAAAGGATTGCGTATCCATGGATGAAGAAGATGGAGAGAGACGGACGGAGGGATGTTGAAAGAGGATGGGCGAAGAGTGCGGGGAAAGAGCGAGCAAGGAAGGACACTGTATACATATTGTAACGTGCAACGACCTGGTCACCCACACCCATCCAGGTACTAACCCAATGCACGTTTCTTAACTATCACGGAGAGAAATACACCAAACCCACACTGATCAACGTGAGCCGCGGACACCATGTGTTCTCGGTACACCAGATCGAATTTTCCATGGAAGAACCGGAGGTGGTGTAAGTATTTTCTTTTTTATGGACCTGATTAACCTAGATAGAAGTGTTGATTTACAGCAATGTCAAGACGAATGATTGATCTGTTTACACACATAATAGGGAATAATAATACCATCATATAAGCGAGCTGTGGCTTTATGAGCAACTGGGGTCTTATTGTTTTGAAGTTTGTTGCCGATTTTCGGACAAAATCCCCTTACCATTGTTCATTTTACAAGTTTGTATGATAAGATAAATGTATTCCCTAAAGGAACACAAAATTTCACTTAGAAATGTCCATCCAAAGCGAAGATATACGTTTTTGAATGGACCTGGGTAGAGGAAAATATGCTAACAAGACACCATTTTCATTTTCAGAGTATGTACATGGACACCAGATCAGAAAATACTTGTGGTAACTGGACACCAACCTTTAAATCATCAATGTTTCTGCCTGAAACTCGATGTATGGGCTGTATACGAAGACTATTTTTGTAAACATTTTGTCACTACGGTCCATTACCTGATAAAGAGCATGTTCAACGCAATTTTATTACTTGTAGCACTTGCTTTTTTGAAAGGAATGTAATAGAAAGCTACCCAATGCCAATCTCGTGATTGAGTTCTTTTGAGAGGACAAATTTGCAATTTTCACAACGCGCCGTACACGGAAAATAAGCTCCTTCCACATAAGCCATCTTTTTTAAAGGATCGAAGTATCTCGAAAGAAATTATGGAATCATCAACGTTGAATTTTGTTGATTTCCACTTGGTGGTTTCTGAGGAGAAGTCAATTAAATAAAAATTTTAGAAATAAACGCGTAGACGAACAAACGCACGCATGCAAATGTACGAAGGGTAGAACGCCATTCTAAGAGCCCGCTGGCAGTTGGCCAAGCGGATTTGAAAATTATTTAAACTAAGAATCAGGCCAAATGTGGTAAATAATGTACACTCTATATTAGTTAATAGGGGTTTTTCTTTATAGACAATGTTTTTCCAAGCAATCTTTCCCAGGGACATTAAAGCGCGTGACTGCGTGGTAATGGGTTAATACGCCATTCATAAAACTGAAACGCTGTAAAAAAAAAAAAAGAACATGTCTTGCACCAACATTGGAGGCAATGACCGGTCAATTGTGATCAAGCATCGTAGGTCTACTTCGTAAATTGCCGTAACATTGCAAATATTTCAAAAAAGCAAGTGCTACAAGTAATGAAATTGCGTTGAACATGCTCTTTATCAGGTAATGGACCGTAGTGACAAAATGTTTACAAAAATAGTCTTCGTATACAGCCCATACATCGAGTTTCAGGCAGAAACATTGATGATTTAAAGGTTGGTGTCCAGTTACCACAAGTATTTTCTGATCTGGTGTCCATGTACATACTCTGAAAATGAAAAAGGTGTCTTGTTAGCATATTTTCCTCTACCCAGGTCCATTCAAAAACGTATATCTTCGCTTTGGATGGACATTTCCGAGTGAAATTTTGTTCCTTTAGGGAATACATTTATCTTATCATACAAACTTGTAAAATGAACAATGGTTAGGGGATTTTGTCCGAAAATCGGCAACAAACTTCAAAACAATAAGACCCCAGTTGCTCATAAAGCCACAGCTCGCTTATATGATGGTATTATTATTCCCTATTATGTGTGTAAACAGATCAATCATTCGTCTTGACATTGCTGTAAATCAACACTTCTATCTAGGTTAATCAGGTCCATAAAAAAGAAAATACTTACACCACCTCCGGTTCTTCCATGGAAAATTCGATCTGGTGTACCGAGGACACATGGTGTCCGCGGCTCTCGTTGATCAGTGTGAAACCGCATCGCTGTAAAAGCTAGCTCTACAGCAAGGCAGGTTTCAAGTGCTTATATATCTGACAATATAAATACATAGGCTATATCAGAAGTTAGAGATACAGACAGACGAACGGACGTAATCTGAAGTGAGAACAAACACGTTTTCTTCTCTGGACTTGACCTGTAAACCAGAATACCATATGGCTTGCAGCACACAAATAGGGAATCATTCGGACATTTGTGTAAAGTATAGTCTCGTATCAGCATTTTGTGATACGATAGACTTGCACAAAATATCTTACATAAAGATGGAAAGTGCTGTCTCAGATAATAAGCCTGCACGGACTGCGCAGATTACTTCGAGACGACACTTATTACGTATATAATTATGTCCGAATACCCGCTTTCGTGCGTTGAAAGCCATATTGTCCATTCATTTCCATTATGCACAGGTAAAATAATTAAACAATATTATTGTCTATACTTACATATACAGTTAATAAATATAAAAACACAGTTGTATTAGAAAGGCGGAGAATAGGTTTAGCCACAAGTTCATAAACTTAGGTGCCGCTCTCCTCCATTGAGCATTAAAAGGAGCATGCGTTACTATATGGCAGAGAAAAAATGGCAATATCTATGTATAAAATAGGAAATAAAGACAATAGTTTATTGAGTCTTGGCAAAACTGGTAAAACGAAAATATGAAAAAAAAAAGGTCAAAGGTACAGAATAAGACTACTTAGACACAGTGTAGGACCGGAAGTGTGCATTGTTTGATATTGTATGTCACTTGGGAGTCTGTACAGTGGCGAAATGTCACTTGATTCTAGAAAACTGTGTTTCCATGGTAAGTGAAGTTAATATTTTTTTCATTTATTTTTATATTTGATTGAATTCTTTCCATCCACATGTACTTTTGCTATATATTAAACATGCCAGGCACCTGATCGTGCAATATGCAACCTCCTTATAGCAATAAGAGTGTCTTGATCATCTTGATGTGAGAAAATTGAAATGATTTTCGACTACAAAAAATAGTAGAATTTTCGCTTTAGCTCACACGAGAGAGTTCTTTCTACGATTAAAAGGTCTACCGATGTGTCTGCTTTCTCTTTTCATCAACAAGTTCCAAGTTGTGACCTTAAAAGCGATTAAAATGACGAAATTCCAGCATGTCTACCAACAGAATTTTGTACTGTCACTTGTACAAAATAGTGTAGATCTCAAGTGACTGTACAATAGCTTATCAAGTGACAGTACAAATTCCCGACGTTGACATGCCATTTTAAACGAACGATTAGGAGGATTGTAGTCGATTTTGTTACCAATTCTTTACATGCTTTCAAACAAAAGTGAATAAAGAAACTGTCTATACATTTTCCATTCAGCAAAAAAGCTTTTAAGGATGATTAATCAAGCAAAATACCCCGTTGTTTTTAGGCAAAATCATCTGTATTTTAGTATGGTTACATGATCAAGGCATCCCCATATCTCCAGGAAAGCTTTTTCAGAGCACATGAGTGTTCTTGATACGGTCTATGATTAACAAACAAACAACTGGATATGAAGGTTTTATAATAGCTATCAAAATAAATGAAAAATCACCAGCTTGACTTACCGTCTGTTAGCAATTTTCACGACCAAGTGACATTTCACCGCTGTACAGACTCCCAAGTGACATACAATCTCAAACACTGTACACTTCCGGTCCTACACCGTGTTAGAGAGAGCGCACAAATAAAGACAGACAGAGAAATAAAGTAAAACAATTTATCACCAATGCAAAGATATGACGAATCAAAATTAATTTTACTGTATTTTGTGATATATAATACCAATTTGTGATCTTAATTCATTTAATTTTCATTTACACTGGCGATTTCCAGTTCGACAATTAAGATCTGTTTTCTCCACAAAGTTCCATTGCGTGTTTTAGTCTTACCCCAGGAAACCATCTAAGGGAAATAACTCTTATAACTGCAAATCCTTTTACAAGAGGGACGACTTCGTCACAAAATGGTAAATTCTGACCGTTCTCCTTTCAGACTGATATTATTGACATTTTCATTTAATTTTCTATGGTTTAAATTGTTTCTTTCTGTTTGTTTTCAGGCCAAGTTTTTCAGTCAGTCGGATATCGATCGTAAGTAACTTTACCTGTATTTTTTGAAAGGTGCCCCACCCATTTTTACCTGTTCTACAGGTATAACCAATTTCCAATCCGGGACAGTTTATGTTTTCAAAATTGCTGTTGTTTTGTTGGCCCTGTGCTTCCTTCTAGTGTAGAAGAGGAAATTTGTTGGAAACATTTGGAAAATACCAGCAATTCCCCCATCACTACCTTCAGTCTGTTGATGTCTGCTCCGATGCTATTTTTGTGACTGGTCTTCGCATTCACCTTCATATCAGCCCTCATTAAACACGTCTGGAATAAATACGTTTTTACCCCCATCTTTTCAAACGGCTCTATGTGACAGAATTTCCAATGACAGCTAATAAAATGGGCATGTATCGTTAGATAAATGATTAATCTTTAACATCGCACAAACTGTGCAGCTAAATACCAATTAAATCATTGGAAATTCACCTTTTTTACCAACTTAGATAATTCCAGTGTAATTTGTAAACAACTAACACGGCTAATACCGTGTAAACAGGCATGCACACTCAGCGGAATTTGAATATTGTACAGTCAGGTTCTCAAACCCTACTAACCATTTCCTCTCAAGGTGCCTATATAAACTGCAAAATTCGCAACTAAATCGTCATGTAGCTTGTCAAAGAGACAGCAATTTCTGCCGAGACATGCGCATTGACTATTTACGTTGAAAAGTACAGATTTGCACGAAGGTAAGTTTGGATATTAACAAACATCAGTCTTTTTGTAAAGATTAATCATTTATCTAACGATCCATGCCCATTTTATTAGCAGTCATTGGAAATTTGGTAGCACAGAGCCGTTAGAAAAGATGCGGGTGAAATCGTATTAGTTCCAGATACTTTTAATATGAAGGCCTGATATGAAGGTGAATGCGAAGACTAGTCACAAAAATAGCATCGGAGCAGGCCCGTTCAGACTGAAGGTACCCCATCACTAGATTGGCCTACAGTGCTATGCATGTGGCATCACTGATCCCAAAGGTGATGTTACTTTCTGACTGGGAGCCTTTGGGTCCAGAGATGGTCCAGACAAAATCATTTGAAAGCTCTGCACAGATTTTGTGCACAAGTTTGAACTCATAATTTCGCAAATAGAGCAAAAACCTAGGATTTAACCATACCTCATGCATGCGTTTTTAATTACCCTTTGAAATATCAATATTTTCAGTTTAACCCTTTCCCAAATGGCAAATTTTGGACCAGACCAAATTGAAAGCATTTTGCAGATTTCAAATTAACAGTTGCTAAAAAGATTTTTTTTTTTATATGATAGGGTTGAAAACATTGTGGGAAAAGGAGAAAATGCTGGTTACCAGCATTTTCTCCTTTTCCCACAATGTTTTCCAAAGGCTTCTATTCCTGACCCATACAAACCAGGGATTGTTTGGGAAAGGGTTAAACTTAAAAAATGGAGAGAAAAGTATGCATTTCATCAGTTATTTGCATTGTTTATGTTCCCGAATACATACGAAATGGCGTCAGGCAGGATAAATTTTGTTGGTATTCTTTCTGATATTTACTTAAATGACTTCTACAAGCTCTTTATGTTACTGAAAGGTTTATTAACACAACAAAATTTTAGACTGGGTCAAATTGAAAGCATTTGCAGATGACAAAATAAAGGTGACTGAAAAATTGAAATTTGTTCTGGGAAAGGTAGAAAACACATTCCTACAGTGTTTTCAAAAGGCTTCTTTTTCAGGGGTGTCAATTGTAGGGATTGTGTGGTAATGGGTTAATTTGTTTTAGGTCATGTGTTTAACTAAAAGGTACAGATTTTAAACCAGTGAAGCAGAAAGTCCGAGTTGCGCTCTATTTTCGCTACTGGAAAAATATGAGGGAGTGGGATGTGGGATGTTGTCAGCCTGGGCCATTGTAAATCTCTGATTTCTCTTGTTGTGGATGGTTTTCGGCTATTGGGGTTTTATGAATGAAAATTAAAAGGCTTTGGGAGTATAAGGATGAATTTTTATGTATTTCTGTAAAATTTTCATTAAAAAAATCTGAAGGGCCACCATTCAATTTGTAATCTGCAATTGCTTTCATAAGTGAGATTTCATAGGTGAAATTGCTTGTAAATTGAACCGTCTCGTATAGCGTTAGATGAACTTTTTTTCAGTGTTTAAAGAATGCTTTTTCTTCAATGCAAAGAGGGGATTCACCCAGAGTGATCAAGAGCTAGGGCTGATGATGAGGTCCCTAGGTTACAGCCCCACCCCAGAGGAGGTCACCCAGTACTACCAGAAATATGTGAAAGGTATGATTTTGTTAAACTCTGTCTGAAACAACAAAAAATTTATACTTGTCTTGATTATTTGCAGGCAGTAAACAGAGTGATGTTTTTAGTTACAGAATTTCTCTGGAAGGCTTGAAAACATTGTTGGAGAAGGAGAAAATGCTTGTTTCTAGTCAAAACAAAAGTATAAAAGTTTGTAACAAGTGCACAGCTGAAATACAAACAGACTGTGCTTGGATTTGAACCAATGCTGTATAGGTCGTCAATTTTTGCAAACAGTGAACAGAATGGTGTTTAAACTAACAAGATTTGTCTTTGGTAAGCTGGAAAACGTTGCTGGAGAAAGACACTATGCTTGTTTCTAATCGTGCAAACATAAACGTTTGTAACAAATGCAGGTGAAATACAAACTGCCCAGGTATGGATTCCAACCCGTGCTGTACAGGTCCTCATCTTGTTAACTGTAACTCTTTACCAAACAACAAAATTGAAAATGTTTGCAGACTACAACATAAATGTGATTTAAAAATTAAAGTTTGATTTGGAAAGGGTAGAAAAAATTGTGGGAAAAGGAGAAAATGCTTGTTACCAGCATTTTCTCCTTTTCCCACAATGTTTTCAAAAGCTTTCTTTTTCAGGATCATTAAAAGCTGGGATTATGTGGTAAAGAGTGAAAGGGCAATACACTTACCACAGAGCTAGAGAGAATTCTCCCTGAAGCAGTTACTAGGAATTGATGTTTTACAGGAAGAAGCTCTGCAGTAAGGAAGGAGTGATCTGCATGATACTAGCATTTTCTCATTTTTCCCACAGTGCTTTTTACCCTTTACCAAACAGGCCCTGATTTTCATGATCCGCAAATGGAAAGCTTTTGAAAACATTGTGGGAAAAGGAGGAAAATGCTGGTAACCAACATTTTCTCCTTTTCCTACATGGTATCCTACTCTTTCAAAACCAAATTTCATAAATCGCAACACTTTTATTGTCATCTGCAAATACTTTGAATCTAGAGCAGTCTGTTTGGTAAAGAGTTTAAAGATTTGTTCCCCAGGGTTACTTTTCTTTAGCACAGCTTTGTTGTGCTTTTTTCAAAGACATTAGATAAAAATTGGATACCAAAATTATTCTTCAGTTTCTATATTATTCTGATATTATTGAAATACTGCAGACAGAACTGCCTTCAAATAGCTACAATATACATGTAGCTTGCAACATTCGAAAAAGGGGCATTTGGACATTTTCGAAATGTGGCATCTCAGATTAGCCTGTGCAGTCCGTACAGGCTAATCTGAGATAGCGCTTTAGGACTCCTTTAAATTTTGTGCTACAGTACACTTTCAAAAAACAGAAAATTACATAAAAATGAAAAACTGTCATTTTGGATAAGCCTGCATGGACTGTACAGGCACACATGAGACGACACTGTGTGCACATGTCGGAAGGCCCCTTTTTGCATGTTACAAGCTACCTAGACTGTTTCTAGTTGCTGTAAAAATATGTTTTTTTCATTTGTTTCACAGATAACAAGATAGACTTTGCTGCTTTTCTCGAAGTGATGCATGACCACAGTCAGAAAGAAAATACCATGGCGGAAGTTTTAAATGCTTTCAAAGCTCACGACAGAGAGAAAAGGGGATATGTACAGACTAATGAAGTGAAAAACATTCTGTTGAATCTTGGGGAAAAATTGAACCGCAGAGAAGGTGAGAGCGTGGGTTGTTAGATGATGCTTTTTTCAGGGTTCAATGCTGTTTTGAACAAAATTTTAATTTTGTGATAAGTAGCAGTTACCATTTTTGTCCCCACATTTTTCCTTACAAAATTGAAAGCAAATCCTGTTGAATCTTGGAGAAAAATTGAACCGCTGAGAAGGTAAGAGTGTCAGTGGTTAGATGATGTTTTTTTGGGTTCAATGCTGTTTTGAACAAAATTTTGATTTTGTGATGAGCAGCAGTAACCACCATTTTTATTCCCACATTTTTCCTAAGTGGAAAACAAATCCTGTTGAATCTTAGAGAAAAAATTAACTTCAATGAGGATAGGAGATTGGGATGGGATGCCCTAATTCCCATATTTTTCTAACTAAGTGAAAAGCATTCTGTTAAATTTGGGAGAGAAATTAGACACCGGAGAATTTAACCCTAATCTTGGTAAAGAAGTTAGATAAAAGTTTCAAGCCGATAGCATAAACTGGGAGAGTGTAATTTCAAATTCATTTTTGGAGAAAAATACTTTCTTATCCAATAGTAGAGTATTATCAGACTGCATGTTTCTTGCATTCTGGCTATGATCTAAAGTGTCTGTAAAAAGGCAGTGAGATACCCTTAGCAGCTTAAGGGTTAAACCTATACCAAACAATCCCTGTTTTTTTTTTTTTTCACCCAGAGGAAGAAGCCTTCTAAAAACCTTGTGGGAAAAGGAGAAAATGCTGGAACCAGCATTTTCTCCTTTTTCCACAATGTTTTCTAACCTTCACAAAACAATTTTCAAATGATCAGTCACTTTTATTTTGTCATATGCAAATGGTTTTGATTTGGACAAGCCTGAAATATTGTTGTTTGGTAATGAGTTAACCCTTTCCCAAATGACAAATTTTAGACTGTCCCAAACTCAAAGTGTTTGCAGATGACAATTTTGAATTTGATGAGAATGGCAGAAAGTTTTTCGATAGGCTAGAAAGCACTGTGGGAAAAGGAGAAACTGCTTGTTACGAGCAATTTCTCCTTTTCCCACTGTTTTCTAAAGACTTGTACTGCAGACAGGTAAAAACCAGGGCTTGTTTGGGAAAGATTTAAGAGTGGATGTTGGTCTTCTTGGGTTGAATGCTGATTTTAACAGTACTGTGGTTATGGGGCAAGTGCCTGTCTACATAATCTCACATTTTCTGCTGAAGCATTCTGTTGAAATTCAGAGAAAGATTGAACCACATAAACAAGGTGAATAAGAGGATAATTGTTTCTGCTTAGCTCTTTAAAGATGACAAAATGCTAACTTTTTCCAAATTGAAATCATTTGCAGACAGCAATTTCACTGTGTTTCAGATGGTGCAATCCTACTTTGATAAGGTAGAAAACATTGTGGTAAAAGGAGAAAATGCTGGTTACCAGCATTTTCTCCTTTTTCCACAATGTTTTTAAAAGGCCTCTTCTACAGGGTTGTGAAAACCCTTCATGTTTGGTAAAGGGTCAAATGCAATCTTTTAAATTGTAGTTTAACTCTTTACCACACGAGAAAATTTTAGCCTAGTCCAAATTTAAAGCATTTGCAGACGACAAAATTAAAGTGACTCAAAAATAGAAATTTTGTTCTGGTAAGAATAGAAAACACTGTGGGAAAAGGAGAAAATGCTGGTTACCAGCATTTTCTCCTTTTCCCATTGTGTTTTCAAAAGGCTTCTTTCTCAGGGGCGTCAAAAGTAGGGATTGTGTGGAAATGGGTTAACTCTTTACCACACGAGAAAATTTTTAGCCCAGTCCAAATTGAAAGCATTTGCAGACGACAAAATAAAAGTGACTCAAAAAATAGAAATTTGTTCTAGTAAGGGTAGAAAACACTGTGGGAAAAGGAGAAAATACTGGTTACCAGCATTTTCTCCTTTTTCCACAGTGTTTTCAAAAGGCTTCTTTCTCAGGGGAGTCAAAATCGGGGATTGTGTGGGAATGGGTTAATTACTTACATGATTGACAACAGTCAGTGTGTCCAAGGACCATCTTACCTTATGATTCAGTCAGTTATTTAAGAAATAATCTTCTTCCTATGGTGGTTTATCGTTCAGTAAACCACAGTTGTGAGTTTTTAGGTACAATAAATAATCCACGACGGCAATAGCCCAAGTGGTTTATTTATTGTGCCTCATAACTCACAGCGTGGTTTATTAGACGATAAACCACGATAGAAAGAAGATTATTTCAATTCTAACATGGCCAATTCTTAATGAAAGGAAAACAAGTTCAAACTTGGTGTAAAAACATGGATAAAGATTATGTTCCATTGAATAACCCACTCACTGAATGACGTCACTCGATATAGAATGACGTCACTCTGCATGGATTGTGGCAGATTTTACCACACTTTCCTTGCACTGTGTTTGTAGAGCCAAATTTGCTTGTCATGTTAGAATATATTATAAGGATTTTATGAACCTGTAATTATGTGATTACTTGCTCTGTATAATGTATTACAGAGATTCATTGAGCATGACTTGTAAACATGTATCCATTCAGCATAGTGACTTGCTTCTCTTTCAGTTGATGCTCTGTTCAGAGATGGCAATGTGTCTGGATCCCAGCTTAGATACAAAGAGTTTGTAGATACTTTAGCAACACCGATACCAGACTATTGAGAAGTAACCAGAGACTTAGCAATTTAGGCAAAGAATGCAGGGCACCAGCTTTATTTTTTCAAACAAAATGTTTGTAAAGCAATATTCCATGTTTTTGACTTTTGCAAACAGAGAATAAGTCTTTATCATGCATTTCTGACATTGAAGGACCGTCAGAAAAAAGCTTTATGTAAACATTGTAGAAAAAGGAGAAAATGCTGGTAACCAGCATTTTCTCCTTTTCCTACAATGTTTTCTACCCTTTAAAAAAGAAATTTCAAATTTTGGTTCATGTTTAATTTGTTGTCTGCAAATGATTTCAATTTGAACAAGTCTACAAATTTTAAAATTTGGACTTTAATGACCCTGAGATTTTTGAAAACATGGCAGATAAAGGAGGAAATGCTGGTATCCAGCATTTTTTCCTTTTTTCACAATGTTTTCTACCCTTCCCAAAAAAATTTTGATTCATGAGGCATATTTGATTTGTCTTCTGCAAACGCTTTCAATTTAGACAAGTCTAGAATTGTGTTGTTTTGTAAAGAGTCAAGATTAGCCACCAGTTGTGTGCAATCTCAGCAAGCTCTGCTATATTTGTTACCTTATTAAGTGTGTATTAATTAACCATTTACTACTCAACCCTGATTTAACGCAACTTCGAAAATGAATGATTTTCACAGTTATACGGGAAAAGACTCTAAAACATTGAAGGAGACGGATAAGACACAGATAGCCAGGATTTTTTTATTACCACAAAATGTTTTCTACTTTTTCAATGACACCATAAACACATTGATTTTGTTGATGCCATATTATTTCAATTAAGATGAACAGTATTGTAAAAGGTATCAATTTTAATAAGATGACAAAATTTTTAATCATTCCGAAATGACTGCCTTTAATGACAAAACATTTTAATCATTCAATTTGACTGCATTTAATGATTGAAAAAATTATGTTAACTAGTATTAGAAGATTTGTCTTTGAAGGAACAGAAAACACACTGGAAAAAGGAGAAAATGCCGGTTATAACATTTGCTGCCTTTTCTATCAAAAATCTTTTGTCCTTTGGGGTCATGAAGGCATATTTCATTAGTTGAGCTGCCTGTAAATTGTTGTTTGCAAGTTCTGTCAAAGAAACAATTTTTATTAAAAAGAAGTTTTGTCTTCTGATGAAGAGCTCAGAGACATTTTCCATGTTCATTGTATCTGTGATCTATATGGCTTGCTACACATGAAAAAGGGCTTTCAGACATTTTGCGTAAAGTGTGGTCTCCGAAGAGCCTGAGTAGTCCACACAGGCTAATCCCAGACAGCACTCTGTGACTGCATTAAATTTTTCCTTCAGTAGACATGCGTAAAATAGAAAATTACATAAAAACGGATAATGTCGTCTCGGATTAGGCTGCGCAGAGTTTGCATTCTGATCCAAGATGACACTTTACTCTGATGTTGTAATGTCCCTTTTTCGCGTGTTGAAGGCCAAATGTGAAAGACTTTATTGTTTGAAATATCATATCAGTTATTGAATTTTATTGTGAAAAATATCAGTTAGAAATTAAAATGTATTTCAGTATCTTTGCAAAAATTCTTATTTGTTTACATGGCTCACTCTTTTCAGCTAACAGCTTTTTAGCTCACCTGAGCACGAAGTGCTCATGGTGAGCTATTGTGATCGTGCTGTGTCCGTCGTCCGTCGTGCGTCGTCAACTTTTTACCTTGTGTACGCTCTAGAGGCCACAGTTTTGGTTGGATACACATGAAAGTTGGTCAGGATGTTTGTCTCGGTGAAATCTCGGACGAGTTCGAAAATGGGTCATGTGGGGTCAAAAACTAGGTCACTAGGTCAAATCTTAGAAAAACCTTGTGTACGCTCTAGAGGCCACATTTTGAGTCGGATACTCATGAAAGTTGGTCAGGATGTTTGTCTGGATGATATCTCGGACGAGTTCGAAAATGGGTCACGTGGGGTCAAAAACTAGGTCACCAGATCAAATCTTAGAAAAACCTTGTGTACGCTCTAGAGGCCGCATTTTGAGTCGGATACTCATGAAAGTTGGTCAGGATGTTTGTCTGGATGATATCTCGGACGAGTTTAAAAATGGGTCACGTGGGGTCAAAAACTAGGTCACCAGGTCAAATCTTAGAAAAACCTTCTGTACGCTCTAGAGGCCACATTTTCAGTCGGATACTCATGAAAGTTGGTCAGGATGTTTGTCTGGATGATATCTCGGACGAGTTCGAAAATGCGTCATGTGGGATAAAAAACTAGGTCACCAGGTCAAATCTTAGAAAAACCTTGTGTATGCTCTAGAGGCCACATTTTCACTCGGATACTCATGAAAGTTGGTCAGGATGTTTGTCTGGATGATATCTCGGACGAGTTCGAAAGTGGGTCACGTGGGGTCAAAAACTAGGTCACCAGGTCAAATCTTAGAAAAACCTTTTGTACGCTCTAGAGGCCACATTTTCACTCGGATACTCATGAAAAATGGTCAGAATGTTTGTCTGGATGATATCTCGGACAAGAACGAAAATGGGTCATGTGGGGTCAAAAACTAGGTCACTAGGTCAAATGTAAGAAAAACCTCTAGAGGCCATTTTCAGTTGGATACTCATGAAAGTTGGTCAGGATGTTTGCCTGGATGATATCTCGGACAAGAACGAAAATGGGTCATGTGGGGTCAAAAACTAGGTCACTAGGTCAAATGTTAGAAAAACCTTTTCTAGGCTCTAGAGGCCACATTTTCAGTCCGAAACTCTTGTAAGTTGGTCAGAATGTTTGTCTTGATGATATCTCAGACAGGTTTGAAAATGGGTCATTGGGGGTTGAAAACTAGGTCACCAGGTCAAATCTTAGAAAAACCTTGTATATGCTCTGGATGCCACATTTTCAGTCCAACACTCTTGAAAATTAGTCAGAATGTTTGCCTTTATAATATCTTGGATGAGTTTGAAAATTGGTCATGTTGGGTCAAAAACTGGGTCAATAGGTCAAATGTTATAAACACCTTTTGTATGCTCTGGAGGACACATTTTCAGTCTGATACTCCTAAAACTTGTACATAATATTTGTCCTGGTGATACCTTGAATGAGTTTGAAAATGGGTCATGTGGAGTGAAAAACTAGGTCAATGGGTCAAATATTAGAAAAACCTTGTGTACACTCCAGAGGCTACATTTTCTGCCTGATACTCTTCAGACTTGGTCAGAATGTTTGTTTTGGTGATGTCTGAAAAGAGTTTGATAATGGGTATTTGTCGGGTCCAAAACTAGGTCACTTGATGGAATCTTAGAAAAACCTTTTGTACACTGTAGAGGCCACATTTTCAGTCCAATACTCATGAAACTTTGCCAGAATGTTTGTCTTATTGATATCTCAAAAGTGTTTGATGATGGGTAATTTCTGATAAAAAACTAGGTCACTGGGAAACTAGATGGTGCATGTTTGGTCAATAAACTCAGGTGAGCGATTTCAGGGCCATCATGGCCCTCTTGTTATGTTTTACGGCCAAACAATTTTAAAATCTTTTACCACAAGTTCCCAAATTTGATGATCCTGAGGAAGATGGCGTTTGAAAACATTTTGGGAAAAGGAGAAAGTGCTAGTGCCTAAACGTTTTCTGCTCTTGTAGAGAACATAGGTCCATACCAGTGGCAAACTAGAATTTGTCATCTGCAGATGTTTTGGTTTTGTAAGTGTCAAAAATTTTCCATTCTTACAGACTTCAGAAAATTTAACCCTTTAGCAGACAACACAATTTTAGCCTCGTCCAAACTGAAAGCATTTGCAGACGACAATTTCAAATTGGCTCTAATGGTGCATTTATTTGATAAGGTAGAAAACATTGTGGACAAGAAGGCCATGGATCGCTCACCCGAATTTTTGAAAGGACCATAGCCAATCTATTTTTTGAGCTATTGAAACTCTGGAAACCAAATCATTATCTTTCCAAGCAATTTTGAAAAGGTCACATGTAAAAGTCATTTCAAAATATGTCACCACCCCTACAATCATCACCACAGCAATGATTTTGATGAATCAGAATTCTGTAAATAAATTTTGGATAGATCACCCAAGGTCAATTTCTTGTAGAAGAGCCACGATCGATAGTGTCTAAAAACATAAGTCGAATAAGAGCACTGCGTGCAGCTGCCAACGATTGGCTGTTATTTTCTATGGACAAAAAAATTCCCGAACAATTTTTGAAAAGGAACACCCAAGGAATACTGTGAAATCAATTCAAAATCTGATCAGTTGTTCCAGAGAAGAAGAATTAAGAAAATCCTCTTCATGTCCCTGAAGTGAAAATTGCCCCCAGAGCCATGTTTCGTGACAGGTTAGAATTTTGTGAACAATTTTGAAAAGAGTCACCCAAGGACCATTACTGTGAAATTATTTCAAAATCTGACCGGTGGTTTCAGACAAGATGAACCTTGTAAGATTTCTTCATTTCTGTTCAGGGAAAGTAGCAATCAAAGCCATCTTTCTTGATGGACAAAAATTTCTCGAACAATTTGCAATAATGGTCACTCAAGAAACACTTCTGTTAAATTATATCAAAATTATATTAAAATCTGACCAGCGGTTTCAGAGAAGAATTTCTTCATGTCCATGTTGCACAAGTCCCCCCCCCCCCCCCCCCATCAGAGCAATGTTTCCTGATGAATCGGAATTCTGCAAATAAATTTTGGCCAGATCACCCAAGGTCAATTTCTTGAAGAAGAGCCATGCTCGATAGTGACTAAAAACACAAGTCGAATAAGAGCACTGCGTGCAGCTGCCAACGATTGCTGCTATTTTCGATGGACAAAAAATTTCCTAAGAATGTTGGAAAAAGGTCACCAAAGGAAACATTTCTATCAAATTATTTCAAAATCTGACCAGATGTTTCTAAGGTGACCCTTTTCAAAAACTGTTTGCAAAATTTTGATCCGTCATGAAATATGGAAATGTTCCTTGGATGTCCCTTTTCAAAACTTGTCGGCGAAATTTTGATCAGTCAAGAAACATGGCTCTAGTGACTTGAAGAAATCCTTGAAAGTTTTTCTCTGAAACCATTGGTCAGATTTTAAAATAATTTCACAGAAATGTTCCTTGGATTACCCTTTTCAAAAGCTGTGTGCGAAATTTTGATCCGTCAAGAAACATGACTCTGGTGACTTGGGGCTACTTCCACTATACAGAAATGAAGAAATTCTTAAAAATTCTTCTTCTCTGAAACGATTGGTCAGATTTTAAAATATTTTCACAGCAATGTTATTTTGGTGACTCTTTTCAAAAGGTGTTCTCAAAATTGTGAACTGACCAGAAACATGGCTCTGGCAGTGGGGTTATTTGCACTACAGGGACATGAAGAGGAATTTTTTAAATTCTTCTTCACTTAAACGGCTGGTCAGACTTTGAAATGTTCCTTGGATGGTCCTTTTCAAGAGTTGTATGGGAAATTTTTATCCACTGAAAATGACAGCCAATATTTGGCACCTGCATGTGGTGTTATTGTTCGATTTATGTTTTTAGTCAATATCAATCATGTGCTCTTCTTCGAGGAATTGTCCTTAGGTGATCAATCCAAAAACATATTTGCGGAATTCTGATTCATCAAAATTATATTGCTGTGGTGATGATTGTAGGGATGGTGACAGATTTTGAAATGATCTTTAACCCTTTCCCAAACAGCAAATTTTGGACCAGACCAAATTGAAAGCATTTTGCAAATGCCAAATTAACAGTCACTAAAAAGATTATTTTTCTATATTGCAGGGTAGAAAACATTGTGGGAAAAGGAGAAAATGCTGGTTACCAGCATTTTCTCCCTTTCCCACAATGTTTCCAAAAGGCTTTGATTCCTGACCCGTAAAAACCAGGGATTGTTTGGGAAAGGGTTAAAGGTAACTTTTTCAAAATTGCTTGCAAAATAATGATTTTTTCCCGTAAGCTTCAATACCTCAGAAAACATTGGTTATGATCCTCTCAAAAATTCAGTTACAAGCAATTCAGAGCCATCTTGGCCCTCTTGTTACTTATTATTGAATTGTTATTGAATGGCAGAGCTGGACAGACGTGAGTGTCTTGGGGCAAAGCATTACAGAGTTCCATCTTGGAACTACTGAAACAAAGGGAACATATTGCATTAATAACTAGGCTTTAGCCATAATGTAAGTGAAATACACATAAAATGTGGCACAGATGGTGAGATACAAGTATTCATGAAAGGATGTATTGTAGTATGGAAAGAGTATAAAAGTACATGTAGTTAGAAAAGGAGAACAAGCTAATTATAAGCTTGACAAAGCTTTCATTATTCTTTTTCTCTCGTTTTTTAAAAATGACAGTATTGATAATGGGCAAAATACGATTCTCTCTCTCTCTCTCTCTCTCTCTCTCTCTCTCTCTCATACTGTTTCCCCCACTCTATTTGAACACATGATGTAAAAAATATAAAACCTTTTATTTTCCAATGTAACAAGATATTTACAAAACAAATAAGAAATGAAATAATACCACTTTTAAAGTTTAATCAAGGCAAGCTATCGGTCATGTTCCTACAAAGCCATGGAAAGAAAAAAAAATGTTTAATGATTCAACAGAAAAGAAAGCAGATTTATTTCAAGACTTTTGGTTATTTAATGGTTACGACCAGTGAAAAATACTGATTTTATTTTCTGATTATTCAACTGATAGCGGAAATAGAAGTTCCGCGTGCCATTCAACCAGACGGAAATATGATGTATTATTATAATGCAAAGAAATTTCGCGTGATCTGATTGGAGAATATGCTTCGAACATATATATCATGTTGGCCTACACTGGCAAAAACCAACGCAAAAAGTTTCCCTTTTGGGAGCCCCGTATACATGACTGTACTATCAACACAAAACCCAAAAAGGTGGCGTCGATCAAGATTAACATCAAGATTATGCACCAGGCAGCACGTTTTAGTGACGTCAGTTCCCACTGACGTCAGTTTTCAATGAAGTGAGGCACTCTGAAGGGAAATTCTACTTCGTCAGCGTACTTAAAAAAGAAAGGTGAAATTCGCTTAACAAACAGCGGAATGGTAAAACTTTGCATTGTAATAAATTCGTTGCACGGTCAGGTGGCAGGAGACTTTGAAACTTGTTCACGGTTGTGATTTATCATGTCTCACCTCGCCTTCGGCTCGTGGCGACATGATTTACCACAGCCTTGAATAAGTTTCCAAGTCCCCTGCCATCTGACCGTACAACTAATCATGTACCCTGTATTTCTTGCGCTTTACGTAATATTGTTATGCGTTGTTATTCTGAAGGGGTAACCACAGGGAACTTATGGAAAACAACTGAACTAGATTTTGATGCAGGCCCCCTTCCCCCAATAAAAAAGTTAAAGTATGAAATTAAAGGAATATCTGTTTTCTTCAGGGAAAGACTGAAAGTTATTTCATCTTGTGTACATTATCGGAAATTTTTTCAGGAGGGGAGCTCCCATGGCGTATAAAATCTCCATGACGTTTTTTAGTAGGACCGGTGGCACCTTCAATCGATGAAAAATATTTCGATCTTTCATTGAAACTGAGAAAATAAACGTGTGCTGTCTGTGAAAATATTAACGGTTGATGATGTTCATTTGATGAAATAGATTTCTATCTTTCGCTAAAAAAAAACTAATGTACTCTACGTATTTTCGTATTTTGTGTATTGGAGATCACTCCTTCCTTACTGCATAGCATTCCTGTAAAAAATCAATACCCGACATCTGTGTCAGGGAGATTTCTCTTTGGCTCAGTGGTTATGGTATTGGTCTTTTAATCCTCCAAGAGCGAGGTTATTTGTCCCTTCAAGGGTTCGAATCCCGCCAGATGCGGTTTGTATTTGAGCTATGCATTTATTTGTTTCTTTGTTGCAGACATTTTTTGTAAGACTGAAAATTCGGTTCAGCTAAATATACTCCTGTGTTTAAAAAAAATAACAAAGCTAAAAAGAAACAAAAACAAATAACAACAAGAAACAACGAAACAATTACATTTATGTATTCATGGAAGCAAAGGAAACCCATTATGAACTCTTAACCACACAAGCACGAGTTTCAATGACGACGAGAAAAATTACTTTGGATAATAAATTATTGCTTGGAATGAAGAAGAAGCCGGTAACCACCATTTCTCCTTTTCCAACAATGTTTTCTACACAAAGATCCACATGATAATTGTTGCCCTAAGATTGCTTTGAGTATTGGCAAGTCTACATTTTTGTCGTGCGATTTAAAGAGTTTTACGTCTGTGATAAACGTCAGTATACAGAGGATATTTTATTTTTGATAAATGAAATAAATTTCGATCTTTCACAGAACAAAAACCCCCAAAACAAAATATTCTATTCACTTCATGCTTTTAAGCCTTTCTGGGAGGAGCTTTATCAAAACCCAGTACAGTTCTTTGCAGTTATTCCCCGTGGCGTACCCCTGCCGCATAGCAACGCATTACACTATTACGTCAAGCGTGAGATATGTAAGGAAAATGACGTCATGTTTCCATCTGGTTGTGAGTCACGCACAATTTACTTAGGTAACTAGAATATAAAAATCGGTATTTTTCACTGCACGTACCCGTAGAATATCGAAAAATATTTTCACTACTATTTCTTAGTATCCTACCGGAAAGCATGAAATAAGATGATCTTATTTCATGCTTTTCGGTATATTATCGGGGATTAATGGCGGTTCATGGTTTGATAATCCATGGTTTCGACCAGTGAATGCACCAGTTTGATAGCTGCCGGTGTGAAACTCTTTAGAATTTAGCATGTTATGTATAACTTCACTGGACCTTCAAGAAACTCCCAATAAGTATTAACCCTTTACCAAAAGACAACATTTTAGAATTGTCTAAATGGAAAGCAGTTGCAGACGACAAAATAAACGTAACTCAAAAATCAGAATTTGTTTCGAGCAGGATAGAAACCGTGGGAATAGGAATAAATGATGGTTACCAGCATTTTCTCCTTTTTCCCACAATGTTTTCAAAAGGGCTCTTTCTCAGGGTCGTAAAAACGAACGAGGGATTGTTCGGAAAAGGGTTAAATGATAGGATTTTCGTCGGTTAAAAAAAGGAATTAAATCAGTTCTATGAACATCATACGGCAATATTTTCACTCGTGGTTGCGCCACTCGTGCGAAAAATTACGGATGATGACAAATTTTAATCTTTCACCTAAAATAATGATAGAAAATATTATCCCCTATATATACATCATTTCAATACAGTCAATTAGTGGTTAAAAAGTTTTACAACTTAATAAGGATACAAATATTTGAGGAAAGTGTGATTGGAAAGCGTAAAATGGAGAAAACAGAAATCGGTGCTCTTACAAGCACCGGTTGTTTAACCCACAATATTTATCAGGAGTTGGTACTGCAGGGAATAAAATGTACACATATCTTCTTGAAATCGTACATGTAAGTCCTTATTTAAAGATAAAAAATCTTAGACTTGTCCAAAATGCAAAGAATTCAAGACAACAAATGATTATGTTTCTATTCGGGAAGTAAAACATGTACATATATTGGAAAACGAAAAAAAATCTTAGTAAGTATACTCACAATTTTTTCAGATTTTATTTCTACAGTAACGTAAAAACATGACATTGTGTGGTAAAGGCCGAAATTATACACATATGTTTACAACAGTAAAACTAAATATGTATTAAACAATTTTGTATGATATAAACGAGCGAAATCTGAAGTCTAAAATCAAAATATAGAGTTGTAAGTCAAAGACTGCCTTTGCAAGAGCTATTCTAAGTATCGGTTAACTCTTTACAATCCCTACTTTTGACGACCCTGGGAATAAAGCCTTTTGAAAATATTGTGGGAAAAGGAGAAAATGCTGGTAACCAGCATTTTCTCCTGTTTCCACAATATTTTCTACGCTTCTCAAAAGAAATTTTAATTCTTAACTCACTTTCATTTTGTTGTCTGCAGATGCTTTGGATTCGGACAAGTCTAAAATTTAGATGTGTGGTAAAGAGTTAACGGGCTAATATGTTAGGATTAATACATCTCTTTATGTTACTAAAAACTTAAGTGAGCAAACGTACCTAATATTGTTCCAAAAAGGAGAAAATAATTTCATGATATATACTAGTATTATGACAAATAAAAGGTATGGGAGATATTGGTATTTTCCTTTTTATTAGATAGGAGATCTAATGTTTACAATAACGCATTACTACTTTTAAATAAATAATCTGTTATCGAATTCTTAAATTTTTTTAAATTTTGCGTTTATTGAATAGCTTAGATGTTTTTCAAAGGAACAAAAAAGAATATTAAATCAAACTAATAAGAAAAAACAACAGGGAAAACACATCTTTAATGATTTACCTCCAAGTATGAGAGAGCAAAAACAAAATAATGTAAAATAAAGCAAAAAAATATAAAAATTAGGAATATCTATGTACAATGACATCTTGATTGTCCAAAAATATCTTTGGTATAAAATACTGCAATAATTAGGCCAGAGAATCCCTCTCAAGGGATTCCCTTGCCTATAGGGATCGTAAGCTGCCTTTTTCGGACTACTTTCAAACAAAATGTTGAACGGTGTGTCCACTCGATATCGCTGAGTCCGCCAAAACAACTAGTTTCCCTCAAAGCTTTCATCTGCAAAATGCCATGGAATTGCAAGGGTAGTCTATTACGACCCTTAAATAACTGACGAGTTTTTATCCCGTTATCGTCATTAACATTGACTTAAGAAAGGGGTAACGTAATAAACTTGGCTTTATCCGGCAGTTGTGTATTCCTACGCGCTATACGGTTAATATCTATAACGTTGTGTTTACATTTGAACATATGTAAACATATGTGTCACAATACGCGTCTCCGCTGAAATGCGATTGTAAATAAAGCAAACTATATGTACATATAGAATATTGGCCCGTGTTACGATTATCACTTTTTCTTATGTATATCGACTAAATCTAGGGTACTTTGACTGTGGTGCTTTCTACACCGTCAAAAATCAACTATTTCCCGCTAGTGTGTCCACTTAGAACTCTGCATAACACCCGCTGTTGTGATAGCAATTCCGACTGCTGGAGAAATCGGCCCCTGGAAAAATCGTCCCCAAACTGCTTGGAGACGATTTCTCCGGAGAAATCTGGTGAAATCGTCCCCAAATAAAAGTTTAGAGAAATCAATCCCATCATCAAATTTCATCCATATCGTTATTCAAGTTATCTATAAAAATTATTTTTGAAACTTCGTTGTCTTTAGTACGTACATTATGTGTATTAGTTACCTTTATCCAAGAGTTATTTGGGAGTTTTGCCATTGTTTATAACTGCCTATTTCACACTGATAGGATGTATCTCACACCTTTTACACCTTTTTTTTTCACAAATAGATTACACCTGTGTGATTCTTAAAATATGTATTTGATTGACTTTGATTTGAAACCAAATAAATGCTTATATTTTTTTTCTGTAGTGCTTCGCTTCTCATTTAATGTATTTTTTTATATTCATGTATGCCCATTATTTTGATTTATTGTATGAAGATTTTTTTTCATTCTCTCTCTCTCTCTCTCTCTCTCGTATATTTTCCTGCCCTTTCCTACTTGTACATTTTCCATCACCCTATACGAGATTCATGTCCAGCAGTCGATAGTGAAGTCACTAGTTCGATCCCATAAAGTGTGTTTTATTGAATCCAGGGATCTTATATATATACACATATATATAAGATCCCTGTTGAATCACATCTCTGGTTACTGTATATTGAAACCCTTTTCCACAAAAGCATTTCCTCCTTTTCCCGCAATATTTTCTAGCATTTGAAAGACGAATGTCACTTTTTTTTATTAACATTTGATTTGTCTTCTGCAACTGCTTTCAACTTTTTTCCAGAAAAAAAATGTCTTTTGGTTAAGGGAGATTTTTTGGGGGAAAAACCTACTTATTTACGGAGATTTAAAGGACTTAGATTTCAGAGACCTGTATGTAAAGTATGTGATGAGAGAGAATTGTACCCTATCACAATACCTATCATCAATCCTCAATAGGAAATTGACCGAGCTTGTGGACTCATAAGGTGTACTTCGCTACCAACTGAACTACATGTATATTCCACTGATAAAACCATCATTTTAGCAACACTTCAGTTGTCTGCAAGATACTTTCCATGTTGATAATTCTGAAAATCTGGGGTTTGGAGACTAGTGCAAGCTACAAATATCTTTCAAACAGTCTATTTTCTCTCTCTCTCAAAATTACGTTACACCAGCCAGGCTGATTTAAAAAGCGTGTTGTCCACAGAGCATCCTAATTTAGAGACAAAACCACCATGTTTTTCAAGGCTCTTTCGACTAACACCATGTTAAATTTTGCTTCTGATGAAGCACCTTAATTTATCATCTGTAAAAGTTGCTTATAAATCTCAGTTTTTAATTGTAATTATATGTTGGTCCTATAATATCTCATGAAGTGATTACTAATTTCATGTGGGTCATCAATGGAAATTAAATAGAGGTAATTGATTTGGCAATTAAAATAGTGATAAAACATTTTTAATACATGTATACAATCTACTGTGCGACGTAATTGACAATAAAGAAACTTGTCATTTGATTAGGGTAAATTTTGGGGAAAAATATGCTACTTTTAATAGACGGCTCATAAATGTGAAAAATAACGTCATTTAGGACTTCACATGTTTTCAGAAAATTTATATAACCAAAGTTGGTACTGCACCAATTGAATAGTTCAATTTTGACTTGAGATTGTTTACAAGCACGACAAATTACTAATTATTCTAAGCCATTATCAAGCACCCCATAATTGTGAGCAAATGCCTAGCTCTGGCTTAATTAGTTTCTGGCTGGTGCTTTCTTGTATCAGTTCAAAATTTCCTGTTAAAACCAATAATTCCAGGGGCTTAGTGGATCCGCTTGTATCCCTGTCCGTCTACCTGTTTGTATTAATTAAAATTGACCTCTTGTATTGTTTCGTATCCTCAATTTCCTGGCCTTCAGTACTATCAGTACTTTGATTTTTATTTTTTTTTTATGCAAACTGTCAAAACTGTCTCTATGTCGTCCTTGACAAAAATCTGATTTTTCATACCTTCTAATTCATTCGAAGTACAATCTGGCATTTGATAAATGAATCTGAAATGTACGAACTAATATCTGTCTTTTATATATACGTGAACGATATTGAAGTTTTATATTAATAAGTCTACTATATCTAAAGAAAGAATATATGTTTTTGTGAATACATGAATAGAGATTTCTCGAGTAGAATAAGATCGTCTATGTAGGCCATTGATAAAACATACATAATAGCACAAAACATGTAACATTACCCGTGGTCTTGAAAATTGATGTGAGAAAACAAGCCATTGTTGAAACAAGTAATTTTTAGATGATGTCCTCAAATATAAACCTCAGTTTACTTTCCTCAACCACACGTCACTGTTGGCATTCAGTCTAGGTTTTGATAAGTTTGACATAGCTAGTTGTGTATAGCTAGTATCATAATTAAGATATGCAACAGAGTTACAAATCTCTATGTCATGTTATATAACTACATGTATGTAAATAAGCTTCCATAATTTGAAGACATATGTATAGACTGCAAAGAAACATTCGTCTCCAAATACTTAAACGTAAAATGAAAGTCATTGCCACAGGGTTCAGTCATCTTCCAGCATCGGGCATTGCTTCGGCAATGGTTATGTAGGACTGCTTCCAGTGCCTGGGACAGGACATTGTGCGGAGTACTGGTAAAATAGACTCCAGCAAAGCATCGATAGGTATACTGGCCGCCGCGATATAACTGGAACGATGTTAACGGCGTCAAAGAACAATCATTCAGTCGATCGATCAACAACAAGAATAAAAGGAAAATTCAACTTCCCATAGAAATCTCAGCAATAATCCATCGGACACCAACCACTACATTTTCAAATTTTCATTGTGGTAAGGTAATTACCTTTATAGTTTATTACACTATTTATTTGTGAGATCACAGTTGGAAAAGGAAAAGGAAATATCTATTAATTATTTTCTAACAATGCCATAAGATTCGAGTTGCAAATTGAAAAGAAAAAGTATTCTACAGTTTTGTCATTGATAACTTATTTACAAGACAAGCAAAGTTTTGTTTGTATGACATCTTATAACCTAACGACGTATACGACAAATGTTCCCGCGCACCGTACTGCGCATGTATTTCTATGGTGGACATTGAAGCAAAGTGCCGCTTATTATTTTTTTTTTTTTCGCCTAATGATAACACTATTGGCTCATACAAACAGTAGCACTTTCTTCGGGTAGAATTTATAAAGAGAAAAAAAATCTTGGAACCATCACCGTGAAATAAGTAAATGCTGCTGACTAGGAGATACACACACCATACAAGGAAACAAAGGCAGGAAATAAAGTTGTTGAAGTATAGCAATTTCCATTTTGAAAATTATGGTTGAAAAACGAGACATTGCTCCTATGTCTGCTGAGCTTTTCTCCTATTTCTTTCCTTGGGGAAAAGGGAAAAAAAAAACAAAACTTCTAACGTGACATTCAACTTTGTTTTCACGGGTAGGTGCCATTTTTGTTTTTCTTATTGTCTAGAATTATAAATACCATTAGTGTGGAAAATGTTAGAAAAATCTTTCAGTTAGCAAGTACGTATTTATTTAAGATAACCTTTAATTCAGTCAAATTATCTCTCTTTTTGACTCAATGATCCGTGTATAACATGAACATTTGAACATTTACCATGCTTAAAACCAGGCTTTTATATACATGTATTTTGTGCAAAAATATATGAATTTTTATTAAAATAATCTATATTTGTATATTTTTCCTTTAACTTTCCTGTTTTATTGACTATCAAAGAAAGATGCTTTAAATAAAAAGTAGGCTGCATTTTGGAACTTTATATACTTTTTTCAAAAGCGCATTTCTCAGAAACGAGCACGGTGATCCACAGCTTTTTAAACTGTAATCTCCAAGAAACATGATGCACTTTGTATGTGCAAAGTTCTGACAAAATCTATCCGTGATAAAACATTGTCATATACGTCATTAAGACTTTACAGATTACAATGGAACTAATGGTAGAATAGACAAAAGAGTTCAAAGTTTTGAATTTGCAACAAGTACCTTAACTCTTTACCAAATAACAAAATGATATCCTCAAATATCATCCTTAGTTTACTTTCCTCATGAACATCTCACTGTTGCCATTCAGTCTAGGTTTTGGCAAGTTTTGACATAGCCAATATAGTATCATAATTGAGGTATGCACATAGTTACAAAATAACAAAATGTTAGACTTGCTCAAATTGAAAGCATTAGCAGACGACAAATTAGATGTTGATTACATGGTTATTTTCGTATTTGATGCGGATAGAACACATTGTTGGAGCAGGAAAATGCTACTTTCCAGCATTTTCTCCTTTTCCTACAATGTGTTTTCAAAGGCTTCCTTTTCATGGTGCTTTAAACACAAAACTGTGTGGAGAAGAATTATAGAATATACCGGCTGTATCATACAGACACATGTCATATTGAAGTGGATAAAATACAAGAAAATCAAAACTGAACGGTTGTTTTACATGTCCCTGCAAACAGGGCCATTAATTTGTCAAGCACGTACATATGATGCCTTCATAAAACTGCAACAGTTTAACAAGAGAACAAGCCTTACAAAAAGGATGAAATATAGTAACAACAGTGTTTTGGTGGCCCTGTATTGCTTTACTGTATTTACCAGAGAAGCTACACATTTTTATAATCATTTTATATTTAGAGGCACAAGAGCATTACAATGCACTAGACGCACAGACACTGACATTAAAGAGTGAGTCTGTAAAAGAAAAAAATAATTGACACAAGTTTACTCTACTGGTCTGAACATCAAGACGTTACAGAAGCTTGTTTCGTGGAAGGAAGGGAATGAAATAGAGAGCACAGGTGGGCTATTAAGCCATGCATTGCTGTTTTAACGACTACATGGTATTATCGTTTGAGTGAATAAAAACAGCAACAAAATGATTGTCTTAATTATCATTGCACCAAAGTATCACAGTCAAACACAAAATATTAAAGAAAATAGGCTTTACAGGGAGAATTACCTACAGGAAAATGGAACGTGATGACCCTCTATAGCCCCACTGTATCAACCAGGATAATTGAAAACACAGTTTAACCCCTAGAGCGCAAGGTAAACATTATGTTGCTTTTATAGACAGTGTAGTTCAAGATCAGATTTTACAAAAGAAGCAATCTGCTCTAGGTTCCATATTGCCTGGTTTTGTTAAAATCTTTTCTAGCAAGAACTTCCTTCATTTTTCAATATTACGACTGTTTTTGCTAAATATAAAGGTTCCATGTGTGAAATTGGCAATCTTCTTAGAGTTAATTTTTGTTTTACATGCCCTGGCTACTACACCAAGGCATGGTAAATGCAATAAAGACAAAAACAAAACATTTAAATTATTTTACATGCAAATCAACTATATTGCATGATACGACAACATTTGTTAAATTCATTGTGAATTACAGGAAGATAAACTTAAAAAAAAAACTGTATAAGAAAGTTCAAACGTTCTCGTAGATCTGGTCTCCACACACTTTAGACAGTATCACATCATAGATGTACTTGTACTGCTCCTGAAATAATTGAGGTACAAAGGATTATGTAGTGACCTTGACTTTATACGGAATATTAATGTTGTCGTAAATTCCTGGTGCTTGTATTTAATTCAAGCAGCGTGAGAAAATCCGTAGGTCTCGCACGATGCCAAAATTTTCTTACGCAGCGAGAAGTAAATACATGTACAAGCACCAGAGAATTTACAACATAATATGATCTACAAATTTCAACGACAACATTTTACAGTTATTGACATTTTATTCGAAAACGGCGAACAAAATGAGACAATTAAAAGTGCAGACGGTAGTTACTCTGTTTTTATTAATGGCGGATTAATATTAAGGACAGTGTAACATTTTAACCAATCATATTGCAACTCAATGCATGCATAGCCCCTGCGAGAAGCACGTCATTATACCATATTTGGCACTTTATTTCACTGCAAGTAGATAAAGATTGTTTTTCTGTCGTATGTGTTATTTCATCCTATTCAAAGATCGTATTTGATTCAGGAAGATTTACTGGTACATAATAAAAACAGATACTCGCATCCGCTTTTGATCTTGAAAGACAATAGACAACGGACCCACTGAATTGCTATCAGACAACACAATGGTTTTACGACAATAAGGAGGAATATTTGAAAACAATGAGAGAATGAGAAAATGCTAATCAATATGATTTATTCTTTCACACAGAAATTCCATTGTTATCTACAAAACCACATCCAATTTGTTGTCCGATAATACCTCTGACTCAGACAAGTATTAACTTTTGTAGTCTCGTAAAGAGTTAGGTGATCAATGAAATGTTTAAACCCTTTACTCCATATATACTTATTTCTACACATTGCTTGTAGGAGCCTTTGGAAAACATTGTGGCAAAATGTGAAATTGCTCGTGACGAGCAATTTCACCTTTTGTCACAATGTTTTCTATGCTATCAAAAGGTGTAATTTACACATAAGAAAACGGCTTCATCCTTGCTGTTAATTAGGGTCAATTAGAGATGCCATAGGAATGCCTTATGGGGTAAAGAGTTAAATAGATGTTTTCAGATCCGGTTCTCCCTCAGTTCAGATAAAAATGTATTTCTGCTATAATTGGTCAAATTTAGGGGCCTAGCTGGCCCCCTGATATAACAATGGGCTGAAAAACGCGAAAGGGGCATGCGGACATTTGCGTAAAGTGTCGTCTCGGATCAGCCTGCGCAGACGACGCTTTCCGTTTGTTTGTGTTTTTCTATTTTGTGCAAGTCTACTATAGCAGGAAATCTAATGTAGTCGTAAAGTACCATCTCGGATTAACCGACGTGGACTGGACAAGCTGATCAGAGACGCGTTGCAGGCCAATAAAGGGTTGGAGTATAAGTAGAGACGAACTGTCAAAATCAAAACTGATATAGGCTACTTTGGGCTTATATGAGAGAGATCTTAGGTGCTGATCACATACGTAGTCTAAATTTTGACAACCATTTCTCAAGAGAAAATACCGTTATAAAATTTGATCAACGCTCGGTGAAAAAGGGGCTTAGTGTATCTATTAAGAGTCTCGACTTATGTAAGCTTGTGTATTTTTTGCAGGAGAACCTGGGTCTAAACCCTTTTATCATTTGTCAATTTTCTGCAGCTTAACCCTTTCCCAAACAATCCCAAGTTTTTACAGGTCTGGAATAGAAGCCTTTTGAAAACATTGTGGGAAAAGGAGAAAATGCTGGTAACCAGCATTTTCTCCTTTTCCCACAATGTTTTCTACCCTATCATATAGAAAAATCATCTTTTTAGCAACTGTTAATTTGTCACCTGCAAAATGCTTTCAACTTGGTCTGGTCCAAAATTTGCCGTTTGGGAAAGGGTAAGGGACCAGTCTACCAAATGTAGACAATAGCCGGTGTTTTGATCAATTGAATCGTATGAGATCCATAGTCATGTGTGGAACTCCTTGGCAATAATCTACTCACAAATTTTGGTACAGCAAATCTATGTTTCTCCTTCAACATTTTCACTGTCTCAACAATGTTGATATGTCCCCCGTCGTTTTGGATTCTGTAAAACTCGTTTAGCAAAGCGCAAACAACTCCGCTTTTTAAGTGTCCGGTCCTGTAAAATGAATATGTTTATTAAAAATACTTTTTTTTCAAAACAAATGAACTTGGCTGGTTTTCGAATATATTAAAAGATCAATCCAGGCATCAATTACCGGCACTGGTGTGTATCTCTATAGGTGTTACTATAATTTATCACATAAACTCATTTGTATTCAAAGTAATAGATCTATACCCATTACGAATTACCTTGTCTATGTATACACATTTAATATCGCAATTTTGTGACGTCACTTTTACGTCATTTTGTACATATTCCATAGAAGTGAATGGTTTTAGGCTTATTATTGCAAGTAGGGCCTACATCTTCAGATAGTTTTGCATATTCTGATCAATTAATTGTGATATATTGTTATGTGATAAAAAGAACCTGTCATTTGTTTGCGTTTGCATTGATATTTCATTAAACTCGCCAAGAAAGACAAATGTTATTAAGCTCACCAAAGACTTGTTAGATATATTTTGTTTTTATCTCAAACATCAACTCATGTCAGGTACTATATCTATATGTCTAATGTACAAAAATGTCGTTTTGGAGGTTATTTGCTTGGCATCCGACGTTACATCCAAAAACCTACATTGAAAACTAAAACTTAAAAAAAAAACGAAAAAAAAAACCGAAAAAAAAAAAAAAAAATAGGGGGGGGACCAAACAAAAAAACCAAACAAAACAAAAACAAAACAAAAAACCAAACAAACAAACAAAATCAAACAAACAAAAAAAACGGAGACAAGCAACAGTAAGACTTGTCAGGCATGAAGCCTACTCCATCACAACAATGAGTTACTAAAAAAGTTTAGGCTAATTATACATGGGAAAGGAGCCATGGGTCGATATGTTGTTCTTTCAGGTTTTGACCTAGAAAAGATAATAGGGATAGACCGGAGACAGTGAAGTAGCCATGGGTTAGAATACAAGCCTAACCTTTAAAAAGGTACAGATCATTTTCGATCTTAAGTTTAAATTTCAGTTTCAATGACATACAGATAATGATCTGGAACCTAAATTGACAGGCCTAGTCTAAGCTTTTTTAGATAGTTCATAACTTATATATGTAGATATAGATTTCTAATTCAAATTTATTCTTTTTCGTCTACAAAGGATTTTTTTTTCCAAATCTCTCTTTGTTGTGTACAGAGGTCATTTGTCTGCTCCCCATAGCAACATACGCCTTCAAGTGACGTCATTAACTTACGTGCAAAGAATGAGAATTGGTTCTTTGTCAAAGCAGCGGTCCTGACATTCGAGCACGTGATCGAGTAGGGCGATCATCGACTGACGGTCTCCCGGAACATCCCGACTGTCTGTCCAGTTTGTGTACTCTATCAAACGAACTGGGACCTTGTCAGCGTCCTGAAATAATATAGAATATAGAAATGAAGGACATATGATAATAATAACATCCATGGAAAACTTTCCGAATCAGCCTAGTACCGCGTGGAGAGCATAGTCATGTAGACGGACTACGTGAGGTCCCTATATCGACGTTAGTTCTTTTCGTCAAATATTCTTAATACGTTCAGCCCGCATGATGAAGTTCAAAAGATCCGCATTTAGAGTATTTATTGCTATTTCACCTATTACTCGTCATATAGTTTTTTTTAAACAATTTTTTCTATGCAGATTTTAATTTTGTCCAATACCAATGCTTATTACAGAAACAGTTTCGAAAGGGTATTTCTATATGCTACTGTACGATACAGTCAAAATTGTTCTTTCTATTGTTCATCCGCTTTTCTTAAAAACGACGTGATTTGCTACTACACCATTATTTGTGTAACAGACAGTGCTTTCAGTACTTTGATTTATTAGGGTTTATTTTATTAGGTTGCATGCTGCATGCTTTTGTTGTGTAACCACTCTCACTCTGGGTATATAAGGCAGGGTTTTAGCTCTGTTCTGCCCAGTCGCTAACTAGCTCTAAAGGTAACTTTTACCTTACAGCAAACCAGCACTGAGCCGTCTTCTTCTCTCTCTGACTATTTCTATCTTCTCTTCATATTTCATATTCATTTCAGGAAATGGGAAATTTTAACTGTTAATAAAATGTAAATTAAAATAGCTTTGGTTTCTTTCTGAATTGTATCCTTCTCGAACCTGGCCAGACCGGTTACAAAATGTTGGTGCCGTGACCAAGATACATTGCTTTAGCAAATCAATCTATACAAACTTTAATGGAAAAGGAACTTTTTGTCTTCCTGGTCTTGAAATTATTTTTGTTAGTTCATATTAACTCATTTATCCAAATCAATATGGCTGAAGGCTACAACTTCAATTTTGACCCGTCAAACTTGCGAGTCAAGTCAGACAGTACACCTGTTCATGTATCTTGCCCTACTGTAGTGAGTGACTGATTATTTCTCTACGCCTCCTATTACAGATCATTTTTATAAGCAAGTTACTGATATGTCTTTCATTAACCCTCAAGTACAATGTAATGCAAATAACTTGACACAACTTGCTCGTCTGTGCCTTCTCAGTCTGCACAAAACCAAGCACTTGCTAATCCTTTGTGTCGAAGAACAGCAAAAAAGCCTAATGCACTTGATGGCAAATCATCAGACTGACGTGATTACATTATTCATTTTGAGTGTGTTGCTAGTTGGAATGGCTGGAATAATTGTGAAGAAGCACAGCAGTTAATAGTGAGTTTAAAAGGGTCTGCACAAAAACTTCTAAGTGAACTCTCTCATAAACATTTAAGAGAGTGCATTAAAGACTTCTTAGGCAGACGTTTTAATCCTGTTGAACGAGAAACAGCCTATAGGTGTGAATTTAGAAAAAGAAAGCAACAGAAACAGGAATATGCCTCTGACTTTGGTTATGCCTTACAAAGACTTTGTTTACAAGCATTTCCCAATATTAACCCTGAGGCTAGAGAGATGTACTAAATTGATCAGTTTATTCTTGGATTAACACGCCTTGAACTTAGATGTCATATACAGTATCGTCATCCTAAAACAATTGATGCTGCTATAGCCCTGCTGTTGAGTTTGAAGTTTTTGAAAGCTCTCAAGGGATTTTGAGGAAACCCCATTCTGAAAGTGATAGACAATTGAGTTCAATTATTAGTAGGTCATCAGAAGAAAGTAAGGATAAAACTCATGTGAGTAGATCTGATAGTACCACAATTCATGACATTGCTAAAATGTTGCAAAATCTTTCCATGACTTTAAAGAGATCCAGAAGTTCAAGGTCAAGGTCAAATAGTAATGATACAAAGGGTAATCCTGAATGCTATTATTGTCATAAGAGAGGTCACATTGCTGCATCATGTCCTTTGAAGCAGGAAAACTAGGATTGACTGGTCTTAAGCCCGAAATTCCAGTCAAAATAATGAAGCATAAGAATGAGCTGAAGAATAATTTCAAAATAAGTCAAGATACGACTTGTCATTTTACAAAATTAGTTATCAATAGTTCTATTTGTCAAGCCTTAGTGGACTCTGGTTCAGCTTGTACAATTATCTCAAAGGATGCATTAAAACGCTTGCACATACAGGATGAGTTAATTACACAAGACAGTGTTAATTTAATAGCTGCAAATGGAAGTGAAGTTAGGGTTCATAGAAAAGTCAAGTTAAATTTTGATATTGATAATGAAAACTTTGAACATGAGTTCTTAGTGGCTCAACTTGATAATTTAGACTGCATTTTGGGAAATGATTTCCTTGAAGACTTTAATATCTCAATTAGGTTTGGAAAGGGTATTATGCAAATAGGGAAACACAAAGTCAAACTTGAGAAACGAAGTAAAAGTAGAGTTTGTAGAATTAAGATGCGTAAAACAGTTACCATACCACCTAATTCTGAAGTAGTCACTACTGGTTCTTTAGACGGTCAGATTTGAAAGGAAAACATTATGTTTGAACAGTATAAAGTTTTGAACAAGAAAGGAGTCATACTTTGTAAATTGAGATAAGAGTGATATCCCTTTGTCCCTTATCAATTGTACTGAGATGGCTATTAGAATTAAAGAGGGTACGTTTGTAGGATCAATTCAAAAGGCAGAGGCCATTACTCAATTAAAACCTGAACACACAGAAAACTCAAATACTAAGCTACCCAAACATCTTCAACCATTACTTGAGGAAGCATTTCTTATCTAAACCCTCAAGAAAGTCAGGAGGTCGAGGACTTATTCCTTGAATTTTAAGACATCTTTATTGATAATTCAGGGAAGATTAGTCAGACGACTTATGCGGAGCATACAATTGATCTAGGCAATGCAAAGCCAATTAAAACACCTCCCCGTAGATTACCTTTTGAACAAAGAGATATAGTGCGTAATGAACTCAACAAAATGCTAGAACAGAACATTACAGAGCCTAGTGATAGTGCATGGGCTTCGCCTATAGTCCTTGTTAGGAAGTCTGATAACTCCATACGATTTTGTTAGGATTATAGGAAACTGAACGCTGTTACAAAGAAAGATGCTTATCCACTCCCTAAAATAAGTGAAGCATTAGACACTTTGTCATCTTCTAAGTTTTTCTGCACCTTAGGCTTAGCCTTTGGGTATTGGCAAATACCCATGGCAAAGGAGCATAGAAAATATACTGCTTTAAGCACACATTTGGATTTGTACCAATACAAAGTCATGCCCTTTGGTTTATGCAATGCGCCGGCCACATTCGAGCGTCTTATTGAAAAAGTACTCTTTGGACTGCAGAGGGGAAAGTGTTTGTGTTACTTAGATGACATTATTGTCTTTGGTAGATCTTTCTAGGAAACATTTGAAAACTTGAAGCTTGTCTTTATGCGATTTAGGGAGGCAAATTTGACACCTTAAAAGTGTCATTTGTTTAAAACCTCAATTGAATATCTAGGTCATACTGTCTCTAATGAAGGAATCTTGTTCTAAGGCTACGATAAAGGCTATGGTAGAATGGCCTGTGCCAACCAATAAGAGTGAATTAAGAAGTTTTCTTGGATTGATTATTATCGACGTTTCATAAAAGATATGTCTGCAATTGCCTTTCCCCTTACTTATCTTACTCAGAAATTCAAAACCTTTGTTTGGACTTCTGAAAGTCAGGAGGCTTTTTACAAGCTCAATGAACTGTTGGTTTCTGCTCCTATTCTTGGTTATTCAGAAAGAGAGGATCAATTTATTCTTGATACCGATGGTAGTAAATTGGGTATGGGTGCTGTGTTGTCACAAATTCAAAATGGTGAGGAGCGTGCAAGCAAAAGTCTGATCTTTTCTTGAATTATTGGCTGTGGTCACTTTTATCAGACATTTCCGTCAATATTTGTTGGGTAGGAATTTAGTTAGGATTGACCATGCATCTTCGATTTGGTTAAGACATTTCAAGGATCCAAAAGGCATGATAGCCAGATGGTTAGCAGTGGTTGAGACTTATGATTTTAGTATCCAGCATAGGAAAGGGTCTGCTCATAGTAATGCTGATGCTATGTCAAGGTTGCCAAGGCGTAAATGTAAAAAGGATAGATTGTCCTGATTGTCACTATTTGTGCGGTAATGAGGATTGTTCTAATCAGCAGGCACCTGACTTTTTGTCAGTCTTTACCGTTGGTCAGAATCAGGGTATACTTCTACTGAATCTAACTGGGTTGAAAAGTGGTCGCTAGAGGATATTAAAGAATTTCAAAAGGATGACAAGATTATAAAGTGTGTTCTGAATCTCAAAACTTTGTACCAGGAAAAACCTCCTTAGCTGGAACTTAAACAATATAGTTTTAAGGTCCGATTGTTGTGTAATCTTTGGCAGTCATTGGTTGTGAGAGATGGTGTCCTTTTCTGCAAATATGTCTCTACCAGTGAAGATTATCAAGACAGACGTAAGCTTATTGTTCCTTCTTGTATGCAGGCAGAAATCTTTGACATGTTACATTGTAGTAGATCTGCTGGACATCTTGGAAGAGATCGTACTTTAAAATCAATCAAAAGTAGATTTTATTGGCCTGGTATGTCAAATGATGTAAGAACTTGGTGGCAGGCCTGTGAACTTTGCTGTCGTAGAAAACCTGGTCATGGTTTGGGAAAGTCTCCTTTAAGACAGGATTTGTCTTCATTTGTTCTTGATAGGATAGCTCTAGATATCCTTGGACCTCTACCTTTAACTTCAAATGGAAACCAGTATATTCTGGTTGTCAGTTACTATTTCACGAAATATGCAGAGGCTTATGCTCTTCCTAATCACACTGCGATAATTGTTGCTGATAAGTTGGTCTGTGATTTTGTTTGCAGATTTGGAGTTACTTCTGTTATCCATATTGATAAAGGTCGTGAATTCCAATCTCAACTTTTCAAGGAAATGTGTAGACTTCTAGATATTAAAAAGACCAGAACAACGCCATATAATCCGAAGTCCAATGAAGTGGTTGAGCGATTGAATAGGACTTTGCTTCAGATATTGTCTGTATTTGTCAGTGAAAATCAGGATGACTGGGACGATCATGTACCCTTTGTAATGATGGCTTATAACTCTACCTGCCACGACACTACTTCATATTCTCCTAACAAATTAATGTTTGGTAGAGAAATTCTTCTCTATTTGTCCATCTGATTCAACAGAAGTTTGTCCATCTCAGTATTTTGAATGGCTTAAACAATTTATGGAGTTGTCTTTTGATGCTGCATTTCAACTTCTGAATAAAGGTCTACTGCACGTCAGAAAAAGGCTTACGACACTGATTGAAAGCCTAGGCGTTTCGATGAAGGAGATTTAGTTTGGCGTTGGTACCCTCCGGTGGCAAATCAAAAGCTTAGGTTAGGCTGGATTGGCCCGTATATTGTCGTTCAAAAGGTGACCGATGTTACCTTTAAGGTTGAACATTGTGAGGATAAAGGAAGACTTTTGTTGTTCATATAGATCACCTTAAAAAGTACACTGGGCAAAGAAATTTAGTTAACACTCAAGAGCCAGAAACTTTTAATAATTCCTTTGTAGATGAAAACTCATTTAATTCCTTATCTAATGAAAATATTGATTCACCGTAGACAACAAGAACTGGGAGAAGAGTTAAACCGAAACAAATATTTTCACCTTCCTAAGTGCTGATCAGTATTATTTTTGTTAATAATCTAATCTGTGAAAAGGGAAGTTCATTCCCTGTGTTTTGTTTATTTTTCACAATTTCGATGCCGATTCCCATTAGTTTCATTTCCATCAGTCATCTATCATTTGTTTCCATAATTCTTTATTCTTCATTACATCCTTTACTTGTCTTACTATCTTTTTGTGCTTATTCTGATCCTCTAGTGTTGTAAATCTGCTACTACAAGTATTTCTATTTCGGATGTTGTTCTACAGATAATCAATTTTTCCATTAATAGTAGGGTTAGAGTGATATCTGAATGGTAAGCGTGGCAGGTTAGAATACATTTTGAAAAATTAGGTCATTACCACGTCGAAGGCAGAACATGAGAGTTAAAGGCAATGATATCAGTCCTTCTTTATTATGTTCTGACCTTCTATAGCAACTTAGGAATGGATTTTCCCACAAAAGAGTTCATCTGAGGAATTGTAATGTCCAGGCTGAGAAATTTTTTAATGATTCATCTAACCTTTCTTATCTTTGCTCTCATTTGTCTCACTTCCTTATCCTTTTCCTAAATTTTGCTCCAGATGTCTCTGGAAATCCTTGAAGGTGTAGAGGAAGAGGTTGAAAACTTCATGGATGCAGAAAGGCCAGATTGGCCTAACCAATCGACTCCTTGTCCAGTACCCAGCTGTGTCAACCAGGGCGTGTTCTCTGGATTCCGTTCGTTCCTGAGGCACTGGAACAACAAGCATAGACCTGTAGTGAAGCTCTTCCGTCGTCTGGCCTGTTCATTTTCGTCTGCTAGAGAGGGTAATGTGCGTAGGCACACGGTTGCGAGACACTGTGTATCCACCAGCACGACCCTACTGGCGGAAGTCATTCCAAACAGTCAACCCGGGTGACGTGCTCCCATCGTTGTGTTTAAGTCAAAGACACATTGACATTAATTATCTTAACGTGTTTTCCATAGTTATTCTTTTACTTTGATCTGAACATTTGACCTCTTATTTCAGTGCTTGTTGACCAGACATTGACATGTAAGGAATTTTGTAATCATCAGTGACTTTATATTTATTATCATTTCAGTGTTCACTACTTTTTGTGTTGAATTCGTTTAAGTTATTAGAAAGCGTAATGATTTATTTGAAAGCACATTTTCTATCATTTATGTATGAACATACTCTTCTGTCGATACAGAATCGTCACCATCTGGATAGCTTATGTAAGTGATGATGGTTTTCTACCTGTTGTCATACAATCCCATTTACTTTGATCTCTTTTCAACTTGCTTTTAGGTTGCATGCTGCATGCTTTTCTTGTGTAACCACTCTCACTCTGGGTATATAAGGCAGGGTTTTAGCTCTGTTCTGCCTAGTCGGTAACCAGCTCCAAAGGTAACTTTTACCTAACAGGAAACTAGCACTGAGCCTTCTTCTTCTCTCTCTGTCTATTTCTATATTCTCTTCATATTTCATATTCATTTCAGTAAATGGGAAATATAATCTATTAATAAAATGTGAATTAAAATAGCTTTGGTTTCTTTCTGCATTGTATCCTTCTCGAACCTAGCTAGGCCGGTTACATTTGTTTACCGTTTTTTAATAAAAAATTGCAATATTTTGTGAAAAGATGCAGGAATATTGATTAAAGGAAGAAGGGACAATTTTGGAAATCCGTACATCAATTAGATGAAAACATATCAACGATAGTGTAGGTCAATTTAAGATGATAATGAAAAATAATTGTATAACAAAGTAGAATGACCACTTTTCATACAGAAAATATAAAAGCGAAAAATGTAAACCCTGGCCAGACTGCACAATTGGCGCAGTCTGATCAGGTTTGATACTTTTTGCAGATCCCAGAAGGTCCCTGTTTGCGTGACGGGTCACATATTAGAAGTTTCACACAAAATATATCTGGCATGGCCACATTTACCTTTCCTGTGTACTGGAACTGTCTGTCTATATAGCAGCCAGAGGCTTTCTCGCCTAGAATGGACACTTGAATTTGATCTTTACTTCCATTTTTTGGTTTGGGTAGAAACTCCTGTAAAGAAACATCTTTAGATAATAGATAGATGTCAAAACAGTCTCTTGGCTATGAATATTGAATCTCTTATTGCTTTCATTTTGAAGAGTATTACGCAAAAATCAACTCTTTATCCTGACCGTTTTGAAGATTAGTTCACGCTTAAGTTCTTTAATAAATTTTCGGAAATAAAGGTCAACTTTTTTCGTGCTCAACTCAGCTAATCACGAAATTTCAAATTTGTATAAATCTTATTGATATACCTAATGGAATAACTTATGAACTTTGAAGCTTTTTTTTTTGTCTCTGTTTGCCAAGGAAAAAACTTCATTTTGGAATTTTGTACCGCTTTTAAGCATCATCAAAGCTTCAAACTTCAGCACGAATTCAGTTAAGCATGGACATAAATTTTATAAGCACCGATCTTGATTAAAATCAATACTGGAAAAGAAGTAGTTGTTCCTCAACTGGCAGTCTTATTTTGGATCTTTACGGTCTGATGCGGAATATAATTTCCCTACAAGATAATTTGAAAATGCAGTTTAATTTTTGGCCATTTTGACTATTGCTGAAAGATTTTATTTCACTTATTTTAACAACTATCATCATTTATGATTTAATGTTTCAGTTTCATGACTGACTGCCAACCCATTATCAACTGATGTATATATCGAAATCTGAACGTTGGAAATACGTTTTAGCCATCGGAATTGTTCCACGTCTTTACTCTTACGATGCTGAGCGCGACTTGATGTTCTTTTGCAAACAATTAAGATGAAATCAGGGCCCGTATTCACCAATCATTGTTAAGAACTTTCTTCGTCTCAGTCTCCAGAATTTTCTAAATTTGAAAGTAAACCAACTTTTGATTGGCTAAACAAAATGGTTTAGACAATCAGAAGTTGCGTCACTTTCAAGTTTAGAAATTCTTGGAGAATAAGACTAAAATGTTCTTAAGAATGCTTGGTGAATATGGGTCCAGATTGTACAAAACTTGACCTGATCTTTGATATACACTGATATATACTGTTCGATACTACATTTCGCCTTTCCGGCGAAACCAACTTTGAAAACCGAATATTTGGGTTTTTACTATCGAATAGAAATTTTTCGCTCAATTCAAGGCTTAGAGGTTTACCTTTCTCTTTCCGATAAACTAACAACAAGAGTGTTGTTGAAAAAGAATAAACTATTTATAGTGACCAAATGTGCGCCAAACACTATAATATTAAAGCAACAATAAAATCTGAGGAGAAATTTACACCTAACCATTCACTGTTCTTTACCTTGTAATTTGGAGATGCTGGTTCGGCAACTATGACAACAATTGAAACATCGTTTTCGCTAACTAAAGACCAAAATGTTTCCATTGTGGTAGACGTTGGTGTTGCAGCAACGATCAGTGACTCCTTTCCTTTAAAGTCCTGAAATAGTGTGGAAATCCTTGCTCAATTTGTAATCTCTAACAGACAAAACTAATTGTGATACAGATCTGTTTTAACCCATTACCACACAATCCCTACTTTTGACGCCCCTGAGAAAGAGGCCTTTAGAAAACATTGTGGGAAAAGGAGAAAATGCTGGTAACCAGCATTTTCTCCTTTTCCCACAGTGTTTTCTACCCTTCCCAGAACAAATTTCTATTTTTCAGTCACATTCATTTTGTTGTCTGCAAATGCTTTCAATTTGGACCAGTCCAAAATCTTCTTGTGTGGTAATGAGTTAAGTATATGATATACCTATCTCTGAGAAAGTATTATTCATTGTTGTGGTACCGTTTAAGCATCATATCTTATATTACACATGTCAGTTCAGTATCCATGTATTTCTCGGACATTCTTAACCAGTTCCTTGCACAACATCACAACATTCTCTCAAAACCCTCATAAACATTGTCAATAAGCGTCTAGCAGGTTAAGGCTTTATAAGGGCAGAAAACGAATAACGCGGGATTTAAAATGCATTTAGGTTTAAATCACACCATTCAAAATTAAATCATACATTCCACATCAAATCAAACCATTCCAAATTAAACCATACCAATCAAAATTAAAACATACGATTCAAAATTAAATCATACCACCAAAATTGAATCATACCATTCAGAAGTTGGAAAATTACTGTGAAGATGAAAAAAGTGTTTTTATATTGTTGGACCACGTGTATCTTTCTAGCCGAAACATTAATTTTAACCCTTATCCTGCTGTATAACTAAATTTTCAATTTTCAATTTGATGGTAAAAACCGTATATTTTTATTTCACGGTAATGTTTTAGGGAATAGAATCTCCTTACCGGACAGTGTAGATCCAAGATCAGACTGTACGTTCTGTGCAGTCCGATCTTGAATCTACATTGTTCGGAAAAGGTCAGTGAGTCGCGATAAGCGGCCAAAGGGTTAAAACTAGTCCAAAAGTTGCGCGAATTTGCTATCTGTTTTGTTTACCGTGAATTTTTTTTCTGATGAATTTACTCATACTTTAAATATTAGAACATCGTATGGCAGGGAAATCGCTTTACCAAAAACTGAGAAAATCTGAGTACGGCTAAAAAAGAAATGAATGCTTTTGTGTCAATATTTTCAAAAGTTTTGTCCACAGATGTACACTCTGATAACGTTAAGAAACACTTACACGCAGATATTAAGAAATAATGCAATTTCTTGCACCTTCCTACATCCTTCAACCTTACTATATGATTTTCTACCTAAGCATCAAGTGCAAAAAACGGGTACAAAAGGAGTATAGGGGTCACCGTAGATACAAACAAACATGTAAGTTCCCTTGGTGCAACAGCAAAAGGTCAGTGAGTCGCGATAAGCGGCTGAAGGGTTAAAACTAGTCCAAAAATTGCAAATTTGCGATCTGTTTTGTTTACTTTTAACTTTGCTGTGATTTTTTTCTGTTGAATCTACACTTTAACATTAGAAGCATCGTATGGCAGGGAAATCGCTTTAACAAAAACAGAGAAAATCTGAATAATGCTAAAAAAAGAAATAAATGATTTTGTCAATATTTTAAAAAGTTTTGTCCACAGATGTACACTCTGATAACGTTAAGAAACATTTACACGCAGATATTAAGAAATAATGCAATTTTCTTGCACCTTTCCTACATCCTTCAACCTTACTATATGATTTTCTACCTAAGCATCAAGTGCAAAAATAGGGTACAAAAGTAGTATAGGGGTCACCGTAGATACAAACAAACATGTTAGCTCCCTTGGTGCAACAGCAATTGTATTATGGCTAGGAAACGCTGTCAATTATGTCTGTGCCTAATTACATGTAATGTGTAATACAGTATAAATATCTTGTCAATTAAACTTACTTTGATGAATACAGCTCCTAACTTCTGCGTTCTATCACCTAAAAACAAAGAAATAGATACTTAGGTAAATAAAATTTTGTTGGAAAAATAAGTTTGCAAATCAAAAGCAGAAAACAACAATATGCATTCAGTCAAATTGAATCTTAAAAGATTCCACAGCCTGAATGTAAATAGCAAACAGAATATAATACAAACCGGAATTTTAATAGAAGATAAAACTTGCAATTTCGTTGTTTTGGGGATGCGGAAATCATTTGAAAGGTAGCATTTTCCTTTCAGAGGGAATCAAGGTTTCTGATAGTTGCAATTTCTTTGTTTGATCAATAATATAATCGACCTCGATGAAAGGATTACAAGTACAAGTATAAATATTCTAGTGATGCTTACCATTTCCTGATGGCGTTTTCAAGTTGACGTTAGAGTATTCTGTTTCATTTGCGTACACTCCTTCATTTTCTGCTCTGTATAAATCTTCTACACTATCAACTATCAGCTGGGTAAATATAAGACAAAAAGTCCACAATATCTGTTTTTATTCTTTGCATATTACAGGAAACACTTATCTGTTTAATAAAAGAACTTTGCGGCGAGGATCGAGATACAAAATTAAAATTGAAAGCCTGGAGAAATATTATAAAGGGAAGGGTTTGCAGTTTTAATCATCTCATTTGAATGTAAGCATATGAGTAAAGGACTTTGCGAAATGACGGAATAATCTGCTTTTATCGATTTTGTTTAATTCTTTACCAAACGACAAAATTACAGACTGCTCCGAATTCAAAGCTTTTGCGGACGACAAGTAAATGTGACAGAAAAAATGAAATTTGTGTTGGAAAGGATAGAAAACCTTGTGGGAAAAGGAGAAAATGCTGGCTTCCTAGCATTTTCTCCTTTTCCCACTATTTTTTCAAAAGGCTTTTTGTTCAGGGTCGTTAAAAGTCGGGATTGTCTGGTGAAGTGTTAGAAAAGAAAAATAAAAATATGAATATGTAATTTGCTTTGAAATGGTAGAAACCATTGTGTGAAATGGTGACAAGGCTGGCAACTATCGTTATCTTCTTTCTTTCGGTGGTTTAAAACCGTTACACTAAAACTTAGTGCAACTGGAAAATAATCAATGCAGGCTTATTATGTCTGGGTTTTGATTCGACATAGATTGGACCTTAAACGGTTTTACTGAGATTATGAGTTACATGTACTTGCAGCACAGATCATTTTTTCATATATACAGTATATATATTCTTAATAATTTCTACTAGGATAAAACTTTTTTTCTATATTCATAGGTACTAGTGTGTGTAACGGTTTAGACTTATATGCCGCTAATCCTTTTTCATTTTTCTATTAACTTTAACATCTCCGTTTCTGGAATATCAATTATTGTCCATTATGCGTCTTTTTCGATGTGATAGCTCTTAAAAAGACTTTTGATCTTTTTTCTTCTAGAATAAGTTGCTGAAGATTTAAACTGTTTCAAGAAGTGAAGATTTAATTTTTGACTGATTATGCTGTGACTGGCCCGGAAATTATGTTACTTTTACATGTTTAAACGTAAAATGTGGTGAAGATGTTTCGCACTGCTGTGATTCTATTTATTTAGTTGAATAATAATTCGATGTAGAATTTAGGGTGGTTGCTTAAAATCAGTGGAATGTTCAATTTAGGTACGATTTCAGACAGATTCAGATAGTAAAAGTAAGTTGAACATCAATAAACCTGGAACTGCATGCACATTCTTGACATTTTGGTGGCTGGATCGTCCTGGAACAGATAGTTGTATACATCTTGTATCTGATTGAGCCAGATGAAGTGAGTACCAAATAATAACGTGTCTGCTACAGCTTCATGTAGGAAAACATATTGTTCCTAGAAAAGAAAAATACAATATAAAAGTAGCCCTACCACCCTAGTGGTACAGAATGATTAGGGTCCCCATCCACCGAACACCCTTAATTAAATTCTTAGTTTCATTCTCTAAATTGTTTGGTGTATCAGATTTTTTCTAAGTTTGTACATTAAGAGTTCAGCTAAGAATTCAATCAAGAATGATTAGTAGATGCTCTTCCTGTTTGCAACTATAGTTCTTTATATACATGCACAGGGAAAAGAAACAATAATATACAAAGCCATCCTAGAGTTTCTATAAAAATTGCAGTCAATTAAAGTGAACTATCTTTCACAAATCGCCTTCACTACAAATCGTTAAATAGGTAATCACAATCACAATTACTGCCCCGAGGTACTTTTATTTAAGAAAAATGTGTTGAAAATTCCTGCATTGAGGAAAAGGGTCTCATTGCAAAGAAACTGGAAGAGTATTGCCACAAATGCAGAAAGAAATTAAAGAAATGCCTATTGCCATATTTGTTTTCGAACAAATCCGCTACAAAGTTAAACAAAGTGAAACGTAATCGTTCACTTTAATAAACTGTGAAAAGTTAACGTTGACTTTAAAGAAATGCTACTTGAACAAATTAATATCTCTTTTTGTAAGCAATCATTACTTTAATTTTTTTTTTGAGTCACCTCTCAGGATGTATTGTCTGATACCATTAATTTATCATGACATCCATATTTTCATCATACTAAATCACTTTTTTTTTTCAGTGGGAAACCATATCGATTCAATTGTCGTAAGCACCTTGTAACCTTGTTTGTATTCAGAGTCTGCAGTAACAAACCATCATCAAGATTACTTCCGGGCTTACATTTCAAGATTTTCAAACACGGCTTAACCAAATGGTTAAACCAATCAGGATTTTTGCCACTTTTAAAATCTTGAAAGTTTTGGTGAGTAACAAAGAACGTTCTTCATACTGGTTGGTGCATACACAGACACCAGACTTGTTTTTGTATACCTTTGTCTGCACCATAGACGGTCTTTGATCACGCAAGTCTTTAACAGCTTGGAAAGGTCTCAGCTGTCCCTCTATATTCCCTTGGTTATAAAGATAGTCCAGAGCTATGTAGGTTCCTGTCCGTCCAACTCCAGCACTGCAAAAATGAAAAATGTCGGAATAATCTAGCAAAGATAGAGAAAATTAGAGGTACAAGGTTTGACAGTGAAACAATTTCCAAAATGTAGTTATTAGCGTGTATATGTTGGTGAAGTATAATTAAATAGACATGTCTAACAAATGCAGGTATAATGGAGCACATTTTATTGTTCTAACATTTTTGCTACTACTATGCTTTCAAACAAAACAACTGCTTCAAAGTTGGTCATGGATTCATTTACTTATGTATTAACTTTCATCTAAAGCATCACCGCTAAAAACCACGATCAAATGCCCTCATAAATTTTGTTCATGCCTTTTTGTTCTAAATTTATACAAAGGGTAGACCTAATATCTCATGAAGTCTATCTTTCGGCATCATTATTGTCCCCTGAAAGAAAACTTAAATTAATCTGAATACATTTTCTAAGCCTCATTTGAATTTTTCAAGCATCAGAGGGACTATACAAGGGATTCAAATTACATTGAATATTTTCTCCGACTTCAACAAAATTTGTAAGGGTCAGGTGTACACTGGAGAATAGAAAGTTACACCGACAAAAGTTTAGAGGTGTCCATATAAACAACATTTGTAGATGAAAGTGAATGTAACTCTAATTTTTTCCCTTTAAAATGCTGAAAGACAATTTGATGAAAACAAACAGCATTCACGTTACCATTATCATATCTTTTTTTCAAAATTACTTTCAGAGGCTTTTTATTTGAGTGTCATTAAACATAGATAAAGGCTTATGAAAAAAAGGAAAAAAGTAGTCAACCTGCAATGGACTACCACTGGCGGTGAATCCTTTTTCACAATCGTATCCTTGGTAACGCGTAACCAAAATTTAACCAGGGACCACGTGCTGTCCGGTACATCTTTGTCTGGCCAAGATTTGAAGTGATACTGAGTTACAAATTTTGCTGGCTCGTTGTTCTGTATGACAAAATTGATGGCATACATTCAAAAACAAGGTTGGCAAGAGAAATTACTTAAGATACGTTCAGTCAAAGTATTTTTTGAAAATGTTTTTTACCTGCATTTTCTCCTTTGTCCATGTTTCCAAAAGCGTTCCTAAACATGATTATTTAAAGACCTGATGTTTGTGAAAGGATAAACATAGCTTCAAATCTGCACACAAGAGTAAAACTTACATAAGTTTTAAAGCACAGGTCGATTTGGCCTGTAACACGCAAAAAGGGGCAATCAGACATTTGCGTAAAGTGATATCTCCTATTAGCATGCGCAGTCCGCGCAGGCTGATCCGAGACCGCACTTTACGACTACATTAGATTTTGTCCTATGGTACACTTGCACAAAACAGAAAATTTACCTAAGAACGGAAAGTGCGAGCTGCACAGGCTGATCCGGGATAACAATTTCAGCAAGTGTCCGAGTTTCCCTTTTGGCATGTTATAGGCCATTTGGCATAAGATTATTCAGTAGAGGGATTGTTTACTGAATCGATTTCGAAAATAACCCACCTTACAAAATGTCAAATGTCGAACGTCATAATCTGTCGTAGTCTCAACACGTCCAGGTTTAATCGTGATGGTACCAAATGTAATATCTTCCTCCTCAGCCCAGTACTGCATACATTTATCCTGTAAAGTTATTTATGTCTAGATCTCTTAACCAATACATATATATTGACACATTAGCCCAGTACTGCGTACGTTTTTCCTGTTAGGTTATTTAAGTGTAGATCTCTAACCGATATATCTTTATACATAAGTCTGGCACTGCGTACATTTTTCCTGCAAGGTTATTTAGGTGTAGATTTCTAACAGATATATCTTCATGCATTAGCCCAGTAAGTGCATACATTTCTCCTGTAACGTTATTCATGTGTAGATCTCTAACTGATTTATCTTTATACATAAGTTTAGTACTGCGTATATTTTTCCTGTGAGGTTATTTATGCATAGATCGCCAACCCATACACCTTTACATATTATACTACAGCCGTGGCAAAGAGGATTTCGATACTTCAGAGCCCCAGCCTAGCAAAGGCCAACCCGATGTTACAATGTTACACACAAACTGGACTGTTCCGGTAATATTATAGCTATAATATTAAATTTGGCATTTCAAAAATATTAAATCACCCATCTTATACATTCATGACCCATAGTCTGTGAACAGGAGGCGTAACGCATTTGCAAAAAGCATTGACCAAGGCCGGTGTAATGCAGAGAAATGACCCCCATTGCAAAATGACCCACGGGTCATTCCTCGACGTAAAAAATGACCCAGGTCAGTATTCTAGTGCGAGAAATGACCCTTGGGTCATTTCTCGACGTAGAGAAATGACCCATGGGTCATTCCTCTACGTCGAGAAATGACCGTGAGTCATTTTGTAATGGGGGTCATTTCTCTGCATTACACCGGCCGTCACATCCCGCACAGGTTGACCTTGATCGAAATTCATTTAGTTTGGTCCAGAAGCAGACCCAGGCATCAAACATTTCGTAAGGAATGCTTCAACCCCAGCTGCTGCGATATATTGACACAAACGACGCTAACACTTTGATTATTCAATCCAATGGTTACAAGAAAGGGAAGAAGCTATGCTAGGAATAACAGTGCACATATTATTCCAGTAATTAGTTTTTACTAGTTCTTGATGACTTCAAAATGTCGTTTAAAAGAGCTTGCAACATTTACAATTTAATAATTTAACAAAGTTGGCAGAATGTTAGACATAAGGCAGAAACGCTTTCTTAGCTAGGATTTAAAACCAAACTCATATCTTTTTGTCAGAGATAATGTTTAACAAACATGACCTTTTTATCATTGAGATAACTATGCTATCGAAGGTCAGACAGCGAAATGTTATTGCCAAAAGTACCTGCTTTCGACTGAAATGGCATAGTTTAGGGATTGGGCTAGAAAGAGCGGAGACAGACGTCATGAGATATCGGAATGCAGACAGATTCCGAATTATCTAGCTTGTGACGGCTCCCTCCACACCAGTCCTCAACCGGTACAAAAGCTGTCTTTGCGCGTTTGTGTCCATGGAAGCTAAAAGAAAGAGACAAAGCGACTCACGGTTCCTCTTTCAACCAGGTTTGTTAGCATGACAATCTGTTCACAGTTGTATTGCCAAATCATTCGCCAGAAGTCTTTCACCATTTCTGGCACGGGCCCTGTAGTTGGGTGTAAATAAAAATGAAACTTTGAACTAAAGACTTAAACCACATGTCATTTTAGTAAACAGAATCTAATCTTTTAAATGTTTGTAACACAGTCATACTGTTCTAAGCAGAACGTACCGTAGATCTATAGTTTGGATACGTTACTGTTTTCTCTCTTGATAAATGCCATCGGCCATACTACTGAAAACGAGTTTTTTCTTTTATTTAGATAATGTTGGTATATTTGGACTGTTTTAGGCTGATATCAAGTGGTACAGTTGTACGTCTATAACAATATTTCAAGAGCGAACTACACTTAACTCGCTATTATGCTCCAATACTCATTGAAAAATGGGGATTTAGAAAAAAAACTGGTTAAAAAATCGTTTCTTTAAAAATCAGGAAGAAAAATGAACGCACGAATTGTAACATAACAGCTGCAGGCTTCTTTTCAAATTTTGAACAATACCACAATCTAAAAAAAACAAAGCTAAAATCGAAAAACCTTGCAGACGAGGACCCCTCCCTCCTTTGTCTTTCTTACCCTCCTGTTTTTCCTACTACTTTTACCCTTTAACACACAATGGTGATTTTTAACGACCTTGAGGAAGAAGCCTTTAGAAAACATTGCGGGAAAAGGAGAAAATGCTGTTAACCAGCATTTTCTCCTTTTCCAACAATTTTTTCTACCCTACTGGAAACAAATTTCAATTTTTGAGTCACTTTTATTTTGTCGTCTGCAAATGCTTTCAATTTGGATCAGTCTATAAATTTGTCGTTTGGTAAAGAGTTAAAATGAAATATTCACGTTGTTTAAGTACTGTATTATACTAGCAAGCGTGAAAGTACCTCGATGCAGATGTATTTCAGGCTGGAATGGATCGTGATCTGAAGAACGGGAACGAAGTGCTTATGGAAAAATGTATCGGCCCAGGTGTCTGCGCTGAATGTGCTGGCTGACCTGAGTCGAAATCTTTGACTGTCGGTCAATTTTCTGCATTTGATAGGATCAGGCCACTGACATATGATTAGTCTGATTTGAGATAATGTTGTTGTTTTTTATAATTATTATATGCATTGGTTAGTAAAACACCCTAATTCAAATACAAATATTGATAAATGTTGTGATTACCTTGGGATGCAATAAACGTCTTTCCTTTTTCAAATCCCTGCAAGACAAAAAAGAAGAAATATGGAAATTGAAAATACGTAGAGGAAAGAAAATACAAAAAGATGTGCTGTCAGCTTACATAAAGAAGTTTTTGAGGTAAACTTACGATTTGCATGACAGTTCATGTTCGACTTGGATACCTCAATTAATATCTATATAGAAAGAATATAAAAATTTGGTGTAGAATGACTATACTGATCGGTTGACTGTATCATTTGAGTACCATGCTGGTATTCCCTAATGCTCACTCCTGGTCAATACATATAAAACCAGTTTTACTTTCTAGATAATTTTGATGTATTGCTATTTACCTGTACTTACTAGCGCTTATGAAAACTTACGCAAACATAATCTGTTAAAATACTTACATTAATGAAGGAGGCATTGATATACCCAGACTCATCCTGCGTGTCGACATTCAATGGAACTCTGTTGTAATCGTCTGTAAAATAAAGGAAAAACATAATGGAGAGACAGTGCAATCTAACACATACTGAATTGATCACATATTGATCTTCATCCCTAGAAAAAAATTATAATAATATAATAAGAATAATAATATATAATTATTATAATAGTCCAATAGATAGCTCATCGTCTAGTAGGCTGTATAAATGATATAAATGAAATAATATTGGAAAAAGGTATGAAATACCATTCAAAGACAATAAAACAAATGAAATGAGAGGAATTTAACTACTCACACGAGCATATTCCCTTGTACCTGTTTTTTGGCCTATTTTGATCCGCCACCTTGTGTGGGTGCAGTAGTTCTTTCTTTAAAAGCTAGAGAAAATAAATAAATAAATAAGTGATTGAATAAAATAGAAATATTAAAATGAGTTATTTGTTCAAATAAATTTTGTCCGACTTTTAAAGGCAAAATCTTTTAACATTACAAATATAATATTTCTATCAGAATTTTAGTTGCTCCTGGTGTAAACCAAGGCATGACTGAACATAATTGGCTGTCTAATCCCGAGTATTATTTGTTCATTACATGTATTTTGTTAGATGTATTCGGCAAGATATGACCAAGGATCAAAGTAATTCGATCTTTTTTGCTAGTTCAGAAATAATTGATTTACGTTGATAAATCTCTACCAATAAACCATTGAAGTGACAAATTAACAGAAGATACTTTATTCAGATTAGAACATGGAACCTAATCGATTCTATAGTTATATTTGTCTATAAGGCAACAGTACAGTTAACGATGTATTGTATAATTTATTTAACCCTTTACCCCATAAAACATTTCTATGATATCTCATATTGACCCTAAATAACAGCAAGGATGAACCGTTTTTTATGTGTATAGGACACCTTTTGATAGCATAGAAAACATCGTGACAAAAGGTGAAATTGCTCGTCACGAGCAATTTCACCTTTTGCCACAATGTTTTCAAAAGGCTCCTACAAGTAATGCTTAGAAACGAGTATCTATGGAGTAAAGGGTTAACCTGATCCTGACCTTTTCGCTGAATATGTAAGTCGGTATATAGTAGACTGCCCTGTGTGATGTCGAGGGTCAAAACAGAACTTTGAATTATATAAACGGTGTTTACCTTGGTCAGTTTAAATGAAGCAATAGTAAATTTAGGATTACCCTGCACCTTTTGGTTTGTGAATGGGAAAGGTTAAGGTATTGTTCAAGTTTGACCAGAAAAATAAAACTAGTAGACAGCTTCAAGTTGAAAGTATCAGCACACTAAAAATTGTGTGGATTTTTATATTCTAACATGGCACGTGAACTTCGCATTGTAAACACGGTGCAACGAAATCAAGGTAAAATCTACGTCATTCCATATAGTGAGGTCATTCTGTATAGTGTAAGTAAGTTATTCAATGGAATATAATCCGCATCTGCGTTTAAATTACTCTAAGTATGAAGCTGCTTCTTATCATCGTGGTTTACCGTTCAATAAACCATGGTATGAGTTATGAGGCGCAAAGAATAAACCACTCGGATTTTTGCCCTCGTGGATTATTTATTGTGCCCCATTACTCACAACTGGTTTACAGAATGATAATCCACAATAGAAAGAAAATTACTTTTTTAAATAGATCTCTATTTCTAAAACATTTTCCACGAGATCATTTAGAGATAGAATTGTTAGTTAACGTGCATCTACTGATGTAAATGACATTTATACTACTAGATAAAATGTCATAGAATAGGATAAAATGAGCCATGTTCACGGGGATAAAGAGGAACTGATTCATCTGCAAAAACCGGGCCAAAATTTACCAATCATTTTTAAGAGCGTTTTTAGCCTTATTTTTCAAAATTTCTGGACTGTGAAAGTAATAGAACTTCTGATTGGCTAAACCAAATTGTTTAGCCTATCACAAGTTCTGTTACTGTCACACTGACAAATTCTGAGGAATAAGACTGAGAATGTTCTTACGAATGGTTGGTAAATACGGACCAAAGCCTATTGACCCAGGTTGACCGGTGCAGTCCATGCGGTCTGGGTCCGTATTCACCAACCATTCTCAAGAACGTTCTTGGTCTTATTCTTCAAGATTTCCTGACTGTGAAAGTAACAGAACGTCTGATTGGCTAAACCATCCGGTTTAGCCAATCAGACGTTCTGTTACTTTCACATTGGCAAAATTCTGAAGAATAAGCCTAAGAATATTCTCAAGAATGGTTGGTGAATACGGGCCCTGATCTATGTCGTATCGTTTTACTCTTGGCAAATATTTTGCATGTCTAAGGCCATTGCACTTTATAATTTAGTTACAAAACAAATTTCATAAATGCATAATTTTTCAATAAACTAGCTGCGTGGTATAATGCATCATGTAGAATTACTTGACTCTCTTTTACCTGAAGGTGATTAAGATGTACAGAACAGCTTCCTCTAAAACAACAGATAGGTTTTTTTGGCAGACTTTATCCAATGAATACAGTGGGTAACGTTACGTGTTGTTTCTACCTGTATTACCCTGTCTTTAAAATGTTTGCGTCTGGCTCTAACAAAAAGCTTCATTCATCATTATGCGATGCAAATCATTGCATTATTTTTTTTAGATCAACCATATTCATTTTGCATAACAACTGACTGAGTTATGGGGTATACTAGTTCTCTTACATATACAGAAGTAAACAAAAGCAAAATATATGTCATCTTTTAACCATGGATCCAGTAGTATGATATCTGTCTCATAGGACATTGAATCAAGATATAGAATTCTTATATTTATCAAGAGGGCCACATTCAGAATTTTTTACTAAAAGCGAGTTTTTACAACAGCTTTCACGGACTGCAACGGCTGACGTTGGTCAATGTAATTTCATTGCATCAAGCCTCCTTTTCACAAAGTGTAGCTTTTATGTTAAACCCAACTTACTCCAAATTCCTGATAAAAGAGATTGCTGTTTTTCTTCATTTCATTAATGTAGTCCCAAATCTTGCAGATCCTTAAGTTAGAGTCACTTGCTGACACACCATTTTGATTCAAAGTCTGTTTAGGTTCTTTGTCAGCGGGGGTCTTTCCCTTCGATTTTGTTTTCATACTGTTTTGAATTTGAAGATGCCTCTTGGATGTCGTCTGTTCTTCCATGTTCGATTCTGATGGATGTTGTGTACCATTTTGATTGTTTTGTTGCTTTTGGGGACCTATTGAACCTGTGTGCAAACAAAACAAATATGTTTTGTCATGTATTAACAATCGCCGGGCCCATGGTATTTTTAGCGATATACATTTGAGGCATACTTTGTGAAAAGGAGGGTTAATGCATCTGCAAAAAGTATCGATCCAGGTCAGCCTGCGCAGTCTGCGCAGGCTGACCTTGACCGAAACTTTTTGCTACCGATCTGCATGTCACGAGACCAGCGTGTTGTAAGATGAATTTGATTTAATGGATCTAATAATGATTTGATCAGTTGCTTAGTACAATGCATCACGGTGATGCAATAAACCCATTTTCTTAGAGGATGTCTTATAAATTTTCAAGAGAAGAATGATAAATTCGAACAGCTTGTGAAGCTAAACAAGTAGAACAGGTGAATTGCTGGTGATGGACAATTAAATTGGCTTTTGTTAATGCGTTTTCCGGACTTGCAAACTGGCGCTGCAATAGATATCCTGAGCTTCTCGTACATGTAGTTATAGGTCGAACAAGGGTATTGGGAAAAAATCATTTTAAGCGAAATTGCGTAAAATGTCAATTAATTCATTTTCGTAAAATGGTGCAGATCAAAATAAATCAAGATTTTATGCATGAATATGTAAAAAACATTCTGGCAAGAGAAGAATTTCACATGGCCATTTATTAATATGTCGAATCTTTACAAGTTAATACAATTTTTGATTCGTCCAAATGTAGTACATTTGGAGAGCGCAAATTGATTACAACTCCGATGATGTAAGCTTCCTTCTGAGTGGTAGAAACCATTTTGATAAAAGGAGAAAATGCCAGTAGTGTTCCCTAATTTTTCCTAATGTTTACATACGCCTTCATCTAGAGGCTTGTCAAAACACTGAATTGATTCGTAAAAGTGATACCAACATTTTTTTTTTGTTTCTGTCTAAACAGGTGAACAGTTTTAATAGGAAACAGGTGAACAGTTCTAATATGAAAAAGAAGCTTCGGAAAATTTGTTGAGAAATTAAGGAAATGCCGATAATCATTAGTTTCTAAATTTTATCAGTGTTGTTTTTGGACTGTATGGGACAAATTTTATGTTCCCCCCTACAAAGCTTTTAATTTAGACGACTCTAATGCTTTGGTCGTTAACAGAAGTGTAAAACACAAAACAAATTCTAATGAATAATGTTAGAACCTTCGAGTTGAGCTTCTGGGCTGTTCCCCAAGACTGTTGAGAATGGTTTATTTGGAGGTTTTCCATTTGACTTGTTTCTGAAACGAAATGAATGGATGAATATTAAGCATGGATATAATAACTCAGTGACGGTCAGACACTCATTGATAGCTGAGCACGATTTTAGTGTCGGGAGTTATCTTTTAATTATACAACAAAAACATTAAAAAAAATCAGACATGAAAAGCTAAAAAATGTTTCAAGATAAAAATGAAAAGGTTATTAATTTGTGAGGATTGATCGGCACAGGAGAAAAAGACGTAAGTTTCTGTAATAGAGAGGTTTTCGGTGAACTTTCAGTTTGATTCGTTGAATTATGGAGCGCGTGAGATGGCACAGTATTGTGTCTACGACTTTAGAAAAAAAAACAGACCGATGTACGACCATATTCTTGTGAGACTAACTGCGTTGTAGGAGTATAATTAATGGAAACATATGAAGGAATCAAGAACTGGTTTACCTTCTTCTTCTTATAAAGACAAGTAACAGAATGGACATAAGGGCTAGACCAACCACACCTCCAACAACACCGCCTATCACGGGTCCAATACTTGGGTCTTCTTCATCTGAAATGTAGAGTTATCTTGGTCCATTTTCACAAATGATTTTGAAACAATATTCTTGGTATTTTGCCGAATAATTTTTCAGATTTGAAAGTAACACAACTTCCATTAGGTTTAGCCCATCAGAAGCTGTGTAACTTTCAAATTCAGAAAAAAAACGGAGAGCAAAACAAGGAGTATTTATAAAGATGGTAGTTGAACAAGGACCTAGAACTGTACAAACTATGACATAAAAACAGCACAGAACATTTTTATTTTGTGCACCTCTTCACTTATCTTCTGTCGATCTTAGAAATATCTATAGCTGAAACAGGCTACCCAGAATGAGAAACTTTATTCATGGGTCAATAGTTATTCATATTAGTCATATCTATTTCTTATATTTATCAAGAGGCCCATGACAGCGAACTTTGCTCGGCCTATTCAACTCAGCGTGACCTTGACCTGGAGACCTAGTTGATGATCCTATGGTGCTATTTTCGAACTTGTCTGAGATATCAAGAATACTTATAAAAGTTTTCATGAAACCTGGACATATAATTTGGTCTCTTGAGTGTACACAAGATTTATCAAAGACTGACCTAATGTTCAACAGAAGTGATTCATTTTTAATCTCATGCAAAATTTGATCAAGATGAAGAGTGTGAAAAAAGTTTCAGAGGTATTTAACAAAATACGTGACCATTAGAGTGTACATACGTTTTTTTTTTTTCAAAGATTTCACCTGGTGAGATAAATTTGGATCTAACATAACCTATATTTTCAAACTCATTTTATCACCAAGACAAACAATCACAATAGTATATTGGGAATTGGACTGAAAACTTTGTCTTATAAGGTATACTTAAAAAATAGGCTTGGTGACCATTTTTGTTTTTGACATTGCATCAATTATCTTTTTTTTCTCTTTACAAAAATATCATCAACATTAAGATCAACATTCAACATCAATTTTCATAAGTATCGGACTAAAACGATTAGCTTTAGAACGGACATGTACATGTACACAATAATTTTCAAAGATATGAACTGGTGACTTAGTTTCTCACCCCATGTGACCCGCCCTTAATCGTAGATATCATCGTGATTCCAACTAAGTGTCATGAAAGTTACACATAATGTGTTCCCTCAAGTGTTTAACCCTTTCCCAAACGGCAAATGTTGGACCAGACCAAATTGAAAGCATTTTGCAGATGACACAATAACAGTGCCGAAAAGATGATTTTTCTATATGATAGGGTAGAAAACATTGTGGGAAAAGGAGAAAATGCTGGTTACCAGCATTTTCTCCTTTTCCTACTATGTTTTCAAAAGGCTTCTATTCCTGACCCGTAAAAACCAGGGATTGTTTGGGAAAGGGTTAAACAACGTTTTACATCGATTTGACGGATGATCTGATTTTCTAACCCGACATGTACCATTTTCGACTGTCTTCGAGACACATGTGCCATCAAGACACACATTCTGACAAGTGTTCACGAGTTTTGAACAGAAAGTGGCTTGTGTATATCAGAAGGGTTTTTTTTTATCTGTCGACTTAGTTTAAGATCTAACGAAACAGGTTTTCAAACATGTCTGAAACGCCTGAAAAATTTTCCTTGGTCACCCGACGTGAAGTGCTCCGTTTGACCTGCGTCAATACTTCATACAGACGTATAAAACCCCCCCATTTCCACAGTGCATGGCTTTGAAATAGCATAGTTCTCTCTCTTTTTTTATTGTTTCAGACAGCCTTTTGTTTTTTGAAAGAATGTCACTGGATCTTACATGAGTGTTCATGTGTTAACATTTTATCTCAAATGAATTGAAAAATCAATATAAGATGCGAACCTTGGCGTGCGTAACCCCATTGCAGCATTTCTTGGTCTTTATCAAACATGAAAATCAAAAGCTGTGTTCACGACGTAGCAACAGTAACGTCATTTTTCCGCAAAACGACATTTTTTTTTTTACAAATTCCGGCACGTGTTGTGCCTAGTTTCTTTTGCTTCACGTGTTCATGACTGAAAGCTAATTAGAACCGGGACCCCAGAAAACGCTTATTAATACACAAGTATACACTTATCATCAAAAAAGTCACGAGTTTAATACACAGCAGGATGCGGTTTTATGTGATAAAAATAAGAAATAATCGTCTTTCTATCGTGGTTTATCACTCAATAAACCACAATTTGGAGTTATGAGTCATAAAAATTATTCCATGAGGGCGGTAAGCCTGAGTGATTTATTCGCTGAGCCAAATTAACACATAACGTGCTTTATTGAAAGACAAACCACAATAGAACGCAGAAACCCTTTTATCCGGATCACAAGGCTAGTGCAATTTGCTGTCTGTAAATCTTTTCGAAATGTTTGACGTCAGTTTGAATTGAGAGCATTTTAACAGATGTTTTATCTTGTAACTTGTTAGGTTAGGTGAAAGAGAAGGCTTTACCAATAATTATTACAGGAAGTGCTTTACAAAGAGGTAAAACAAGACCATCTGGACATGCATCACAATAGCCATTCGTTTTGTTACATGTGCCACTTGTACATCTTCCACAAGTTTCCATACAGTTCTTGCCGTAACTCTGGTTATCGCATTCTAGAAATCAGAGAATTTTGAGAAAAAAAAAAGGTTGCCGCCTCATTCTAGGTAGAGTGTTAAAAGACAGCTACCTAGGAGTAAAGAGGTTAAAACTTCATCATGTGTAGAGTATTTAGTGGGAGGAGATCGTAACGTCATTCTAGATAAAAAGACGAGAATTTCGGAGTAAAGAGGTTTTCATGCAATGTGCTGAGTGGTGAGAACCGGGAAAATTAACATAAGTAGGGGAGAAAAACACGCCATTCTAGGAAGAAGACAAACGAGGAGAAGTGTGGAGGAAAGAGGATTTCGTACCTTTTAGAAAAGAAGGTAAGTTAGTTGTAAAGAATGTAAAACGTTATGCTAGAGAGAAAGAGAAACTCGGAGAAAACCACATAAAGAGAAAAAAAGGGGAACTGCCGGCAACAAAAGTATTTTCCACTATTTATTTCGTTGCAAGAGCTGGTCAACAAAATTGACAAATTATTTTTTTAAGTGCAACCATTTTGAAAACGTCATCTGATTGAAAATAAACATTATTAAAAAAGATTAGGATAGATTCCAGTACTTTCTATTACAAATTCTCTGGTCTCGCAAATATTTACAGATCTGCAAAGGCTTTCGGTATGACCAGATTGAATTCTCTTTTCTTGTAGAGAGTTAGCCCGTTTTGTTCATACCTGTTTTACAATCTTCTGATGTATAACCAGGACCACAGCCATCGAGTCCACAATAACCTGTTTTGAAGTCACATACCGTTCCATTAGCACAGTGTTCACTGCAGATCTCATTGCAGTCTAGTCCATACGTTCCGTTGGGACAGGCTGAGAATAGACATAAACTTATGTTACATATCACAGTCATATGATGCATAGTGAAACAATGCTACTGCTATCTTTCTAGTGTCAGTTGATCCTCTTCAGTAAAACAGTCACTCCACCGTTGCTACCTGGGTAGGCCGACAGTTAGCCTAACCCTACTTTGCACAATTATTTTAGATTAGACAATCAAAATACCCTGTCCCAAAAGCTAACTCATCTGAGTTTCTGAAGAGATATGGAGCAGCATAATGCTTCTCACATAATTGTTTGAAAAAAAAAAACAACGTTATTTCTGCAGAGCTAGTGATTTCTTTGTACAGATATATTTTGAAACATAATTATGTTGAGAGACCGTTGACATCGTGCTGCAAATGGAAAAACATGCTTATAAAGTTATCGTCTTCTTATAAAGCTGTTTCAGATTGTTCTTTCACCCGACTGGACTGTAAATCTGTTCTAAAAAGAGAGTTTGGCAATATCAAATCTTCTCCTAACTCTAGCAACATATCAATCTTTTCAAAATTTTACAGATAAAGATAAGCCTGAAGAGAACCCTGGATCTGTTGTAATCTCTCATCCTAATCCCAAACTATGAAATAAAATCATAGATTTTATATATAAATAAATATAATAAAATTCATATATTTTATTTGTAGAAACATTCTGCAATAAGATATGTTAAGTAGTATGAGCGCTGGTCTAGAAAATGGACACCCAGGCATTTTGATAATGCAATACATGATGCAAGTTGTGTTCTGTAAAAATGTGGTTTAATACTTCTGGAAAAAATCGGCCCGTGTCAGCCTTCGAAATCTGCATTTGCTGACCTGAGCCGAAACTTTTTGTTTTCTTCTGGTTCACTTCAAAAATTGTCGATCTATGTCAGCCTTGCAGATGCATTATGCTCCCATTTCACAAAACTAGAGTTATAATTTGAGCCACGCTCTGGCGGAAGGGGGCTTAATGTATCTGCGAAAAGTATCGACCCAGGTCAGCCTGCGCAGTCCGTGCAGGCTGACCTGGGCCGAAACTTTTCGCTATAGGTCTGGCTTCTGTATGTCCAGGGACCTCTGTATCTTATGATAAAGTCGTTTCCTTGAAAAAGAAAATTAGAATAACTATGGATTCATTGGTATGTGATGGCTTGAGTAATACTATGTATCACGGAGATGAATTAAGCCCCATTTTGTTAGAGCGTGACTCATTTATAAAGTAGGGAACCAATTAAACAGTGGTACCGACTTTCCTTCCAGGTGTCCAAGTCACAGAGACGCTGTACAGTAAATGGTGCAAGATAACAAGAGAATCCTTCTACCAAGAGATAAAAGATGTAAACAAAAGATTGAGAAATTGCAGACTAAGTGGTCTCTGCTTTGAATTGGTTTACATTCACCCTTGCTCGACCTGCTGAATACTACTTGATTTAAAATATTTGAGAAATTAACTCGTGGAAATATTCTATTACTATCAAAAGATATAACTATACATGTAATTCTGTTTTCCCCCCAATAGGGATTAGCCTGAATTCACCTAAACAATTTTAACAGAACAGTCAGAAGCAGAAACAGATTTGAATCGTAGAAGATAAATAGAATAATATAGAAAAATTACTTTTGTAACCATTGCATTTAACAGCTGTGGATACTATGTTATCAAAGAAGCAGGTGATTGAACAATGACATACCGTCGGTTTATTATCAAAACCTCGTAACTACAGCTTTTTACAAGCTGTAGTTACGAGGTTTTGGAAGTAAACCAACGATATGTCCTTTTTCTCTGATGTTTTTTAATATTCGTAGACTGTTTCAAAAGTTATATGATAACGTGTTAAGGTAGTAGAGCCTTAATGGAAAACAATTTTTTCCACTAGAATATTATCCTACAAAATTTGCTATGATTAAAAATGGGTATTATTGTACTATTTTAACCCTTTACTCCATAGATACTCATTTCTACACATTGCTTGTAGGAGTCTTTGGAAAAAATTGTGGCAAAAGGTGAAATTGCTCATGATGAGCAATTTCACCTTTTGCCACAATGTTTTCTACACTATCAAAAGGTGTCATATACAAATAAGGAACGGCCGTTATCCTGGCTGTTATTTAGGGTCAGTTAGAGATACCATAGAAATGCCTTATAGAGCAAAGGGTTAACAAAGCTACCTTTCCTCCTAGTAAAATAATTTAAAAATCTAAAACCACTATATTCTCATTGCAAGGGCAGATAATGATTACCTCCTTTTTCAGGAAACTAACAAAAGTATCAACAAATAATTTCAAGACAGACATCAAAGGAATTTCTAGTCGGTTAAAAATGTGCAAAAGTTTTTGTATCAGTGCACTCGTCAATCTTATTTTATCAACTGAGAAGACATTTTATTTCCATGTTGCACTAGAAGCACTGGGGGTCTCATAGCTTAATGTAATATGTATGAAGATGATTAGAAAATGACATTTCCAACTTACCGTTATTACAAAATGTCCCATTATATCCTTCCCCGCACCCTTCGTCACAAAGTCCTGTAGTTTTGTTACAAGGGGAATTATTCAAGCAAGTTCCACATGTAGACGTACAGTTTTCACCAAATGTGCCGTCATTACACTCTGTAATAGAAATAACACAGACCAAGTTCGGCCATAAGAGCGCTATGTAAAAAAAGTTATAAAAAGTTCTCGTCCATTAGCACGACTAAGAAGGATATAAATCGCATATTCAAAGCCGCCATGACTTAACCCTTTACCCCATAAGGCATTTCTATGGTATCTCTAATTGAACCTAAATAACAGCCAGAATGAAGCTGTTTCTTATGTGTATATGACACTTTTTGATAGCATAGAAAACATTGTGGCAAAAGGTGACATTACTCGTCACGAGCAATTTTACCTTTTGCCACAATGTTTTCCAGAGGCTCCTACAAGCATTGCGTACAAAATGAGTATCTATGGAGTAAAGGGTTAATAAAAAATGGACTAAGTGTAGACCTTCATTGTTTGCATGTTCGATACAAGCCATGCACTGGCAAAAAAGAGGGCAAGGCTTAAAGCATCTTTGTGATGCGTGTTACCAAACAAGTAATCACATCATTATGGACCCATAGAATTCATTTTGTCCAACAAATGTATGAATTATTAGGTACACTGGTCCTTTGAAATGCAAATATTTGTTAAAAAAAAAACCGTTTTCGCCCAGGTCGACCTGCACTGAATGCTCAGGTTGACATGGGTAAATACTTTCTGCAGATGTGATATACCGCTTTTTCAAAAAGCAAAGCTGATGTGTAATGTCCTTTTCAATTATCATATTAGTCATGTGATGATGACCAGTGCACATATCCACGCATGCGTGGATGTATTACCGAAAACTTGCTCTAAAAAGCTTTCATTTTCTGTGGATGCAGGGGAGAGGGGAGAAGAGTGTTCAGAAGGAAAAAAAAATGTATGAAAACTAGAAAATGCTACTTCTCATTTTTCCACTTTATTCTATCCTTTGACAGACAAATCTCGTGGTAAAAGAAATATTCATTTTGACATCTATAAATTATTTAGAGTAATTTTTCTGATGTTTGTTAAACTTCTTAGAAAAGTAACAAACTGGATGATCAATACCATTATTATCTTCTTGTAAAAGAACAGCACCAATACCAACATCACTTGCATCAACAGCTAATTGTGTGAGAGTAACTAGTTTTGTCTTCCATATATATATATAGAGAGAGGGTACATCACCGAGAATTACCGACCCGGACTGTATTACATTTTACTAAAAATCTCAACAAAAAAGAGACAGAGGCATGAAACATATAGAATGACTGTTTTTTTTTTCTCTGTGAAAGATCGAGATTTATTTCATCTCGTAAATATCATCGGTACAATATCATCAATGCTATTTACCAGATGAAATAAATTTTGATCTTTCACCAAAATAAACAAAGATTATATGTAATTACACAGGATGCAGCACTTTATATGCAAAGACTTTATGTATTTACCTTCAAGGCATGTGTCTGGTTTGTAACCAGCTTTGCATCCCAGCAGACATGTACCATTTGTCTTGTTACATATTTCATCATCTTTACATGAACCACATGTTGTGTTGCAGTTATAACCAAACGTTCCGTTATCGCACTCTGTGTAATAAGAAATAAAGCCGGTCATCATATTTAGTTTAACCCTTTACCACACAATGCCGACTTTTCACGCTCCTGGGAAAGAAAGAAGCCTTATGAAAACATTGTGGGAAAAGGAGAAAATGCTAGTTACCAGCATTTTCTCCTTTTCTCGCAATGTTTTCTACCATATAAAAAAAATGCATCTTTTTAGCCACATTGGAATTGTCTTCTGCAAATCATGCTTACAATTTAAACAAGGCTAAAATGTTGTCTACTGGTAAAGGATTAAGCCATAGAGAAAACTTTACTGTATCTGGTAATACTCTCACTCGATAAACGTTTCATTATCAGTTCATGTACCATTAGTTGTGTTTGGGACATCTTCGCAAGCCAAGGGTTACGACCTACTACGCTACTCTACCCTTCTCGGATTGAGCTTGATTTCGACAATCACCCGATACGCATTTTCATTAGTTGCATCTAGCTCTAACTGTATCAAATCAAATCGCTCGTAGCATTTCATCTTTCATAAAAGTAGAACAGGGTCGCGATAAAAATCAGTGGATGTGTGCAGGATCTGTAATGATTCATTACCGAAGAAAACATAGACGAACAATATTTACATAAAGTTTCGACGTGGCCAATCAATTATCAGATGTTTTAGGCTATATTCCAGCACCTGACCATGGAATGTCGAAGTACGTTTATGGTTATTGCTTCATGTTGAATTATTGTATTCGTAACCGGTTTGTAAAACGACATTTTATTGGCTATCAGAAATATGAAGTAAAGGGAGATAATAAGCAGATCCAATAGGGGGCGTGTCGTGGGAATCTCGAAATCTATAGAAGTGACTGAAATTAAGTTGATGTTTTTATGACATATACAGTATATATGTATATATATTTGTGATAATTTCAGTCATTAATTAAATGACAGTTTTTCACCAACTTTTGTGTTATGTTGAAATTTTAGACAACTTGGTTCATTCTATAAAAATAACAGAGCTGCGGGTAGTCAGCTATTAGTTCTTTACATGTAACAGCTTAGGCATATGGATAGCATAATGCAAATTTAAAAATTTCAGTCACTTTTATTTTGTCGTCTGCAAATGCTTTCGATTTGGACAATGCTAAAATACTGTCGTTTGGTAATGAGTTAAGACACTGATAAACGTAGGAATTAGCTTGTTTGTCTAGAAAAAAACAAAAAAAATGATTAGTCTTTTAGAGCACAAACCAATAGAACAATATAACATAATTTTGACTCTCTTTGTTATGACGTGACAAACGTTGCAATATTCGATGTCAAAATATTCATTCTAAAACGGAAAAAAATTGTTCGATAAAAAAAATATTTGTTCCCAAAACTAAAATTATCGAATAAATAATTTTTTTCGCACACATATTTTTTGTTTTGTAGCAAATATATAGGATTATTGAACCAATTTTTTTTTTCGAATCATTATTTTTTTTTCGAATGAAAATATTGGTATCAAATATTGCAACGTTTGTCATGACACAAATGTTGCAATAAAAAAAAATTCATTCGATACTGATTAAAAACCATTTTGCAACAGTGCATTTGATTGGACGACAGTTTCAAGGGATTTCCAACATGGCGATGCTTTATCAGGACGGCGCAAGTTCGGGAAAAACTCTTGCCAGTTAGCTGGATTGCCGGTAAGTTGAATTTTAAAGGAAATGGGCAACTTGACTTTCTGTATTTGTTTGTACACATACACTTGAACGTTGACCACGATGTTTTCAAGTTAAAAGTAGAGAGAATGGACCGAGTGACTTCCTTATGATTAGGGCTCGTCGAGAACACCGGACTGCACCGAAACTTAATTCAAAGTACCAGAATGCACAATTGTCTCTGAAATAAAGTATAATTGTGCGAAAGAAATGTGAATTTTATCTCCAATGTAAGGCGAGTGGATACAGTTTTCTCGTTTTCTGTCTGTCTGAACAGATTACTTCTCTGACTTGGTGCAGTGTCTTGGGAAAAGGGGGCTAAACGTCTGTCAGTAGGGGAATGATTTGTGGATTTTTTTCTTCAACTATTGTCACAAGGGGTTGCCAATATGGGCATGTAGGCAACGACCCTGAAGACTGCTAGTTTCGTTACTAGGAATAGTACAGATTGAAATCCATCCTAATCAAGTTACACCCGTTTCTTGAATACATTACTAAACAATCAGGGTTTTTACAGCCCCGAGAAACAGGCCTCTGAGAACGTTGTGGGAAAAGGGGAAAATGCTAGTTACCAGCATTTTCTCCTCTTCCCACAGTGTTTTTTGCCCTTCTATACATAAATTTCGATTTTAAGTCGCAGCACTTTTGTCATCTGCAAAAGCTTTCAATTTTGATTATGATAAGTTTAAAATTCTGTCATTTGGGAAAGGGTTAACACGCTCCATATGTCACATGGGACAGCGATTTAACATCTCTTCAGAAAGACTGTAAGTAATTTTAGATGGTCAGTCTAAAATTTTGAAATTTGATATAAAGTTAGCTCTTTACCAAACGACAAAATTCTGGATGGGTCAAAATTGAAAACACTTGCACAAAAAAAAAGAATGTTATTCAGATATAGATATTTTGATAAAGATAAAAACCATAGGGGGAAAAAGAGAAAATACTGGTTATCAGTATTTTCTCGCGTTCTCCTTTTTTTTTACAATGTTTTCAAAAGCTGTCTTTCATAGGGTTGATAAAAGTCAGGATTCTGTGGTAAAGAGTTCGATTTAAACTCCATTTTCACAAAGGCTGAGCATAACTTTGGGTTATTGTTATTTTTCAGAACATGGTGTTTGCACATTAACTTCTTTTCCAATTTTTTGCAGTCCCATGATAGTGCTTGGCCATTCCTAAATGTTAATAAAATGTGTGGCGAAAGCTGAAATAACAGATTATGATGAACAAATATTCAGTGGGTATGTATTTGCACAATATCAGAATAAATTCTAGATCTACCATGCAGGCCATTTAGGGTTGTCCAAAAGTACATCAAAAGACAACACTCCCCTAGATCTATTTACCAGAAAACAATATTTTTCCTTAACTCTCAACCACACAACCAAATTTTAGATATACACATATCTAACTTTTTAAAGCATTTTCAGAGTAAAACATGAAATTGAATATATAGCTCAAATTACAAAGTTTGTCTCAGAAAGGGTAGAAAACAATGATGGAATAGTAGAGAATGTCTGTAACCAGCATTTCCCTTTTAACCATGTTTTAAAAATCCTTCTCCATTCACTTTAGGGATTATGTGTGGTAAAGGGCTAATTTTTATTGATCAAAGTTGTCAAAGGCAATGAAGCTGTGGTTCAGACTTGGGAATTTGTCTAAAAAGTTAAAAAACATTGTTTGGAAAAGGAGGAACTTTGGTTATTGGTATTTTCTCCCTTTTCTATGTTTTGAAAAGCCTTCTTACTGAGGATGGTTGAAAAAAACAAAGCTGATGGATTTGAACAGAAAAGAAAGGACTTTACATTGCACTTTGTAATGTCAAAACTCTGGGTGTCATTGCAACAAAATTGAAAAATATTGAAAATCTTTGAAAATCCTCTAGTCAGAAGCCATAACCTGAGGGGACTGTGCTCGCTGATCTGGGTCAATATTGTTTGCAGATGCCTCAACTCTTTACTAAAGGACAAAAGGACAGGCCCAGATAGCTCCACATCTGCTATCCAGCAACCATTTGGCAGGGGATGGTCATGTCAACATTGCTCTTTTTAAAACATTGTGGGAAAAGGAGAAAATGCAGATGATCAGCATTTTTGGCTTTTCCCATGATATTTTCTACTCTATCAAAGAGAAATCCATCAACTGAGCCACATTTAGGTTATTTGCATGAATTATTTATGCATATTTCTATAGTTTCAGAAGCTGAAACTGAATGACCTCAGATTCCATATTGTGAAAAAAGAAATGGATATGCAAGGGAAATGTTTGAAGATTTCTTCTTAAGTCTGACTAAGATAATATATGGAAGAAAGAAGAGGACCATTAAGGAGACTAGTTTCATTGCTGGAAATCCTATTCATAACTCCAGGGTAGAGTGTCTTTGGAGGGACGTCTACTATGCAGTCATACAGATGATGATATTCAGCTTCATGGAAGTGATAGGCTTTAAGTTGAACAAGATATTTTAAACCAGTTGAGAGTCTGTTTTGATCCTCTTGCAGCTAGTAATGATATTGGAGTAGACATTTACACAGGGGTGAAAGCGGTATTGAATGCTTTGCTAAATATGAATAAATGACTTTTAACGACTTGTACAAAGCAAGGTATAAACAAGTCTGCAGAATTTCCTGCCAAAACAGATAGTTATATATGGCTTCCGTCCAGGCCGCAGTCATATATGGCTTCCGTCCAGACTGTCTGTAATCTCATGCTGCCTGTAGAGACTCTAACCTTTGATAAATTGTGGTCTGCCATGACTATCATTATTCTGCCAGCTGCCTACCTTAGGCAGAAAGCAGAATCACTGGGACAGTCTCGGGAAGAAGCCATTTTCATGCATAGGAAGCAAGAGATCATGGATGGTCTGGGAGGAAGCCAAATATGACAGTCTCGGCATGAAGTGAAAACTGACAAACTAGTCTGTGCCCTGTATACAAGGCTGGAATCTATCATATTAACCCATTACCACACAATCCCTACTTTTGACTACCCCTAGAAAGAAGCCTATAGAAAACATTGTTGGAAAAGGAGAAAATGCTGGTAACCAGCATTTTCTCCTTTTCCCACAATGTTTTCTACCCTTCACAATACAAATTTAAAATTTTCAGTCATTTTTATTTTGTCATCTGCAAATGCTTTCGATTTGGACAAGCCAAAAATTATGTTGTTTGGTAAGGAGTTAAAAAACAACAAAACATTCCAGATAAATATATTTCAATATGGCATAAAAGATTTGTCTTTGAAAGTGTAGAAAACTGTAGGAAAAAGATGCTGGAAACCAGCAAGTTTGTTTGTTTTCCACAATGTTTTCAAAAGTCTTTTGTCCTCAAGGCCATTTAAACCTGGGATTGTGCAGTAAAGGGGCATTTTAAAATTAAGATGTTAAAAAAAAAGGAAACTTTATAACAGCTGTAGTCCTAAGTTTTCCAGTAAAGCATTGTAGATAGAAAAAAGGTTGCTGCTCTATTATAGGTAGAGTGTTAAAAGACAGCTACTTAAAGAGATTAAAACTTCATTATGGGAAGAATATTTAGTGGGAGGAGATCGGAACGTCATTCTAAAAGGACGAGAATTTCGGAGAGGTTTTCGTGCAATGTGCTGAGTGGTGAAAGCTGGGAAAAATTAACATAAGTAGGGGAGGAAAACAAGTCATTCTAGGAAGAAGACAAACGAGAAGCGTGGGTGGAAAGAGAATTAAGTAATTAAGTACCGTTTAAAAAGGTAGCTAAGTTAGTTGGAAAGAATGTAAAACGTTATGCTAGAAAGAAAGAGAAATTTGGAGACAATCACGTACAAAGGAAAAAGATAAACTACCGGTAACAAGTATTTTCCACTTTTTATTTCGTTGCAAATTGACAAATTATTTTTCAACTGCAATCATTTTCAAAACGCCTTCTGATTGAAAATAAACATTTAAAAAGGATTAGGCTCAGTACTTCCTATTACAAATCCTCTGGTCTGGCAAATATCTACAGATCTGCAAAGGCTTTCAGTATGACCAGATTGAAATCTATTTATTTTTGTAGAGAGTTAGCCCGTTTTGTACATACCTGTTTTACAATCTCCTGATGTATAACCAGGACCACAGCCGAGACCACAATTTCCTGTTTTGAAGTCACATACCGTTCCATTAGCACAATGTTCACTGCAGGTCTCATTGCAGTCTAGTCCATACGTTCCTGCGGGACAGGCTGAAAATAGATTTAACTCATTACCAAACGACAAAATTTTAGGTTTGTCCAAATCGAAAGCATTTGTAGATGACAAAATAAAAGTGACTGAAAATTTGAAATGTGTTTTGTGAAGGGTAGAAAATATTGTGGGAAAAGGAGAAAATGCTGGTTACCAGCATTTTCTCCTTTTCCCACAATGTTTTCCAAAGGCTTCTTTCTCAGGGGCGTCAAAAGTAGGGATTGTGTGGTAATGGGTTAAACTGATATTTATATATCACAGTCATTCAGTAAAACAGTCAATCCATCGTTGCTACCAGGGTCGACAGTTAGCCTAACCCTACTTTGCACAATTTCGTATTTTAGATTAGATAATCAAAATACCCTGTCCTGATAGCTAACTCATCTGAGTTTCTGAAGAGATATGGCGCAGCATAATGCTTCTCACATAATTGTTTGAAAAAAAAAACAAAAAAAAAACACGTTATTTCTGCAGAGCTAGTGATTTCTTTGTACAGATATATTTTGAAACACAATTATGTTGCAGAGACCGTTGAGATAGTGCTGCAAACGGAAAAACATGCTTATAAAGTTATCGTCTTCTTATAAAGCTGTTTCAGATTGTTCTTTCACCCGACTGGACTGTAAATCTGTTCTAAAAAGAGAGTTTGGCAATATCAAATCTTCTCCTAACTCTAGCAACATATCAATCTTTTCAAAATTTTACAGATAAAGATAAGCCTGAAGAGAACCCCGGATCTGTTGTAATCTCTCATCCTAATCCCAAACTATGAAATAAAATCATAGATTTTATATATAAATAAATATAATAAAATTCATATATTTTATTTGTAGAAACATTCTGCAATAAGATATGTTAAGTAGTATGAGCGCTGGTCTAGAAAATGGACACTAAGGCATTTTGATAATGCAATACACGATGCAAGTTATCGCATGATTTACATGATATACATCCCTTTTTATATAAACCAAATGCATCTCGAGGCACATTGGTCGTTTGGCACACAGAAAAATACACGCACACAAAAAAACAGAAGAAAACAAAAAAAAATTGACTAAGGTCAGCGAATGCAGATTTCGAAGGCTGACACGGGCCGATTTTTTCCAGATGTATTAAACCACGTTTTTACAGAACGTAACTCATATATAAAACATGCTCTAGAAAAGGGAACTTAACGAGATGCTTTCTAGCGAACAAGTCATTACATAACAAGAAACCTATGAAATCAATTTGAACTTACGAATAACTATTAATGGAATAAATTGACCTGAAACTGACCTTTATGCAAAGAATAATTAAAGAGTAAATATTTATATTATCGGGTATAAACAGACGATACAGAAATTCTGTAAACGGTAAATGTCGGGTTTGACCCTTACAGCAATGGTCAAAATATGAGAGCTTTTGCGGGTGATATGGATCAAGATCAGATTACATGGAAAGTGCATACTATATCTATGTCACCGACCACGCATTACCAATTTATACCAACAAAATAATATTTATTTCAGGTATTTCCATTGTTCTTTAAAGACAATGGTAAATATATTAGCTGTATCAAGAGTTAAAAATCATGCATAAAGTTCCGCATGCAGACGACATTGGCCGACGCTAAGTTCGGACAATAATTCAAGCGTGTAATATATCACGTCAATTTATTCGAGTAATACATCTGAAAGAAGAGTGGTCCTGTGAAACGCAGAAGATTGACCAATAGCAAAAAGTTTCGATCTATGTCAGCCTTGCAGATTCATTAAGCTCCCGTTTCACAAAGCTAGACTCACAATTTGAGCCACGCTATGGTAAAAGGGGGCTTTATCCATATGCGAAAAGTATCGACCCAGGTCAGCCTGCGCAGTCCGCGCAGGCTGACCTTGGCCGAAACTTTTCGCTATAGGTCTGGCTTCTGTATGTCCAGGGACCTCTGTATCTTATGATAAAGTCGTTTCCTTGAAAAAGAAAATAAGGATAACTATGGATTCATTAGTATTTGATAGCTTGAGTAATACTATGGATCAAGGAGGTACATTTAGCCCCATTTTGTGAGAGCGTGACTCATTTATAAAGTAGGGAACCAGTTAAATAGTGGTATAGGCTTTCCGTCCAGGTGTCCAAGTCACAGAGACGATGTACTGTAAATGGTGCAAGATAAGTAGAGAATCCTTCTACCAAAAATAAACAAAAGATAGACAAATTGCAGAATAAGTGGTCTCTGTTTTGAATTGGTTTACATTCACCCTTGGTCGACCTGCTAAATACTACTTGATTTAGAATATTTGAGAAATTAACTCGTGGAAATATTCTATTACTATCAAAAGATATAACTATAATTCTGTTTTTCCCTATAGAGATTAGCCTGAATTCACCTAAATAATTTTAACAGAACGGTCAAAAGCAGAAACAGATTTGAATCGTAGAAGATAAATAGAATAATATAGAAAAATTACTTTTGTAACCATTGCATTCGACAGCTGTGGATATTATTGTTATTAAAGAAGCAGGTGATTGTACAATGACATATCGTCGGTTTATTATCAAAACCTCGTAACTACAGCTTTTTACAAGCTGTAGTTACGAGGTTTTGGAAGTAAACCAACGATACGTCCTTTTTCTCTGATGTTTTTTTTTTAATATTCGTAGACTGTTTCAAAAGTTATATGATAACGTGTTAAGGTAGTAGAGCCTTAATAGAAAACAATTTTTTCCACTAGAATATTATCCTACAAAATTTGCTATGATTAAAAATGGGTATTATTGTACTATTTTAACCCTTTACTCCATAGATACTCATTTCTACACATTGCTTGTAGGAGTCTTTGGAAAACATTGTGGCAAAAGGTGAAATTGCTCATGATGAGCAATTTCACCTTTTGCCACAATGTTTTCTACACTATCAAAAGGTGTCATATACAAATAAGAAACGGCCGTTATCCTGGCTGTTATTTAGGGTCAGTTAGAGATACCATAGAAATGCCTTATGGAGCAAAGGGTTAACAAAGCTACCTTAGAAAAATAATTTAAAAATCTAAAACCACTATATTCTCATTGCAAAGGCAGATAATGATTACCTCCTTTTTCAGGAAACTAACAAAAGTATCAACAAATAATTTCAAGACAGACATCATTTTTGAAGGAATTTCTTGTCGGTTAAAAATGTGCAAAAGTTTTTGTATCAGCGCACTCGTCAATCCTATTTTATCAGCTGAGAAGACATTTTATTTCCATGTTGCACTAGAAGCACTGGGGGTCTCATAGCTTAATGTAATATGTATGAAGATGAATAAAAATGATATTTCCAACTTACTGTCATTACAAAATGTCCCATTATATCCTGCCCCGCACCCTTCGTCACAAAGTCCTGTAGTTTTGTTACAAGGGGAATTATTCAAGCAAGTTCCACATGTAGACGCACAGTTTTCACCAAATGTGCCGTCATTACACTCTGTAATAAAAATAACACAGACCAAGTTCGGCCATGAGAGCGCTATGTAAAAAAAAGTTATAAGTTCTCGTCCATCAGCATGACTAAGAAGGATATAGATCGCGCATTCAAAGCCGCCATGACTTAACCCTTTACCCAATAAGGCATTTCTATGGTATCTCTAATTGAACCTAAATAACAGCATGAATGACGCTGTTTCTTATGTGTATATGGCATTTTTGATCGCATAGAAAATATCGTGGCAAAAGGTGAAATTGCTCGTTACGAGCAATTTCACCTTTTGCCACAATGTTTTCCAAAGGCTCCTACAAGCAATGCGTAGTATCTATAAAGTAAAGGGTTAATCAAAAAATGTACTAAGTGTAGACCTTCATCGTTTGCATGTTCGATACAAGCCATGCTCTGGCAAAAAAGGGGGCGGGGCTTGATGCATCTTTGTGATGCGTGGTACCAAGCAAGTTATCACATCATTATGGACCCATAGAATTAATTTTGTCTAATAAATGAATGAATTGTTTGGTACACTGGTCCTTTGAAATGCAAATATTTGTTAAAAGAAACCCGTTTTCGCCTAGGTCGGCCAGCGCTGAATGCTCAGGTTGACATGGATGAATACTTTTTGCAGATGTGATATACCGCTTTTTTCAAAAAGCAAAGCTGATGTGTAATGTCCTTTTCAATTATCATATTAGTCATGTGATGATGACCAGTGCACATATCCACGCATGCGTGGATGTATTACCGCAAACTTACTCTAAAAAGCTTTCATTTTCTGTGGATGCAGGGAAAAAGAGTGCTCAGAAGAAAAAAAATGTATGAAAACTAGAAAATGCTGGTTCTCATTTTTCCACTTCTTTCTATCATTTGACAGACAAATCTCGTGGTTAAAGAAATATTCATTTTATCATCTATAAATTCTGTCACTGTGTGACAGTAACTAGTTTTGTCTTCCATATATATAGAGAGAGGGTACACCACCGGGAATTACCGACCCGGACTGTACTACATTTTACTAAAAGTCTCAACAAAAAAGAGACAGAGGCATGAAACATATAGAATGACTGTTTTTTTTTTTCTCTGTGAAAGATCAAGATTTATTTCATCTCGTAAATATCATCGGTACAATATCATCAATGCTATTTACGAGATGAAATAAATTTTGATCTTTCACCAAAATAAACAAATATTATATGTAATTACACAGGATGCAGCACTTTATATGCAAAGACTTTATGTATTTACCTTCAAGACATGTGTCCGGCTTGTAACCAGCTTTGCATCCCAGCGGACATGTACCATGTGTCTTGTTACATATTTCATCATCTTTACATGAACCACAGGCTGTGTCACAGTTATAACCAAACGTTCCGTTATCGCACTCTGTGTAATAAGAAAAGAAGCCAGTCATCATATTTAGTTTAACCCTTTACCACACAATGCCGACTTTTGACCCTCCTGGAAAAGAAAGAAGCCTTATGAAAACAATGTGGGAAAAGGAGAAAATGCTGGTTACCAGCATTTTCTCCTTTTCCCGCAATGTTTTCTACCATATAAAAAAATGCATCATTTTAGCCACATTGGAATTGTCTTCTGCAAATCATGCTTACAATTTAAACAAGGCTAAAATGTTGTCTACTGGTAAAGGGTTAAGCCCTAGACAAAACTTTACTGTATCTGGTAATACTCTCACTCGATAAACGTTTCATTATCAGTTCATATACCATTGGTTGTGTTTGGGATATCTTCGCAAGCCAAGGGTTACGATCCACTACGCTACTCTACCCTTGGCAGATTGAGCTTAATTTCGACAATCACCTGATACGCATTTTCATTGATTGCAGCTGGCTCTAACTGCATCAAATCAAATCGCTCGTAGCATTTCATCTTTGATAAAAATAAAACAGGGTCGCGATAAAAATCCGTGGATGTGTGCAGGATCTGTAATGATTCACTACCGAAGAAAACATAGACGAACAATATTTACCTAAAGTTTCGACGTGACCAATCAATTATCAGATGTTTTAGGCTATATCCCAGCACCTTACCATGGAATGTCGAAGTACGTTTATGGTTATTGCTTCATGCTGAATTATTGTATTCGTAAGCGGTTTGTAAAACGACATTTTATTGGCTATCAGAAATATGAGGTAAAGGTAGATCCACGTAGTGATCATAACCTTGGCTGGCGAAGATGTGTTTGGGATAACCAGGCAAAAAATCTCGTACCGTGAATGAATGAATGAATAGTGTTTTATGGCCCGTCGACAACTTAGGTCATATTGGGCGCACTTACTTAGTAAACAATAATGCGAGGTGAAAATAACATACATGTGCAACAACATAAGACAAACATGATAAATGAGGAATGGATGAAACACAAAATGATGCCCCTTTTGTCGCCTTTTACGACATGCATGCTGTCACTTTTGTTCCGCCAGATGAAATGGCAGATGTGACGATCGCGGGACTGCAGTGGTTTATTCTTATACCCCCGATTAAACCACACGGGGTCCCACAGGCCAACTGATTCCCATTCCAAACCCTATTTACATCAAGAAAAAAAATATAGGATTTGGAATAAGAACTACCCAGCCTGCTGCAATCCTACGAATTACGAGGAAAGCAGCCGTTTGTCTCTAATTTTAGTCGCCTTCTACGACATGCCATAGAGAAAGGCCGAGGTCCTATTCTATAAAGTAAAAAAACCCCGGGTCTCGTACCGTGACGAGAGAATTGAAACCCAAACACAATAATGTTTATAACGTCTCATCACGGTTCTAGGTTTTGAGCCTATATTTGCAAAAAAAGCAGTAATAATAAAGCACTAATGAAATGTTTATCGAGTTAGTTTTTTAGCTAAAAGTTACACAAACATGGCTGACCTTGTTTACATGTTGAATCCCTGTAACCTCTGTCACAGCCATTCAGACAAACTCCATCAGTGAAAGGGCAGTGAGACTCATCTCTACACTCTCCACACTCTTCTAAGCAGTCTAATCCGAATTTTCCAGGAGAACATGCTGCAAATAGGGAAGTGTGTACAGTCTGGTGTAAAAAAGTTACCAAAGCGGGTGTTGAAATAATTTTAAATGTCTAAACCATGATAAGGTATTTTGAACATGACAAACATTCATTATACGATTGGTCAAAATACGATTGGTCAAAATTTTAGTCGCTTACAGAAACAATAATTTTAAACGTACCAGTTTCAAAGTCGCTCTTTCATTTTTACTGTTTACCTGGTTTTGATATACATATATTTCACGATGACTAACACTTGGACCGACCATGCAATAACAGATTGTCATTTCACAAGAATTTCTATACTTTAAAAAGATAGGATCTGATCAAAATGTAGTTATACCCGCCCTTTGTGTACCTCTGACGGCTACCGAGCCTTTAATAAAAGGACCAGAAATCCACTCGTCTGACCTAGTTTTCGAGTAAGATATAAAGAAATTAGAAATATCTGCCCCTGGACATGTTTTTTTATTAACTCTTATTTAGCTAAATAAGTAAAGCGAAATGTTCATTTCGATACTAAAAACCCAAATATTGCCTTTTCAAAGTTATGTTTCGGTGAATAATTTCTCCTTATCGGACAATGTAGATACAAGATCAGACTGCACATTTTGTGCAGTCTGATCTTGATCTACATTGTCCGCAAAAGGTCAGTGAGTCGTGCGTAGTAGCCTAAGGGTTAACCAGATTGTATTGATGGTAAGCCGGAAGATCTTTGAGACTCGCTTTTATGGTTGCCATCAAATATTTTATCTATGCGCTTCTGTGACAATACAATCGTAGTTCACTCTTTTCATATATTTATGATTAAGTATTATTCTGTCTTGATATGATTAGTACCTTGATAACTTTGACACAATATAGATGCACAAGTACAAATAAGACAAAAAACGGCGTAAGCGCCCGGCTGTTTCATTGGATGAAAACAAACAAATTGAGGTGTCCGTCATTTTAATGCCTCAGATGATATACATAAACATGCATCACAAATGTTCGCCTGAAGCCCATAATTATTAATTGGAGGGAAGAAATGAAATGTGCCATAAATTATCAAACAATTGACTTAGAAATTGCTAAGTTCCAATCCGTTGAAATGAATATAAAAATGACTTTAGAAGTCACTCAATGATACTTCTACTGCTTATTGCTGATAACAGAAGTCTGTTTGAGGAGTAATCAGCATTACCGTCAGCATAATGACATGTTCCATATTTATCCTATACTGCTGAATAAATGAAATGAAACTTTAAGGGCGTCAGCAAAAATCAAGATTGTGCTAGTTTAAAGGTATTCCTGGGCCAGAGATCTATCTCCTTATTGAAACAGTGCAGGTCCAAGATCAGACTGTGCACACTGTCCACAAAAGGTCTGTTAGTCGCGCTAAGAAGCTTAAGAGTTAACCCTTCATCCCATAAGGCATTTCTATGGTATCTCTAATTGACCCTAAATAACAGCAAGGATGAAGCCGCTTCTTATGTGTATATGACACCTTTTGATAGTGTAGAAAACATTGTGGCAAAAGGTGAAATTGCTCGTCATGAGCAATTTCACCTTTTGCCACTATGTTTTCCAAAGGCTCCTACAAGCATTGCGTAGAAATGAGTATCTATGGAGTAAAGGGTTAAATGTAAACGGGAAAACGATCAACAAAGTTCAAATCACTTCTACATACTCTGATTACAACCCTCTGTAAGACTGTAAGCTACCCAAACGCATTACATCTACTTGTACTAACTACCCGATTGCATGATGCATAATACGTTCATTTCATGATCATGATAACGAAACCATATTACTACTTACTCTGATTACAATAGTCTGTATGATATCCAGGTGCGCAATCAGTACATGTACCGTCTATATGGTGGCAGGTTTCATTATTGATACACATTCCACAAACATTGGAACAATTTTGCCCATAGCTACCTTGTTCACATTCTGTAATTGCAATCAAAGCAAATTCTTAGAATCCTTTATGCAACAATATGGACAATGAACGGTTTTAGATCTAGATCAGAATTAGCACCTTTTTCATCAACAATCCCAAAATGATTTCTCAGTTTCATTCCAAAGAGTTTTATAAATATCATCAAACTAACACAACTTTTGAGAACTTTCTATATATGTATTTCATCGAACAAACACAACTTTTGTTTTGATAGTATTAACCCAGTGATCAAGCAGATAAAAAATTGCGTTTCTTTTTAGGGTTAAACTTAGCACATCATTTAGGATTGTTCGTTGAATACAGATCCAATTCTACACACAACTCTCAATCTTAAATCCACTCTGAGACCCCAGGGTGACACCTAGAATCTCCTTAATTTTTATGATTAAGTAGATTTTGTTACTCCGTAGTTAAAGCGTGGGGTTTTATATTTGTAAGAACACGTTTGTAAACAAACATTGATCTCTGTCCGTTTTCATCAATCATTCCTGAGAATTTTACGTCTCATTTTCTCCAGAATTTCAAATTTGAAAGTAATACAACTTCTGATTGGCTAAACCATTTGGTTATGCCAATAAAAAGTTGTATTTCTTTGTAATTTCAAAAACCTTGGACAATAAGAGTCAGACTGTTTGATGAGTTCGGACCAATATCGACGTAAGAAAAAAAACATGTTCTGATGGTTGATCTGATTCAAAGAGATTTTTTTTCTGTGGAGTGGTAGTTAAAATGTATGCCCGAAATGGAGATTGAGAAAAGTATTGTTGAAACACTTATCAGTAAGTTCTGGATCTTCTGCTTTTCAAAATCTTAATCATGAAAAACACCTGTATCTCGTTTTTCTTTTTTTTTTTTCTTTTTTTTTTTAAATTTCACATGTTTCCCTAACTTTCTACTCAGCTAAACTAAGTTAATATTGATATACAGATTGGTTTCTGGGGGCATCCAATTAGAGTAATAAAAAATTTTAAAAGTAATATTAACGTTTAGAAAATATTCAAATTAGGCGGAAAATTTTAAAAGTAATATTAAAGTTTAGAAAATATCCAAATTTCCCGTCTAGACATTCTGCAGATGAAGACAAACCAGTTTTTATGTATATAGATTAGTGCCTGTTGCGTTGAAGCTATTTTTTCTAAAATCTGAAGGATTCTACCTCTACATTTATCTATTGAATAGCCTGTAGGACTTGCCTGGAAAAAAAAAAAACTTTTCCAAGTGACTATCTATGACAGTCGGAATGGTATTATCCCTTTAACCTTTACCACACAAAGACAACTTTAAACACTCCTGATGGAGAAAGCTTTTGAAAACATTGTGGGAAAAGGAGAAAATGCTGGTAACCAGCATTTTCTCCTTTTCCCACAAGATTTTCTACCTTGCTGGAAACAAATTTCAGTTTTTGAGTTACGTTTATTTTGTCGTCTGCAAGTGCTTTCACTTCGGAAAAGTCTAAAATTTTGTCATTTGGTAAATATTTTATACTTCAGCATAGAATACATCAAATTATACATGTACACCTGATCACACGGCCGTAACGTAAATGTATGCCAGGGAAATCTAATGACTGTCCACCGCAATGGCCCGTCTGAAGAAACTAAAAACGTATAGTCTTCAAACCTACACTATTTCTCTTATCTAAGCAACTGCTATTTTATGGTGTCCAGATACTCTTCAAATTTTCTCTTTGGATCCCCCGTTTATTTTTTAAAAAGTTTTCTCTACATATGTTAAATACGTTAGCCCATTACCACACAATCCCTACATTTGACGATCCTGAGAAAAAAAAGGCCTTTAGAAAGCATTGTGGGAAAAGGAGAAAATGCTGGTAACCAGCATTTTCTCCTTTTCCCACAATGCTTTCAACCCTTTACAAAACATGAGGTTAGGGCGGGGACCTCCCCTTTTGTTTCTTAGAGCTAATCTTAAGTTGGTCTTTTTTGTTGTATGAGCTAGTCTTAAGTTGATGTTTTTATGACATATGCAGTATATATGTATATATATTTGTGATATTTTTAGTCATTAATTAAATGACAGTTTTTCATCAACTTGTGTGTTATGTTGAAAATTTAGACAACTTGGTTCATTCTATAAAAATAGCAGAGCTGCGGGTAGTCAGCTATTAGTTCTTTACATGTAACAGCTTAGGCATATGGATAGCATAAAACAAATTTCAAAATTTCAGTCACTTTTATTTTGTCGTCTGCAATTGCTTTCGATTTGGACAAGGCTAAAATAATGTCGTCTGGTAATGAGTTAAGACATTGCTTAACTTAGGAATTAGCTTGTTTGTCTAGAAAAAAAATGAGTTGACTTTTAGAGCACAAGCCAATAGAGCAATATAACATTATTTCGGCTATCTTTGTTGCAGCTTATGAAATGCACGTTTCCGTTTATTTCGCTGAACAATACTTGTCATATTACATAAAAAAAAAATATGGAGAAACAAAAGATAAAGCAATTGCAAACCTTAGTAACAATTATAGCTTTAAAAGATTGAAGAAGCGACGACAATATGTAAATTCAATGACTCACATCTTACGCCGTGTATGGATTCTACGTGTACAATGACTTGGAACTGTATATAGTGACAGTCTGTCACATTTGTGTTAAAATTATATTTACTCGCTGAGTCAAGATTGTGCTGTTTCATTTATAGTTATCATAAAATATCTATATAAAGTGTTTTGTTTGTTACTCAAAGAACATATTAGGTACACGTATGTGCGCCCTGAGTCTTCTGTACTTCATTGGGATTCTTTGATCAGTTTATCGCGCTAAACACACGGATGATTTCTTCCCAAAATAGTGCCGTTTTGTTCAATATTTCAGCATTAACGCACCTGTTTTCTCAACTGAAAATGTATAAACTATTTCTTTTTCATATTTGCGCGAATACATTACAAGTTTAAGAAACAAAGCCTGCCATAAACTTTCTTATCATTCGTTTAAAATGACACGTTCGTTGGGAAAAGAAATTCGTATGTACAGGAGATCTTTCAATCGCTCACAAGTGACAATACAAATTTCTTATTATTTGGAAAGAACTTATTAACTCCCCAATTTTATTCTACAGTGGATTGTGCTGAGTATTATATCACAATTTCTTTTACACAAATAAATTTTCTTCTAGTTTTCCTGCTATCGGCCTTCAGATAAAACAAATTCTCTAGCTACATTTAAGACTTGCTGTTTTCATAGTTGTAGATGTTTCAGAGGCTGATGTAGATTTTAAAGAATTTCGTGCCAGCAAACCATGAAATTTGAGCCGAATGCCATGCAACCATCATACCTGTTGAACATGATTCTCCATAATAGCCACTTTTACACCCTCCAGCTGGACATATACCAGTAGTTTTGTTACATGGTCCCTCTTTACAGTGACATATGGTGTCGCAGTCGTCTCCAAACCTTCCATCAACACAGTCTACAAATAACACATTAGGTTTTTTAATTATACGAATATTCTAATCTATTTCAAGGTACACGTATACCTTCCTTAATAGCGTCTTAACTCATTACAAAACGACAAAATTTTAGGCTTGTCCAAATCCAAAGCATTTGCAGACGACAAAATAAAAGTGACTGAAAATTTGAAATTTGTTTTGTGAAGGGTAGAAAACATTCTGGGAAAAGAAGAAAATGCTGGTTGCCAGCATTTTCTCCTTTTCCCTCAATGTGTTCTAAAGGCCTCTCTCTCGCCTCGTCAAAACTAGGGATTGTGTGGTAATGGGTTAAAACGCTGCTCAAATCAGGAATATCATATTTTTTCGGACAAAATGCCACGGTCTATTTATTTTAAAAAAATGGAAATTTTCAAGAGTACGGTCTTTAAGACGAAGCATATTATATGTTAAACTTAAAAATTAAGCAATCCTACCCAGAAATTAGGGCGCAATTTTGATTGATGCCCCTAATGCATGTTAATCGTTTATGGCTCATATGGTGCAATTTTTCTTTGTTTGGGTTGTGAGTATTTTGGAAAAAAGGTGAAAATGCTATTACCAGTATTTTCTCCTTCTCCCTCAATGTTATCATAATGTAAACAAAAGGCGTCTTTTCCAGTGTCGTTAACTTTCGGCATTGTACGGCAAAAGTACTTATAGACTGTTGACTAGCAACTGTGATATTTGCTAATTCTTAGATATTGGCTTGGTTTTGTATCTATCGCAAGAAAACTGAATTTTTCGGATAGTACATATATAGAAATTTGGTTGTGCGTAGCGTTTGGTCTGATTTTGGATCTACTCTATATGCTACCTTGAGAAGCATTTACTCGAAGTAACCTTGGGGTGGTTTGGCCATATTATTGATTAGATAAGTGTAAATCGAAATCGGATTGTGCAGAGCAATCATTCCGATCTTCGATCGTAGATTACTTTGTGATGTCTTTTTAAACTCAAACTAGCAGTACTTTGATTTATCTTTCGGTTTTTTCTTAGTTAGCTTTCAACTGTTACCATAGCTTTATGTGTGTTTATTATGAGAACATTAATCGTCTGACTATCTGTTTGTCTGTCTGTCTGTCCGTCCGTTCGTCTGACCATCTGTCAGTCTGTCTGTCTGTCTGTCTGTCTGTCTGCCTGCCAGTCTGACTGTCTGGTTGGGTTAATAGTTTTGATATGTATTTGACCTATCCTATCAGTCTATCTGCATGTTTATCGATTGATCAGTTGATTTATCATGCTGTTTTGTCTAGTTTTTACACTGATTACCAATTACCATAGCTTTGTTTGTGTGTATTACGAGAACAATGTCCATCTGATTGTCCGTCCGTCCGTCTGTCTGTATGTCTGTAAGCTTGGTTAGGTTTGGTATGCATTCGATCTATTCTATCAGTCTATTTGGAAATGTATGTCATCTGAACAGCTGATTTGATACTATTTCTTGCTACTTTGTTTTTCGGAGTACATATAATGATGAAGATATATTTCCTCTAGAACTTTGATAATCTCATCCTTATTGTAACACTTGTAATAGCGTTATGTCATACATTCCATTGTTTGCTCGTTCATAGATATCCATTGTCTGTATACTTGTAACCAACTCATAAACTGTGTTCTAATTTAGACCATTCTAGTTTGTTTTACAGATTATGTATCATTTTTTTTCTTGTACATCTTTATTTTTTCTTTTCATTGGTGTGGAGGGTCTGGTGATAATTGTTGAATTAATAGATAGTGTACCTGTGGAAGCGTGTAAGAAACATGGATCTGGACATGTGTTGTATGGCTGCATGCTGTTCCTGTACCTAGTATGTGCGGTAACATGATACAATGTAGTTTTCAAAGGTTTACTTGTAGCCAGCCAACACACTGTTCACTTCTTCACTTCCACATGACTATTACGCTATTTTTTCTATTCCCATTATTAGGTAGTAATGTTCTTTCATACTCAGTTTTCACAAACATTAAACAGTCAGAAACTTTGACCGGATACATAATACACTTGAACGCGAAACGCTTAGTGACCAGCAATCGTTGTAAAAAGAATGTAGAATTTTCCAGGCTGATGTTTTACTGTACTTTTTCTTGTTTGTTGCCTTCGTCAGTCGAGATTATACTTTTGATATTAAAATCAGGCGATGTCCATCCGAATCCTGGTCCACCTAGCGAGAGCTCAGATAGTTGTTCGAGTTCATTTGATCTGTACAATTTTCTCAACCTTCCTAATCATCTCTCAACTATCCATTATAATGTCCAAAGTATCGCAAATAAGATTGATACTTTGATTGCTGAGTTCTCATATTTTGATATTGTGTCTTTTTCTGAGACTTGGTTACATAATGAAGTTTCTTCAAATGAATTACTTTTTCCGTCTTTCCATCCACCCGAACGCAAAGATCGAGCTGATAATAGATACGGAGGAGTTATTCTATATGACAAAAATAATTTGTCTTACATCCGAAGGCACGATCTCGAACTTAATCGTCTTGAATGTATTTGGATTCAGATTAAGTCTAGTGATAAAAGGAATATCCTGTATGGAGTATTCTATAGACCACCAACCTCTGATTCAGTCTACACCTCACTGATAGAGGACTCTATTGGTCTTGCTATTGATTCAAATATCTCTGATGTTATTATTACAGGGGACTTTAACTTAATGAATCAAACCCAGTTTCGTAAAGTAGAGGCCCTCTGTAACCAATTTAATATGATTCAATGTATAGACGAACACATTTTACAGAAAATTCTCACTCTATAATTGATCTTCTATTTGTTACAAATAAAGACTCAATATTAACAACGGGCGTTGGTGAACCTTGTCTGGATCTTACAATGCGGTATCTCTGTCCTGTCTTTGGTGTCTTTAATTTTCTTAAACCCAAGGTTAAGAATATACAGCGAACAATTTGGAAGTATGACCAAGGTAATTATAATCAGCTCAGACATAACTTCTCAACTTTTGATTGGACCACTGTACACAATTCTAATATTGACATTTATGCTGACAGTTTAGCGGATGTCATTACAGAAAACGCGTGTAAGTTTATCCCCAGCAAAAAAGTTTATGTCAACCCCAAAGAACCTCCGTGGTTGACCTGTGAGATTAAAAAGAAAATATATCGCCGTAAAAGATTATATAGAAAAGCAAAGAAGTCAAACGATGTCGGCCACTGGTCAAATTTTAGGTCGGCTAGAAATGAAGTCATTGCATTGATCCGACAAAATAAATCACAATATTTCGGCTTCACAATTGAAATCTGGAGCTCTGTCCTCGCGTGGTTGGTGGAAAACTCTAAAGTCGCTCATGTGTCCTCATTCGTCAACATCTATCCCTCCTTTGTATGATACTGCCAATGACTCTATGAGGACGAGAAAGCAAACTTACTTAATTCATACTTTGCCAACCAGTCGTGCATAGACGTTTCCTTAAGTTTTATTCCAGATGAAAATCAGGAATTTACAAACAATTCTTTAGATTCTATCAATGTCACGCCGTCTGAAGTACTAGATGTTCTCAAAACACCTAAGCTTGGTAAGGCATCTGGACCTGACAGCATAAATAATAGAATTCTTATCGAGGCTGCTGGTCAGCTAGCACCTCATCTGTGTGATCTATTTAATCAATCTTTAAATACAAGTTCTGTTCCATCATCATGGAAAATATCCAATGTGTGTCCAATATATAAATCAGGTGATGCATCCCTTCCTTCCAATTATAGGCCCGTTTCTCTGTTGAGTAATATTGAAAAGGTTTTAGAAAGAATTATATTTAAACATGTTTACAACTATGTAAAGGACACCGATTTCTTTACACCTTGGCAATCTGGTTTTATGCCAGGTGACTCAACTGTTAACCAAGTAGCTTGTCTCTATAACCATATTTGTAAAGCTTTGGATGATGGTTTGGAATTCAAAGTTTTATTTTTCGATATAAGTAAAGCATTTGACAAAGTTTGGCATGACGGTTTACTCTTTAAGCTTAAGAGAGCTGAGATTCGTGGGAAGTTATTATCTTGGTTTTCCAGTTACCTTTCTGCTCGTTATCAAAGGGTTATTTTGCCTGGCGGTGTCTCAACTTGAAGTCTTGTGCAAGCTGGAGTCCCCCAAGGTTCTATACTCGGACCTCTCTTATTTTTAGTTTACATCAATAATATAGTAGATGATATTCAGGCTAATATTAACCTGTTTGCAGACGATACCAGCTTATCAATGATTGTAGACAATCCGGACGAAGTAGGAAGAGTTTTACAATCCGATATCGACAAAATTAATCAGTGGGCTCAGAAGTGGTTGGTCAAGTTTAATCCATCAAAGTCTGAATCTTTGGTAATTTCTCGTAAACGTTCCAAGCCAAATCACCCAGATCTATTTATGTCAAATATAGAAATACCCTCTGTTACCAGTTATAAACACTTGGAATTCTTTCTCTCCAATGACGATTCTTGGGACATTCACGTTAGTAAATCTATTGAAAAGGCCTGGAAAAGGATTCGGATCATGCGGCATCTTAAAACGCGTCTCGATCGTCTTTCTCTTCAAACTATTTACTTTTCATTTATCAGGCCTATTCTGGAATATGGTGATGTTGTATGGGACAACTTTTCTCAGGGTCTGAAAGATCAAATGGATAAAGTTCAAAATGAAGCGGCTCGCATAGTAACAGGCTGCACCAAACTAACTGCTATCCGTGATTTATACCAAGAAACTGGATGGGAAACTTTAAGCCAAAGGAGGCGAACACACAAACTGATTCTCTTTTATAAAATGTTCAACGGACTGTCTCCTAACTATTTTAATGCCCTTGTTCCTCAGACAGTTGGAGAGTCGTCATCTTAAAATCTTCGAAGACCAAATAACTTGCGAACCATTGCTTGCAGAACCACTTTGTACAAAAATTCATTCTTGCCATCAGTGATAAATGATTGGAATTGTTTATCACATGAAACAAAAAATGCCGGAACGTTGTTTTCTTTTATATATCGCTTAAACATTGACAAACCGAGGCCAAATTAGCTTTATTTCTTTGGAGATAGAAAAACTCAGATCATACATGCTAGGTTACGTAACAAGTGTAGTTGTCTTAATGAGCATTTGTATTTGAAAAATATAGTCCAGTCACCCCTTTGTAGATGCGGCTGTGTTGAATCAACACATCATTATTTCTTTGAATGCCCATTCTACAGAGAATTAAGAATCAGTCTAAATGATGACATAAGTTCAATTACGAGAGTTGTTCTCCAAGTCATCTTATATGGTGATGAAGATCTTGATCAACCTGATAACGAAAAATTATTCGCAGCAGTTAATTCTTATATTAGTCAAAGCAGATTTACTTAGAATAATTATGGCTTTTTCATTCTTTGGATGTGTAAATTCTGCTTCCAAAACTTATTTTAAATGCTTATATTTATATAAGTAACTGCATGTTCTGTTATTGATAGCATCCAATATCTATTGATATGTGATGGTCATGGAGGAGGTCAATTGTTTGCGAAAAATTCCTCCCCGTTCCCACAGTGAAACACTCCACACTAATTCAGCTTATAATTCAGCTTATTTTTTAGCTTATTTTCCTGTTCTGCTTTTCTTTCCCACGGTTTTCTTTCAATAGCAATCAAAATACCATTATGATTTTTTCTTACGTTATCAACCTGTAACTGTGTGCCTGAAATTTTGGAGAACAACAATATAAGCTTAGCTTTCGTTCTGATCCATTTCGTCAGTTATTGTTTGTTAATTTGTTGATTTGTTTTTACATATGTGTATTTATATGTAATTGATGAATAAAATATGTTTAAACTAATGCATGTTAATAAAAAAAATAACCATTTCGCAAACTTAAAAATAGTACTAATCAGTGGTTAACTGTCAATTCAGTTAACCTATTACCACACAATCCATACATTTGAAGACTCTGAGAAAGAAGCCTCTGGAAAATATTGTGGGAAAGGGAGAAAATGCTGGTAAAAGAATTTTCTCCTTTTTTCACAAGGTTTTCTACTCTTCACAAAACAAATTTCAAATTTTCAGTCAATTTTATTTTGACGTCTGCAATTGCAAGGGGAAAATTTTCCAGTTTAGAAACAAAAACCACGGAGTATTATAAACTTCACGTGTTTTGACCTCCACTGGCCGAAGGCCAGCAGGCTTATATCTCTGCCCGGTGTCCGTCGTACGTCCGTCCGTCCGTCCGCGCGTGCGTCCGTTAACTTTTATTTAAAACATCTTCTTCTCTGAAACTACTCATCCGATTTTGATAAAACTTTACAGAAATGATCCTGCCATGATCATCTTCAGAATTCCCTGAAAGAATTTTATTCCTTCAAAAACTCTGGTTGCCATGGCAACAAAACCGAAAAATTTTGATTTTTCTTTTAAAAATCTTCTTCCCAGAAACCATATGACCTAGGGCTGCCAAATCTGGCATGTAGCTTTATCTAGTGGACCTCTACCAAGTTCCTTCAAACAATAGGCCTGGGATTAATATTGGTCCTGTCCCGGGGGTCACAACTTTTATATGGGCTTATATAGGGAAAACTTTAAAATCCTTCTGGTACCTAGCCATAGGGCCTAGGGCTACCAAATTTGGCATGTATCTCTATCAAGTGGTTGTCTACCAAGAGTGTCCAAATGATAGCCCAGGGGTCAAATTTGGCCTGGCCCGGGGGTCACAAGTTTTATGTGGGCTTATATTCATAAGGCCTATAACTACTCAATTTTGAATCTAGCTTTATCAAGTGGTTGTCTATCACAGGTGCCCAAATTATAGCCCTGGGATTATATTTGGCCCAGTCTTGGGAGTCACAAGTTTTACATGGGCTCATAATGGAATTTTTTTAAAAATCTACTTCTACCTAGCCAGAAGGCCTATGGCTACCAAAGTTTGCATGTACATGTAGCTTTATATAGTAAGCCTCTATCAGGAGGGCCCAAATTATAGCCTTGGGGTCAAGTTTGTTCCCACACCAGGGGTCACAAGTTGTACATGGGTTTTTGTGGTGAAAACTTTCTAAGTCATCTTGTTACTAACCATAATAAAGACTAGGGCTAGTAAATTTAACCCTGTCTCATGGGTTTCATGTTTTACAGGGCCTTTTATTGAGAAAACTTCGAAAATCTTCTTGTTTATAACCACACATTCTAGACCGCATTATATGGTATGGAGCTTTATCTTGTGGACCCTCACCAGAATTCAAGTAATTATAGCTTTGCGGTCAAAATTGGCTTTGCCTGGGGGTCAAAACTTTCTTGTAGGATTTTATAGAAAAAGTTTTGTATGTCCTCAAGTTTGAAACCATTTGGCCAAATATTGTAATGTTTGGCTGTAGTGTTTTACTTATTAGCCAGTGGAGCGATACAGGGTCTTCATGGTGTGACATAATGCGTCTTATGTCTCGATCGTATAGTGGATTTTAGTACGTCAAATATAAAATAAACACGAATCTGCTATTCTACGTGTTTATTAATTACGACACAAACATTCTACTCAAACGTGATATTCAAACATGAATCAGTTACTCAGTAAAACTCTTCTTAGTTGTTAAAGCCAATTGTTCTCTCATTCCAGGTCTTATCACTTCATTTAGATGGTAACATATTCTGTCCTGATCTCAACCTTCTCTCCACAGAGATCTTAATTCACTCTCTGTCCTCACATCTCTCCCCCAGATCAAGCATCCTACACCACCTATATAGGAAGCCAAAACACTCCCACTCTCAATATCAATATTCATAATGCCAACCAGGCAAATAAGGCATCAACAGCCAAAATCTGAGAAAATTAGATTCTCTAAAACCACGCCTCCTCGGTCAGTCAAGAGTTCTTAGTATCTGAGTTTTAGCTCATAATGTTACACATCTCCCTTTCTCAAGATATTTTGTCTACCTAGACATAATATCACACAAAAACAGTAACATTATGATGTTTTCATCCAATGGTCAAAATGGTTTCTAATACAATACAATATGAGAAAAGACGATACAAGTAACACCTCACAATACTTAATATTAATTACTTCAAAAACAAAAACATCATCAGAAACCTCTACTCTTGAACAATGTATAGTTAATCATTCCCATCCAGATTAATTTACTAGTTCCTAGTCTAACTCGTCACAGGCTGCTAGGGCGACTTGTTAAAGCTCCTTGTTTCCAAGGACAATACTGCTTTAACAAAACCATGAGGTTAAATCAATTATCTTCAACAAGAACGATTCAGAGCCTCATCGAAAAAAAATTACCCAAGCCTTTATGACTTACTGTTAAGGCTTCCTATGTTAAAGGAAAAATACTGCCTTAACAATAAAACTATGAGATATAATTAATCCTTTTCCACCAGATTAATATGCTTTCTCATTAAACAAAACCTTTATGGTCGTCAAGCTCCTTACGTTAAAGGTACATACTGCTTTAACCATAAAACTATAAGGTACAAACAACATTTCAATTCACAATATACAATACAATAAAAGTATAGAATCTAAACTTTCTTCTGAACCCATGAAGTCCATTGTGTGGTTCTCTTTTGGCAACACTGCCTTCTGGTTCGTCGACTACTTTGGAGGCGACACGACTCCGGTCCTCGAATGCAGCACCACGGCATTCCTACTTTTACGTAGCTCCAAGTCAAATGAACCATGTTTTCCTTGTTGAACCTTGCAATTTTCCAGCCAGCTATACATATCATTTTTTCTCTAAACTTGACAAGTATGATAGCTACTATTACACATTTACTACAATAACACTCATTCATGAAATTCACATGAACTCATTTATTGGCAAAAAAAAGTCCTGGTATTTGTCAATCTTCAACTTGGCAATAGATTTCTCTGGTAGTATTTTGCTTCAAAATCAGAAGATTAACTTTGTTATCAATTCACTTGTTTTGTTTAGAAAGCCATTTTTCTTCTATGTTTGCTCCGCACAATATCATAAATCATATTCTTTTTGTGATCCTGTGATCAGGGTAATCAGACTCCAGATTAACTTCTCCTATGGGTCGCCTTATTGATATTCCGCAAATAGTTGTTTTCCTTTCGATAACAAAGAAAAGTGAATTGAATAGGAATCTTTGTAAATATCATCCTCGCTTTGCGATTCGTTTCTTGGATAAAACAGAAATATGACATTTAGATTGATCATTTTGGAACATTGTTCTGACTCTATTTTCTTTACAATCAACCTACGTGCATAACTAGTGCCAAAAAATAGATTGGATATCTGCCTCGCAGTACTTTATAAGTGCACTGAGATATTGGTTAGATGTTTTGTGGCTCATTAGCATAAATTTATCCTCTCAGAAATTTATGGCTAACTTAGCTTATCGACCTTTAATGAGATGCAGATACTTCAGTTAGAATGATTCAGAGATATTTCTAAGTCAACCGCACACATACTTTAACTCTAACATTTTACTTTGACTGGAAAATATGCAACCTAACACTACAACATATACAACATTTCACAGTTTCGTCCTTCTACCTCTGTGAAATAAAACCTATAGCAACATTAAACAATGTTTTCCCTTAATACCTACACCAGATATACGAAACCTTTATCTGTGTACCTACATGTAGGTGATACTTCCTTTAACGCGAAAAAACAATATTACGCTTCTAGTCCAAATTTCATATTTTTTTTAAATGAAAAAGATCGATTAGATGACATAGAAAACCCAAATATATGCCTTACTGGTCACTTTCGATCCAGTTTGTCTCATCATTTCTCTTCAACGACAAAGACAACTATCAATTGGCAGTCTTAAAGGAGTTTTCCGATTCTGGAAGGTGATTCAGAACACGCTCTTCATAATTTTCCTATCCAATACTCTCTGTTTCAGCACATACAAAGGAATATTACAATAGGAGTTAGCTATAGTTATCCGATATCCATCTAATCTCTAACCCATTTCCCCAATGAAACTCTTTTCCGACTTTTTCTCACTACAACTGAACCTTGATTCTAATAATACGCCTTCTCAATTATAATTTTTTCTCCGCTGATGCACTTCTAGCGGCGTCCTGAAGTTTATGCTGGACTCTCTTTCCTAATTTTCATTTTAGAAGAATTTGAAAGTCACCCCATCAACAAAAAATCTAATTATCGGCACTTCAACCAAGGATGTTTAAATCCCTGAACAAATAAATTTAACAACCCGTCTGCAAATACCTGAATATTTTCACTCTTGCCCTGTTCGGTTTTGGACAACTAAAGTTAAAGCATATAATTTTTATATAATCTGCTTCTAACACAAATTTAGAAATTAACTTGGCTTTAACCTGTCCCTACTTAAAATTTTAATTCGACCACAAAAGAGCTGCAAAATATCGGCAACCATTCCTACGGATTTTTATGTAGTTGTTATTGTTTTTTTCTTTGCTTTGATTGCAACCTAGCCAAACATTTCATATTTTTAATTACTCTAATATGCAAAAATGAAAATCCTTCTTGAATTATATCTTTCAGATCTCTTAAATTTTCAAAAGCTGTATAAAAATCAGACTGACTGGTAATTTTATTTTTATTGCAAGTTTCAATCAAAGAAAATGATGGTTACTCACAGTTCCCGTTTACTGCTAAAATAGTTGACACAATAACACTGTTTCTTTTTTTCCTGTTTCTGTCACTTCGTGAAAATAAATGGTTGTCAGTCCAACTTCACTAGAACACAGTCAGTTTCGCCATGTAAGGATTCTTGGGTTTCTCAGGAATTGTCCGATTTTCAGCAAAACTCCAGTATATGTTTGCAGGTGTTAATGCATTAATGCATGTGCATATCTTTCACAGTTGTAGAGCAAATTATAGAATACGTTCCTAGATAAAACGTTTAGTGGAAATCCAAATAATTTTGGCTTCGGTTGTTGGGTCGAGAGCTCCGGCTTTGGGTCCATACTTCGGCTTCACTAGCGACGGAACAAAAATGTACCAATGTTAATCAAACACTGAGCGGCAGCAAATTTGTCCATGACATAAGAAACTTCGGCAAAAGGGACAGGCAACCAAAGTCATCTTAATTTTTTTGAATGACAAGTCCGAACTGTTTGTCGGCTCTTGTTTGTCCGTTTGTTTCTCAGTGTCCTAATTTTCTGTATATACTTTTTGACGGAGGTGTTTTCTTCTCCATTTGTGACTATTATAATTAAATCCAATGTTTTAAAGTACACCGAAAACAAGAACCTTAGAGTTCCCTGTTCGTAACTTGGTGGATCACCAATCCTGGTCACGGCACCAAAATAAATGGGTGACCCTGTGACATAATGCGTCTTATGTCTCGATCGTATAGTGGATTTTAGTACGTCAAATATAAAATAAACACGAATCTGCTATTCTACGTGTTTATTAATTACGACACAAACATTCTACTCAAACGTGATATTCAAACATGAATCAGTTACTCAGTAAAACTCTTCTTAGTTGTAAAAGCCAATTGTTCTCTCATTCCAGGTCTTATCACTTCATTTAGATGGTAACATATTCTGTCCTGATCTCAACCTTCTCTCCACAGAGATCTTAATTCACTCTCTGTCCTCACATCTCTCCCCCAGATCAAGCATCCTACACCACCTATATAGGAAGCCAAAACACTCCCACTCTCAATATCAATATTCATAATGCCAACCAGGCAAATAAGGCATCAACAGCCAAAATCTGAGAAAATTAGATTCTCTAAAACCACGCCTCCTCGGTCAGTCAAGAGTTCTTAGTATCTGAGTTTTAGCTCATAATGTTACAATGGCCCTCTTGTTTATAGAACTTAAAGGTACATTTATCTATAGATGGATGATCTTGCACATCAACCCATCATTTTGGCCGCGGCCTATTTTACGGAGCGGCCTGTATGATAGATTTGCTGCCTAAGATCGTTGAAATGAAAGGGTGCGTCCTTTCCAGTGCAGCGGCTTATTTGACGGAAAGTACGGTACTACATAGAATAAGTGTTCTCATCCAAGACTCTTTTTGTAAGCTATCATAATGCTGACTGTACATTTATGTAAGACTGCACTTTATGGAAAAACGATCTAGACCGTAACTGAGAAGAGTTGTAAGAAATATTAAGAATATCACAAAGGTTAAGGTATGTCGAGCACGGACAATTCCTTTCTTGAAAGGTATGATAAACATCTAAAAAGGAAAAGGAGATGCTGGACTCAACATTACCAACATTTTCCTAAGACTATCTAGAAATTGAATCAAAGAGTTAGAAATTGTCATTAGCTGTTGCAGCGAAAATTCTAGTCCTCGTTAAAGTATTTTATTGTAAAAAATGTTGGCAAAGGAACACTAGTTATTGTAGCAAGCCGCTGCTAGACCTACATTTACGAAGAATGTTTCGCAAATCGAGTTTTTACAGTGTGTGTTTGTGGGGGACACATGCTGGTCATACATATAACGCAAGATTACAATAGATATGAAACAGTAATACACTGCCAAAAGCTTTAAAAGAAATGTAAATGCAGAAAAAAATTAGATATAAAAATTACATGTAAAATCAAATGAGCCATTCTCTGTGAAAAGGTGGTGTAACATACCTGTAAAAACTCAATAACAAGCAAGTTAACTACGACGCTGTCAGGTTATCTAGCATACCTATGGAAAAGGCTGTTTAATTATGATAGTCGATATAATTCCGAGATCCTCAAAGCTGTTTATCTATTTACAGAATTATGTCTTTGGGATAATGACACAACCAAAGTCATTTGGTCTAAGAAACACCGCAGAAACATGTATAATTAAGAAACAAACTCACGGAGCAAGAATCAGGTTAAGTGCACTAGATTACTGGCCGCGCAAGATTACCGGACACTACGGTTTAACAATCGATCAGTAAAATTCGTTTTGTAAAATAACCAACCAAATCATAATTATGCAGAAAATTAACCAATAATAAAAACGTACGGCCCTGTGCGAACCACGCAGGCTGACCTTGCTCGAAACATTTTGCACATGTTTTAATTCTGCTTTTCGCAGAAACTGGTACTCCAGTTTGATTTAGTTAAGATAGAATAGTTAAAGGATTCAAAAGGGTAAATTTTGTTTAACAGGTTACACAATATGGTCTGACGACTCCATGTTCAAGGCATTTGTAACAGTCTAGCACCATAGTATTTCAACAGTCTGACCTTACAGTCACAGCATAAAGTACAATGTACTTAAACCTATTTAAATATCAATCGAAAACATAGCATATTAAGTGACTTAAACAATCAAAGTAATCTTACGGGGCTGATGGATTCATGGTCAGGAGGGTAACCGATTCATATACTCTCTCAAAAAAGAAACGCAACATACAGAAAATAGGAAATTTACTTCATATATTATTTTCATAATTTATGATATAAATAATTTACACAGGAATGCAAAAATTGGCACACTTCTTGTTCATGAGTTCTTTTACCTTGGAATATCACAATTTGTCACATATTGTCAATAAATCACTCATAAATTGTCAATATCTGGTATAATATTTCAAAAAGATAATCTGATGTTGCGTTTCTTTTTTGAGAGAGTATAGTTATATCTCTGAGTCGAGTTAGACAAAATTGATATTTTCAAACAATTGCATAACGATTGTATTATTTGTCTCTCTGCTTATAGGGGTTTCGGGAGATTCGGTCGATAAATTCCCTCAATATTTGCGTCAGAAACTTAATATGTCACCTGGGATTTCCGCGATATATAACGTGCAAAGAAACTACATGGTAACGAGACAAAAATCTGGATGTGCAAAATGTGACAGGACTTCGAGTATCCTACGCTGTTATTCTTCTTGATTAAGATATTCACGAAAAAGCCAATGAGGAAGGTAGAGCCCGGTTCTATATAAATATCTGTTGATAAAGTGTCAATATATAACAGGATAAATCTATCACTGACACTCTAATTAACAAGATAGAAATATTCATGTCCTTGAGTCATGTCTACCGTGTCGGCTTGTATTATAGACCGCTTCCAACATAATTTTAGAGGTCGTTGACAAATGTATTTCATAATTCTCGCAAGCACTATCCAGCGGTTTTTGAGTGTCTGGCTAAACATAAAAAACAGCACATCGAGTAGAGGTCGAACCTTAGACCCATAATGTGCTATTTCTAGCCGGACACGCAAAACCCTCAGAGGAACCATAAAACATATCTTATTAGTTACTTTGTTGTTCTCACCAACATATCCCGTGAATTGCTTCAATGCTTCAAAAGCTACCTAAGATGGTATTTTCATCTAAAATTTTACATTCATCAAATCTAACTTTTTAACAGACGACAAAGGTTAAGATGTGACAATAGTGTAAATAATCAGATGGCAAATGATTTATTGCAACTGACTAAATTCTTAGCCATTCTTCGGTCTATCAACATTTTTACGTTTTGTCGCTGTGGCTGTAAGGACGTATCTTTAAAATAGAATGTTCAGAATGTTTAGAATGCATGCAAGAAAGTATCTAAATCCTTACCTCCATAAACAGAAATCTCACACAGGGTAAAGTGACCTCGATTTGGAATATGCATGTTAACATAACGAGCCACCACTGGAGGAGAAACACTTTCGTTGAATACATAAACTTTATCCGGTATCGTCTCTTGGTAGGTTATCGTGCTATTCTCGTCTATCAGAGATATATTCATATCTTTGAAACTTTCTGTGGTAAAAACAAAGTGGTTGTATTCATATTAATTATGTAATCTAAAACTCATCTTGCTGTTAATACGAGAAATACTATGTACAAAAGATAATTAGTATTGGGTTATATCAACTCAGTGAGATTCCTCTTGAGAAATAAGGTTTCAGTAGACGGTTTTTAACAAATTCTTGTAGTTAATATGTACTCCAAATGAATACACATTTAGTTCGTGAATGCGTGTTCACCAACGCACTGAGGCAAAAATAATAATATTTGAAGGAATTTCTCTCCCACATAGATCTAGTGTTGTCGGATGTCAAAAATATCGAACGAATTTGGTAGAATTGATAACTGTCGAGCCTTTCTTGGCGTATGCATTCTAATTATCTTTACAACGAGTATTTTTTACTCATTGTGAAAAAGATATGAAAAATATCATCGTTATGTTGCGCGAAATGGACCAGTCAGCCTGATAGGTGAGTTGAAACCAATTGCATTTTATTTCATTTTTACATTCAACGACAGAAAATGAACATCAATAATCCCAAGAAAATCAGCTGCACCGAGAATTCATTGCCCGAAAAGAGATACATGTAATTGCAGTTAAATTTTGTAAATTTCGGGAAAAATATACGTTGCTCGATGTTGGCTCGAATAGCCGACGTATTAAATACTGTCAAACCTACGTCAAAGTTGCCATGCGCTATTCTACGAGTTTTGTAAACACAGAGGATGACAAGTTGGCTTCTCTAAAAAAGAAGCCAGAAGAGGTCAGCATCAACGTTTACAAATAGTTTTTTGGATATTAATTTCAATACATTTTGGTACATGTAAACAAACAAGAAGGACATTCAACTCACGCGGAAAAAAAAAACGCGGCGTAGGCCTAAATCTGTCATCCAGCACATGGCATTTACGTGACCGTCTTCCCGCATTTCAAAATCCCATGATCTTTTTGCGCGGTGTTCTTTCTCTTTATTAACGAATTCTTCCCCCCCCCCTTTTGCTCAGATTATTTAGCTTGATTAAAAAATACAAGTATGAGATAGGATGTTTGATATCAAATCAATAGAACAAATTTCTTTTGAAATCTGTCAAACAAAAATAAACTATGTCTATTTCCTATTTCAGTTTTTTTTTTTAATTTTTGTTTACTTATAAAACCTTGACAAAACAGACTGTGTATCTGAACAACTTTGCAAAGAAAATGGATTTAGACTGCAATTTCTGAGATATTCTTCCTTTGAAACTCATCACTTTTGAAGAAGTCCGATGACCTCTCCAATCACCAGCAAAACTAAGTTTGACAAAGGAATTTATAATAATGGTGTATCAACGAAACGTCGACGATCACTCTGTGGGTGTGTTTCTTTCACTTATTGGTACTTTGTATTACGGATGGATGTTTAAAATTGAAAATAGACTTCAATTTGTGAGTCACTGTTACAATTTCTTTAAACATCTTTTTCTCCCAAACCAATGAGTATTCTTGATGACACTTGGCACGGATGTTCCTTGGATAAATTTCTACCAAAGTTGTTCAAAGAATTGAATTCCACCCATAACTCTAGATGTCATGGCAACAAAAAGGAAAAAAAACCCAAGAGAATCATGATGGTATATCATATATATCGCTTACCTGAATACTAAGCAGTAAAGGTCTACAATGAATAAATGAATAGAATGAATGAATAGCGTTTTAAGGACGGTCGAAAACTTCGGTCATATTGGGCAAACTTACTTAGTAAACAAAAATGCGAGATGAAAATAACATACATGTCCGATAACATAAGACAAACATGATAAATGAGGAATGGACAAAACACAAAACGATGCCCCTTTTGTCGCCTTTTATGACATTCATGCTGTTACGTTTGTTCTGCCAGATGAAATGGCAGATGTGACGATCGCGGGACTGCAGTGGTTTATTCATATACCCCGGATTAAACCACACGGCGTCCCACAGGCCAGCTGATTCCTATTCCAAACCCTATTTACATCAAGAAAAAAAATATAGAATTTGGAACAAGAACTACCAAGCTCGATGCAATCCTACGAATTACGAGGAAAGCAGCCGTTCGTCTCTAATTTTAGTCGCCTTCTACGACATGCCAAAGGGAAAGGCCGATGTCCTATTCTATGCAGTAAAAAGAACCCCGGGACCCCACGGGGATCTACAATGAAGATAAAATAGCAAATATGAAGAAAGGAATGAATGATGTTTTATGGCGCATCGACAGCTTTGGTCATTTAGCGCGCATATCTGCGTTAAAAAATAATAAAAATGGAGTTGTTTAAATCGAATGAAGTTTGAATACATTAATGATAAGAGAATTGAATTAACTCTTTACCACATGAGAAAATTTTAGACCAGTCTAAATTGAAAGCAATTGCAGATGACAAAATAAATGTGACTGAAAGATTGAAATTTGCTTTGGGAAGGGTAGAAAACATTGTGGGAAAAGGTGAAAATGCTGGTTACCAGCATTTTCTCCTTTTCCCATAATGTTTTCAACAGGCTCCTTTCTTAGGGCCGTCAAAAGTAGGGATTGTGTGGTAATGGGTTAAGAAGTATTATGTGTGATATATTCATATGCATAAAGGACATTATAGAGTTACAGGACAATCCCTATAAACTCAAAGTTTTAAATGATAAGAATGTGATAAAAAGGTTTGAAGTAAATGTTGGATTGATAAAAAAGTCTTTAAATGAAGAAGAAATAATTATGTGTTATTTTTTAATGTACATGAAATATGTTATCGAGTGGCTGGGCGTGCCTGCTTACTCCAAAGTTTTAGATGAAAAGGTAAGACTGATTATATTGCTTTTCTTTGGAAATGAGGTTAAAATTGGTAAAGACTGGAGCTCTGATGAGATCAGTATACTCGCTTTAAAGAGGTCCTTTCTCCAATGAGATAAGATGCCCCCCAAGAGGGCTAATCCTCCCATTAAGGAAATGTAAACTGAATATTAAAGGAATTAAGAATGTTGTAAAAAGATAGGTAATAAATTCAAGAGTAAATAGAGTAAATATCACAGTTTATTGTAAATGCCAATCTCCTTTATGAAAGCGATAATAGATTCAACGCTGACAGAATCAAAGACATTTTTCAAACTATCGACGTTGAAATATTTTGAACGAACTGGCTGAAAGTCAACGCAATCTATTAGGATATGTTTTACAGAAAAAGGTTGCATTGCATGGAATAAATTCAGGGGCATCATCTCTTGTCAAGAGTCAGGAATGTGTGATGCGTGAATGGCAAATTCGAATTCGTGCAATTATCACTTCTTCTCGACGAACAGACCTATAAACGGGGTACCATTCACCAAGGGATGGTTTAACTGAATGCAGTTTATTGAAAATATCAGCATCCCACTGGTATTGCCAAGAACATTGGATATGTGTTAAAACGGAGGATTTAAAATCAGTGTGTGGAACTTTCAAATCTGAAATCGGAAGGTTAAGTGCAGATTTGGCAGACCTATCGGCATTTTCATTGCCTTTGATGCCTACATGACTTGGAAGACAGCAGAAACCAATTTATTCTTAGAAGAAATTTGTGAGATCATTTCAAGTAAACTACGGATTAAGGGATTCTCAAGTCGTTAATTTGAAAGGGCCTGTAATGTTGACAAAGGGTCCGAAAAGATAACAAAACGGTTGGAATTAGAACTTTCAGCTAGATTAAAGGTGGCCCTTCAGGTCTTGGGACGAAAATTGTACAAAAATGCAAAAAAATCTTCCTTACACTCCCAAAGCCTTTTAACTTTCATTCATAAAAACCCAGTAGTCGAACACCGTCCAACAACACGAGAAATTAGAGATTTACTACAGCCCAGGTCGACACCGAGGGGAGACACGTTCTATTTTTAGATTATCAATTCGCTCATTTACAAACAGGTATACACAGACGAAGTTTCAAACATAGCGTTTGAAGAAGACTTTATTGAAAATAATTATTACATGTTTGTTATGTAATGGAATTAAAGCGTTATGAGTCACGTGCCAGTCACTAGGCATTCCCGAAATGCTTTATTGATTTTTGGCGCGAAATCTAAAAATATCTTAAGTGGCTACGTAGCCTTTTAAGGGAATACCATCAAAATTTTTTTTTTTTGTAATTTCATGAATCTTAATTATTGATGATTTGTATTATTTTTTCATATGAATTTCAGTGGTATATATATTTCTTAATTTGGTGAGATGTAAAAATTCTAAATACCCACCTTTAAGGGCAAGATCAATTACTTTAATTTCAGCAGAGAAGATGGAGGAGTTGTTAGGAAAGCGGCACTTTAAGCTCCTTTGTCCATAAACAGCGGCACCTGCTGCAGAATTTCCTTCTTTAGATCCATCTGTATAGATGGGTTTGAAGGAAAAATAATGCTCCTTTATCCCGTTGTATCTAGCATGAAATACAGTTCTATCCGTGACGGACTTTTTGTCAGATGCAAAGTCAAATCTGAATTCTGCACCGTTTAGTGTCCATGGAGGGATTTCAGAGATTTTATAGTCGGCAATAGACTCAGTGTCTATGCCAAGGTTATCTACAATGAGCTCCATGCGGAAACCAAATGGTGGAATAATATTTGGTTTCTTTTCAAAAAGACGTTTATATTCAGGTTTAAAGACAATGTTATGAGTTGGATTGAAACGATTCGACTTAAGTTTTAAAAGTTATTGAAGTGGGAGTTTTTCTCTCCTGTAAGAAAGGGAAGGTTCATTAGCCTCAACATAGAGACTATTGACGGGAGAAGTTCTGAAAGCTCCAAGTACAAGACGCAAACCTTCGTGGTGTATAGAATCGAGAATTTTTAGATATGATTTATGGGCCGATCCGTATAGAACAGATCCATAGTCATACTTGGAGCGAACTAAAGACCGATAAAGCCGCAAGAGGACTTTACGGTCTGCTCTCCATTCAGAATGAGCCACAACCTTAAGAAGATTAAGAACCTTCTTGCACTTCATTTTCAGTGCAGTGATGAGAGGAAGGAAGGAGAGCTTTCTGTCAAAGATGATTCCAAGAAATTTAAACTCAGAAACGACTTCAATTTTAGTTTTGTCCAAATAAAGTTCAGGATCTAGATGAACACCTCGTAGATTACAAAGATGCATGCACTTAGTTTTTGACTTTTGAAGCCATTTTCATCAGACCATGTTTGTAGTTTGTTGAGACACTGTCGGAGTTGTCTCGCAATAATATTCATATTTCGAGATCTGAAGCATGTAACGAAGTCATCAACATAGAGGGAACAGTCTCTACCAGGACAGATAGCTTTAACTTTACTGTTTATTTTTACACTGAAAAGTGTAAAAGAGAGAATACATTCTTGGAGTACACCCATCTCCTGTTCACGGGCTCCCGAGACAGTATTACCAACTCGGACGCGTAAAAAATGTTCATCCAGGAAGGCCGAAATAAAAAGGGGAAGACGGCCTCTTAGACCAAATTCATGCAAGTCTTTAAGAATTCCGTATTTCCAGGTTGTATCGTAAACGCTTTCAATGTAAAAAAGACAGATATTACATGCTGTTTATAAATAAAGGCTTTTTTGAAAAAGGTTTCAAAGCGGACAAGATGATCTATGGTGCAACGCTGGCGACGAAATCTACTCTGTACATCAACGATAAGGTTGTTTTTCTCTAAAAACCAGACAAGCCTGTCGTTGACCATACGTTCTAGGGTCTTGCAGAGACAACTAGTAAGAGCTATTGGCCGATAGTTAGCCGGGTCACTAGCATGTTTGCCAGGTTTTGAGATAGGAATGACTAGTGCCTCCCGCCAGGATGTTGGAAATATACTTTTAGACCTGACTGCCAGATATCATTAAAAACATCAAGTAAAACCGAGAGAGAGAAATAAAAGGTAAGTGTTTTAAAAACTAGTAGTGAACTTTATCTTTGCCAGGAGAAGAATCGAGAGCCTTATTCAGAGCGGATTTTAATTCTTTAAAAGTGAAGAGTTTATTGTAATGCTCTGAATTAGAAGAATTGTAATTAAGTTTTTTCCTTTCTTCTCTGGCTCTATTCCTCTGAAACTTTTCTGTATAGTTTGCAGAGGACAACTTTTTGCAGAAGGTGTCGGCAAGAGCATCAGCTATATCCTGGGGTGATTCCAATGAAGTGTTGTTAACTGCAAGGTGACTAAGAGGAAGCTGGCCTTTGCCACTGATCTTTCTGATCATATCCCAGGTTTTTTGAGTAGTAGTTCTACTATTTAATTTAGAGACATATTGTCTCCAAGCCTTGCGGCTTACTTTCTCTAATGGTACGTTGGGCTTTTGCCCTGGAAATACGGAATAAGTTAAGATTTTCTTTGGTAGGCCTGAGGTTAAATTTTCTGTCTCTGGCAGCCTGTTTAAAATCATCATTGTACCAAGGCTTATCAGGATGTTTTGGGTTTATCGAGGTTTGAGGGATGGACTGTTTAGCCACATCAATTAATGGGGAAGTGAAAAGTTTTGCAGGATCATCGCAATCTCGGAATTTGTCATGATCTGTTCACCAGGGTTTCAAATTTATTCCAATTGGCTTTGGAAAGCTTCCATTTCTGCAGTCATACACTGCTGGACGGTTTGTGTAGATGAAAAGATAATGGGGAAGTGATCACTTACACACAAATCCTCAGTCACTTTCCAAGTGAAATTGGAAAGTAAGACTGAGCTGCATAATGTTAAATCAACGGAAGAGTAAGATCCAGTTGCTTGATGCAAGTAGGTTTTGGACTTGTTATCATTCATGAAAGATAAAGAGTTGTTCGAAATGAAGTTCTCTAACTGCAGACCTCTCTGGTTGGTCTCATCGCAACCTCACATAACATTGTGACCATCAAAGTCCCCAGCAAGAATATAGGGGGATGGCAATTGGGAAATGAGATCATGCAGATTAGTCTCATTGATAGGTGTGCTTGGGGGAAGATATAAAGGACATGAAGTGTTACAGCACTGTGTAAAGATAACCTGACGGCAACAGCTTGCAAGTTTGTATTAAGAGAAATAACTTTGTGAGGTATGTTGTTGTTAACAATAATAGATACACCACCTCTGGCTTTTTCGCCTTCGGTAAAGATCTTGTAAATAGAATGATATTTGAGAGTGATATCATCCTCCCGTTTAAGGAAGGTTTCTTGCAAACAAACAGCAACTGGTTTGTGATCATTGATTAAAAGGTAAAAGTTTGTCAAAGTTTGACTTCAGACCTCGACAATTCCACTGGATTATGGTGTCCATAGTGCGTGAAGAAAGTATAATAGGTAAAGTAAATCAAAGAAATGATAGTCCTGAGAGTCGCCTGTAGGGTAATGGGTTACAAGTTTTCACCCTTTTTTGTTGAAATCTATTAAAAGCATTCAAGATACAAAATAACCTAACCACAAGGCAGCATTATATGCAAGCATATTTCTGAGTTGTCATCCTAATATTCAAAATATCCGTATTAAAATTTACATTTAAAAAAATGTGGTGGAAATTAAAATATTGGCACTAGGACCAGCTTTTATAAGTTCGACGTTTTTTACTCACAGACAACAACCCTTTACAAATAAAGAGCAGATTATCTTCTGGTATAGGATCTAGTGACATACTTTTAGACAAAAAATGCCCTTTTGCAACTCAGTCATATCTAATCTTAGCAGTCTGACAAAGATTCATAAGTATTAGACTGAACATAAATGGATTCTACAGCTCTATTACTGTTTCGTCTGATTTGACCTAATGACAACCTTTAGGCTTTTTCTTTTATCCCTAGGTTTCAGTTTTGTCAAATAATTTATTGAGACAAACAGCCGGGCAATTTCATGATCATTTGACTGAACTGTAGCCTTTGGAGCACAAACAAATATTTGACTCAGTGATCTACTTGTCCTTTGGAAATAAGTTGTTTTTGTTGTTGTCCAGGTTGAGGTTTTGACCAGCAATGTGGCTGCTACAACTCAATAAAATATATAACCCAACAGCATGATCATCAGCCTTTAATATTTGTCTGCGTTTTATAACGTCCCAGGAATTATAGTGCTTCCACACCAATCAAAAATTGTCTACATGTATATTGCTTTGGTGTAAATTAAATGTTTGCGATTCGCTTTATTACCCTTTACAAAAACCCTTCACAAACACTCCAATAAAAAACTTGTTGTTCGAGCAGGTAAACACTGATCTGTTCTATTATATTTGAATTATAGCGGAGTAAAAAGTCAATTTCTCAAATTGCTGGTTGTTAGAACTGCGTAGTGTAAATTCAGATTTTGGCAGTTACAAAAGCACCTTGCGTTCTAACACCCGCACTAATAAATTGTTGTTTAATAAATACTAGATCTAAGTTAATCGCTCATTGAAAAAAAAAAACGCAGACTTTAACAAATTTGGCCGTCTTTATGAACGAAAACCAATTAAATATAGTAAACTTCAAAGCACTCTCTCTACATAGGTCAGTGCACGCTGAAAGTAAAGGCCGGTTCAACGACTGATTCATAAATATGTAAATTCATAAAGATTTCCGTGATGCAAATGACGTTTATACGTCACGTGATTACAAGGTCTATATTTGTCGCAAAGCTACATTCCAGAAAACACCTGCAAAGCGATAACTTGGTACAGCCTAGAACCGTGTACATTGCATACGCCATGTACTGTCTCTGGTGCACCTAGAATATGGGTGTGCAAAATATCTAAAAAGCTGGGAAGAAGCAACGTGAAAGAATGTCTAAGAAGGCAATGCAACCATTCCATGTCGTTATAAATTCGTTAAAATAATTAGCCTACTGTTGAGAAAAAAAGCAATTGAAAGCTTCCATGTTAATTCGGCATCGCCTTTCTGTGTCCAATCATAGGTTGAGCGTTGAATTGAAATAAGACTTGCAGTTAGGGACAGATTGTAAGAGTTAGAATGTACTTCTAATGGGTAATTATCATACAATTTTCACTGAGAATTGTCCACAAATGGAAGGTTTTCAGCGTGACCACAGACTTGTTGAGTTCACGGCAGCTATTTTTACATATACGTAATGCGCTATTTTTAGAGATGATGTCTTACACAGACATCAGGCTAATGTGTACCCTTGTAGACGAAATGAATGTTTCAAAGGTTTGAACCGTTAAACAGCTCAGTCTTTATGGACATATTCATTATCACAAAGGCACAATTGTAAATTATTTACAACAGAAAAAAAACACTGGATTGTTCACCGTCACCGAATTATTAGAAAACTCTTTGATCTCGTAAACCGGAACTTTAGACAGGAAGCAGTATAAGGCCAGAGGTACGCTTACGTCACCCCATAGATCAGGACGATAACAATGAGAGCCTGTTTGCTACGCAAACAGGCGACTCAAAAACGAGGCCGTAAACCAATGCATTTAAAATAAATTGGTTAAGAGTTAATTGCAGATATCTCGGGTTTGAACGAGTGCCAAGTGTCATAATCTTGTTCCAAGGATCTTTGGAAATTCACCAGATAGAGGCTTCTGAATCTGAAGCCTCACCTTCCAGATTTTCAGCATCTGCATCCATGTCCTCTAGCTCCGAAAATATGTTGGGGGTAGGGACAAGATCATTTATTTTTACAGTGACTTCACAAGATTCATGGGTATCTCTGGGTTGTTGTTTAGATTTTGAAGAAGTTCTTTTTGGAGACCGGGGTGCAAGATAAGATTTGCTCTCTTTAGATGAAACATTAGATTTAGTTACAGACTGTGAAGATGGAGGTTGTGGGTTCTTTAGAGGCTGTTGTGAAGGCCGAAATGGCTTTTTTTAGAGGAAATGTTTAGTGAGGAGGAAGATGGTTTTGAGGTTTTTTGTGAAGAGATATTTTGAGAGTTTGTGGGTTTTGAGGGTACAGAAAAATTTTTCTTTGTTTCAGATGCAGGCTGAGTCTGAGTTGAAGTCGTTGTAATTTAAACATTGGGAATTAGAGCTTTAAGTTCATCAGTCATTTCACGAAACTTTTGAAGAAGTTTTTTTGCCAACAGTTCGCAGGTTGGACAATGTCCGTTTGCTGGCAGAGGAGAAGCAACATTTGCGTATGTTGTGCTTTTGCGCAACAAAGCCTGATCAGACTTGCGTTTTTCAACTGTTTTCCTGGCTTCCAAGAAGGTAGCATTCTCCTTAAATTTGACTGACAGGATTTCTTTCTCATCTTTCCAAACTGGACATTCTTTGGAAAGTGTAGGATGAAAAGACTTGCAATCGACACAGAGAGGGGGGTTATTGCAAGTCTTTTGGTCATGGTCTTCACCTTCAAAAGCACATCGGGGACAAACAGGTGTGCTTCTGCAATTACTTTCATGATGGCCGTACCATTGGCATCTATAATAGCGCAACGGATTCGGCACATAAACATCGACCTTGACCGATTGAAATCCAACTTTAACTGATGTCGGGAGAGTTGGCGTAGAGAATGTTAAGATGTATGTATGTATATCTCTACGAATGCCATTTCTGAGAACTGACATTCTTTTCACATCAGACACAGCCTGGCTTTTGAGGTTTGATTTGACTTCGTCCAAAGAGTCACAGAAGCTTAATTCCTTGCATCTTATGACTCCTTTGGAGGTATTAAGGGTCTTGTGGGGATTGATTTTGACATCGAGATTGAAAAGTTTGTGTCCATGTAGGTTTCTGACTTGTTGTTGCGAGAATCTTTCAACAAGCAAGGTTTCATTTTTAAGTTTTTTAACGGATTTTGGTGTGCCTAATATAGAAGAGATAGATTCAATGACAAAAGGTGAGAGTTTTGTTACTGGTTTGGAAGAGTCAATAGATTCAATAACTAAAAAGCGAGCAAATGTTGTTGAAGGTCTTCATTATTCTGATTCTGAATCTGAGTCGGAGAGTACACGCCTGGCCTTTTTTTTGAGAAGCCATAGTTGTTGTTGAATATTCGTCACCGATGTTCCCCGCTCGCCTCGGAGCACAAGGGGACATGATCTGGGGAAACCCAACTCAGATATGACAAGGATACATCGGTGATGTACTCGAAGTGAAAGGGCTAGACTGGACAAATGCAGGCCAGCAGAATATCATACCAAGCATAGACTGTCTTTGGGCATTTACAAGTGTCAATCAAACACCAGGTTTTCACCTGATTAGCCCATGAGCCACCGCCTTCTAGGGTAATGACATACAGGAACTGATGACCAAGAAACGGTGTATCTGTGTATCGATTAATCAGAACGGGCCTTTCTGACCCCTCGTTTAGTTCAGTTTAAGGCCGAAGAGGTGTGTTGTGTAAACAAAGCTATCAAAGGGCCGAGCTCTGAATCCACTCAACCACCAGGATCCCGTCAACGAAAGACACGAGTTGTAGCAAACAGGCAGGCACAGTCGGGGGGTTTACCCCTTCAGTAGTGCGACAGCTGAGCTATTTCTATTCCCCCGCCCAGCTGGGAGTAGCAAATATGAAGATTAAAGGCTAATGGTAATGAAAAAAGAGCAAATTGCAACAAACATGAGGTATAATAGTTGTTGCAATAAACATGCATACCAGGTTTGAAGTCTTTCTGACTTGGGATGACACAGTTATATTCCAGACAAGCACTAAATGCGGACTCATGTGAGATTTTATCCAAACAAACATTCTTACCAATTTTCAAGTCAGCTGAGCAAGAACTGTGACATCCATTTATGACCAAAGGTGACCCAATTTTGACGTCACTGAACATGATTTGCTCGGGAAGGCTACCAAACTTAGAACAGGTTCACTACATACCAAACATAAAAGCTGTCCGAAAAATTTAAATTCTTTTCTTTTTTTGTTCCCATGTCTAAATTTGTGAGCCCGGGAGCCGGGCCAGTTTTGACCCCAGGGGCATTGTATGAATACATGTGGTAGAGGTCTACTAGATGCTACGTACCAAATATCAAAGCTATAATCGTTCTAGTTTCAGAGAAGAAGAATTTTAAAGTTTTCATTCTTTGTTCCTATGTTTCGAATGTGTGACCCACGGGGCAGGGCCAGTTTTGACCCCAGGGCATCATATGAACAAACTAAATGACATATGGTGCTCCTTGGGTCAAAACTGGCCTTGCTCTGAGGGGGGTGACAAGTTCGAACAAAGAACAAAGAAGGCAAACTTATAATTATTCGTATCTGAAATAGAAAACGTAAAGCTTTGATATTTGGTACGTAACGTCTCCTTGTGGACCTTTACAAATTTTGGTCAAATGATGCCGCTTGGGTCAAAACTGGCCCATCCCCGGGGATCACAAGTTTGAACATGGGAACAAAAAAGGAAAACTTCAAAAGTTCTTCTTCTCTGAAACTGAAAGGTGTAGAGCTTTGATATTTGGTATGTAGTAAATCTATTCTAAGTTGCCTCCTGAGCACAACGAGTTCAGTGACTTTAAAATTGGATCATCAGGGGTCATAAACTAGGTCACTTTGTCAAATAAACGAAATACCATGAGGGCATATCAGGGGCCAGTTTTATCGCCCAAATGACTTGAATTTTGGTCACGATGTGGACGCTTTAGAGGCCATACTTCAGGCACAAGTGAACTGACAATTGGTCAGAAATTGAATTTGGTTAGCGTACCAGGGCCAGCATTTCACCTTCTAGTTTTTAAGATGAGAGCAATTCCCTGACGGCGAGAGGCGTTTGGAACTTTCAAAGGTCAGCGTCGTACAGAAGAAAAATCGTTTGTGAACGCATCTGCGCTGGTACCCGAGTTTATTTTTCCATTTTCTGTTGAATATCATCTCTGAAAGGGGATACAAATTTTGTTCGATTTCGCTGCACACCTTTTCTTACTATATACGATATAGAAGGAATCTCCAATGTGCTATTTTCAGAAACAGTATTAATGAAAGTTTGTAAATATATTCCGGGATATCTACATGTGAAGCACCGATGTGCTATAAGTCTTCGATGATCGATCAAATATCACTTCAACGAAATTGCTTGCTATTATTAATTTTTATTATTGTTAATATCATTATTATTAATATTGTTATTATCATTTTTATCATTTTAGGCTTTCTTTTTAAATGAAATAGGTTTACACATTCTTTTTGATATCATCGTACTTGATTTGTCAAATTCAAATAGATGAATAGTATTTAAGTTGAAAATAGATTGAATGATTGAGTTATTGTGATATCCTAGTAGTTGAGTACTCATTACAAAAAGATGAAGTTGTCAAATTCATATTAATTTTACAACAGAAGGAGAAGCATGTTCAAACCTTTATTCAATGTTTGTTGGTTTAGCAGGGTTTACTGGTTTTCACCGGTGTTTCATCCATGTCACTGCAAACCTCGCTTAATCGTGTAGTCTATGGGTTTCACCGGTATTAAGCTGCTTATCGAATGATACTTCCACCTGGCCAATTACGCTAATAGAATTCTACTATAGATGGTACTGAGTCAAATGGGGCGGGAGAAATATTAAAATCAAGTAGTACTCTGGACGAGAAAATTGGATTTGTCCAACTTCTACGCACATACTCTCCACAAATTAAATGTGGCTCAAATGGCAGAGTTTGTGAGTAGAAGGACAGAAAACAGTCTGAAAAAGAGGAAATGCTTATTACCAGCATTTGCTCTTTTTTTTGCAAAATTGCTTTCACTATTAGGATTATTAAAGCTTCATATTATGTGGTAAATGCCGATGTGTTATAATTTTTATTTATTCCCGAATTTCAGTCATAAAGGAACAAGGTTTAAATTTGTAACACCTGGGTTCAGTGTGTAGGCATAATGCAGAAATAATACAGCCCTAGAATGCAACCTTTTCATCGAAATTGAACGGTAAACTGGATGGGCTGCTCTCCCAAATAAGTCTATATCAGTCACATGTAGCCCAGACAGCTGGAGGAAACTTATTTGACAAGAATTTAAGTTTTTTAGAGTTTTCAGAGCTTGAGTTCGATTAATGACAGCATCGTACCTGAAATGGAACTGCTAAAAGTTTTGTTGCTAACCTTTAGTGCTGTACCAGACCAAAGTCGCTGACACTGTTAACTTACTAGATAATTGTAGACTCTTCTAAATTAAAGATTTTTGCAGATAAAAAAACCGTGGCATATTTACACAGGTTTTTATTGGAGAAAATACCATGGAAATAAGAAGACTTGCTCGTCATGGGCCATTTCGCTTTTCCCCAAAAATTTCGAAACCTATTTATGTCAGACACGTAATACATGTGATGGTTTGTAAAGGGTTGAAAAGCGGAATTACATGGGGAAATGTTGTACTATGGGCAACTTGAGTATTGTAAGAGTTCCCTCTACCCTGGATCTGCATTTGAATTGCATATGCACAAGATTATAATGTTTTTGGCATAAAAAGAGTTTTATCTGAAAAGGATTTGTGCTTTAACTTTCGAAAAAAGAAATAATGTGTCATAGGCCAAGTGGGTGGGGTAAATTGATACGGTATCACAACAATTAATCAACAATTATGTTTTGTTCGTTTGCTTGTTTTAATCTGAAAACAAAAGATATTAAGATGAAAACCTTTTCTACAATACCACTTTCACAAATTAGTTGACAAAACGTCATTTTTAATTGATTACCTTGCATATGATGGCATTTTGTTGTAAAAACTATATAATGGCGGGAAGTGTACGGTGGACCTATTTTGTGAAATTTTTGACAACTTCCCAACATAGTTAAGACTTTTGTCTTGTGATTATTGAGGTGTCACATGAAACGAAAATAACAAAATCATTTCTTTTGCAATCAGTTCCAAGTTTGGTCCTGTTTTGGCGTAAAACAGATCTATTCAATTGAGTCGGAAATGGATTAGTTTACACGCAAAAAACTTTTTCATGTTCTATATGTATCCATTGTATTTCAGAAACATATATTGCAGAGTGTATTACTGCATATATATTCAGTAAGTTGAAAAAAAAATATCATGGGGTTCTTAAAGTTATAATTAGTTTGGGATGGCTTTTGTTGTGCAAATATTAAATATGATATACATAAAATAAGCAACATTGAAGTAAAACAACGACATATTTTTCGTGTCTGTTATAGCACACTTTAGAGTAGAACGGTTTTGAGAACGCATTTGGCGTTATATTGATATAATACCTTTGCACATTTTTAACCGACAAGAATATATTTTGATGTCTATCTTGAAATTATTTGCTGACACTTTTGTTAGTTTCCTGGAAAGGGAGGTAAATATTATCTCCCTTTGTAATGTAAATACATGCATAGTATTTTTAGATTTATAAATGAATATTCTAAGAAGGAAGAAAAGAAAACCGTGGTCCCGTTTTTAAAAGCAGTACAATAATGCTCGCGTTTAATCATAGAAAATTTGAAGGATGACATTATAGTGGAAATAGCCGTTTTCCATTAGGGGTCTACTACCTTAGTGGGTATCATGATTAAATTATTAAAGTCGCTGGTGCACCCACACTTTATATAATGATGATTATATTGTCGTTATAACATGTGTCATCATAACGAGCTTGGCAGAAGATTTAACAAACTTTATCAAAGGAATACTGACTGGGACACTTCAATTATCACTCATTAATTAAACCATAGACACATTTAGAAAAAAGAAAAAAAAATGGTTAGTGCCATGGCCGAACTGGCACACGAAATAAAATTACAATTGAAATTTTACGCAATGTTGATCAAGGGGAGAGGCTATTTTGAAGAAATACGATAATACTGAATGAGTATGATTTGCGAAAGTTCACTCAACATTAATTATTACCTGTTTAGAGTTTAGTATAATTTCTAAAGGAAAGAACACCCTACTGCGGATGCCTGTAACATCGCCTCTCATCAACGAAGAACGTACGAATTTGGCGGCCGATAGATGGTGGATCCCCACATCGATAATGGATAACTCCAGTCTTAGCCGAATCCGTACGATGGAAGACGATGTTACACGAATCCCATTAGGGTGCCCTATCATTATTAATTGCACATTATAAACATTATCTAGCCAGGCTAGACCTTTTATGGGTTAAGTGAGGATTTAACAAAGATATTTAAGATAAGACAAAAATAATATTTATCTAAAATTCCAATAAAGGTAAATTTATTGGAAGTTTAACCCTTTAAAATACGATGCTGGCTTTTGAGGAGGAATAAAGTTCTTGAAAAATGAATTTTGGGAAATGGAAAAGATGCTGGCAAGCTGCTCTTTTTCCTTTTCCACAATGTTTTCTATCTTTTGAAAGACAAAGTGTCATACATGTATCATACTCTGAAATACCTACGATAGAGGTTAGAGCCTGATGGTTTCTCCCGTCCTAAAATCTCCAAATGTTGAATGATGAAATCTTTCCCCAAATCTAGTCTAAACCATGTATTGGTGGCATGGCCAGTAGCAGCACAACATTTACAGTCTTTAGGAGCTCTCTCTTTATTTCCGTCAACAGCTTTATAAGCTTTTCCGTCCCCAGTTTCTCCTGGTGTAAATTCGCTGCTCTTTGTCATGTTTTTGTTAAAGGAGAGGAGCAGACCTGTGTATTAAAACAGACAAAAATAATTAACACAGATTAAGACAGGAAGAAATTTGGACAAAAAAAGAGGAAAAGCGTCATAGAGTGAAAGCACAATTTATGCTAATTTGATTGAAGGATAGACGAACAAAAACCAATTCTATTTGACAGGAAAGCTTCACAGACTGATTAACCGTTTCCATCATAACAATTTAAGTATAGCTAAATACATGCCATATCTTGCGTGCATATCGCAATTTATCGGAATGGAATTCACGAACGGAATTTCCAATGCCAACTGCCAATCAACGGCTTCTGCAATAAACTTCAAAACTGCATATTCTGTTCTGGTTCCTTTTCACTGTCACAAGGGCTATAATTGTTACTCTAAATTACTTATCGCATCACTATTAGGGCCGTGAGATATTTTTACCGTTTCAACACTCCAACAGTAACTCCCATATGAAACAGACTATGAGTAAAGGAGCCGTCACACCATGACGTTCTGGTCAACGTTTTCTGCCGTTTGAGGAAACGTTGTTAGCCGCCTACGGTCGCTTGGATAGCGCCAGAAGAGCGTTGTATGAACGCTAGTGAACGTCGGTGATCGCCGGGAATCGGCGGAGAACGCTAGTCCGGAAAAAAAGTTTTGAACATGCACAAAAGTTCTCACTGACACCAACGTTCTTCAACGTTTAATTTTAAACGCTGAAGATCGTTAAAGAACGTTGTCGGTCGTTTTACTAACGTTCATTGAGCATTGCAAGCGTTCGGCTATCACTAGTCATTCGTTACACTAGCGTTACTTGGTTGTTACTAATCGTTTGCTTTGCAATGAACGACTCACTGGCGACCTGTCAACGACCGCTGAACGGTCTCCTAGCGCACGCAGCGTGTTACTAAAGTGAAACAAACGTCCTTTTGGCGTTCATTTAGCGTCATTCGAGCGTTTCCCGAACGTCCATGCATATGGAAGTATCAGAGGCATCTTACTTGGTCGCTGTTACACGCTTCTCGTACGTTAGATACACCCTAGTTATGCGTTAGGCACACGTTAATAACACACCAGATGCGAAATCCTCATTTTAGAACGCTCAAAAATCGAACGATTGGAACGTTCAGAGAACGTTGACCAGAACGTCATGGTGTGATGGCGCCTTAACATTTCACCAGGATATCGACCTCATTCCTCAAAGATCGCTGAGTTCTTACTACATGACTAGAATATTCAGCATACACGCACGACTCACATTTTTACATGCTATTTTTTCATGTCATTATTATTTTTTTTGCGGGCTATATGACCTTAGACGTCGATGAACCATAAAGAAACATATGGTCAGATAATTTAGTAATACTTTTTTATAGATACACTCAAGGACCATAGAGCGGTCTTCTGTAAGAATGACATGTCTAAAAGCATGAAATTTGCTGTATCCCTGATCAACTTAATGTCTTTTTATTAGGCCCAAATATCATGCAATACAATATGAAGAAATACGGATGTGAAATAAAATCAATGGCATTCCGGGAAAAAAAAGAGTCATAGATAGTAAGTTAGATAAAGAAAAAGAGACGCAAATATTTGTTTTCAGAGCACAGAGTTAAAATGGTGGTCAATCGGAGCATAGCATTGTAGGGTATGGAGAGAAAATGACATTTATACTCTAGACGGGGGGGGGGGGGGGCGAAATAAATAGTCAAGCTGGGACTGCAACAGTACAAGAAAGGAGGAATTTAAATCAAATATTACAATCAAAGAATTGTGGGTAGAACATTAGGATTTAGAAATGCCAAAAGGTGATAAAAAGAGAAAGGAAAGAAAAAAGAGAAAGGAAAGGACAGCAATAGAAATGTTACAGACACAATTCAGTTTAAACATAGTTTATTTGCAACATTTTATATACAAAATATAATAAGACAATTACAAAATATACTTAGAATATGCTACAAAATGGATTGGAACGAAAGCGTAAGCTTATACTGTTCCTTTCCATGGATTCTAGATGGTATGTATCAGTCCTATTTTATTCATTCATTAATTGATTAGACAAGTAAAAGAAAAAAAGGTGCCAAAAGGGGAAAAGGAGTCGGTTACGGATTCTATAGACAGAAAGATTGTGCGATGTGGGATGCTCTCTAAACCAATATTAAGAAATGGACTCTATTATCTTTATACGTTCGATATAATAGCAAAACGAAACATTAGAATTATTAAAAGAGTTAAATGGATTTTCTTTATAGCTTGAACCTTTTGCTATCCTTAATAAAAGACTGTATTTCTAAAAATACTGTTACATTTTTTTGAAAGGTGAGGCTTTCGTCACCGTACAGCAGGACGTCCAAACTGACAGTTGTAAATTTCTCAATAGTTGCAAAAAGCTTATTTCTAACGATAGTATAATACCCACACTCTAACTGATAATGGTGATTAGTTTCAATTCCACCACATTGACACAAAGGCGAAGCAACTAAATTTTATTGGAACAAGTCAAAATTTATAGAACTACATTTATTACGCAGTCTAGTGTGGATAATTTGATATTCTCTTTCGCCGATAAAATAAAGCTTATTAGGTATAGGTTTGTCCCTGTCAAGATATGTCTTAAAGGCTGCAAGAGAATCTAAATTTCTAATGTCATCGGGCAGAGCATTCCAATCGTCCACCACTGACGGAATACAAAAATTATTATACATAGAAGTTCTACATGCAATGCCTTGGAGATCGTTAGCTCGTCGCAGGTTATAATTCGTAGAATTTTTAACCGTATCTGGGACTAAAGACGATAAATAGGCAGGAATAATGCCCCTAGTCATTTTAAAAAATAAGATAAATTTGCGTTTTTCCTTCTATGTCTCAGCGATTCCCATCCTGCTTCATTTATAAGGTAATCCAGGGAAACTAGTTTAGTGCAGCCAGTCACAATTCTTGCAGATTCATTTTGAACTTTTTTAACTTCATTTTTTAAGTACTCTATTCCATGCTTTTTCCAATGTTTATCTTTATATGATAATCCCAAGATCCATTACAGGAAAAATAAAGCCCAAGATGTTTGTGCACTTCTACGTTAGGTATATTAATGTTTGACATGTTAAGATCCGGATGGACAGGTTTCAGTAGTTTCTTTGATATAATAAGGGATACAGACTTTGAGGGGTTGAATTTCACTAGCCATTTCCTCGCCCAATTTTCAATTTTGTGTATATCCGCCTGAAGGTTAGTAGCAGCCACAACTGGGTCGTGAACAAGTGACAGACTAGTGTCGTCTGCAAAAAGATTTATACTGGAGTTAATGTCTTCAACTATATCGTCAATGTAAACTAAAAATAAAATCGGACCTAAGATTGAGCCCTGAGGCACTCCGGCATTGCTAAAACACGAGTTAGAAAGAGAACCGCGAAGCACCACTCTTTGAGAACGATTTGTCATTGTCAAATGCCTTACTTATGTCAAAGAAAATTACCCAGAATTCAAGTCCATCGTCTAAGGCTTTACAAATTCTATCATACAAAACTGATAACTGATTGACCGTCGAGACCCTGGGCAAAAATCCCGACTGCTGGGGGTGAAAAAAAATACATGTATGTTTGAAAATAATTTTTTCGACTGTCTTTTCCATTTTGTTCAAAAGTAAAATGGGTCTATAATTCGACGGTATTGATGGATCACCTGATTTATATACGGGGCATACATTTGAAATTTTCCATAATACGGGGACTTTCCCGAAATTAAGCGATTGATCAAAAAGTTCACATAGAGGCCTAGCTATTTGATGAGCACACTCACGTAAAACTAGGTTACTTATACCGTCCGGCCCAGAAGCTTTACCAAGCGGAAGGATATTTAGAATGTCTAGGACCTCACGCGGGTTTATAACTAAATAGTTAAGGCTAACTCCCCGAGGCAGTCGAAAATCCGTTGAGAGTTGATTCAGTGAATCATCGATGGAACTCTGACATGCAAAGAAAGAGTTTAGAACGTTTGCCTTCTCATGGTCGTCAACAACCAAAGAATCTGTAGCAGTATCAAAAAGCTGTGGTATAGACGTACATGTATTTTGTTGAATGAGGGATTTCAATGTTTTCCACCAATCTCTAGATGTTAATTGACCCGATCTGAGTTTATTAGATACCATTTCGCAATGTGAATTTTTAGATTGACGTATAAACGAGATGATTTCATTTCTTTACTTTCTGAAATTAGACCAGTGCATAGCAGTATTTGTCTTTTTAGCTTTTTTATATGCTGGCTTTCTCTGTCGGATCTTTCGTTTTATAGCAGAGGTCATCCACATTGGATCTAAAGGACGAATAGTTATTTTTTCCAAGGGATATATTTTCCAGATACATAAGTTAGCAAATTGATGAAATTCTCAGCGTGGGAATCGACATCGTTATCATATATTCTATTCCAATTAAAATGGCTTAACTCATTTCTAAGTTCTTTATCATTCCCCTGGTCATATTTCCAGATTTTCCTTTTAAAAGTTTTAGTCTTAGGTTTAATAAAGTTGAAGACACCAAAAACAGGAGAATAATATCGGACATTAATATCAAGGCAAGGTTCTCCTATACCCGAAGTCAGGAGGGAATCCTTATTTGAAACTAGAAGAAGATCGATTAATAAATTGGAATTCTCTGTAAAATTGGTGGGTTCCTCGATGCATTGAAACGATTTATATTGGCTGCATAGTGTTTGTATTTTATCAAAATACGTCGGATTCAACTGGTTAAAGTTAAAGTCACCAGTAATTATAATATCGGAAATATTTGTATCAGTAGCGAGGCCAATCGAATCTTCTATCAGGGAGGTGTATGCCGCGTCAGAGTTTGGTGGACGATAGAAGGCTCCATACAAGATTTGTTTTTTGTTACTAAGCATGAGCTGGATCTAAATACATTCAAGACCATTTGGTTCAAGATCTGATCTCTTGATGTAAAATAAGTTGTTTTTGATATATACTACATTTACACCCCCCTTATATGTCATGTGTCCTGTCCTTTCTCTCCGGGTATTGGAATGAAGGAAAGAGTAAATCATTAGTAGGACAGTTATCATTTAGCCATGTTTCCGAGAAGGATATGACATCAAACTGCGAAAATTCTGCATACAGTATACCTATCTTATTTTTCAAGCTATGTACATTATAGTGGACTGTGGAGAGGTGATGAGGAAGATTAAAAAAACATAAATATCAGTTGAAGAAGTGCTATGGTCAGGATTGTTTACTGGTCCTTGGTTTGGATGAACATCACCAGCCAAATAAATAATAAATGTGACCCAAAGTGGAATAATGGTAGCTATAAAGCCAAGAATAGCAGATAATATAAAATATGACAGGTCAATATTCTGAGAATGTTTGTTACTTATAGTAACGCGATTCTTGTGGTAAGGAAGTATTCTTAGTTTTAGTGACGCTAATAGCCCAAGATCTGTTTCTAGAGAAAACATAAACACTGGGGATGAACACTGCATTACAATAGGTAGGAAAGCCATATAAAGACTAAGCCGAAATCTGGAACGACGCATCAGCCTGCGGTTAAATAGTTTTTTTAAGTTTCATTTCATGTTATCTTATTCTTTAGAACCAGGAAAAGAGTGAGGCACGAGACGCGCCTATTCATTTGAACAGAGAACTTTATCTGATTTTTCATTATGGTAAGGTTTAGGGAACATCCCATCCGCACGAAAAAGTGGAAAAACGGTAACAAAAAACTAGAAATGAGTAACGAGAGAACAACTGTGCAACACAACAAAATGATCGCGAAAAGTATATGTACAAAAAATATGTAACAGGAGAAACAAGTATATTAAGTCATGAAAGTGGTAAAAATCGTGTGAGAAAAAAAAAACGGGCTCAAATATGATCGAAGTATCGAACATACAATGCATATCGGTGACTTGGCGTAAGACCATTGGAAATACCAAGATTATGTTGTCTCAAAGATTTTCTCGTAAGGGAATTTCCCTTTGGGACCGTGCAGGTGAAGGACCAGGCCGCACGTTCTGTGCAGCCTGATCCTGCCCCACACCACCCGCAAGGAGTGCTGAGTCCAGCAGCCCGTGGGCTGGTAGTAAGGCATACATGTACAGACCGATCCCAATCCACACCCTCCGAAAGACCGACGCGCGATGGCGGACTGCATGAGTCCTCCACCACGGCCCATGTCCGCAGACGGCAGGATAGTCCGGTCTGTTAGCTCAAAAATGTTTACCAACCGGACGAAAGTGTGAACATTTTATATGGTGTAAACAATACTTTCCTAAGACGAAAAAAAGGGATGCGCCCGATTTTAAGGCCCTAGATCAAGTTTTATTGCGATTTGAAATTCGGATAACTATACCGTCCGAATACCTTTCCTATGTAGAATAGTAATTTTGTTTCCCGTTTAGTCAATGTGTATGATCGACAAAAAAAAAAAGGTGTTTCAGAAGTATTTTGCCATTTTAAAGGCACTGCTGGACTTAATGATTGACTTTATGAATATTCTATTTGTCTTTCGTATCTGTCTGTTTGTCTGTGCGTCCATTTGCGTGTCATTTGCTTGCACTTTACATTCTTAAAAAGAACTGACCGAATTTGGCGTATAGGATTTTTTGCATTAGGTCGCACGGCAGGACAAATCAAATTGCCTACAGATTTTCCGCATACAATGCATTTTTTATCGCGTTCGCAAATCCTTTAAATTTTGAATACCGGGATCAAAGGAACACAGAGTTAACCCTTCACCCATTTTTTTAAAACTTCATTAGACACATATCTTTAAATATTCAAAATGAAGCTTGAATGAATATTTTGTGAAGAAGGTATGGAAGATTTAAAATTTGAGCTGAGACCACGTTTCTGTTGTTCATGGTCTACAACAAAGTTATTCGTCAATAGGAAAGTGCATGCAACAAAGACGGTTTGATAATAGTGCTGCAATATCAGTAAATGGACCGTCCCTGTCTTTCTGAAGACACTGAAAAGCTTTTTAACCTTTTACCAAAGTATTTCCAGTTTTGGCCACCCGGAAAAAAATGGGAGCCGACGCTCTGATTTGTCTCACTTTCTGTTTTTTGTCTCACTTCCTCAACTTTAGCAACCCCCCCCCCCCCCCCAACAAGAAAACGAAAACAAAAAGTAATCAATATATAGTTCAGAAACATCTGTGAAAAATAAATGTTCAAAGTGTGAGAGAAAATATTGGGGGAAAAAGGAATGAGATTACAACAAGCATTTTCTCCTGTTTAAACATGTTTTACTTTTTCAAGGACAATTACCAACATCTGACCCACCTTCATTCTATCGCCTTAATATGCTGGGTGTAGGACAAAAGCCCACTAGGACAAAAGCCCACTGGACAAAAACCTACTAGGACAAAAGCCGACTTTTAGTTGTAATCATGTATTCAATTAAAAAGTTTCATATACATGTATATGATGTTACTTGTCTTTAGCAGAGTAGAAAACATTATGTGAAAAGCAGAAAATGTTAGTAAGCACCATTTTCTTATTCTCTCGCATTTTTTTCAAAAGTCCAGCATTTTTCTCACATTCTTTTCAAGTCTTCTTTCACATGGTTGTTATACGTATGGGTATAATGTTGCAAAGAAGTGAAAACTGAGAAGAAAGAAAAGCAATTCGATCATTTTAATCATTAAATCTGTAATGTGTTTTTTCTACAAAAATGATTAGAAAAATGATTTTCTAACTCTTTTTATAAGCAGTGGGCTTTTGTCCTCCTTGCCAAAATTTGCAGTGGCCTTTTGTCCAGTGGCCTTTTGTCCAGTGGGCTTTTGTCCTATTGGGTCTTTGTCCCAATGGGCTTTTGTCATTTTACCCCATATGCTAGGTATATGGACGAGTCCAAGGTTGTCGTTGGGTGAAAACATTCATGGAACCTATTCAAAACCCTATACCAAATAACCCAAGGTTTTTACGACCTTGAGAAAATAAAGTTTTTAAAAATGTTGTTGAAAAGGGATAAAGTTCTGGTAACAACTATTTTCTCCTTTTTCCATTTGCTATCCTGCCGACAGAAAAACTTCGTTTTTTTTAAGTCACATTCAAATTGTTGTCTTCAAAGGCTTGTAATTTGGGCAAGTCTCAAATTTTTGTTTGGTAGAGTTAATGAAGATTCAGTGTTGTAAAAATAGGAGAAAAGGGGGAAAAATAACATTAATATAACTGCAATAGACCTTTCCTATTTTTATGTCTGATTGGTGAACTAATGTTTTCCGAATTCCGTAGCTCTAAGTTAGTAATATACATGCTCGAAATCCAGGAATCGTAGGTTTAATTTATCTAAACTTTTAAAGTGATAATTTTTATTTAGAAAAAATCGTTCCGGTATCTGCAAAAAGACAGAGAGGGTCTATTTACCAATAAACTGGGACATTATATACATTTTTAATTTACAGCGAAAATCCTGACTTTGAAATAACATTTAAATCTATATAGTTGCATTTTTGTCATGCTCCTATTTTAAGTACCCTATCGTAATAACAAAGTTCAATTCAAATTTCAAACCTCCCATTCCTTCTAGAATCAAAGTACTGAAAGTACTGTTGGAAGGCGAGTTTAGAATACAGGCATAACATATTGAAATACATTTTCCTGTACTTAAATCGCCTCTCCTGATAGAGCAAAGTCTATAGAGTTGTGCAATGTTCCTGTGCAATGAAGACCAGTTTACCATCCTGAGTTTTAACGAATTTGAAGAAGGCTTGTGAAAATAAGTTGAAAAAAATTAAAACGAATGGACTTTTCTGAAACTCCTTTCCATTTCATTTGAAGGAAAAGTTTTACGTGATAGCAAAGAGTTTTGATTTACCGTTACCCGTATGTTTTTACGTTGTATAGAAACTTAGATGTAACCCTCTATTACCCCAATAATGTGTTTAAAAGGTCTAGGAAGAAGGCTTGAGAACTTTTGGTCTGAAAAGGAGAATACGATGCAAATTGACATTTTTTCCTTTTCCTAAAATGTCTTCCATCCTATTTCATACAGGTTCCATTAATGGTGCCAGATCAAAAAGTTGCTACCCGAAAATGCATTCAATTTTGGAAAGTCTGATTTTTTTTTCTTCGTGTAAAGAGTCAAGAAAGTTTCTCCTGTTCAAAATTTAGTCTTTAAATGGCCTCTTTCTCAAGATTGTTAAAACTGTACTTGATAGGGTATGGTAAAGGATTAAAGAATAGTTTTTTCTTGAAAATGCAATCAATTTTGGTCTAAAACTGTAACTCTGTAATGAGATGATTAATTTCTTGAAAGTCTTTAACATTTTATTCCATGGACAATTTTATTGAGAGAGCAAAGAGTTTCTAGAAAGGTACATTTTAGAGTACAGAAACTGAGATCCAGCCTTTTAGATCACACCACTGACTTTCAACAATGTTGAAGAAGAGGCTTTTCAAAGCATTGTTGGAAAAGTAGCAAATAATAATAATCAACTTTTTGTTTGACTTTCCCACAATGTTTTCCATCTTAGTAACCTTTTACAAAACCCTTCAGAAAATAACGAAAAATTAGGGCCGTCTACATTAAAGCAATTAGCAGACAATAAGTTAAGAGCAGTTGAAAATGTGTCGTTTGGCTGGGAAAAAGTACAAAACATAGTGGTAAAAAGAGAAAATACTGGCGACTAGCGTTTTCTCCTTTTCCAAAAGTATTTTGAAACTTTTTTTCCCTTGAGGTTGTCAAAATTTTGTCATTCATTTAAAAGGCTTCTTTTATTTGTTTACCATTTTATTTGAAATATATTTTATCAAGACTGAAAAAGAGTTTCAAAACAAACGACTTTCAATGTTCAAAACGGAGATTTAACTTTTAGATTACAATACACAGTCAGGTGCTGAGTTTTAATGACCTTAAAGAATGGGGCTTTTTAGAAAGGGAAGGGTACTTTGAAAGTATGCAGGAACATGAGAAAATACTGGCAACGAACATTTTCTCCGTTTTATGCAATGTTTACCATCCTATTAAGGATAACCAACCAACATCATTTGACGGTTGACTTCTTAGGTCCTATAAGGAACGTCGGAAGGTGTTCTTCGTTTATACGATTCTTGTAATCTGTGGATCTGTTAACCCTTATGCTAGAGCGCTGGATTGATGAAAATGGCATTTTACATCTCGGGAAAAATGCTTAATTATCGCAACTCCACCCAGGGCTGTTACAGAACAGGACATAATTTTATATTACAAAAAAGACACATAGGAAAAAAGTAAATTGAAAAGTATCATGATTAGAAATAAATAATAAACAAACAGTAGAGAGTGAACATTTAAGATCTAAGAGTTATAATATTTCGAGTCGTTTTTCGATCGCATATTTGACGTAGACCGCGGTTTTTATAATAATGTTTTTGTCTTGGGGTTTTAGCAGTTCAGTAAATTTCAGATGGGCGATTTCGAAAATATACAGGCAAAAGGGAAAAAATCTCTGTCTAACTTCATTATAACATGAGCATAAAAATTAAAAGTGATATGAGTCTTCAATATCTGTAGCGTTACAACAAGGACAAAATCTTCCAGAGCGGGGTACAGGGGGGTTGCTGTATCTCCCAGTTTCAATTCGCAAGTTGAGTGATGAAAATCTTAGTCTTGTAAAATAAATTCTCATATCTCTTGATAAAATATCTAAATATGGTTCGTAACCAAATGTGTGTTTAATTAATGAATAGTCTTTTAAAGCTGCGCTATTTTGTACGGTACTCAGCCAATCTTGAATATAACAATCTATTGCTCTTTGTTTAAAAACTTTCGGTAATTGTTGTTTACGACTTGATTGTATTATGTTCTGTTCTGTTCTGTTCTGCTATTTAATTACAATATCTATAGTATCAACAATCCTTCTGAAAATGGCTTTTCATAACACTGTAAGAAAAGGGAAAAAAAATGCTGGTAACAAATTTCTACATGTCTCACGTTTTTTTTTTTTTTTACCTTTACATGTCTCATTGATTAAAATATAGCTAATCAGACATAAGATTGCATATTCTGTGTAGACTATAGAATCATCAGCCTTGTCTTCAAAAGAGAAAGGCGTAATAAGCGAATATTAAGGGTTCATCGACATTAACGCCTGTCTTTGATTAATCCCGCGTTACCGAAATGTACGTCCAGCATGTCGGCAAACATAAAAGCAAAATGACTGTCAACTCGTCAATATTGAGATGCACCCAATTCCTTTGTTCGACAAAAATATATCGTGTACAGTTACACAGATACAAGCCCTTATTCCGTGTTCTTAGAAAATCATGAACACGTCCGATGCACTCTAGGACAGTGGGATCCTCCGTGTCAAGATCATTGTGTTATTCAGTTTTGGAAAAAAGTGTATAGTTGAAGGAAATTCTTTCGAGGAAAATAAATGGCATATTTTAGCGTAAAGATGGTAGGTAAGTGATTATGATAACAATTCATTGCGATAAGCGTTTATTCTTTACCTGACAAAGAAATTCCAGACTAAGTTGAAAGCACTGATTCATGCAGATGACAAATTCAGGGTGGCCCAAATTAGCGACGAAATTTGTTCTTGATAGGGTAGAAACATTGAGGTAAAATGAAAACAGTGCCGGTTTCCGGTTGCAATTTCTCCTCTCCTCTCGATGTTGTTAAAAGCTTGATTTTCAGAGTCGTTTCAAGTGATGGGTAAAGGGTTAAATATTTATGAATTCTTGCTGAACTTTAAGCAACGTGACGACCAAAAGAAGACGTTAAAACTTTTTGCGTGTTAAAACGGTTACAGATCATGTTATTGTCATTTTTGACGCAGTAAAATCGATCATACTCGTATATAAGGAAAAAAGCGATCAGACTGGAACCCAGGCTATACTTCGGTACATTGTACTGATCAGAATTGTGATTTCAACTGATTTACCTTTTTCTTTTCACGGGTCTCCGGAATCAAAACTCGGCCACGCCGACGCGTAACAATAACCTAGTCATTAATCATAAAGTCAAGCACAACTTTGATAAAAGAAAATTATATTTCTTTGAAAGAGAACATTTTCTTTAAACATTTGATGATTCAAAGGAATTTATTTCATTGAAATTTTACTTCTCACAAAGACAGAATAAGGTTGTCAACAGAGGAAAGGGGTCTATCAGCGATTCGTCATTCAAAGAAGCTGTCTGATTGGTTAGTTCTGGGATCGTAAATTTACATATACGATTACACTGGTTAGTTATTTATGCGTTGTGAAGTTGAAGTAGGTGCGAATGACGTCATGTTAGTAGCTTTCGATTGGCTTATAATATAGCTACGGTTTATTTGTTGCTGTAGCAACATGACTGTATCAATGAACTGATCTAAAGTATTTTGCATTTGTCAAAAACGATGCCTTTTACGGATTCGATTAGTTTCCTTCTAGAAACTTGAAGATTCTTCTTGCTGTTCTGATTAAATTTACAATGGTCTCGACATTATTTTGTTCTAATGTACTCGAGAAATATCGAACTATTTGAAAGGCGTTTTGATAATGCTGCTCAGAGGCATTTTCAGCAAGCTGCTGAGCGTTGACAAATGAAGGCGAGAATGAAAATCTCGCCTTCCAAAAACAGTAGTTCGAGATTCGTTTTCAGTAGGCAAACACGTGCTATACTTGTTTTCATTGAAAAGCTAGTAAAGACGAGCTGGACGTTCTTTTGATCTCGGTATTTACCGTCAGAGGGTGATACATATGAATTCAGAACCGTAGGAAGCAATTTTGGATTGGGGGCGAGGGGGGTGGGGGTGGGGGGCCAAATTTTAAGAATCGGCTTGTCTTCCCGATTTGATATATACTGCGTTTTGTTATGCAGTGAAAAATAATCCACCTGCTAATACTAGGGATCGAAATAGATGTAAATTTGTTCAACAATGTGGTGAATTATGATATTTGGAGAAAAAATAAAGCAAAAAATCACACTGAATTAAATGTGACCTCAGAAACTGTTTGGCGTCTATCAGATAATAAAAGTAGATGATAAATTCCAGGGCTAGCCGCCATTTGTTTAGAACTATTTTAATTTGTTTGAAATTTTCTATCAGCGTTTTGTCAGTAAGCTACTCTGAAATATTATTTCATCCTCTTTATATACCACTATTTTCTAGCAATATTCGGCCAAACGCTGACACAATCATTTTATTGTTGATCAAATTATTGTGGGGTGGGGGGCGGCCCCTCTGGCCCGTCCTGTTTCTACGGCCCTGCTGAAAAGCTGTAATGTACTTTTTAGGCACTGACTGGCACACACGTGTCATGATTGTAAAGGTTTGGAATTGTTAAAATCTGTTACAGAGGATAAGTATGTTCTAATTACTAGCACTAAAAGATGCATTTTTCTGCCCGAACATTTTTTTTTGTTTTCAAATGCATTATTATGTAACCTGGTTTAACCGGTCCCAGTTTAATTTTATATTTGCACTTATTTCTTACGTCGGAAGTGGGGGAATTTATTTTTCAAGTTATTAAATCGTATTCTGCTAAATAGATTAAATGGCACTTTCAGGGCCGATAGTAAAAACCCAAATGTTATTTCAAAGGAATATCTCGAGGAAAAATAAAATATCTCCGTATCGGACAGTGTAGATCTAGGATCAGACTGCACGTTTTTCGTAGTATGATCTTGATCTATATCGTCTGCAAGAGGTCAATGAGTCGCGCTTGGCAACCTAACGGTTAATGCAGTCTGCATACAAAAAAGTTCTATCAACACGCCCGATCGGAGACAGCGCTTATGAAACCGTTACTCTCTAAGTCTACCGAAAGATTGATAAAACGACAGATTGTGTTTTGTATGTGTCTTCTACAAAGATACTTAATGATAAAACTACCAGCACGGCCGTTTTAGGTTTTTTGGGCATTTCGAAAATTTCGAAACATAATATAAAAGTGAAAAAAAATTACTAAAAATGCCCATTCTTGGTATTATTTCGGATTTATTTCTATATTATTTCATTTCTATGTTACTAAAAATAAATCAAAATACACCTACAAAGTAAATCAAAATGAAAGTTTCGATAAAAAAAAAAAAGAAATGAAGTTCTATTAAATATGAAAACGTTTTGATTTACCTTCAGTGATCAAATCAATGTAAGATACGAATACATGTACGTGTGTTCTGATAAACGGAAAGTACAAAGGAAGAGTATTCGGACAGTACATCTATCCGAATATATAATAGGCAGTAATTAATGAACTAGGCCACTGAAATCGGGCACACCAGGCGCAAATGGTTCGGAATGATGTCTAGTAACTGTGTGCAAAATTTGTTGCTTTCGTCCGGAGTGTAAAGGGTTTGCTAAAAAATCGAGTTAACAGACCGGACTAGGACAGAGGCAAAAAAAAAAACAGAATTGGAAGAACTAAATATAAAATCGGGCGATCACCATTCAAGGCTTGACGTTCGATTTTACAACAATTCAATTTTAGAATAAGTTCTTACTAATGTGGGCATTGTCACATATATTGTCAATAAATCCTTTAGGCCAAATAAAAGCCAAAATATCTAAGGAGAAGTAATAAGGCTTAACCATGCATATAAACCCACACCGCACCACTCCAAAGCACGGAGAGCTCTGCGGAGACGGCAGTCCATCACCACTTAGTCCGATCGTGTACAAGTTGTCAGCGTAAAAAATAGATCTCAAACTAAGGCAAAAAGCAAAGAAAAGACAAGCCGCGCGGCAACCTTAAACTAGTTCTGAAAGTACCTCAACCAACAAAGACCAAACTCCTGGATCAAACCTACGATGACAGACCGCTATCCCCACAGCAACCCCAACACCTCCAAATGGCAAGATATAAATTCAAATGCACTTGATATAAATTCAACCTGCTTTCTTACTTTTGACCTTATTGTTACTTTATCAAACAATTCTACTTTTTACAACAGTAATCATAAGATGATAGTCCGAATGTCAGCAAAACAATAACAAAAAATATTATCCTTGTAGTACTAGGCAGTTGTTAACAAGACAAGTCGAATGATTTACAGCGCGGGCTTTTATGACATGGATCAGTCTGCACAAACGTGCACTCCGATCCATGTCCAAACCGACCAGTCAGATACCGACTATGCCAAAAGAAAACATTATTTTTGTGTTAATAAGCAGTGGTTAGGATGACAAGTCGACAACGAATAACTTACGGCGTGGACTTTTTTGACATAGATCAGTCTGCAGAAACATGCACTCCGATCCATGTAAAAACCGTCCAAGCAGATACCAGCAATGCCAGACAAAAACATTGACCCCGTGCTACCAAGCAGTGGTCAACATGACAAGTCGACAGCAAGTAACTTACGGTGTGGACTCTTTTGACATAGATCAGTATGCACAAACATGCACTCCGATCCATGTAAAAACCGTCCAAGCAGATACCAGCAATGCCAGACAAAAACATTGACCCTGTGCTACCAAGCAGTGGTCAACATGACAACTCGACAGCAAGTAACTTACGGTGTGGACTCTTTTGACAAGGATCAGTCTGCACAATCATGCACTCCGATCCATGTAAAAACCGTCCAATCAGATACCAGCAATGCCAGACAAAAAGCATTATTCTTGTGTTACCATGCAGCGGTTAACATGACAAGTCGACGGCAAATAACTTACGGCGCGGACTTTTTTGACATGGATCAGTCTGCACAAACATGCACCCCGATCTATGTCCAAACCGTCCAAGCAGATACCAACGATGCCAGACAAAAACATTATCATAGTGTTACCAAGCTGTGGTTAACATTACAGGTCGCCAGCGAATAATTTACAGCGTGGACCTTTTTGACATGGATCAGTCTGCACAATTATGCACTCCGATCCATGTCCGAACCGCCAGACACAATTTGGTAGTATGTACGTAGGATTTACAGCAAAACAGAGGAATAATGGCGGGGAAGCTATCAGAGAGGTAGAGAGATAGCATATGAATATATAGATACATTTCGCACCAATTTTATGCAGGAAAAAACAATTAACGAATCATGGTTTGAAATTGTAAAAAAAAAAGGTTTCCAACACCCCAACATTTTATTCCCATAATTGATAAAATCGATCTCGTAGAGAGAGTGTTTGCAAAACATCAGGATTGTTTCTTGTTTTTCGCAAATGTTAATTCTACAGAAACTGTATCTATAACTAGTTATACATGATTAAGTAGTAGTAAGTTGTTTATTGTAGTGACATGTGTACATAATAACATACAAAAAGATTGACAAAATTTATAACAAACATACACCTGGCCCCATGGGCCTATATAAGTCACTGCCAGTTTTAGAATATTTACTAATGGTAACTCATATGCTGGATAACTGGTCACATTCATAAAGCAAAATTATAGACTTATAGATGTTAGCAATAGGTTGATTTTCTTGGCTTCTCAAATGCATAAACAATAAATTTTGCAAGTGAGCGAACATGGTTCTTCATAAAATAAGCCAATGTGTCTAAGGGAGATAACCGTGTTAATTGATTCATGTCCAATATATCACCAAACGACTGAATTCTTAAAAAGTCTTTGTAAAAATCACAAGAAATGACAGAGTGAACTTCGTTATCTACATCAGATTTACAACAATAAGTACAAACTCGACTTTCAATAGTTTCACCATTATATCGACCTGTTTGTTTCGGTCCTTAGTGGAAGAATACCACATCGTAATTGAGCAAGTGCAGATCGTTCATTTTTTTTTACAGATTTAAATGCAAATATGTTTCTATAGAGAATGAATGTTTAAAATCTGTAGGTACGAAGCTTTGAAGTTTGTCGGACGTTGGTTAACCACTGATTTGTGAAATATAGTCTTCTACTTGTTTCTGCGAGATTTTTGCAAATGATTCGTCTGTGTGTAAAATACTCAATAAGTTCCAGTTTAGTGAGAACTGATTTTAAATCGCAACACCAGTTTTTTCTACAAATGGCAAAGTCATTCTCAAAAACACATTTCAAAAGACGACTTGAATCAATCGATAGAAGTCTATTCCAATAGCGTATAACGGACTGCCACTGTCTATATAAACATGGTAACCACCCAGTATCACCAATTATAGCTGTTAATGGCGCAAACCTGTGAACCCCAAGATAAAATCGAATAGCCCTGTTTTGTATATTCTCGTTGCATTCAAACGAGTTCATACCCCACGTTGAGGCGCCGTAGTCAAGTATAGGAACTACACATGAATAGAACAATTTCTCAAATTATCTAAATCCCAGATCGTGAGTTTTATAAAGTTTTGAAATTATCCCCCCTAAGGCACGGCCAGCACCCTTTGAGATTGATTCACAACGGGAAGTGAAATTAAGATGCTCATTGAAAATTACTCCAAGGTACTTGTATGAGCTAACGGTCTCTAACACGTCTTGGCCTATCTTAAATTGGAATTCTGTCACTCTGTATTGAGCAGGTCTGAAATGCATACATTCGAAGTGTTAAGAAGAACACGCCATTTTCTACACCAAGATTAAACGATGTCTAACATGTTTTGAAGACTATTCTCTGACGGCGAGAGCAACACAATGTCGCCTGCATACAATAATAGGGAGATTACTCTGTCACCTATTATAAACGCTCTGGGACATTAAGACTGTTGATTTCCGCCACAAGGTCGTTTTTAAATATTGAGAACATTGTCGGGGATATACTGTTTCCTTGTTTTGCTCCTATCGAACATTGGAACCAGTCTGAGTAGTTATTATTTATCCGAACACAAGATTCCGAACTGGCGTAAATAGATCTAAGGATACTGTATATTTTACCGTTTATACCAGTAAGTAACAATTTGTTTAGCAGCAGTTCCCTATCGACAGAGTCAAATGCTTTCTTCAATGAAAGCCGTATAAACATTTCTGTTATTTCGGATAATACTGGTCAATGTGAAAATGTGATCTTCTCACGATCTATTCGCACGGAATCCATTTTGTTCATTTGCTAGGAGGTCGTTGCTTTCCAAATAATTCATTATACGTTTGTTGATTATAGACGTATATAGTTTATAAATACATGATAATAAACTAATTCCTGTCTAGTTCAGAGGTCCACGGTTGTCAGTTTTTGAGTCTTTCAGCAGAGGACAGACTAAAGATTTTCTCCAAACTGAAGGGATAATACTTGTGTCAAATATAAGTTGGAAAAGACAGTGCAAGACTGCAATAACTGGTTCTAATTTCAGGGCCGCATAAGGTATCTGATCGATGCCCGGGGCAGAGCTACTTTTAGCAGATATAACCACCTGTGTAACCTCATCTATTGAAATCGAACGATTTAAATGTTCATTGGGCTCGAATAACGGGTCTAACATTTTAAACTCAATATTCTTTTATGTGACTTTACATCATTGTAGAAACTTTCATCCAAATCTCCTATTTTCGCACTGTTACATGTATGTAGACCTGAGAATTCTTCCTTCCAGGTATCCAAAACTGACTGACGGTCTTTAAAACTTGACCATTCTTATCAATTACTTCACATGGTATTGAAGACGATTTCCTTGGACCGAGTTTATTAATTTTTGACCAGAATTCATTTGGATCTCTGGACACGGTATTTTCAATATCCAATATTTCTGTTCGTCTGTAAGACCGTTCGGCACGTCTGAGATGCTTATCAAGAAGATTCCGGGTCCTTTTATACTCTTGGCGCTTCTTTGATCGAATGTTATTGCTGTCTCTACATTTCAAGTAGTGGCGTTCCTTCTATCTCACTGTATTCCATAATTTAGTAAAAGTCTCGTTCCAAAACGGCTTATTAGGTTTCAGACGTTTATTTGTTGCCTTTGTGGCACCATACTTTGGCACTGATGAGTCCATTTCTCTTATATATCTTATATATCACTAGTGTAAAGAGTATCGATTTTGCTTTGAAATTCCCGGCTTGATTCAATCAAATCAATTAGCTCCTGTAATGCTCGACCCACTAGATTGTTACCCATGAATCCACGTGGTATTTATAAATGCACTTTGTATCTTATGTTTTCATAAAAGTTATTACTCGGGGCTTGATCATCATGAAAATCCATGCAGCTTATGACTACTTCTGTCCTTAAAAGAGCGTGGTCCGGTATACGTGATTTCTCTCCGATAAATCCGTGCAAATTACGGTCATCTATATCAGACTAGAGTTCCCCGGTCAGTAACATAAAATCACAATCGCTATATCTGTAAATAAGAGTCAAAAGATGTGCAAAGCAACCCTGAGCATCTCGACCCCAGTTGGAGTTTTCCGGTGGCAAATAACACGTAATTAATAGACATGTATATTCTGTGTTTCGATTGGTCAACTTTAAGGCTAGAATTCCATCGTACGATTTATCAACTATATCGACACTGTACTCACTAACCAACCAGGACCTTATTAAGAAACCCAACCCTCCAGAACCTTTTTGAGCCCGTTTATGTTGCTCTTTTCTATTAAAACCAAACCACACATACCTTTCAACTTCAACTGAGTTTTGCTGAATCAAATGTGTTTCATTAACTGAGATAATATCTGCATTTGCTCCAAGGATAATTTCTCGCCTGAATTCGATATTTCCTTGAGTCCACCCACAAACCTTTAGATGTGCTACTGATATTGCATGAGACCGGGACGTATCCTAGTGGTGATTCGAAGAGCGTGAGCTGCTGGGAGTTTGTTTTTCCTTGATCCTGCCATTAGAGTCAACAATCAAATTATGATCACCTGGCAATTTCCGAAGAATCATTGTTGCGTTAAGTTCGATCAGCCTCTCAGCATGAGATTTTTGCTTTCCACATAAACATTTTTGTAAATCGGAGACTTGCGTAAATTAGACTTATTCTTTAGTATTTTTTCCTCCGTGTTTTCAAAGCTTATTTTCATCAATGAAAGCTTATTCGGAAAGCGATTTGGAAGTCTGCTAGCGCCAGAGATATGCACATTGGTAGTTACGTCGTCGCCAAGGGACTGGATCAGTGACCGAACTTATCTAATACTATCTCACCCTCCATGCATTGTATACCGCTAACCGTTATTGATAAGTCTGGGTCGATCAACAGATCATGATTCTAACTTCCTGTTATCTCACTTGTAACGGGACGACTTTCCACATTTGTCATGCGTGATTGTAGATTCTGAACACTGTTAACAAGGCTGTCAATTCTACACACCTCTTTGTGTAAGTCTATAGATATTTCATCCCGTTGTAGTATTGTTGGATATCGCAAAAGTTCGGGTTCCGGAAATTGCCCGAGTCTTGACGAAGAGTTGTTGACAATAACATGCCAAGCAACAACCAATGAGGATTCAGCGGCCCATCCTGTGCATGCGCAGGCGTTTTATTGGGCTTGAACCAAACGAGATTCGGCGCACTTGACGATATACCTTTGAATTGAACAGACCTATCTACTTTAGCTGAATAGCTCCCCACGAGGAAACTAAAGCTTACACCGCGTTTTACAGACCAGCCGGCCAGAGCTTCTGAATACTACATCCAGATAACTGTAAGTTGCCGGCTAAACTGTATTTATACATTCTTATAGAGACCAGTTTCTCTATAATTGGCGCTGCGAGCAATTGAACCTCGTGAACACATCGGCATATAAAATTGTACTTGCAATTAGCGGTAAAAATCTCGTGCTGAACGTTAAGCCGCGTGTTGGATTCAATGTATATTGGAGGCATTAGGGATTGCAATAGGTGACTCCGTGGGAGACTCTGAAAAATATCCCAAACGGCGATTTTCAAAATAAATGATTTTTTGAATCCAACTGGGATTTCAGAGTGCGGGTTTTATTCGCAATTTTCCGGCAGCGTCCAAATTGAAAATATCCATAATCGGGCATAGTTCAAGAGATAACCTCCCCTAGCGAGACTCTTTTTCGCTGAAAAAGTGTTTTGTTCAAGCAGTGCCCCGTGAGGAAAGGGATATATGGGGGACTTATTGTACAGTTGACATTAAGTAGCCCATTTTCCTCACGGTTTTGCTACTCCCACGGCAGTATTTTACATTAGCTTGCTGATTTCACTTCCGTTTCCGGTTTCGGTTATCGGCAGCTACATAGTAAAATTTTTACGAAAAAACTCATTTTTTCATTAATTAGTGTTATTTCTCCTCTGTTTTGTCTGACAATATTTTTTTTACCCCACCCTACATAAGGCAGTTAAAAAAAAAGTTGAGGGGGGAGAATCGGACTATTCAAGTTTAATGTATCATCCCTGTTCCCATTTACTTTTTGGAGAACATTGGTCGCTTGCCCATACGGTTTTAGGAGTGGATGATCTGAACAGAACAGATTTCTTATGTATGGTCATCCATCTTAAACCAGGAATTTGGGGGACTAGACCATTCCACATTTGGGAGAACATTGGTCGGTTGCCCATACGGTTTTGGGAATGGATGTTTTATGCAGGCTTGATTTCTTTTTCTGTTCATCCATCTGAAACCAGGAATTTGGGGAATTAGACCAGAATTCAAAAGGGATTGGGAATTTTCTTTTCTCACAGGGATGTTATTTACAGGCTGTCACCGTATTTCATATTACTTAATTACACATTATTTCAGCTTTTTCTCATCACAAGAAAAGATAACTAGTTTTGAATTGAACAACCTTATCCTTTTTTAATGCTACTTTTATTAGAATAGATATCTATCCAATTGTAGGCACTGTCCTCTTTATGGACATGTAACTTATATTAATACTGGTAGGATTGATTACTAATATTTAACATTAAAGTAATTTGAGTATTTCAAAATAACTTCATTATTTCTACTTTAACTTTGTGATTGACCTTGTAATTAAAGAAAATTAATTTAACATACTTTCTTTTACCCTTATCCAGTATCTATCTATAATCTTGACATTTCACTGATTGCAAATAGTTGATGATAAGTAAAGCTTCACATATATTTCCCAATATTTGTATTTGTATAACTTCTATTTTACAAGTAGTACGAAGACATGCACAATATATTGTTTTGTCTTTATTACTGCCTCTAGATAACATTATCTCTAGCTTATTTATTTTGTTAATACATAAGAATATTCCAGCAGTAATTAAAAATTATTTGGGGAAAGATTACTTTTTGTGCTTCTTACCCCTACTTCACTGTAGAACTTGACAGCCTGTAAGAAAACTGAGGAGAAAGAAGACAAATTAATTTTTGATACTCTATCTGCAGAAGGGCAAAACAAAAGCAAAACAGCCTTCACTCTTGGTTTTTGTTAGTCATACAAGAGGGGAAGATAGAATAAGAAAGGTGGAAGAAAGAGACAAGTCTTTTTCTACATTAGCTTTTGGACATCATTATAGAATAATGGCTGAATTGACTAGGCTCGTTTGGAATAATTATTGTCAAAGAAAAGAGCAAAGATTCTTGGTGAAGCCAAGAATGGATGGGTGTATTATGGGTTTTAGCAGGGAAAGCTATGGGGTACTTCTCTTCAATAAGAGATTTATAGGTACCCACAACCCATAGCTTAGGTCTGATAAGTTGATAGGCTACCACTGAGATTTTAATGGAACGATATTCCTGAAAACCTCATGGCTCAGCCTATGACTTAAACCCAACAGCCCAATGAAAGTTTTGGGGAATGAGCATATAGGAATTGGTGACCTGGGCGCAATAATGCCCAGATATTCCTATGTAGAAAGAAATGGCCTTGTCATTCACACTATTCTGCTGCGGTTGTGCCCATAGGGAAGCAGGGTATAGGATTATCTCGGAACCAACAACCTAATTCCCGGGAAAATGGGTTTTCAGCAACAAAATGGCAGTATCTATTCTGCAGGGGTTGCACCCATAGGGAAGCGGGTAATTGGGTTATCTGGGAGAACCAACAACCTCTATCCCAGGAAAATGGGGTTTCAGCAACAAAATGGCGGTAATTGATTTACAAAGCTTGGAGTCAGAGAAAGGGTAAATTGGGCAATACATGCACAGACATGTTTACATAAACATTCTGTCGTGATTGTTACCACTTTGCCAACAAAAGATCAAACCACCTAGCCCTTCATGAGACTTGGATAGAATCAAATAGTTTTGCAAAAAGGTTAAGATTCAAAAAGACCTAAGATTCAAAATTAATAAAATCAATATTATAACAAAAACTGACATGTATGATCTCACTTACAATAGATGTAAAAAACTTTTGAGGAAAAAATTATTACAACAATAATATATGTGACGTGAACACCTCACGGCCAAACTTGTGGCTAGAGGTCTGGTTCTTATCATTTAACACTTATTATACAAAATAAAGTTTAACACCCCCCATTTAAATTGGAAATTTATAATTGTTTTATAATTAATTGCAAAGTGGGGCAGTGTAACTACGGCACTTTGTCAATAAAAGTGCCAGTCACATGAAAGATTACTATCCAAGTCTGTACTTTTTTTATGCAGAAGAGTAAAATACTTTTTTAAATGGGTCAGGATCGGACAATAAGGCCTTCCGATCCTGAAAGAATTATTTTGAGGCCTTAAGTTTGAATGTTCAGGCAGTCATGTTAGAGAAAGGGTTGTAAAGATCTTAAATCATCTTCCAGTGATAATTTTCTATTTGGTTACATTAGAATAGGATCAGCAACACGTAAACACCAGACAAGTCTTTGGGGGATGTAGCTGTACAATAAAGACAGTAATTCCTCCAAATTCTGTGCAGTTGGTGAGTTGCTATTGTAAGTCAAAGGTAGGTCAATTTCACACGCGACCTACTAATATCAAGAACTTAATGAAAAGTAAAATCATCATGGCCTAAATCAGGGCAACCGTTAATATGGCATGGAATCTGAAAATTGCCAAACTTAAAAAAAAAATATATATATATATATATATTTGGGATAAGATCTGCCCATGAATTCTCTCATGCCCATCCATTGGGTAATTCTGACGAAAGCAGTATTTGCCCAAAATAAGGGGAAATATGGGTAGAAAATAACTGCCTGGTCATTCAAAGTACTGAAAGTAACTAAACACTGGAGCAATCAATACATTTCTTTTAAATCAAATATCAGGAAGCCTATAATTTGGGTAACTTCAATTTTGTTAGAGCACCAAACCTTATTACTTGTGTCGCACGACCCATAAAAGGAGAAATGAGTGTGTCTATGAGGAGAGCTTATTCTGAATAGATGCGTAATGCAGGGAGGTAACTCCTTAATTTCAGAATAAACTTCTCTGACAATTTTGATATGGGAAGGGAAAGTGTGCGATGGTATAATGGATTTCAGCGCCCTTAAGATTGCTGTGAAAAGGGATTTCTAACCTGTGCCCTTATAAGAGTGCTTGGATACCCTTCTGGTGATGGGTCGTTTTGGGAATGGTTGCCAAGTCAAGTGGTAGATAACCATTGCGGTAGGTGACCAGGCACGAAGCGACCCACAGTAAGAAATATGGTTCGTTCCAGACTGCAGGATCAGTGGCTTTTGGTATTACACCAAAGCCACTTGCAGGAACATTAAACCTGTGTATAGGAGGCATATCTAGATATCTATAAGTTTCCACTTCTCTGGAAGACATTGGGATAATGGGCACAATCTGTACCCAAAAATGTCATTTTCCAACGGAAGGTGGAACTTTTAGTATGATGGGTCTGGGGTTAAGGGTTAGAAATAAGAGATGAAATGGTCAGGTCTGTGGAAAAGTGGCCGATGCCCCAAAGTTCCATAGATATGGAACATTCCCTGGGGTTGGCCAAATACCACAGATAAGAGAAATTATAAGCGACTTTTGGAATCCAGCCTCTCCATCATATACACTAATCAGAAAGAATGGCTAGATGGGGGTGAATGACAATGTCATAAGAGGTACTCTAACATCAGCTCCAGTGTAAAGTTAACCTGATGGGACTGGTTTATTTGTTCTTTCTTGATACTGATGTATCTCAAAAAGCAATACTTAGAGCCCAGCTATCACAGGTGCAGGGAGGACAGGAGAGTATAATATCATTGCTTATTGTGTCTATCTTCGTTGTCTGAAAGGATGAGGTATTGCACCACTCGTAAGGAGCTTCTTACAGCGGTGCACGTTACTCGTCAACTCAGGCAGCATTTTACGGGGCCAATTCTGAATCCATTTAACCACAGCAGTTTTAAAAATCCGATAAGGTCAACTGGCAAGTTGGTTGGATGAATTGCCTCAATATGACTATCAAGCGCTTGGTTTTGAGCAAGTATCAGAATGCTGATCAATGCTCTATCTCTCTCGAATCCCTTAGTGATAAGCAGAAAGTTATATATTGGGCCATGAATTATAGTAGTTACCCTATGAGAATGCACATTATCAAGAAACATTAAACGTTGTGGAAGCACCACAAAGTATTTAATATCTTTTATCAGACCAGTCCTTACATACTGTGATAGTACATTTCATTTTAAAAACAGGCTGTATGTGTATATACGCTTTGCTATGTATCATCAGCCTGCTGGGTTTTATAATCATTTACTTTTAAGTGCTAGTTTTAAAGTCTTGGAAATAGGTACCAATTTTGAGGTACTATTTATGAATTTTAATTAATGATGCTACTTTAAAGTTTTAGTAATAGATACCAAATTGTGATATCGTTTTAAGAATTTTAATTAACCCTGATGGCATTAGCTTCACAAGATGGACACAATGAAACATGTCCAATTGTAACACCCATACCATCAACTTGGTGGAGGAACACTGGGTCAAACGGTGATGATGCCTTACAGGGACTTATTATTTTAAGTTTTGGGTTAATAGGGGTTTTAGATATACGACGAAAAGGGGCAGAGGTTCTTTTAAATAAAACGGGGAGGAGTGTAGTATTGTTGGATATCGCAAAAGTTCGGGTTCCGGAAATTGCCCGAGTCTTGACGAAGAGTTGTTGACAATAACATGCCAAGCAACAACCAATGAGGATTCAGCGGCCCATCCTGTGCATGTGCAGGCGTTTTATTGGGCTTGAACCAAACGAGATTCGGCGCACTTGACGATATACCTTTGAATTGAACAGACCTATCTACTTTAGCTGAATAGCTCCCCACGAGGAAACTAAAGCTTACACCGCGTTTTACAGACCAGCCGGCCAGAGCTTCTGAATACTACATCCAGATAACTGTAAGTTGCCGGCTAAACTGTATTTATACATTCTTATAGAGACCAGTTTCTCTATACCTTAAACTTCTTACTTTAGTATCAATATCTGCCATCAAATCTGGTCTAAGCCTGTCTATCTTTTTTTCTAAGGATTTGCCAAGGTTTTCTTGATTTTTATTTACATCTTCAACAGCTTTCAGTACCAGATCTAACTTTGACGAAACATCCTGCTCTTTATGGATTGGGGGCTATCAAGGGAAGTGGAGCTGAAACTGTCTTTTACACCGTAATTTGCAATAGGTGAATCGAACACTCCAATAAATGAAGAACTTACAGAATTGTCTCTGTCTGCTAAGATAGTATCTGTCTGTGAAATATTTGAACCAACTTCTCCTATCGATTGCACACCACTTTTCCCACTATTTCCAGTATCACTATGGCCGCCCCCTGTTCATTTGTTTGTTACATTTAGAATTCAAATCCGACTCACTGCTGTTTTAGCGTTTATTTCTGTTCCTCCCCATATAGAATAACTTCTATCAGTTACTTACATGTATCTTCACTATCACATTAAGATACACTAGGAAATCAACCAGAATACTGTTGTATCAGTCATAACTTTCAATTTTTGACGAACCTTCAGAAAAACATGACCGCCATCATCCATGACCACGTGACACGTCCATATGTGTGTGAATAACGATTTAGTCTTGTCGGTTTAACGGCATTTGACAATGTAAACAAGACGTGACATATATTCTTTGTTATTGAACAGATTGGCACTTTTTACAGGTGACTCGGAGAGGTCTTTACTGACCACATGTTTTGGGGTAATTTGCTTGACACCTGAATGGGTTAGGATCAGGCATAAAATAAAAAGAACGGTATGCATGTTTTAACCGTTTAGGAATAGAAGGGACAACAGTCAGCAACATTCTATCTACTTACATCCTACTTTTGCAATCAGAAAGTGGCAGTCTACCCATGGTCTTACAGATACATTTGTTACTCCATGGAACATAACATCGCTTCCAAGATATTACAGCATAAACTAAAATTAATAAAGTATCAAGTCTGCTTTAATGATTCCATATTCAAAACCTCACTGAGTTCTGCAGAACTGCAGGAAGAAAGTTTTCGAACATAGGGTGAAAAATGAGAAAATGCGAGTAAGAAGTGTTTGATCATTTCCTAACCAAACATTGCAATATTTTAAATGTCAATGGTACCTAGATAACCACTTCCTAAACGGTGTTTCTTATCTTTACCACATCTTTCATCACTCTTTGAAATTCATCATGGGTCACTTGAGTGGTCTTTATTAAAACTAAGTAGAGGAAGTGCAAAGGAATATCCGTAGAATGAATCTTATCCTGGGTACTGGACGGCTAAACGAGGATATTAAGTTGTACAGACGGTGGAACATAAAGAACAATAGTCGAGTAAAACATAAGTAAAGAAAAGGTAAACATGAAAATCTACAAGGAAATAAAATAGTGTTATAGTAAATGAAATAAGTAAATCTGCATATTCACCATCTGTTCCATCGATTATCAGCAATAAAGTACAAACTGTGTAAACTGTTGTTGACTTCCTGGAAACAGAAGGAGAGAGTCTTTACACCCCAGGGATAAAAGGGAATTGGAATAAGACTTTATCAGTCTTTGACTTTATCAGTCTTTTTATCATCTTCCATACTTTAACGCAAAAGGCAAGTCGTGTCAGATCCTATATGTCACGAACGATGACCGATAGGTTTGTCGAGGCCTTTGTATGGGTATGTGCTATATATGCTATTTACCGTTTCTTCTATATTTTGGTGTTATTGTGGCTTACTTTAGTACAGCGGATGCAAATCTCAGTGATTTTTGGATGATACTTTTATACAAATTATGAGAGAAGATGAGATAATGGTCGAAGTTAAATTCTAAATAGTACACCTTGGTTATATCAAGTCTTTACCAGATATATCATTATTTGAGAACGAAAGATATATACAAAAACGCAGTCATATATATATATATATATATATATATATATATATATATATATGTGTGTGTGTGTGTGTGTGTGTGTGGGTGTGTGTGTGTGTGTGTGTGGGACTTGTCTCTTCAGAACCAATACAGCTCGACCTAGTCTGTATCAAGTGCAAATAAGAGACAAGAGGACCATGATGGTCCTATATCGCTCACCCGAGTACTAAGCAGTAAATGTCTACAATGAAGGTAAATGCCAAATATTGCGGTTATGAAGCAAAAGCGGCAAATTGTTGCAAGACAAGCCCGTCCCATCACCAGTTGTCGAGGAGGTATGAATAATTGCAAAGAGCAGTTAATGCAAAAAACATGTTTACCAAGTCTTAAGTCAATTTGACTTCATATGACAAAGTCCGTTCCGGACAAGCAAGAAGTACTGTCAATTCCTGTGCACTGCACGTCCAAACATTGAAACAAATAAGCATACCATATTTCAAGTCATTCTTACTTAAGATGACAAAGGTTTGCTCCTCACAAGCAAGAAAGCTAAAAAATCACTAAGGTCAAAGGAAGGATAACTCAAAAGTCATGCTAGGAAGGGTAATGGTTTTTGTGCACTGCACTCCATAATTTTTCAACAGCCATGCATACAAAATTTGAAGATGTTCAGGCATAGTTATATTCCGGAGAAGAAGAAAATGTTGTAAAAATGACAAAGGGAAATAGCTCATAGACACTGAAAGGCAGAGTTATGGTTCGTTCACACTGCACTCCGTATTATTGCAACAAACACAAATGCCAAGATTCAAGTCAATCAGACGGGCGATGACAAAGTTATGCTTCGGACAAAGAACTATTCTAAAGAACTTTCTAATTCAAGAGCAAGTAACTAATGTCATTCTGGTCCTATTAGAACCCATAATCGAACTCATCTAAGATCTTATGGCCATATATATTTTGACCAAGTTTGCTGCCGATTGGTTTATAATTGTAGATGCTAGGGTGTGTTTAGAGACAAATATAGCAATCTGTCTAATTCAAGGGCAAATAACTCTAGCTGTTATGGTCCGATTAGACCAGTAATCATACTCATCCGAGATCTTATAATCATACATGTTTTGATCAAGTTTGATGCTGATTGATTGCTATTTGTATATGCTAGAGTGTAAACAAAGTCAAATATAGCAATTTTTCTAATTCAAGGGCAAGCAATCCCAGTTGTTATAGTCTGGTTAGACCCATAATCAAGCTCAACCGAGATCTTACGGTAATATATATTTGACCAAGTTTGGTGGTGATTGGTTAATATTTACATATGCTAGAGAGTAAACAAGGACAAATATAGCAATTTTTCTAATTCAAGGGCAAATAGCTCCAGTTGTTATGGTCCGATTACACCCATAATCGAACTCATCCGAGATCTTATGATCATATATATTTTGACTAAGTTTTGTGCTGATTGTTCAACATTTGTAGATGCGAGAGTGTAAACAAATAAATGTGAACGGACAGACATTAGACGGACGAACGACAGACACCGACGGACGGTGAGTGATCACAATAGCTCATCCTAAGCACTTCGCTAAAAAGATGAGACTAGAATGACAAGCACCAATACATTCTCCCTCTGACAAAGGAGGATGTGCATAGAATGATGGCACAATAAAATCATTATCTCCAGTGATCTAACCTGCCAATTCTAAACCCATTCTACCGGTATTTAGTTCAGTAAAGACCTATAACTTAGCCAGCGGTTATAAAAGTTTGACTATCTTGTTGATTCGTATTGAATGTCATAGTAATGTGTTTGTGTAAGGGGAAACTTATACTGCCTTCCTACAGAGACAGCTTTTGTTGCAGCGTGGTAGAGCGTCTCTTTGGGACCAAGAGATCCTAGGTTCAAATCGCGCCGCTGGAGGTAATTTGTCAGAACTGTAACATTGGCGCCTACCCATAAACAGCAAATTAACCCCCCCCCCCCTAAAAAATGCTTGATTTAGAAAAGAGTAACAGTTAATGAAGAGCTTGTGGACGAATCTTCACTGGGCGGGGGGCGGGGTATGTAAATGTAGTATACTGGTCTATCCGACAGATAGATGTAAATATATAGCTTGTGTTTTCTATACAATGGCGACATTTGACGACCCTGAAAGAGAAGGCTTCAGAAAGCATTGTGGGAAAGGGAGAAAATGCTGGTAACCAGCATTTTCTCCTTTTCCCATAATGTTTTCTACTCTCCCATAGCAAATTTTAACTTTTCAGTCACATTTATTTTGTCGTCTTCAAATACTCTTAATTTGAAACAGTAAAAAAAAAAAAAATGACGTTTGGTTTATCATATGTAAGACCTATTCTCGGATAGTCATCTATTGTATGGTCCACGTACACTTAGAGAACATTTTACATGGATATTTTCTTACTGTATGTAGATCTAGAGTTGTAAAAGAGAGAAAAAAGGAAATGACAGAAAGGAAGAATTTCACGGTCTCATTTACACATTGCATGTAAAAAGGGAGAACGGGAAACACTTCTATATTTATAGATCTAGATCTACAGAGTTCATGGAAAACTGGTGTCTTTCTGCAATTCTACGAGCGGCTTCAGTCGCCAGGGAATCACGTGACAGCAACATTTTGAAGGGTTTTGATGATTAAGATCGACTGGATTGTTTTTGACATCGCTAACTGGCGCTATTGCAACGACAGACCTGACTCACATCATGGTTTCTCCATCTTCGGAGAATTAAATTTGTTTTCTACGATGATGTTTAACTCTTTAACACTTCGATATTGTAGATCTATCTGTCAATGGCTGCATGCTTCTCTTTGAATTTCTTTAAAATGAAAGTGCAAGGATCACCAGTCAGATTATTTGTAACGTTCCTTTTTCGTCTCATCTGCTTTCCCACACGTCTATCGTTGAAAAGGTGATCAGTATAGAGAGAGAGAGAGGAATGAATTCTGTTGCAATGCTTAGATCTATCATCAGTCCTTGGATAGAAATTTGCTGAGTTACAGGACAGATATCCAACTTATGGTAAAAAGAAACCAAACTTTAAATCTATCATCAAACCTCTAACCTTATGATACTAAACAAGTCCTCACATCATTCTAGATCTATAATTCATTTTGTACGAGAACTGACTGAATCACGAGGCAGGCATACTGGTCTTACGTCAATCAGAAAATTATCAATAAATTTAGCAGAGAGTTTTGATCTAAGTCAGCTTGCGCGAATTGTACAGGTAAACCTTGATCGATACCTTTTGCAGATGAATTAAGCCACCTTTTCATGGATCATAAATCCGACTTACTTTGTAATAGAAATTTCACGCTAAAAATAGCATAAAACATTTGTCTTCACGTAACATCCAATAGTCTGATGCTTTTGGCTTGGGTCGGGCCGGATTGCACGGGTTTTTGATGTCAAATGTATATGTACATGTATGTTTCGTATATTTGAAAGTTGTTGGTTCCTTTTACCAGGCGACAGCAAGCTAGACAGTTCATAAATTCGTGTTTGATTGTCTTTTTTTTACCGTACATGTGTTGCAATGTTCTGTATTCAACAAGGAGAATGTTCTTCTGTCTCAAATTCAGGAGCTTCTTAACTATTAAGTTAAACGCAATCGAACAGAGAATCAGCGCACATCAACGAGAGCTGGCTCAGTGGCAGTTTCTTTCCACTCAGCTGAGTATTGGAGCAACAGTCGCTTATACTTTTCGTACGAAAGGCCACGAGCAGCAAACGGCCGTGATTGGTCTCTTTACGCCAAGCGGACGGTCTTATTTAGAATTTCGCTGTTGATAGTTTAACTGATGCTTTGGATGATACCCGTGACAAAATCGTCGAAGATGATTTTATCTTAAAGTATAGACAGAAGTGCATTATTTTGGCTGACTCTTCAGAACACGGCTAGAGGGTGCTTCAGGAATAAGTTGGTAACCCGTTAGCAGACGACTCGGATGGCGAAAATAAAAAAGAATGCAGCTTGCGCACATAAAGGCGGATAGGAAAGTGAGACAGGAAAGACAATTCCAACCATATTTATTATGTTTGGAAACCTCTCGACAACCCCCAGGGTGTATTCAAGGCATTGTGGGACCAGGTCGTACGCCTGGGACGTGTTTTCGTTGTGGAAAGCCAGATGATTTGAGAGCTGAGTGTAGAATGTTCGCCGAAGCGGGTCGCGTGGAAAAGGGCTCTCAGATAAGTAGATCTTTTGATAATTTACATTTGTTGAAAGAAAGAAGAGCAAAAGATTTCGACTGAGAATTAAAACTTTAAAAGCGAGTTATCCTTACATGTAAAGACAAATGTTTGAATGCTCAAGATTCGTATTGAGTTTTTTGTTAAAAGTTGTTGCACACTTTGGATGTTAGAGAGCATGGTTATAAGCTGCCTTTTGTAAATATTACGAAACTTAAGAACAATAAATCGGAATCACGATTTTGTCTCGGAGACGATCAATAAATTATTGGAAAAAGGTTGTATCCACGAGTCACTTTTTGTGACTGGTAAATCCGCTCACTGTCGCGGTCGGTAAATCGTGTGAAAGGCGTTTGGTTTAAGATATAGACTAGCGAAGCTAGTCATAGGCATCCAGATTAAGGCAGACTTAATGTAAACAAAAAACCTATAGTTGCCAAGTACTGCCTCACAGAAAAGTTACTCCTTACTGTTAGGAATCTTAATTCCGTCATAATGAAAACTTTGACTTAAAGCGCAGAATCTCTACCGTCCCAATTTGAACTTGTCCACTTTCAAAGCAATAGACTGTACAAGATGTCATTGATAAGGTACATGATGCGTGCTCATATGTAAATTAAATAACCTATATTCAAATCATGCTATATCACTGATTCCTACCCAGCAGTACATAAAAGTATGAATGTGAATCTAAAAATAATACCCCCAGGTGACTTGTAGCTAATTCCAGCTACACAAACCCTCACTGGCCAGGGAACCCTTCTCATTCTTCCAGTCATTTATTATTTTGATCATTGTGAATGTGACACTGATGTGTTAAACTGTTGTTTAACGTTTTGTATATCAACCCTTTACCTCACAATCCCGAGTTTTCACATAAGTGGAGAAGAAGCCCTTTGAAAAAAATGTGGGAAAAGAAAGAAGAAAATGTTGGTTACAAGCATTTCCCCTTTTCTCATGTTATTTTCAACCCTTTTCGAATATGTTTTCATCAATTTAGTCACATTAACTTTATCGTCTGGAACAGCTTTAAATGTGGAGGAACTCGGCATTTGTGGTTGTTGCCATAATGCTGAGTGCAGTGTGAAAGAATCATAACTCTACATCGTGCTGTGTTTGAGTTATTTTCCTTTGATTGTCATTTTTACAGCATTTTCTGCTTGTCTGGAACATAACGTTTTCGTGTGTGGTCAGATTGACTTGAAACTTGGCATTTGTGATTGTTGCAATAATACTGAGTGCAGTGCGAAAGAACCTTAACTCTACCTTGTGCTTTCTTTGAGTTATTTCCCTCTGATCGTCATTTTCACAGCATTTTCTACTTTTCCAGAATATAACTTTGTCATTTTTAGTCTGAACATCTTCAAAATTGGTATGCATGATTGTTGAAAAATTATGGAGTGCAGTGCATAAGAATCATAACTCTTCCTTACACAAATGTTCAGCTATTCCCTTAGATATTCTTTTTCATAGCATTTCTTGCCCAAATTACCCAAAATCTGTGTTTGGTAGAGTTATTGTTCTTGCGCACTGTACACCTTAATATTATAACAAACATGCATGCCAACTTTGAAGTCGTTATGAGATGGTTGGTTGGATGTAGTAGTGTTTAACGCCACTTTAACAGCTAAGGTCATATCATGGCGGTCGTTGACGCACATTGTGTTTCCTGGTACAAACCAGTACTAACACATCTTTTTTTCTAAAGCCGCCGACTACTTTTCTCACATGCTTCAGCAGAGGTGAGAGGCTAAAATACGCCGGAAAGAAAGTTTGTCTCAACCGGGTATCGAATTCACAACCACCAGGTCATGAGTCTGACACTCTCACCACTGAGCCACCCGGGCGGGCACATAACTTTGTCATCTTAAGTAAGAATGACCTAAAATATGGTATGCTTATTTGTTCCAATATTTGGAAGTGCAATGCGCAAGACTTGTAACTCTTCCTCGCGCTGTCTGAGTTATTTTCTTTTGATTGTCATTTTTACAGCATTTTCAGCTTATCTGGATCAAAACTTTGACATCTTAAGTAGGAATGACATGAAATATTTCATGATTATTTGTTGCAATATTTGAAAGTGTAGTGCGCAAGAATTGTAATTCTGCGTCGTACTGTCTGTCTTTGATCATCATTTTTACAGTATTTAGTGCTTGTCCAGAATATAACTTGCCCCGCCCGTCTGGCCCAGTGGTGAGCGTGTCGGACTCGTGGCCTGGTGGTTGTGAGTTCGATACCCGGTTGTGGCGAACTTTCTTTCCGGCATATTTTCGCCTCTCACCTCTGCTGAAGCATGTTAGAAAAGTAGTCGGTGGCTTTGGAAAGAAAGTTGTGTTAGTACTGGTGTTAGAAAACCAGGAAACAGATGTGCGTCAACGACCGCCATGATATGACCTTAGCTGTTAAAGTGGCGTTAAACAATACTACATCCAACCAACCATCTCATAACGACTTCAAAGTTGGCATGCATGTTTCTTGTAATATAAAGGTGTACAGTGTGCAAGAACAATAACTCTACCAAGCACAGATTTTGGGTAATTCCACTTGCATCTTCATTTTTACAATATTTCTTGCTTGTCCGTAAGTGAACTTTGTCACCTTCAGTCAAATTGACTTGAGACAAGGTAAGCATGTTTGTCTCAGTTATGTAAAGTGCAATGCACTGGAACTGTAACCTTACCTAATGCCTTTATTATTATTGTTATTATTATTATTATCATTATTATCATTTTACTGCTTTTCATGCTTCTATACAAAATAACTTTGCCTTTTCATTTCAAAATTACCTGAAACTTTGCATGCATGCTTCCTTAACATTAGAGGAGACATTCATGCCTATTTCAACACTTACATGATTTCTGCTGAACTACTGTTTTCCTCTACCTACCCTTTACGTTTACCATTCCCCCTCGACAACTAGCATTGGGACGGGAGTATCTTGCGACAATTTGCCGCTCTTGTTTCTTTTTGTTTTCATTAACATTTATCCACCGGCAGGTCGTTAAAACATATGATAATTTCGGAAAAGGTAAAACCATCCATTTTTTTAAAATCACCAAAATCTCTCTTGGGCCCTTTAGTGAAATATTCACACTATTCCATGAGGTAGTGTATTTAAACCGGGATGAAGCCATGCATGAAAGTGCAGTCTCCCGTAACACACGCCCTCTTAAAGTCATTATTTATGATTGACTCAAAGCCTTATCAGGCAGAAAGTCCGTTTAGGGGCAACAAATGGGATTTATGACTTAAGTGCCATACTCAACGAGCCCCCATATTAAAGACAGAGTCCATAACTAAGAAACAAATGAACAAATGATAGAGATAATACAGGGATCGGGAAGGATTCGAACCTAGAAGGCCCGGGCGAAAAGTAACCACTATAACCACTTAGATAAAGATAATTTATCCTAACGCAGTGGTAAGGTATTGTGTTTAAACGGGACGAAGCCATGCATGAAAGAGTGATATACCGTAACAAATTCTCCGCACAATATTCTTTCCAAGCCACTGGCTGCTTTTCCACTTCACCATCGCTGAAACGATGATCATTGGTAAGAAAAGAATGAATCCTGCTTCAAGGACCATACACGTTCTCGGAAAAAAATTGGCCAAGCCGTGGATCGATACATCTGTAAGGGTATCGACCGGTATCAGCCTGTACAGTCCGCGCAGGTTAACAAGGGATCGAGACTTTTTGGCATTTGTCATTTTTCTACATGTCAAAGGACCATTTTATCTTAAACCAAAGTCAATTTTACAAAGATTTAGATCCATAGATCATATTTATGTGATGGCTTTCTTGGTATCACATCATGCCTCTGTTCTTACAGCATAGCCCATATATAAATTGTCATATAGTAATGGTCTGATTGATTGGTTGTATTGGGGTTTAACGCCACTTTAACAGCTAAGGTCATATCATGGCGGTCGGTGATGCACATGTGTTTCCTGGCTTTCTCATACCGGTACTTACACTTCTTTCTTTCCAAAGCCACCGACTACTTTTCTCACATGCTTCAGCAGAGGTGAGAGGCGAAAATACGCCGGAAAGAAAGTTTGCCTCAACCGGGTATCGAACTCACAACCACCAGGTCATGAGTCCGACACGCTCACCACTGAGCCACCCGGGCGGGAGTAATGGTCTGAAATACGCGATAAGGGGCATATGGACATTTTGCATAGAGTGTCGTCTCGGATCAGCCTGCGCACTCCAGCAGGCTAATCTGGAATGACTTTTTCCGTTTTTATGTAATTTGGTATCGTCTCATATCGAGATTTGGGCTTTAAAGTGTCTTGCCCAAGGAGATTCCCACTACTGTTAGAGTACATATAATAACGATAATGAAATCCATAAGAAATTAACAAAGCTGGGGGAAAAACTCACATTTTTCTATTCTGTCTGTCTTTATCTTGTAAAAATAAGTTCCTTGTAGGCTCCTTAAATGAATTCTTTAATTAGTCCATTTTGTTGTGTAAGTACAGGTTTGAATTGAAAAAGGAAGTGAAAACTAAATGTAGGGACTAGCTATGTGTATTGAAGCATTGAAAAATACGTAAATTAGTGTAATTCAATATGTCCTTTTTTTATTCTATTTGACGGATATATGACAAGGGCATCCCTTTGCTTTGGTTAAATGTAGGACGTGTAACCTGGTGGCCCCGGGTTGGAGTCGCACTGGAAGAGTTTTTTTTTTTTCATGTTGGAATGTCCTTCGGGAAGACACTTCAGACCCCAAACCTAGTACTAGTAAAATCAGGGACAAAAGCAAGCTGTCTGTGCGATATAACTGAAATAATATTATAAGCGCTATTACACGCTACTTAATCGGTCAATGCTTTCTCGTAGTAAATGGTGTCTTACTTCAATATTGGGTCAGTCCAGGTACGGTGACAGTTCACATATTCATACCTGTCCTGAGTTTCACCTGTACTAGGCTAGGGATCTGAAGTGTCTTGCTCAAGGACACTTGCACAAAAAAACCCTGACGTTACTGGTGAGGCTCCAATTCGTGACCTTTAGGTTACGACTACAACTAATACGCAGGACCAATTTCACCAGGTGATTGATTACACAAGGTAAGACTTGTTCAAATGAAATGCATTTAGTAACATTACATGTCTCTGAAATATATGAATTCGTCTATAAAAGCGCAAAACACATTTTTTTCCAATGGGGGATTTTCTGTGTTTTGTCCTGTACCAGACAGTAAATCTTTATCAATCTTTAACCACCAGGATAGTAAAATACGAATCTCTCTTTACTGAAGGACGAAGCCTCATTTTTTTTTTTTTTTTATTTTTTTTTTTTTCAAAAAGAAAAAAGACATTCCAGTCTTAATATGACACGTGAAATGGTGTTGAAATGACAGAATTTGTCTCTTACTACCCAAGAGAATTTTGCATCTTTAGTCCATCTTCTATTGTTTGGGATGCGGAGTAAAGATTTAAAATTATTTCCAAATTGTGGTGTTGGAAATGCCCCTATTTCGTGTAATCCTAAGATCTGAGCTAAATAAAGTAATTTGAAATTGAATACTCAAATGATCAAATTTGTCTCTTTGAAGAAAAGAAGAAAAAAAAAAAGACACGTAGGCACCCCCACACACGCACGCACACACGCACACCCCACCCCCTCACGCACACAAATAGGTGTGGGGGGGGGGGGGGGGGGGCAATTGGTAGAGAGGGGCGAAAATGATAATTTCTGCTTTTCCTACTTCGGGTCCCTGTCTTATCTATTTTTCCCCTTTTCCATACCCTAAAATTACTCGCTTAAAAATATCGATTATATTAACCCTTTCACAAACACGAAAATTCCCGATTTGTTGTCACGGTCTATTAATGAGATGCCTTTTGGGGAAAGGAGAAAATGCTGGTAACCTTTTCCCACAATTTTTTCTTCCTTTAGAATGACAAATTTCATGTGTTAACATAACTTTCAATAATTGATCTTCTGCATATACTTTCAATTTGGACAAAGCTAAAATTTTGTCGTTTTGTAAAAGATCTTAACATAGAATCGTTCGACAAAAAGTTAACAAAATAACTTTTATACACTTTGATAAAAAGACCGCTTTCAGCTTTATCACACAATCCTGACTTTCTACGACCGGATCAGTAGATGATTTTTGAAAACATCGTGGGAAAAGGACAAAATGCTGCTAACCAGCATTTTCTCCTTTTCCCGCAATGTTTTCTACCCTATCAAACACAAGAGCCATTGTTTGAGCTAACTTCAGTTTTTCATATGTAAACGCTTTCAATTTGGACGAGTATAGAACATGTTCGTTTTGTGGAAAGTTCAGGGTTGATTAAGAAATTGCTAGTATATAGACCAAGGTTACCTTTTGTTCCAAAATGTTTTTAGTATTCTTCTTCCGTAATAACACAGAAACACGAGAATGATTGGTTTAACCCTTTCCCAAACGATAAATTTTAGACTCTTCCAAATTCAAAGAGTTGCAGACGACAAGTTTAGATTTGATAAAAAAAGTCAGAACGTTCTCCAAAAGGATTGAAAACACCGTGGCAAAAAGAGAAATTGCTCGTTACGAGTTCAAAAAGTTGCAGACGACAATTTTAGGTTTGATAAAAAAAAGGCAGAACGTTCTCCAGAAGGGTAGAAAACACCGTGGGAAAGGGAGAAATTGCTCGTTACGTGTTCAAAAAGTTGCAGACGACAATTTTAGGTTTGATAAAAAAAGGCAGAACGTTCTCCAAAAGGGTAGAAAACACCGTGGGAAAGGGAGAAATTGCTCGTTACGAGCAATTTCTCCTTTTCCCACGGTGTTTCCTAATGGCTTGTACTCCAGACACGTAAAAACCAGGGCTTGTTTGGGAAAGAGTTAAATTTTATCAGTATATGTAAAGGTCAGAATGGACATAACGTAAACTCTTTTTGTTGTTGTTGTTGTTGTTTTAATAAATTATGAGAGAACCTTGCAATGGCAATTTTTAGAATAGATTATTTTACCGAAAAGAATTTCTTGTGATCTGATTGGATAATATGCCACGAACATATATTTCATGTACACTGGCAAAACCAACGTAAATGCAGTTTCCCTTTCGGGAGCCCCGTATACATGACTACACTATAAACGCAACATCCAAAATGTCGGCGTCGATCAAGATTAACATTAAGATTATACGACGAGCTGCATATTATCTCCCGCTAGATGGCATTCTATAAATACTCATCTTCCTAATTTGGGCATCCTGGGTACAGAACCGAACCACTTTCCTCATGACAGCGTTACTTTGAATTTCAAACTAAAATTAACGTTTACTCTATTAAACGCTACCTTGTGCAATTCACTCAGCTATGAACAGCAGTCTAGAGAAATCTGGAGCTAAAGCAGGTCTCATTTCTGCTCTAACGTATTGATAAAAGGTATTTTCTACATTACTACTTGATACAGCGTAATATTAAAGTCAGCCCGCTTTTGGGGCTAGTGATGCGTCATATAAGACGGTCGAATCTTCGAAGAATATGACATGCGCAGACAACGACAAGCTGCGCGTTTTAGCACATGATGTATTACCAAGGTTTCAGTGACGTCAGTTCCCAATGACGTCAGTTTTCATTGAATGAGGGCACTCAAGACTGCAAATTATGTCTACAATGCTCGCATTAGGCCAGAAAGAAGCCATCGGGAAATTCATATACCTGAAATTTATATTTATATATGTAAAATTTACCGACATACATAGGTATCTTTCCAAACTGCCATATAAACCACAACGAGAGCGAGCAAAAGGAAGTAGGAAAATAAATCTAGATCAAGCGACAAATCTGATATTACGGTAATTATATCATAGTAGATCACATTGAATTTATCATAAGTTTACCCTTAGATTGTACATGTATAGGGCCTGCAACAACTGAAAAGGGGCAATCGGTCATTTGTGTAAAGTGTCGTCTCGAATAAGCCTGCGAAGTCCGCGCAGGCTAATCCGAAACGCCACTTTCCGTTTTATGTAATAGTCTGTTTTGCGCAAGTCTACTATAACACAAGATCATAACACAAGATCTATTGTAGTCGAAAAGTGCCGTTTCGGATTAGCCTGCGCGGACTGCGCAGGCTGATTCGAGACGTCACTTTACGCAAATGTTCTTTCTAGTTTCTATTTAAAAAAAACGAAATGAGAGCAACTGAAAGGAAGCAGGAAGTAAGATTACACGCAACATGATATCTGATTTAAAAGTAATTATAATAGATTACGCTCCTCTTTTGACAAGTTCACCCTTCGATATGACATAAAAGCCGTACTCTGTTAAAGGAAGCTTTGTATAACTACAAAAATGATCCACTCATGTCAGCCTGCGCAGTCCACACAGAATGACAGGGGTAGAAAGTGTTTGCTATTACTGAATGTTGCGCGTTGGAAAGGACCATTACTTCTTTAGATCCAGTCAGTTATCAGACTATGGATTCATACCTATGTGATAACTTGCAGTGGTAGAAAGGTATTACAGAGATGATTCAATTCCCATTTTGCAAGAATATGGCTTATGCTTATTTTAGCCAGTATTCACGACTTGCTTTTCCAAATGGTTTCCAACATAAGGTGTAACACCAGAACGAAATGCTTCCGGGTCGTAGTAGACACTAGAACGAAATGCTTCCGGGTCGTACTGGTCAAAAGTAGTCCCCCTTGAAAATTTGATACCAATCCCTTCTGCTACACTGTTTTATCAGGAAGTATGAGAAGACAGGTATGAAATGTGTTTCTGAAGTTGATTTGATTAATTCCTTAGAGAATGAATACATTTCACGTATCTCTTTCAGGACTATTTTCTGATATGTGACCAGGCATAGAGGTATGGTCTATCACCAGTTAGGGCCTAGACCGACAGCAATTTTCCGAGGGTCCGTGTGTTTGAAGAGGAACAGCAAAAGAGTTCATCGCTCATGATGGCATTTTCTGCTGCTTTTTGTGGAGGGCATTGAACATATATTTGAAGGAAAAAAAAAGAAAGCTGCCGCTTCGTCAGGGATTCAGCAGCAGCCAGTCAAAGTCAGTGGTTTTTACTATATTTTCAATGAGCGAAAAAGTTACCGATGTGACGCCATAAGAGCTAAATCAAACGCTCTAAGCCCCATAAGTGATATGGGATTTGCTACCAAAATTGCAACTAAGGGAAAATAGGACTTGATGTTTATTAACTGCTCTAAAATAAAGAATTGACCGATCAGTATGGTGGATTCCAGCTTTGATCTTGATACTATTTATACCTGCTGGGGTCTGTTTGTTTTCTGGTATAGAGTTACCCTTTATCAATCTAAGTTTTACATGACCCTGAAAAAGCTAGCCTTCTGAAAAACATTGTAGAAAGAGAATAAAATGCTGGTTATGAGCATTTCTCATATTCCCATAATGTGTGTGTGTGTGTGTGGTTTATTTTTTATCAAATCAAATCGCTGAATTGTAGCCACATATATTATTCCGTCTGCAATAATGCTTTGAATTTGGGCATGTGCAAAGACTGTCAGCTTGTAAAAGTTGTAAAAGTTTAAACATCAAATTATTATGTGGTTATTATTCTCCATTGAAGAGATAAACTTGACGAAATGAAGCAGATCTAGTGAACATACCGTGTAAACGTGAAATAATAAATAGTATAAATAAAAGCTGCCTTATCAATCCTGAGAGAAAAAAAAAAGCATACCGTGTAAGTTAGACTTAAAATAAATCTTCCAACTTTTATCTTCGTCGAAATAAGCAAGTTGAAGATAGGCAATTGCCATGTCCTTTGTAGAAAAATTAAAATGGACAATATAAGATTTGTATTGGAGTTTAACACCATTTTAACAGTTTAGGTCATATGGCGGTCAGTGACGCACCCATGTGTTTCTTTAACTTCCCACACCAGTACTAACACAACTTTCTTTCTAATGCTACTGACTACTACTTTTCTCACATTTATCAGATGTTAAAAGTCGATTAAAAGAAATATTTCCCCAACCGGATATCGAATCCACAACCTCCAGGTCACGTGTCAGACACGCTAACCACGGAGCTATCCGGTCGGCCCGGACAATATCAGAGGATCGAATAGAAGACAGTGGGGTAAGGGTACAGCTTTACTATTTATCAATGGACAAAATTTTAGACTGGTCCAAATTGAAAGCACTTGCAGACGACAAAATCAACCTAACTCAAAAGTATAAATTTGTTTCCGGTAGGATAGCAAATATTGTGGGAAAAGGAAGAAATGCTGGTTACCAGCATTTTCTCTTTTTCCTGCAATATTTCAAAAGGCTTGTATCACAGGTAAAAAAACAACAGGGGTTGTTTGGTCAAGGGTAAACCCATAACTGTTTTTATAGAAAACATGAAACGTTCGAGCCCATTGTAAAAAAACCCCAATATTTTGCGATTTGAAAATACGTTTCAGTAAGGAAAGATATCCTTTAACGGACTCCGTAGATCCAAGATCAGACTGCACGTCCTGTGCTGTCTCATCTTGTCCTACACTCTCCGAAAAATGGTCCTCGAATCGCACTTGGAAGCCTAAGGTTTTATATAATTGTTTTGCAATCGATGTAAAATGAGTATGTTTAAAGTAAAAGTATCCTGAAAAGTAAGAAATTGAATATCCAAAACATGTATTAAAGTTTTACCCCTGTGTCATTTGCAGCTTTCTTTAAACTTGTTGACATTGTAGTTCAAATATCTGACAGCATAGATCATACGGTCTGATCTGGAACCTACTCTCTCTAATAACCATCGATTATCTCTGAACGGACCAATTAATGCAAATGACTTTTCTTTTTAAATTTTTACCACAATGTTGTATACGTTTTCTCATTCATCAAGCGTCGAAAAGGATTTAAACGTCCACCAGATGCCGAAATTCAACACCCTTAGACAGCTTAGTATGACTCAATGACATTTATCAGGCAGCGTAGGTCAAGATCAGCCTGAAAAGAGCTTGACGTCTGATCTTGGATCTTCGCTTTCTGATAAGAAAATATCTCTTTCGGCACGTGCGAATTTGAAATATCAATATTTAGATCTGTATTATGAGCTGGACAAGTTTTATATAGATTATTTTGACATTTTAAGGATTAAATCCTTTCACATTAACCCTTTCCCAAACCGCAAATTTTGACCAGACCAAACTGAAAGTATTTTGAAGATGACAAATTAACAGTTGCTAAAAAGATGATTATTCTATATGATAGGGTAGAAAACATTGTGGGAAAAGGAGAAAATGCTGGTTACCAGCATTTTCTCCTTTTCCCACAATGTTTTCAAAAGGCTTCCATTCCTGACCTGTAAAAACCAGGGCTTGTTTGGGAAAGGGTTAAGAAAACAAAGGTTTGTAGATGATCATTGTGACCAACGTACTCAGACTAAGTCTTGTCTTTGACAATGATAAGACAGAGAAAATGTGAGAAAAGGAGGAAATTGCACTCTTAGTATAATCTTCTTTTTCTTTCGCTCTTTTTGTGTGTTTTTCTGTATCTAATGGTCAGAAATTCAAGTTATAGATTGGTAGGGGGTAAAACGTAATGGTTGTTATTCAAGTTTGTACAAAATGTATCAAATTTCATAAAAAATAGTATAACTTGGTTCCCTTGAAATCTGTTCGTTTGAGCTAGTTTTTTATACCTGTGTAGATTTCCTTATTAGGTATTTACTTTGTCTACCACAGAGAGCCAGGTGCTTGGATGGTAATGAAGGCCCTTAACCCTTTACTCCATAGATACTAATTTCTACGCATTGCTTTAGGAGCCTTTGGAAAAAATTATGGCAAAAGGTGAAATTGCTCATGATGAGCAATTTCACCTTTTGCCACAATGTTTTCTATGCTTTCAAAAGTTGTCATATACACATAAGAAATGGTTTCATCCATGCTCTTATTTAGAGTCAATAAGAGATACTATAGAAATGCCTTATTGGGTAAAGGGTTTAGCACTTAGTGGCTTAGTGGTAAAGTGGTCGACTGGTTACCAGAAAAAAGAACAAGCTATATCATTTTCCTCAAAAACCAATTGTGAAACTTTCTCTCTTCTCTCCCCCCCCCCCACCAACTCAATAGAAATTAGTCATGTTCTGGTAAAATGGGTCTTAATGTATCTCTGTATTTCTGTATTTTAGCTAAGGACAAACAGGGGATGTAATAGGTAATCAGTTACAACTTGATTAAAATCTAAGCAGAGCCAGGTCGGTGAGTCGCTAAAGATTCGGTTTGCAGTTCAGGAGCCGTGAGTCTGAAACTAACTATGACCAAGACTTTTTCCGAGGATTTAGAAATTAATGGTACTTACTGTAATGTGATTCTTTCCTCTCTAATCAATAACAAAATGTACGAAGTCTCTAATTGAGATTAATGCTAAAATGATACCCCTGGAAAGCTTGGCTAGGTGTACGGACTGCGGTTACATGATTGAAATGACATTGTAAAGGGCGTTTAAAACCATACTGAGGGTTATTTCCTGATGCTTTTTTATTCAGCAGAGATTAAGTCCAATCAAGACAATAGGGAAAGGAAATGCGAGGCTACCATTTACGTGGAATTTTAGAAAGTAGAACAAAAATGAAAAACGGAAGTAGTTACGGGAGACCACTCCTTCATGCATGGCTTCGTCCAGATTCAAATACAGTACCACACAACTGCGTTGGAGAGATATCTCTTTGGCTCAGTGGTTATGGTGTTGGTCTTTTAAACCTCGAAAATCGAGGATCTCGTCCGCCGTAGGTTCGAATCCCGCCGGATGCTGTTTCTATTTCAGCTATGCATGTTTGCATTTGTTTATTTGTAACGGACTTTCTTCGTAAGATGGGGACTCGTCCGAGGTTGGCCATTGAGCCATTGATCCCATTTGTTGTCCAAAAACGGACTTTCTGCCTATTAAGCCTTTAATTCATCAATAAATAATGACTTTAACGACTTTTGCTATAAATGTTCAAGCGCATCCATACTGCGCCTGTGTATTTCTCACAGATAGTAAAACTATCAGCGATATTGTGTATTTTTCACACAAATGTCAATAGTAACAGCGCACCGACGGTACACTTTTACAAGTAGAACATTCTACGGAGGGTACTAGTACGGTTGCACCAGCCATGGAATTCTATGGACGAAATAAAATGGGGAAGTTTTCATCAAAACGAACGCTTATTTGTCGTGGAAAGAGGAAATTTTTACGCAATTTCAGCCATCCAACGGGGAAAATGATACAGCTTCTGACGTTTTCCTGACAATGGCAGGCCAGTTGTCATGCTATCCTTTCAGGGATTAGGTGATAGCATCAAAACTGGCCTGCCAGTGTAAGGATGATTTGACTGGTAAAGAGCTAGCTGGAAAAAAAGTCCAGTTACACAGCAAACAATGAAATAGGCAGGTAATTGAAGCTGTTGAAGTATACCTATTTCTTGATACTTATTTCATATATATATTTCCTTTTGAAAAATACCGTGGGAAAAGGAGAAATTTCTTCTACTGAATATTTTTTTCCTTTTTCCATTATGTCTGTCGAGCTTTTATCTCATTTTTTTTCCACAGACATTTTTTTTTTGTATTTCTATGAGCCGTATGGCCATAATCACCTATGCAAATGTATTAAAAAAAAAGAACTACATGTAAATAATGAAGGGTTTGATATGAATTTAAGGTACTAGTATATTGACTATGTTCATTTTTTGAAGGAGTATAGGATCCAAAATTAATGTGGGAAAAGGAGAAATCACTTTTAATGAGCATGGGTAATTTCTTCTTTCCCACTATGTCTGCTGAGCTTCTACTATATAGTTTTCCTTGGAAAAAATTAACCTCCAACGTGACCTTCATTCCTGTTTCCTGGGGAAAGAAGCACGGGTAGGTGCTATTTTTATTTTTTTCTTTTTGTCAAGATATATAAGTCCTATGATTGTGGAAATTTTAAAAAAAATCTCTCCGTTAGAAAGTATGTTTTTATTGAAGATTAACCCTTAACCCGGTCAAATTATCTCCCTTTTTAACTCCTTGGTCTATATATTAAATGCATATTGGTGCATTTACCATGCTCAGAACCAGGCTTTTTCTTGTTTTTTGTGCAAAACTGAATTATTTTTCTTTAAAGTTATGTATATTTGTATATTCTTCTGGTAATTTTCCTGTTTAACTGACTTTTAAAGGAAAGTGTGTTAAATCCAGTATATGCTGAATTTTGGAACTGTATATACCTTTTTCAAAAGCGAATTTCTCAGAAACGAGCACGGGGACCCCCTTTTTTGTTTTCTTTGTGATCTACAAGAGACACGATACAAAATGTGCAAAGTTTAAAAATAATCTGTCCGTTGGAAGAATTTGTCATAAACGTCATTAAGAGGGAATAAAATACGGAATACTACTCCTTCATGCATGGCTTCGTACCGATTTAAATACAATACATAACGACTGCGTTAAAGAGATATCTCGTTAGTTAAGTGGTTATGGTACTGATCTTTTAAACTTCGAAAATCGAGGATCTTATCCGCCGTGGGTTCGATGCCCGCCTGATGCAGTTTGCGTTTTAGCTATGCATATTTTCACTTGTGTCTTTGTTACGGACTTTGTTCGTAATAAAGTCATGTTCAGGTTTTTGTAATTTATTGCACAAGCTAGGGTTGATCAATTATGAAATACGTCCTTCACAGAATAGAAAACATTTAAAGGGATTACAGAGTCACTAAATTGTTTAGCAGCATTTTCTCGTTTTCCCTGAATTTTTTTTTGTAATTCTACTTTCTCGGGGTCACTCTTAACCCTTTACCACACAATCCCTACTTTTAACACCCCTGGAAAAGAAGCCTTTTGAAAACATTGTGGTAAAAAAAGAAAATGCTGGTAACCAGCATATTTTTTTCTTTTTTTCCCCACAATGTTTTCACCCCTGTCAAAGAAAAATTGCACCATGTTAGCCGCACTGAAATTGTCTTCTGCAATTGCTTTCGATATGGACGACGCTAAAATTTTGATTTGTCTCCTAACTGAGAGTAAATTAGAGGGTTTACTTATACATGTAGATTTATATATGAAACCAGTTCGAATAGGAATGCTATAACGGAATCAGGGCGAAAATATCTGAGGGCGAATAAACTCAAGTCGTGTAAGAATCGGGGTGAACTTGTTTAACCCTTTACCACACAATCCCGACTTTTGACGCCCTTTGAGAAAGAAGCCTTTAGAAAACATTGTGGGAAACGGAGAAAATGATGGTAACCAGCATTTTCTCTTTTTCCCACAATGTTTTCTACCCTTCACAAATCAAATTTCAAGTTTTCAGTCTTTTTTATTTTGTCGTCTGCAAATGCTTTCGGTTTGGGTAAACCTAAAATTTTGTCGTCTGGTAACGAGTTAACCCATATTGCCTGCAACATGTGAAAAGGGGCTTTTGGATATTTGCGTAAAGTTGGCGCAGTCTAGTCCATGATGACACTTTTCGTCTACAATACTGAGATGTTGTCCTTCAGTAGACTTGCTCTTTACCAAACGACAAAATTTTCTCCTTTTCCCACAATATTTTCTACCCTTCTAGAAACAAATTTCATTTTTTGAGTTACATATAATTTGTTGTCTGCAAGTGCTTTCAATTTGGACCAGTCTACAATTTTGTCGTTTGGTAAAGAGTTAAGGGCGAACAGTTCTCTGTAAAACGAGAGATAGAGCGAACTTGTGTTAACCCTTTTGGTGTGTTCTCTGAACGCCTACCAGATTTAATCAACACCTATCTAGGAGGGGGGATTAGGGGGCCTACTGAGGGGTACCGATAATTATAATTGTCTTAAAAGCCTTTTGAAAACATCATGGTAAAAGGAGACAAAACCATTTTCTCCTGGTTCCTCACTGTTTTCTAAACCTTTATGGATAAATCCATCTAATGAGCTATTGTATGTTTGATTAACTATGTACCACAGACTTGAATATTCTGAAGAGAAATCCTTTTGATAACACTGTGGGAAAAGGAGAAAACAAAAATCTCCCTTCTCTTCAATGTTTTCTAAACTTGATAATTGCATCATTCGAATTAGTATCAACTTGTGAAATTTTGTGGTTTGGTGGGGAGTTGAAACAAATAAGATAAACTTTTAATAATAAATAGGTGTAATATCTGTTTGCACTTTTTCCATTAATCTATATGTTGTACAATTTTCCTTGAATGGAAATCTGCATGATAAAGAACTCATTGCTCATACTGAGATATGTTCTCATTTGTCACATTGTTACTTTTTAAACTCCTTTGAACAAATCTTAAATCATACCGTTTCGTAAAGAGTTAAAAAGGAAACAGCCTGGTAGTAACTATTACTCATAAGAGCAACAATTTTTTTTTGTAATATTGTTTTCTTTCCTTACTTTTGTATGCTCCATTTTGTTGAAAGAAGAATAAATTCAATCATTCATTCATTTGAAATTTAAACAGTATAATGAGTAATTATTGCTTATAACAGCAATGACTTCCTTGTCACATTGTTTTCTTACAATGCTATCCCTATATTATAAAACATATATCTCAATCAATTTGAAAAAAAAAAACAGTTATAAATAATTATTTTCATTAAGAAGAAATCGGCATGATAATGTAGTCGTTGCTCATATTGAGCAGTGACTGCCTTTATCACACTATTTACTTCTCTAAGTGTCCTAATAACTGCTGGAATCTATGTGATGATTCTTTCTCTCAAATTCAAGATATACTGATCATGTAATAATTACCTAAAACCATTTTTTAAAAAATTTCTTATGAATAAAGTTAAATGAAATTAAATGAATTAATTTTCAGTTTTAATGAGATGTTATTTACCTGTAGTTTATCATCATAACTATTCCCCAAATAGACCCCCCTAATCCCCATTTCACACCCTATGTTATTTTATAGGAGTAGGCGTTCGGGGAATAAACCCGGGATAACGACAAAATTTTAGCGTAAAATATGAAAGAACAGCATACAATGCCACAGGCTCAAAGCGATCCATAAAATCTCTTCTTTTTTTAAATGATTTTAAAGAGTAATTAGGAACAGTAGGTAAATCGGCCCGAAATGCGAGCAGAGAACCCCAATGATACAAGTCTGCTTTAGGAAATGATACAGAAATCAATTAAAAGAAGAAAAGATTTCATGGATCGTTTGAGCCTGTGGCATTGTCTGGTGTTCTTTAATATCTTAACTATCCACTGACGGGGTACGGACAAAACCCCCCTAGGACAAAACCCCCCTAGGACAAAACCCCCCTGGACAAAACCCCCATGGACAAAACCCCCACACCCTTAAGTGAAAAGTGGACAAAACCCCCCTGGTTGTAAAAAATAATTAATTCGTATAAGTTAAATTGATTTTTTAAGATGTTTTAAAATTTTTTTTCTTTATGACCAGAAATGTGTTTTAAAAAAAATTTTTTTTTCTTTATGACCAGAAATGTGTTTTTTAAAAATTTTTTTTTCTTATTTTTTTTTCTTTATGCCTGTGCATTTAGAATATTTTGTGATCGTCTCAAAAGACTTTGAGTCACTACCTATCTACAGAGCGCATAGTGATGAATTTGGTCAGACTGCGCATGCCCAGGCTGATTTGAGTCTTCACTTTTACGCATATGTATAACAATTGGAAACGCCGCGCACAGGCTCTAATACATTATATGGTTACATGGTATTTTACTACTGAAATTCATGGTGTTGTTTGATGAGCTTCATTTGCGTATTATAAAATTTTTGAATTAGACCAATTCGGTGTGTTTTCTTTTCCACGTCACTAGCCGTGCATATTGTTGACCCCCTTTTGGAAAGTGGTATGAGAAAGAAAAAAAAATGCTTGCCATAAGCAGCAATTTCTTTTTTCCCACACTGATTTCTATCCAACACTATGTACTTTTTCAAATCTCATCCACTTTCTATTTTCTTATGCAACTACTTTCAATATTTGGTGTTACAAAATTTTGTCCTCTGACCACCCATATACCAAGTTAAAAGTTCAGTTTTCCTATTGCAAGTACAATGAAAATTTATTCCATTTTGTCTAAACCTGTTTAAGAAATAAAGTAAAAAGGCAAAAAATATGGAAAGCATGAAAAAATATGAGCTGTTTATATGCTTTTTATATATGATGGGGGTTTTGTCCTAGGGGGGTTTTATCCTAGGGGGGTTTTGTCCTAGGGGGGTTTTGTCCAGGGGGGTTTTGTCCTAGGGGGGTTTTGTCCTAGGGGGGTTTTGTCCTACACTCCCACTGACATATCGTCGGTTTACTTCAAAAACCTCGTAACCACAGCTTGTTTCAAGCTGTCGTTACGAGGTTTTCGAAATAAACCGACGATATAATTATGTTTAATCATCAGTTATACTGCTTAACAAAAGTCACTAGATGTGTTCTTACCCATATCGTCGATTTACTTAAAAAACCTCGTAAATACAGCTTGTTTCAAGCTGTAGTTATGAGGTTTTTGAAGTAAACCGACGATATGGCAATACCATTTTTAAAAGTACTATTAGCTAGATACAAATGAAGACATTTAGGGAAAAGGGGACACTGCTCCTTTTATATATTGTTTTCTTCCTTTTCAGAAACAAATCAAAAACGTTGACCAGCATTCATTTTGTTGTTTGCAAATGTTTTCAACGGATCCCAAATTTTGTTGTCTAGCAAATGTCTAAAAAAGAATACATATCCCATTTAGGTTCCTTTACATTCCATATCAGGCAGAAAGCATTTATGGTTTGCAAAAGGAGTTAGCAATTTCTTTTTTTGTAGAATGAACGTAGGAAAAGACTGAAACAACCGAAAGGTTCCATTTACAGGAAATTGCAAAATATTGATATCTCCCTATGATAAAAAGCTAGATAAATAAAATAGATAGGTAGTTAAAAAAGATCTTAGAGGAAAAACATAAGACTACTTACATTATGGATGTAGACCTTTATCTGATTATAAAACTCAAATCGATTTAAATAGTATATTATAGATAATATAGACTATACCAATCCATAAACAAAGAGAAATTTGAAGTATCTATTGAATATAGTGTAATCTTTTACCCTTAGCCCCATAAGGCATTTCTATGGTATCTCTAATTGACCCTAAATAACAGCAAGGATGAAGCTGTTTCTTATGTGTATATGACATCTTTTGATAGTATAGAAAACATTGTGGCAAAAGGTGAAATTGCTCGTCACGAGCAATTTCACCTTTTGCCATAATGTTTTCCTAAGACTCCTACATGCAATGCGTAGAAATGAGTATCTATGGAGTAAAGGGTTAACAAATGAATCCTAAATATAAACTACCTTGACAAGGAAGGTTTTTAAAAACAATGTGGGGAAAGGAGAAAATGCTGGCTAACATAGAAATAGAAATTCCCTTCTAAGTGCCCCGTTTCAATGAAAACTGACGGCACTGGAAACTGACGTCACTGGAAACTGACGGTTTGGTGAAGAAACGTGCAGTCTGGTGATCGATTGACGACGCCATTTTAGATATTGTGTTGCACGTGTATTGATGTTTACGGGGCACTCAAAAGGGAAACTGGCTTTACGTGGTTTTTGCCAGGGTACATGATACATATGTTCCCGGCATGTTAACCAATCAGATCACGAGACTTTTCTTTGACGTATAGTAATACATTTTGGGCTACAGTAGACTTGCGCAAAACAGAAAGTTATATGCAAACGGACAGTGTAATTTCGTTTCAGCCTGTGTGGATTGCGCAGGCTGATCCGAGACGACACTTTACGCAAATGTCCGAATGCCCCTTTTTGCGTGCTAAAACCATATTATTAACCATCAGACATCGCTAGTTTTGGACCAACCATCATCTCTGTATCGTCTGATCTGGGTTTGCTTTGCTGGAGATAGAGATAAGTTTTGTAAAGGAACAAATTAAAATGCGGAACTATTCAAGCATCTACATCCGTTGATTAGCCCATGACTAAGCCGCCCACGCGACTCTTTCAATTTAAATAGCAAAAATCAATCATACTATTTAAGATCTACAGCTCCTAACTCATCTGTAAATATCTTAGTTTTCGTAAAGGCTATTCGGCGAACATCGGGAGCTTCCGTGTTTTAATATAAGAGTAGACTCATTAACTCATTAATAAATATCGTGTAACATCAAAGTTTTCGCAAAGGCTATTCGGGTAATCTAGGAAGCTTTCACCTTTTGATATGAGAGTTAGGAGCGTAGACCTTAAATGTATGGAAACTATTGTGAAGATGACAATGTGTTATTGCGTGGTCCACTCAAGTGATAGTCCCTGGCATCCCCCGTCCCTTCCCCCCTCCCCACACACACCCAACCCCACACACAACATGAATTTTGAAATCAGGCAAAATGTAAATAAAAGTGAAGTGACAGGAATTGATCAAGATTTGATTTTTTTGTTAATGCAGTCCTGAATACTCATGTTGTCACCTAGGGCCCCTGAGAGGGTAAAAGGTAGTGTGGAAAAAGAAGCCCCTTTTTTTCTAAGTGTTAATCGCTGTTTTAGATATGTTATGCTAGGTTATGTCGCGGCTGCTAGTGAACCTTCCATAGCATTTGACACTTCTTTCTAAGCCACTGGCTGCTTTCCAATACACACATCGTGGATGATCAGCGCGGACAGAAGAATTAACCCTTTTGAAATGACTTTCCTCAATCATCCGATAGAAAATGATCAAATTGGGAATCGAGCCTGCATCTCAATAATAAAGCAATAAAGACTGGGAAGCAAGGTTCGGTTTGAAAAGGCGCAATGCTAATACACGTCAATCTCTCTCTCTCTCTCTCTCTCTCTCTCTCTGTTCCACAACGTTTCTATGTTGTCAAATAAATTATATTGTCTTTGAAATAAATATTCTTTATGTCATTTCTTTGTATTTATTGGCACAGTATATAGTAGTTAGTCATGGCACTACAGGTAGTGGATGTTGTTCTTTATTCGATATAAACGATGCCATCAAGCCGGTGCAGTCAATTTTCAGAATCAATGAGGCGTGTACCATAAGGCATGTACATACCTGTTGTGTAATATTCTCGGCGGAGTTTCTATTTTTAGCCACGGGGTCAAGAATGCGTGACATAGGTATGGGTCTCGAGCAGACGATATCCGGTTAAAGTAGGATTGTCAAAACAGGGTGGAAAAAAAGATTGTGGGAGTAGATGGTGATTTTATGGTGTACCACGGTCGATAGCTTCAAAAACAGGGTGACAAAAGGCCTTCTCTTTGTAATCTCTTTCCAGCAACTCAAGAGCGACAATGAAGAAAGTCAGTCTATTTTTAACCAGTGAGTTCAACAATCGTAACGATCTTTCTCGAGCAGTCTCTCTCTCTCTCTCTCATTCAACTAGTGCGGGAATGTAATATTATAGGGCATTCTGTTTAAACTTCTCCATCAATATCCTTTTTGAGCTGGAAGGTTGAAGAGTGTGGGGAATGAAAACAAGAGCTTTGTTATTTACATGTTTATTTACAAGTATTTACATTTCGAATTTCACCATGTCGATCAGATCGGCCATCCACAGATCGTCTTTTTCCCGCATTAATCATGTGGTTTCTTTGGTTTCGTCTTCTTCTACGACGAGTACTTTAATCCTAGGATCAAAAACCGATTGATATTAGACGATCTGTTCTCAGAGGCTGGAAAGGATAAGCGAGTGACAGGTTTATTTACGGAGGGGTCCCATCACCGATCTTTGTCTGTCATTTCCATCAGTCAGAACCTGTTTGCTTCGAAGGACCCGACTCAGAGAAGAAATTGCCACTATCTGGTACTCTTTAACAACCCCATAGACAGACAATCCGTGATGACTTTGGCTCGTCAAATGTATCCTGGTCGAATTGAGAAGATGATGAAAATGTTTGAAAAGGCTACAAAGAAACCGTATGGCTATTTATTGGTGGATTTAAAACTATTCACTCCTGAAAACGACAGATTAAAAAGTGAGGTCCCATGGGCTGACCAACATCTGGCAACAGAAGGACCTGCTTACAACCAATCAGATCACTCCATTGAACCTACAAGAGAAGGCAGTCATCCAGAAGATAGTCATTCTGACGTTGGATTTGAACCCGTTCACATCGAAGAGCAGCAGCAAGAAATAATGGCTGAAAAAGGTCAAGCTTGTGACGATTGCGGACTGTTGTTCGACACCGTTCATGATATACAGAGGCACGTTAAACGTGGGTGGTGCCCCGAAACCACACAGTCCAAGAAAAGGAAAATAGAGGAAGACACGGATGGTCCTATAGAAGATAACGAAGCCTATAACCATCTCTGGAAATTGGCGAAGAAAGAAGTCAAAGACAGATTCGACAGATTATACGATAAATATTTGTCTGATGGAGAAAATGAGAACGATGCTGCTGACATGGCCAGAGATCGTGTGAAACCGGCTGAGGAAAAAAATTTCTTTCAGCGATATACAACCTTACTGGAAGTTTACTGGTTCCCCTTGAAAGACAGTTCAGTGCACAAAAACATCATGTGACAAATCAATCTGCTCAGAAAGAAGGGAGTCAGTCTGTTTTCAGCCGTGGAAAGGGTCAAAAACAAGAGTAAAGGTCGTTTTGAAGACCTTTTTGACATAGAAATATCGGAAGATGAGGAGAGCGAGAATAACAGAGACGACGAAACAGACAATGAACAGATATAAGTGTATGTCAAACAACAATGTTCCATCAGTGTACTTGGTGACCTGGCAGTGAACGGATATGGCACAGTGGGAAGATTATTTAGAAACAATTTACTATGACCCGTCCCATCCGGCAAGCTTTGTAGGACCACAGAAACTGTACAGCGTGGTACAAAAAGAAAGTTCGATATTGGCATGTATCGCATTCGTAAATTCCTTCATGATCAAGAATCCTACAATCTACATAAACCCGTCAGAAGACGATTTCAAAGAAACCACGTGATTAGTGCGGGAAAAAGACGATCTGTGGATGGCCAATCTGATCGACATAGTGAAATTCGAAATGTAAATACTTGTAAATAAACATGTAAATAACAAAGCTCTTGTTTTCATTCCCCACACTCTTCAACCTTCCAGCTCAAAAAGGATATTGATGGAGAAGTTTAAACAGAATGCCCTATAATATTATATTTCCGCACTATTTGAGAGAGAGAGAGAGAGAGAGAGAGAGAGAGAGAGAGAGAGACTGCTCGAGAAAGATCGTTACGATTGTTGAACTCACTGGTTAAAAATAGACTGACTTTCTTCATTGTCGCTCTTGAGTTGCTGGAAAGAGATTACAGAGAGAAGGCCTTTTGTCACCCTGTTTTTGAAGCTATCGACCGTGCTTCACCATAAAATCACCATCTACTCCCCCAATCCTTTTTTCCACCCTGTTTTGACAATCCTACTTTCATCGGATATCGTCTGCTCGAGACCCATACCTATGTCACGCATTCTTGACCCCGTGGCTGAAAATAGAAACTCCGCCGAGAATATTACACAACAGGTATGTACATGCCTTATGGTACACGCCTCATTGATTCTGAAAATTGACTGCATCGGCTTGATGGCATCGTTTATATAGAATAAAGAACAAAATCCACTACCTGAAGAGCCATGACTAACTACTGTATATAACCAGAACTGGACCTAGTTTGGGTCTATATGTATATGTGTACATTGAAGGCCTGTCACTTGCTTTCACACAGTAAGTCAAGCCAGTGCTTTTCCTTTATTTGATGGGCGTTATGAAATGTTCATATCCTGTAATTTGTTTGTTTTTTATATACAATATCAGGAACATGTATCTGCGCTGTGAACCGCCTTTGGAGCAGTAGAAATGCATTGATCAAAAGAAAACAAGATTATTTTGCCCAAAAACAATGCCGTTTTAATTCGATAACTCGAAGTTCAAAAACTTTTTTTTCAAGGTAAAATGCATAAATATACTCAGTTCCATAAGTAAATGTGCACTTAATTTTCTTTTATCTCTCGTTGCATGTTCTACTGAAACCAACAAAATTGGTAATACTACTACTACTACTACTAATAATAATAATAATAATACGTTAGTTCAGAGGTTCAGAGAGTGTAGAAAATGCCTGGCTAATTAGATTTTGACTAACAGAAAGTTTAAGTTAGGTTTTTGCAGTTTGAATGAAGGTGGTACTAAAGTCAAAGTTGCAAAAGTACTCGAAGACTAAGGTATGTTATGTCTAAGACATTAAAGATATGTTTTTCTTAAAGTTCTTGTAGTTTTTCAAACAAAATCTTGTATGGCCACCTCTGCTGTCGATACAGACAATCATTCAACGTCACATAGACCTAACACAGCGTAAAATCAGTGTATCAGGAATGTTATTCCATTCCTGAACGAGAGCGGTGGCGAAGTCCATGAGATTGTTGATGTTTCGCCGTGATCGAACCTTTCTTCCTAAGTAATCCCAGACATGTTCTATTGGATTCATATCCGGCGATAAAGCCGGTGTAATGCAGAGAAATGACCCCCATTACAAAATGACCCACGGTCATTTCTCGACGTAGAGGAATGACCCATGGGTCATTTTTCTACTTCGAAAAATGACCCATGGGTCATTCCTCTAAATCGAGAACTGTCCGATAAGGAAATATTATTGCCCAAAATATAATTTTGAAAGAGCAACTTTTTTTTTTTTTTAATTTTCGAATTGAATATTTCTTTTTTAGTTATCTTTAGCAGGAAAAGGATTAACCGACTAAAATGTTGCAATCACAAGGCCACCACATTTAGAAAGAGCTGCAAATTTTGTTCAATGAGACCTTTATCTACATCATTTATAACATAGGCTGTGCTTGACACTCCTAAAATTGAATGAAAGAAAGATAAACTTCCGGGAAATACACTTTGAACGGAAGCTTCACGATTGTAGGATTGACCTTTTAAGTGGTTTGAAGTGATCGACTTGTAAAATGTGTTTAACCCTTTATCTAACAATTCCATGTGTAAACCACTCTTGAACATTGGTTTTTGACCCACAAAGTTTTTTTTTTTATCAAACACAAATTTCGTCATTTGATTCACATGTAATTTGTTTTCTATAAATAATATTATGTTCAATGCTGACGAGTAATTGCTTCACTTCCGAAAATGATGATAATGCTAATACTACTACTAATAATAATAATATCAATAATCTCACTACTTTGTCATGTTTTTTTATTCTAAAATGTAGTCTACTATTAGTCAAGTAAACTAAATGATTAAGATCAAACTGCAAGCTCTGTGCAAGTTAATCAAATTCAAGTTCATCCAATATCACAACTTATATTAAATGCAGGGTTTTGAAGGTAAACTTTTCAATATACAGTAAAATCCTGTCATACCTCCTTCAGCGTACAAATCTTTGATATGATAGGCAGTTTCGAATTTCCTCAAGAAATTATATTTTTTGCCTCCCGCCATCAACTTCGGTTGGAGTTCTCTTGGAGCTCTCATACAAGCTGTACACTAGTCTGACCCATGAGTTACACTGTCCATTCCTGTTTGTTGTCAATCCAGTTGTCCTTCTCTCTGCCTCTCCTCCTATCTCCGTCCACAGTGCTTGGAGATTTGTCTTTGCAAGGCCGCAGGATTTGGTGAACTGGCCATACCATTTAAACTTCCTCTTCTTCATTTTTGTGAACAGGTCCTCATGGCGACCAGTGTGTTGTGGCGTTGCCTTGTGGACCTGTTAGTTAGTGAAGTGATCCAAGTATATGATGCCCAAGATATCGTGGTAGCATCCCGTCCCTGATGCCTGTATCTTCGTCTGTAGGTCTGCTGTGAGACTTCATGTCTCGCATGCGTGTAGAAAGTCGAGAAAGCCATTGCGTGAAGGAGTCTGATATTTCAGTTCATGGTGATGTTGTCATTTTTCCATATTGTTTTTAGTTACTGGATGGAGCCATTGTCTGTGCGTCTCTTGAAAGGACTTCTGGGCCCGTATTCACCAACCATTCTCAAGAACATTCTTAGTCTTATTCTCAAAGAATTTCTAAATTTGAAAGAAACGTAACTTCTGACTGGCTAAACCAAATGGTTCAGCCAATCAGAAGTTGCGTTTCTTTCAAATTTGGAAAATTCCGGAGACTGAGATCAAGAACGCTTAAGAATGGTTGGTGAATACGGGCCCAGATCTTGATCCTTGGTCGCTGATTACTGCTTCCTAATACGTGTTTTTCACTGTCAAGCAAGAATGTACGTATAAATAAATCGGTTTAGCTCTTCCCAAACAACAATGTTATAGACAGGTCCAAACTGAAAGGACGACCTAATTTACATGGCACAAATGATGGATTTGCATCAGGTAGTAAAGAAAACATCATGGGAAAAGAAGAAAATGCTAAAATCCAGCATTCTCGTGTCTTTCCAAAATGTTTCCAAAATACCCACATGACAGAGTCGTTAAAACTCGGGACTGTGTGGTAAAAGGTTTAAGCTAGCAAATTCTGTTATAAAGTATCTATCATTAACACCTTTTTAGACATCAGCTTGTATAACCCTCCTCTACACGGAAATATTTCAGGCTTTTGTTAAAATTGAAAGTATATTACTCACAAATTAAAAAATGTTCTTTAAACGATAGAAAATCTTACGTGAAGAGAGAAAACTAATTGCTACCAGTATTTCCTCTTTTTCCCCAAAATGTTTTCAAAAACCTTCTTCATTAGTCTCTGTAAAATGTGGCATTTAGTAATTAGGCGTTAACTAATTATTTAACTGAGCGAGACTGCATGTACATTGACTGGCCCATAAACGTTTAATATATACAACTCACACTCTGATAGGGATCACTTACATATTTCTGTATGGTTTTATGCTACAAAAGTTTTGCATAAACTCTTTACCATACTGTAAAATTCTAGATTTGTCCAAGTTGAAAGCATTTGTTGACCAAAAACTATATGCAACGTGCACTATGCTGTCTGTCATAGAGTAGAAACCATCGTTGGAAAAGGAGAAAATGCTGGTATCCAAAGGCTTCTTTCTCAGTGTCTTTAACAGTCAGTATTGTGAGGTAAAGGCTAAAAGATCCATTTCCACTGGTCATTTTACTGATCACTGTAGCAATGTAACATATTGAAAAACCATTTATGATACATGCCACATATATGTTTAAGGTGAATCTTTTAGAGTGATCCCTAGCAAATTTTGAGTAGTATACATAGCTTGCACGGTAAAGGAGAATTCGATACCAACACTTAGAGTTTTTGCAGACATTCTAGTCACGCATTTTCCCATGTATAAATGTATCAAGATACACGCATTTCCACATGTATAAAGGTATCTAGTGATCAATCTTGTAAATTATTCATACTTGACAAGGAAGTTTTGGTGTCGTTTGGTGTATGTATTTTCTGATAAGATAATCGGCAAAATCATTCCTCTCTTCAGGAACAAAGTTTCAAACATGTCCAGTTAAGTTTCAACATATTTCATTCATTATGATAATTACATTAATGTTAAATTGTAAAGATTAAAGTTGCACAAAAAATAGAAAACTGTGCGCTAATAAAGTTCCCCTCCCGATATCCGCACACAAAACCATTTAAAGACAATAAATGCAACATGGCTAAAATTATCATATTTGTAGTTTCGAAAGGTTACAAAACATTTCCAAAATATTTTCAGATGCCTTCTCTTTCAGCGTTGGTAAAACTCGGGAATGTTTTCTAAACAGTTACCAATAATATGTTTTCCAAACTGGGGTAACAATTCAATTTGTCGGGAGAAATATCAAATATTGCCATGTTTAAGAAGATGCATTAACGCTAGTCTTTACTGTTTGAAAATGGTAATGTATATCGTCGGTTTACTTCAAAAACATCGTATCTTCAGCTAGAAACAAGCTGTAGTTACGAAGTTTTTGAAGTAAACCGACGATATTTCATTTGTCAAAGATACACCTAGATGCCACACATCTGCTTTAATTTGCTACACTGAAAAGAAGAGAAGAGAAAGAAAGAGAAAAAAAACTATTTCACCCGTCTGCTTTTCTATCATCGCTTAACCTCCAGCTGTTCTAAAAGCTCTGCTGTCCACAAAATCAATTGAAAAAAGGCTCCTCGAGAGATTGCTTTTTTTTTATTCTTTGAGAAATACAACTGAAAAAAAAAAATGAAATAGTAAAAGGAATGTGATCCTTTATGAGGTACAAAAAGGTCCACCTCCTTCAGAAAAAAGAAACGAACAAAAATGCATTCACTTGCAATGTGCATCGATGTACCCCGTAGCTCATTGTTATTGCCTTTTTTCCATAACCGTGTGGCCCTGTGTTCGATTCTGAATTGAACAACAGTTTTGTTTCGTGGGACTATTCGTCTGCAAGACAATTCACAGTCTTTTTAATGGTAAAACCAAAGGCATACATGAATAGGTGAGTTGTGCGTAGTCTGTTGTCAACTTTGACCTTGTTTACGCTCTAAAGGCCACATGTCTTAATAATATCTCGGACGAGTTCGAAAATGTGTAATGTCGAGTCAAAACCTAGGTCACTAGGTTAAATCTTTAACAAAACCTTGTGTACGCTCACAAGGCCATATCTTCAGTCTAAAACTCTTGTAAATTAGTCAGACTGCTTGTCTTGATGATCTGTCGAACGACTTTGAAATTTAGTCATGTCTGATCAAAAACTAGGTTACTAGGGCAAATGTTAGAAAAATCTTATGTAAGCTCTAAACGCTATATTTTCCGTCCAAATCTTTCGAAAATTGGTCAGAATGTTTGTATTTGTGATACCTTGAACGAGTTAGAATAGGTCTCTGGGGGCAAATCTTAGAAAAAAAAACTTTGTACACTTTACAGGCCACATTTTCAGTCCCAAACTGTCGAATGTTGGTCGGAATGTTTGTCTATGTAATATCTTGATCAAGCTTGAAAATGGGTCATGTCAGATCAAAAATTTGGTCACCAGGTCAAATCTTAGGAAAAGCTTGTGTATGCTCTAGAGGCCTCATTTTTAGTCCTATACTTATGAAAGTTGGCCGGAATGTTTCTCTTGATAATGTCTTAGAAAAGTTTGAAAACGGGTCATGTCGGGAAAAAAGCTAGGTCACCAAGTTAAATCTTCGAAAAACCGTGTGTAACCGACATCTGTACCCCACAGAGGACACTTTAAGTCAAAATCTTATGAATGTCGGTCAGAATGTTTGTCATTGTGATATTTTGAATGAGTTTGAAAATGAGTCAAATCAGGTCAAAAACTTGGTCACCAGTGCAAGTCTTTAGAATAGCTTGTGTAGCTCTAACGTCATCATTTTCTGTCCAACACTTACGAAAATTGGAAAGAGTAACATGATCAGTCTGATGAGATTGAAAATGGGTCACATTGGGTGAAAAACCTTGTGTACACTCTGGAAGCCACTTTTTTCGTCGAATATTATTAAAGGTGGTTATATTTTTTGTTTTGAAAATATCTGAAATGGGAAAATCGGCAAAATTTAACTACAAGTGGGTCTGGGAGAGAAATTCTAGCAAAAAGCTTGTGTGCAAGCAAGATGCCAAATATTCAGCCCAATAACTACGAAAGCTTGGTACATGTACGTTGTTTGTCCTAATATCTTGAAAGAGGTTGAAAAAGGGGTTTTAATTGATCAAAAGACTCAAGAAAGCGACTGCAGGGCCACCATGGCCCTTCAGTGTTTTTAAATGGAATAGTTCGACGGAAATGTTTGACCTAAAACTTTTAAAACAGATTACTTTGAGCTACTACGGCCCAGCAGCAGTTCAGTTATCAAATACAAAATTTGTATAGTTATTACGAGAAAAGCTTGGTGAACGCGAAACCCTTAGCGAACAAAGCAAGTTCTGCCAGTCAAACCGTTCTACATATGCACGATGCTCTGTGAAATTGGGTAGGGAAGCGGATTGGGTCAATGTATCTGTTAAAGAGTATCAACTCAGTCAGCCTGCAGAGCTTGACCTTTTGGAACTTTTTGCTTTCAGTAAAATTGTAGAAGATCTAGGAACATGAAAGTTCCCAACAAATGCAAAGCTGAAATACAAACCGCACCTGGTTGGATTCGAAACCATGGATACGGACAAATATCCTTGTTTTTCGAGGTTTATAAGACCAACACCATAACCACTGAGCTAAAGAGATATCTTCCTAACGCAGTGGTTAGGTATTGTATGTATTGTATTTAACTCTTTACCACACAAGAAAAAATTAGACTGGTCCAAATTGAAAGCATTTACAGACGACAAATTTAAGGTGACTGAAAAATTGAAATTTGTTCAGGGAATGGTAGAAAACACTGTGGGAAAAGGAGAAAATGCTGGTTACCAGCATTTTCTCCTTTTCCCACAGTGTTTTCAAAAGGCTTCTTTCTCTGGGGCGTCAAAAGTAGGGATTGTGTGGTAATGGGTTAAACCGGGATGAAGCCACGCATGAAGGAGTGGTTTCCTGTAATAGTGACTAAGAATCGTTTTACAAAGGGTATCAGCCGATTGTTAGACAAAATGGATCGTATGCATCCGCGATTACGTGACGATTTGTCTGGTAAAATACATCATAGAGATGCATAAAACCATTTTATGAAAAAGTAGCTCTCGTATACAAAATATAATTACTGGCTTTGTACCTTTTTTCAGTCTAAACATAATTGTGTCACACCCCTGTACTTCCGTGTGGTAGTTGTCAGAAATAGTCCCTAGTGAAATTTTGCAGTGGGACTTATTTTGCACTGCCGCATGGAGCTGAGGGTCTTGGTGGTTTATAATTAGGATTTGCTTGAAATGCAAGCAGTGTTGGACCACTTAGACGCGTTTTATTGCATATTGACACGAATATCTTGTGTCACCGACAAATGAAATGGGGTTATAATTGCAAATAGATGTACGCGAGATTACAAATTCTGGGATGCCTGTGCTGGCTGGATTTAACGAAAAGCGCATGCGGTTGACACGGGTTTTTATGAATTTTCTTTGAAGGATTCGTGGATATATTTAAAAGTATAAAAGCAATAGGGTTTGCCACAAAGCTGTCTGTAAAGCTGCGAACAAGGGTAATGTCACTTTATTTTGAAGGTGGCAGCACTTTGCAGCGATGACTAAAATGATGACACTTCCGGCTTTCATATCAAGTCAATTATATCTGAAACCTAACAACGTACCACTGCTTCTGCATTAAAACCATTGTCTCAGTTGGGCAAAACTCATGTTTCAGACAAACATTCTTATAATACATTACTTTATTTTGGTGAACATGTTTTTTATCACACTTGTTTGCAAGAATTCTATATAATAAAATGGCTATGGAAGGGTCCAGCCATGTTAGATGCAAAACCAGCTCATCTCCAGGTAAGTAGGTAGATCATGTTACAACACGGAAAAATAGTAGTAGCAATCGGCTGGCTTGAACTAAATGTATTCAATAAAACAGAGAAGCCATGCTCTTGCAAAAGGGGGTCTCATGCATCTCCGTGGTGCAATCCATACTTTTGCTTTCTTCGCTTCTTTGTTTTTTTTTACTTTCTGTTTCTAACAATGGCCTGGATCTGGAGGCAGAATGGACATTTGATATACAAAAATGTTAACATTGGCAAAAAGTTTTGACCCATGTTGGCCTGTGCTGACTGCACAGGCTGACGAAATATCATTTTTTCACAGAACATCATTGAAATATTTATACTCCTTATGATCGAAAACGACCCCGGATTATGTGTAGAGAATCCGGAACCGTTCGCTCTTATCACCATTCACCCTGTTTCCAGTATTTGCCCAGGTTCTTTTGTCATATTTCAGTTTAAGCGGTAAGAGAATGATGGTTCTAATCGCACGGTGGCAGTTGTCATATTTCTTATACTGGTATAGTCGAACCCTTCGGTTGCGTTTTTTTACTTTCAATTGAAAGGGGTTCAATCACGTTGAATGTAAATACCTTAAGATAGTAATTTGAAATAAATAGTAAATACGGAAACAAATAATAAAAAAAAAAGTATAGAAAATATATCTTTGCTTAATGTGCATTATACTTTTTAGATTTAATCGTAATTCAATTTCTTTTGTACGATTTTTGTTCCCTAAGAGCATTTATTCATTGCCTATTTTATCAGAAAGTTAGGGTGAGTATTAACCTTTTTTCTGCCAAATAAATCAAAAGAAATATTCAATTCGAAAGAAGAAAAACAAAAATATTGCCATTTTAAAGTTGTGTTTTGGAATATAATATTTCTTTATCTGACAGTGTAGATCTGTACTCAGTCTGACTTTAGTATACACCGTCCGCAAAAGGTTAGTGAGTTGTGATTAACAGCTATGCTGACTAGAGTACCAGTGAAAATTAGTTGCCAATAAGAAATGCGTGCCGTTACCGGGATGAATGATTGAGTCCAACTTCCACACAACTTGACACGTTTACAACTATTTAGGCACTTCTCTTTTCTTTCATTCAGCATTTCTTACATCTTGCGCCTACAACGCCCAAGGACAAACTAAAACAGGTTTCTAATAAAAACCTATATGGATTGGTCTTGTAAAAACATCAGGGTTATATAGCACAGGTAAAAACTAGTCACCTTTACCCTTAACTTAATTTGGCAACATCCTGGCCCCCTAATTGCGGTAATACGCACTTACATTTACAATTTACATTCTTATGAAACAAACATGTATATACATAACAATTATAAACTGAAAAACATGGCAAGTTATGGATTTCCTGACTGTTAAATTTACTTTTGAGTGAAATACATGGTTGTAGACTTAAGATTGATCAACGATCAAACACAGCTTATGTACAGGTCTTTCGAAGACATTGGTTTGCGTTTTCACAAGAACCCTTCCTACATTACAAAATCTATCGGATATGGTTTTTGTTATACGACCAAGAGGCCAAGAGCCTCTAGGAGCGCGATCGTCAACAATGAGTACAATATCATCTAACTTGAAAGTCCTCCGAGGCCTAAACCACTTTTGTCTCTCTTGAAGGAGGGCAAGGTATTCACGCACCCACCTTTTTCAAAAGAAAATGGCCATGTATTGTACCTGACGCCATCGACGCGAACTGTACTTATCATCCCTATTAAAGTTACCAGGAGGAAGGATTGGCTTCCGCTTAAGCAAACGTAGATGATTTGGTGTGAGGGCTTCTAAATCACCATGACTGTCTGGCAAATAATTGGTCTATCCTTGACAATAGGTTCATTCACACTGACTTCGACGCACCACAAATCTTCTTTTTGCATTTATGCAAGAGCTGCTATCTAGACTATTGGCTACTTCTAAATGGATGGCTTGCATTCTGAAACAAGTGAATACCATACCGTAGCGTTTTACAACTGAACGTTTAAATCTTACTTCAATTGGCCCAAAATAATCCATACCTACGATTGTGAAGGGAGGCTCATCCGGGAGGAGCCTCTCGTTAGGCAGATCAGCCATTTGTTGAAAACTTGGTTTAGCCTTTATCTTGCGACAAAGAAAACACCTTGAAAGCTGTTGGAGCCTTAATAACCCAATATTTCTCACGTAGACGGGCCAAGACTGAATTTCTTCCCAAATGACCAATATTTTTGTGAATCTCTTCAATGATCAACCATTATACACGGAAATTCTTTAGAAAAATAATAGGGTGCTTAGTAAGCATTGGCATACACGACCTTGAAATACGACCACCAACTCTTATCAACCCACCATCAAAGTAAGGGTTTGTAACCTTTGTAGCCTGCCTAGTCTGATCTTTCTCTGCTGAATGATCAGCATGTTTGCAAACCTTATCGCTGCAAACTGCATCCAAGAAACTGCGTATTTAAACTACATGTACATTGGGCACCAGTATATTGCTGCTCCTTGTCCGAGACATAGAGTTTTGTCTTTCCGACATGGGAAACCAGTTGATAGTTGCGATTTGCTAAAATGACATTATGGATGACGTCATTTTCTCAGTATGAATACGCTGCTTCTTGAGGATTTATACCTGTCATATACTGTGTTGGATGGGGTTTTCAACATAACTACAGATTTGTATACTATAATATTTTCCAACAGGCTTTCCTCCAAATCAGACAGACCAATTTTATTGGTAACATTTGAAAATGAGTCAGGAGGTAAGGAATTAGTGCCAATGTTGTGTGTATTTTGGAAGACGTCGTCGGAACCGTAATGGGGCAACCGACGTCCTCCAAAATCCCCAAATAAACTCCATCTGATCTCTCTCTCTCCATTTGCAGTATAAATTCTATCTAATCGTACAGTATATAAGAAATTTGGAATAATTTGGAATTATTAAAGATTGTTAACTGTGGTCGAATCGTACGTTTTAATTCATTTCCAATATTTTCCAATTTCCTCCAGCCCCTCCCAGTTTCTTCCAATAACTGCCAAAAGCCGGGTCTGCGACGAACCCATTGTAACAGACCTTGCACACGGGTATTGGCGTTAGCTAAATAACGTTGGAAGCATTTGGAGAAAAACCCGGAGTCCGTTGCAAAATTTGGTGGCAGAGGTGAGATCGTCTCTTGGAATCGGTGGTTAGTTTCTAAAGTTTAATAGATCTTGTGACCTTATAAAAACTTATAATCATGGAGGATTTGGGGACGGTAACGTTCAATCCAGATAGGTTTCAAAATTCTACTAATAATCAGTATTCGGAGGATGAGTCCGAAAATACTAATGAAAACAAAGTTCCGTACATTTCCAATGCAGTGGAGAGGGACAGAGAGGAGAAACTTCTCAACACAACCCCATGAATTTAATCCGTCAATGTATAAAAGACATTAGGTCGGAATTACAGGAAAACATGCAGACACTTAAAGCAGAAGTTAGTGGATGTTTACAGGAGTTTGGTACACGGCTAAAAGACTTTCAGCATGAAATTAATAGACATGCTTCCTCCAATCGGCATGTTAATTTTCAATCTCCTGATGCAAGGGGTTCTATTTCTCCAAATCTTACATTGAGTGGAGAGGGAATCGGACCTATTCATCGTGGAAATAGCACCCCAGAGAATATTTCTTTCGGGGGCAGTGGACCAAATTCCTCATCTCCAATCTATTCCGGTAATAATAGACCGTCTGATCTGAATCCACATCCCGTTATGATGGGAAGAGGTGAAATTCGTCCTCGGATACTTGACGGGTCGGATGATCTGGACCAATATCTTACCAAGTTTAGCATTTCGCTGGATTTAAATTCGTGGGATTATAAAACCAAGTCCTTGTATCTAGCAAGTTGCTTAGGTGGAGCAGCACGTGCATTGCTGGGTGAATTAGACCCATATCAGCGCAGGGACTATAACAAATTAGTTGATCCTCTAAGAAACAGATTCGGGTCGATAAATCGTGCCGAAGTATTTTTATCCAAACTGCAGTCTCTTAGGCTTGGCAAAAATAAGACAATTCCAGACCTTGCACAGTCTATAAAATCCTTGACGCGTAAAGCATATCCATGTGCGTCTTTAGACGTTATAGAGGTTTCAGCTCTAGATCATTTCATTGACGCAATTCCCAACTCAGAAATAAGACTTCGGTTACGTGAAGTCGGGCCGAAATCGATGTCGGAAGCCGAACAAGTAGCCGTTCGTCTTGATGCATTTAGAGTGGCTGATCGCAGTCGAGACTCTCACCATGTACGCAGTCTCGAAGCAGAGGAAAAGTCTAAATCAGAGTCGGAAAAGAAGCTGAATGATCTATGTGATAAGGTATCCAAGTTTGTGGTGGAAATATCAAAATTTAAACAACCTCAAAAAACGCAAATGGATAGCCACCGTGCACAATCAGAAAAGTATGATTTTAGAAATAGGAAAAAGCAAAAGTGGAATAAGAAACAGGGTAACGAACAGGGTCGAATTTTCAGAGGACCGAAATTCGATCAAACCCCAAAGGTCCTGCGAACAATAAACCCTTGCAACATGAATCGGGAAGATGGCTTGTTTATAAACGCACTTGTCAATCAGAATTGTGTTTCTTTATTACTGGATACAGGTTCTAATATGAGCATTTTGAATCAAAAACTGTTTTACTCATGGCCAAACAGTCGACATCTAGAGGTTGAACCTGTAACTCAATCTATGGTTACTGTGACTGGTAAAATTGCTCCGTTTCATGGCAAAGTGTGCACTACGATTTCTCTAGGTTCTCAGAATTTCAGTCATACAGTGTATTTAGCCGACATAAAGAATGAAGGAGTTCTTGGCGTAGATTTTCTCCAAAAAGTTAACTGCAACGTTATGTAAAGTAAAAGTTGTATAGAGGTGAATGGTGAAAAACTACCATGTTACGCGGTAAAGCGGATACTCCGTTCTCGTATTACTATTACAGAAAATGTTGTCATTCCCCCCGAATGCGAAATGATTGTTCCGGGTAAGTTGTCTGAACCCGTCAACAATACAATAGGTGTCATTGAACCCTTCATTAAGTTTGTTGCCAAAAGTGGTCTGATGGTCGCCAAGACTTTAGTTGACGTTAAAGAAGGTAAAATACCGATCAGGGTTGCCAATCTGGGATTCGAACCTCGCACTGTGTATAGAGGGACAGTTGCTGCACGAATCGATAAATGAGCCAGATATTAACTGTCTAGATAAAGTCATGGTAAACAATGTATCTATGGCAAAGTCCCTGCCTGACCACCTTACTTCAGTGTTCGCAAGAGCACAGGAGAAATTGTCCGATGAACAAAGGTGTTGACTTAAACGATTGTTAACAAGGTATCAAACTATGTTTTCAAAGAATGATGACGATATAGGGCGCACTCAATTAGTGAAGCACACCATTGATACGGGAAATTCAAAACCTGTAAAATTACCACCATACCGTATTCCTCTCGCTAAGCGGGAAGTCGCCGAGAACGAAATTAGAAAAATGGCGAAAAGCGGTATTATAGAACCGTCTTATAGTCCGTGGAAAAGCCCGGTTGTAATGGTAACCAAGCCGACGGGATCGGTACGCTTTTGTTGCGACTATAGGAGACTGAATGAGATAACTATTAAGGATAGTCAACCCCTGCCTAGAATTGACAATACTCTAGACGCGTTGTCAGGTTCAGTGTGGTTTTCTACGTTAGACTTAAAATCAGGATTTTGGCAAATTGCCATGGATGAAAAGGACAAACCCAAAACAAGTTTTTCCATAAAGGTGGCGGATTATGGCAATTTACAGTCATGCCATTTGGACTTTGTTGCGCACCAGCTACCTTTGAAAGGCTAATGGAAAGAGTTTTGTCCGGTTTAACGTGGAAAATTTGCCTCGTTTATCTGGACGACGTTATTGTCTTTTCTAAAACTTTCGATGAACATATAGAAAATTTAGGGAGTTTTTTTTCAAGATTAAAAGAAGCTAATCTTAAGCTCAGTCCTGACAAATGCTATCTATTCCAGAAAGAAGTGTCTTTCTTAGGACACGTGATAAGTGAATCGGGTATCGCAATGGATCCGAGTAAAATTAAAACAGTCAAAGACTGGCCTACTCCTAAGAGTGTAAAGGATGGAAGAAGTTTCCTAGGCTTATGCTCTAATTACGGCCGTTACGTTTTCCAGTTTTCAACAATAGCAAAACCGTTGCACAAACAAACGGAAAAGGGTGAAAGGTTTTCGTGGTCCGGAGGCTGCGAACTTGCTTTTAACAAGCTGAAATATATTCTTCTAAATTCTCCAATTTCAGCCTAACCAATGTCAGACGGAGAATTTATTTTAGATACTGGCGCCAGTGGGGTCGGTTTATCCCAAATCGTATAGTCCCAAATTCAGAACAATGAGGAAAAAGTAATAGCTTATTTCAGTAAATGTTTATCTAAAGCAGAAAGACGCTATTGCGTAACAAGGCGCGAACTATTGGCAGTAGTGCTTTCTATTGAGCAGTTTCATCATTATCTTTACGGCCGACATTTCGTGGTACGAACAGACCATGCCTCTGTAAGATGGCTCACTAACTTTAAAAAACCTGAGGGTCAATTAGCCCGTTTAGTAGAATTCCTTTCCACATACGATTTTAGTATTGTACATAGAGCTGGGCGTTCTCATACTAATGCCGACGCTCTATTGCAACGTCCTTGCGAGTCTGACGACTGTAGCTATTGTAAACGAGCCGATGTGGGTTGGTGAAAGAAAGTTGTGCGAGACTTACATACAACCCAATGGCTGTATGTATGCATGACAAGAGTGATAATTCTGGGTCGAATACTTTTTGCATAAGTACAAAAGAGACACCTAAAATAATTGGTGTGGTATCTTGCGGGAAAATGGGTTATGACTGTTAGAGTAGAGTTAGGTCAGAATGCGGCAGAGATTGGTAACAAAGAGAGTTTTCATTCAAAAGTGGTTATTAATAAGCATTCTAATGTAGAGAGCAATTTTCCTCAATTTGGTAAACGAAGAGAGGCAAACTTTTCGAAAAATTACGAAGGGGAAGAGAGAGAAGGAAAGATAGGGAAAAAGGTAAGTCAGGAAATGTCGTCAAGTAGTGTATGTGAAGAGAAAGGAAAGATAGGGAAAACTGTCAACCAGGAAATGTCGTCAGGTAGTGTATGTTGTGGAAAGAAATAAATAGTAGGAAATGTAATTAATATGTTTCCAAACAGTTAGAACACGATCAATGAATCGTCTAGTACTGCCGTAAAAGTTAATTGTGCTCATGCGGACGGAAATCTGACCAATATTAGAATGGAACAGGAAAATGACCCAATAACAACATTGTTAAGAGAGTGGAAATCCCGAGATTTGAAGCCGTTTTGGGCAGATGTTTCAAAATACATGTTAGAGGTAAAATACTATTGGAATAGGCTTGACTCTCTAGTGATACATGATGACTTTTATGTAGGGAGTGGGAAATTGAGTTGGGTAATTCTGAGCATCTGCAAATCGTCGTGCCGAAATCTCTTGTAAATGTGGTTTTAGCGGAATTGCACGACAGTCCGACGAGAGGACATTTAGGTATTACCAAGAACTTAAGTAAATTGCGTGCGAGATTCTTCTGGTATGGTATGCGGAGAGGTGTAAAACAGTGGTGTAAAAAGTGCCATACGTGTGCGATGCGGAATACCCCAAAACGAAAACCTAAATCTGCTTTGAAACAGTACAATGTTGGGTTACCATTGGAACGGATAGGAATAGATATAATAGTTCCTATAACTCCAAGTACGTGTGGTAATAAATATATACTTACAATGTGACTATTTTACCAAAGTTTTGGTTGCGGTGCCGACGGAAAATCAAGAAGCGAAAACAGTTGCAAAATGTTTTATGGACAGATTTGTTTCAGTATTTGGAATTCCGTTGCAATTGCACTCTGATCAGGGTAGAAATTTCGAGTCCGCTCTTTTCAACGAAATGTGCGCATTCCTCGGAATTGAAAAAATGAGGATAATGTCGCGTACATTTTAATTGCTTTTCCTTTGAAATAGACCTTTATTGTCTTTTCTAGTTCGAGCATATCTATTTCTATAATAAGGATGCTTGAAGGAGAAAAAAAAAAGTTGTTTCTGGCTTAAAACTTCATTGTGAATCATAACGTTCAATAGTCTAGAATGTTATTTATTAGTTATTAATACCTTAAAATGCTGTTGATTACTTTTCATGCAATGTTTTCTTTTTATCATGCTGCATTCCAATTTGAGGTCAAATCCCATATTTGGAAGGGGGCAACGTTTGTAGTCTGCCTAGTCTGATCTTTCTCTGCTGAATGATCGGCATGTTTGCAAAGCTTATCGCTCTTGCAATCATTGCCGATCTTTATTTGGAAACTTTGAGCAAAGTTAGGGTTATTCTGGATACATACCTTAAATATTGTCTTTTGTTCTGAAGAAATGCTTTGTCTAAGTATACCTTCGATCTAGTTCTTTAACATTCCGGTCTGTTTTTGGTATTGATGTTCCTTGTCCGAGACATAGAATTTTGTCTTTCCGACGTGGGAAACCAGTTGATAGTCCATTGTAATCCGAAAATTGCGATTTGCTAAAATGACGTTATGGATGACGTCATTTTCTCGGTATAAATACGCTGCTTCTTGAGCGATTCGCTCAGAGGATTTCTAGCTCTCATACGCTGTGTTGGATGGGGTTTTCAACATAACTACAGATTTTTAGACTATAATATTTTCCAACAGATTTTCTTCCAAATTAGATAGACCAATTTTATAGGTAACATTTGAAAATGAGTCAGGAGGTAAGGAATTAGTGCCACTGTTGTGTGTGTTTTTTTAAGACGTCGTCGGAACCGTAATGGAGCAACCGACGTCCTCCAAAATCCCCCAAGAAACTCCATCTGATCTCTCTCTCCATTTGCAGTATAAATTCTATCTTATCGTATAGTATGTAAGAAATTTGGAATAATTTGGAATTATTAAAGATTGTTAACTGTGATCGAATCCTACGTTTTAATTCCATTTCCAATATTTTCGAATTTCCTCCAGCTCCTCCTAGTTTCCTCCAACAACTGTCAAAAGCCGCGTCTGCGACGAACCCATTGTAACAGAACTTGCACACGGGTATTGGCGTTAGCTAAATAACTTTGGAAGCATTTGGAGAAAAAGTCGGAGTCCGTTACAGGTTAAGTTTCTTAATCTTACCACTGACTTTTACAGATTTACCTCCCTTCAAAACAATCTCTTCAGAGAACTCTTGGGACTCACAATTCTCAATAAAAACCCTTTCTGCTTCTGCTATGTTCTCAGTTGATAACAAATTGCCTGAAATGTTACATTTTGACCCTAAAGCCTTTTGATTTACCCTGCAAAATCTTCCTAAACCTCAAAAGATATGCAACTGCCTTTGTCAAGGAACTCCACTTTCAATACAACTTTGCCAATTTAGTAACTGTATTTTCTAAACCAGTATCTTGTTGAGCCAGATCAACAGTAGCATAGACCAAACTGAGCTGGCGCGTAGGCATTTTAACCTCAATGTTCTCGTCCTGAACATTAAAGACTAATGGCTGAGTAGGCCAGTGCTCTGACTTTTTCCATAAAAAGTTTGGACCAGTAGTCCAGTCGTTATTGCAAAAAAACTATTTCACAGTACATCCTCTCGAAGCTAAATCGGCAGTGTTTAACTTGGAGGGAATATATATCCACTGAGTTGGATCAGAGCCTTCATGAATAATTGTTAAACGGTTTGCTACAAATGTGTGAAACCTGGAAGTGTCACTACGAATGTAGTAAAGTACTGTCATACTATCAGTCCAAAAATAAGACATAGCAATGGGAAAGCTTAATTCACGTTTGAGCATGTTATCAAGCCTTACAGCAATAGTTGCTGCTGTCAACTCTAAGCGTGGTATTGTGATCTGTTTGATCGGTGCTACACGAGCCTTGGAGGTTAATAATGAAACATGAACCTTTTGACGGAGATTTTGCAAGTGCAAATATGAGACAATCCAGTAGCCAGTCACACTAGCATCAGAAAAATTATGAAAAACTGCCTCTGTCACTTCTCAAAAATTTTCAGGCTTTAAACAACGAGTAAATTTGAAATCATTTAAAGACTGAATTTCCTGCAACCAGTATTTCCATGACTCTTTCAAATTGTCAGGCAATACATCATCCCATTCAAGCTGAAGCCTACAAGATTCTTGAGACAAGCATTTAGCTGGCAAAACGACCGGAGATAGAAGTCCTTACGGGTCATAAAAAGAACTAATAATGGAAAAGGACACCTCTACGGGTTGATGGCTTATCCTTCTAAACCAGTTTAAACTCAAACACGTCAGCTTCAGCATTCCAAAAAACATCCAGTGCTCGTTCAATTGGAAGGCTATCTTTTTCGAGATCCAAATTTTTGGCACCTGAAGCCCAATCAGTCTTTGGAATTGACATCATAACTTCCTTGTTATTGCTCACCCATTTTGTGATATGAAACCCCCCTGAACTTAAAACAGATTTCAAATCACATATCAATGATTTGGCCTTGGCAACAGACTCGAGTGATTTGAGATAGTCGTAAACATAAAAAATTTTCATGACTGTACTCACCACATCGTCATCAAAATGACCTTCGGCATTCAAAGCCGTTTTTCTTAACGCAAAATTGCAAACGCTTGGTGAGGAAGTTGCCCTAGACAAATGAACAACCATTTGATACTGAAGCACTGATATACCAAGATCCCCATCTTGCCACCAAAGAAACCTAAGAAAACTTGCATGTGATGATGGAACATGAACCTGGTAAAAAATGCTTTCAATGTCGCCAATGAAAGCGATGGCTTCTTCTCTGAACCTGAGCAACGTGTCAATCAGAGTATTTGTTAGACAAGGGCCTTGTAATAGTTTGTCATTGTCTTGTAATAGTTTGTCATTGAATGAGGTGCCTTGATAGCGAGCAGCACAATCAAACACTATCCTTAACTTTTCCTTTTGAGGATGGTATACCCCATGATGCGGTAAAAACCACACTTTTCCATGATCCTGCTCTAAACAATCACGTGAAACCCTTTTGGCGTACCCCTTTTCAATAATCTTGTACATGAATTCCTTATACTCTTGATAAAACTTGTCGTCTCTTTTAAGACGTTTGCTTAATTGCCTATGTTCTGCCTGACTTTTGTTATTAGGCATTAGGATATGTTGATCACGGAAGGGTAGATCAACAACATAATGACCATCTTCAAGCTTAGCTGACTTTTCAACTAAACCAATGAATTGTTTCTCTTCCTTCGATGGCTCAGAAACATCATTACAGCTCGTTCACTGAAGTCATGATTAAAATAACTATTGAGTTGTTCATCTAATGATGGAGCTAAGGTCACCTCAATGAGATTTACAGAAGCCTGCACTAAATTATCTGGAGCAAGACTATCATTTGCTTCTAATGGACAATTTATCACCCATCCAAAGACTGTTTTGACCGCAAAGGGTCCATTATTTTGGCTAGAAATCACTTCCCAAGGTTCCAAAACCCTTGGTACATTAACACCCCTTAGAAGATCTACATTGCTGTTAATTCTAAGAAAGGGTATGTTCTTCAAATAGGGTCAATCCTTTCAATCAGACGTATCTACAACATCTGCACTAGAAATAGGTAAGCTTTTGTGGCTCAATACAGGTGGCAGTTGAACAACATTTGAATCATCCAAACTACATAATTCCAAACCCTGTCAATTGGAAACATATGTCTGTTTGATCTTTACCCATGGTATGTAACGTAACCATTGTTCTTTTACCTGCAAGGCTCAAAAGATGCATTAAAGACTCAGTGCAGAAAGTAGCTGTGCTTCCGGAGTCCAAAAAGGCATAGGTATCTATATACATGTATGTGTGACTACTTTTGTGCTTTACTCTAACAGGCACAATAGGAAGTGCTTGCTTTCTGGCCCCCAAGTTACTAGTGAAAGTTGCTGTCACTGCATTACTAGCAGATTCTGACCTTTGATCAGCATGTAGAAGAAATGGATGACACTTATTATAAACAGGACATACAAGTTTCTTCTTACAGGAATCTTTCATGTGATCAGACCTCAGACATCCAGAACAAAGACCTTTTGACTTCAAAAATTCATACCGCTCTTTCACCAGACTTTCTCGAATGACAGAGCACTGTTCAAGAGAATGAGAATCACTGTTACAAAAAAGGCATGGATTGATAAATGCTAAACCCTTTTTCAACGTTTTTGACTCATCAACCTTGTTACTAAAGGTATCTGAAAACTTGGGAGTGCATTGCTCAGAGACTTGTGTAGTAAATAATTTTGAATGGTTTGAACCCTTACCACCCTTTTTATTTGAGGTAGGTTTCTCTGTATTATTAGCGCTAATATGGTCTTTACCAAATATTGGGTGATTCGCCTTTTTTGCTTCCTGACGAACGAAGTCAACTAACTGGGAGATTTTAATCACATCGCCCTTTCTCTTGGTTTCAAAAACTATATCTCTCCATTTTTCATGTAAAAAGAAGAGTAACTTTTTCAGCAAAAGTTTCAAGTTTTTTGAATATTCAAGTACTTGCGCAGCCTCAACATTTTCTACCGCGAAATGACATTCTCTTAAATAGATACCAAACTCATCCAAACCTTTAGAGTTGTCTGACTTTATCTGTGGCCAGTCTAAAGTCCGTTTTACGTTTTCATACGCGATGACATCTGGATTCGTGAAATTCAGCTAAAGCAGCATTAAAACCCATTTCTGCATTTAGATGTGAATAGCCTAATAGAATCGTATAAGCTTTACCTGTCGTAAACTGCAGCAAATAGTTAAACTTTCATCAAAGGAACTTGTTGTTGCGTTTATTCTTGCATTAAATTGCCTCATGAAGGATTTGTATTCAATGATATGTCCACTAAATGGCTTAATTTCTGGAATAGGCTTAACCTTCTACCCCATAAGGCATTTCTATGGTATCTGTAACTGACCCTAAATAACAGCAAGGATGAAGCTGTTTCTAATGTGTATATGACACCTTTTGATAGCATAGAAAACATTGTGGCAAAAGGTGAAATTGCTCGTTGCTAGCAATTTGACCTTTTGCCACAACCTTTTCCAAAGGCTCCTACAAGCAATGAGTAGAAATGAGTATCTATGGAGTAAAGCTAAAATTTCTAAATTTACATCAACATAATTTGCTGCAATGGTTGGCTTTGGAGGTGTATGCTTAGACACTACAGTTTTAACAATGCTTAAACCCTTAGGCGCACTATAATTGGATTTACAGTCAGGTGCCTCTGGATTTAAATTACTAGTAGAGTATAGTTTATGATCAAGATCAACCTTTGTTAGGTGGTTTGATCTGGTCTGAAGCAAAGAACTTGTATTGCTCGCCTTTCTTGTACTGTCTGAATTTGCTAATTCAAACTCCTCCAAAGCTTTACCTTGAGCTTTGACAACCTCGAGTTCAGTTTTAATTTTCAACTCATCTGCTTTTAATTTCATGTTACTAGCAGCTTCTTGAATTTTCAGATGCTCATGTTCAAGTTTGCGCTGCTGTTCTATAGCCCTTGCTCTGACTTCAAGTTCTGCTCTGCGTCTCACATCTCGCGCTCTTGCTCTAGAAATATAAGACCCACCAGTCCTTGAACCTAGAAAATATATTATTTGTGACACAATGTCATCTGGATTCAAGCTTACATTCTGTTCCGGATTGCACGCTAACCAACTGTTCAACTCTAGTTTTAAACTGAATAAACATAGTATTGAGTTCTGAAATGTTCTGTTTCTCATCCTCCCTGTTTTCATCATCAACTAACAGTTCTTGACATAAAGTATGCTGATTAACAAACCCTTCATACAAATTTAGATCTATGGAATACCGTTTTTGGAGTTCATTTGGATTTAATTCTTGAAGTATGGCACCCAACTCTTTCTCTGCTTGTTGTAATCTTTTTCTACATCGAAGGCGCTGGTGTAAACTTCTCTCAAGTAGATAAGCTGCACCCTTTTCGGACAAAGTCTTTTTTCTGGAACTTCTTCTTGGTTCTACCCCCTCATTGTCAGAGCTCCCTGTTACTGAGTTTCCCATCATTGCGAGTTAGTTGTAAATAATATGCTGACCAGAGTACCAGTGAAAATTAGTTGCCAATAGGAAATGCGTGCCGTTACCGGGATGAATGATTGAGTCCAACTTCCACACAACTTGACACGTTCACAACTATTTAGGCACCTCTCTTTTCTTTCATTCAGCATTTCTTACATCTTGCGCCTACAACGCCCAGGGACAACCTAAGACAGGTTTCTAATAAAAACTTATATGCATTTGTCTTGTAAAAACATCAGGGTTATATAGCTCTGGTAAAAACGGGTCACCTTGACCCTTAACTTAATTTGGCTGCAACAACAGCCTTAGAGTTAAATTTAAAAGAAGCTTTGTAGGAAGGCAAAATACATTACACCTTCGAGTTTTGAAGATCTTTCCTTCTGTACATGGAAAAAAAGGTCAAAATTGAGAGTTTGCGCATTATGGCTCAAGTTTTTGTCAGTAAGAATCGGAAAAAAGATATTGCAAGAAAATATCTTGACAAAGATTTATTTTTCATAGCGTCAACTGACTTTACTACGTTTTGAGTTTCAGTCTGGCCTGGTAATTTCGGGATATTCCCCTATGTTTCCTTTGTGTGAAATGTAGAATACATTTTGTCTGTTTTTGTAATTACCTCTTTTTCACTTTGTTCTACCACATAAATGTAGCTTTGTTCTACCACATAAATGTAGCTTCGTTTAAGTCATTGTTTCACAAAAGTTGATCTCGATTAATTGACATATACTCAAAATTTTGGAGTACATTTAAATTCTTTTTATAATGCCACAATGACTTTTGAGACCCTTCGGAAACAAGTTCAGTTCGTTATGGTGGCTGATAGCTATATGGAAGACCGTGTTCTGAGGCCATTGTTAGAGACGAATTATTCCCCTTTGATTGAAATTTACAAAAAACATTACTAGAGCTATCAGTAAAGGGAATTTTAAATAAAGAACCGTCAGTCTAGAATAACCAAAATGTGTCTGTTTCAACCTTGTTAATCAAGTATCTTGCATCTTATATTTCCACTTCTAATCACTTTGTCCTTTGCCGAAAGTGACATTATTTACACTGGAGACAATGTCCAGTTCAGTTTTTAAATACCGACTGAATCTGAAACCTTCAGTAGAATTACAACGAGAGATAAGTTGCCGAACCAATACAAGAAGTGAGAGAAGGAAAGAAATACTGGTTCTAAAAATGTACCCTTTATGAATGTTTTTTTTTCTCTCTTCTTTTCAAATTTCCTTCTTGTGCATTGTATTTAACACTTATCCTGCAGAATAAGTAAAATGAAACCTTTAAGCTGATAGTAAAAGCCAAATTTTGCAATTTCAAAGGTATTTTTTAAACTTTATTATATCCCTTAGGACAGTGTGGAACAAGATCAGACTGTAAGTTCTGTGTAGTCTGATCATGATCTACACATTTTGCAAAAGGTCAGTGAGTCACACTTAACAGTCCAAGGGTTTTGAGACTGAGAAGGATACGTTCACAACAGAAATATTTTTCTACCTTCCTCTTTTATTGAAGTATGTTTATGTACTAAAAGTAGATTCTATCTGTTAAAATCTTGAACCTTTCCTTTATTACCTATATTTTTACTGTTAAACTGTCTCTCTCTCTATTGACTCATATGTCAATTTTAACCTGATCTGACCCCAATTGTGATCCTATGTATATATGTTCCTCCGTCCCTCCATCAAGTGGCCGTCCATCCAACTATCCATCCGACCATCCACCCATCTGTCCAATGTCTACCCTTTTTCCATCTATCTATCTATCTATCTACATGTTTCTATCTGTCTGTCTATCAGACAGTTAGAAAGAGAGACGAATTGACAGTGTATGGAGACGGAGGGGTTTCAGAGAGAGAGAGAGAGAGAGCGAGAGAAGAACGGTCTGACAGCAATCTTTTCGTGTGAAATTCTTTCTAATCCTACATACATTTTTTGTAAAAGAATGCGGAAACTTTGTTTTTGATCTTTCTTTTGTAAAAGCCCCGGAAGTATCTGTAGATTGGCGCTACATGAAATTAAAGCTAATATTTGGATAGGATCAAACGGAGATCTAAAACTCAAGGAAGTTTTAAACAACAGAAATGTGTAAACACGAAGGCTGCTAAGCGCGACTCACTGACCTATTGTGGTCAGTGTAGATCAAGATCAGACTGCAGAGAATGTGCAGACTGATTTCTGATTTTCACAGGCCGATGAGGAGGTATTTTATTAACCCTTAGGCTGCTAAGCGACTAGCTGACTTTTTGTGGACAGTGAAGGTCAAGACTAGACTGCAGAGAACGGGCACTCTGATCTTTGATCTACACTATCCAATAAGGACATATTGTCCCTTTAAAAATACCTTTGAAGTAGAAATATATGGGTTGTAACTATGGACTGAAAATTTTAAATGCACTGACTCGGATCGAATTTCATAGGTCTGTGTATAAACACAATTGATCATTCATCGTGACTGAAATAAGTTTTTGGATATCACTAAAATCTGTTTAACCTTTTACCCCATAAAGTATTTCCATGATATCTCTAATTGACCCTAAATAACAGATAGGATGAAGCCATTTCTTATGTATATATGACACCTTTTGATAGCATAGAAAACATTGTGACAAAAGGTGAAATTGCTCGTGACGAGCAATTTCTCCTTTTGCCACAATGTTTTCCAAAGGCTCCTACAAGTAATGCGTAGAAATGAGTATCTATGGAGTAAAATGTTAATGGCGTTACTGAATGCGGTGCCTTTTTACGCGCTTGTATGTATTATAATCGAATGAATAGACAAAACTTCCTGATTGGTAAAAAAATCGTGAGGTGCTGTATACCTATTTAAGGAAAATTATCGTCTTCCTTTTTTGAAATATAAACATTGTGATTGTATTGACTTTTATTTGGGATGAATGAAAGCTAATCTGATCTATAAACTCTATGCAGGATTTTCTAAGCGTTGTAGAGTCTGTTCGTTACGGACTTTGTTCGTTAGAACATGCACAATGCATACTGTGCTGAAACAGTCATACAATACAGGGCACGATACACAATACAGCAATATTCTTACAAGAAAACATGTCATTTATATGTACTATTTGTAGAAACAAGCTTCAAACAGGTCATTGGTAACTTTTCACATATGACATTATTTAAACCTCTGTCCTTTATCGGATTAAATAGTATATTTCCGGCAAATCTAATAAACATGTACAAGAACAATAAATCTGGAGTTTGCGAGTAAAAAACAAATTGTAAAACGCAGAAATCTAAGAGCAGTCTTCAGTTTTAAAGTTTATTCATCAACGATATTTCTTCACATTTAAACAATGAGAAGAACCACGGAATATTTTTTCTTTCAATATCCCAAATATCAGTAGGACAACATTGCTAGTCTGGCCGATACCAAAATTCAACTGCAAGGGCAGCTATACTCGATGAAAGACTTCTGCCAACTTTAGCGAAAATCAGAAAAAGTGGAAATAATTTGAAATTGACTTATCATTTTCTTTTTCAGAGATGTGTTAGTATACTCTTCACACCAAAACCGATATGGACATAGGCCTTTTATGCTCACATCTCCAGTAAAAACCTCTAAAGGCGTTTCCCTCTTTCTTTCCAGTGTTTTGTGTCCTTGAATCTCTATTTTTTTTTTTTATTTGAAATATTTGATGCAATGGTTAAGCCCATACTTCTATATATAGGGGCCTTGTGGGTGAACAAATGCAGAGAATCTGCAAAGAGAGTCTAGCGTGTAAACAATTTCATGGAGTAAGTAAATATACTAACAATCAAATGCATTTTGGAGATATCCACTCTGTCTTTTTTTATCTTGTTTGTAAAAGCCCCGGAAATGTTTGTAGATAGGCGCTACACGAGATAAAAGCTACATTTGGGATAAGGTCAACCGTAGACTTAGAACTCGAGTATGTTTCAAACAGTAGAAATGTTTGAACACTTTGGTTATCAGGCGCCGGTGCTTTTGAATATCACCAAGACATTATGTTTTTTTTTCGGTGTTGCTGAATGCGCTGCATTTATGTATTATGTTCAAATGAATGAATAGAACCTTGTGATTGGTCAAAAATAAGGAAACTGTCAATTTGTGAGGTGCTTTGGACCTATTTGCAGGCAAATTTACACCGTCTTTCTTTTTTGAATGATATACCTTGTTTGCATTTGCGTTTATTTGGAATGAATCAAAGCTGATCTTTAAACTCTATGCAGGATTTTTAAATGTTTTTCAACGTCATCTTTTAGCATTATTTTAGTATTAACACACACATTAACATATTCTCATAGAGTTTATCGAAGAAATATTTCGAATGAGTTACAGAAAGAGATTGTGGATCATGACAGTGCTAAAAAAACATGTACATTTAAATTCTTCATGAAGGACAAGAAAGGAAATAATAACTAAAAAAATGCTATTGTAGGGTATTCCCTTATTCTTATGTTCTGTATTTCCATTCGTCGCATTTTTGTTTTTCAGCTGAATTTTACCAAAACAAAGACAAAGAATACTATGATATCTGTGTGACATTTGATTCCTTCCTCAAACAAAACATGTGAGCCACGCTCTGTTAATAGGGGACTTAATGTATCTGTAAAAAGAGTATATATCGACCAATGTAAGCCTAGGCAGTCCGCGTAGAAATAAGTTTTACATAGCCTTTGCTATTGGTAAATTTTCTGCATGTTATAGAATCACTCGACCGCATAGTTAACCCTTAAGCTGCTTATCGCGACTCGCTGACCTTTTGCGGACAGCGTAGATCAAGATCAGACTGCACAGAACGTGCAGTCTGATCTTGATCTACACTTTCCGATAAGGAGATATTTTTCTTTACAAAATGTACTTGAAATTGTATCGTTTGGGTTTTTATTATTGGCACGAAAAATTTCATTTAATTTATTCCGCAGGAGAAGGGTTAATAAGTTTTATAAGTTCAAATTGATTTTATGGATCCATTTCTATATGACACTTTCTTGGTTTAATGCATCAAACTGACACTTTAAATCCCCTTGCTAGAGTATGTATCATATCTAGTTAACTTGTTTCCTTACACGTACAACATCACGAACAATACATGTTTCTTTGAGGACCTTCAGATGAAGTTTAGACTGCACTAAATATACTAACACATATAGCACTATGAAAAAAAACAAGCTTTTCTGTGATTACTATTATTGTTTTATTGTTTATCCGCCAAATTGGCGAGCATCATTACAACAATGAAATTACAAAATATAAAAAAAGGAAAAAAGAAAAGAAAGAAAAGAAAGAATAAGACAGATATAACCAAACTAATTAGAAAAAGAGGTAATGTGCAGCTGAATTCCAACCCGAAAGAGGCCCTTGCAATCAAAAGACGAAAATGCAAAGGCCCCTTCCTTGGTCCGAACACAGGTGCACATTATAAGTTACTTTGTAAAGACTTAAGGTCAAGATCGGACTAAAAGAAACTGGGGTTACCAATGATTATATGTTTACTCTTAATCCATTAATTCAGAAATATATTTCAAAGAAAATGCGTCGTTTGTATTATACTGTTTATTGGGGAAAAAAAGTCTTTAATATATGTACTGTCTGTTTAAAAAGGTTTTGATAACATTTCACATGAAACGTTATATGAATCTCTGTCCTCTGTCGGAATAAACGGAAGATTAATGAATATCTACAACAATAGTAAATCCTCTGTTGGCGAGAAAAATAGAGTTGTTTCGTTGGAATGAGGGGTACGAAGCAGGGATGTAAGTGTAGTCCTAACATTTTCAATTTATTCATTAACAGTATTACTTCACTTTTAAAAACAATGATTAGAACTGTGGAATATTTGTTTCTTACGATATCCTTAATATCAGTAGGACTAAGTTGCTACCCCGGCTGATTTCTTGATACAACTGCAAGGGCAGTTAAACCCGGTAAAAAATCTTTGCTAACTCTTGAGAAAATCAGAATCAAAAAGTGGAAATACTTTGAAAATACCTGAATGGAGTTTTTTAGAAATGTTTACGAAAATCAGAAAAATGAAAAAAAAATTGAAAATGACTTACCGTGTTCTTTTTCTCAGAATTGTGTTAGTCTAATCTTCACATCAGACCTTAACTGAACATAGGCCCTTTTATGCTCTCATCTCCAGCAGAAAGGAAAATATATCTAAATGTTTCTAGATCTTTCAGTCAGAGGTTTGGGTCCTTGAGTCACTATTGGTTTTTGAAATAGTTGATGCAATGATTTAGCCCGTGCCTCTACATGGGGTGGGGGGAGGGGGGTTAACTGTGGGTGAACAAACACAAAGAATGAATAGAAAAATTTCTAATCCTAGCTTGTAAACAATTTCTTGGAGTTGGTTAATATACTAACAATGAAATTATTTCTGGAGAATACTGACGATATCCGTTCTTTCTAGATTTTTTTCTGACTTTTTGAAAAATTAGTATAAAACAATACCAATGTATAGCCAAAGTAAGGTTATTTTACCGTTATGTGAAATATTGTAGATAGTAAGGATGAACACACTTGTCTTTTGTTCCGAAGAAAAAGTTATTTGCAATATAAATCTCCTCTCAATGTTGAAAATTATCTTTCAGATAACTTTTTTCTGTTGATCTCTCGAAAGCTTTTCCGAAATTCAGGTGTTCGGGCCATCGATTAAAGTTTAATTCTTTTTTTTCAATTTGATTCTAATTTGCACATAAGTTTATTATGAATAACCGTTAATAAAAGTTATGGAAGACGAATATCACGATTTCTTCATGACAGGAGTGTCTGTATTGGGAAACATAAATGAATAAGAGATCAAAATTCAAATATCATTTTGAAAAAATATTTTAATCCCGACTAGTTTCGGTTATTTCAAACCTTTATCAAGGGACATATTGTTTATTAAACCCGGTAAAAAATCTTTGCTAACTCTTGAGAAAATCAGAATCAAAAAGTGGAAATACTTTGAAAATACCTGAATGGAGTTTTTTAGAAATGTTTACGAAAATCAGAAAAATGAAAAAAAAATTGAAAATGACTTACCGTGTTCTTTTTCTCAGAATTGTGTTAGTCTAATCTTCACATCAGACCTTAACTGAACATAGGCCCTTTTATGCTCTCATCTCCAGCAGTAAGGAAAATATATCTAAATGTTTCTAGATCTTTCAGTCAGAGGTTTGGGTCCTTGAGTCACTATTGGTTTTTGAAATAGTTGATGCAATGATTTAGCCCGTGCCTCTACATGGGGTGGGGGGAGGGGGGTTAACTGTGGGTGAACAAACACAAAGAATGAATAGAAAAATTTCTAATCCTAGCTTGTAAACAATTTCTTGGAGTTGGTTAATATACTAACAATGAAATTATTTCTGGAGAATACTGACGATATCCGTTCTTTCTAGATTTTTTTCTGACTTTTTGAAAAATTAGTATAAAACAATACCAATGTATAGCCAAAGTAAGGTTAACTTACCGTTATGTGAAATATTGTAGATAGTAAGGATGAACACACTTGTCTTTTGTTCCGAAGAAAAAGTTATTTGCAATATAAATCTCCTCTCAATGTTGAAAATTATCTTTCAGATAACTTTTTTCTGTTGATCTCTCGAAAGCTTTTCCGAAATTCAGGTGTTCGGGCCATCGATTAAAGTTTAATTCTTTTTTTTCAATTTGATTCTAATTTGCACATAAGTTTATTATGAATAACCGTTAATAAAAGTTATGGAAGACGAATATCACGATTTCTTCATGACAGGAGTGTCTGTATTGGGAAACATAAATGAATAAAAAGAGATCAAAATTCAAATATCATTTTGAAAAAATATTTTAATCCCGACTAGTTTCGGTTATTTCAAACCTTTATCAAGGGACATATTGTTTATTATTAAAGGTTGATGACATCAACGGCACATGACGTCAATGGCAACGACGCCAGAAAATGGCAACGACTTTGGCACAACAATATATATATATGTATATATATATCTACAGCTTTGCGATCTTTATCCTGATTCAATGTTTATTTCTTTCTTTCTTTTTTTCTTTTACTTAATCATAATATGTTTAAAACTTTAGTTGCTAAGTTCGACTTGATAATCTTTTTCGGTCGGTGTAGATGAAGATCAGATATCAAGAAACTTGCAGTCTGAACCTGCATCTACCCTGTGAGAAATGCTATTTTTCTCGGAGAAATCAACTTTAAAATCTCAATGTTTGGGGGGTCTTAATATTTCTTTGCAATCGTTGTTTCAACTGGATAAACAACCTTACTGCCTTTCTCTGACAGTGTTGAGCAAGATCGGACTGAACACTCTGTGCAGTCTGATCTTAGTCTACACTGTCCAATAAGGAGTAATATCCCCCCGCAAATATCTTTGTATTGACAAAATTTGAATTTTTGCTACCGACCTGAACATTTAACTTATTTAGCAGGTTAAGGTTTAATATTGCATGTTCAGTCCTAGGGTTTGTTCATTACTTCCTTATTCTATTGATATCAAATTGCTGTCTACAAAATGAGGGTAGATCTTTAAAACATATATAGGCGTTTGACGGCAAACAACATAAATGTAAGTAAGTTATTGAATTTCGTCTAGATAATAATAATATAGTTTCTTTTTCTGCAAACGGTTAACGGATTCTCCAACATTCAATACTACTTGTGACGCTTCAAATAGGGAGATTAAAACGGAGATTTAAATGAAGGCATTCTTTTTATGATTCCTTTCCTAGGCTTTCGCCAAGTGTTAGTTGAATTGAAATACTTTTTTTTCAAGCTCACTGTAGTAGTAGATGGTCAAGGTGAGCGGTTGTGGTCGTGCTGTGTAGGTCTGTCGTATGAGCGTCCACTATCATTTTCAGGTGAAAGTTATTCAGAATGTTTGTCTGGATGATATCCCAGACAGTTTGAAAGTGGAATAATTCGAGTCGAAAAGTACGAAACAAATTTCACAAAAACTAAGAGGCCACGTTTAAATCTATCATTCAAGCAACTTGATAAGATATTCTTTGTTTTTATGGTATCTCGGACACCTATGGATTGATATCAATCAGTTATTAACTGCGAATGTTCTCAAATGTGTTGGTTGGTGTGTTTGATCAATCAAACTCTAAATTTGACAACTTCGAATTTCCTTAAGCATTCAAGGTATGATAAACGGACGATGACGGTCTCAAATCCTGTGAGTGATTTGATTCCGAGAAGGAGAAATCACTCAAATGGAATGAAATAAAAAGCGAAAACAACAGACTGATTTTTTTGCCCCGTTGCCATAAAACATATACCGTTCCGTATATCTATATATCGATGACATTGTACATTAAGGAAGAGTATCGACCGCTGTCCGTTTCCCGGTGTGGCCTATTTTTTTTGTTTTGTTTCTAAAATGCTTCAAATGAACCGATGTGGCCTATAAAGTACAGCGGCTAAATATCTGGAAAATATAGTTTTATGAACAAATCTTCTTAAACCTTGTGTCCAGTCGATGGGCCACATTTTCAGTCAATGATCCATGAAAGTTGATTATGATTGTTGTTAAGTGAATAAAACTTTTACGCAGTTTTAACCTTTCTCCTGCTGAAAAACTAAAAATAAATTTGCAATTTGACGACTGATAACCCAAATATTGCTGTTTCAAAGTTCTATTTTGGGGAATGATATCTCCTTATCGGACAGTGTAGATCAAAGATCAGACTGCACGTTCTGTGCAGTCTGATCTCGATCTACACTGTCCGCAAAAGGTCGGCTGGTCGCGATAAGCAGCCAAAGGGTTAGAAGCCTGGACTATATCACATCACTTTAAGACGTATTTCCTGGCTTTCTCACAGTACTGAAACAACTTTTATTTCCAAGTCAAGGACCACTTTCTCACATGCTTCAGAGATAAGAGGCGATAAATCGCCAAAAAGAAGGTTTGTTTCAACCGGGTATCGAACTCACAACCACTAGGTCACAAGTCCTATACACTAACAAAAGAGCTAACCTGGTGGGCCGGAAATTTATTAGAATGTTTGTCTTTATAAAATAAGTACCAAAAATGGGTTTCTTCAGTAAAAAGTGAGCTATTTGGCTAAATCTTAGTAATACCTTGGCGGCAATCTGTTCGCCGCATTTACTGTGCAGTACTGAAGAAAATTATTCACAATATTTAATTGTGCAAATTGTTCAAACTGTTTATCTTGTTTAAAACTGTAACGATTGTTCTAAGACGGAAATCACTTGGGACATTATAAGTTTCTTTGTGAAGACTTAAGCTCAAGATCGCGCTCCACAAACTGGACTTGTACTGGGTATTGTGTTACTGATTATATGTTTACTCTAAATGCATTAAGTCAGAAATATCTTCCAAAGAAAAAGGGCGTTTATATTGTACAGTCTTTTGAAAAAAGCCTTTGATATATGTACTATCTGTTTAAAAAGGCCTTTTCTAACACTTCACAGAAAACTTGCAATTTTGTCCTCTATCTGGCAGCTTAAATGAATATCTACAAAGCAATAAAACTTGTGTTGGCGTGTAAAATACGAGCTGTTTCCTTTGAATTAGGTACAATGCAGGGATAAACATTCTGTCCCCAAATTTTCAAAAGATTCATCAACAATATTTCTTCACATTTTCACTATGATAAGAAGAGTAGAATATTTGTTTCGAAAAATATCCAAAATATAAGTACTTGCTCTTACGGCTTATGAAATGATACAATGGCAAGGACAATTAAACTCTGTGAAAAAATGTTTGCCAACCTTTGCAACAATCAAGAAAGTGGAAATAACTTGAAAATGACTTATATATATATTTTTATTAGAAATGTGTCACACCAAAACTTAAATGGACAAAGGCCCTTTTATGCTCGCCTCTCTAACAGAAAGTTTCTAAATGCGTCTAGAGGTTGCAGTCAGAGGCTTGGGTCATTGAATTGATATGGGCCTCTGAAACATTTGATGCAATGGTTAACCCCCATGCTTCTATATCGAGGGGGGAAGGGGGGAAACTGTGGCTGCGCAAATGCAAAGAATCAGTAAAAAAATTAAAACTCCTAGCGAGTAAAAAATTCTTGGAGTTGAAACTATAGCAGATATTATGAATCACCCTGTACATGGAAACGGGGTGTGGTCACAAGTTATCGCAACTTAGAGATCGACCCTCCCCCTACAATGCGAATATACAAGTTTAATACAACTAAATACAATGTAAGAGAGAGAGAGAGAGGCGGACGGACGGACAGACAGACAGACTTTGTCCATTTACTTCATTGCTAGCATAATAAAAAAGAAACATCTGAAAATAGGTCAGTTTGACGAATCTCCGGATACCTTCTGTGTGCTCAACAGGCTACATTTTTAGTCCAGTTCTCATGAAAGATAATTAAAATGCTTCTGTTGTATCAGATAGGGTAAAAAAGAAAAAAAAAAGTCACTGAAAAAAAAATGTTAAGTACATAGAGACCACAGTCTCAGTCTAATTCTCGAGTTAGAAAGAATGTTTGTCTCCATGATGTCTCAGATAACTTTAAAATGGATCACTTGCATTCAATAACAAGTCACTGGTACAAATCTCAGAATACTGTAGTATAATAATCTACAGGTCACATGTTTAGTGCAATAATCCTGTTGAAATACTTGTTTTCATGATATCTCTGTGGAATCTAAAGATGGGTAACGCCAGATCAAAAGGCAGGGCATAGAAAAAAACCTCAGGAAACTCAGTTGCATGCTTCAGGCCATATTTAACTTTCAGTACACATAAAATTCTATTAGGACGTTTGCCTTGGTGATATAACGAACAAAACTGAAAATGATTCACATTGGATAAAAAGACAGGTCACTGGGACATATCTCTGAAACCTTGTGTGCTCTCTGGTGGCCAAAAATTGATACCGATAGCTCTTAAAGCTAGACGAAATGATATTTTTATGATAGATCAGAAAACTTTAAGAATAGCATATGGTGGGGAAAGAGGTAAGTCGCTAGGACAAAATATCAACCAAACCGCATGTGGATTGTAGAGGCTGCATTTCTTCTTAAATGAAAAAGACACTTTTACACATCCGATATCTCCTTGCGTTGACCCTTCCACCACAAACTGTGTGTTAAGCGAACTTAACAGTTCTGTGTGTATAAACACCACTTATCGTTCATTGTGACCATAATGAGATTTTCAATATCTCTAAATCAGTTGTGTGTGTGTGTGTGTCTGTTTTCTTTTCTTTTTTTGGGGGTGGGGGTGGGGGGCTCTGTATTTTCTTCATTTGCGTCTTTTGGAAAAATTAATGCTCATCATAAAACTCAATGCTTGATCTTTTTTGTAATGCCGTTTTCAGCCTAATTTCAGTATTAACGGCACTTGAAGAAAAATGAACATGTTTTAAAAGCGTTTATCTTTGTAGTATTTTGCACAATTTATAGAAATAGAAGCAGGATTTGTAGATCATGTTCAGAATACACAAAGCTAAATGGTATCAGGACATTTGCCCCCTGGACATCTGCCCCCCGGACTTCTGCCCCCGGACTTTTGCCCCCTGGACATCTGCCCCCTAGGACATCTGCCTCCTGGACATCTGCCCCCATACATTTGCCCCCATAGGACATCTGCCCCCCGGACATCTGCCCCCGGACATCTGCCCCCGTGGGACATCTGCCCCCCCGGACATCTGCCCCCGGACATTTTTTCCCTTACGACATTTGCCCCGGTAGGACATATGCACCCGGATATTTGCCCCCATAGGACAACTGCCTTTGGGAAACAATAAGCCTAGCCTAAATGATGTTGAATAACTAATAACACCTTGAATTTTTCTTTATTTTTCTTAAAATGCAAAAAAAAAAAATTTAATCGGAGTTTACAGCAGGCGTGCCAGATGAATAACTGACTCTGTCATACTGGAAGTTTGATATTAAAACTGAAATCAATTAATCAGCTGAAGATTTTAAGCAAAATAGCACTTAACGATACAGCAGCTGAGAAGTCTTTTTCATAGTGCCGGTCAAAATTACAATGTACAATATACGTGTATATCTCAAAGTTGCTTTTTTGAGATTGTCCCTTAAAAGAGCTCGACGTCCAAGTTGTAAGCAAACTGTTTTTTTTAAAACATGGTCGGCAAACTAGTTTTATTCCTTCGTGCAGGTGACACCATCAGTAGCGCTCAGTGATCGTTAGACTGGTGCCCGGTCCAATGCAACTCACCCATGATATTCACATCAGTACATATCACCGACAATAGGTGGCAGCACCGCAGGCGTCGCGTGGATAGAGAACCAGTGACTGAGTGTTTACAACTTGGATGTCCAGCTCCTTTAAATGCCTATTGGAAATGCAGTATAAACACTGTTTCGCGTGCCAGATGAGAAAATGACGTGTAAATTGCTGTACTGAAAGTTAGATGTCCTACGGCGGCAAATGTCCAGGGGGCAGATGTCCTATGGGGGCAGATGTCCTACGGGGGCAAATGTTCGGGGGGGCAGATGTCCTAGGGGCAAAAGTCCAGGGGGCAAATGTCCTAGACCCACGCTAAATATACCTGTGCATCTAAATGAACGGCGAGAAACGGAAATAAAGATGTTTGGTAAATGCAGGATTTTTCCCTTTTTCTATTTGTCGTTTTTTTGTCAAAAAGGTTTATTGTACTGAAAAAAAGCAAAGTTCACCATGATAACCATGTGAAATTTGATTTCTTCCTTAAAACAAATGAGTCATGCTCTTTGAAAATAAGGCTTGTTTCAAAAAAGGTGTCTATCGACCAATGTCAGCCTGGGCATTTCACATACAAGTAAGGCTGACATGGCTTTCGATATTTTCTGCAGGATAAAAAAAAACATTCGACTGCATGATCGAGTTAGTCATCAGCCAAAACCAATTTATTTTATCCATTATGACTTGCTTGATTTACTACATCACATTGATGCGTTAAACTCCCTCGCCAGAGTAGGATCATGTCTAGTCTACTTCTCCTTTAACACATACAGCATCAGCCACTTTACATGTTTTTTTTTTGTGGACTGAATGTAAAGATCCTACTAGGCGGATTTTTCTTACATATACAGCACTGGGCGCCATACAAGGTTCCTTGTACGACTTTTAGGTTATTATCAGACTACACGGTTTGTGCCTACATATGTAGCTATTAGTAAAACACACGTTTTTCTTGAGGCTAATCTGGATGAAGATAAATCTGTACGGACTGTTCTAATACGTACATCACTAGGCACAATAAAATTTTCTTTATGGAGACTAAAGATAAAGATCGGGCTGCACGAACTGCGCTAACACATACAGTACCAAGAAATATATTGTTTTCTTTGTAAAGATAGAAAGGTCAAGATAAGACTTTAATAACTCTGCAGACACAAACACAGAAACAATGCAGACTATGGAACTACATTCAACAGTTGGTACAATGCAGGCTTTGCCAACACCTACAACACTAGGTACTGACACATACAGCACTAGGTACTAACGCATACAACACAATGTACTAACACATACAGCACTAGATACTAACGCATACAACACTAGGGAAAAAGACTGTGCTGACAGACAGCTCTACAGACAATACTGTGTATGCTTACACATACAGAACTAGATACAATGCAGACTGCGCTAACACATACAACACTAGGTACTTTGCCAATTGTGCTAAAACATACCAGGCAAAATGCAGACTGCATACACCACTTGGGACAATACAGACAATACAGACTATGCAAACAGATACTATTCTAGAGACAATATAGACTGCGCTTACAGCTACAACACTAGGACAATGCCGACTGTGCAAACACATGCAAAACAAGGTACAATACAGGCTTTATTTACACATACAAGACAATTTATAATGCTAACACATATAAGTACAATGCAAGCTGTGCTAACACCTACAACACTAGGGACATTGCAGACTCTGCTAAAACAACCAACACTAGAGACAAATACGATTGTGCTAACACATACAACATTAGGGACATTGCAGGTCTGCTAGCACATGCAGCACTGGAGACAAATACGTTTGTGCTAACACATACAACATTAGAGACATTTCAGACTGTAGTTACACTTCAACATAAGGGCATTTTCCCCATTTCAAATAATATCTTCGACTATTTCAGAAAAAGATCCAATCCAACTAGGCCGTTGATCTTTTTGTTGTAGACGCTTCTAATTTAGATGAGACCGATTTTTGTCGGTCGAACGATAATGTCTCAATTTGAATAATTATCCACATGTTATCTCTTGCTAGGGGTGTAAAATTGCTTATATATTATAGTCCGGTAGCCTATGTTTCTTAATAGAAGTAAGTGATTGATTTGACTAATGCAAACACAGACTTTACAAATTCATACACCACTAGGGACTGTACAGATTTGCTAACACATACAACGCTAGGAACTGTACAGACTCTGCTAATACACACATCACTAGGGCCAGTGCAGACTGTGCTAACACATATAACACATACAACACAGGGACATTACAGACTGTATTAACACATACTTGTACAACACTTGGGATAATGTAGACTGTGCTAACATATACGAGTCAAAGGACATTGCAGAATGTACTAACACACACAACACCATAGCAGTAAAGACTGTGCTAACAAATAGAAGTCAAGGGACATTGCAGACTGTACTAACACATACAACAGTAAGGACATTGTAGACTGTACTAACACATACAACAATAGGGACATTGCAGACTGTGCTAACGCATACACAGCTAGGGGCATTGCACATTGTGCAAAGACATACGACGCCATTACAAACTGTGCTAACACATATAAGTCAAGGAACACATAGGCATACACATATACATGTATGCTTAAACATACACTGCTAGGGACATTGCAGACTCTGCCAAAACATACAGCGCTGGGTACATTACAGAATGTGCCAACACTTACAACACTAGGGACATTACAGACTGTGCTTACACATGCAACACTAGGTACATTACAGCCTCTGCTTACACATACATTGCTAGGGATAATTTAGACTTTGCTAACACATACAATGCTAGAGATAATGTAGACTGTGCTAACTAATACAACACTAGGGCTAATACAGACCGTACAAAAGCATATAATACCGGGGACAACTCAGAGAGTGCTAACACATACACGGCTAGGGATAATTGCAGACTGTGCTAACACATACAATACTAGGTACATTACAGAATGTGCTAACACTTACAAAAGTAGGGACATTACAGACTGTGTTAACGCATGGAACACAAGGGACATTACAGACTGTGCTAACGCATGGAACACAAGGGACATTGCAGACTATGCTAACGCATGAAACACAAGGGACATTGCAGACTGTTAACACATTCAACACTAGGGACATTGCAGACTGTGCTAACATATACAACACCAAGGACATTACAGACTGTGCTAACACATGCAACACTAGGTACAATACAGCTTCTGCTTACACATACATTGCTAGTGACAATTTAGACTTTGCATTTAGTCTTAACGCATGAAACACAAGGGACATTGCAGACTATGCTAACGCATACAACACTAGGTACATTACAGAATGTGCTAACACTTAAAACACTAAGGACATTACAGACTGCGCTAACACATGCAACAGTAGGTACATTACAGCCTCTGCTTACACATACATTGCTGGTGACAATTTAGACTTTGCTAACACATACAATGCTAGAGATAATGTAGACTGTGCTAACTAATACAACACTAGGGCCAATACAGACCGTACAAAAGCATATAACACCGGGGACAATTCAGATAGTGCTAACACATACACGGCTAGGGACATTGCAGACTGTGCTAACACATACAACACTAGGTACATTACAGAATGTGCTAACACTTACAACACTAAGGACATTACAGACTGTGCTAACACATGCAACACTAGGTACATTACAGCCTCTGCTTACACATACATTGCTAATGACAATTTAGACTTTGCTAACACATACAATGCTAGAGATAATGTAGACTGTGCTAACTAATACAACACCAGGGTCAATACAGACCGTACTAACGCATATAAAACCAGGGAAAATTCAGACTCTGCTAACACATACAGCGCTTGGGTCAATGCAGACTGTGCTTACGTGTAAAACACTAGGAACAATACAAATTGTCAACACATTTAGAAACAATGCACCAAGAACAATTCACGTTTTTTTAGAGACTTAAGATCAAGTTCAGACTGAACAGACTGTGCTTATACACTTCGCTATGCACTATGGACCTTTAGGTCAAGATCGAACAGCGATGGGTGAGCTAAGCGTTAACACAAAGAACCCCTGACACAATACACAAGAACAGTATACTTTTCCAAGTAGAGACTATAGACAAAGATCAGACTGCAAAGACTTGATATTTAGATAACACCGATTTTTAACCTTTATTATTTTACAGGGTATGCCGTATTGAATGTTTTTCGTAAAAAATCCCTTCACTGGATGCTGAAAAAGCTAAAATATCAAAACAGCTTCTGTCTCTGTTAAATGTGTACACCATGAAACAAAAAAAAAATGAATTTGCAAAGAAAATAAATCACTAGAGTATAATGTAATTGAGTGAAAGACGACATAGCCTTGAATCTATTCAAACAGAAAGCAAATAGTTATATAAATGTGAGAACAAGATAATCTAAACAATAAAATGATTGACGCGTGAATGGTGATTATTTGCATGACCTTTAAGCTAAAAAATACCTTATTGACAAGAACATTAATGTTAACACACAAGTGAACTTTATTACAAAGTTAACATAAAAAAGAAACAACATGGATAAAAGAGTAGGGAAATAACAAGGGTTCTTCATTGCATAGTATAGGACTTTAAAGAATATTATATCAAACACAATGCATCTCATTTCCAGATTTTTTACTAAACGTATTTTTTCTTTTTGTGTCTTGGCATGATGCTTTATTGTATTTCCTTGTTTCTTAATGCCAAGCAGTTAACCCGATAGAATTCTGAACGAGTAACAGCGGAAAAACGACAACGACAGCTTTCATAACAAAAACATAAAGTCACAAATAGGGCTGGTAGGCACGGGAATGATGACTGAGCAAATACAAGCATGAATGAGCTTCCATCCACTATAACATTATGGTCCCCTATACATGAGTACTTAACAAAATTGTGAGATAACAAGTGCTTCTTCCCTATTGAAATATCAAATCCAATGGGTATTTGATTTATCTTGGTAACTCACATTGTTGGTAAATCACCTGATTAATTATTTGATGAGTGTAAAGAGTGAAACAAGATTAACTACGAATAATATATCTTTGATTTGGGGCAGTCAACTCTATCGGCGCCAAATATTTAATGTCCACCTATTCGATGCCTTGAAAAAGCCTCCACTGACACTCTGAGTTTTATCATATTTGGTTTGACTAAACAAGGGGGTGACCTCGATCCATGATCAGGCTGCATGTTCTGAGCAGTCTGCTTGTGCCTGTAGCGCTAAACTATTTAAGTTTGTGCATTGTGTTCTATTTTAAGCACTTGAATATCATTGTCTGAGGGAATAAAATTGAAAAAAAGAGAAAGCACTTTAGATAGCACGTGCAATGTCTACTGAGTAAATAAATTCAGGATAGATTAAAACGTTTAAAATTAAGCATACCAATTAATTTTAGACTTTTCTTAACCAAAATAAGGAAATGAAGCAGATAATTGTTTAATTCTCAGCAAATGATATAAAAATGAAAAAAAAAAAAAGCATGTTAGTGAGCTTTGGTTTTAAGTACTTCCATTGTATCCACGAATATGACAGACTGAAATGCAATTCATCAGTTGGGTTGCTTCTAGGATGCATCGGAGGTATTTGTGATCAAGAAAATGTGCCTTATCTGAAAAATAACCATAAAGTTTATCAGATTATGTTTTTTGGAAGCTTGAATCATAAAAGAATAGTGGTGTCATGGCCTTGATTTGCATTAAATGTTTTTCAATCTGTTAGAAATGCATATAGTTATCTAAAAATATGCTTTTTACCTTACCCGAGATTATTTTGGATTTTGAAAAGGTATAAAATTTCAAACGAACTGTCAAATCGGGAACAACTAATAGGGTAAGGGTTTGGGTGCAATTGATGACCTTAGGCCTCTATAATGTCCAAAATCCCCACTCGCCAGGTAGCAGCCTTTAGGAATGTGCTCATGAGACCTTGGGAATCAAGAAAATAATAGCCACATGGGAAGAGGGCGCAAACACCCAGCTGCCTCGAAATAAAATTTCTTTGCAAAATTTGTATCATCTTTAGTAGCTCATGGGGCAATATTTACTGGATATGTAGCCTTTTTTGGACAGTGTAGCTAAAGATCAGACCACAAAGAACGTGCGGTCTGAACTTGGATCTATTCTGTCCGATAAGGAGATAAATTTCCCCCAAAGTGCCTTTGTAATCATAAAAGTTGGGTTTTGTTGCCGACTTGAAACATACAAAATCCCCCTTTAGGAAAAATATGTGTTTTCCCTATGGTGGCAGATTTCTGCCACGAGATAGCTATCACGATAATTTTTGAAAACTATTACGATAAATCAAAGATCCTGGAAATATTATTAAAAAAAAATATCATGATAAATATTTTAACGCAAAATTTCTCGTTCGTGCATGACAGTCGAGATAAAATTATCATAAACTTTCCAACCGTTTCTTGATATCTATAAATAGAAAATTAACCATTTGGATGCACTCGGTAGTGTTTTACTTTACAAGATTGCAGTATGTAAAATTCTATTAATATACAATTGTAGCTTAACTGGTAAATTTTGACAAGACTCGAAATGGACAGAGGACTGTTAAACACAAGACGACTAGAAATGCCTCCTACTTACGAAATGAGTTCAAAAGGTTGTAGACGAAGATGTTCCGAAAAATTATAAGTACCATGCATGTGCGTTGTGGACACTAAAGCAAAAAGAAATCATTATAAGAGATATATAGGATCTGACATGAGTGGACTTTTGAGATAAGATTTTATTAAACGAGTCAAGGGAAATGTTATTAAGCGAGCCTTTGGCGAGCTTAATAACATTTCCGTTGACGAGTTCAATAAAAGCTTATCTCAAAAGCCCACAAATGTCAGATTCTATTTATCACATTACGATATTTCACAAAACATAGATCAGATGATGCAAAAACATTCATAAATGCACCCGCGGTATTTTCCATTCATTTGTATGAAATGCGTACAAAATGACGTCAAAAATGACGTCACGCAAATGTGATATTAAACGTGTGTAAGATAAGAAAATTCGTAATGGGTATATTACACTGAAAACAAGGGAGGTTATGTGATAAAGAATTGTCGCGGTATTTTTATGGAGAAAACTTTTTTTTTTTATCTAGATAGTATTTCCAGGAAACTTTGTTTTATCTTGGTGGGTCTGTTGAATTATCGCAATAGAGCTCTATGCCGTATCTCGCGGCAGAAATATGAATCCATACTACCCTTTTAAAAGCAAATACCAAAATTTCAGAGGCATTTGATATTTACTATTCTCGAATACATTTGATTAGAACAAGACTTACATCGTGTAATCATCTAGTGAAAATTGGTCCTGCCTGGCTCAGAGACAAAGCGTAATGGTCATAACCTAAAGGTGACGGGTTCGAGCCTCACTGGAAACACTAGATGTTCATGGTAGTGTCCGTGGGTAAGACACTTCAGAGCTCTAGCCTACAACAGATGAATCTCAGGACATACATGTAGATGAATATGTGAACTGTCACCCTACATTGCCTGAATTAAAATTGTAAGTAACTGAATCAAAATTTTAATTAAAACGCCGTTCAATACGAGAAGGCATTGATCGATCGCTTGGATTGTGTGTAATGCCGCTTTCAACATTATTTTAGTCATGTCACACTGGCAGCTTGGTTTTGTTCCGAATTTTACCAGTACTAGGTTTGGGCTCTGAAGTGTCTTACCGAATGGCATTCCAACCTACAATACAACTGCTTCCAGTGTGACTCCAACCCGGGGCCACCAGGTTACACCAGGTTAACCAAAGAAAAGGGATGTCCTTGTCATATTTCCGTCAAACAAAATAAAAAAAGGGGCATATTGAATTACACTAATTACGTATTTTTCAATTTTTCAATACACATAGCTAGTCCCTACATTTAGTTTTCACTTCCCTTTTCAGGTCAAAGCAGACAGAATGACCTAATTTAGGAATTAATTTAAGGAGCCTACATTATTTTCACAAGACAAAGACAGACAAAGTAGAAGAATGTGAGTTTTTTCCCATTTTGATATTTTCTTTATGGATTTATCATCGTTATTATATTTACTCTTTCGGTATCAGTAGTGGGAGTCTCCTTGGACAAGACACTTTAAAGCCCTTATCTCCATAGCAGACGATACGCTGAATTTTTCACACTTGGACATTTATTGCATACCATACCGTCTCAGGTCGGTTTAAAGTAGTATTATTGCTCAAAATTGAACTTTTCAGCCGAAATACTGTTTTAATACGGTTCAATCGAAAATTTCTTTTAATTCCTATTCACCCAAGATAAAATCCGTCAGGATATTGCTGAAAAACAGCGTCTGAAAAGAACTGAAAAGAAATAAATTTATAGAGCCCCGAAAAAATTTCTTCGGGAAATTAGAATATTCAGATGACCTGGACCGCGACCTCTGTATTGCACATGCGCATTAACATTATCCGAACGTAAATAATAATGGAGTCCACGAAAATTGTCAAGTGACCGACCATAATTACACCTGTCTCGAACGAAGTTATTTTGGGGAAGTAGCTGTGTGATACATCTTGACCAAGAAATTACATCGGCAACGAAGTAAGTACATGGAGTGTTTTCAAAGATCACCACGACAGGAGAAAGGAAAGACGCTGCAACAATGAGCTGGACGGTCACTGACAGGACTCAGAGACTCAGGTGAGTGCTTTGAATATGATGGCAGGATCTCATGTATGTCGATTTTTGCACGCTTTTTTGCACACACAGATTATTGATTTTGTATAGTTAATATATAAGTTGGACTTGTTGTTCATGGGGTGTTTTTAATCGGCACGAATATACATGAACAATTTTGACTGCATTGTGTGGGGCTTCATAAGGGGGATTCACTTAGTAGCAACTACTCGCAATACTGCTGCATTTAATCTCTTCGTTAATGGTCATGATAGAGAGTGGTAGATTACGTTCAATTTATTCTGTTGGAGTGAAATATCAACAGTCTCTTTTCTTTCTTTCAGAACAACATTATAAGAGCTGGAATGCTTCTGTTGGTGTAAGCTTCTAGGGGGTTTTCTTTAACCCCACCAGTGTACAATGCTAAGATCTTTTTGGCTTCTTTTGACCATAATGAGCCCCTGCTGATCAAAGAAAGGTAAAATTGTTTGATAAATTCATTTTCATAGAAAAGAATAGACTAAGGTCATCAGTGTGGCTGGTTAGCTGGTAGAAATTCTTTCATTTTGTTACAGCATTAAACCCATTATCAATGATTCTAAGTTTGAATAGTGTATTTTAAATAAAAGTTTCTACATAGGAACTGTTCCAGGATCAGATCTTTGAGATGTTGATTTACAAATGAAATTCCTTGCCAAATGTTCAAGGTTTTAAATAGCATCGTTATTTGGGTCTCTAACTGACATGTACATTATATATCCAGATTATCAGCAGTTTTTGAGGATCTAACTTTTTAGGTTCAACTACATACCTCTACCACACAATCAAGAGGCTTAACAATCCTAACAGAAAATTGAAAACATGGTTGGAAAAGAAATACAAGCTAAAAACAAGCATTGACTCCATCTCATGTGATGTTTTTTTAATTCATTTTTTCTTAGATAAATTTCATTCTTGAGTTATCTGCAGTTGCTTTCCTTTTCCTAGTGGGTATTATCTTTTTCATTTTGTTATAGGTCAATCACTTACATGTAGATTACTGTACTATTTTGTTTTTAAATAGACCTTCTGATGATTGACAATAGAAAGAGACAGAGGTGCACAGCCCACACCTGCAAGACACTTAGAAACTTTGTCTCAAATACCACATCTACAACAACAGGAAATGTGACTGCTCATTGGAAAATTGAAGATACAGTGAGGATGAAGAGGAAGTTTTTAATGAAGCCTGTGACCCAGGAATATTTTCTCCCATTGTTTGTCAATATCTATCCAGTTCTCTTCCATGGAAAGATATAGAGAGTTTAAAAAAACTGGATTTTTATTTCCTGCAATCAGTCTATAAAACCATGAAACAAATTTACAGCAAAAAACATTGAAAGCATTTTTTATTAAATATTAGTAATCAGCAGCTTTATTTCATAAATAAAAGCAAAGGCATTTTGACAAAAGGAGTTTTTCATTATGTGTAATTTGTCCTTTTACCACAATGCTTTTGAAAATACATGTGGTTTGTTATCCAAGTGTTTTAGGCAGAAATCCAGTTTCACTTGTTTGGATATTGGATAGAGGATCTGCATGCTCATCTCTTATGGCCCATGAAAGCATGAAAACCACACAAGAACCTGCCAAGTGAACAAAGGCCAAATTTGAGGATGGCCATAGTTGTAAAGATAGCAAGTTCATATTGTGATTTCAACACAAAGCAGTTCCATAGATATTTAGGATAAACATGGGCAACTTCTGCCAAAAATATGCATGTTTTTCAGCAAACTAAAATGAGCATTTGTTATGGACGTTACTACAATAGATTGGCCTAGTGAATCCTAATGTGGTAGTAATGTTCCAAACCAGATACATACGTGTACTTGTGTTATAAAATGTTTTTTTTGTGTAGGTATTCAACTTCTTATTCTGGCTACCTTTGCATCAAATATGTTGGAAGAACAACTCTACTTGTATGGTTAACCTGTAAAATTAACGCTAAGAGGGCCTCTCTGCTTCTGAGTTTCAAAAGGAATTCTCTCACTGTATTGATTTTTGACAAAAAGGGTAACTCTTTGTGAACTTGAAATTATGTAGAATCTGATCTGACAACATATTGTTGGGCATCAGAATTTGGTATTAATTATTTATTTTTTGTCTTCAAGTTACATTTTATGGATTTAGATATAAACTCTCTCAACTTACAAGTGAAATGTCATTTTATTTTTTTGTTTTCAAATTGGTCTGTGGCAAGAATTGGTCCAAATCCATGCTTGTTACCGAGCCTCATTATTTGCATTAGCATCAAAGATTGATTTTTGTCAAGCCCTATAAAGCAAGGATGGAAAGCTTTTGATATAAGATGGGCAAAAAAGGGGAGAAATGTCTATAAAGCTTATTTTTAAATCCTTTTATTCAAACTTGAAAAGTAACTAACTAATCAATTAACTTCTTATTAAACAATCATGAGTTTTAAAGACCACCAGGAAAAAATCTTTTGAAAATGATGTGGACAAAAGCAAAAATGCTGGTAATGAGCTCTTTTCCATTTATGTTTTCTATCCTTTCTAAGACAAATGCCATCATTGTAGTTTTACTTGATTTGTTATCTGCAACTATTTTCATTTTTGATTTTCTGGTACAGGGGGATGTGATATTTTTTTTATTTTTTCTTGGACAATTTTAGAATTTTGTCATCTGATAAAGAATCGATTAAACGCAAAGTTCCTTACTGCATAGATTATAGAAGTTAAAAACTCATTAAAAGAATGCATGTGAAAATTAAAACATCAGTATGAATATTTTGTTCCCTGTTTTGTGAATAAATTGTTTAAATGGTATTAAACACAGTTTTCAACATTGTTTCAGTTATTGATCTACTGCCACAGCCAGACCCCATTTTGCTTTTCTTTTTTTACCATTTACGTCATAATCTTCAAAACAATGATCACGCGATACAGAGGAATGGATCCTATCTGAATGACGATCATTAATCCCGAAAAACCCAAAAGACAGGTATTTGACCAGCAACCTATTTGCAGGCATAAAGCTGCCCTCATTTTAAATCTGCAATGAAATTCAAGCTTTCAGATTGGGTTTAATTTTGTAGTAAATAAATAGTAAGTTATAGTGATGTGATTTCTTCTCTATTCAGATGAAGTCTTACTCCAACTAATGCATCACGTAGACCCTATAACTTATTCTCTACTACAAAGCTCTCATTCGTTGACACTTTTGACTTCGACATGTATCCTTATAAACTCTGACTTCAATATCGCCCGTAGAACAAGATCTACTCCTTTCCCTATTGGACTGAAAATTAAATTAAGTATGCTGTATGTAAGCAAAGTAAACAGACAAAAAGCAATTTTGACTGATTTCAATTTGGGAAAAAATAAGCTTTGTGAGATGTGTATAATGAATACGCATTTACGATATATCAGGGATGATACACAAATTCCCCAATGGAACCCCCATGTCGTCGGAAGATTTACGCACCTTTCGGTAACGGACAAGTTCGGTAAATAAGACTCGTGTAGTAAATCTATTATTGGATATTTAGGTTACAGGGTAAAATTTACGTAGTGTTAACGTGACGTATTCCACACCCAATACTTGACTCTGATTTGTTCAATAATATTATTTCCCACTCTCTAAATTTGTCATTTCTATTGGTTTTGAGGTATAACATTTTTGTTATATTTCTCCTTCCATGTTGAGTGAATTGAAATTAGTGATTGTTTTTTTTTTATCACCGTAACATTTTTTCGATTTTCAACCACAGTTGATGAACTGAATACTAATTACACAGTCCTATTCTTGTTCCCTTAGACACCAAGAAATAAAATGTTTTCGGCCATTTTAGGGACATTAGAGTTAAGTTTCTTCCGGAAATAAACTCCCATATTTCTAAACAAACCCTTGAATTCATAGAGTTACTTTTGTTGCATGTCACCGGTGGTGATAAAGATTAAATAGCACAAAGCACACAAATTGATCTTTTACCTATTCTGACTGCTTTTCTGAGACATTCTGAGCAAGGTCAACATTGAAATCGCTTATATCAAGGTTCTATTTGTATAGTGAAAACAGCCGTTGGATTTATGTGGCTCTTCAAGGTTAAAACTTAAAAGTTATAAATGATCAACTTGAGAGCAGAAATTCACGTGAAAGTATACTGGTAAAAAAATTGCCACAAATGAAGAAATTAAGTGAGAGATAGAGGAAAAACCTTGACAAAAACTGTGTTGCATGTCTTATAATTGTCATTTTGTACATCTGAACCTGTATAATAAGATAAAATGTATGTTCTGTCCCTTTCCTCTTTCCAACTGTTTTTCAAATCTGGTTGGTGCAAGACACCGTCGCTAGCAGATTATAATGCGCTAATAAATATATCACAGACTTCATTTGGTAAATAATCATATGGTTCCTGTTCATACTTACAAAGCTGAAAAGAATATGTATGGACGCATTTCTTTATCAATAATCTATTTTCACCCTCCAACCCCCCCCCCCCCCCCCGCCCCCATTACACGAAGGATAAAGAATTTTCCTACTAATCTGCTTTTCACAGCTTGTTACATGACATTTTGTTGAATCCTCAGTAAACCAGTCGCATCATATAATCAAAACATGTTAACACACGTAAAATCTAAAATTACCAAATTAAGAAAAATGAATTGGCATTTATATATCCACAGCAAAATTTATCTAACAGGCAGATCTCTCACAATAGCTTGAATTGCTGATTATGAAATCACAGAAAGTGTGGCACAGGTTAAAATCATTTGATTCAAGAGAGTATAAAGGTTTTAAAATTAATTATCTTTTTTTTAATCAGAATAGGTATAGAAGAATTGAATTGATGATCCACGTACTTAAGGCAATTTCTTCAAGTAAGACCTCAAACTCCTCCGCATAATATCTGGTGTCTTAGCAGACAGAGAGACAGTGCAGCCTAATCCTGGATCTCCCAAAGTTGATGTAACTTGAGAGTTTTTAATAGTTCTTAAAAGAGTGAGGGTTACACACTGTATACTAAGCTTTTGGGGGAAAATAAAGCTAAAATGAGATGTGGTGGACAAAAATTATTAATTCCGGGTACTACTAGTATTTAGCATACCAATTGAGCAGCAACAGAAAAAAATGTGCCTTAAAATGTGTTGAAATAAAAAAAGACCAAATAGTTTAACAAATCGATTTTAAGTATCGGATATTTAAAAAAAAAAAACGTCAAAGTGTATCAACCATGAATAATTACTATGTTACCAAGTCATAGATTTACTATGGAAGTCCAATTTACTGAACCTGTCTGTTACCGAAATATCCGTCATCGTCTGCACTCTCTCGGAAATCGTGCCCATGCAAACAATGAGTGACTTCGTACATAAGGTTGCTAGTTTCTTTTTAGTTTATCCATTTTGTTAGTTCTTAACTTGTTTTATTGACATTGATTGCTGTAAATCATTAAACAGTTGAAAAATGTAACGAGGAATCCAGCGTCCTTAGCAACTTCTATCGATCGTTGCAACTTCTAGCGCATGCCCATAGGCTGTCTATAACTGCAGACGAATATACACGAAGCAGTGTCGGAAATTAATGATGTTGAGATGACCATCACACATTTAGAAGATTTTTTCACTTGTATAAGTCTTCCCATTACTGGTGACTAAGTGAAGAGTTCTAATATTGTATATACTTTCGTTATACATCAGTTTCGCGGGATAAAATACAATTGAATTTTGAGCAACAATATAGCTTTAATATGTACTGCAGCGAAGTAGAATACAACGTTTGTAACAAATATAACCTAACACATTATCTAACCTTTCATTACCTCAAAAGCTAGTAGAAATCGTGTATAAATTGTAAATTTCGAAAAATAGAGTACAAAATATATCGTTTAGGCAGTCATTTTGTTTCTAAACGTAAATTACTCGGGTAACAGATGGAATCAACTTATGGTCAGTGTTGAAATTGAAACGAAAGATTATTAAATTCGCAAACAACAGGTAGGTTCACATCCTAAGTATGTGCTGTATTTGTAAAATTATGAGAGTTCAAACTTGCCCACAAAATCTGTGAGGATATTTCAACTGTTTTTGTCTTGATCGTCTCTGTACCCAGGGGCGACCGATCAAAAACAAATATCGCCTTTGGGGATAATTAGTTGTACTATTCAAATGCCTATCCTAGTCCTGATGGAACCCAGAAAACATATAAGTATGTGAGCTGTTACCATGATAAGACTCAAATAATGTTGAAAGCGGTGTACCATACAATCAAGTCACTACTATTGACTACTTAGTATTTTTGTTATTAGTATTAAATTTTGTTTTTCACATGGCGTATTTCAAGAGCAAACTGCACAGAACGTGCATTCTAATGGCCTAGTCCATCCCCTACCTTATGCTGGACTGTGATTCCTTTTGTTTTCTGTGGCAACAGAATGTGCTTTTAGACCTGGAAAATAAGTTGAATTTCCTGATTGGGGCATTCGGACATTTGCGTAGAATGTCGTCTTGAATCCGCCTGCGCAGTCCACACAGCTTAAACCGAGACGACACTTAACGGCTACATCAGATAGTTTAGTATAAACATGTTTTATTCAATGAATGAAATGGGGTTGGACCACAAGTTCTGCCAACTTAGAATTGGTCCGTACCCTACAATGAAAAGAACAAAATAACAACAAGCAAAAATACATGTACAACAAACTACGGAAACAAAAAAAGGTAACTAAATATAAGAGAAAGAAATAGAGGGATGAAAATAGGAGGAAAAAAAGAAGAAAGGGAATTTCGGTAAGGAACATACAAGACAAAGATGAAAATCAAGTTACATGCTAAAAGCAGGAGTGAGAGAGGATAGGTAAATACTCGACTGAGATACTCTGGGATCAGATTTTGTGCTACAACAGACTTGCTCAAAAACGACAAATTACATAAAACAGAAAATGTCATTTCTGATTAGTCTGCGCAGGGTGCGCAAGCTGATCCGAGACGACACTTTACGCAAAATGTCCACATGCCCCTTTTTCGTATATTGCAAACAATTACAATATGTTAAGTTATATATGGGCTATGCGGTAAGAACAAAGGCATGATGTGTCCTCGTGATACCAAGAAAGTCATCACATAAATATCATCCATTGATCTAAATCCTCCTAAAATAGACTAGATCTTAAGACAGAATGGTGCTTTGACATGCAGACAAGTTAGAAATGCCAAAAAGTTTCATTCCCTTGTTAGCTTGCGCGGACTGTACAGGTTAACATCTGTCAATACCCTTGCAGATCATTTTTTACAAAGAAAGTGACGCCGATGGTTGGTGTCTTCCCCTCGGCAAATTTCCTGTCGCAAAATAATGATTTTTTTTTTATCTTAATTAGCAAGGACTTTGCCTTTTCCTTTTGACCTCAAAGACATTCAAAGAAATAAAAAATAAAGAGATAATGATTTTTGATTAAATCTGTAATGATTTGATCTCAATGTACATGTTCATCAGTTTGTGTTTGTCGATAGATATTACCTACTATCGATTTGCTGTTGTACAATTATCGTCTTTACTCTAAAAGTAGTGCACATGGGTTGTCCAGTTGTGAGGGTATCTGACGTGCGACCTGGTGGTTGCGAGTTCGATACTAAGCTGAGGCAAACTTTCTTTCCGACGGTTTCTTTCATCTCTGATGCATGTAAGAAAAGCTGTCAGTGGTTTCGAAAGAAACTTGTGTCAGCACTGGTGTGCGAAAGCCAGGACACATACACTGACCACCGTGAAATGCACTTTGGTGTTGAAGCTGCGTTAAACTCCAATACAAACAAACATGTAAAAGCACCCAAACAAGCTATATAACTATTAACGGGGGCCGGATAAATAAAAAAACTGTCGAGGAATAACACTTAATAGATTGTTCTTTTGAAAAGCATGTTGATTATCTATTATTTTCTTTTGTTTAACTGACTACTTGATCAAAAGATCTGTAAGTAACTTTGAATATATTTTAGCCAAACATTACAATATTTGGCCATTTGCTTTCAGACTTGAGGACATACAAAACTTTTCCTTTAAAATCCTACGAGAAAGTTGTGACCCCTTTGCAAAGCCAATTTTGACCGCAAAGCTATAATCACTTGAATCCTGGTGGACGTCCACAGGATAAAGCACCATACCAAATAAAAAAAAGGTATAGAATGGGTGGTTATAAACAAGAAGATGTTCAAGGTTTTCTCAATAGAAGGCCCTGCAAAACATGAAATCCATGAGACAGGGCTAAATTTAGTAGCCCTAGTCTTTATCATGGTTAGTAACTTAGAACGTTTTTGCCACAAAAGCCCATGTAAAACTTGTAACCCCTGGTGTGGGGACAAACTTGACCCAAATGCTATAACTTGGGTCCTCCTGGTAGAGGCCTACGAGATAAAGCTACATGCAAAATTTGGTAGTCCTAAGCCTTATGGCTAGGTACAAGTAGATTTTTAAAACTTTCCCATCTTGAGCATATGTAAAAAATGTGACCCCCTGGACAAGGCCAAATTTAATCCCAGGGTTACAACTTAGGGCACCTTTGGTAGACAACCACTTGAAAAAACTAGATGCAATACAGAATATTGGAACGCGTGTATGGTAAGAAAGAAAGACAATTAAACACGAATTTATGAACTGTCTCGGTTGCTGTCGCCTAGTAAAATGAAGCTCAACCACCAAATATACGAAACATACATAAACGTAGGACATCAACAACTCATGCAATCCTCCCCCTGGCCGATAAGTTATGTCCCCTGAAATATAATCGCCCATCCTGGAGAAATATTATCGCCCATCCTGGAGCTCTTTAGTGAAAAGAAACAAGTCGGCCACGATGAATTTTCCACTTCGGGAGTGTATCGGCAGGATGGAAAGAATCTCAAGAAAAAAGCGACTTTATTGTATCGTATGTTCCAATCATAGAGGAAAAACTATTAGAGATACGCAAGTTTCTAGCGAGTGATAAAATCAGAAATGCCTGGATTCGGAGACTAATACTGATTAAAAAGAACTACAAATTCAATGTCACTCAGCAGCTCTGTTCGTGACATTTCGTGGACGGGGTGTTTTCAGAGAATACCGCACCATCAGTTTCTGGACTAAGAGTTTTCAAAACGTCAACAGTATGTTATTTTGTAAGTACGAATTTGCATTGTTTTAATGAATACTTTTTGCTGCTGATCATGAAAACGAAATCCCCCCAAGAAGAATGGACCAGCCGCCCTTTATCTATTTGGACCTCCTTTTTATATATTTTTTTTTTTTTTTCATTTCGTTCCCTGCAAATTTGTGTATTTAGGTTTAGTACTTACCTTAAATGAGCAATGCAATTTTGGTAAGTTATGGGTAGGCTTAAGTATCCATTGGTACTCTAAGAGGGGACCCCAAAGAATTACATAAAATTGACACCTCAACGATGGACGGTCCTGCTTGAATGAATTACAAAATGATCTGCTGATCTCGATAGACATAGACTGTTTCAAGAAATCTGGTGATAAATGAATGAGAGATATTGAGCATTTATAGATTAAATCACTTTTCAAAGTCAAGCAGTAAAAAAAAAAAATGAAAAAAAAACATAGGAACTTTAGCTAACTACTAAAGACTTTGTCAAATGTTATCTTAGTCAATTAATAGGGTTGAAAGCATTCTGGGAAAAGAAGACATTTTGATTACCTTAATTTATTCTTTTTCCACAATGTTTCCAAAGGCTGATAAAACTTGGGATTACTTGGTTAAGAATTAACTGACTCAGACTCTGATTGTTTACTATCGATGAAATTCCTCTAGTCCAAGAAACAAAGTCTCCTGTCCCTGTTGTTTTAGTTGAGGATCACAGTGATGGTGAAACATCGAATCCATAGAGTATAGGACTCCACACAACCCGGACAGTTTTTTTTTCACGACTACTGCGGGTCGATTTAACAAGATTCAATTTCACGCTTTCTCGACAAATGTGAACAAACCGATGTAATACAAGTGAAAACCACTTCAGCGGTGGCAACTCAGACTGATGACGTGTTGATGACATGTATTGAGACGCAAACGGATCTTGAAGAGGAAAACGTGGCAGTGCTTATGGATGCTGGCGTGCGGTGCACAAGACCTGTTCTAATGTATGAGTCATTAGAAAGTGATCAGAAGTTTATGTTCTCCTCTGGTGTCCCAGTATTTGGGGCTATAATCAATGAACATAAAGTCATACTGCAAGAAAAGGCACTTCAATAGAAAAGGGTCGACCACGCATTTTAAGGTTGATCGATGAATTTGTCTTACTTTTAATGAGACTTAGTTTGGGCTTATTACTGCATACATTGCAGAGCGCTTTTGTGTTTCAAAGTCAATTTGTGGTGCAATATGTGATCGTTCGTTCACATATTTGCACCATAAACTTCCCTTTTTAACTTGATAAACAAACATATGCCTCAGGAATTTAAAAGGAAGTGCCCTTATTGTCGAGTTATAATTGATTGCACAAAATTCTTTACAGAAACTTTAAAGTCCTTGGCAATTAAGACATTGCTCTGTTCCCACTACAAGTATCATATGACGTATAAAGGACTTATATATCCCCAGGACGACTTATTACTTTCGCCTCTGAATTTTGCTCTGGAGCAATAAGTGATAAACAAATAACAAAACAAATGTGGCATATTGGATTCATGTGATCCAGGAGAAGTTATTATGGCTGACAAAAGGTTTTTATTTACTGATTTAACAACACCCAGGGGTATACAGATGATCATACCACCATTGAAAAGTAAACGTTTCTCTCGGCCTGAAGTGGAAGAGACAAGGCGCATTGCGAATTTAACGTGCCGTGGAAAGAATGAAGGATTTTAGCATTTTATATGGTGATATTCCCATTACTTTTGCTCATTGTGTTTTTAAAGAGTGGCAACTTTGTGTCAACTTAGAAAATCTTCAGTCACCACTTGTTGAGGAAGATGTGACATCAATGGTTGCTGCTTAACCAAGATACATGTAAATATACAACTGAAATGGTATAATTTTACCACAAAGTTTTCAGAACCTTTCTTTCTTAGAATCGGTAAAAGTTTGAATGGTTAAGGATGTTTATATTCTTTCAGTCATGTACAAAGCATTATCAAGTGTCTTTATTAAATGTTTACGAAAGAGCTTGACCTATTTGAAATGAAAACATTTGCAGACAAAAAATGAAATAAGACTTCCGCGAGGAAGTTTGTCTCTGACAGGGTCAAAAATATTGTGTGAAAAGGAGGAAGTGCTGATAACCAGCATTCTCTCCTTCTCCCACTAGTTCTCAAAAAGGTTTCTTCCTGAGGGTTGTTAAAGGGTATAGATTTACTTGTATAACAGATCCAATGATGAAAGCTTGGTAAAGTTGACATTTTTGTCATAGATAACCTACTGTTAGCTGTTTTTCCCTCAAACACATTGCGTTAGGAAAGAAAATAACCCATGGTTAGTTATTGTAATTTCATTATATTTTCAGAGTATTTTTTATTCATATCACTGGTACATGTATGTAAATTATTGGCATTAATATGCCATTGCCTTTCATGGACATCAGGGAATATACGGGTAAAACAATCAGTAGGGATTGTTACTACATGTACACCTACATTATCCAAGTTACCATAAAATGACAGTTATGAAAGGTTAAGAATTTATTGTTACGGGAGACCACTCCTTCCTGCATGGCTAATCCCGATTTAAATACAATACCTGGCTACTGCGTCAGGAAGATATCTTTTTGGCTCAGTGGTTAGGGTATTGGCTTTGCGTCCGGGAGTTCGGAGTTCGAATCCCGCTCCAACCCTTATTTCTGCCATGCATTTATTCATTTGTTTCTTTGTTACGGACTTTGTTCGTAAGATGGGGGCTCGTCCGGGATTGGCCATTGAGCCATTAATCCCATTTGTTGTCCAAAATCGGACTTCCTGCCTAATAAGGCTTTGAGTCATCAATAAATGATGACTTTAAGAGGGGCTGTGTTACGGGAAACCACTCCTTCCTGCATGGCTAATCCCGATTTAAATACAATACCTGGCTACTGCGTCAGGGAGATATCTCTTTGGCTCAGTGGTTAGGGTATTGGCTTTGCGTCCGGGAGTTCGGAGTTCGAATCCCGCTCCAACCCTTATTTCTGCCATGCATTTATTCATTTGTTTCTTTGTTACGGACTTCGTTCGTAAGATTATTTTGCATTAATATTCCTAGCTCACCTGAGCACAAAGTGCTCAAGGTGAGCTACTGTGATCGCCCCATTCCGGCGTCCGTCAAAAGTTTCTTTTCCTATTCCTAAACCACCGGACAAATCTTGATGAGGAACTTGGCACGAATGTTCATTGGGTGAAGCATCTCCTAGTAGGCCTCTTTGTTCAGAAAAGGCCTTGCCCCAGGAGTCAAAAGTTTTATCATAGGAACAAAGAAAGAAAAACTTTATAATTCTTCTTCTCTGAAACCGGAAGGGATAGAGCTTTGATATTTGATATGTACCATCTCGCAGTGGACCCCTATCAAGTTTATTCATATGATACCCCTGGGGTCAAAAATGGTCCCGCCTCGGGGCCACAAGTTTGTATATTGGAACAAAGAAGTGAGACTTTAAAAAAAATCATTTCTGAAACTGGAAGGTGTATAGCTTTGATATTTGGTACCAAGTCTTAGTGGACCTCTACCAAGTTTGTTCATATGATAGCCCTAGGGTTTAAACTGGTCCCGCCCCAGGGGCCACATGTTTTAACATAGGAACAAAGAAGGAAAAAAATAAAATTCTTTTTCTCTGAAACTGGAAAGCGTAGAGCTTTAATATTTGGTATGTAGCATTTCCTATTAGAACTCTACCAAGTTTCTTCATATAATGGTCCTTGGGTCAAAACTGGCTCCATCTCGGGGGTCGCAAATATGAACATGAGAACAAAAACGGAAAACTTTAAAATCCTTAACTTTTATATTTGTTATGTAGTAATATTGTTCTTAGTGTGTTAGCCCACCTGATCACAACAACATGTTCAGTGAGTTGAAAAATTGGGTCAACTGGGGTCATTAACTAGGCCACAAGATCAGATTAAGTAAATACCTTGTAGGCAGTTTAGAGGCGACATTTATGGATCAAGTGAACTGAAATTTAGTCAGAATATTCGTCTTGCTAAAGTATCAGATGCGTTTGAAGTTGTGACCTGGGACCATAAAGTATGTCACTAGTTCAAATTAAGGAAATATGTGTGCACTTTAGAGGCCACATTTCTTGCTCAATTGATTTGGAAATTTGTCAGAGTATTTGTCTTAATAAAATCTCACATGAGTCTGAATTTGGGTCAACAGAGATCATAAGCTAAGTCACTAGGTCAAATTAAGAAAAAAACTTTGTTGGCACTCTAAAGGTCACATATTTGCTCAACTGACTTGAAAATTGGTAAGAATGTTTCGCTTGATGAAATCTAAGATGGGGTTGAAATTGGCTCACCTGGTGTGTTATAATCTAGGCCACTAGGTTAAATCCAAGAAGTGTATTTTGGCACGCTAAAGTCCACATTTCATGCTCCATTCACTTGAAAATAGGTAAGGAATTTATTTCGTTGAAATTTTACTTCTCATATAGACAGGACATGTTCTCAATAGAGAAAAGAAGTCTGTCACTGATAAGTCATTCAAAAAAGCTATTCGATTAGTTAGTTCAGGGTCGTTGCTTATGCATTGTGGAGTGGAAGTAGGTCCGAATGACGTCACTTTAGTAGGTTTCGATTGGCTTATTTCAGCTACAGCTTATTTGTTGCTGTTTCAACATCACTGTAACAATAAACTGATCCAAAGTATTTTGCATTTTTCAAAAAGGATGCCTTTTAAGAATTCGATTTCATTCCTTTTAGAAATATGAAGTTTCTTCTTGCTGTTCTGATTAGATTTACAAAAGTCTCGACAATATTTTGTTCTTTTGTACTTAAGAAGTATCGAACTACTAGAAAGGCGTTTGGGTAATGATGTTAAGAGGCATTTGCAGCAAACTGCCGACCGCCTACATATGAAGGCGAGAATGAAAATATCGCCCTCCAAAGATGTTCCTGGTACTTTTGGATTACTGTAACATTAAATACGAATCAACAGGATAGTTAAACATATATAACAGCTGGCTAGGTTATAGGTCTTTACCGCACTAAAAAGAATGGGCTTAGGCTTGGCAGGTAAAATCACTGCAGATGATGCCTTATCCTTGGTCAGAGGGTTGGGGGGATGTATTGGTGCTAGCCACTCTTGTGTCTTCCTTTTTGGATACGTTGGACGTGATACAGACTAGGACGAGCTGTATTGGTTTTGAAGAGACAAGTGCCATATATATTGATGTATATCAATCTCTCCGTTTTCGTAATTATCTATCGTGCTCAGTTAATGATATATTTTAGTAAGAGTTGATATAACCAAGGTTTAGTGTTTAAAATGTAACTTCGACTATTATCTCATCTTCTTATAATTTGTATAAAAGTATCATCCATAAATCACCGAGATTTGCATCCACTCTACCAAGGTAAGCCACAATAACCCTAAAATATAGAAGAGTCGGTAACTAGCATATATAGCACATACCCATACAAAGGCCTCGACAAACCTATCGGTCATCGTTCATGACATATAGGATTTGACACTACTTGCCTTTTCCGTTAAAGTATGGAAGATGATAAAAAAGACTGATGAAGTCTTATCTCAATTCCCTTTTATTCTTGGGGTGTAAAAACTCTCTCTTCTGTTTCCAGGCAGTCAACAACAGTCTACACAGTTTGTACTTTATTGCTGATAATCGATGGAACAGATGGTGGATATGCTAAATTATTATTTTATTTGCTATAAAACTGTTTAATTTCCTTGTATCTTTTCTTTACTTATGTTTTTTTTTTACTCGGCTATTGTTCTTTATACTCTCCCGTCTGTACAACTTAATGTCCTCATATAGCTCTCCAGTACCAAGGTAAGGAATAATTCTATTGGTATTCCTTTGCACTTCTTTTACTTATTTTTAATAGAAAACACTCAATGCACCCATGATGAATTTAAAAGAATGATGAAAGATGTGGTAAACATAAGGCACACCGTTTAGGAACCGGTTATCTAGGTACCACTGACAAATGAAATATTGTAATGTTTTGTTAGGAAATGATGAAATGCTGCATTTCCTCATTTTTCCTCCGGTTCTGCAGATACATGTACATGTATCAATGAGGTTTTAATAGGGACTTCATAATCTATTTAGTTTATGCTGTTATGTCTTCGAAGCGATTCATGTTCCATGGAGTAACAAATCCGTCTGTAAGACGATGAGTAGACTGCTACTTTCTGATTGCAAAAAGAGGATGTAAGTAGATAGAATGTTGCTGACTGTTGATCGCTTTTATTCCTAAACGGCCAAAACATGAATGCCATTCTTTTAATTTTATGCCTGGTCTTAACCCATCGAGGTGTTTATCAAATTATCTAAAGAATTTGGTCTGCAAAGACCTCGCCGAGTCACCTGTAAAAATGTCAATCTGTGCTATAACAAAGGAGATTAAATATATCTAATTAATATTGTCAAATGCCGAAAAACCTGCAAGTCTAAATCGTTAATTATGTATAATTAGTTACAAATACAGTTTTTGTAGAATTAAGATTTGTGAAAAACAAAAAGCTACTTATAACCGACACAATCCCGCTGTTTTGCAACCACTCTCCCTATGAGATCGATTTCATCAATACTCTGAATAAAGTGATGGGGTGTTGGAAACCTGTTCTTTTTTAGAATTTCCAAACATGATTTGCAAAATATTTTTCCTGCAACAAATGTTGCGAAATGTATCTTCATGTACATATGTTATCTCTACTCTATCTCTTTGATAGCGTCCTCGCCATTATTGCTGTAAATCCTACGTACATACTACTAAATTGTGTCTGTTTCATTTCTGTTGGTGTCCTTTTCTTTCCTTTCTCTTTTTATCACCTTTGAGGACTGAGTTTGATATCCTGGTGAAAGGGTATTCATAGCCTGCTTCATATGGGAGTCACTATTGGAGGACACAACGGTGTTGGAACAAAAAAATACCACGTAACACAGGGTCATAATAGGGAAACATTAAGTAATTTAGCGAAACAATTTTAGCCTTTGTGACAATTATAGCGTAACAATTATAGCCTCTGTGACAGTGAAAAGGGAAGAGAACAGAATATGCAGTTTTAGAGTATACTGCAGGAGCCATTGGCCTTGGAAATTTAGTTCGTGGATCCCATTCTGATAAATTCCTATATGCACGGAAGATATGATATGTATTTGAGTCATTTCCAAACTTCGTAGGAATTTTGAACACCTTTTTGGCAAAAAATGAAGGTCATGCTTAAAAGTTAAATTTGCTTTTATCCGTTTCTAGACTGAATTGTCAAGTACAAAATCAAAGTTACAGGGCTTAAATACCGTACTAGGACGTGTCATGTAATATTTTGTTTAGCACCTTTAGCGAGTAAGTCACTACTGAAACACAGAAAGAGTTCTATTTTTTAAACAGAACACATTCATTCTGATGGTCCATACATACTTAAAATCAAAGAAGAATACTATTTCAAGATAAAATGGGTTCGATCTTGTCCAAAATACATTTCTGTCTTTAAATCAAGGCATTTTTAGCAACTGAAGAAAACAGACTCGTTTTTGAAATGTTATTTCTACTAACTTTCCCTTTAGACATTGTTCTACATAAGAATTTTTACACTTGAAACATTTTCTACGCTTACTTATACATATAGCAGGGAAAATAACTTTACACATTTGCTGTTACACGAAAAAATATTAGGAAAACAAGTGTATTACAAAAGAAACAGGGCTGTTACGCTTGTGACAGCTTCTGTTACTTGAGTGATAATATCATATGAATTTTTAACCATAACTGTTTACCAATTACCACATAGTCCCTACTTTTGACGACCCTGAGAAAGAGGTCCTTAGAAAACGTTGTGTGAAAGGAAGCAAATGCTGGTAACCAGCATTTTGTCCTTTTCTGACAATGTTTTCTACCCTTTCCAAAACAAATATTAATTTCTAAGTCGTGTTTTATTTGTCGTCTGCAAAAGCTTTCAATTTGGACAAGTCTAAAATTTTGTTGTTTGGTACAGAGTTAAATTAACTAGAGCCCTCATGTCTTATTTAAAAATTTACTGTGACTCTCTAAAAACCCTACATGACTTGTCATCTAACTGAATCTAACTCTGCCGAGAGAATTCTCTGGATCTGAAATTATTCTAATTATATCCTGTACACAATACCAGTTAAGATCAACAAGTTTCTTTGGCCATATAAAGTTATTTTCTTGGTCTCTTCAACTATTCACACACTTAATTTGCTTTTAATGGGATGACTTTTAGGGCTTCTTTGCCTTCTTTACCTTTCTGCCTCGATTTTTTTTGTCGAATTCCCCAACTTTCCTTGCAGCCCTTTTCTCATACTCTATCATATCTTCCAGCCGTTTCTTCTTGCCTGTCCTCTTGTCCTATTGGTATTTCTTTTTACACTTTTTGAAAAACTCTTGCCCCTGTTCAGGATCAGCGTCATGTAAAAGCCTGAATATTCTCTGTCTATCTGTATTGGACATACTCATTTTTTTCTGAAAAAAAAATCATTAAACTGTGAGTGCATATTTCAAAGAACACATAGTTATCGACTTATTCATGTCACACTCCACATTAAAAGTATTTTGTGTTTTTGATTTTGAAAACTAAAATAATCTATGACTATTCATAATACAGATGTCACTCAAGTATCACTCAAGTAACATTTCCATTGTTCTTATTAACCAAACAATACAGGAAATTAATGGTTAATACAATTATTAGCCCAATTGGCAGTTTGATTTGTAAGACAAGTTACTATGCATGTCAGATGTAGGAAAATATCTTACTGCACTATTTCGTCACTCCTGTAACAGTAGAATGTCATTATTGTAACACCCACTAAATCATTAAAAAAAAAAATATTTGTTTAAATCTTTAGCTGTTTAATAAAAAAATAATCGTAATATAGCAGTGAGGTTTAAAGGCACTCTTTAAAGACATACATCGCAACTAACTCACCTAATATGTAAGCTAAACAGGAAAATGCTAGCTATTTGTCACTTTTGTATAAAAAAAATGTATTTACTGTAACAAAAGTTGGTGTTACAATGTTGACCTGTTACAATAGTGATTTTCATGCAAATAGATATGAATTTCTTTATGTTTATCATAGGAAGTTATACAGATTAGACATTTCAAACATAAAAAATGTGTTACATTAAGTGACACACTTAAAAATTTAACAGTCACTTAACTCTATTTTGTCTTTATTTTCTCTGGATTGGTACAGCAGCTAGTGTTTAGCAGCCATTGATTTATCTCAAAGGATAGTTTCCCTTCAGCTGGAAGGCTAGTATTAAATAAAACTTGCAGAGGATATAGATTATTCTGCGTAAATTGATATTGTTGCAATAGTGACCTTTATCATTGGGATTATTTAATTAGTGCACTGTAATACTGAAATCACTGTTGGAGTGTAATATTTTGACATGCATAATACACGAAAAATTCAATTCTTAATGCAAAAAAACAAATCTTTATGCGAGTTACTCATCTTGAAACTCAGATTAAATTACTTACATATTCGTTTTAGTTTTATGGACAAAGTGTATAAGCCTGTTTACCATGTATATTTGTTTTAGACACTAACGTCCCTTTCCAATGATATTTAAAAGCAGTCCCATGCAGAGGCAGTGCCAGTCTTCTAATCAAACTCAAGTTCAGATACAAATGAAAAGTTGTGACCCTGAAATTCCATTTTCCACAGAATTTCTACGAAATTTGAAAAAGACTCATATACCTATGTTTGAGTTGTTATGATGGAAACGGTGAAAATCAATAAGTCTTTGAAGCGTTGTTGTATAATAAAATTGTTTTTGTTCGTCTATGCTTCAATCAAATTAGCATAAAATGTGCTTTCACTCTATGACGCCTTTTCTTTTCTTTTTACAACATTTCCTCTTGTCTTCATCCATGTTAATTATTTTTGTCTGTTATAATCTACAGGGCTGCTCCTCTCCCTTAACAAAAACATAACAAAGAGCAGCGAATTTCCAACAGGCAGATCATTTGGCGACGGGTCTGCCAATAAAGCTGTTGACGGAAATAAAGATAGAGTTCCTGATAACTGTCAGTGTTGTGCTGTTACTGACCACACCACCAATACATGGTTTAGACTGGACTTGGGGAAAGATTTCATCATTCAGCATTTGGAGATTTTAGGACGGGAGGAACCAATAGGCCTCTTTCGTAAGTATTTCAGCGTATGGTCTGATGCTTTGTCTTTCAAAGGGTAAAAAACATTGTGGGAAAGGAAAAACAGCTGCTCGGTAGCATCTTCTCCATTTCCCACATGTTTACAAAGGTTTAATTTCTATGAGTCGCTAAAAGCCAGCATTGTATGGTAAAGGGTTACACTTCCTTTAGATTTACCTTATTGGAATTCCAAGTATGAAATAGTATTTTTGTCTTAGGTTAAACAGCTCTAGCCTGGCTAGATAATCTTTAATATAGCGTCCAATTAACCCTCTACTCCACAGATACCCATTTCTACGCATTGCTTGTAGGAACCTTTGGAAAACATTGTGGCAAAAGGTGAAATTGCTCGAGACTAGCAATTCTACCTTTTGCCACAATGTTTTCTATGCTATCAAAAGGTTTCATATACACATAAGAAACGGATCCATCCATGTTGTTATTTAGGGTCAATTAGAGATACCATAGAAATGCCTTATGGGGTAAAGGGTTAATAAGGATAGGGCACCTTAATGGGATTCATATAACATCGTCTTCCATCGTACGGATTCGGCTAAGACTGGAGATATCCGTTATCGATGCGGGGAACCACCATCTATCGGCCGCCGAATCTGTACGTTTTTCGTCGATGAAAAGCGATGTTACCGGATTCCGTATTAGGGTGCCCTTTTCTTTCGAAAACATACCATACATATATTTCTAAATGATCGTTTCCAAACCTCTAAACAGGTAATAACTAAAATTGACTAAACCGTATCAAATCATACCAATTCAGTATTATCGTAATTCTTGAAAAAATCCTCTCTCCTTGATCAATATGGCGTATAATTTCAATAGCAATTCATTTCGTTTGCCAGTCAGGCCATGGCACTAACCACACCACTTTTGTTTCGCTTTTTCTTTTTCATGCGGTGTCTAAAGGTAATTAATGAGTGATAATTGAAGTGTCCCACTGTCGGTAATGCTCTGCTAAAGGCCGTGAAATCTTCTGCCAAGCTCGTCATGATGACACATGATATATCGACAATATAATCATCATTATATAAAGTGTGGGTGCACCAGTGACCTTATTAATGTCATCATAACACCGACTAAGGTAGTAGACCCCTAATCGAAAGCAACTACTTCCTTTATAATGTCATCCTTCAAATTTTCTATGATAAAACGTAAGTATTATTGTACTACTTTTAAAAACGGGGACACGTTTTTCTTGTCTTCCTTCTTGGAATAATCATCTTATTAGTCGAGTCAAATTGTGAGAAGACCCAAAACAAATTGCAACTCAGACACTTTTTTTTGTTTTGAACATCCTTAGGGACACCTTTTTAACATTTGCAATGTAGGACGAAATCAGAGGATAGGAAATTTGACTTTTAAGCTTGTTTTAATTCGTATGAATTCCGCCATTTTAAACTTTATTACAACTCACCTCTCAAGTTTTACAGGCCATTCGTATTCGAGTTTTCTTTTGTAACCTGTTACAACCTGCCCGCCATGATTTACATACACGGCAGCATCCATTCTGTCAATTCATTTTCACACTGGAGTTGGTTTACCCCACCCACCGATACAAAGGGTAGGACCACTGCATATATACAGTAAACTAATGTTGGACAGTTTAAGTGGTTAATTTATATTTTTATTGTTGATAATTTTTTGTTTATTAAAATACTGATAAGTACCTGAGAGCACATTTTTCTCTTCAATTGAACAGAAACTTGAGAATAAGACTTTATTAACTTAACATTTTAGGATTTTCCCATTGCAGTTGGAAATGAACAAGAACAACTGAAAATTTTGTCAGTAGATGGCGCTTGTTGGATGTTAGGGTACAACATAAAAGTAAACGGCAACTACGTGATTTTCTTTTGAGGTCATCCGAGCATCTTTTCAAATAAGCACTGACTGGTGCATATTTATTGTGAGGGTATCGGGCGATTTCTGTGCAGGCATCCAGCAGCAGCTAGTCTTGTCTGACAGGAACCGCCCGGCTTACACGTAACTAATGAAAGTTGATATTACAAAATTCTCTATCGTCGTGATTTTGTCTGTATTAAAATCAGAAGAAACATTCTTTTAAAACAGATGCTGTGTGGATCGTTTTTTAAGCAAAGAAGAAACATACTCATTGCCATAGTGATTTACCTGGGAAAATTGAAGAAATCCACAAAGAAAGCTCTGTTTAAGTTAAAGCATAGCTCTATTGCAGGAGTCGTGAGTAGATTCCAAGCCATACCTTCGCCTGAAACCGGATACAAATCTTAAGGTCCTCGAAAGGTTGGCGCCTGGTTTAAAACTGGCCAAGAATCTGCGCTTCTTGGCAAATTATATTCTTCTTACCATTGGCTGTACCTTGTCCTTCTTTGCTGGCATTTTTATTATTAGTAGTCGATAGACTCGATATAAAACTACTGAAAAACTGAAGTCACCTAGTGGTGCAGTTACCTCCTGGTTCACGCACGGACATCATTCGATCTTCAGAAGGCCACCCATCCCTATACCACCTAATATTCTCCACTAGTTTTTTCCAAACATGGATGAAAATTATCCGACAATCCTTATATTTGTGAATACGCAAGGAAATAATACAAAAATCAAACTGCACCCTGTTCGTGTCCAAAATCCATCGATGTGTATCCAACGTCATCATCAAAGAAATAGATTTGGCTCGTTGCTTGACGTATCTGTCTGAAATTAGAAGTTTCTCCTTGGTGACACTGTTGCAGATATTGTTGTACCTCTGTTGACTCTTTTCTATTGTGATAAGTGGAACTGCTATCATAACGTCAGCTTTTATGCAGATTGATTTAGCATTCATTGCATTGATTGTAACGTATCAATTATTCTATTCTATGAATAAGACATGTCCAAGTCATGGGTCTACTTGTTGGCTCGGAAACATTTTATCATAGTGCACACCTAAATTCAAAAAGATGCAGTAGAACCTGAATCATCTTCTATATATGCCCAATGTCATTCAATTATCATAAAGGACCTGCTGGCATTTTCTATCATGTGTACATTTTGGACAACCCTTGCTTATGGCCTTTGCACACATGCATGCAAATGTCATTTGCTTAACTTCGAAAGTGAGTCCCTGACAAAGTTTAACAGTCAACAATCACAAAACCAGTATTGTGGCTTTTTTTTTAAATTAAAATAACAACAAATTGGATTAGAATTTGTTGCTGGAATTGAAAATAAGATTAAAAAAAGAACATTTCTTGGTCAAATAATGAAACCTTAAAGTTGGAATTATGTATGTGTGGGTTACAAATCTATATAATCATTGGTTCATTATAATCATTGGTTCATATGACAGCTTTGGCTGAATACATCTGTGGGAGTCCATGTCTTCAACCTTTAATTGACTTGATATGCCCCTGCAGTTGATAGCGATATTTACCTTTTATTCAAATAGTTTTTCAAGCTTTGCTTATTATTATTTTTTTTTCAACAAGAAAAAGGCAATAGGGTAAGTATAAAACTAAAAAGGCGTTGTAAATTTTGTTAATTATCATAAGTTGGATTTTTGCCTGCATCTTGTCAAAAATATCATTACACAGTTTTCTAACTGGAATAAGACTTAAAACACAATAATTAATTGTTCAGGGAGCCAGGTTTAATAAATAAGACGGACGGTCTTTTTTTTTTTTTTTTTTTTCTTCAAAATATAGAGCCATTTGATTGGTAAGCAAATGAGGTTAAACACTAAAATGGTTTGATACATGGAAACTGGATTTTGCGTCATAAGAATGAAACCCAACAATTCATACGGATGCATCAAATTTGACAGCATTTACCATTTCCGGTTGGCTGTATATTACTTAAAATACGATCTATCCAAATAGATTTCCAGTTATGACTTTTTTTCTGTAATGCACATTTGCGTCGGAAAGTTGAAGATACAAGTTAACATATGCATGTTGATTTCAGCAATATGTTTCATGTTACAAGATTAAGGTTGAAGACATAAACGCAGAACTTAAAAGTTATCCGTGCATTTGTTCACTTTGGCAGCGTCCGAGACCATTCCTATAGCAAACTTTTGGAATCATTAAAAAATAGTATATTGTTGTAAATGAGTCAGAACGAATCTATAAAAATATGGTTTTTAATAAGGCCATTCGCCTTGTCATTTTCCTTGACAGTTTGCTTGATTTTAGTGGAAATCCAAGGCCGCAATGGGCTATAACAATGTCAAAAATACTTTCATGGTTATCTGCCCTTGTGGTATCGATTCCCCATGTGATAGTGAAGAATCTGTCCAAGTTTCAGGTGACTATCTTCCATAATGACAGAGACATTTTAAAATGTCAGTTTTCGATAATGTCAAAGTTTTTATTCAATGACACTACGGGGGCGTCACGTTGTGTTCAAATTGCCATATTTATGGCTTTTTAATTGCTTTTTATGGCTTTTTAATGACCAACTCGTGACGTCATAGCGTGCCCAGGTGCCGGCAGGTCATAGAGTACAAATGTACATATAGTCTTTTAATTGCTTTTTTATGGCTTTGTAATGACCAACGCGTGACATCATAGCGTGCCTAGGCGCGTGGAGGTCAGATATTTATAGAAACGACGCTCTTGAATCGTGAGAACCGGAAACGAGATGTCCATATAAGGAAAAGGCGGAAGCCTTGTCGACGCAAGCGTGGATCAGGTATTTTTAGAAATGACGCTCTGGAATCGTGAGAACCGGAAACGAAATGTCCGTGTAAGGAAAAAGTGGGTCACAGATGACGAGAGCGTGACGCAAGCGCGGAGTCATCGCAGTGAGTTTAGGCGCGAAAAAACCGGAAACGTTTTATTCAAATAAGGAGAAGAACGACCGAGTCAAGTAGTCTTTGGGAAGCAGCTCATAGGAGCATATATGAGAAGGTGTCGAGCTTAGAAAACTGCATTCGAATCTTCATCTCGAGCGGATTTGCACGCGACTTATTAAATCAGAAATTAATCTGACGTTCTCTTTCGTGCCAGAAAAGAAAAAAAATAAGGTAAGATTTTCTTTGCATTTTATTTCAGTTATCATTTTTTTTGCGAGGATCAATCTAAAGAGGCACTACGATCCTACCATAGCGTTGTTCGATCTGCGTCCGTATTTGTTATCCAACACCACCACCACCAACAACCAACCAACAATCAACCAACAAAAACATCAATCAACAACAAGCAATCATCCAACCAACCTACAAAAAAAAAAAGAACACACACAAACAACCAACCATCAGACAACAACAGCAACAACAACCTACTAACAATCAACCAACAAACCAACCAACCGACAATGAACAACAACTAAACATGCAACCAACCGAGAACAATAAACCAACCATCTGACAACAACAACCAACCTAAACGAATGGTAATAACTAACCAACAAATAACCACCAACCATCCAACAACAACAACCAACCATTAACCAACCAACCAACCTACGAAAAAACACAATCAACCATCCGACGACAACAACCAACCAACAACAACCTACTAACAAACAACCAATCAACCGACAATGAACACCTAAACAACCAACCAACCCAGAAAAAACAACCAATACTTTGACAACAACAACAAACCTACAATGAACAACAACAACCAACCAACAACAACCAACCAACCAACCACCAATCAACCGACCAACAATCAACCAACTACAGAAAAAAATAACAACCAACTAACAGCAACAATTAAACATGCAACCAACTCAGAACAACCAAGCATCCGACAACAACTACCAACCTACAACGAACAATAACCAACCAACAATCAACCAATAACAACCAACCAACAGCAACAACAAAACCAACAACCATCTATTACTCTCAGATGATAAATTCAGCCTTTTTGCCATAAACAACATAACAAAACAAACACTTAAAAAGGTAAGTCAGGTAAAATGCATCGCTTCATTGCATAGACAGTACAACGGACATTTCACCAGAAAAGAACTCCTGTTTCAACTATTACTATGAAGTCGGCCGACCGTCGAAAGACACTGATACAGTCTGAGAGTAATAACAATCAGCTGACAACTAACAACAAGCAACCAACAACAGAAACAAACCAACAGCAATCAACCAACAATCAACCAACAACAACAAACTAACAGTTACCTAACAACCAACCAACCAACAACAAACTATCAACCAACCAAAAAAGACAACTAACAATCAACCGACAGCTACAACTTAACCAACATTTCGACAACAACAACAAACCTTCAATAACCAACAACGAAACCAACCAACAACATTAACCGACATTAGAATAAGCAGACTGTAATATGAAAGTTTATAAGAGAAAATACGCATCTTTGCAATTACATTGAGTATGCAACGTGAAACAGAATCGTCGATCTAATCATCATCAACAACAACAACAACAACAGATGCAAAAACAACAACAGCAGGAGGAACAACAAGAGGAACCCAAGTTTTCGCTTCAACATCCGTTTACCTGCATCATCAGTTGGCCTACGTCGTCTGGAAAGATCTACTTTCTGTCTCAGCTGCTACAGAGAGCTGGCGAAAAAATACGACCCCCCCCCCCCCCACCGAACGCATTATATGGATATACAAACGATGGCAACGGCTCTACGACGCCATACAGAGAACCGTATATCCCAAAGTCGAATTTATGAGTAGCATACCTTGGAATTTGGAGAATGACCAATTTCTCAAACCTGAAGTCAAGAACGTTATTGTGCTCGACAACATGGCGACCGAAGCGGCCAAGGATCCGAGAGTGACCGATTTATTCACGGAAGGCAGTCAGCATAAAAATGTGTCGGTCATCGCAATCAATCAGAATCTCTACTTTAACAAAGATCCGACACAGAGAAGAAACTGTCATTATCTCGTACTCTTTAACAACCCAGTTGACAAGCAACGATCATGACATTAGCCAAACAAATGTATCCGACTAATCCAACAATTCTCATAAGGAATTTTGAAGAAGCGGTCAAACACCCCTACCGATATCTTCTGATCGATCTAAAACCCACCACGTCAGATACACTTCGCATGCGGAGGCATATTTTTAAAGATTACCAAAGAATACCTAGCGCTCCCGAACCAGCCGTTGCGTACAGTTACGACCAGAACCCTTCCGTTCAAGTAACGGACACACCACAGCCAATTTTCAGACTTCAACAATCGCAAAACGCTCAGAGCACTTCTCAGTTTGCCTTGGCAGTTGCGTCTTGCGACGACTGCAGCACTCTTCTCTGACATTCACTACCTACAGAAAAACGTGAAATAGTATTGTCCCGAGGTTTAAGATAAACCGTCAGAACAACGAGGGACCTCGAAGCTAGATTGGCACCAAGAGAAATGATCCTTACGGCGTATTTGACATGCTAACACACAAACGTAAAAGGGACTTTTCCATTAGGCCTACCGGAATTCCTTATAACGAATAACATCATCACGGGTGACGTGCATCGAACTTTTACCACGGACGATTCAAGACAGTGTTACAGGGGAATGGAGCTCAATATGTGTACAAAGGACTTCGAGTGCAGCCTTTTGGTACGACGACTTGGGGACTTTATTGCGTATATTACGCAAAACTGCGTTGTCGTGGATAGACAACAAACAAGATTGTGTCGTCGTTGGAAAAAAAAAAACTCATTTTTTTCATAGACTGTCACTTTTGTATCTGATTATGGCATGCTGTTTGTAAATAATAATGATGAAAGAAGCTACTTGTAAATAAAACAAACAAAAACAAACACACTTACTTATTTTATTACGCCCCGCTCATTACAGCGTGCCAGGAATTAGGACAGTCCCTCCAGTAGCGCTTTACAACAAAGGTAATAGACAGTCAAACAAACAGGTAGACAGACTGACCGACCGACCGACAGACAGGTCGGCAGACAGACAGAGAGAGAGAAAGCGAGAGAGAGACAAAGAAAGAGCGAGAGACACAGGTAGGTCGGCAGAAAGAGAGAGAGAAAGCGAGAGAGAAAGACAAAGACAGACAGACGGATGAACGGACAGGCAGACTGACGGGTGGAGTAAGAGATTCATACGTTTCTAATTCATAGGCTGGAGGATTGCACGCTTTCTTTTGGAGAAAAGGGTTAAGAAGGAACGTTTCGGTAGGGTAGAACACATTGTAGGAAAAGAAGAAAACGCAGATCACCAGCATTTATTTCCTACATTGTTTTCAAAAGTCTTCTATCACGGGGTCGTAGAAACCAGGGACAGTTTGGTAAAGGGTTAACAGGCCAAAAAAAAAACTCGCTCATGAAATCATAAGCCTGAAAAAAAGTTCTATATCCATCAATGTGCGAGGAATTTAGTGTGTTTAGACTGCCACTCTTTTATCTTTCTTACTCAGTGAAACATCGTTCCGCCGAAAAAAGGTAAGGGTTCGGTCCTCGTACATTCAGAATCCTTTACATTTTGAGGTACGCTTAATGAATTTTCTTTTGATAATCTTCTCATAAAACTGTGATACTTTAGGTAATAACAAATACGGATCCAGATAAAACAAGCTAACGAGAGGATCGTAATGCCTCTCTAGATTGATCCTGGCAAAAAATTGATTACTGAAAAAATACAAAGAAAATCTTACCTTATTTTTTTTGTGTGTCTTTTCTGTTTCTGGTACTAAAGGCAACGTCAGATAAATTCCTGATACAATCAGTTGCGCTCGAGATGTAGATTCGAATGCAGTTTTCAAAGCTCGACACCTTTTTTAATATGCTCCTATGAGCTGCTTCCCAAAGACTACTTGCCTCGGGCGGTCTTCTCCTTCTTTGAATAAAACGTTTCCAGTTTTTTTCGCGTCATTCGCGGCGTAACTCACCGCACTTGTGTCACGCTTGCGTCATCTGTGAACCGCTTTTTGCTTACACAGACATCTTGTTCGCACGCATCCGGCGCGTTATTTCTATAAATATCTGATCATCGCTCGCGTCGTCAAGGCTCCCGCCTTTTCCTTATACGGACATACCAATTCCGGTTCTCACGATTCAAGAGCGTCGTTTCTATAAATATCTGACCTCCACGCGCCTAGGCACGCTATGACTTCACGCGTCAGTCATCAAAAAGCAATTAAAAAGCCTATGTACATTCGCACTCTATGACCTGTTGCACCTGGGCACGCTTTGACGTCACGCGTTGGTCATTAAAAAGCCATAAAACAGAAATTAAAAATGTATATAATAAGCACATTTGAACACAAAGTGCAGTCGGCAATCTGACCAGGGTTGATTTTTTTTTGCAGTTTCCAGATGGTTCCTTTATGCTTGACGCGTCACACATGAATGTGTTGAAACAATCCCCGGGTTTTCTCTACTTTCTGCTGTCCATCTCCATGTCCGCCCGCAAATGTCTAATAGTCAGTGGCCGTCTCCGTGTGTCGTGAAGGGTTAAAGCTAAAAATCTCTAATAGGAGAGTAAGGGGCCGTAGAATCACAAACTCATCGGTAAATTTCTTGTAACATTGACGTTTGCGTAAAAGCTATCCGGCCTATCTCGACATCTTCCATCTTTTAATGTGAGACCTAGGGGTCTTAGACCCTAAGAACGGTACTCTTCTTAAGAACTTTGAGAACATCCCATAGCTTTACAATTTTGTAAATGAGAAAAAGCTGGTAAATTTTGATAACTACAAAGACTGGCCACACTGCGTTTAATCTTGCGACCTTTTAATTTTGGTCCGGGAACTTTTTTGTATTATTTTCCATTTTAAAAGCTTTAAGCAATCTAATGAAACTTTGTCAATCTCTAAATTAAACATTGAATTACATTAAGGGTAAATTTCATCAAAACTTGTAATTTTCTGGCTAATCTTTAGATAAGCGGAGCTAGTCTATAGCATCCAGATTGACTCAGATACAACGTAAACAAAAAATACCGCAGTTGCCAAATACTGCCTCACACAAATTCTTTCTGTTAGCAATCTTAATTCTGTTATATATAACAATTTTGACAAAAATCATAAAATATCTACTATCCTATTTTTGAACATATTTACCTAAAATGTAAAAAAATGAACAATATGGCATTGATAAGTTATTACTCTCAGATGATAATTTAAACCTTTGTTGACATACACAACCGTAAAAAATAAACACATAAAAGGTAAGAAGGGTAAAGTGCATCGCTTCATTATATAGACAGTATAACGGACATTTCAGCAGAAAGGAATACCTGTATCCCCTATTATTATGAAGTCAGTCGACTGTATAAAGACTTTAATACCGTCTGAGAGTAATACAATATGTTTGTTTATACATGTATGTAAATTAACACAACGGTCACAATGTGGAACTGCCGTCTGCCGATTTTTAGATATTGGGGGATTCTTAAACTTACATGCCACCGGCCGATTTTTTTTTACAAATCGGTGGGAGTGGTCATAAATAACTGCCAGTACAAGGCTGCCTGACGGGCTCCAGGCGAGGCCAGACAGTTTCTTAAGTTCGAGGGATGTGGGACGTTGTCAGGGCGTCGGCCGGTGGCAGTTACGAGACAGGCCGACAGCCATCAGATTTTACTTGCCACCGCCCGGTGACCTGGCGGACATCGGCCATTTATACCTGACACCAGCCGGCGATCGGGCGTTCAAACTGTCACCGGCCGGCGGCAGGCTAGTTTACGGGGGATATATGAACCTAGATTGCTCTCGTATCACACTATAAAGTGTTCATTATTATTATCAACCACAAGATAAATGGATCTAATTTTTAAGAAATTTTCCTTCCACAAGTTCCCCCTAAAGGCAGCGACAAGGGACCGAAGCGCAAGAGATCAGAGCCCAAGCCCCAGCATTACACAAGTCTCTGAGTCCCTTTGGTGCTATTAGAATCGCCATGATGACTATTTTGTTTTATGTATGGCCTCGGATTTATTTTCAGGGGCCCCGAAGTCTGCACTCGGCAAATCGCCGACTTGCCACCTACCAACACCGACAATCGCCTTCCAGCTGCTTTTCAATCTCCACCCTGCCGCCGGCAGATATTTTGAAATCGTATGGTGGCATGTCGGTAGCATAACGGCAGCAGGCTGCATGCTGGAGAGTGGCAGTCAGTTCCTCCCGATCGCCGGCCGAAGTTTGAAGGCCGTCGAATCCCATGACCGAATAAAAATCGCGCTGCGGCCCGTTTGCCGCTTGATAGCCACGGCGCGACCACGAAATGCGCTCGGCCGACGCCCTGACGACAGGCACAATTGGAAAAAATCTGCCGGTGGCAGTCAGAATTTTAACTTGTTCTCAAAACTACAGCGGCGTCTTAAATGCCGCCTGCCGATTGTGCCTGCCACCCAGGTGCCACCGGGCTGCCACCGGCCGGATTTGAGTGAAAACTGGCAGTTAGCACGCCGGCAGGTGGCATTTACTGATTTGTGACCGTACTATAAGTGACCTGTGCAGAGCAGGCTCATACACCTACATGTAGAGCAACATTAATCCTCACTGGACTGGGAACCCTTTCAGTCCCTGAGCCATTCAGTATTTAGATCGTTGTGTATGTGAAACTGATGTGTTCAACGGTTATTTCAATTCTTGTATGTTAACACTTTACCATGCGGTCACAAGTTTAAACGATATTGGGGGAAAATGCCCTAAAAAAAGAACATTGCGGGAAACGGAGAATACACTGGCAACCAGCATTTTCGTCCTTTTCCCACATTGTTTCCGTTATAGTTTAGAATAGCTTTGAGATTAGACGAGACTTTTTCGTTTCGCAAAGACTTAAATAGTTTACTACCCAATTTTATCTTGTGTTAGATCGATTAACTAACTACATGTATGTAATCAAGTTTAAGTTACTTTCATGTATAAAGTTTCACAAAATTCCGTCCAATGGTTTGGAAAAATTCTCCCGGACGGACACATGGACGGAAGGACGGGCGTAAGAACGGACAGACGAACGGACAACGCCATTACAATATCCCGCCGCCTTCGGCGGCGAAAATAATAACACAATGATAGAAATTATTTCGGGTAATTGAGATCAATGAGGTGAAATTCAGGCACTACTGTGCTATCAAATATTTTGCACCCATCGCTTATAGCACAGACCTATGAAGCTCTATTCGTCTATCACGGAACACTAAAATTGTCCTCGGTTGATCATCGAACATTTTACAGTACATTGGTGCATCGCCTGTAAAACACGGGATAATGTTTCTATAAATAGCAATTCGGAGATTCTCTCTGTACCGTATAAAGTAAGACAAGATGTGCAGTGAAATCGAACAAAATTTGAATGCCGTCCCCTTTCAACTATGACATTTAAAAGAAAACGGGGAAAAAAAACTTACTTACCAGCGTAGATGGGTTCACAATGACTTTTTTCTGCACTCTGACCTTACGAAGTTCCTAACATCTCTTGCCATGAAGCAATAGCTCCTCATCTAGAAAAAATGTTAAAGGCTTCCATATTTTCCTGATTGCGATGCGTTGGCGTCACACAGTTCTTCATGACGCAGCGAATTATACGTACCTCGCGTGAATTTGCTATCAAAAATCTCGCCAAAGCTTTTGACCAGTAAACTGTTAAACCTTATTGAAAATATGCGAAATGGGAGATGAAAATCGTGAGACTGGATAAGAGGAAATGAAAAATTATATCAGACGAAATGTTAATTTAATGATTTCATCAATTCACCAGAAAAAAATCAATCTACACATATGTTTGAAAATAAAATCTAATGCTGTTTGCTGCAGGATTACAAATCGTGTAACGTCAGCACATGGCTATCCGGAAAATGTGGAAGCTTTTTAATTTTTTTTGAGATGAGAGCTACTGCTTTATTGCAAGAGCTGCTCGGAACTTTCGAAGGTCAGGGTAAAGAAGAAAAATCATGTATGAACATATCTTCAACGGTAATTAGGTTCATTTATCCGTTTTCGTTTAAATATTTTCTCTGAAAGGGGACAGGGGTAAAATTTTCATCGAAATCTTTGTATACTGTCATATTATATACAGACCAGAGGGAATCTCCAATGTGCTATTTATCGTAACAGTATCCGACAATGAAAGCTTCGTTATCCCTTCATAGACTAATGGAGTTTCAGAGGCCTATGTTCATAGTGAAGTCATAATATTCTATCAACATCTTTAGATTTCTTTCACACTTAACACGGACAAACAGATGACTCGGAAACTCGTTCTGTTATCTTTCGGTGATTTATATAGCGGATATACATTTATATAAACACAGAAGTGGGTTTTATGATCTGACACTCGTCAGATGATCATCGACGATTTTGGATTAGTGCGGTACAAATTGATGTCTATTTTCGATTTTAAACATCCATCTGTAATAAAAAAAATATCAGTGAAAGAAAAATACCCAAAGATTAATCGTCGACGTTTCTTTGATTCACCGTTAATATATATTTTTTTGTCGAAGTACGTTTTGCTGGTCATCTTACTCTGTGTTTACAGTTAACCCGTTGAATAGCATGACGTAAGTTGAATAGTATTGAATACGGCGGCTATTCGGGCGATAATCGAGCACTTGTATTTTTCCTGAAATTTGCAAAACCTAACTGCAAAAAGCTATTTCGGTCAATGAATTTTCAGTGCAACTTTTTCCTTGGGATTATGAATGTTCATTTTCTGTCGTGGGATGTAAAAAGTAAAACTTTTGCAATTAGTTCCAACTCATGCATCAGGTTGACTGGACTATTTCTCTTCACATAATGACAGTATTGTTCAGATTTTTTTCACGATGAGTAAAAATCAGACATTGTAAAAATAATTAGAATGCGTACGCAAAGCAAGGCTGACATACGGCAATACTATGTGGGAGATAATTTCTCTAAAAGATTATTTTTACCTCAGTGCCTTGGTGAACACGCATTCACAAACCAAATGTGTATTCATTTGGAGTACACATAACTACACGAATTGGTTAAAAACCGTCTTCTGAAACCTTTTTCTCAAGAGGGAAGCTTACTGAGTTAAAACATAGCCCAATACTAATCGTCTTTTGCACATAATGTTTCTCGTATTAACAGAGTTGTAAATTACATTATTGATATGAATATAACCATTTCGTTTTTCCACAGAAAGTTTCCTAGATATGAATATATCTCTGATAGACGATAACAGCACGATAACCTACCAAGAGACGATACCGGATATAGTATATGTCGTCAATAGAAGTCTTTCGCCCCCAGTGGTGGCTCGTTATGTTAACATGCATATCCCACAAAAAGGTCACTTTACCCTGTGTGAGATATCTGTTTATGGAGGTAAGGATTTAAATACCTTCTGGCATGCATTCTAAACAGTCGGAATATTCTATATTAATAAGATACGTCCTGACAGCACCAGCGGCAAAACGTAAAAAAAAAGTTGATAGACCGAAGGATGACTAAGAATTTAGAGTGTTGCAGTTATTTCTTGCAATAAATTATTTGTCATATGATTTTACACTATTATAAGATATTAACTTTTTTGTCTACTAAAAAGTTGCGTATGATGAATGTATAAATTAAGATACAAAATACATTTTAGGTAGCTGTTGAAGCATGGCTGAAATTCACAGGAGATATTAGTAGGAGCAAAACAGTAACTAATGAGATATGTTTTGTGGTTTCCCTGAGGGTCTTGCGTGGCACTAAGTTGTGCCCGGCTAGAAATCGGACAAAAAGGGTCTAAGGTTCGATCGTTACTCGATGTGCAGGGTTTTTCGATCTTTAGCCAGACATTCCAAAACCCGCTGGCTAGTGCCTGTGAAAATTATAAAATACATATGCCAACTACCTGTTGTGATATGTTTAGAATTATGTTGGAAGCAGTCTGTAATACAAAACGACACAACAGATATGGCTCAAGCACTGAATATTTTTATCCTGTTAATCGGAGTGTCACTGATAGATTTATCCTGTTATATATCGGGCCACTTTATCGACATTATATTTATACAGAACCACTACCTTCCACATTCGCATCTTTTTCGTTAATATCTTAATCAGGAACAATATCAGCGTGGGAAATTTGAAGTGCTGTCACATTTTGTACATCCAGATTTTTGTCTCGTTACCATGTAGTTTCTTTGCACTTTGTATATCGCTGAAATCCCAAGTGGCCTATTAAGTTTCTGACGCAAATATTGAGGGAATTTATCGACCAAATCTCCCAAAACCCCTATAAGCAGTGAGACAAATATTATAATCGTTACGCCAACATTTAAAAATACCGATTTTGTCTAACCGACTGGAAGATATACGACAACTATACGTAACTATGAATCGGTAACCCTCGTCATGATAAATCTATAAGCCCCGTAAGATTACTTCGATAGTTTTAGTCACATAATATGCTTTATTTCATGCTTTCCGGTACGATATCGAGAAAAATCAGTGAAAATATTTTTCGATGTTACACTGGTACCACCAGTGAAAATACCGATTTTCACGTTCTTGTTGCCTAGGTAAATTGCGCGTGCCTCACAACCAGATGGGAAGTATGACGTCATATATCTTACATTTCTCGCGCTTGAGGTAATATTGTAATGCGTTGCTATGTGGGAGGGGTACACCACAGGGAATAACGGAAGAGAACTGTGCTGGATTTTGATAAAGCTCCTCCCACAAAGGGTTAAACGCATGAAATAAATAGAATATTTGTTTTCTTTTTCGGTGAAAGATCGAAATTTATTTCATCTCGTGAACACAATCGGTAATATTTTAACTCGTTGCTGCGCCACTCGTGAAAATATTACCGGTGTTCACTAGATGAAATAAATTTCGATCTTTCATCGAAAAAAAAAAAAATATCCTCTATATATTTTCGATCAAGATCTAAAACGGTTTAAGTGCATTGTCTTAAATGTGGAATCGTCAGACCATATAATGGAACCTACTGAACAAAATTACCCTTTTGGATCCTTTGAGTTTTCTATCTAAACTAAATCAGACTGGAGTACCAGTTTCTGTGAAAAGCAGATTTATAACATGTACAAAAGGTTTCGATCCAGGTCAACCTGCGCGGTTCACACAGGCTGACCAGGGCCTTACGTTTTTGCCATTGATTAATTTTCTGCATATATTTCGGTTGGTTATTTTACAAAATGTATTTAATTGATCAATTGTTAAACCGTCGTACTCGGTAATCTTGCGCGTCTGGTAATTTTTAATTTTTTAAGTTTTTGTAGTGTTTCTTAGGCCAGATGACTTTGGAATAATAGAAAAAACTTACAAAAATATATCAATTAAGCGCATTTGTAAAACTATAGTAGATATTGCTTATAACCGTGCGGCTATTTCTTTTATATCTAAATACAATCTTTAGCATAGGACAAATTCATTAACTTTTTGCTGCCATTCCGTCAAAGTTCCGAATTAAAGGCCTGGACTGAGCATAACTCATTCTTTTCTACAATCGATCTTTGTATGGGCAACAAATACTTGAGAAATCCTTTACGATGACTTTGTTCAATAAAAATGGGAGAAAATCAGCGGACAGTTGTATGTCGGATAATACACCGGATAATACACTGCAAAAACCATTAACAGAAGTGTAAATGCAGAAAAAAGATTTAGATATTGAAATTACATGTAAAATAAAATAAGTCATTCTCTGCGTGAAGGTGGTGCAACACACCTGTAAAAACTCAATTTGCTAAACATTATCGGTAAATTTGAGCCTAGCAGTGGGTTGCTACGAAAAACTAGTTTTCCTTTGCATACGTATTTTACAATAAAAGTACTGTGGCAAGGACTAGAATTTGTTCCGAAATAGGTAATGTCAATGTTAATTCATAACTCTTTGATCCAATTTCTGGATATCTTTAGAAAATTTGTGTTAAAGGAAACAAGTATCTACTCTTTCTTTTTAAATGTTTATTATACCTTTCAAGAAAAGAATTGTCGTTGCTTGACATACCTTATTCTTTGTGATATTCTTATAATTCGTTACAAGGAAAACTTGTCAGTCATAGTCCAGATCGTTTCCACAGAAAGTGCAGTCTTACAGATATGTACAGTTAGCATTATGAGAGCTTACAAAAACAATCTTGGATGGGAATACTTATTCTATGTAGTACTGTATTTTCTGTACAATAAGCCGCTGCACTGTAAAGGCCGGACCGTTTCATTTCAACGATTTAAGACAGCAAATTTATCTTACAGGCCGCTCCGCAAAATAGAGAGCGACCCAAAACGCTTGGTCGGTATGCAATATTATCCATCTATAGATAAATGTACCATTATATACTATAATAAACATATGAAAATTATAATAGCATGTGAATTTTGGTTTTACATCGGAATAGATTCCCCCACTGCAGATCAAATCACCTAGGGGACATGAGACTGTTATCATTCATCCATGTCGTGTCGAATTACCACACAATTCCTACTTTTGACGCTCCTGGAAAAGAGACCTTTTGAAAACATTGTGGGTAAAGAAGAAAATGCTGATAATCAGCATTTTCTCCTTTTCCCACAATGTATTCTACTCTATTAAAGAAAAATTGCATCATTTGACCCACACTGAAACTGTCGTCTTAAAGACCGCACCTTGAAAAATGCCATATTGTAATAGATAGGCCGCGACCTTTTGTCCGAAAATAATACGATATCCGTGATTTACGCAATATTGTAAGACGCTATTTAAGGAACGTATACGTGTACATTAAAATAGATTAGGGTATTTCGTATAATCGAAACCTGATGTATTATTTGTAGACTGTGTCGATGGAAGGTTTGGAGACGACTGCGAAACTATATGTCACTGTAAAGAGGGACCATGTAACAAAAGTACAGGAATATGTCCAGCTGGGGGCTGTAAAAGTGGCTATTTTGGAGAAACATGTTCAAAAGGTATGATGGTGGGTGCATGGCATTTGGCTCAAATTTAATGAGTTGCTGGCACAAAATTCTTTAAAATCCACATCAGCCTTTGAAACATCTACAGCTATACATGGAGCAAGACTTAAATGCAGCCAGAGATTTTTTTATCTGAAGGCCGATAGCTGGAAAACTAGAAGAAAATTTCATTGTCCAAAACAAAAAATGTACATTAACACTCAGCTCAAGGAATGAAATATAACTGGGGAGTTAATAAGTTCTTTCAAATGTTCAGAAATTTGTATGGCCACTTGTGACCGATTGGTTGATCTCAAGTGACTATACAACCGTTTATAAAAGGCTGTTCCTTAAATTTGTAATGTATTCGCACAAATATGAAAAAGAAAAAGTTTATACATTTTCAGGAGAGAAAACATGTGTGTTAATCCTGAAAAATAGAACAAAACAGCACTGTTTTGGGAAGAAATCATCCGTGTGTTTAGCGCGATAAACTTATCAAAGAACCCTAGTGAAGTACAGACGGCTCAAAGCGCACATACATGTACCTGATATGGTCTTTATATAACAAACAAACAAACAAACATATATATGAGATATTTTATAATACCCTTAAATGAAACAGCACAATATTGACTTACCGAGTGAAGACAATTCTAACACAAAATTGAAAAACTGTTACTATATAGAACCCAAGTCATATAACGTACAATCCAAACACGTAAGATTTAGGTCAATTAATTTGCATGCACATATTTGCTTGTTGTCGGTTCTTCAATCTTTTAACGCTATAATTATCCTTAAGGTTTAAATTGCTTTACCTTTTATCTCTTAATGTTTGAAATTTCTATGAAATACGAAAAGTATTATTCAGTGAAACTTTATGGTAGATAGTCATTAGATTTGCCCTGGCATACATTTACATTACGGCCGTGTGGTCAGGTGTACTTGTATAATTCATGTATTCTATGCGGACGTTTTAAGGGACAATACCATTCCGACTGTCATAGATAGTTGCTTGAAAAGTTTTTTTTACGGGCAAGTCCTTTAATATTTAATCTGGATTTAGATCATTAATTTTGTTTGTTTGACTTTTTTTTGTCCGGGCCTCACGCCAGGTGCCGGGCTCATCGTGTTAGTGCCCTTAAAAAGGACTATTTCAGAGCCTTGGCATGGTGCTGCTGACACGTACGACACACGTGGATATGTAAACTGTCATCCTTTTACGACTAGAATAATTTGAAAGGCTATAAAACAAGTCAGTCATTCAATCAATTTTGTTTCTACAGGCTTTTTTACTCTTTCAGTCATATCCAGGCGACAATTCTCTTGTGTTTCTTAGAGCAAGGCCTAGAATCCAACGTTTCTGTTAAAGGACACGCCATCATTAGTAGTACCACAAATGGAATTCTGAGATTTGATATCAAGACTCCCGGCTTACTAATCGAACACCACAACATTAAGGCCTCCGTGGATCCATAATCTATAGTGTCTAATGAGTGTGAGATTATATGCCGAATTCACCAACCATACGAAATTGAAGTGTAATTCTAAGTTTTAGAAACTGACCATCCGGTTGGCTGAGAGAGATCGCCTCGTCCAATCAGATTTCTGGGTTTAGTATTTTATAGTTAGTGTTGGCGAATAAAAAATTTGGTCATAGTAGCCCTAGAAATGTACTCTTCTGATGTTATCGGTCGGCGGAAAATATCTGTGGTTTGAAAACACGGTGGCACAAAAATAATTGCTTGCTACGAGTAATTCTTCTTATGTCAAAACATTTACATGTATATGCATGTCTACTGCCAGAAGGAAAGCAAGAGGGCTATGATGGTCTTGAAGTCGCTCACCTAAGTCTACACATTAAACCTGACCCACTTTTACCTTTGTGAATTGGTTTCGGGTTATTGTAATAGACATCCTGCATAGTTATTGGACTGGAAATTTGGCCCTTGGCTTGTACACAAACCTTTAAACGCACTCTAGCACAACTTGCTCAAGGAGAGCTTCTAGGATCACACGGTGTCCGTCGTGCGTCATCAACAGTTCTTTAAACATCAACTCTTCCTAAACCGCTGGGCCAATTTTGACCAACCTTGGCTGGAATGTTCCTTGGGAGGTCTTCTTTTAACAGTGTTTATTGTTCGCGGAATTTTGATCCGTCAAGAAACATGACTCTGGGGAATGTAGGCTACTTGCACTAAACAGAAATGAAGAAATTGTTATAAAGTGTTTTTTCTCTGAAACGGCTGATCAGATATTCTATGAGTGAATCTTTTCAAAATTTGTTCAAGAAATTTTCATTTGTCAAGAAACATGGCTCTGGTGAATGGCGGCTACTTATAATATACAGAAATACAGAATTTTTTAAAAATCTTGTTCTCTGGAACAGATGGCCAGATTTTCAAATAATTTCACAAAGATGCTCTTGGGTTACCCTTTTCAAAATGTGCTCGCGAAAATTTTATTTGTCAACAAAACATGTCTCAGGTGAATGGCGGCTACTTATAATATACAGAAATACAGAATTTCTTAAAAATTCTTCATCTCTGAAACCGCCAGTCAGATTTTAAATTAATTTAACAAAAATGTTTCTTGGATAACCTTTTTTTGCAAATTGTTTGAGTAAGTTTGATCCAACAAGAAAATGGCTCTAATGGCTGTGGGCTATTTACACTATACGGGCATGAAAAAAATAAAAGAAAATTCTTCTCTGAAACCGCTGGTTAGATTTTGAAATAATTTCACTACAAAGTTCCTTGGGTGTGTCTTTTTCTCTGAAACCTTCACAAAATTGTGATCTGTCTAGAAATATGGCTCTAGTGGTTTGGGTTATTTGCACTTCATGGACATGAAGAGGAATTCCTTAATTCTTCTTCTCCGGAGCTGCTGCTCACATTTTGAAATGATACAATAGAAAATTTAATTTTGCTAGGATGACCCTTTTCAGAAATTGTTAGGGAAATTGTTATCCGTCGAAAACCAACACCCAATCGTTGGCACCTGAATGTGCTGCTCTTGTTCGAATTATGTTTTTAGTCACTATCGAGCATGTGCTATTCTTCAGAAAATTAGCCTTGGGTGATCTGTCCAAAAATTTATTTGAAGAAAGATTCGACTCATCAAAATCATTGCCGTGGTGATGATTGTAGGGGTGGTGAAAGATTTTGAAATAACTTTTGCATGTGACCTTTGAGTAATTGTTTAGCAAATTAATGATTTTTGTTTCTAAAGTGCCAATACCTAAAAAAGAATTATCCCCTCAAAAATTCAGTTGAGCGATCCAGGGCAATCTTGCCCCTCATGTGTCAAGAATTTCTCTCAGTGACCTATTTTTTAGCCAAACAAAACCCACAAACAAAGGTTCTGACCAAATTTCAAAAGCGCTGAACAGAAAATGTATCCTCAAAAGGGTACATGTATTCGAGATGTGACTTAGTTTGTAAATTGTTATGATGGAGACGGTTAAAGTCAATCAGTCTATCAAGCTCTTCTGTCAAATAAAATTGTTTTGTTCGTCTATGCTTCAATAAAATTAGCCCTAAAATGTGCTTTCAATCTATAACGCTTTTCCTTTTCTTTTTACAACATTTCTTCTTGTCTTAAAGGTGGGTATTTAGAATTTTCACATCACACCAAATTTAAAAATATATGTATCACTGAAATTTATATGAGAAAACAATACAATTCATCAATAATCAAGAATCATAAAATTTCAAAAAAAAATTTTTTTGGGTGGTATTCCCTTAAAAGGCTACGTAGCCTCTTAAGCTATTTTTAGATTTCCCGACAAAAATCAAAAAAGCATTGTGGGAAGGTTAGGTGAGTAGCACGTGACTAATCACTCTTAATTTCCGTAACATAATAAACATGTTATTATTTTCCAAATGTCCAGAACTATGAACGCTACGTTTGAGGCTTTGTCTATATATTTCCGATATGTGTATGAGCGAGTAGCTGATGTAAAAATAGACGGTGTTTCCCTTCAGTGTCAACCTGGGCTGTAGTAAATCTCTAATTTCTCTTGTTGTTGGATGGTTTTCGAATACTGGGGTTTTATGAATGAAAATTATAAGGCTTTGGGAGTATAAGGATATTTTTTTTGTATTTTTGTAAAATTTTCTGAAGGGCCACCTTTAAGATGTTACCATTCTAACGCCTCTAGTACAATATGGGATGAAATTTCTTATTAGTTGATAAGAAGGATTTATATTGATATTTTTGCACATTTCTAACCGACCAGAACTTCATATTATGTCCATTTTGAAAATTTTTGTTGAAAAGTTTGTAATTTTTCAGAAAAAAGGAGGTAATTATCATCTCCTTTTGTAATGAGAATAGAGTGGCCCTAAAAGGTGGTTCGTTAAAGTAGTACAATATTACATATTTTCTATCGTAGCAACTTTGTTAGGATAATATCCTAGTGGAAATAGCTTTTTCTTTTCATTAGAATGATACCACATTTATCTATGTTAATTATTTTAGTCTGTTATAATACATAGGTCTGCTCCTCTCTCTTAACAAAAACATGACAAAGAGCAGCGAATTTCCGGGAGACGTCACCATATTTGGGACCGGAACAGCTGATAAGGCTGTTGATGGAATTAAAGATAGAAAACCTGACGTCTGTAAATGCTGTGCTGGTACTGGCCACACCACCAATACATGGTTTAAACTGGACTTGGGGAAAGACTTCATCATTCAGCACTTGGAGATTTTAGGACGGGAGGAACCACCAGTCCTCTATCGTGAGTATTTCAACGTGTGAAAGGATGAAAACATTGTGGAAAAGGAAAAGAAAGCTGCTTGCCAGCATCTTCTCCATTGCCCACATTTTTTTTCAAAGAGTTTTATTTCTCAGAGTCGTTAAAAGCCAGCATTGTATGGTAAAAGGTTAAACTTCCAATAGATTTACCTTTATTTGAATTCCAAGTAAGAAACAGTTCTTTTGTCTTACTTTCATTAGGTTTATTTAATCATCATTTTACTCATAAAAAGCTCTAGGGTGCCTAGATAATCTTTATAGTGTCTAACTAATAATTATAGGTCACCTTATTTGGATTCGTGAAACATCGTTTTTCATCGTAGGGATTCAGCTAAGACTCGGGTTATCTGTCATCAATGCGGGGAACAACCTTCTATCGGCCGCCGAATCCGTACGTTTTTCGTCTATGAAAAGCGAAGTTTCAGGCATCCGCAGTGGAGTGCCCTTTCCTTTAGAAACTATACCATAAGTATACTTTTAAATGATTGTTTCCAAAACTCTAAAAAGGTAGAATTTAAAATTGGGTAAACTTTCTTAAAACATACTTATTCAGTATTATCGTAATTCTTCAAAATAGCCTCTCTCCTTGATCAATATCACGGGTAGGAAATTTCATATTTCAGAGCCATTGGCTCTGTATTTCAGAGCCATTGGCTCTGACAAGAAAATTTTGCGTTGGTCTTCCGTTTCTGGAGATATCGGCTAAAAACATTAAATAAATAGGTAAGCTTGTATTTATTTCTAATGATGTGTTCTTATGGCTTTGAAATTCCAAAAAAATGAGAACGTCATGAAATGCTCAGGTCTTTCAACGTCTTTTTAGCTCAACCGAGTACATAGTGCTCGGGGTGAGCTATTGTGATCGGTCGTTGTCCGTCGTTTGTCTGTCTTTCCGTAAACAATTACTGAAAAACTTCTGCCCTGAAACCGCCGATCAGATTTCAATGAAACTTCACAGAAATGATCGTTAGGTGATACACTTTCAGAACACTTCAAAGATTATATTCCATGAAGAACTCTGGTTACCAAGGCAACCAAATCAAAAAAAAAATCTTCTCGTCCCGAACCGTAAGGGCTAGAGCTTTCATATTTGGCATGTAGCATCATCTAGTGGCCCTCTATCAAAATACTTCAAATTATGGCCCTAGTGTTGAAAATGATTCTAATTTGTGGTTTCTCAGATTTCACATAGAAATGAAGAAGTATTTTTTTAAAAATCTTCTTGTCCCAAGCCGCAAGGGCTAGATATTTCATATTCGGCATGTAAAATTATCTAGTGGCCCTGTATCAACATACTTCAAATTATGGCTCTAGTGTTGAAAATGGCCCTATGTTGTGGGTTCTCGGATTTCACATAGAGATAAAGAAGGAATCTTTAAAAATCTTGTTCCAAACCGTAAGGGCTTGAGCTTTCATATTTGGTATGTAGCATCATCCAGTGGCTCTCTACTGAAATACTTAGATTATGGCCCTGGTGTGAAAATTAGCCCTATATTGTTGGTTTCGGATTTCACATAGAGACTTTGCCCTTGAATGAAAAAAAAAGCTTTTGTTTTTCATTTTGTTTACACTCTAGCATCTACAAGTCTTAACCAGTAAACACCAAACTTGGTCAAAATATATAATAATGACTATAAGATCTCGGATGAGTTTGATAATGGGTATAATCCAACTAGAATGACTGGAGTTATTTGCCCTTGAATTATAAAAATAATACTATATTTGACATTGTTTACACTCTAGCATCTATAAATATCAACCAATCACCTCCAAATTTGGTCAAAATATATATATGACCATAGATCAGTTTGCTTATGGGTCTAATCGAACCAGAACGACAAGAGTGCTTTGCCATTGAAAGAGAAAGTTCAATAGAAACGTTCCTTGTCCGGAGCATAACTTTGTCATCTCCTGTCCGATTTACATTAATTTACATTAATATTGGAATTTTGTGTTTGTTGCAATAATACAGAGTGCAGTGTGAAAGAATCATAACTCTACCTCGTACTGTCTATGATTTCTCTTTGACCATCATTTTTACAGCATTTTCTGCTTGTCCGGAATATAACTTTGTCATCTCTAGCCTGAACATCTTCAAATTTGTTCACCATTTAAAAATTACGGAGTGCAGTGCACAAGAACCATAACTGTACCTATCATTAATTTTGAGTTATTTCCCCCTTGACCTCAATTTTTATAACATTTGTAGCTTGTCCGGAGCAAAACTTTTTGTCATCTTAGGTAAGAATGACTTGAAATATGGTATGCTTATTTGTTGCAATATTAATTTTGGAAGTGGACTGCACAACAATTGTAACTCTACCTCATGCTGTTTTTGAATTATTTCCCTTTGATCGTCAGTTTTACAGTGTTTAGTGCTTGTCCGGAATATAGGATTGTCATCTTGGGTCAGAGGGACTTCAAACTTGGTATGGCATGTTTGTTGCAATATTACTCAGTACTGTGCGAACAACAATAACTCTGCCTAGGGCGGTTTTTGAGTAATCTTCATTTTTACTCTATTGTCTGCTGTAAGGAATGCAATTTTGAAGTCTCAAGTCAAATTATTTAGACACTTGATAAACATGTTTGTTGCATTACCTGCCCTTTGCATTTCTCATACCTCCTCGACAACTGGCGATGGGATGAGTATATCTTGCGACATTCTGCCACTCTTGTTTGACGATCATTTGACCATGCATTCACAAGTTTTAACGAAATTAACGAAGATGCCTCGTGAAAATATTACGGGAAAGGGAGATTGTGCTGGCAGCCAGCATTTTCGTCCTTTTCCCACATTGTATCCTTTATACTCTGGAATAGCTTTGACTTGGAACGAGTTAAATTTTTTCGTTTCGCAAAGAGTTAAACAGTTTAATACACAATTACATCTTGTGCTAGATTGATGAACTACATGTACGAGCGGTGATTGGGAAGTTCGTAGACAGTTGCTATAGAATGAAAACGAAATAACGTACGGATAAGTTTATTTCATCCTCATAAGTCTTATTGTATTTTGTCATATAGGTATAAACATTATAAAAACACAATAAAAAAAGTAAAATTACAATAATTTAGTTGAACACAGCCATTTTTCTTAAAAAAAAAAAAAAAAAAAAAAACAAAACCCACCACATTTGTCGTAAAAATCACCTTATAGTCTCAACCTGTTCATTAACATAAGTTGTGTACATGTAGCATCTTATTTTGTGTTTCTTATTTATAGGGAATGCTAAATGATAAATATTATAGTCCTATTAAGGAAAAAAAGCATGCTTTCGTTCAAGTATAGAAAGTCTAACCAGCTCACAGCGCTAACTTAAGACTAATTGGCAGCTAAATACTGGTGAAACCCATTGACTACACGATTTCAAATTAATTCATCACTCAGACTATTTTCAGCATAGATACTATTCAACTTTTTGAATGTGACAAATCGAGTACAACTAATTGAAAAGAATGTTTAAAGGTTATACCTTTAAAGAGAAAACCTGAAATGACAATAATGATAAAAATAACAACCTACTTCCTTGAAGTGATATTCCCGCCGAAACATTTACTTGTCTGTGTAACTTAAAATCGCTCCTAGTCTGCTATTTTTCATCGATATGGGTTATTGTACACACGTATAGTTTCAGGAAATTTCGTCCAATGGTCTTGGAGATATGCTCCTTGACTGACACACCCTGACCTTCCAAAGTTGCCAACGCCTCTTGCCATCAAACAATAGCTCTCATCTAATAAAATGTAAGGCTTTTATTTTTTCGATACGTTGACGTCACACAATTCTTCATGACGCAGTGAATTGTAGCTGACGTGAATTTCCTGACAAAAATCTCTCCAAAGCTTTTGACCTGTAAACGGTTAAACCGTATTTGAAAATATGCGAAAAGGGAGATGAAAATAGTGAAATTGGATTAGAGGAAATGATAAATTATATCAGACGAAATGTTAATTTTAATAATTCCCTTAACGTACCAGCGAAAAAAAAACGATCTATGTTTGAGAAGAAAATTCTTTAGAATTCTTATTTGCGGTATTACAAATTATGTGACGTCAGCGCATGCCGATCCAGAAAATATGGAAGCCTTTTTTTTAGATGATAGCTACTGCTTAATGGCAAGAACCGCTATAAACTTTCAAAGGTCAGGGTACAGAAGAAAAATCAAGCATGACCATATCTGCAACGGTAACTAGGTAGGTTCTTTCATCCGTTTTCATTGTTTTTTTTTTGAAAGGGAACGGGGGTAAAATTTTCGTCGAGTTCTTTTCACACTGTCTTATTATATACAATATAGAGGGAATTTCCAATGTGTTATCTATAGTAAAGCCTCCGATAATGAAAATATCGTCATCCGTTCATAGACTAATGGAGTTTCAGAGGCCCTTGTTTATAGTGACGCCATGAACTTTTATCCACATATTTCTTTCTTTCATACGAACACAACAGATGGCTCGGAAACTCGTTCTGTTATCTTTCAAATGCTATTTCCGCGATTAATAAAGCTGATACACATTTATATAAATACAGTTGTGAGTTTCATGATCTGACACTCGACAGACTATCATCGACGATTTTTAAAATAGTGACTTACAAATTGAAGTCGATTTGCAATTTAAAACATTCATCTGTAATAAAAAATACCATTAAGTGAAAGAAAAATACCTATAGTTTAATCATCGACGTGTCTTTGATACATTGTTATGATAAATTTCTTTGTCGAAGTACGTTTTGCTGGTCATTATCCCCTCTGTTTACATATAAGTCGCAGAATTTGGGCAACGAATTTTCAGTGCAACTTTTTTTCTAGGGATTATTAGTGTTCATTTTCTGTAGTGGGATGTAACAATAAAAATTTTTACAATTAGTTCCTAACCCATCTATCAGGTTGACTGGACTATTTCGTTTGACATAACGGTGATATTTTCCATGCCTTTTTCACGATGAGTACAATTCAGACGTTGTAAAGATAATAAGAATGCATACGCCAAGCATGGCTCGACAATTATCAATTCTGCCGACTTTGTCAGATTTTTTTGACATACGAAAATCAAAATATAGGAGAGAAATTCCTTCAAAGATTAATTTTTGCCTCAGTGCGTTGGTGAACACGAATTCATGAATCAAATGTGTATTCATTTGGAGTACACATAACTACAAAAATGTGTTAAAAGCCGTCTACTGAAACCTTGTTTCTCAAGAGGAAGCCTACTGAGTTAACATAACCCGATACTAATCGTCTTTTGTACACAGTGTTTCTTGTTTTAACCGCAAGATGAGTCGTAGATTACATAATTAATATGAATATAACATAACCACTTTGTTTTTACCACAGAAAGTTTCCAAAATATGACTATATCACTGATAGACGAGAGCAGCAAGATAACCTACCAAGAGAGGATACCGGATAAAGTTTATGTCGTCAATAGAAGTCTTTGGCCCCCAGTGGTGGCTCGTTATGTAAACATGCATATCCCACAGAAAGGTCACTTTACCCTGTGTGAGATTTCTGTTTATGGAGGTAAGGATTTAGATACCTTCTTGCATGCATTCTAAACATTCTGAATTTTCTATTCTAGAAATACGTCATTACAGCACCAGCAACAAAACGTAAAAATGTTGATAGACTGAAGAATGACTGGGAATTTAGTCAGCTGCAGTTATTTCTTGCAATAAATCATTTGACATTTAATTTTTTACACTATTGCCAGATCTGAACTTTTGTCTGGAGTAACAGTTTCTGTGAAAAGCAGATTCAAAACATGCGACAAATCAAACGTTTCGCCTCACGTCAGCCTGCGTAGTTCGCACAGGCTGACCAGGGCTGTACGTTTTTGCCACTGGTTGATTTTCTGCATATGATTCGGTTGGTTATTTTACAAAACGGAATTTATTGATCAATTGTTAAACCGTCGTACCTGGTATTCTTGCGCTTCCGGTAATATAGCACACTTCGGTAGCTTCCTGTTCCGTAAGTTTGTTTGTTAATTATACATGTTTCTGTAGTGTTCCATAGACCAAATGACTTTGGAATAATAGAAAAAAACTTCTGAAAGTAGCGTTTTCAAAAGATTTATCTGAAAATGTCTAACGTTTGCCTACGACATCATCCTAACTAATTATTCATAAACACTCCCTATGATGCTGGCTGTAAAACTGTACCTGCCATTTAACGAGTAAATAATGTCTCATTACAAAGATAAATCAATTAAGCGCATTTGTAAAACTATATTAGATATTGCTTATAACCGTCCGACTTTTTCTTTTATTTAAATGCAAACTTTAGCATACGACAAATTAATCCCCTTTTTGCTACTATTCTGTCAAAGTTTTGAATCAAGGGCCTGGACTGAGCATAACTAATTCCTTCTACAATCGATCTTTGTATGGGCAACAAATACTTTAGAAATTCTTTACGGCAACATTGTTCAATAAAAATGGAGGAAAATCAATGGACAGTTGTATACCGGATAAAACCTCAGGGTTAGTGGTTACATATTGAATGTTTTTTGTTGTTCTGAGAATCTCTTTATAACATGATTGTGTCATTGTCCCAAGGAGATATTTTCTGTAAATAGATAAACAGCTTATAGGATCTTGGAATTATATCGACTCTCATAATTAAACAACCTTTTCCATAAGTACGCTAGATTGCCGGACAGCATTATTGTTAACTTGCTTATCGTGCATCTTGGAGACGTAGCTTTATCTAGTGGACCTCTACCAAGAGTGTCCAAATTATAGCCCAGGGGTCAAATTTGGCCCCGCCCTAGGGGTGTGGTAACAAGTTTTACATGGGCTTATATAGGGAAAACTTTCAAAATCTTCTCGCACCTAGCCATAAGGTCTAGGGTTATCAAATTTTGCATGTAGCTTTATCTAGGGGGTCTCTACAAAGGGTGCTCAATTTATAGCCCTGGGGTCAAATTAAGCCCCATCCTGAGGGGGGGGGGGTCACAAGTTTCAGTTGGGCTTGTATAGGGAAACTTTAATAATCTACTCATACATAGCCGTAAGGCCTAGGGCCACCAAATTTTGCATGTAGCTTTATCTAATGGGCCTCTACCAAGAGGGCCCAAATTTTAACTTTGGGGGTCAAGTTTGACCCCACCCCAGGGATCACAGGTTTTACATTGGCTTTTATAATGAAAAGCTGATAAACCCGTCTCATGGGTCACATATTTTACAGGGCATTTTATAGAGCAAACTTGTTTTACATGGCTTGTTTTACATGGAAGTCTAAATTTGGAGGGGGTATATGTAGCTGGGTTCAGGTATTTGGTGATATATCGTGCGGCCGTGTCGACATGTGGTTCGGTAGCTCAGTTGGTTAGAGTGCAGGAACGGTATTCCTGAGGCCCTGGGTTCGAATCCCGGTCGAGCCGCGATATATTTTTCATTACCTGTTACATTTGGCGCCCACCGTAAATAACCCACGATGTGGATGGCTACTGCTTATGCACCTCGAGGACGTTTCACAATGCTTCTCTGTCTCCAGAATTCGGAACGAATTCTAAATCTGGAGAGGGTATATGTAGCCGGGTACAGGTATTTGGTGATATATCGTGTAGCTGTATCGACAAGTGGTTTGGTAGCTCAGTTGGTTAGAGTGCCGGAATGGTATATCTGAGGCCCTGGGTTCGAATCCGGGTCAAACCGCGATATATTTTTCACCACCTATTACATTGAGTAATATTCAAAAATCTTCTTGTTTATAACCACACATTCTAGACCAGCCCTGTTTTATTTGGTATGGTGCTGTATCTTGTGGACCTCCACAAAGATTTAAGTAATTTTAGTTTTGTGGCCAAAATTGTTTTGCCCTGGGATCATAATTTTCTCAAAGGATTTTATAAAAGAAAATTCTGTTTAAAACCAATTGGCCAAGAATTGTAATGTTTTGCTTGTACTGTTTTGACTTAGTAGCCAGTTGAGCGATACAAGGCCATTATGGTCCTCTTGTGAAATGTTTATTATACCTATCAAGAAAAGAATTGTCTTTGCTTGACATACCTCATCCTTTGTGACATTCTTAGTAACTTATTATACGGATAACTTGTCAGTCACGGTCCAGATCGTTTCCCCATAAACTGCAGTCTTACAGAATGTATAATCAACATTATGGTAGCTTACAAAAACAATCTTGAATGAGAATGCTTATTCTATGTAGTACCGTATTTTCCGGGCAAAAGCGGCACTGTAGAGGCCGCACCCTTTCATTTTAAAGACCTAAGCAAATCTATCTTACAGGCCGCTCCGCAAAATAGACTGCGACCGAATACGCTTGGTCAGTGTGCAATATTATCCATCTATAGATAAATGTACCATTTATATACCCGTGATATGACCGAAATAACGTTGAAAGCGACATAAAACACCATTCAACCATTATATACTATGATAAACACATGAAAATTTGTCTGTGCATTTTGGCTTACATTGGAATAGATTCCCCCACTGCAGATCAGATCACCCAGGGGACCTTTTCTCTGGCTATACTCTCAAGGTCCAATCACATTGTTAACTATGACATTCATTTATTTTTTGTATTTCCATACTGTATGTTGTACATACATGGAAGAAATAAAGTTTATTGAATTGAAATTGAATTGACATGAGACCGTTATCATTCATCCATGCCATTTCGAATTACCACACAATCCCTACTTTGACGTCCTTGGAAAAGAAGCCATTTGAAAACATTGAGGGAAAAGAAGAAAATCCTGTTAATCAGAATTTTCTCCTTTTCCCACAATGTGTTCTACTCTATCAAAGAAAAATGCACCGTTTGACCCACGTTAAAATTGTCGTCTGTTAATGCTTTCAATCTAAATGAATTAAGGAAGTTCGAAATTGTCAAATTCTCACTTTGATTTAATAATTGACGGTAAACGCCAAACAACACTTTTGACTGCTTTGGCAATTAACCACTGATTGGTGCCAACCGACATCATCAATCAGAAGGTGTGAAATTAAGGGTGGTCACGATTTTCATATTTACAATTGTTACGAACCAGACGTAACTAGAAAGTAGAAGCCAGCAACAAACGATAACAATTAACAGAATTTATTAACAAAAATATCTAATAATCAGTGACAATATTACAATAGTACAAAACAATACCTTAGACGTTAAATTCAAAAGACAAATTGCCCCAGTCCTAATTCCAGTCTGATCCTGATCCAAACTGAATGTAATACAAACACAGGAAATAATCCTCACTTTGGTCTAGTCTGATCCTAATCCAAACTGAATGTAATCCAAGCACTAATTATATGACACAAACACAAAATAATCCCCACTGTAGTCTGGCAATCATGTATTAACTTGTGAACGCCGAGATGTAAAGAGCTTTTCCTTTTATAATAACAGAGAAACTTCTAGAGAATTCATGTTAAAGTCAGTTGCATAATTTCTAGTAATCAGATTGTAAAAAGGCCCGGAAACTTCCAGAAAAAAAAAAGACTCCAGTTCTAAAAATAGCAACAGGGGAAAACCATCCAAAAATAGATACACACATGAACAAAGCTAGGAATAACTGGGTATGTACATAACACTCACCCCCCCCCCCCCCTTGAAAAGAAAAAGAAAGGTTTATGAAATAAATCTTTTTTTTTTTTTGCAATATTATTTAAACACATGTATATGACACTTTAACTGAAGTATTACATAGGAAATAACAAACTCAAATATTAATTATTTCAGACTAATGAAAATAGTTAAGATAATGAAAGTACAAGTTGAAAATCCAGTTTGAACTTGATTTAGAGAAAATGACTATTGGAATTTCAAACTCTTGAAAGAGCATCTGGTAATATGTTATCTTTCCCTTTTATGTGTCTTATGTCAAGATTAAACTCTTGAAGCAATAAACTCCACCTCAGTAATCTTTGATTCTTATTCTTAAGTTTGTGTAGAAAACTTAAAGGGTTATGATCACTGAATACAACAATTGGTGAAGTTGAAGAGGTTAAATAAACTTCAAACTGCTGGATTGCCAGAATTAAAGCAAGACACTCTTTTTCTATGGTAGAGTAATTTTTCTGATTTTTGTTAAACTTCTTAGAAAAGTAACAAACTGGGTGATCAATACCATTATTATCCTCTTGTAAAAGAACAGCACCAATACCAACATCACTTGCATCAACAGCTAATTTGAAACATTTGTCAAAATCAGGTGCCAAGAGAACTGGTGCGCTCTTTAGTATGGCTTTTAGACGATCAAATGCATCTTGACATTTGTCATTCTATTTGAACTTTGTGCTTTTCTTAAGTAAATTTGTTAAAGTTTCAGCAGTACCTGAGGAATTTTTACAGAATTTCCTATAGTAGCCAGCCATACCAAGAAATCGCATCAGCTGTCTTTTACATTTAGGCACAGGAAACTCAGAGATAGCATTGACCTTAGCTTCTAAAGGTTTAACTTGACCCTGTCCCACAAGATGTCCTAGAAATGTAGCATGACAAAATTCTGTTTTTGCAAGATTCACATTCAGTTTCGCTTTACTAAGTCGGTCGAAGAACTTCCTGATTCTTTGAAGGTGGTCACTCCAACTGTCTGAGTAGATGATGAAGTCGTCAATATATGCATCACAGCCATCAAATCCACATATAACGTTGTTTACAAGTCGCTGAAACGTTGCAGGAGAATTTTTCATCCCAAACGGCATAACTTTGTATTGGTACAGACCGTTTGGAGTAGCAAAGGCTGATACTTCTTTTGCTTTATCAGTCAGTGGAACTTGCCAGAATCCTTTTAGCAGGTCAAATTTGGTGACATATTTAGAATTTCCAACTTTGTCAATAGTCATCAATTCTTGGTATTGGAAAAGAGTCTGTTTTTGTCACAGAGTTCACCTTACTATAGTCAGTACACATTCTATAAGTTCCATATGATTTGGGTACCAATATACATTGTGAACTGTAATTACTCTGGCTAGGTTCAATAAAGTCATTTTCAAGTAAGTATTTTACTTCATCTTGGAGGTATTTCTGTTTCAAAGGATTCATTCTATATGGATGTTGCTTTATTGGTTTAGAATCTTCCACAATGACATCATGATAGATTTTATCAGTTCTTGTGGGGATATCAGGAAATAAATGTTCATATTCATGTATCAAATGTTTCAGCTCTTCCTGCTGTGATGGTTCCAAGTGAGAAAGTTTGTTGTCAAGGTTTCTCAAAATATCAGAATTCTCAAGTTTAGATGGACCAGGATCAGATTTATCATTGAAGTCAGAATTAACTTCAATTTCAATTTCACTTGATTCTTGTGGGACAGTGTTTACAACTGTAATTGGTTTTGAAATAGAGCTATCTCTGTCAAAGTATTTCTTTAACATATTTAAATGACACATTTGTTTGTTTTTACGCCTTCCTGGAGTATTAATGATATAGTTTTAATCGCTTGTTTTCTTGTCAATAGTGTAGGGTCCAAAATATCTAGCCTGTAGAGGTCTGCCAGGTATTGATAAAAGAGCAAGGACTGTGTCACCTGGTTTAAATTTTCTATCAATAACATGGTTGTCATATCTTGCTTTCATTTTGCCCTGAGACGTTTTAAGATTAGACCTAGCAATCTCACATGTCCTGGACAGTCTATTTCTGAAGTCAGAAACATACTGTAGTAAATTCAAAGGTGTTTCATCATTTGAGAGAAATTTCTCTTTCGAAAGTTTTAAAGGTCCACGAACAGAATGGCCAAAAACTAATTCAAAAGGACTGAAACCAAGAGATTCTTTTACAGATTCTCCGGCTGCAAATAGTAACAAATGGATGCCCTCATCCCAATCTTTTTCAGTGTCAAAGCAATATGATCTTATCATATTTTTTGATGTCTGGTGAAATCTTTCTAAAGCACCTTGACTTTCAGGGTGATAAGCGGATGACCTATATTGCTTGATCCCTAATTCATACATAACCTGTTGGAATATACCAGACATAAAATTTGACCCTTGATCAGACTGAACTGATTTTGGAAGACCAACAAATGTGAAAAATTTTATAAGAGCTTTGACTATTGACTTTGTTTTGATGTTTCTTAAAGGAATAGCTTCAGGAAAACGTGTAGAAGTACACATAATTGTTAAGAGATACTCATTTCCTGACTTGGTTCGAGGTAAAGGACCAACACAATCTAAAAGTATCCTACTGAAAGGTTCATCAAAAGCAGGAATAGGTTGTAATTGAGCTTTGGGAATGGTTTGGTTGGGTTTACCTACCATTTGACATGTATGGCAAGTTTTACAATATTTAGAGACATCTGATTTGAGACCAGGCCAATAAAAATGATTAATAATTTTGTGATAGGTCTTGTTTATACCTAGATGACCTGACATAGGACTTTCATGGGCTATACTTAGTATTTCATGACGATATGACTTTGGAACCACATTTTGGTGGTAAACAGCCCATTCATCATCAGCTGGACATCAAATGGTCGCCATTTTCTCATAAGAATCCCATTCTTTATATAGTAACACATTGGGACCTGTGAAATTTCATCTTCAGGTAAAGCCCTAAAAATTAATTTTGAAATCTCAGGATCAGTTTGCTGTTCCTGGATAAGCTGTGACTTTGACAGCGTGTCGTGACCTTGGTCAATAGACCGTGGTGGTGAATGACAAGACATTGACGAGTCTGTCTGAGTATCACACAAACTGGGATCAAGAGACTTTTTCATCTCATTATTAAAATGTTGACCGATAAAAGTATCTGTCAAGTCAATGTCAGAGTTTGAGTTTTTCAAAATGGCCTTTTTAGCCATAGCTCGGGTAACTGCACAAGAAGGATACAAGTCAAGAATTTCCCGCTCGATAGAGTCATCTGTTTGACCTATATTTGGTGTGTCAGTTACAAGTGGATTAACCACAACCTTATCTCCAGCTAAGTCATTGCCTAGCAATAAATGGACACCTTTAAACGGTAAGGAAGGTTTAATACCAATAACCACAAGCCCAGTAACCAAATCTGATGACAAATTAACGTAATGGAGAGGGATATTAACAGTTCCACACTCTACACCCTGAATAAGGACACTAGTACCGGAAGAATTCTTCTCAGAAAAAGGCAGTATATCTGCTAAAATAAGAGATTGAGAAGCTCCTGTGTCTCTTAAAATTTTAATAGGGGTAGGTGGGCAATTATCACCTGAAAGTGATACAAAACCATTCAACATAAATGGTTCAAAAATCTCCATAGTAGAATCAGACTTGGGTTTTGTGACTATGTCAATTGTATTGGTTTTAATAGAAGACTGTGGCCTTGGTCTAAGAGTGGTGAGCCCTGTTGGTTTGGCTTCATCACTGTCTTACTTCCTTTTTAATTTCAAACATTCGGAAACAAGGTGACCAGGTTTCTTACAATAGTTACAAGTGGGTAGAGATAAGGGATATTGACTTTTGGTTTCACAAGTAGAATTGGGTTTGGGTGTATTGGATTGACTGGGCATGCCAGATGAATTACCAGACATAAATTTATTTTGAGGATGTGAGGAAGTAGGTTTTGGTTGAGCAATAAAAGAAACTTTATGTGTAAGGTAGTAATTATCAGCCAGACGAGCTGCTTCTTCTAAAGTTTCAACTTGTTTTTCGTCTAAGAATGTCTTAACATCAGATTGAAAACAACGTTTGAATTCTTCAACTAACACAAGTTGTCTTAGTTTATCATAATTTTGGTCTATTTTCTTAGAACAGCACCATCTATCATATAACTGTTCTTTGTTTCTAGCAAATTCAACATGAGTCTGGTTAGAATCTTTTTTACAATTTCTAAATTTTTGTCTATATGCTTCTGGTACCAGCTCATAACCTTTGAGAATAAGTTCTTTAACAGTCTCATAATGTTCAACACCTAGTTGTGTATAAATTTCACGAGCTTTGCCTATCAAAACACTTTGCAGAAGTAAGGTCCAGTGCTCTTTTGGCCAATTTAAGTTTTCTGCAACTTTTTCAAAGTGTAGGAAGTATTTATCAACTTCTTTTTCTTGAAATGGAGGAACAAACCTAATATGTTTTGTAACATCGAAATTGTATTCAATCTTTTGCTTGGGCTGATTTGCTCTCTCTTGCATTTCTATTTCCCTCATTCTTAATTGAAATTCTCTCTCCTTCTCTCTCTCTCTTCTCTTTCCCTTTCCTTCTCTCTCTCTTGCCATTCTCTTTCTTTCTGTCTTTCCTGAATTTCTAATTGTCTGATCTGAAATTTTAATTCACGTTCTTTCGAACTTGAACTTGACTGAACGTCAACTATCAGGGAAAGAGCATTTTCATTAACTAGAGGCGCTTGAGCGCCTGTATCGCTCCACAGGCCTGATTTTTCTGTACCGGTGAAGAGAAGTCTTTTTACAATTACCATTCATTCCTGCATTTTAGGTCACTAAAGAAAAAAGGCTATGAAAATCATTGTGAGAAAAGAAGAAAATAAAAGTTACCTGCATTTTCTTAGTTTGACACAATAATTTCTACCCTTTTTGATACAAGTTTTACTAATTTGAAGATTTATTATGTTGTCTGCAACATCTTTCAATTATGGCCAGTTATAAAAATTTTGTCTTCTAGTTTAGTTAACTCATTACCAAATCACAACATTCTATGGTTGTCCAAATGGAAAGCATTTGTAGATGAAAAAATAAAAGTGACTGAAAATTTGACAGTTGTTTTGTGAAGGGTAGATAACATTGTGGGAAAAGGTTACCAGCATTTTCTCTTTTTCCCACAATGTTTTCTAAACTCTTCTTTGTCAGTGATCAGTTTGATTGGAGAACAAAATGCCTTATCACAACAGTAAAGCCCTGTCCCTCTTTCTACCAGGTCACCAGGAGGTCAACAAACCTTTACCAGAACTAATCAAAGTGCAGAGTTTCCCTTGCTTTATATGAAAAGGATTACAGATTATGTAAAGCAACCATCTTTAACTCTTTACCAAACGACAAAACTTGGGATGTGACCAAACTGAGAGCATTTGCAGACAACAAATTAAACACTGATGAAATGATGATTTCTCTCTTTCATAGAGTAGAAAACACTGAGGTAAAAGGAGAAAATGCTGATTACCAGCATTTTCTCCTTTTCCAAGAGTGTTTTCCAAAGACTTCTTCTTTAGGGTCCTTAAAAGTCAGGATTGTATGGTAAAGACTTACCACCATTGGAACTAACCTTCAATACAACAATGAAATCAAAACAAGTAGTTTGAGAGAAGAAATTTTTCAAAGATTTTACTTTATACCATAAAAGGAAAATGAGTCTCCCATAAAAGCCATGTTTTTTGACGGATCTTTTTTTTTTTAAGGAATTCTGTAGACCTATATCTAAGGAACATTCCTGCAAAAAAATAATGCTATCCAATTAGCGGTTTGGGAGGAGAAGATTTTTAAAGGTTTTTTACTTTGGTTGCCATGGCAACCAGAATTATTCATGGAACACAATTATTTGAAGGAATTTGAAAGAGGACCACCTAAGGAACATTCCTGTGAAATTTGGTAAAAATCCAGTCAATAGTTTCTGAGGAGAAGTTTTTTAAAGAAAAAGTTTACGGACGCACGCACGGACGAACGGACGAACGGACGAACGGACGGACGGACGGACGGACGCACGACGGACACAACGCCATGACAATAGCCCGCTGGCCTTCGGCCAGTGGAGCTAAAAATCTCCTCATCAACAAAATATTGTACCAAAATGTTCTTAATTTCATGTTTACGCATTGAAGATTTTATTTCAGACAATTTATAGTGCTTAGCAAGATTAAGCAAATCAGTCTTTTTACCTACATGTAAATTCAATAATTCCACAGACGGTTCAGCCGTAAATTTATCTAAGTCAAAAGACATGTTTGTTTGTTGCTGGATTCAGGTACAAAATTGTATTATAATTACAGATTAGTAAAAATGTAGGGAAAAAAATTTAATAAGTGAAAACTAGACTGTCTGTAAGAAATTTTGACTAACAGGATCTATTAGATTTTATTCAAATTGTTAAAAGCAAACGTCTATGTCTTATTTTCCAATCGATGGTTAATCCCAAAGGGAAAACGAATGCGTTAGTCTATTTTCCAATCGATGGTTAATCCCAAAAGGAAAACGAATGCCTTAGTCTATTTTCCAATCCCGGACGGGCCCCCAATTTCTGTTACGAACCAGACGTAACTAGAAAGTAGAAGCCAGCAACAAACGATAACAATTAACAGAATTTATTAACAAAAATATCAAATAATCAGTGACAATATTACAATAGTACAAAACAATACCTTAGACGTTAAATTCAAAAGACAAATTATTCCAGTCTTAATTCCAGTCTGATCCTGATCCAAACTGAATGTAATCCAAGCACACGAAATAATCCTCACTTTGGTCTAGTCTGATCCTAATCCAAACTGAATGTAATCCAAGCACTAATTATATGACACAAACACAAAATAATCCCCACTGTAGTCCGGCAAGCATGTATTAACTAGTGAACGCCGAGATGTAAAGAGCTTTTCCTTTTATAATAACAGAGAAAGTTCCAGAGAATTCATGTTAAAATCAGTTGCATAATTTCTAGTAATCAGATTGTAAAAAGGCCCGGAAACTTCCAGAAAAAAAAAGACTCCAGTTCTAAAAATAGCAACAAGGGAAAACCATTCAAAAATAGATACACACATGAACAAAGCTAGGAATAACTGGGTATGTACATAACACAATCCGGTTATTTTTTTCTATTAATGAACGGTATAAGTGGTCGAAAAAATACATTAGGGACGTCAACCAAAATCGCACCCTCATTTCTGGACCGTACATATCCCTTATTTTTTTCCGTTTTCCGGATAAAAAAAAAGAGAAAATATAATTAACATTTAATCAGCTTTGTCTTAAAGACTGCATCTTGAACATTTCCATATCTTAGTAGATAGGTCCTGGCCTTTTGTCCGAAAATAAAACGACATCCCTGATTAGTACAATGTTGTAAGACGCTACTTAAGGAACGTATACGTGTACATTGAAATAGATTAGGGTATTTCGTATAATCATAACCTGATGTATTATATGTAGACTGTGTCGATGGAAGGTTTGGAGATGACTGCGACACTATATGTCACTGTAAAGAGGGACCATGTAACAAAACTACCGGTGTATGTCCAGCTGGAGGCTGTAAAGGTGGTTATTTTGGAGAAACATGTTCAACAGGTATGTTGGTTGCATGGCATTCGGCTTAAAATTCATGAGTTGCTGGCACGAATTTCTTTAAAATCTACATCAGGCTTTAAAACATCTACAACTATACATAGAGCAAGTCTTAAATGCAGCCAGAGGAAATTCTTTATCTGAAGGCCGAAAGCAGGAAAACTTGAAGAAAATTTCCTTGTCAAAAAAAGTGTGACATAATACTCTGCACAATGAATGGAATATAACTGGGGAGTTAATAAGTTCTTTTCAAATGTTAAGAAATTTGTATGGCCGCTTGTGAGCGACTGACTGATCTCAATTGACTATACAGCCGTTTATAAGTGGCTGTATAAATTTCCTTTCTCAACGTGTCATTTTAAACGAATGATAAGGAAGATTGTGATAGACTCTGTTCCTTAAATTTGTAATGTATTCACAAAATATGAAATAGAAATATTTTATACATTTTCAAGTGAGAAAACAGGTGTTTAATTCTGAAAAGTCGAACAAAACGGCAGTGTTTTGGGAAGAAATCATCCGTGCGTTTAGCGCGATAAACTTATCAAAAAACCCCAGTGAAGTACAGAAGGGTCAGGGCGCACATACGTATACCTGATATGATTTTTATGTAACAAAAAAAATATACCGGTATATACGAGGGGTGTTCGAAAAGTTTCGGGGTGATTGGCGTCATTCTTTTATTTATTTAGTTTTTTTAATGTTTTTTTTTTTTCGGTAGTGATAGCTACAACCGTATTCTATAGATAAATCGAAACAAATAAACGAAGATATCCGCCACACGTGATGAATGGTCACTATAGCAACGTCAAGTCGACGTAAGCGGGGCACCTTGACGTCAATTCACAAAATAACTTTTTCTTAATCGCAAGTATCGGTCGCAATAAGCACTCAAGTATGTTTTTTTAATTGTGTATGACAAAAGAATCCGCCTGCAGGGTGCCCAGCCTACTACCTGCCATCAAAAGCTACGGTGAATCGCCGACAGTAAGGTTTTCCTGAAAAAGTATAGAGAACGTGGTGACAGGTTCTTGGTATTCGTTATTACGGCCGATTTAACTTATCCAGAGACCAAGCAAGACAGTTTTGTATGAAAAAAACCCTTATTCACCCTTGCCTACGAAAGCAATGGTGAAACGTTTTATTTTATTGAAATAAATGGAGTTATTCTCTGCCACACACTGCTGATTGGGAAGACAGTCGCAGCACAGAGTTACTCGAACGTACGGTCTTTTGATTTTTGAACTACATTGTACTTAAAGTGATATTCTTATTTTATATGATGACAGAATTGGTTGGTGAAACTAGTGATTTATAAAAATAAATTCGTTGTGCATGTACATGTATATAGATGCATAGGTTCAACCATAAGCTTGTTTCATGTGCACGTGCACCGACATCATTTGACCAGGGCTGTATAGGGGAAACGACCAAAAGAACCTGGCACATTCTACTTAAATCACAACAATGCCACACCTTATACTTTATCAACTACGAAGAAAGTACCTGCTGATTGATAGAGTAACATTATTGCGCACCCACCATACTGTCCTGGCTCGCACCGTGTAATTTTTGGTTATTCCCCACTATCAAGCGTTACTGACGCATTCACTAATTCGACGCCGTCGATGACCTTCCCGTCGTGGTCAGGGAATGTACAAGGAACATTCCATAATCAGATTTCAATAAAATGTTTTAATTGGTGTGTATATAGGCATCAGATGCGCATTGAGCATACCGAAGAATATTTGAATAACCACGACTATTTCAGACGTTTGTAAATACAAACTTTTTATTTGGTGCATCAAGGTGCCCCGCTCACATAGACTTGACGTTGCTATGGTGACACTACATCACACGTTTCGTGTATCTTCGTTTATTTCTTTCAACCAGCCTATAGAATATGGTTGTGGCTATCATTAACGAAAAACTCATTTAAAAATATCAAAATATATAGAAATAGCGGCACTTGTCCCGAAAGTTTTCGAACACCCCTCGTATATATATAATTATATACATTTGTTGCCCTGATGAGCTTTCAAAGCGAAACCGTGTGATGTGTGTTTTTTATATATAATAAACTTAGATGAAAGGCATCGAATCCAAAAGGTCTTCTAAAAGGACACGCCATTATTAGTAGCACCATAAACGGAATTATTAGATTTGATCTCAAGTTTCCCGGCTTACTAATCGAACACCACAACATTAAGCCCTCTGTGGATCCATAATCTATATTGTCTAATGAGCGTGAGATTACATGCCGAAGTCACCAACCATACGAAATTGAAGTATAATTCTAAGTTTTAGAAACTGACCATCCGACTGGCTGAGAGAGATCGCCTCGTCCAGTCAGATTTCTAGGTTTAGTATTTTCAGTTAGTGTTGGCGAATAAAAAATTTGTTCGTAGTAGCCCTAGAAATGCACTGTTCTGATGTTATCGGTCGGCGGAAAATGTCTGTGATTTGAAAGCACGGAGGCACAAAAATAATTGCTTGCTACGAGTATTTCTTCTTATGTCAAAACATTTACAAGTATATGCATGTCTACTGCCAGAAGGAAAGCAAGAGGGCCATGATGGCCCTTAAGTCGCTCACCATAGTCTACTCACCAAACTTGACCCATTTGTAATCGATTTCGGCTTATTATGATATACATTCTACCAAGATTACATAATTATTGGACTGGAAATTTGATCCTTAGCTTTTACGCAAACTTTTAAACTCACCTGAGCAAAACGTACTCAAGGGGAGCTTTTAGGATCACCCGGTGCACGTCGTGCGTCGTCAAAAGTTCTTTAAACACCGACTCCTCCTAAGTCGCTGGGCCAATTTTGACCAATCTTGGCTGGAATGTTCCTTTGGAGCTCTTCTTTAGACAATGTCCACAGAATTTGATTTCATTAAAATCTCTGGTAGCCATGGCAACCAAATGGAATTTTCTACGAACTTTTGTAAAACTCTTTTTCTCTGAAACGGTTGTTCAGATTTTGAAATAATTCCACAGAGACGTTCTTTGGGTGACCGGTTTCGAAAACTGTTCGCAAAATTTTGATCCGCCAAGAAACATGGCTCTGGGGAAAGGTGGCTACTTGCTCTATACAGAAATGAAGAAATTCTTAAAAAGTGCTCTCCCAGCAACGGCTGGCCGGATTTTGAAATAATTTCATAGAGATGTTCGTTGTGTGAATCTTTTTAAAATGTGTTCACGAAATTTTTATTTGTGAAGAAACATGGCCCTGGTAAATGGGGATTACTTACCGTATACAGAAATGGGAAAATTTTAAAAATCTTCTCTGGACAGATGGCCAGATTTTCAAATAATTTTACAGAGATGTTCTTAGTTTACCCTTTTCAAAATGTGTTTGCGACCTTTTTATTTATCAAGAAACATGGCTCTGGTGAATGGCAGCTACTTGCACTATACAGAAATAGAAGTGAAGAAATTCTTAAAAATTCTTCATCCCTGAAACCGCTGGTCAGATTTTAAATTTCACAGAAATGTTTCTTGGATAACCTTTTTTTTTCAAATTGTTTGAGTAAGTTTGATCCAACGAGAAAATAGTTCTAATGGCTGTGGGCTATTTACACTATACGGGCATGGAGAGATTCTTAAAGATTCTTATCTGAAACCGCGGGTGAGATTTTGAAATAATTTCACTGCAATGATCCTTGGGTGACTCTTTTCAAAAGTTGTTCTCAAAATTGTGATCTTTCCAGAAACACGGCTCTGGTGGTTAGCGTTCTCTGGAACGGCTGCTCATATTTCGAAATAATTTAATAGAAAATTTAATTTTGCTACGGTGACCCTTTTCAGAAATTCTTAGGGAAATTGTTATACGTTGAAAACAACAGCCAATTATTGGCACCTGCATGTAGTGCTCTTGTTTGAATTATGTTTGTAGTCACTATCGAGCATGTTCCCTTCTTCAAGAAATTGTCCTTTGGTGAACTGTCCAAAAATGTATTTGAAGAATCTGACTCATCAAAATCATTGCTGTGGTGAGGATTGTAGGGATGGTGACAGATTTTGAAATAACTTTTACATGTGAACTTTGAGTAGTTGTTTTGCAAAATAATAATTTTTGTTTCTAAAGTGCCAATACCTCAAAAAAGAATGACTATGATCCCCTCAAAAATTCCGTTGAGCGATCCAGGGCTATCTTGGCCCTCTTGTGGCAAGATTTTCCCTCAGTGACCTATTTTTGAGCCAAACAAAACCGATTTTCTCGTTGATATTATTAAAACAAAGGTTCTGACCAGATTCCAAAAGCGCTGAACAGAAAATGTACCCTCTAAATTGTACATGTATTCGACCTGTGACTTAGTTTTTAAATAGTTTTAAGTTACCGTGAAACGGTTAAAGTCAATCAGTCTATGAAGCTTTTCTGTCAAATTAAATTGTTTTTGTTCGTCTATGCTTCAATCAAATTAACATAAAATGTGATTTCAATCTATAATACTTTTCCTCTTCTTTTTACAACATATCTTCTTGTCTTCAGGAGTTGCCATCCTAACGGCCGTAGCGCAACATGGGATATTAGTTGATAAATGAGGATTTATACTGATATTTTTGCACATTTCTAACCGACCAGAAATTCATTTGATGTCCATTTTGAAAACTTTTGTTGGAAATTTAGTAATTCTTCCAGAAAAGGGAGATAATTATCATCTCCTTTTGTGATGAGAATAGAGTGGCCCTACATTTATGAATAATTCTTAGAAGGAAAAAAAATGGAAAAGGTTGTTCGGTCAAAGTAGTACAATAATACTCATTTTCAATCGTAGCAACTTTTTTAGGATAATATCTTAGTGGAAATAGCTCTTTTGCATTAGAATGGTGCAACCTTAATCCGTGTTAATTATTTTAGTCTGTTATAATACACAGGTCTGCTCCTCTCCTTAAACAAAAACATGACAAAGAGCAGCGCATTTCCACTAGGCAGATCAATTGGGGACGGGTCTGCTTATAAAGCTGTTGACGGAAATAAAGGTAGAGTTCCTGAAGACTGTAAATGTTGTGCTGCTACTAACCACACCCCCGATACATGGTTTAGATTGGATTTGGGGAAAGAGTTCATCATTCAGCACTTGGAGATTTTAGGACGGGAGAAACCACCAGGCCTCTATGGTAGGTATTTCAGCGTGTGAAAGGATGGAAAACATTGTGGAAAAGGAAAAGAAAGCTGCTTGCCAGCATCTTCTCCATTTCCCACAATGTTTTTTTTTTCTTTTTTTTTTTCAAGAGCTTCATTTTTCAGAGTCGTTAAAAGCCAGCATTGTACGGTAAAGGGTTTAACTTCCAATAGATTTACCTTTATTGGAATTCCAAGTAAGAAATTGTGCTTCTGTCTTATTTTCGATACGTTTGTTTAATCATCATTTTACTCATAAAAAGCTCTAGGGTGGATAGATAATGTTTATAGTGTCTAACTAATAAGGATAGGGCATCCTAATGGGATTCGTGAAACATCGTTTTCCATCGTAGGGATTCGGCTAAGACTAAGGTTATCTGTCATTAATGCGGTGAACCACCATCTATCGGCCGCCGAATCTGCACGTTTTTCGTTGATAAAAAGCGATGTTTCGGTCATCCGCAGTAGAGTGCCCTTTCCTTTAGAAACTATACCATAAGTATACTTTTAAATGATTGTTTCCAAAACTCTAAAAAGGTAGAAATTAAAATTGGGTAAACTTTCTTAAATCATACTTATTCAGTATTATCGTAATTCTTCAAAATAGCCTCTCTCCTTGATCAATATCACGGGTTGGAAATTGCATATTTCAGAGCCATTGGCTCTGACGAGAAAATGTTGTATTGGTCTTGAACCGTTTCTGGAGATGTCGGCTAAAAACATTAAATAAATAGGTAAGCTTGTCTTTATTTGTAATGATGTGTTCTTGTGGCTTTGAAATTCCAAAAAAGGAGAACGTCATGAAATGCTCTGGTCTTTCAACGTGTTTTTAGCTCAACTGAGCACATAGTGCTCGGGGTGAGCTATTGTGATCGGTCGTTGTCCGTCGTTTATCTGTCTGTCCGTAAACAATTACTGAAAAACTTCTGCCCTGAAACCGCCGATCAGATTTCAATGAAACTTCACAGAAATGATCCATAGGTGATACACTTTCAGAATACTTCAAAGATTTCAAGAATTGTGGTTGCCAAGGCAACCGAAAGAAAAAAATATTCTCGTCCCGAACCGTAAGGGCTAGAGCTTTCATATTTGGCATGTAGCATCATCTAGTGGCAAAATACGTCAAATTATGGCCCTAGTGTTGAAAATGATTCTATGTTGTGGTTATCAGATTTCACATAAAGATGAAGAAGTAAATTCTTAAAAATCTTCTTGTCCCAAGCCGCAAGGGCTAGATCTTTCATATTCGGCATGTAAAATCATCTAGTGGCCCTTTATCGAAATACTTCACATTATGGCTCTAGTGTTGAAAATGGCCCTATGTTGTGGGTTCTTGGATTTCACATGGAGATAAAGAAGGAATCTTTAAAAATCTTCTTGTTCCAAACCTTAAGGGCTCGAGCTTTCATAATTGGTATGTAGCATCGTCGAGTGGCTCTCTTCTAAAATACTTAAATTATGGCCCTGGTGTGAAAATTAGCCCTATATTGTTGGTCTCGGATTTCACATAGAGATTTTGCCCTTGAATGAAAACAAAAAGAATGATTTTGTTTTTCATTTTGTTTACACTCTAGCATCTACAAGTATTAACCAACCAACACCAAGCTTCGTCAAAATGTATAATAATGACTATAAGATCTCGGATGAGTTTGATAATGGGCATAATCAAACTAAAGTGACTGGAGTTATTTGCCCTTGAATTATACAAATTACTAGATTTGACATTGTTTACTCTCTAGCATCTATAGATATCAACCAATCAGCTCCAAACTTGGTCAAAATATATATGAACACAAGACCTCGGATGTGTTCGCTTATGGGTCTAATCGAACCAGAACGACAAGAGTTATTTGCCATTGAATGAGAAAGTTCAATAGAAGAGCATAACTTTGTCATTTCCCGTCCGATTTACACAAATTTTGGAATTTTGTGTTTGTTGCAATAATACAGAGTGCAGTGTGAAAGCATCATAACTCTACCTCGTAATGTCAATGATTTCTCTTTGACCATCATTTTTACAGCATTTTCTGCTTGTCCGGCATGTAAGTTTGTCATCTCTAGCCTGAACATCTTCAAATGTGTTCGTCATTTAAAAATTATGGAGTGCAGTGCACAAGAACCATAACTCTTCCTATCATTAATTTTGAGTTATTTCTCCCTTGACCTTCATTTTTATCACATTTGTAGCTTGTCCGGAGCAAAACTTTTTGTCATCTTAGGTAAGAATGACTTGAAATATTGTATGCTTATTTGTTGCAATATTTGGAAGTGGACTGCACAAGAATTGTAACTCTACCTCATGCTGTTTTTGAATTATTTCCCTTTGATCGTCAGTTTTTCAGTGTTTAGTGCTTGTCTGGAATATAGGATTGTCATCTTGGGTCAGAGGGACTTCAAACTTGGTATGGCATGTTTGTTGCAATATTACTCAGTATGTGCGGAGCAACGGTAACTCTGCCTAGGGCGGTTTTATGAGTAATCTTCATTTTTACTCTATTGTCTGCTGTAAGGAATGCAAATTTGAAGTCCCAAGTCAAATTATTTAGACACTTGATAAACATGTTTGTTGCATTACCTGCCCTTTGCATTTCTCATACCTCCTCGACAACTGGCGATGGGATGAGTATATCTTGCGACATTCTGCCACTCTTGTTTGACGATCTTTTAGCCTTGAACCTCAATATTTGGTATTTATCTTCATTGTAGACCTTTTTGTTCAGTACTCAGGTAAGCGATAAAAGACCATAATGGTCCTTTTTTGGCACTACAGAAACTTGTAACAAATGTACGATGTTGTTTGAATCATTGGTGGCGTGAGTTGACTTTGACTAAAATAATACGTCACGGAACTAAATTTAGTCAATTATTGCAATATAATTGGCAATGAAAATAGAGTTTTGCAATCCCAAAAGCGTGAATTAATGTCTAGAAATGTTACATTCATAGCTGGTAAAGAATTGAAAAGGAAAAGCACAAAAATGGTGAATATAAAGAAGGAGACCGATTATGTGGGTCGGCTCTGAATAAGAAGGTTGGCAACGATTGATGAGGGCATCAATTCAAAATTTTAGTTTTCTGCAGAACTTTGAAATTTTTTTGGGAAGTAGGCTTTGTCCAAAAAGGAGACTAGGTAACTTGTAGCAATCCCAGCAACATTATCTTGAAATGGACTGGGAAACCTTCGCAGTCCCTGAGTTATTCATTATATAGATAATTGTGTTATGTGAAACTAATGTGTTCAACCGTTACTTCAAGTTTTACATGTTCACACTTTACCATGCAATCACAAGTTTTAACGAAATTAACGAAGATGCCTCGTGAAAACATTACGGGAAAGGGAGAATGTGCTGGCAGCCAGCATTTTCGTCCTTTTCCCACATTGTATCCTTTATAGTCTGGAATAGCTTTGAGTTTGGACGAGTTAATTTTTTTCGTTTCGCAAAGAGTTAAACAGCTTAATAAAAAATTACATCTTGTGCTAGATTGATGAACTACATATACGAGGGGTGATTGGGAAGTTCGTAGACAGTTGCTATAGAATGAAAACGAAATAACGCACGGATAAGTTTCTTTCATCCTCGTAAACCTTATTGTATTTTGTCATATAGGTAAAACTATTATAAAAACACAATAAAAAAAGTAGTTACAATAATTTACTTGAACACAGCCATTTTTCTTAAAGAAAAAAAATCACTACAGTTGTCGTAAAAATCACCTTATAGTCTTACTCTGTTCATTAACATAAGTTGTGTACATGTAGCATCTTATTTTGTGTGTCTTATTCATATGGAATGCTAAATGATAAATATTATAATGCTATTATGAAAAAAAGCATGCTTTCGTTCTACAAGTATAGAAAGTCTAACCAGCTCACAGCGCCAACTTAAGACTAATAGGCAGCTAAATACTGGTAAAACCCATAGACTACACGATTTCAAATTAATTCATCACTCAGACTACTTTCAGCATAGATACTATTCAACTTTTTGAATGTGACAAATCGAGTACTATAGGATTGAGTGCAGATTTTTGTGTTTTCATCGAGATATAAAATGCAATTGCCTTATTACATGGCAAATAACGCCGTGCAGATTTTTGTGTTTTCATCGAGATATAAAATGCAATTGCCTTATTACATGGCAAATAACGCCCGAAATACAAAAATCTGCACTCAACCCTTAAAATTGCACTCGCTGTTCACTTAAATCACTTTTCGAAAATGATAGCGAGAAAAAAATCACGGACAAATACGACAGTAAATACGAGTTAATTTCCTTCGCGGATACTTGGTAGAGCAGGCATGAATACACAATCTATTTTTAGCTTTTCAACATTTCTTTTTTAACTCGAAGGCGGCCATTTTGCTGGCTTTGAAATCATACTTTCGATGATTCATCGAACAAAATTTAAGAATAAAATAAATAGAGATCGATATGAACAATACAATCAACTATCTAAACTTGAGGCTAAGCGGACGATGTGTTCTTTCGAGTGACATTTTCATATATAATTTCTAAAGAATATGCGTACGTACCGTCGGCAGATCTATTCTCGATGAGTATCTGTCTGATGCCGATATAAGACTTGGTCTATCCTATGTTTCTTGTAAGATATGAATCGATTGGCGCCAACGTTTTGTGACCCACTTATTAGAACATAAAAAACGGTGTCGGAGCTGTTAATTTTTCAATATGTATTTTTGGTTTCCCAGTGCTAAGCTTGTTTCTATTATCGTTGTTATCACGCCAATATTTCAAAAGTTCTTAACACAGTGTATTCACTTCTTTCGATCCTTTCTCCAACAGTTCTTTCACCGTATACATTCCATCAAATCCACGATAACTTTTTTTCTGGTAAGTAACATTTTTTAAACCTAATCCCCGCAATAAAAAAGTTTAACTCCGTCATGAAACAAGAAATCACGTTCATTTATGCAATAGTGATTTTTCCGTTTACACAGTGTAACGTTAAATTTAAGGTAGTGGACCCGTAATAGGCCTAGTGCAGCATGGCATAAACGTTTCTTGACAGTTGATAAAGACAGATTTGTACAGATATAATACTTTTGCACATTTTAACCGACCAGAAATTCCTTTGATGTCTATCTTGAAATTATTTGTCGATACTTTTATTAGTTTCCAGAAAAGGGAGGTAATTATCATATCCATTTGTAATGACAATATAGTGGTTTTAGATTTATAAATGATAATTCTAGGGAGGACAAAAAGGAAAAAGTGGCTCGGTGAAAGTTGTACAATAATACTCATTTTTAATGTTAGCAAATTTTCTAGTACAATATTACAGTGGAAATAGCTGTTTTCTATTACGGGTCCACTACGTTAACTCAGAGCCCTTGGCTTCATAGAAATCGATCGCTGACGTATTAAATAATGTAACTGATGACGTCGACAATTCAGACTCTATTCACTGTCGGCATGGTGTATTTTTTTAGGGTGCAAATAAAGTTAAACACGCATCATTTCTCAAGGTTTATTCGTTGGTTTCCTTTTTGCAAGTTTTTTAAAGAAAAAGAAATCGATCTTTTTGCATTTGACTGATTCAGCGATGGAACTCTAAATATAGCCCATTCTAAGTTTGCATGAAATCCAAAATTAGATACCAACAACAATTTGGAAAATCCGAAAGAAGTGCTATTGCGTTCATCGAAAAATAACATGCAGGTTTTTTTCATCACATGACCCGATTCTGACCAATCAAAAAACGATTTTACACCATGAGTGCAATTATAGATAATTGAAAAGAATGTTTAAAGGTAATACATTTAAAGAGAAAACCTGAAATGATAACAATGATAAAAACAAACTACTTCCTTGAAGTGATATTCCCGCCGAAACATTTATTTGTCTGCGTAACTTAAAATCGCTCCTAGTCTGCTATTTTTCATCGATATTGTACACACGTATAGTTTCAGGAAATTTCGTCCAATGGTCTTCGAGATATGCTCCTTGAATGACACACCCTGACCTTCCAAAGTTGCCAACGCCTCTTGCCATCAAACAATAGCTCTCATCTAATAAGATGTTAAAGGCTTTTATTTATCCGGATCGCGATGCGTTGACGTCACACAATTCTCCACGCAGTGAATTGTAGCTGACGTGAATTTGCTAACAAAAATCTCGCCAAAGCTTTTGACCTGTGAACGATTAAACCGTATTTGAAAATATGCGAAAAGGGAGATGAAAATAGTGAAATTGGATTAGAGGAAATTATAAATTATATCAGACGCAATGTTAATTTTAATAATTCCCTTAACGTACAAGCGAAAAAAAATCGATCTATGTTTGAGAAGAAAATTCTAATTCTTATTTGCTGCAGGATTACAAATTATGTGACGTCAGCGCATGGCGATCCGGAAAATATGAAGCCTTTTTTTTTGAGATGATAGCTACTGTTTGATGGCAAGAACTGCTATAAACTTTCAAAGGTCAGGGTACAGAAGAAAAATCAAACATGAACATATCTGCAACGGTAACTAGGTAGGTTCTTTCATCCGTTCTCTTTTTTTTTTTTCTGAAAGGGAACGGGGGTAAAATTATTATATACAATATAGGGGGAATTTCCAATGTGCTATTTATAGTAAAGCCTCCGATAATTAAAATATCGTCATCCGTTCATAGACTAATGGAGTTTCAGAGGCCCTTGTTTATAGTGACGCCATGAAATTTTATCCACATATTTCTCTCTTTCATACAAACACAACAGATGGCTCGGAATCTCGTTCTGTTATCTTTCAAACGCTTTTTCGGCGATTTATAAAGCTGATGTACATTTATATATACACAGTAGTGGGTTTCATGATCTGACACTCGTCAGATGATCATCGACGATTTTGGAATAGTGAGTTACAAATTGATGTCGATTTGCGATTTAAAACATTCATCTGTAATAAAAAATACCAGTAAGTGAAAGAAAAATACCTATATTTTAATCGTCGACGTGTCTTTGATATATTGTTATTTTAAATTTCTTTGTCGAAGTACATTTTGCTGGTCATCATCCCCTCTGTTTACATTTAAGTCACAGAATTTGGGCAACGAATTTTCAGTGCAATTTTTTTTCTTTGGGTTATTGATGTTCATTTTCTGTTGTAGGATGTAACAATAAAACCTTTTGCGATTAGTTCCAACCCATCTTTCAGGTTGACTGGATTATTTCACTTGACATAACGGTGATATTTTTCATGTCTTTTCACGATGAGTAAAAATCAGACGTTGTAAAGATAATAAGAATGCATACGCCAAGCAAACCTCAACAATTATCAATTCTGCCAACTTCGTCAGATATTTTCAACGTACGACAACACTATGTAGGAGAGAAATTCCTTCAATGATTAAATTTTTTTCCTCAGTGCGTTTGTGAACACACATTCAAATTCATTTATACATAAAAGAAAGTAAAAGATTTGACTAGTACTGCATGAACCTCCATTCTCTCTCTCTCTCTCTCTCTCTCTCTCTCTCTCTCTCTCTCTTTCTTTCTGTTAGACAGTAGAGTATTAAGGTATGTGTGTGTGTGTGTGTGTGTGTGTGTGTGTGTGTGTGCTTTTTGTTGTAAATACGGATTTATTGTATGAACCATTTGTATTTCGGAGAGGGACTTTATAAGCTTTCGTTAGCTTTCGTCCCAATCCTTTTGTAATTATTATTACAATTAAATATGTTTAAACTAACACACATTCACTAACAAAATGAGTATTTATTTGGAGTACACATAACTACAAGAATGTGTTAAAAGCCGTCTACTGGAACCTTATTTCTCAAGAGGAAGCCTACTGAGTTAACATAACCCGATACTAATCGTCTTTTGTACACAATGTTTCTCGTATTAACAGCAAGATGAGTTGTAGATTACATAATTAATATGAATATCACCACTTTGTTTTTACCATAGAAAGTTTCAAAAATATGACTATATCTCTGGGTAAAAATCAGACACTGTAAAGATAATAAGAATGCATACACCAAGCATGGCTCGACAATTATCAATTCTGCCAACTTCGAAATTCAAAATGTAGGAGAGAAATTCCTTCAAAGATTATTTTTTTCCTCAGTGTGTTGGTGAACATGCATTCACAAAACAAATGTGTATTCATTTGGAGTACACATAACTACAAGAATGTGTCAAAAGCCGTCTTCTGAAACCTTTTTGTCGTATTTTTCGAAGACAATACCACTATGAGTTTAAGATTGAATTTTAATAACCATGTATCTTATTTTATGCAAAGCCGAAGGAAATAAATCCAGTTTAACTCATTGTTTCTCAGGCAAATAAGTTTTTCGGTGGCACTCAGATATGTAATTTGAAATGGCAAATTAAAATACATTGGGCGGGGCCATCGATCGTTGAGATACTTTTTTTTTTATTGAAAATAGCTCCTCTCGCTCATAGCCTTTTATTGGCGAAATGATACAAATTTGCCTACTGACCCTGGGCTTTTTCGTTCCAAAACGAATTCGTTCCATGGCTTGTTCGTCCTTTGACTGCGCGCTACTCCATTTCATTGCTCATGGAAATTTATAGCTCGAGGTAATACATGGATCCGTGGAAATCGATATTTGACCAATCAGGACATCGCATTTATTCTACCCGATGTCCTGCCTTGGTTTCTGCTATTTCGGCTCACAAATATAAATGACTGTTAACGTTGGAAGGATGTAATTCTCTTTATTTATGTTGTGTTCTTAACGTTTGAATTTAAAAAAATAGAAGCTTAAAAAATGTGCTTTGCGAACATGTACCGATGGCGTGAGATCAAGCAGAGGCTATAGACAAGTTTAAATTGTGATGATTACTGAAATTTGAACTTATGCACAGAGCTGATCACCGCTGGATAATGGATTAATTTAAAGTATTCTATAATTTTTCTCCTCTGAAAGAGAAAACGGGAAAAGAAAAGTGCTTTTTCAAAAATAAATTTTTGAATCATTTATTTTGTTGTCTGCAAATATTTGAGTTTGGATTGCTCTAAAAATTTCGTCATTTGGTGAAGAGTTTAAGTGGATTAGCACATCTGCACATTAGCACAAAGGGTATGTTATAAACTGTTAATTTGATAGGATGTGTGTTTGATTGCAAAGTAAATTGCCGCTCTAATCAACTTGACCACCCGTTGTTATGAGTATATCATAAGATTAAACAAACTAACGTCAATGATATTAACAATTTACTTAATTGACAACACACTTAACGCATTTTATAATCCATCTGACAATCCTTTTCTCCTTAACCTGATATTGAAATTTTTTCATTAACTTAAACATCTCTGTAGAATCAGACATTCTATAAACTTTTCGAAAGGTTTGTTATCAGTGTTATTTAATTTGGTATGTTCTGAGATGACTACTAGACCAACGAAAGCAATAAGTATCGTTAATTCTATTATTCTGTGGCAAAACGGAGATTTGTTGATGTTTTTTATTCGTTCCAACTGGAATTCAAATTTTTGTTTAAACGTGTAAATCTGTTACATTGTCCGTCGCCCCGTAATTCGCCCTTTTAATACATCTCCGTATAGAAATTAGTCAAGCATCTTTAAATTGCTTACTGAGAATTTATCATCAATAGAAATATATGATTAAAATACTTTTGTCGGAATTTTATTGAGAGAAAAAGTCATGACAGCACGATTTAAGTAGCATGTCTGCTATACTGTATAGGTATTGACTACGTTTGTTTGTGACACCTTGGCAATAGTAACTAAGGTAGTCGGTTCATCTTATCACCACGGATCCAAGTATTGATTGTAATGTTGGAAATTAAATGTAAAAGGCTGAAGATACTAGTACATGTACATGTTTTTCAAAATTATAATTTTTCATGAACAAACTTAATTTTGTTGGATATATAAACAGCATTTTTCTCTCTATTCGTCATGCATCCTTCTGTCAAGGGGCGTTACTCCTGCTTCCTCCTAATGATCAAAGGGAGACCACATATACAAAAAAAAACAAACTTTGTCATAAGTACTCTCCCTTCAACCGAAAAGATATTCATTTGCTAGGTGGGTTGACTTTTAAGCCAATACAGTATTTGAACGATATGTCTCTGTTTCTTTCAAACTGTTAATTCCACACAATGGGTTTCCTTGACAAATACCACTTTAGCGTTCTCAACGCTTTGATTTCTCAAGTGGCAGCTTACTGAATTAACATTACCCGATACTAATCGTCTTTTGCACATAATGTTTCTCGTATTAACAGCAAGATGAGTTGTAGATTACATAATTAATATGAATATAACCGCTTTGTTTTTACCACAGAAAGTTTCCAAAATATGAATATATCTCTGATAGACGAGAGTAGCACGATAACCTACCAAGAGACGATACCGGATAGAGTTTATGTCGTCAATAGAAGTCTTTCGCCCCCAGTGGTGGCCCGCTATATAAACATGCAGATCCCACAGAAAGGTCACTTTACCCTGTGTGAGATTTCTGTTTATGGAGGTAAGGATTTAGATACATGTACCTTCTCGCATGCATTCTAAACAGTCGGCATGTTCTATATTAATAAGATATGTCCTTACAGCCTCAGCGGCAAAACGTAAAAATGTTGATAGATTGAAGAATGACCGGGAATTATGCCAGATGAAGTTATCTCTTGCAATAAATTATTTGCCATCTGATTTTTTTACACTATTGCCATATCTTAACCTTTGTCTGGAGTAACAGTTTCTGTGAAAAGAGATTCAAAACATGCGACAAATCAAATTTTTCGCTCCACGTCAGCCTGCGTAGTTCGCACAGGCTGACCAGGGCTGTGCGTTTTTCCCATTGAATGATTTTCTGCATATGATTCGGTTAGTTATTTTACAAAACAAAATTTATCGATCAATTGTTAAACCGTCGTACCCGGTAATCTATAGCGCACTTCGGTAGATTCCTGTTCCATAAGTTTGTTTGTTAGTTATACATGTTTCTGTAGTGTTCCATAGACAAAATGACTTTGGAATAATAGAAAAACCTTCTGAAAGTAGCGTTTTCTAAAAACTTATCTGAAAATGTCTAACGTTTGCCTACGACATCATCCTAACTAATTATTCATAAACACTCCCTATGATGCTGGCTGTAACGCGTGTATCATGTCTTATTACAAAGATAAATCAATTAAGCGCATTTGTAAAACTGATTGGATATTGCTTTTAACAGTGCGGCTATTTCTTTTATTTAAATGCAATCTTTTAGCATACGACAAATTAATTCCCTTTTTGCTGCCATTCGGTCAAAGTTCTGAATCAAAGGCCTGGACTGAGCATAACTAATTATCTTCTACAATCGATCTTTGTATGGGCAACAAATACTTTTGAAATTCTTTATGGCCAAGTCGTTCTATAAAACTGGGGGAAAATCAATGGACAGTTGTATACTGGATAAAACCTCAGGGTTAGTGGTTACATCTTGAATGTTTTTTGTCGTTCTGAGAATCTCTTTGTGTCATTGTCCCAAAAGATATATTTCTGTAAATAGATAAACAGCTTATAGGATCTTGGAATTATATCGCCTTTCATAGTTAAACAGCCTTTTCCATAGGTACGCTAGATTGCTGGACGGCATCGTAGTTAACTTGCTTGTTATCGTGCATCTTGGAGACGTACTTTGGCCCTTTTCTCAGAGCATCGTTTATAGTTGAGTATTGTCTGAAATGTGAAATCGTCAAACTTCATATTATGGATACTCATTACAAGGTCAACAAAATTTATCCCTTTCGAGCCTTTGTCATTTATATCTTAATTCCTCTACTAAATTGGAGAACTGTTTATCAATATCATTTACATGAGACATACTCCTCCGTGAAATGGGATTTAAATTGACTGCAAAAGTATCCACAAACACCAGACTCGAAGCCTTTTGCTTTTGGTTAGTTTTTATCGTGGCAAAGGACCTGTCTACCTTGGGCTTCGACCGATTCTCAGATGTATAGATGCAGAAAAACGATTTGGAGATTGAAATTACAGGTAAAATCAAATGAGTCATTCTCTGTGAAATGTGGTTAACACACCTGTAAAAACTCGATTTGCTAACATTCTTGGTAAATTTCAGTCTAGCAGTGGCTTGCTACAAATAACTAGAGTTCCTTCGCATACATTTTTTACAGTATAAATATTGTGGCGGGGGCTAGAATTTGTGCCGAAATAGCTAATGTCAATTTATAACTCTTTGATCCAATTTCTAGATAGTTTTAGAAAAAATCTGGTAAAGGAATGAAGCATCTAGTCTTTCTTTTAAAATGTTTATTACACCTTTCAAGAAAAGAATTGTCGTTTCTTGACATACCTTATCCTTTGTGGCATTCTTATAGTTTGTTACAAGGATAACTCTTGTCAGTCACGGTCTAGATCGTTTCTCCATAAAGTGCAGTCTTACAGAAATGTACAATCAGCATTATTGGAGCTTAAAAAAACAATTTTGAATGAGAATACTCATTTCATGTAGTACTGTATTTTCCGTCCAATAAGCCGCTGCACTTTAAAGGCTGCACCCTTTCACGAAATGATATACCCAAGTCTTACCCCATAAAGAAACCTCTTTCTCTCTCTCTCCCCCCTCTCTCTCACTCTCTTCTGCTTCTTCATCTTCTCCATCACTGACAGAAACATATTGCACAACAAGCAAAAAAGGCCCTTTATCTCTTCTATACAAAGTCCATTAACGCTGACCTACCCCTTATCATTGAAACTTTTCGATCACACTGTCCTTCCCATACTTACATTTGATCTGAAATTTTTGGGTTGCTTTAGGGGTTACATTTATCTTATCATACAAACTTGTAAAATGAACAATGGTAAGGGGATTTTGTCCAGAAATCGGCAATAAACCTCAAAATAGTAAAACCATAGTTGCTCATAAAGCCACAGCTCGATTACATGATGGTATTATTATTCCCTAGTATGTCTGGAAACAGATCAATCATTCGCCTTGACATTGCTGTAAATCAACTTTTCTATCTAGGTTAATCAGGTCAAAAAACATGAAATACTTACACCACCTCCGGTTCTTCCGTGGAAAATTCGATCTGGTGTACTGAGAACATATGGTGTCCGCGGCTCACGTTGATCAGTGTGAATTGAGTTTGTTGAATGTTGTTGACTGTTGCAAATCTATTTATATACGTGATTGTGTAATTCTTCATAGTCATGTTTGCATAGCCAAGCCCTAGCCTCTATCATTTTCCTCTTTACCATCTTGAAAGGCAATTTCTATCTCACTTCTTTTCCAGCACATTATCTGCTATCTATCGGCATTATCGATCAGGTGTGAAGATCAAGGGTGTGCACGATTGTTAAGTTTGCAATCCTGTTATTTTTTTCTATTAATGAACGGTATTAGTGCTCGAAAAGATACATTAGGGGCGTGATCCAAAATCGCTCCCTCATTTCTGGATCGTACGTATTCCTTAATTTTTCCATTTTACACGTCGCAGAAAACAATTAGAAAATAAAATTAACATTTAATCCACTTTGTCTTAAAGACTGCACCTTGAAAATTTCCGTATTTCCTTTTGTCCGAAAAAAAAATACGATATCCCTGATTTGTGCAATGTTGTAAGACGCTATTTAAGGAAACGTATACGTGTACATTGAAATAGATTAGGGTATTCGAATAATCAAAACGTGATGTATTATTTGTAGACTGTGTTGATGGAAGGTTTGGAGACGACTGCGATACTATATGTCACTGTAAAAACGGTCCATGTAGCAAAACTACAGGAATATGTCCAGCTGGAGGCTGTAAAAGTGGCTATTTTGGAGAAACATGCTCAACAGGTATGATGGCTGCGTGGCCTTCGGCTCAAAATTCATGACGTGTTGATATGAAATTCTTTTAAATCTACATCGCCCTTTGAAACATCTACAACTACAGTATAGGTAGAGCAAGTCTTAAATGCAGCCAGAGATTTTTTTTTTATTTGAAGACTGATAGCAGGAAAACTGGAAGAAGGTTTCCTTGTCAAAAAAAATTGATATAACACTCAGCACAATGAATGGAACATAATTGGGGAATTAATAAGTTCTTTCAAATGTTAAGAAATTTGTATGGCCACTTGTGAGTGATTGATTGATCTCAAGTGACTATACAGCAATTTATAAGAGGCTATACAAATTTCCTTTCTCAACGTGTCATTTTAAACGAATGATAAGGAAGAATGTGGTAGGCTTTGTTCCTTGAAAATGTAATCGTTTCGCACAAATATGAAAAAGAAGTAGTTTATACATTTTCAGGTGAGAAAACGGGGATTTTAATGCTGAAAAATGAATAAAACGGCACTGTTTTGGGAAAATATAATTCGTGTGTGTTTAGCGGGATAAACTGATCAAAGAACCCTAGTGAAGTAAAGAAGGCTCAGGGCGCACATATGTGTACCTGATATTGTCTTTATATATATATATATCAGGCGCACATATGGGTACCATATATATATATATATATATATATATATATATATATATATATATATATAATGTGCTTCAACAGTTGAAATAATAATTTTACCCGAGCGCTTTCGGCATACTGCCTTCATCAGGGGTATCGGATACGCTACAGTGTTCTGAAAGGGTTGCGTTTTGTCAGAAAAAAATATTTCTTCCTAGATTTCGAAAATTGGTTGAAGTTATGACAGGGATCTAATATTTGTTGTATTAAACATCGTTTTTGTTGATTCCCGACCGTTGAACTGTACGTTTTCTCCTTATCCAATAGGTTTTACGTTCCTTTCGCTGTGAGTCAGACCATGTCTCTTTGGCCACAATTACGCATAGTTCTACATCCTCAAAAGAGTGTCCCTGCTGCGCTAAAGTGTTCTGCCACAGGAGATCTGTTAAATTTGTGGGTCTTCCAGTCTGAGCGGTGCAGATTCATCCGTTTATTCAATGCCTGTCTAGTTTCACCTACATACTGCTTTTTACATGCCTTGCAGGTGATTAGGTAAACAGCATTCATTGTTTTGCAACTGAAAGTGCCTTTGATAGAAGACGTAGCCCCAAGCATAGATTTGAATGTTTGCAAAGGACGCATAGTTTTGCAAGTCTGACAGCGTGATGTATTGCACGGACCTGAATACCCGACAGTGTTTGGATTGACTTGGGAGTTTTGTTTTGCTCGCACAAGAATGTCCTTCAGGCTTTTTGGTCTCCTGTAAGCCACCAATGGTTTTTCTGAGAAAATTCTATTTAATTTACTCGAGGATTCAATTTTTGGCCAGTGTTGTTCAAGTATTTTGTGTTTTTTTGGCATGTCAGGATGGTAAGTGACAACAAAGGGAATTCTGTCAATTTGACTTGGTTTTGTTTTATACTTGAGAAGTTCTTTCCTTTGGGCAGCGTTTGCCTTTGAAATGGCACTGGTGATAGATGTGATACTATATCCTCTGCTCTGGACCTGTTTTGACAATTCGTTGGCGCGGACTTGGAAATCGCATTCTCTAGAACATATTCTTATCCGTATAGAGCCAGACTATAGGGTATGTTTTGGATACAATATTTTCTAGGAAATTCTTTAAAAATTTTCACCTCTGAAACCACTGGTCAGATTTTGAAATAATTTCACAGATATGTTCCTTGGGTTAGTTTTCTCAAAAACTGTTCGTGAAATTTTGATCTGTCGATAAACATGGCTCTAGTGAATGGGAACTACTTGCACTATATACGGAAATTAAGAAATTCTTAAAAATTCTTCTTATCTCAAACTGCTTGTCAGAATTTGAAATAATTTCAGAGAGGTGTTCCTTGGATGACCCTTTCCAAAAAGTGTTCGCGAAATTTTGATCCGTCAGGAAACACGGCTCTGGTGAATGGGAGCTACTTGCACTATAGGGAAAGGAAAAAATTCTTAAAAATTATTCTTCTCTGAAACCGCTGGTCAGATTTAGAAATTATTTCACAGAAATGTTCCTTTGGTAACCCTTTTTAAAAAATGTTCGCAAAATGCTGATTTGTCAAGAAACATGGCTCTGGTGAATGGGGGCTACTTGCACTATTAGGCCATGAAGAAATTCTTTTTTCTCTGAAACGGCTGATCAGATTTCGAAATAATTTCACAGAAATGTTTCTTGGCCAACCCTTTTCAAAAATTACTCGAAAAATTTTGATCCATCAAGAAACATGGTTCTGATGGCTGTGGGCTTTTTACACTATACAGATATGAAGAAAATCTTAAAAGTTCTTCTCTGAAATGGCTGATTAGATTTTGAAAAAAATGGCTATGGTTCTCTCAGAAAAGCAATCCAGGGCCATCTTGGCCCTCTTGTTTGCAAATTGTTGGGGAAATTTCGATCCATCAATAAAATGGCTCTGATGGCTCTGGGCTTTTTCCACTATACGGGCATGAAGAGATTCTTAAAAATTCTTCCGCTGGTCAGATTTTTGAATCATTTCATAACAATTTTCCTTCTATGGCTCATTTCAGAAAATGTTCACAAGATTGTGATCTGTCCAGAAACATGGCTCAGGTGGCTAGGGTTATTTGCACTTCCGGGACATGAAGAGGAATTCCTTATAGATTCTTCTTCTCTGGAACGGATGCTCAGATTTTGAAATAATTTAATAGAAAATTTAATGTTGCTAGGGTGACCTTTTCAGAAATTGTTAGGGAAATTGATATCCGTCGAAAAAACAACAATCAATTGTTGGCAGCTGCATGTCGTCCTCTTCTCTGAATTATGTTTTTGGTCACTATCGAGCATGTGCTCTTCTTAAGAAATTGTCCTTGGGTGATCTGTCAAAAAAAAAAATTATTTGAAGAATTTTGATTTATCAAAATCATTGCTGTGGTTATGATTGTCGGGGTGGTGACAGATTTTGAAATAACTTTTACGGGTGACATTTGAGTAATTGTTTGGCAAAATGATGATTTTGTTTCTCAAATGTCAATACCTCAAAAAAGAACGGCTGTGATCCCCTTAAAAATTCAATTGAGCGATCCAGGGCCATCTTGGCCCTTTTGTTTTAAGAATTTCTTTCAGTGACCCACTTTGAGCTAAACAAAACCCATTTTCTCGTCGATATTATCAAAACAAAGGTTCTAATCAGAGTTAGAGTCAGAGTCGTAGTGTCCGTGGTCGTGAGGTAGAGCGTCGGCCTCGTAACCAAAAGGTCCTGAGTTCGATACCCGGGAGCGGGTGTCAACTTCGGGATTTTTCATTGGCCCACACTTTCGGCGCGAGTACTGGTGTAGTTCCCCGGAAACAGAATCGAGAGAGATTAGTATAAGTTGTCAGAACTTGTTTCTCAATCGATGTAAAATAAATATGTATAAACTAAACTAATCAGAGTTCAAAAGCGCTGGACATAAAATGTGTCCTCTAAAGGGTACATGTATTCGACTTGTGACTTCAAAGTCATGAAAGTTATCATTATGATAATCCTTCTGACAAATTTGCATGAGTATTTGACCGGAAGTGTGGCCTCAAGAGCGTAGAAACGTGTTTGCAAGATTTTACTCTGTGTCCCAATTTTTGAGCTGATATGATTCATTTGCAAATTGCCCAATAAATCGTCAAGAAAAACATTCTGACCAACTTTCAGGAGTTTTGGAACGAAAACGCGGCCTCTAGAACGTAAATAAGGTTGTTCTTAGATTTGACCTACAAACGTAGTTTTTGACCCACCATTACCCAATTTTAAACTCATTCTAAATATGTGACAGACTTTCATGAATATTTGATAGAAAATGTGCCCTCTTGAGCGTACACGAGTATTTTTTTTTTTAGGATTTAACCTGGTTACCAAGCGTTTTTATCCGACATTATCCATTTTCAAACTCGTCAAAGACATCATCAAGACAAATATTTTGATTAACTTTGAAGAGTTTGGACTAAAAATATTTGCCTCTAGAACATGAACAAGATTTTGTTTTCTAAGGTTTGACCTAGTGACCTAGTTTTTGACCCGACATGACCCAAACTTTGAAGAGTTTTGGACTAAAAATATTTGCCTCCAGAACATATCAAGATTTTTTTCTAAGATTTGACCTAGAGACCTAGTTTTTGACCCGACATGACCCATTTCAAAATTCTTTCCGATTCGTCCAAGATATCATCATGACAAATGGGAGTTTTTGACTAAAAAACGTGTGGCTTGTAGAACGTGCTTAAGATCTTTTTTTTTAAGATTTGACATTGTTTGTCCTCCGAAATAACCAATTTTAAAACTCTTCCCACTATAATCAAGACAAGCATTCAGACAACTCTTTATTTTTTAGCTAAATACATGAAGTATCTTCTTCTCTGAAACGGCTGATCAGATTTTGAATTAATTTCACAGAAATGTTCCTTGACTGACCCTTTTCAAAAATGTTCGCGAAATTTTGAGAGGTCAAGAAACATGGCTGTAGTGAATGGAGGCTACCTGCACAATACGGAAATTTTGGAACTTTAAAAAATTTCTTTTTTGAAACTGCTGGTCAGATTTTGAAATGACTTTTACAGGTGACCCTTTGAAAATTGCTTGCATAAATAATGATTTTGTTTCAAGTGTTTCAATACCTAAAACAAAAATTGGCTATGGTCCACTAGAATATTCAGATGAGCGAATCCAGAGCCATCTTGGTCCTCTTGTATTTCTTTACCTAGGAAAAATATTAGTCGGAGGTATTTTTTGTTGAACTATTGTTTTCAAACAAAAGTAGACTTTGCTCCATTTTTAGAAGATAAAAATGACAATTTCTGGAGTAAAGGTTTCGAGAGAGAAAGAGAGAAAGTTACAGAGAGAAAAGAGGTTCCTGGGCTGACAATATTAATTTCTCTTCAAATGAAGAATGTCAAGACGGGAAATATGGGCAAGCGTGTGGCTTTAACTGTAGTGGCAACTGCCTGGGTGGTGTTCCCTGTAATAAAACAACTGGTAGCTGTGACTTGTGTGCTGCTGGATTCATAGAATCTGAATGCGATGTAGATATGTAACACTTTAGCAAATCAAAACGATTAAAACAACCCTAATGTGTTTTCATCTATTTTGTTTTCTAACATTTTGAAACGAAAAGTAACTCTAAGGTAAGTAAACATGTCCTTTTTAATTATGTGTGGTCAGGTATATGTGATTCTTTGTAATTTCATCGTGAAATATCAACTGTGCATGTAAATTATGTAGTATGGGTGCAGTATGCTAAGCAGACAGCGAGGGACAGGGTTGTTTGTCAACCTCCCATAACAATAATTTGCGGAGCAAACAATGTCATAGCCCCACCATCTCTACCAACGCTTTATTTTTTCTTTTATTTTATTATTATTATTATTATTTTTTTTTTTATTTTCTTCAATTATAGATACAATAGTGTTATGAGTCGTGAATAGTAGCGATTAAAAAGTCCCCTGCCCAAGAAAAATGCGTGCATTCTTGCTCATATTGTTACGACTTGTGAAGTAAATTTGAAAAAATAATTACGAAACAGTAACCTCACCTTCTTAGATTTACTTAATTGATTAGTTAAAGGCAAACAATTCCTTGTTCTAGAGGAGGAAAGATTTTTGGAAGAAAAGGAGAAAATGTTGTGTACCAAACTGAGTCATATTTTATTTGTCGCCTTCATTTCAATTTGGATAGGACTTATTTTCTCGTTTTGCAGAGAAGCAAACGATTCAGAGTTAGATTATTCTAACCTTTTGATCTGAACACAGAACTTTAGACTAATTTATATCGAAAAGTGATATTGAGTATGACTCGGATAACGAGATATGTCTTTGAAAGCGTCGAAAAGTTTACAAAAAATAGTTATTATACTGATCAACAGTGCCTTCTCCCACAATGTTTTCATAAGCCATCTTTCACTGGAGACAAATAGTTTAGTTCAGAATTCAGTTTTGATAACATTTTCATCCCGGAAAATATTTAGTGCAATAGCCTTGTGTGCGCGACACAAGCACAATGGGCATTCCCTTTTTTTTAGAAAATGATTTTTTTAAGAGGAAAAAAAATCTCATGTGTACGAGTGTTGTTGCTTTATTCACCAACATGGAGTCGTAATTAAAAAAAAAAGAAAAACAGAGGAAAATTTCTCTTGTCCACATGTCTGTCATCTTCATCGGTGTGGTGATTGACTGATCTATACCTTATTTTTGTTCTCTAGAAAGAACTAACTTTAAAAAGTTACTATTACTGTAAGAGGTACTTAAGACACGAAACAACTTAAGGGTACCTGAAGACAATTTTCAGATGACCAAGCAGATTAGTCTGTGTTAAGTATTCGTGTGCAAAAAGTTCGTCTGTACTGTGATATAAGTTGTTCACATGTGCTTCGTTCGGGTGAGCATCGCCGAGCGACCCAAATCGTTGCAATGTGCATGCTTATATAAACATCAACGCAGGACGGGAAACTGAACTATCATTGGATGGTAACCTTAAGAATCGTATATCAAACAAACCCAAGGAACGTCCAGGAATCCAATCTACTGTCTGAAACCCTATAATACTGAAGGTGTGTCCCACATGAGCTTTGTCCTGATTTCGATGTGTTACTAGGGATTTTTTAACGCTTTACCACACAATTCCGACTTTTAACGACCCTGAGAAAGAAGCCTTTTGAAAACATTGTGGGGAAAGGAGAAAATGCTGGTAACCAGCATTTTCTACTTTTCCCACAATTTTTTCTACCCTTCACAAAACAAATTTCAAATTTTCAGTTACTTTTGGTTTGTCGTCTGCAAATGCTTTCAATTTGGACCACTTGGTAAAGAGTTAAGTACGCAAAAGATTTCAATTCTTACTTATATATATTTATTGCGCAAATCATTTCAATCAAATTAACCCCTATGCTGCCAAGTGTAACTTACCGACCATTTGCGAATTATGTAGATTTTTTTAAGCTTTAATTGTCACATCTATCGGTATGTGAGGGTCGTGGCCATCCCCCAACATACCTTACATATCATTGTTAGTAAATATTTTGTTAGTAGTACATGTTTACAAATATCGTTGTTTCATTGTGTGATAGATTTTAAAATGTTTTCCAATCTTACAATTTCCCCATTCCAGAATTTCAAGTTAACTAATATGTAATTGATGTGCCAAAATACTGATCGAGTTGCGACAACAAAGCTTACAGTTTGCCCTACTTTCTAAACCAATGAAAACGCCGGATTTCGTTCAAAACTGCTGGATTTAATTCCACACAGATTCAATATGTTGCAATATGTGACCACTTAATCATTAAATGGTTGACCTATATACAGTTGTATCCCGGTTAACGATAAGCTCCACCCACAGTATTTTAGCTGGTCTTTGAAGAGTAAATACCAATCTAATGCATAAAACGGTAGTAAAAGGGGGCGGGGACTATTCCAAGTAGTTGCATCATCGCCAAAAAGTGACGTAATTTCCACGTGAATATCGGGACTAAACAACTCGTACTTGGCCACGTGGTATTTAACCATTTACCAAACAACCTCTGGTTTTAACGACCCTGGTAAGGAAGTCTTTACCAGGCTGGGAAATTTGGTTTGGGTCCAATTTGAAACCGTTTGCAGACAACAACTTGGTACTTGTTCAAATTAAAGGATTTGTCTGTGGAAAGAAAAGAAGAAACACAGCAGGAAAGGAGAAAATGTTCCTTACAAGCAATTTCTCCTCTACCCGCAATGTTTTCACGCGCCTTCTGCCTCAAGGCAGTAAAAAAGAGAGCTTATCTGGTATGAAACAGATCCTGGACAGTGAGCCACTTTAGAGGGACATGGGTGTTTATTGTACAGTTGTCTTAGCGAGACGTCGCCTGTGTCGGGGAAAATAAATTCTTTATAAAATTGCTCGTCTTCAACCGGCTCAAAGCATGCATCCATTGCTGAATCTATCGCTTCCGTACCTACATCTAACCTCGTCCATATAACGGTCGTTTACATTTGAATTGCGAGTCACGTGATCTTATACATGGCGCTCCAATATGATTCGTTTAGCAACGACATAAAAGACCTCGATGAAGTTATTCAAATCTGTCTATCTGTCAGTTAAAACTTCAATCGGAATTGATAAAAAGTTAATGTAGATCTACGAATTGTTTGTCGCCTGAAATATGGTTCGAAAGATTTCGACAGAAAATTAAAACCCAAGTTTTCTTTTAGAAGAGGAGCCTGACAATTTTCAGAACGGTATACCGGCGTATTTCCGGTGTACCGATCTGCTGCACATCAATCCTTTAGATACAGACGAGGGATATGATGGCTACAATCACCCGTGATATACCGAAAGAGCATGACTGCAGACAGTTGTCCTGAAACTAGTTCAAGGACAACCTGACTAATAGTTTGAACGCAGTAAGACTGAAAACGCACGTTCGTACAACCGTCAATCAAAAGAGTCATGTCGAACCAAGCTTTCTGTCGTTCTTGTATGGCTCTTTCCACCTATCCTTAGCTGTCAGTCTATTAGAAAGTAGTGTAAACTGTAAGTTAGTTATTGATCATATATTTCATTTGTATGAAACTAAATCGTCGGTCGGCTTCGCCTCCCTCCGATTTAATTTCATACAAATGAAGTATATGCTCAATAACTTATACTTATTCTTTTATATGTGGTGCAAAAGTGTGCGGGTATGTGTGTGTGTGCGTGCGTGCGTGCGTGTAAATGAATGGATCATGTTTTTCACGTTTTTTATGAATTGATTCAAGCATGATTGTGAAAAAGATTAAAACGAGTTTACACCATGAGAAAATTACTTTTATATTAATTTCAAGCGTTTTTTTTTTTTTTTATTTTTTTTTTTCAAAAAACACATCAAACACTGACAGAATTAAAGTTCAATCTCATTCTATATAGTCCGATCTTGATCCATTTCATTAACAAGGTTTCACAGCTTATACCGAGTGATCTAACCGTAATGCCTACTGTCATATGAAAAGATACGTAAAAAGATGTTTAGAATTAGACAGGGGACATTATTTCTGCATGCTTTCTTTTTTTCTTGGATTAATAAGTTTAACAACAAGTATAATTTTTTGTGCTCCACGAAGTCTTCAATAAGCTGTACTCATACGTTATATTATATATTTCATGTACAATTTCTAGGTTGTGTTGATGGAAGGTATGGAGACGACTGCGATACTATATGTCACTGTAAAAACGGTCCATGTAACAAAACTACAGGAATATGCCCAGCTGGGGACTGTAAAAGTGGTTATTTTGGAGAATCCTGCTCAACAGGTATGTTGGCAAGTCAATATTCGAGTCAGTTGTGAGTTTCGATATAGACTAGAATAATATTTTGAAAACATCGACATCCGCCAATAAAGTACTTTTGAATCATTTCTATGGTTTTATTGAATGTAATGCACTCAAGTAACGCCATTAAAACACTTCGCTTTGGCATGCCGTTATTTAAGCATAGAAAAAAATATAGACTCTGAAAAAGGCCATCATATAGAAAACAATTAATGCAGCCACTAAAGCAATCAACTAGAAAATTCTAGAGTATAGGAAAACCATTTACCAATAAACAATCTAAAATAAATACAGAGAGTGTACATCATTTAACCTCCAGTATCTGAGCATGGGAATGCCTTTTTGCACAGCTTTGAAGAGAAAAAGTAGATAAAAGTGAACACGTGGAATTATATTTGTGAATGAGTGAGCTTTTCATAGTTCCTATGAAAAAGGTAAATAATATTTCCAGTGGTATAAAAGGCAATAACAGATCGCCAAGATCGTCATCAATATATTCCCTTGAACAAAGATCCGACGCGGTCTGTTCAGAACGCCGTCACATCGCTACTTAATCGCTGAAATCGCAATTGAAATGCAACTTGAACGTAAACATCGTAATTGGAGCGCCATCGGATCGCTCAAGAGCACAAATATCGCTAGTATGCCGGTCATTGCGCTCCAATGTCATCCGATAGCGACCATTAGAGATGCAGTAGTTCTCCATTGCGATCAAGTGGCGATATGATGGAGCTCCGATACGCTATGATCAAGTGGTGATATGATAGCGTGCCGTACCATCAAGTGGCGATTTGATGGCGCGCCGATCCCGCTCTTAGACTATATAAAAGAATGTCTGTCTCGGTTATCATCATTTCCCATTTGAATACCACTAGGAGTAAGTACAATAAAATCGTTGGTCATACTGCAATATGCCACCAAGGGAAAGGATCGAAAGGTGCGTCTAAGCCACGGGTCGCTAACGGAGCGAAAACACGTCGTATAAGATCGCAACTCCTAGCGACGCCACGATAGTGATCATGTGCAGTTCAATCCAAATTGGATCCCAATGGCCGTTACTTGATCGCCGGTGTAATGCAGAGAAATGACACTCTGCTACAAAATGACCCATGGGTCATTTCTCTACATAGAGGAATGACCCGGCAGAATGTCTTCTTGTTGTTATCTAAGGCTGAGTGTCCTCATAATCAGCAATCTGGCAGCGATCTGAGGCGATCTACAGCTCTCTGTATGAGGGCACAGAGAGCCCAAGATCGCGCCTAGTGGAATGTTTTTTTTTTATCACCTTCTATAGACTAAGTATCATATTCACTGATTCTGTAGACGGTGCCAAAAATCAGTAAATAACGTTCTTATATGTACGCTGAATATCACCATGGTATTTCCTAGATTAAATTCTTTTGGGTTGAGACAGAAAAAATAAGACTATTTGGTATAATGGAAAAATTCTTGCGTTGTTTGCTTACAGAATGTAAAAATAGGACATATGGAGAAAACTGCACAGCATACTGTGGGAATTGTTTAAACAACGCCCCATGTGATACAAAGACTGGACACTGCGATGAGTGTGGTCCAGGCTACGTGGGAGCTTTTTGCAAGCAAGGTAAGATGTTTGATTTACCTGAAGGGCTACATTGAATACATGAAATGAAGCTTTGTGAACATCTAGGGAAAATGATTTTGAATGGGGCTGGCTCAGTATGTGTGGCAGTTCGAATCTAATATCTCTTTACATTTCCCTTAGTACTCAAGTTTCATTTTTGGTTCAAATCAATAGCTACCAGTTGGTATGACACAACTAGGTTAATCTTTATATTTGTAACTTTAAACACACCCAGGTAAACACTCGTGGGGACCGTGTATGCCATGACAAAATAAACTAGTACAGAAATAAGAGAATATTGTTACGTGAGACCACTCCTTCATGCATGGAGGTCAGGGAGATCTCTCTTTATCACAGTTGTTATGGTGTTAGTCTTTTAAACCTCGGAAAAAACAGGGATTTTGTCCGTATGGATTCGAGTCCCGCCAGATGCGGTTTGTAGTTCAGCAACGCATTTGTTGCGAACTTTCATGTTCGTAAGAATATATAAAAGTCTATTTTAAAATAGGGAAACGAAACTAAAACAATATTTTACAAACTATGTGTTGCCTATGTAATCTGCTGTCATATTCAACGAGATGGCATAAGCCTTTAAAAGTAGGATAGAGTCAGTTGAAAGGGCGCCCAGGCTAGCAAGGCCAACCGGCGGATATGTCGCTCAAATAATCCAAAAAAGTATAAAATATCCCAAAAAAGACATATGTATGTGTGTATGAAATATCAGATCGCTGAGGCTTTCGGTAGAATCAGCTTTTAAGATCCTGAAGAATCGGATCGAGACGTTTAAATTCTGTATAAAAGTAACAAGTGAATTCTTCGAAGACAGGAAATAAAAACATCTCACGCGCTTGTGTTATTTTATGTTTTACAGATAAAGTTGCAATACTTACTGAACCACCCTCATACCTATCGCAATTTCAAGATTGATTTCCAACAAAATAGTATATGTTGTAGATCCAAAGTAAAATTGAAGGTTCTTTAAAGACCGGCCATTATCCCCAATGACTGCAAATGCATCGAACTTTACATTTAATCTCATTACTGCTTATAAGTCTCTATTATGGTAATGAATTCATTGTCCCCAAATTTGTCTTACATCAATTGAAACCATTTTTGTATACCCACTTTAAATTCAAGCAGTGAAACGTTTTATTTATATATATCATTGGACTGAGATAAGGAAAAAATAAAGAAGTTAAAGGGAGAAACTATTAGACACAGATAGCGGAGGTACAGGAAAAGAAGGTACGAGATGCATTGAAAAGGAGCAAACACTTTTCTTTTAATCGGAACGTACATGGGGCAAAATTAAAGAGATGATCGTCAAACTTTTTACCTGTTGTTGTTGTTGGTGGTGGTGGTGGTGCTGGGAGTTGGGGGTATGATCGTGGTGGTGGTATTCGTTATTGCCTAACATATTCATTTCTTTTATAAAGAATGTGAAGATGGCTATTATGGTGTTGGCTGTGGCGGTATCTGTGTTTATTGTTTAAATGGTGTTGCATGTAATAAAGTAGACGGCCATTGTCAACTTTGTCCTCCTGGTCTTCATGGGGTCTACTGCGATGAAGGTATGTATTCAATTACTTAGCGGCGTTTCTTTCTTGTTTGAATGATCAAGATTTAAATTTAAATTTTTTTACTCATGTGCTATTGCCCTTGACACGAGTTATCTTTTTTGTTTTTTAGATTCTAACACAACTATATTAGCCCGACTTCCCGAAAGTCACAACGATATTTTTTTAAGCTTTTACTAAACGCGCGGACTATGTAGTCCAAATATCAGACTCGACATTTCGTGCAGTTTTGCTCCGTGCCGCTTTTAGTAAGTAACCGGAAGGTATAGTTTAAAGATCAGACGTGAGGTTTTATGCAGTCTTGATCTGTGCCGTCCTCCAAAGCTATGCTTCATCATATGGCGATGAAAGGATTTATGTACAGATCCTGTTTTGAAATATTTCTGTTAACGTGTCGCCTAAGTTTGCATGTATGCTTTAGGTAATGGATAAAATCACACTGTGATTTATACGTGATTGATATTTATAAGTTTTGTAAATCTTTAACGTCCGCAGATGTGTATTAAAGGAATACACTCTTCAACAGTAAAACGGTCCTGGGCCTTTTTTTTTTTTTGAGCATTAGCTCTATCAAATTCAGAAGTACTCCACCATCGGTTTTTTTTCTGGCCTCATATACAATTTTGAAAGATAAAGATTCGTGCGTGTTTGAATAAAGACGTTTTGTTTTAGATATCCAGTTTTAGTTTGTTTTAATAAAGGCATTATGTCAGAAGAAAAGAACAGAAATACTCGCCTTTGGTAGAATTTGTGTTGATAATGGAGAAATACCTATCAAAAGCAATAAGAACTTAAAGAAATAAGATCTGTGTCGTCTCCACTGCATTCCTACTTTGGAGTAGTAAATATTTGGAAATGCACATGTTTATGAAATTGGGGTCAAATGGTCGTCATAATCATATCGTAACGTGCATTGAGAAAATAAAAGCGATACACTTGATTTCATGAATTAGACTGTACAATGTTTTGCTGTGTGTGCAATTATTGTAGAATGTCCAGATGGCTACTTTGGACTGAACTGTTCAGGCAGATGCCACTGTAATGGTGGATCATGTAACACAGTAACCGGAGAATGTCCGGGTCCGTGCGCACCTGGATATGCCGGGCAGACTTGCAATTCAGGTATGGGCTTAAAAGTTGTTATACTTACCTGGTAACGTGTTCAGTCTGCTGCCATATCGCTATTTCGTGTTGTCTGGTAATATGATAGTTAAATGTTGAAAACTTCCGATGTGTTGGTCCTTACTGGTTTCAACCAATGGCTGACATGGGATTCAAACAAGAAATTGAACTGCTGAAGGATATTCTAATTAACTTCATTGAAGTTGCTTGTTTTGAATTTCAAGAACCGTTTAATTTAAATATTTACAAAATAATCAAACTTTACAAAAGAATCAAACTAATTTATGAAAACAAAAATTCAAGGAAAATGTTGTGAAAAGGATCCCTTATATATTCCGATGTTGAAAACGGAGAGAAAACAACCAGGTTTATTTCATGAAAAATCTTTTTTTGTGCATTACATAATACATGTATGTGGAGTTGTTCAACATTACGATAAAATTGATGCACAATTTGAATTGTCGTAGAAGATAACTCATTTACCACGGAGGTAATACCAAAATAGCTACTTGTGCTGTCAACCGAGCCGGTACGGTACGAGGAATACGGTTTTCGACCGAACTGTACGGATGTCGACAGAGAAACGACTTCTTTAAATGCGCTATAGTGTGTGATTTTAGTGAACGCGTATGTTTCTACATTTTCGGGGTTCAAACAGTTTCTGAAATAGTTTGCTATTGTCTTAAGTGTTTTTAAAGTTGGGCTAATATCCTGTTTTAACGCTGAGTGGAATTAATCGTGAAAATATATAAAGTAAGTATTTCCGGGGAAATGCGTGATTCTTATCCAGTGTCATGGCGAATCGAGGGCGATACAATGCAGATACATCATAAGTATACATGATTACCTTTTATTTGTGCGTGGGCATGCGCTTATATGCATCTATGGTACCTTGTATATTTTTGCTGATACTGCTGTCGATGATCTGAAAGCTTCCCGGGTACAGTAGTCGACGTCACTGGATACGGCTGTCGATGATTCAGCGAGAATGTAACAGACAGATTTACTGGGAAATAACCAGTTAAACAATAAAATTTCTGTTACATTCTTCGTCAGTCATTGTGTTCTTAGAAAGGGTTACAGCTTGTTGATTCAGATGTCAGTCTAGACGATTGTGTCGCTAGGGTTAAACCCTAACCCTATACCCTTGCAAATAGGATATTATGTCATGGCTGTATTACCATAGCAACCAAAATGCTCAATTTTCTGTTCACTCAAAGACAGTTATAAGTGTTCAGAAAACTAAGCATTCTAGTTGCTATGGTAACTAACTGTGACTTGATATCATATTTGCAATGGTAATCATCGTATACCATGCTTCTGACATTAAAATCCTGCATACCGCTATGATTTTGTAATAGGCAAACACCTGCATTTTCTCAAACAAATAGTTTTTCTCAAATCATTTACTTTGGTGTTGATGTCTCAAATCAGTCAAAATTCTTAATTTAGTATAGTCTTGGAACATAAAGAATGGTCTTGGAATGAGAAACAATTTTACGCAATTTTTATGTAATCCGTCCAAATTTATAAGGAAATTATAGAGGTCTAAAATTCTGTTGTATGAGTCCAAAACGAGACTGTGAGCTTATCACCAAATATGAAATCATTATCTTAATATACCTATGCAATTTAATGCTATGTGGCACGGTGTCAGAAGATGCATTTTTCGGGATATATATGGTTATATTTTTCTTGTTTCTGATCCAAACATTAAAGGCTCTTTAGAAGCGCCTCGATAAGACAGTTCTAATGAGCATCCAAAACCTATTTTTTAAACAAAAATAAGAAAAATAGACCATACCCCTGCAAACCCCACTTTTTTACTATATACAGTGGCGTTAACAGGAGTTTGAACTGCATGGGCTCCTTAACGTAATGAATGTTCATTTGGAAGCAAACACGCTCAAAATTGACAGCATCTAGCTAATAAAATCGCCAAGATGGCCCTGGATCGCTCCCCTGAATTTTTGAGAGGACCATGTAGCCCTTTTTTTTCAAATTCTAATCAGCCATTTCAGAGAAGAAGAATTTTTAAGAATTTCTTCATGTCTGTATAGTGTAAATAGTCCACAGCCATCAGAGCCATGTTTCTTGACGGATCAAAATTTCTCGAAGCAATTTTAAAAAAGGGTCAGCAAAGAAACATCTCTTTCAAACTCTGATCAGCTGTTTCAGAGAAGAAGAATTTTAAAGAGTTTCTTCATGGGCATATAGTGCAAGTAGCCCCCATTCACTAGAGCTATGTTTATTGACGGATCATAATTTCGCGAACAATTTCTGAAAAGGGTCATCCAAAGAACATCTCTGTGAAATTATTTCAAAATCAGAGAAGAAGAAATTTTAAGAATTTTGGCTCACGTAGCCTTATATTTAAAATTTTTGGCCTGTTTTAGCATTTATACTTCAAGCGCATGTGCTCTTTCCGACATCATTCGTCAAGAGTATTTGCACATTTTTGCAATCCTATTCCTTTAAAATAGATTTTGCATTTTCGTTCTTAATCTGTTTTGACCCTATATGTTTAACTATTTGCATTACTTATTCTTGCCGACTGTTGCAACTTTTAAGACACCAGTCCGCACAGAACATACAGTTTTCTTTATGGCTCCCAGTGAGATATGCCTTAAAGTGGAGATTTCAGTAATAGTCATAGAATAAATCATGTATTTTAACACCGGTACATGAAATGTTTTCATATTTTGTCGACAGCCGTATCATTCAGACTTCGATACCATCGACGGTCGTATCGATGGTAATCGACGTCCGTATCCCGATATTTTTCAAAGGTTCATAAAATATCCCAGAGTGCATGAATTATGCCGAACACAATTTGTTGAAGAAGAGTAAAATTGTAAGTAAAATATATAAGGCGTTTTATTGATTTCATACCTTTTATAATGCATTTGACTAATGATATTCTATGAAAATTGATTTTTTTTTTTTCGATTGATTTTGTAGTGTTTTTCAGCTTCACAACTCTCTATAAGTGAACAGACAAATAACACCTTGTCTCTTTAAAAAATTGACAGCGTTTGTAAATGTTAATACTTACGTTTTCGCTTCTCCAAGGGCGTCAAATTCACGTTGTCCCTCTGAGGACATCCGTACCACTCGGTCGAAAACCGTATTTCTCGGTCGACAGCAGCTTTACGCATTACCGGCTCGGTCGACAGCACAGGTAGCGATTTTGGTATTACCCCCGTGTTTACCAAAAACAAAAGGTTGATTTTCAAATTCCTCTTGAAGCTATGTAAAGACTGAAAATTCATAGTTTGAAAGTAATTATTGCTTTGATTGATTATCACGAAATTGTATACGGCTTACCTCAAGCGATCATATTTTCAACATACATGTATTAAGATTTTATTATTAAATTATACAAACAATTTGTATTCCTTAATTTTAAATGGGGCAAAGGTTACACCCTGTAAAATGAAATGGAAGTACAAATATTTTGATACGTGGTAACGCCTTCAAAGACAGAGGTTGTGTGGGAACAAAACTCAATAAATTCAAGTGACGTAGAATATTTTAGAATAAACATCCGTATACGACTGACCCATTGGTTTCTGTGTATCATCTCACAATTTGTTTGATACTTAATAACTGATACCTTCAACGTTTCATTTCTTTTAGTCTGTGCACATGGAACATTTGGTCAGAACTGTACTGCTGAATGTGGGTTGTGCGCTGATAATATGACGTGCCATCACGAAGACGGTACATGTAACGGTTGCATATCTGGTTATCTTACAGACTTTTGTAATCTCAGTAAGTAATATGTAACTTTCAGATAAATAATGTGTATTGTTTTAAAGTTTTAACCTCAAAGTATGTTGAATGGTTCTAGCTTGGCAAGCATGGTCTGTTTGAATCTACCGATCTAAATTAAGCCCCATGATTTTCAATACTTTACTGTTTTTTTGTTTAGAAAAAGACTTATATGACTTCCTATTGATAGCGAGACTGGATTGAAATATCTTTGTAGTAAGCATTGTATTAGCTAGCGTTTAGTTTCTCATGATCTTAGACGATTTTGAAGAACTATTAATGCCCTAACCCCTTCCACTCTTCCGTAAGATATTCCTTACATAAACATAAGTACAAGTAACAACAGCCACGTCATCCTCATATACTGTGGTGCTTTGAACGTATTTTCACTACAAAATCTAGCTGACAGACAAGAATCGGTACCCAACAAAAATAAACTCTGCGACACAATCAACGTTCCTCCATGTAAAATATTGTGCTGTATGTGTATTCACCGGGCCATTCTAAAAGTTCCTTTTATTTTGTAATAATTATTTGCAAATTTAATTTAACTGTGTTGCATGATAAATTGAATAATATGCTAGAGTCTTAGACACTCTCAATTAGGCCTTCTTGAGCTGCGCGATTTACCTACAACTGTCACATGACACACAGTAATCGAAAAGTGTCAAGTTCCCCATAGCTCAGTAGCGTGCAGGACTTCAGAACATGCAGTCGCTGGTTCGTTTGCGGGCTTAGCCAATTTCTGTCCGAGGATCGATGATAGTCCTTTATTCGTCTCCTGTAGCTGGCCATTGTTTCGACGACGGTTATGTAGGAAAGCTAAAATCTTCTTGTTCATAAATTTAACAGACTAACATTTTTTTCTGAAAACGTTATTTTCACTTCCATGCTTCAGCCTGTCCCTCTGGAATGTACGGATTAAACTGTGCCAAGCGCTGTAGTGAACATTGCTATGATGATACCATTTGTGATTTCCGCACAGGCATTTGTGACCTAGGTTGTGATCCAGGTTATACATCAAAAGACTGTAATACAGGTTTGACCTTAAAGCTTGATATTACTTTTCCTAGAAATCATCGGTATGTATCTCCCAGTTGTAGACAGGTTTTCAAAACATGAAGACAGAAAATACAGTTTTTGTCACAAGCCAGTGCCCATTTCCCTCATTAAAAAAGTTTAAATCATCAGTTTACTTGTCTTTTATGATTTTTTTCTTTGTTACATATACAGTAAGTCTTAGTACAATCAAAAAAGAAAGCTTTATAGTGTCACTGGACACCACTCCTTCATGCATAGCTTTCTCCCGATTTAGATACAATAAATGATCACCTGCGTTGCAGAGATGTCTCTTTAGCTCAGTGGTTACGGTATTTGCCTTTTGTCCGGGCGTTCCAGGTTTCGGATGCATGTTAATAATATTTGAGAAAGGAACAACCTTTGATTCCATTTTGCAGTACTTTTTCCTGATTAAAATGCTAGGTTTGTAAGACAAGGTATCTTGAATGCATATTAAGAATATTCAAGAAAGGAACAACCTTTGATTCTTTTTTTACGGTAATCTTTCCTAATTAATAAGATGCTATTTTGTTAGATAGGACATCTTAAACAATAGGTTTAGGAGTTCCCCTCTGCACTCTATCCTAAACAATAAAGCAAGGGTTCATAAAAATATGTGTTTACAAATTAAGTAACCATCGTAAACCTTATTGAAGGTCGAGAACTGTATAAACATAACGTCTACCATATACAATGTCACATCACCATATTACTTAACAATATGCATTTCATCATTTGCCATCAATCTACATTGTACGAGTAGATTCCCAAGTAATAGAGGAACTCTCTTTTAAGAGATACTACGTATTTCCATTTTTTCTAGAATGTGACGACAACCATTACGGTAGAAATTGTGAGGAAAGCTGTGGGAGTTGTTCTAATGGTACATGTGATAAAAAGGATGGTCATTGTATGGCATGTTTAGATGGTTTTACCTTGCCATTGTGTAAACAAGGTACATATACACAAATGATGTTGATTTATCTGATTAATTGATAGAGCAAAAGGTATCATCAAAAGTTAGACATACGAGCATGCAAATTCTCAATGTATTCGGTAAACAGAAAGTACAGATTCTATAACAAACAACATGTAAGTCTGCAGCTGAGTCCCGAATTTCTAAAAATAACCCCTGTGCGTGAATTATACAGCACTGTTGATATCTACCGAGTAAGTGGATTATGGACAAGAATAGCTATGAAGGGAATTATAAGCGTAAAGCTGAATTTAACAGATTTCCACTGTATACTTGTAAACGATCTCTTGATGATTTGTTTGATTCCAAAACTTTGATTACAACCAGTACTTTATGTATGAGAATTCAGTAAGCATATCCATACATCTAATGGATCCTTAACATGTTGACGACAGCTCCAGCTGATAGTCACAGGCAAGTTTCTAGCCAAAATAGTCTACGAATAGTGGAGCTCAGGGAGGCTTTAATGTCTTTAATCAGTTTTCATAAGTCACCATATAAGGTTTCGTCAAGCATGAGTTGAACGATTTATCAATCACATAACCTTTTAGTTGACAACACGAATATGTTTATTATATGATTTTAAAATTGTTTATATCATGTGGTATTAATTTTGTTTGATGTCAACAGTTTCTGCAGATTCATATTTTGCCTGGATTTCAGTTTTTATCTAACTTAAAGTTATTTAACCAAGAGAATCCACTTTTCTAAACATGTGTGAAACTTCCTTGAAGTGGCGGTCATGACTAACCGAATTTGAGGAAGAATTTTGGAAACTTTAAAAGCAATAAACCCTAGCTTTAGCTGTCACATACTGCACTGATAAACGTCTGGGACTTTCTTTGGACAAGAGCTACAGAGCGCCAAGCCGGTGGTGGTAACACTTTAGAAACAACTGAACTGTTGCCATGACTGCAATCTGTGAAAATATACTTAGAAGCAAGTTTATGATTGTAAACATATTTAGAAGCAAGTTTTCGACATAACATAGCTCTGTATGCCAAACCTAAACTACATGTATCTACAATAGCTTAAACCTCTCTGTCGCCAAGGTTCACGTCATTTACGTTTCCATGCAGTTTAGATCAAGACTGAAAGGTATAGAACAAATAGTCTGATATTTGTTTGATTGCCCCAAATAATTATTTTATTATAATCATATACCTATGAATCATCTGGGCAAAATACGAGCATTATTCAAATCACAATTAAGCCCGACTTGATTCATTTTTCCGTATCATTCTTGTATCCTGTGTACAATATAATCATGTTCATGGTCTACTATTGTTTATCAACGTTAATAATGTTACAGTTGTGAAGTGGAGCTTCGCGATCTGTAATCACTAGCTTAAATCTCTCTCACCAATAGAGTGAAAAGATATTTGTACTATTCTTGACAGTAATGGTGAATAGCAACCACCGACATTTTCTTTAGCGTTCAGACATATTTTTGTAAGCAAAGGTTTTCGTGTATTTTACATATTTTGCAGATGACAAATCAAATGCAGAGATTTGGCCAGTAATAGTTGGAGTCATCGGTGCCGTGTCTGGTATCTCCACAATATGTATCCTATTATTTGTATACATCAAAAGAAGGAGGTAAATGTCGCTATTCTGCTGTAAAATTGTCTAAGTGAAATACATGAATTACTGATGGACCTTCCAGCAAATAAACCCCTCCACATACATGCAGACGGTTTTCATTAAGTATGATGATTTTTCCAAGATGTTATTTATTTGCAAAAAGCATCTAGTGAGTCAGAATTTCCCAAAGTAATTCACTAGAGTTTGTTATTTGACATATTTTATCGATTTATTTATTCATTTTGTCAGCCAAAACTTTAAATCGTTTTCTTTCTTCTTTTCTTTCAAATTTGAATAGACATAAAACTGGTAGTGTTCTATTTGAATGGCAGCATTGGAATCAGATTATCTCTCAACATGCTTAAAACAAAACTTAGACACTTTTCAAAGAACGTTGAAAAAGATCAATTACAAGTGCAGTGTCATTTTGATCAATATTGTACTACATGCATATACTGTGAAAAGCTGGACTTCTTCATATATGCACTATTTCTGCACTTTTTCTCGCTCGGAAGTGTATAATTAACTATTACTAGTAAGCTATTCCCCATTAGATGAAGCCATATAATGTGATTTATAAGCGTGTAATTTGAGTAAAACATATGTTGATAACACAACGTTTACATTTCCAAATCAGAAAATATTATAATACATTAATGTTTTCTATCGATTCAAGAAACAACCAAACGAACACAAATTCAAGTGACATCTTAAACAACCGTCAGCGTACCAAGATAAGTTATAACGAAGAAGATTCCACAGACGACATGATAAAAATCGACAAGGAAGGTCCAGCAAAGTATCACACAGAAATGAAAACTAAAGAAAATGCAGATGTAAAGCAGACAGGGATGTACTTGAACGTAAGCTTTACTCATGCTGCAAAACAGAATGCAAAAGTTAATATGTCTGACAGCATATCCGCGCACCACTCTGGTTTAGAGATCTACAAGCTTTGGAACTACATTGTAGATATGAAGAGGAAGAATTGCAAGAAGTTTTATCAGGAGTTTGAAGTAAGTTATACTTAACATTGTTATTAGCCATATTTACTTTGCCCTGTACTTCTGTTTCATTTACTTATTGAGTTTATCAAAAAATAATTCAATATTAGTTGTTTTCATGAAAATTGGCGAGTTCTGACTGGCTATTTTTTTTCATAGCTCTACAAAAAAAAAATCAGCAGTGCTGGGACTACTTTTGCAGTCAAAGTAATGTAAATGAACATGTATAGGATATTTCATAATGGTTTTCTTCCTGATTCTTTAAGTATGAAAAAAAAACCTCATCATACTTTTGTATGAAACCGCTTCGCGAGTGTGATTTTTTTTTTCTCATACCCCCATGAAAACAAAAAGCAAATCTCTTCATTCCTTAATTTCTGTTCAGAGACAGAATACACAGACTTTTTGATCCACAATGTCAGTCACAAGACTAGCGATGTATCTATTTCAATGTACCGATCAATCCTTCCTGGTGTTTTGTCTTAATTCTTTACACTAAATTTGTATATCCCGAGCTCTGGGTTTCTTTCTAAATGGGCACGAGTCACACACTGGTCTTACTAAAAGACAATAAATATTTGTTGCAACTATTGTTTCTGGTGAGCAGCTATTTGAACTAAAACATGTATTTTGTTTGTAAATTCAAAACAAAATTTTACAAGCTCCGCAATATTTGGCTAAAAAATCTGATAATTCTCTCAGAAAATATTAACCCACTTTGATTTTTTTTTTTAAATTCTGGTTTTTTTTTTTGTTTTTTTTTTAAATTCTGATGATGTAAAATGCAATTTTAAATGCTTATTTCGGCGAAATCTTTTAGACATCAAACATATACAAACGGTCATTTAAAATAGATGTTTTCTACAAGGTCTGCGATGTTTGGCTAAAAAAAATCTTAGATTCTTTCAGAAAAAAATGATCCACATTTTTTAAAATGATGATGATGTAAAATGCATTTTTTAATGCTTATTTCGGCAAAATTACTTAAAAATCAAACATATCAAAACGGTCATTCAAAACAGGGCGCAAATACATTTCTACAATGATTACCCCACTGAAATAGTCGAACGGGTGACTTCTGAGGTACATAGCTTGCACTATAACTAATTAGTCACAGATAACGTCTAATTTTGACTTGTATGCAAAGCTCTGTATGTTACTCTACATTCTTAATTTGAACTTTCATACTTTGATATAACACATATGGGATACTACCCAGAATAAAATCTAAAGTTGCAAATCATATAGTACTTTGAGAGAAAAAGGAAGCTGTGCTTTACATAGCCTTTAGAAATCATGCGTTTCCTTTTTTGTTGTTGAGGTTTTTTTTGCGACATTTAAAGACTTTGGTCAACAATTTTAGCTATTTTATTTTCTTTCGATTGTAAACCTGGAACAGACTAGAAATATATGTTCAGATCAGTTTGTATGCACAGTTTTTTCTGGGATTTTATAGACAAGGAAAGAAAACCATGTCCTGAGATTTAAAACCTTACTGCAACGAAGCTCATATTTTGTTATGTTTAAAATTCAAATTTGCCTGACATGTATCAAAAACAGATCTAATTATAATTTGCAAATGATCTATTCTTCAGCTTCTACAAGCAGGGCCACTACACCCGCACAAGATTGCGCTGCAGCACCCATCTCAAAACTGCTACAGAGGAATTTATGCTTGTAAGACATCGCTGAGCAGAATACAGCTTTTAAAAATTCTGTAAAAAAGATATACAATAAAGGCGTTCGCCGGCGGATAATTCTAAAAAGTACAGCTATTACTATACCAGATATGTCCGTACTAGACCCAAGAAAAATTTTACTTGTCATGGCAAACAAGAAAATATTGGCATGAATCTAATGCATATGCTTAACCCTTTCCCAAACGACAAAATTTTGGACTAGACTAAATTGAAAGCATTTGCAGACGACAATTCAAATCTTGTTGAAAAGATGATTTCTGTCTCTGATAGGGTAGAAAACATTGTGGGAAAAGGAGAAAATGCTGGTTACCAGCATTTTCTCCTTTTCCCACAATGTTTTCAAAAGGCTACTATTCCAGACCCGTAAAAACCAGGGATTGTTTGGGAAAGGGTTAAGAAAGAATGGTTTGTTCTTGAAACTTTATCGTTAAGGCAGATTTTCCTTATAAAGTAGAATTTTTCAGTGAAAAGCTCTATAAAAGCGCAAAATTATAATTTCTACGCTCATTCTCACCAGTCTCTGGTAAGGCAGAGTCTCAAATCCTTCAGCATGATATAATAAATAGATAGCGTAAAAACAGGATAATTATTTTGACAAATAAGCTATCAAACAACTTCAAACTTTCTTCTTTAACTCTATCCAGCAAATGGTTCTTTATTTTTTTCGTATTTACAATCAGTACAATTGTCTCATATAGCAGCGAATCAACGTTTAAAAGCGAGCACTTTTAGAAGCAACCTTTACGTACCTTGGACCCTTAACATACTTGATAAATCTGGAAAATTGGTTTAACAGTGCACCTGTCCACCACATTGCAACTGATCCTTCACAAAAACACACTACAAACATTTCCAGGCTAGCTACTCATAAGCGAGCTTGTCCAAGCAAGTGTGAAATATTTTTCCAACATACCAGATGAATGACAAACATTAGCATTTACTCAGTGTCCATCTTAATGCTGATTATTTGTGATCCTTGAAACCTACCCAATTAGATCATTTCACTTTGTCATGCTTCATTTTCACCATATTACTTTTTCGGCCATTCTAGAAAGTTTAGAGATCTACGTCAATTATATCACGTAGTTTAGCTCCATTACCGTTGTAAATTAGCCACGCATTAAGGCATACACATTCGTGGTGTTACACTCACCATCGAACAATTATTTGACAATGCCAAGTTCAAACGTCAGACGATGTATGTCGTCTGATCTTGTGAACAAGACCTTATTGATCCAATGTACGAAGTAAGAACTGCAATATAGATGCCTTGTCTTACAGAGCACCAATCGACTTCGAAATATTCGTTATTGTTCATATACAGTAGAATGGTTATAAACTTTTGCCTTCACGGTGGACCTTGCTCCTCACCCAATTTATCTGATCTGCAGATATACCAGGTAGAGTTCGGTATAATGAATTTTTCAAACATGCTAGATAGGGTAAGAGTGCCTTATAATAAATGGCTTGCAACACACGAAAAGGGACATTCGGGTATCTGCATAAAGTGTCGTCTCAGATCAGCCTGCACAGTCCGCACAGGCTAATCCGAAACGACACTTACCGATTTTATGTGATTTTCTGTTTTACGCAAGTCTACTGTAGCACAAAATCTAATGTAGTCGTAAGTGCCGTCTCGGATTAGCCTGCGCGGACTGCGCAAGCTAATCCGGGACGACACTTTACGCAAATGTCCGAATGCACCTTTTCGCGTGTTGCACTCCATATCACCATGCACATAGCAAAGCAATCAGGCACTGTATTTCTTCAAACTCACCACATAGGTCGGGAAAACTCGATTTTATAGTGCTACATGTAATCTTTCAAAAATGCAAGAAAGGATTGGATTACTAACATAACTTTTGCCCTTTAAATAAGCTAAGTTGCAGTCCACCTACCGTCTCACTGATTTCATACACATACGTATTAAGTGTGAATGTGACAGTGTATACTGTGAAGCCACAATTGGTATCGAGAAGACGAGTCCACGGTGTCTACGAAATGACAAATTATGTCTGTATGTAATCTTTATTTATTGGCAGTAATTGATAAACAATGCCCACCGATCGTATAAGTATCACACTGATATATATAAAAAAGGAAGGAAGAAAAAATAACACTGTAATTCACCAGTCTCTAAGTAAACGCATAATTGCTTTTTAAAACGAGTTTAAAATTATTTTACAGATGATCATAATAGAGTACCATTGACTGTTGACAAGCCGGATGAATCTGAATACATCAATGCTTCATTTGTCAATGTAAGCTTTTGTTGAGAGTAAAACTTGGTGTCTACTCTGTCTTATACATGCGCTATGATATATGACAATTTACTTAAATATCATTACAATACATTTTGATTATGGTTCATGATGTAAATATATTTTTGATATTGCAAGGCAAAAATTGTTATTAAAAAGAAATGTGTCAATATAAAACGTATTGAAATTTTACAATCTGACAGTCTAAGCAAGAAAACACTGGCCAGCTCTGTTAGCAACTGAAGCGTTGAACGTATGTAGGTTACCTAGCTGGACAATTCAAATAGAAAAAAATGCAATTTGAGACATTTTTTTTTCTTTCTAGTTTTCTCATGACAAAATTATCAAGTTATTCTTTAGTGTCAATATTATTACTATTTTTTTTGTTTTGTTTTGTTTTTCATATACAAATTTAAGTAAGACATCCCTTGTCCCTCATAAATCATGTTCACTGTATTATTATACATTCCAGGGGTTCGAGAAGGAAAAGAAATTTATTGCATGCCAAGGTATATATATTTCAGTTTTTAGTGATTGAAACCGGCTTATGTAAATGGTATATCCACATATAAATCTAACATGAGCAGGATTCTGGGCACAGAATTGTGTGATTTTCCAGCCTAGCCATGAATTTATAAATGTTTCTATAATAGTTATGTTAGACAGAAACCATCTAAAACATATGCCTCCATATCAAAAAGGTTCTGGTCAGGTTTTCCCATTTTTAACAGTGCTTAATACACAGGGGTGACTTGTCCAAAACCGAAATCGGTTGAGATCCTTACTTAGACTGATGGAGGTCTTTGTGACGGGATTTATTCCAGCCAGAGGCTAGAAAGAATCTTATGCAAAGTACTTTTAAAATTCTAGAAAAGTATGATATGTGCGATTGTCGCCGCGTTGAAAGTGGCGCTACACACCAAATTCACAAACAAAGCATTTCAGTTGTGGCGTGGTAAGCCTTTCAACCATCTATATTTTCCTAGTATTTTTCTTGCCATTGTTTTGAGTTGTTGCCAAGGCCCTGGCTGACATGAATTGTGTCAAAACGCTTTCTAACAGTCCTCGTAAAGAACTTGGTCGCATTTGAAATCGGCTCAATAACCTCAGGGTTTTTAAACCCATGGAAAGTGAGAAAACTGCTTAGGATGTTCCCTACATTGTTTTTTTTTCATACGCGAGGATTTATATTCACAAGGTAGATAGCTAAAATACATTTGCTTTGGATTCTATGGTTACTGTTTGACTTAATACATGAATGACGTGGCCATTTCAAACGAGAAAAAAAAATGCAAATAGCCGAATTTTCCAGACGTTCTGGGATTTCACACAAAAAAATTGAAAGTAAAACTTGCTTTTTTTTCCTGCTACTATGTTCTGGTTCAAGCTGAGGGAAAAGCCTTAAATTGATCAGTTCATGCTTAATGTTCAGTATTTCTGTCGCAGGGCCATCCAGGGAAACAGCAAAACAGTTTTGGCAAATGATCTGGCAGTATAACTGTAAACAGATTTTGATACTCACTAACCTTGTGGAGACTGGAAAGGTACGTATGTTTTTTTCCCTACAAATTTTATAAATATCCACTTAAATGTTCAAATAACGAACGCGACTATGACCGTAAAATAAAAGGTTGCTTTGGAATTTAATGTCTAAATGAAACTGTTAGTTTCTTTAACCCTTTACTCCATAGATACTCGTTTTAATGCATTGTTTGTAGGAACCTTTGGAAAACATTGTGGCAAAAGGTGAAATTGCTCGTGACGAGCAATTTCACCTTTTGCCACAATGTTTTCTATGCTATCAAAAGGTGTCATATGCACATAAGAAACAGCTTCATCCTTGCTGTTATTTAGGGTCAATTACAGGTACCATAGAAATGCCTTATGGGATAAAGGGTTAAAAGAGATGGTACCAAGTCCATGCAGCTGTATGTTCCATGCAGTCCCTCACATAACATGATATCTAAGGGCAAGATATTACATTTAAATACGAGAGCTGGTCGTTGATGGGTATATATGTAACATATTCTTAGGTTTACATTTGACTCTGTCAATTTCAATTCTTGTTTATTTCCTATTCTTTTTAGTTTGTTTTTTCTTCTGAAGTGGTAAATCAAATAATCACTATGCGTGGTCTTTTGCATGTGTAGTCGCTGAACAAAAGTTCGGTCAGTTTTGGAAATGGACACTGACAAATCTAAGAAGTCTCTTTATTATTGTTTCGTGTATAACAACAGAAGTTCAAGAAAAATTACATGTGTATAGATCAAGATATTTCATTTATACATACAAGATTATTGGAAATGATATAGTCCGACTTTGCCCCGTACTTTTCAAAAGCTGCAAATTGCAAGGGCGACAAAATTTGTATTTGTGTTACCGTATGTAATATCTTTTGTGTAAATGATCAGAATGTTTACAAAATGATTCAAAGGATAAATATGCAAAGTACTGGGCTGAAGAACACGAAGTCACATTTGGAAGTATAACGATAAAACCTGGGACATTTGAGAAAATGAAAGATTACGACATACGAACATTTAGGATTAGTAAGGTGAGTGTTGCAGTTCTAGACATAGGAGCTACGTTATGTGAAAAGAGTGTTTAATTCAATTTGAGAAAAGTATCGGTCTGGGTCGAAACCTTTTTGTGTTATATCAGGGTTATGTTGGCTTTAGATAAAGAGTTTATGAATTCATAATTATGTTATGATTTAGTTGCTATCATGCATTACAGAGATAAATTATCCCCCTTTTGCCAATAACATGGCATATATATATTAACAAGATGAGATATATTCTGATGACCACTGTTTGGAATTAATTAATTCATTCATTCATTCATTAGTCTCATTTTTCGATGTCTTACGTAAACGCGTGTTTTCTTCGATAACGAACTTATGACAAGCTCCTTTTCAAAATTGTCATATTGTGACGATTTTTTTTATCCAACTATTTGTTATCAAAGTGTTATTACCTTGAGAACCATTATCATTCTCCAATTAACTTTTCTCTGTCGAACTTGATACCAATAAATATCAATAATATGATACAAGACAGACATTTCCCAGCACTACAAAGACAATATTATTACAGTGGTTAAACTGCTTTAATTTTGCAGAAATCCTGTCAAAAGTTAGAGATGCTGGTCAAGCCTGTGACTATTGTTTAAACCATTACCAATCAATCCCTACTTTTGACGACCCTGAGAAAGAAACCTTTGGAAAACATTGTGGAAAAAGGAGAAAATACTGGTAACCAGCATTTTTCCTTTCCCACAGTGTTTTCTACTATCCACAAAACAAATTTCAAGTTTTCAGTCACCTTTACCTTGTATTCTGCAAATGCTTCCGATTTGGACGAACCTAAAACTTTGTCGTTTGGTAATGAGTTAAAGAGTGTTGTCAACTTAAAGTCCATTTGATTTCCATTAGCTAACGTCGAAGTTAATATAAACCTACAGTAAAATGTTTTGCCTACAATAATTCATACAAGATGTTTTCAATCAGAACGGTATGCCGGCCCAATCTGTTACCCAGTATCACTTTAAAGCATGGCAAGAGAAGGATGTTCCTGACAGTCCATGGTCGCTGGTCAGTTTTTGGTTACGTGTTACCAAGGATATGGTGGTGAAAGCAGATGTCGGACCAGTGGTAGTTCATTGCAGGTTGTTAATCGTCCCTTTCTGTTTTTCCTATTTTTGCTACAGATGAATATTGGAAAACTACGGAACCCCTAAAGTGACATGCTCGACTTTTTTTTCATATGCAAATTTCTCAAGTTATTTCGTTTTTACGAAATAATATTTCGTAAAAACGAAATATTATTTCGTATTTACGAAATATTATTTCGTTTTTACGAAATATTATTTCGTATATACGAAATAATTATTTCGTAATTACGAAATAATTATTTCGTTTTAACGAAATAATTTTACCTGTTTGTATATTCAAAAGGGCCTCTCAGCCTTGAATTCCATTATTGACCGGTGTTATCGCCGATGTAATCATTATTCTATCTATATCTAGGCCAAAACATAATGGACCGTGCTCTGTGAAAAGGGTGCTCAAAGCATTTCAGAAAAGAATCGACACATTCGGCCCATGTTAGCCTGTGCGGACTGTGTCAGCTGACACGGGCCGAAACCTTTCGCGTTCTTCAAATTTTCTGCATGTCAAAAAGCTATCGACCTCATCATTCGATCGCAAATAAGACTTTATGGATCAATTTCAAGGGCGGATCCAGGATTTTTTTCGAGAGAGGGACCATAATAGATCATTATATACGAGATATGCTCTGTGAACAAAGGGCAGACAGACAGACAGACAGATAGCTAAGGGAATATCACGGTGGTTAGCGATGCAACCATGTGTTTCCCAGCTTTCTCACACCAGTACTGACAGAACTTTTTTTAAGCTAAGAGACGGAGACCAGGTTCTGAAAAAACCGCCTTGGAGGCTGAGAACAGCGAGGGGTAACGTTAGTGGTTTCGTTCTCATACAAACAAATTCTAAAATGGTAGTAATGGAATTCCTTCCTTGGAACTCAAGGTATCTAGTGCAGCATAACGACTGCCTTACCAGTGTTAGGATTATGGGACTTTTCAAGCGCTAGCTGGTGAAAAATGTTTTGTGAAAATGATTGAGCCGTGCGTTATGAAAAGGAGGCTTAATGCATCTACGTGATCCATGGTACCAAGTAAGATATCACCTGATAATGCATCGGCGGCTCAGCGGGGTTGGGGGTGGGGAGTAGGGGTCAGGGTTATCCCCACCCCCTCTAGAACTTTCAAAGTAATCGCAGTCTGCCTGAAATTTTGACCAAGTATGAAAGTGTCAAACATATTCTAAATCTATGCCAAATGTAAGTCAAATCTACAAAGAACTTCTTCTAAGTAGCTGAAATGCGTAAAAGAATAACCTTTAAAGATGTACGCAGTAGCAAAGTTGACCCATTCTCTGACGAAAGGAGGCTTATTGAATCTCTGTGATCCATGGCACTAAGCAAGCGATCACATACTGATGGATCCATAGTACATATATGTAACAGCCGACGGAATCTTATGGTAGTTCTAGTTCCCTTAACCTACTTCCATGTCCGTAACAAACTAAAAAACAACAAGTTCAATAAATGTTTTATTGAAATGCCTGGTAGCACCTGGACTAGTGGCCCGTGAATTGCAAGGTTTTAAATGAATTTTGGAATGTATCTTTATATGTCCCGAACCATCGATGCTTTTTCTTATATCGAGAAATGAGTGAATTTTGCCACGTCCACAGAGGCCAGTCGTCCAGAGCTGAATGACAACGCGTAAGCAAGAAACACGTAAAGCACGTGCACTAACTACAACCCGGACATTACATGCACAGTGAAGGGAAATAAATTTCCTTCTAATTCATACCCAATCAACCGAAGAAAATTATATTTCTTTGACATACTGAAAATTTGCTGATAGCGAAAAGTTTGGCCCAAGACAGCCTACGTGGATTACATTAAATGCATATGCATTAAGCGCCTTTTTCACAGAGCATGTCTTATAAAAAAATGATCCATTCTGGACTCCCTCCCGAAAAATATCCTGAACTGCCCTTCTTATGGATCCAGAAAATCTTTTTTGTCTTATGTCCGATAGAAAAATGAGTTCGAGTAGCCTTTTGACATGCAGAAAACTTAAAGATTTCGAAAAGTTTCGGCCCATGTCAGCCTGCGTGGACTACGCTGGCCGAGATTGGTCAATTCTTTTCTCAAATGCATATTGAACCTTTTTCACAGAGCACGGTTTATTATGATTTCGCCCAGATAAAGATAGCATAATGATGACAGCGGCATTAATACCAGTCAATAATGGAATTCTAGGCTACATGGCCTTTTTGAATGGTAAAATTATTTCGTATTTACGAAATAATTATTTCGTAATTACGAAATAATATTTCGTAAAAACGAAATAATTATTTCGTAAATACGAAATAATTATTTCGTAATTACGAAATAATTTCACCAGTCTGTATAATCAATAAGGCCCCGTAGATTTGAATTCCATTATTGTCTGGTGTTAACGCCTCTATCATCATTATTCTATTTAAACCCAGGCAAAAACATAATGAACCCTGCTCATTGAAAAGGATACTTTTTGCATTTGAGAAAAAATCGACACATACCAGCCGGCGCAGTCTGTGCAGGCTGACATGTGGGCCAATCCTTTTTCAATATGATCTTCCAATTTTCTGCATGATAAGTATCAACCCAGGCCTCGCCTGGGCCTAAACTGTTCGCTATCAGTAAATTTTCTGTATGTCAATGGACTAGAACTACCGTAAGATTCCGTCGGCTGTTACAAAAAACGGATAGATCTACTATGGATCCATCAGTATGTGATGGCTTGCTTGGTGCCATGGATCACAGAGATTCAATAAGCCTCCTTTTGTCAGAGCTGGCTCAATTTCAAATTTGCTACTGCGTACAGCCTTAAACATCATTCCTTGACGCAATTCATCTAGATAGAAGAAGTTCTTTGCGCATTTGACTTAAGTCTTCGCATAGATCTAGAATTTGTATGACACTTTCATACTTAGTCAAAATTTCCGGCAGACAGCAGCTACTTTGACAATTGTAGAGGAGGGCCCACCTGACCCCCAGCTAATCTGCCGGTGCATAATCAGGTGATGTCTTGCTTGGTACCATGGATCGCGCAGTTGCATTAAGCCCCCTTTTCATAGAGCAAGGCTCAATCAGGTCTGATTGATTCGTGTTTAACGTCGCATCAGTTTTTATTTTTTTAAATTTCAGTATATTTTCACGACAACCACCGTGATATTACCTTAGCTCTCTGTCTATCTGTCTGTCTGCCTGCCTGCCTGCCCGCCTCTCTGTCTCTGTCTCCCTCCCTCCCTCTTCTCCCCCCTCTCTCTCTCTCTCTCTGTTTCCTTCTTAATCATCATTCTACAAATCTCATACCCTGATACTTAAGCGACACAGTTGTAATATTATCCCGTCTTTCCAAGAGCAAAGAAGGAAAGGAATAAGAAACGCGCTATTATTACCGATACGCAAGTCTTAAAAAATGGATTTGCAGGGGATCGACCCCGCTGCCTCCAATTCTCCAGTAGAAGACAGCCTATCCACCTGCCTAAAGAAGCGGTATAACCTCCCGAAATAGAAATGCTCTGGTGTGCACTGTATTCTATGCAAATGTAATGAAAGTAAACAAGCTGTCTATCTACTCGAAAATACATAGACGCTGATTTGTCCATCTTAAAGACGCATTTGCAGATGCCTGAACGTTACGAGTCCTCTTATATACGGACGTTAAGGCACTGTATTTACAACAAAGAGGTTCTGGGTTGGAATCCCACTGGTGGTGATGTTTGAGCGTCAGTTCTTCGGCAATGCAGATCAGAGCCGCATCCGGCAACTGGTGAAACATAAGAATACACGAATAAGTGCTATTCGTCATTATGATTGATAATTATTTAGCCTTTCATCAATCAATCAACCACTTCCGTACTCTACAAGTCCCCCATCTTCACAATTAAGAGCCTGTTGTGGTTCCTGCACCCGAGTGATAAGAAACAGAGCCCTATGTTCTAAATACATGTATTAGATTTAAAAAAATGACTAGGCTGGGAATCGGATCCTCAATCTCCAGTTTTCGATTGGGCCGTGCTCTAAACAAACTGAATATTGTAACTGTCTTTTAATTATCAATGACAACTGTGCGTACACAATTCATAAACAGAAGAAATACCAGACGGACGGATAGACGAGGGGCTGACTGACTGACTCTCTGACTGACTGAATGAATAGATTTGAGTTTACCAGTCATATCATTCATGCTTGCCCCCTTTTGTCTAATGTACCGATATTAAGATTATATATTTGACATCGATCTGGAAAAGCACAACATAGGTCAATGACTATAGATGATAGCTCCCTTGAAACAGAACCCAAATTCGAACATGGTGTGGGCAATTCAGAAATAAGACAGCTCAACTCTGAATTCTATAGCCTATGATGTGAAGGCTGTCAATGAACCCTAAAATGCAGAACTATCGCAAGGCAGTTCAAGTGCATCGACCCCGAGTCGAACCGAGGATGCCTGTATTTCAACTTATCAGATTATTTCGTATTTACGAAATAATTATTTCGTTTTTACGAAATAATTATTTCGTATTTACGAAATAATTATTTCGTAATTACGAAATAATATTTCGTTTTTACGAAATAATATTTCGTTTTTACGAAATATTATTTCGTAAAAACGAAATAACTTGAGAAATTTGCATATGAAAAAAAAGTCGAGTATGTCACTTTCGGGGTTCCGTAGAAAACTGACACTTCTGATAGAAAAATAATTCCAATTATTTGTTGCGAGCTGTTGGCTCGTTTAGAAAGCGCCGATATCAAACATATGACAAATAAAAAAGATTTCTATCCAACGTGATGCTTATAGTCTCCGCATACTTGTTTGACTTCTTTAAAACTGATGACTTGTTTGATGATAATGTGTTCATCTCCATTGTATGCATACCATTTACAAAACCAATTCAGATCCATTTAAATGAATTCATAAATCTAGATGTACGAAAGAAGCTATAGGTGTAAAAGTTAGGTCGAAGTATCGGATATCCCAGTTTGTTGTCTGTATTCAGTGTTTGCACTTAACATTATTTTACCCATTGGTTTGTTGGAATTTGACTTATCAAGTTGTTTCCATCGATAACCAGAACTGAAACAATTTGTTTGCAGTGTTTTCTGATCATAATTGAACCAGAGTTCAACATTAGATTAACGTTGAAATATATATAAAACTATAGCATTAGCAGCCACCTACTGAATTCGGGCTCCAGTGTAAAGACTTTGTATTTAAACAAAAATGGTCAGTTCCTGTAGCTTTGAAAACTGTGACAACCTCTTCGAAGTTGTAAAATGATTTCGAGCAGTTGTCGAGCATTTTAGAAACAAAGCGTTAGCTTACAATGATGGAGTTTCAGACAGAAATTATAGGCTACATGTATGTGATTGGCAATATGACAGTATAAATGCATGCTGGTAGTGCTCAAGGCATCTTGTGAGTAGGTAACCCACAGTGTTTATAAAAGCAGAAAAAATTTTCTCCATTATCTTTGAAGCTAAATTGATATCTCTGCAGTGCTGGAGTTGGGCGCACCGGTTTATTTATAGCTCTAGACTTTCTGTATAACCAAGGAAAAACAGACGGTTGTCTGACACCATTCCAAGCTGTTGCAGCACTCCGTGAACAGAGGCCGTTTATGGTTCAAACAAAGGTACGAATTGCTTTTAAACCAGTACAATTACATATAAACAAATATTTCTAATTAGTTGCGAACCTAATCTTTAGCAGCTGATTCAGCAGATGTATGATACATAGACATTTTACAGACTTGCAGAGCCGAATTCAAACAAGGCCGAAGTGTGGGTTTACATCTTCGATGTCATATATTAGGATGGAATTGCTTTAGCAGATAATACATACAAAAATCGTAAGATATAAAACAAACAGTCTGATAACTTATGCACCGATATACACTGTCAAAAAGCAGAGATAATGCAGCGAAAGTCACAGCTTTGATTTCAAAATCTATGACTACGTTTTTTTGCTAAAATTGTTGTTTGTTTGGCACACTAAGTTTATTCACTAGTTACAAAGAAGCCCATGCCCTTGCACATAAAACTTCCATTTTACCAAAACATGAGGCCCGATTATAGTAAGAGCACTTTCTACAATCTCTTTCACTCCAGGAACAATATGTTTTCCTACACGAAGCCGTTGCTGAATCACTGTTGTTAGGAACTCATGGCATCCTTGTCGATCAGATACAAGATGTATACAGCTACTTATTAGAAAACGATCCAGTAACAAACTTGTCAAGGATGTACATGCAATTCCAGGTTGGACTTTCCTTAACATTAATTTCGATTTCCACTTCACAGTTTAAAACCATGTTATTCATTTGTTTTAGTTATTTCCCTATTAGATTTATAAATAAGCTTTACTTTTTAATGGCTATAAAGAGTATTCAACTGCATGATAAAGACAGCTTAGCTATAATCTTACATAAAAGAATGGACAGTGTAGATCTGAGATCATGGACAGTGTAGATCTAAGTTCAGATTGCACGTCTGATCTTAATCTACACCAACAACAAAAATTGAAGGAGTTTTAAATGTTTTGGTCATTTCTGACTTGTATCATATACCAACACTTTGCAGTCACAAGTATGTCAGTGAATCGTTAGAATATTAAAAGGGTAACTTTTTTCAGTTGTAATAACTTATTCATCTTTCGAATGTATGAAACGCATTTGCACACCCTGTGACATTTTTCCTTCCCTTTCGTTTCTCAGCATAGAACGACCAGTCGCTAACATAATTTAAACATGCATACCGAAACGCGTGAATTTAGATACATAAACTATTATTATTCATTTTCCTGTACATAGTACCACAGGACTGTGAACCTCTATTGGTCTATCACAGAACATTAAAATTCTCCTTCGTCGATCATCAAACACTTATAGATCATTGTTGCTTTGCCTGTATATCACGAAATATATATTCAAATCTCATTAACACCGTTTCTATAAATAGCACATGAGCCACTCCCTCTATATCGTATGTAGTATGATAAGATGTGCAACAAAATCGAAATAAAAGAAAACAAATCTAGTTACTGGTGGTGATGGGTTCATGAACGTTTTTTACTCCTGTACCCTGACCTTAGAATGTTCCATACGGCTGTTGCAATCAAGCAATAGCTATCATCTCGAAATTCGTTATGACGTAGCTTTTTTTTTTTTCGACTTCCTTGCACACCTTGCCTTACTATATACGATACAATAAGACACAGAGGAAATCCCCCAATGTGCTATTTGTAGCAACAGTATCCGATAATGAAAATTTTGTAATTCCTTCATGGACTAATGGAGTTTTAGAGGCCTATAATATTATGTAACAATTTGACTTACATATTGAAACCTGGGATCAATAAATCATCGGTTTGCTTCCAAAACATCGTAACCACAGCTTGTTACAAGCTGTAGTTATGCGGTTTTGAAAGCAGATATGTGGAATAGATGAAGAATCAGATCCGGACATTTTACTTTGTACTTTATACAGTTGATTATTGACAGTACAGAAAATTATGAAAATGACGGTGTGTATGCAAATGACAACGAATACTTTGATATGGACATGGGGATGCAACATATCACAAGTAAGTAATTACATCAATGGCTCATAGATTGCTCTCTTGTAACCGTTTCTAAATCAATAGCCAGTAGAGAGACAACGCATTACAATATTACGGAAAATGCGGGAAATATAGGATAATGTTCGTAACAACGTCATATTTCTGTCTGTTTTTAGGGCACACATTATTATACTGCAAAGAAATTTCTCGTGATCTGATTGGTTAACATCCCGGGAACATATATCATGTTCCCTGGCAAAAAACACGTAAAACCAGTTTCCCTTTTGAGTGCCCCCTAAACATCACTACACGTGCAACACAACATCCAAAATGGCGGCGTCGATCGATCACCAGACTGCACATTTATTCACCAAACTGCACGTTTTAGTGACGTCAGTTTCAATTTTCATTGAATTGGGGCACGCTTACGGGAATTTCTATTTCGTCAGCATACTCGATTCGTGAAATTATAAAACAGGAAAATTTCGCTTTACACGCTTTGAACGGGTAAAACTCTGCAGTATAACAAATTCGTTGTACGGTCAGGTGGTAAAACCCCGGTTACACAGAGCTATCGCTGATAAATCGGTGGTCTTTTTAACCGAAGTAGGGTGGGAACCGACGAAAACCTACTTGCCTCCGATATCACATATTGGTCACCTATTCCCAACCTATCAAAAGCTATCAGGAAAAGATGAATTTCGTCGATGAAAAGTTACCGATTTAGATTTTTAAACATGCTTAAAATTCTCGATCGGTGAAAATATTACAAAATAACCGATTGACAACTTATCTACCACCGATATCACCTATAGGCCATCGACAGGCCACCGATGAGCCACCGAAGAGCCACCGATGAACTGATACTAATCACCGGTGAAAAAAGCTAAGAATCGAAATATGGAATCCATGAGACACATTGTTACATGCGCGACAGGCATTTTAATTCAGTTTCCACAAAAATTCACAAGCGCCATATCTGATTGATTCTGTAACAATTCTGTGACAAGTTTCGATTTGTCTTAGTATGTCAGTCAAAGGGAACTCCCAGAAATCCGTCGACCAAGGCAAAATTGTTATGTTTGTCTCTAACGAAGTCTTGAAAGTCAAAGAAGACTCCATTGTGAAAAAAGATGTTGTGGCCGTATATATCTTTAATCACCGGTCAGATCCCGATTGGGCCTCTACCAGCGCAAGACGGAATATTTTTAAGACCGATTGAACCCCTGTTTATTTCCGTTTACACAAACAGCTTGAAATAAGGTCACCTATGAAAACTGATAAAAAAGCGAAAAAAATTGAAATAATGACACCGATTTGAAATGGATGTAAGCCCGACGGTCTGTGTAACCGGGGTGTTAGGGGCTTGGAAACTTGTTCACGGCCTACGGCTCGGGACGACATGATTAACCACAGCCGTGAACAAGTTTCCAAGTCCTCTGCCACCTGACCGTACAACTAATAATGTTTACCTAGGTCACTGATGCCCGGTATCTACTGTTTCCGCCTTTAATTTAGTAGTTACAAAATATAAACTTTGCCTTGCTCAATGTATTACCTATGAAATACCAAAACATAATCCATCATTATTTCTCGATAAATTACCAAAAAGCATGTAGTTATTGTAAATGATTTCCCTGTATGCCTAGATACCATGCTGGAAACCCTCGGATAAAGCTCTAGCTCGACAAAACTTGCTATAACGGTTTACATTACCGTTTGCTTGTGCAAATACAGTTCTACAACCACAAACCACATGAAAAGTTAATGGTCATCATTTTTAGTGGGTTTTATAAGTTATCTCGTCTCTGTACGTGGTGGCAACCTGTTCTCCAAAATATAGACAGTGATATAAATTGTTGAAGAAAGCTTTATCAAGTGAGACCTATAAAGTTGTTGTAAAGAGCTAAACATAGGGAAAGCTTGCAAAGGAGCCAGTATGCGTTTAAAGTTCATTACAATATATGTAACATAACTTGGCAATCAAAATATTCGATTTCTTTATAGCAATATTTTCGAAAGGAAAGATCTTCTGCCCACTTATTGACTGGTTTTGTTTATTAAAAGAAAATTGTTTATAGCTGTTGATGATTAGTTATGCGGAAGTGTACTGTAGCACAAATCCTAATGCAATCGTAAAGTGCCGTCTCGGATTAGCCTGCGCGGACTGCGCAGGCTGATCCGAGACGACACTTTACGCAAATGTCCGAAAGCCCCTTTTCTCATATTTTAGCTTTGTATTGCTTTCCTTGTCACATTTCACATTTTCACTTAACTCTGTACCAAAACAACAAACTATTGAGCTTGTCTATATTCGAAACATTTGCAGATAACAAAAACATGACTCAAATACTGCAATTTGTGAGTGAAAGAGTAGAAAACATCGGGAGTTGTTACGGGAGATCACTCTTTCCTTACTGCATAACTTTCCTGTATAAAATCAATATCTAACAACTATGTCAGAGAGAATTCTCATTGGCTCAGTAGTTATGGTATTGGATGTTTAATCCTACAAAAACGAGGCTATTTGTCCCTTCAAGGGTTCCAATCCGGCTACATGCGGTTTGTAATTGAGCTATGCATTTATTTGTTTCTTTGTTCGTAAGATGGGGGATCGTCCGGTATTGGCCATTGAGCCATTTATCTCATTTGTTGTCCAAAAACGGAATTTTCGCCTTATAATAAGGCATTGATTCATTAATAAATGATGACTTTAAGAGGGGATGTCTTACAGGTGATCATTCCTTATACTGCATAGCTTGCCCGTATAAAATCAATACCTGAAAACTGCGTCAGAGAGAACTGTGGTTGTGGTATTGGTGTTTCAATCCTTCAAAAACGAGGATATTTGTCCCTTCAAGGGTCCGAATACTGCCAGATGCAGTTTGTTTTTGCGCTATGCGTTTATATGTTTGTTTGTAACAGACCTTGTTCGTAAGAGGGATTACCGGCATTTTCTCCTCTTCCCTCAGTGTTTTTCTTATGAAGGCCTTCTCTTTAGTGTCATGAGAGGTTGGAAATATGTTGAAAAGGTTAAATCAATGTAAATACATGTGCATGCATTTTTTTTTCAGGTGACGAGACCAGTTTTACACGAAACTTGGGAACTGTATTTACTACGGTAAGTTTAAACAGCCGGAAAGGTTCATTCCATACAACTGGCTGAATGATGAAATTATTTTCTGACAACACCAACAGAGCTCAAGATAGGCGGAGTGATTGTAATTTCAAAATTGATAATATTTATTACGAAACCCTTTGCTATGAGCACCCATTAGAATAGTCTTATTCGATTAAGGGATATTATTTCCCAAAACATAACACTGAAAGAGCAATATTTAATTATTAACTTTCGAATTCAAAATTTTATTTTAGTTATTTAGCAGGATAAGAGGTTAGGTATTTTCTTCGAATTTCGAAAGGATATAACCGTTTATGATCCTTATCGTCAAAAATATCGAAATGCGCGGGCTGAAATAAGCCGATTTTTTGTTTCTATTTTTTCAATTTGTTGCATGTCAAAGGACCATTCTACCTCATGATTCTGTCGGTTGTTTGACAGCATGGATTTTATGTATGAGTAATTATGTAACGACTTTGTTGGTTTAACTCGGTACCAAACGACCAAATTTTTAGACTGTCCAAATTGACAGCATTTACAGACGACAAGGTAAAAATGACTGGTAATTTTTTTTTTTTCTTTTTTGGCAAAAGGAAGAAAACATTGTGGGAAAAGGAGAAAATGCTGGTTACCAGCATTTTCTCCTTTTCCCACAATGTTTTCAGAAGTCTTCTTTCTCATGGTCTTTAAAACTCGGGATCGTGTGGTAATGGGATAATGCAACGCTGAAGTGCATTACTGTTTACATGCTATGTCTCACATAAGGAACGGTGCATGCTAGAGTAACGACGTATCTCTATCACACTGTTTCAGGACTACAAGGGAAAGCAATCTTTCATCATTGCCCCAATACCGAACTCTGCTACAATGGAGATGTTTTGGTCTCTAGTTCGTGACAAAAATGTAAAAACTGTTGTCATAGTGACGGATACAACATCTCCGAATTATAAGGTAAGCACTATTTGATAAATATTTAGCATGATTTGACGACATGTATTTCTTTAAGGGATGCAATTAATTTAAGGTAAATAGTTTCACGGTTACACCCTGGAAAAAATCCTGTTTTGCTTATTTTTTCCAAAATTACTAAGTATCTGAAGGTCAGCGAAGAAAGATTACAAATAATTTGAAAACATGTTATTTTATGTTCATAAACCTACTTAGAATTAATTATATTCATAAACAAACTAGGTATATCATTGAGGGGCGATTTTTAATGCGTTTTTTTTTTTTCATCATAAACAGCACCGGACTACATGTATTTCCTAGTCCCTTGTCGAGGGACATTCTGTCTGTAATGGTCATAATCAGCTGTTTCTGTCACCTGCAAACAATAATACTCTCCTGTGTCGAAACAGCTTCAGAGTGATGAAACATAGTAACCATTTTGTTTACAGTGAAATAGTAGGCCAACGCTCATACCTAGAGCCTAATATAACGTTTTTAGCTCACCTGAGCACGAAGTGCTCATGGTGAGCTATTGTGATCGTGCTGTGTCCGTCGTCCGTCGTGCGACGTGCGTCCTCCGTCGTCAACTTTTTGTCATGTCGGGTCATGTCGGGTCAAAAACTAGGTCACTAGGTCAAATCTTAGAAAAACCTTGTGTACGCATTAGAGGCCACATTTTCAGTCGAATACTCATGAAAGTTGGTCAGGATGTTTGTCAGGATAATATCTCGGACGAGGTCGAAAATGGGTCATGTGGGGTCACAAACTAGGTCACTAGGTCAAATCTTAGAAAAACCTTGTGTACGCTCTAGAGGCCACATTTTGAGTCGGATACTAGGTCACTAGGTCAAATCTTAGAAAAACCTTGTGTACGCTCTAGAGGCCACATTTTGAGTCGGAAACTCATGAAAATTAGTCAGGATGTTTGCCTGGATGATATCTTGAACAAGATCGAAAATGGGGAATGTGGGGTCAAAAACTAGGTCACTAGGTCAAATCTTAGAAAAACCTTATGTACACTCTAGAGGCCACACACATTTTCAGTCCAAAACTCTTGAAAGTTTGTCAGAATGTTTGTCTTGATGATATCTTGGACAGATTCAAAAATGGTCAGGTGGGGTCAAAAACTAGGTCACTAGGTCAAATCTTAGAAAAACCTTGTGTAAGCTCTAGAGGCCACATTTTCAGTCCAAAACTCTTGGAAGTTGGTCAGAATATTTGCCTTTATGATATCTTGGACGAGTTTGAAAATGGGTCATGTGGCGTTAAAAACTAGGTCACTGGGTCAAATGTTAGAAAAACCTTTTGTAGGCTCTAGAGGCCACATTTTCAGTCCAAAACTCTTGTAAGGTGGTCAGAATGTTTGCCTTGATGATATATTAAACGAGTTTGAAAATGGGTCATTGGAGGTTAAAAACTAGGTCACCACGTCAAATCTAAGAAGAACCTTGTATATGCTCTGGATGCCACATTTTCAGTCCAACACTCTTGAAAATTAGTCAGAGGGTTTGCCTTTATAAAATCTTGGATGAGTTTGAAAATGGGTCATGTTTGGTCAAAAATTGGGTCAATAGGTTAAATGTTGCAAACACCTTTTGTATGATCTGGAGGACACTTTTTCAGTCTGATACTCCTAAAACTTGTTCATAATATTTGTCCTGGTGATACCTTGAATGAGTTTGAAAATGGGTCATGTGGAGTCAAAAACTAGGTCAATGGGTCAAATATTAGAAAAACCTTGTGTACACTCTAGAGGCTACATTTTCTGCCTGATACTCTTTAGACTTGGTCAGAATGTTTGTTTTGGTGATGTCTCAAAAGAGTTTGATAATGGATATTTGTCGGGTCCAAAACTAGGTCACTTGGTCAAATCTTAGAAAAACCTTTTGTATGCTGTAGCGGCTACATTTTCAGTCCAATACTCATGAAACTTGGCCAGAATGTTTTCTTATTGATATCTCAAAAGTGTTTGATGATGGGTAATGTCTGATAAAAACTAGGTCACTGGGAAACTAGATGGTGCATGTTTGGTCAATAAACTCAGGTGAGCGATTTCAGGGCCATCATGGCCCTCTTGTTTTAAAACCTGTCAAAAGCATTTTAACACCATTTAATTCCTCCATTGTTTTCCGTAGCAATATCTATCCAAAACTGGCAAAGAGGAGACAGATTCTTCTCGAGTGTCCATGTTAGAAGAGAAAACTACTTATCACTATATAGAGAGACAGTTTCAGTACACAGGAAAGGTAAAGCCAGTAGCTCCTACATAGATGTTCCACTTACTCATATCTAAAACTTTCACGAGCGTAAAGAGCTTGTCCTGACCGTAGTTGTCTTCGGAGCATCAATCACAGAGCAGACTGCACCTAACGTGCAGTCATATACTTCATATATACTGTTTATTCAGCTTAGATATGCCGAACGAGGATAACATCTGGGCTTACTTGGGGCTCTAAGAGTAAACTCATTACCTAACGACAATATCTTAGGCTTGTCCAAATCGAAAGCATTTGTAGACGACAAAATAGAAGTGTGCATTTTCGCACAGGTATATCAGGGCAACGAGTGCAATTACTGACAGGTTCCGGTTTTCTCCGATCTTATAATCGAGCAACAGGTGAAAAGGAGCATTCGGACATTTGCGTAAAGTGTCGTTTCGGATCAGCCTGCGCAGTCCGCGCAGGCTAATCCGAAACGGCACTTTCCGTTTTTGTGCAATTTTCTGTTTTGCGGAAGTGTACTGTAGCACAAATTCTAATGCAATCGTAAAGTGCCGTCTCGGATTAGCCTGAGCGGAGTGCGCAGGCTGATCCGAGACGACACTTTACGCAAATGTCCGAATGCCCTTTTTCCCAAATTGAAAGCCAATTGTAAGTGTGTTGTAATTGGTAATCTGCTATATTCTCCCCTTATAAATGGTGAAAATTACCCATTCTTTGGCTTTACTGTGGCTTTAAAGTAAGCTTTGGATGTTTTTGCATCCTCATGGATATAATTTGTGAAATATCGTTATGTAATGAGAAGACTATGATATTCATTGCACTTCAAGATAAAAAATAAAACTTGTCTACATAAGATGTTATTAAGCTCCCAAAAGACATGCTGCAGACAAGATTAAAATTTTCTCTGGATACTTGTAATAGAATTTTATCTGAAACACTAACTTACGTCAGATCCTATATCGATGGGTGAGTGCAACACTATTCTAAGTGCCTGTACAATGTACAGGCACTTAGAATAGTGTTGCACTCCCCTATCGATATATCTATAGAAGGTTGCAAGAGGCACAGTGCGTCTGATAGAGTACACAAAGTGGACAGACAGCCGGGATGTTCCAGGTGACAGGGGATCGATGATCGCTCTTCTGGACCATGTGTTAGAATGTCAGGAGTGCTGCTCGGATAAAGAGCCAATTCTAATACTTTGCACGTGAGTTTTATGATACCATGCATAGGACACGTAATATTTACACTTTGACTGCTACGCACGATTCACAGACCTTTTGTAGACAGCACAGAACGTGCAGTCATCTTGGATCTACGCTGTACGTTAAGGAGGTATCCTTCGTCAAGAAATACCTTTAGTGCTTAAAAATGTGTTGTTTACTTTTACTAGTGGTTTTATTGTTTCATTTCTTGCATATAGTAGTACAAGGGTTAATTGGGGGAAAATAACAGTTCTGGACATTGTATTTTATCTATATATATACATGTAGATTTATTAACTTATTATTGCCAATGTACACATCTAATTTTCATATAGTTTGAGTTCAGTTATCCTAACCGTATTGTTACGGGAGACCACTCCTACATGCATGGCTTCGTCCCGAATTTAAATACAATACCTGATAAAGCATGATGACATATGCAGACAATATTAGCTTTACAACAATCGGTACATTCTATGTTTTTTGTCAAATACCATCTGGATAATGAAAATAGTTCATAAGATAATGCTGAAAAATCGAAGCGAGATTTTCGTTCGGATTAAATCCATGGTCAAGGAGAAAACCCATCAATATACGCACTGCAACTGATGTCGCCATGCAACAACTGCGTATAAAAGATATCTCTATAGCTCAGTGGTTATGGTATTAGTCTTTTAAATCTCGAAACACGAGAATATTTGCCCATCATGCAGTCGGATCCCGCCAGGATGCCGCTTGCATTTCAGCCATGCATTTCTTTATATGTTCTTAAAAGTATATATCGACACTGTTTTGAAGAAATAAGTCATGTTCCTTTCCTTTAATTTGCTTGTCATTCGATATGTATTTTTACATATATTTTAAGGACCGGACACTTGAAAAGTGGAGTTATCTGCGCTTTACTGAACGAGTTTTACCGGATTGAAAATGACAGAGGACATATAAACATAATAGAGACTGTGAAACTATTGAAAGAGAAAGAAAGATTAGCTATAAAATCATTTGTGAGTAAATGTTCTACCATTTATCTGCTTTCTAACCTACTGGTATTTGATGTAGTCCAGAATACACAGAACCAACTAGTGCAAATGTATCACATAAACGCCTTTCTTATTGAACCATTGTAACTTATGCATTCTACTGTAAGATAGGTGGCTTGACACACGCGAAAAGGGACTGATCCGAGGCGACACTTTACGACTACGCTAGATCTTGTGCTACAGTAGACTTGTGCAAATTAGAAAATTATATAAAAACGGAAAGTGCCGTCTCGGATTAGCCTGCGCGGCGTGTGCAGGCTGATCAGAGAGGACACTTTACGCAAATGTCCGAATGTCCCTTTTTGCGTGTTGCAGGCCAAATTGGAGTTCATTCACTTACGGTTATACGATGACTTAATTGGTATCGTGCATCATGGATAAACATTAAAACATTTTATTTTAGAGTCCAGCTTATTTGTATTGTCATATACTTAAAGTGTCAGTAAGTCTAAAAGTAGAAAGGCCTGTTTATAAAATAAAAGTAAATATCATTTTTCCCGTTTAATATATGATGATTATTACACCACGTGATAATTCAATGCGTAGAAACAAAACTTTCATTCACTTGATCGTTTTGTCCCCATTGAAAAACTAAGTTTGTTGACATTGTAAACAGAAACGACAACACAGGCTCATCGTCGCATATATGTTTATCATCAATACAGGAAGAGTTTACTACATCGAAGTAAAAAACAGGTTCAGAATGAGCAATCTTTCTTCCGATGACCTAATATAGTAATTGTAAACAAAAGTCCTGTGTACTACGTCATAGCACTAATGAGATGCAATGTTATCACGTGACAGTCTTGAAGACCTTGTTCGAATATTCACGAACGATACCAAAGCTTGTCTTGATGAATGGCGACCTTGAAATCGACGGATTTTTTCATTCACTTTGGCACAACTATATAATGTCAATAAATGCTGTAATTGACATGTTCGGGTTTCCTCCAATCATATATGGCTTGCAACACGCGGGGCATTAGAACATTTGCGTAAAGTGTCGCCTCGGATCAGCCTGTGCAGCCCGCGCAGGCCAATCCGGAAGGACACTTTTTGTTTCTATGTAAATTTTCTGTTTTGCGCAAGTCTACCTAAGCACAAAATCTAATGTAGTCGTAAGGTGCCTTCTCGGATTAGCCTGCGCGGACGGCGCAGGCTGATCCGAGACGACACTTTACGCAAATGTCCGAATGTCCCTTTTCCTGTGTTGCTGACCATATATGTGTGTTGTGTTGGGTTATATTTTCGAGTTATAAACCTATTTTTGACTCTACAGGAACTTTAACACTCATATGATAAAGAACTCCATCCTGAAACAATGGCTCTTATCTCAGTGAATTGTAAACATTGATCAGTAAGAAAAAATGTAATTTATTCAGGTCTACAGAAGGCGGTTTTTTTTCAGGCAGAAGAGTAAATTTAGCATCCCCGATAGTTTGCATATTTAAGTGTGCTTTTTTAATTGCCTCAATATCTTATATTCAACATAATTTAACCCTTAAGGCTGCTAAGGACTACTCACTTACCTTTTACAGACAGCGTAGATCAAGATCAGTTTGCACAGAAAGTGCAGCCTGATCTTGAACCTTCACTGTCCGAAGAGGATATATCCCCCCACAAAAGAAAAAATAAAATTAAAAAAAAAATTAAAAAATTAAAAAATATATATATAATAAAAAAAAAATAAATTAAAAAAAAAATATATATATATATATGGAAAAATCAACTGGTTCCGGCTCAAAGATATTACATAAAAAAGAATAACATTACATGGGAGCATATATCAGTAACATTTATTGCCAACCGGTTTCGCTTGAAAGCTCATCAGGGCAACAATAACAATAAATCACGTAGCAACGTTACGTTGCTACACAAGCAACGTAACGTTGCTACGTGATTTATTGTTATTGTTGCGCTGATGAGCTTTCAAGCGAAACAGGTTGGCAATAAATGTTACTGATATATGCTCCCATGTGATGTTATTCTTCTTATATATATATATATATATACTTTTTTAGTTGGTCTGAATATTATATTTTGACTTTTATGACAGGATAAGGATAATTATTTCGTGCTTTCCGGTAGGATATCGAGAAAAAGCCGTGAAAATATTTTTCGATCTTACACTGGTACCACCAGTGAAACTACCTCTTTTCATGTTCTTGTTGCCTAGGTAAACTGTGCATGCCTCACAACCAGACAAAAATATGATGTCATTTACTTTACATTTCTCGCGCTTGACGTAATATTGTAATGCATTGCTGTGCGGGAGGGGTACGCCACGGAGAATAACGGAAAGGAACTGTCCTGGGTTAAAAGCGTGAAATACATAGAATATTTGTTGTTGTTTTTTTTCGGTGGAAAATTGAAATCTATTTCTTCTTGTGAAGACCGACGGTAATATATTCTTGAGTGGCGCAGCCACGAGTGAAAATTCCGATGGTGTTTACTCGATGAAATAAATTTCGATCTTTCACCAAATAAAAAAATCCTCTATATATTTTTTTCTAATATTGTAGGAGCAGTACCAGTACATCTATGACGTGTTATTGGCAAAACTGTGCGGAGAAAAGTTGTACGAAAATATGTAAATATCTGAAGATTCCGTGGATTTTTCCTTTGATCATTCGAAGGAGGTATTTTCCGATTGAACTATAAACATAAATGTATGCTTTAACATTTTCCTGTGTGATTGGCCAAAAAGATTGGCTTTTTTGTGAAGAGTATAGGTCAAGATGACCATAAATAGAACGTGAAGTCTGATCTTAAATCTAAACTGTACGCTTGTTGGATTAAGCGTTTTAGTTATATATTTTTTTGAAGTTTTGTGGATTGTTTTCTTGTTTTAGTTATGTATTTTTTTGAAGTTTTGTGGATTGTTTTCTTGTTTTCAACCTTTGGGAGGGTTTGAGTGAAGAATGCGGAATTGTGCCATGCTCTTCAAAACGAGGCTTAATACATCTCCGTGATGCACGATATCATGCAAGCGATGACACAATTATGGCCATATTTATAGCTACATTTTTAGACAACAGTCTCAATCATGAGGTAGACTGGTCCTTTGACAAATACAAAACTGACCTATGCCGAAAGTTATCGACTCAGGTCAACCTTCGCGGACTGCGCAGGCTGACCTTAGTCGATACTTTCCGTAGAAACATCAAGCCCCCTTTTCACATAGCATGACTCACATTCACACACACACACCCACACCCACCCACCCACACACACACACACACACACACACACACACACACACGTATATATATATGCTGACTGTGTGTAGGTCCATGTGTTCAATTCGTACCATATAGAATATGGACTCCTTCTAGGTTTTGTTTTGTTGGCTCACCTGTGCACGAAGTGCTCAAGGTGACCTTTGTGATGGCTCAACGTCCGTAGTGCGTTATGCGTCGTTCGTCGGCCGTCGTTCGTCGCCTACAATTTCTTTAAACATGTTCTCCTCCTAAACTACCAGTCCAATCTTGATGAAACTTGACAGGGATGAAGCTCTACCAAAGTTGTACAAGGGATTGAATACACCCATGATTATGGTTGCCATGTCAAAGAAAAGGTAAAAATAGCAAAATCTTTGAAAATCTTCTTCTCTGAAACTGGAGGGCGTAGAGCTTTGCTATTTGGCATGTAGCATCTTCTAGTAGACCTCTACCACTTTTGTTCATATAATGCCCCAGGGATCAAAACTTGCCACGCTCTGGGGGTCACAAGTTCGAGCATAGGAACAAGAAAGGAGAACTTGAAAATACATCTTATCTGAAACTGGAAGGCGTGGAGCTTTGATATTTGGTATGTAGCATCTCTATGTGGACCTCTACCAGGTTTGTTCACATCCCGAGCTCACAAGTTTAAACAAAGAATCAAAGAAGGAAAAATTGAAATACCTCTTATCTGAAACTGGAAGGGGTAGAGCTTTGATAATTGGTATGTAGCATCGCCTAGTGGACGACGACTAGGGTTGTTCATACAATGGCCCTGGGGACAAAACTGGCCCCTCCCCGGGGGTCACAATTTAGAACATGGGAACAAAAATGAAAACTTTAGAATTCTTCTTCTCCAGAACTGGGAAGCGTAGAGCTTTGATATATGGTATGTAGTGAACCTACTCTAAGTTTGTTAGCCCACCTGACCAAAACATGTTCAGTGAGTTCATAAACTAGGTCAATAGGTCAAATCAAGGAAATACCTTGTTGCACTCTAGAGGCCACATTTATAGCTCAAATGACCTTAAATATAGTCAGAACGTTTCTCCTGATGAAATATTGAATGAGTTTAAAATAAGGTCACCTAAGGTCATAAACAAGGTCACTAGGTCAAGTTAGAGAAATACATTGTGGGCACTTTAGAGGTCCAACTCATCGCTTAAATGACCTTACATATGGTCAGAATGTTTGTCTTGGTGAAATCTTGGATAGATTTGGGACACTTGGGTTAATAAATTATGTCACTAGATCAAAATCAAGAAATACCTTGTGGTCACTCTAGAGGCCATATTTCTTGCTCAATTGACTTCAATATTAGTCAGAGTATTTGTCTTTATTAAAACTTACATGTGTCTGAACTTGGGTCACTTGGGGTCATAAACTAGGTCACTTGGTCAAATAATACCTTGTGTGCACTCTTGAGGCCACATTTCTTGTTCAGTTGACTTAAAAATTGGTATGATGTTTCTCTTGATAAAAGCTAAGTTGAATCCAAAATTGGGTCACCTGGGTTCATAATCTAAGTCACTAGGTCAATTTAAAGAAATAGCTTTTGTTCTGTCTAGAGGCCACATTTCTTGCTCAACTGCCTTAACAATTCTTTAGAATGTTTGTATCGATGAAATATAGTATGAGTTTGAAACTGGGTTACCTGGGATCATAAGCCTCTGGGTCACTTGGCCAAATTAAAGCAATTGTACAATGTGGCCTCTAGAGTGCCCAAAAGGTATTTTTGGGCACTCTAGATGCCACATTGTACAACTGACCTTAAATTTGGTCAGAATATTTGTCTTGATTAAATCGAGAATGAGTATAGATTAAGGTCACCTGGATCACTTGGACAAATTCCAGAAATACATTGTGGAGACTCCAAAGGACAATTTTTTCTTTCTCAATTGACTTGAAAATTGGTCAGAATGTTCGGCGTAATGAAATTTCACATGAGTCTGAATCTGGGCCAATTTGGGTCATAACCAGGTCACTAGATCAAATTAAAGAAATACCTAGTGGACACTATAGAGGTCCCATATATTGGTCAATCGATTTGAAAGTTCGTCAAACCGCTACTGACATTGTCCAGAATTTCGTTTTCTACCCCTGTATGACATGAGTGACGCTTAACGTCTAAGGATTTTTTTTTCAAATTTGTTGTAACGTGGATGATATTAAAGGAGAAATTTTAATGATTTCAGAAATGTATTGCTTGTTTATTTCTTCAAAGCTTCTATGAATTAATCCTATCATCTTTGGCTATTGACTAAACGTTTTGTTTTGAGTATATACATGTCGATATATTTCCACAGTTTGTCTACTTTAAATAAGTTATGCTGTCTTTCTTGTTGTAATAAAATATGAAATTCATATCATTCTCCGCACGAGTACAAGTAACGTCTTAGCAGAATGAATATCATTTTCCTAGTAAGAAAACATCGTGTACGTCATGAGGATCGTTTTACTTTAAACGCTCATGACAACACAACACACAAAAACAGGACCCCACCTACCCCTCCCCCCCCCAGAAAAAAAACGTTAGTAGTATATTCTCATACTTATGGAGGGTTCATGTGATGAATAGTTTTATGCGGTACCCTACATAAAGGATCTTATACGGGTGTTTATGTCTTATCATCTTTATCAAACGGGTTAACTTAACTCATTACCAAACGACAAAATTTTATACTGGTTCAAATTGAAAGTGTTTGCAGACGACAAATTGAATGTGACTAATGAATCGAAATTCGTCTTAGGAAGGAAAGAAAACATTGTGGGAAAAGGAGAAAATGCTGGTTACCAGCATTTTGTCCTTTTCCCACAATGTCTTCAAAAGACTTCTTTCACATGGGTGTTAAAAGCCGGGATTGTCTGGTAAAGGGTTAAATTATACGCAGCGAGCCTTGACGAGCCTCCCATATATTTAAGTCAACGAGTTTGATAAAAATGATAATACAAAAATACTAATGAAAGATTCCATTCATCACCTAAAACTAATGAAAGACAAATATGAATCCACCATCATCACCTTTGACGTATATACCGTTCATGGGTCTATGTTTACAGATGTTGTTCGGTTTGAAAATGTACATGTGCAAGAAGATAGTAAATTGAAAGTATAACGAAAGAGGTCTAAAGTAAGTAATAAATCGAACTTTTCTCGCAATTTTCTTGCCTTTAATTTTTTTATGCTGTATTTCTTGTTTTGTTGAATATGAAAGTCAGAACATTTTCATACAGGCCTACGTCTTAAAGACAACGATATCGTTTTACAACGAAATGGCACAGTAGTGCAAATTTCCGCGCGTGCTTTAAGCAAGGCTGACACTTGCACGACTTTTGGCCACGATTTTGTCGTGTCAAGTCGTGCCATTTTGGGGCACGAACTGGAAGGCACGTGTCTACTTTGTTTTAGACATCTTGTCTCTGTGATGTTTTTTCGCTGGCGATCTCTGGAATGGCGAGCAGTGTTCAGGAAGCCCTATATATACCCCTGCACCGACGCGAGCGCCACTGTCGCGCAGTAGTCGTGAACTGCTCGTAAACATGTCGTGAACTATTCGTGAACTCGACGTGAGCTGTTCGTGAACTATTCGTGACAGTCGTGGCATGGCGCGCACTGGCACGCATCCTCCTGCATCGTCCCGACGATTTCACGAACAGTTTGCGCATAGTTCACGACCCGGTCGCGAAATTTTGTCGTGACCAAAATTTTGAACATTTCAAAATTTTTGTCCCGACATGGCACGCAGTCACCACGTGTTTATGCACACTTCACGCCAGTTTACGAGTAGTTTGCGCATTGGCACGACTCGAGTCGTGCCAATGCGTGTCACAGAATCGTACAAGTGTCAGCCTTGCTTTAGCTGGTTGTGCCGGTTTCATGCGTTCGCAACTTCAAAAGTAACCGGAATCGAGACCCTCCCCCCCTTCCAAAAAAAAAATATATATATATTGCAATGTCGAAAGTAAATCATGGGTTTAACAGACTGCAGGTGGGAGCGGGTATGTGATAAATATAGAATATATTTTTTTTCTGTGAAGGATTGAAATCTACATAAAATCCAGCACTATTGTTTCGTAATTACGTCATTAGGCAATTAAACTAACTTATAACAATATCAAACTTGTCTGTGCAAAAGCTGTAGAACAGTGTTCAGGTCAACGGTCTCTAACTCATCGGTAAACATCGAGGTTTTCGTAAAGGCTATTCGGCCAATTTCGGCAGCTTCTGCCTTTTGATTTGAGAGTTAGGGCCGTAGATTCAATAACTCATAGGTAAAGATCGTGTAACGTCGACATTTTCGTAAAGTCTATTCCGCCGATCTCTGCAGCTTCCGTCTTTTAATGTCAGGGGCCATAGAACTTAAATTGCCAGGGGTACCGTTTATTTCAGAAAAAAATATCACGAATCATAAACCATTAATAGCCCAATGTACGTATTGTTTTGATTTTGATAAACTGTGGGAAGTGTTAAAGGAAGAATGTATAAGCTTCCGAGTTTATGTTGAGTAACGGTTTTCGCCTAAGTCCATCCTGCAAACCGATCCAGACAGACAGACAGTTCTTATAAACCGGTTTACATGTTTTGTACATCAGTGATTCTGCCCGCCTACATAAAACCGGGTAGATCAAATGTAATGAACACAATGGCTTCAAAGCTGGTGCCAGTTTATCAGAAAAACAATCAAAGGACTGATAGTCCTGAGAGTCGCCTGTAGGGTAATGGGTTAGAAGTTTCACCCTTTTTTGTTGAAATCTATTAAAAGCATTCAAGATACAAAATAACTTAACCACAAGACAGTATTATATGCAAGCATATTTCTGAGTTATCATCCTAAAATTCAAAATATCCGTATCAAAATTTACATTTAAAAAAATGTGGTGGAAATTTAAATTTAGGCACCAGGACCAGCTTTAATGAGTTCAACGTTTTTTATTCACAGACAACAACCCTTTACAAATAAAGACCAGATTATCTTCTGGTATAGGATCTAGTTACATACTTTTAGACAAAAAATGGCCTTTCGCAACTCGCTCATATCTAATCTTAGCAGTCTGACAAAGTTTCATAAGTATTACACTGAACATAAATGGATTCTACAGCTCTATTACGGTTTCGTCTGATTTGACCTAATGACAACCTTAAGGCTTTTTCTTTTAACACAGGTGACCTATATTCAGTTTTGTCAAAGAAATTACTGAGACAAACAGCCGGGCAATTTCATGATCATTGGACTGAACTGTAGCCTTTGGAGCACAAAAAAAAAATTGACTCAGTGATCTACCTGTCCTCTGGAAATAATTTGTTTTTGTTGTTGTCCAGGTTGAGGTTTTGACCAGCAATGGACTCTATGAATGTGGCTGCTACAACTCAATAAAATCTATAACCCAACAGCATGATCATCAGCCTTTAATATTTGTCTGCGTTTTATAACGTCCCAGGGATTATAGTGCTTCTACACCAATCGAAAATTGTCTACATGTATATTGCTTTGGTGTCAATTAAATGTTTGCGATTCGCTTTATTACCCTTTACAAAAACCCTTCACAAGATTACAAACACTCCAATAAAGAACTTGTTGTTCGAGCGGGTAAACACTGATCTGTTCTATTATATTTGAATTATAGCGGAGTAAAAAGTCAATTTCTCAGATTGCTGGTTGTTAGAACTGCGTAGTGTAAATTCAGATTTTGGGAGTAACACAAGCACCTTTGCGTTCTAACACCCACACTAATAAATTGTTGTTTAATAAATACTAGATCTAAGTTAATCGCTCATTGAAAAAAAAATAGCAGACTTTACCAAATTTGGCCGTCTTTATGAACGAAAACCAATTAAATATAGTAAATTTCCAACCCTCTCTCTACATACGTCGGTGCACGCTGAAAGAAAAGGCCGGTTCAGCGACTGATTCATAAATATGTAAATTCATAAAGATTTCCGTGGTGCAAATGACGTTTATACGTCACGTGATTACAAGATCTATATTTGTCGCAAAGCTACATTCCAGAAAACACCTGCAAAGCGATAACTTGGTACAGCATAGAACCGTGTATATTGCATACGCTATGTACGATCTCTGGTGCACCTAGAATATGGGTGTGCAAAGTATCTAAAGTCTAGATTAAAAAGCTGGGAAGAAGCAACGTGTAAGAATGTCTAAGAAGGCAATGCAACCATTCCATGTCGTTAAAAATTCGTTAAAAAAAAATAGCCTACTGTTGCCATGTTAACTCGGCATCGCCTTTCTCTGTCCAATCATAGGTTGAGCGCTGAATTGAAATAAGGCTTGCAGTTAGGATTGTAAGATTGTAAGATTTAGAGTGTACTTCTAATAGGTAATTATCAAACAATTTTCACTGAGAATTGTCATCAAATAGAAGCAGAAAAGATGCTTGTAGTTGAAGATTTCTCAGCGTGTCCGCAGACTTGCCCAGCCAGCAAAAATTATGGGACCAATATGGGCCCCATGTCGGATTTAAGATGGGCCCTACATGGGCTGCCGATGTGGGACTGAGCTGGTTTTTGCAACAGGATTCCACGAGGGACCCACAAGGGCAAACATATATGGGTCATATATGGGAATTATATGGGTCCAATATGGGCTTTGTTTTCAACCTATACTGGACCCATATGGTTCCTAAATTTGTTATAAGGGCTGGATATGGGAACCATATAGGCCCAATATAGGCTATGTTATAACCTTTACTGGACCCATATGATACCCAAATTTCCATTATAGGGGCAGGATATGGGAACCATATAGGCCCATTGTTACTGGATGCTCTCTATAAACGGGTCATGCTCTCTATAAACGGGTTATGTGGGAATAATGTGGGTCCGATATGGGTGATGTTGTTACCCACACTGGACCTTTATGGTGCTCTGATCTCTATTACAAGGCCAGAATATGGGAATCATGTGGGTCCAATTTTATTATTTGTACGTCCTGTAGATCTTGCATGGGAATTCTATGGGTTCTCGTTTGGTACTGATATACTAGTAAATAGAAAAGGCTGCATAGGAATTTGTGGGTCTGATTTCTGGTTAATGTATGAGATTGGCCTTGTTAGCCATAAAAAGATTTTAGATATTTTCAGATTGAGAGCAAGCAGCTAAGTGATCACAGTTGCTCACTTTAAGCATTTTATGCTGTGGTGAGGTAAAATTCATAAGTTATATGTCCACTTCAATGGATTCAAAAACAGAGGGGAGTTGATTGACTAATATGCTCCTCTAAGTAGAATGCATAATTATGAACTTAATTGCTTAAAATGACCTAATATCTAGGTCCAACTATCATAAACCAGTGTACAATAACAAGAATTGTATTTCAAGACAAATAATTTCAGTATTTGTTTTTGTACTTTAATTTGAAATTGCAATGGCACAAGCGTACAAAAATATAGTACAAAACAGCAACAGTTATAAAACAAAAAACAATCATAATACTGCTTTGAAATAAAATATGGATTACAAAATGATATGTGGATTACATATTTTACATATGTATATAGTCCAAAACAATAAGTTATAAAACAAAAAACAATCATAATACTGCTTTGAAATGATATGTGGATTACAAAATGATATGTGGTACTGAATTGGTAGGGACAAATCGTTGCTTGCAGTGTAACTTAACCCTTTCCCAAACAATCCCAGTTTTCAAAATGCCTGAGGAAAAAGGCTTTTGAAGAAATTTGGAGCGGGAAGGAGAAAATGCTAATGACCAATGTGTCCCTTTCCCTTAACTCTTCACCACACGAGAAAATTTTAGACTGGTCCATATTGAAAGCATTTGCAGACAACAAAATAAAGGCGACAGAAAAATTGAAATTTGTTCAGGGAAGGGTAGAAAACTAGAAAACACTGTGGGAAAAAGAGAAAATGCTGGTTACCAGCATTTCCTCCTTTTCCCACAGTGTTTTTAAAAGGCTTCTTTCTCAGGGGCGTCAAAAGTAGGGATTGTGTGGTAATGGGTTAATGCTTTCTACCCACTCAAAGACAAAAATATCTATCACTGATGGCAAATGTTTTCAATATGCACATTTTAAATTTTGTCATCTAGTATAGGGTCAAGCTATTCTAAAAAACAAGTACACATTATGACATTTACATGTAAGCTAAATTACAAAATAACACCATAGCAAAATTACACAGTAAACATTGACTAGTAAGTGTCCCATTATTATGACTAAAAGTAAGACTGACTCTATTTAATAGCACGTTCATCAGCCAAGGTATCCCGTTTCTGAAAAATCTATATACATGTATCTAGTATAGATTTAACCCATTACCAAACGACAATATTTTAGACTGGTCCAGATTGAAAGCATTTGCAGACGACAAAATAAAAGTGACTGAAAATTTGAAATTTGTTTTGTGAAAAGTAGAAAACATTGTGGGAAAAGGAGAAAATGCTGGATACCAGCATTTTCTCCTTTTCCCACAATGTTTTCTAAAGGCTTCTTTCTTAGGGGCGTCAAAAGTAGGGCTTGTGTGGTAATGGGTTAAACAAATCTTCAACCTAATAACAAAATCAAGAGTCCATTAAGTCATTACCAAACGACAATATTTTAGGTTTGTCCGAATCGAAAGCATTTGCAGCTGACAATATAAGTGACTGGAAATTTGAAATTTGATTTGTGAATAGTACAAAACATTGTGGGAACAGGAGGAAATGCTGGTAACCAGCATTTTCTCCTTCTCCCACAATGTTTTCTAAAGGGTTCTTTCTCAGGGCGTCAAAAGTAGGGATTGTGTGGTAATGGGTTAAGGACACTATGGTACATACTACCCAGATGCACTGCCACTATGTACATATAGAACAAGGAAATGCTGTACTCCAGCTCAAATACTATGACAAAAAGGTGATATGACTACAAGAGTAAATACTGTGACTAGAATTATTGAAATTGCACAATCAATGAATAATCTCCAGATGGTAATATCAGATTACAGACAAATCAAACATGTTTGTCATACTATTTCTTTTTTCGGTTGTCAGGAGAAACATTTAGTACTGCAAAATAACATTTATGTGTAACTTTTGGTTGTGAAAATCAGTACTTGACTACTTGTCAGGTTTGCATTTCTGCATGCATAACTATTACACAGGTGATGAGGACCAGAGAATAATACAGGCCGGCCACCTCTAAATCTGATTGAATGCAGATATTGTGGCAAGTCTAGATATCATTCTCTAGCCCCTAACTTCTGTGTTATAAACTGTTTATAACATTCATATATAGTTTTTTAATATTCTTTGTGATGTAATATTAATATTTATGTAAAACAACTTATGGATATCATGAAGCATAAAAGTAAATAAAAACAGTTGAGTAATAGTGTGGTTATCTCATAAATGTGAAAAGTAAAAAGGTTATTTGAACCCCTTCAAATGGCTCAAAGAAGGCTTTATGAAAATAAACTTCCTGAGAACAAACTTACAATTAAATCTAACAAAATTATTGACCATTACTTTTTTAAAATTACTATTAACCCATTACCAAACAACAATATTTTAGACTGGTCCAAATTGAAAGCATTTGCAGACGTCAAAATAAAAATGACTGAAAATATGAAACTTGTTTTGTGAAGGGTAGAAAACATTGTAGGAAAAGGAGAAAATGCCAGTTACCAGCATTTTATCCTTTTCCCACAATGTTTTCTAAAGGCTTCTTTCTCAGGGGCGTCAAAAGTAGGGATTGTGTGGTAATGGGTTAAGTAGTAGTTATCTGTCTGCTAGAGTCACAAAATGTCAGAATTGTCAAAAAATCAAAGCATCTGCAGATAAAGAAAGTTTAGTTTTACTCAAAGAACGTGTGTGTGTGTGTTTTTTTGTTAAATAGAAAACATTGTGCCTACCAGCATTTTATTCTTGTCCGACAATGCCTACTTACTCCTGGTCATTTGAAAATTTTACGATTAAACGGTTAATATGAACTGTTGTCTATACTGATGAAGAACTTTATGTTGGTTGGAAAATTGAAAAATTAAATTCTTGACATGCCCTTTCCACGTTAAAAATCAATTTGCATCTGCAAGATTTTCAGGTGGTATCCTCGTTCTCTCTTCCCGGCCCCCATCTCTGTCACGCGCACCACTTAACCACTTTTTCACTGCCCCCTCCATGTCACTCTTAGTTGAATAACGTGTTGCTGAGTTCACACGCAGACATCCTGTAAGTCCATAAAATGCGTAATTTGAAAAATGCTGTTTGCAGCATTTAAAAACATTGCACTAATATCACTGCAAGAGCTATTGGTAATTTAATGGTGTTTTGCACTGCTTTCAGCATTATTTTTGTTATATTCGGTCAACAGCTCACAACTTTATGTATTTCCAGGGTTTCACCAGTACTAGGCTAAGGGCTCTGCAGTGTCTTGCCCAAGGACACTCCAACAAAAAACCCAGTGGATCTAGTGTGGTCAAATCCCGAGCCTCCAGGTCAAGAGCCCTGCACTTTATTACTGAGCCAAGTGTAGCCAACTAGTAGGCAGCTACTGACAGTTTTGATTTCGAAACTGTTTACCAAATGGCAAACTTTTAGACTTGTCAAAATTCAAACTGTTGCAAACAAAAAATTAAATGTGGCATGCATAACTGAAAGTTGGATCTAAAGGGTAGAAAACCTTCTGGGGAAAAAGGAGAAAATCTTGCTAATAAAGACATGTTGAAAATAGTTATTTACTTAGCATTTTATGAAATATTTTTCCTCCTCTCACATTGTGTTATTATTATTACTATCACAATGTAAAAGTTAATATGTCTTTTCAATGTTGAATATAATTCAAATATTAAAACAAAAGAAGAAAAAGTGAGCTAACTTCAGCTATATGTCAATACATTTATGTACATAGGAAAGGGAGAGAAAATCCTTAATACATGACCATACCAGTTAAGTAGTAAGTTCCTGATTACTGTTGTGAACCACGAGCTGGTTTTTAGTAGAATCCTACAGGTACATGCTAAACTATAACTCAATTTAATACAGAAACAAAATTCAACTCACTGAAAATAATGGAGGTCAATCCAAGGTCTTCAAATTTCTGTTTTCCTTTTTTGCCCTTGAAATTGTACTTCCTGGCAAGGTCAGTGACAAGGACTATCTTTAGAATTCTTTCTACTGTTTCTTTGACAGTACTCCCACCATATTCAGCTAGGTACCTAAACTACAAGAGCATTTATTATTATATTATAAAAGTAAACAAAACATGTTTCCATTATACCCTTAACCAGCATAAAAATGGGACCAATCCACTAGGGGAAAAAAGCAAAGCCAGAACTCTTGTCCCATTAGACAAATCATGAAAGTTTGAGAAGCACAAGTTCTTATGGTAGAAATGGCATTAAAGGTACAAAACCTGTATTCAACAAACATTTTTAAAACATTTTTTTTTAGTCTTATTCTCAAGAGGTTCCTGCATACCTGCTTCTTAAAGTGTGAGACTGCTAGACTGGTGCATTACTGGAAGCACTGGGTTTTTTATGGGGGTGTCCTTGGGCAACACACTTCAGGGGCTAAGCCTAGTATTGGTGATACATACGAAACAATTGAGTAGGCAATCTGCTCCTGTGATATGACTGAAATAATACTGAAGTGGTGTAAAACACCATTCAATCAATATTGTAAAGAATTTTTTTTTTAAAATTCTGATAAGTAACACTACACAAGTTGTGTTACTTCTAAAATCTGGAATTTGAACTCGCAATGAAATTGAAAATGATTGGTGACAAAATACTCACAACTGCTGTTGCTGATTTATTGTCCAATATGGAGCCCTCAAACTGTGCCACATCTTCAAGGGTCTTCAGAGGAAATGATACACCCTCAGGGAGTTCACTGGGTGCCTGTTCCTGGAACTGAGCAGATTTACTGACCAGTATATGGAGCAGCCGTGTCTGCTCTCTCATCTGTTCCTGCAGCTGTTCCAGCATTCGGAACATTCTAACATCTCGAACTGAAACAGCATTGAACCAATCATGACTTAAAGGAGAGATACAATATCAGTGTTACTTTGCACAACACTATCAATAGATGGACTAGTTTTACATTTAGACATTTACTTAGCTCTCCAGTGTTACAATCATAACAATTTTCATTACTGACTTAAGATTCAGTGAAAATTGTTTGTAAAGAGTCACTTAAGTGCCTAGTTTGCAAACAATCTACTGGTAGTGTGATTTCAAAAGCCAAGCTGATCTAAATATTTCCCTGTAAAAAGACAAATTTTATTTCTGTGATCAATGATAGGAAACCTAGGGATACACCCTTACAGCTAGATAAAAACACATGGAATGCATATTCTATCCATCATAATCTGGTGCATGACCTAGAAAAACAAGAGTACTACATGTCCGGGCAACACTTGACTGTAAGTGCTTTTCAGTGAAAACTGAAAAGGTGCATATTTGTGTCAGAAATATTTTGATAGTTACCTAACCTTTTATACCAGTTTCCCTTTGAAACCCTGGAAAGTTGTGAATAAGTTGTACAGCTAAATATATACAGCTACTGGTGATATTGACAAAAAAATACTACACAAAACACTGAACTCAAACAAACCTTCTTCTACTCTACTTGTTCTTGAGTTCCTCAAACCTGTGGGTGGCGTTATTTCTATATGAGGAGGTGGCACGGGAAGCTGATAGGAAGTGGCCAGAGTTGGACTTGTTTCTGATTCCTGGCTTCTAGAGGGAATTTTCTTTGATGCTTGGGTTTGATATTCCTGGTCACTGTCCTCTGAACTTTCATCAGACAGTAGCCATCTTGGTATGCTGAAACAGAAATCCTATCAGTAAAAATTTATTTACAGAATATGTAATGTTTCAGATGTATCTATAAAATGTCTTTTGCATTATGTAAGGGATACTAAGTGTTTTATGAAGGATTAGAAAAAAGTGGAGTATTGGTCTGCATAATTAGTAAATTTGACAAGTTTATTGCTCATTGGTGATAGGACTAAATTCGGTTGCAATGTGTATCATCAATTCTTAACATAAACCTGTCTAGCTAGGAATCAAACAAGTGACATCTGGGTTTCAAGTCCTATACATTACCAACATATGAGCTATTGGACTTTGCTAAAACTGTGTTGTTATACTAAAGCGGTGTTGTAAACAGATAGATGTACATTTAAGTCTTTATGTTATGCTAAATGTTGGATAAATGAAGACTAAATAAATGGCTTCAAAATGTCAGAATGAGAAATATTACTTCTTTTGTCGTTTTGCTGGTGGTTCATCATCTGACTGAAGATCAGATGTAAGTTCAGATCTGTTAAGTTTTTCTCTGGCTCTTTCTAAAGAACCTAAAACAAACAAAAAATGAGTAAAAATATTCGATAATACATGGAAACAAGATAAATATATTTCTTTAATTGCAGTAACCAAAACTGTCTGATTCTCAGATTTATTACAGTCTGGTATGAGCAAATACAGCTGACCTAGGGGCAGTCTGATCATAGTCAACAGCACTAAGAAAGTTTAGACTTTTTTGACCCTTAGGCCAAAATTTTAGCCTTTTCTAATTTAAAGCATTTGTAGACATTATCACTTGAGTGTGGCTCAAATGGTACATTTTTTCTCTGATAGGGTGGAAAATATTGTGGAAAAAGGATAAAACGTTGGTTGCCAATCTTGTTACAATCTGTAGTTACGAGGTTTAAGAAGTAAACCGACGACAATATACTACCCATTCATTACCCATTTATATTTTGTCTTTGACAAAAATTTGTGTTACTATACTGATAAGCTGATAAAAGTTGCAAACTAACAGATGTAAAAATACTAAGGTACGAGCTGACTCGGGTATGAGTTAACTCGGCTACGAGTTGACCAAAATGGGTACGAGTTGACTTAGGTACGAGTTGACGGGATGCGGTCAAAACGTACCCAAACCAAAACGTACCCAAAAAATAAGTCAAAACGTACCCAAAAGTTAAGTCAAAACGTACCCAAAATTTAAGTCAAAACGTACCCAAAGTAAAATTTTTATTGAAATAATTTCAGTATTAGTAATAGATCGAAAACTTCATGTATCTTACCTTTTAAGGATGTTTTAACTCCAGACTCACTTATATCCTTTTAATTCTTTAAAAATGATGCATAGTTTCAATCCTACGTTACATTCAATAATGGGTGATGTGTTTATGTCAGGACTAATCAGGTGTAACGGAGGACGGACGTTTTGGCCACGGACGTTTTGGCCAGGACGTTTTGGCCAGGACGTTTTGGCCACGGACGTTTTGGCCACCTATATTGAAAAAACGGACGTTTTGGCCAAATCTATTATATATGTACTTATTATAGATATTAAAGCTACAAACATATTTAATTTACTTATTTGATCAACATTTTAGACCTTTATTGCAATTTTTTATTATAACAGATGGTTTCAAGACTTTGTATCTGTGTCTTTTCAATCTTTAATAAGTACTTATATACTGATGGCCATGGACAATTGTGTAGAAGGTTTGGTAGTACATTATAAAAATATAAAATGAGACAAAAGAAATAAAACACGAACCTAAATTTATTTTACAACTCAGACACAATTTTAAGCTTTAAAATAAAGATGTTTAATTTCAAATGAAGTGTTTAATTCTTTTTCTTATATGATAGAAAACATTGGAGGAAAAAGAGAAATCCTCATTCTGAGCAATTTCTTTTTTTCTTACAATGATTTCATAATACAGTTAATCCTTCCATATTGGGAGCTTCTGAAGAGGACAATCAAAAGTATTGATCAAGGAATTTGATTTTGGCCAAAACGTCCATTTTTTCACTATATGTGGCCAAAACGTCCGTAGCCAAAACGTCCTGGCCAAAACGTCCTGGCCAAAACGTCCGTGGCCAAAACGTCCTACATTCGGTGTAGCAGACCAGTTGTCATTAACAGTTTTATTTTCATAAAAGATGATTTACAACTATTTGTACACAATGCTACATACATGAAGCATTAATTATATTCATCACCCAGCCCCTTTTCAAAGATAACAAAAAATAAGTTAGATCTAGTCAATTTAAGTTTAAGATGAAAATGTTCAATGATATTTAGTTGAACATGTTTTCTTTTTCCCCACACACAAAAAGCACTAGGTTACCTTTAATTACACAATCTGAAGTATTTACAATCCTTCTGAAAAATAGCTTTTTACAACATTGTAACAACTTTCTCCTGTTTCTCACAATGTTTTTTAGCCTTATATTATAACGGTTGTTTGCAGATGTTTTCAATCTGGAAGAGTCCAAGATTTTATTGTTTGGTAAAGAGTTAAGTTTACAAAATTTTGACGGTGCAGAATATATCTTATAATATTCGCCCTCTAAAGGTTAATATTTTAATTAACTAAAAAATTGTGTAAATATTTATACTTGTAATGACAAGAGGGTGTAATCGAGTCACCACTCATAGACAACAAAATCTTTTGCTTATCCATGTTTAGGGAATTTCCTGATAAAAAATGTTTCAAAGAAGAACTTTCAAAGGGAAGAAAAGGAAAATATGAGGAAAATTTCCGTCAGACCATTTAATGAATTTAAGAAAAAATCAATCCTTCAGTTTTTCATCTAAAGCAAACTGTCTCTCAAATCATCAATATTTACAAAGCATTCAAATATAAAATCAGGTAATATACAGCAGCTTAAATACCACTGTGAATAATTAATTTATTTACCACATAATCATATAGTTTATTACACTCTTTTTGGGTGTGAAAATTGCACCTTTTGTTATCAGAACAATGTAATTAACGTATCTCATTTTTAGGAAAGTGCTAATTCTTATGAAGATTTTTTTTTTTTCCCGATTTTTTTTTTTTTTTTTTTTTTTTAATTGATAAAATGTAATATTAATAATGATGGATAACTATATCAAGGTATCTGATGCTTTTTCCCTAATGTTAATTGTATTTTCCTAAAAAAGAGAGATGCACATACTGTAATTTTATCATGAAGCGTTTAATAGACTTAGCTATAATGTTCTGTGATATGCTTCGTTCGTTATTTGTTTTAATCATGTAAGGCAAATTTGAAATAAAGCAGAATTAAAAATTATCATCATCAAGATGGCGAAAACAATATTTCTATTAATTATGGTGTGAAGATAAAAACACCATAAAAATCATGGGTACATTTTGACTTCACATTGGGTACGTTTTGACTCCACTTGGGTACGTTTTGACTTCAGTTGGGTACGTTTTGACTCCACTTGGGTACGTTTTGACTTGGGTACGTTTTGGTTTGGGTACGTTTTGACTGTAAACCGAGTTGACCAGTTACCCATCCACCCGAGTTTAAAACCCCCTTTGCTTTACAGTTTGAAATTACCGGTTATAATTAGAAGCTTGCAAAGTTTATTAGATAAAAACAATTAGGAGCGTACAGATATCAAACTTTGCAGTACAAAATCGAACGAAAGTAAACCTGACGCGAAACCATGTGACAATGGGATTTATTTTCTCTCGGTTCTAATCAACAAGATGATTGATATGGGAAAATATACCTCAGAGAGTACAAATTTTAAAGAATAAAGTAGATACTTAAGATGCCTGTGACCAGCAAGAATTGTGCTTGAAAGTTAAGACTTTTTCTATGAATTCGCATTCGACAGTTTAAGATTCAATTTTCCCTCTCAGCAACAAACGATTTTGCGGTCCATGATTTTGTGTTTACATCATGTGATCGTGCGCGATGTTTTTTATTTATTTTTTCTTATTCACGTTTTATTTTACCTAAAATTTCTCCTAATATCTTTGAAATTGAGAAATATATACTGTGTAATTGTTCACGATTTAAAGGAAAGAAATCGGTGATAATTGTAGAAAAAAATCTCCCATACCGAACTTCATCGGTAATTTCCGTCTCCTTCCGTCATCGCTGTGAGTAAACGGGATTCAAATGGGACCCATGTAAATGTCGTGTAATGGGATTAGGGTGAAAATCATCGCTGAATCGTCTTCTTCTTTCGAGAAAATGATGCGCCGGGTAAGATAAATGTCGGTGGTTTTAATTTTCGTCACATGACAGGCATGTACGGGAATTGAAATAATGTGGGCCCTATGTGGTTTCTAGAAGGGCTGAAATTCCCGCAAAGGTCCCACATGGGTCCCACATAGTTATTGAGCCCAGAATTTGCCCACATGGGGCCCAGTTAGTCATGCTTGCTGGGTGTTTAGTTCAGGGCAGCTATTTTTACATATATACGTAATGCGCTATTTTTAGAGATGATGTCTTACACAGACATCAGGCTAATGTGTACCCTTGTGGACGAATGATTGTTTCAAAGGTTTGAACCGTTAAACAGCTCAGTCTTTATAGACATATTCATTGTCACAAAGGCACAATTGTAAATTCTTTACAACAAAAAAAACTGGGTTGTTCACCGAATTATTAGAAAACTGTTTTATCTCGTAAACCGGAACTTAAGACAGGAAGCAGTACAAGGCCGGAGGTATGCTTACGTCACCCCATAGATCAAGACGATAACAATGAGAGCCTGTTTGCTACGCAAACAGGCGACTCAAAAACAGATATCCTATACTATTGTTTAGTAACTTCCTTTTATGTTTTGTTACCGATCAATAGTATTAAATATCAACTCTTACAAGTTCGGATCCTAGCTTGGATCTACTATGTTGCAACTTCTTTAAAATTCTACGACCAAACAACAATACCCAGATCATAGCGTGTCTCACGTGCAGAAATCAGGATCAGATTGTAGAAAATATCAGGTCGAAACTTGAATCTACCATACGTTCATGAAGTGAAGTTAACAAAAAAAAGTATTTCTGGTTTACGTGGATTGCCGCCGAAAGAGGTTGAGTGTATTGCATTTAACCCGAACCACACAATGACGACTTTAAACACCCCTGAAGGAGAGAGCTTTTGAAAACATTGTAGGATTTCTTGTAAAATGTTAGACGGGGAGGAAAGTAAGAAATGCAAGGAGGTTAAGAAATCTGTTGTTAAAAGAAGTATCGTCCACAAGAATTATAAGAAATGTTTATTTACAAGAAAGGAACAACTTAGGAAGATGAACGTAATCGGAAGTCATGGTCATGAAGTATACACAGACGAAATAAATAAAATAGCGTTAAGCATGGAGGATGACAAGCGTGTTATGATAGAAGGTACCACAACATAACACCTTAACCACAAACTCAAACACAAATTGAATTAAATACACAACTGACCACATAACACATTGGCCACAAACTCAAACACAAATTTACTCAACCTCACATTTAAGCATATAACACACTAACCACATATTTAACCAGATAACACATTAACCGCAAACTCAAGCACAAATTGAATTAAACACACAACTGACCACATAACACGTTAACCACACAACCAATCACGTAACAACTCAACCACATACCCAAGCACGTAACAACTCAACCACAAACTCAAACACAAAATACGTCAACCACACAGTTAAGCACACAACACATCAACCACACACTCGACCACACCTTAAAGTTTAAGCATACTATGGTCAATGGCTCGAAATCCCAAATTTCACAACTACTGGAAAAGGGAAAATGCTGGTAACGAGCATTTGCCCCCTTTCCAACAATGTTTTCTACTCTGCTGGAAACAAATTTCAAATTTTGATTTACGTTTATTTTGTAGTCTGCAAGTGCCTTCAGTTTGGACCAGTCTGAAATTTTGTCGTTTGGTTAAGAGTTAAAGGCCCAATAGCGGCCAAGAATGAAATCCAGGTGTTCAGATACATTTGAATCATACCGTTTAAAAGTATGGAAAATATTGCATTATATTGAAAAATATTATATTGCATTGAAGAATTGGTATTGTGTAACTTTTATTCGCTGGCAGATGAAAGAATTTTAAAGTGAGGCAAAAAGTAAATAAAAGATAGCGTAACCTAGCAGGTTTTAACCTATTTCTGAAATAAAAGTCACTGCCGGTGTAATGCAGAGAAATGACCCTCCACTACAAAATGACCCGGGTCATAATTCTACGTAGAGAAATGACCCCAGAAGTCATTTCACTTCGTAGAGGAATGACCCGGGTCATTCCTTTATGTAGAGAAATGACCCATGGGTCATTCCTCTACGTAGAGAAATGACCCATGGGTCATTTTGTAGGGAAGGGTCATTTCTCTGCATTACACTGGCTAATAATACAAGAACAAGAACAGATTGTAATCGTCACAGTAACTTCTATACTGTTAGTGGTATGATTGAAATCTAAATGCGTTTTCAAACATGCTTTGTCTTTTGGCAATGACTAATACTTTAAACAATAACAGCAAATCACACATGTTCATTATACGTGCACTGATAGATTACAATCGTCGACGTGAGTAATAAATGGTTTTCTTTTTAGGATAATGTTTTAATCAATTTACCAATTGACTCTCTGCTTTTACAACTTTGAGGGGAACAAAAAAAAGATATTGTTGGGGAATGGTAGAGAATGATTACCAGCATTTTCTCTCTTCAGCAATCGTCACTACCCTTTCAGAGGTGCTTGGCTAATTTGTAACCAACTTTGAATGTTTTGTCTGCCTGTGACTTACATTAGGGAGAGTAGACGAGGTGACGTTTTGTAAAGAGCGAGGTAGAAGTGCTATCAACACTGATCTACAGACAAACAGAGCCAGCTGTTATTTTCTAAATGATTGTTTTTATACTTCATGAGTTTTTGCAGATCATATTTTAGATAACGAATATTATAGCATGAGCAGGTATTGATCATCACGTCAATTTCTCCATTAATTTCGCCGAACATTGTTTCGACAATGGCTGTGTGGGAATGCATGCAGTGGTGCGAAATGCTAATTAAAGAAATTTATACAATGCAACGAAAGGTGCACTGTCTACCGCGATATATATGTTTTAAATGGTTCATTTTGTTTGTTTTTGTTTATTATTATTTTTTTCTACAATTTGTTGACTTAATTTGTATGTTGGTGTGTACAAAAATAAATGTATTTAATGGTGTCTAATGTTGAATTATGGTAAATACTTTTAGTCTTGGTGTATATATCACATTATTATACTTATTTGTTATGCTGAGACAAATTTCCCACAATAAAAAAATGTTTTCGTGATGAGTCTTTTCACTCCATGCATGACGGACAGACAGAAAGACGACGGCTACCACGCCATGACACAAGCTCTGATGGTCTGCGACTAGCAGAACAAATAAACTAGTTCCTTCTTAAAATTTAACCCTCATCCTGCTATATAAATGAAATGAAACTCAAACCCAAATGTTGCTGTTTCAAAAACATTTTTGGAAAAAATATATCTCCTCGCTGGACAGTGTAGATCCAAGATCCCACTGCAAGTTTTGTGTCCTTCAGTCGTGCCTAGTAACCTAAGGGTTGAAAGACAGAGAAATATTTTGGTTACAGGAAGGTTTAACGTGATATTCGTTCGATAATGCATTATATTAGACATGTTTATTTTTTATGTGAACTTGGATATTGGGCGTGGACTTGGGTGAATGAGGGGCCATCTCAAAGTTGATTTTTATCTAACTGAGAAAGTCAGTCGAAGCAAATTAACAAAGTAGGAATTACTTTCACGTTTAATTCAAGTACAGCAAATCAGTCATTTCAAATTACTTGATAAATTGGGGAAGAAAACACGTTGACTCTTCACCAGACAACTATATCTTATGCTGTTTTCATATTTAAAACATCTTTAAACGACATACTAAATGCAGTTAAACTGGTTGGATCTCCCATAAATATGCAAAAAAAAAAAAAACTGTTCCTAAAGCAAGAGAGTACTCGTTTCAAGCATTCTCTTCTTTTCTTACACTGTTTCCAAAAGCATTATTCCTTAGTGTCGGTGGTTTTTTTTTCTCTTTTTGGTAAAGGGCTAAGTGACTTGCATCCCGGAACAAATTTGAATCGCTGTTGTAGAACAGTAAACTGTTGTAATCTGTTGCATTTAAGGAATTAAGAGAATTCTTTTTTTTATGTTGTTGTTTTCATGGAGGTATGAAAACCTAATCACACTGTCTGAAACCGCGAAGCATACAAAAGTGTGATTAGCTTTTTTTTTTTTCATACCTCCATGAAAACAAAAACACAAGAGGGCCATGATGGCCCTGTATCGCTCCACTGGCTTTTTAACCCTTTACCACACAAATTCAAGTATTCATGACTATGAAAAAGAGGGCCTTCAAAAACAATGAACACTGTCAGGCAATACAAGCAGGTTAATTCATTAGCATGAAAGGTAAAATCCTTGGAAAAATAAGCTGAATGATAGAAAACCTTACTCTGAATTTATTATTCAACTCATGTGAGCCTAACTATTAGCATCAAAATGAATCACACTCCTTGAAAACAGAATATTTTTATCAAAAAACTAAATGTCTAGCACCAATCACCATCACTGTAGTTTGATAATCAAGGAAGGTAAATAGTAACAAACTTTATCTTTCATAAAAAGAGTTATTTCCCTTGATTAATGTTTTAAATTGAAGTGACTATATTTTGAAGCCCATGTTAAACTTGTGATCCCTGAAATGGAGCCAATTTTGACCCCAGACCTACAATATGAAACTAGAATGTGTGGTTATAAACAAGAAGATTTTTTAATCTTGCCCAATACAAAGCCCTGTTAAACAAGTTTGCTCAATAAAAGGCCCTATAAAATATGTGACCAATGAGACAGGTTTATCAAGTTTTCTCTATAAAAGCCAATGTAAAACTTGTGACGCCTGGGGTGGGGTCAAATTTGACCTCAAAAGTTAAAATTTGGGCCCTCGGTAGAGGCCCATTAGATAAAGCTACATGCAAAATTTGGTAGCCCTAGGCCTTATGGCTATATATGAGTACATTATTAAAGTTTCCCTATATTAGCCCATGTAAAATTTGTGACCCCCTGGGACGGGGCTAAATTTGACCCCAGGGCTATAATTTGGGCACCCTTGGTAGAAACCCCCTAGATAAAGCTACATGCCAAATTTGGTAGCCCTAGGCCCTTTAGCTAGGTCGAAGAAGAATTTTAAAGTTCTCCCTATATAAGCCCATGTAAAACTTGTTACCCCCGGGGCGGGGCCAATTTTGACCCCAGGGCTATAATTTGGACATTCTGTAGAGGTCCACTAGATAAAGCTACATGCAAAATTTCGTAGCCCTAGGCCCTATGGCTAGGTAGAAGAAGATTTTTAAAGTTCTCCCTAAATAAGCCCATGTAAAACTTGTGACCCCCCGGGGTGGAGCCAATTTTGACCCCAGGGCTATAATTTGAAGAAACTTGGTAGAGGTCTACCAGATAAAGCTACATGCTAAATTTGGTAGCCCTAGGCCTTACGGTTTCAGACAAGAAGATTTTCAAAGATTTTCAAAATTTTTCAGTTTGTTGCCATGGCAACCAGAGTTCTTGAAGGAATTAAATTCTTTCAAGAAATTCTGAAAAGGACCATGGCAGGATCATATCTGTGAAGTTTCGTCAAAATTGGATGGGTAGTTTCAGAGAAGATTTTTTTTAAAACAGTTAACGCACGAACGGACGGACGGTCGCACAACGGACAACGGGCCATGACATAATCCCGCTGGCCTTCGGTCAGTGGAGCTAAAAATCTCTAGAGCTATGTCGTATAACTCAATATCACAGACAACAAATAAGCACTTAAAGATACTAACTGCTTTTTCATTGAGAATCCAACAGTACGTATTTATCTAATGTCCATCTCATTTATAATTCACAGTTCGGTAAAACTGCTGGTTCAAGACGTAACGATGACGTAAATTCATGGCGTCCTTATAGTATTGAACACTTGTAGGTTTGGTAGATTTACAAGTAGTCTTTGTCCTACTTTTCTATCCAATCAGAAGGCTCATATTTGAAAGTTTTTGACCGTCTATATTCCATAAACTACCCAACGCAGGTTTACTTTCATCATTTATTCATTTAAACGTTCCAGTTTATCTGGATTTACTGCGCGTGCATAAACCGTACCCCCTCATTAATATTCAACAATTACTTACATTAGATCTACTAGTGTCAGAGTTATCCAAACAGCCTGATTCTACAATTTATTTATGCAACTCTTGCCTACGGTTGATGTCGATTCCATTTGAGCCATGCTCTGTGAAAAATTGGTTTGTTGTGTCTACAAACAGTATCAACTCCGGTAAGCCTGCACAGAACGTACAGGCTTACCTGTGTCAATTTTCAGCGTGTCATTCTACCTCATGACTCGGTCGGTTGTTAAATAGAATGGATCCATGTTTTGTGATGGCTTGCTTGGTGCGTCACGGATATGCATTAGAACCATTTTTCACAGAGTATGGCTCATTCAGTTTGCACTCAACGAGAAAATAACTTATTGTATGGTTGTTTTCGTAGGTCACCGATTACCAGTTCGAAGGGAGACGGCTTCATTATGATGGTTAATAAATGCATAAATTAATTTATAATATCTGGGCCCGTATTCACCAACCATTCTTGAGAATATTCTTAGTCTTATTCTTCAAGGTTTTCCAGATTTGTAAGTAACGCAACTTCTGATTGGCTAAACCGAATGGTTTAGCCAATCAGAAGTTGCGTTACTTACAAATGTAGAAAATTCTGGAGAATTAGACCAAGAATGTTCTTAAGAATGGTTGGTGAATACGGGCCCTGGTTATCTAAATACATTCTGCATGTTATAAGATTCTGAAAGTTATACGGCATATTTGATTTACTCTCTCTCTCTCTCTCTCCTTTCAAATCACACCAGTATTCATGATAGAACTATTTTAATATGAAAAGCAACTTATAACGTGAACGGTATCATAAAAAAATCCTGACGTGAACTATAATATTTTAGTGTAATGATAATTTTCTCTTTAGTTGTAACAATTTCTATTGACATATTAATTTCATATATAGATTTTTTTCCAAAAATGATGATGAAATAGAGATAATATTGTGTATCTAATTGAGTTCACTCCTTTTAGTAGACATTTTAACCCATTTCCTTCTTCTTTAATTGTCTGTTAAACATATTTATTTTATATCGATTGAGAAACGAGTTAATCTCTCTCGAATCTGCCTTCTGGGAACTTGAATATAATGAAAAAAGTCTTTCATATGCCTTTGGGAACTTGAATATAATAAAAAAGTCTTTCATAATCTCAGACAGTTAAGTTTCAAGATGTGAACGCATGACGTTTTCTGATCTTGGTCTTCTCTGCAAAAGCAGCTTTATGCTGAAAGGTTTGAGATGCTGAAGAGAACCCCAGTCACGTTTTCGAAAACTACCAAAGTGCCGAAAATTAACCCATTACCACACAATCCCTACTTTTGACGCTCCAGAGAAAGAAGCCTTTAGAAAACATTGTGGGAAAAGGAGAAAATGCTGTTAACCAGCATTGCCTCCTTTTCCCACAATATTTTCTACCCTTCACAAAACAAATTTCAAATTTTCTGCCACTTTTATTTTGTCGTCTGCAAATGCTTTCGATTTGGTCAAACCTCAAATTTTGTCATTTGCTAATGAGTTAAATCTGTTGCGGTATGGCGAGATATTCTAGCCGGGATAACCTTCAAGTCCAAAAGATTACACTATGTTCAGCAAAGTTGATGGGATGGGATCCGCCACTATCTAGGCCTAATGGCAGCAAAATGACGAGAGGGAGATGTAACAATAACTTTGGTGAAAAAAAAAGGAGAAAATATTCCGAACATTTTAAGCGACATATTTCTAGACATTCGCTGCTATTCGAATATTTTTTAATTTCTTATAGAAAATTAAACAGATCTATAGTTATTTTGACTTACCAAATGAACCGGTAATCCATCATCGGAATGTAAGTCGTAAATACTTAAGAAGGGTTAGGTAAGGTTGTATAAAAAAGTGTCAGTCGGTTTAGTATGACACGTGGTACTAACAACTGGGACAGTACTTCACACTGCCGGAGTGCTATACCTAACATCAAAGGAATACCGAGTTAACCCTTGCCTCTCCTTTGTGTTAAGTTTGCATATGTTATTTTACCCTTTATCAAAGGACAAAAGTTTAGACTGGTCCAAATTGAATGCACTTGCAGACGGACAAAATAAATGTTACTCAAAAATTGAAATTTGTTTCTGGCAGAGTAGAAAACTTTGTGGGAAAATATGAGAAAATTCTGGTTACCAGCATTTTCTCCTTAGCCCACAATGCTTTCAAATGCTTCTACCTCTGCGTTTTGAAAAAAAGGGAATGTTTTTGTAAAGGGTAAAAAGGCAATGAAAAGAGCGGGTTTTTATTTAACCCTTTCCCAAACAAGCCCTTGTTTTTACGTGTCTGCAGTACATGTCTTTTGCAAACAATGTGGGAAAAGGAGAAATTGCTCGTAACGAGCAATTTCTCCTTTTCCCACAGTGTTTTCTGCCCGTTCAGATAATTTTCTGTCATTGTTATGAAAGTTAAAACTGTCGTCTGCAAACTCTTTCAGTTTGGAAGAGCCTAAAATTTGTCGTTTGGGAAAGGGTTAAGAGAACAAGAGGATCATTTTAGTTCAGAATGTGGACCGCTGTTTTGTTTTTTCTGACGATTCAGCCTGCATTTTGAAAAAGCTGAATATATGTACAGTTTTATTCGTTACCCTTTGGTTTCCTTACATCCAGAGACTGAGAAAATGAGGATATACAGCGTGATAATATACACGTACAGGGTAGCATAATTTTTAAATTGTGTTTAAGTTTTTAATTATTAACAGAATAAAGAAAGAAATGGTTAATAACTGCTATATCTGTTTGATCTAATGATGGGTAAGAAAGAATGTGTGATGAAAATACACCTGAAGCCTGTTGTACATGAACTTTAAAATAGTTCGTTTTTTTCTAGTGTGCAGTTCCAGACCGCGGGTGTGGTGGTAAAGTTTCGTTAATGCTACATTACACGGTTTTGCTCTTTAACCCATTACACGGCATTCACAACAATAATTGCCTTTGCGACTTATAAAAATCAAGTTCAGGCTGCACGATTTGTGCAGTCTGATTTTGGATGTACACTTTGCGCTCTTGTAGGACGAAAACAACATTGAAAAATACTGGTTCTTGGTGTTTTTTTTTTCAAATTTTAGATTATGTTATGGGTTTTCGGCGCTCTATAGGTTAATTAAGTTATTAATTGGCATTCCAGTCGGAGTTTTTCCACTTTTAAAGTACACGCTTGTGAGTCACAAACAATCAAGAAGTAGTAACTGTGGTTTTCGGTTTTTGGAATCCAGCATGAAATTGGACTTTTAATCCGAAATTCGAATTTTCATATCGCTAACACTAAATATGGGATAGGCCTACAAATTTGTAACTTAGCGAATAGCTGATTAAGATGCGTTTTGTGGCATCTTAACTTAAGTAATCCCTGTTGGCAAGGCTTATATCCGCATTTAATGGTACGAAAATGTTGCGGTCGTAATGGAAGAATAGACCATCTGCCAATTACCGTTACTGACGTGTCACCACGAGTTACTTCCCTTTCCACCGGACAATCTTTCCCAATCTTGTATATACACGAATAGTGAAAGGGTCATGGAATACACCCTAAACGCGATAAATAAGACAAAAAACCTAAAACGGCCGTGCCGGTAGTTTTATCAATTATCTTTTTCGAAGACACACACAAAAAAGAACTTGTTTTATCAATTTTTCGGTAGACTTCAGACAGTAAAGCGGTATCATAAGCGTTGTCTCCTGCCGGGTCTGTTGATGGAACTTTTTGTATACAGACTGCATTAACCCTTAGGCTGCCAAGCGTGATTCGATGACCTTTTGCGGACAATATAGATTCAGATCAGATTACGAAGAACGTGCAGTCTGATCCTAGATCTTCACTATCCGATACGGAGAGACTTTTCCTCGAGATTTACCCTCCGTAACAGATTTTAACAATTCCGAACCTTTTCAAGTGATCAACCTAAGACTAAAGGGGATAAACACTTAATTTTTGACACTTAATATGTGTTAGTCGGTGCCTAAAAAGAACATCACATCTTTTATAGATCACCCACTTTGACGGTGAAATACCGAGATCAAACGAACACCCAGCTAACCCTTTACTAGCTTTGCAATGAAAACAAGTATAGCACGTATTCGCTTCCTGAAAGTGAATCTCTAATATCTTTTTTTTTCCTAGAGGGAATGGAAGGTTTGAAATTTGAATTAAACTTTGTTATTACGATAGTCAACTTATACGGTAGTTCAAACAGTAATATGACAAAAAATGCAACTACAAAGATATTTAAAAATGTTAATTATGTGAAAGTCAGGACTTTCGCTGTAAATTCAAAATGCCTAATGTCCCAGTTTCTTGTTAGTAGACTGTCTCTGTCTTTTAACAGATACTGGAACATTTTTTTTTGGGGGGGGGGGGGCGGGGAATTATCAAATTACTAGTTTAAATTAATCAAAGCACAGATTCCTGCACTTCGAGCCTGTACGTTACAAACTTAGCTACGGAATTCGGCAAACATTGATTGAATAATCACATATAAAAATAGGAAAGAAACAGAAATTTGAGACTTGCCCAAATTGTAAGCCTTTGCAGATAACAATTTGAATATGTATTAACCCTTACCCAAACGACAAATTTTAGACTCTTTCAAACTCATAGAGTTTGCAGACGACAATTTCAAATTTGATAAAAATGCCAGAAAGTTCTCCAAATGGGTAGAAAACACTGTGGGAAAAGGAGAAATTGCTCGTAACGAGCAATTTCTTTTTTTCCCACAGTGTTTTCAAAAGACTTGTACTGCAGACACGTAAAAACAAAGGCTTGTTTGGGAAAGGGTTAAAAATGAAATTTTCTGTAGGAAGGGTAGCAAAGGAAATGGAGAAAAGGTTGGTTACTAGAATTTTATCCCTTTTCAACAACATTTTTAAAACCTATATTTCTAAGGGTCATAAAAAGCTTGGGATATGGATTTTAAATGGTTACCGTGAATGTTTTCACCCGACGACAACACTTTGGACTCTTCCAGATACTTAGCATATGGAGACGATAGAATAAACTTGGGTCAAATGGTTGTAATTGTCTTTGAAAAAGTAAAAAAAAAAAACAACTACTGTTGAAACAGGAGAAAATGCTTGTTGCAAGCCCTTCCTTTTTTCCTTTAATATTTTCTCTCACACTTTAAAAAATTATTTTTCACAGACGTTTCTGAACTACATTTTTTTTGTTAGGAGAGTGGGGTGTTAAGGTTGAGGAAGTGAGACAAGTAACAGACAGTGAGACAAATCAGCACGTCTGCCCCCTTTTTTTCCGGGTCGCTCGAAATACTTTGGCAAAGAGGTTACATAGCTGTCCAGGGACAGTCCATTTACTGATATTAAAGCACTGTTATCAAACATCCTTATTGCACTTTCAGGTATGTACCTATTGAAGAATAAATTAATGTTATAGATATGAAACAAAAGAAACGTGGCTTCAGATCAAATTTCAGACCATCCATAACTTCTTCACAAAATATTTATTCAAGCTTCATTTTGAGTATTTAACCCTTTACCGAACAAAAAAAATTTCAGACTAGTCCAAATTGAAAGAAAAAAAAAAAAAAAAAAAAACACACACATGTTTCAAAATTGAAATTTGTTTCAGCGGGGTAGAAAACATTGTGAGAAAAGGAGAAAATGCTGGTTACCAGCATTTTCTTTATTTCCAACAATGTTTTCAAAATGCTTCTGTCTCAGGGTCGTAAAAACCAGGGATTGTTTGGTAAAGGGTTAAAAAAAAATCTAATGAAATCTTACTAAAAAAAATGGGTGAAGGGTTAACTCGGTGTTCCTTTGATCTCGGTATCGCACTGCATATGGGTGACCTTTAGAACAGCTGTAATGTACTTGCTTCTTACAGATTAACACACACGTGTCACATTAAAATGACTCTTCTTATCTTTTGTTTCATATCACTTTACGCCTTTAGTGATCATTAATGGACAGGATTATGAATTTTGAACAGGTTTCAGAGGGTAAGTTCCTTCTTAGTCTCTACATGATCTTTATTTCAATACGATCTCATAAAATGCATATTTTGCCTGTTTATGATTATTTTTTTCAAAAGCAATATCACGAAATATGTTTGAATTGTGTTAGAATTGATTTCCTCTAGATTTCTTGCCATGCCATTTTCCTTTTAGTTATGAATTTGTCCAAATTTAAAGGAATTGCGAACGGGACATACGGCATTTATTATTGAAATAATGCTTTGTTTGTCCGGTGTCACGTGATATTTCTGGTGCGCCGCTTACGATAAAATGGTAATATCGCTTATATCAAATCTAATTGGCAAATCGTCTATTGCTTTCTGGTTCCCGAAACAGTGGGGAAAATTACAGATATTTAAGTATAAAAATTTAGTCATCCGGGCAAATATTCCCCCGCGATCCCTCGCAACGTTGCCGCGATCCACCGCGTTTACCTCCTGCTATAAAGTTGCCCGATATTTTCTGAGGCCGCGGTGACACGTCCGCCGCGTTTCCGCGGCCGATACCTGTACAGCAGATTTGCCGCGGTCAAATTGGTCCGTCGCGGCTCGCGGACTTGAGCTAAAAACGCGAGGAGTGTACTGTACCACATGCCAAGTCACTTATGCTGTTGACAGAAGAAAAATGGTAAAACACACACAAATTAATAAAAGCCGGTCAATTTATATGGTCGGTTGTCCTCTAAAACATAATTCATAGTGCTATAAAACTGCTGGTTCATGACGAGCTCAATATGCAAGAACGAATTTGAAAATAAGATTTTTAGAACCCAGCAAATGGACAATGAGTTGTCAGCTCTCTCTCTCTCTCTCTCTCATTGAATTTGCATGTTGGATATTTTTAGCTCTACTGGCTTTCAGCCGGCAGAGCTTATGTCATGGCGTGGTTTCCGTCGTCCGTCCGTCCGTTAGTCTTTTTCTTGTTTACGCTATAAAGTCTTCATTTCTGGTCAGATTTTCGTGAAACTTACACAGTTTGTTTATCTCATCGATAGCTTTAACCCTATTGATTTTGAAAAAAAAATCCGACAAAGAGTATGGGAAAAGTAGCCATTTCAAGTTTAAAATTTCCACTTCTTGTTTATGCGATTAAGTCTGTATTTTTGGTCAGATTTCCATGAAACTTGGGTGTTTGTTTATAGCCTATTGATTTTGAAAAAAAAACCAACAAACAGTATGGGAAAAGTAGCCATTTCAAGTTGAAAACTTTCATTTCTTGTTTACACGATAAAGTCTGTATTTTTGGTCAGATTTCTGTGAAACTTACACAGTTTGTTTATCTCATCGATAGCTTTAACCCTATCGATTTTGAAAAAAATCCGACAAACAGTATGGGAAAAGTAGCCATTTCAAGTTTAAATTTCCATTTCTTGTTTACGCGATTTAGTCTGTATTTTTGGTCAGATTTCCATGAAACTTGCAGAGTATGTTTATCTTATCAATAGCTTCAACCCTATTGATTTTGAAAAAAATCCAACAAGCAGTATGGGAAAAGTAGCCATTTCAAGTTGAAATTTTTCATTTCTTGTTTACGCGATAAAGTCTGTATTTTTGGTCAGATTTCTGTGAAACTTACACAGTTTGTTTATCTCATCGATAGCTTTAACTCTATTGATTTTGAAAAAAAATCCAACAAACAGTATTGGAAAAATAGCCGTTTCAAGTTTGAAATTTCCATTTCTTGTTTATGCGATGAAGTCTGTATTTTTGGTCAGCTTTCCATGAGACTTGCAGAGTTTGTTTATCTTATCAATAACTTCAACCCTATTGATTTTGAAAAAAATCCAACGAACAGTATGGGAAAAGTAGCCATTTCAAGTTAAAAATTTTCATTTCTTGTTTACGCGATAAAGTCTGTATTTTTGGTCAGATTTCTGTGAAACTTACACAGTTTGTTTATCTCATCAATAGCTTTAAGCCTATCGATTTTGACAAACAGTATGGGAAAAGTAGCCATTTCAAATTGAACAATTTCATTGCCTGTTTAAATGATAAAGTATTTATTTGTGATCAGATTTTTATGAATTTTTCAGCTTGTTTATCCCATCAATAGCTTTTTAATCCTTTTGAGTTTGAAAAAAATTCAACAAACAGTAATGGAAAAGTAGCCATTTTGAGTTGAAAATGTCAACTTTTTTGTCTTTTTGCGTAATGAATTCCTATGTATGCTTTATTTAAAAGCAAACTCTCTGCCAGTAGAGCATATTCAGGCCCTTCAGGGCCTTCTAGTTTCAATATTTAGAGACAGTAAATTCAGCTAGCAACTTGAACTTTGGACTTCATAAAGATCTAAAATCAGAAAGAAAACATAATAAAAGCTCATATACATACATGTTTGTTTACATTACTTTGACTGCAAAAGTAGTTCCGGTGTAATGCAGAGAAATGCCCCTTCCCTACAAAATGACCCATTGGTCATTTCACTACGTAGAGAAATGACCCGGGTCGTTCCTCGACGTAGTGAAATGACTTCTGGAGTCATTTCTCTACGTAAAATAACGACCCAGGTCATTCCTCTACGTAGTGAAATGAGTTTTCGGGTCATTTCTCTACGTTTAATAATGACCCGGGTCATTCCTCTACGTTGTGAAATGACCCATGGATCATTTTGTGTGGGAGATTCGTTTTTGTGCATTACACCGGCACTGCTGATTATTTTGCTTTTTTTTTTCCAAGGAGCTATAAAAAAAATCATCCAATAAGAACTCGCCAATGTTCATGAAAAAAAAAAACAACTGATATTGACTTACATTGGTTTGATACACTGCGAATTCTCTTTAGCCTGTACCATACAATCCAGACTTTAACTCTTATCCTGATAAATAACTAAAATGAAATTCTTAATTCGATAATACATACAAAAATACTGCTATTTCAAAGTCATGTTTAGGGGAATATCTCCCTATCGGAAAATGTGGATCCTAGATCAGACTGCACGTTCTGTGTATTCTGATCTTGATCTACACTGTCTGCAAAACGTCAGTGAATCGCACTTAGCAGCCTAAGGGTTAAATGTGCCTTGAGAGGCCGGGTAGCTCAGTGGTTAGTGTGTCTGACTCGCCTTCGGCTCGGGGCGACATGATTCACCACAGCCGTTTCCAAGTCCCATGCAATCTGACCGTACAACTAATAAAGTACAACTAATAAAGTTCTTCATCTTCCTTTGGTGTTCCTTTCTACTATTATCCAGGAATTGAAAATCAATGATGAGATGGCCCTTTTCCTTTGACTGTAGTCAACGTCTGATACCGAAACTCGACATAAAATAATACAAGTCTAACATAATTGCGCAGAATAGATGCTCTTTGGTTGGCTGTTGAAAGATCGTGCTGTAAATCTCCTATCCGCAGTGAGGCTTTTTTAATAAAGTTTGTTTTTCAGTCGAGCGATACAGAACATAGACATGAAACGAAGCTGTATTTCATATCAGAAAAACATATATATTATTTATAATTCGATTAGTTTAAAGCGTGCAATTTAGTGTATTGTTTCGATGTGACGGTTGGATATTCTTTGAAAGAAAAATACGGTTTTTTTTAATTACGAAGTTTTATTTACAATACTTTATGTACTGTATGTCATAGTGTCTATTTCAAAAACATAATTCTACAGGGTGTCCGGAAAGTAAGGTAACACTTACATTTATATCTTGGCTTAAAGTATAAGACAAAGAGATAACAAGTAATTTCATTGAAATGATAAAGACCTTTTTTGATACAAGCATATTAGAAGTATTGTGTTTTGCATGTACATGTGGCCTTTTTGTTATTGGTCCATGATGAAATTATACATTAAGCTCCCTTGATCCATGGCACAGCATTTGATTACATAAAAAAATATATAAGAGGTCCATAACAGGATTATACATTACGTACCCTTTTTGCAGAATTTGGCATTTAATGAAATGAAAACAAATAAAGAAAATATACATAAAACCCCCTTTTTCCATGACAAGTCATTATATATATGAAAAAAATAAAAAAATAAAAAATGTATCAACGGACTATCGAATGGAAGATATGCATGAAGTTTATGAATTTTTGTTGAGGACTATAGATATATCCCTCTCAAAATATACGCCGCCACACTGCTGCCATTTCAAGCAGGTAGCTAGAGACTAAAGTGTTGAAATTTCTAGCACCTGCCTGTGTAGCTGAATGAATATATGGTGTTACTTGTAATCTAAAAGGTTTACAAACAGACTGAAGGATGGAGAGACCGATGCACAATGTACTCATTGGTCACTGGCTTTTATCAACCAATAAAAATATGAAGTTTCATGAAACTATGTCCAAAAGTTGGAGATACATTGATAAAAAATTATATTTTGCATGTAGCCCCCTTTTTCCGTGATAGAGTGATAAATTGCAAAACCCTGACAACATGCCCTAGGTCATATGATCTGTGAAACTCTCATACAAATCTGTTGAGATATGTCCAGTAATAAGAGATACTGGTGAAAAATTAAATATAACATGAAGCCCCCTTATTCCATGATGCAGCTACAAATCCCAAAACCATAACAATATGCGGTAGGTCACATGATTCTATGAAAATTCCATGCAAATCTGCCTAGAAATGTGGGAGGCGTTGTGTTAGGTCACATGATTATGTGAAAATTCCATCCAAATCTCCCAAGAAATGGGGGAGGAGTTGCCTTCACAAGAAACAGAATGCAATTAAACATGAAGCCCCCTTGTTTCATGACGCAGCTACAAATCACAAAACCTTCAGAACATGCGATAGGTAACATGATGAGAAATATTCTGTGAAAATTCTATTCAATTCTGTCCAGAAATATGGGAGGAGTTGCGTTCACAAGAAATAGAATTAATAAAACATGAAGCCCCCTTTTTTTCATGACGCAGAACCTTGACAATATGCAATAGGTCACATGATGACAAACAATCTGTGAAAATTCTATTCCATTCCGTCAAGAAATCTGGGAGGAGTTGCATTCAAAAGAAATGGAATAAAATATAACATGAAGCCCCCTTTTTCCATGACACCTTATTACGAAAACAAGGGTAGATAACTGTGGTGTTGCACGGTCAATCTGGGTAAAATTTATTTTCCTGCATTTCTTAATGGTGGTTGATAGATGTAACAAGTTCAATGTAAAGAATTTGTATAGTTTTGAAGACAAGACTCTAAACATCAAAAGTGTACTTAAGTGTAACTTCTTAAGTGAAACTTAAAATCGCTCCCAGTCGGCTATTTTGCATCGAATAAAAAAAAAAACAAAAAAAGTGTCTTGGCTGAATGGGTTATTGTACACATGTATAAAGTTTCACGAAATTCCGTCCAATGGTATTGCAGATATTTGCTGGGACGGACACACGGACGGAAGGACAAGGCTAAAACTATATCCCTCCGCCTCTGGCGGGGGATAAAAATGTGCATACAAGTAAATATCTGCATACAAGTAAATAAAACGTGTAGGTTTTTGTGTGATAATTTAATCCAATTTCCATTAGATCTACACTTTGCGTTTTTATACAGATTTTAATTCAAATGTTTTATTTGGCCATTGGCGTCATTTCAATAATGAATGAGTTTTTCAAAGTGACGACCGATTATTCTCTTTCCTTGCCGAACATGCCGGATAAAATAGTCAATCAATTTAGCGTATCTATCAATATCAATCTTCTTGATTTCACTTTAAGAGTTTTGTAACAATATTTCTGTGCTCTGGTTGGGATTATCGAACTTTGACTTCACATTATCACACAGAAAGATGTCCAATGGGTCGAGGTCAGGATGGAGTCATACAAATATGCAAAAAAAAGGTGGTTCAAACTGGATGGTGCTAAGGCACACACATCTAAATCTGTGGCGGACTTTTTATAAGGTACGTTTGGTGATAGGATAATATCAAAACGACATTCCGGAGGTCACAGATTACTGAACATTGTGGCCTGCACACGGTCCGAACCTAAAGTTGCGTAACTTCTTCCTTTGCATTACTTTGAAGTCGAAGGTTAAAAATCTTTCAAGTAAACTCAATATCATTGATATTTGAAAATGTCCTAAAGTGACTGACAATTTCATCGTGTGTGTTTGGAAAAGAAAAAGGATAAAAGTCCGTGAAATTGAAATCGTTATTAATTACTAAAATGACGCCACTGACAAAAGGTACTTCTGATTTGAAATCTGTATAAAAGTGCGTATTGTTAAGAATATTGAATGAAATTACCACACAAAAAGCTTGCATATTTCATATACATATACGTTTATTTCTACCTCTTTATCTAATTTTTAAAGCCATATTACAGATATACGAAAGTGTTACCTTACTTTCCGGACACCCTGTAGAATAATTGTATATCATTTATTTTCAATTTATGCCAACTTGGATCGGAATCTTAATGAGCGGCATCTGGTAGCACGACATTTAACACATCTCCGCGATGTACTATACCCAGCAAGTTATCGCAGAGTTGTATATCCATGAAGTCCATTTGGCTTGCGACACGTGATAAGGGGAGGGGGTATTCGTACATTTGCGTAAAGTATCGTCTCGGATCAGCCTGCGCAGTCCGCGCAGGCTAATCCGAAACGGTACTTTACGGCTACATTAGATTTCGTGCTACAATAAACTTGCGCAAAACAGAAAATTACATGAAAACGGAGAGCGTCATTTCGGATAATCCTGTGCGGACTGCGCAGCATGATCCGAGGGAACATTTTACGCAAATGCCCCAATTCCCTTTTTAATGTAAATTGAAAGGAAAGTTGTCTATCGATATACAGTATTCTTTTTCTTAATATTTCATTGTTGAAGAACAGTTTCTTTATACCGTTGAAGATTTTTGCAGACGTAAATAACGATCACTTAAAAATACATACGGAAAAAGAACTTCCTTGCGCAAATAAAAAACTTAAGAAATAAACAGCTCCAAGAAAGACCTAAAGAAGAAACTGAAATGATGAAAATACAGACACGTATAATTTTACCTGTGTGCGTTATATGCTTTTGCCTTTATCTCATATTCAACAACAATTCTACTCCGGCCGTTAGTAGAATTGCACATTCGTTCAGTTACCAGAATTTAGGCTTAGCTTCGAAAAAGCCGTCGATACCTAGAATCATTCATCAAATCTGGAACAATAAAACGGTACCGAATGAACTGGCTGACAATGTGAAAGGGATCGTCAGAAATCAGCCATTTCCAGGCTGGCAGTATTATTTCTGGACTAAAGAATCCGGTATCCGTTTCATCAAGGACAAATATCCGTTTTTGTATGACAGAATTATAGACCCACAAGGTAAGTTTTCATGTAATAGGCAATGGTGCACAACTGGCGGCAATTATACAACATTCTGAATGTTCATTCCACACGAAATAACGTTATTTCAAACCGATAGACAATTGGAGCCCGGCAATGCGCATAACATCGGTTACTATAGCTATGCATCTTTTGTTTTTCGTTTAATGTTTTGCTTCAAACTTTTTTCATCCAGAGTATAACATGTTCATGCTATTATAGGCTGGTATTTGGATTAAGACATCAAAAAATATGGTTTCAACAACAAGAATTTATCGATCAGCGCTTATGTGTATAATGCTTGCCAAGACACGCGTCATGTTATTTTAGTCAACTCGTTTAATGAAAATGATAGTGTGTAAACACCACTCATGCAAGAGATCATCTATACACGTATCACACAGGTTTGATATAAGATTTCATGACTCATGGGATCATAATGGGACAGTATGTATAGGATATTGACTGAGTACGAGGTCTTTCCGTATAAGAACGACCTGGGCACGAGCTTCACGAAACACCGAGAGCGCGAAGCGCTCGAGGTGTTTTGTGAAGCTCGTGCCCTGGTCGTTCTTATACGGAAAGACCGATGTACGAGGTCGATATCCGACTTACATACCGGCCACCATCAGTATTGAGCAGACGACTTGACAGCTATTTCGAAAAAACAGATACGTTTGATGACAAAGGGAAGCGTAAAACATGTTTTATGGTTTTTTAACTTTTGGGTATTTCTTTTTCATTTATTTATCAGTTTTATTTTCTCGCTTGAACATTAATGTTGACTTGAAACTGACACCTCGTGAGCATCAACCTTATTTTTTTTAACTTGGGTAGGTTTGTTGATGCTGCACGAGTGAGTTCATTGCTCAACTTAGGTTCGAATTGATTGAAATACTCATGGATTTCAGCTTTTGCCGTTAACACTTGTGTTTTCATTTCTACGGTCTGTCCGTTTGCACTAATTCATCCAGTTCTGTAAGGCCATAGGTCTATATTCATTTATTGATTGACTTAATGAATGAATGGCGTTTTACACCGCTTTCAGTCATGCAAAGTCACTTCCAAAGAGGCTCAAGCCTGGATCCTGGGGTCGAGCTTCTAGGACAGTTGGTCTCAAAGCGATTATGGTCATTCGACTATGGGAGTGATCGGGCCCCTCAGTTTGCTTTCTTGAAGCTAGCTGTGCCGGGTTAGCCATAGAAGGACAGTGCTCCTATGTCAGTTTTGCTTTCTCACAATAAGAAAAAATAACAAGAGGGCTTTTTAGCTCCAGAGGCTAAACTGCGTTTATATGGACAAATCAACAGTCAGTCTTACAGGAAGTAGGGTGCATTAGAACCAAAATACAACAATACTAGAGACATGTTTTAGAACATGCGTCCGTCATTAACTTTTTGCCACTTTTGCTATTTAATTTAGATGAAAACTAGAAAAAAAAAGTTGGGTTTAGATATGAGAGAATGACATGTATGTAACAACAACCTAAGGATAAGGCACTTTATCTACAATGTTTTAAATATTGGCATTAATGTGACCACAGATTTTGTAAATACGGGGAGGGGGAGGGGTGGATAGATTTTTTTAATGATCGGTTTGAAAAAAAAATTATCAAAGAATTGCTGACTTGGTCACCAATAAAAAATAGATTAAAATCTGTCTTACCAGAAAGAAGTATATTTACAAGATTTTTCCTGTTATTTACAAATTCATAAAAAATCAGTATCACGCGAGTACCAATGTCCTTCACGAACCTGTCTGCATGCACGACTCAAAATCCATCAATTGCACGTGGACAGGTCTTTCTTGCACGGGAGCAGGTCTTTCCAGCACGTGGGCAGGTTTTCTATCTACGGAACAACCTGCGCACGTGCTGAGATAGACCTGCTCTCGTGCATTCTATTGTTAAGACAGGTCGTTCTGAAAAATACAGACCTGGTCCAAACAAAGGAGCCGGTATGTAAGTGTTTTTACATACCGGCTCCTTTGTTTGGACCAGGTCTATCTTTTTCAGAACGACCCGTCTTGACAATGGAAATGCACGAGAGCAGGTCTATCCATGCACGTGCGCAGGTTGTTCTGTAGATAGAAAACCTGCCCACGTGCTGGAAAGACCTGCTCCCGTGCAAGAAAGACCTGTCCACGTGCAATTGATGGATCTTGAGCCGTGCATGCAGACAGGTTCGTGAAGGACATTGGTACTTGTGCGATATTGATTTTTATAAATTTGTAAGTAACAGGAAAAATCTTGTAAATATACTTCTTTCTGGTAAGACAGATTTTAATCTATTTTTAATTAGTGACCATTTCAGCAATTCTTTGACAATTTTTTTTAAAGCAATCATTAAAAAATCTATCCCCCCCCCTATTTACAAAATTACGGTCATATTAATGCCAACATTTTAAACACTGTAGATAAAGTGCCTTATCCTCAGGTTGTTGTTACATACATGTCGCTCTCTCATATCTGAACCAAGCTTATTATCATTTTTTTTTTTTCTAGTTTTCATCTAAGTTAAATAACAAGAGTGGCAAAAAGTTAATGATGGACGCATGTTCTAAAACATGTCTACAATATTGTTGTATTTTGGTTCAAATGCACCCTACTTCCTGTGAGACCGTCTGTTGATTTGTCCGCATTAGCGCAGTTTATATAGCCTCTGGAGCGAAAAAGCCCTCTTGTGTTATTTTTCTTATTATGAGAAAGCAAAACTGACATAGGAGCACTGTCCTTCTATGGCTGACCAGGCACAGCTAGCTTCAGGAAAGCAATTTGAGGGGCCCGATCACTCCCATAGTCGAATGACCAGAATCGTTTTGAGACCAGCTGTCCTAGAAGCTCGACCCCAGGATCCAGGCTTGAGCCTCTTTGGAAGTGACTTTGTATGACAAAGCGGTGTAAAACGCCATTCATTCATTCAATCAATCAATGAATATTGACCTTTGGCCCTACAGAACTGGATGAATTAGTGCAAATGGACAGGCCGTAGAGATGAAAACACAAGTGTTACCGGCAAAAGCTGAAATCCATAAATATTTCAATCTGTTCGATCCTAAACTGAGCAATGAACTCACTCGTGCAGCATCAACAAACCTACCCAAGTTAAAAAAATTAAGGTTGATGTTCACGAGGTGTCAATTTCAAGCCAACGATTCATTAATGTTCAAGCGAGAAAATGAAACTGATAAATAGATGAAAAAGAAATACCCAAAAATTAAAAAAACATAAAACATATTTTACGTTTCCTTTTGTCATCAAATGTATCTGTTCTTTTCGAAATGGCTGTCAAGTCGTCTGCTCAATAATGATGGTGGCCGGTATGTAAGTCGGATATCGACCTCGTGCATCGGTCTTTCCGTATAAGAACGACCAGGGCACGAGCTTCACAAAACACCTCGAGCGCTTCGCGCTCTCGGTGTTTCGTGAAGCTCGTGCCCAGGTCGTTCTTATACGGAAAGACCTCGTACTCAGTCAATGTCCTATACGTATACTGTTTTGTGAAGCTCGTGCCCTGGTCGTTCTTACATGGAAAGACCGATGTACGAGGTCGATATCCAACTTACACCGGCCACCATCAGTATTGAGCAGACGATTTTACAGCCATTTCGAAAAGAACAGATACGTTTGATGACAAAAGGAAGCGTAAAATATGTTTTATGGTTTTTTAACTTTTGGGTATTCCTTTTTCATTTATTTATCAGTTTTATTTTCCCGCTTGAACATTAATGTTGACTTAAAACTGACGCCTCGTGAGCATCAACCTTATTTCTTTTTAACTTGGGTAGGTTTGTTGATGCTGTACGAGTGAGTTCATTGCTCAATTTAGGTTCGAATTGATTGAAATACTCATGGATTTCAGCTTTTGCCGGTAACACTTGTGTTTTCATTTCTACGGTCTGTCCGTTTGCACTAATTCATCCAGTTCTGTAAGGCCATAGGTCTATATTCATTTATTGATTGACTTAATGAATGAATGGCGTTTTACTCCGCTTTCAGTCATACAAAGTCACTTCCAAAGAGGCTCAAGCCTGGGACCTGGGGTCGAGCTTCTAGGACAGTTGGTCTCAAAGCGATTCTGATCATTCGACTATGGGAGTGATTGGGCCCCTCAAATTGCTTTCTTGAAGCTAGCTGTGCCGGGCAGCCATAGAAGGACAGTGCTCCTATGTCAGTTTTGCTTTCTCACAATAAGAAAAATAACAAGAGGGCTTTTTAGCTCCAGAGGCTAAACTGCGCTTATACGGACAAATCAACAGTCGGTCTCACAGGAAGTAGGGTGCATTAGAACCAAAATTCAACAATACTAGAGACATGTTGTAGAACATGCGTCCGTCATTAACTTTTTGCCACTTTTGCTATTTAATTTAGATGAAAACTAGAAAAAAAGGTTGGGTTTAGATATGAGAGAATGACATGTATGTAACAACAACCTAAGGATAAAGCACTTTATCTACAATGTTTAAATACTGGATTTTGTAAATACGGGGAAGGGGGAGGGGTGGATAGCTTTTTTTAATGATCGCTTTGAAAAAAAATATCAAAGAATTGCTGAGTTGGTCACCAATAAAAAATAGATTAAAATCTGTCTTACCAGAAAGAAGTATATTTACAAGATTTTTCCTGTTATTTAAAATTCATAAAAATCAATATCGCCCCAGTACCAATGTCCTTCACGAACCTGTCTGCATGCATGGCTCAAGATCCATCAATTGCACGTGGACAGGTCTTTCTTGCACGGGAGCAGGTCTTTCCAGCACGTGGGCAGGTTTTCTATCTACGGAACAACCTGCGCACGTGCTGAGATAGACCTGCTCTCGTGCATTCTATTGTTAAGACGGGTCGTTCTGAAAAATACAGACCTGGTCCAAACAAAGGAGCCGGTATGTAATCATACCCGCTCTTCTTCAGTTGACGTCAGACTCATATTTCCCGTTGAGTATTTTATCTCAACACTTATGATAGTGATACAGCTGAAGGTAGATTATTTTCATGCTAACCGTAGAAACTAAAATGAAACATTCATGCCGATAGTTAGAGTAAGAAACAAACTTTTACTGTATCAAAGGTATCTTTTTTTTTGGGGGGGGGGGCAAATATCCTTTTTGCGGATAGTGTAGATAAAATATCAGATTCCACGTTCTGTGCAATCTGATCTTGATGTACACTGTCCGCAAAAAGTGTTTTCTATTCACGCTTTGCAGTCTATGGGTTAAAAATCAAGGAGTTTTATTTCAGCTTATTTTGAACTATATATATTTACATTCACAACGTATACTCTAATTGAAACAGTCGTTATGATTAATGCATCAATCACGTGCACTATTTTAAAGGCGATTTAATGTCATTTATTAAACAAAATGAGTTTCATGGGTACATTATTATGAATCTGACATGACACGTGAATTCGGTGCTATTAACACAGTGCAACGAAAGCGTGGTAGAATATATGCTACTCTATATAGAGTGACGTCATTTTATACGGCCTGCAACACCCTTAAAGGCAAGTTCTGACATTTACGTAAAGTGTCGTCTCTGATCAGCCTGTACAGTCCACACAGACTAATCTGAAATGATACTTCCCGTTTGTCTGTATTTTTCTATTTTGCGCAAATCTTCTGTAGGAAAAACCTAATGTAGTCGTAAAGTGCCGTCTCGGATTAATCTGCGCGTACTGCGCAGGCTGATCCAACACGGCACTGAACGCAAATTTTCGAATGCCCCTTTTCGCGTGTTGCAGGCCAGCGTCATTCTTTATTAAATCAGTAAGTTATTCATTTAAGAATAATCTTATTTCTATCTTGGTTTATCGTTCAATATACCACAGTTGTGAGTTATTAGGCACATTAAATAATCCATGAGGGCGATAGCGATAGAAGGTTATTTCGATTCTAACATGACCAACTCTTAATCAAAGGAAAACAAGTTCATACCTGGTGTAAAAGCGCGGATGCAGATTATATTCCATTGAATAACTTATTTTATTATATTCCTATCAGTGAATTACTGGGATTTCTCAGTGTATTATTTTTTCAGTTTTTCACAGTGAATAACATCACTAGAGATGATATGGTTTTAGACTATTTGCCGGTGTAATGCAGAGATATGAACCCCATTACAAAATGACCCATAGGTCGTTTCTTTACGTAGAGGATGGACCCATGGGTCATTTCTCTCCTTCTACTTAGAGGAATGACCAATGAGTCATTTCTCGACGTAGAATAATGACTCGGGTCATTTTTCTACGTATTGAAATGACTTCTGGGGTCATTTCTCGACGTAGAATAATGACCCGGGTCATTTTGTAGGGAAGGGTCATTTCCCTGCATTACACCGGAACTACTTTTTTTCTATATTGCTCACAGTCTAATGTGTCTGTCTCTACTTCAAGCATCTTTGGTAAACAATAGGACAGTGAAAAAAGATTTTCACTTCAATCCATCCAAACAACCCTGAGTAAACGACCATGGAGAAATCTTTTGAACATTTTGAAAAAAGAAAATAGCTTTTGATGGAGAGAACTCTTTGAAACCATTGTTGAAAAACAAGAAAATAGATCTACTACCAACCAGCATTTTCTCCTTTTTCCATAATGTTTTCTATCCTATCAAAAAACCCAAGATCTTTTTTCCCAATTTAGTATTAAATTTTGTCGTTTGTAGATCTTTTTAATTTGGAAAAGTCAACTGTTTACTCTTCTAATTTCATATGGCTAGTTTTAAAATGTAAAGGTGCAAAACAATGCACGACTTCAAATGGAGAGATCGATGACCAATCTCCGAGCAGAGTTGTCGTTCGCTACTCTCACCATACATCTCTGCAATGGGCTAAATGACAAGAATCTAGTCAAACCGAGGTAAACATGTTTTGTTTCTATTTAACCGTTTCATGTGTAACATTATAAAATAGATAAAGGAAATATGATTCTGGATGCAACATAGGTAATATACCCTCGAGCTTTATGTCATCGGTTACGTCAGCTGCTTCAACCAAAAAAAAAAGATCATGTATTTCTACAGAAAAGTCTGATACATGTATACATACCTACTGTTCTCGTTAATTATTTGCAAACAAATTAGGAAGAATTCGGAATATAATAAATAGAATAATCAACTGGCGGACTTTCACCTGCATCACACCCAATTCTATTGACAGATTTTCAATATCACACACCCACCAGTTGATTATCCTCTATTTATACATATTGACGTCATTCTATACAGAATAGGATAGATTTCTATTCAAATTCACGTGGCATGTTAGAAAGGAATATAATCTACATCCACGTTTTTACTCTAGGAATGAACTTGTTTTCCTCTCATTAAGAATTGGTCATTTAGAATCGAAATCATCCTCGGATACCCCGGGGCCTCCCAATTTGCTACGCTACATCGACCCCTGGGACAATTAATTGAATTTCCCTCGCTTTACCGCTGGCCGAATGCTGGCTTTTCATTGGTTCCATCATCATTTTGTGATGGGCGAGACGATGTACGCTATGACGTTTCGTATCGATTTTCGGCGGCTGATTCAAAGTTTTATTAGTCAATTGTCCCAGGGGTCGATGTAGCATAGCAAATAGGGAGACCTCGAGGTATCCGAGGATAAATCGAAATAATCTTCTCTCTATTGTTGTTTATCGTTCGATAAACCATGTTGTGAGTTAGAAACCACTCGGGCTGTCGTCCTCGTGGATTTCTTATTGTGCCTCTTAACTTACAAGCGTGATTTATTGAACGATAAACCGCGATAGAAAGAATGTTATTTCTTAAATGACGTAATTGTAGAATGGATCTCGGATGTACATTAAACCCCTATTCCAAGAGCATGACTCATAATAATTTAAATATTCTGAAATACCGTATGAGACCCTTCAGCTGGAAACCCTACACTCATGTATAGGCTGTAAGAATTGTCTCGACAGGGCGGAGGAGCTTTGTTGCAGCTCAATGCATTTTTGATTGAAGTAAAATAGGTTAACCTAAAATCATCGTGAATAACCGTATTATATGCTGTATAAGGACGAACAACGCGCAAATTGAACGACATGGATCCATAGGCACTTCCTGTGTCCATAACGTAAAGTACCGATAAAGTAATGTTACGATGTATGCCTTCTAGTAGATTTACGATGAACAATTTCAAACGGGTGTGAGGCCACTACAATGAAAAACAAGCTGGTCGACTTAGGTCAGAAGTATGCCACAACCTGCGAGGTGAATTCTTACAGCCTATAGTCTAGCATAGCCGACAGCATTTGGATGTTGCGTTGCTAAAACTAGGAATACCTCCGTAACATTTAGATATGTAAATTCTGTTTTGTTAAGTTCTAGTTCTTTGTATAAAATTACCGAAGAGTTTCATCAGGGAGCCAATCAAACGGTTCATGAAAACAGTGTCAGTTATGTTTAAGATACAGTGTCAACCAAATATCCCACATTAAAAATATTGCGTTATAATGGTAAAATTGTGCTGTATTTTCAGCAACAAACGATCTCTTACGAGCTGACATCTTACGTTACCTGGTCGTCCACGAATATGGCGGAGTGTATTTTGACCTTGATACAGTGAGCGTCAAACCTTTAGACGATTTTGTTCACACCCATGAATGTTCTCTTGTTCTTGAACCTGGAGAGCATTACTTCCAGTGGCGTGTTGATCTATTAATAACAAATGGAGCACTTTTCTGCGTCCCGAGACACCCGTTTTACAAAATAATCATTGACCATATTTATGAAATGGGCCCTAAGTGTAAAGCTGCATTCGGATGCACTGGTCCACCCTACGTCACAAACTTATACAAGCGTGTCAATGCGACAAATGGCATAATTGCAAAACGTCCAGACCTTCTTGCGTCCAAATGGTTTCAAGATGCCTACGATGTCAAGGTGAGCACGGGGATCTTGCGTAGAAACTGTCTGAATGAGACAGTATACAAAGGACTTAAGCAGTTTCAGAAAAAGATTTGCGATTCGTGGAAAGAGAGAGGGATGGAGAAGAGGAACTTAAGTGAGCAGGCACTCAGCTATCACACCTGGTATCATATCAATCCGCATAGGGTCACATATTTGGCGGACAACGAAATTTCTAAAATTGTTCCTCATGTTAGAATATATGGGGAAAACTTGTAACCGTCCATAATATGTTGCGTAAACTTTGTAAACTTTTATTTTCGTCAAATAATGTTTTTACGATCCTAAAGTAGATGAATTTATTGTAGATAAAAAACAAGGAAATACTGATAAAAATTTATTTCCTCTGTTTTTTTGTTCTTTTCAAGTGCGAATCACATCTTTTGAGTGGCGTTTCATTTTCGTCTGCAAATAATTTCGAACGATTCTAAAATCTGTCTATGAATAAAAAAGAGTTGAAAGGTTTCTCCTTAGTCATTTCTCTAGATACAAAGACGTTTTTTTTCCCCTAATGTTCTATTTAGTTTATATTTTAATATCATCTTGGAGTCCTGCAAGGCTCTGGTAAAGTGTAGGACACATGACCTGGAGGGTGTGATTCAAGCCTTGCTGAAATCTTTGGGTTTGGAGTCTTTGGAGTGTCCCTAGGCAGGACATTTATTAGCCCTAGCCTAGTACTGGTGAACCCAGAACACATGTCAATATGTCGCCGTGACTGAAATAATGTTGAAAGCGGACTAGAACAACATTCAATTCATTAATTAATCAAATTAAAATCGTCTTATATCTAAATTTCTGCAAGCAACAAATATATTTAGTCATGCATTTTCTGATGGAAGAATTTAATTGAAACTATATTTTACATATTGACTATACAAAGATCTACTTATGACAGACACGTCATGACGATGTCAGGGAGCGTGCGGTCCCTCTGCAAGTTGGACTTGGAAACAATCTACATACATTTTATGACTCCCTCACGTGCACACAGAAATAATAAATCTTTGAGTGCATTTAAACCAGAATTTAAAGACCTCTTAAAGCCAGAAAGCATGTCAAAATGTCCTCAAATATTGATGTTTCAATCCTTTTGCTCCATAGGTGATATAAAACTTTCAAAATTATAGTTAAAACCCCAAATCTGTTTTTCAAAAGTCTTTTCGGGAAAATATATTTCCTTTTCCAACAAAAAAGATTCAACATTGGACTGTAGGTTCTCTGCAGCCTGATTTTGATCTGCAATGTCCAAAAAAGGTCAATGAGTCACGCTAAACAGCCTAAGGATTAATGATAGATATATGAGGGTTGGTTTTTTTTTTTATATTCGTAGACTTTCTTTAGAACAGCTCCAATATTTTTTTCAGATAAATGAAATTCACATCACTAGAAACTGTATTCTTTTTTCATTCAGATGGTCTTTTCAACAAAATTTTACAGCTAATAGTTTCCAAATAACAACAATTACAAGCATGCCACCTTCCGACACCCGGGACTCGTCACGGCATAAAACGACGTCGACGCGACGTCAAAACAGCATCAACAGAAACCTACTGGAATCTGGACTCTATTGCAAACATACTTAAACATATAAAATGACTCCCGTCAGAGATGCTTGGTCATACAATATGAGAAAAGTGAACCGGAGTTTTGAAGTCGTATAATTTGTCGTTAAGCTTGAAACCCTAAAAACTGAAAATACACAAAAGCTCATAGTAACAAACCTATTACTATCCTTTTGAAATGCTAATCGATCAATACCAAGAATTAAATTTGGTCAACGTCATGTGGCTTGCAACAAGCGAAAAGGGGCATTCGAACATTTGCGTAAAGTGTCGTCTCGGATCAGCCTGCGCAGTCCGCGCAGGCTTATCCGAGACTACACTTTCCGTTTTATGTAATTTTCTGTTTTGCACATGTCTACTGAAGGTCAAAATCTAATGTAGTCGTAAAGTACCGTCTCGGATTAGCCTGCGCGGATTGCCCAGGCTAATCCGAGACGACACTTTACGCACTGCCTGTCTAGGATTAGACGACTCTTTACGCAGATGTCCGAATGTCCCGTTTCGCTTGTTGCAAGCCATGCAATACAGATGTAGACAAAGAAACTCTTATAAAATATTAACTGACAGAAACTCTCCTTATGCACAATCTCTTCCTGATTAACGATGTATACAATGCTTATCTAATCTTGTTACCTTTTGAGTAGTTACATTCCGCTTCCTGACTGAAGATGTTCACATTGCATAATATTTAAAGTTTAAAGGTAACAATTATTTATACTGTTTTCTCCTTTTTCCGTTTACCTAAGCTCACAAAATGCACATTTTAGTCAAGTAATCATATTTTTTGTGTAATGATCAAATACAAAATCTGAATCAACCTTTAAACTGAAAAAAGTCACTACAACTTGCATCAAAAGATTCGATCCGACGACGTCTTCAAATCTACCTGAACAATCTGGGTAGTATGGTCCTTTTCTTATTTTTCCGTTCACTTGATTTGTTGTCAAGGCTGGTCGCGAAGGAATGGTGAATATTCTACACTCCAGTTCAGACGGACTAGCCTATTCATAATAAAAGGTAAATACAACCCATTTAGACGTATTTAATGTGACAAAATATTGAACATTGCTTTTTAATGTATTTAAGGCAATATATTCTATCAAACTGTGAAAATGACACTCTTTTGTTGCATTTTCGCGTCTTTTTTCATAGAAAGATACTTTAGATGTAGGGTAGGATGTTATACATAATATCTGACAGAATAGATAAGTCTAAACACCGTCATCACACATAAACAAGCAAACACCGATTTGCAACAGCCAGACGGAGACGCTTTATTAGGCAGCACTGGCAATCCATACAAAAACAAAAAAAAAAAAAAATGTTATATCTACCACAATCTTACTTACATGAACTCAATACAAAACGTAATGTAATTTCCTATTAAGGATACTGGCCGTCCACGTAAAACCCCTCAGTGAGAGGAACCGTGTATCCGCAACATGCACGAAACAACGTAGTGTTTCTCAGACTATCCATAGGAAACCAGGGTTGGCGGATTTCAACCTACTACAACCGTTTTACTCCCTAAGCATTTATCAGCTAGAGAAAATATCTCAAAAACCCTCAGCAATTCGAATGGCATTGGTAATTTGCTGCCTGTCTGTCGAACGTCTGACGTGGAACTGACCGAATATACCCCATTACACCATGAAAATCCCGCCACTTCGTGCTTCATGCGCACGGAGACACACAATACATATGTGTGCATTAACCATGTTAAGACAAACATTCTCCGCTATACTACGTACCGCGGAGAATTTATAAGTCTAAACACCGTCATCACACATAAACAAGCAAACACCGATTTGCAACAGCCAGACGGAGACGCTTGAACGTTAAAAATGATAGTAAAGAAATGCCATTCGAATTGTATGTTTACTACATATTCAAATTCTTAGTTACAGCTAATCTCTTTTCTAGAGAATCATCTATGTATCCGTCCTTACATATGTCGGTTTTCCAACGACCATGACGTTTAAGACACCTTTCGGAAACACCGTCGGAATTCGCAACGGTAGTCACACCACTGGCTCTCAGAGAATGAGTACCTAAACGCAAATGCGGAGCTACTAGTTTCAACCGAGAGACAATGCATTCCCTAGAACGAGTGTAACTTAACTTTTTATTCTGCTTCAACAGAAAACATCTTGAACCAGATCGGCACGCTGGTTTGAAAAGGTATGAATCAGAGCTTAGCGTTAAACCCGAGCACATAAGATATCTATTTAACATATCTACAGGACAAGCACTTGTTGAACCCTTAGCAATAAGAACTTCTTTCCCTGCTCTATATACATCTGTTTTACTTTTCGTGATCTGCAAAACAACATAGTCCGACTTGAACTCTATGTCACAACACCTCAACTGTACAATTTCGTTAAAGCGTAAAAACCCCGCAAAACCCATTAAAATCATAGTCAAGTCCCGTAAAACAATGACATCACTAGAGTCACTGAACATATTACAAAGCTCAATCAAATGCTCTACATTAAGGACGTCCCTCTTAACGACGGGCTTCGAATTCGTGCGCTTAGCACTCTCTAACAACATTTTAACCAAACGATTGTCAGTAGGATCGACGTAATCGTTCATGTGATGAAACCACTTTATGGCGTAAATTGATGCCGACACAACTTTGTCAGATTTTCCAGCACTTATTAATGACGAAATATACATAGCGACGTGAATAGGTGACGCTGGTCTAATAGGAATGTTCTTGCTATCACAAAAACTGTCAAAAGCCCTCACGTGGGAATAATACTTTGTATTTGTAGAATCAGCCCTTGCCGTCATCAACTGTCGAGCCATTTTAGTCACAACTTCATCTTGATTCTCTATGCACACACCCGCCTCTTCGAATTTCCGCTTAAGCGACGTCTTTAAACCAATACCTGATAAAAACATATGCAACTAGATAAACATATGATCTGCAAATCAAATTCAATCAACCACTTTCTGAATTTCATATAACGATCATTTAAGACGTGGGCTGTGTTTACCATCCACCACAATGTTTCAAATCTAAAATACGCACTTCAGCGCCAGCATTCTAAAAACTAATGGACTTTTTGCAAATACCCCATTATTTCCTTTCCCAGGTATAATTGACCTGGACGCAGGCAAAACAACCCACTCTTTAATAAAAGACTTGAAATACCTATTCTCAGTCACATAAGGCCAATAACTCGCCGATGGCCACTCAGGAATAATCAAAGTACCTTGAGCACTTTCAATTTGCATTTTCCGAATACAATGAATAATTAATGAAGGGGTGGTACCAACCAATTTAACTCCCCTGTCCAAGTCTGATCAAAACAGTCCACGGCTTCCGTGCCTGGAACCCACCACCTGGAGTTAAAACGTTCACACTTTCTGTTATAGTGCGTAGCAAACCTATCAATGGAGTGGGGCCCCCATTTTCTGTCCAAAGTTTTAAAGACATCATCTGATACAAACCAGTCGTCACTATCCTTACATCTACTTAAATGATCTGCCAATAAATTCTTATTTCTTGGAATCCATTTAGGAGAAAATGAAATGGCATTTATATCACATATTTTGTTTATATCTAAAGACAAATATTGTAATTCTTGAACCTTACTACCTGCTTGTAAAATATGCTCAACATTTTGATTATCAGAAAAAATCTGAATATGGCCACCTTTCAAAATAACAAGATTACTCCTAATTACTCTACGCACGGCCTCAAGTTCTCTCCACGTAGAACTTTTCAATGATTCTTCATGACTCCAAGACCCAAATATCTCCGAATTAAACACAATGTTTGAGGACTCACTTGTTCCCTCTGTTGCTTTGTACAGATCTATACCCTTACCATTGGAAGTTGATCCGAGATAACATGCCTCGTTGTATATCCCCTCTTGAGTAAATGAATCTGCATTAAATCCTAATGAAATGCGATCTTGTACACGTACATGTATTTTGCAACGGTCAGACCAATAATTAAAGAGGACTTCGTCCTCGACGAATCCATTCTGCTTATAACTCACTTCCGCGAGATATATTACCTGTGTATTTCCATCCGTGGAACCTTTACAGAATCCAAGATCTTGGCCTACAGAACTCGCTTCCGGGAGTTCTATATTGTCTAGGTCTCCGTGACCACTTGCGCTGATATCCGAAGCGCAGAAAGCCGAATGCTCATTACAACTCACTTCTGGAGACTGAACATTCAAAAATGTATTAAACAAAGAAACCACTCTATTCCGGGCATCTTGCTTAAAACCTACTGTACTACCACAAGCATGGCACTTACAAGAATTACCACCCATATCGCGAAGAACATTGCGTAATTCTGCTCTGCTTGAATTACTTTTCCTTGTGTAACCATGAATTATTGGCTTTCTCTCTGTCGGGCACACGACAGGGAATTCCACGTAGCCCCCGTATCCATCGGCGCTGGCGTCGCAGTATACAATAGCATCTATTACAGGCTTATGCCATAAAGGACGACCACTGCTATTTAATTTTCTCGCACTCTTACGCCAATACCTTAACTCTCCGATAGCAGCTTGGCTAACTCCGATTAGAGAATTCCAACTGATTCTGGCAGAAATACAGTTATATAAATTACGTGTTCGCAGGCTCACGTATTTACCCAAAACACTTTGCAGGGATATGATTTGACCGATCACAGACGCCAGTGCCCTAACATGAATTATTGGGTAACTATCACGTAGAATTTCAAACAAAATAGAATCTATATGTTTTTCCAGCCTCCCAATTCTTTCATCCGATAGCCGTAAGCGATTCTCTGCGAAGCAGAAAACATGACCCAACCATACTGCCGATTGCTTTGGCATCCAATCACATTTTTCTTCGGCCAAAAGAAACCCTACGTCAATCAAAGACTGTCTAACGTAAACGCTTTGACTTTTGGCAAGGTCAAGGTCAGTATTTCCTCCTATTCCGTCATCGAGAAACATCACTATATTTATACTCAATGAACGCCAATGAGCGATCATTACTCTAAGAACTTTTGTAAAAATGTGACCTGCTGTCGCCAGACCGAATGGTAAAACGTTGTAAACGTAATAATGAGTATTACCGCCTTTACACCAAGAAAAACCTAGATAAGTCTTGTAGCGGGTCGCAATATCGATGTGATGATATGCGCTTTTCAAATCGAATGTAAAAACATAACAGAAAGGTTGAAAAACACTTTCCGCAACTTTGACATCCTCGAACTTAACCTTGAACAGATGCAAACAAGGATTAACATGCCTACAATCTAATACAAGCCTTGGCTTACCTGACTTACCGAAAGCTACGGTCGACGGATTTGTGACAGCTGGCTTCTGATTCACTTCCGATATAATACCCTTTCTCAACAAAGAATCTATTTCAGTACTTACGAAATCTCCATTTTCCCTTGCCGACATATTATTTGGCAAACTGATGTTTTCTGGCAATTTGAAAAATGGGAGATTATACCCATTTTGAATTATATTCAAAATATGAATATTGCTGGTAATTTCTGACCATTTTGAAACACACGCTTTCAATCGACCCACTGGCGAAACTACTAAGTTTTCCGTTCGCCCTAAACCGGTATCATCTTTCTTATTACCCTTATCAAATAGCCGGTCCGGGCTGCATAAGTCTACTTTAGGACAATTGCCTTCTTTACAACAAAGAAAGTCAACAGAAAAACTGAGACTACTTATCTTATTGTTACTAGTTTGGGGGCACTCGTTCTTCCAATGCCCCGCCCTGCCGCATGTAAAGTAAAGACCAGGCCGTCTACCAGCACCAGCACTAGTAGATACACATGGCTGACCAACAACAGCAGTCGACTCTTCCTTGGATTCGTAACGTCTGTATGGCTTAGATCTCCCTCGCTTTGATTTCGCGGACTTGGCTTTCCTGGACGCCCGAGCCTCTGCTTTGTGTATGCGCTTTTCGTCCTCGCTGTCACTGGCAATAGGATTGCTCTCGTACTCGGCCACTACTTTCCAACCCAATTCCGAAGTATCGGCCAACTGAATCAACTTTTGACGCTTTTTCATCATGTCTTTAGCTAAAATGACAGAAAATACCTTTAACTAAGCAGAAATAATACACTCAGAAATTTTCATGAGCCCTGCTACAATTTAAAATTTTTGCTAAAGGTTAGAAGAAAAATAAATAACTCTACCTTCTATGATATTTTCTTTCGCTTGAGAAACCATTTCGCATTCGATACTAGACTCAGCCTGTTCCAACTTGGTAATAACTTTTGAATTATGCCTAAATTGCTCTTCGTTGCTTCTCCGCTTAAATTTCGGAGCATCCAAAACTGACACGCTAGCAGACGAAGTAGTAACTGGAGCACTTATCTTGTGAAACATAACGCCAATGTCCTTCAGCAAGTCACTGTGCGCCTCCTTCATGAATTCCCTAACCCTGGAGTCCACCAGCGAATTAATTTCCTGTGCGTCCATACTGTGATAATTTGCTGCCTGTCTGTCGAACGTCTGACGTGGAACTGACCGAATATACCCCATTACACCATGAAAATCCCGCCACTTCGTGCTTCATGCGCACGGAGACACACAATACATATGTGTGCATTAACCATGTTAAGACAAACATTCTCCGCTATACTACGTACCGCGGAGAATTTATAAATCTCGGGTGGAACAAAACGTCATGAGCAGTTATTCCTTCCGCTATAGAACATGAACGGAGAGAAATATATGCACGGAGAAATGAGAACAGGCCACATATGGTTCTATCATGTTTAACCCCTCTATTGAAAATACGAAGACAGAACGGTAAGTCTATTCAAGTTCAGCAATCTTAACTCCTTGTACACTGTATTTCAATGTCTGCCAAAAAATATGAATTGTAAGTCTGTTTTTAATTTTAACATTTGCAGCAGTATTCCCTTATTTAAATGATTGATAACAAAACAGATTTATCATGAATGATAACAATAAATAGGTAAGTCTAAGCGTTGTCGTATCTCATGAAACCTTGCGTTAAATTCGAACGCAACACTCTATCAATAATGCAAACAAGCAATTATCATTTGCACAAAAGCAATAAACTTTAAATAAGTCCAAAGAGGATATTGCATTGAACAAATAATTCTGTCTTGAATATCGACATAAATCTGTCATAAAAAAGTGCGCATCAATAATTTTTGTACATTACCCCTTGGCTACTATTCATTAGATACAGTGTAAATAAATGATTGTAATATCAAACTTGTAGACTAAATACACCATGTACTTGTTGTTTTCGCCTGTTTTATCAAGGGAGAATACTCTGATATCACTTTCAAGACAAAGCAACTACAACTATGCACGAAACTACGGTTTTAATTTTTGTGCAAGCGTTATAATGCTTTATCGGATCATATATTCGTTTTAATTAACACACGATAACTGCCAGGACTAGTCTCTAAAGCATGCCATGGATATACTCAATCTGATCCTGGTTCCTTAAATAAAAGAACAATCTTGCTGACCCACGCGGTTCCATATGAATGCAGAGTCTTCACAGTAAGCAATGTACTCAACTTGATATGCATGCACACGCTGGCATATCATACCTCGATTCTCGACCAAGCTGCTGCTAATGAATCGAAAACCATATAGAAATCTGCAGTGGTCTCCAGTAAAAAACGTCTTAACTTTATTCAAATCTAAATTATACATACATGTATCTCAGCCAAACTGATGATAGAATCTTGTTTCAATGCCTACTAGCTACTTATTTGCCAAATTTCAAAGGGTAATGCGAAAAAAGAAAGTAAGTAGACTGTTAACCGTAATTTCACACTCTTCTCATCCAGCTATCACATTACTGTTTTTTGACATGATGAAAACAGTGAAATCGACCATCTTTGAAGCTTCACAGAACGCTTATTGACAAACCTTTGTCTTCTCCGTCTTGTCTCTTGCTTTCAAAAGTACTTCTATAATCCTTTAAAAAAAGAGCATTTCAATCAGAGTCTCAATCAATTACGTTTTTCGATACATGTCAACAAACACAGCCACCCTAAAATTGTTTCTCTCAAAAAGATTAGTTCACTGCATGACCACCAATTTTTTTTTAAGCAAATCTAAATTTCATGTTTACAGGTTCTCTCAGCTGCATGAAACATTGCAACAAACGTGCCTCTGCTCTTTTGCAATCGGTCGCGCCCCTTGCAACACCAGATTATACTGGTAGCTTTGATAAGTTTGATAGAGCACGGAACATCAGTGAGCCGAAGCTCATAAATTAAATCGGTATTTCTATATATGAGTTATAATTAAAGATGTAGCAAGATATTTTAATCACTTTATACAATAAAGACAAGACATTTATACTTCCTTTCAAACCAAGGCTATCGAAGAATATAGAATGATCCTACAAGCCCGAAGTCTGGAATCCTCATCTTCTGTGCAAGTGCTCTATCTATTAACCTATCTGACTACGCCAGGCCCCGATAATACTTACCTGTCATTACGACATGGATTTCTCTTTCTGACCTGCAAAAGGAAGCACACGCTTACTGGAAGGGAACTTTTAACTTTAGCAACGAAGCTTCATTTTTTGGAAGGCGAGATTTTCATTCTCGCCTTCATATGTCAACGCTCGGCAGCTTGCTGAAAATGCCTCTGAACAGCATTATCAAAACGCCTTTCAAATAGTTCGATACTTCTCGAGTACATTAGAACAAAATAATGTCGAGACCATTGTAAATTTAATCAAAACAGCAAGAAGAAACTGCAAGTTTCTAGAAGGAATGAAATCGAATTCGTAAAAAGCATCGTTTTTGACAAATGCAAAATACTTTGGATCAGTTCATTGATATAATCACGTTGCTACAGCAACAAATAAACCATAGCTATTATAACCCAATCGAAAGCTACTAACATGATGACGTCATTCGGACCTACTTCCACTTCACAACGCATAAACAACTAACCAGTGGGATCGTACATGTAAATTTACTATCCCAGAACTTACCAATTGGATAGCTTCTTTGAATGGCGTACCGCTGATAGACCCCTTTCCTATGTGGGCAACCTTATTCTGTCTTTGTGAGAAGTAAAATTTCAATGAAATAAATTCCTTTGAATCATCAAGTGTTTAAACAAAATTTTCTCTTTCAAAGAAATATTTTTCTTTTATCAAAGTTGTGCTTGATTTTATGATTAATGACTAGGTTATTGTTACGCATCGGCGTGGCCGAGTTTTGATTCCGGAGACCCATGAAAAGAAAAAGGTAAATCAGTTGAAATCACAGTAGATGTGTCATTTCGAAGTAGATCTGGTCAGTATGATGTACCGATGTATAGCCTTGGTTCCAGGCTGATCACTTCTTTCCTTATATACGAGTATGATCGGATTTTACCACGTCAAAAATAACAATAACATGATCTGTAACCCTTTTAACATGCAAAGAATTTTAACTTCTTTTGGTCGTCACGTTGCTTAACGTTCAGCAATTATTCATAAATATTTAACCCTTTACCGCTCACTTGAAACGACTCTGAAAATCAAGATTTTAAAAACATCGAGAGGAGAGGGGAAATTACAATCGGAAACGGGTTTTTTTTTTCATTTTACCACAATGTTTCTACCCTATCAAGAACAAATTTCGTCGCTAATTTGGGCCACCCTGGATTTGTCATCTGTATGAATCAGTGCTTTCAGTTTCAACTTAGTCTGAAATTTCTTTGTCAGGTAAAGAATAAACGCTTATCGCAACGAATTGTTATCATAATCACTTACCTCCGTCATTATTAGAACTGAAATCTTTACCTTATATATTCCCATTTATTTTCCTCGAAAGAATTTCCTTCAACTATACACTTTTTTCCAAAACTGAATAACACAATGATAAAATTAACTTGACAGGGAGAATCCCACTGTCCAAGAGTGCATCGGACGTGTTCATGATTTTCTAAGAACACGGACCAAGGACCTGTATCTGTGTAACTGTGCACGATATATTTTTGTCGAACGAAGGAATAGGGTGTATCTCAATATTGACGAGTTTGGCAATCATTTTGCTTTCATGTTTGCCGACAAGCTGAACATACATTCCGGTTACGCGGGGTTAATGAAAGACAAGCGTTAGTGTCAATGAACCCTTAAATCGTTTATTACGCCTGTCTCTTTTGAAGACAAGGCAGACGATTCTATAGTCTGCACAGAATATGCAATCTTATGTCGGATTAGCTATATTGTAATAATCCGACCAAAACAGCCCAGGGTGAGGTTGCAATAATTAAGCATTTTTCCCCGAGATGTAAAATGCCATTTTCATCAGTCTAGCACTCTAGTATAAGGGTTAACAGAGTCATAGATTACAAGAATTGTATAAACGAAGAACACCTTCCAACGTTCCTTATAGGACCTAAGAAGTCAACCGACAAATGATGTTGGTCCTTGATAGGATGGTAAACATTGCGCAAAATGGAGAAAATGTTCGTTGCCAGTATTTTCTCATGTTCCTGCATGCTTTCAAAATACCCTTCCCTTTTTTAAAAAGCCCCATTCTTTAAGGTCATTAAAACCCAGCACATGTATTGTAATCTAAATGTTAAATCTCCGTTTTGAACATTGAAAGTCGTTTGTTTTGAAAGTCTTTTTCAGTCTTGATAAAGTATATTTCGAATAAAATGGTAAACAAATAAAAAAAAAAGCCTTTTAACTGAACGACACTGAAATTTTGGCACCTCAGGGGAAAAAGTTTCAAAATACTTTTGGAAAAGGAAAAAACGCTAGTCACCAGTATTTTTTCTTTTTATCACTATGGTTTTGTACTTTTCGCCAGCCAAACGGCACATTTTCAGCTACTCTTAACCCTTTTCTCCATAGATACTCATTTCTACACATTACTTGTAGGAGCCTTTGGAAAACATTGTGGGAAAAAGTGAAATTGCTCGTGACGATAGATCGCTCCTCCCACTGATGTCACGAGGTACGCGAATCAGGAATTCGGGACAAACAACCTAGACACCTGGGCTTAGCTTGGGGATATATGAAACTTAGCGGGTGTCAGGAAATTAGCTCTGGGTGGTTGAGCAGTCGAAAGACCCATTCTTCGGGTTTTGTCTTTTCTCAGTACCGGTTTTCGCCCCAGAGGTATCAAGTCGGCACTAGCTAATGTTCATTCCTTTTTCAGAGAATGGAACAGACTTGTTATCTCCAACCAAGTTCTTTGCAGAACCGCTACTGTAGGTGGGCAGCCAGTGCAACAGTTGGTGTTGCCTAAAGCCCACCGTGAAACAGCTTTAATAGGCAATCATGACGAAGTAGAACACCAAGGCAAGGAGAAAACACTTGGGCTAGCTCGCCAACGTTTTCTATTGGCCAGGCCTTGCAAAAAGTGAAACTGAGTGGTTTGAAAATGCCACTATTGCATCATGAGAAAGGCACAAATAAACCCTTTTGCCGAATTAGTTTGGCACAACCCCATCCATGGAGCGTGTTTGCATGGACTTCCTTTCCCTTAAGCCGAGCAGAGGCGGAACTGAAAACATTCTGGTAATCACGGACCACTTTTCGCGTTTTGCTCAGGCTGTCCCTTGTAGCAACCAGGCTGCTCAGATAACAGCAAAGACTTATAATAGATTCTTCTAATATCACGGCTTTCTCGAACGCCTTCATAATGATATGGGACGTAATTCTGAGAGCACTGCTATAAGGGAATTTTGCTATGTCACATGGATAAGGAAACCCAGGATAACTCCATACTATCCCATGGGAAATGGTTCGGCAGAGCGGTTCAAGAAGACTCTTCTCAAGATGCTTGGCATGCTGACAGATAACCAGAAGGCTGACTGGAAAAGCTTTACTACCCCTGTGGTTCATGTCTATAGCAGCACTAAAAACGATGCTACTGGTTTCTTTCCCAGCTATCTAGTGTTCGGTTGGCATCCATGAATCTCCCTTGATGCCTGTCTCGGACATAGCAACACAGAGCATCAAGCCATCGACCATAATTATCACTTACGCTGCCAGACTCCAGAGTATACCTACAGAACTGCTGCTGTAGAAGCCAACAAGCAGACTACTCAAAATGAGGACAACTTCAACAAGCGGGTCCGTCAGACCACGTTGGAAGTTTAAGACTTTGTATTGGTCCAAAATGTGGGTATTCAGGGAAAGCAAAAATGGCTGATCGCTGGGACAGCCACCCATACATTATCTTGGAAATTCTCGATTCGGACATTTCTGTTTTTAAAGTCAAACGCAGAGACAAAGTTGGAGCAGCCCGCTGTCTGCACCGAAATATGCTTCTTCCCTTCAACAGCATTCCCTGTGAGGATGCTGGAAAAATCAGCAAGGATTCTACAAATGTTTGTAGAAGGAAGAATTCAGCGACGAAGGATTCATCGTCCAATTACTCTGAATCCGAATCTGACGCTGAGATTCCAAGATACATAATTCCACAGCGTAGGATCAGAAATCCAGATCTGATTCGAACCCAGGAACCTACTCTTAAACTGCCAGCTGCTACAATAACCCGAGCATACAGCAGTGATCCAACACCTTTTAGCCCAGCAACTATACAGGAGCCGGATTCGGTCTATACCTCTATCCATTATGAATGAGCAATCTGATCCTAGTCCATTTATGGGGTGGCTTGTCCGGATCCGAAGACATCCAGAAAGATACGGAGTATCGGTTTATCCTGTACGTTGTGTCAGTGATACCCCAGGTGTGTAAGTTTTCGTTTAATTTTCATTGCAGGAACAGCTCTTCATCTGTTGGTTTTTTTTCCTTTGGAAGAGATATTTCCAACTTAACAAACCTGTATGTTGGATATTAGTTTTTATTCTTTTCATCGTGGAGATGGTTTTCTTTTTGGAAATCATTCTTTCCAGATTGCTGCAGTTTATTTCTGATGTGTTGAAAACAGATTGAAGTCTGCTTTTGTCAAACTTTTTTCATGTGGTTTAGTTTCAGAGTTTATTGATTTGTTCATTTCTATGGATTTATTCCTCTTTGCTTTTATTGGTATTCCGAATTATCTCCCTTTTGTAATACCCTTGTCTTTAGGATACAAACTTTACTTTGCTTGAGTTAAATCTTTGAAATGTCAGGTGCTATTTTCTACAACGGGGAGAATGTGTAATGATGGGTACATTTCGTGATGTCCTAGTATCTGTCCCGTGTATTACCGTGTTTGTTCATGTCTTTCATGTTTTTCATGGTGTCCTTTGTTTATATGAAATGTGATCAGAGAGAAAGTGTGTACCGATTGCTGATTTTGATCATATGTACTGACTAAAAGGTTTTATCTCTCTCGCACGCTATTTCTCTTTCACTCCGTATTCAGTCTGTATTGTAGCAAGATATTTTTTTCTCAGAGAACCAAACATTGATTATTTCACCATAATCTTTTGGAAACTCATTGTGTTGGACTCTGGTTTCTTTTGTATACTTCTGCCACACTGTTTCATACAGAATTAAAACCTATTGAACTCAACCATGTTGTTTGTTCAGTAAACCCCGGTTGACACATGGATTCTATTCTATACGGGAATTTCTGCCTGGCCTGGGTCTGTATTCACCAACCATTTTTTAGAACATTCTTGATGTTATTCTTCAGAATTTTGTCGATGTTAAAGTAACAGAACTTCTGATTGGCTAAACCGTGATATCATCTAATGCGAAGATTAGTTTTTTATTACAGAGGTCTTTACTTTTTCTTCTTTCAAAAACGAACTTCACTGAAGAGGTTACTTGTAAATTGGTACTGGTAAGAGCAGCACCATTTTATGTGCTTGTATATTGTATACACACTTAGAACAGTATTGCACTTGCCCATTGAAATGCTGTATTTATTCCCTGAATCATATTTTTGAAGTTGCGTTTTACCGCGACAGGTTTTGCTCTGATGTGATGCTGAAAACATAGCCGTGACGGATTTCACGTGCAAGATATACTAGTATTGTATATTTAGATATACCACTGTAGGAGCGTTATCTTGAAATACCGATCGCTGATTGGTCAATTCGCTTCATGCGTGGTCCAAAAAAATGTTGGCGTGTTTTATTATACCATTTTATTCAGGTATAGTATGATGTTAATATCATGCATGTGGCGTAGAAAGAACTTACGATTTGCATGCTCAATTATAACTTACAATGCTACATAATCTAGTCAATAGACTTGTGGAAATAACCCGATTTACTCCGTCCCATATGGCACACACTGCAACACTCCGGTCGTTATTCACCGTGTCACACACAGTATCCAAAATTGACGCAATTCCGATAAAGGGCCTTCCTTCATTATCTCCCGCTAGATGGCATTCTCGTGTAGTTCACTCAGCTATGATCAGCAGTTTAGAGAAATCTGGAGCTAAAGCAGGTCTCATTTCTCATGAAGCGTATTAATTAAAGCTATTTTCTACATTGCTACTTTATAGAGCGTAATATTACAGTCAGCCTAGTCGGGCTAGTGTTGTGTCATATACATGTAAGACAGTCGAATCTTCGAAGAACATGCGCAGACAACGGGCCTTCCTTCACAAGTATCATGTATAGGCGATGTTTTGTATTATTCCTGAATCGTTCATGCCACATGCAGAAAAAAACTACATGAACTTGAAGGTGTGGGCTCCTTACTCAATTCTATTGTATGTTATGTATCATCGAGTAACTATACCAAACTTGGTTATTGCACGTAATTCAACATTGAAGACCCAATTTCGTCAAAATTACATGGCACGGTGCAGACGAAAGGTATCTTATTACAGTTGCCGGAGGTAACATATCGAAAGCATTTTCAGTAATTGTCGATATAATGTAATATGCAAAGATACACGATTGTCGCCTATTTTACAAAAACCTAACTGTTCATTCTACACGAATGACGTTATTTTAAACCGGTAGGCAATTGAAGCACGACAATGTGCATAACATGGGTTGCTATAGCTACGCGTCTTTTGCTTTGCGTTTAATGTTTTGCGAAAACTGCAAACTTTCTGTATCAAGTCTATGTTTATACTATCATAGACTGTTATTTGGATTAAAATATCCAGAAATGTGCTTTCAACAACACGAATTTATCGATTAGCTCTTGTGTATTTAATTCTCGCCAAACAACATGAACAATACTCAACGAGAAATTTGAGTCTTACGTTAATTGAGGATGAGAGTTCATGAATAGACAGCTTAAACAAATATTGTCTTATTATGATCCCATGACGTCATGAAATCTTATATCAAATCTGCGCGATATACTAGATGTTATTTCATGCTTTCCGGTTGGATATCGAGAAATAGCAGTGGAAATATTTTTCGATCTTACACTGGTATGACCAATGAAAATACCAATTTTCACGTTCTTATTACCTTGGTAAATTGCACATGCCTAACAACCAGATGGGAAATATGACGTCATATACCTTACATTTCTCGCGCTTGACGTAATTTTGTAATGCGTTTCTATGCGGGAGGGGTACACTACGGGGAATAACAGAAAAGAACTGTACTGGATTTTGATAAAGCTCCTCCCAGAAAGGGTTAAAAGCCACTCGTGAAAATATTACCGAAGATGTTCACTCGAGAAAAAAAAGTTCGATCTTTCACCGAAAAAAAATGTACTCTTACATGAGTGGTGTTTACATCTATCAATTTCATTAAACGAGTTGACTTTCCCGGTGAGTATTGTTTCCCAATACTTATGATAGTGATTCAGCTGGAGGAAGATTATTTTCATGTTAACCTTAGAAACTAAAATGAAACATTCATGCTGATAGTAAGAATAAGAAGCAAAATATTACTATGTCAAAGTTTGTGTATATTTTATTATATCATTATTATTATTTTTTTTTTTTCGGAGGGAGGGGGTTGGGGGCAAAAGTTCTCTTTTCGGATCTTGATCTACGCTGTCCACAAATAATTTTTTTTCTATTTCTATGGGTTAAAAATCAAAGCGTTTTATTTCAGCTTATTTTGAACTACATATATATTTACATTCATAACGTATTTTTCTATTAACTCAGTCGCTTTGTTTAATGCATCAGTCACGTGCTCTCTTTAGAGGCGATTTAAGGTCATTTGTTAAACAAAATGAATTTTATGGGTACATTATTATGATCTGACACGAGAGGTAAATTCGACACGATTATCCGTTGTTGTAGTGGTGTTTAAAGCTACTTTAACAACTAAGGTCATATCACGGCGGTCGGTGACGCAAATGTGTTTCCTGGCTTTCTCACACCGGTACTAACACAACTTTCTTTCCAAAGCCACCAATTACTTTTCTGACATGCTTCAGCAGAGGTGAGAGGTGAAAATACGCCGGAAAAAAAGTTTGCCACACCTGGGTATCGAACTCACAACCACCAGGTCATGAATCCGACACGCTCACCACTGAGCCACCCAGGCGGTCATTCGGCACAATTAACACAGTGCAACGAAAGCGCGGTAAAATCTATGTTTTGTCTATATAGAAAGACATCATTCTGTATTGCCTGCAATAATCGAAAATGGACGTCCGGACATTTGCGTGAATTGTCGTCTCTGATCAGCCTGCGCAGTCCACACAGACTAATCCGAAGTGACACTTTCAGTCTTCCTGTAGTTTATTTTTCTATTTTGTGCAAGTTTACTGTAGGAATAAAAAATAATGTAATCGTGAAGTGCTGTCTCGGATTAATTTGCGCGTACTCGAGACGGCACTTGATGTAAATTTCCGAATGCCCCTTTTTGCGTGTTGCAGGCCAGCGTTATTCTTTATAAAGTAAGTAAGTTATTGATTTAAGAGTAATCTTATTTCCACCTTGGTTTATCGTTCAATATACCACAGTAGTGAGTTAAGAGGCACAATAAATAATCCATGAGGACGACAGCACGAGTGGTTTATTATTTGCGCCTATGAACTTACAATGTGGTTTACTGAATGATAAACCACGATAGAAAGATTATTTCGATTCTGACATGACCAACTCTTAATTAACCGAAAACAATTTTATACTTAGAGTGAAAACGCGAATGCAGATTATATTCCATTTGATAATTTACTTTATACAGAATGACGTCACTCTATACAGAACGACGTCACTCTACAAAGAATGACGTCACTCTACAAGGAATGACGTCACTCTACAAATAATAACGTAGATTTCTTTGCACTGTGCTTATGAAACCAATACTTACGTGGCATGTTAGAAAAGAATATAAAAATAATCTACATCCGCGTCTTTACTTTAAGTATGAACTTGTTTTTCTTTCGTTAAGAGCTGGTCAATTAGAATCGAAATAATGTTATCTCTATCGTTGCTTATCATTCAATAAATCACGTTGTACGTTATGAATACAATTGGTAAAGCACTCGGGCTATCGCCCTGGTGGATTATTTATTGTGTCTCATAACTCAGAACCGTGCTTTATTGAACGATAAACCTCTTGTGGAGGGTATTTTTCCGCAAATGACTTAATTGATGCAATGGATCTCGGACGTACATTAACTCTTTACCACACTATGACGACTTTTGACGCCCCTGAAAGAGAAGGCTTATGAAAACATTGTGGGAAGGGGAGAAAATGCTGGTTTTTCCACAGTGTTTTCTACCCTATCAAAGAAAAACAATTTCATATGAGCCACATTGAAACTATCATCAGCAAATTCTTTCTATACAGACATGTCTAAAATCTTGTCGTGTGGTAAAGGGTTAAACCCCTATTCCCAGAATATGACTGATAATTACTCAGATTTTTACAAAACTAGTCTGAAATACCGTATAAGATCCTTCAGCTGAAAACTACACACATGTATAGGCTGTAAGAACTGACTTGGCGGGCCGAAAGAGCTTTGTTATAGCTCAGTGCATTTTTGATTGAAGTTAAATAGGTTAATCTAAAACCATCGTGAATAACCGTATGGTATGCTATATAAAGGATGAACAACGCGCAAATTGAACGACATGGTTACGTAATTCCTGTGTCCATAACGTAAAGTAGTAATAAAGTAATGTTACGATGCCTGCCTTCTAGCAGATTTACGATGAACAATTTCAAACTGGCGTGAGGCCACTAAAATGAAAAAAACAAACAAACTGGTCGACTTAGGTCAGAAGTAAAGCCTCACCCTACGAGGTGAATTCTTAGAGCCTATAGTCTAGCACATCCTCGGATACCCCGGGGTCTCTCTATTAGCTACGCTACATCGACCCCTGGGACAATTAATTTTAATTTCCCTCGCTTTACCGCTGGCCAAATGCTGGCTTTTCATTGGTTCCATCATCATTTTGTGAAGGGCGAGTGGACTGTACGCTATGACGTTTCGTATCGATTTTCGGTGGCTGATTCAAAGTTTTACTAGTCAATTGTCCCAGGGTCGAAGTAGCGCAGCAAATAGGGAGACCCCGGGGTATCCGAGGATGAGTCTAGCATAGCCGACAGCATTTGGATCTTGCGTTGCTAAAACTAGGAATGCCTCCGTAACATTTAGATATGTAAATTCTGTTTTGTAAAGTTCCAGTTCTTTGTATAAAATTACCGAAAAGTTTCATCACGGAACCAATCCAACGGTTCATGAAAACAGTGTCAGTTATGTTTAAGATACAGTGTCCCCCAAATATCCCACGTTAAAAATATTGCGTTTTAGTCTTTGTCCTACTTTTCTATCCAATCAGAACTCTCATATTTGAAAATTTTTGACCGTCTATCTTCCATAAACTACCCAACGCAGGTTTATTTAGATCACTTATCCATTTAAACGTCGCAGTTTATCTGGAGTTTATCTGGATTTACTGCGCATGCGTACCTAAACCCTAACCCCCCTCATTAATATTCAACAATCACTTAAATTAGGTCTAGCACATGCCAAGTAGATCTACAAGTTACGCCGTTCAAAAAAAAAAACCAACAAAGATTCACTTTATGTAATAAAAGCCGATCAATCTATATGGTCGGTGTCCTCTTAACTCTTTCCCAAATAATCCCTGGTTTTCACGACCCTATGAAAGAAGCCTTCTAAACACATTGTGGGAAAAGGAAAAAATGCTGGTAACCAGCATTTTCTTCTTTTCCCACACTGTTTTCTTCCTTTTCGAAAACAAATTTTAATTTTTGGTCACATTAATTTTGTCGTCTGCAAATGCTACCAATTTGGACTAGTCTAAAATTGTGTTGTTTGGTAAAAGGTAAAACATACCACCTGAAGCTTGAAACAAGGTGTTGTTACGAGGTTTAAGAAGTAAATCGACGATATGTTGAAATTTTAAGAAAAAATATTGCTGTAGTAAATCTGTAGAAATTTTCATAGGCTGAGTCTAGTCGTTACTTCCTCAAAATCTTGGTCAAATTCTGCCATATTTGGCATTGTTTAGTGTGAACTGGAAGTGAAGCTAATAATGAAGGTTCTTTAACCCTTTCCCATATGATAAATTTTAGACCATTCCGAATTGAAAACATTGGCAGATGTCAAATTTTGAAAGTGAAACAAATGGCGTTGAGTGTTTTGACAGGGTAGAAAATATTGTAGGAAAAGGAGAAAATACTGATAATCAGAATTTTCTCCTTTTCCAAAAATAACCTTCCTTCCCAATTGATTATTTGGTAAAGGGTTAAATACCACGTGGTCGTGTACGAGGTTTAGCCCCGATATTCACGTGGAAATTACGTCATTTTTTAGCGATGATGCAATGATGAAGTTTCTTTAGCGAATCAGCTAACTCCATATAATTATGGGTGAAAGGGCGTTTCTTTGAGAAAAGTGGATTCCGTATATGGAACATTATTTTAACAATGATTTAGTCTTTGTCCTACTTTTCTATCCAATCAGAACGCTCATAAATGAAAATTTTTGACCGTCTATCTTCCATAAACTACCCAACGCAGGTTTTTTTTAATCATTTATCCATTTAAACGTCGCAGTTTATCTGGAGTTTATCTTGATTTACTGCAAATGCGTACCTAAACCCTACCCCCTCATTAATATTCAACAATTATTTAACCCTCTCCCAAACAAGTCTTTGTTTTCACGTGTCTGCAGTACAAGTCTTTGGAAAACATTGTGGGAAAAGGAGAAATTGCTTGTAACGAGCAATTTCTCCTTTTCCCACAGTATTTTTTGTCCGTTCGGATAGTTGTCTGCCATTGTTGTGAAAGTTGAAATTGTCGTCTGTAAACTCTTTCAATTTGGAAGAGTCTGAAATTTGTCGTTTGGGAAAGGGTTAAATTAGGTCTAGCACATGCAAGTAGATCTACAAGTTACGCCGTTGTAAATAAAAGGTAAAACGCACATACAATTTATGTAATAAAAGCCGACCAATCTAAATCTATATGGTCGGTTGTCCTCTGAAACATACCACCTGAAGCATGAAACAAACTATTGCTACAGGGTTTAAGAAGTAAATCGACGATATGTTGAAATTTTAAGAAAAAATAATGCTGTGGTAAATCTGTAGAAATTTTCATAGGCTGAGTCTAGTCGTTACTTCCTCAAAATCTTGGTCAAATTCTGCCATATTTGACATTGTTTAATACTGGCGATAGTCAAGCGTGAACTTGAAATGAAGCTGACAATGACGGTTCTTTAACCCCTTCCTACATGACAAATTTTAGACCATTCCAAATTGAAAGCATTGGCAAATATCAAATTTTGAAAGTGGAACAAATGGCGTTGAGTTTTTTGACAGGGTAGAAAATATTGTAGGAAAAGGAGAAAATGCCATTAACCAGAATTTTCTCCTTTTCCAAAAATAACCTTCCTTCCCAATTGATAGTTTGGTAAAGGGTTAAATACCACATGGTCTTGTACGCGATTTAGCCACGATATTCACGTGGTAATTACGTCATATTTAGCGATGATGCAATGATGACGTTTCTTTAGCGAATCAGCCAACTCCATATATGGGTGAAAGGGCGTTTCTTTGTGAATAGTGGATTCCTTATATGGAACATTATTTTGGCAATGATGTAATGTGGGGGGAAAAAGACTAGTAATAGTTAAACGCTAAGAAGTCAAAATTAAACGATTTAAACAGCCAAAAGGAGGGAGCGTAGCGACCGACTGTGGCTGTTTAAATCGTTTAATTTTGAACTTCTTAGCGTTTAACTGACTTAGTCTTTTTCCGCTCACATTACATCATTGCTAAAATAATGTTCCATATAAGGAATCCACTATTCACAAAGAAACGCCCTTTTACCCATATATGGAGTTGGCTGATTCGCTAAAGAAACGTCATTATTGCATCATCGCTAAATATGACGTAATTTCCACGTGAATATCGGGGCTAAACCGCGTACACACGACCACGTGTTATTTAACCCTTTACCAAATAATCAATTGGGAAGAAAGGTTATTTTTGGAAAAGGAGAAAGTTCTGGTTATTGGCATTTTCTCCTTTTCCTACAATATTTTCTACCCTGTGTAAAAACTCAACGCCATTTGTTCCACTTTCAAAATTTGATATCTGTCAATGCTTTCAATTTGGAATGGTCTAATATTTGTCATATTGGAAAGGATTAAAGAACCGTCATTATCGGCTTCATTTCCAGTTCACGCTTGACTATCGCCAGTGTTAAACAGTGTCAAATATGGCAGAATTTGACCAAGATTTTGAAGAAGTAACGACTAGACCCAGCCTATGAAAATTTCTACAAATTTACTTCAGCATTATTTTTTCTTAAAGTTTCAACATATCGTCGATTTACTTCTTAAACCCTGTAACAACAGCTTGTCTCAAGCTTTAGGTGGTATGTTTCAGAGGACAACCGAATATATAGATCTAGATTGATCGGCTTTTATTACATAAATTGTATCTGTGTTTTACCTTTTTTTTTTCAACGGCGTAACTTGTAGATCTACTTGGCATGTGCTAGACCTAATTCGTTACAAGCTATTTCTCCTTCTCCCACAATGTTTTCAAAAGACTTGTACTGCAGACACGTAAAAACAAAAGCTTGTTTGGGAGAGGGTTAACTCATTACCAAACGACAAAATTTTATATTGGTTCAAATTGAAAGCATTTGCAGGGGACAAAATAAATGTGACTGAAAAATTGAAATTTGTTCTGGGAAGGGTAGAAAAACTGTTGGAAAAGGAGAAAATGCTGGTTACCAGCATTTTCTCCTTTTCCTACAGTGTTTTCAAAAGGCTTCTTTCTCAGAGGCGTCAAAAGTAGGGATTGTGTGGTAATGGGTTACGTAATTGTTGAATATTAATGAGGGGGGGTAGGGTTTAGGTACGCATGGGCAGTAAATCCAGATAAGCTCCAGATAAACTGCGACGTTTAAATGGATAAATGATCAAAATAAACCTGCGTTGGGTAGTTTATGGAAGATAGACGGTCAAAAATTTTCAAATATGTGCGTACTGTTTGGATAGAAAAGTAGGACAAAGACTAAAGTCAGTTGAACGCCAAGACGTTCAAAATTAAACGATTTAAACAGCCACAGTCGGTCGCTACGCTCCCTCCTTTCGGTTGTTTAAATCGTTTAATTTTGACTTCTTAGCGTTTAATTATTACATAATAGTAACATTGTGCTTTATTTTCAGCAACAAACGATCTCTTGCGAGCTGACATCTTGCGTTACTTGGTCGTCCACGAATACGGCGGAGTGTATTTTGACCTTGATACAGTGAGCGTCAAACCTTTAGACGATTTTGTTGACACGCATGAATGTTCTCTTGTTCTTGAACCTGGAGAGCATTACTTTGTGTGGCATAAGGATCTGTTGATTACAAATGGAGCACTTTTCTGCGTCCCAAGACATCCGTTTTACAAGCTGATTATCGACCATATTTATCAAATGGGCCCTAAATGTAATAGAGCATTCGGATGCACTGGTCCACCCGTCATCACAAACTTATACAAGCGAGTCAATGCGACAAATGGCATAATTGCGAAGCGTCCAGACCTTCTAGCGTCCAAATGGTTCCAAGATGCCTACGATGTCAAGATAAATACGGGGATCTTGCGTAGAAACTGTCTGAATGAGACAGTATACAAAGGACTTAAAGAGTTTCAGAAAAAGATTTGCGATTCTTGGAAGGAGAGAGGAATGGAGAAGAGGAACTTAAGTGAGCAGGCACTCAGCTATCACACCTGGTATCATATCAATCCGCATAGGGTCACATATTTGCCGGACAACGAAATTTCTAAAATTGTTCCTCACGTTAGAATTTATGGGGAAAACTTGTAACAGTACATAATATGTTGCATAAACTTTTATTTTCATCCAAGAATGTTTGCAGGATCCTAAAGTAGATGAATTCATTGTAGATAAAAAACAAGGAAATACTGATAAAATTTATTTCCGCTGTTTTCTTTTTTTACCTTTTCAAGTGCGAATCACACCTTTTAAGTGGCGCTTCAGTTTCTTCTGCAAATGATTTCGAACGATTTTAAAATCTTGTCTATGAATAAAATCAGTTGAAAGGTTTCTCTTTAGTCATTTCTCTAGACACAATGACGTTTGTTTTCCTAATGTTCTGTTTAGTTTATATTTTAATATCATCTTGGAGTCCTGCAATGCTCTGGTAAAGTGTAGGACACATGACCTAGAGGCTCTGATTCAAGCCTTACTAAAATCTTTGGGGTTTTCGCAGGAGTGTCCCTAGGCAGGACATTTATTAGCCCTAGCCTAGTACTGGTGAACCCAGAACACACGTCAATATGTCGCCGTGACTAAAATAATCAGATCTACTTATGACAGACACGTCGTGACGATGTCAGGCAGCTTGCTGTCCTTCTACAAGTTGGATTTGAAACAATCTACATACATTCTATTACTTCCTCACGTGCATACAGAAATAAAAATCTTTGAGTACATTAAACCAGAATTTAAAGACACCGTAAAGCCAGAGAGCATGTCAAAATGTCCTCAAATATTCATGTTTCAATCCATCTGCTCGATAAGTGAAACAAAACTTTCAAAATTATAGTTAACCCGTTACCACATGACAACATTTTAGACCGGTCCAAATTGAAAGCATTTGATGACGACAAAATAAAGGTGACTGTAAAATTGAAATTTGTTTTGGAAAGGATAGAAAACACTGTGGGAAAAGGAGAAAATGCTGGTTACCAGCATTTTCTCCTTTTGCTACAGTGTTTTCAAAAGGCTTCTTTCTCAGGGGCGTCAACAGTAGGGATTGTGTGGTAACGGGTTAAAGCCCAAATTCTGTTTTTTCAAAAGTTTTTTTTTTTTTGGGGGGGGGGGAAAGATATTTCCTTTTCCGACAGATAAAGATTCAACATCAGACTGTAGATTCTTTGCAGCCTGATTTTCATCTGCACTGTCCACAAAAGGTCAATGAGTCGCGCCAAGGATTAATTATAGATATATGAGGGTTGTTTTTATATTTGTAGACTTTCTTTATAACAGCTTCAATATTTTTTTTTTTCAGATAAATGAAATTCACATCACTAGAAACTGTATTCTATTTTCATTCAGATGATCTTTTCAACAAAATGTTACAGCTAACAGTTTCCAAATAACAACAGTTACAAGCATGTCATCTTCCGTCACCCGGGGGACGTCACGGCATAAAACGACGTCAAGGAGACGTCAAAACAGCATCAACAGAAACCATGTCACAACTAACTGACTCACTTGCACGGCACGTTTTATTCTTTTTCAACATATCTGCCGTTCAATTTTACACACTTCTCGTGACGGAAGACCCACTTGTCGTATATGCTCCTGTCTTCAGAAAATGAGGACTTAATTCTCTGGTTACTTTTCACTAAGTCTTCTACCGAGTCAAATTTTAATCGTCGAAGCTGGCGTTTGAGTTCAGGAAATACCATGAAATCCGTCCATCTCTAAACCGGCCGTGCTACTTGAACACTAGGACACGACTGCATTTTGGCCTTGTACTTGAGCTTCTTATTGAATTCAATGTTTCTGTGGGCGTTTTCCTCAGTCCAACACAAAATTTTTTCACCACCCTGGTTCTGACATCGTCGGTTGACGCAATTTTCCGTAAAACGAAACGTGATCCACAGTGCTAGTTTCTATGTAACTTTGAAAGTTTTCAACGTATCGTTCTAAAATTTTAACGGAGATGACATTATTACGTCACAACGACCATGTGTGATTTCGCACCAATTCTGATGTGTATTACGGGTAACTGTAAGCTTGTTTTGCAAACCCTTGTGACTTCGCGATAATTCAAAATATGGCGTGCCCGGATAGCGCAACATAGGTTGCTATGGAGACCATTTTTTATACGAGAAAAGTGAACCAGAGTTTTGAAGGCGTATATTTTGTCGTTAAGCTTCAAACCCTTGAAGGTGGGTATTTAGAATTTTTGCATCTCACCAAATTAAAAAATATATATGTCACTGAAATTCATGTGAAAAAATAATACAATCCTCAATAATTAAGATTCATAAAATTACAAAAAAAAATTTTTTTGATGGTATTCCCTTAAAAGGCTACGTAGCCTCTTAAGGTATTTTTAGATTTCGCGCCAAAAATCAATAAAGCATTTCGGGAATGCCTAGTGACTGGCACGTGACTCATAATGCTTAAATTCCATTACATAACAAACATGTAATAATTATTTTCCATAATGTCTTCTTCGGACGCTATGTCTGTGTATTCCTGTATGTAAATGAGCGAATTGATAATCTAAAAATAGAACGTGTCTCCCTTCGTTGTCGACCTGGGCTGTAGTAAATGTCTAATTTCTCGTGTTGTTGGACGGTGTTCGACTACTAGGGTTTTATGGATGAAAATTAAAAGGCTTTGGGAGTATAAGGATGCTTTTTTTTTTTTGCATTTTTGTACAATTTTCGTCCCAAAATCTGAAGGGCCATCTTTAAAACTGAAAATACACAAAAGCACATAGTAACAAACCTATTATTATCCTTTTGAAACACTAATTGTTCAATACCAAGGGTTAAATTTGGTCAACTTCATGTGGCTTGCAACAAACGAAAAGGGGCATTCGAACATTTGCGTAAAGTGTCGTCTCGGATCAGCCTGCGCAGGCTAATCCGAGACAACACTTTCCGTTTTATGTAACTTTCTGTTTTGCACATGTCTACTAAAGCACAAAATCCAATGTAGTCGTAAAGTGCCGTCTCGGATTAGCCTGCGCGGACTGCCTGTCTAGGATTAGACGACACTTTACGCAGATGTCCGAATGTCCCGTTTCGCTTGTTGCAAGCCATGCAATACAGATGTAGACAAAGAAACTCTTATAAAATATAAACTGACAGAAACTCTCCTTATGCACAATCTCTTCCTGATTAACGATGTATACAATGCTTATCTAATCTTGTTACCTTTTTAGTAGTTACATTCCGCTTCCTGACTGAAGATGTTCACATTGCATAATATTTAAAGTTTAAAGGTAACAATTATTTATACTGTTTTGTCCTTTTGTCCTTTTTCCCTTTACCTAAGCTCACAAAATGCAGATTTTAGTCAAATAATCATATTTTTTGTGTAATGATCAATTATAAAATCTGAATCAACCTTTAAACTTAAAAAAAAGTCACTACAACTTGCATCAAAAGATTCGATCCGACGACGTCTTCAAATCTACCTGAACAATCTGGGTAGTATGGCCCTCTTCTTATTTTTCCGTTCATTTGATTTGTTGTCAAGGCTGGTCGCGAAGGAATGGTGAATATTCTACACTCCAGTTCAGACGGACTAGCCTATCCATAATAAAAGGTAAATACAACCCATTTAGACGTATTTAATTTGACAAAATATTGAACATTGCTTTTTAATGTATTTAAGGCAATATATTCTATCAAACTGTTAAAATGACACACTTTTGTTGCATTTTCGCGTCTTTTTTCATAGAAAGATACTATCGATGTAGGGTAGGATGTTATACATAATATCTGACAGAATAGATAGATCTCGGGTGGCACAAAACGTCACGAGCAGTTATTCCTTCCGCTATAGAACATGAACGGAGAGAAATATATGCACGGAGAAATGAGAACAGGCCACATATAGTTCTATCATGTTTGACCCCTCTATTGAAAATACGAAGACAGAACGGTAAGTCTATTCAAGTTCAGCAATCTTAACTCCTTGTACACTGTATTTCAATGTCTGCCAAACAATATGAATTGTAATTCTGTTTCTAATTCTGATATTTGCAGCAGTATTCCCTTATTTAAATGATTGACAACAAAACAGATTTATCTTGGATGATAACAATAAATAGATAAGTCTAAGCATTGTCGTATCTCATGAAACCTTGCGTTAAATTCGAACGCAACACTCTATCAATAATGCAAACAAGCAATTATCATTTGCACAAAAGCAATAAACTTTAAATATGTCCAAAGAGGATATTGCATTGAAGAAATAATTCTGTCTTGAATATCGACACAAATCTGTCATAAAAAAGTGCGCATCAATAATTTTTGTACATTATCCCTTGGCTACTATTCATTAGATACAGTGTAAATAAATGACTGTAATATCAAACTTGTAGACTAAATGCACCATGTACTTGTTGTTTTCGCCTGTTTTATCAAGGGAGAATACTCTGATATCACTTTCAAGACAAAGCAACTACAACTATGCACGAAACTACGGTTTTATTTTTTCTGCAAGCGTTATAATGCTTTATCGGATCATATATTCGTTTTAATTAACACGCGATAACTGCCAGGACTAGTCTCTAAACCATGCCATGGATATACTCAATCTGATCCTGGTTCGTTAAATAAAAGAACAATCTTGCTGACCCACGCGGTTCCATATGAATGCAGAGTCTTCACGGTAAGCAATGTACTCAACTTGATATACATGCACACGCTGGCATATCATACCTCGATTCTCGACCAAACTGCTGCTAATGAATCGAAAACCATATAGAAATCTGCAGTGGTCTCCAGTAAAAAACGTCTTAACTTCATTCAAATCTAAAAATTATACATACATGTATCTCAGCCAAACTTGTTTCAATGCCTACTAGCTACTTATTTGCCAAATTTCAAAGGGTAATGCGAAAAAAGAAAGTAAGCAGACTGTTAACCGTAATTTCTCACTCTTCTCATCCAGCTATCACATTACTGTTTTTTGACATGATGAAAACAGTGAAATCGACCATCTTTGAAGCTTCACAGAACGCTTATTGACAAACCTTTGTCTTCTCCGTCTTGTCTCTTGCTTTCAAAAGTACTTCTATAATCCTTTAAAAAAAAAGCATTTCAATCAGAGTCTTAATCAATTACGTTTTTCGATACATGTCAACAAACACAGCCACCCTAAAATTGTTTCTCTCAAAAAGATTAGTTCACTGCATGACCCCCAATTTTTTTTAAGCAAATCTAAATTTCATGTTTACAGGTTCTCTCAGCTGCATGAAACATTGCAACAAACGTGCCTCTGCTCTTTTGCAATCGGTCGCACCCCTTGCAACACCAGATTATACTGGTAGCTTTGATAAGTTTGATAGAGCACGGAACATCAGTGAGCCGAAGCTCATAGATTAAATCGGTATTTCTATATATGAGTTATAATTAAAGATGTAGCAAGATAATTTATTTTAATCACTACATACGATAAAAACAAGACATTTATACCTCCTTTCAAACCAAGGCTATCGAAGAATACAGAATGATCCTACAAGCCCGAAGTCTGGAATCCTCATCTTCTGTGCAAGTGCTCTATCTATTAACCTATCTGATTACGCCAGGCCCCGATATAACTTACCTGTCATTACAACATGGATTTCTCTTTCTGACCTGCAAAAAAAAGCACGAGCTTACTGGAAGTGAACTTTTAACCTTAGCAACGAAGCTTCATTTCCTTTCTGAAACCTCCACATGTGCTAGTTTCCTTACATGTCGATAGTGGTCGCCATGAACTAAGAATGACATGTGGGGTAAGAGGGTAGGTAGCTGTAATTAACCAAACTCCAGACGATAGATCACTCCTCCCACTGATGTCACGAGGTACGCGAATCGGGAATTCGGGACAAACAACCTAGACACCTGGACTTAGCTTGGGGATATATGAAACTTAGCGGGAGATTTTTTCTACCATAACATCATAATTGTAGGTACATGTAACATAAACATGCGACCAGTATAAGACGAGACACTGACTTCTTTTGTATTAGGTTTAGCGAAGTTATGGACTGTGGAAATTGAAAAAGAGGCTGTTTTATCTAGAACTCTGACAATTGATAATGTATTTACATAAAAATCGTACTTACTTAACATGTCCTAAAATCATAGATTTTTTAATACAGTTCATCTGGTACAAGGACAAAAGTAAGTCTTTTTTTTTCCGAATGTGAAATCGCCCCTCACTCAGATTTTTCCATTATTTAGTCTGCAATATGTTCCTCACGAATTTAACCAGAATCGCAGGTTTTAAAGATACCAAGCGATTTATACATGTAGTTTAAAATGATTTCCCGATGTTTGATTTGACATTGACATTGGTATGGTTTTTTGCGGTGACACGTAAAACCAGTTAATTGGCATAACAAGAATTTGATTGGTTCTGCACTTCTTGTGTATCCCTACGCCTGGTCTTTTATAGACATGTTTCACAACCAGACAAAAATATGATGTAATTTACCTTACATTTCTTGCGCTTGACGTAATATTGTAATGCATTGCTGTGCGGGTGGGGTATGCCACGGAGAATACCGGAAAGGAACTGTACTGGGTTAAAAGTATGAATTACATAGAATATTTGGGTTTTTTTTTTCGGTGGAAGATTAACATTTATTTCTTCTAGTGAAGACCGCCCATAATATATTTTTGAGTGGCGCAGACACGAGTGATAATATTACCGATGGTGTTCACTCGATGAAATAAATTTCGATCTTTCACCGAAAAAAAAAATCCTGTAATATGTTTTTTTCTAAGTATTGTAGGAGCAGTACCAGAATTTTCAGATATTTACATATTTTCGTACAACTTTTCTCCGCACACTTTTGCAAATAGCACAAGTTTTCGATCCGTTGGGACTCTTTTCACCGGTATTGCTCCATGGTAAACTACTGCTGCAAGATCTCTGGACAAAACGGGTAAATTGGGGCGATCAAATACCAGAGGACGATGGATTAAAATGGACTCCAGTCAGAAACGACATCATAAAATTATCAGACTATGAAACCCCTCGGCTGATTGGTATTGAAGACGTAAATGACAGAGTGAAGTGTGGTGTGCATTATGTGCTCCATTGCTTCTGTGATGCCTCCCAAAATGCATACGCGTGCTCTTTGTACCTTCAACAGATCTACGGTGATCATAGTTGTGTAAATATCATATTCGCAAAAAAAGGACTTACTCCGATCAAAGGAATGACCATTCCTTGACTAGTGTTAATGGCCGTTTTAATTGGTGTCAGATGTGTAAATTTTGTAGTATCACAGCTTCACTTGGACATTGAACAAGTGTATGTTTGGTCAGATTTGCAGTGCGTACTGACATGGCTTACATCAAACAAAAATCTCTCGATTTTTGTAAAAAACCGAGTGAAGGAAACAACTGATCACAAAGATATCAAATATAGGTTTATTTCCACAAACGAAAATCCGGCAGATGTTGCTTCGCGTGAAACTCCGGTCCAACAACTGTGTGATGATAAATTAATGTGGCATGGGCCAGAATGATTAAAGGAACCAGAGAACATTTGGCCAAACCAAGAAATTCAAGCATACGACACTGCAATATCAAAATTTGAATCGGAAGTGCGGGAAAACAAAAAAAACCACAGGTGAACGTCACGAGGCAAATACTCTAGTTTTTGTTCCGAAGAAAACGCCTGATCTTTGTATTGAAATCAACAGATACTCGTCCTTTATGAAGTTGATTAGAGTTACCGCCCTTGTTCTACGATTCATAGGTAGACTGAGAAAGCAAGATACTAAAACAGGTTACATAACGCCAAGCGAACTAGAAAAGGCGGAAGACTTATGGCTTTTAAATGTTCAGCATAAACACTTCGCAGATGTTTTGCATGCAATTGCAACAAATAAACCAAATAACTTACAAAAACAAATGGGTCTGTTTGTTGACGAAAAAGGAATGTTAAAGTGTAAAGGCAGACTCGAATTTGCATGTTTCAGTAAAGGTGCAAGGCAGCCTATTCTTCTACCAGCAAATGATTCCTTTACACACTTACTGATAGAAAGGGCTCGCAAAACTCTCATAGTGGTGTCTCTCAAACACTCAGTAATATACGAATGAGATACTGGATTCCACACGGTCGCTGTTGTTCGGTCGGTGCTACGTAAATGTAGTATTTGTCGACGTCATGAAGGGGGCCCATACAGATTACCAAAGTTTTCACCGTTGCCGAGTAATCGTGTGACGGAATCGACTGCATTTTCAAGAACCAGTGTCGATTACTTTGGCCCTATCTATATCAAGTCCCAAGAAGGGTCAAAAAAGGTCTGGGTATGTTTGTTTACCTGTCTAGTTACTCGAGCCATTCATCTGGAGTTGGTTCAGGATATGACGTCGACGGAGTTTTTAATGTGTTTAAAGCGATTCATTAGTCAAAGAGGAACTCCGATCGAAATTACCAGTGATAACGCAAAACAAATTAAAGCAACCGAAGTAAGTTTGTCTTCAGTGTGGAAAAATGTCAAATTTTCCCGGATTCCGGCGCCAAACAATGTGGCAGCGTTTATTTTTGCCCACGTGACCAACAATCTACCACACTGGATTAAAATCGGTTGAAATCAAAACACTCACGAAATTTTTTATGAGTTCTTCATTGGGTCACTTATGATGACGAAGTAGGTCATTTGGTTAGTTTAAGGAGATTCCTTGGGGACACTCTAGTGGCCACATATTAGCACAATTGACTTGACAACTAATCCGAAATTGAGTTAAGCACGTGGAGTGAAATTTTGCCTATTGACTCCGATGAGCGATCCAGAGTCATCATGGCCCTCTTGTCTGCGATTTTAACAATTTCTCAATGTTTCGTTTTTGTACAAAAAGTACTAGTTTCTTCTGGAGAAGTTATATTTTGCATTGAATTTCATCTGCTACATTTGAAGCTTCATTAGCAGATATGACTCTTGTCTTCTATAATTAGGTGAAAATCAAATACTGTCTAATTGCAAGCGCTCTCTCTTTTCGATATCTAATTTGCAAAGAACCGAGTGAAAATCTTCTTTTTTCCATTTTTTTCATTTGTCAGACCGAATTCTTTATCACCCACAACCCAGAATAATACTTTTTCATCATCTGACAGTTTAAAATCTTTCATTTCATTATTTTTCAGGTTCAACACCTGATAATTTTCCAGTTTCATCAAACAATAAGTTTCAAGACGCTTTCTGTTGATCTCCTAGTTCACTTTCTTATATCTCCTATACGCTCTTCAATATGATCAATATGGTTTGAAATATCATTTCACACACTATTATTAACCCTTCTACTGCTGAAAAACTAAAAATAAATTTTCAATTTGACACTAGTAACCCATATATTTCTGTTTCAAAGTTCTATTTTGGGGAATGATATCTCCTTATCGGACATTGTAGATCAAAGATCAGACTGCACGTTCTGTGTAGTCTGATCTTGATCTACACTGTCCGCAAAAGGTCAGCGGCAGCGGGTCGCGATAAGCAGCCAAAGGGTCAGGAACCATCGGCTGGTCATCAGTTATATCACAATCTTCTTCACCAAAAACATTAATTACAGGATTATCAAAGTAATAATCTTCTTCAGCCATTTTATTTTTATCTAAAACAAGACCTTTTTTTTCATAAAAAATAAAAAATGACAAACTCGTTCCATATCGTCCAAGCGAACAAGAAGGTGGTGGGAAAAGACAAGCAACAGATATAATATGGAGTGTTGATATTTATATGATTAATTATCATATTATTACTTAAGGTATTAGTGTTGTTTAAATTAACCAGCTCCACAGAAAGGTTTTGTGAAAAAAATTACTTATTGTTCCTGGTGATAGTAAAATTCATGTATAAAACCACATGCATATAAATCATATGAATAGTCATAACACCATCTTCTTCTAGGTATCTTTTTATCAGTGGAGTTAATGTTGTTCTCTTTACACTTATAATGTTAATTAAATTTTTCATTAATAAAACTTAAAATTTAGAAGTTGATGCTACTTTGATTAATTATATAAGTAAACTTTACTCAAAGCATTTAAAATGAATAAATCGTTGTTGTTTTAGGTCCATTTCTGATCCTTTCTTTAGGCACTTTAAATGTGACTGAAAATTTGTAATACAGGTATTGTATAGATGATGATAATGCTAATGATTGTGAATCAAATGATAGAGGAATTTAAATGATTTTATCTTAGTAATGTTTGTTTACTTATTTTTGTTTTTTTATCATTACGCTCTATTATTTTATGCCCTCCGGTAGGATATCGAGAAATAGCAGTGAAAATATTTTTCGATCTTACACTGGTACCACCAGTGAAAATACCGATTTTCACGTTCTTGTTGCCTAGGTAAATTGCGCGTGCCTAACAACCAGATGGGAAAAATGACGTCATGTACCTTATATTTCTCGCGCTTGACGTAACGGTGCTATGCGGGAGGGGTACGCCATGGGGAATAAGGGGAAAAAACTGTACTGAATTTTGATAAAGCTCCTCCCAGAAAGGGTTAAAATCATGAAATAAATAGAATATTTATTTTTTTCGGTGAAAGATCGAATTTTATTTCATCTCGTGAACACCATCGGTAATATTTTCACTCGTGGCTGCGCCACTCGTGAAAATATTACCGATGGTGTCCACTCGATGAAATAAATTTCGATCTTTCACCGAAAAAAACAAATATCCTCTATATAATACCCTAAACAATCATTCATTACTACTCTGTAATAATACCCGAAACAATCATTCATTACTACTCTGTAATAATTAAATTACCCTTCTTACCAGAATGTATAAAAGATTAACATTTAAACAACATGGACTTTTTGTGTATGTGTGTGTGGGGGGGGGGGGGAGAGGCTGTTAATTTTTTTTATAGAGGCAGAACCAGCCTTCTCTCTCTCTCTTGACGTCATTTTTATGACATTTTTCATGTATTTCTTTGAAGTAATGTGTTAAATTGATGTTACCGCTAGTTCAAATAAGATGGTTTTCATAGATCTTCATGAAATATTATTATGTGATAGAAAGAATCTGACATTTCAGATAAAATTTTATCAAACTCTTCAAGCAAATATTTTATCCCAGCACTAGCTCATGTCAGACCCTATACATCACATTATCAAATGACATATAAACAAATATCAAGCATCATTACATTTAGCCCATATACCATTCACAGGTCCATGGTTACAGATATAGCTCCGTTTGAAATATGTACATACAAAAGAAGACAGCTTTGTGATATTTACATCGGAAGTAGAATGAAACAGTTTTTACATGTAGATCTAGAATTAATGGATCGAATTACATGTAGATATACCTCCACAATTTGTCTACTTTAACCGATTACCAGACAATCCCTTCTTTTGACGACTCTGAGAAAGAAGCCTTTAGAAAACATTGTGGAAAAAAGAGAAAATGCTGATAACCAGCATTTTCTCCTTTTCCCACAATGTTTTCTACTCTTCACAGAAATATAAATTTCAAATTTTCAGTCACTTTTATTTTGTCGAGATATGGACAAGCCTAAAATAGTGTCGTTTGCAAATGAATTAAACACGGTTTGCTGTCTTTCTTGTTGTTATAAAACCTGAAATTTATTTCACACTCCACTCGTGCACAAGTAACGTCTTAGCAGCAACAATGTCATTTTGTTAGCAAGAAAAATCCTGTTCGAGCTGTGGATCATTCTGCCGGCTTTAAACGCTCATAACAACACATCTCACCAGAAGGGTATCTCCCACCCCCCAAAAAAACTAGAAGGTCCTGAAGGGCCTGAATATGCTCTACTGGCAGTCAACTTGAAATGGCTACTTTTCCCATACTGTTTGTTGGATTTTTTTTTTCAAAATCAATAGGGTTGAAGCTATTGATGAGATAAACGAACTGTGCAAGTTTCACAAAAATCTGATTACAAATGCACATTTTATCGCATAAACAAGAATTTGAAATATTCAACTTGAGATGGCTACTTTTCCCATATTGTTTATTCGATTTGTTTCGAAATCAATAGGGTTGAAGCTATTGATGTGATAAACAAACTGTGATTTTCATGAAAATCTGACATGAAATACAGACTTTATCGTGTAAACAAGAACTTGAAATTTCCAATTTGAAATGGCTACTTTTCCAAAACTGTTTGTTGGATTTTTTTTCAAAATCTATAGGGTTGCAGCTATTGATAAGATAAATAAACTGTGCAAATTTCACTTAAATCTGGCTATAAACGCAGACTTTATCGCGTAAACAAGAATTGGAAATTTTCAACTTGAAATGGCTACTTTTCCCATAATATTTGTTGGATTTTTCTCAAAATCAATAGGGATGTAGCTATTGATCATATAAATAAACTGTGCAAGTTTCATGAAAATCTGATGAGAAATGCAGACTTTATCGCGTAAACAAGAATTCGACATTTTCAACTTGAAATGGCTATTTTTCCCATATTGTTTGTGGAATTTTTCTCAAAATCAATAGGGTTGAAGCTATGAAGCTATTGATAAGATAAACAATCTGTGCAAGGTTCATGAAAATCTGACAAAAAATACAGACTTTATCGCGTAAAAAAGAAAAAGACTAACGGACGGACAGACGTACATACGGACGGACGACGGAAACCCCGCCATGACATAAGCTCTGCTGGCTTTCAGCCGGTAGAGCTAAAAAAAACAACTTAAGTAGTATATCCTCATACTTATGGGGTTTTATCTGATGAATTGTTTTATGCGGTACTTTACATAAAGGATCTTATATAAGTGTTATGTCGTATCAACTTTATCAAATGGGTTGACTTAAATCATGTGATGCAAGCCTTGGCAAGCGTCATATAAATTTTAGTCAACGAGTTATATGAAAATGACAATACGTAAGTACGAAAAATATATTCTGTTTATCACCTAAACCGGAATAAAGACAAATATTTATCCTCCATCATCACCTTTGACCTACATGCCGTTCATGGGTCTACGTTTACACATGTTCTTTTTAGAAATTGTAAATGCGCAAGAAGACAGGAAAGTATTGTAACGGACAGTGCTTTCTGTACTTTAATTTATTAGGTTGAATGCTTTTCATTTGTAACCAATTTCACTCTGGGTATATAAGGCAGGGTTTTAGCTCTGCAATGCAATGCACCGGCAACATTCGAGTGTCTTATTGAAAAAGTTCACTTTGGACTGCAGTGGAAAAAGTGTTTGTATTACTTAGCCCTTTACCCCATAAGGCATTTCTATGGCATCTCTAATTGACCCTAAATAACAGCAAGGATATAGCTGTTCCATTTGCGTATATGACAGCTATTGATAGCATAGAAAACATTGTGGCAAAATGTGAAATTGCTTGTTACGACAAAATAAAAGTGACTGAAAATTTGAAATTTATATTTCTGTGAAGAGTAGAGAACATTGTGGGAAAAGGAGAAAATGCTGGTTATCAGCATTTTCTCCTTGTTACGGGAGACCACTCCTTCCTGCATGGCATACTCCCGATTTAAATACAATACCTGGCTACTGCGTCAGGGAGATATCTCTTTGGCTCAGTGGTTAGGGTATTGGCTTTGCGTCCGGGAGTTCGGAGTTCGAATCCCGCTCCGATCCTTATTTCTGCCATGCATTTATTCATTTGTTTCTTTGTTACGGACTTCGTTCGTAAGATGGGGGCTCGTCCGGGATTGGCCATTGAGCCATTAATCCCATTTGTTGTCCAAAATCGGACTTCCTGCCTAATAAGGCTTTGAGTCATCAATAAATGATGACTTTAAGAGGGGGTGTGTTACGGGAGACCACTCCTTCCTGCATGGCATACTCCCGATTTAAATACAATACCTGGCTACTGCGTCAGGGAGATATCTCTTTGGCTCAGTGGTTAGGGTATTGGCTTTGCGTCCGGGAGTTCGGAGTTCGAATCCCGCTCCGATCCTTATTTCTGCCATGCATTTATTCATTTGTTTCTTTGTTACGGACTTCGTTCGTAAGATCCTTTTTCCACAATGTTTTCTAAAGGCTTCTTTCTCAGAGTCGTCAAAGGAAGGGATTGTCTGGTAATCGGTTAAAGTAGACAAATTGTGGAGGTATATCTACATGTAATTCGATCCATTTATTCTAGATCTACATGTAAAAACTGTTTCATTCTACTTCCGATGTAAATATCACAAAGCTGTCTTCTTTTGTATGTACATATTTCAAACGGAGCTATATCTGTAACCATGGACCTGTGAATGGTATATAGGTTAAATGTAATGATGCTTGATATTTGTTTATATATTCTCATTTGATAATGTGATGTATAGGGTCTGACATGAGCTAGTGTTGGGATAAAATATTTGCTTGAAGAGTTTGATAAAATTTTATCTGAAATGTCAGATTCTTTCTATCACATAATAATATTTCATGAAGATTTCACATTTTGCCACAATGTTTTCCAAAGGCTCCTACAAGCAATGCGTAGAAATGAGTATCTATGGAGTAAAGGGTTAGATGACTTTAATATATTTGGTGAATCTTTCCGGGAACTTTTTTAAAACTTCAAGATTGTCTTTATGTGATTTTGGAAGGCAGATTTGACAAAAAAAACTAAAAAGTGTCTTTTTTTTAAAACCTCAATTGAATATCTGTCATACTGTCTCTAATGAAGGTATTTCTTGTTCTAGGCCTAAGATAAATTCTGTGTTAGAATGGCCTGTGCCAACCAATAAGACTGAACTAAGAAGTTCCATAGGATTGACTAATTATCGACGTTTCATAAAAGATATGGCTGCCATTGCCTTTCCCCTTACGTATCTTACTCAGAAATCCAAAAGCTTTGTTTGGATACTGAATGTCAGGAGCCTCTTGACAAGCTGAAGGAACTGTTGGTCTCTGCTCCTATTTTTGGTTATCAAGAAAGAGAAGGTCAATTTATTCTTGATACCGATGGTAGTAAATTCGGTATAGGTGCTGTGTTGTCACATATTCAAAATGGTGAGGAGCGTGTAATTGATTATGCACGCAAAAGTCTGAACAAGGCTCAACAACGGTATTGCAAAACTTTTCTTGAATTATTGGCTCTGGTCACTTTTATCAGACATTTCCGCCAAAATTTGTGTGGTAGAAATTTCTTAGGACTCCGTGCATTTTTTATTTGATTAAGAAATTTTAAGGACCCAGAACACACTCATCGACTTAAGCCGCGGACACCACATGTTCTTGGTATATCAGATCGGATTTTCCACGGAAGAACCGGAGGTGGAGTAAATATTTTCATTTTTTATGGACCTGATTAACCTGGAGAGAAATGTTCAGTTACAAGCAATGTCAAGGCGAATGATTGATCTGTTTACAGACATACTAGGGTATAATAATACCAAGATATAAGCGAGCTGTGGCTTTATGAGCAACTGGGATTTTAAGTTTGTTGCCGGTTTTCGGTCAAAACTCCCTTACCATTGTTCACTACAAAATTGTATACTATGATAAATGCATCCCGTAAAAGAACACAAAATTTTACTCAAAAATGTCTATCCAGAGCGAAGATATACGTTTCTGAATGGACCTGGGTAGAAATTGTCTGAAAATGTTTACAATTGTATACCCCTTCTTTTGAAGATAATTTTAAACTGAAATGGATTCAAATCCCAAATATATGTGCTTCTACTGTAATCAAACTTCTTGATCCTACAAAAACACAAGTGAGCATGTTGTGTCGAACCATCCGTCAAACATGTCAAAATACGAAGAATTAAAACTAACTTTGAAAGTGGAGTTTTTGGGTATAGAACCAAAGAACATGAAATCGCCACTCTAACAGCCCGCAGCAGACCAAGCGGGTTTGAAAATTACTTGAATTAATAATCTGGCCAAATGTGGTAAATATTGCACACTTTGTATTAGCTAATAGGGCTATTTCTTTTAAGGACAATGTTTTTCTAAGCCATCTTTCCCTTCTTTTGAGTGTTAATGGGTTAACACGCCGTTCACAAAATTGAAACGCTGCAACTAAAGAACATGTCTTGCACCAACATTGGAGGCAATGACCGGTCAATCGCGATCAAGCATCGTATATCTACTTCATAAATTGCGAAAATTGCTGTAATATTGCAAATATTTTAAGAACAATCGTAAAAATGGACCAATGACTCTCGGTATCAGAAAGCAAGTGCTAGAAGTAATGAAAATGGGTTGAACATACTCTTTATCAGGTATAAAATAGTCTTCGTATACAGTCCATGCATCGAGTTTCAGGCAGAAATATCGGTGATTTAAAGGTTGGTGTCCAGTTAGCGCAAGCTTTTTCTGTTCTGGCGTTCATGTGCATACACTGAAAATGAAATTGGTGTCTTGTTAGCATATTTTCGTCTACCCAAGTCCATAAACGTATATCTTTGCTTTGAATGGACATTTCTATGTGAAATTTTGTATTTATTTAGGGGATACATTCATCTTTTTAAACAACGGTAGGGGGAATTTGTAAAAAAATCGGCAACAAACTTTAAAAAGATAAAATCCCAGTCGCTCATAAAGCCACAGCTCGCTTATATGATGGTGTAATTATTCCCTAGTCTGTGTGTAAACAGATCAATCAGTCGCCTTGACATTATTATAGATCAACATTTCTATATAGGTTAATCAGGTCCATAAAAAAACAACATTTCTATATAGGTTAATCGGGTCCATTAAAAAAAAAAAATACTTACACTACCTCCGGTTCTTCCGTGGAAAATCCGATCTGGTGTATCAAGAACATAATGGTGTCCGCGGCTCACGTTGATCAGTGTGCCGAAGGCATGATAGCCAGACGGTTAGCAGTGCTTGAAACTTCTGATTTTAGTATCCAGCATAGGAAAGGGTCTGCTCATGATAGTGCTGATGCTATGTCAAGGTTCCCAAGGAGTAAATGTAAAAGGATGGATTTGTGCAGTAATGAGGATTGTTCTAATCAGCAGGCACCTGACTCTTTGTCAGTTTCGATTCGTCAGAATCAGGGTACTTCTGCTGAATCTACTTGGACTGAAAAGTGGTCGCTAGAGGATATTAAAGAATTTCAAAAGAATGACAAGGTTATAAAGTGTGCTCTAAATCTCAAAATTTCGTACCAGGAAAAACGTCCTAAGCAGGAATTTAAACAATATAGTTTTAAGGTCCGAGTGTTGTGTAATCTATGGCAGTCATTTATTGCGAGAGATGCTGTCCTTTTCCGCAAATACGTCTCTACCTGTAAAGATTCTCGTGACAGACTTAGGCTTATTGTTCCTTCTTGTATTCAGGCAGAAATCTTTGACATGTTACATTGTAGTAAATCTGCTGGACATCTTGGAAAAGATCGTACTTTAAAATCAATCAAAAGTAGATTTTATTGACCTGGTATGTCAAATGATGTAAGAACTTGGTGTCAGGCCTCTGAACTTTGCTGAATAGGACTTTGCTTCAAAGATTGTCTGTAAACGTCAGTGAAAATCAGCAAGACTGGGACAATCATGTACCCTTTGTAATGATGGCTTGTAGGTCTACCTGCCACGACTGTACTTCATATTCTCCTAACAAATTAATGTTTGGTAGAGAAATCCCTCTTCCGGTAGATGTTGTTTGTTGCCTAGAAGTATTTGTCCATCTCAGTATGTTGAATGGCTTAAACAATCCATGTTGTTGTCTTTTTATACTGCATTTCAATTTCTAAATAAAAGTCTGCTGCACGTCAGAAAAAGGCTTGCGTCACTGGTTTAAAGCCTAGGCGTTTCGATGAAGGAGATTTAGTTTGGCGTTGGTACCCTCCATTAGCAAATCAAAAGCTTGGGTTAGGTTGTATTGGCCCGTATAGAGTCGTTCAAAAGGTGACCGATGTTACCTATAAGGTTGAACAGTGTGAGAATAAGAAGAGTGTTGTTGTTCATGTTCATCACCTTAAAAAGTACACTAATCTAAGAAATTTAGTTAACATTCACAGTGATGGTGTTGATCTTTCTTTTCAAGAGCCAGAAACTTTTAATAATTCCTTTGTAGATGATGGAGATTCAAACTCATTTGATTCCTTATCTAATGAAAATATTGATTCACCTGACACCATAAGAACTGGGAGAAGAGTTAAACCGAAACAAATATTTTCACCTTCCTTAGCTCTGATCAGTATTTACTTGTAAATAATCTAATCTGTGAAAAGGGAAGTTTATTCCCTCTGTTTTGGTCTTTTTTTTTCACAATAACGATGCCGATTCCCCAATCGTTTCATTTCCATCAGTCATCTATCATTTGTTTCCATAATTCGTTATTCTTCTTTTCATCCTTTACTTGTCTTACTATCTTTCTGTGCTTATTCTGAGTCTGTAGTGTTGTAAATCTATTACTACAAGTATTTCTATTTCTGATGTTGTTTTAATGATAATCAGTTTCTTCCAATAATAATAGGATTAGAGTGATATCTGAGTGGTAAGCGTGGCAGGTTAGGATGCATTTTAAAAATTAGGTCATTACCGCATCGAAGGCAGAACATGAGAGTTTAAAGGCAATAATATCAGTAGAGGAAGAGGTTGAAAACTTCCCGGACGCCGAAAGGCCAGATTGGCCTAACCAGTCGACTCCTTGTTCGGTACCCAACTGTGTCAACCAGGGCGTGTTCTTTAGATTCCGGTCGTTCCAGAGGCACTTGGACAACAAACATCGACCTGTAGTGAAGCTCTTCCGTTTCAGGCCTGTTCATTATCGTCTGCTAGAGAGGACAATGTGCGTAGGCGAGACACCGTATATCCACCAGCACGACCCTACAGGCGGAAGTCATACCTAACAGTCACTACCAGGACCCGGCTGACGTGCTCCCATACAAGAATAACCATATGACTCCTTTGGCCCAGAAGCAGAAAGCTGTGTAACCAGTTGGAGACCTTATTGTCCGTGGTGGAGACGTCTGCAGAGACCAAGAAGCCAGGGAGGATGGCACCGTTGTGTTCAAATCAAAGAAACTTTGACACATCTTTTCAGTGTTCATCTTATACTTTGACGTGGATATTTGACCTCTTATTTCAGTGCTTAGGGATCAGACACTGACATTTAAGGAATTTAATTAACATCAGTTACTTTATATTCATTATAATTTCAGTGTTCACTACTTTTTGTGTTGAATTCGTTTAAGTTTTGAAAGAGTAATGATTTATTTGAAAACATATTTTCTATAATTTATGTATGGACATCACCCTTCTGTTGATGCAGTATCGTCAACATTTGGATAGTCTATGTAAGCGATGTCGGTTTTCAACCTGTTGTCATGCAATCCCATGTACTTTGATCTCTTTTCAACTTGCTTTAGACCAATGTAAAGAACATTGGAACTTACGGAAGGGGGAATGTAACGGACAGTGCTTTATGTACTTTGATTTATTAGGTTACATGCTTTTCATGTGTAACCACTTTCACTCTGGGTACATAAGGCAGGGTGTTAGCTCTTTTCTGCGCAGTCGCTAACTAGCTCCAAATGTAATTTTTACCTAACAGCAAACCAGCACTGAGCCTTCTTCTCTGACTATTTCTGTCTTGTCTTTTCACATTTCTTATTCATTTCACTGATGGGAAATTTAAACTTGTAATAAAATGTAAATTAAAATAGCTTTGGTTTCTTTCTGGATTGTATCCTTCTCGAACCTGGCCAGGCAGGTTACAGTATAATGAAAGAAGTTAAATAGGGGATAAATCGAAGTTTTCTCGCAATTTCTTGACTTTAAATGATTAACGCCGTATTTCTTGTTTTATTGATTATGAAACTCGGAGTATTTTTTTCCGATGCAGGCCGACGTCTTAGAAAAAACGATGTCTTTTAACCCATTACCACACAATCCCTACTTTTGACGCCCCCGAGGAAGAGGCCTTTTGAAAACACTGTGGGAAAAGGAGAAAATGCTGGTAACCAGCATTTTCTCCTTTTCCCACAGTGTTTTCTACTCTTCCTAAAACAAATTTCCATTTTTCAGTCACATTTATTTTGTCGTCTGCAAACGCTTTCAATTTGGACCAGTCTAAAATTTTCTCATGTGGTAAAGAGTTAACCGCAAAATGGTGCAGTACTACAAATGCCCGCGCGTACTATTATTGTCTACTTTTGTAGACAAATCTTTACAAAGTCATTACAATAGGGTTGAGGACCGATTTTTGTGTTTTCATCGAAATATAAAATACAAATGCCTTATTACCTGGCGTCACCGACCGCCATGATATGACCTTAGATGTTAAAGTGGCGTTAAACTCCAACACAACAACCAATGGCAAATAACGCCCGAAGGGCGTTATGTTAAGCCATGTAATAAGACAATTGCATTTTATATCTCGATGAAAACACAAAAATCTGCACTCAACCCTTATAATTACATTCGCTATTCACTTAAATCACTTTTCATAGATAATTTGTAAAGAATATGCGTACGTACCGTCGGCAGATCTGTTCTCGATGAGTAGCCTATCCATCTGTTGCCGATATAAGACTTGGTCTATCCTATGTTTCTTGTAAGATATGAATCGAATGACGCCAACGTTTTGTGACCCACTTACTAGAACATAAAAAAATGGTGTAGCAGCCGTTAATTTTTCAATATGTATTTTTGGTTTCCTAGTTCTAGGCTTGTTTCTTATACCGTTCCAATCACGCCAACATTTCAAAAATTCTTAACACAGTGTATTCACTTCTTTCGATCCTTTCTCCAACAGTTCTTTCACTATATACATTCCATCAAATCCACGATAACTTTTTTCTGGCCAATAGCATTTTTTTAACCTAATCCCCGCAATAAAAAAAGTTTAATTCCGTCATGAAACAAGAAATCAAGTTCATTTATGCAAGAGTGATTTTTCCGTTTAAGCCCAGGTCACATATTCACGGAAGACCGCCACGGGAGAGCTACGGTCTAATCGCTCACGGATGACTACGGAAATGACAAATTCCGTAGTCCGCTACGGTTCCAATACGGATACACAACGGTGTGAGTACGGAGTTTAACGGATCTACAGCCAAAATGTAGGTCAGAGCTCCATGAGTGATACGGACTGTTACGGTTGGACACGGTTTAATACGGAGCGACACGAATCAGGACGATTGTAGTACGGATACACTACGATTTCCTACGGTACAGGTACGGATTAGTACGAATAAGAACGATCCGATACGTAGTACAGGGTGTCCGGAAAGTAAGGTAACACTTTCGTACTTTTATATTTTGACCTACCACGATTAAGCATTCCGTCCAAATGCTCTAGCCTGCTCACTTTCAAAATGCAACAGGTTCGGCCATGAGAGCTGGCCATGGACGGGTCTGCGTAAAAGCCAGTCTCTAGTCCACATGTTCTCTGTCTTTTATTACCTGATAATTATAATCAATAATCTATCACAAGTTGACAAAATTTGGCCTCCACGAAATTCAAAGCATCTGCAGACAACAACTGTAAATTTGGTACAAATGAGCTTCAGTTCTACAATAAGGTAGAAAGCATTGTGGGAAATGGAGAAATTGCCCATTTTGAGCATTTTTTTCCTCGATTTCCTAGAATCGGAATGTTTTCTGTCGCAGACTCATAATAAGAAGGGATCGAATGGCAAAGGGTTCAATGAAAATATTGATCAATAAAGCAGGGTTTTAACGGACGCACATTTTCTGCGTCTGGCACGCAGAAATAGGGAAGCAGGACTCCCAAAACTTACGCTGCTGCGTCCCCTGGGACGCAATTCTAATTTTGTTGTCATTGGAAAAATGACGAAGAAATATTTGTCCATGGATGTCTTGACAAAACTTGACAACTCGGCACGCTTCTCATTTGCCTGAGCCCGGGTTTTGACACTTGGAAATTTGAAATGACCTGTCATTGACAATGAAAAATATCTGCCTAAATGCCAGTATACTTATGACTCTTGAAATTATCGTCTAGAGCTTCCTATCACCTAGCTTGCAAGCATCCGGCAGAAATTTGGGCCAAACACAATAAGTATAAAATGCGAAGGACACGCGGATACTAATGAAGTTTGAGAGTCCTATATGACAGAGTAACAAAGGTGCTATTCCTCTATTCCTCCTTATGTAGTGTAAAGTGACAGATTTTTATGTTACTTGCTATTCAAATTGACTAACCGGTGTCAAATCATGTAGTAATACTTGTCTAAAAAATAATTGTCACGAAAAAATAGATCGCTACCAAAGCGCGAAAACCCATGACACTACAATGAGCAGCGTGGCATCGTCCGATCAAGGGGACTTAAAACTATCTTCTCATCTGCAATAATGAATTTAAACAGTAAATTAACTCGAATCTCTTTGTAAAGCAATAATTGGAAGCTATATTTCCGTTCATGCGTGAAAAAATGTTTTACGAAATGGAAATATCGATCCATAGCAGACGGGACTGGTCGTCTGCAGGTGCTTGATTTTTTTTTTTAAACCCGTTTGGAAATTTAAATATATGGAAAAAATACTAGGTATTGGTATTCAAATTTGTACAATCAAGGGACTCCCAATGTTTAAGCCAGGACCCCCATTTTCATAGAAGTCGAGTCCCAAGGACCCGCAAAAGGACTTGTCAGACTAAAACCCTGATAAAGTATTTCTTATGTTCATAAAATCTGCTGTTTGTTTCACAATTACACTGATTATCGTGATGTTTATGTTTTAAAAGTAAAGTGTTTGTCTTTATAGTTAGTATCGCCCATTCCGAAAGGGCCAGCCTGGCACCAGGCAGGCAACCAGTAACCATACATTTAACTAGCTGGCGGTTCACCTACCAACCATATCAGAACAGGCTCCGGGCGGGGCTCGAACCTTTGACTTCCCGTTTCGTTGACGGTTGCCTGAACCACCAGAAACGATGACAGTTTTATGTGCTCGTACTATTTGATCGTTTTACTTGCATGTTTAGCATCGTTGTTTGGATAGAATGTCACATTATAATACTGATGTTTATTCATTTTCGTACAAAGTTTTGTATAATATGTAACCTTAAATTAAAGGTATCATTAGTAGTACGATAAAAATATAATTATTACGGCGGGGAATCACGTGACACAACAACAACAAAAATGACCGACATTTGAAGAAATTCCCCGACTTGAGGTAAGAAAATCTTCAATAATTCCGTTAATACGTGACCGATTGGAATTTGGTTTGAAGCAGAGAAGGCGGAAGGACTCCGGGGATTTGCTTGACGTGTTCAACAACACCTGATAAAAAAGTTTTTGACGAGCAAATAAATTATCCAGGTAAAAAATTTGTTTGCTCGTCAATAAATCTGTAGCGAATTTTTGTGCATGTTCAAAAATTGTCAAGGACCGCTACGGATATACAAGGACTACTACGAATGACTACGGTTACAATACGGAGAGCTACAGACTAGTGCGAGTTGTCACGGACAATGCCAGAACGAATCCGTAGCTCTTCCGTGGCGGCCTTCCGTGAATGTGTGACCGGGGTATTACGCAGTGTACTAAATTTAACTCAGTGACCTTGGCTTCATAGAAATCGATCGCTGACGTATTGAATAATGTAACTGATGACGTCGACCATTCAGACTCTCTATTCAGTGTTGGCATAGTTCATTATGTAATAGTTAAACGCTAAGAAGTCAAAATTAAACGATTTAAACAGCCAAAAGGAGGGAGCGTAGCGACCGACTGTGGCTGTTTAAATCGTTTAATTTTGAAGTCAAAATTAAACGATTTAAACAGGCAAAAGGAGGGAGCGTAGCGACCGACTGTGGCTGTTTAAATCGTTTAATTTTGAACTTCTTAGCGTTTAACTGACTTAGTCTTTTTCCGCCCACATTACATCATTGCTAAAATAATGTTCGATATACGGAATCCACTAATCACAAAGAAACGCCCATTCGCCCATATATGGAGTTGGCTGATTCGCTAAAGAAACGTCATCATTGCATCATCGCTAAAAATGACGTAATTTCCACGTGAATATCGGGGCTTAACCTCGAACACGACCACGTGGTATTTAAGCCTTTACCAAACAATCAATTGGGAAGGAAGGTTTTTTTTTGGAAGAAGGCGAAAATTCTTGTTATTTGCATTTTCTCCTTTTCCTACAATATTTTCTACCCTGTCAAAAAACTCAACTGCATTTGTTCCACGTTCGAAATTTGATATCTGTCAATGCTTTCAATTTGGAATGGTCTAAAATTTGACATATGGAAAAGGGTTAAAGAACCTTTAACATCACTTCATTTCCAGTTCACGCTTGACTATCGCCAGTGTTAAACAATGTCAAATATGGCAGAATTTGACCAAGATTTTGAGGAAGTAACGACTAGACTCGGCCTATGAAAATTTCTACAGATTTTCTACAGCATTATTCTTTCTTAAAATTGCAACATATCGTCGATTTACTTCTTAAACCCTGTAACAACAGCTTGGTTCAAACTTCAGGTGGTTTCAGAGGACAACCGACCATATAGATCTAGATTGATCGGCTTTTATTAGAATTGTATCTGTGTTTTACCCGTTTTTTTTTTTCAACGGCGTACTTGGCATGTGCTAGACCTAATTTAACCCTTTCCCAAAAGAAAGACTCTTCCAAACTGAAAGAGTTTGCAGACGACAATTTTAACTTTCATAACAATGGCAGAAAATTATCCGAGTGGACAGAAAACACTGTGGGAAAAGGGAAAATTACTCGTTATAAGCAATTTCTCCTTTTTCCACAATGTTTTCAAAAGACTTGTACTGCAGATCATCACGTAAAACCAAGGGCTTGGTTGGGAGATGGTAAAGTAAATGTTGAATATTAATAAGGGGGGTAAGGTTTAGGTACGCATGCGCAGTAAATCCAGATAAACTCCAGATTGACTACGACGTTTAAATGGATAAATGATCAAAATAAACCTGCGTTGGGTAGTTTATGGAAGATAGACGGTCAAAAATTTTCAAAAATGAGCGTTCTGACTGGATAGAAAAGTAGAACAAAGACTAATTTTTATTTTTAGGGTGCAAATGAAAGTTAAACACGCATCATTTTGTCAAGGTTTATTCATTAGTTTCCTTTTTTGCAAGTTTTTTTTTTAAATAAAAAGAAATCGATCTTTTTGCATTTGACTGATTCAGCGATGGAACTCTAAATATAGCCCATAAACAGTTTGCAAGAAATCTAAAATTAGATACCAAAAACAATTTGGAAAAACCGAAAGTAGCGCTATTGCGTTCATCGAAAAACAACATGCAGATTTTTTCATCACAAGAACCGATTCTGACCAATCAAAAAAACGATTTTACACCATGAGTGCAATTATTGTAATGTTAATCTAATGTTGAAACAATGCTATAGCAACAAACATGATGTTAAGAGGTTGATTTATGAAAATATTCTTTGAAAGAAAGCAGATTTATTGCGTAAATATGAAAAGAATTCCTCACCTTTCTCTACTTGACATCTTCCATTGCTTGGCGACAAAAATCGGCAATCACCATTAGTAAAATCTAGTTTGTATAACAGTTATCTGCTTTTTCTGAAATGCACTTACTATTCATGAATACACACACGTACGTATCAGTATGCGGCCGGAGAAAGAGAATTCATCTCTACAAAACTAGACATAAGGTATAATTCCTAAATTGACTTGGAAAAATTTCAAACTTGTGTGCAGAATCTGACAGTTTTTAGGTGTTCGACGTGTCATTTAGGACAGTGTTCGGGTCAACGGCCCCTAACTCATCGGTAAACATCGACGTTTTCGTAAAGGCTATTCGGCCAAATTCGGAAGCTTCCGTCTCTCGATATGAGAGTTAGGTGCCGTTGACCCACTAACTCATCGGTAAATATCGTGTAACATCGTCGTTTTCACAAAGTCAATTCCTACGATCTCTCTACTCTATCTACCAGCAGGTACTTTCTTGGTAGTTGATAAAATATTAGGTGTGGCGTTGTTGTGATGTAAGTGGAATGTGCCAGGTTCTTTTGGTTGTTTCTCCTATACAGCCCTGATCAACTCGTGTCGGTGCAGGTGCCCCTGAAACGAGCTTATGGTTGAACCTACACATCTACATACACAACGAAATTATGTTTATGAATCAATAGTTTCACCAATAAATGATGTAGTGTATTGATTTAGTGATATTAAGACTACTTTAGGCATAGAAATTGTAAGCTTTTTCTACTTGTATGTTCTGCACATGCGCAGACAGATTAAATTCGATGGCTGACAAACATGGTTGTTGTTTCCTCGCACAATGGTTAAATCCAGTTCATCCTACTCATGAGATCTACGAAACATTATAATTTGGTGACGAGGATAACTTTATTTGTTTTTCTGACGATGGCTGCATTGATAACGACAGACGTTTCATCAATAGGTTGTTTTGACTGCCAAAACCAAACCGGAATTGCTGCTCGTTGGAAGAGATGGATACGTGCATTTGACTTGTATGCACATGGCAAAGGAGTTGTCAACGCGGAACAGAAAAGGTCTTTACTACTTCATACGGCAGGTATGGACGTTCAAGATATCTTCTATACACTTACTCTAGTGGAAGGAGAGGAAGGAGATGATGCTTTCGACATCGCTAAAAAAACCTTGGAAAACTATTTTACCCCACAGTCGAATGTTCCGTTTGAGAGACATGAATTCAGGGCAATGGCTCAAGAGCCTACAGAAACGATTGAACAGTTCGTTACAGGATTGAGATTGAAAGCAGAAACATGTGAATTCGATAACATTGATGAACAGATTCGTGATCAAATTATCGAAAAGTGTGCATCTAATCTATTACGGAGGAAACTGCTTGAGAAAGGGAGAACATTAAATCTTCAACAACTCCGAGATATAGCAAGAGCTTTGGAAGACTCTGAAAGACAAGCAAGATCCATAGAGGGAATTTGTGAAAATGTGAATAACATTTCAGTTGAGAAGTTTGCCCAAAACAAACCCAAAAGGAAGGAAAAAGGGAAACAAGGAAAATTTAAGCATGATGTCACCTGTTATAGTTGTGGTTTTGAGGGCCATAAATCTAAAGATCCAAATTGTCCAGCAAAGGGAAAGAAATGTAGAAAATGTGGAAAAATAGGTCATTTTGAGGCAAAATGTAGGACGAAAATGGACAGAAAGAAAAGTGACAATCAGGTAAAACAAGTTAGTCAGATTGAAACAGAAGACTATGCTTTTATCATAAGTCGGGTTACAGGCTCTGACAAATCGAATTGGACCATTGACATAGAATTGGGAGGTGTAATACTACCTATGATAGTCGATTCGGGAGCTAGTTGCAATGTTATTGGTCGTGAGAACCGGGAGTTCCTGAAGTCGAAAAACATAGATTGTACCTCTTCAAAGGACAGGTTAAGCAAGTTATATGCTTACGGTTCAGTGACGCCTTTACCTATTGCGGGTACTTTTACTACAGACGTCAAAGCCAATGGTATTAACCTATATGACATACATTTCAAGGTGATTGAGGGTCAAGGACAATCATTACTAGGTCGTGATACTGCCATGAAGTTGAACTTACTGAGATTAGGCCCAGAACAGAGTGAGATCAATACAGTTTACAACCCATCAAGTTCTATTTTAGATGAATTTCCAGAATTGACTCAGGGATTCGGGAAGTTGAAAGACTTTAAACTCAAGATTCCAATAGATAAAACAGTAGATCCTGTTATACAGCCGATTAGACGTGTTCCTTACCAGATTCGTGCAAAGCTAGAAAAAAAACTCGGATGAGCTTGAATCATTAGACATTATTGAGAAAGTGGAGGGTCCCACTGATTGGTTAAGTCCTGTGGTTGTTACACCTAAGAACAATAATGATGTACGCTTATGTGTTGATATGCGATTTGCGAACAAGGCAGTTAAACGAGAGCGGTATCCTATTCCTACTGTGGATGAAGTAATCCAAGAGCTTAACAAGAGTAGTGTTTTCAGTCGGATTGATTTGAAAATGGGATATTTTCAAATTGAGCTGGATGAAAACTCTCGAAACATTACTACTTTCGGAACGCACAAAGGTCCATATCGATACAAAAGATTGATTATGGGAATTTCTTGCGCTCCGGAAATGTACCAGAAATGTCTGCAACAAATATTGCAAGAATGTGAAGGTGCTCATAATATCTTAGATGATATTATCATTCATGGTTCCACTCAGTCTGAACATGATGAAAGGTTAAAAAATGTTCTACATGTGTTGAAAGACAAAGGTTTGACTGTTAATCCTTTGAAATGTGAATTTAACATGTCAAAGTTAGCATTTATGGGTCATATTTTAAGTGCTAGAGGTATTTCCCCATCAGAGGCCAAAGTGAAGTCTGTTATTGAAGCACGAGAACCTAAGACTGTTTCAGAAGTAAAGAGGTTTTTGGGTCTCGTAACATACAGTTCCAGGTACATTCCTGACTTTTCCACTGTATCAGAACCTCTACGCAGACTGACAAGGAAAAATGCATCTTTTCATTGGGGTTCAGAGCAACAAGAATCTTTTGATAAGTTAAAACTTTTATTGTCTAATGCTGAAACATTAGGTTATTTTGATGTAAATGCTGAAACCCAAGTTATTTCAGATGCTTCACCAGTTGGGCTAGGTGCTGTACTTGTACAAAAGCAGAATAATGAGCCATAGCATATGCATCCAGAAGCTTATCTGATATTGAAAGAAGATATTCTCAGACTGAAAAGGAGGCGTTAGGTCTTGTTTGAGCTTGCGAAAGGTTTCATCCATATATCTACGGTGCTGAGTTTGAATTGGTGACCGATCACAAACCCTTGGAATTTATCTTTTCTCCACGCTCGAAGCCTAGTGCCCGTATTGAAAGATGGGTTTTACGTATGCAACCCTACACATACACTGTACGCTATGTTAAGGGTAGGTCAAATATTGCCAATGCATTATCAAGGCTATTGCCTAAGACGGAGAATGATGAGTCTATTCTAAATATAGAACAAGCTTACATAAGATTCCTGGCAGAAAATGCAACCCCATCTGCCATGACGACTCGTGAAATTGAAAGGGCTTCAGATGAAGACTCTGAATTACGAAGTGTAAGAGATTGTCTTTTACATGGAAGCTGGTATCAGTTAGAGAACAAGCAGTTCCTGACTATTCAATCAGAATTAAGTGCTATAGGCAAATTAGTATTGCGGGGTACCCGTATAGTCATACCCCAAAGTCTTCGTAATCGTACGTTAGAATTAGCACACGAGGGTCATCCTGGTATTGTAAACATGAAGAAAACCTTACGTACAAAGGTATGGTGGCCAAATATCAACATTGATGTTGAGAAGTACTGTAAAAGTTGTCATGATTGTCAATTAGTGTCACAATTTACCAAACCTGAACCGATGATACGTACTGAAATGCCAACAGGTCCATGGCAATATTTAGCAGCAGATATGCTTGGTCCTTTACCTAGTGGTGAATCTATTTTAGTTGTAATTGACTATTGTAGCAGATATTTTGAAACAGAAATTCTGAAGTCGACAACCTCAAGTAGCATTATTCAAGCTATGAATAAGTTTTTTGCAATACATGGATTGCCAAATTTCTTAAGAACAGATAATGCTACAAATTTTACAAGTGATGTTTTCCAATCTTTTTTGAAAAGTAATGGTATTCGCCATGTTCAAAATACACCTTTATGGCCGCAGGCTAATGGTGAAGTAGAGAGACAAAATCGTTCCTTATTGAAACGTATTCGCATAGCACATTCAAGTGGTAGAGACTGGAAAACTGATTTACAAACATATTTGTTAGCATATAGATCAACACCACATAATACCACTGGAATGAGTCCAGCAGAACTGTTATTTGGTAGAAAGATAAGGACTAAAATTCCTGATATTGAAAATTTAAGGAATGAAAATATTGAAGTCAGAGATCGAGATTCAGAGAAGAAGGGTGAAGGTAAATTATATGCAGACATGAAAAGAAATGCAGTACAGAGTAATTTGAAAGTTGGTGACAAGGTATTGGTAAGACAGGACAGACAGAATAAGCTGTCTACCCCGTTTTATCCTAAACCTTTCACTGTAGTGGACAAAAAAGGGAATAGTGTCCAAATTGAATCACAAGCAGGTTCATTGTACAAACGTAATATTACTCGTGTAAAAAAGTATGTTGATCGGGACGACTCAAAAAGTTAAAGTTTCACTGAACAAGAGATTGTGGTGCCATATCAGGAGATATTTCCTTCTGAGGGAGTGATATCACATGATTTGGAACCAAGTTCTCCGAAACAAAAAGAAGGATTAGGGAAATTAGTGGAAACGCCTAAGTCTAAGTCGAGTTCCATTCAAGCAAATGAATCGACTGTAGCAAGTCGTCCTGTGAGAGCAAGGAAATTGCCTGAGAAATTAAGAGATTTTGTACTCGAGTATGCGAGTTGAGATTTACCGGTACATGTAATATTTTTCTGTTTGAAACACAGTTTAAAGTTTTTGCCATGTTATAGTCAAAGGTATTGACTAGAGGGTTTTGTTATGATTATCTAGGTAGGATTTATTAACTACATTTATCTAGAAGTACCAACTTTACCAATGTAAGTATTACTTTGGCATTCCAAAATTGCAGTAGAAATCCTTGGGAAAGACTTGTCTAGTTAAGGAATATATAATCCAGTGTATAAATATTTTCTCTGAATTACTCAGATAAGATACTTAATACTGTATTACAATAAAACCACTCTGAGAAAAGAAGGGATGTAGTGTATTGATTTAGTGATATTAAGACTACTTTAGGCATAGAAATTGTAAGCTTTTTCTACTTGTATGTTCTGCACATGCGCAGACAGATTAAATTCGATGGCTGACAAACACAGTTGTTGTTTCCTCGCACAATGGTTAAATCCAGTTCATCCTACTCATGAGGTCTACGAAACATTATAAATTCTGTCATGATATAAAAGAAGAATATTATTTTATGCACAATGTAGTTCAAAAATCAAAAGACCGTACGTTCGAGTAATACTGCGCTGTGACTGTCTTCCAAATCGGTAGTGTATGGTAGTGTGTGGCAGAGAATAACTCGGTTTATTTCAATAAAATAAAAAGTTTCACCATAGCTTTTGTAGGTGAGTGTCAATTAGATGTTTTTCACACAGAATTGTCTGGCTTGGTCTCTGGATTATACAAACCAATCCAAGTTACGTCGGCCGTAATAATGAATACTAAGAACCTGTCGCCACGTTCTCTGTATTGTTTCAAGAAAGCCTTGCTGTCGGCGATTCACTGTAGCTTTTGATGGTAGGTAGTAGACGGGGCACCTTGCGGCCAAATCCTTTTGTCATACACAATTCAAATACATACTGGAGTCGCTTATTGTGATCGATACTTGCAATTAAAAAGAAATTATTTTGTGAAGTGACGTCAAGCTGCCCCGCTCACATCGACTTGACTTTGCTATAGTGACCATTCATCACGTGTGGCGTATATCTTCGTTAATTTGTTTCGATTAACCTATAGAATATAGTTGTAGCTATCACCAAGAAAAAAAAATATTAAAAAATCTTAATACATAAAATAATGACGCTAATCGTCCCGAAACTTTTCGAACACCCCTCGTATAACGAATCATAAGCCATGATTCGTCCAATGTACGTATTGTTTTGATTTGGATAAACTGCAGGAAGTGTTGAAGTTTGAACGTAAAAGCCTCCCGAGTAAAGGTTTTCGCCTAAGTCCATCCTCCAAAACGATCCAGACAGACAGAATTCTAAAAAACCGGTTTATATGATTCATACATCAGTGGTTCTGTCCGCCTACATATGGATGGGTAGATCAAATTTAATGTACACAATGGCTCCAAAGCTGGTGCCAGTTTATCAGGAAAAAAAAAGATACCTTATACTATTGTTAAGGAATGTTCAATTATGTTGTTAGCGATCAATAGTATTAAATATCAACTCTTACAGGGTCGGATCCTAGCTTGAATCTACTATATTGCAACTTCTTTAAGATTCAACAACCAAACAACAATACCCAGATCATCTCCAAAAATATATCGCTAACCGATTGCCAAAAGGGCTTATCAGCACTTTTGGTCATTATGACGTGTTTAAATAATTCATTTAGTGCTAGATCTATGCAGAAAGGGTGCCGAACGTATTTGCAAAAAGTATCGACTCATGTCGGCCTTTAAATTTTCTGTATTTCATATGACCAGTAAACCTCATGATTCCTTCAACTGTATTACAAACAAGTATTTCCTTGTTTCAAAATAAACTATACTGTGATGCCATGTTTGGTATCGTTCATCACAGAGATGTATTAAGCCCCCTTCTGCCATAACGTGTCTCACATGCAGAAATCAGGATGAGATTGTAGAAAACATCAGGTCGGAACTTGGATCTACCATATCTTCATGAAGTGAAGTCCACAGAACCAAAATCTTTCTGGTTTCCGTGAATTGCTACCGAAAGATGTCGTGTGTATTGCACTTAAAGGCCCAATAGCAGCCAAGAAAGAAATGCAGGTGTTCAGAGGCAATTGAATCTAAATCATACCGTTTAGAAATACGGAGCCGAGCCCAGGTAGCTCAGTCGGTGGCGTGTAGGACTTGAGAACAGGGTTCGACCCCTGGCTACGACCCCTGGCTTGGCAAATTTCTTTTCGATGAATGATGATAGTCACTACGCCAGGATTCATTCCTTTCAAGGACTGACCAATGCTTCGATGATGATCATGTGGGAAAGAGGCCAGTGGCTTGGAAAGAATATTGTGCAAAGTACTGGTAAAAGAAACTCCAGGAAGGCATGGATAGTTGCACTAGCCGCCGCGATATAACTTAACTAATGTTAAACGGCGTTAAACACCATGTCATCAATCATTCAATCAATTAAAAACAGAAAATATTATCAAGATGAAAATTTGTATAACTTTCATTCGTTGGCAGATAAATAATCTTTTAACTGAGGTCAAAAGTTAAACAGATAGCATAACCTGGTGGTTTTGACCAATTCCTGCAATAAACGTGTCTGCCGCTGTAATGGAGAGAAATGATCCTCCCCTACAAAATGACCCATGGGTCATTTCACTACGTAGAGGAGTGACCCGGGTCATTATTCTATATAGAGAAATCACCCAAGAAGTCATTTCACTACGCAGAGGAATGACCCCGGGTCATTCCTTTATATCATTTTGGTCATTTCTCTACGTAGAATAATAACCTGGGTCATTTCTCTACGTAGAGAAATGCATGGGTCATTTTGTAGGGGAAGGTCATTTCCCTGCATTACACCGGCTACCAATACAAGAACAGTAACAGAATGTCATCTTCACAGTAACTTCTATATGGCTTTCAACACGCGAAAAGGGACATTCGGACATTTACGTAAATTGTCGTCTCGGATCAGCCTGCGCACTCCATACAGGCTAATCCACAACGACACTTTCCGTTTCTATGTCATTTTCTATTTTGCACAAGTCTGCTGTAGCACAAAATCCATTGTAGTCGTAAAGTGTCGTCTCGGATCAGCCTGCGCGGAGTGCGCAGGCTGATCCGAGACAACACTTTACGCAAACGTCCGAATGCCCCTTTTCGCGTATTGCAAGCCATATTGTTAGTGGTATGATTGAAAATCTAAATGAGTTTTGAAATATCTTTTGTTTACTTTTGGCAACTGCTATTACTTTAAAAAGTTACAGAAAATGACAATTGCTCAATAAACATGCACTGATAAATTACCGTCGTCGTAGTGAATAATAAATTATGTTTTTCTTTTTCTAAAGTAGAATAGTTTAATCAATTTATCTAAACGACCCTCTGATTTTACAACTCTGAGGAAAAAAAGACATTGTGGGCGGAAATGGTAGAGAATTGTTACCAGCATTTTCTCTCGTCGACAACTGTCCCTACCCGATCAGAGGTGCTGTACTAATTTGTAACAAATTTAGAATTATTCGTCTGGAGATGACCTACATTATGGAGAGCAGACAAGGTGACGTTTTGTAAAGAGCGAAGCATAAGTGCTATCATATAACAATGAGGACCGGTGAAACACTCATCTACAGACAAACAGAACCAGCTGTTGTATTCTAAAGGATTTTCTAAATGTATACTTCAGGAGTTTTTTGAAGATCATAATTTAGATAGGGAATAACGTGGCATGAGCAGGGTCCGTATTCACCAACCATTCTTAAGAACATTCTTAGTCTTATTCTTCAAAAGTTTGCCATTGTGAAAGTAACAGAACTTCTGATTGGTTAAACCAAATGGTTTAGCCAATCGGAAGTTCCGTTACTTTCACAGCCGGGCAATTTTGAAAAATAAAACCAAGAACTTTCTTAAGAATGATTGGTGAATACGGACCCTGATATTGATCATCATGTCAGTTTCTCCATTAATTTCGCCGAACATTGTTTCGACAATGGTTATATGTGAATGCATGCAGTAGTGCGAAATATTAATTAAACACAATAGAATACAACGAAAGGTGCACTGGCCACCGCGATATAAATGTCATTTTTTTATTGGTTCATTTTTTTTTTTTATTACTTTTTCCAACATTTTGTTGACTGATTTATTTGACCGATTGATTGCTTTATTTATGACTATTGTAAATACTCGAAAAATAAAGTAGAGCGTAGTCACTGAATGTGACGTAATGCCCCCGCAATCGCTTTGACAGAAACGGGCAATTTAACAAAAAATAATGGTAAGTTCAAAGAAAGATTACCCTGCAATCATAGGGAGTAGATGATGGAAAGCTGCGTCTTGCACAACTTCAGTATACAATCAATGCGACAACAAACGTTCAATACAATAGCAGCAAAACTGTAGGAGGAGTTCGCGACACAAAATTACTAGTATTTTGTACACGGACAGACACAAGGACGGCAGGATGGACAGACAGGCTGATTCCAGTATACCCCCGAAAATATTCGTTTTGCAGCGGTATAAAAATGTGTCATGGGGAAATTATTCCTCAACCAGAAGGAGTTGACACTTGAAAATTGTGTTTTAACACAATTGAAGCAAAACTGAAGGAGGAATTCGCGACACAATATTACCAGTATTCTATATACAGATCAATGTCAAAAAAGGGTCGAAATCAAGGGGAGATAAGTCCTCAACCAGGAGGAGTTGATACTTGAAAATCGCGTCTTGCAAACATTCAGTATATGATTAAAATATGTGCAAAGTTAAATACAATTGAAGGAAAACTGTAACAGGAGTTTGCGACACAAAATTACTAGGATTTTATAGACTGATGGATGTTCAGAAAAAAAAGTGTCAAGATCAAGAGGAGATAAATACTTAAGCAGGAGGAGTTGACACTTGAAAATTGCGTGTTGCAAACCTTCAATATATGATCAATATATTTGCAAATTTAAATACAATTGAAGCAAAACTGAAGGAGGAGTTCGCGACACAACGTTACTAGTATTTTATAAACAGGTAGATGTTAAAAAATGGTCAAGTTTAAGGGCGTCAATATATGATCAATATATGTGCAAAGTTTGAATACCATTGAAGCTACACTGTAAGAGGAGTTCGCGACACGAAACTCTGAGTATTTGGATACACGGACGGGCACACGGACCATCACACAGACAGACAGACTGCTTCCAGTATACCAGCTGTAAATACCCGTTTCTTAAAAAAATCTACACGTTTACTTGTAGATCATATTGTAGGCTATTACATAGATTTTATCCAGAACATTCATTTTTTTCCCTCTATCTTTTTTTCACTTGAGTAGACACTATATACTCAGTTTCAATGCAATTTCTTCCCAAACCAAATTAGATTGCTTTGTAGAATGGTCTTTTTTTTATATCTGCTTGGTGTTTGTTTTATTTTTTCTCCCAGAAAATCTTTCAAAGAAATGAAGAAATATCACGTCAATGTAATTGTTTTTATATTATTCTTTAGTCGTATTGAAAAATAAAAAACTAAACAGCCTCACCCTGTTTTTAAAATAAAATGTCATGTAGGCGCATTTGAGACCTTTGTTTCGTTCAAGACAAATGTCATCTTCCTGCATTCGTAAAACATTAACATCGTTCTCGTTGGTTTCTGTATTTTAACCTTTGTATTAATGTATACTTAAAGCCCGTGTAAGACGATATTCCACCCTGTATAGCACCATTGCTCTCCCTTTGTGTTACAATATATTATCTTGTCTGCCTTAAACTATCATTTATTTATCGAAAATGAAAGGGAAACCAATCAAGCTGTCTTCCTAGGACAAGATCTGTTACACATGTTGTCACCTTTTACGCATAAAGTGGAGCAAAGGTTTATGCGGTATTTCTTAGATATCGGTATGCCACGCTATAGACGTCCAGTACTGTCCCACTTGTAAAGTTACAAGAACGTATCATGTAACAGTCTGACTTTCGTGACCGCCTTAGAATATTAGCGATTAAAATTTGCATTATAAATGTATAATGTGTAATTCAACTTATTATCTTTTTTAATTATTCTTAGAATAGTATATAGAGGCGAGTCCATATAGGTTTATATATTCGTTGTATTCTTCTCCTCGAATTTTCTCTCGCACTGAAAACAAGAGGACCATGATGGTCTTATATCGCTCACTTGAGTACTAAGCAGTAAAGGTCTACAACGAAGATAAATACCAAATATCAAAGTTCAAGGCTAAATAATTCTGATTTCCTTCTTTGTTCCTATGTTTCAAACTTGTGACCCCCGCAGAGGGGCCAGTTTGACCCCGGGGGGCATCATATGAACAATCTTGGTAGAAGTCCACTACGAGACGCTACATACCAAATATCAAACCTCTGTACCTTCTAGTTTCAGAGAAGATTTTTAAAATTTTCCTTCTTTGTTCCGATGTTTCAAACTTGTGGCCCCCAGAGTGGGGCCAGTTTTGACCCCAGGGGCATCATATGAACAATCTTGGTAGAGGTCCACTAGGAGATGCCACATAGTATCAAAGCTTTGTACCTTTTAGTTTCAGAGAAGAAGAATTTTATAGTTTCCCTTCTTTGTTTCTATAAACTTGTGACCCCCGGGGTGGGGGCCAGTTTTGACCCCAGGAGTATCATATGACCAAACTTGGTAAGAGTTCCACTAGGAGATACTACACACCAAATATCAAAGCTCTGTACCTTCTAGTTTCAGAGAAGAAGATTTTTAAAATTTTCTTTCTTTGTTCCGATGTTTCAAACTTGTGGCCCCCAGAGTGGGGCCAGTTTTGACCCCAGGGGCATCATGTGAACAATCTTGGTAGAGGTCTACTAGGAGATGCCACATAGCAAATATCAAAGCTCTGTACCTTCTAGTTTCAGAGAAGAAGAATTTTATAGTTTCCCTTCTTTGTTTCTATATTTCAAAATTGTGACCCCCGTGGTGGGGCCAGTTTTGACCCCAGGGGTATCATATGACCAAACTTGGTAGAGGTCCACTAGGAGATGCTACATTACCAGCCTTCTAGTTTTAGAGAAGAATTTTAAAGTTTTCCCTCTTTGTTCCTGTGTTTCAAAATTGTGACCCCCAGATGGGGCCAGTTTTGACCCCAGGGGCATCATATGAACAATCTTGGTAGAGGTTCACTAGGAGATGCTACATACCAAATATCAAAGCTCTGTACCTTCTAGTTTCAGAGAAGAAGATTTTTAAAGATTTTGCTATTTTTTTTCGTTTTGGTTGCCATGGCAACCAGAGTTATGCCTGGATTTCAATCTCTTGAACAACTTTGGTAGAGCTTCACCCAAGGAACATCCCTGCCAAGTGTCATCAAGATTGGCCTAGTGGTTTAGGAGGAGAAGATGTTTAAAGAAATTGTGGACGACGTACGTCGCACGACGGACGATGGCTATTGGGCGATCACAAAAGCTCACCATGAGCACTTCGTGCTCAGGTGAGTTAAAAAGTGGTTACCTATTATTTGTTTTTAATATATGTATACCTTCCAATGTCGAGTCAAATTTCATGGAATCATTTTACACTGCTAAATACATTTATAGATCGCTTGGTAATTTTAAACTTTGCGAAGAACATATTGCGGGCTAAACAATGAAGTATCTGTGTAAGGGAAGTTTGAACATTAAAAAAAACTTATTTGTGTCCAGGTAAAAGGTGAATTGTATCGGGATATCAATTATTTTAGGACTTGATTAGGGAGTACGAGTTTAATGAATTACATGATCAAATGTAAGATTTTAAGACTGAGTTTTTCAACTGACTTTATAAACCAGCCTCTATTTCAACTTTCTCATTCTATAACTTCGATAAACCTAGTGCAAAAGATGTAAATGCCTTTTCTTAAATTGGTCTCTTCCTTATGTTATCTAGAATAATTATCTTACGGTAGAAGAATCTCCCGGTAAGTTTCATTTATCTCCAAGCTAAGCTCTGGTGTCTAGGTTGTTTGTCCCGAAATCCTGGCTGGCGGACCACGTGACATTAGTAAGAGAAGCTATCTATCTTCTGGTGTTTTTTGTTATTTGTTCGTAAAAGAAGAGTCTACTTTTGTTTCCAGTAATCTCTTCCATGACGTCAGTGACATCCGTGAACAAGTTGTAAAGTCCCCTGTCATCTGGCCGTATAACTGATGAAGTGCTTCATCTTCCTGGGGGTGCTCCTTTTTAGCTCACCTGAGCACGAAGTGCTCATGGTGAGCCTTTGTGATCACCCAATGTCCGTCGTGCGTCTTCCACAATTTCTTTAAACATCTTCTCCTCCTAAACCATTAGGCCAATCTTGATGAAACTTGACAGGAATGTTTCTTTGGTGAGGCTCTACCAAAGTTGTTCAAGAGATTTAATTCCAGCCATAACTCTGGTTGCCATGGCAACCAAAAGGGAAAAAAGTAGCAAAATCTTTGAAATTCTTCTTCTCTGAAACTAGAAGGCATACAGCTTTGATATTTGGTATGTAGCATTTCCTGGTGGACTTCTACCAAAATTAATTATATGATGCTCCTGGGGTCAAAACTGGCCGCGCCCCAGGGGTCACAAGTTTGAAACATAGGAACAAAGAAGGAAAACTTTAAAAATCTCCTCTGAAACTAGAAGATGCAGAGCTTTGATATTTGGTATGTAGCATCTTCTAGTGTACCTCTACCAAGATTGTTCATATGATGCCCCTGGGGTCAAAACTGGCCACGCCCCGGGGGTCAAAGATTTGAAAACGCAACAAAGAAGGAAAACTAAAAATTTTCTTCTCTGGTACTAGAAGGTGCAGAGCTTTGAAATCTTCTCTGAAACAAGGAGTATAGCTTTGATATTTAGTATGTAGCATCTGCTAGTTTACCTCTACCAAGATTGTTTAAATGATGCCCCTAGGGTCCAAACTGGCCCAGCCCGGGGGGGGGGGTCACAGGTTTGAAACAAAGGAACAAAGAAGGAAAGCTTTAAAAAAAAGTTTCCTCTGAATCTGGAAGTCGTAGAGCTTTGATATTTCATAATAAGCATCTTCTAGTAGACCTCTACTAAATATGATACGATGATCCTTGGTTCCAACCTGGCCCCGCCCTGGTGGTCACAAGTATGAACATGGGAACAAAGAAGGAAAACTTTGAAATTCCTCTTTTCTGAAAGAAGATGATAGCTTCGTACATGCGTTCCTTATGACAGTCTGCCAATAACAATATTGTTACCTTTTTTCATTAATGTTGTATCATTGAAAAAAGGGGCTTGGTGTAAATTTTCACTGTGGACCAGTATCTCTTTCACCACAGGACAAAATATAATTAAACTTCATCGTGTTAAGCGACAGACAATAGTTATTTGACTTTATTTTATGAAACGACATGTTATCAAAAAAGGGGACTAAATGTATAATTTCATTATGGACCAATTACAGTCAGTTTGCCCATCCGTCCACCTTGACGGATATCTTCTTAAGTCCTTGGCATTTATGAAACTTCAAACATGTTTTCCTTAGGATAGTCTTTTGATACAATTTTCTTCTGTAAGATGTGTCACAGAAAAAAGGTTTTACCTTTCACATCCTGAACTTGTTGAGCCCAGATAGATCAGTCAATAATGTTGTGAGCTGTTAGTCTAGGGTTCCCGGTTTGCACTGGCTTGATTACTGTCTCAGCCAACATCCTTTGACAAAATCAAGTTACTGAGACAATTCTTATTTATGTCTTACCAATGAGCGAATGATGTTTTAATCTGTCATTTGACCAGGAAATTAATGCCTGGCCTTCCAAGTTAATTCATTCCCTTACCATACAATCCTGACTTTCAATGACCCTGAATAAGAAAGGTTGTGGAAGCATTTTTGGAAAAGAAGAATATGCTTTTTGCACCCTATCAGAATTATTTGACCTTGAACTTTGATACTTGGTATTAATCTTCATTATAGACCGTTACTGCATATTATTCAGGTGAGCGATATAGGACCATCATGGTCCTCTTGTTACTACTATTCAGGTATTGAAAATTAATTTTGAAATGACCTTTTTGCTTTATTAATCCATGTCTAATGTTGGAGCTCGACGTAAATAAAACACGTCTAGTATCATTGTACAGAACAGATGTTTCGATTGTGTGTTGAAAGATCGTGCGGTAAATCTATTCGCAGTGAGGCTTTTTAACAAAAATTTATTTTTCAGCCGAGCGATACAGTGCATAAACATGAAACAAAGCTGCATTTTATAACAAAAAAAAATATATATACATATAATTTGTAATTCGATTAATTTTTAAGCGTGCCATTTTGTGTATTGTTTGAATGAGACGGTTGGATATTCTTGAAAGATTTCTTTTTTACAAGTTATAAAGTTTTACTTATAATAATGTTCTGTATATCACAGTGTATATCTTAAAAATCATAATTCTTAAATCATTTTATATTATTTAATTTCAATTTATGCCAATTTAGATCAGACCTTAATAATGAGCGGCATCTGGTAGCACGACATTTAACACACCTCCGTGATGTACTTGATCCAGCAAGTCATCGCAAAGTTGTATATCCATAAAGTCCATTTGGCTTGCGACACGTGATATGGGGGCATTCGGATATTTGCGTAAAGTATTGTCTCGGATCAGCCTGCGCGGCAGGCAATCCGCGCAGGCTGATCCGAGACGGTACTTTACGACTACATTAGATTTCCTTCCACAATAAACTTGTGCAAAACAGAAAATTACATGAAAACGGAAAGTGTCGTTTTGAATCAGCCTGCGCGGACTTCGCAGGCTGACCCGAAGCAACACTTCAGTCCTAATACCCTTTTTCGCGTTTTGTAGGCCATTTTAGTATTGCAACTCACTGAATCGGGGATACTTGTCCTTGAAGATACAGGACATTTAGAGTTGTCATTTTTAAAACCTTGTTTTCCGCAATTAAATCGCTGAGACTGTCAATATTGCCGAGGTTTTATCAGGAATATTTAATCTCTTTGTGCGTATATCATATTGCATGTGTTTCTCGTGACTCCACGTTTTCTTGTAATACTATTGTGATAAACGATGGTTTCTAGGTAGACAAAAATCAATGTGAATAAAGGCCAGAGCCTTGCAATAGAAATAGGAAATAGCTTCTCGTACTGCCATTATTATTTTTTGAGCAATTTAAAGTAAATTCAAAAGTTGTTTATCGATAAACAGTATTCTTTTTGTCAAGTTTTCAATGTTGAAGACCAGTTTCTTTTTACCATTGAAGATTGTTAAATAAGTACATAATGATTATTTAAGAAATACACAAGGAAAAAGAACTTCCTTGTGCCAAAAGAAAAACAACTGAAAGGAGAAATAAACAGCGCCAAGAAAGACATAAAGAAGAAAGTGAACTGATCAAAATGTGGACACGTATCATTTTATCTGTGTGCCTTATGTGTCTATGCCTCTATCTCTTATTCTACAAAAATATAACTCCGGCCTTAAGTGAAATTGGACATTCGTTCAGTTACCGGAATTTGGGCTTAGCTTCCAAAAAGCCATCAATACCTAGAATCATTCATCAAATATGGAACAATAAAACGGTGCCGAATGAACTGGCTGACAATGTGAAAGGGATCGTCAGAAATCAGCCATTTCCAAGCTGGCAGTATTATTTCTGGACTAAAGAATCCGGTATCCGTTTCATCAAGGACAAATATCCGTTCTTGTATAGCAGAATTATAGACCCACGAGGTAAGTTTTTTTTTTTTTTTTTTTTCCAGTAATATTGTTACAGCCAGTGCATATATTCATGCTTTCTAAGAGATTCTGTGTTATATATCTTACTTGGTAGACCTTTCATATTATTGCTTGTTTGTGGGAATACAGGTTCCAAACCTAGAACCTTGATGACATAATACAAACACTATTGAGTATCGGTTTTAAATTATCTCGTCACGGTACGTGATTTTAAAATTGTTGTCACAAACACAAACAATAATATACACTGGTAATGAAATAATTACCGAGTGAGAGTAATATCCACTTCATTAAAGGTAACACCAGTGTAATGCACTTCCGGTGGACATGGGGCAAAAATTCTAATTGACTGATAAATAAGGACAAATAAGGATTTATACAGAAATAATATTTTTGCACATTTCTGACGGATCAGAAATTCCGTTTATGTCTATCTTGAAATTATATTTTGGTACTTTTGTTAGTTTTCTGAAAAATAGCTACTACGTTACATTTTGTGCTACAATAGACTTGTACAAAACAGAATAATACATAAAAACGGAAAGTGTTGTTTTTGTTTTTCGTCACATGACAACTGTATCACAAAATTTAATGTAGTCGTTAAGCGCCGTCTCGGATTAGTCTGCGCAGTCTTTAGGCAAATGTCTGAATGCCACGTTTCGCGTGTTGCAGGCCGTATAATTCACATATAATACAAAAAAGGAGGTAATTGCTTTCAGCGACGAGTTTGAAAACTGAACTACGGCTTTTCCAGTTGGGCAGCGAAATAAAAACTCTTTCCTTCGGGTAGAGCAATATTGGCAAAATACTTAATAAAGCAGAAGAAAACATACATATTTGATAAGTCCAGACGTAGACAGTATTACGGGAGACCACTCCTCCCTGCATGGCTTCGTCCCGATTTTAAGGACGTTTTCGGTAGTAATTTCTGCACATCACTTTGGCGATTTCAAGGGAGACAATGACAGACAATAACTCTTCTCAAAGAAGGTACTTGTATATCGTTTGGCCAATACCTTGAATTTCGGATACGGTACGTTTCGAAGCGAAGAATGAGTCTACAATATCGACTTAACGGACATTTTGCAAAAAAGATCTAAAGGGGAAAAGATCAGAAGAATATAGGAAAGTTTTTGGCGGTAACGACTTTCCCAGACACCTAGAGTCTACTGAATAACAGTGCCGATCGGTCTGAGCGCCTAAACGGTTACTATTGAAACGGCCATTTTACAAATAAATCTAATAGGTCAACATATCCTTTTCTTCTCATTTTTGCACTTACCATTAAATTTTACTGTATATACCAAAAATTAGAAAATTCTATGAAAGGAATTTTTCAAAATTTTGAATTAATTGAAGACTACATGTTGATTTTGCTAATATTTTAGCGAGTCAAGAAATAGGAAAAATATTATTTTGAAAAAAAGAAAATAAATTCAGATTAATATTTCATTCATACAGAATCAAGAAATAATATATTAAATATGGGAAATAATATTTGCATTGTATAATAAACTTTCTGTCACTGTATTACTGTCTTTTATGAAGATATAGTCATTTTAGGTGTTTTGATACAAACGGTTACCATAGAAACAGCTATTTTGCAGAAAATTAAACTCAACAACATACCTTTTTCTTTTTCTTTTTGAGTCTGCCATTGAATTTTACACAATATATGAAAGAATTAGAAAATTCTACGAAAGGATTAAATTTTCACAAAACTGTAGGAAACGTCTATAATACAATACCTTACACCTACGTTGGGGAGATATCTTTTTGGCTCAGTGGTTGAGGTATTGGCCTTTCGTCCAGGAGTTCTGGGGTTCGAATCCTGCACGGTCCCTTATTTCTGTCATGCATTTGTTCATTTTTTTTTCTTACGGACTATGTTCGTAAGAACAGACAGACAGGATAATGATTTCATCTATCTGGTTATTCCCATATGCAGTCTTTAAGAAAGTTTGTCCATGATGTTTATTTTGTAATATCGATAGGTTATCATTCAGTATCAGAAAGGAAGCTAGCTGCTTACCCTGACGTAAAAGGCTCCTAAAAACGTCCCAATTTCTGCTTTTCCCACCCTGTTTTTATCCCCTTCAAAGACAAAGATTTTCTGTTGGAATATGATAAAATTTTGTAGTCTCTGTACAGGACAGAAAACGAGTGCCGTAGTTTATAGGAAATACGAGCCTGTATACACGTGCGCTACCGAGTGTATAACATTATTTCCCCTATATCAGGGCACTAGATTTTCTATCTGACTGAGACCAGGTGACTTTATTCGTGCATTTCATCTCAAATATACATGGGCGTATGAGATAAAAAACTTGTAACAAAATGGAGTCACTGTGATCGTTGAAATGAGAGTTATTGCACGATATTCAAAAGGAGCAATTAAAAGTTGTAACCTCTGCACCTGATTCAAAAGAGGCAAATAAAGGGTAGAATTTCTATCGAAATTCGGAATTGTTCATTAGGATATTTAATGAAAGTTAACCTCCTTGTGGAGTATTCAAGATCCAACAAGTATTTGTCTGCAATAATTAGAAAACGTTCTGTCTCGATAGATTTGTCTATTTCATATCAAAACCATTAGACGTTATTGAAATGTGTTGGTCTTTTTGTGTGTGGGTGTGTGAGTGTAACAATGGGTTCATTTTGTGATGTCCTAGTATTTGTCCTATGTACATACATGCTTGTTAATGTCTTTCATGTTCCTTGTGCTGTCCTTTGTTCATGTGAAATTTGATCAGAGAGAAAGTGTGTATGCATGATTGTTTAATAATATCTACTCACTAACAAGTTTTTCTCTCTCTGACACACTAATTCTCATTCACTCTGTATTCGGTATGCATTGTAGCAAAATCATTTGTCTCTTAGAGACCTAAACATTGATTATTTCACCAGAATCTTTTGGAAACTCATTTTGTTGGACTCCGGTTTCTTTTGTATGCTTCTGCCACACTGTATCACACAGAATTAAAACCTATTGAACTCGATCCTGTTGTTTGTTCAGTAAACCCCGGTTGACAACTCCCCGACGGGCGGGCACACTTACCAAGATCACCAAGGCAAGGGCAGTTGATAACTTATTTTCTGATGGATTTTCTGATGGAGAATGTACTTCTTCAGAGATTGCACATGGGTCCGTATTTACCAACCATTCTTAAGAACAGTCTTTGTCTTACTCTTCAAGATTTTCTAACTCTGAAAGTAACAGAACTTCTGATTGCCTAAACCAATGGTTTCCCAATCTGACGTTCTGTTACTTTCGCTCTGACAAAATTTTGAAGAATAAGATTTAGACTCTTCTTAAGACTGGTTGGTGAATACGGACCCTGAAGTTTCTATGGATATATCTAACTTATCCCAGGAATAAGTTGAAAAGTTCACCAAGTACTTAGGAAATAACAACACATCTTTTACTCAGATACCGAGGATATTGGGAAGACAAACCTGGTGAAACATAAAATTGTTTTAAATGATTAAACTCCATTTAAGGAACCATACAGACGGATTCCACCAGCAATGTTTGAGAAAGTCAGACGGCATGTTAAGAAAATGCTTCAGGCTGGAGTCATACGTGAATCAGTCTCGCCATATTTTCAAACATTGTTCTTATCAGAAAATCTAACGGTGCTATCCGTTTTTTGTGTTGATTGGAGAAAGGTGAACAGTCGCACACGGAAGGATGCGTATATGCTACCTAGATTCGAAGGCACAATAGATGTTCTCTCCTTTGCAAAATTTTTTAGAAAATTTGACCTCCATTCGGCATACTGGCAGGTGAAAGTGGAAGGAAGAGACAAGCCCAAAGTAACCTTTTATGTAGGGCGTTTAGGCTTCTATGAATTAAATCCTATGGGTTTTGGTCTTACCAACGCTCCAGTTACTTTCCAGCGTTTTATGGAGAAATATATGGGAGATATGCATCTGAAGGAATGCCTCATCTTTCCAGATGATGTACACATTTTTTCGACAACTTTTGAGGAGCATTTACAGCGCTGTCAGTTGGTGGTTGAGCAGTCGAAAGACCCATTCTCCGGGTTTTGTCTTTTCTCAGTATCGCTTTTCGCCCTAGGGGAAGAGGTATCAAGTCAGAACCAGCTGATGTTCATTACTTTTTCAGAGAGTGGAACAGACTTGTTATCTTCAACCAGTTCTTTGCAGAACCGCTGCTGTAGGTGGGCAGCCAGTGCAACAGATGATGTTGCCTAACGCTCACCGTGAAATAGCTTTGATAGGCATCCATGACGAAGCAGAACACCAGGGCAAGGAGAAAACACTTTGGCTAGCTCGCCAACGTTTTCTATTGGCCAGGCCTTGCAAGAAGTGATACTGAGTGGTTTGAAAATGCCACTATTTCATCATGATAAAAGGCACAAGTAAACCCTTTTGCCGAATTAGTTCGGCACAACCCGACTCATGGAAATTTTTGCATGGATTTCCTTTCCCTTGAGTCGAGCAGAAGTGGAACTGAAAATATTCTGGTAATCACGGACCACTTTACGCGGTTTGCTCAGGCTGTCCCTTGTAGCAACCAGGCTGCCCAGACCACAGCAAAGGCTCTTTATAATGGATTCTTCTGATATCACGGCTTTCTCGAACGCCTTCAAAGTGATCTGGGAAGTAATTCTGAGAGCACTGTTACAAGGGAATTTTTCCAAGTCATATGGATAAGGAAACCAAGGACAACTCCATACTATCCCGTGGGAACTGGTTCGGCAGAGAGGTTCAAGTAGACTCTTCTCAAGATGCTTGGCACGCTGACAGATAACCAGAAGGCTGACTGGAAAAGCTTTATTGCCCCTGTGGTTCAGGTCTATAGCAGCACTAGAAACGGTGCTACTGTTTTCTCTCCAAGCTATCTTATGTTCGGTTGGCATCCATGAATCTCCCTTGACGCCTGTCTCGGACATAGCAACACAGAGCATCAAGCCATCGACCATATCACTTACGCTGCAAGACGCCAGTATATACCTACAGAACTGCTGTTGCAGAAGCCAGCAAGCAGGCTACTCGAAATGAGGACAACTTCAACAGGCGGGTCCGTCACACCACGTTGGAAGTTTAAGACTTTGCCTTGGTCCAAAATGTGGGTATTCAGGGAAAGCAGAAATGGCTGACCGCTGGGACAGCCACCCACACATTATCCTAGAAATTCCCAGTTCGGTCTTTCCTATCTTAAAAGTCAGACGCACAAAGTTGGAGCAGCCCGCTGTCTGCACCGAATAATGCTTCTTCCCTTCAACAGCATGTGAAGATGCTGGAGAAATAAGCAAGGATTCTACAAAGGCTTGTAGAAGGTAGCATTCAGCACCTAAGGATTCATTGTCCAATCACTCTGAATCCGAATCTGACGCCGAGATTCCAAGATACATAATTCCACAGCGTAGGAGTAGAAATTCAGAACAGATTCGAACCCAGGACCCTACTCTTAAACCGCCAGCACATTCAACATCCCGAACATACAGCAGTTATTCAACACCTTTTAGCCCAGCAACTATACAGGAGCCGGATTCGGTCTATACCCATATTCCTCCATCCGTTATGGATGAGCAATCTGATCCTAGTCCATTTAGGGGGCGGCTGGTCCGAATCCGAAGACCTCCAGACAGATACGGAGAATAGGTTTTTTCAGTAGGTTGTGTCAGTTTTCGCTTGATTTTCATTGCAGGAATAGCTCTTAATCTGTTTTTTGTTTGTTTGTTTGTTTTCCCTCTGGAAGAGATATTTCCACCTTAACACACCTGTATGTTGGATACTAGTTTTTATTCTTTTCATCGTGTAGATGGTTTTCTTTTTGGAAATTATTCTTTCCAGATTGCTGCAGTTTATTTTTGTTGTGTTGAAAACAGATTGAAGTCTGCTTTTGTCAAACTTTTTTCATGTGTTATAGAATCAGAGTTTATTGATTTGTTCATTTCTATGGATTTATTCCTCTTTGCTTTTATTGGTATTCCGAATTATCTCCCTTTCGTTATACCATTGCCTTTAGGATACAAACTTTACTTTGCTTGAGTTAAATCTTTGAAATGTCAGGTGCCATTTTCTACAACGGGGAGAATGTGTAACTATGGGTACATTTCGTGATGTCCTAGTATCTGTCCCGTGTATTTCCATGTTTGTTTATGTCTTTCATGTTTTTCATGGTGTCCTTTGTGTATATGAAATGTGATCAGAGAGAAAGTGTGTACCGATTTCTGATTTTGATCATATGTACTGACTGAAAGGTTTTATCTAGCATTCTCCCTAAGAATCATGCAGGCCCTGTAGAAATGGTGATAAGTGACTTTTTCAGAATACCAAAAATAGTTAGTGCAATTGATTCCTTTAGTCACAAAAGTTCAAAAGCCAAAGGGAAACTTTTATTGTCATGCTGTTACCATGGCAACGGCCACAGAAAGTTTTTGCCCCCAGAGGCATATTTTTTGCTTTTTAAAACTTGAAAAATTAAGCACTTTGAAGTTAATACAACATATTTGTCACCAAAAGTCCAGTCAGTTGTGCTATCATAACATAATCACCCATGTATTGGCTTACAATATCAAGAATGCAATAGCAAAAATAAGCTTGCAGAATGTGTTTCTATGGCAACAAACAAAGGCTGTATTTCGCATTTCTACTGGTGGCTTAAATTGACAAATTTCTATCTCAGTTATCTCCTAACAGCAAAGCTAGGATTTAAGGTTTCAATATTGGGCATAGAGACTAATGTATTGGGTCACAAATAAAAAAATAAAAAAGGTCAAAATGTTTTTAGGTGAGGTTACCATGGCAACCAAAGTGACAATAGATTTGGAAAATGCTGTATTTTATGCAAAAAAATGACCACTAAACACAAATATTTGAACATCAGTTAATATGACATATGAAGTATTAATACAACTTTGAAAAGCTGCAAACAAGATATTTTGGTTTTGTGTCTAAATTTGGTTTCCATGGCAACCTGAATCTAGACACTGGCATAAAATTGCAATTTTTGCTTATTTTCATGGCAAAATTGTAGAGACTAGAGTAAGTAAATTGAATAACTTTGGTTTTAGAAATAGCAATTGATCTAACATGTTGTCGATGAAAAAATAACAATGAGCATATCATATCATACTCTAGGTAACCATGGCAGCCAAAGTGGCAATGTATCGGTAAAATTGAGAAAATACCATTCTTTCTTAATGAACAACAATTTAGAATCTTCATACCCCTCTATATATTGTTCATGGCATGTCAGTTTCATTAGCTCCACTGGCAGAAGGCCAGCAGGCTTATGTCATGCCCAGGTATCCGTCTTGCGTCTGTGTGTCTGTCAGTGTGTGCGTTTGTGTGTACACGTGCGTGGTACGTGTGTGCATACGTTAAATTTTATTTCAAACATCTTCTTCTCTGAAATTACCCATCCAAATTTGATGAAATTTTACACAAATGATCCTGCCATGATCCTCTTCAGAATATTTTAAAAAGAATTTTATTCCTTAAAAAACTCTGGTTTCTATGGCAACCTTAATCTCGACACTGGCATAAAACTGCAATTTTTGCTTATTTTCAAGGCATAATTGTAGAGACAAGAGTGAGTAAACTGAATAACTTTGGTTTTAGAAATCGCTATTAATCTAATGTATTGTCCATGAAAAAATAGCAATGAGCATATCATATCATACTCCAGGTTACCATGGCAGCCAAAGTGGCAACATATCGGTAAAATTGAGAAAATACAATTATCTATCAAATAGAATGACCAACAATTAAGAATGTTCATACCCTCTATACATAGTTCCTGGCATGTTAGTTTTCATTCATAAAGTAGCATACATGCCAATTATCTCCCGCCAAAAAGGCGGCTATGTATATGGTAATAGTAGCCATCCGTCTGTCTGTCTGTCTTTCTGTCTGTCTATCCATTCTTTCTCCATTCTGTCTATCCCTCTTCGCATCCCAATTTCTTGTATGGAGCACAACTCAAAAACTATTTGAGATATAAAACTGAAACTACACAGATGGATAGATCTCATAAAAGAGAAGCGCAGTGGATAAGAACCATAACTCTTGATTGCATATTTTAAGGGTTATTGCCCTTTATTGTCTCACTTAAATTTTGTCTAGAGCATAACACAAAAACTATTTGAGGGATAAACATGAAACTTCACAGATGGATAGATCTCATCAAAGAGAAGTGTGGTGCATAAGAACCATAACTCTTGATTGCATATTCAAGAATTATTGCCCATTGATATTTTGTTATTTTCCATACTTTTATGGGGATGAGTTTACTGTTCTGTTGCCATGGTAACATTTTTTTTCTGAGGTGTTGAATACTTTTTTATCTTTTGTATGTGCATAACACATATTAGTCATTCAAAGTAGGTTTAATTTATTCAGATGATTCTTAGCTGGAAGGGGTTAATTTGCTTTGAACAAGCTGTTACTTGTTATGGTTCATTGATTTGGTTGCCATGGTAACATGACTGGGCCATTATTTTTTTCTTTTACATTTTAATATTAACAAACAGATGTGGGTAATTTAAGTAAGTATTACTTATCAATCTAATCCTTTTTTAATAGGCAGTAGTTTACTTTGAATGTGCTGATTTTTGTTAAAATCGCAAAATGTTGGATTGTTTGGTTGCCATGGATACTAATATTTGGATTGTTGCTGAACTCAGATTTTTCTGTATTGGTTGAACAGATGTGGATCCATTCAATACGTAAATACACTAAATATTTTTCCTAGCAGAAGGGAGATAATTTGCTCTAAAATTGCCACTTTTTTGAAGAAACACTGACGGGTCAATAGTTTTGTTGCCATGGTTACAACAATTACTAACATTTTGAGTTTTTTCATTGTTGGCTGTGAAAAATCAGATGTTGCTCGTTTAGGCACTACATGTATTTTGCATATGCACCTTTGCTGTTAGAAGATAATTTGGCTTGAAAATCTTCAAAATTGGAAGTTTGAAAAATTGGTTTCTATGGCTAAACTTTTGTTGCTATACAACACAATGCAAGTGACATTTTATATTTTTCTATATTTTCCTATGTAATTTCGAGTACTACTCATGCAGTCCTTTTGACATAAGTAGTAGTATAGATAATCTAAAAGGGCAGTAGTTTACTTTGAGTGTGCTAATTTTTGCTAAAATCGCGAACTGTTAGTTAGTTGGGTTGCCATGGTAACTAATATTTGGATTGTTGCAGAACTTAATTTTGTCTTTATTGGTTGAACAGATGTAGATCATTTGATACATAAATACACTGTAAATATTTCTCTTTGCAGAAGGGAATTAATTTGCATTGAAATTGCCACTTTTTTGGCAAAATCACTGACGGGTCAATAGTTTTGTTGCTATGGTTACAAAAATTATAGATATTTTGAGTTTTTTTATTGTTGGCTTTGAAAAATCAGATGTTGCTCATTTGGGTACTATATGTATTTTTCATATGCACCTTTGCTGTTAGAAGATAATTTGGTTTGAAAATGTTCAAAATTGGAAGTTTGAAAAACTGGTTTCTATGGTTAAACTTATGTTGCTATGCAACACAATGCAAGTGACATTTTTTATTTTTCTATGTAATTTCGAGTACTACTCATGTCCTCCTTTTAACATAAGTAGAAGTATCTAAATGGGCGGTAGTTTACTTTGAATGTGCTGATTTTTGTTAAAGTCGCAAACTGTTGGATAGTTTGGTTGCCATGGTAACTAATATTTGGATTGTTGCAGGACTTTTTTTTTTTTTTCTTTATTGGTTGAACAGATGTGGATCATTTAATATGTAAATACACTGTTAATATTTCTCTTTGCAGAAGGGAGATAATTTGCTTTGAAATTGCCACTTTTTTGCAAGTGAAAATTCAAATGTTGCCCATTTAGGCCCTATATGTATTTTTCATATGCACTTTTGCTGTTAGAAGATAATTTGGTTTGAAAATGTTCAAAATTGGAAGTATGAAAAACTGGTTTCTGTGGCTAAACTTCTGTTGCTATGCAACACAATGCAAGTGACATTTTCCATTTTTCAATGTAATTTTGAGTACTACTCATGTCCTTTTTGTAATATAAGAAGTAGTTTAGATAATCTAAATAACATTGATTTGTCAAAAACCACCCTAAAAAGTGTCATTTTTCAATTTTTTGACTGACAACTTTCGACCAATTTCCGTGAAATTTTGATTTCTCGTTTCCATGGTAACCACTGTCAGAAAATGGGAATGTTTTGTTTTTGGAAAGTTTTTCAACAAGTCTGATGGAATGAGGGTAAAACCGATGAATTCTGTGACTAGTCACTTATCACCATCTGCATGATTCTTAGGGAGAATGCTAGTTATCTCTCTCGCACGCTATTTCTCTTTCACTCCGTATTCAGTCTGTATTGTAGCAAGATATTTTTTTCTCAGAGAACCAAACATTGATTATTTCACCATAATCTTTTGGAAACTCATTGTGTTGGACTCCGGTTTCTTTTGTATACTTCTGCCACACTGTTTCATACAGAATTAAAACCTATTGAACTCAACCTTGTTGTTTGTTCAGTAAACCCCGGTTGACACATGGATTCTATTCTATACGGGAATTTCTGCCTGGCCTGGGTCTGTATTCAACAACCATTTTTAGAACATTCTTGATGTTATTCTTCAGAATTTTGTCGATGTTAACGTAACAGAACTTCTGATTGGCTAAACCGTGATATCATCTAATGCGAAGATTAGTTTTTTTTATTACAGAGGTCTTTACTTTTTCTTCTTTCAAAAACGAACTCCACTGAAGAGGTTACTTGTAAATTGGTACTCGTAAGAGCAGCACCATTTTAAGTGATTGTATATTGTATACATACTTAGAACAGTATTGCACTTGCCCATTGAAATGCTGTATTCATTCCCTGAATCATATTTTTGAAGTTGCGTTTTTCCGCGACAGGTACATTTTGCTCTGATGTGATGCTGAAAACATAGCCGTGACGGATTTCACGTGCAAGATATACTAGTATAGTATATTTAGATATACCACTGTAGGAGTGTTATCTTGAAATACCGATCGCTGATTGGTCAATTCGCTTCATGCGTGGTCCAAAAAAATGTAGGCGTGTTTTATTATACCATTTTATTCAGGTATAGGATGATGTTAATATCATGCATGTGGCGTAGAAAGAACTTACGATTTGCATGCTCAATTATAACTTACAATGCTATATAATCTAGTCAATAGACTTGTGGAAAAAACCCGATTTAGTCCGTCCCATATGGCACACACTGCAACACTCTGGTCGTTATTCACCATGTCACACACAGTATCCAAAATTGACGCAATTCCGATAACGAGCCTTCCTTCATTATCTCCCGCTAGATGGCATTTTCGTGTAGTTCACTCAGCTATGATCAGCAGTTTAGAGAAATCTGGAGCTAAAGCAGGTCTCATTTCTCCTGAAACGTACATGTATTAATTAAAGCTATTTTCTACATTGCTACTTTATAGAGCGTAATATTACAGTCAGCCCGCTTTCGGGGCTAGTGTTGTGTCATATACATGTAAGACAGTCGAATCTTCGAAGAACATGCGCAGACAACGGGCCTTCCTTCACAAGTATCATGTATAGGCGATGTTTTGTATTATTCCTGAATCTTTCATGCCACATGCAGACAAAACTACATGAACTTGAAGGTGTGGGTTCCTTCATCAGTTCTATTGTATGTTGTGTATCATCGAGAAAATATACAAAACTTCGTTATTGCACGTAATTCAACATTGAAGACCGATTTTCGTCAAAATTACATGGCACAGTGCAGACGAAAAGTATCTTATTTCAGATGCCGGATGTAACATATCGAAAGCATTTTCAGTAATTGACGATATAATGTAATATGCAAAGCTACACGATTGTCGGCTATTTTACAAAAACCTAACTGTTCATTCTACACGAATGACGTTGTTTTAAACCGGTATGCAATTGAAGCACGACAATGTGCAAAACATGGGTTACTATAGCTATGCATCTTTTGCTATGCTTTTAATGTTTTGCGAAAGCTGCAAACTTTCTGTTTCAAGTCTATATGTTTATACTATCGTAGGCTGTCATTTGGATTAAAATATCCAGAAATTTGGTTTCAACAACACGAATTTATCGATTAGCTCTTGTATATCTAATGCTCGCCAAACAACATGAACAATACTCAACGAGAAATTTGAGTCTTACGTTAATTGAGGATGAGAGTTCATGAATAGACAGCTTAAACAAATATTGTCTTATTATGATCCCATGACGTCATGAAATCTTATATCAAATCTGCGCGATATACTAGATGTTATTTCATGCTTTCCGGTTGGATATCGAGAAATAGCAGTGGAAATTTTTTCGATCTTACACTGGTATGACCAATGAAAATACCAGTTTTCACGTTCTTATTACCTTGGTAAATTGCGCGTGCCCTAACAACCAGATGGGAAATATGACGTCATATACCTTACATTTCTCGCGCTTGACGTAATATTGTAATGAGTTGCTATGCGGGAGGGGTACACCACGGGGAATAACGGAAAAGAACTGTACTGGATTTTGATAAAGCTCCTCCCAGAAAGGGTTAAAAGCCACTCGTGAAAATATTACCGATGATGTTCACTCGATAAAAAAAAGTTCGATCTTTCACCGAAAAAAAATGTCCTCTTACATGAGTGGTGTTTACATCTATCAATTTCATTAAACGAGTTGACTTTCCCGTTGAGTATTGTTCCCAACACTTATGATAGTGAAACAGCTGGAGGAAGATTATTTTCATGTTAACCCTAGAAACTAAAATGAAACATTCATGCTGATAGTAAGAATAAGAAGCAAAATATTACTATGTCAAAGTTTGTGTTTACTTTATTTTATTTATTTATTTATTTTTTTGTTGTTGTTGTTGTTTTTTCGGGGGGAGGGGGGTTGGGGGCAAAAGTTCTCTTTTCGGATACGTTTTGTGCAGTCTGCTCCTGATCTACGCTGTCCGAAAATATTTTTTTTTTTCTAATTCAATGGGTTAAAAATCAAAGCGTTTTATTTCAGCTTATTTTGAACATATTTATTTACATTCATAACGTATTCTTCTATTAACTCAGTCGCTTGCTTTAATGCATCAGTCACGTGCTCTCTTAAGAGGCGATTTAAGGTCATTAATTTTGTTAAACAAAATGAATTTTATGGGTACATTATTATGAATCTGACACGAGACGTAAATTCGACACAATTATTCGTTGTTGTAGTGGTGTTTAACGCCACTTTAATAACTAAGGACATATCATGGCGGTCGGTGACGCAAATGTGTTTGCTGGATTTCTCACACCGGTACTAACACAACTTTCTAAAGCCACCCATTACTTTTCTGACATGCTTCAGCAGAGGTGAGAGGCGAAAATACGCCGGAAAAAAAGTTCGCCACACCTGGGTATCGAACTCACAACCACCAGGTCATGAATCCGACACGCTCACTACTGAGCCACCCAGGCGGTCATTCGGCAAAATTAACACAGTGCAACGGAAGCGCGGTGAAATCTATGTTTTGTCTATATAGAAAGACATCATTCTGTATTGCCTCCAATACTCGAAAATGGACGTCCGGACATTTGCGTAAATTGTCGTCTCTGATCAGCCTGCGCAGTCCACACAGACTAATCCGAAGTGACACTTTCAGTCTTCCTGTAATTTATTTTTCTATTTTGTGCAAGTTTACTGTAGGAATAAAAAATAATGTAATCTTGAAGTGCTGTCTCGGATTAATCTGCGCCTACTCGAGACGGCAGTTGACGCAAATTTCCGAATGCCCCTTTCTGGGTGTTGCAGGCCAGCGTTATTCTTTATTAAGTAAGTAAGTTATTCATTGAAGAGTAAACTTGTTTCTATCTTGGTTTATCCTTCAATATACCACAGTTGTGAGTTAAGAGGCACAATAAATAATCCATGAGGGCGACAGCACGAGTGGTTTATTAATTGCGCCTATGAACTTACAATGTGGTTTACTGAATGATAAACCGCGATAGAAAGAAGATTATTTCGATTCTTACATGACCAACTCTTAATCAACGGAAAACAATTTTATACTTAGAGTGAAACGCGGATGCAGATTATATTCCATTGAATAATTTACTTTATACAGAATGACGTCACTCTATACAGAATGACGTCACTCTACAAGGAATGACGTCACTGTACAAGGAATGACGTCACTCTACAAATATTAACGTAGATTTCTTTGCACTGTGCTTATAAAACCAAAATTTACGTGGCATGTTAGAAAAGAATATAAAAATAATCTTCATCCGCGTCTTTACTTTAAGTATGAACTTGTTTTTCTTTCGTTAACAGCTGGTCAATTAGAATCGAAATAATATTATCTCTATCGTTGCTTATCATTCAATAAACCACGTTGAACGTTATGAATACAATTGATAAAGCACTCGGGCTATCGCCCTGGTGGATTATTTATTGTGTCTCATAACTCAGAACCGTGCTTTATTGAACGATAAACCTCTTGTGGAGGGTATTTTTCCGCAAATGACTTAATTGATGCAATGGATCTCGGACGTACATTAACTCTTTACCACACTATGACGACTTTTGACGCCCCTGAAAGAGAAGGCTTATGAAAACATTGTGGGAAGGGGAGAAAATGCTGGTTTTTCCACAGTGTTTTCTACCCTATCAAAGAAAAACAATTTCATATGAGCCACATTGAAATTATCATCAGCAAATTCTTTCTATACAGACATGTCTAAAATCTTGTGTGGTAAAGGGTTAAAACCCTATTCCCAGAATATGACTGATAATTACTCAGATTTTTACAAAACTAGTCTGAAATACCGTATAAGATCCTTCAGCTGAAAACTACACACATGTATAGGCTGTAAGAATTGACTTGGCAGGCCGAAAGAGCTTTGTTATAGCTCGATGCATTTTTGATTGAAGTAAAATAGGTTAATCTAAAACCATCGTGAATAACCGTATATGCTGTATAAGGACGAAATATGCGCAAATTGAATGACATAGATACGCACTTCCTCTGTCCCTAACGTAAAGTACTGATAAAGTAATGTTACCATGCATGCCTTCTAGTAGATTTACGATGAACAATTTCAAACTGGCGTGAGGCCACTAAAATGAAAAACAAATTGGTCGACTTAGGTCAGAAGTATGCCACAACCTGCGAGGTGAATTCTTACAGCCTATAGTCTAGCATAGCCGACAGCATTTGGATGTTGCGTTGCTAAAACTAGGAATGCCTCCGTAACATTTAGATGTGTAAATTCTGTTTTGTTAAGTTCCAGTCCTTTGTAAAAAAATAACCGAAAAGTTTCATCACGGAATCAATCAGACGTTTTGTGAAAACAGTGTCAGTTATGTTTAAGATACAGTGTCGACCAAATATCCCACGTTAAAAAATATTGCGTTATAATTGTAAGACTTTGCTGTATTTTCAGCAACAAACGATCTCTTACGAGCTGACATCTTGCGTTACCTGGTCGTCCACGAATACGGCGGAGTGTATTTTGACCTTGATACAGTGAGCGTCAAACCTTTAGACGATTTTGTTGATACGCATGAATGTTCTCTTGTTCTTGAACCTGGAGAGCATTATTTTGTGTGGCATAAGGATCTGTTGATTACAAATGGAGCACTATTCTGCGTCCCAAGACACCCCTTTTATAAGCTGATTATCGACCATATTTATCAAATGGGCCCTAAATGTAATAGAGCATTCGGATGCACTGGTCCTCCCTACATCACAAACTTATACAAGCGAGTCAATGCGACAAATGGCATAATTGCGAAGCGTCCAGACCTTCTAGCGTCCAAATGGTTCCAAGATGCTTACGATGTCAAGATAAACACGGGGATCTTGCGTAGAAACTGTCTGAATGAGACAGTATACAAAGGACTTAAACAGTTTCAGAAAAAGATTTGCGATTCTTGGAAGGAGAGAGGAATGGAGAAGAGGAGTTTAAGTAAGCAGGCACTCAGCTATCACACCTGGTATCATATCAAACCGCATAGGGTCACATATTTGCCGGACAATGAAATTTCTAAAATTGTTCCTCACGTTAGAATTTATGGGGAAAACTTGTAACAGTACATAATATGTTGCGTAAACTTTGTAAACTTTTATTTTCATCCAATAATGTTTGCAGGATCCTAAAGTAGATGAATTCATTGTAGATAAAAAACAAGAAAATACTGATAAAATTTATTTCCTGTTTTTTTACCTTTTCAAGTGCGAATCACACCTTTTGAGTGGCGTTTCAGTTTCTTCTGCAAATGATTTCGAACGATTATAAAATCTGTCTATGAATAAAAACAGTTGAAAGGTTTCTCTTTAGTCATTTCTCTAGACACAATGACGTTTGTTTTCCTAATGTTCTGTTTAGTTTATATTTAAATATCATCTTGGAGTCCTGCAATGATCTGGTAAAGTGTAGGATACATGACCTGGAGGCTCTGACTCAAGCCTTACTGAAATCTTTGGGTTTTTCGCAGGAGTGTCCCTAGGCAGGACATTTATTAGCCCTAGCCTAGCACTGGTGAACCCAGAACACACGTCAATATGTCGCCGTGACTAAAATAATAAGATCTACTTATGACAGACACGTCGAGACGATGTCGGGGAGTGTGCGGTCCTTCTGCAAGTTGGATTTGAAACAATCTACATACATTCTATGACTTTCTCACGTGCATGCAGAAATAAAAGTCTTTGAGTACATTTAAACCAGACTTTAAAGACACCGTAAAGCCAGAAAGCATGTCAAAATGTCCTCAAATATTCATGTATCAATCCTGCTCGATAAGTGAAACAAAACTTTCAAAATTATAGTTAAAGCCAGTGAAAACAGTGAAATCGACCATCTTTGAAGCTTCACAGAACGCTTATTGACACACCTTTGTCTTCTCCGTCTTTTGCTTTCAAAAGTACTTCTATAATCCTTTAAAAAAAAGAGCATTTCATTCAGTCTCAATCAATTGCGTTTTTCGATACACGTCAACAAATACAGCCACCCTAAAATTGTTTCTCTCAAAAAGATTAGTTCACAGCATGACCCCCAAATTTTTTAAGCAAATCTAAATATACAGGTTCTCTCAGCTGCATGAAACATTGCAACAAACGTGCCTCTGCTCTTTTGCAATCAGTCGCGCCCCTTGCAACACCAGATATTTAGACTGGTAGCTTTGATAAGTTTGACAGAGCACGGAACATCAGTGAGCCGAAGCTCATGAATTAAATCTATAGTTCTATATATGAGGTATAATAAAAAATATAGTAAGATTTTTTTTAAATTACTATATACGGTGAAAACAAGACATTTATACTTCCTTTCAAACCAAGGCTATCGAAGAATACAGAATGATCCTACAAGCCCGAAGTCTGGAATCCTCATCTTCTGTGCGAGTGCTCTATCTATTAACCTATCTGATTACGCCAGGCCCCGATATAACTTACCTGTCATACAACATGGATTTCTCTTTCTGACCTGCAAAAGGAAGCACACGCTTACTGGAAGTGAACTTTTAACCTTAGCAACGAAGCTTCATTTCTTTTCTAAAACCTCCACATGTGCCAGTTTCCTTACATGTCGAAAGTGGTCGCCATGAACTAAGAATGACATGTGGGGTAGGAGGGTAGGTAGCTGTAATTAACCAAACTCCAGACGATAGATCGCTCCTGCCACTGATGTCACGAGGTACGTGAATCAGGAATTCGGGACAAACAACCCAGACACCTGGGCTTAGCTTGGGGATATATGAAACTTAGCGGGAGATGTTTTCTACCATAGCATTATTATTGTAGATAACATAAGTACGGGACCAGTTTAAGACAAGACACTAACTTCTTTTGTATTAGGTTTATCGAAGTTATGGAATGTGGAAATTGAAATAGAGGCTGGTTTATCTAGAAGTCAGTTGAAAAACGCAGTTTTATAACTCTGATATTTGATAATGTATTTACATTACAATCGTACTTACTTTTGATAATGTATTTACATTAAAATCGTACTTACTTAACATGTCCTAAAATCATTGATTTGTTTATACAGTTCATCTGGTACAAGGACAAAAATAAGTATTTTTTCCGAATTTGAAACCTCCTCTCACATATTTTTTCATTATTTAGTCTGCAATATGTTCCTCATGAATTTAACCAGAATCGCAAGTTTTAAAGTTACCAAGCGATTTATACATGTAGTTTAAAATGATTTCCCGATGTTTGATTTGACATTGACATTAGTAGATCTATCGAAAAAAGAGAAAAAAAAAGGAGCCAATTTTGTCTTCCAGTTAGAGAGAAAAACCCGAGAAGAAGAATAAAACAAATAAAAACATGAGCATACTGCTATGCATTCGCCTCTATATACTTTTCTGTAAGAGTAATAGAAATACAAATAAAATTAACTGATACCTTGAACATGTATAATCCAAATTCCAATCACTTATAATCAAAGACGGTCACGAGAGTCAGACTATTTATATGACACATTCTTGTAAATTTACAAGTAGGGCAGTACCTGAAGCTTGTGGCGTGGCATACCGTTATCAAAAAATACCGCATAGACCGTTGTTCCTCTTTTTACGTAAAAGTTGGCAACATATGAAACAGATCTTGTTCTAAAAGGAAGACGGCTTGATTGGTTTCCTTTTCATTTCGTTAAGTAATGAACAGTTTAAAGGCGATTAAATAAAAGATTGTAAACAGAGGGGGAAAAGATGGTGTTAGACAGGGTGGCACACTGTCTTACACGGAATTTAAGTTTACAATGATAGATGTTTTTAATGTTTTACAAATGCAGGAAGATGAAAATTGTCTTCAATTTAAACAACAAACGTCTAAAATGTGCCTACGTAACATTTTATTTCAAAAGCATGGGGGCAATGTTTAGCATTCACTTTCCAAGACGACCATAGGAATATGAAAATTATTTTCAAAAATACTAATTGAATTGATTTCTTTTTTTAAATTAACATTTCTTTGAAGGATTATATGGGCGAAAAGTCCACCGAACAAAAATAAAGAGCAATCTGCATAGCAAATTAACTCGATTTGGCAAGAAGTTTAATTAAAATGCATGTAGTCTACTCCTTAAAAAAAATATAACGGAAAAGAATAAATAAACTGGATGACATCCAATCGGTAGTCTAAAAAATGATCTACGAGCATAGATCTATTTCTTTTAGTGCAAAAAAGCAGGTATTTATATAAATAAGATAATATATATACTTCCAATGCAGAATGTCTAGGCTTTGATAACGGCGAAACGGCTTCCGCTCTGAACGGAAAAATGCTGATCGCTGATTGGTTTTTGAGTTGGTTGAACTGGCGTTTGATTGCACGGCGACATCAGTCGCAGTGCATATATTGATGGGTTTTTTCTCTGTCCATGGATTAAATCCGAACAGAAATCTCCTTTCGATTTTTGCAGCGCTATGTTACCAAATATTTTCGTTATTTAGATAGTCTTTGACGAAAAAATGGTATTTACTGAATCTTTGTAGATCCGGTTTTCTTTAGATAAAAAAAAATGTAAATACCCACGCCTGATGTGTTAGATAAACAGATTTTTATGTTTAGCGACCCGACGCCCAGATATCCTTTCAGGCCCGCAAGGTGATGATGTTATCTGCTTGTAATGTGCGGTATTTTGTTTTTGGATGATACATTCTAAACCAGTCTATTATATTACAAATGAAGTGGAAATAAATATTTTGGATCCGATACCCCTTTCATGGCTTTTAATGTTAAATGCTATGCAGAATAGTTTGTATTTTTTGTTTGCATATGTAGTAATACTTTAGTATTGTCTCATAGTAAATTGTCGTATACAGTGCAATAAAAAACATTTTTACGGAAATGAGAGAATCCCCTTAGACTAGTCAAAAGTATTAGTTTTGCACATGCGCAGAATTCGCTTTCTTTCCTGACGAGACGCCATATTGGACGAAGAAAGAAAACCTTACAGAGCCAAAGAAAAGTAAAGTATTCTTACTTATTTCTCTATTGTACTATTTATATTTTTATGTATGATATTAGTTTCTATTTTTTGTTTGCATATGTCATAATACTTTATTTATGCCTCATGGTTAATTGCCCTTTAGGCTAGATCTAGTCAAAAGTTTTAAGAAGCAAGTTTTGCACATGCGCAGAATACGCTTTCTTGCCCGACGAAGCGCCATCTTGGAAGAACAAAGAAAAACTTGCAGAGCTACAGAAAAGTAGAGTGTTCTAACTTATTTCTCTCTTTTACTATTTCTATTTTGTATTTATATAAACTCATGCGCATTGCAAATTGTATTATTTATTTTTGGGCAAAGGTTTGAGCTCGTTATTGCACGGCGACATCAGTCGCAGTGCATATATTGATGGGTTTTCTCCCTGTCCATGGATTAAATCCGAACAGAAATCTCCCTTCGAATTTTGCGGCGTTATTTATGAAATATTTTCATTACTCGGATGATATTTGACAAAAACATAGAATTTGCCGATTCTTTGTATACCTGATATTGTCTACATATGTCATCATACTTTATTCCTGCCTCATAATTATTGTTGTATTCATTAAATAAAGAATGTGTTTACGGATATGAGGAATCCCTTCCGTTAAAAGTTTAAGCGCGTCCTGCACATGCGCAGACGGTATCCGGATAAAACGTCCCACAGTCAAAACGTCCTACTATTGGTTAAAACGTCCCCATTTCCATTGCAAATTGGTTACATCCAGGGTCCGAAATAAACACTAGCAAACTCGCAAAATACGAGTGGAAAATTAATTTTGCGAGTAGATTTTACGACCACTAGCATTTTTTTTGCGAGTGGAAATGAAAATTTGTTTGCAGGGTCCCCCCAAAAAAACCCACTCGTAATTTACGAGTAAGAAATGGATGAGGATGAGTGAAATATCTGCAATACTCGTCCAGTAGGACGAGTGGTGAATAGGAGATAGTAAAAGAAGTTTTTCAGATGAATATTTAATTTACACAAGACAAAACGGACATTTAATTATTAAATAAGGAAATCAAGAGTATTTAGGAAATCAAATTTTGAAACAGAACTTAAAACGTGCTGGTTCCCACCCCCACATTAAGACCGTTTTTAAGTCAGCCTAATGATATAACTCGGGACCTTTCATGCCAAACAAAAATCTCGGAATATGCTTTGAGTGGACCTAATTCAACATGAGCGACTTTGGTAACTATTGAAACGAACGATATTAAGATTAACGCAAATACTTTCCCGATACCACTTCGAAAACCTGTGTTCTTTTGGCTTTGTTGATTTCTGTAACATAGCCGGATAACGGATACCGGTTTTTAAGACCTGGTAGATCTATTTATAGTTCGTTGTAATGTAACCGTTTCGTCTGAAAAAAAAACAACAAATATCAAACCGACAGAGTTCAATTTAGAAAGGGTTTTTCTTGTCGGATGAGTGTAGATCGAAGCAAGGCCAGCGTTTTTTTTTTCAAGGTCACTTGTCCTACAGGACGAATGCCTTTTCTGGAAATGTTTGGACCCTGGTTTGCCGACCGTAATGAACAAGTTGTTACGGGATGCGGTCAAAACGTACCCAAACCAGAACGTACCCAAAAGTTAAGTCAAAACGTACCCAAAAGTTTAGTCAAAACGTACCCAAAGTAAAATTTTCATTAAACCAATTTAATTGTTAGTTATAAATTAAAAACTTCATGTACCTTACCTTTCAAGGATGTTTTAACTCCAAACTCACTTTATATGCTTTTAATTCTTTAAAAATGATGCATGGTTGTAGTCCTAAGTTACATTCAGTTGTGGGCGATGTGGTTAAGTCAGGACTAATCAGGTGTAACAAGCTTGTTACCATTTAACAGTTTTATTTTCATAAAAGATTATTAACAAACATTTGTACACAATGCTACATAATATTAATTATATTCACCCCGCCCCTTTGACAAAAAATAAGTTAGATCTAGTCACTTTAAGCTCAAAATGAAAATGTTCAATGACATTTAGTTGAATATGTTTTTTCACCCCCCCAAAAAAACCACAATTTACCTTTAATTACACAATCGGAAGTATTAACAATCATTCTGAAAAATAGCATTTTACAACACTGTAGGTAAAGGAGGAAATGTTGACAACAACTTTCTCCCGTTTCTCACAATGTTTTTCATACCCTTCCAAACCTTATCTTATAATGGTTGTTCGCAAATGTTTTCAATCAAGAAGAGTCCATGATTTTATTGTTTGTTAAAGAGTAAAGTTAACAATATTTGAAGTGCTGAATATATCTTACAATCGTCCCCCTCTAAAAAAATGTTAATATTTTAATTAACTTTAAAATTGTGTAAATATCTATTCTTAAATATCTATACTTGTAATGATAAGTAGGTATAACTGAGTCACAGCTCATAGACAACAAAATCTTTTACTTATCCATGTTTAGGGAATTTTCGAATGATAAAAATGTTATAAACAAGAACTTCCAAAGGGAAGAAAAGGAAACTATGAGAACATTTTCAAGAAGAGCATTTACTGAATTTAAAAAGACTCAACCCTTCAGTTTTTCATCTGAAGCAAACTGTCTCTCAAATCATGAATTTTTACAAAGCATTCCATTCATAATCTTGTAATATACAGCGGCTTAAATACCATTGTGAATAACTGATTTATTCACCACATAATTATAGTTTGTTACACTCTTTTTCAGTGTGAAAATTGCACCTTTTTTTCCAGACAATGCAATTAGTATAGATCTATCTCATTTTTTTTAAAAGTGCTAATTCGTATGAAGTTTTTTTTTTTCATTCTCTTTTTATGGATAACATATGTATTAATCATGATGGATAACGATATCAAGGTATCTGATGCTTTTTTCCCTAATGTCAATTGTATTTACCTAAAACAAAAAGAGAGAGATACACACAGTCTGTAATTTTACCGTGAAGCATTTGATGGACTTAGCTCTGTTCTATAATGTGCTTCTATTTGTTTAATAATGTCAGGCAAATTTGAAAATAAGCAGTTTTAAAAATAAAATTATCATCATCAAGCTGGTGAAAACATTATTTCTATTAATTTGTACAAAGATGGAAGATAAAAACACTATAAAAATCATGGGTACATTTTGACTTCACATTGGGTACGTTTTGACTCCACTTGGGTACGTTTTGACTTCAGTTTGGCACGTTTTGACACCACTTGGGTACGTTTTGACTTGGGTACGTTTTAACTGTAAACCGGTGTTACTGGTTTGCGTTTTACAGGCTACCATGAAGACAATCCAAATCTTAGCTCTGAACTTTTTTAATCATGCTAAACAATTTCTTCATGAAAGAAAAACAGTACAATAATTATGATTTGTAACAATAAAGTCAATAGAAAAATCGAATGTGGTCAAATATAAAAAAAACACCAAGAAAACCTGCTCCGAGCTGGAAAAAATACTTTAAATACTGTTGAAAAGACTGAAATGGTGATTATTTGCATTTGTTGTTTTTGCTGGTATTAAGAAATGTTTCTCTCTCTTTGTCGTTAAGACTTCAGATTGTTTGGATAAAGGTTAAATGGAAACTCTACACATGAATATCAGTTAGAATGCTGTAGACAGGGAGGCGTGTTAGCCAGTCCAGGAGGCGTTTTAGCGTGTCGATTAAACATTCGTGTATATAAAGAGACAACAGGGGCCTTAACCCTTAGCCTACATCATATAAAATCTTGACTTGAACAAAGCAGCAACAAACGACATTTTACTACAGCTCTAATGATACATGTATATGTGGTCTACAAAAGCGCTATACTGGAAGGCGAGATGGTGTGTTACCGGCTTTTCCTATTTCTTTACTCAATGGCGTCAAAAAACTTTTCTCCAGTGTCGTTAAAACATGGGATTGTTTAAAGGGCAGCCTGGTGTTCAGTCCGATCATTTTCTCCTTTTTTTTTTTATCGTGACATCACTTTGTCAAAAATGGGCGTCATTTAGAAAAAAAAAAGGGGGGGATAACATAAATTGAACTGTAACCCAGGCTGTGTAAAGGGTTAGATGTAAAACCAAATTTGTCACACTTAATAGTACTAATATACCTGACAAAAGACTTGCCTCTGAAAAAGTAAATTGACCGCTCAATCAATACTGTAGCAAAACTAATGATTGCCAAGTGCTGAGAAAACGTAAATGATAATTACTGCAACTAAAAAATGAATTGTCTGTACTTATTATCTTTCATATTTTCTGTTCTTTCCACCTGGTATGGCATTTGATTTTTAGATGTAACTCTTTACAAAACGACTGAATTTTGGACTAAACCAAACTCAAAGCATTTACGAGCGTACATACACGACTAACTACATTTGCTTAAATGATGATTTTGTTTTCTCTGATATTATAGGAATATTGTGGGAAAAAGAAGCAAAGGTTGTTTACCAGTATTTTCTCATTGTCCAGCAATGTTTTCAAAAACCTCTTTCATAGTTATTAAAGGTTGGGATCGCAATTCCTGTTCCTTTAGAATGCACATATTTTTTAACGGAATTTTTGTTTTATAAGTTTTAATATATATATTTAATACATACATATTTTTAAATATTTTCCAATCAATTGTGTTATCCTTTATTTTACCTTTATCTTCTTTAGTTTAATAGATCTACTGGACTAGTCATTAGTATAACGATTGCATTATATGGCCTGTATACATGTAGATCTACTTTGGTATACAATATCGAATTTCGTGAATTCTGAAAGATTTCTTGAGACAAATGGCAGCTGCGAAATTATTTTTTCGCCGTGCTATTCCCCATTTTGCTGCATCTTTGCAGCAACTTTTGTACTTGTTAATTGTAGTAGTTTGTCCTGTGGTAAGCACGAAGCTCGAGCTAGCTAATAAGTCAGTACAAGTAAGCGACACTCTGTGGGCTTAACTAGAGTCAAAACAACACTCGCAGTAGTTACTGTTGCATAATTATTGTTGAATTACACGTCAAAGTAAAGTCAAAGTTACAGTTACCAAATTAGAAGCAGTAATTCAACAGAAAACTATCTAAATTAAATGTCTGTCTGCTCTGACTGTGAGCGTATTCCTTTCGCTAACTCCGAACACTCCGAACATGTTCTAGGTCAATGTAGTATTTCGAAACATTGTGTCACGTTCTTCAGAACATGTTCTAGCTATTCGAAACGAATCGAGGTGTAGCGCACCTGCTAAACGCTTTACCACGTGGTATAAGATGGCGGAAAGAAGAACCATTTTTCAATGTGAAGCTTGTACTTGTCTCTTTGATGACAGGAATGTGTTTACAAGACAACTTCGCACAGCCAGGTAATTACACGTGTCCTATCACCTATGGTGAATATGTATAACTGTGATTCTTTATACTTACCTGAAGATAGACAGAATTTTGAAGTAATTCAAGAGAAAAACAAAATTGTCCGACGTGGGACCCAAACCCACGATCCCGGGAACTCTAATACCGAAGCTTCTTGTCGTGAGACCATCCAACGTCATAATATATCACAATATTACAGCAGTTGCATGATTTCTGGATTTTCGTTAGTCATATATTTTGTGTGCATTCATTTTCAGACGAACTCTGGAGAACTTTTACCCTGGAGAACTCGTACACGGGAGAAATCATACCCAAATCTCAAGGGTGCGAGTTCTTGTTGTTGTTTGGGGGTTTAACGCCACTTTAACAGCTAAGGTCATGTCATGGCGGTCGGTGACGCACATGTGTTTCCTGGCTTTCTCATACCGGTACTTACACAACTTTCCTTCCAAAGCCACCGACTACTTCTCTCACTTGCTTCAGCACAGGTGAGAAGTGAAAATACGCCGGAAAGAAAGTTAGCCTCAACCGGGTATCGAACTCACAGCCACTAGGTTGTGAGTCCGATATGCTCACCACCAAGTCACCCGGGCGGGCGATAAGAGTTCTCCTGAGCTCCTACTAATATATATATATATATACACCCAAAGGAAAAAGAAACGCAGGGTAAAATTTAGCGGTCATTTATGGTAAATTGTACGAAAGGTATTAAATTTTGTTTATTACACTATGAAGAAGTATCTTTTATGAATTATTTCTGAAAATTACACTGGATTTTGACCTTTACTTTTAGAGTTATTTGAACCAATTCGGCGATACCCCACAAAAACGTAATTTCAAATCGGCGTATAGTTCTCAGTACCGGGTATGTCCACCACCCGCAGCTGTCACAGCCCTTTTTCTCCTGTGCATTGAATTCATAAGAGTGTTTATCTTTCTCATAGGGATATTGTTCCACTCTTCCAACAAGGCATTTCTCAGTCGGTCGAGCGTGGTGGGGGTGTTCTGACGCCGCCTTACCCTCCTGTCCAGTTCGTCCCAAAGATGGGGACAAATCTGGACTATAGGCTGGCCTGTCAAGCGGCTGAATGTTATGATTCGCCAGAAACTGTCTATAAACTCTTGCAACATGAGGTCGGCCACTGTCTTGTTGGAAAATGAGATTATGTTGTTGGACTAAAGGAACAGCAGCCGGGCGGAGGATTTCATCCCTATACCTGACGGCGGTCAAAGTCCCACCCAACAGTGACTTAACCCCATTGAGATATTCCATCCCAGACCATAACTGATCCAACCCAAAACATTTCCACCTCAGTAACGCATGCGTCGGCGAAACGTTCCCTACGATGTCGGTATATACGACATCGACCATCCGGACGAAAAAGGGTAAATCGGGACTCGCCGGTGAAAAAGACCTGTCTCCATTGCCTAATTTGAAATATTCTGGGGGCATGTGCCGCCAACCAAGCCATTCGACGCGCGCGACGTGGACGAGTGAGAGGCAGACCAACGCATGGACGTCTACATCGCAGACCCGCCTCACGTAATCGGTTCCTTAGTTTTGGGGTGAATAATTATGACTGTTATGATTGCCTATTGTATTGTTAGCAGTTTCACCGGCAGTAACGTACCGATTACGCCGGACGTATTGACGTCGTGTAGTTACGCGCGGACGCCCTGTTCGAGGTCGGTCGGCAAGCCTTCCAGTTTCTCTAAGACGACAAACAAGTCGTTCTATGGTAGAAACATTCACGCCAAACTGCATAGCAAGCTGCCGTTGTGTTTGACCTTGCATTAGTAACGCATTGGCCTGACCCCTCTGAACTTCCGTGAGCCGTGCCATTACCGTAGGTAATTAAAATAGAGTTTTAACTACTGAAAATAGAGAGTATATCTGTAGTGTATCGAATGATATGAAAAACTGTGTTGGCGAAATAATCAGATTTATTCTGTACGGAATTTTTGCTTTTCACTGCTTGCACTACGTGACACGGTACATTAAATGTTTCGGTAATTTTTCTTACCGTGTGGAGTACACAATGACCGAGATAATAACCTGACCAATTTTCATGATAATAGACAAAGCCGTTCAAAAGTTATTCCATATTATTTTACCCTGCGTTTCTTTTTCCTTTTGGTATATATAATGGTAGTTTACCACCATATAGTAGGTACTTTTTGTTTGAAACAAAATTCGTACATTATGCCTTTTTATTCTGATATAGTCTTGATGAAAAATGTTGTTCTTTTTTTTAATTTGATTGAAAAGACATAAATAGATAAATTTAAGAAATGTGTGTCTTTTCTCATGCACTGTTGTATTTGATGAAAAAGTCGTAGGGAAGAACATGAAGGGTAAGTAAGTTGTATTCTACTGAAACAATCAAGTAAATGGTCTATTTTATTCAATGGAGGAAAAGAGTTGACAGAAAAAATATACTTCATTCTTTACTTCTACGTGATCTGGCTACTCCTTTTACTAGCTGGGGGATGTACAACTTAATCCTGGGCCTATATCACAAGAAAATGCATTTTTATTATCGATACTGCACTGCAATGTAAGGAGTATAAGAAACAAATTGGATTTTATAAGAAATGAATTTCTAGATTTCAATATCATTTGTTTCACAGAAACGCAATTAAACTATATTATTACTAATGATTTTTTTTACCTTTCTGACCCTTTTGACGAACCTTATAGAAAAGACAGAACTAGCCACGGAGGTGGGATTCTTGTATATTTGAATAAGGATCTTGTTCATTCAAGAATTACTGATCTTGAGGCTTATTGTAATGAATCCATTTGCGTAAAAATCGTTGTAAATTCCGACATGTATTTGATTGGTACTTTTTATAGCCCCAAAACAGCAGACAAAGATTTTTTTAGAAACTTTAACCTTAACATTGAAGCAGCTTTTAACATATCGAAAAATGTAATCTTACTAGGCGATTTAAACGAGGACTTACTTAATGATAACTTTCATAATTTAAAGGATACTCTGGTATTAAATTCAATGATTACTGTAATTAAATCTCCTACCAGACAGAATGCACTTCTTGATCCCATTCTTATTCCTGTTGATATGGAAGTTTCTGAGTCTGGCACTATTGCACTACCACAAGGAATAACTGACCATTCAGCTACATATGTTTCTATACCTTTTTAGCTCACCTGAGCACAACGTGCTCAATGGGAGCTTTTAGGATCACCCGGTGTCCGTCGTGCGTCAGTGCGTCGTGAACAATTCTTTAAACATCAACTCCTCCTAAAACGCTGGGCGGATTTGGACCAAACTTGGCTGGAATGTTCCTTGGGAGGTCCTCTTTAAAAATTGTTCACAGAATTTGATTCCGTCAAAAAATCTGGTTGCTATGGCAACGAAATAGAATTTTTTAGGAAATTCTTTTAAAATCTTCTCTGAAACCGCTGGCCAGACTTTAAAATAATTTCACACAGATGTTCCTTAGGTGACCCTTTTCAAAAATGGTACGCGAAATTTTGATCCGTCAAGAAACATGGCTCTGGTGAATGGGGGCTTCTTGCACTATACAGAAATGATGAAATTCTTAAAAATTCTTCTTCTCTGAAACTGCTGGCCAGATTTTAAAATAATTTCACACAGATGTTCCTTGGGTGACCCTTTTCAAACATTGTTCGCGAAATTTTGATCCGTCAAGAAACATGGCTCTGGTGAATGGGGGCTTCTTGCACTATACAGAAATGAAGAAATTCTTAAAAATTCTTCTTTAAAACCGCTGGCCAGATTTTAAAATAATTTCACAGAGATATTCCTTGGATGACCCTTTTCAAAAATTGTTCGCGAAATTTAGATCTGTCGAGAAACATGGCTCTGGTGAATGGGGGCTTCTTGCACTATACAGAAATGAAGAAATTCTTAAAAATTCTTCTTCTCAGAAACCGCTGGCCAGATTTTAAAATAATTTCACAGAAATGTTCCTTGTGTGACCCTTTTCAAAAATTGTTCGCGAAATTTTGATTCAAGAAACATTGCTCTGGTGAATGGGGGCTACTTGCGCTATAGAGAAATGAAGAAATTCTTAAAAATTCTTCTTCTCTTCAACGGCTGGTCAGATTTTAAAATAATTTCACAGATATGTTCCTTGGGTGACCCTTTTCAAAAATAGTTCGCGAAATTTTGATTCATCAAGAAACATGGCTCTGGTGAATGGGGGCTACTTGCACTATAGGGCAATGAAGAAATTCTTTAAAATTCTTCTTCTCTGAAATGGCTGGTCAGATTTTGGAATATTTTCACAGAGATATTCTTTGGGTGACCTTTTTCGAAAATTGTTCATGAAAGTTTGATTCGTAAAGAAACATTGCTCTGGTGAATGGGGGCTACCTGCACTATATGGAAATGAAGAAATTCTTGAAAATTATTCTTCTCTGAAATGGCTGGTCAGATTTGAAAATTGTTTCATGGAAATATTACTTGAATGACCTTTTTCAAAATGTGTTCGCGAAATTTTGATAGGTCAAGAATCATGGCTCTAGTGAATGGGGGCTACTTGCACTGTACGGAAATTAAGAAACTCCTAAAAATTCTTCTTTTTTGAAACTGCTGGTCCGATTTTGAGGACTTTTACAGGTGACCTTTTAAAAAATTGCTTGGCAAAATAATGATTTTGTTTCCAGTGTTTCAATACCTTAAAAAAAAAAAAGGCTATGGTCCTCTCAAAAATTCAGGTGAGCGATCCAGGGCCTTCTTGGCCCTCTTGCTTATGAGATCCAAGCTAGCTACAAAAGAACAATTTGGTTATACAACAGAGCTAATTACGAGTTACTAAATCAAAAAAAAAATTAAATTATTATTGGAATATTTTGCACAATCGTTCTCTTGATGAAGCATGTGACTTATTTACTACGACTTTTATGGATTTGGTCAAAGAGTGTATCCCATGTAAAAAGGTATGTATTCGACCTAATGATCAGCCATGGTACGACAATGCAATCAGAAGACTCTCCCGAAAAAGGGACAGAATGAAACGTACTGCCAAAGCATCGAGAAAATCTACTGACTGGTCAAAATATAATTAAAGAAATAATGTTAATAACATGAAAAAACATGCGAAAGAAAATTTCTATAAAAGCTTGGAAACAAACTTGATAGAGTTAAACTGTAATGACAAAAAAGGCTTTTGGAAACTTAATAAACATTTTATCAAAAAGAACAGCTCTATTTCATGTTTTCCACCTCTGAGTGATATATTACCCAATGGAGATAAAATTTGGCATTCTTCTCCTCATGAAAAAGCCAACTGTCTAAACAGCTACTTTGCATCAATATCAACAGTAAATGACAATAACATTATGCTTCCCGAATGTCAACTTAAAACCTTAAATCAACTAGTAATAGACGAAATTACCATTACTGAAGTAAAGGATATAATTCATTCTATTAACATTAATAAGGCTGGTGGTCCAGATAAACCATAGAATGCTCAAAGGTTGTATTAACTCTATATGTGTACCACTTTGTATATTATACAATCGTTCCCTCTCGGAAGGGGTTTTCCCCGAGTCTTGGAAAAAAGCAATTGTCACACCTATATTTAAAAAAGGTGATAAGTCTTTGCCGTCTAATTACAGACCCGTCTCTTTGTTAAGTAGTTCCGGTAAAATTCTTGAAAGAATTATTTTTAAACATATGTATAATTTTCTTGTGGCCAATGACCTTCTATATAAATATCAATCTGGATTTTTACCAAAGCATTCTACAACCTATCAACTTGTCGACATATATCACCACATATGCCAAGCTAGTGATCACGGCCAACTCTCTTGTATTGTTTTTTGCGATATTTCTAAAGCATTTGACAGAGTATAGAGGCATAAAGGTCTTTTATTTAAACTTAAAGAAAACGGCATAGGTGACAGTCTTTTTCTGTGGCTGAACAGTTGTCTTGAAAATAGGGGAAAAAAAGTAGTAATACAAGCATCAGAATCTAATTTTCTACCTTTAAAAGCAGGAGTTCCGCAAGGCTCAGTACTTGGACCTCTTTTGTTTCTCATTTATGTAAATGTTATTACAGAATCCTTATTAAATCTTACTAGATTATATGCAGATGACAGTTCCCTTTATTATTCCGCTACATCACTACAAGATATCGAGGGTATAATAAACCATGACCTAAGAAATGTTTCAATATGGGAAAAACAATGGCTGATTGATTTCAACCCAAATAAAACTGAAGCTGCTATATTTTCCTCAAGAAAGGATCATGGTGAGCCAGAACTTTATTTTGAAAATTCTAGAATCAATATTGTAGATCAACATAAACATCTTGGTATAACACTAAGTAGTTCAGGTCTTTGGAAGGACCATATAAATAATACTTTAAACGCGGCATCCAAAATAATTCATATTATGCGTCAGCTTAATTTACTCTGACTCGTGCAGCATTAAATCAAATTTATTTATCCTGTGTAAGACCTATCCTTGAATACTCATCTATAGTATGGGATGGATGCTCAGCTTCATGTTCGGATTCTATTGACAAACTACAAAATGAAGCTGCAAGAATCGTAACAGGCCTTACAAGATCAGTATCTCTTGAAAATCTTTACCGAGAATGTGGTTGGGAAACATTATCGGCAAGACGGAAAAATTCTAAGTTGTGTTTTATGTACAAAGTTTCTAATAATCTTGTCCCACATTATACAGCAGAATTAATTCCTCCATTAGTTGGCAACAGGTCACAATATCAGCTGAGAGACAGCCAAAATTATGAAAACATACATACTAGAACAAGTATTTTACAAAAGTCATGTATCCCATCTTCAATTTCACTCTGGAACAATTTAGAACAAGAAATAAGAAGTAGTTCAACATATAGTTCGTTTAAATCCAAATTCTCTGATAAGAATAAGCAAGTCAAAATTTCAAATATTTATTGTATTGGTAATAGATATATCTCAGTGCTTCATGCGCGGTTAAGAAACAACTGTAGCCATCTAAACGAAGATCTTTATATTTGAAGAAGTCCAGACATATATAAAAAATACCACACGTTTTAAGTAGTTTACACCGACTGTAACAGTGATAATATTACCAGACATCTAACAGAGAGCACCATCATATTTCCTTTTATCTTTTTCCCCTTATAAATATCCCTTTTTTCCGTTCCTTTCGTTTTTATTTTTGTTTTACATTTATTAGAAAGATTTTTACTGTATTTGCCATTGTTGTAGAAATAATTATTACATTCTTGTAGGGAAAGGACCGATTCTAAAGTGTTAGAACTTGTGGTCCAACCCCATTTCATTGTATATGAGATAAAATATGTTTAAACTAACAATTACCATACCCGACAAAAAAGGTAAAGCTTTGGATATGTTGTGCATGTGTCTTTTCCCCACCGTTTTCTTTTGTATGCAATTTAGAACAGACTTGGGGCCCGTTTTACTAAGATAGTTACGAACATAATTTTCGTAAGTTTTTACATAAGTCTAAAAAAAGTGCGTAAGTGCGTTTTACTAAAAAAGTTCGTAAGTAATTCGAGCGTAAGTTTTTGCATAACTTTACGTAAAAAAAACCTGCCGTAACTCTAGCGTAAAAATGGCCGACAACAGAGGCAGAGTGCGGGCCGAAAGAGTTTTTCGTGAAAGGACAGACTGGTTAGACGAATTAAGTGAGAGAGAGATAAAGGAAAAGTACCGTTTCACGAAAGACAGAATCCGGTGGCTGAACGAATTGATAAGGGACGAAATTGAGCCCCAAACCAACAGGAGCCATGCCGTAAATGCATTGACCAAGGTAAGATTTAGACTGAATACTGCAGTTTCTATATAGCATAAACCTGAATATCGAGATGTAGATATAATCGACATCATAGATGTTATAAATGAACGTATTCCCTTTCACTATTTAGCTGAAGGTACCTAAAGCATCGCAAAATTTCATCAATTAAAAATATACCAAATACATTGCCTCATTTTTTTTGTTTTTTGTTGCCGGTACTGTTTCAAAAACAATAAACAGTATACAGCTAAATCAAGTGCAACAATCTATAAGATCTATCGGAATAGTAACCTTTCGTGAATACATTTCCAGGCATTGTCTTTCTCTATGTTCGAAAGTGACGGCCCAAGTCGTCCTTCCAGAGTACTTCTGAGCTCCAAATACGCATTTTGGAGCTCCTTCACTTCTCTCTCCGTCCAGTTCTCTTTTCGCTTCTTTCGTGCCGGTTCTATTGCTCTATTAGCAGCAGACGATTATCGATTTGACAGTTGGCTCAAAAAAAAAAAATCCTTCTTTTTTGAAGAGTTACGAAAAAAATATGGCGCGAACGCTCACGCTAAACTTACGCAAGGTTAGTAAAACGCACTTAAGAATTACGTAAGTTTTTCGTAACCTTAAAGATACGCAAAAACTTACGTAAATGTTAGTAAAACGGCACCTTGGTGTCTGTATAAGTTGGGCTATCATTAGCTTAATACAAATGGGATCTATATGCAAAAAGGGTGATTTTGGACTGGATCTTGTTCTCGCAGGACTTTCAACTTGTCTCCCTAGACGAGGTTGTCCCGGAAGTAGCTAACAGATACAGAATGGACTTCCTTGCCTGCTGGCCAGGGGAACTATGCCCAAAGAAATAGACATGCAGCCTACCGGCAGTTTACACTTTGGTAGTATGGCCGACTTAGAGCAGGACACCGGTAGGTTATCCCAAGCTCCTGTGTGTTGGAAACAGACAAATGGCTTGATCCTAACGGACTTTATACTGGGCTTTTGCCAGGAAGACTTGCATAGTAAAAGACACGTTCTTCACTTTTGTAAAAAAAGAGGGCCATTTGTCCTAAAACTGCTCACCCAAGTAAAGTCATCAAGGATTGATAGATGGGAAGAGATCGAAGTTGTAAAATATATTCGTGTTAGCTGCCACATATAAGTAACCAACGCATTATACTCAAGCATGTTTATAACCATCTGAAAGACTTCAATTATTTTACACCCTTCCAGTCCGGTTTCATGCTCGGTGACTCTACAGTTAATCAAGTAACTACTCTTTATAATGAAATATGCAAAGCTGTAGGCAAGGGGCTGGAAATTAGAGCTATGCTTTTTGACATATGTAAAGCGTTTGACAAATTTTGGCATAAAGGCCTATTTTTTAGTTGAATCAGGCCAGGATCCACGGTAAACTATTATCTTGATTTTCTAATTATCTTTCGAGTCGTTTCCAGAGAGTTATCTTACCAAGGGGAGTTTCATCCTTATATCACGTGCTGGTGTCCCTCAAGGATCCATTCTAGGACCTATACTGTTTATATAAATGACATAGTTGGTGATATTCAGGCAAATATCAATCTTTTTGCAGACGACACAAGCTTGTCAATAACTGTAGGCTATTCGACTGACGTATAAAGTATTTCACAATCTGACATCGATAAAATTACAGATTGGGCACATACATGTAAGTGGCTGGTTAAGTTCAACCCTGCACAGTCTGAGTCGCTGGTTATATCCCGCAAACGTATCAAACCAGATCATCTAAGTCTCTTTATGCCAAACACTGAAATTCCATCAGTTAGAAGTCATAAACAGTTAAGTTTTTTTTTTTCCTTTCTTTCTAACGACGGGTCTTGCGACATTCATAACAATAAATCAGTTGAAAAAGCATAGAAAAGAATTGGGGTTAGGCGGCATCTAAAAATACGAATCGACCGACGGTCACTTCAGACTATATACTTTTCATTTATTAGGCCTATCTTGGAATAATAGCGATGTCATATTGGACAATCTTTCGCAGGGGTTAACAGATCAGCTAGACAAAGTTCAAAATGAAGCTGCACGTATAGTTACAGGCTGTACTAAACTCGTTACTATTGCTGATTTCATTCAGGAATCTGGTTGGAAACTTTAAGCGACAGAAGGCGAAAACATAAGTTGGTTCACTTCTACAAAATTGTAAATGGAATTTCTCTAAATTATCTCAATGTTCTCGTCCCTCCGACTATTGGTAATTCAACAACTTATTATCTGCGTATACCTAATAGTTTGAGATTCATCGCTTGCAGAACTAGCTTGTATAACAAGTCATTTTTACCGTCTGTAGGTAATTATTGGGATTCCCTACAGTATGAGATCAATAATGCAGAATCACTGACATCCTTTAAATATCATTTAAACCTTGACAAACCCGCCCCAAGACCACTGTATTTCTTCGGTGAAAGAAAAAATCAGATTTCCTGTGCTAGACAGGCGTAGTTCTCTTAAGCACCACCTATACTTGAAAATTTACTACAATTGCCATTTTATATATGTGACTATTGATTCGACTGAACACAATTTTCTAAACGGTCCAGTTTATAATGAATTAGGAAATCAATTAACGTCTAATATTGATGAGATAGTAACAATCTACCTTCGAATCATCCTATCTGGAGATGAGAATCGTAATCTGCATGATATTGAAAGAATATTTGCAGCAGTGCATACTTATATCCGTGCTCTTTCGTACTTTGTTTCTTTGTATTGTTTTGTTTCAAAGGGACAGTAGAATATTCCGCTGCAGGAACTGTGAGAGGACGCTCGTAGCGTAGCATTCTTATCTCCGTCTTTATAAACTGTAATATACGCTTGCGTAGTAGTAACAGTCACGTTGTAATGTTTTTATTATCTGTACATATGGTCTGTTATAGATGAATTCTTCACCATCAGGTTTAACACTCCACACCTATTTGCACAGACCCCTAGAGCACAGTACCCCATTATCGACACGTTTTGCAGTTTCCCCCATGTTTTTCCTTTTTTTCTTCTTTTATATCATCCTTAAAATACGGTACTTTATAGATGCAAAAACCGGGAATCGGAGAGGAACTCTATAAGCTTTGCCTCCGTTATGATCCGTTACTGCAGGATCATTCTGTCAATTTGATGTATTTGTATTGTTCATGTACATGTTTTTTTTTTCTGTGGAATAAAATATGTTTAATGTTTTAAAAGAAACCATTTAAAACATTGTCGGCCAAAAGCATTTTCCTTAAATTTTGCTTTTGCTTAATTCATTCATATTTAAAACCAACTGACTCATTTTTAATATTGTTTTCGATTTTCTCTATGTGAAAAAGCAGAAGAGAGAAATAATTAATGATCGACGTATGCACTCATGCATACCTGCAATATTGTTGTGTTTCGGTTCCATGCACCGTAAAAAAGATACATCGGCACAATACTTTCCATAATCGAATGATATGAATCGCTTTGATATCTGCTGTTCTAGGTTCGATCCCAAGTCAGGTCGACCTCAACCGTATGCTCTAACGCAGTACGTTTTCCTAGCCTTGATGTATATAGTTTGTTAAACATAGGTTGTGGCATGACCCCTAGGCCTGTATTCACCAACAATTCTTGAGAATATTTTTAGTCTTATTCTCAAGATTTTCAAAATGTGTAAGTAACACAACTTTTGATTGGCTAAACCATTTAGTTTAGCCAATCAGAAGTTGTGTTACTTACAAATGTAGAAAATTCTGGAGAATAAGACAAAGAACGTTCTTAAAATTGCTTGGTGAATCGGGCCCAGGTTACAGCACCTTCTGTGATAAAACTGCGTAGAATTTCTAAATGACCTGCGTGGCTAAGTAGTAAAGTGTATGAATGTGTACTGCGGACCTCGAGCTCGAGCCTCACTGGATCTACTTCTTTTTCGTAAGAGTGTTCTTGGGCAAGACACTACAGAGCCCTAGCCTAATGCTGGAAAACCCAGGAGATACATGTAAATAAGCCGTCGCCATGATATGACTGAAATAACATTTAAAGCGGTGTAAAACACTGTTCAATCAATCAATGATCACTGACCAACAGCCCTATATAGCTGGATGAATCGATGCACAATGCCAGTGGACAGCATCGAATTCACTTGTGTACAGCATCAAGGAATCCATCAAAGGGAATAGAAAAGTCCAATGACCGATGCTCATAGGGTGCCAATATCAAAAGTCACTATTCAGAAATAATCAAGGGAGAAATTAGAATAAGTAAATTGATAAAAAATATCAAACAGTTGTTTACCATAAAACATGTCACTCGCCACTTCTTTTTTCATGTAATCGCCTGTTAAGTCGTCTACTTAGCACTGACTGTTGCCGGTGTGCAAGTCAGATATCGATCTCGTTCATCGGTCTTTCGGTATAAAAACGACCCAGGCACCAGCTTCACAACATAACTCGAGCGCTCGGTATTCCGTGAAGCTCGTGGCCAGGTCGTTCTTATACGGAAAAACCTCGGTATTCAGTCGATATCCTACACAGGAAAAAAGTGTTATTCACGTACACGTTTGTTTATCTACCAATCTTGATTAATGAAAATTCACTGTGCGTAAAATGAATCCACCAATCAATTAAAAAGGTCCATAAGTGTTACAAGTCGTATAGTCCGTTTCATTGTTATGTCCTCCAACCTTTTTATTCCATTTCCCCATCACCAAATGCAACCTTTGTTTTAGATGTGTTTTCTTGCGCGTGTTTCATATGTGTTTGTGTAGTTTGAACAAAAAAGTTGATTGATTGCAATATTGTTATATTTTGCTTCCGTGCCTCTTCTTTCCTATATCGCCAACTGTTGGTTTGTTCGTGTTAGCAGAGTATAGTACCTGGAGCGATAAAAGCCTTTTTCTTTTATTTTTCGGGGGGGGGGGAAGCAAAAATTATATAAGTAAGAACCCTCTACCTGTTGCACTGACCTATAACGCATGGCCTAAAGAGATCAATTTAATAGCCAAATCAATCCCATAGTCGGATGACCAAACACGAAATTGAAACCAGTCATCGACAGCAGAGATATAGAATCACCTGTTATTGTCTAAATGTTTTGGTATATACTTCAGGCGTTTTGCACGTCAAATTGTAGATACGAAGCATCGTGGGATGCACAGAAATTGATCATCAGGTCAGTTTTTGCATTAATATTGCAAACATTGTTTCGACAATGGTTACATGGTGCAAAAAAACTAATTCAATAACCTAAAGAAAGGTAGAAATTTATTTCATCGAGTGGACACCATCGGTAATATTTTCACGAGTGGCGCAACCACGAATGAAAATATTACCGGTGGTGTTCACAAGATGAAATGAATTTCAATCTTTTACCGAAAAAAAAATATCCTATTTATTTCATGCTTTTAACCCTTTCTAGGAGGAGCTTTATCAAAGTCCAGTAGTACTTTTCCGTTATTCCCTGTGGCATACCCCTCCTGCATAGCAATGAATTACAATATTACGTCAAGCACGAGAAATGTAAGGTGTATGACGTCATATTGCCCATCTGGTTGTCAGGCACGCGCAATTTACGTAGGCAACAAGAACGTGAAAATCGGTATTTTCACTAATGGTGCCAGTGTAAGATCGAAAAATATCTTCACTGCCATTTCTCGATATCCTACCGGAAAGCATGAAATAATGTAGGGATATGTGTACTGGCCATCGCGACATAATTTTATTTTAATAATCCTTAACCATTTAAACAAAGTTGAATAAGCCGATAGTAAAAAAGCTGAATTTTGCTTTTTTTTTCAAGATTTTCTTTGGACAAAAAAAGTTGCAGTCTTTTCAGAAAGTGCATACCCAGGATTGGACTGCACATTCTGTGCAAATTGATCTGAATCAACTTTGTCCGAAAATGGTTTCAAGTTGTGGTTATGAGCCTAATGACTTAGTTTGTTTAATAATTGCACACATGGTGTAAAATCGTTGATTGGTCAGAATCATGTCATGTGATGAAAAAACCTGCATGTTATTTTTCGATGAACGCAATAGCACTACTTTCGGTTTCCAAATTGTTGTTGGTATCTAATTTTAGATTTCATGCAAACTGTTTATGGGCTATATTTAGAGTTCCATCGCTGAATTAGTCAAATGCAAAAAGATCGCACCTAATAAAAATACTCTATGCAAACAGCGAATAGAGAGTCTGAATGGTCGACATCATCAGTTACATCATTCAATACGTCAGCGATCGATTTCTATGAAGCCAAGGTCACTAAGTTAAATTTAATATGATACACTCTGTAAGTATAAGTTACTGATAATATATTTCATTTGTATGAAATTAAATCGGAGGGAGGCGAAGCCGACCGACGATTTAATTTCATACAAATGAAATGTATGATCAATAACTAACTTACAGTTTGCCCTACTTTCTAATTGACTGACAGCTAAGGATGAGTGGAAAGAGCCATACAAGAACGACAGAAAGCTCGGTTCGACACGCCTCTTTTGATTGACGGTTGTACGAACGTGCGTTTTTAGTCGTACGGCGTTAAAACTATTAGTCAGGTTGTCCTTGAACTAGTTTCAGGACAATTGTCTGCAGTCAGACTCATTCGGCATATCACGGGTGATGGCAGCCATCATATCCCTCGTCTGTATCTAGTGGATTGATATGCAGCAGATCGGTACACCCGGACATACGCCGGTATACCGTTCTGAAAATTGTCAGGCTCCTCTTTTAAAAGAAAAATTGGGTTTTAATTTTCTATCGAAATCTTTCGAACCATATTTCAGGCGACAAACAATTCGTACATCTACATTAATTTTTTATCAATTTGGATTGAAGTTTTAACCGACAGATACACAGATGTGAATAACTTCATCGCGGTCGTTTATGTCGTTGCTAAACGAATCACATTGGCCTACCATTGTATAAGATACGTGACTCGCAGTTCAAATGTAAACGACCGTTGTACGGACGAGATTACATGTAGGTACGGAATCGGCCGAATTTCATGCTCTTTGAAGCGATAGATTCAGCAATGGATGCATGCTTTGAGCCGGTTGAAGACGAGGAATTTTATAAGGAATTTATTTTCACCGACACAGGCGACGTCTCGCTAACACAAGTGTGTACAATAAACACCCATGTCCCTCTAAAGTGACTCACTGTCCAGGATCTGTTTCATACCAGATAAGCCCTCTTTTTTACTGCCCTGAGGCAGAAGGCGCGTGAAAACATTGCGGGTAGAGGAGACATTGCTTGTAAGGAGCAATTTCTCCTTTCCTGCTATGTCTCTTTTTTTCTTTCCATAGACAAATCCTTTAATTTGAGCAAGTACCAAGTTGTTGTCTGCAAACGGTTTCAAATTGGACCCAAGCCAAATTTCCCAGCCTGGTAAAGACTTCCTTACCAGGGTCGTTAAAACCAAAGGTTGTTTGGTAAAGGGTTAAATACCACGTGGCCAAGTACGAGTTGTTTAGTCCCAATTCAATTCAATTCAATAAACTTTATATCATCCACGTATGTACAACATACAGTATGGAAATATAAAAAAAAATTATTTTGAATGTCATAGAAATAATAATGTGATTGGACCTTGAGAGTATAAAAAGAGAGAAAGAGTAGAAAGTTTAGAGAAAGGATAACATAAATTGTCTAAAATGGGAAAATCAGTGAAAGCTTGTAACAGGTACATAACTGTCTACCAAACGTCACAATTTTCAACTAGTCTAAACTGAAGGCATTTGCAGATGACAAAATAAATGTGAATCACAACTTGAAATCAGGCTGCACTGCATATGATGTATAAATAAATAAAGTGCATTCTGATCTGGAATAGAGCTAAAAATAGCAAAAATAATCATAGGAAGAAGTAGTTACAACAAATTTGCTATCTATAATTAGGTTTAGTAATGGACAAAATCAACGTATGTAGTGTGTACAGCCAGTCACAACTTAAAAAATTACTTAGCTAATTACAACAGTAAATTTCTGAAATACACAACTCGTGTGATCCGTATATAACGGATACCGTAATTAATCTTTCATTGGACCAGGTGCCGTGATATTTTAGGCTCATCCGGGTCATTCGCATGCTGCACGCTTTTTCATGAGAACGTTCTAGACGAGACAGTCAATGAAGACATTCCATTCGTTTGTAAACGAAAAATTTTGTCGTCAAAAGAATGTGTAGATGTGGTGAAACGAGGAATATTGACTATAGTTAAAGGTAAGGGGTTTTTTTTAATTATTTTTGTTCCTTTTTTAGACTAGTCTTATTTCGTTTATTACTCAAGTATAAAATGTGCATGGCTATATGTTTCTTACAATGTGTGATATTTAATGAAGTTACTAGATCTACTCCTGTAAGATTGACCCAAAATAGCAGTGACGGTGGAAACGGTAAGTCCGTTCAGTGCCCATAGTGCAAACTAGATCAGACTACAAGTAATATGCCATCCAATCGGAAACTCACAATGCGTGCAGTAAACAGGTTCTTGGTAGGTAACTAATCACATTTCTACAACACATAAATCTAAATTACTTTTAACTAAACAATGATGAAATTAGGTGTGATCAACTAAACCACTTACCACACAATCTCAGGTTTTATATGATGACGAGAGAGGGAGAAAATACTAGTAACTAGTCTTCTCTCCCTGTAACATAGTATTCCACTATCATCCAAGCTGAATCTCTTCTGATGTTTGCAAATGCCACCAAATTTGGCAAGTCTGAAGTTCTGTCGTCTGCCAAAGGGACGACTGCTCTCAGCATAACCAATATCAAGTAGCGCATGATGTGCAACATGAACTTTAACTTTCTACCAAACGACAAAATCTCAGGCCTGTCCAAATTGAAAGCATCCTGCAAATAACCAAACAATTGTAACTGAAAAAAAAAAGAAACTTGATCTAGAGAGAGTAGAAAACACTGCCCACAATGCCTTCAAACAGCTACTCTCCCAGGGTCGTCGAGAGTCAGGATTGTGTGGCAATGGGTTAAACCATGCTATGCTATTTATCATGTACTCAAAAGGGTAGCTATTTACAATGTACAACATATTAAATACTCAAAATAAACAATAGTGGAACATAAATAACCACATGTTGCATGTGACAGTGTATGTACAATATATTACGTCACTTTTTTGGAGATCATGCAATTACTTGGAATAATCCCCGCCTCTTTTACTACAGTGTATGCATTAGATTGGTATTTACTCTACAAGGACCAGCTAAAATACTGTGGGCGGAGCTTCTCGTTAACCGGGATACAAGTGTATATAGGTCAACCATTTAACGATTAAGTGGTCACATATTGCAACATAATGAGTCTGTATGGAATTAAATCCAGCAGTTTTGAACGAAATCTGACGTTTTCATTGGTTTAGAAAGTAGGCAAACTGTAAACAGAAAAATCACTCTTGCATAAATGAATTTGATTTGTTTCATGATGGAGTTAAGTAATAGTTAAACGCTAAGAAGTCAAAATTAACCGATTTAAACAGCCAAAAGGAGGAAGCGTAGCGGCCGACTGTGGCTGTTTAAATCGTTTAATTTTGAACTTCTTAGCGTTAAACTGACCTAGTCTTTTTCCGCCCACATTAGATCATTGCTAAAATAATGTTCCATATACGGAATCCACAATTCACAAAGAAACGCCCTTCCACTCATATAATTGGAGTGCAACATGCGAAAAGGTGCATTCGGACATTTGCGTAAAGTGCCGTCCCGGATTAGCCTGCGCAATCCGCGCAGGCTAATCCGAGACGGCACTTTACGACTACATTAGATTTTGTGCTACAGTAGACTTGTGTGAAACAGAAAATTACATAAAAACGGAAGGTGTCGTCTCGGATTAGCCTGCGCGGACAGCGCAGGCTGATCCGAGACGACGCTTTACGCAAATGTCCGAATGACCCTTTTCGCATGTTGCACTCCATATGGAGTTGGCTGATTCGCTAAAGAAACGTCATCATTGCATCATCGCTAAAAAATGACGTAATTTCCACGTGAATATGGGGCTAAACCTTGTACACGACCACGTGGTATTTAACCCTTTACCAAACAATCAATTGGGAAGGAAGGTAATTTTTTGAAAAGGAGAAAATTCTGGTTATTGGCGTTTTCTCCTTTTCCTACAATATACACTGAAATGAACTTCTAAACGGCCACTTTGGCTTCTGCTATAAAGTGGAGCAAGTATAAAAAATGTCAATAAAAACAAATTGTAACGTATATCTGGACGTCAACCATAGTATTGTGGTGAAAAGATTCCCGATTTTGCCAACAGAAGAACTCCCTTTTTCGAAAAAAGGAAAACTAGTTGCTTGCGCATGCGTGGTGTCTACCAGCCAAAACAGTTAAAAAAAAGAGAAGCATAAAATACTGAACTTCTGTAAGCAATAAGAAAAAAACATGAAAATTATTCTTTGTGAAAGAAATGTCATCCGAAAAAAGAAGCATGAAGTTTTCAAAAATTGATATTTCAATTTACAATGTTGAGTGAATGGACGACGAATAAGTTTCTTCCGCGATAAAATTGAATGAAATCTCTTAAGAATTTGGCTCAGGCATGTTTCCAGACCGGTCAATTATTCTACAGAAAATGGAACCAAATAATCCGTCCCTTTTACAGGCAGCGGACGCGAAAAAACGTCAATGGGAAATTACAGATTAAAAGTGGCCGCTAGACCTAATTTAACCCTTTCCCAAACGACAAATTTCAGACTTCCAAACTGAAAGAGTTTGCAGACGACAATTTTAACTCTCATAACAATGACAGCAAGTTATCCGAACGGACAGAAAACACTGTAAGAAAAGGAGAAATTGCTCTTTACAAGCAATTTCTCCTTTTCCCACAATGTTTTCAAAAGACTTGTACTGCAGACACGTAAAAACAAGGGCAGGGTTTAGGTATGCATGCGCAGTAAATCCAGATAAACTCCAGATAAACTGCGACGTTTAAATGGATAAATGATCAAAATAAACCTGCATTGGGTAGTTCATTGAAGATAGACGGTCAAAAATTTTAAAATATGAGCGTTCTGATTGGGTAGAAAAGTAGGACAAAGACTAAACATTTTTATTGCGGGGATTAGGTTAAAAAATGCTATTGACCAGAAAAAAGTTCTCGTGGATTTGATGGAATGTATATAGTGAAAGAACTGTTGGAGAAAGGATCGAAAGAAGTGAATAGACTGTGTTTAGAATTTTTGAAATGTTGGCGTGAAAGGAACGATATTAGAAACAAGCCTAGAACTAGGAAACCAAAAATACATATTGAAAAATTAACAGCTGCGACACCGTTTTTTATGTTCTAATAAGTAGGTCACAAAACTGGCGTCATTCGATTCATATCTTACAAGAAACATAGGAAAGACAAAGCCTTATATCGGCAACAGATAGATAGGCTACTCATCGAGAACAGATCTGCCGACGGTACGTACGCATTTTCTTAACAAATTATCTATTAAAAGGTCACTCGAAAGAACACGTCGTCCGCTTAGCCTCAAGTTTAGATAGTTGATTGTATTGTTCATATAGATCTACATAATTATTTTATTCTTAAATTTTGTTCGATAAATCATCGAAAGTATGATTTCAAAGCCAGCAAAATGGCCGCCTTTGACTAAAAAGAAATATTGAAAAGCTAAAAATAGAATGTCCGAATGTCTCTTTTGCGTGTTGCAAGCCATATATGAATTGTGCTCATAAAAAAAAAGGAACTTATAGCATCACTATTGTTACACTAGGGAAGTGAAAACATACTTATAAACCCCCTCAACCCCCACCCCCTCAAAAAACGTTCAACGACCGGCTGATTTCTTGGGGTAGAATGGCCTTTTCAAATGCAAAAAAAGACGATAGCGGAAAATTTCGATCCAGGTCACCCTCGGCAGACTCATGTGAATCAATTCTTTTGGCAAATGCATTAAGTTTCCCACTGCCAGAGCATGGACCAAGTTATTAATTATTCACAACCGCGCACAGTCGGTAACACGAAAGACTGGTAATTCAAGGATCGTAACTGGAAGCAAACTTTGGAGGAAAAGACAGACTTAAAAGCTTAGTTTTTCAATCAGATTTTGCTTATGTTCTTACAGATATTTTAATCCAATATGAATGAGGACAAAAAGGCTCAAACACACAAAAAAAGATGATTAGAAACTGGCTCTGAATCCCCTAAATGACGGTATGAAAGGTGGGCAGGTTTGATTAAAAATTTAGAGAAATAATCGAAGTACAATTCTTTTGTAATCGATTATTTGGAATCCAGCCAGATTTGATAGAGTTTTAATACCCATCCCCTTGTATATAAGAAACCCTGCAATTTTCAAAGACATTGGATCTGTGATACGGACTCTGTTGAGTAAGTAAGACTATGTCATCGAATTGCTTCTTTTCCTAATCTAATCACCGGGTTTTCTTCATTTTAGGTAGGGTACGATTTCTTGGTGATACCAATAATCTATGTATCTTTTAAAACGATTGGAGTAATAAAGAAACGCGGACTCTAATACGTAAGCACAAAATGCAAATTCTAAAATAAACAGCTGCTTTTACATTTCTCTAGAAAGAGGGGTGTTTTTTTTTTCAAAATTGGAAATATTATTCATTCTAAACCAAACTCTTCTGTTATGGGTACTAGTTAGAATCGTCTCATTGAGACGATTCTAATGAGTACTACAACACATGGTTTAAAAGAGAAATAATGGATTTAGAATACCGTCACTCCCTCTTATCTAGAGCTCTGTTTTACCTTATTTATTTATCTATTCATCTAATTTTATTTTTCCCCTAAGATCATCTAATTCGAATAACAGATGAATCAAACTTTGCAAGTGTCAAATAAATCCGACTTTATCGGATGAAAAAGGAAAAAAAGACCAACGGACGGACAACGGAAACAACGTCATGGCATAAGCTATGATTGACCTCTGCTTGCAGTAGCCAATAAACAAATCAATTTTGACAATTTACGGTAAAAGAAAAATAATGATCACAGGGTTGTTTCACGCGATATTTCGTGCATTATGCTTCATAAAACCGTCACAGTGAATAGCGGCTCGTTGGCTTAGATGTTAAAGAAATAATCCTCTTTATTTCATGCTTTCCGGTAGGATATTGAGAAATAGCAGTGAAAATATTTTTCGATCTTACACCGGTACCACCAGTGAAAATACCGATTTTCACGTTCTTGTTGCCTGGGTAAATTGCGCGTGCCTAACAACCAGATGGGAAATATGACGTCATATACCTTACATTTCTCGCGCTTGAGAGTTGCGGTTATGAGCCTAATGGCTTAATAAATTGCACACATGGTGTAAAACCATTTTTTGATTGGTGAGAATCGGTTCATGTGATGAAAAAACCTGCATGTTATTTTTCGATGAACGCAATAGCACTACTTTCAGTTTTTCCAAATTGTTGTTGGTATTTATTTTTAGATTCATGCAAAATGTTTATGGGCTATATTTAGAGTTCCATCGCGGAATTAGTCAAATGCAAAAAGGTCGCACCTAATAAAAATACGATCGATTTCTATGAAGCCGAGGTCACCGAGTTAAATTTAGTATGATGCACTCTGTAAGTTTAGTCTTTGTCCTACTTTTGTATGCAATCAGAACGCTCATATTTGTAAATTTTTGACCGTCTATCTTCCATAAACTACCCAACGCAGGTTTATTTTGATCATTTATCCATTTAAACGTCGCAGTTGATCTGGAGTTTATCTGGATTTACTGCGCATGCGTACCTAAACCCTACCCCCCCTCATTAATATTCAACAATTACTTAACCCTCTCCCAAACAAACCTTTGTTTTTACGTGTCTGCAGTACAAGTCTTTTGAAAACATTGTGGGAAAAAGGAGAAATAGCTTGTAACGAGCAATTTCTCCTTTACCCTCAGTGTTTTCTGTCCGTTCGGATAATTTTCTGCCATTGTTATGAATGTTAAAATTGTCGCCTGCAAACTCTTTCAGTTTGTAAGAGTCTGTCGTTTGGGAAAGGGTTAAATTAGGTCTAGCACACGTGTTAGATCTACAAGTTACGCCGTTGAAAAAGAAAACGGTAAAACACAGATACAATTTATGTAATAAAAGCCGATCAATCTAGATCTATATGGTCGGTTGTCCTCTGAAACATACCACCTGAAGCTTGAAACAAGCTGTTGTTACAGGGTTTAAGCAGTAAATCGACGACATGTTGAAATTAAAAGAAAAAGTAATGCTGTAGTAAATCTGTAGAAATTTTCATAGGCTGAATCTAGTCATTACTTCCTCAAAATCAGTCTTGGTCAAATTCTGCCATATTTGACATTGTTTAACACTGGTGATAGTCAAGCGTGAACTTGAAATGAAACTGATAATGAAGGTTCTCTAACCCTTTCCCACATGACAAATTTTAGACTGTTCCAAATTGAAAGCATTGGCAAATATCAAATTTTGAAAGTGGAACAAATGAAGTTGAGTTTTTTGACAGGGTAGAAAATATTGTAAGTAAAGGAGAAAATGCCAATAACCAGAATTTTCTCCTTTTCAAAAAATAACCTCCCTTCCCAATTGATTGTTTGGAAAAGGGTTAAATAACCTGTGGTTGTGTACGAGGTTTAGCCCCGATATTCACGTGGAAATTACGTCATTTTTTAGCGATGATGCAATAATGTCGTTTCTTTAGGGAATCAGCCAACTCCATATATGGGTGAAAGGGCGTTTCTTTGTGAATAGTGGATTCCGTATATGGAACATTATTCTAGCAATGATGTAATGTGGGCAGAAAAAGACTAGTATAAGTTATTGATCATATATTTCATTTGTATGAAATTAAATCGGAGGGAGGCGAAGCCGACCGACGATTTAGTTTCATACAAATGAAATATATTGATCAATAACTAACTTAGAGTTTGCCCTACTTTCTAATTGACATAGCTAAGGATAGGTGGAAAGAGCCATACGAAAACGACAGAAAGCTCGGTTCGCTACGCCTCTTTTGATTGACGGTTGTACGAACGTGCGTTTTGAGTCGTAATATTATTTATGTTGTCCTTGAACTGGTTTCAGGACAATTGTCTGCAGTCAGGCTTATTCGGCATATCACGGGTGGTGATGGTAGCCATCATATCCCTCGTCTGTATCTAGTGGATTGATATGCAGCAGATCGGTACATTCATCGCCCGGAAATACGCGTGTTTACTGTACTGAAAATAGTCAGGCTCCTCTTCCAAAAGAAAACTTGGGTTTTAATTTTCCATCGAAATCTTTCGAACTACATTTCAGATGAGAAACAGTTCGTACATTGATTTTTTATCAATTCCGATTGATGTTTTAAAGGTGGGTACTTAGAATTTTCACATCACACTGAATAAAAAAATATATATAACACTGAAATTTATATGAAAAAACAATACAAATCATCAATAATTAAGAAACATAAAATTAACAAAAAAAATTTTTTTGATGGTATTCCCTTAAAAGGCTACGTAGCCTCTTAAGCTATTTTTAGATTTCGCGCCAAAAATAAAAAATGCATTGTGGGAATGTTAAGTGACAGGCACGTGACTAATGACGTTTAAATTCCATTACATAACAAACACGTAGTTATTTTTCATAATATCTTCTTCGGACGCTATGTTTGAAGTTTCGACTGTGTATTTCCAGTATGTACGTGAGCGAGTTGTTCATGTAAAAATAGAACGGGTTTCCCGTCGATGTCGACCTTGGTCGTAGTAAATCTCTAATTTCTCGTGTTGTCGGATGGTTTTCGACCACTGGGGTTTTATGAATGACGAATATAAGTATTTGGGAGTATAAGGATGGTATTTCTGTAAAATTTTCGTCCCCAATTCTGAAGGGCCACCTTTAACCGATAAACAGATGTGAATAACTTCATCGAAGTTGTTTATGTCGTTGCGAAACGAATCACATTGGCTCGCCATGTGTAACATCACGTGACTCGCAGTTCAAATGTAAACGACCGTTATACGGACGAGGTTAGATGTAGGTACGGAATCGGCCGAATTTCATGCTGTTTGAAGCGATAGATTCAGGAATGGATGCATGCTTTCAGCTGGTTGACGACGAGGAATTTTATAAAGAAGTTATTTTCCCCGACAGAGGCGACGTCTCACTAACACAACTGTGTACAATTTAAACACCCCACCCACGTCCCTCTTAAATGGCTCACTGTCCAGGATCTGTTTCATTTTTAACCCACACCAGATAAGCCCTCTTTTTTTACTGCCCTGAGGTAGAAGGCGCGTGAAAACATTGCGGTAGAGGAGAAATTGCTTGTATGGAGCATTTTCTCCTTTCCTGCTATGTTACTTTTTTTCTTTCCACAGACAAATCCTATAATTTGAGCAAGTACCAAGTTGTTGTCTGCAAACGGTTTAAAATTGGACCCAATCCAAATTTCCCAGCCTGGTAAAGACTTCCTTACCAGGGTCGTTAAAGCCAGAGGTTGTTTGGTAAAGGGTTAAATACCACGTGGTCAAGTAGGAGTTGTCTAGTCCCGATATTCACGTGGAAATTACGTCACTTTTTTGGCGATGATGCAATTAGTTGGAATAGTCCCCGCTCGTTTTACTACAGTGTATGCATTAGATTGGTATTTACTCTACAAAGACCAGCTAAAAACTGTGGGCGGAGCTTCTCGATAACCGGGATACAAGTGTATATAGGTCAACCATTTAATGATTAAGTGGTCACATATTGCAACATATTTAGTCTGTATGGAATTAAATCCAGCAGTTTTGAACGAAATCCGGCGTTTTCATTGGTTTAGAAAGTAGGGCAAACTGTAAAGTCAGTTTAACGCTAAGAAGTTCAAAATTAAACGATTTAAAGAGCCACAGTCGGTCGCTACGCTCCCTCCTTTTGGCTGTTTAAATCGTTTAATTTTTGACTTCTTAGCATTTAACTATTACATAAGTTATGATCATATATTTCATTTGTATGAAATTAAATCGGAGGGAGGCAAAGCCGACCGACGATTTAGTTTCATACAAATGAAATGTATGATCAATAACTAACTTACAGTTTGCCCTACTTTCTAATTGACTGACAGCTAAGGATGACTGGAGAGAGCCATACAGGAACGACAGAAAGAAGGGTTCGACACTCCTCTTTTGATTGACGGTTGTACGAACGTGCGTTTTTAGTCGTACGGCGTTAAAACTATTAGTCGGGTTGTCCTTGAACTAGTTTCAGGACAATTGTCTGCAGTCAGACTCATTCGGCATATCACGGGTGATGGTAGCCATCATATCCCTCGTCTGTATCTAGTGGATTGATATGCAGCAGATCGGTACACCAGGAAATACGCCGGTATACCGTTCTGAAAATTATCAGGCTCCTCTTCCAAAAGAAAACTTGGGTTTTAATTTTCTATCGAAATCTTTCGAACCATATTTCAGGCGACAAACAATTCGTAGATCTGCATCAATTTTTTCATAGATCTATATCAATTTTGACTGAAGTTTTAACCGACAGATACACAGATGTGAAAAACTTCATAGCGGTCGTTTATGTCGTTGCTAAACGAATCACATTGGCCCGCCATTGTATAAGATCACGTGACTCGCAGTTCAAATGTAAACGACCGTTGTACGGACGAGATTACATGTAGGTACGGAATCGGCCGAATTTCATGCTCTTTGAAACGATAGATTCAGCAATGGATGCATGCTTTGAGCCGGTTGAAGACGAGGAATTTTATAAAGAATTTATTTTCCCCGACACAGGCGACGTTTCGCTAACACAAGTGTATACAATAAATACCTATGTCCCTCTGAAGTGGCTCACTGTCCAGGATTTGTTTCATACCAGATAAGCCCTCTTTTTTACTGCCCTGAGACAGAAGGCGCGTGAAAACATTGCGGGTAGAGGAGACATTGCTTGTAAGGAGCATTTTCTCCTTTCCTGCTATATCTCTTTTTTCTTTCCATAGACAAATCCTTTAATTTGAGCAAGTACCAAGTTGTTGTCTGCAAACGGTTTCAAATTGGACCCAAGCCAAATTTCCCAGCCTGGTAAAGACTTCCTTACCAGGGTCGTTAAAACCAAAGGTTGTTTGGTAAAGGATTAAATACCACGTGGCCAAGTACGAGTTGTTTAGTCCCAATTCAATTCAATTCAATTCAATTCAATAAACTTTATTTCATCCACGTATGTACAACATACAGTATGGAAATATAAAAAAATAAATAAATGAATGTCATAGAAATAATAATGTGATTGGACCTTGAGAATATAAAAAGAGAGAAAGAGTAGAAAGTTTAGAGAAAGGTTAACATAAATTGTCTAAAATGGGACAATCAGTAAAAGCTTGTAACAGGTACATAACTGTTTACCAAACGTCACAATTTTCAACTAGTCCAAACTGAAGGCATTTGTAGATGACAAGATAAATGTGAATCACAACTTGAAATTAGGCTGCACTGCATATGATGTATAAATAAAGTGCATTCTGATCTGGAATAGAGCTAAAAATAGCAGAAATAATCATAGGGAGAAGTACAGTTACAACAAATTTGCTAACTATAATTAGGTTTAGTAATGGACAAAATCAACGTATGTAGTGTATACAGCCATTCACAAGTTAAAAAATTACTAAGCTAATTACAACAATAAATTTCTGAAATACACAACTCGTGTGATCCGTATATAACGGATACCGTAAATAATCTTTCATTGGATCAGGTACCGTGATATTTTAGTCTCATCCGGGTCATTTTGCATGCTGCACGCTTTTTCATGAGAACGTTCTAGTCGAGACAGTCAATGAAGACATTCCATTCGTTTGTAAACGAAAGATTTTGTCGTCAAAAGAATGTGTAGATGTGGTGAAACGAGGAATATCTGGACTATAGTTAAAGGTAAGGGTTTTTTTTTTTTATTATTTTTGTTCCTTTGTTTAGACTAGTCTTATTTCGTTTATTACTCAAGTATAAAATGTGCATGGCTATATGTTTCTTACAATGTGTAATATTTAATGAAGTTACTAGATCTACTTCTGTAAGATTGACCCAAAATAGCATTAGCGACGGTGGAAACGGTAAGTCCGTTCAGTGCCCATAGTGCAAACTAGATCAGACTACAAGTAATATGCCATCCGATCGGAAACTCACAATGCGTGCACTAAACAGGTTCTTGGTAGGTAACTTACCACATTTCTACAACACATAAATCTAAATTACTTTTAACTAAACAATGATGAAATTAGGTGTGATCAACTAAACCCCTTACCACACAATCTCAGGTTTTATATGATGACGAGGAAGAGGACATAATCTGAGAGAGGGAGAAAATACTAGTAACTAGTCTTCTCTCCCTCTAACATAGTATTCCACTATCATCCAAGCTGAATCTCTTCTGATGTTTGCAAATGCCACCAAATTGGGCAAGTCTAAAGTTCTGTCGTCTGCCAAAGAGACGACTGCTCTCAGCATAGCCAATATCATGTAGCGCATGATGTGCAATATGAACTTTTAACTTTCTACCAAACGACAAAATCTCAGACCTGTCCAAATTGAAAGCATTCTGGAAATAACCAAACAATTGTAACTAAAAAAAAATGAAACTTGAGCTAGAGAGAGTAGAAAACACTGCCCACAATGGCTTCAAATAGCTACTCTCCCAGGGTCATCGAGAGTCAGGATTGTGTGACAATGGGTTAAACCATGCTTTTCCATTTATCATGTACTCAAAAGGGTGGCTATTTACAATGTACATATTAAATACTCAAACAATAGTGGAAAATAAATAACCATATGTTGCATGTGATAGTGTATGTACAATATATACACGATGAAATCACGTCACTTTTTTTGGAGATGATGCAATTACTTGGAATAATCCCCGCCCCTTTTACTACATTGTATGCATTAGATCGGTATTTACTCTAGAAGGACCAGCTAAAATACTGTGGGCGGAACTTCTCGTTAACCGGGATACAACTGTATATAGGTCAACCATTTAACGATTAAGTGGTCACATACTGCAACATATCGAGTCTGTGTGGAATTAAATCCAGCAGTTTTGAACGAAATCCGGCGTTTTCATTGGTTTAGAAAGTAGGGCAAACTGTAAACAGAAAAATCACTCTTGCATAAATGAATTTGATTTGTTTCATGATGGAGTTAAGTGATAGTTAAACACCAAGAAGTCAAAATTAAACGATTTAAACAGCCAAAAGGAGGAAGCGTAGCGACCGACTGTGGCTGTTTAAATCGTTTAATTTTGAACTTCTTAGCGTTAAACTGACTTAGTCTTTTTCCGCCCACATTATATCATTGCTAAAATATTGTTCCTTACAGTTTGCCCTACTTTCTAAACCAATGAAAACGCCAGATTTCGTTCAAAACTGCTGGATTTAATTCCATACAGATTCAGTATGTTGCAATTTGTGACCACTTAATCATTAAATGGTTGACTATAAACAGTTGTATCCCGGTTAACGAGAAGCTCCGCCCACAGTATTTTAGCTGGTCCTTGTAGAGTAAATACCAATCTAATGCATACACTGTAGTAAAATGGGCGGGGACTATTCCAAGTAATTGCATCATTGCCAAAAAAGTGACGTAATTTCCACGTGAATATCGGGACTAAACAACTCGTACTTGGCCACGTGGTATTTAACCCTTTACCAAACAACCTTTGGTTTTAACGACCCTGGTAAGGAAGTCTTTACCAGGCTGGGAAATTTGGCTTGGGTCCAATTTGAAACCGTTTGCAGACAACAACTTGGTACTTGCTCAAATTAAATGATTTGTCTGTGGAAAGAAAAAAAGAAACATAGCAGGAAAGGAGAATGCTCCTTACAGGTAATTTCTCCTCTACCCGCAATGCTTTCACGCGCCTTCTGTCTCAGGGCAGTAAAAAATAGGGCTTATCTGGTATGAAACAGATCCTGGACAGTGAGCCACTTTAGAGGGACATGGGTGTTTAATGTACACATTTTTGTTAGCGAGACGTCGCCCGTGTCGGGGAAAATAAATTCTTCATAAAATTCCTCGTCTTCAACCGGCTCAAAGCATGCATCCATTGCTGAATCTATCGTTTCAAAGAGCTGAAATTCGATCGATTCCGTACCTATATCTAATCTCGTCCGTAAAACGGTCGTTTACATTTGAACTGCGAGTCACGTGATCTTATACAATGGCGGGCCAATGTGATTCGTTTAGCAACGACATAAAGGACCTCGATGAAGTTATTCACATCTGTGTATCTGTCGGTTAAAACTTCAATCGAAATTGATTAAAATAAAAATTATGTAGATCTACGAATTGTTTGTCGCCTGAAATATGGTTCGAAAGATTTCGATAGAAAATTAAAACCAAAGTTTTCTTTTCGAAGAGGAGCCTGACAATTTTCAGAACGGTATACCGGCGTATTTCCGGGTGTATCCATCTGCTGCATATCAGTCCACTAGATACGTATAGGATATGATGGCTACCATAACCCGTGATATGCCGAATGAGTCTGACTGCAGACAATTGTCATGAAACTAGTTCAAGGACAACCTGACTAATAGTTTTAACGCCGTACGACAAAAAATGCACGTTCGTACAACCGTCAATCAAAAGAGGCGTGTCGAACCGAGCTTTCTGTCGTTCTTGTAATGGCTCTTTCCACCCATCCTTAGCTGTCAGTCAATTGGAAAGTAGGGCAAACTGTAAGTTAGTTATTGATCATATATTTCATTTGTATGAAAGTAAATCGTCGGTCGGCTTCGCCTCCCTCCGATTTAATTTCATACAATTGAAATATATGATCAATAACTTATACATATACGGAATCCACAATTCACAAAGAAACGCCCTTTCACCCATATATGGAGTTGGCTGATTCGCTAATGAAACGTCATCATTGCATCATCGCTAAAAAATGACGTAATTTCCACATGAATATCGGGGCTAAACCTTGTACACGACCACGTTGTATTTAACCCTTTACCAAACAAACAATTGGGAAGGAAGGTTATTTTTTGAAAAGGAGAAAATTCTGATTATTGGCGGTTTCTCCTTTTCCTACAATATATTCTACCCTGTCAAAAAACTCAACTTTATTTGTTCCACCTTCAAAATTTGATATCTACCAATGCTTTCAATTTGGAATGGTCTAAAATTTGTCATATGGGAAAGGGTTAGAGAACCTTCATTATCAGTTTCATTTCAAGTTAACGCCTGACTATCACCAGTGTTAAACAATGTCAAATATGGCAGAATTTGACCAAGACTGATTTTGAAGAAGTAACGACTAGATTCAGCCTATAAAAATTTCTACAGATTTACTACAGCATTATTTTTTCTTAAAATTTCAAAATACCGTCGATTTACTTCTTAAACCCGGTAACAATAGCTTGTTTCAAGCTTCAGGTGGTATGTTTCAGAGGACAACCGACCATATAGATCTAGATCTAGATTGATCGGCTTTTATTAGATCTACATAAATTGTAGTCTGTCTGTGTTTTACCTTTTTTTCAACGACGTAACTTGTAGATCTACTTGCCATGTGCTAGACCTAATTTAACCCTTTCCCAAACGACAAATTCAGACTTCCAAACTGAAAGAGTTTGCAGACGACAATTTTAACTCTCATAACAATGACAGAAAATTATCTGAACGGACAGAAAACACTGTGGGAAAAGGAGAAATTCCTCTTTACAAGCGATTTCTCCTTTTCCCACAATGTTTTCAAAAGACTTGTACTGCAGACACATAAAACAAGGGCAGGGTTTAGGTATGCATGCGCAGTAAATACAGATAAACTCCAGATAAACTGCGACGTTTAAATGGATAAATGATCAAAATAAACCTGCATTGGGTAGTTTATTGAAGATAGGCGGTCAAAAATTTTCATATATGAGCGTTCTGATTGGGTAGAAAAGTAGGATAAAGACTAAACATTTTTATTGCGGGGATTAGGTTAAAAAATGCTATTAACCAGAAAAAAGTTATCCTGGATTTGATGGAATGTATATAGTGAAGGAACTGTTGGAGAAAGGATCGAAAGAAGTGAGTGAATACACTGTGTTTAGAATTTTTGAAATGTTGGCGTGAAAGGAACGATATTGGAAACAAGCCTACAACTGGGAAACCAAAAACCAAAAATACATATTGAAAAATTAACAGCTGCGACACCGTTTCTTTTATGTTCTAATAAGTAGGTCACAAAACGTTGGCGTCATTCGATTCATATCTTACAAAAAACATAGGATAGACCAAGTCTTAGATCGGCAACAGATAGATACTCATCGAGAACAGATCTGCCGACGGTAGACTACGTCCTCATATTCTTTACAAATTATCTATGAAAAGGTCTCTCGAAAGAACACATCGTCCGCTTAGCCTCAAGTATTGTTCATATAGATCTACATAATTATTTTATTCTTAAATTTTCTTCGATGAATCATGGAAAGTATGATTTCAAAGCCAGCAAAATAGCCGCCTTCGACTAAAAAAATGTTGAAAAGCTAAAAATAGATTGTGTATTCATGCCCGTTCTACCAAGTATCCGCGAAGGAAATTAACTCGTATTTACTGTCGTATTTGTCCGTGATTTTTTTCTTTCTATCACTTTCGAAAAGTGATTTAAGTGAACAGCGAGTGCAATTATAATAGTTGAGTGCATATTTTTGTGTTTGGGCGTTATTTGTCATGTAATAAGGCAATTGCATTTTATATCTCGATGAAAACACAAAAATCTGCACTCAACCCTATATTGGTTGGACGGCTGATTGGTTGATTGGTTGATTCATACTAGTATTTGGCGGGAGAAAAATGAAAGCTGTCGCACTGCCTATCACCAAAACTCAGTTAACCAATTCCAAAACAATCCCTGGTTTTTACGGGTCTGGAATAGAAGCCTTTGAAAACATTGTGGGAAAAGGAGCATTTTCTCTATTTCCCACAATGTTTTCTACCCTATCATATAGAAAAATCATCTTTTTAGCAACTGTTAATTTGTCATCAGCAAAATGCTTTGAATTCGGTCTGGTCCAAAAGGTGCCGTTTGGGAAAGGGTTAAACATTTTACGAGGTGGAAATCGATTCGCGAGCCCCAGAATTCCAAGGCTTGTATGTTACATACCGATCTACTAATCTTGGTAAAAATTAATCTGAAAGCGGCGTTACTCAAACTGAAACTGAAAGCGGCGTTACACAAACTGAAAGCGGCGTTACACAAACACCGGTAAACATAGACTTATAATTATGGCCTGCAACTCGCGAAAAAGGACACCCGGACATTTGCATTAAGTGTTGTCTTGGATCAGCCTGCGCAGTGCATACCGGCTAATCCGAAACGACACTTTACGTTTATATGTAATTTTCTGTTTTATGCAAGTCTACTGTAGCACAAAATCTAACGCAGTCGTAAAGTGCCGTCTCGGATTAGCCTGCGCAGGCTGATCCGAGACGACACTTTACGCAAATGTCCGAATGTCTCTTTTGCGTGTTGCAAGCCATATATGAATTGTGCTCTTAGAAAAGGGAATTTATAGCATCTCTATTGTTACACTAAGGAAGTGAAAACATATGTTTAAACCCCCTCAACCCCCACCCCCTCCGAAAACGTTCAACAACCGGCTGATTTCTTGGGGTAGAATGGCCTTTTCAATTGCAAAAAAAGACGATAGCGGAAAATTTCGATCCAGGTCTACCTCCGCAGACTGATGTGAATCAATTCTTTTGGCAAATGCATCACGTTTCCCACTGCCAGAGCATGGACCAAGTTATTAATTATTCACAACCGCGCACAGTCGGTAACACGAAAGGCTGGTAATTCAAGGAATGTAACTGGAAGCAAACTTTGGAGGAAAAGACAGACTTAAAAGCTAAGTTTTTCAATCAGATTTTGCTTATGTTCTTACAGATATTTTAATCCAATATGAATGAGGACAAAAAGGCTCAAACACACAAAAAAAGGATGATTAGAAACTGGCTCTGAATCCCCTAAATGACGGTATGAAAGGTGGGCAGGGTTGATTAAAAATTGAGAGAAATAATCGAAGTACAGTTCTTTTGTAATCGATTATTTGGAATCCAGCCAGATTTGATAGAGTTTTAATACCCATCCCCTTGTATATAAGAAACACTGAAATTTTCAAAGACATTGGATCTGTGATACGGACTTTGTTAAGTAAGTAAGACTATGTCATCGAATTGCTTCTTTTCCTAATCTAATCACTGGATTTTCCTCATTTTAGGTAGGGTACGATTTCTTGGTGATACCAATAATCTATGTATCTTTTAAAACAATTGAAGTAATAAAGAAACGCGGACTCTAATACGTAAGCACAAAATGTAAATTCTAAAATAAACAGCTGTTTTTACATTTCTCTAGAAAGAGGGGTGGTTTTCATTTCAAAAATTGGAAATATTATTCATTCTAAACCAAACTCTTCTGTTATGGGTACTCGTTAGAATCGTCTCATCGAGACGATTCAAATGAGTACTACAACACATGGTTTAAAAGAGAAATAATGGATTTAGAATACCGTCACTCCCTCTTATCTAGAGCTCTGTTTTACCTTATTTATTTATCTATTTATCTAATTTTATTTTTCCCCTAAGATCATCTAATTCGAATAACAGATGAATCAAACTTTGCAAGTGTCAAATAAATCCGACTTTATCGGATGAAAAAGGAAAAAAAGACCAACGGACGGACAACGGAAACAACGCCATGGCATAAGCTATGATTGACCTCTGCTTGCAGTAGCCAATAAACAAATTAATTTTGACAATTTACGGTAAAAGAAAAATAATGGTCACAGGGATGTTTCACGTGATATTTCGTGCATTATGCTTCATAAAACCGTCACAGTGAATAGCGGCTCGTTGGCTTAGATGTTAAAGAAATAATCCTCTTTATTTCATGCTTTCCGGTAGGATATTGAGAAATAGCAGTGAAAATATTTTTCGATCTTATACTGGTACCACCAGTGAAAATACCGATTTTCACGTTCTTGTTGCCTGGGTAAATTGCGCGTGCCTAACAACCAGATGGGAAATATGACGTCATTTACCTTACATTTCTCGCGCTTGACGTACCGTTGCTATGCGGGAGGGATACGCCACGGGGAATAACGGAAAAGAAATGTACTGAATTTCGATAAAGCTGCTCCCAGAAAGGGTAAAAAGCATGAAATAAATAGAATATTTGTTTTTTTCGGTGAAAGATCGAAATTTATTTCATCGAGTGGACACCATCGGTAATATTTTCACTCGTGGCTGCGCGCCACTCGTGAAAATATTACCGATGGTGTCCACTCGATGAAATAAATTCCGATCTTTCACCGAAAAAAACAAATATCCTCTATTTCTATCGTAGTTTATCGTTCAATAAACCATAGTTATGAGGCACAATAAGTAATCCACGAGGGCTACAGCCCGAGTGCATTGTGTATTGCGCTTCACAAATCACAACGTAGTTTATTGAACAATATACCACGATAGACAGAAGATTATTTCTATTCTAACATGACCAACTCTAAATCAAAGTAAACGCCGAGGTATGTTATATTCCGATAATTCAAAAATAGTTTGTGTTTGTGTTTTTTTTTTTTTTTTTTCATGAATATTGGCAAGTTTTGATTGGCTAATTTTTTTCCTTAGCTCTATGAAAAAAATCAGCAGTGCCGAAAACATAGCAAAGTAATATATCCAAACATGTTTTTGAGATTTAATTAGGTGTTTTCTTTCTGAATTTATACCTTTATTGAGTCCGAAGTTCAACTTGCTAGCTGAATTTATTTTCTCCAAATACTGAAAAAATATCTAACAGTAAATTCAAAGAGAGATCTTGAAGCTCATTGTCACTTAGCTGGGTTCTAACAAACAGTGTGATTTTTTTTTTTTTCCTCTATGAAAACAAAACCCATTCCTTAACCCATTACCACAATTACCACACAATCCCTACTTTTGACGCCCCTTAGAAAGAAGCCTTTAGAAAACATTATGGAAAAAGGAAAAAATGCTGGTAACCAGCATTTTGTACTCTTCCCACAATGTTTTCTACTTTTCACAAAACAAATTTCAAATTTTCAGTCACTTTTATTTTGTCGTCTGCAAATGCTTTTAATTTGGAAAAGTCTAAAATTTTGTTATCTGGTAATGAGTCAATAGAATAGCTTACTTAGTTACTTTATACTTAATGACGTCACTCTATGTAGAATGACGTCTCTCAACATAGAATAGCGTAGATTTTACCACGTTTCCGTTGCACTGTGTTCATAGCGCCGAGTTCATTTGTCATGTTAGACGAAAAGATCGTGCAGTAAATCTCTCCTTTTTTTTGTCGAGCGGTACAGCGCAAAGACATGAAGTAAGAATATTTCAAAATAGGAAATATACGTTTTGTTAATTATTTGAATGGTTTAAAGCGTGCCACTTTATACATTATTTGGATGTGATAGTCGCATAATTTTTAAAAGAAGGCAGTGTATTTGTTGTTAGCTCAGCTGAGCACAACGTGCTCAAGAGGAGCTTTTAGGATCACCCGATGTCCGTCGTGCGTCCGTGCGTCGTCAACAATTCTTTAAAACATCAACTCCTCCTAAACCGCTGAGCCAATTTGGACCAAACTTGGCTGGAATGTTCCTTGGGAAGTCCTCTTTAAAGATTGTTCACAGAATTTGATTCCATCAAAATCTCTGGTTGCCATGGCAACCAAATGGAATTTTTTAACACATTCTTTAAAACTCTTCTCCTGAAACCGCTGGTCGGATTTTGAAATAATTTCACAGATATGTTCCTTGGGTGACCCTTTTCAAAAACTTCGTGAAATTTTGATCCGTCAAAAACTGTGGCCCTGGTGAATGGGGGCTACTTGCACTATACAGAAATGAAGGAATTCTTAAAAATTCTTCTTCTCTGAAACCGCTGGTCAGATTTTCAACTAACTTCACAGAGATGTTCTTTAGGTGACCATTTTAAAAACTGTTAGCGAAATTTTGATCCGTCAAGATACACGGCTCTGGGGAGTGGGGCCTACTTGCACTATACAGAAATGAAATTCTTAAAAATTCTCCTCCTCTGTAACCGCTGGTCGGATTTGACACAATTTCACAGATGTGTTCCTTGGGTGACCCTTTTCAAAAACTGTTCGTGAAATTTTGATCTGTTAAAAAATGTGGCTCTGGTGAAAGGGGGCTACTTGCACTATACAGAAATGAAGGAATTCTAAAAATTCTTCTTCTCTGAAACTGCTGGTCAGATTTTGAAATAATTTCACAGAGATGTTCTTTGGGTTACCCTTTTCAAAATATGTTCGCGAAATTTTGATCCGTCAAGATACACGGGTCTGGTGAATGGGAATTGCACTATACGGAAAAAAAGAAATTCTTAAAAATTCTTCTCCTCTGAAACTGTTCGTCAGAATTTTGAAATTATTTCACAGAAATGTTCCTCTGATGACCCTTTCCAAAACTTGTTTGCGAATTTTTGATCCGTCAAGAAACACTACACTAGTGAATGGAGGCTACTTGCACTATAGGGAAATGAAGAAATTCTTAAAAATTCTTCTTCTCATAAACCGCTTGTCAGATTTCGAAATGATTTCACAGAAATGTTTCTTGGATGACCATTTTCAAAGATTGTTTGCGAAATTTTGTTCTATCAAGAAACATGGCTCTGGTGAATGGGGGCTTCTTGCACTATATGGCCATGAAGAAATTCTTTAAAATTCTTCTACTCTGAAACGGCTGATCAGATTTTGAAATAATCTCACAGAAATGTTCCTTTGGTAACCTTTTTCAAAAAGTGTTCATAAAATACTGATTTGTCTAGAAATATGGATCTGGTGAATGGGGACTACTTGCACTATTTAGTCTTTAAAATTCCTTTTCTCTGAACAAAAATTGCTCTCGAAATTTTGATCCATCAAGAAACATGGCTCTGATGGCTGTGGACTATTTACACTATATAGACATTAAGAAATTCTTGAAAATTCTTCTTGTCTAAAATGGCCGATTAGATTTTGAAAAAAATGGCTATGGTTCTCAGAAATTCAGGTGAGCGATCAAGGGCCATCTTGGTCCTCTTGTTTTAATATTGATACTCAGAATACGGTAACATTTTTTTTTCCAAGAAATTTGATGTTTCACCACTACAGTGACAAAAAACTTTGCTTTTAATTACTGTCATTTAAAAAATGTACACAGACTAAATTTTCATAGTGTTTACAGCCAAGAGTAACGAGAAAGAAAAGCAGCAATAAGCCTTTCACAATTAACAGTATTTCTTAATGAACAAAGACAAAAGAGTATAATAAGATTGAGTTTGAATGAAATTTGAAAATTTTAATTTTAGAACAAGAAATGGAATAAGTCCCTCAAAATTAAGAATTAGGTTTAGATAACTAAAAGAATGAGATTTCTGGTTCCTAAAACCCAAGTTAATAACAGTTGAACTTGCAAGAATACATGAACAACCTGTTTAAATAAGATAATTCCAACCTACAGACGCATATGCCAAGTTAAACTTTTCATTAATTCTGTAGCCACAAAGCCACAAGTCTAACTTCAAATTCCAAAATCATCAAGTTTGTCACTCCCTTTACATGTATATAGCTTGGAAAATTCAAGATTAGTCTTTCCTGGTAAAGATGACATCATCGATTGGTAAACAGCTTGTTTACTAACACCTGTTACTAAAAAAATGAAAAAAAAACAAATTAATGTTCTTCATATTTCTAGAATATTCTGAAAATAGGTCCCTGTATATACAGGTCACTGGATATCATATCTACATAACACTTCCCCTCCTAAAGGAAAAGAATGTTTCATGAATTACAACTTTCTTTTGTAAGGAAATCGACAGATAATTACACATAAGTGAAACTCTAGACAAAGATATTTTCCCTGGCTTTGATGTGTCTTATATCCTCGTTACATTCTTGTATAGGTAGACTCCACTGGAGTAAACGTTGATTTTTTTTTTTCATTTTATAGATTCAGAGGATTATGATCAATATATACAATGATAGTTGCAAGAGAAGACGACAAATATATTTCAAAATGCAGAAGAGCAAGAATAAGAGATAAACACCATTTTCCTTCTTTTTTTTTTTTCTTTTTTTTTGTGTGTTCTTTTACATTTTTGAAAAAAAGCCTAACTGGATGATACACACACTATTACAATCTTCTTGAAGTAAAACACCATCTACACCAGTATCACTAACATCTACTGCAAGCTTAAATTATTTTCAAAATTAGGAAAAGAACTGGTTCACTTTTTAGTATGGGTTTTACTTTGTCCAAAGCTTTTTGACAATCATCATTCTATATAAATATTTTGCATTTGCTGAGAAGACTTGTCAGTGGCTCAGCAATGGCCGAAAAATTACCACAAAATTTCATGCAGTAACCAGCCATACCAAGAAATTTCATAAGTTGTCTTTTACATGTAGGTACTTGAAAAACAGAAATAGCTTTTTACTTTAGCTTCTACGGGTTTCACCTGTCCTTGTCTAACAACATGACCCCAAAATGTTTAACTAGCATGAAAATTTCAATTTTAACAAGATTAATTATTACTGCGTTTTTGTTTAGTCTGTAGATGTTCATTCCAATCATCGCTGTCAATAATGTCATAATTGATGTAGGCTCTAAAGTCGTCCTATCCAGATACTATCATTGTGATAAGAAGTTGAAATGTTGCTGGCGAGTTATTCATTACAAAAAGCATAACTTTGTACTGATAAACTCCATCAGGAGCTACAAATGCGGAGATATCTTTAGCTCTTTCAGTGAGAAGAATTTGCCAATATCCATTTAGAAGACCAAATTCAATAACATATTTAGCATGACTAATATTGTCAATACAGTCATTTACTCTTAGCGCTGGAAACGAATCAGTCTTGGTCACAGTATCAACTTTTCTGTAGTCGTTGCACATACGAAATTTTCCATCTGGCTTTGGTGCAAGAATACAGGAAGAACTCCATTCACTTTGACTAGGTTTAAATAAAGCCATTGTCCAACAGATACTTGATTTCCTCTCTAAGATGCTCACATTTCTTGGTATTTAATCGATATGGAGTATACCTTCATCTCAATCCTATTGTTTGTCAAAGCAGTATGACCTTATCGTATTTTTCAGGGTCTGCTGTAACCGTTCAAGGGCACTTTGGCTTTCAGCATGATATGCAGATGACCTATATTGTTTAATTCCCAACTCATGCATTACTTGTTGGAAAATGACAGACATAAATTTTGACCCTTCATCAGCTTGAACAGATTTAGGAAGTCCTACGAAATTGAAAAATTCACTTAAGCTTTTGAAACTGTATTATAGTTTATATTTTTTAAAGGTATTGCTTCAAGAGAACGACTGGAAGCACACATAATAGTCAGGAGGTACTCATCGCCAGCCTTACTTTTTGTCAATGGACCTACACAATTCCTGCTAAAAGGTTTTTCAAATGCAGGGATTGGCTTTCGTTTAGCCTTAGATTAGGCTTGCCTACCATTTGACAAGTATGACAAGACCTATAGTAATCTGATACATCTGCGTTTATACCAGGCCATTAAAAAAGGTGAATAATTTCGTGATAGGTTCTATTTATATCTAAACGACCTAACATGGGTGTTTCATGAGCTAAGCGTAAATTTCTGATGTATAAGATTTCAGAATTTTAACCTGACGATTCACAGCCCGCTCATCATCATTAGACACTTCAGGAGGGCGCCACTTTTTCATTAATATTCCATTTTTTATATAAAAACAGACAGGTTCCTGTGAAAGATCAGTTTCAGTGACAGCTTTTTGAAATAAAGGTGCTATTTCTGGATCATAATGTTGATCTTCACTTCGTTTTGACCTTGCCCTTGTATCATGGGCTTCATTAACTAAACGTGACGATGCGTAAGCCAATCATGATGAATTATGTTTCGAATTTTTCTGACTTTCACACGAGTTCTGTGAATTAGATCTGTTAGTTTCGTTTTTTAATAGATGACCAAAAAAAGATAAGTCAATATCAGACTGTTTTACAGTCGAAATGGCTTTCTTTGCCATAGCTATATTAACTGCACATGAAAGGTAAAGTTCAGGAATTCTTTCCCTTAATCGGATCGGCTCATGCAAGGTTTGCAAGTGGATTAACAATCTTATCTCCGGCTAAATCATTGCCCAATTACAAATGATAACCTTTAAAGGGTTTTTTAAATACCTATAGTCACCGGAACATTAATTAAGTATGAAGACAAAAATGTTATGACGCGGAACATTATCAAATCCACATTCTACTTCCTGCGTAGGGAAACTTGTCCGAGAAAGTCTTCTCAGAAAAATGCAGGACATCTGCTAAAATAATAGATTGAGAAGCTCCAGTATCACGTAGTCTCGGCAAAATCAGTTTTTAGTTACACAAATAATGGGTCATCAGATATTAATGGGTCAACAATTTCCATAACAGTATCAGTCTCAGGTACTTTTGCCTGGATAAAGGTTTGGTCTTTAAAGCATGACTGAGGTGTAGACTTCAATGAAGTGATGCCTGTTGGCTTAATTTTCTATTCATGAAAGAGACTTTATCCGTCAAGGCAAAGTTTTCTGGTAAGCAAGCTGCTTTATCTACAGTTTCGACTTTCTTCTCGTATAAGAAAGCTTTATATTGAAAATATTGTACCTTTTAACTTCTTCAACTAATAACAATTGTCTAAGTTTTCCATGATATTAATTTATTTTCTCTGGATGGCAACACCTATAAATTATTGATCTTGAGTTCTAGCAAATTTAACCCTGGTTTGACCATTTTCTTTTCTGAAATTCCTAAATAGTTGTCTGTATGCTTCAGGTACTAATTCATAAGCCTGTAGAATCGATTCCTTAACGTTATCATAATTAGAGAGCTGTTCATTACTTAGTTAAGAAAAAATATCGCGAGCCTTTCCAGTATCAACGCTTAGCAAGAGTAAGGTCCAGAGTTCTTTTGGCCATTTGAATTCTCAGCAAATCTTTCGAAATGTATCAACTTTCTGTTCTTGAAATGTTGGAACAAGTCTGAGGTATTTTGTAATGTCAAAATCGTTACTCATGTGCAAAGGTGAGTTTTTCTTTATCTTCTACTTCTAATTCTTTCATTCTCAACTAAAACTGCCTTTCCCTATCTCTCTCTTTTAATTCAGCATGCATTTTGTCGAACTCTATTTTTTTCTTTCTTTCATCCGTTCCTCTCGTTCTGATTCTTTCGTGCATTCTTCTTGCTCTAATTTTGATTTTGATTTTTTTTTTTTCCATCAGCAGTTTTAATTTTTCGGACTCAATAATAGTTTCAACGTCTGTCTGAGACACAGGGATAAGAGACAGAGCAGACGAGTTAAGTATTTCTCCATCAACAAAAAACTGAACATTATAATTCTTAATTTCATGCTTTAACATAGTATCTCTAATGACAGTCAGTTTATAATGAAAAGCAGGATCTAACAAATCACTTTTTTTTTTTTTGCAAAACTCCTCTGACGGCTCAGCAATATTTTTTTTCCATATCTAATAATTGCTTTTTGCTGGTTCAGTAAATTAGAATTATTATTATTATTTTTTTTTTTTTATTTATATATATAGTTTATCATTATCTATCATTTTATGACCAGTACTACTTTAAAAAGTTCAAAATAGTTTCAAAGTATATCCAAAATTACTTGATAGTCAACCCCAGACGAGCAGCTTATTTCTGTTAGGAGCCAAGCGTAACGAGAAAAAAAAAACAGCATCAAGCCTTGAGCAATTAACAATATCTATTAACGAACAAAGATAAAAGGGTATAATAAGTTTGAATGAAATTTGAAATTCAATAATCTTAGAACAAGAAATAAAATAAGTCCCTCAAAATTGAGAATTACATGTAGGTTTAGATTACAAAAGGAATGAGATTTCTGGTTCTTAAAAGCCTAAATTAGCAATAGTTTAGCTTGCAAGTATATATGAGCAACCTCAGTTCTTACAAATTATATTAATCTCGCTCGACTAAGCTTCCTGGGAACTACACCGGTACTCTTGCCGAATGTATGGGCCTATGAAAATTCCCAAAGTTGACATCCGGAATAAGTATGAGGTTAATGAAGCAAAAATTTGAATGAGCCTCTTACATTGCAACAAGTAGTTTCAGTTTCGTTCAAATTGTAAACAAAGTGTCCTTATTGTCAAGCTTTCATTGCTAAAGACATGTTTCTTTTTATCATTGAAGGTTTTAAAGAAAGATCCAAGCAAAAGAGAAACAAAAATTTTGCGCTAAGAAGGACTTGGGGAAGAACTTTTCGTCGCCACAGAAGACTTAACCCAGTACCACACAATCCCTACTTTTGACGCCCCTGAGAAAGAAGCCTTTTGAAAACACTATGGGAAAAGGAGAAAATGCTGGTAACCAGCATTTTCTCCTTTTCCCAGAGTGTTTTCTACCCTTCCCAGAACAAATTTCTATTTTTTAGTCACCTTTATTTTGTCGTCTGTAAATGCTTTCAATTTGGACCAGTCTAAATTTTTGTCATGTGGTAAAGAGTTATATGATATTTTCAGAGCTAAGGAAGATTTAAAGAAGAAACTGGACAGATGAAATTGCAGAAACGCATCAGTTTATCTGTGTGCTTAATGTGTCTAGTCCTTTATGTTATATTCTATAAGAATTCTATTCCGACCGTAAATAGAGTTGCGAATTCGTTCAGATACAAACATTTAGGTTTAGCTTCGAAAAAGCTGTCAATACCTAGAATAATTCATCAAATATGGAACAATAAAACGGTACCGGGTGAAATGGCTGAAAATGTAAGAGGGATCGTTAGAAATCAGCCGTTTCCAAGATGGCAATATTATTTCTGGACTAAAGAATCCGGTATCCGTTTCATCAAGGACAAATATCCGTTTTTGTATGACAGAATTATAGACCCAAAAGGTAAGTTTTTATTTGTTCTGTTTGTATGTCTTGTTTTTAGTACTAACTTTATTTTTTACTTTCGGTTATTCCGCTGCAGCCAGTGCACCCAGCCCTGTTTTTCAGAAGTTTCAGTATCAGTGCTTGGCACAATATTTTGTACGAAAAAAATGGCTGCATTCCCCTGTAAAGATCGCAAGCAACCAACCCTTGTTTACAAGTTATATCCTTTACCGACAGGGCAACCGACCTTGTCCACACACATAGTGAACAATATGAATTTTTAAATAAGTCGTTTATAGAACGGTAAAATCAAGGTTTTGTCCTATTTGGAAGCGTTTGCATATTGCAACTTAAACGAGGCTCAAATGGCAGGATTTGTCTTAAAACGGATATATAATTTGTGGGGAGAAAGGAAACGCTGATTATCAGCCATTTTTAGCTAACCTGAGTACGAAATGCTCAAGGTCATCTTTTATGATCATGTTGTCTTAACCCTTTCCCAAACGACAAACTTTTGGACTAGACCAAATTGAAAGCATTTACAGACGACAATTCAACTCTTTCTGAAAAGATTATTTCTGTCTATGATAGGGTAGAAAATATTGTGGGAAAAGGAGAAAATGCTGGTTACCAGCATTTTCTCCTTTTCCCACAATGTTTTCAAAAGGCTTCTATTCCAGACCCGTAAAAACTAGGGATAGTTTGGGAAAGGGTTAATCGTTCGTCGTCCGTCGTCCGATTTTACCTTGTGTATGTGAAATTTGATCGGAATCTATGTCTAGATAATATCTCAAACAAGTTTGAAAATAGACCATGTCAGATCAAAACCTAGATCACTTGGTCAAATGTTAGAAAAACTTTGTGTACACTCTAAAGACCATATTTTCAGGTCAATACTCAAGAAACTTTTGTAACAGGTTGTGCAAAAAATATCGCGGCTCGACCGGGATTCGAACCCAGGGCCTCAGGAAACCGTTCCTGCACTCTAACCAACTGAGCTACCGAACCACATGTCGGTACGGCCGCACGATATATCACCAAATACCTGTACCCAGCTACATTATACATTTGCATGTATCTATGGGATAGACCAGTATACTACACTTTGTCAAACTGTCTGTCTTGATGATGTCTCGGACGACTAAGAAGATGATAATTTTTTGTTCAAAATTTAGGTCACTAGGTCATATCTTATTTATAAAAAATGAATTAAACCTTGTGTACACTCTAGAGGCCACAATGTCATTTTCAGTTTAAATCTCTTGAAAGCTGGTGGAAATATTTGTCTTGATAATATTTCGCACGAGTTCAAGACCTGGTTGGAAAACTGGGTTTCGAGATCAAATCTTAGATTAATCTTGTGTACGCTCCAGAAGCCACATTTTCAGGGCAATACTCCTGAACGTTGGTGAGAATGTCTGTCTTGATGATGTTTCTGACGACTTTGAAAATGGGCCATATGCGGTCAAAAACAAGGTTACTAGGTCAAATTTAAAAAGAAACTTATGTACACTTTTTCACTGCAATAGTCATAAAACTTAGAATATTTTTCTTATGATGTTTAAATGAGTTTGAAAATGGGTCACATCGGGATCAAAAACTATATCACCTGATCAAAACTTTTAAAATATTTTTGTAGCTTTAGAGAAGTCATTTTCTGCCCACTGCTTATGAAAATTAGAAAGAACGTTTTTCTTGATGATCAATATGATAAAATTAAAAAAGGGTCACATTGGGTAAAAAAAGACATGTCCCCATGTCCAATCTAGGAAAAACCTTGTGTACACTCTCGAGGCCACATTTCCTGTCCAATAATATTGACAGCTGGTCAGAATCTTGTTTTGATAAATCTACAATGGGAAAATGGGCTATGAATTGCTTAAAAGTCTGTCAGTGTGGAAATTCTAATAAAGGCTGTGTACAAGCTAGAGGCCAACTTTTCAGTCAAACAAATACGAAAGCTTATTAAATGTTGTAATAATATCTCGAAAGAGACTGAAAATGTGTCATATTTGCTAAAAACACTCGAGCCGGGGGGGGGGGGGCGACTTCAAGCCTATAATGGCCCTTTTGCTTTATTTATTCACTATGCTTTCAAAGGTCTTCTGCCTAACGGTAGTTTGAACATGCCGTAGTTTAATAAAGGTTTTAACTGAATCATACTCAGCGTTTTACTGTATATTGAAGTATTGATATTGTAAGGACACCATATTTCAAGATCAACAACAAGAGATCAAGGCCAATACTAATAAGACCAATATGTTAACGGGTCGATCTGATTGCCTGCTGCAATAGGGAGAACATGTGATTTTCATTGGGCGATCTTTCTTGAAAATTATACTCCCTTTAACACTCGAAATTGGGCATTCGGATATTTGCGTAAAGTGTCCTCTCAGGCTAATCCGAGAGGACACTTTCCGTCCTGATGAGATTTTCTGTTTCGCGCAAGTCTTCTGTTACACACAATCAAATTTAGCCGTCAAGTGTCGCCTAGGATCAGCGTACGATGATTGGTAAAATGGTGTTTTACATGTAAAAAACTTATCAAATGTAAAAGATTTCTATAGGTTGATCTGGGTCGATAGTTTTAATGGCTACATTAAATCTCCCTATTCACATCATGAGATCATATATAATTCATCAATACAGACATTAAGCCTTTCCCAAACGACAAACTTTTGGACTAGACCAAATTAAAAGCATTTGCAGACGACAATTCAACTCTTGCTGAAAAGATGATTTCTGTCTATGATAGGGTAGAAAACAATGTGGGAAAAGGAGAAAATGCTGGTTACCAGCATTTTCTCCTTTTCCAACAATGTTTTCAAAAGGCTACAATTCCAGACCCGTAAAAACCAGGGATTGTTTGGGAAAGGGTTAAAGGAGGTAACTAGTTTCAGTGACATGTACAAAAACTTAATTACTGCTTTTCCAGTTAGTCAGTGAAATAGACTTCCTTTGAAAAGAACAACAAATATTTGATAAGTCTAGACCAAGACAAAAAAAAACCTAACGGGTAAGACATGAAGTAAAACAGTCGCAAGGTTTAACTCAGAAGTCATGCTCTGAGAAACGGGGCTTTAATGCATCTATACAGAAAAGTATCCACCCAGGTCAGTTTTAGTTTGTAAGTTTGGATACAAAATGTACATTAACTCATTACCAAACGACAATATTTTAGGCTTGTCAAATTGAAAGCATTTGCAGACGACAGAATGAAAGTGACTGAAAATTTGAAATTTTTTTTGTGAAGGGTAGAAAACATTTTGGGAAAAGGAGAAAATGCTGGTTACCAGCATTTTCCGTTTTCCCACAATGTTTTCTAAAGGCTTTTTTCTCAGGGGCGTCAAAAGTAGGGATTGTGTGGTAATGGGTTAAGGATCCATTATGCAATGACTGGTTTGGTACAATAGATCTCGAAGATACATTATTAGTTGTACGGTCAGGTGGCAGGGGACTTGGAAACTTGTTCACGGCTGTGGTTAATCATGTCGCCCCGAGTCGAAGGCGAGGTGGCGACATGATTCACCACAGCCGTGAACAAGTTTCCAAGTCCCCTGCCACCTGACCGTACAACGAATTTATTATACTGCAAAGTTTTACCCTTTCAAAGCGTGTTAAGCGAAATTTTTCTGTTTTTATGATTTCACGAATCGAGTATGTTGACGAAATAGAAATTCCCTTCTGTGTGCTCCAATTCATACGTCTGTAAAACGTGCAGTCTGGTGATCGATCGACGCCGCCATTTTGGATATTTTGTTGCACGTGTAGTGATGTTTACGGGGCACTCAAAAGGGAAACTAGTTTTACGTGGTTTTTGCCAGGGAGCATGATATATGTTCCCGGCATGTTAACCAATCAGATCACGAGAAATTTCTTTGCAGTATAATAATGTAATTTATATGTATTGTCGTTCATTTAACCTGATCCTGACCTTCACGAATATTTCAGTAGGCATATAAATAAAATGAGTTCCAATTATTGTTCGGGAAATTACACGGAAAGGTACGTTCATGCACAGACATGCAATTTAACCCTTGGCTTTCAAATCTCGATTCAAGGTGCGTTTGTGGTCAGTGTTGATCAAGATCAGACTCCACAGAACGTACAGTCTGATCTTGAATCTACACTGTCTGATGAGGAGATACTTCCCTCAAAAATAACTTTGAAATTGTAATTTTTGTGTTTTTAGTATTGACTGGATTTTTTTTAACTTACCGTATCTAGTAGATTAAGGGATGGCTGGCGTAAATATTTCCGTGATCATTCGGAAAATATGACGAGTGATGCCGAGGGTAAATCATTAATTAAGGTAAAGCATTTTGACCTGGGTCAGGTTAAAAGATGTAAATAATAGGAGACCGTGTCAACAAAGTAATGCACTATAATGGTAGCATTGTGTTATATTTTCAGCCACAAACGATCTCTTACGAGCTGACATCTTGCGTTACCTGGTCGTCCACGAATATGGCGGAGTGTATTTTGACCTTGATACAGTGAGCGTCAAACCTTTAGACGATTTTGTTGACACCCATGAATGTTCTCTTGTTCTTGAACCTGGAGAGCATTACTTCCAGTGGCGTGTTGATCTATTAATAACAAATGGAGCACTTTTCTGCGTCCCGAGACACCCGTTTTACAAAATAATCATTGACCATATTTATGAAATGGGCCCTAAGTGTAAAGCTGCATTCGGATGCACAGGTCCACCGTACATCACAAACTTATACAAGCGAGTCAATGCGACAAATGGCATAACTGCGAAGCGTCCAGACCTTCTGGCGTCCAAATGGTTCCAAGATGCCTACGATGTCAAAATAAACACCGGGATCTTGCGTAAAAACTGTCTAAATGACACAGAATACAACGGACTTAAACAGTTTCAGAAAAAGATTTGCGATTCGTGGAAAGAGAGAGGAATGGAGAAGAGGAACTTAAGTGAACAAGCACTCAGCTATCACACCTGGTATCATATAAGACCGCATAGGGTCACATATTTGGCGGACAACGAAATTTCTAAAATTGTCCCTCATGTTAGAATTTATGGGGAGAACTTGTGACCGTAAATTATGTGTTGTGTAAACTTTATATTTTTGTAAAATAATGTTTTAAAGACTGTTACGAGTCAGGCGTAACTAGAAAGAAGAAGCCAGCAACAAACGATAACAATTAACAGAATTTATTAACAAAAATATCAAATAAACAGTGACAATATTACAATAGTACAAAACAATACCTTAGACGTTAAATTCAGAAGACAAACTATTCCAGTCTTAATTCCAATCTGATCCTGATCCAAACTGAATGTAATCCAAGCACACAAAGTAATCCTCACTTTAGTCTAGTCTGATCCAAATCCAAACTGAATATAATCCAAACACAAGATAATCCCCACTGTAGTCTGGCAATCATGTATTAACTAGTGAACACTGAGATGTAAAAAGCTTTTCCTTTTATAATAACAGGGAAACTTCCAGAAAATTCATGTTAAAATCAGTTGCATAATTCTTAGTAATCAGATTGTATAAAGGCCTGGAAACTTCCAGCACAATATTCTACAAGAGAGAGTTCAGTTCTAAAAATAGCAACAGGGGAAAACCATTCAAAAATAGATACACACATGAACAAAGCTAGGAATAACTGGGTATGTACATAACACTTCCCCCCTTGAAAAGAAAAAGAAAGGTTTATGAAATAAATCGTTCTTTTTTTGCAATATTATTTATATACATGTATATGATACTTTATCTGAAGTATACATAGGAAATAACAAACTCAAATATTAATTATTTCAGACTAATGAAAATAGTCAAGGTAATGAAAGTACAATTTAATAGAAAAAAACAGTTTAAACTTGATTTAGGGAAAAATGACTATTGAAATTTCAAACTCTTGAAAGAGCATCTGGTATAATGTTATCTTTCCCTTTTATGTGTCTTATGTCAAGATTAAACTCTTGAAGCAATAAACTCCACCTCAGTAATCTTTGATTCTTATTCTTAAGTTTGTGTAGAAAACTTAAAGGGTTATGATCACTGAAAACAACAATTGGTGAAGTTGAAGAGGTTAAATAAACTTCAAACTGCTGGATTGCTAGAATTAAGGCAAGACACTCTTTTTCTATGGTAGAGTAATTTTTCTGATGTTTGTTAAATTTCTTAGAAAAGTAACAAACTGGGTGATCAATACCATTATTATCTTCTTGTAAAAGAACAGCACCAATACCAACATCACTTGCATCAACAGCTAATTTGAAACATTTGTCAAAATCAGGTGCCAAGAGAACTGGTGCGCTCTTTAGTATGGCTTTCAGACGATCAAATGCATCTTGACATTTGTCATTCCATTTGAACTTTGTGCTTTTCTTAAGTAAATTTGTTAAAGGTTCAGCAATACCTGAGAAATTTTTACAGAATTTCCTATAATAGCCAGCCATACCAAGAAATCGCATCAGCTGTCTTTTACATTTAGGCACAGGAAACTCAGAGATAGCATTGACCTTAGCTTCTAAAGGTTTAACTTGACCCTGTCCCACAAGATGTCCTAAAAATGTTACAGTAGCATGACAAAATTCAGTTTTTGCAAGATTCACAGTCAGTTTCGCTTTACTGAGTCTGTCGAAGAACTTCCTGATTCTTTGAAGGTGGTCACTCCAACTGTCTGAGTAGATGATGACGTCGTCAATATATGCATCACAACCATCTAATCCACATATAACGTTGTTTATAAGTCGCTGAAACGTTGCAGGAGAATTTTTCATCCCAAACGGCATAACTTTGTACTGGTACAGACCGTTTGGAGTAGCAAAGGCTGATACTTCTTTTGCTCTATCAGTCAGTGGAACTTGCCAGAATCCTTTTAGCAGGTCAAATTTGGTGACATATTTAGAATTTCCAACTTTGTCAATACAGTCATCAATTCTTGGTATTGGAAAAGAGTCTGTTTTTGTCACAGAGTTCACTTTACGATAGTCAGTACACATTCTATAAGTTCCATTTGATTTGGGTACTAATATACATGGTGAACTGTAATTACTCTGGCTAGGTTCAATAAAGTCATTTTCCAGTAAGTATTTTACTTCATCTTGAAGGTATTTCTGTTTCAAAGGATTCATCCTATATGGATGTTGCCTTGTTGGTTTAGAATCTTCCACAATGACATCATGATAGATTTTATCAGTTCTTGTGGGGATATCAGGAAATAAATGTTCATATTCATGTATCAACTGTTTCAGCTGTTCCTGCTGTGATGGTTCCAAGTGAGAAAGTTTGTTGTCAAGATTTCTCAAAATATCAGAATTCTCAAGTTTAGATGGACCAGGATCAGATTTATCATTAAAGTCAGAATTTACTTCAATTTCAAATACACTTGATTCTTGTGGGACAGTGTTTACAACTGTAATTGGTTTTGAAATAGAGCTATCTCTGTCAAAGTATTCCTTTAACATATTTATATGACACATTTGTTTGTTTTCACGCCTTCCTGGAGTATTAATTATATAGTTCAAATCACTTGTTTTCTTGTCAATAGTGTAGGGTCCAAAATATCTTGCCTGTAAAGGTCTGCCAGGTATTGGCAAAAGAGCAAGGACTTTGTCACCTGGTTTAAATTTTCTATCTATAACATGGGTGTTATATCTTGCTTTCATTTTGCTCTGAGACGTTTTAACATTAGACCTAGCAACCTCACATGCCCTAGACAGTCTATTTCTAAAGTCAGAAACATACTGTAGTAAATTCAAAGGTGTTTCATCATTTGAGAGAAATTTCTCCTTCACAAGTTTTAAACGTCCACGTACAGAATGGCCAAAAACTAATTCAAAAGGACTGAAACCAAGAGATTCTTGTACAGATTCTCTGACTGCAAATAGTAACAAATGGATGCCCTCATCCCAATCTTTTTCAGTGTCAAAGCAATATGACCTTATCATATTTTTTAATGTCTGGTGAAATCTTTCTAAAGCACCTTGACTTTCAGGGTGATAGGCGGATGACCTATATTGCTTGATTCCTAATTCATGCATAACCTGTTGGAATATACCAGACATAAAATTTGACCCTTGATCAGACTGAACTGATTTTGGAAGACCAACAAATGTGAAAAATTTTATAAGAGCTTTGACTATTGACTTTGTTTTGATGTTCCTTAAAGGAATAGCTTCAGGAAAACGTGTAGAAGTACACATAATTGTTAAAAGATACTCATTTCCTGACTTGGTTCGAGGTAAAGGACCAACACAATCTATAAGTATCCTACTGAAAGGTTCATCAAAAGCAGGAATAGGTTGTAATTGAGCTTTGGGAATGGTTTGGTTGGGTTTACCTACCATTTGACATGTATGGCAAGTTTTACAATATTTAGAGACATCTGATTTGAGACCAGGCCAATAAAAATGATTAATAATTTTGTGATAGGTCTTGTTTATACCTAGGTGACCTGACATAGGACTTTCATGGGCTATACTTAGTATTTCATGACGATATGACTTTGGAACCACAATTTGGTGGTAAACAGCCCATTCATCATCAGCTGGGACATCAAATGGTCGCCATTTTCTCATAAGAATCCCATTCTTTATATAGTAACACATTGGGACCTCTGAAATTTCATCTTCAGGTAAAGCCCTAAAGATTAATTTTGAAATCTCAGGATCAGTTTGCTGTTCCTGGATAAGCTGTGACTTTGACAGCATGTTGTGACCTTGGTCAATAGACCGTGGCAGTGAATGACAAGACATTGACGAGTCTGTCTGAGTATCAGACAAACTGGGATCAAGAGACTTTTTAATCTCATTATTAAAATATTGACCGATAAAAGTATCCGTCAAGTCAATGTCAGAGTTTGAGTTTTTCAAAATGGCCTTTTTAGCCATAGCTCGGGTAACTGCACAAGAAGGATACAAGTCAGGAATTTCCTGCTCGATAGGGTCATCTGTTTGACCTATATTTGGTGTGTCAGTTACAAGTGGATTAACCACAACCTTATCTCCAGCTAAGTCATTGCCTAGCAATAAATGGACACCTTTAAATGGTAAGGAAGGTTTAATACCAATAACCACAGGCCCAGTAACCAAATCTGATGACAAATTAACATGATGGAGAGGGATATTAACAGTTCCACACTCTACACCCTGAATAAGGACACTAGTACCGGAAGAAGTCTTCTCAGAAAAAGGCAGTATATCTGCCAAAATAAGAGATTGAGAAGCTCCTGTGTCTCTTAAAATTTTAATAGGGGTAGGTGGGCAATTATCACCTGAAAGTGATACAAAACCATTCAACATAAATGGTTCAAAAATCTCCATAGTAGAATCAGACTTGGGTTTTGTGACTATGTCAATTGTATTGGTTTTGATAGAAGACTGTGGCCTTGGCCTAAGAGTGGTGAGCCCTGTTGGTTTGGCTTCATCACTTTCTAACTTCCTTTTTAATTTCAAACATTCAGAAACAAGGTGACCAGGTTTCTTACAATAGTTACAAGTGGGTCGAGATAAGGGATATTGACTTTTGGTTTCACTAGGAGAATTGGGTTTGGGTGTATTGGATTGACTGGGCACGCCAGATGAATTACCAGACGTAAATTTATTTTGGGGATGTGAGGAAGTAGGTTTTGCTTTAGCAATAAAAGAAACTTTATGTGTAAGATAGTAATTATCAGCCAGACGAGCTGCTTCTTCTAAAGTTTCAACTTGTTTTTCGTCTAAGAATGTCTTGACATCAAATTGAATACAACGTTTGAATTCTTCAACTAACATAAGTTGTCTGAGTTTATCAAAATTTTGGTCTATTTTCTTAGAACAGCACCATCTATCAAATAACTGTTCTTTGTTTCTAGCAAATTCAACATGAGTCTGGTTAGAATCTTTTTTACAATTTCTAAATTTTTGTCTATATGCTTCTGGGACCAGCTCATAACCTTTGAGAATAAGTTCTTTAACAGTCTCATAATGATGACATTGTTCAACACCTAGTTGTGTATAAATTTCACGAGCTTTGCCTATCAAAACACTTTGCAGAAGCAAAGTCCAGTGCTCTCTTGGCCAATTTAAGTTTTCTGCAACTTTTTCAAAGTGTAGGAAGTATTTATCAACTTCTTTTTCTTGAAATGGAGGAACAAGCCTAATATGTTTTGTAACATCGAAATTGTATTCAATCTTTTGCTTGGGCTGATTTGCTCTTTCTTGCATTTCTATTTCCCTCATTCTTAATTGAAATTCTCTCTCCTTCTCTCTCTCTTCCCTTTCCCTTTCTTCTCTCTCCCTTTCTCTTTCCCTTTCTCTTTCTTCTCTCTCCCTTTCTCTTTCTCTTTCCTTCTCTCTCTCTACTCTTTTTTCTCTCTGTCTTTCCCTTTCTCTTTCTTCTCTTTCCCTTTCTCTTTCTATTTCTAACTGTCTGATCTGAAGTTTTAATTCAAGTTCTTTCGAACTTGAAACTGACTGAACGTCAACTATCAGGGAAAGAGCACTTTCATTGAAAATCTCCTCATCAACAAAATATTGTACCAAAATGTTCTTAATTTCATGTTTACGCATTGAAGATTTTATTTCAGACAATTTATAGTGCTTCGCAAGATTAAGCAAATCAGTCTTTTTACCCAAAATTCAATAACTCCACAGACGGTTCAGCCGTAAATTTATCTAAGTCAAAAGACATGTTTGTTTGTTGCTGGATTCAAGTACAAAATTGTATTATAATTACTGATTAGTAAACGAATGCGTTAGTCTTATTTTCCAATCGATGGTTAGTCCAAAATGGAAAACAAATACGTTAGTCTATTTTCCAATCGATGGTTAATCCCAAAAGGAAAACGAATGCGTTAGTCTAGTTTCCAATCCCGGACGAGCCCCCAATTTCTGTTACGAGTCAGGCGTAACTAGAAAGAAGAAGCCAGCAACAAACGATAACAATTAACAGAATTTATTAACAAAAATATCAAATAAACAGTGACAATATTACAATAGTACAAAACAATACCTTAGACGTTAAATTCAGAAGACAAACTATTCCAGTCTTAATTCCAATCCGATCCTGATCCAAACTGAATGTAATCCAAGCACACAAAGTAATCTTCACTTTAGTCTAGTCTGATCCAAATCCAAACTGAATATAATCCAAACACAAGATAATCCCCACTGTAGTCTGGCAATCATGTATTAACTAGTGAACACTGAGATGTAAAAAGCTTTTCCTTTTATAATAACAGGGAAACTTCCAGAAAATTCATGTTAAAATCAGTTGCATAATTCTTAGTAATCAGATTGTATAAAGGCCTGGAAACTTCCAGCACAATATTCTACAAGAGAGAGTTCAGTTCTAAAAATAGCAACAGGGGAAAACCATTCAAAAATAGATACACACATGAACAAAGCTAGGAATAACTGGGTATGTACATAACAAGACTCTGAAGTAGTCGAAATTTAGCGTTTGTATGGAGTTTGTACTGCGTAGTCTGATTATATTGTGCGTCAGTGGTGCTTATACGGTGTGGCAACGGCGCTGACACGGAGTGCTATTTATTTCACTGCGCTCTTAAAACGATTCTTCTGAGCTGCAACGGGCGATCATTGCGCTTGTTAGGCACTTCTACAGGGTCCACCCGTCCTTTTCAGACAAAAACGAACATATACATGATAGTAGAAGAAGCATGCAAATAAAGATGCAATTCACAATGGCAGACGTAGACTAGTAAGCCGGGCAAGTGATGGTTGAGGAGGCGACAAAGGTTGACCAGCTTCTTTTTGAGAAGGTTGACTTTAATGTCCTACCCTTTTCCCGTGTCTTTGAATGAACATACTATTATTCTCCATTGACTTTTTGGAACCAAAGGAAAAACAATTGATAAATAATAATATAATTTAATTATTTAATGTATAATAATTCAGTTTCAGAGGAAGTTCGAACGATTGGCAAGAACACATCGTCAGCGTAGTGTGAGCGCCTTGCGAACGCTGTGAACGCCTAGTGCATGCAGTATATGACCACCGTGAAAGCGCAGAACATGCAGCGGTAGTGCCATGAGCGCAGAAGCTTGCAGAGAAGAACTCGGATGGGACGCGATAACGCGCCATAGGAGCTCTGTAGCAATCACTTGGACGTGGTGAGAATGCCGTGACATCTACGTCTTCGGGAAAACAATCCGATTTTTCCTCCCATCTCATGAAGCATTTGATTGCACTGCGGAAAAGGAGAAAATGCCAGTAACCAGCATTTTCTGCTTTTCCTACAATTTCAGAGACAAATAACATCAATTCAGCTACATATATATTCTAATCTACAAATGCTTTCAATGTGAATAAGTCTTAGATTTTTGTAGAGTGGTAAAGCATCAACCCAAAGGTGAACGGCGAGTTGCGCTGTCAGAAATCATAATCTGTGTCCCATCACACAAAAAGGGACCTTCTGGGAACTGCAGAAAGTGTCAACCCAGGTCAGACTGCACAAAGGACATTTTCTGTATGAAAAGTGGTCATTTACCTTGTTATACAATCATTTTTAATTATCGGTTTAAATTGCCCTGTACTTTCGTTGATCTGTTTTCATCTAAAAACACCACGACAGTATCAGAGACTTGGCGGATGATGTGAATAATGATCGATCTGCACATTTGTGTTTACTGATCATGAGCCACCTTTCCACAGCCCAGGGTCCGTATTCACCAACCATTCTTGAGAATATTCTTAGTCTTATTCTCCCAGGTATCCAAAATTTGTAAGTAACACAACTTCTGATTGGCTAAACCGAATGGTTTAGCCAATCAGAAGTTGTGTTACAACTGTAGAAAATTCTGGAGAATAAGACAAAGAATGTTCTCAAGAATGGTTGGTGAATACGGACCCAGATGAGTGTGTATGACTTATGTTAGCGTGTGCCTTACAGAGACACTGTATTTTCCAATTTTTCCGAGATATTATTTAGGCGAACGTTTAGGCCAAGTTTAATGAGTATCGGACCGATAATGTGGCATCCTTTACAGCTTAAACAAGGTTAAAGATGGCGACGTTTGTCGCAAGAAGGACGACGAACACCGGACACGGCACGATACTATCAAACATTTTTTTGCGATAAAATATTCTTAGTCTTATTCTCCCAGGTTTCCAAAATTTGTAAGTAACACAACTTCTGATTGTATGTATAAATGCAATTTATCACAACGAGAATTACGTCCCTTTGGTTTGCAGTCACTAGCACACTCGAAAACTTGCAGATCTTATTAACTTTATAAACATTGGTCATGAGTTCGCTCGGTCAAACCTTTTCCATGAAAACTTGTCATGGTAACAGTGAGAGTGGATGCTAATTACGGCTTACGGAACTTTTACGAACAGTGTAGATCAAGATCAGACTGCACAGAACGTGCAGTCTGATCTTGGATCTACTCTTTTCGATGAGGTGATAGCAATTTAATGGTTAATTCTTCCATGCTTAGGAATATCTTTACGTACATTTAGGAAAGGAGCAAAGGTATTGGAACGTTTGTTTTCGAACAACATACACAGACTCATATGGGTACATGATAGTGACACTTTCCATCGTGATTTGATCTGAAATAATAATAAATTGCATTGTATCATTTTCTCATTGTCTTGTGGTCCTTGTACTTATGTTTATCTCCGTGGTCACGTGGTTAACCGTATTAACCCTATGTCAGACGATAAAATTTTAACCTTGCCCAAATTAAAAGCATATGAAGACGACAAATTCAATGTCAATTAGGCAATCATGCAATTTTTCTTTTACATGTACGGAAACATCATAAGAAATTGCTGCTAACCAGCATTTTCTCCTTTTTCCACAATTTTTTCAGAAGACCGTTTTTTTCTCAGAGTCGTCAAAAGTCGGCATTGTGCGATAAAACTATCCGCCTACGATCAGGAAGGTTGAAGGGTCGAACCCTCGAATATGGTAAAAAGCCGTAGGCCCTCTGAGCTCACACAATGATCGGCCTCCAGCCTGTTCTACAGCAGTTATCGAGTGCTATTAGCTATCTGCATGTGGGCTTAGCGTGAAAAAACCAGGACTAAGAAAGTAAAAGTCTCCTGATAAAAGTGTCTCATGGCCATACCAAGTAGCTCATTCGATAACAGACGTGGCTTACAACACATGGGACGCTGGTTTCGATTCCCTGGTCTGGTCATATTCATTCAGATGATTGGTGATAGAATTTTCTGTCGACATTGTTTTGACGATGCTTGTGTGGAAAAGTAGCCCGTGCCTTAAAAATGATAATATGAAGTGCGCGTACTGGTAAAAAAAACTCCAGGAAAACTTGGACGTGCACGATGGACGCATTCTGTAGGTATTACTCTCAGATGTTAATATTGGTCTTTGTTGACATACACAATATAACAAAACACATAAAAAGTAAAGCAGGTTAAACTCATGTTTCATTACATAAGTAGTACAACGGGTATTTTAGAAGAAAGGAATACCGATTTCCCATTTGACTATAAAATCGGCCGACCTTAAAAAGACACTGTTATCCTCTGAAAGCAATAAACTGATATTAAGACTGTGTAAATCAAACAAAAAAAAAAACAACATAACACGTGACCCTTTCATTAACAAATATTGAGTCATGCACTGTGAAAAGGGGGCTTAATCTGGGGAAAAGCATCGACCCAAGTCAGCCTGCACAGTTCGCGCAGGTTGACCTGGGCCGAGATTTTTCGCTATTAGTCAGTTTCCTGTATGATCACGGACCATTTTAACACATAATAGAGTCGGCTTTAAAAATAAACTGATTTATGTAATGTGCCCCCTTTTGCCAGAACGTGGCTCATTTTTATTAAGTTAGTATTTGATGTATTCAAAATAATTTACGAATTAAACAAATCTACGGGACATAAAAAAATTTAGTAAGAAAACAAAGATGGTATGATTATTATAATGGGTATCTATTTAAGTATAATTCTCACTTGAGAATCCTTTCATTATCATTTTTGGTGGCATTTTTCAAAAACAAAACCACTGTGAGTTCAATATTGAATTTTATAGACCATTTATCGTATTTTTTGTGCAAAGCCGAAGGAAATAAACCGAGATAAGTTAATTGGAAATAGCATGTTAAACTACAATGGGTGAGGCCATCGGTCGTTGAAATACTTTATTTTGTTTGAAAATAGCTTCCCCCCGCTCATACCCTCCTACTGGCGCAATGATATGCCCAAAATTTGTTTACAGACCGCCTTGTCCCGGGCTTTTTCGTACCAAAAACATTTAGTCCCAAGGCTTGTTCGTCCCATGGATAAACGCTACTCTAATATGTGATTGAGGGTGAATATCTATAGGTCGAAATAATATATTGTAATGTGGGAACAAGATCTTTACGGCCAAAGATACTCGTATCTCAAATTCATAGTTTTTAGGTACAGACTTAATTCTGTCTGATATATTGACATGGTTTCTCTCTCTGCCCATCATGCATTCTACTGTCAAGAGAATGATCAAAGGGAGACCACCAATACACAATAATCCTAACTTTGTCATGGGTACTCTCCCTCCAATCAAAAAAAGGTATTCATTTGCTTAGTATATTGCCTTTAAAGCCAATATTTGAATAATATTTCTCTTTTTCTTACAAATAATTCATTCCAAAAAATAGCTTCCTTGACAAATACCACTCCATCGTTTTCAATGCTTTGATTATTATATTCCTATCAGTGAATTTTTGGGATTTCACCGTGAATAACGCTACCAGTGATGATAATTATGGTTTCATCACTAGTTACGATATACATATATTTTTTTTTAATGTTTTTTGGGGACTACCTTTTTCTTATTTTGCTCATATTTTATCATTCTTGATAATCAATTAAACTAAAAAAAAGAAGGTGAATTAAGAATGTAATAAATTCGATTTTATGCCGTTAAAGAACCCGTCGTTCGTACTAGTGTTTTTTAACCGCATCATACCCTATTCTACTGTACAGGTTCTTAATTTCACACACAACTAGTTAACCCATTACCAAACGACAATATTTTAGACTGGCCCAAATTGAAAGCATTTGCAGACAACAAAATAAAAGTGACTGAAAATTTGAAATTTGTTTTGTGAAGGGTAGAAAACATTGTGGGAAAAAGGAGAAAATGCTGGTTCCCAGCATTTTCTCCTTTTCCCACAATGTTTTCAAAAGGCTTCTTTCTCAGGCGCGTCAAAAGTAGGGATTGTGTGATAATCCTACATATATTAGCGTTTGTGTTTTTGGATTACAGGTTTAAAATCACATATCGTGACGAGATATTTTATTATGAACCTAAACCAATGATGTTTATATCATTATAGATATTATTACAGATTTGAAACCTGTATTTTGAAAAAAAAAATAAACATATGATAAAATGATGATAAAAGTTTGTCAAGTGAGTGATATATGAAATTTGTTTATAAACAACTATAAAAAACTTACACTGTATACAAATAAATAAATAAATAAATAGCATCTATAATTCAACTATATAAGCACATTTTTCTTCAATTAATTCAAACCTATGGTTGCCAAACGCTGTGCACTGATCTTTTTCGGACAGTGTAGATCAAGATCAGAATACACAGAACGTGCATTCTGATGTTTGATCGGCACTGTCCGTTATAGACCTATTTTTTACTAAAAACATTAAAAAGTTTAATTTCACTTACGTAGAAGCATGAAGGTTGAATCCTTCACCTAACAATCCCTGATTTTGGTTCGTCAGACAGATAGTAAAATGCGAGCATTGTTGGAAAAGGAGAATATGCAAGTAACTGACATTTTCTTCTTTTATCACAGAGTTTTCCATTTCATCAAGGACAACTCTCGTGATTTGAACCACATTTTATTAACGAATTGTCTACAAATGTTTTGTTTTCAAGTTGGACTGGTCTTCAGTCTGTCGCCTGGAAGCGAGAAACATGTAAACGAAATCTTATCGGCATTTCCCAACCATTCTTAAAGTAACACTAAAGCCCAAGAGCAAACAAAGTGGGTGTTTAAATGCATTTAATTCATATCATACCATTTAAAAGTATGGAAATAATCGTGAAGATGACAATCTTTCTAACGGAGAAATTAATTTTAGACCCACGTTAAAACCTGCCAGGTAGCTATGACTTTTGTTTACTTGATTTTTTTTTTGCTACGGACTAAGACATGGCTTGACCACACGATAGCAGACATTTATCTCCACAATATTTTTCATTCTTTTAATTAATAATCCTTTACCAGACGACAAAATTTTAGCCTTGTCCAAATTGAAAGCATTTGCAGACGACAATTTCAGTGTGGTTCAAATAGTGCATTGTTTCTTTGATTGAGAAGAAAACATTGTGGGAAAAGGAGAAAAACATTTTTTCTATTCTCACAAAGTTTTCAGAAGACTTCTTTTCCGGGAGCGTCAAAAGTCGGCATTGAGTGGATAATGGGTTAAATGGTACAATTAGATGTATTATGACACCTGCTTTGATATTTTTGCATTTATTGGGCCTTTAAAAGCACCCTCATTCTCATTCTTCCAGATTTTCTAGATTTGAAAGTAACACAACTTCTGATTGGCTAAACCATTCGGTTTAGCCAATCAGAAGTTGTTTTGGTGAATAAGACAAAGAATGGTTTGTAAATTTATACGTACACTGATTGTCATAACACAACATAGAATCTCCGCTATTTATAATTTATTTGACCTCTAACATCTGCATAATCTGCGACCTTTTTCTCGTTCATTTTCGGATTCCGAATCTAAAGCAACTTACTGACTACTCGTAACATCTGCATAATATGCGACCTTTTTCTAGTTCATTTCCGGATTCCGAATCTAAAGCAACTTACTGACTACTCGATCTCGGGTTTCACGCTTTTTTAGAATTATCGATTCCACCATTTTGAAAATACATAAATTGAGATCCATTTTGATTTAATTTTTAACCCATTACCACACAATCCCTACTTTTGACGCCCCTGAGAAAGAAGCCTTTTGAAAACACTGTAGGAAAAGGAGAAAATGCTGGTAACCAGCATTTTCTCCTTTTCCCACAGTGTTTTCTACCCTTCCCAGAACAAATTTCAATTTTTCAGGCACCTTTATTTTGTCGTCTGCAAATGCTTTCGATTTGAACCAGTCTAAAATTTTGTCGTTTGGTGAAGACTTAAACATCATGCATAGAACGACGTTAGACCAAACATAAAACTGCTCTACAGTTCTACCAATGCAACTATCGACATTGGGGAGCGAGTATAAGCTAACATTTCCAGAAATCAATTGATTATCGAGAGCGACTGTCCTAAATATACAACTAATTGCCTCGTTGGAAATTACAGGCCCAGTAATCTACAGGACCAGAACAAAGCTAGGCTTCCACTATGAAATAGGAAAGCAAAGAATAATAAAAAGAACATGGAACGGTTGATCAAGATAGTTATATGTATTGTTACCTGTGGCGTAGGAATACATGGAAGAGGCGCAGTGTAGAGCAAAATGGCGAATGATGAAATAAGGATTAATTATGGTGCTCGCTGATTTGTCATTCTTAAAAAATAAATGAGGAAGGCAATGGTGATTCGATTCATAAAACGTCATTACTTTAATCTTTACGGTAATACTTGGAGCAAATAAATGGGTGGGGATGAATGATTGAATAAATTTGAGTTCTATGAGTTTGATTGGTTGATGGATTGGTTGACTGATAACATAAATAATCGGTTTATGGATTGATGAATTGATGACATAAATGATTGGTTGATATATTGATTGACTGATGACATAAATGATCGGTTTATAGATTGATTGACAAATGATTATACTTGAATAAAATAAATGGGTGGGGATGAATGATTGAATAGATTTGAGTTTCATGAGGTTGATGGATTGATTGGCTGACGATATAAATAATCGGTTAATGGATTGACTGACTTAAAAAATAAATTATCGGTTGATAGATTGATTGACTGATTATGTAAATGATCGGTTGATGGATTGATTGACCGATGATATAAATGATCGATCGATTGATGGATTGGTTGACCGATGATATAAATGATCGGTTGATGGATCGGTTGACCGATGATGTAAATGATCGGTTGATGGATCGGTTGACCGATGATGTAAATTGTCGGTTGATGGATCGGTTGACCGATGATGTAACTATCGGTTGATGGATTGATTAATGTGATCGATCTATCGGTCAGTCGGTCTTTTGGTAAGTTGATAGATCGATTTGTTGACTTTTAGCAAAGTTTGATTACAACCATTCGATTGTTTTTATAAGCTAATTTGTTGAAGTATCTCGCTCTCTCTATCTTTCACTTCCACGCACACACACATATCTAACAGACTAGAGCCAATTCTCTCAGTCTATGCTGTGACACCTGATCTTAACCTACAATGTCTTCTAGACCTAATTAGACCTGCAGTAGACTGGGCAATAGCTTTACTCTCAAAATATACTTCAGTCATGCTCCGTAAAAAAAAGGGACCTTACTACATCTGCAAAAAAGTATCGACTGATGTCAGCCTGCGCAGGTCGTAAAATGGCTCGTAATACGTAAAAAGGGACATTCGGACATTTGCGTAAAATGTCGTCTCGGATCAGCCTGCGCGGTCCGCGCAGGCTAATCCGAGACGGCACTTTACGACTATATTAGATTTTCTGCAACAGTATACTTGCGCGAGAAAGAAAATTACATAAAAACGGAAAGTGTCGTATCGGATCAGTCTATGCGGACTGTGCAGCCTGATCCGAGACGGCGCTTTAAGCAAATGTCCAAATGTCCCTTTTCGCATTTTGCAAGCCAAATAGTCTTTATGGATCCACACTTATGTGATGACTGTCTTGGTGAATGGTATCACAAAGATGCATAAGAGGCCTATTTCCATCCTCTTTGACGCAGTTTCATTTCATTTTGTAATCTACCCGGGGTAATTTCGCTGGCGTTACCTGGGTCGTTGTCTGCGCATTTCATTTTCTTCGAAGATTCTACCTGTCTTATATGATGCATCACTAGCCCCAAAAACGGGCAGACTGTAATATTACGCTCTGTAAATTAGCAATGGAGAAAATAGCTTTTATCAATACGTTTGAGGAGAAATAAGACCTGCTTCAGCTCCAGATTTCTCTACACTGCTGATCATAGCTGAGTGAATTGCACGAGGTAGCTTTTTATTGAGTAAACGTTTATTTTAATTTGAAATTCGAAGTAACGGTTGTTGCGTAGGAAAGTGGTTCGGTTCTGTACCCAGGATGCCCAAATTAGATAGATCAGTATTTATAGAATGCCATCTAGCGGGAGATAATGTTCCTGGGTCCATATTTACCAACCATTCTTAAGATCTTTCTTTGTCTGAATCTTCAAGATTTTCTGACTGTGAAAGCAATAGAACATCTGATTGGCTAAACCAATTGGTTTAGCCAATCAGAAGTTCTGTTACTTTCACATTGACAAAATTCTGAAGAATAAGCCTAAGAATGTTCTCAAGAATGGTTGGTGAATACAGACCCTGTTTCTCACGAATTATTTATGATGCATTTTGATTGGTGATCTCAGTATGTCTTTGAGAAAATTTTAGCTATTTTTATCACAAATACGCCGTCATTTCTGTTTTTAACTTGTCGATATCTAAACACAGCATTCGTTGCAAATCTAGCTTAGCGATACTTTAAATCTAGTGTCGCTCATCAAGACCACAATCGAGAAGCGTTTTTAAGAAAGAGATTTTCGGCGTAACATCGAAAGATTCTCAGTTAGAATCGTACACAAAGATCGACAGTGTCGTCCCTGTATTGTAGAGTGGTATATCGTCGGTTCACTTCAAAAACCTCGTAACCACGGCTTGTTTCAAGCTTTAGTTACGAGGTTTTAGATGTAAACCGACGATTTGTCACAGGAGACAAGCACGTCGACGGGCCATATTTGTTGACATCTTTGGTTTTTCCATTGTGAGGTTATAACGGAAGAACTGTAATTATTCTTATTCTCTCTCAGGGGTAACAACCTACGTCATAGCATACGTCATCGGAGACATTTTAAATCCGCCATTTTCGTATTAAAAAAGGTAAATTTTCAGCTTGTACATTGTTATTGAAGATCGATCCAAACAAAGCAATGCATATGGTACCTGACAACTTTCTTCGTTGTATACATTAATATTTTTTTCATTAGTTTCGTTGATTTTGCAATTACCTCCACACAATTTTCAAAGCCGGAAACACATGTGCGATTTAAAAATAGATGTCGTATACAATGCCGTTAAGAATAATTGTGTTGAAGTGTTTAGAGCTACAACATTGTTTCATGATATTTTGGTTTTTACGAATAGAACAAATACATGTATATTTACCGTCACCAGATGACGTAGATATTCTAAGTTAATTTCAGATACATATATCTTTTTAAAGTAATTAATCTGCACCTTGCGCAAGAAATGACGGCTATTCCGACACCTATGACGTAGGTTGTCACCCTTGTCTCTACAAGAGAGTATCGTCATGTTATCGACCTTTCGATTGGCTATTAGGGTACTTCCCGACCATATGAATATTCATAAGAAACGACGAATTGCTAGAGGATTATCCCAGGGGTAGATTCAGGGAGGGTAACCTAATGCTTCAAACTTGATTCCGAAGAGGCATTTTTGCGCGAGCATAGCTCAAATTCATGTAATCAACCGTTTAACAGTAAAGTTTTATCATATCTGTGTGAATAGGCAAGCGGACGCTTAACATTCGAATTCAGGTTGCTCGTTCCATGTAGCCTGATCTTGATCCATTCCTTCCGCAGAAGCATCTGTTTGGCCTATAGCACAAAAACAGTTAAAAAAGGCCAAACCTTGGCAAGAACCGGCGGATTTCGTACTATAAATAGATCTTTGCACATGCGCATAAATATACGTCACCGCCTCGATTTCGGTGAGGATTCCACGCGGTTATATTTAGCCTTGCGATATCTATATAAAGTACAAAGTGCGCATGACAGAAAAATTACTAAGAAAAATAACGTCCAGAATTGCGCTACGTTGTTGTAAAAATGCCAGACTATTTTTCCATCCCAGCTGTGCCAACTTGACTCGTGCATAAGTCCAAGAAATTGCGAATGGTTGTATATCATAAGTAGTTCGTCTTTAAACGGATAGTTCAGGAATCTTCCCCATAGAAACATCGGCCCTGCAAGAATAAAGTAGGTCACAGCCCCTTTACCGCACAATGCCGCCTTTTGACGCCCATGGTAAAGAAGCCTTTTGAAAACATTGTGGGAAAAGGAGAAAATGCTGGTAACCAGCATTTTCTCCTTTTCCCACAATGTTTTCTACCCTATCAAAGAAAAGTTGCACCATTTGAGCCACATTGAAATATACGTCTGCATATGCTTTCGATTTGGACAAGGCTAGAGTTTTGTCATCTGGTAAAGGGTTAAGAATTAGATTTAGATTTTTTATACATGGTGTATGTTATGACAAAAAGTGGATTGATGCTCCCCAGTGATCCATGGCACCAAGCAAGTTATAACATAACTATCGACTCACAAAATCCAGTATGATGTAGTCCGATCCTTTGACATGCAGGAAATTGAAAGATAACAGAAGATTTCGACCTACGCTAGCCTTTGCGGACTGCGCAGGCTGACCTGGGTCGACGCTTTTTCGCAGATGCAATAAGCCCCTTTTTCACAGAGCACGGCTCAAACGTTTCCACCCAGGCTAGGCTATGAAGTCCACGCAGGCTGATCTGGATCAGAATTTTTTTCTACGTGTCAATTTTCTTCTTACGTCAAAGTTCCTTATGATTTAGTGGATTCTAAGAAACTACAGGCTCTAACTCATAGCTAAAAATCGACGTTCTCGTAAAGGCTTTCCGGGCAATATCGACAGCTTCCGTCTTTTGATATGAGCACATACTTGCTAACTCGTCGGTAGTTATCGTGTAACATCGACGTTTTAGTATAGGCATTCGACCAATTTCGGCAGCTTCCGTCTTTTGATATGAGCATAGACTTGCTAACTCATCGGTAGTTATCGTGTAACATCGACGTTTTAGTAAAGGTATTCGACCAATTTCGGCAGCTTCCGTCTTTAACCCTTTACCAAACAATCCCTGTTTTTACGACCTTGAGATAGAAGCAAGTTTAGAAAACATTGTGGAAAAAGGAGAACATGCTGGTAACCAGCATTTTCTCCTTTTCCCACAATGTTTTCTACCCTGCTGGAAACAGATTTCAACTTTTAGGTCAAGTTAATATGGTCGACTGCTTGTGCTTTCAATGTGGACTGGTCTAAATTTAGTCGTTTGGGAAAGGGTTAAATACGAAAGTGAGGGGCCATAGATCTTACACCCCAGAGCAAAGCTCAACTGTATTATTTCACGTACATTTTAGTGTCATGAGCGGAATAAAAAACTTTTAAGAAAGCAGAGGAGGAGAAGAGCAGAAGAAGGAAGAGGAGTATAGACCTACCCGTAGAGAACATGGTCGACATATATGGAAATATGTACCACCGGTTGGCTTCCGGAAGTCCATCTAACACGTGACCAAAAAACGAATGATTCGGAGTGACTCCAATAAAATCGTTGGAACAACCGCTTGGCAGTGTCCACCGTAGAACTAGGCTTTTGTTCTGCTGTTTGGCTACATTAGTTAGGTTGTCTATACTGGAAATAAAAAATAGTAGATAAATAAATATAAAAATGAAAACAAAATTCCTCTCAGTTTTCTATTCATTATGGTAATATTTTGTTTTTACTTCACAGTGAATAAAGATGCTAATCTAATGCTTACTTGCCCCCCTCCCTCCCCCAGCGTCCAGAAAATGTTTTGTCTAAAATGATAAAATGAAGGAAATAGACAGACAGAATATAAATATACGATAAGGATTGCTAGAATTCTGTTCTTCCCAAGAAGTATATTATTGGATTTATTTAAGCTTTCTAACACTCGTAGGGAAGATAGTCAGAGAGAGAGAGAGAGAGAGAGAGACCAATTCTATTGCTCGAATTTTGACTTTCCCAAATAGTCACCCGTAGAGAACTTAGTCAGTCAGAGAGAGAGAGAGAGAGAGAGAGAGAGAGCGAGACCAATTATATTGCTCGAATTGTGCTTTTCCCCAAAAAAATCACCCCGAGAGAAGTTAGAGAGAGAGAGAGAGAGAGAGAGAGAGACTAATTCTATTGCTCGAATTCTGCTTTTCCCAAATAGTCACCCGTGCAGAACTTAGTCAGAGAGAGAAAGAGAGAGAGAGAGAGAGGGAGGGCAAGACCAATTCTTTTGCTCGAATTGTGCTTTTCCGAAATAATCACCCGGAGAGAAGTTAGAGAGAGAGAGAGAGAGAGAGAGAGAGAGAGAGAGAGAGAGAGAGAGAGAAGAGAGAGAGAGAAAGAAAGAGAGAAAGAGACCTGTTCTATTGCTCGAATTGTGCTTTTCCCATATAGGACATTATTGGTGCTGTCTAGCACCCGTAGAGAACTTAGTCATGTGATATTTCTGTCTGTCTTTTGAAAACACTGTGGGAAAAGGAGAAATTGCTCGTAACGAGCAATTTCTCCTTTTCCCACAGTGTTTTCTACCCTTTTTGAGAACTTTCTGCCATTTTCTCCAAATCTAAACTTGTCGTCTGCAAACTGTTTTGGTTTGGAAGAGTCCAAAATTTGTCGTTTGGGAAAGGTTTAAAGGGGCAACTTCATACATAATCATGTGATATTTCTGTGTGACAGGTATATATGGAGTGCAACACGCGAAAAGGTGCATTCGGACATTTGCGTAAAGTGTCGTCCCGGATTAGCCTGCGCAGTCCGCGCAGGCTAATCCGAGACGGCACTTTACGACTACATTAGATATTGTGCTACAGTAGACTTGCGTAAAACAGAAAATCACATAAAATCGGAAAGTGTCGTTTCGGATTAGCCTGCGCGGACTGCGCAGGCTGATCCGAGATGACACTTTACGCAGATGTCCGAATGTCCCTTTTCGCGTGTTGCACTCCAATTATGCACCTATCTTTAAAAGTGCAACGTGATACAGTCTGCATTAGGTAACACTTAGTTCTTTTTGCATTCTAAATAGACTATCACCGAATTACCTTTTGTCAGATAGTGCCGATTTATATCAGACAGCACATACAAAGCCTAGCCCAAGCGTAGCGCTGCTAAAAACCGTTAACCCATTACCACACAATCCCTACTTTTGACGCCCCTGAGAAAGAAGCCTTTGGAAAACATTGTGGGAAAAGGAGAAAATGCTGGTAACCAGCATTTTCTCCTTTTCCCACAAAGTTTTCTACCCTTCACAAAACAAATTTCAAACTTTCAGTCACTTTTATTTTGTCGTCTGCAATTGCTTTCAATTTGGACAAACCTAAAATTTTGTCGTTTTGTAATGAGTTAAAGACCGGAATAGGTGACATTACCGCCACGATGTGTAACAGTAACCAAATACTATTGTACATTGCGATAAACACTACTGAAACAAACATATTTCACACATGCCCATAAATGAAGTAAAACCTTTTATATCTAATGACATCTCGAATAAAGACAAAATAGCAGGCATTGTTCACTAAGTAGGTCGTACATATCAGATGTCTTTCGATGGTTGTTCCCGGTCATTTAAGATACTAGGATGCTATCAAAATAATCTTTGTTTCCATTACTGTTAAAACAAGCTGGCTTCTTTACTAAAGAACCCAGGGGAGGTCAGCATCCATCCTCGGATACCTCGGGGTCTCCCTATTTGCTACGCCACATCGACCCCTAGGACAATTGACTAATAAAACTTTGAATCAGCCGCCGAAAATCGATACGAAACGTCATAGCGTACAGTCCACTCGCCCATCACAAAATGATGATGGAACCAATGAAAAGCCAGCATTCGGCCAGCGGTAAAGCGAGGGAAATTCAATTAATTGTCCCAGGGGTCGATATAGCGTAGCAAATAGGGAGACCCCGGGGTATCCGAGGATGGTCAGCATCAGTGTTTTCAAATAGTTTAGTGGTTTCTAATTTCAATATAGTTCGGTACATGTAAACAAATAAGTAAAAAAGCGTAGAAACCTCATATGCTTTACATTATGGTCTTTTGACATTCTTGTCGCGTTTTCAAGTCGCATGATCTGGTCCAGCAGTCTTCTTTCTCTTTTTTAACACATTTCTTCTTATTTTTCCTTCAGCTTAGATTTATTTGCTTTATGAAAGTTACAATTATTTGAGAAGTCATTTACAGCCATGGCAAAATAATATAACAAATGTTTTCTGAAATTCGTCATATAAAAATTAAACCACGTCTTTACCCTGTTTCGGTTTTTTGATTTCGCTTTATTTACTAAACCATGACGAAAGAGACTATGAATCGAAACAATTTCGCAAGAAAAATGGATTTAGACAACAAATTCTGCCACAGTGTGCCTTTCTAAACTCAGCACTGTTGGAGAGGTCTGATGCTTCATGTTTTCTAGTAGATCATCGAAAAATATCGGTGGAATATTTTTCGGTATTTCATGGTTACGACCACTGAAAATACCGATTTCTAAATTTTAAGTCTTCAATTGAAACCTTACAGCCAGATGGAAATATGACGTCATTTACTTTACATTTCTCGTGCGTAACGTAATATTGTAACGCGTGGCTAGGCGGAGGGGTACGCCACGGGGAATAACTGAAAATAAAATGTACTGGATTTTGATAAAGCCCCCCCGCCCCCTTCCCCCCACCCCCCTGGAAGCTTTTATACTACACAAATAGATAATGTCGACTATTCGCAGAGTTATAAAAGTACATTTTAGTAAAACTGAATTCAAAGTAAACTATTGATATCCTAAACTACAAAACGGTGTAGGTCTAGCATTAGAATACGCATACTGTGCTGTCTGATCTTTGTCTACAGGGTCTGAGAAAACACAATTTGGTGCTAACTGTTATTTGCAAAGAGTTAAGACGCAAAATTGTTGATACATTTTCGTTAAAGAGGACGGTTGCGATAAAATGGCGTCCTAGATTCTGCCCCCGTATTAAAGCTGTATTTCTGTGATTAGAATACCGATAAAAACCAAGGTCACTGTTTACTTTCGCAGCCTTTGAGATAAACTTTTGTTTGTCCGAAATGTTATGATATGCGACCTTTGACATTGAGTAGCCTATTCACCGATTTTTAACTCTTTACCAAACGACAAAATTTTAGACTGGTCCACTTCGAAAGCACTTACAGTCGACAAAATAAAAGTAACTAAAAAGATGAAATTTGTTTCCAGGGGGGTAGAAAACATTGTAGGAGAAGGAAAAACTCCTGGTTACCAGCATTTTCTCCTTTTCCCACAATATTTTCAAAAGGGTACTATTTCAGGGCCGTAAAATCCAGGGATTGTTTGGTAAAGGCTTAAACATATTGACTTTATAGCCATTCTACTTGTATTTGTTCGTTTATGGTTAAAAGTCCATTTGACCGATGTAAAAAGGCATGATCAATTGTACGGTAAGGTGGCGGGGGACTTGGAAACTTGGTCACGGCTGTGGTGAATCATGTCGCCCCGAGCCGAAGGCGAGGTGGCGACACGATTCGCCACAGCCATGGTCAAATTTCCAAGTCTCCTGCCTCCTGACCGTACAACAAATTTATTATACTACACAAAGTTTTACCATCCCTACGTTTGTTAAGGTAAGACCTGTGTAATGAAAAACAGCTATTTCCACTAAAATATCATCCTGCAAAAATAGCTATAATGAAAAATGAGTTTTATTGAACTACTTTCACCTTTTCATTTTTTCCATTTTTTCCGTCTTTGAATTATCATTTATGAATCTAAAACCACTATATTCTCAATTCAAAACGAAATTACCTCCCCTTGTAGAAAACAAACAAAAGTATCAAAAAAAAAGTTTCAAGATAGACATAAACTGAATTTCTGATCCGTTAGAAATGTGCAAAATATTATTTCTGCATAAATCCTTATTTATCATTATTAATCAACAAATTATAATTTTTGCCCAATGTTCACCGGAAGTGCATTACACAGGTCTTACCTTAAGCGAATTTTACCTGTTTTTGGTTTTAAAAAATTGAATACACCGACGAAGTAACATTTACTTTCTGAGTGCCAAAATTCAATATAGGGTTGTGTGCAGATTTTTGTGTTTTCATCGAGATATAAAATGCAATTGCCTTATTACATGGCAAATAACGCCCGAAGGGCGTTATGTTAAGCCATGTAATAAGGCAATTGCATTTTATATCTCGATGAAAACACAAAAATCTGCACTCAACCCTTATAATTGCACTCGCTGTTCACTTAAATCACTTTTCGAAAATGATAGAGAGAAAAAAATCATGGACAAATACGACAGTAAATACGAGTTAATTTCCTTCGCGGATACTTGGTAGAACGGGCATGAATACACAATCTATTTTTAGCTTTTCAACATTTTTTTTTTTACTCGAAGGCGGCCATTTTGCTGGCTTTGAAATCATACTTTCGATGATTCATCGAACAAAATTTAAGAATAAAGTAATTATCTAGATCTATATGAACAATACAATCAACTATCTAAACTTGAGGCTAAGCGGACGATGTGTTCTTTCGAGTGACATTTTCTTAGATAATTTGTAAAGAATATGCGTACGTACCATCGGCAGATCTGTTCTCGATGAGTACCTGTCTGTTGCCGATATATGACTTTGTCTATCCTATGTTTCTTGTAAGATATGAATCGAATGACGCCAACGTTTTGTGACCCACTTATTAGAACATTAAAAACGGTGTCGCAGCTGTTAATTTTTCAACATGTATTTTTGGTTTCCCAGTTCTAAGCTTGTTTCTATTATCGTTCCTATCACGCCAACATTTCAAAAATTCTTAACACAGTGTATTCACTTCTTTCGATCCTTTCTCCAACAGTTCTTTCACTATATGCATTCCATCAAATCCACGATAACTTTTTTCTGGTAAGTAACATTTTTTTAACCTAATCCCCGCAATAAAAAAGTTTAAACTACGTTCTCCGTCATGAAACAAGAAATCACGTTCATTTATGCAAGAGTGATTTTTCCGTTTGTAAACACAGTGTACATAACGTTACTAAATTTAACTCAGAGCCCTTGGCTTCATAGAAATCGATCGCTGACGTATTAAATGATGTAACTGATGACGTCGACCATTCAGACTCTATTCAGTGTTGGCATAGTGTATTTTTATTTATAGGGTGCAAATAAAGTTAAACAGGCATCATTTTCTCAAGGTTTATTCGTTAGTTTCCTTTTTGCAAGTTTATAAAAGAAAAAGAAATCGATCTTTTTGCATTTGACTGATTCAGCGATGGAACTCTAAATATAGCCCATAAACAGTTTGCATGAAATCTAAAATTAGATTCCAGCAACAATTTGGAAAAACCGAAAGTAGTGCTATTGCGTTTCATCGAAAAATAACATGCAGGTTTTTTCATCACATGACCCGATTCTGACCAATCAAAAAACAATTTTACACCATGAGTGCAATTATTGAAAATTGACGTCACTGAGAACTGACGTTACTGAAACCTTGATAATACGTGTTAAAACGTGCAGGTTTGCGCATAATCTGAATGCAAATCTTGATCGACGCCGCCATTTTGGATGTTATGTTGATAGTGTAGTCATGTATATGGGGCCACCATAAAAGGGAAACTGCTTTTATGTTGGCTTTTGCCAGTGTACATGATACATATACTCAGTTCCATAAATAAGTGTGCACTCAATTTTCTTTTATTTCTCGTCGCATGTTTTACTGAAGACCAACACATTTGGTATCATAGCTCATACTAGTCCGGGATTGGCCATTGAGCCATGTATCCCATTTGTTGTCCAAAAACTGTCTTTCTGCCTAATACGGCTTTGAGTCATCAATAAATGATGACTTTAAAGGGGTGTGTTACGGGAGATCACTCCTTCCTTACTACATAGCTTTCCCGTATAAAATCAATACCTGACAACTGCGTCAGAGAGAATTCTCTTTGGCTTAGTGGTTATGGTATTGGTCTTTTTATCCTCGAAGAACGGGGCTATTTATCCCTCGAAGGGTTAGAATCCCGCCAGATGCAGTTTGTATTTGAGCCATGCATTTACGTGTCTTTGTTTTGTTTTAAAGATCTATGCGACGTCGAATGATTACCTGTATCGACAGCAGAGGTGGCCACTTCCCCAGATGAATATCATTGAAATAATGGTACTAATGACAATCAATTAACCGGAGCTTGGAGAGGAACTATATAAGCTTAGCTTTCGCTCCAATCCACTTCATAGAATTATTATTGACCGGTCTATTTTTCTCCAATCCACTTTATAGAATTATTCTTGACCGGTCTATTTTTCTATGTAATTCTATGAATAAAATATGTTTAAACTAATGACAATCATCAGTACTCAAAAATAACATTGTCGAGTTTCGGATCGAATCAGAGTGAAAAAGGGCTTCAGGCCCTGAACTTACCTGCAGTACCAGGTTAAGTTCATTGATTTTTCGAATACATGTATGGTGACTGACGCCGTTTTCAAGGTTATTTCGGTTATATCGCGGCAGCCAGTGAACTTATGCATGTTTTCCTGGAATCTTTTACCAGTTCTTTTACCACACAATTTTCTTTGTAAGCCACTGGCTGCTTTCCCACTATTGTCTAGACAATAGTCAGAGGTGGAGAAGAATGAATCATGTCGCAATGGCTAACATTAATCCTCGGAAAGAAATTGGCCGAGCCTGGGATCGAACTTGTGATGCCCTAAAGTAAAATCCCGAATGGTGCAATTTCTATGTTACTCGTGTTTGGAGGGGTATGATATCTCCTCGTCGGACAGAGAAGATTCAAGGTCAGAATGCACGTTTTCTGCGGTCTGATCTTGATCTACAATGTGAGCAAAAGGTCAGTGAGGCACGCTTAGCAACCGAAAGGTTAAGGGTTATAACTCGGGTAAAATGGTAACCATGGTAACATAGTAATACAGTTTTATGTGTTATCAATATACAATATAAAAAAATTTAAGGCATGCTATGTGAAAAGACTGTTTAATGCATCTGCAAAAAGTACCGACCCATGTCAGACTGCGCGGACCGCGCAGGCTGCCATGGGTCGGTACTTTTTGCCAAAGGTCAACTGTCTGCATGGCAAAGGACCTTTTTAGGTCTAAGCGATTGTTATACGAAATGGACTTTTTACATGATATAATCGGTCGCTTGGGACAATGCGTCAAGTAAATGCATTAGGCTCCTTTTTGACAGAACATGACTCTAATACAATGACGAAGTCGGGTGAAGTCACGAAAGTCATATTTATCATAGTAACAAAGTTACGTTAAGTAAGAGTTACTTTATGACAATAACCAGAGTTCTGAATGAGCCATGATTTAGTAAAATGGGTTTAATGCAGCTTCCTGATCCGTTATAACAACCCAGATATGTTATAACTATGGCTCCAGATATCGGTCTATCTACCGACTGAATCTCCAGGTAGACTCTTACTTGGACATACAGATAATTGACCAATAGCGAAAAGTTTCGGCCTAAGTGAGCCTACACAAACTGCGCAGCTTGACCCGAGTCGATAATTTTCGCAGATGCATTATATCCCCTGTTTATAGAACGTGGCTTTTGTCATAGAAGTGAAAGGCCATTGCGGAAAAAAAGGAGAAAATGACGCCTACCGGCATGTTCTCCGTGTCCACATATTTTTTTTTCAAAAGGTGTATATTTTAGTGTTGTTAAAAAGCGGTAAAAATGCTTAAGGGTAAATGTGAAACTTGAATCCAATCACCGTAAGTGGTATAACAATTTGGGTTCATTGACATTTGACCTTTTTTGTTGACCTTTGACTGTAGTTTAACCATTAGGCCGTTGATTATAATTTACCTTGCCTTTTCGAACAGGGTTGATCAAGATTTGACTGCACTGAACTTGCAGTCTGATCTTTTATCTAAGCTGCCCGCTACTTTGTAACATGTTGCTGAAAAAACAGCCACAAAATGTAGGATTTTCAATGTCCTTACAAATTCGTTACCATGTTTTCAATCCAATAAAATGAGAAGAGGTTGATGTAATGTTAATTAAGTTGTTTGTGTAGGTAAACAGGGCCTGTATTCACCAACCATTCTCAAGGATATTCATAGTCTTATTCTTCAAGATTTTCTAAATTTGAAAATAACTCAACTTCTGATTGGCTAAACCATTTGGTTTAGCCAATCAGAAGTTGCGTTACTTTCAAATTTAGAAAATTCTGGAGACTGAGACCAAGAACGTTCTTAAGAATTATAGTTGAATATTAACCCAAGTCCTTCAACTCTTGACCAGAAGACGAAATTTGAATTGATAATTTATTCATGGTGTCTAATATCATTTTCTCACTATTTCACTTATATCGCAGTGTTAAGTGCACCTATCTATGCTTTCCTGTAGTTCCTGCTCGCAGTACTTTGCACAATTTTCTTCCAATCTTCCAAAGCCACTTCAACACTTTAAACTGGTCCAGCGTTAACAAAAGGCACATTAACTGCAGCTGAACGAATACAATGTCTGTCTTGGAAAGGAAAACAGTTGAAGAAACGGAGACGATTCTAGCTTATCGGATTTTCTCAGTTTCCTACGACGTCTTCAAGCCCCCCCCCCCCCCACCCCCCACCACCAAGTTTAGGGTCATAAGAAGCACTGCAGGGTGTGTTAAATGTCTAACCCTTTACCACAAATTCCACGCTCTTTGAGAACCTTGGCTAACAAACTTTTGAAAACCTCGTGGGAAAAGGAGAAAATGATGGTAACTAGTATTTTCCCCTTTTCCAGCATTTTTTCCCTCTTTTCAACGCCAAATCCAACGATTTGGTTCATGTTTATTTCATTGCCTGCAAATACAAGTATAAATGTTTTCATGGGGGTATAAGCTTAACTCGTTACCACACAATCCCGACTTTTGACACCCTAGAAAAGAAGCCTTTTGAAAACATTATGGGAAAAGGAGAAAATGCTGGTAACCAGCATTTTCTCCTTTTCCTACAATGTTTTCTCCCCAAAGAAAAATTGAACCATTTGAGCCACATTGTAATTGACGTCTGCAAATGCTTTCAGTATGGACAGGGCTAAAATTTTGTCGTCTGGTGAAGGGTTAAGTAACACAAAAGGTCAACATCCAGTTAACGCTGTTTCAACCAAGCATCTAACCTCCATTTTTGCATTACTCATAGCATACAAATGAGTATAGACTGAAGTTGAAACAGTTATGTTTTCACATCGCTTGTGATCTTACAAGGTAGACCAAACACCTACAAGTATGCTTTCTCGTGCTTTGCTCAGGACATACCACTGCCTAGCAGTGTCTCGTTCAGCACTATTATATTTTCATGTTTCCCCTTGCCTCCCTCAGGACTAACTCCCCCCCTCTCCCCTTGACTCCCTCGGGACTTTACCTCCCTGACACTCCGTGCCTCGCTAAAGGATAAACGTCCCTGCCTCCCTGTGCCTTGTTGAAGATTGAACCTCCATGCTTGCCCGTGCCTCGCTCAGATCTACATACCTGCCACAGTATTATTATCCAAGAACTAAATCTTCCTGAATGCCCGTGGCTCGGTCAGGGCGAGACATCCCTGCCTCCCTATGCCTATTTCAAGATTTAATCTCCCTGTCTCTCTGTGTCTAACTCAGCACTGAAACACCCTGCCTGCCCATGTCTTACTCAGGACTAAACCTCCATTCCTCCTGGTACATTAGTCAGGACTAAACCTCCCTGACTCTTTGTGTCTCTTTCAGGACAAACCTCCCTGCTTTCCCATACTTCGCATACAGCTATACTCTACTGCCTTTCCATTTCTCCCATAAGTTTAAAAGTTTCCATTCCTCGATCAGGAAATATCTCCAGCTTATTTCTCAGCCTCTTTATGCCCACTTGAACCTTTCTCAAGACTATGTTACGAGAGACCACTCCTTCGTGCATGCCTTTGTCCCGATTTAAATACAATACCTGACAACTGCGTCAGAGAGATATCTCTTTGGCTCAGTGGTTATGGTATTGGTCTTTTAGTCCTCGGAAAAACGAGGTTATTTGTCCCTTCAAGGGTTCGAATCCCGCCAGATGTGGTTTGTATTTTAGCTATGCATTTATTTGTTTCTTTGTTATGGACTTTGTTCATAAGAACTAAACCTTCTTCCTTTTTCGTGCCTCTCTTAGGATCACAGCTACTTGCTCTCCCTTGCTTTGCTAAATCGCGTAAAACTATAATTAGCATTCTCCCTAAGAATCATGCAGGCCCTGTAGAAATGGTGATAAGTGACTTTTTCAGAATACCAAAAAAAGTTAGTGCAATTGATTCCTTTAGTCACAAAAGTTCAAAAGCCAAAGGGAAACTTTTATTGTCATGCTGTTACCATGGCAACAGCCACAGAAAGTTTTTGCCCCCTGAGGCATATTTTTTGCTTTTTAAAACTTAAAAAATTAAGCACTTTGAAGTTAATACAACATATTTGTCACGAAAAGTCCAGTCAGTTGTGTTATTATAACATAATCACCCATGTATTGGCTTACAATATCAAGAATGCAATAGCAAAAATTAGCTTGCAGAATGTGTTTCTATGGCAACGAACAAAGGTTGAATTTCGCATTTCTGCTGGTGGCTTAAATTGACAAATTTCTATCTCAATTATCTCCTAACAGCAAAGCTAGGATTTAAGGTTTCAATATTGGGCATAAAGACTAATGTATTGGGTCACAAATAAAAAAATAAAAAAGGTCAAAATGTTTTTAGGTCAGGCTACCATGGCAACCAAAGTGACAACAGATTTGTAAAATTTGGAAAATGCTGTATTTTATGCAAAAAAATGACCACTAAACACAAATATTTGAATGTCACTTTATATGACATATGAAGTATTAGCACAAATTTGAAAAGCTGCAAACAAGATATTTTGGTTTTGTGTTTAAATTTGGTTTCCATGGCAACCTGAATCTCGACAATGGCATAAAATTGCAATTTTTGCTTATTTTCATGGCAAAATTGTAGAGACTAGAGTAAGTAAATTGAATAACTCGGGTTTTAGAAATAGCTATCGATCTAACATGTTGTCGATGAAAAAATAAGAATGGTCATATCATATCTTACTCTAGGTAACCATGGCAGCCAAAGTGGCAATGTATCAGTAAAATTGAGAAAATACCATTATCTGTCGAATATAATGAACAACAATTTAGAATCTTCATACCCCGCTATATATGGTTCATGGCATGTCACGGTTTCATTAGCTCCACTGGCAGAAGGCCAGCGGGCTTATGTCATGGCCAGGTATCTGTCTTGCGTCTGTGTGTCTGTCCGTGTGTGCGTGTACGTGCATGGTACGTGTGTGCATACGTTAAATTTTATTGCATACATCTTCTCTGAAACCACCCATCCAAATTTGATGAAATTTCACAGAAATGATCCTTCCATGATCCTCTTCAGAATTTTTTAGAAAGAATTTTATTCCTTGAAAAACCCTGGTTTCTATAGCAACCTGAATCTCGATACTGGCATAAAACTGCAGTGTTTGCTTATTTTCAAGGAATAATTGTAGAGACAAGAGTAAGTAAACTGAAATAACTTTGGTTTTAGAAATCGCTATTAATCTAATGTGTTGTCCATGAAAAAAATAACAATGAGCATATCATATTATAATCCAGGTTACCATGGCAGCCAAAGTGGCAACATATCGGTAAAATTGAGAAAATACAATTATCTATCAAATAGAATTACCAACAATTAAAAATGTTCATACCCCTCTATACATAGTTCCTGGCATGTTAGTTTTCATTCACAAAGTAGCATACATGCTAATTATCTCCCGCCAAAAAGGCGGCTATGTATATTATAGTAATAGTAGCCATCCGTCTGTCTGTCTGTCTGTCTGTCTTTCTGTCTTTTCTTCCTCCATTCTGTCTATCCCTCTTTGCATCCCAATTTCTTGTATGGAGCACAACTCAAAAACTATTTGAGATATAATAATGAAACTATACAGATAGATAGATCTCATAAAAGAAAAGTGCAGTGCATAAGAACCATTACTCTTGATTGCATATTTTAAGGGTTATTGCCCTTTATTTTCTCACTTAAATTTTGTCTAGAGCATAACACAAAAACTATTTGAGGGATAAACATGAAACTTCACAGACGGATAGATCTCATCAAAGAGAAGTGTGGTGCATAAGAACCATAACTCTTGATTGCATAATTCAAGAGTTATTACCCTTTGATATTTTGTTATTTTCCATACTCTTATGGGGATGATTTTACTGTTCTGTTGCCATGGTAACATTTTTTTCTGAGGTGTTGAATACTTTTTATCTTTTGTATGTGCATAACATATATTAGTCATTTAAAGTAGGTTTAATTCATTCAGATGCTTCTTAGCTGGAAGGGGTTAATTTGCTTTGAACAAGCTGTTATTTGTCATGATTCATTGATTTGGTTGCCATGGTAATGACTGGGCCATTATTTTTTTCTTTTACATTTTAATATTGACAAACAGATGTGGGTAATTTAAGTAAGTATTACTTATCAATGTAATCCTTTGTTAATGGGCGTTAGTTTACTTTGAATGTGCTGATTTTTGTTAAAATCGCAAAATGTTGGATAGTTTGGTTGCCATGGAAACTAATATTTGGATTGTTGCAGAACTTAGATTTTTCTGTATTGGTTGAACAGATGTGGATCCATTAAATACGTAAATACACTGTAAATATTTTTCCTAGCAGGAGGGAGATAATTTGCTCTAAAATTGCCACTTTTTTAAGAAACACTGACGGGTCAATAGTTTTGTTGCCACGGTTACAACAATTATTAACATCTTGAGTTTTTTCATTGTTGGCTGTGAAAAATCAGATGTTGCTCGTTTAGGCACTATATATATTTTTCATATGCAGCTTTGCTGTCAGAAGATAATTTGGCTTGAAAATCTTCAAAATTTGAAGTTTGAAAAATTGGTTTCTATGGCTAAACTTTTGTTGCTATGCAACACAATGCAAGTGACATTTTATATTTTTCTATATTTTCCTATGTAATTTCGAGTACTACTCATGCCGTCCTTTTGACATAAGTAGTAGTATAGATAATCTAAAAGGGCAGTAGTTTTCTTTGAATGTGCTGATTTTTGCTAAAATCGCGAACTGTTGGTTAGTTTGGTTGCCATGGTAACTAATATTTGGATTGTTGCAGAACTTAATTTTGTCTTTATTGGTTGAACAGATGTAGATCATTTAATACATAAATACACTGTAAATATTTCTCTTTGCAGAAGGGAATTAATTTGCGTTGAAATTGCCACTTTTTTGCAAAATCACTGACGGGTCAATAGTTTTGTTGCTATGGTTACAAAAATTATATATATTTTTAGTTTTTTTATTGTTGGCTTTGAAAAATCAGATGTTGCTCGTTTGGGTACTATATGTATTTTTCATATGCACCTTTGCTGTTAGAAGATAATTTGGTTTGAAAATGTTCAAAATTGGAAGTTTGAAAAACTGGTTTCTATGGCTAAACTTATGTTGCTATGCAACACAATGCAAGTGACATTTTTTTATTTTTCTATGTAATTTCGAGTACTACTCATGTCCTCCTTTTAACATATTTTTTAAGTAATAGTATAGATTATCTAAATGGGCAGTAGTTTACTTTGAATGTGCTGATTTTTGTTAAAGTCGCAAACTGTTGGATAGTTTGGTTGCCATGGTAACTAATGTTTGGATTGTTGCAGAACTTTTTTTTTTCTTTATTGGTTGAACAGATGTGGATCATTTAATATGTAAATACACTGTTAATATTTCTCTTTGCAGAAGGGAGATAATTTGCTTTGAAATTGACACTTTTTAGCAAAATCACTGAGGGGTCAATACTTTCGTTGCCATGGTAACAAAAATTATAAACATTTTGAGTTTTTTTATTGTTGGCCGTGAAAAATCAAATGTTGCTCATTTAGGCCCTATATGTATTTTTCATATGCACCTTTGCTGTTAGAAGATAATTTGGTTTGAAAATGTTAAAAATTGGAAGTTTGAAAAACTGGTTTCTATGGCTAAACTTATGTTGCTATGCAACCCAATGCAAGTAACATTTTCCATTTTACAATGTAATTTTGAGTACTACTCATGTCTTTTTTGTAATATAAGAGGTAGTTTAGATAATCTAAATAATAATGATTTGTCAAAAACCGCCCTAAAAAGTGTCATTTTTCAATTTTTTGACTGACAACTTTCGACCAATTTCCGTGAAATTTTAATTTCTAGTTTCCATGGTAACCACTGTCAGGAAATGGGAATGCTTTGTTTTGGGAAAGTTTTTCATCAAGTCTGATGGAATGAGGGTAAAACCAATGAATTCTGTGACTAGTCACTTATCACCATCTGCATGATTCTTAGGGAGAATGCTAGATAAACGTCTCTGCCTGTTAGCACCTCGCTCAGGGTCCGTATTTACCAACCATTCTTAAGGAAGTTCTTTGTCCTATTCTTCAAGGCTTTCTGACTGTGAAAGTAACAGAACTTCTGATTGGCTAAACCAAATGAATTAGCCAATCAGAAGATCTGTTACTTTCACATTAACAATATTTTGAAGAATTAGACTAAGAATGTTGTTAAGAATGGTTGGTGAATACGGACCCGGGTAGGACTAAATCCTCTAGCCTCCCATTACCTCGGACGTGGGACTGACTTAACCTCTCTGCCGTCCCGGGCCCCATTTCCGGTTTTAACCTCCCTTTTTCTGTTCCTTGCTCAGGGTTTTCCTTTCAGACTCCCCGTGCCTCGCTACGAACTATATTTCCCTGCCTCCCTGTGATATAAAAATCATCATAATCAGGAAACAGATTCAGATATTTGAAAATTTTGCGGCATAAAAAATGCTTAAACGGATTTTTTCTCGGTTTTGCCAAAACTCTTTCATCAATGGTTCACAATAAGACACGAACGTTGCATGTTTGAACCGATATCAACTGCCGAAAGGGGAATATGCATTTTCTGGGTGGCTGAAAGAGGGGATGAACGGTGAGGCGGACGACAGAAAGAGGACAGGGGGATGAAAAGGTATATGACAGGCAAAGAATAAAGAAAGGGCAGTTTCCCCTTTCTACGGGGGAATTTTAACCCTTTATCAAACAATCCCTGATTTTCACGACCCTGAGATAGAATCCTTTTGAAAACATTGTGGGAAAAGGAGAAAATGCTGGTAACCAGCATTTTCTCCTTTTCCCACTATGTTTTATTTTTTCCAGCTGGAAACAAATTTCAATTTTTGAGTTACATTCATCTTGTCGTCTAAAATTTTGTCGTTTGGTTTAGGGTTAAAATAGCAAATCTATGAGGAAAATACTTTTGTTCATTACTCCCTATCTACTGCCCGCAATCTGTTATCTCCGTATCGATTACTTGACATTTTACTAATAAGACATATGTGAGAAAAATAGTTCGAGCACAGGTGACTCGTTGTCTGCGCCTGTCGTATTCTTCGAGGATTCGACCAGTCTTATATGACACATCACTCATTCCCCGATACTTGGGAAGAGTAGGGCTTATACCGAAGCTAAACCTTAGCCTGTAGGGACTGTTTTAATAAATGGCTGGTGCATAGGTTACCTGCTAGCTGGTCATAACTGAATAAATCGCATCAGATAGCGTTTTACTGAGTAAACGTTTATTTTATTTTGAAATTTAAAGTAACGGTTGTCGTTTTGAAAAATTACTACTCTTATGTACCCAGAATGCCCATATTAGATATATGTGTCTTTGTAGAATGCCATCTGGCGGGAGATAGCCTAATGATAAGACATAATAATTATGTGGAAAAAATAGTTCGAGCACAGGTGACTACCTCCCCAAACCTGATATCATTTATCGTCAGGTTGAGATTTTTGACTCGATGGGCTTTTGTTGGCGTTTTGGGTCAAGATCAGACTGCATGACAATGTTCACGATCTGTTATTCATGTATGAACACTTTTCAGGCGAAAGGGGGCTTAATGAATTCCCGTGACGTATAATGTCAAAAAAGTCCTCGTATTATTATAAATCCCTGACCCGTCACACAAAAACGGACCTTTTTGGAACTGCAAAAAGCGTCAACCCTGTTCAGACTGCGCCAATTGCGCAGGCTAACCGGGGTTGACATTTTTCGCTTTAATGACATTTTCTGTATGAAAAATTGTCACTCTACTTTGTTATACAATTATTTCTAAACTATCAGTTTTCCTACACTATCGTTTTCATCTAACTGGCGTGCGGAAATCCAAGATGGTCGCTTTTTGCGTGATGGTTCATAAATACAAAATGTAAGTTTAGTCTAACCACTGACCGAATCATGCGGTAAAATGGTCCATGGACATGCAGAAAATTGACAAATAGTGGAATGCTTCGACCCATGTCAGGCTGACACGGATCTATTTTTTTCGTTTTTTCAAAGATATAGAGGATATTTGTCTTTTTCGGTGAAACATCGAAATTTATTTCATCGAGTGCATAGCATCGGTAATATTTTCACGAGTGGCGCAGCCACGAGGGAAAATATTACCGATGGTGTTCACGAGATGAAATAAATTTCGATCTTTCACCGAAAAAAAAAAATATTCCATTTATTTCATGCTTTTAACCCTTTCTGGAAGGAGCTTTATCAAAATACAGTACAGTTCTTTTCTGTTATTCCCCATGGCGTGCCCCTCCCGCATAGCAACGCATTACAATAATACGTCAAGCGCGAGAAATGTAAGGTTTATGACGTCATATTTCCCATCTGGTTGTTAGGCACGCGCAACTTATCTAGGCAACAAGAACGTGAAAATCGGTATTTTCACTGGTTGTACCAGTGTAAGATCGAAAAATATTTTCACTGCTATTTCTCGATATCCTACCGGAAGACATGAAATAAATTAAACCCCTTCTCACAGAACATAGTTCATATCGATTCGCTGACGTTTTACTGACACAATGTACATGTATATGAGGAAATAGTTCGAGCGCAGGTGGCTATACTTTTAACCCTTTACCAAACAATCCCTGATCGAAGCCTTTTAAAAACATTGTGGGAAAAGGAGAAAATGCTGGTAACCAGCATTTTCTCCTTTTCCCACAATGTTTTCTAACCTGCTGGAAACAAATTTACCAGTTACCAGCATTTTTTTCATTTTCCAACTTTTGAAAAGTTACCAGCATTTTCTCCTTTTCCAACTTTTGAAAAGTTACCAGCATTTTCTCCTTTTCCAACAATGTTTCCTACCATTTCACTGGGGGAAAAAAAAGCTATCGTTTGATTCCGAGTCAATACTATAATCTACATATACTTATACCTTCAATTTGAAGTATTCTAAAGTTTTGTCCTGTGATAACAGAGTCGATTTATCATCTTAGCGTGACATATTGTAGGCTTATTATAGATTTTTCTCCTACTGTGATTTTAGATACCTGAAAATTTACTTAACCCTTCACTACACAATCTAGTGTTTCAGCGATCCTGAAGGGGACAGCTTTTGAAAACATCGTAGGAAAAGGAGAAAATGCTGGTAACCAGCATTTTCTCCTTTTCTCACGATGTTTTCTTCCTCAACTTAAGTCTTATACAGTAAATTAAGCCCTATTTGAAATTGTTGTTTGATGTTTCTTTCAATTCGTGAAAATCCAACATTCTGTCGTTTGGTAAAGAGTTAACCCTTTGCCCTTACTTAACGATCCCGAAAAAGAAGTTTTAACAAATATTGTATAACAAGTAGCTGTAAGCTCCATATACGTAGATTGACTGACTGACTGACTGACTGACTGACTGATATTTGACCACGTTTACAACATAATTTCAGTTATATAACAGCGGCCAGTGTACCAGTCCATGCTTTCCCTGAAGTTTATTTAACCAGTGCTCTTCATAGTTTTCCTTCTGAGCCACTGGCTTCTTTCCCATGTAACCGTCGTAGAACCATTGGTAATAAAACGTATTATTATACTGCAAAGAAATTTCTCGTGATCTGATTGGTTGACATGCGGGGAACATAAATATCATGTTCCCTGGCAAAAACCACGTAAAGCTAGTTTCCCTTTTGAGTGCCACGTAAACATCACTACACGTGCAACGCAACATCCAAAATGGCGGCGTCGATCGATTACCGGACTGCACATTTATGCACCAAACTGCACGTTTTAGTGACATCAGTTTCCAGTGACGACAGGTCTCGAATTGAATTGGGACACTCAGAAGGGAAGTTCTATTTCGTCAGAATACTCGATTCGTAAAACAGGAAAATTTCGCTTAAACGCGCTTTGAAAAGGTTAAACTTCGCAGTATAATAAATTCGTTTTACGGTCAGGTGGCAGGAACTTTGAAACTTGTTCAAGGCTGTGTCGAATCATGTCGCCACCTCGCCTTCGGCTCGGGGCGACATGATTCACCACAGTCATGAACAAGTTTCCAAGTCCCCTACTACCTGACCGTACAACTAATATTATTATACTGCAAAGAAATTTCTCGTTATCTGATTGGTTTACATGCCGGGAACATAATATCATGTTCCCTGGCAAAAACCACGTAAAACCATTTTCCCTTTTGAGTGCCCCGGGAATTCACTTCACGTGCAACACAACATCCAAATTGGCGGCGTCGGTCCATCACCAGACTGCACATTTATGCGCCAAACTGCACGTTTTAGTGACGTCAGTTTCCAGTGACGTCAGTTTTCATTGAATTGGGGCACACAGAAGGGAAGTTCTGTTTCTTCAACATACTCGACTCGTGAAATTATAAAACAGAAAAATTTCGCTTAACCCGCTTTGAAGTGGTAAAACTTTGCAGTATAATAAATTCTTTGTACGGTCAGGTGGCAGTGGACTTGGAAACTTGTTCACGGCTGTGGTGAATCATGTCGCCACCTCGCCTTCGGCTAGGGGCGACATGATTAATCACAGCCGTGAACAAGTTTCCAAGTCCCCTGCCACCTGACCGTACAACTAATAATGTAAGGTCTATGCGACGTCGAATAATTGCTTGTATCGACAGCAAAGGTGGCCATACAAGAGATTGATTGAAAAAAATTGCAAGAACTTTAACCCTTAAAGCGCTGGAACCAACTTAACTTGTTTTTGTGGACAGTGTAGATCAAGATCAGACTGCACAGAACGTGCAGTCTGATCTTAGATCTACATTGTCCACTATTTTATTACATATTTTTCAAAAAAAAAAAACTTGGTACAGAAGTATTTCAGATTTTTTTTCCTATTCAAAAATGTCGCTTGGATTAATTCAGCACTTTAAGGATTAAGAAAAACCTAACTTTAATGTTACCTTTGACTATAAAGGTTGAATATCTTCAGTAATTATAGAGATAAGGAAAAATGGAAAACTCATCTCATCACAACACAGATAAAGTAACGATAACACTAGTACATCAAGTTTTCTTCAAAAACATCCTGGCGAAAAAAAAAGTGAAAATATCGGAAGCTTATACATTTGAAATATTCTTGTTTTCCACTTATTACAATCTGTTGTCATGGAAACCTGACATATTCTACACGCACGCTATCTCATTAGCCAGAATTTAGTGCTTTTATTAGTCACTATGCTGAACAGGAAGTATACAAGCCGCATTACCGACTAAATGTTCTTCCGCGGGGAAAAGTTAATCTCTTATTGTGTTCTTTGAATTTACTCTCTGCGACACGACAAAACACGTGACCGTGAAGGTTTTACACTTTTACGACCAAGTATAATTATAAATTACACTTTTTCATTGGCTATAAATATGATACCATTGCAACATGAAGGGAAAGTTTGGTCTTAATCTAAAGAAGTGGATGATGTAGATCAGCGGTCAGACTGCACGTTCTGTGCACGTTTTGTGCAATCTGATCTCTGATTTACACCGTCCACAAAAGCTTCTGATGTCGTCTACGGTAGGGAAAAAGTTAAAATCTGTTAAAGAATTCACTCACTGCTCTAGTTGTTGTTGTTCTTAGAGATGAGAATTTTCTTTATGCTATAAGCTAAAAAAGAAGCCAGGGGAGGTCAGCATTCATGTTTTCAGATAGTTTTTGGCTTTTAATTTCAATACATTTTGATACAAGTAAATAATCATGTAAAAAAGCCGCCGCATGGAAATCTCATATGCTTTACATGACGATTATTTGACCTACTGGTCGCGTTTTCAAATCGCATGATCTTGTCACAAATATTTTTTTCTGAAATTCGTCATAAAAAATAATACCACGTCTATATCCTGTTTCGGTTTTTTTCTTTCGCTTTATTTACAAAACCATGACGAAACACATAGTGTATCAGAATAATTTTGCAAGAAAAATGGATTTAGACAGCTAATTCTGTGACAGTCTGCCTTTTAAACTCACCTCTGTCGGAGAGGTCTGATGAATTAACCCATTACCACACAATCCCTATTTTTGACGCCCCTGAGAGAAAAGCCTTTTGAAAACATGGTGGGAAAATGAGAAAATGCTGGTTACCAGCATTTTCTCCTTTTCCCACAATGTTTTCTACCCTTCAGAAAACAAATTTAAAATTTTCAGTCACTTTTATTTTGTCGTCAGCAAATGCTTTAAATTTTGGCCAGTCTAAAATAATGTCGTCTGGTAATGGGTTAAAATACTACTTTGACCAACCGGAAATACAGGCTGCATTTCTACAATATATTCTTCCGCGAGTAAAAGCTATGTCTAACTACATTCTCTGAATTAATGCTGAGGCAGATGACACAATGACTGACAATACCTAAGTTCATATTTAATTTCTTTATTCGCAAACAACCTAGATAAGGCTCTAACGATTGGATTGATTTTAAATACCAATTCTATTAGGCCTGCAACTCGCGAAAAAGGGGCATTGGGATATTTGTGTAAAGTGTCGTCTAGGATTAGCCTGCACAGTCCGCACAGGCTGATCCGAGACGGCACTTTAAAAGTACATTGGATTTTGTGCTATAGTAGACTTGCGCAAAACAGAAAAATGCATAAAAATGAAAGTGGCGTCGCTGATCACCCTGCGCAGGGTGCGCAGGGTGATCCGGACGTCGCTTTACCATGTCCATTTTCGAGTGCTGCAGGCCATAAGGGAAAGAGAATATGGCAGGTGAAGAATTGTGAGCGAAGTACATGTAAAAGAAAATATTTTGATTTTATAATCTATAGTACACGGACAGAGATCTACAGTACACGGACAGAGATCTACAGCACACGGACAGATATCTACAGTACGCGGACAGAGATCTACAGTACGCGGAAAGATATCTACAGTACACGGACAGATATCTACAGTACGCGGACATATATCCACAGTACGCGGACAGAGATCTACAGTACACGGAAAGATATCTACAGTACACGGACAGATATCTACAGTACGCGGACATATATCTTCAGTACGCGGACAGAGATCTACAGTACGCGGAAAGATATCTACAGTACGCGGACAGATATCTACAGTACGCGGACAGAGATCTACAGTACGCGGACAGAGATCTACAGTACGCTGAAAGATATCTACAGTACGCGGAAAGATATCTACAGTACGCGGACAGAGATCTACAGTAGACGGACAGAGATCTACAGTACACGGACAGAGATCTACAGTACGCGGACAGAGATCTACAGTAGACGGACAGATATATACAGTAGACGGACAGAGATCTACAGTACACGGACAGAGATCTACAGTACACGGGTTTATCATCGTAAGGTTTGCAAATAGATTAAAGTCATGCGCGCCAGGATACAAACACAAGATAAAACCACAGGATACACCCATATCTAATTCTACCCGGAAAAAAAAGTCAGTTATTTAACTCTCTACCAACCGACAAAATTTTAGATTGGTCTAAATTAAAAGCATTTGCAGACGACAAAATGACTGTGACTGAAAAACTGAACCTTCTTTTAGGAAAGTAAGAAAACATTGTGGGAAAAGGAGAAAATGCTGGTTTTCAGCATTTTCTCCTTTTCCCACAATGTTTTCAAAAGGCTTCTGTCTCAAGATAGTAAAAAACAGGGATTGTTTGGGAAAGAGTCAAGGATGATTTTCACCCTGTCGAAGGCATGAGAAAAAAGACGGCTTTTTACGGACGTGCAGTTTGATGTTTAGTCTATCACGTCCGCCTGTTCAATTATAGCCTTTTTATGATATGTACGAGAAAAAACGTTCTAATTATTTGTGGATCGTGTTTTCAGCATACATAAACGGTCGAGGTTTTATGAAACATGCTCTGGAAAAAAGGGGGTTTAGTGAATTTCCTCCTTGCATGATAATAAACAAGTAATTACACAAATCTTTCAAGCATGCAGTTGTGGTGAAAAACTCGAATAATGATGTTTGGAAGATGTTTTGGAGAAAATATATTTGCCTATTTCATAGGAAAGTGTAAATCCAAGATCAGACTGCATGCTCTGTGCAGACTGATCCCGATCGACTCCGCCTTCAAAAAGGTTGGTAAGCCGGTGTAATACAGAGAAATGACCTTTCCCTACAAAATGACCCATGGGTCATTTCTCTACATAGAGGAATGACCCGGGTCATCATTCTACGTAGAGAAATGACCCACTGGGTCATTTCTCTACGTAGAATGATGACCCAGGCCATTCCTCTATGTAGTGAAATGACTTCTGGGGTCATTTCTGTAGGTAGAAAATGACCCGGGTCATTTTGTTGGGGAGGGTCATTTCTCTAGGTAGAAAAATGACCCGGGTCATTTTGTTGGGGAGGGTCATTTCTCTGGATTACATCGGCCGAAATCAGGACTGAGCAGCCTAAGGGTAACATCCGAATCGTTTACTATTGGCAGATATTGGGCCTTTTATTCTCAAACTGTAGAAGTATAAAATTCGTCTGCTGAACTGTAAACACTTTCCACGGATAGTTTTCAAAGTGTCATATTCTAGGAGCAGATATCGATTAATTGTTTTGTTGTTTAACGCCATTTTCAACAACATTTCAGTTACATGGCAGTGACAAGTGCTGCTATCCACTTTTTTTGGCAGAGTCTCTTTATCCAGTACTCCGCACCAATGTCTTTCCAAGCCACTGGCTGCTTTCCCACATAACCATCATCGAAACAATGGTCAGCGGTGGGAGAGGAATGAATCCTGTCGCAATGACTATCATCAATCCTGGGAAAAAAGCTGGCCGTGCCAAGCATCGAACCCACGACTCCTCGTTCTCAAGTCCTGCACGCTATCGACTGAGCTAGCGGGGCTCGGCAGGAGCAAATAATATTGATCCAAAACGTAACAGCTTGTCAAAAATACAAACTCACATCTGTGGCATAAAACTTTAAACGTTTACCATACAATCTCCGTGTTTTAAATGACCCTGACGAAGATGCGTTTCAAAAACATTGCGTGAAAAGGAGAAAATGCTGGTAACCAGCATTTTCTCCTTTTCCCACAATGTTTTCTATCCTTCCAAAGTTGAAATCCCATTATTTGGCCACAGTTGTTGGTCCTCTGCAAATGCTTTTAAACTTGAACAATTCAACATTTTTCTCGTTTGGTAAATGGTTAAAGGTGAATTTTAAACAGATACGATAGAATAATCTTCGCAAGCCAAGGCTGACGATTCACTACTCTACTCTACCCTTGGCGGATCGAGCTTGATTTTTACATTCACCCTATAAGCTTTTTCATTGGATGCAGCCAGCTCTAGCTGCAACGAATGAAATCAGTCGAAGCATTTCATCTTTGATAAAAATAGAACAAGGTCTCTACCTTTCGAATAGAAGGTAAACATGGAAACCCGAGTGGATGTCTGCTTATCACTTCATGTGTATTCGGAAGCGGTTTGTAAAACGATATTTCATTTGCTTTTAGAAATATGATGTAAAGGGGGGTAATAACCAGCATCCAATAGAGGGCACCTTGCAGGAATCTCGAAATCGGGCTCAATCAGCCAAGGTAAGATCCACGTAGTGATCGTAAACTTGGCTCGCGAAGATGCGATAGAATATGCTGTTCAGATTTTCTGCACGTCTAATTCATGTCGTTCACTCAGGCCTACGCCCTAAAGTGTCTATCGCTGTTATATTTGCTTTTCTGGTCAGTTTAGGTAAAGATCAGACTGTACAAACTGAATTACAGTATGGAATCCTGAAAATACATTTAATTACCAGACAAAAAAAAATAATATACATGTGTAACCAATGTTGAAAACATTTGCTGATGACATTTTTTTAAAACGGCTCAAAATGGATCTTAGAAGCATTATGAGAGAAAAAGAAAATGATGGATTGTTTGTTTGTTGGTTGGTTGGTTTGTTTGTTGGTTGGTTGGTTGGTTGGTTGCTTGGTTGTTTGGTTGGTTGGTTGGTCGGTCGGTCGGTTGGTTGGTTACTTGGTTGGTTGGTTCTTTTGAATCATTGTGAGATAAGAAGAAAATGGTGGTGAGAATCACCTTTGTAACAATGTAAGCAAAGTAGAGAAAGCCTGAAGGAAGTTGCCTTTGAAGGATTGTAAGGAAGAGAACAAACAAACGATAAAGGGTTCAACATATTTCATTACAAGACAAAACTGCCCTACCCGTTTCGGTTTTTACACAAAGTTAATTTATTTCCAGTTTCCGTATTTAACCTATTACCACAGAAACCCTACTTTTAACCACCCTGAGAAAGAAGCCTTTAGAAAACAATAAGGGAAAAGGAGAAAATGCTGGTAACCAGCATTTTCTCCTTTTCCCTCAATGTTTTCTACCATTCACAAAACAAATTTTCAAATTTTCAGTGTCTTTTTATTTCATCTGCAAATGCTTTCGATTTGGGTAAACCTAAAATTTTGTCGTTTGGTAATGAGTTAAGCAAGGTTAGATTATTTTCCTAGTTTCCCAATTAAATGAACCGTGCCCTGACAAAAGGGGCCTTAATTTATCTTTGTGATACATTACACTAAGTTACCCATCACACTATTTTGGATCCGTGAAATCCATTCTGTCGAACGACCGATTGAATCATGAAGTAGAATAGATCTTTTGACACGCTCAATTTTACAACACGTTTCAGCCTGCACGGATCGAAAGTCTTTGCATGTTATATTAAGCCCCCCTTTTCACAAGGAATGACTCAAATACATGTACATTTTTGGTAGTGCTATATTTATTATGATACTCTGGTAATTTGCGTTTATTTATTGTCGCTACCGGTTGCTCATTTGAGCGACACCCCCAGGAGACAGTAAGTTGTTACGGGGGATAGTGCAAGGATACAGGTCGAAACTACTGAGAGCTTCGCCTGGTTCTTAACGTGCTCGGCGTATAGCACCATCACACGAGACCTCGGTTTAACGTCTCATCCGAAAGACTATTAGTAATTTCAGTTGGCCAGCCGGAGATTCGAACCCACAACCTGTAGTGACCCGTAACATTGTGTTCACGAATCCTACGCTCTACCTACTGAGTTACCTCGGCTGGTTGAATTCAGTACTTTATTATGATATTCATAAACTTGTATTACATGTACTTATATTGGGTAAGACCTGTGTAATGCACTTCCGGTGAAAATTCTAATTGGTTGATAAATAAGGATAAATAAGGATTTATGCAGAAATGATATTTTTGCACATTTCTAAAGGATCAGAAATTCCGTTTATGTCTACCTTGAAATTATTTTTTGATACTTTTGTTAGTTGTCTGAAAAGGGAGGTAATTACTATCTCTTTTTGAATTGAGAATGTAGTGGTTTTAGATTTAAAAATGATAATTCAAAGAGGGAAAAAAATGGAAAAAAAATGAAAAGGTGAAAGTAGTTCAATAATACTCATTTTTACCTATAGCTAATTTTGCAGGATGATATTTTCGTGGAAATAGCTATTGGCCAGTTTTCTGCGCTACAAAGGACATGTCTTTCCCATGATTCGGTTGATTGTTAGACAAAATGGACTTTATTAATCTACTCGTTGAAATATTACCGATGATGTTCACTCCATGAAATAAATTTTGATCTTTCACCAAAAAAATATATACTATTCATTTCATGTGTTTAACCCTTTCTCGGGAGAACTTGAACAAAATCCAGTAAAGTTCTCTTCGGTTATTCCCTGTAGCGTACCCCCTCCGCATAGCAACGCGTTGCAATTTTACGTCATGTGCGAGAAATGTAAGGTAATTTAAGTCATATTTCCATCTGGTTGTGAGGCACGCGCATTTTACCTAGGTAACTAGAGCGCGGGGACAAATCTTTCCGCCTTTAATTGAAAAGTTAGAATATAAAAATCGGTATTTTCACTGGTAGTAACCATGAAATATCGAAAACATATATCATCGGTATTTCTCGATAACCTACCGGAAAGCATGAAATAAAATTTTATCTCAAACGCAAACTCATGTCATATCTATCTAGTCTTATAGTAATACTCGAAACTAGTTTGCTTTATAGACACCAGTCTTTCGTTGTTTAAAACTTGCCCATGAGATAAAACAGAAAAGCTGTAATGCAAACTGTCCTTTGAATTCTAGAGGCATCATTATGTGCTGTGGTCACGATACTGTATTCATCGTCACGTCAAACGCGAGTAATTTTACAAAGTCACATACAGGCCGCAAGTCGTTGAACCTGAACTTTATTCGCATATGTGAACAAGGTCCGTATTTACCAACTATTCCTAAGAACTTTCTCAGTCTTATTCTTCAAAATCTTGTTAATGTGAAAGTAACAGAACTTCTGATTGGCTAAACCATTCGGTTTAGCCAATCAGAAGTTCTGTTACTTTCACAGAAAATCTTGAAGAGTAAGACAAAAAAAAAATTGTTGGAGAACACGGATCCAGAATGTGAAACTGATCTTGGATCTATTCTCTCCGCTGGTTTACCCTGGCCTGTGTGATATAATACGTCGACTTCATTTGAACAATACTCCTGCAAAAGGCGGTTTAATGTGCCTCCCTGATGCATGATACCAACCAAGTCATCACATAATTCAGGGCTTAAAGTGAAACGAGCATGATGGACCAGACTCGATAGCTTAGTCGATTAACCCTTTACCCCATATAGCATTTCTATGGCATCTCTAATTGACCCTAAATGACAGCAAGGATGAAGCCTTTCTTTATGTGTAAATGACACCTATTGATAGCACAGAAAACATTGTGACAAAAGGTGAAATTGCTTGTCACGAGCAATTTCACCTTTTGCCACAATGTTTTCCAAAGGCTCCTACAAGCAATGTGTAGAAATGAGTATCTGTGGAGTAAAGGGTTAATGAACAAGGTCTGAAACCATCGGATGGATTGCTCGATTTCCCTGTTTGGCTAACGATCCTTCAGAAGACTTATGATAGTCTCTGGGCCAGAATTCTTCCCTCTCTCATCGCCTGATCGATAGTTTGGAAAGATTTTTTATGTGACAGAGTATACGAAACTCGACAAAAGCATGGATAGGTGCATTGGTAATCCAGGCGCCATGGAGTCCGAATCTCATCTCGACTGGGCTATCTTTGATATACTCAGTTCTTTAAATAAGAGTGCACTTAATTTTCTTTTATTCCGCGTCGCGTGTTTTGCTGAAGACCAACAAATTTGGTATCATACCTTAGTTCAGAGTCTGTAGAAAATTCTAGGCTAATCCGATTTTGACTAACAGTAAGTTTAAGTTAAGTTTTTGCAGTTTAAATGAAGGTGGTACTAAAATCAAAGTTGCAAAAGTACTCAAAGACTAAGGTAACATTAAAGTTCTCTTTTTCTTAAAGTTTATGTAATTGTTCAATCAATATCTTGTTAAGTGCACATTAATTTATGGAAAATTGGTAAGTTTATTTCAGAAAGTCAAGATGTTGATCAAAATGCGAAATCTTAATAAAAAACAATATCGTATCTTAAAAGTCCTGAGACTGAAGATATTCAAAAACATCTTTTTGGGGAAAAAATGAAGAATATGCCAGTAACCAGTGTTTTCTCTTGACCCATACTATTATCTAACTTCCGTGACGCATAACCCAAATAATACCTGCCACATTTCATTTTGGTTATGGTCGTTGAAATAAGGTGCTCAATGCATCTGCAAAACGTTTCGACCCATGTCAGCCTGCGCATTCCGCGCAGGCTGACATGGGTCAAACTTTTTGCCCTTTGTGAATTTTCTGCACGTCTAATGACCACTCTACCTACATATCAAGTCACGTGTCAGACTAAATAGGTTTTATGGATTTCTAATCACGTGATGTCTTGCTTAGTATGACATATCACGGGCATGCTCTAAATCCCATTCTGCTAGAGCATGGATATGGAGGATTTTAATTTTCGGTGAAAGATCGAAATCTATTTCATCGAATGAGCTCTATAGGTAATATTTTACGAGTGGAGCAGCCGGGAGTGAAAATATTACCGATGGTGCTCACGAGTGAAAATATTACCGATGGTGTTCACGAGATGAAAATAATTTCGATCTTTCACCGAAAACAACAAATATTCTATTTTATTTCATGCTTTTAACCCTTTCTGGGAGGAGCTTTATCAAAATCCAGTAAAGTTTTTTTTTTTTTCCGTTATTCCCTGTGGCGTACCCCTCCCTCATAGCAACACATAACCATATTACGTCAAGCGCGAGAAATGTAAGGTAAATGACGTCATATTTCCGTCTGGTTATGACCTACGCGCAATTTACCTAGACAACAAGAACATGAAAATAGGTATTTTCACTGATCGTACCCTGTAATATCGAAAAATATTTTCCCTGCTATTTCCCGATATCCTACCGGAAAGCATGAAACAACTTCTGCTATCTACAAAAGCTTTCAAAAAGGCTATGTCGGAAAAGTATGTTTTTATGGTAAAGAGATCACCGTTAGACCAAAAGGACCTCACCTCACGTAGACCCAACATTCTAAAAATTTCTAAAAGAGAAAAAGAAAGTCTCTAACCTTTGCAAACAGTTTATATCCAGGTCCACGTACCAGCCTCCAAAATGATGTATCACTAGATACCGAGCCACGTCGGCTCTCTTGACCCAATGGTCGTAACTGTCGTATAAATGTCTTAAACGTGGATATTTGGCATCTATTAGAGTATTTATTGACGTTTTGTTCCATAGCGTGTATGTAAATCCTGGATTCTTTGCAATCCAAGTTTTCTGAGCTTTCAAAAGCTTTTCTGGTAAAATTTTGTCCGTCTCGAAAAAGAAAATTTGATGTATATGTTTCGGAATACCGTTCCATTTATTGCCCGGCTGGCAGTTATTACACTGGTCCTTGAAGTAGTGGGTTCGATACACGTATTCCGCTAGAATGTATTCCGCCAAGCGTCCGATAAAGAAGAAAAATATTAGTAAAACCACGGATAAAATAACTCCACCCACTGTTTTTTTCATTGTGAACTATCTCACCTGAGGAACAATTCGTTTTAACGTAAAAGGGGAATTTCCTTCATTTTCTTTCCATATTAACTTCTGCAAAAAATTGCAAGTGGGTTTACCTCCATTACCACGATAAAATGTGAGAAGTTTTGTTTTCTATATAAAGTACGGAAAGAACGTACTGTGTTTACGGATATTTGATCTACCGTAAATAAAATAGAAAGAAAGCTAGCAACAGCAACTCTCCACCATCTCAATGTGTTCTAATATATCTTACTGTCACCCTTCGCTCGACCACTTGACAAAAATGTGGACGTGTTCAAAGAGATACTAAAGGCTGGCAACAATTTGAGAAGTGTCGATAAGCTTGTGGAATTGATTTCGGAAACTATTGATGGGGAAGAAAACATTGTGGGAAAAGGAGAAAATGCTGGTTACCAGCATTTTCTCCTTTTCCCATAATGTTTTCAAACGCTTGCTTTTTCAGGACAATTTGCAAAATGTGACTCAACTCATGAAATTGATAGGGAATTCTATTGATAAGGAAGAAAACATTGCGGGAAAAGGAGAAAATGCTAGTTCCATCATTTTTTTCCTTTTCCCACAATGTTTTTCAAAAGCTTTCTTTATAAGGGCCGTTTAATTCTTTCTTCACCATAAATGACACCAGAAGCTTTTATGGACTGTGACAGTGCAGATCAAGATCAGACTGTACAGAACGTGCGGTCTGATCTCTGTTCTACACTGTCCACGGCTGCATTCTAGGTTTTGACCAAACTGTCTGTTGACCTTGCAGAGGAAATGTAAATCTAGCCTTACAGAAAATGCAATTTATTTCTTCAGTAGTGAAAGAGTTGGTCAGAGTCATAATGATAAAAGCTTAACTCTTTCCCAAACAATCCCTGGTTTTTACGGGTCTAGAATTGTAGCCTTTTGAAAACATTGTGGGAAAAGGAGAAAAATGTTGGTAACCAGCATTTTCTCCTTTTCCCACCATGTTTTCTACACTATCATAGACAAAAACCATCTTTTCAGCAAGAGTTGAATTGTCATCTGCAAATGCTTTCAATTTGGTCTAGTCCAAAAATTTGTCGTTTGGGAAAGGGTTAAATCGTATTTCACGATTACTATTTCTCTCACGTTCGGTGCAGATCAAGATCAAACTGCTTTTATAGTTACTGTCTTATCTTTGGAGCGTAATAACCGCTATGCTTGAACTTTCAAGATAAACAAAAGCTTAAAATTTGTAAGTTATTTCGGGTCATTTTACCTGCGGGAAAATTGTTTTATTATGTTTATTTGGTGGGTTAAGGGTGCTTACAGTATCTCATGTTTATCTGGACTCCCTTTATCACAACCATTTACTCCATTGTTTTATTTCATCTGGTATTTTGTTTATCCATCCCCCAGAAAGTGATGCAATTTTAGGATTGTTTTGCTTTCTGTGTCTGTCAATCTACCCGTCCGCCTGTACTTCTGTACCTTCGTCCGTCCGTCCGGCCAGCCGGTGTAATGCAGAGAAATGACCCTCCCCTACACAACGACCCGTGTGTCATATTTCACTACCATCTTCGCGAGCCAAGGTTACGATCACTACGTGGATCTTACATTGGCTGATAGAGCCCGATTTCGAGATTTCTTCGATACGCCCTCTATTAGATGCTTGTTATTATCCCCCTTTATATCATGTTTCTAAAAGCCAATGTAATATCGTTTTACGAACCGCTTACGAATACACATGAAAGGATAAGCAGATATCCACGTGGGTTTCCATGTTTACCTTCTATTCGAAAGGTAGCAACGTTGTTCTATTTTTATCAAAGATGAAATGCTACCACCGATTTCATTCGTTGCAGTTAGAGCTGGCTGCATCCAGTGAAAAAGCGTATCGAGGAAATGTAAAAATCAAGCTCGATCCGCCAAGGGTAGAGTAACGTAGTGAATCGTCAGCCTTGGCTTGCGAAGATGTTTCACTACGTGTAGGCATGATCCCGATTGTAGAAGTATAGTGTACTAGTAGTAGTAGAAATGGTAGTCGTAGTTGTTGTAGTAGAAGTAGTAGTATCAGCATCAGCAGCAACAACAATGTCACAGGGGATAAAAGGTAGGGGTCATTTCTCTGCAGGTTCCTTTCTTTTCATGAGGGGGTCATTCTACTACAGCTGTGGTGGGTCCTTTCTCTACGGTCTAGGGTAATTTCTCTACGTAGAAAAATGACCCGGGTCTTTCTTCTACGTTGTGAAATGACCCATGGGTCATTTTGTAGGGGAAGGTAATTTCTCTGCATTAAACCGGTAGTCTGTCGTTCCCTCCGAATGGCAGTGGTAATCATTTTAATGCAGTAACTTTAGTTTTGGTTTCTATTGGGCTTTAACACCAGTTTAACAGCTTAGGTCATATCATGGCAGTCGGTGAGGTACCCACATGTTTCCTGACACAACTTTCTTTCCAAAGCCATCGACTACTTTTTCTCAAAATTATGCATCAGAGAAAAGAATCTAAAAAATCGCCGGAAAGAAGGTTCGCTGCAACCGGGTTTCGAACTCGCAACTTCCGGGTCTTGAGTCAGCTATGCTATCCGCTGAACTAGCCGGCCGGAGAACAGTAACTTTAACTCTACCAAGCGAAAAAATTTTAGAGCATTCCAAATTGAAAGCATTTGCAGACAACAAAATAAGCATGATTCAAAATTGAAACTTGGTTTTAGAAGAGTAGAAAACATTGCGGGAAAAGGAGAAAATGCTGGTTACCAGTATTTTTTCCTTTTCCCACAATGTTTTCAACAGGCTTCTTCCTTAGGTTCGTTAAAACCGGGGATTGTTTTGTGAAATGTTAACTAACTGTAGTTTTATGACGCACTGTACATTCCATCTTAACTCCTTACCAAATGAAAAAAATTAGACTATTCCAAATTGAAAGCATTTATAGAGAACAATTTGAACGTAGTTCTAATGATAGGTTTTCTCTTTGATAGGGTTGAAAACATTGTGGGAAAAGGAGGGAAACTTGAGGTAAAATGGTCCATCTAAGCTACCGTACTTATATTAGATTCTTACTCTTACATTACTTACACATGTTCTAAAGAAAGCATTCTGTGATCGATCCATAAAATGGTATTTAAATAATGACATTTCTAAAGGGTAGAAAGCGTTGTGAGAAAAGGAGAAAATGCTGGTAACAAGCATTTTCTCCTTTTCCCACAATATTTTCATAACCTTTCTTCTGTAGTGTCTTAAATAACTCAGTATTGTGTGCTAAAGTGTTGAACTTCGAGGCGTATCTAGAACGAGGGCGGTTACATATGGTAGATCCGTCGGACCATTATCTCTCCCTAGATAGCATTCTATAAATACACATCTATCTAATTTGGGCATCCTGGGTACAGAACCGGACTATTTTCCTGACTAAACGTTTATTACAGTTTGAAATTCAAAATAATGGCTGTCGCGTAGAAAAGTAGTGTTCTGTACCCAGGATGCCCAAAATAGATGTATATTTCCAGAATGCAATCTACCGGGAGACAATAAATTAAAAATGTAATGCGATCAACCAATAAAATGGTTTATCCACTCAAACTGTGATCTTTTTACAAAAGAAAAGAAAGTATTGTGGAGAAAAATGCTGGTTGCCTGCATTTTCTCTTTTCCCTGCAATGTTTTCAAATCCCCCTTTGATAGCGGGTGATTAAAATTCCGGATTATACGGTAAAAGTTTAATTTACATTATGACACATCAGAACGAAACGTTTCAGGGGCATAGTAGGGTGATTTTTTTTTTGTTTTGAATAGTTTTCCTGTGTAAGATTATCATATTTACAGGACATTGGAGCAAAAGAATAGAACTGAGTTTCCAACACACTTATTACTATCATTAAAAGACATTTGCTGCTTGCTAATTTCTACAGAGACGGCCTTTATTTTTCGCACCGCGTATTGATATTCAGAGCTCTAGATGAGAAGGAGTGGTGGTATTCTAAATCCGGTATTTCTCTTTGAAACCCTATGTTGTGGGTACTCATTAGAATCGTCTCAATGAGACGATTCTAATGAGTACCTACAACATAGGGTTTAGTGGAGAATAATTAGTATCTTCAATTTTGAAATTAAAATCACCCCCTCTTTCTGAAGCTCTGAACATTTACCTTGTATGGGATGGTGATGCGCCATAGCAGGCAGTTCTAATCTAATAAGAATATGAAATGCACAATCAACCAGAAAATTGTACAAGATAATGTAAATATTTTACATAACAACCGGGCTATTTCTTCAAAAGGTATAACTAGATACCTCGGAATGAAATAGAGGATATTTGTTTTTTTTCGGTGAAAGATCGAAATTTATTTCATCGAGTGGACACCATCGGTAATATTTTCACGACTGGCAGTGAAATAAATTTCAATCTTTCACCGAAAAAAAGCAAATATTTTATTCATTTCATGCTTTTAACCCTTTCTGGGAGGAGTTTTATCAAAAGTACAGTACATTTCTTTTCTGTTATTCCCTGTGGTGTACCCCTCCCGCATAGCAACGGATTACAATATTACGTCATGCGCAAGAAATCTAAGGCAAATGACGTCATATTTCCCATCTGGTAGTCAGGCACGCCCAATTTGCCTAGGCAACAAGAACGTGAAAATTGGTATTTACACTGGTGATACCAGTGTAAGATCGAAAAATATTTTCACTGCTATTTCTCGATATCCTACCGGAAAGCATGAAATAATGGATGTTATTTTATGGCGTTTCGATAACTTTGTGGTGGAGAGATGCACTGATGGACGTAAAGTAACTAACAGAACGTTGCAATGGGCGTTAACCCTTTACCACATCCCTACTTTAAATGGCCCTAAACCCTTTACCCCATAAGTCATTTCTACGGTATTTCTAACTGACCTTAAATAAAAGCAAGGATGAAGCCGTTTCTTAAGTGTATATGACAGATTTTGATAGTGTAGAAAACATTGTGGCAAAAGGTGAAAAGGCTTCTACAAACAATGAGTAGAAATGAGTATCTATGGAGAAAAGGGTTAAGAAGCCTATTAAAGGCCTATTGAAAACATTCTGGGAAAAGAAGAAAATGCTGGTAACCAGCATTTTCTCCTTTTCCCAGAATGTTTTCTAGCCTTACCAAACCAAATTTCAGTTAAGCAGTCACTTTTATTTTGTTGTTTGCAAATACTTTCAATTTGGACCAGTCTAAAAAAAAAATCAGTTGGTAAAGAGCTGAGCACAAATCGCATCAGAATTCAAAGCTTATAGGGTAACAGCATACAAAAAAATCTTTGAACTATATTCTGTGAAAAATGGGCTTAATGCATAGACGTGATGCATGATCCCAAGATTAATGAGGGCCATTCTTCAGTTACTTCCCTTGACTATTCTCCAGTATCACATTGGTCCTGTTAAGAGAATTACTTGGATTTTATCCCTAATTTTCTTGCACTGAACAGCTTTCCTCTTGAGATAATATTGTGAGTATATTTAGTTAAATTGTTTTACAAATCAATGTATGCATAGTTCCTGATGATTTAGAACAGAATTTGTATTGAATTACATGTCGACATTACACAAAGAATGTTAAAATCATTGTTATATTTATCGCAACATCCCCAAGGGAACCAAGGATAAAAACAAAGGATTACAGGTAAAAGGACCAATCCGTTATTTGGATACCTTTAGTGTTTCTCTGGCAAGGGAGATAATCTAATTTCCAAGAATGCCCCCCCCCCATTGAATTTGCGTTACATTATCGTTATATGGGCAACGCCCCTGAAGGCTGTCAGTATTGTCACGGGGGATAGTGCAGATACAGGACAAAAACCCATCCTGATTTACGCCCGTTTCTTTAACCCTTTACTCCACAGATACTCATTTTGACGTATCAACAACAGACAGCTTTGAAAACATTGTGGGAAAAGGAGAAATTGCTCGTAACGAGCAATTTCTCCTTTTCCCACAATGTTTTCCACTCAATCAGATATTTGTATCCTCATTTGTCATATTTTTGACATCATATCTTTATTTGCTGCTGAAATGGAAGAGCCTTAAATCAGCATATCAGGTAAAGGTTTAACGTGCTCGGTGTAAAGTACCGTCACACAGGACCTCGGGTTAACGTCTCATCCGAAAGACTATTAGTAATTTTAGATGGCCACCCTTGGGGATCGAACTTACACCCTCAAAGTGACCCGATATATCATGTTCACGAGTCCCTGGCTCTACCGACTCAGATATGCGGGCTGGTCGATCATGTTGCTAAGCAAGTCATTACAATTTTATAAACCCCTAGAATCGGTTCTTTATAACAACCCCATGAATTTTAAGGTAGACTGATCCTTAATCATGCAGATTTTTTTTTTGATAGCGAAAAGTTTCAAAACATGACTGACTGCGCGTATTGTGCAAGCTGACATGTATCGATACTTTCCGCATATGCGTCAAACACCATTTTGACATAACATGCGTCATAAATATAAGTTTATTTACTAGGACGCAAAGAGTAAATCACCTCTCGCATGTTTTTTTTTTCTATGTTTATCCACAACAATTTTGTATCAGAACAAGTCGGTTTTGTAACAATTGTAAAAAGAGACTGGGCTGGATACAGTTGACTGGCTGCAATATACAGTAATATAGGCAATTTTAGACAAATGTTACCCTCTTACTCTCCATAACACAGATTACACCAGAAACCCTTGTGGACAGTGTAGCCAGGATCAGACTGCACAAAATGTGCAGTCTGATCTCTGATCCACGCTGTCCAATGATCTTGTTATTCTAGATTATGATGAAACTTTTTCTTGATCTGTAGAGGGAACTGTGTGTATGCCTTTACCACACAATCCCGACATTTAACGACCCTGAGAAAGAAGCCTGGAGAAAACATTGCGGAAAAGGGGAAAATGCTGGTAACCAGCATTTTCTCCTTTTTTCACAATATTTTCTACCCTATCAAAGTCAGAAATCATCATATTACCAAGATTTAATTTGTGGTCTGCAGATGCTTTGAATTCTGGTCCAGTCCAAAAAAAATTCTCGTTTTGTAAAGTGCAATTTATTCATTCAGTTGTGAAAGAGTGAAAGGTTTAACATGGGTTAACCCATTACCACTGTATGGAAACTCTGTACGGGAAATTTCTTCGGTGAATTCAAGATGGCGGACACGTGTTATTGACAAAGTAAGTGTCGTTTAATTTTGGTCCAAACTTGTTTCAAATTGCATTCCCTACAACGAGTAAGGTACCAATCTAAAGAGGTTTGATTGAAAAATCAAGCGATAGTAGCTGATGAGAAAACGGGGGTGCCTTTTGTCCGTAATCCCTCGCTGAACATGATGTTTTGATGAAGTTGAAAAACTAAGCGGGAGACCGGAAGAAAGCTGGCTTTATTTCATCGAATAGAAAGCTAATGATAAAAGAATGTACCTCGATCGGTGGGGAAATGCCATATTCTTACAACTGTACCAAAATACGTTGCTTATATCTACTGATTTAGCTATTATTAAGTTTTGAAATTTTGCATGGTGTACTCTTCGGTGCAAACCGAAACTAAAGTACTGTATGGTTGGGTGATCGGAATTTCTGTACGCTTCGGTAACAAATATGAAGTCAAAAATCTGTACGCTTCGGTGAAAACTATTAAGGGAGGAAAAAAGGAAATGTACGAACAACCTACATGGGTCATTTACTTGATGTTTTTATGTTGAACTCCAAGAAACGTGATGTATAAATACGCAACTTTGTACACTAAAATGGCTCGTTTTTGAGAAGTGCTGAGCAACATGAACAGAAGCATCTTCTATACATGTTGTAAGAGCGTTCAAGCTCTTAGTTAGTACTTTTTAGCGTAACGTAATGTTGCGCAGTACCAAAATACACGCGACGTGCGTGCGACGCCAAAATGACGTTAAATTGTTTGTTTTGCCTTTTCAAATTCAGTATCAGTCGAGCGGGCTTGAGGGAAAGTAAGCTTATAGTTGAGAATCGCCGACGCCGATGCCACCGACATCGTTATGTTATGTTGGTTTTTGTATCATAATGAAATATTAAAGAAGATTAAAGGCGCATTTACTCAGAAGAGCGTATTTTGTTTACCGAGCCCCGCTACACATGCATATATACATGTATATATATATTGGCCTTTAACATAAAAATAATAAACTTAAGGTTTTTGTCTTGGTCTGACACCAAAAATGTAGAAGCCATCCATAGTATGAATTTCATAGACGCATTAAGCGAAATATAGAACCGTACCTCCTCTATCATCATTTACTGATCAGGGGTCCTCCGTGGCACAGTAGGTAATGTAGATTTTTAGTAACTTTTTGTGGATGGTGTTGGTTAGAATTCCACAACGGATACTGGTTATGTTTGTATGTCTGTTGGCGACGCATTTTAGAGCCCAAGCCCAGTGCTGGTGAATACGTGAAGCACTTTCTGAGCAAACTTTGTGTTGATCGGATCAGAACCAGTTGGAAAGCCATATAAACCCGAATCAAACAATGACACATATCTGAGCTTTGGCTTGACTTTTCAAACACTAAGAACCGGCAGTGAAAAATGCATTACAAAACTCTTTTGTGCACTGCCTTGTAGCTATATAGATCATTTTTAATTTATAATGATATCGCCTAAGCGATCATTTGTTATTCTTTATACCTTAAAAGACCTTTTAAAAAAGATAATCGCATGCCTATTGTTAAATTCACATTTAAGAGTTTTACTTTAGCATAAATTATGCGTTTTTTCATTAATTGAAACCGACAATTTTCACACATCGACAGAACAGAGAAATTCAGCATAGAAGAACCATAGCTCTCTTTTCATTTAGGGGAAAAACCCCAAATAATTTCGATCTTAATTTTCAGAGTATCAAATCCTTTGACTAGAATCTCCGGATGACTATACAACACACTCAGGCAACTCTGTCTTCATTACATCGTTTTCTGAGTTACGACCCCTTTATATCATCCTTTTGTAAACATTTCCAAGGGACATATTGTCCTTATTCCGTAGCTTTCATTTTAAAGCTTTTATAAACTCACACTCTTTATGTTTCAGTTACACGGATGAGGAGCTACTTTAGTGATATTTTTTCTTCTGCTTTCAGTGTTCTACCATAGAATTATACACATGGAACTTAATTTTTTTTTCTTACATTCTGTTAATAGCATATCTTTATTTTTTTTACACTCCCGAATAAAAGGTCATCTGAATACATTGATACATTGTAGTTTTATCTGGGGATAAGTTTTTTTTTTTTAAAATTCACACTAATATTTTAAACATTATTTTAAAATGACTCGTACTTTTCCTTTAGAAAATGGGAATAACAAAGAATTCTCTATCAAATCCTTACAAAGCCAGGAAACCCTGGCGTGACTCATTTTTGAGGCATTATATGGTTTTAACATGACAAACAAAATATAGAGTAAATGACACAAATTGGTTTCATGTACTTGTATAAGGAATTCTCGCTGTGCGGGAAATACAAATAGACTGTTCTAGCATTTTTCTCCTTTAATCAATTTCACCGAAGCGTACAGATTTTTGACTTCATATTTGTTACCGAAGCGTACAGAAATTCCGATCACCCAATCATACAGTAGTTTAGTTTCGGTTTGCACCGAAGAGTACACCATGCAAAATTTCAAAACTTTATAACAGCTAAATCAGTAAATATAAGCAACGTATTTTGGTACAGTTGTAAGAATATGACATTTCCCCACCGATCGAGGCACCTTCTTTTATCATTAGCTTTCTATTCGATGAAATAAAGCCAGCTTTCTTCCGGTCTCCCGCTTAGTTTTTCAACTTCATCAAAACATCATGTTCAGCGAGGGATTACGGACAAAAGGCACCCCCGTTTTCTCATCAGCTACTATCGCTTGATTTTTCAATCAAAGCTCTTTAGATTGGTACCTTACTCGTTGTAGGGGATGCAATTTGAAACAAGTTTGGACCAAAATTAAACGACACTTACTTTGTCAATAACACGTGTCCGCCATCTTGAATTCACCGAAGAAATTTCCCGTACAGAGTTTCCATACAGTGATTACCACAATATCCCTACTTTTGACGCCCCTGAGAAAGAAGCCTTTTGAAAACACTGTAGGAAAAGGAGAAAATGCTGGTAACCAGCATTTTCTCCTTTTCCCACAGTGTTTTCTACCCTTACAAGAAACAAATTTCAATTTTTCAGTCACCTTTATTTTGTCGTCTGCAAATGCTTTCAATTTGGACCAGTCTAAATTTTTCTCGTGTGGTAAAGAGTTAAACTGTTTATTCAAAGAGGGTGCATCAAGATTTGACTGCCTTTACATGACAATGTAGATCCAAGATCAGACTACACGTGGCGTGCGGTCCAGTCTGGGGTCTAGACTGTCCTCAATTTTGTGAAATATGCCAGAACAATCAATCTCGAAACTAAAATGTGTTGATTTGTTTCGTGATAGAAAAAAGTATTAAGAGTAAAAAAGGTTTAAAGCTATGGTTTTGCTGGTTTGATAAATAGACCTAGATATTTGACCTATAGTAGTAGAATGGGCGAATGGTTGGATGCGTGGGTGTGTGATTTAGTGGATAGATGGATGGATGGATGGATGGAGGAATTGTTGGATGAATTGATCGACAGACGGACGAACGGACGGACAGACTGGTGGACGGACGAATGGAGGACGGACGGACGGACGGACGAATAGATAGACAGACAGACGGACGGACGGTCTTACGAGACGGACCTTGTGAGGTCGAATTGCTCTTTATTCACTGCAACCCAAACAACCCCATAAGAGCACCTTTTTAACCCCACTATCCCTAACCCTAACCCCTAACCTACTAGATAGACGGAATGAACCCCATAGAGACTAAATGTACAGATACCCCGAACCCCACAATGTCGGGCTCGTAAGGACGGACAGACGAACGGATGGATGGATGGATGGCAGAGTTCGGGATGGGGACGGGTGGACGGACGCACCAACGAACGGATGGATGGATTGATGTTTCACAGATGAATGGTTAATGGATATATTTATCGATACATGCGTTGACGGATGGATGATTTCCGTGTTGAATGCTGATTATTGTCAATATTTTTCTACTATTCTATACTTGTGCACAGGCGACAAGTAAGACAAAATATGAAATAAGCGCGGGTGCAAGTAATGTAGGCACACAAAACGAGCCTTCCAAAAGCTCTGCAGATATGCGTCAGGTTCAGTTAACCCTTTACCAAACAATCCCTTGTTTTTACGACCCTGAAAACATTGTTGGAAAAGAGGAAAATGCTGGTAACCAGCATTTTCTCCTTTTCCCACAATGTTTTGTACCCTACTGAAACCAAATTTCAATTTTTGAGTTACTTTTATTCTGTCATCTGCAAGTGCTTTCAATTTGGACCAGTCTACAATTTTGTCGTTTGGTAAAGAGTTAACACAATTTAATCAAACACGTTGTCTGCGCATGTCATAGCCCTCGAAGATTTGACCTGTCTTATATGACGCATCACTAGCCCCGAAAGTGGGCAGACTGTAATATTACGCTCTATAAAGTAGCAATGTAGAAAATAGCGTTTATCAATACGTTTGAGGAGAAATGAGACCTGTTTTAGCTCAAGATTTCTCTAAACTGCTGATCATAGCTGAGTGAATTGCACGAAGTAGCGTTTTATTGAGTAAACGTTTATTTTAGTTTTAAAGTAATGGTTGTCGCGTAGGAAAGTGGTTCGGCTCTGTACCCAGGATGCTCAAATTAGATAGATGAGTATTTATAGAATGCCATCTAGCGGGAGGTACGGTAATGATAGATGCGTATTTATAGAATGCCATCTAGCGGGAGATAATGATAGATGCGTATTTGTAGAATGCCATCTAGCGGGAGATAATGATAGATGCGTATTTGTAGAATGCCATCTAGCGGGAGATAATGCAGTCAACCAACCAATCTTTTGGGTATGGTGGTAACTACGGGCTATCCTGATGTTTAAAAGAAAATATCGACAAAAAGTGTTGTTACAATCTGTGTACAATGTGCTTTCACATGTTACCACCGGGTTCACAAATACACCGAACAGAAAATGAACAGAGAGAAGTCCCGGAATTGAAAAACGCGTTGAACGATCAAAAGATACTATTTCGTTGTATTGTAACAGCTTTGATGGGTGTCAGTTTGCATTTTCTTTAAATACGGTGGTTTGTGAGGGCCATCATTTAGTACGGCCATTTATGCCATATTACAGCATTGTATATCATGAGATCATAATGGCATATGAAAATCATGAAAAATTACATTCTCGCGTCTAAAGGTGTTCGATGTTTGCGTTGTATAGGTTACATAACTACGGAGCCCAATAGGTGTCATGCTCTATACATTTGTTTTTCGAAATAACGAATTCTTAAATCGAAATACTCTTTCGATACCTGGGAGCGGGTGTTTCTTCGATACCTGGGAGCGGGTGTCAACTTTGGGATTTTTCATTGGCCCACACATTCGGCGCGAGTACTGGTGTAGTTCCCAGGAAGCAGAATCGAGAGAGATTAGTATAAGTTGTAAGAACTTGTTTCTCAATCGATGTTAAATAAATATGTTTAAATACTATTTCGAGGCAACCAAATACTATTTCGAGAAAACGAAATGGGTATGTTTGGAACAGTTGATTGCATTCAACAGTTAAACCAAAAAATGCAAAAAAGGAAGAGGTAAGTACGCTTGACCTCCCGATTTAGAACTATTATACTGTTGAAAATGACGTCAAACATTATACAAACAAAAAAAGAATACAGATTTGTAACCTGAGCAGAAAAAGGGCATATTTTTTCATAAAGGTCATAAAACTTAAAAGCCTCGCTTTCACGATCAATCTACTCCACATCATTGCTTGTAACAGCTTTTACCCCTTCCAAACAAACCCGTACAACCCGTAGGAAGAAGGGTTTTGAAAATAGTGGGAAAAGGAGAAAATGCTTGTAACCATCGTTTCGCCCTTTTCCCACGATGTTTTCTGTCTCTGTCTCCTATATTTGAGCTACATTTGTTTTGACTTCTACAGTTTCTTTCAGCTCGGGCGAGTCTAGAATTTTGTTGGGTGGTGAAGACTTCACTCTATAGACTACGCTATAATAATTGGCCTGCAACATGCGAAAAAGGGGCTTTCGGGCGTTTGCGAAAAGTATTGTCTCGGATAAGCCTGTGCAATCCACGCAGCCTGATCCTAAACCGGCATCTTCCGTTTTTATGTAATTTTCTGTTTCGCACAGGTCGACTGTATGATAAAATCTAATGTTGTCGTAAAGTGTCGTCTCGGATCAGCCTGCGCGGACTGCGCAGGCTGATCCGAGACGACACTTTACGCAAATTTACAAATGCCCCCTTTTCGGGTGTTGCAAGCTATAATTAAAACGAACATTTCTGGTCGATAGCAACCGCCGAAACACTGAAACCTTTAATGGTCTTTTCCCAGACATAATTTCCTTTTGTCGCTCAGTGTGGATCTAAGATCAGACTGCTCTTGCTATGAAGCCTGATCTTGCTCTATGTTTTCTGCAAAAGAGCACATACTTGCGTAAAGTAGTCCAGGAATCGACAGCTGTCTATTTATCTTTTTTTATGTTCAGTACGGTGGCCAATAAGTACCACTATTCAATATGTTGTGCCCTAGCGCTATACATGTATCCAAGAACTATCTCAGAGATGTTATGTCATATTGGGGCGACAGTATAATCATTCACATATTCTTGAGTCAACTACAGGCACGTAGGATTGGGAAGATAACCTGAACTGCCAATAAAACTGAACGGTCGACTTTTTAAGCAATCACCTGCTAAATAGATAGATTTTTTTTTTTTTTAAATCCAGCTACGATTAAAAAATAAATTGTTGCTACTTAAAAACTACTTTTTACGGAAAAGGCATCTCCTTATCGGACCGTGTAGCTCTAAGATCAGATTGCACGTTCTGTGCAGTCTGATCTTGATCTAAACCGTCCGCAAAAGGTCAGTGTGTAGCGCATGGGAGCTAAAAGTTAATAACTACACCATTCATTAGAAACCGAAATAATGATGTTTCAAAATTTGTTTTTGCAGAAAATTATCTCCTCATCGGACAGTGTAGATCCAAGATCAGACTGCACGTTTTGTGTAGTCTGATCTTGGATCTACACTGTCCGCAAAAGGTTAGAGAGTCGCGCTTAGCAGTTAAGGGTTAATAAACATTTTTTTTTTTCCTTTCTATTTTCATGGGGTGTCCTCAGGCAAGACACATAAGATCCCTAGCCTTTTTTTGGCAAAAACTCATTAGAAACATTGAATACATGAATTGACTGAAATAGTGTTGAAAGTGGCTTTAGATACAATTCACTCAGTCTTTGATAATAAGCAAACTAAAGTCTTGTTGGTCCATGTTTTACAACTGAAAACATTTGATACACTGCGAAGGAAGTAACTCAATATATACGATGTATTTGTGTTACTCTCGAGTTGTCTCCCCTGATATCAACTATTATTTGGCCTGCAACAAGCGAAAAGGGGCAATCAGACATTTAAGCACTGCGTCTTCCAGGATCAGCAAACGCATTCCGGGCAGGCTAATCGGAGACGACACTTTGCGTTCTTTTGTCATTTTTCTGTTTTGCGCAAGTCTACAGTAGGAAGAAATGCAATGTAGTCATAAAGTGCCGTCTCGGATAAGCCTGCGCGAACTGCTCAGGCTGATCCGAGACGACAATTTACGCAAATGTCCGAATGTCCCTTTATGCGTGTTGCAAGCCAATTATCAGAGATCCAGGACCAATGTAACACTTAGGCTGCCTTGCGCGACTCGCTGACCTTTTGCGGACAGTGTAGATCAAGATCAGACTGCACAGAACGTGCAGTCTGATCTTGGATCTACACTGTCCGATAGGGAGATATTATCCCAAAAATATACCTTTGAAATAACATTTTGTATTTGGGGTTTTAGTATCGAATTGAAAATTTAGTTGTAGTTAATTAGCAGGTGTGAGGGTTAATGAATGTTACAACCTCCACTTCTTCGAACTGTTATTGTAATTATGAGTTTAGTAATTTGAACGTCATTAAAATTGAGTCTTTATTCGTGACAATGATTATCGTCATCATCACCATCATCACCATCATTGCCAGCAGCAGCAGCAACAGAAGAAGCGTAAACCGAGAGCATCAGCATTTATTAGCGACCCTAATGTCCCATCAGCATGAAAAAAGAGCGTGGTGCTGCCCACTACAGGAGTACCGGTATGAGAACTGTGAAAGCGTATAGCGCACGCAGAAGAACAGGAAGAGCGACGAGAACGGCCAAGAAGAAATCCTTAAGAACGCAATAATACGCCTTCGGGGCGACGTAGCAACGCCTTGGTCGCGGTGAAAACGCTGTGACATAAGCATCCTCTAGGAAAACATATTTTTTCAGCGATATATTGGCGCAAATGGAAATTAAATAACGCCGTGCAAACGCAGTGGAAACGCCGTATAGCGTGAAAAGGGAAAAATACAGTCTATTTCTATACTCTCAAATAATGAAGTTGGTCAGCTTACTTCAGTTTTATTCCATCTCATTAATGCTTTACAAAATTCTGACGCATGATTCATTGGGACTTCGATAGGCTACGTAGTCCATAAAAAAATTAAAGCGTTGAGAACGCTGAAGTGTTATTTGTCAAGGAAACCCATTGTGTGGAATTAATAGCTTGAAAGAAAAAGAGACATATTGTTCAAGTATTGGCTTAAAAGTCAACCCACTAAGCAAATGAAAACCTTTTCGGTTGAAGGGAGAGTGCTCATGTACCTTAAAACTATAATTTAGAAATATCTTTAGCCTTTTACATTTAATTTCCAACATTACAATCAATTACTTCGATCTATAAATATTCATGAGCAATCACATGGAGAAGCGCGCAATCATAGGACGAACAAGCCATGGAACGAATTGGTTTGGAACGAAAAAGCAGCCAAATTAGTATCATTGCACCAATAAAAGGCAATGAGCGATAGAAGCTATTTTCAATAAAAAATAAGTATCTCAACGATTGATGGCCTCGCCCAATGTATTTTAATATGCCATTTCAAATTACATATCTGAGTGCTACCGAAAAACTCATTTGCCTGAGAAAAATGAGTTTAGCTGGATTTATTTCTTTCGGCTTTGCACAAAATAAGATACATGGTTATTAAAATTCAATCTTGAACTCATAGTGGTATTGTCTTCGACAAATAGCACAAATACCTATGAAAAAAGTTCAGTATATTGCCCTTTTTCTTTATTTATGCTTTACACGATATCTCCTTACCTAATTCAACGATGATTCCTTTTTTTATAAAAAAAAAAGTTTGGCAGGATCTTAAAAACCTGAATAAATTAAGCCTACTTTATAAGCAAGTCTGTGTTGTATACAAGCAGTAATCGGATTGTCTTGTTTCCAGTCACTTCATTAATACAGTATGATCTCTAGAGATTTACTTAAATAGACATGGCGACATACTATACAAACTTAATTCTTCCCTGGACAAACATTTACATTTATCCATAATTAACACTTAAAATAACAAAATAAAGAGACATAAATGGCCATTTCAGATGGTTTAGATAAATATCAGACTGTACATAACGTGAGGTCTGATCTTGACCATACAACGTTCGCTATCTGATACTAAAGCATGACAAAAACCATGGTCATAGGCAGTGGAAATTTTTTTCAGGCCTTGGAAATGTCGTTTAATGTACGAGTATTTGGTAGTGAAAGAACTGTGACCTGTCACGCAAAAACGGGCCATCTGGGAATATTATCAGCTTAAACACTGTACTTAGTCTTTCAGTTTTTACTTTACAATCTACAGAAGCAGCATGTGACTTGTCCATCTTCAAGACATGTGCATTTCTTGACTGTAATAATGTTTTAACTGTTTTAACTGCGAAAAATGTCTCTGTGTGTGTGTGTGGGGGGGGGGGGGTCTGCCTGTCTCTCTCTCTCTCTCCTGCTCTTTATCTCTCTCATGGGGATTTGTTGAAATTTACATGGGACCTACTCATGTCTCTGACGGGAATATTCTTCCGAGGTGAAAAAATAGTTCAAAAGAACGGCCTGTGTTAATAAAATACTTTTATTTTGACATCTAACAAAACAATATATCTCAGCAATGGGACAAATATTGACGTAGAAAATATAAGACAAGAAGATGAACACTGACCACACCTTGAAAATTACGGCATAGGAATATGGTGCATTAACCTATGACGTCACATAACTCTTACCTCAAACGTGTGTGAAGATGAACACTGGCCACACCTTGAAAATTATGGCGTAGGAATACGGTGCATCAACCTATGACGTCACACAAATCTTACCGCAAGCGCGTGTGAGGTATTACTCTCAGATGATAATTTAAACCTTTGTTGACATACACAACACAACAAAACAAACACATTAAAGGTAAGACAGGTAAAATACATTGCTTCATTACAAAGACAATACAGCGGGTATTTAACCCTTTACCCCATAAGGCATTTCTATGCTATCTCTAATTGACCATAAATAAGAGCAAGGATAAAGCCGTATATGACACCTTTTGGTTGTGTAGAAAACATTGTGGCAAAAGGTGAAATTGCTCGTCACGAGCAATTTCACCTTTTGCCACAATGTTTTCCAAAGGCTCCTACAAGCAATGCGTAGAAATGAGTATCTATGGGGTAAAGGGTTAAGCTGAAAGGAATACCTGTTTCCACTACAATTATGAAGTCAGTCGACCCTAAAAAGACACTGCTATCGTCTGAGAGTAATAAATGAACTTGTAATGGCTATATAACAACAAAAACAAATAACCTATGCCCTGGCAAAACGGGGTCTAATGGGTATGCTTGATACTTTATACTAAGCACGTTATCATATAATGAACCCTTTACTCCGTAAGGCATTTCTATGGTATCTCTAATTGACCCTAAATAACAGCAAGGATGAAGACGTTTCTTATGTGTATGTGACACCTTTTGATAGCATAGAAAACATTGTGGTAAAAGGTGAAATTGCTCGTCACGAGCAATTTCACCTTTTGCCACAATGTTTTCCAAAGGCTCCTACAAGCAATGTGTAGAAATGAGTATCTATGGAGTAAAGGGTTAAAGTTCCATAAAATAAATTTTGTCTACCAATCGGCGTAATCCTTTACCACACAACAAAATTTTAGACCAGTCTGAATTGAAAGCATTTGCAGATGACAGTTTCTATGCGGCTCATATCAAATGATTTTTCTTTGATAGGGTAAAAAACATAGTGGGAAAAGGAGAAAATGCTGGTAACCAGCATTTTCTCCTTTTCCCACTATGTTTCTTCAAAAGCTTCCTCTTTCATGGGCGTTAAAAGTCGTCCTTGTGTGGTAGAGGGTTAATTAATTCTCAAGTAGAACGGTCCTTTAACATGCAGAAAAATGACCAATAGAAAAATATTTCCTTCCGGATCGATATTGTTTGCAGATGCATTAAACCCCCTTCTCACAGAGTATGTCTTAATACATAGCCATATCATAAAAAACATTGTACTATACGGCTAATACAACTTTACATCAATTTACAGTTTGCCCTACTTTCTAAACCAATGAAAACGCCGGATTTCGTTCAAATCTACTCGATTTAATTCCATACAGACTCAATATGTTGCAATATGTGACCACTTAATCATTAAATGGTTGACCTATATACAGTTGTTTCCGGGTTAACGAAAAGCTCCGCCCACAGTATTTTAGCTGGTCTTTGTAGAGTAAATACCAATCTAATGCATACACTATAGTAAAAGGGGTGGGGACTATTCTAACTAATTGCATCATCACCAAAAAAGTGACGTAATTTCCACGTGAATATAGGGACTAAACAACTCGTCCTTGACCACGTGGTATTTAACCCTTTACCAAATAACCTCTGGTTTTAACGACCCTGGTAAGGAAATCTTTAATACCAGGCTGGGAATTTTGGCTTGGGTCCAATTTTAAAACCGTTTGCAGACAACAACTTGGTACTTGCTCAAATTAGAGGATTTGTCTGTGGAAAGAAAAAAAAAAAGAAACATACCAGGAAAGGAGAAAATGCTCCTTACAAGCAATTTCTCCTCTACCCGCAATGTTTTCACGCGCCTTCTGCCTCTGGGCAGTAAAAAAGAGGGCTTATCTGGTATGGGTTAAAAATGAAACAGATCATGGGCAGTGGGCCACTTAAGAGGGACATGTACACAGTTGTGTTAGCGAGACGTCGCCTGTGTCGGGGAAAATAATTTTTTTTTTTTTATAAAATTTCTCATCGTCAACCGGCGCAAAGCATGCATCCATTCCTGAATCTATCGCTTCAAAGAGTACGAAATTCGGCCGATTCCGTACCTACATCTAACCTCGTCCGTATAACGGTCGTTTACAATTGAACTGCGAGTCACGTGATCTTATACATGGCAGGCCAATGTGATTCGTTTAGCAACGACATAAACGACCTCGATGAAGTTATTCACATCTGTCTATCTGTCGGTTAAAACTTCAATCGGAATCGATAAAAAATTAATGTAGATCTATGAATTGTTTGTCGCCTGAAATATGGTTCGAAAGATTTCGATAGAAAATTAAAACCCAAGTTTTCTTTTGGAAGAGGAGCCTGACAATTTTCAGAACGGTATACCGGCGTATATCCGGGTGTACCGATCTGCTGCATATCAATCTACTAGATACAGACGAGGGATATGATGGCTACCATCACCCGTGATATGCCGAATGAGCCTGACTGCAGACCGTCAATTGTCCTGAAACTAGTTCAAGGACAACCTGAGTAACAGTTTTAACGCCGTACGACTGAAAACGCACGTACGTACAACCGTCAATCAAAAGAGGCGTGTCGAACCGAGCTTTCTGTCGTCCTTGTATGGCTCTTTCCACCCATCCTTAGCTGTCAGTAAATTAGAAAGTAGGGCAAACTGTAAGTTAGTTATTGATCATATATTTCATTTGTATGAAACTAAATCGTCGGTCGGCTTCGCCTCCCTCCGATTTAATTTCATACAAATGAAATATATGATCAATAACTTATACTTACAGTTTGCCCTACTTTCTAAACCAATGAAAACGCCGGATTTCGTTCAAATCTGCTCGATTTAATTCCATACAGACTCAATATGTTGCAATATGTGACCACTTAATCATTAAATGGTTGACCTATATACAGTTGTATCCCGGTTAACGAAAAGCTCCGCCCACAGTATTTTAGCTGGTCTTTGTAGAGTAAATACCAATCTAATGCATACACTGTAGTAAAAGGGGTGGGGACTATTCTAACTAATTGCATCATCACCAAAAAAGTGACGTAATTTCCACGTGAATATCGGGACTTAACAACTCGTACTTGACCACGTGGTATTTAACCCTTTACCAAATAACCTCTGGTTTTAACGCCCCCTGGTAAGGAAGTCTTTACCAGGCTGGGAATTTTGGCTTGGATCCAATTTTAAAACCGTTTGCAGACAACAACTTGGTACTTGCTCAAATTAGAGGATTTGTCTGTGGAAAGAAAAAAAAGAACATACCAGGAGAGGAGAAAATGCTCCTTACAAGTAATTTCTCCTCTACCCGCAATGTTTTCGCGCGCCTTCTGCCTCAAGGCAGTAAAAAAGAGGGCTTATCTGGTAGATCTATGGGTTAAAAATGAAACAGATCATGGGCAGTGAGCCACTTTAGAGGGACATGTACACAGTTGTGTTAGCGAGACGTCGCCTGTGTCGGGGAAAACATTTTTTTTTATAAAATTTCTCAACGTAAACCGGCTCAAAGCATGCATCCATCGCTGAATCTATCGCTTCAAAATGCATGAAATTCGGCCGATTCCGTACCTACATCTAACCTCGTCCGTATAATGGTCGTTTACATTTTGAACTGCGAGTCACGTGCTCTTATAAATGGCAGGCCAATGTGATTCGTTTAGCAACGACATAAACTACCTCGATGAAGTTATTCACATCTGTCTATCTGTCGGTTAAAACTTCAATCGGAATCGATAAAAAAAAATTAATGTAAATCTACGAATTGTTTGTCGCCTGAAATATGGTTTGTAAAATTTCGATAGAAAATTAAAACCCAAGTTTTCTTTCGGAAGAGGAGCCTGACAATTTTCAGAACGGTATACCGGCGTATTTCCGGATGTACCGATCTGCTGCATATCAATCCACTAGATACAGACGAGGGATATGATGGCTACCATCACCCGTGATATGCCGAATGAGTCTGACTGCAGATAATTGTCCTGAAACTAGTTCAAGGACAGCCTGAGTAACAGTTTTAACGCCGTACGACTGAAAACGCACGTACGTACAACCGTCAATCAAAAGAGGCGTGTCGAACCGAGCTTTCCGTCGTTCTTGTATGGCTCTTTCCACCCATTCTTAGCTGTCAGTCAATTAGAAAGTAGGGCAAACTGTAAATCAAGATAAACATCAAGATTATGCTCCAAGCTGCACGTTTTACTAAGGTTTCAGTGACGTCAGTTCCTAGTGACGTCAGTTTTCATTGAATTGGGGTAACTCAGAAGGGAAATTCTACTTCTTCAGCATACTCAAGTTTTGAAACCAAGAAATAGGTAAAATTCGCTTAACAAGCGTTGGATTGGTAAAACTTTGTAGTATAATAAATTTGTTGTACGGTCAGGTGGTAGGGGACTTGGAAACTTGTTCTCGGCTGTGGTGAATCATGTCGCCACCTCGCCTTCGGCTCGGGGCGACATGATTAACCACAGCCGTGAACAAGTTTCCAAGTCCCCTGCCACCTGACCGTACAACAAATAAAGTGCTGGTAAAATAAAAACCAAGGAAGACTGGCCTCTGCGATACAACTGAAATAATGTTAAAACGGCGTAAAACACCATACAGTCAATCAATCATGTCGTAATAAACAAAATCGAGTTGTACACATTCGCTGCAGAAGAGTAAAAAAGAGTGGCGTAGGGATTTGTACTTTCCTTTCATACATCAGCATGCCCATACACATTATCATATTATGCACTTCCGGTTGTATCAGTTAGATAACAGGTGGGTGTACGATTTACACGATTTTTTATAACATCATGAAAAACACATTTGGCATACCTCCCGTGATGGCAGCCATCATAGCAGTGCACCTATTCAATCATTCCTGGGGTTTCGCTTTATTTGTATGTCGCACGACATTCGTTTCGATCCATTTTCAGTTTTTCCATAAGAAAGAAAGTCTTGACAAAGCTTAGCGGTGTGTGTGTGGCGGGGGGGGGGGGATATACCAGGACACATTTAAGTTATCAAGTTCTCGTTTTGACCTCCATGTCTGTCCGTTACCCCTCTCTCTCTCACTCTCTCCCTGGCTGGCAGGCAGGCTGTCTGTCTGTCTTTATCTCTCTTTCACTCTCTTTTATCTCTCCCTCTCTCTCTTTATTTATCTTCCGCCATTTTCTCTCTCTCTCTCTCTATCTATCTATCTCTGTTTGTCTGTCTCTCTCTTTCTCTCTCTCTCTTTATCCATCGCTCCCTTTCTCTCTCTGGCTATATGTATGTCTGTCTGTCTGTCTGTATCTCTCTTTCTTTCTCTCTCTCTCTCTGCATCTTTAACACCAATAACAAGCGGTTTTTCTTTGAAGCCAGAACTTTTTACGATCGAATTTCCGATATTTTTCACGGAAGATTACTTACGTCGCAGCGGGTGCAAAACCAATAGTTTATGAGATCAGAACAAGCCAGAAAACGTGGACCGCTTTACGCCTCAATCTACATTTTATCGAGTATCTTTCTATAAGGTAGATAGGTAATAAGTGATTAGTAAATAAGTAACGTGTTAAGAAAACAGTGTGTTTACTTAGCTTAGAGCGCATAATTCATGAAATGGAATGTACAATGTAGGAAAAGTATCCGAAATATTGCAATTTGGAGATAGTATTGTTGTCTTGGTCAGAAAATGGTAAGCGTATAGTGTAAATCAAGATCGGACCAAATCTTTTGTGCCTCTGATCTTGAACTGCACGACTCCTTATACAACTTATGTCGTGCTTGTTCTTTTAAGCTTTAAAAAAAGGGATAGATTAGTTTTGTTTTTAAAATATAGCTTGACATTCGGACATTTACGTACAATGTCGTATCGGATCAGCCTGCGCAGTCCGCGCAGGCTGATCCGAGACGACATTTTACGTCTACATTAGATTTCGTTTCCCAGTAGGCTTGCGCAAAGCACAAAATTACATAAAAACGGAAAGTGCTGTTTCAGCTCAGCCGCCGCGGACTGCGCAGGCTGATCCAAAACGACACTTTTACGCCTCTATCCGAATGCCTCTTTTCGCGAGTTGCAAATATAAACTCCTATAACATTGGGACAAGAGGATAATTTGCTTGCAATGACCAATTACTACTTTTGTCACAATTTTTTTCCAAGTGGCATAAAGTATGTGAAACAGAAAATCAATATTTTGACTATATCATGTCAAAGTTTCGGCTACCAACAAAAACTTTATAACTTTTTATTAATTTTATTGACGGCCAACGATTCCTTTGGAAAATGATGATACTCTCTGGTCAGTAGTTCTGAAAAAAAAACGATTTTGAAAATTCTAAGATTAAACTGCATGATGAAACCTGATCTTATATGTCGCCATTACATATAAAATATGTCCAGATTTTTTTTCATCAGTATCAATATTATTATCATCATTATTATTATTTTATTTCATCTATTTATTATTATTATTATTATTATTATTATTATTACCGGTATTATTATCATCATTTTCATTCAAAAAGCTTTATCTTTGAACGGAACTGTCTAGAAGAAACGCTGATTCTAAGAAAAGTTCACTTTTTGACCTGTGATTGAATTCAAGGTTTAATTCTTAGACTGGACTGTACATAGCTGTAACATTTGTGTTTTTTGGACAGAAACAACAGAAGTATAGTTGTGTGCTGGTGTTAGATAGGGTAAGTACATTTTAGATTTGTAAAATCTGACATTAGGTTGTTCATTTCGTTTATTCGTCCTTTATTTTATCGTTCCTTCGTTCATTAGCCCGTCCGTCCATTTGATTATTCATTTGTATCTTTCAAAATTTCCTGGAAATATCATACAGATCAGAGCTCTAGATAAAGAGAATGGTTGTATTTTCAATCCATTTTATCTCCTCTGAACCCTATGTTATGGGTACTCATTAGAATCGTCTCGATGAGACGATCCAAATGAGTACTCATAACATAGACTTTAGTGGAGACTGATTAGTATTAATAATTTTGAAATCAAAATCACTCCCTCTATCTGGAGCTCTGCTAGATAATAAAAAAATGTTGGCGATAAAACTATCGCGATAAATCTATATGTTATCATGATATTTTTTGTTTTCGTGCAAAAGGTTGAAGAAAAAACCTTATCTCATTATAGAAGCCGCGTTGTCTGCGCATGTCATATTCTTCGAAGATTCGACCTGTCTTATATAACCCATCGCTTCCCCCACCCCCCCTCTATTGAGGATATTGTAGTAATACGCGCTATAAAGTAGCGATGGAGAAAATATATTTTATTAATATGTTTGAGAAAAAATTAGGCCTGTTTTAGCTCCAGATTTCTCTAAACTGCTGATCATAGCTGAATGAACCGACCAGGTAGCGTTTTATGGAGTAAACGTTTATTTCAGTTTAAAATTCAAAGTAACGATTTTCGCGTAGAAAAGTAGCCCATTCTGTACTCAGGCTGCTCAAATTAGATTTGATGTGTGTTGGTAGAATTCCATCTAGCGGGAGATAATGTAGATACCGTGATTGTCATAGATTTTGGTTAAAGGTGGGTATTTAGGTTTTTCACATCACACCGAATTAAAAAAATATATATTTATCACTGAAATTTATATGAAAAAAACAAACAATACAAATCACCAATAATTAAGAATCATAATGTTACAAAAAAAAAAAAAAAAAAATGGGGGTGGTATTCCCTTAAAAAGCCACCTAGCCCCTTAAGCTATTTTTAGATTTCACGCCAAAAATGAAAAAAAGCATTGTGGGAATGTTAAGTGACTGGCACGTGACTAAAGACGTTTTGATTCCATAACATAAAAAACATGTAATTATTTTCCATAATGTCCTCTTCCCGCTATGTTTGAAGCTTCGTCTGTGTAGTTCCAATATGTAAATGAGCAAGTTGCTAATGTAAAAATAGACTGTGTTTCCCGTCGGCGTCGACCTGGGCTGTAGTAAATCTTTTAATTCCTCTTGTTGTCGGATGGTTTTCGATTAGTAGGGTTTTATGAATGAAAATTATAATGCTTTGGGAGTATAAAGATTAATTTTTTGTATATTTGTAAAAGTTTTGTTCCAAAATCTGAAGGGCCACCTTTAAAGAGGGTATGATTAAGAAGATAATACAGAAACTCGCATGCAAGATTCTATTTATCACATAAAACGAATGGCAAACAGAAAAATATCCCGTATCATCACCTTCAGCTTCTATGTATCGTTCAAGGGTCCATGTTTACGATGTAGTTCGGTTTCAAATGTGTACATACACAAGTAGATAGTTCTATGACATTTACGCCAATAGAAGAATGAACTAATTTAAAAAAAAAAGTTAAGTCTAGCTATTTCCACAACAATATCTATCTTAAGAGATATACGCTACATTTCTTATTTTTTATCAAACGTAAACATCATAAACTTTCAACACGTATGCGTCTTTTCAACAGTGACGTAATTTTCCCCGAAACGGCGTAATTTACTGTAGTAGCACAAATTGCCGCATAAAGTGTGATTGGTTTCACTGGTTTCGCGCGCTCGTGGCGGAAAAGTGGTCAGAACCGGGACACAAGAAACGATAATACACCATAGTATGCTATCAAAAAATAAGTCATGGGTTAATCGCCCTGCCAGGAGGTTTTATTTGATAAATTTCGGTAAGATTTCAGCCTTTTGCTTAGAAAGACTGATAAAAAAAGCAAAGGCGCAATTAGGCGCATAACGCACAATAAGCGAATGCATAACGTAAGAAAGGAGGAACATGACGCGTTTTGTCTGGTTAGTGCCATTCCCATTTACGGTTCTTGCCCGATCAATTTCGCATTTTAAAAGCGTAAAACGAGAGCATTTGAAAACACTGCTGGAAAAGGAGAAAATGCTGGTAATCAGCATTTTCTCCTTTTCCAACAGTGTTTTCTTTTCTACCAATTCAACGCCAGATATCATTATTTGATCTACATTAAATTTGTTCTCTGCAGATGTTTTTCAATACGAACATAACATATCTGAATGACTAAAACGAAACTTTCAAGCCTATAGTAAAATCCCAATTGATGATATTTCATAATCGTATTTTAAGAATAATTTCTCCTTCTCGGACAGTGTAGATTCAAGATCAGACTGCACGTTTTGTACAGCCTAATCTTAATCTACACTGTACGCAAAGAGGTAAATGGGTCGCGCGGTGAAATTAACTAATATTGAGGTGAAATTAATTCAAAATGAGTACCTTTTTAGCTCTACTGGCTTTAAGCCAGCAGAGCTTATGTCATGGTGAGGTTTCCGTCGTCCGTCCGTCTGTCTGTCTATCCTTTGGTCTTTCCAACCGTTGGTCTTTTTCTCGTTACGCGATAATGTCTGCGTTTCTTGTCAGATTGTGATAAAACTTGCACTGTTTGTTTACCTTATCAATAGGTTGGACCCTGTTCATTTTGAAAAAAAAAAATAAATAAATAAAAGAAAAAATAAATAAATGAAATAAAATAAACTGACAATCGGTATTGGAAAAGTAGCCATTTGAAGCTGAAAATTTGCATTTCTTGCTTACTCGATGAAGTCTCAATTTGTGGGCACATTTTCGTAAGACTTGAACTCTGGTAAAGGTAAGAAAATCTATCAATCAGTTTAAGAAAAGCAGCCATTTGATTGATGATTCAGCATTGATTACTCAACCAAGTACAAATCTTTGGGCATATTTCCTTGACAGTTGCTAGGATTTTTGAATACCATGCTTTTAGAAACCTTAATGCAATCCTGGAATCCGAACGATTCGTTTTGAGAAATTGTACTTCAGGTTTTTTTTTTTTTTTTTTTTCTTTTTCAATTTTTGTCCAATTTATCATGCTGTCTAAGTGGGTTCAAGCCCAGTTGCCGGAGCATCTCTCCTTTTGTGTCAGTTTGTTTTTTATGTTTCTCCATTTTGCATCATTAATTCATATTGTATGCTAACCAAAAAAAACAAACAAACAAACAAACAAAATAATGATAATATCTTTGCCAGTACAGCGATTTCAGGCCCTTAAAGGCCCTCTTATTATAAACCTGGTTACGCCCTCGATAAAGTAAAACATTGGTAGAAGGACCTCCAGGAACGAACAGATAAGTAGCCTCGAGTGTCCGTATTCCGGATATGGAAACAGCGTGATAGAATAGAGAGTTTAAATAAAAATATGAACTAGAGATTGCCTGCCTTCATAAATGAAATTCGTTCTGGCATTTATATGTAAAGAATGTGCTTTCGGTATTACCTTTAATATTTTGATGCATAAAAGATATACAGGCAATAGATTTTGTTTAGCAATATCAAGGCGTGGCCCAATTCCGATACTTGTTAATGCAGATACAGTAAGTGGACCTAGATATTTCATTTAACTCTTTACCACACAATCCCTGCTTTTGACAACCCTGTGATAGGGGCCTTTTGAAAACATTGTGGGAAAAGGAGAAAATGCTGGTAACCAGAATTTTCTCGTTTTCCCACAATGTTTTCTACCCTTCCAAAAAGAAATTTCAATTTTTGAGTCCCATTTATTTTGTCATCTGCGAGTGCTTTCAATTTGGACAAGTGTACTATTTTGTCGATTGGTAAAGAATTCACCCTTATTCTGCTAAATAACTTAAATCATTTTTTCTCCCTGATAGTAAAAAAACCCCGAAAACTGCAATGTCATGGTTATGTTTCTTTGTGAATAATCTCTCTTGATCGGACAGTGTAGATCTAAGATCAGACTGCACGTTCTGTGTAGTCTGATCTTGATCTACACTGCCCGCAAAAGGTCTCGCACGCCAAAGTGTTAAGTCTTAATACCCACTGACTTACATAAATTTCCAACTTTACTGTTTAATCAGTTTTTGGATTAAAAACTGGAGCTATAATAATGAAAGGTATATGAAAATAGAGCATGCTGAATCATACATTGATTATATATTTTAATGTAATACAGCGGTTTAGTTGGCCTGTAATACATAAAAAGGGGCATTCGGACATTTGCGTAAAGCGTCGTCTCGGATCAGCCTGCGAACGCCGCGCAGGCTGATCCGTGACAGCACTTTCCGTTCCATGGTTATTTTCTGTTTTGTGCAAGTCTACTCTAGCACTAAATCTATTGTAGTCGTAAAGTGCCGTCTCGGATCAGCCTGCGCAGACGGCGCAGGCTGATCCAAGACGATACTTCACGCAAATGTCTCCTTTTCGCGTATTGCAAGACATAATATGATTTTGTGGTCTTTATTCTAGGAAAAGGCTTTTACTTTGGGGTCAATGGCGGCGTTGCCAAAATTTAGCGAAGATAAAAACAATAATACTTTGTTTAAGACAACTACAACTTCGATCTCATTCTATGAACAGTAAAAACATATTGATGTAAATGGTTCCAGTAACCTGGATTTCTGTCTATCTATACAGTTGCGATCGAATGATTACAAGCTGCATAATTAATTTCCTCGCACACTGACGAATACATGTAAGTCATTGGGAATTACTTACGGAGGTAAAAGGCTGTTGTAGCTAACTGATTGACCGATTGATTAATTAACTGACTGACTGACTGTTTGATTGATTGGTTGATTGACATGGTTGATTGATTGGCATGGTAGATTGATTGATTGAAAAGAAATAACATGCAGACAATAAAAAATGCTTCAAATTTCTTTGATCTATGACAACTTTTTTTAAACATGTTTTCGTCTCGTATTTGGCTGATATTCATCTGGAATAAAACGTTCGAATGTTAATAGGCATGAGCTGTGACGTCTTTAAAGCACATGTACAAGAGGAGGTCAATACGTTCGTAGAACTCGGTATTTTTCTTTACAATTCAAAATTTCTTCTTTCATTTGCAGTATAAACCTTTATCAGTTGAATGATAACAGCCATTTAGTCAGCTCTTTCTTTTTTTTGCTCTTACTTTTTGTTGGAAAACCTATACCCATAGGCAAAAATGGAAAGTCAGAAGCCAATCTCCAAGCAAGTGAGATGTCAAATTTTGGAACAGACAGTAATCACTTGGGGCCAGGTCTGGACTGTATGGTGGATGATTTAACTGCTCGAACTTGCACTCACGAATAGCCGCTTGTGCAACTCTGGACTTGTGCTCTGAACTCAAAATCCTGACTTTTCATTTTTGTCTATGGGTATAGGTTTTCCAATAAAAAGTAAGAGCAAAAACTGTAAAGTGTTGACTGAATGGCTTTTATCATTCAACTGGCAAAGGTTTATACTGCACAAAAGTAAAAAAAAAATGAATTGTACAGAAAAATACCGAGTTCTACGAACTTATTTACCTCCCGTCGGAGATGTACATACATTGAGTAGTGAAAAAATCTTCAACCGTTCAAGGACACCAACGATACACTGACCGCCGTGAAATCAAATTAATGTTGAAACTGACGTTGAACAAAAGAAAACAAACAAACTTAGACAAACGAAGGCCTTTTCCAAGGTGCAACAAATGCCAAGTGTATCGATAAACATGTAAAACCTGCAAGCTGCTGCACCATAATCCGGGCTTAGACAAGACATTGCTGTTGTTGACGTCTACCGGAGTAGACTACCAGGTCCCGGATTAGACCGGATGAGCGCGTTTTATGTCCGTAAAACGTTGTTAACTGCAAGGACATATAACCGTTTTAACGCCAAATATAGAAACTTGACCTTGTTTGACGACCGCTGGAATACAACCCACTCAAACACAAGGACATTGCTCTATTTAAATCTTCACCACACAGTCCCGAGTTTTAACGACCTTGGAGAAGAAAGCCTTTTGAAAACATTGAGAGAAAAGGAGAAAATGCTGGAAACCAGCATTTTCTCTTTTTCCCTCAATGTTTTCTACCCTTTCTGATACAATTTCTTTCTTTTAAGCCCAGTTCGAATTGCTGTCTGTAAATGCTTTTGATTTGGATAAGTCTAACATTTTTCGCTCCGGTGGTGTCCGTGGTCGTGAGGTAGAGCGTCGGCCTCATAACCTAAGGGTCCTGACTTCGATACCCGGGAGCGGGTGTCAACTTTGGGATTTTTCATTGGCCCACACATTCGGCGCGAGTACTGGTGTAGTTTCCAGGAAGCAGAATCGAGAGAGATTAGTATAAGTTGTCAGAACTTGTTTCTCAATCGATGTGAAATGAATATGTTTAAACTAAACTAACATTTTTCGTGTGGTAAAGAGTTAAAAACCAAACGGTATTCACCCATGATGGTACAGTACTTTTAGTGCAGTCTGATCTTGATGCATGCCGTCTGTAGAAGCCTCTACTTTCATCTGTAGCTTTGACATGGCGAGTGTGTGGATTGTTCAGTCATCTGATAGCGTCGCTGTAATATCGACTGAAGTTGTTTTAGATAACAGATCACCATTTCAAGGTTTCCTCCCTTGTAACAAAATTAAATGGTCTTGGTACTCCAAGGTCTGGTATCCGAAGTTCAATTGAAAATACCTTGGCAAAACAGGAAATTGGGGGTTGGGAAATGATATCGGAGAGTGTAGACCAAGGATCAGACTGCACGGAGCGCTAAGGCCAGTGAGTAGCGCTTTGCTAGTTTAGTTTAAACATATTTATTTTACATCGATTGAGAAACAAGTTCTGACAACTTATACTAATCTCTCTCGATTCTGCTTCCTGGGCACTACACCAGTACTCGCGCCGAATGTGTGGGCCAATGAAAAATCCCAAAGTTGACACCCGCTCCCGGATATCGAACTCAGGACTTCATGGTTATGAGGCCGACGCTCTACCTCACGACCACGGATATCACACTTAGAGTCCGCTGCATATAGCATATTTCAGCGTTACGACTACGGTCGCGCTTAGCAGTCCAAGGTTTACGTTGTGTTTGAAAACCCGTACTTCCGCACATTTTTAAGAACTTTTTCTTCGCGGAGGAATACACTGTTCAAAGGTCCGTGTGTTTATTACGTCTTTTTATGAGAGCATTAAAGGCAAAATAGTGCAAGACTGTTTCTCCATTGAAACTTGACCGATACTCGGATTATGGCGTGGGTTGTCCTAAATGTTTTCATTGCACTTGTCAATGTTTATTATAAGCAAGTGCTCCTTTATCCACAATATTTTCGACAGCTTATAATCGCGCGGGCGGCGAAAGTGCTTTCTTTCTGGTAATGTTTTTGACCTTAGCTCTATGGGAATGTAAGAAAGATCTCAAAAGAGATAAAGGCGCGAAAAATGACATCTTGACAAAGCGCCCCATTATTGTCCCCACACTTGTTGTCATGGGAAACGTAATCAAGAATCCATTTTGTCGTGAGATTCACTTGAACGTAATAATCACTTCCGCATCAATTTCCCGTTCTGTATATACGTCAGATATTTATGACTTACTCAAGACTGAAATAGCTTTTGACGCCATTTTCTTTTCGTTCTTCACCGGTTTTTTGCACAATGTGACCGGTGCTAACCTTTGTGATGTATATAGAACAATACCTGACTGCACGACCGTCTTAACTCTTTACCAAACAATCCCTGGTTTCAGGAGCCTAAGCTGGAAAGTTTGAAAACTTTGTGGAAAAAAGAGAAAATGCCGGAAACCAGCATTTTCTCAAGTTCTATTCAGTCTGATCTTGATCTTTGCTATCCTCCAAATTCCATCATGGCTCTGTGAGAGCTAAATTTGACATTTGTACTCCAACATTTCCAAAGATTTTCATTAGATCTATTAATTGATTGACTGATTGATTAATTGATTGATTGATTCATTCATTCATTGATTTATTGATTCATTCATTTATTGGGGTTTAACGCAGTTTTCAACATTATTTCAGCTGTACTGCAGCGGCAGCCAGTGCAACTACCCATACTTTCATGGAATCTCTTTTACCAGTTCTCTGCACCTTTTTCTTTTCAAGACACTGGCTGCTTTCCCATATAACAATTGTCGGAACAACGGTCAAAGAGGGGACAGGAATGAATCCTGTCGCCTTTATAATCATTAATCATTAGAAAGAACACACCGATGAACATAATTTCGACGATTTATTTCTTTTTATTATATACATGTACCTAGCAATGAAATCCTGGAATTTCCCAGTGTAATAAATTTTGATATCATCACTAGTGACGATATCAACTTTCACTTTCACTTCCTGCCGTAATTGAGGAAATACTTTTTTTTCATTAAGCACTTATAGATAGTGTTAATTATAAGTTCTATATTAACCCTTATCCTGCCGAATAAAAATTGTTGACGATTAAGCAACACATTTTGCTAAATATACGGGCATTGGGCTGGACTAATGAAACCCAAACTAACAATAAATTAGCGGAGGATGTAGAGCAAGATCAGACTGCACGTATGTGCAGGCTGATCTTGCTGTACATTCTCCGCAAAAGTCATCCATGGTCGCGCACGGCAGGATAAGGTATATAAAAATAGGATAATCAACTGGTTATTTTCGATATGAAAAATATCTCACTCGGATGCGTCGTAAGGCGTTGAAAAACTCGTGCTGCGCACTCGTTTTTTCAACGCCTAACAACGCATCCTCGTGAGATATTTTTCATATCGAAAATAACCAGTTGATTATCCTCTATATGTCGGAACGCAAGAAGTGGTTTGAAAATGATATTGTGAGAAGTACTGGTAAATGAAATTGCAGGAAAGCATCGATAGGTGTTCTGACCTCAGCGATATAATTGAAATGATGTTTAAAACAGTTTCAAGCACTTTACAATACAACAAAGCAAAATGGTGAATGGCATAACATTATTAGTTGTACAGACAGGTGGCAGGGGGCTTGGAAACTTGTTCACGGCTGTGGTAAATCATGTCGCCCCGAGCCGAAGGCCGTGAACAAGTTTCCAAGTCCCTGTCGCCTGACCGTTCAACGAATTTATTATACTGCAAAGTTTTACCATTACAACGTTTGTTAAACAAATTTAACTCTCTTTTTTGTTTAAAAAGTTCACTGGCGAAGTAGAATTTCCCTTCTGAATGCCCCAATTTAATGAAAACTGATGTTACTGGGAAGTGGCGTCACTGAAATCTTGGTAATTCGTGCTAAAATTTGCTGCTTGGCGCATAATCTTGATGTTTATCTTGATCGACGCTGCCATTTTGGATGTTGTGTTGCTAGTGTAGTCATGTATACGGGGCTCCCGAAAAGGAAACAGCTTTTACGTTAGTTTTGCCAGTTTACATGATATATATGTCCGGGGCATATTATCCAATCAGATCACGTAAAATGGCTTTGCAGTATAATAAAGTGTCATGCTCTGGCAAAGAGGATATCACCGTGATACATTATACCGGGCAGGTCATCACATCATTATGGTTCAATAAAAGCATAAACAAACTACTACTACCGTTTCCTCCTTGTCCAACGAAATTTTCCACTTCATAGACATATTCTATCTTTGGAGCAACAATTTTCGTCAGCAAATATTTAAATTTGGAAAACTCTAAAATTGTAACCTTTGGGTATAGGGTTAGCCCTCTACTATAGATTATTCTACACATTCAACAGCTATTTGGAGAAGTTTCCTTAAATTTGATATTTGATTTGATAATAAAATAGGGTTTTCATTATCTAAGGGGACAAAATAATTCTCGAAATACATTGCAACCACAAGTAGAGTGCGCAAGCCTGTGTTTTTTAGCCGTTTGCAGTCAAAGCCCCAGCAAAGTCCAAAAATAGGTAATTTTCACCTTTTATAACTCGAAAAATAACGGATAACCCATCACAACATATCGTCCGTGTGAATATTCGAACTAGTCTTAACCATTTCCCAAACAAGCCTTTGTTTTTACATGTCTGCAGTACAAGTCTTTTGAAAACACTGTGGGAAAAGGAGAAATTGCTCGTAACGAGCAATTTCTCCTTTTCCCACAGTATTTTCTACCCATTCCGAGAACTTTCTTGCATTTCTATCAAATTTGAAAGTGTCGTCTGCAAACTCTTTGAGTTTGGAAGAGTCTAAAATTTGTCGTTTGGGAAAGTGTTAAGAACGTCTTCAATATCGTCACGTGATAACATTGCATCTCATTAGTGCTATGACGTAGAAGACAGAATATTACGTCATCGAGAGTAAGATTACTCATTCTGAACCTGTTTTCTGATTTAGATGTAGTAAACTCTTTCTGTACTGATGAAAAATGAAAAAGCAATGATCAGCCCGTGTGCTCGTTTCTGTTTATTATGTCGATTAACTTACGTTTTTCAAGCCTAGAATGGGGAAAAAACGACCAAGTGACTGAAGGTTTTGTTCCGACCGCGGCTTTGAATGATCACGTGGTATTCACGTCACTGTCACGTCACTTTGGACTTTTTACGACGAAAAGTAGGCTAACCGTCGCCAATCATCGATGTAAACAAACCAATAATGCGGCATGGTAGGATTTGTTCTAGTTTCAAAATTCTTTTTGCTGCCTTTGACTGGAACTTTTGTAAACTGCACTTTTACATTTCGTGAAAGTCATAATAATCGCCATATTTTTACATGGAAAAATGGAAATTTACTTTTATTTTACAAACAGGTTGTTTATTCAGTTGGACTCTACTGAGACTTTAAATTTGATATTTAACTTGGTAGACATAAAAGCGTTTTCATAATCCAAGAGGATTAACCCATTACCACACGACAATATTTTAGACTGGTCCAAATTGAAAGCATTTGCAGACGACAAAATAAAAGGGACTGAAAATTTGAAATATGTTTTGTGAAGGGTAGAAAACATGGCGGGAAAAGGAGAAAATGCTGGTTACCAGCATTTTCTCCCTTTCCCACAATGTTTTCTAAAGGCTTCTTTCTCAAGGGCGTCAAAAGTAGGGATTGTGTGGTAATGGGATAAGTAATTCTCGAAATACATTGCAACCACAAGTTGGGTGCACAAGGCTGTGTACGAGGGTCAGTCAAAAATAAATGAGCACTGCCTAATAACTTTTTAAAACTACATAGTAAACAAATTACGTGCTTATAATCCCTCAAAGTAATCTCCCCTGGACTGGATGACAGAATTCCATCTCTTTGGCAACGATTGGATGCCGGTTGCTAGGCTACCAAAGTTGATTCGTCGTACTTCCCTGTTCATGGCACACTCAAGTTCATCCAAACTCTCGTAGCGTATTCTCCGTAAGGGCTCCTTAAGTTTTGGGAACAAATCAAAGTCAGGGGGGCTCAAGTCAGGGGAGTAGGAGGGTGATTAAGAACTTCCCACCGGTATGACTCCAGCAGCTTCTTGACAACGTTGGCTTTATGGGGTGACGCGTTATCGTGTAAAATTAGCGGCGTGCGGTCAATCATCTCCTGGCGCTTTCGGCGTATTGCTGGACGAAGTTTTGTTCTAATATACATCTTATAGTACTCTTTATTCACAGTTTCACCAGTTGGTACCCTGTGTGCCGTCAATACTCCACGAAAATCATACGCAAGATCATCTTGGCACAGTTCTGACTTCGACGGAATTTTACGGGTCTTGGGGAGATTTTTGTATGCCATTCACTGCTTTGGAGCTTTAATTCGGGTTCAAATGACCGAATCCATGTCTCATCGATTGCAACGATTTCTTGTAAGATTTCATCGCCATCTTCACCATATCTTTTTAGAAGTTTACGGGCAATGTTTACACGTTGGTGTTATTCACTTTCCGACAGCATGTGGGGCACCCATCGGGCCGCGATCTTTCTCATTTGCAGACGTTCCGTTAAAATTCGATGAACTGACCCGTGACTTATGTCCAATTCATGAGCAATTTCATCACATAAATATCTTCTGTCATCGTTCAGCAGTTTTACAACATTTTCCACATTTTCACTGGTCGTTGCCGACAAAGGCCTTCCGCACAGGTGCTTGTTGCTAACTGTATTTCGCCCGTTGTTGAATTGTCTTACCCATCGGTTGATAGAACTATATGGAAGTACAAACTCTGAACCTACTTCCTCGAGTGCTGTCTGAATTTCTATCGCGCTTTTATCCCCCTAGCCTCAATCTTAATATATGTAACTTGTTCGTCGCGCGTCAGCGTGAACGCATGAACGCACCGTCCGCCATGACAGTTTTGTAAATGACGTCATGTTTACGTGACGTCATGTAACGTTGTTTTTCCCGCACAAGTTTTGCACGAGACATTAATGAACAATCGTGCCAAGTTTTGTTAGCCTACGTAAAAAAAAATAAAAAAGTTGTGAGTCAGTGCTCACTTATTTTTGACTGGCCCTCGTATTTAGCCATTCGTTGTTAAGTTAAAAATTTACGCATAGTAAATGCTAAAAAAGTGATTGCTAAAGTTATAATGCATACAATTTTTAAATATATACAAAACTGATGCAAACAGACTAAACAGACTGATCTTACTTTGACAGACTAGTTCCAGGTATATTTGTATAAAAACTGCACAGCCCTAGAAGGACACGTGGAGTTGACGGACAAACGCAAATGTGTGTGCCCTTGAACTATCAGAGACATTCCTGCTCGTTATTCAGCCTGATTTCTATAGTCACGTGATAAATAAACGATTTCTTGCACGTGATCTCAGACGCGAAAAATGTCGTTCGGGAGAATTGACTATATTTGACTTTCAAATGTTCTAAGTTGTTGATGTTGTAGAGCAAGAATCACGTAAAATTGTACTTAACCTAGTTTATTGTTTTGTGTTTATTCATTAATACACGAAACAAGAACGATCCTTTAAAAAGATGGACGACGTAAAAAGTACGGGATGGTGCATATTTAAACTCAGATTATGGTACAATATGAAGAGAAATAATGGAAAGTAACCTTACCAGCAATTGTCCTTTTCTTTTCATCTTTTGCATTTCGTCGAAAAAAGAATATTAGAATGAGGTAGTTTTCTAGATTAGATGTAACTTCTACTCATCGCTGGAAAAGATGAACTTGCTATAAAAATAGTGTGTCACAAAATACATGTAGGATGTTTAGCCTCAATAATACGAGACACTGCGGTGATTTTTTTTTTTCATATTTGGACATTTATTGTGCACCGTACCGCCTGAAGTCCATTGTAAATTTTCTGAAAGCAAAGGTAGAGCGCTATACTGACTTTGTTTCTTCGGTTAAGTCTGTATTGCAACGAAATGCAATTAACTTTAAGGTAAGACCTGTGTAATGGAAAACAGCTATTTCCACTAAAATATCATCCTGCAAAATTAGCTATAATTAAAAATGAGTATTATTGAACTACATCCAAATGTAAAAAGGCGTGTTTACATAAAAAAAAAAGTAAATTTCATTTTTACTATGTGAAAACATGGCGATTTTTATGACTTCAGCGATATGTAATGGTGCAGTCAAAAGCAGCAAAAAGAATTTTGAAATTAGAACAGATCCTACCATGCCGCATTATCTGTTTATTTACATCGATTATCACCGACGATTAGCCGCATTTTCGTCGGAAATCTCCGCAGTTACGTAATAGTGATGTAAACACCACAAGATAAATCAATGCGTCGAAACAAAACTTTTCTTTACTTGATCGTTTTTTCCCCATTCTAGGATTGGACAACCAAGTTTATCGACATCGTAAACAGAAAACACGACACATGGTGATTGTCGCTTATTTGTTTATCATCAATACAGGAAGAGGTTACTACATCAAAATGAGAAAACAGGTTTAGAATGAGCAATCTTTGTCTCCGATGATATAATATTTGAAGTGTGAACAATAGTCGTGTCTACTACGTCATAGCACTAATGAGATGCAATGTGACGTTCTCAAAGACCTAGTTCGAATATACACGAACGATAATGAAGGCTTTTTTTTTTACTTTTGGACTTTATTGTGACTTTGTGACTTTAAAAAAACGATAAGTGTTCTTATGTAATTTAACTAATTTTTGTAGCCAAAAAGTCGGGTTCAACATGTCCAGTTCTAGCAACGTGGAGACCTACACATTTATTACTGCTTATATTTTCTTCCGGCCTAGTCCCGTAGCTCAGTGGGTAGCAAGCAGGACTTGAGAACAGTGGGTCATAGGTACGATGCCTGGCTCAGCCAATCTCTGTCCGGGGACTGATTGTATTCATTGAGACAGGATTCATTCCTCTCCCACCGCTTATCCCTGTTTCGATGATCGTTATGGGAAAAGGCAGCCAGTGGGTTAGAAAGAAAATTGTGCGAAGTACTGGTAAAAGAGACTCCAGGAAAGCATGGATAACTGCACTGGCCGCCTCGATATGACAGAAATAATGTTGAAAAAGACGTTAACCTCCATATAATCGGTCATTTTCTTTTTTCTTTTTAGCTTACTTAAGCAGGAAATTGCTTCAATTTCCGTTACTCTCTGCTTCTCCGATAATAAGGCCGCACGGTAAATGGTGTCATACCGCTGGATTTTGGCCAGATTGAAAAGTGAGTGAAAATGGCCATCTTTGTAGCTTCACAGAACGCTTAATGGCAAAACTTTTGCTTTCACGTCTCTTGCTGTCTATAGTACGGCCTTACTCCTTTAAAAAAATGAATTAAAAAAATGTCAACAGATTGCGTTTTTTCGCTAAATCCCAAAAAATAACTGGCACCCTAGAATATTCCTTCTCAAAAACACCTGTTCACTCTGATGACCCAAATTATTGGTTCCTCTAGTGACACAAAATAGTCCACTCAACAGACAATAAAAACACATCTAAGTGGTCCCCAAATGCCAAAATTTGAAGCAAATCTAAATTATATACCACTAAGCCCTCTTAGCTCCATACAACAGCGCAACAAAAGTGCTACTGCAAATTTTCACATGGGACTACTTACTATGAACCGGAAGCAGTCTCGCAGTGGTGCGACACTAAATTCTAAATGGTACAAATGGGCTATTTAAAGTTCTCTGATAGGTTAAATACTTTGTGCTCCAAGCATTTTCTTCTTTTCCAACAATGTTTTCAAAACCTTCTTTTAAAGTGGCGTTTGGTAAAGATTTGGATTAAACTTAAGAGAGCCCAAAACGCTTTTTTCGGATAAAGTAAATAAAGACCAGAAAATACTGTCTGATCTTTAATCTACACTATTCCATACCGCGAAATTATTCCAGTGATAAGATCTTTGAAGTCGGAATACATGGACTTTTGCGATAAGATCTTTGAAGTCGGAATACATGGACTTTTGCGATAAGATCTTTGAAGTCGGAATACATGGACTTTTAGTACTATCGCCCGGAATTTTTGCCTTTTTTGTATTGATCCAGTTTGCAGACGAAATGTTGAAAGTTTCGAATATTGCATTTAACCCTTAGGCTGACCTTTTGCGGACAGTGTAGATCAAGATCAGACTGCACAGAACGTGCAGTCTGATCTTGGATCTGCACTGTCCGATATAGAGATATTTTCCTCCTTAAATTTAATATAACCTTTTTTTCGGGTTCCTGCTATTGGCCTAGAAGTTTTTTTCAACTTATAAACAGCAAAATAAGGGTTAAGACATTCGGTCAAAATCTACATATCTATCTCTCTTTAACCTTTTTCCACACTAGAAAATTCTAGACTAGTCCACTACGAAATTATTTGCAAACAACACATTTAGAATGACTAAAACAATGTAATTCGTTCTTCAAGGGTCGAAAATATTTCGTAAAATGCAGAAAAACGCTGGTAATTTTTCATTTTCTCGTTTTCCCACCTTTTATTCATTAAGTTTTTTCTCAAAGGCCGTTAACTTTGAACTTAATAGAAAATAAGTGAAATTTAAGAAAATCGAGCTGATAGTAAAAATTCAAATGTTTTAAGTTTTTGGAAAAAGGGGTGGAGTTATCTCATCATCGGACAGCGAAGATTCAAGATCAGACTGCACGTTCTGTGCAGTCTGATCTTGGATCTACACTGTCCGCAAAAGGTCAGTAAATCGCACTTAACAGCTCGAAGGGTTTGAAACATCAGAGAAGACCGCTCGTAAACAATCACGCAACATGCATTCCGGGATATTGACAGAAACGGCATGGCTGATAAGAAATGAGTCCTGTCAAAGTGACCTAAATATGCTTCAAAAACAAACAGTAGGTCGTCGGATGAAAGGCTTACTGACAGCGATTAAACAAAGCTAGAACTGATTGATTGATTGATTGATTGATTTGTGTTTGACGCCGTTTTCAACATTGTTTCAATAATGTCGCGGCGGCCAGTTCACCGTTTGGTGCTTTCCTGGAGACTCTCACACGAAACCCGTACAATTTTTTTTTCAAGCCGCTGGCTGCTTTCCGGCATAACCATCGTCGAA